>OW052044.1:20870063-25670063 GCA_932526495.1 Bombylius major | reverse complement strand
CTTTGCCTTTTTTATCTGTTGTTTTTGAACCCCATACTATATTGTGGCTATTGAAATCACCTAGGAATATGAAAGGATCTTGTATTTGTTGTATTATGTGTTCTAGTTCTTGTTGTGTTATGTTTTTATCTGAATATATGTTGATTATTGTGAATTTTATTGGAAAAAATAGTTTTACGGCTATAATTTGATGTTGTGTATTTATTGGTATTTCTTGGCTTGGAATATTTTCGTTTATCAGGATGGCAACACCTCCATGGGCTATTGTGTTGGTAATTTTGTTTTTGTAATAGCATTTTAAGTTCTTTATGTTCGGTTTTTGATCTGCATGTAGTTTTGTTTCTTGTAAGCATATGACGTTGTTTTTGTATTTTGAATTTAAAATTTTTAACTGGTCTAGTCGTTTTGTTAGTCCTTTGCAGTTCCATTGTATTATGTTTATAGCAGGTGTAGTTTTCATTTTAAGGTATTAACTGAAGATTCTGTGTCAGTATCAGAATCATTGATTTGTTTATTTTTTTTATTTGTGCAGCTCACTGGGCTATTTGAATTTCTTTTGTTTGAGTTTCGTGTTGATCTTCTATTTTGCATAGTTTTAGTCATTTCATTTGTTTGTTTTATTGCATAACTTTTGGCGTCTACAGTTTGTGTAGGTGTGAGAAATGGTTTTTCAATTTTCTTGTAATTGTTTGTGCAATTTTCTAAGTTTTGATTAATGTTAATTTCTGTTGTTTGATTAGTTTCTGTGTTTTTGTTGTTTGATAGTGCTATGTCGGTTTGTGTTGTTGTGCTATTTGAGTTGTTTGAATTTTGAATATGTTCTTTATTTTGCGATAATTTTGCTATTGTGGCATAAGAATAACCCGGTAATAGTGGATGTCTTTGTTTATATAAAATTTTTGCAGTTTTATAATCTGTTTTTTCTATTGTTTTTATTTTGGTGATTTCTTTTTGTTTTTTATATTCGTTGCAAATTTTGCTAAATGAATTGTGTGTGTCTGATAGGCAATTTGTACATATTGTACTTTATTTGTACATTTTTCTTCTTGTGGTTTATCGTTTGTGAAATGGTATTGTTGATTGCATATTGCACAAATTTTTGGTTTTTTGCAAATTTCGGTTTTATGTCCGAAATGTAAGCAATTTTTACATCTTAGGGGTTGTGGTATATATGTTTGTATTTTTATTTTTTCGTATCCTATATTGATATGTTCTGGCATATTTGTAATATTGAGTGTTATTATAAATAGTCCGGTATCGGTGAGATTTTCATTTTTTAATTTTTTTATTCGTTTTATTTGTATAACATGCTGGGATTCAAGTTCTTTTAGGATTTCAGAATCTTCTAAATATATTAGTTCCTTACAGTATATTACTCCCTTGGAATTATTTAGTGAGTTGTGTTCTGTAATTTCAACTTCTGTGTTGTTATCGATTTTTGTTAGTTTTACAAGTTTTTTTGCTTGTTGTAGGTTTTTGGTTTTAATTAATATTGTTCCGTTTTTAAGTTTTTTGCATTCTTCGATTTTACCTGCAATGTGGTCTATGACCTTTTGTATGAGGAATGGTGAAGTTTTTTCTAATGTTGTGTTGTTTGAATTATTTACTCTTTTCATTATTAGATATTTAGGACCTGGTGTAGTGTTTTTAATCGTTTTTGTTTGGTCTATTTTAATTAAATCTTTTAATGTGGTAGATGTACTTACAGGATCTGGTGGTTTTTCCGGTTTTTCCTCCATGATGTGTATTTAGTTATTTGATTGCACCGTAGGTGTATATATGTAGTTATAACTAACAATATGATAATATGTAATTCACTATAGTAGCGCACTTGATATTATTCACTATAAACTTTGTTTGATCTTTACGTTCGAACAGTGAACATCGACTTGTAGTTTTTAACGTAACCTACTTCCCGATTTTCAGTATATTCTTCTCTCTTTAAATTATGTTTTTCTAACCATTTTCTTTTTGAATCTTTAATGTTTTTTATAAGGTTTGTAATTGGAATTTCCTTATTTTGTGCCTTTTGTGGGGTAGTTTAAATGGTAGAATGAACTGGATTCATTCTTATGGAATAAGACAATTTGTTTCTTTAAATTTTCTTCATCTTCGATATCTTGGGCAAAATGTGTGCATTTCACAAATTTTATTTGATTGGTATCAAAGAGTTCTAGGTACTATTTTATTTTGTAAAATGTTGTAAGTATGATCATCTAAGTGGGAAAAAATAGCAGTTTTTTGATTTATGTACTTTTTTAAGACTTTATTAACAATTCCATTGATTGTACAGGTCTTCTCTGGAAATGTATATTCTATTATGCTTAAATACGTTTTCAAATTCTACAGTTTTTGTTTCACAAAGAATAATTTGTGATTTAAAACGGTTCACTACGGTATCAAGAAGGATGGGTATATGATCATTTAAATTTTCTTCTTGAGAATGAACGGTTTGCATATCAACTGATTCGTTTGCATTGATTTCGAATAAGTTTTCGTTGAAAAGTTTTTTAAAAGAGGTTTCAAAAGACTCAATACGATTTATTTCGTTTGTTTCGTGATTAATTCTACTTAAAAAGTCTGCTACTTTGTTATCTTTTCCTTTTATGTAATCAATATTTATGTTATATTCTCCTAAAGAGATTAACCACCTTTGGAGCCTTGGATTGATATCTTTACCTACATGTTTTATATGAAGCCATTTAATTGGTTGATGATCTGTTTGCAGATCAAACTCTTTCCCATATAAGTAAGGCCTAAAATATTTAACAGCCCATACGATTGCTGATAACTCCTTCTCTATTGTCGAATAGTTTTTCTCGTGATCATTCAAAGTACGAGAAGCATAACAAATAGGGTGTCCTTCTTGAGTAAGAACGGCTCCTATCGCAAAGTTACTAGCATCCGTAATAAGTTTAAACTTTTTATTAAAATTGGGATACTTAAGTATAGGATGTTCTGTTATTATTTGTTTAAGTTTTTCAAAAGCAAATATATAATCTGGGTCGTTGGGGTTTATTTTAGCATTTTTTTTTAAATATTTTGTCATAGGGAGTGCAATTTTTGAGTAATCTTTTATAAATTTTCTATAGTACCCTGTAGTACCTAGGAAAGATTTTATTTGTTTTTCCGTTTTGGGTAATTTCAAATCCTGAATAATTTTTCATTTTTTTTGGATTTGGTTTTATGCCGTCAGGCAGACGCGGCTCGTCCTTGAGGGCTAATGGGGCACTGCCCCACCAAGAATTTCAGCCTAAATTGCATAATTTTATTATAATAAATTTAAAATTAATTGTAAAAAAAATTTGAAAAAAATCGAAAATAATTTGGTGTAAATTATTTTTCAATGTACATTACATGCAACATGGAAAGAGAAGTGATAATATAATATATACTATATATATAAATATATAACAATTTATATGTACATACAATATACATGATTAAACAAATTTCAAATTCTCTTTGTATAGACTATAGCTGTAGGTATTGATAAGTTTTACGTTTAAATTTTTTTTGTATAATCAATAAAATCATACTGATACTCTATGGGGCAGTTCAACAACTGCCCCATAAAAGAGTAAAATTTCATATATTTTGTGTATGAATCATTCTCTCTCTTTATTCATTTTGTACTGAAGAAATTTATGTTCGAAGGGCAGTTTCAATTCTGCCCCTAAAGTGAGAAAATGTTTTGTCTTATACATAACAATACAACACAAATTTTTCTCTTAATTTTTTTTCTCATAGGATTCTACATGGTTAAAAATGTTCCTCTCATAATAAATTTGTCATTTTAAAATTATTTTTGTAAAAATTGCTATAAATTCTAAAAACAATAGATATTCATATTATTTTTATTTATTCATGATATTTATTAAAATGTTTTTATTAGCTTGGTTTCTTGTCTGTCTGTTCGGTACAAATTTGGAAATTGATTTTTAATTTTTAACCAACTTTTTGATGAGATAGAGACTTGAAACTTTCAACATAGCTCAGAACTGCATGACAATGCAATATTACATCGCTAATGAAAGTTTTAAGATTTTACTTTTTATGATATTCGATCCTCAAATTTGGTCTAAAACAAATAAAATATTAATTTTTCTTTACTAAAATTTAATCTAAGCAAACTCTGATTTTCAAGTCAAAAATATTTTAGTATGCTTCATTTCTCATTTTTAACAGCCGTCTCTGAAAATGTAGTACCCCTTTAAAAATATTTTTTTGTTTATGAATAGATATTTTTGAAAGAAAAAATAAACAAATGAATAAAAAATTCAATAATAATTTCAAATTTATGGCCATTTTTCTTGAAAATGGGATTATTACATGCAATAAGTAATACATAAAATGAAAGGTAATTTTAATAGCCATTCATAATGAAAAGAAAAATTTTGATACATAGGGTGTAAAAAAAGTTACAGGTGATTTTGTGTTGGGAGGTCTTGCATAAAACTCATAATTTTGAACGCCCTCTAGCGGCGAAAAAAGACACGATCGAAAGTTTCGCTAGTACAATTTTTTTCATGGAATAGTCCAGCGAATATCGTGGTACCCCTCTTGGTAGTTAGAAAGAATACACCCTGTATGTATATACAAATATATTTGTTTTTTAAAATTAAAAAAACTTTTTTAGTTTTACTTATATTGTTTTTTAATGTAAAATAATATCAATAAAATCGATTGTCAAATTTCACATAAGACTAAAAAGCAGAAAATAATTAAAATAAAAAATTTTTTTAATATAAAACGTTTTTAAAACGGACTCAAAAGTATAAAATAATTTTTCCTAGCCACATACACATTCTCAACCCCATACAGATAATTCTGAAAATTTGTGATTGCGAATTTCTAATAGCTATAAAAATACTTGTAAGATTAAAAACGAAAAACATGGGGTGCAAGATAAAATAGTAAGAAGTGTAAAGAGTAGTGCAAGTTAATAGTAAGAAGTGTAAAGAATAGCGCCCCACGTTTTTCGTTTTTAATCTTACAAGTATTTTTATAGCTATTAGAAATTCGCAATCACAAATTTTCAGAATTATCTGTATGGGGTTGAGAATGTGTATGTGGCTAGGAAAAATTATTTTATACTTTTGAGTCCGTTTTAAAAACGTTTTATATTAAAAAAATTTTTTTATTTTAATTATTTTATAATTATTGTATTACCTATTATAATTAAACTTTTTTTTTCATTTTAAATTACCAATTTTACACCATTTATGAAATTCATATTTTACAGTAAGAAAATATAATTTTGAAATAATTTGTTAAATTTTATAAACATTTTAAATCAATTTTTCATGAATTTTGTTACAGCTTAAATGTTCTAATAATACATATTCGTTTTTTTTTTCGTTTCATCTATACAATAGTGTATGATCATTTTATACTACGGGGCAGTTGGTTGATTGCCCAATGTTGTAAACCAACAAATAAAGTACATTTCTTCTTTCCTATCATCACAACATAATGTTCGTTCTCATCTAATTTTTTCCAATACAACATAATGTTTAAATTTTGTTGCTTGTTTTTTTTTTTTGTATACATTTTATTATTGCATTTTTTTTTTTTTAATTTTTATATGGAAGGAATGCGACTAGCCAACTTTGAGATATTATATCTTGGGCTATGTTGTATCAATTTAAGTGAAATAAGAAGCACTATTCAAGGAAACATTTCACCCGTGTATTTATTAGGCTTTCAAAAATACATAATGCAAATTTCCAACCGTAAATTGAGGAAATAATACATATTTTGTTAAAAAAATCTTCAATATTATTTTTCTCTTAATAAATTTTTTTTTTTAAAAGGATTTAAACGTAACTTTAGATTGACACAAATATTTAAGTTTTAAAATAAAGTTAAAAAATAAAATTAAAAAACGAATTTTTAAAATCAACTCCTAAATAAAAAAAAAAACATACAGCTTTTTAAATATTTAAAAGTGTTGAAAACAGAACAGAAGTTCAAATAAATTGTCTTCAGAAAAAACATTTTTTCTGCACAACTTTCGGAACCTAAGCATTGATGCGTGTAGTTTTTTTGGTAAACTATAACTCGCATCCTATTGATAGGATCTTTTTCGCGTCAAGGGAGTTTTGTAGAGAATAATAAACAAAATACCTTCCACAAATTTCAAATCATTCGGATAATAGAGTTCGGATATTTTCAAATTGAAAAAACAAGTTTTTGAGAAAAACGTGTTAACATTGATTCGAGTGTTAGCATCCTTGAAACTTTAAGCAGCCCCACCAAGTGATTTCTTCACGAGCCGCCACTGCCTTGGCCCTTATTTTTTGTTACTTCTTTCTTCTCATCTAAAAATCCCTCTCGGACGCCTTATTTCTTTTCTTTTTACATTTTTTTGAATCCATTTTATTTTTACTCTTCGCTCAACAAGGCCAATTTTGTAACAATATTTTAAATTTAAAAAGTACCTTTGTTAGGGTTGACAGAAATATGATTTTTAGAATTTCCTACAAACAATTATACATATGTAAAATTATCACAAACTCATCGGGTACTGCCTCCATAAGCACAATACTGACTTTAATTGATAAATAAAGTATAATAATTTTAATTTATTTTCTTGTAATATGTTGCTAAATAAAATATAAAAAATATTTTCAAAATCAAATTAAAACGCATTTGTAAAATAAAATACATGAGTGTAGGTAGGTACATGAATTATGAATATTGTTATGGAATACTTTGAAAATTAATTTATTACTAAATTTTAATATCAATTTGACGAGAAAAAAAGAAAGTTAATCAATTTTTGATACACATTATGAACTATGATCTGATCATACATGATAAGATAAGATTTAATTTTAATCTGAATCCAAATCTAAATCATCTAATAGATCTGCGGTATAACGTAGCTTTAAGGAGTATAGCTGAAATTATTTCAGTTGAAGGTTCATTGCGCATGTTTTACATGTCGTAGTGATCTTCTCGTGTATACATATACGAAAGAAGAAATCTGTTTGTTAGAATTCACAACAACAAAAATGCATGTGTGTAAGTATCTTTTCTTCTGCGCATGCCAACGTAGTACAATACGAAACTTCAACTCTTTTGGGACAAGCTATAATAGCAGATTAATAATTAAAAATTAAAATAATCGGAAAGAAATAAAATAAAATCAACTTTTCTTTTTTCTAGGTTATTGGCGTTGTACAATTTGACATTTCTCCATATTCTTCGTATTATTCTATATATTCTACTTATTCGACGTATTTTTCTACATTTCATGTAGAATAATATATTTTACGCGTAGACGCCCATCTCTGGTTGAAGGCATAATAAATAAAGAAAAGTATGTAAAAGTCCTCAAAGAGTATCTCATAACATACATATTGTATTGAGAAGAAATGTCTTCGAGGAACAATCTTTCATCAGGACAATGCAAAGCCCCATAAGGCTATTCATACTCAAAGATGGATCCAGCAAAACAATACTGAAATCTTTCCTTAACCATCTAGTAGTCCTGATCTAAATATTATAGAGAACTATTACTTTTTCAAAGCTTAATTATGAGTTGAATAAAACGTTCTTGCAGAAAACTTGTAATGGTCTTAAACTTTTTTGCAGCAGTTTAATTATAATTAACCCTATTATAAAACATTTAATTACAAATATATAATTTTGGTCCAAATATCTTAGAGTTTTTATATACCCAATTTGGTAGCTCTATTTTTGTCAAATATTTGGTGCTTATTGCGAATACGAATATCACCAATCGATCGATGAAACGTCAATCGAAAAATTTGGTATTGCGAGTATCAATTGCAGTCGAAGAAAGTTCAATTACAATCGAACCCGTTTCGTTTGTATTTTTCTTCACGAATGTTATCCGATTGACAGTTGTTTTATTTTCGTGGTGTATCTTTTTGTTAAAAATTCAGTTCTTTTTTGTAATTTTTTGGTGTTAAAATGATATAAGTTTAATTATTATTATTTATCAAATTTAATTCAGTATAAGAAATTAATAAATAAGTCTAAAATTTGTAGTACTTATATTTTGAACACTTTTCATATTACTGGTTTTTTTTTTTAACTAAACTGAAATGTTTATTTTAATTTCTACGTTTTGTGGAGTTTTATGAACTCATATAAATATTGATATAATAATTTTGTATAATGTAAAAAATAAGTCACGAAAACCAAATAGGAAATCAAATCATTCACAGTAGTTTAGAAAATTAATATGCAATCTAAATTCATATGAGGCAAAGGCAATGCTTTAGGTCTATTCGATTGCGTTACACAATACCAAAAGTAAATTCAATCGAATCGCAAAGAATTCTTCGATGAATGGCATGAATCGAATGACCACAATAGTTTAAAGATGGTTTTTAAAGTATTCTAGTATGCTTGGGTTTTGTATACTAAGGTAAACTGATACTTTATATATTCTACTGTGCTATATATATTATATATTTTTTTATTTGAAAGAAAAACAAAGATACCTAGGTATTAATTTATGTCAATTACACATTTGAAATAAGATAAATTTTTTTGAATTCGCAGAAAATTCATTGTTGAAGCTAGGTTGCAATAAAATAAAATAAAACATTTGTCCTACATATGTGTTTTTTTAAAAATATATACATATTGTAAAAATTATATATTATTATTGTGTTAAGTATAGAAATTTTTAATTTGTTGCTTAAAAGGAAAATATTAAGATGAATCAACATAACTCAAAGTCAGATAATTTGATTACAAATAGGCTTCCCTATTATAAATGTCAACAGCCAGCAAAAGAAGGAAAGTCTAATTACAGGTTTATAGATCGTGATAATGAAAATATGTCAGAATTGTACCCTATAGGTGATAGTCAAGATGTGGATGAACTACAGCTAAATGAGGATGAATATTTATCCGATGATAACCTTACAGGGCATTATTCAAGGATACAATATAAGGTTATTTAATGTGAATTTATTGCTAACTTTTTGAATATTACACAAAAATTAAAGTAATACATTAATATTAAATATTGTTTCCATATTAAATTTCGAATCTTATTGAAACTATTCTAAATAATTTTCGTGTTATGTATTATATTATTATAAAGATTAGTGTATAATTGTGAAATTCCGTTTATAACAAACCAAATCTGGGGTAGAAGTTGGAAGCACGTAAGCTGTTTTGACTTGTAACAGTTGAATTGTCTTCCTCCAATTTGGATGATCGCAAATCCGGGATAAAAGCACAAGTCCAACGAAATAAGGCTTAAATGAAATATTATGCTTCCGCTCCTGAAAATTTGTTGACAGATTTAATACAGATTTAGGGGCCATTTACATTTGCGATTTATCTCTGAAGTTTTCTGTTTTGAAGATTCTTCATGACATTTTCAAAATATTCATGAAAGAAATTCACTTTTCAGTGTAAACAATAGTGCAACAAAATTCAAGTTTATATCGTGAACTTTTTCTATCATAGAATGTCATGAATATTTTACTATCGTTGAATCACTAATTTCGCTACAAAATTCTATAGGACAATGGGTGAAAATACATTAGGTAGGATTACAACCGTCAGAATCCAATTAAAAACCGGTTATTATAGGTAAATCAGTTGTAATAACCGGTTTTTAATTGGATTCGACGGTTGTAATCCTACCTAATGTATTTTGGCCCAATGAATGTATATTGAATAATGAATATGCACAATGTAGACTCTCATTACATTTATTCTACTATAGAGAAATTCAAAAATCCAAGCAATATGAAAATAATTTTCTTCAAATATATTCAAGCAAGAAATTGCTTCTAAATTGTGTCATCTAATGTAAACACTTCCGTGATAAATTTCACGGAATATTTGATTTGATGTAATGTAAACGCACACAACATTTTCTTCGCGACAGTTTTTTATATAAATTTATTCACAGAAGAAATGTCGATTACAGACTGTCATCGTGTAAATGAAGCTGAGAGAAATATTTTTCTTCACGACAGAAAACTTCAGAAATAAATCGCAAATGTAAATGGCCCCTTAGGTATTTTTATTCTTTGAATAATAAAATAAAATAAAAATTTAGGCATAAAATCACAAAATTTGCTTGATAAAAATGTAATGAAACTAAAGTTAACAATTGCCAAGAAAAAGATGCATGCATTAAGACAATGCATTAAGTTAGATGTAGAATCAGAAATCAGAGCAAAAATTTTTTCGACCGAGGATATAAAAAATCCAAACTTGAATGAAAGACAAACATGGAAATTTGATACTACGAAATTTTAATATCACACAAACACCAAGTGTGTGTCACCAAATTTTCTCTACAAACTTTATTTATAATGATTTCTAAATAATAAATTTCAATTTCAAGGATAGAAAAAAATATAATAAAAACTAAATTTTTATATGTACTTTAAAAGTTAAATGATGTATAAAAGAGAATAAACTATACTATTTTTATTTTTGGAAGTTAGTATTGTGATTATGGAGGCAGTCAGTACCCGATGAGTTTGTTGTCCTTGATAATATTTAATTCAAAAGATTTCCATCAATTGAAATTGAGATCTGATCTGATCACCCCACACACGAGACAGATTTATACAAACGAAATGTAAAAGAGTATAGAAAAGTATGCCTATCTTGCCTGTACTGACTTCCAAAAGTAAAAATAGTATAGAAAGAAATTAGAATTTATCATTTGAAATAAAAACGCGAGCCGTTTTTTAAAATACAAATCTCATCTATAGTACGATTTAAGTACGAATTATGTCATACGACGAATGTCTGTAAGGCAGGGGTAGGAATTTTCGTGTTGTTAAAACTACGATAGAGATACCATGGTATTTATACTACTAGGTACATCTTCTATATTAGTCGTCTGGCTTCTGTGTTATTTATTTTGTATAGGAACTTAGCAATTTAAAATATCTTTACTCTATTTCTATACGAATTTTTTCACTTTTTCTTTTTTCTGAAACAGTCAACAGATTAAAATTTCTATTCCGGATGAACGGATTTCTACTGTATAGATGCAGAGTAAACTTTTGAATTTAAATTATAAGAATCGGTAACAGAAAATTTATTTTTTAATGTAGATTTCTTGACATTTTTAAATTTCACTCAATAAATTAAGGCTCTTTTTTACAAGTTACAAAATATTGTACATTTTTTACAAAATATTTATTTATATTTCTACTTGAAAACTGGTCATTTTAATAAAAATGATAAATCTATACATTTGCTGTGTATGAAAAAAATACCATTGAAAATTTGATGTAAATAAAAATAACATTTGAATTTTACGTTAATGAAAATTTTCAGATAGATGAAAAAGAGCGACATGTAACGGATCTTAGAAGGCATACTCAAAAATCTTGTACAACAAATAAATACTTACCAAGAACTTTTGATAATTCTTACTACTTAAATGAAGGTGGTGATTATAAACAAGTTTCAATGACTGTCAATAATACTTTGGCACCATCCAGTATCAGTAAAAACCGTTTAGAGAGGTGTAAACGTGATTTCATGATGCGTAATTTACACAATCCTAACATGCTTCCTCGAAATATTACTTTTTATTGTGAAAAAAAGGAAAAGCCAAAAGTTGTAAGCAACCCAAAAGAAACACATATTACAAATCAAAAGTTACAAGAATTGTTTATCCAAAAAAATAAGCTTTTTGAAAGAAAACAAAATGAGGAGAAGTATTGTGGTGAAGAGGAAAGGTCTTCTATTTTACACAAAGCGTGTCAAAAGCAACGTGAAAGTAAAAGATTACAAACATCAACTAATGTAAAGGAATCTAGAAGTACTGATCACAAATTATTAAATAAATTAAAATTTCCAGAGTCATCGAAAAATACAATTGACTGTCCCTTAAGTTATACTTATGAATTTGAAAAAAATAAAATCGCAGATAGAGAGCGAATTGGAAAACACGATCAAGCTATACTCACATATAAAAATTCTAAACGTATAACAGAAGAAAAAGACATAAAATTCAATGAAGAAAATGTAGAACTAAAAAAAATAAACGATACATTGTCGTGTGTAAATTGTAAAAGTTCAATCAGTGATAACACAATATTTAAAAATTTTGAAATAGATAGAACAGTAAGTGCTGATAGTGAAGGTACGTTAAAAATTGATAATGTCAGTAATCCAAGTAAAAAATCAAATAGTTCAAACAAAAGTAAAACTCTTCAAGATATGGTTGAATTGCAGCAATCAAAATGCTCAATATTAACTGTAATTATTGATGGTCAACAGAAAGTTGAAAAATCAAGAGAGCAAAACTTTCTAACGTCGAAAAATGAAAATTACTCTGAAATTAGGCTCATGAAAAATCAAAAAAATCAAAATATTCAGGTAAATTCTCCCGAGGATAATATTAACTCACAAATTATAAAGTCTGATTTTATGTCGAATATGTTTAAAGAATTTCGTGATTTCCATTTACAAAATATTGTTCAGGAAGTTCAACGTTTACGTTATCTAGACATCTTACCAGAAAAATTAGTTGGAAAAAATAAGAAGTAAATATTGTATTTTTATACTATGTACATATTTATAATACAAACTTAGTTATAAATGTATTTACTTTATTTTATTTAAAAAAATTGCTTTTTCAAGAATTAATTTTTAGTTTAGAATTTTGATTGTACTGAATTTGGTAAAATATGTTATCAAATAATCACGACGACACATCAAACTCAAATTATAGCACATCCTTTTTGTCTTATACCTTATTCCCTATTATTACATATGTATACGGAAATTCAAAATACTCAGCTATAGAATATACATAGATCTAAAGGGGGTTGCATTTGGATTAAATTAAAGATTAAGAGTGTTTGACAGTTTTTAATTTATAATTTTAAAAGTAATATAATATCAATAACTCAAGCTAAATAAAAACCTGTCAAGTTCATAATTATTAATACGTTCTGTATTGAAATTTTGTATGTGAAAAAGTTCTTGGAATTATGCACATTTCATTACTTTTGCTGGCCCAACAGTTAACGAATAAGAACTTGGCCCCCTTTTAACATTTATGTTTTTGGTTGGATTTCAACCATTTTTGTTGAACTAATTGATTGAAATATAGGTATTAGATTTACATTGATTTGGTTGGTACATCTAAAGTCTTATTTTCTCCGATATTTGTGCACACATACAATACTGCAATAAGGAAGAAAGTTTACAAATCATTTGAATTTTCATACATTACGGCCTTAAATTATGGGGCTTATTGTGATTTTCGATTCGTAGGTTGATCGAAGAATCTTCTTCGATTCGATTGAATTTAATTTCGGTATTATGTAACTCAATCGAACGAACCAAAAAGCGTTGCATCATACACATTGGTTACAAGCGTCATTATCGTGAATTATTGTGAATATTTTCTTTGTTAAACGATTTTTCAGCTGTTAAAATTTGAAGATATTTGAATAAATTGTTTTAAGTTACTAATAACATTTTTTTAAAGTCGAATTTAGCAAAAGTCGACTTTAAAAACTAAGTATGCTATTTTACAAAATATGTTGAAGATTTTAATTTTTCAAGTATGTATTCGTGTACAGAACTTCAATGCATACTCAGTTTTTAGAGTCGACATTTGTTAAATTCGACTTTAAAAAAATGTTATTAGTAAGGCAAGTATTTTATTGTTTTGTAACAATTTTGGGGATTTCTGTGAGAAAAATTAATTTATGTCAGAATTTTCATGATATTCACAAGCTCTTCTAATTGCTTCTTATTACCGTATTTTTCCTATTAAAATAATAAAATTAATGTATGTAGTAATTAATAAAAACACATTTAATTAGTATTATTATTACATTTAAAACATTGAAAGTTACATTTTCTTTGAAATATCCATCTTTTTTTCATATTTTTCGTATTACAAATTGCGTTTCGTCAGTAAAAAAGTGATCGAAACAGCTGTTCGATTTAATCGAACAAAAAGAAAAAAATCGAAAATCATAATACCAAAATATGAAATCGAACACTGTTCGATCATTTGACAAAAATCACAATAAGGGCCTATATAAAATTTTCAGATGGTAAATATTTTTCACTAAGCACTGCTATTTTTTATAACATTAGTATCGAACAGTACCTATATATTTTATATTTTATGTGTCTTATATAAAATTAATTATAAAATGTGACATTTTTTTATTTTATTAAAGCAAGCTATGGAAGCTAAATTTATAGTTATAAATGATTAGAAAAATTTTATAAAATGCTCAATTTCTGTAACAATTATAGAAATATTTATTTGTCCAGCACACATTCGACAGATTTCGTAATTTTTCCTTGACCTACACGTTAGACACTACCTACGTGTAATGTTTCATGGTTCTAGGCTTATCAGAAGTACCCTAGAGGTTTTGATTACAGGTCAGTGAGTGACTGCCAAAATTAGCTTTTTCTGGGGTCAATATCTCAAGACGCATTGAAGCACACTATTACTTGGTTTAAATTTTGTCTGTTTAGCTTTAATAGACACTGAGCTGTGAGAGGTCAAAAATGGCTCGAAACAGGTCGTGTTAATAGTGTACGGTGTGCATACGGCCTATGTATTGAACTTGGCCGCGCACTTCCGTGCGCTTAGATACTGACAGAAAACCATATCAAGTAGATAGCACAGAGAATGGCCTCTAGCAGGCTAATTTTTGTTTTCTATGTAAAAATTACCAGAGTGAATGAAAATGAAAATCATAATGTCATAGGCATATATGTATATATATTGGGCCTTACTAATAAACATTTTTTAGTTTTAAAACTAAAATAGTTTCGGCTCGAGAATCAGAGTGTGCTTTGAAACTCTATACAATATAACACATAACATATTTGTTAAGTTAATATTTTATTTCTCCATTTTATAAAGAATTTGAAAGCATACTCTGATTCTCAAGCCGAAACTATTTTAGTTTTAAAACTAAAAAATGTTTATTAGTAAGGCCCATTATATATACATATATTGAAAAAAGCTTCAAATCATTTTTTAATTGAAAGCTCTGAGAGTAAAATAATACATATCCCTTTTGTTTTTCCCCTCTGCTCATAATTCGTTCAAAAATTTTTGAATTTTGAAATTACAAAGCTGTAAGAGTTCTTCTTATTACATATTTTTTGGTATAACACAATGGATGTTTTAAGAGAAGTGATTATAAATTTGCATTTAAGTGGTAAAAGTACTAAAGAAATTTTGAAAGTGATGTCAAAGGCAGACGCGGCTCTACCTTGAGGGCTAATGGGGCTAAGCCCCACCAAGAAATTGAGCTTAAATTGCATAATTTCATTAAATAAAATTTAAAATTAATTTTTAAAAAAAATTTGAAAAAAATCTAAAATAATTTGTTGTAAATTGTTTTCAAAGTACATGCAATATAGAAAGAGAATTGATAATAGAATATATATGTATATATATAAATATGTATAACTATGTACATACAATATACATGGTTAAACAAATTTTAAATTCTCTTGTATAAACTATAGCTATAGGTATTGATAGGTTTTACGTTTAAATTTTTTTTGTATAATCAATAAGATCATACTGATACTCTATGAGGCAGTTCAACAACTGCCCCATAAAAGAGTAAAATTTCATATATTTTGTGTATGAATAATTCTCTCTCTTTATTCAAATTTGTTCAGAAGAAATTTGTGTTCGTAGGGCTATTTCAGTTTAGCCCCTAAAGTCAGAAAATGTTCTAATACAAAAATAACAATACAACACAAATTTTTCTCTTAATTTTTTTTCTCATAAGAGTCATAGGATTTTACATAGTTAAAAATGTATCTCTCAAAATAAATTTTTTGTTTTAAAATTATTTTTGGAAAAATTGTTATAAATTCTGAGAACAATAAATATTCATATTTTATTTATTTATTCGTAATATTTATTTTATAATTATTGTAATAGTAAGTATAGTTAGTACATTTTTTTTCCATTTTAAATTACGAATTTTACAACATTTATGAAATTAATATTCTACAATTAGAAAATATTAATTTGAAACAATTTGTTTAGTTTTATTAATATTTTTAATCAATTTTCCATAAACTTTATTATAACTTAGTGATGAATTAATATTTTACATCAAAATTTTTTACCATGTACGTAAATGTTCTAATAATACATATTCGTTTTTTTTCGTTTGATCTACACAATAGTGTATGATCATTTTATACTACGGGGCTGTTGGATTGATAGCCCAATGTTGTAAACCAACAAATAAAGTACATTTTTTCTTTCCTATCAATACAACATAATGTTCGTTCTCATCTAGTTTTTTTTCAATACAACATAGTGTTTAAATTTTGTTGCTTTTTTTTTTGCATACATTTTGTTGTTGCATTTTTTTTAAATTTTTATATGGAATGATTGCGATTTTCGACTAGGCAACTTTGAGATATTATATCTTGGGCTATGTTGCATCAATTTAAATCAAATAAGAAGCACTATTCAAGGAAACATTTCACCTGTGTATTTATTAGGCTTTCAAAAATACATAATGCAAATTTCCAACCGTAATTGAGGAAATAATACATATTTCCTTAAAAAAATTTTCAATATTATTTTTCTTTTAATAAATTTTTTTTAAAAAAAAAAGGATTTAAACGTAACTTTAGATTGACACAACTATTTTAAGTATTTAAATAAAGTTAAAAAACAAAATTTAAAAAACGAATTTAATTTTAAATTAATTGAATTTTTATATTTTGCTAAGATCCTTTTTTAAGATCAAGTCTTGAATAAAAAAAAAACATACATCTTCTTAAATATTTAAAAGTGTTGAAAACAGAACAGAAGTCCAAATAAAATGTCTTCACAAAAACGTTTTTTCTGCACAACTTTCGGAACCCAAGCATTGATGCGCGTAGTTTTTTTGGTACATTATAACTCGCATCCTATTGATAGGATATTTTTCGTGTCAAGGGAGTTTTGTAGAGAATAATAATAAAATACCTTGAAAAAATTTCAAATCAGTCGGATGGATAGTAAAGTTCGGATATTTTCAAATTAAAAGAACAGACTTTTGAGAAAAATGTGTTAACATTAATTCGAGTGTTAACATCCTTGAAACTCCATGCAGCCCCACCAAGTGATTTCTTCACGAGCCGCCACTGGTCAAAGGACAGAATAAACAAAAGATTTGCTCAGCGTACTATAAAAAGATATAAAGAAACAGGAAGTGTTAAATTACAAAAGAAACATGGACGAAATCGTTCTGTGAGAACAAGAGCAAATATCAAGCGTATTAGAGAGCGTGAACGGAGAAATTGTGCTGTTTCAATAAGAAAACTCGCTAAAGACCTAAATATGAGTCATCAGTCTGTACATCTTATATTAAAAAAAGACTTGAAACTCAAAGTATACAAAAAAAGACGAATTCATGGACTTACAGAAACAAACAAGAAAAACAGGAAAAAAAAGTGTAAGGAGTTGCTGAAGAAGCACGCGGCATCAGACATAATTTTTTCTGATGAAAAACTTTTTTTACCTGGAACAACCTATTAATCCGCAAAATGACCGGTTGTATGCAACATGCATTGCAGATATTCCTAAAGATAAAAGAGCTGTAGAAAGGTATCAGAATACCTCATCAGTTATGGTATGGGGTAAAGAGTAAACTGCCACTTTTATTTATCAATGAAGGAGTTAAAATGAATGCTAACTATTATCTGAAAACTGTTTTGGAAAGTCATTTACTTCCATATATCAAGAGATTATATCCAAATGGGGATTATTGTTTTCAACAAGACTCTGCTCCTGCTCATAAGGCAAAAATAGTCCAAAATTGGTGCCATAGAAATATGACTACTTATATATCCGCAGAGGAGTGGCCAGCCTCCTCACCTGACCTAAACCCACTGGATTATTGTATTTGGGGATATATTAAAGAAGATATGGAATGACATACCAGACGAGGTTGTTCGTGCCGCATGCAATGACTTCACTTGCAGACTTAGGAACAAGTGAAGTATCTGTCGGATAGAACCGATTTTTTTATCTTATACACACATTTTTCCCCTTATTTTATGGTACTTTTCTACTTAGTACTGCCATGATTTTTCTTCGTCGAATCGGTAAATTTCAGTTAAACGATGGTTGTGCCATCTGTTATTTATATATAAAAGATTTTAAATTTGTTTAAATTATGCTCGTTATTTTACTCTATTTTACTGACATTTGTAAACAAAACAAATAAAGGAATAAAGGAAGGACAGAAAGAAATTTGCAAAGTAAAATAATAAATACAAAAATGAAGTACCTGAAGATGTTCATCATATAAGAAGTAAGAAAAATTTACTTATTTATTTAAAATCAAATTCATTAAGTAATTTTTGTTTTTTTTTTTAGAGTTTATGAAATTCGAGTATCTACAACGTACGAATTGATAAGGTACCTATCTATCTATTTAAAAATTATAATCAAATAAGAAAATAAGTTTATAAATAATAAAAATGTTTTAGACATTTAATAATGCTTTAGATAGTTTTCAAAGCGGAAAAAGAACTTTAGCTGTTAATATAAAAAATCCAAAATCTCAGGATTTAATTAAAAAAATGTGTAAACATTATGATGTTTTAATTGAGCCATATCGTCCAGGTGTTATGGAAAAATATAAATTAGATCCAACAACATTATTAAAGGAAAATCCAAAATTAATTTATGCACGTTTAACAGGTACTTCAAACTTCTATCATTGATTACAATTGTGGTGCTTTTAAAGTACATTTATTTTTTTAGAATTCGGTCAAAAAGGTCCACTAGTTTCTAGAGCTGGACATGATATTAACTATGTTGCTTTATCAACTTCAGTTGACAATGGTGATAGAAAATTAACACGTAATCAAAAGAGGCGTCATGATGAAATTAATCATGTACAAAGGACATATCGTCACCTTGGTTCTTTTTTGTGGTATACGACAAAATCTGCTTTCGAGAAAAATGAACACAAAGTTTGGAAGAATAAAAACACTACTATATATAAGATATTTTGAATTTGGAAAAATATTAATTATTCATTGGCATAATAAAAATAATTTTGCGTTTAATTTTTTCATTTTCGTGATATATTTTATAAGCGATTTCATTTTTAAATTTTTGATCTCGTGCATATACGATACAAGTCTCACTAATTGATCTGGTAACATGCGTATACCACAAAACGACTTTAATTTTGTATGGTATACCATAAAAAAGAACTGAAAAGTGTTTTGCGCATATACCACAAGGAAGCACCAAAAGGTGCGTATACGCAATGACTATATAATTACATCATAAAGACAGCCCACTTGTCCGTTACTGACAGTTACATTTCAAATCAGCATAACTTTTATCATTTTAGCGATTTCTCCTTGTCCCCAAGTGGTTGGACATAGAACTAAAATTTTTGTGTTTGTGTTTTTACATTACAATATATGTATTCAAAACCCTCTACAATAAAAGCCTATCTGTGACAGCTGTCACTAACACAATCAAACACGATAAAAGTGTCAATTTTTTCAATACAATACTGCTGGTAGTACAAATAGTGATGTAAAGAAAATGTGTTTTAGTTAAATATTTTTGGTTTTTTAAATAAAATATTGTTTATAAAAGTTTTAAAATATAATAAATTAACAGTGTTATAGTTTTTAAAGTGCACAATAGTCAAAAAAATTAAATAAAAACGTGGAAAATGTTGTGCGTTATTACCTAGTTGTAAGAGAAAAAATTAAAGTATGGTGAGGTTATATGTATTATTTATATGTAATAAAGTGAATAAATTGATTTGATTTAATAAAATTTAATTTATAATAATTCTGATACATATACCTATGTATTTATATAAATAATTAAAGTTTAAAGAATAATAATATAAAATTTTTTCTTCTATACCTACATATATATGTATGTACCTATTGACATGTGGACTAATGACTACATTACCTATGGTGAAGTTATATTATAAAAGTGAATAAATTGAAATGAAATGTAAACACAAATATATGAAAAAAATAAATAAAGTGAAGGAAATACAGAACAAATTCATTTAATTTAATAAAATTTTATTTATAAGTTTGTATTAATTGTTAAATTATTGAATCAAATCAAATTCTCACATCGTAACATAATCACAAAAATTTATATAAAAAAAGTCTATGAAAAAGTAAATAATTTGGTACATAATCTTTATTGTGTAATGAAGGCAAATAGACACTTAATTTGTGATAACTAATAAATTAAATTCTATTAAATCAAATCAATTTATTCACTTTATTACATATAAATAATATAACCTCACCATAGATAGGTATGTACTATGTAGTCATACTTTAATTTTTTCTCTTACAAGTAGGTAAGAACGCACAACATTTTCCACCTTTTTATTTAATTTTTTTGACTATTGTGCACTTTAAAAACTATAACACTGTTAATTTATTATATTTTAAAACTTTTATAAACAATATTTTATTTAAAAAACCAAAAATATTCAGCTAAAACACTATTTCTTTACACTAATATTCCACCACTCTTATTAAGAAACCATAAGAAACTAAAATGTCAAAACAAAACATGGCACTTCTTACTAATACATACACAACACCAGTAGGAGGCTTTTATTGTAGAGGGTTTTGTATGTATTTATTAAACCATATACTGTACGTGTGATATTATTTTCTTAAGCATGTGTGTATTTTTGTTTTAGGTCGATTCTCTGTTAACATCGAAGACACTTTGTGAGGAATTTTATTAAAAAATTATTGGATAATAAAAGTGTAAAGACTTAATACTTGTACATTTTTCTATACCTCACTTTTAAAACTATATAGCGCATTTCTATTATTCTGACCTTATGTTTTAAATTTATCTGAAATGAAGGCGGCAACGCAGAAGACTCGTACACAACCTTGTTAATACATTCTTAATATTTTCTTTAAGAATTCTGTGAATTGTTAAGTATTTAATAATTGTCTCATTTATAGTTTTATTGTAACACATGTCCTTTAAAAAAGTATTTTATAGAAAGCTCATATAATTGATCTTTTACAATAAGCAATTAAAATCTATGAGGACATTTCAGGCAACGCAGAAGACATTTTGAAGTAATTAAAAAACAATAAAAATGTATATTGTATGTAATATTATACTAAAAATCAATGCCGATATCAGGTCAGCTGCCTATAAAAACAAAGAATTTTTTCATATTTAGCTATTCTTTTCAACATTTTTACTGAAGCAAGTGAAAATTTTGGTATAATTTTACAGAGAATCGACCTTTGGTTTTTCGTAAGCATTTTTTTCTTGTTCTATAATTTTTAACAGTACCAAGTGCAAGTTAACACTTCGTTCTATTTTAAATTTTATACCCTCGAATCAATTTTAAGTAACAAAATGTAACATTTTTTAATTCTTTAGAAAAAAATTCAACCTTTCAAAGTTCTTGCAATATAAGACCGTTCAAAGAATATTCTGGCCAAATTTCAACTTCCTAGCTCCACAGGAACATTTTTTTCTAAAGAATCAAAAAATGTTACATTTTGTTACTTAAAATTGATTCGAGGGTATAAAATTTAAAATAGAACGAAGTGTTAACTTGCACTTGTATTTTAATGTTAATATTCATTTGAAAGAAAATAAGCAAAAATTACACATACATACAGT
The DNA here is from genome assembly GCA_932526495.1 of Bombylius major. Taxonomy (NCBI): domain Eukaryota; kingdom Metazoa; phylum Arthropoda; class Insecta; order Diptera; family Bombyliidae; genus Bombylius; species Bombylius major. The sequence goes on along the minus strand of OW052044.1, from coordinate 25,648,408 downwards.
ATGAGCTCGATAATTTGGACTGATTAAAATAGGCCTTGTTTAAATTTTAAAATAGTTGAAATTATTGGATAGAAACCAATTTGCAACTTTCAACGCTATTTTTGAAAAAACAATAAATAGTTTTGTAATAAAATTAGTTTTTGTTATTATAAAAACCGATTATGATAATTATATAATGAATTATTTCTACAAAAATCTGTGATTTAAATTAGGCAGTACCTACATGTTTAGCTTATTTAAACTTTATTCTATTTTATAAAATAAAAATCATCGAAAAACCTTCAAAGTACCTATTGAAATTTGGGTGTTGAAAAAACCAAAAGTTGAAAATAGGAAGGGAAAAATTATTGAGCGGACACTGTAATTTGAAATAAAATTCTTATTTCAAAAAATATTTATTTACGCGAGCATATCATTAGCAAAAGTACAATAACAACAAGAAACAGAAAAATCAAACCAAAAAAAAAAACAACAACAATAACCATTTATTTCAGCTTTAAAGAACGCTGTTTGCTGTATCAAATAGGTATACATACCTACATAACTATAATATATGCATGTGGACAAAAAAAAAAAGAAAAGAAAAAAACCATACCAGCAATATATGTATAATTATAGGATATAATTGCAAAATCCTATGAAATATGTATGTACATTATCTATTCTGTATATACTACAGTATAATATATATCTATATGTCATATTATTTAATTATCATTATTTTAACAGACAAGTTGTATACCTATATAGTTTTTGAATGAATTGACTCATAATTTATATATGCGCTTATACATATTGTTTCTGTACGTTTTTCGTTTTTGCGATCTGTTTTTTTTTTTTCTGTATACGCAATTTCCATATTGGCTCTAAAAAGCCACGTTATTATTATTGTATATGTTTATACACTCAAACACTTATACTGTTGATTTCGATTCATACAAAAATTATTCTTTCTATCAGAGCCTCCTTGGCTGGCCATCTGCAGGGAGAAAAATATTTTTTTCAAGAAATTTTCATTTTGGTCTGTCTATATGGTATTTATATGGTTTTTGACATAATGTACTTCAAAAACAAACTGATTAATGAATTCAATCAATATCTTCCTGTTTTTTTAATTGAAAAAAAAAATACAAGTAAATTCATTATTTTCTCAATCGACTAATATTAATGCTATAACAAAACTTCAAAAAATTACGATTTTTTACATTTCATCGAATTTGAAACATTCTTTAATGAAAATTACTTTTCAAAACATTATTTTATTCATTTTAGTAATAAAAAAAAGTGAATTCTGGTCAATTTTTCAAATAAATATTTTAAAATGATGTTAAATTATACTCTATTTGCTATTATTCGAATATTTTTATGTCCCTGTGTCAAGTGCAACATTTGAAGTTGGTTTTATTGCTCTTAAAAGATAATTACTTTAAAGACGGAAAAATTTAAATCTAACATAAAATTCAAATTTTATTTTATCATAAACAGCACTCAATCTGATTTTTTTATGAATGTGTAAATATTGGAAATACATAGGTACACTTATATTAATTGTGTAATAACTCAGAAGCAGTTGAAGATTTTTGAATGCGGTCAAAGGCAAATACAAAGAGAAGAGAATAATCTTTTATTTTGAAATATAAAATATAAAAAAATAAATATAGCTAAAGTAAATTCTCGACATATTTTGCTTCGAAGCGAAAATTTCACAATTTCGCAAATTTTGCAATTGAACTTTGAATGCTAATAATTTTTGAATGGTTTGTCGTAGAGCAATTAAATTCACACTGCTGTAAGAGAAATAAGTTCCCTTTAATTTAGTGTCAACAACTTTCAAATATATGACATGGTTCAGTAGTTATCATCCATAATAGCCGTAATGGAAACTTGCCTAGCTGAAAATTTTCAAACGCTTGTAACTGGGAGGGGATGAACATAGACCCTACCTTGCCATACAATTTATTTTCTTTCTATATCTACTTATGTTTTGTAGACCACTCGTGAAACATTTGGTTGCCTGTAGAGGGAGTTTTTAAACTTCAATGGAATAGTAACACTTTTGCTACTAACATCATGTTGGAATAGTTTAAGTTTCGCGACCAATGCCAAATTTTACAACAATTTTTCAGGGGCATCAATGCAGTTTTCAAAATTGAAATTTTTCAGATTAAAAGCCTTCAACACAACGTACATTTTGCCATCATTAACTCAATTTTTTCAAAAAGTGGAAAAGATAAACTTTTGCTTTTAATAGTCTCAATATATACTAGGACTTAGGAGTATAAAATTTACACTTCACTTTTATAAATTTTATATACACATAAAGTAAAAATTATAAATAAATTTATAAAGTTCTTTCATAAACAATTAGTGTAAAATTTATAATCTTATTTATAAACAATTTTTAAACTATTGATGTCTATATGAAAATAATAAATTTAATTTATAATTTTTACTTTATGTGTATAAAGTTTATAAAAGTGAAGTGTAAATTTTATACTCCTAGTACCTATAGTACAGATTTTTATAAAGTTGAAATTTATGGAATTTATGTATTTTTTAGATGGACCTATATGTATATATTTTTTTATAGAATATACACATGAGTTTTATAAACAGTTGGAGGAAATCTATTAGCGATATTTCTCTTGAATTTAGCAAAGACATATAATAAAAGAAAACACACTTTTTTGATCAAAAATCATTTATTTGTAATATATTTCATTATTATATTATACCTATTACATATTATAATACTTATTACTTATTACATAATTTACCACTTATTTTCTAACAAATTAACACTCCCTATATTATCTTTATCATTATTTGAATTTTAATTAACAATTTTATCACTTTTTTATGCAAATTAAATTGATAACTCCACTTTGACCAATCCACGTTTTTCTAGAAAAACGATTTTTCTTTATTCGACTGATTTTTTTCTCTCACCATTTAAAAATAACAAGTTAGAACATGTTCCACTTTTATGTAGACATTACGTCCTGTAAACAATGATCTCTCAATACTCAAAAAAGGATTAAAATTATAAAAAGAATTTATAAAATAGATTTTCAGTTGTTAACTTTGTTTTTATATATAAAATGAGTAAAAATTAAACTTTTTCTGTGTCAAAAAGATCTATACTTTTGAATTTTATAAATTTTATAAAATTTTTTAATAAAAAGTACATTATAAAGTACTAGGTGTAAATATTTTATAAAATTTACCGCTCAATTTTTAACCGTGAGTTTTTATAACTTCTGAACGGTTAAACGTACAAGGAAAGGATATGTGATACCTTGCTGCAAAGAGCAGAAAATTCTCTTATCTTTTGCAGAAAATAGTGTAGATTTCTAATGAGAGTGAAAATTCAAAAAAAGACTCAGAAGCTAATAAGCATGCCTTAAAACAAATATTAACATTTGGGAGAATTTTCATGATAAATAATTTTTTAAATTAATACATATGTACTTTCAATTTTCTAGTGAATATATACATTTTTATTTTTTTATAAACAGATATTGCAATCTAAAAGTTAATTATTCATTAATTCTAGAATTAGATACATATACTATACTATATATACTACCCAAGTGCAAAAGAATTGATCCATCTGCATTTTCAATTATTTTCAAAATTTTAAAATATTGTTATTTTTTGTTTTTTTGTAGAATATAATGTTTATATTTTTTTTATGAAAGCTAATAAAATGAACTTTTATTTTTAATAGTAATCATACATTTTGAAATATTTAAGTGAAAATATTTGCAGATGGATCAGTTCTTATGCACTTGGGTAGTATACAATATACATATACAATATATATACTTTGCAAAATTTAGCAATTTTTTAAAATTTTGAATTTCGATTTTTTGCTATAAAAACTTATAAAACCAATATATTTATTTATACATTACAAACAAAATCTTACAATCACTTAGCTGAATATATTGAACACGTAGAAAATTATCGTTAAAGTTTTTATTAATATTTCAAGAAAAAAATTGTAACTTACTTTTCAAATTTAAATTGACGTTTTTCGTATTCAATCATAGATGTCGCTTTTATTTAACAAGGTTTGTGTCTTTGATAACTTAATTTTCATTTAACGAATTTTTCATGGCAGTACCAATTATCAGTACACCAACCAGAGAAATAGTGGCAAAAGGATACATTTTCTAAACAGGATTTCTGCATGTTTTTCTTAAAATTTAATAAAAGGATGCATTACAATCTATAAGAAACATAATAATAAAGGTTTAGAAACCGTTTCCTCTTGAAAAAAATTCCAGGAAGGGGTTTAAAATGGGCTTTTAAGTGAGCAACTTTGAAGTCCTTTTTCTCGAAAACTATTAAAGATACAGCAAAAAGGACTTCAGATTCGAATTCAGGACATCCAAATTTACTACGAAACGAATTTTCATGGATTTACGACAAATGTAAGTGCGTAAAAATCTTTCCGACAACAGGTTCACTTAAGCCCAGATTTAAACGTGTTGTGAAACAAAATGGAGAAAGAATTGAATTATATGATGAAAAATTAAACAAATAGGAGTAAGCTTTATTTTAATAAAATTTACACTTAAAAAGTACCTAACATTTTATTCAATTCAAAATTTTAGGTGCGACAGTTATTTTTTTACACGCTGTCGGATAGAACTATTATTTTTATCTTATACACACATTTTTCCCCTTATTTTATGGTACTTTTCTACTTGGTACTGCCATGATTTTTCTTCGTCGAATCGGTAAATTTCAGTTAAACGATGGTTGTGCCATCTGTTATTTATATATAAAAGATTTTAAATTTGTTTAAATTATGCTCGTTATTTTACTCTATTTTACTGACATTTGTAAACAAAACAAATAAAGGAATAAAGGAAGGACAGAGAGAAATTTGCAAAGTTAAATAATAAATACAAAAATGAAGTACCTGAAGATGTTCATCATAGGTAAGAAAAAACAGTAAAATTAAAATCAAATTCATTAAGTAATTTTTGGTTTTTTTTAGAGTTTATGAAATTCGAGGATCTAGAAAGTACGAATTGATAATGTATCTATCTATCTATTTAAAAATTATAATCAAATGGAAAATAAGTTTATAAATAATAAAAATGTTTTAGACATTTAATAATGCTTTAGACAGTTTTCAAATTGGAGAAATAGCTTTAGCTGTTAATATAAAAAATCCAAAATCTAAGGATTTAATTAAAAAAATGTGTAAATATTATGATGTTTTAATTGAGCCATATCGTCCAGGTGTTATAGAAAAATATAAATTAGATCTAACAACATTATTAAAGGAAAATCCAAAATTAATTTATGCACGTTTACAGCTACTTCACACTTCTATAATTGATTACAATTGTGGTGCTATTAAAGTACATTTATTTTTTTAGGATTCGGTCAAAAAGGTCCACTAGTTTCTAGAGCTGGACATGATATTAACTATGTTGCTTTATCTGGTGTTCTCCAGCTGATACTTTGTCTGCTTTGATGACGACCATGTAATTGTCATTTTTTAATCTGTTTGACATTCGTTTGAACAACTTTAATAAGTGGTTGTTTTTGTTTAAAAATGTTTCCAAAGATGCCACTATTGCTTTTTGTTCATTTTCTTCTATGTGATTATAGTTGCATCTTATATTTACTTATTCTTCTTCATCGCCCATAAAATAAATTTGTAGGAATTTTGGATCTTCACCAAGCATTGGTAGTAAAGATCCAATTTGATGATAAATTTGACCTTGAATTTTAAACGTTGTTTCAACATTGCGACCATCATTACTCGTATTTTGAACTATATTTGTTGCTCCAAAAGATTTCATTTGAAAGCAAGAATTAAATTTTCTAATTTTTTTCAAAAACAATTTTGATCCTCTAGTTACACAAGACATAAACATTTTCAATGGTTCAGGTGGTGGATTCAATGTAGGCAATACAACTTTTCCTGATGCGCAACACATTCCGGCTGCTTCATTTTTAAGTTTAAATGCATGACAATATTCACATTCTTCATCCATTTCGCCAATAATAATTTTAGAATGTGATGAGTATTCAATCTCTGGATCATATTCAAATGCGAGACGATTGAACGATGATCGCGGTAATGCAAGTTGCACTGGCATGCGCTGTCGATTTATTTTGTTGTTGCCACCATTGATTTGTTGACGCGATTGTTTATTTCTTGATATATCTGTACGTAGCTGCGTCATTCGATTTCTATTGGCCCTTATCGGCGAAGTCGCGTCACTTGTAGACAATTGTCACCTCTCTTGTCACATAGTCTAAAATTTCGTATCGCAGTAGTCGTCTGTAGAGAGATTTAAAGTACCAGTGACAGGGATATTTAGTAATGACAGGGAAATTTGTATTATGACAGCTGTTTTTGATTTTTTATAAATTTTTTGTTCGGTAATCAGTGTATATTATTAAAAAAATAATAATATAATTTATTTCAACAGGACAAACAAAAACAATTCAAACAAAGAATATCTTCAGTAAATTATCTACCAAAATTTTATATTGTCGATGAATTATTAGGTAAAAATTTAAGAAATATTTAAATAAATTCTTTTAATAATCCTATCGAAGAGAGAATCAAAAAAATTACCGTACCAAAAATTAATAATAATAGGACAATATTCAATGAAAATGAAATTATTAAAAAAATTATAATTAAACAAATTAAACAGAATGATCCAAGAAGTATATATCAAAATCTGCAATAAATTTTCTATTTTATTTGAAAAATTTATGTTTTGTGAATGTTTAATTTTTCTTTTTTGTTTTTAATAAAAATTGTCCAAATAAAAAAACATAATTAGTGAAGAGTTTTTATGTTAATTCAATATACAATTTTTAATGATCAATCCAAAAAAAAAAAACAAAAAAAAAGTATGTTTATGAATGAATTTAAAAAAAAATTAAAAATTGATAAATTCAATGAAAATTAACCGATAAGGCAATAAGTGTGTTAATTTGAACAATTTGAAGACTTTTATTGCCTTTCCATTCTTACTTTTCAGAACGCTTTACTTTTTAATTTGTTCGTGTCACCTTCAGTATTGATGTGACTGTCTGTTGCTTGTATAAGTGACGGCTGTCACAACTTCTTCGTTATTTAATACCGATTTCTGTCACACGTGTGACATATGTCGCTACATTCGAGTTCAAAAATACAAATTCACTGTGACATCTCACTTTCAGTGACGTGACTTCGCCCATAAGGGCCATTATTTTGGTTATCTTGCGAGCGTTGTTCTGAAGTTCTGTTTTCTTTTCCGAATCGTACATTCCGATTGATACATGTGCTTCGGCCAATATTTGATTTTTTTTCTTTGTTTTGGCATCTTTCTATAAATAACACAATTAATATAAGAAAGAATTATTTCATTTTTATTGCTTTAATTATTATGTTGAACAAACTTACTCTTTTTTAATATTATAAAAATGGTTTTATACTTCACAAATTCTTTTTATTTCACAAATTTACCTATAATATCTTTACTATATTAGAATTATACGCTTCATTTAATTATTATTTTTTTTTTGATTGAGGTTACTTAGATTGAAATGCCGGCACATATTGAATCATTCAATGCTTTGTAATGAGAACATCGCAGTGTGACTTAACAAAATATGTAAATATCAAATAACTTTACTACAGCGTCACCTATCGGATCCCAGCATAGCTATGAACCATTGCCTTGACAAAAAAAATTATATTGTGTGAATATGACTCCAATCGGTCAAGTCGTTCAGAAGTTACACGATAACAAACATCGCACACGCTACGATTAGAGGATTATGGCCCTTATTGTGATTTTCGTCAAATGATCGAATAGCGTTCGATTTCAGATTTTGGTATTATGATTTTCGATTTTTTTCTTTTTGTTCGATTAAATCGAACAGCTGTTTCGATCACTTTTTTACTGACGAAACGCAATTTGTAATACGAAAAATATGAAAAAAAGATGGATATTTCAAAGAAAATGTATCTTTCAATGTTTTAAATGTAATAATAATACTAATTAAATGTGTTTTTATTAATTACTACATACATTAATTATTACTTTAACAGGAAAAATACGGTAATAAGAAGCAATTAGAAGAGCTTGTGAATATCATGAAAATTCTGACATATATTAATTTTTCTCACAGAAATCCCCAAAATTGTTACAAAACAATAAAATACTTGCCTTACTAATAACAATTTTTTAAAGTCGAATTTAACAAATGTCGACTCTAAAAACTGAGTATGCATTGAAGTTCTGTACACGAATACATAGGTACTTGAAAAATTAAAATCTTCAACATATTTTGTAAAATAGCATAGATACTCAGTTTTTAAAGTCGACTTTTGCTAAATTCGACTTTAAAAAAATGTTATTAGTAACTTAAAACAATTTATTCAAATATCTTCAAATTTTAACAGCTGAAAAATCGTTTAACGAAGAAAATATTCACAATAAGTCACGATAATGACGCTTGTAACCAATATGTATGATGCAACGCTTTTTGGTTCGTTCGATTGAGTTACACAATACCGAAATTAAATTCAATCGAATCGAAGAAGATTCTTCGATCAACCTGCGAATCGAAAATCACAATAAGCCCCTATATGTTGAAAACAAGGTAATGAAATTTAAAGAAAAGGTACAATATCAATATTTGAAATTGATGGAAAAGATCATAAAATTTATTGTCAAACATTATGTTTGATGGCAAAACTATTTTTAGATCTTAAAGCATTATACATATTATGATGTTGAACAATTTTTCTTTTGTGTATTATGTGAAGTTGATAAAAAAGGTGCACATATTGTTGGTTATTTTTCAAAAGAAAAAGAATCACCAGATAATAATAATGTAGCATGTATTTTAATATTACCACCGTATCAAAGAAAAGGATATGCTAAATTTTTAATAGCATTTAGTTATGAATTATCATGACATGAAGGTATTGTTGGTAGTCCAGAAAAACCATTATCAGATATAGGACATTTAAGCTATCGCAGTTACATATTGCAATCTAACAGTTAATTATTCATTATTTCTAGAATTAGATACATATACTATCCAAGTGCAAAAGAATTTATTAATCTGCAAATATTTTCAATTACATACTTACAAAATTTCACAATGTTATTATTTAGGAATAGTTTGTTTTGCATCCAAACTATGGTAAAGATCAAATTTTGCATCTCACTGAAGTGGAATAACGATAGTTTTGCATCTCATTGAAGTGGAATTACGTAGTTTTGCAAGAAATGTCTTACTAAGAAAAAAATTATAGTTTCCATAGTTATAAAGTGCATAGTTTGGCTGCTAAAGGTAAACTATTCCAAAAATTGTTTACTAATATTTACTAAATTAAACTTTATTTTTTAAAATCCATGTTTAAATTAAATTCAGAAGCTTAGGGTTTTCATATAAAATAAAAAAATTATTAAAATTGCATTTAATTTAAAAGTTATACGTTTTTCCTCTTTTTCTCAAAACCATCTAACATGGAATAAGTCAACTTTTGCTTTTAATAGTCTCATATTATAGATTTTTATAAAGTTGAAATTTATGAAATTTATATATTTTTTAGATGGACCTTTATGTATATATTTTTTTATAAAATATACAAATGAGTTTCATCAACAGTTGGTGGAAATTTATTAGCGCTATTACTCTTGAATTTAGCCAAGACATATAATAAAAGAAAACACACTTTTTTGATTAAAAATCATTTATTTGTAATATATTTCATTATTATATTATACCTATTACCAATAACTATAGAAACCAATAAGACTTGGCTTTAGTACAAAATCTATAAAAATAATTTTCTATTCAAAAATTCGTCTCGCATCCCAGTGAGAGCTTTTATTTTTCAAATCTAAAGCTTTGTTAGCTTAGAACAAAACCATTATAAACTTCATTTGTAATGACGAATACAACAACAAAACTTTGACGTTACATATTTATTTTTTGACAGTATTTTATGACGTCATACATTATTATGATTGCTTTGATCATGCTTTTCCAAATTTATGTTAAAAATTTTCATTTCTTACAAATGTATAACAAAAATTAATAATGATTACATTGTTGCCGTTATTTATATTTTTGAATTTTTTTTTATTTGATCAAAAATATAAAGGGGATTCACTCTTTGGTGCAAATAGGTATTGCATCGTAGCATTCGGTGTATCGTAGCACGAATTTGCAACGATACAACAACAATTACTAAAAAACTAATTTTGCTACAGTCTTGCACATTTGCAATACCTAAGACCTATTGCAAACCATTGCAAACAGGTGTTGCATATTGCAAAGTGAAATGTCAGTCATTACTACGTATACATGCAGGGTTGAATCTGAATTTAATCCGGTTTGAATCCCTTAAAAATACATGTAAATGAAGATTGAGTCCATATTGGATCCAACCGATCCTATCATTTTCTCCTGGAACGAGTTAAAATTGTTTAAGGTTATGTTATTTATCGAAATTTATAATATTTATGAGCATTTGTGTTATTTAGAACTAAATTAAATTAGTTAAATACATAAAAAAAAATAAATAATAATAATTCGATCTTTCAATCCTTTAAACTTTGGATCCGATCATGTATACGTAGTGCATGTTAGCTTTGAAATGTCATTCGTGTTGGTGCTGACAGCCATTATTTTAATTCAGGTTCAAGGTGCGCTCATTCTTCGTTGCAAATATTCGTAGTAAAAGTGTAAAAAAAAGTAAGTTTGCACCAAAGAGTGAATCCCCTTATATATTTGCTTTGAAAAATTTTTTTTTTGAAGTATAGAATATTATTTTTTTCTATTCTTATATTATACCTCTAGATACTATATAACATATATAAATATATATATCGCCCATTCCATGCATGACGGACGGGACATTGAAGAACATTTTTTTGAATCTTTCTTCTTTTTTACCTTTATATAAGTAGTTCAAATGTATTTCAGTTAAATGTAAAAAATAATGATCCACCCAAAGACCTATCAAACCGAAAAAGAATATGTTTTATAATAATATAATAATATAATATAACCGTAACATTAGCCATATTACTATCATAACTGCATATTGCATTTATTGTAGATTCTATAGAAAGCATGTAAAAAACATTTGTTTTTTTCATAGTCATAAGAAATCTATATAACTACATTATTTTTTTTTTTGAATTTGTTGAAGTAAGTATAGGTAAATTCAATTCAACAATATTTTAAAAGATAATATAACAACTGTTGTAGTAACACTTCGTTCAACTTAAATACATTTTCAAAAATAGTGTAATAAAACTGTACAAATCAAAAATGTAGGTAGGTCAGGCAAATTTTTACCATATGTGAAGCAAAGAGAAAACTCTTTTATGATATTAAATGAAATTTGGATATATACCTACGTACATTATATAACAATTCTTTTTAACAAAAGACAATAGATGTAAGTACATATTGCTACAATAACATTGACCATCTCTGTAAGGAGTCATAAAAAAGGGTTCTAGAGCATACCCAGCATCACCAACAGGCAACAAAACAACCAGCAATCGCTAAGTCTATTTTGATATTTGTCTGAGAAATGTCTTCTTGCTTCACTCATTATCCAAATTAAAGAATCATTATTGGATCCAGGACATAATATATATTCTATGAAATAAATTATGTTACTAAACAATTATGATATACAGCCCTGTTCCCCGTACGGAATGAATAGTTTTATTAAATTTAGTTGAAGAAATGAACAATGAAGAGCGTAAAAAATTTCGAAATGAAAAAATGTATAGAAGAAAAAGTGTGTGACATTTGGATAAAATTAGATATGACTGAAGAAGAAATTAGAAATAAATGCAATATGAAATTTTGATAGTAATATGGCTAATGTTACGGTTATATTATATTATTATATTATTATAAATTAACATATTCTTTTTCGGTTTGATAGGTCTTTGGGTGGATCATTATTTTTTACATTTAACTGAAATACATTTGAACTACTTATATAAAGGTAAAAAAGAAGAAAGATTCAAAAAAATGTTCTTCAATGTCCCGTCCGTCATGCATGGAATGGGCGATATATATATTTATATATGTTATATAGTATCTAGAGGTATAATATAAGAATAGAAAAAAATAATATTCTATACTTCAAAAAAAAATTTTTCAAAGCAAATATATATTTTTGATCAAATAGAAAAAAATTCAAAAATATAAATAACGGCAACAATGTAATCATTATTAATTTTTGTTATACATTTGTAAGAAATGAAAATTTTTAACATAAATTTGGAAAAGCATGATCAAAGCAATCATAATAATGTATGACGTCATAAAATACTGTCAAAAAATAAATATGTAACGTCAAAGTTTTGTTGTTGTATTCGTCATTACAAATGAAGTTTATAATGGTTTTGTTCTAAGCTAACAAAGCTTTAGATTTGAAAAATAAAAGCTCTCACTGGGATGCGAGACGAATTTTTGAATAGAAAATTATTTTTATAGATTTTGTACTAAAGCCAAGTCTTATTGGTTTCTATAGTTATTGGTAATACATATAATACTTATTACTTATTACATAATTTACCACTCTTATTTTTTCACTTATTTTCTAACAAATTAACACTCTCTATATTATCTTTATCATTATTTAAATTTTAATTAACAATTTTATCACTTTTTTATGCAAATTAAATTAATAACTCCACTTTGACTAATACACGTTTTTCTAGAAAAGCGATTTTTCTTTATTCGACTAATTTTTTTCTCTCACCATTTAAAAATAACAAGTTAGAACATGTTCCACTTTTATGTAGACATTACCTGTAAACAATGATCTCTCAATACTCAAAAAAGGATTAAAATTATAAAAAGAATTTATAAAATAGATTTTCAGTTGTTTATATGTACAGATTCATAAAAATGATAAATGAACTTATAAATTCTATATAAAAATCTTGTTAACTTTGTTTTTATATAGTGATCTAAATTGAAACAACTTCTTTGTTTGCTTTCAAAATTAGACTGATTTATTATTTTATTTAAAAATTCATTACAACTCTTAATTTTCTAAAATTTTATCATTTTATTTAGTGAGAATTATTACATTTTTAATTCTCACGATTTATAACATTGAAATTTGATGCCTTCTTATTCTGTACTTTATGAATTTATGAATTTGCGTTTCTTGCAGTTTTTTATAATTTAGAATTTTCTAGTTGTGTGAAAGGAAATAAAATGTAAAATTACGTCTGAAAATTTGTTATTAGAACCCGTATATAACACTTCCCCTCCGAGATTCTTCGGTCCCTGAAGAATCGATTGTATTAGTTTTTTCTTGTGTTTTTTGTCAAGAAATTTCAATGTTATTTACAGTTTTATTTTGTTTATTTCTAAAAAAACAATAGATTAAAGAAAATGTTAAAATTAGCAATACAAAAAATCCTGAGCTTAAAGAATAGTTAGCAACTTTACTCTTATACTCGTTATACTTAATATTTTCTCTATTTCTAATATTTTCAATATTTAGGTTTTCTAAAGTGATATTGTTTATAATTTTATTCATGTTATAATTATTGTTATACAAAACAATGTTTTCTTGAAAACTATTAAATGAATTTGAGAATTTAAAGTTTTTAATTTCTATGTCACAATTCATAAACTTTATTACATTATTTCCCTTTATAGTTATGTTTTGATTTATGCAGTTTTGTTTTATATTAATGACTTCAATGTTTTTTGTTATAATTACACCATTTTCAATTTCTTCAATAGATTTTTCTTTATTGATTATAAATTTACATGTATAATTTATATTTGAAAACAAATTTCTAATGCAAAGATTTTTATGATTTCTAAGATTTTTTTTATTAAGAATTTCTTCAGTGTAAATGTATACATTTTTGTCTGAAATTATAACTTTTTCATTTTTATAATCTAATTCTTCGTTTTTTGAATTAGGAAATGGGAGAATCAAGGCATTAAAATGTTTTTGTTTTGAAAATATTGGTATTAAGACCGTAAAAACTATTGTATTTTCTTTAGTCATTACTGCACTTTTTATAAATGGTAATACGTCAACAGTAATATTATAAGTTTGGATTTCTACCGGTGTTAGAATATCATGAGCGAGAATATTAAGCTTACTTAGGAGGATGTTATCTTTTATCATTTCGACGTGCTTGTTTAAGTTTAGTATATCAGAAAATATTTGCAGCGTGTATTCTTGGCTTCTTGTTTCTTCAGTATTTAGGCGATTTTTTTCGATTTGGTTAAGAAAGCTTTTCAATTTTTCTTGTTGTTGATTTACATGGTCTTTAATTTTTTCAACTGATTCAATTAATTTTTGATTAATAACTACTTGTTTATTAGATAGATCTGTTATTTCTTTATAATTTGAATCGAGGTTGTTCAAATGATTGGAAATTTCTTCAGCATCGTCGGAATCCCGGCTAATAATTTAAAACCTTTACCGAGAATGTTTATCGCACCTCTTTTTTTTCTATGTTTTATAGGTATAATACTATTGTCACACGAATAACGAGTCATCACGAGTCAGTCGTTCGTCAGATGTCCGCCGATAACATTATATACGATAATCGTCCGCACCGTACGAGAAATACATCAATATATATAATTGAAATCCGTTTCGTCTAATATTCAATATTTCATTTAACTAACAAATAATCAGTATTGTAAATTAATTGTAAAAAAGGAATTTTATTATTTCAATAAAGTTTTGTTAAAAATAAAAGCCATTACTGACAGTTTTTCAGAAGTGAGATAGTTACTCTAAAAGCCTTTTTTTTTTTCTCTAAAAAGATAAAAAAAAAAAAAAAAAACAACGAGTGTTAACGATATTTAATCAGTGTGAATAAAATCATTTTAATATAAATTCGCGTCGGAGTAAAATCTGTAAAAGAAAATATCTGAAATATTAAAATAGAATAAAATTAAAGAATAAAGGAAATAATCAAAAAAAAATCAAGTGAATGTGAAAACGTGCTATAATTTATTTGAATAATGGCTGCCCAATTTGAGTAAAAAAAAAAATAAAAATAAAAATCAAAATTTTAAGTGCTGAGAAAATAAAAGTGGGAACAAGTGGAAGTGAAACATTAGATGACACAACTACTGTCAAAAGTTTCAATCAAACCATAGAATAATTATAAACGTAGACCGCCCATCTTATCAATAGATCGTGTTTAAAAATAAAAAATTAATAATAACCATAGACGAATAATTATCATAGATCGCCCATTACAATAGATTGTGTTTTTTTTAAAAAAAAAAAAAAAAAAAATTTATTTTTTTTTCCATACGAATAAAAATATTTCATATTAAATTTCATTTTTCCTTCTTGTCGTTATTATTATCAAACAAATTTTTTTTTTAATTAATTTAAAATGGTGCTCGTGAAAATCAACTCATTGTCAAGTGAGAATTTAAAGAAAATACTCAAGGAAAAATCACTATCAACAAATGGTACAAAAGCTCAACTAGTATCACGTCTCTCTGAAGCTGAAGATTCGGGCGAAATTGAATTTACTGATGAATTTTCAGCAACTCAAACGGAGGTAGGTGCGTTAAGAGATGAGATAAATCAACTTCGAGGTACATTATCTCAGATGGTTGAAACTCTTAAATTGGTAAGTACCAATAATAATAATAGTAATAGAAATCCAACTTCATCAAATTCAGCCTCGGGTTATACCCCAAAACAAATACCAATCAGCGAATCGCTTAAGATATCAGATAATTATCGATCACCGTATGAAGACACGTCATTCGAGCCGTCACAATCAACCCCATCAGTTCGTGATATATCAGAGGTCTTACCAGATTTCGATCCAACTTCATCAATATCAGTTAGCATAGAACAGTTTATTAAAAAAGTTAATAATTTAATTCAGGTGTACCATTGGAACCAAAAAGCACTATTAATGGCAGTTAGCATGAATCTGAAAGGACATGCGAAGTTTTGGTTAGATGCTTCGGACACAACATTTGGAACTTGGGAAGAATTATCGTCCAAACTATTTAATGAATTTAGCACACAAGAAAATGAGGCCGATATTCATATCAAAATGATGTCATGTTCAAGGAAACCAAAGGAGACAGCGATTGATTTTTGTTTCAGAGCCGCTGCTATAGGTAACCGCTACCATTTGTCCGAACAAGCAACGATTAAGTACATTAGAAATGGTTTAAATCACCGAGATTTGCAAAACACTATAGCCAGTACAAATTTCTCCTGCCTAAAGGAACTAAAATCATCAATCGAAAGGTATTTCGAAAATCGCTCGTTAGTCGCACCGACAAGAAATCAATCTCATATAGATCGTGAAAAAACCAACGAAAATCGTCCGCAACCAACTTTATCGCTTAAAGATAATCGAAAAATTTATACCGATCGATCATCAAATAATAACACCCCAATTTGCTATAATTGTTTTGAGAGTGGTCATATTTCTATTCATTGCAAAAAGCCACAGCGCAAGGCTCGCTGCGGAAAATGCTCAAGAACATCTCATGCAACAGCAGATTGTTCAGAATCAACACGACTCAACTCAAACAGAAGCGACAACGTCAGAAAAATCGAGATAGCGCCAAACGCTGAAGCACCACGAGTCAGTAAAACTATCCAGGTCAACGGGAAAATCCTTACGGCAACAATCGATCCAGGCAGCGGCATTTCACTTGTGAAAGAATAAACGGCACACGTTCTAGGAGATGTAAACTTCTGCACAGCTAGATCGCTCAAAGGATTTGCTGGTGGTGAATATACATGCAATTCGTCAATAAAAACTGAAGTTATGATCGATAATGAAGTTTTCATCACGACTTTCCTAATCGTTCGCGATAATATGATTCCAGATGATGCACTACTCGGTTGTGATATTTTATGTAAAAGGGGTCATCGACTTATAATCGAAGAGAATCAGTGCAGACTCGAATCTGTATTACCAATAGAACCAAAAATTGGAGATGACTTAAGCCATGACACCAAGAAAGAATTAATGGAATTGATGACAAAATACTCCGAATGTTTCGCAGAGAAACTAGAGAATCTTGGTAAATGTGCCACTATTGAGATGACGATAAACTTGTTAAAAAGTAAACCGATCAGCCGCAAACCATATCGAATTCCATTCGCCAAACGTGAGGTTGTGGATAATATCATCCAAGAATTAATCGATAACGAAATTATCCGTCCAAGTTCGTCACCGTACGCGTCACCCATCGTACTCGTCAAGAAGCAGAACGGCGAAGATCGTATGTGCATAGACTTCAGAGAATTAAACGCTGTAACTGAAAAAATTCCTTGGCCAATGCCAACCGTAGAAGAAATTTTGTCCACGCTAGCAGATAAACGATATTTTACGACGCTGGATCTGATGTCAGGTTATTACCAAATCGAAATTGAAGAGCAATCACGAAAATTTACCGGGTTCGTCACTCATAACGGTCATTATGAGTTTAATCGCATGCCTTTTGGGCTCGTGAACGCTCCAAGTATTTTTCAAAAAATGATCGCGGATCTTGTAAAACCGATGAGAGGTCGCGCCATTTGTTACGTAGATGAAATTATTCTGCCGAGTTCAACTGTGGAAAAGGGTTTATCTTTGCTAGAGGAATTTTTAGTGCTGATCAAACAAGCTGGTCTAACGCTGAGACTGAGCAAATGTGTATTCTTGGCCAAAGAGGTAACATTCCTCGGACATCGTGTAGATAGCGAAGGACTGAAACCAGGCGTTAGAAAAACGGTAGCAGTCAAAGATTTTCCCATACCGTCAAATATCACTGAAGTTAGAAGATTTTTGGGTTTAACGGGTTTCTTCCGAAAATTCGCCAAAGATTATGCCATAATCGCAAAACCGATAACTCAGCTACTTAAAACCAAGACAGGTTCTCCTCAATTTGTTTGGAACGATGAATGCCAAACAGCTTTTGAAATTCTCAAAAAAGCATTATACACTGAACCAATCTTGACAGTATATGATCCATCGAAGGAGCATGAAGTTCATACAGACGCCAGTGCCGTAGGTCTAGCTGCAATATTATTTCAACATGCAGACGAAAAATTGAAGTCTGTAGCTTATTACAGTCGATTGTGTACGGAAGCCGAGAGTAAGTTTCATAGTCATGAATTAGAAGTTCTGGCAATAGTGGAAGCATTACAACGCTTCCGAATGTACTTGCTAGGCAAAAGATTCAAGGTTGTTACAGATTGCCAAGCTGTGAGCACCACAAAATTAACCAAGCCAATGCCGCCAAGAATTTCCCGTTGGTGGCTGAAGTTATTAGATTATGACTTTTCAGTTGAACATCGATGCGGTCAAAGAATGGGTCATGTAGATGCCCTTAGCCGTTCACCAGTAGAGCAAGCCGTTCAAGCTCACACTATCGCTGATCAGATTCTTAAGATAGACGTCAGTACACATGACTGGGTGTATTCAATGCAACTTTTAGATCCAAAATTGTCCAAAATAATCAAAATATTAAAAGGAGAACTCACATCCGAGCAGAAAAAACAAATCTCAACCGAATATATATTAAAGAATAATCGACTTTACAGGAAAACTCAAGATGAAATGAAATTTGTCGTTCCAACAGCGATTCGTTGGAGAATAATTAAGTTATGTCATGACGACGTTGGTCATCCGAAAATTGAAAGAACGTTACAACGTATACAAAATCATTTCTGGTTCGCAAGTATGAGGAAGTTGGTGAAGTCATACCTCGCGTCATGCATCGAATGTTGTTACAATAGCAAACCAAGCGGTCCAAGTGAAGGTCAGCTTTATGGTTTAGAAATCCCAGCCGTGCCATTCAATACTTTACATCTCGATCATCTCGGACCATTTCCGAAAAGTCGACAAGGTAATTGCTACGTTTTAGGCATTACTGATGCTCTCAGCAAATACACAGTGCTAAGTGCAGTCAAAACAACAAAGACAAAACCAGTGCTGATGGCAATGAATGCGTTAACTACATATTTCGGTCTTCCCAGAATCATCGTAACCGACAGAGGTGCTGCTTTCACATCATCCATTTTTGAAAGTTTCTGCAATGATCACGACATAAAACACATCAAAGTCGCTGTACGCACTCCACGCTCGAACGGTCAAATTGAGCGAGTTAACCAATCCATTCTCGCTTACCTGCGAACAACCACAGAGAATCCAATCGATTGGGATCAAAACATTCGTCATCTACAATGGACCCTAAACACTCAGAAAAATTCAACAACAGGTTTCAATCCAGTTGACTTAATTTTCGATTTTCAGTTGCGAGATATCACTACTAACAAGCTGTTATTAGTAGTTAATAATCAAGACAGTAATGATGATTCTGCGATCAACTTAACGCATCGTAGAAGTGAGGCAATTGCTAACATTAATGCTGCTCGTGCTAAATGGAAAATACGCTTCGATAATAAGCACAAAACTCCTCATCTATACCATGAAGGCGATCTTGTGGTAATAGGGAACGTTCCAACCGCTTCAGGTGAATCCAAGAAACTGGAGCCCAAATACAAAGGTCCATATATCGTCAGCAAGGTGCTAAGGCATGATAGATATTTAATTGAAGACATCGAAAATGCACAAAGAAATCAAAGAAAGTTTAGTTCTGTCTTTAGTAGTGATAAACTAAAGCCATGGTGCATGCTGGTACCAGAATTAGATCCGTTCACAGAACAAGACGAAATCGAGACGATTTCAACTCAGGATAGGCCGAGCTGTCACACGAATAACGAGTCATCACGAGTCAGTCGTTCGTCAGATGTCCGCCGATAACATTATATACGATAATCGTCCGCACCGTACGAGAAATACATCAATATATATAATTGAAATCCGTTTCGTCTAATATTCAATATTTCATTTAACTAACAAATAATCAGTATTGTAAATTAATTGTAAAAAAGGAATTTTATTATTTCAATAAAGTTTTGTTAAAAATAAAAGCCATTACTGACACTATTAACATTATGCTCTAACATTTTTATTTCTCTGTTTAATAGAATTGAATTGGGATTTTGATCATTTAATTTTAATGCTTTGATATTTGATTTGAGTGCTTGAATGACGTTAGTATAATATGTTAAATTGACGATATGTAGAATTTTTAAGTAATTTTCTATGAAAGGTCTTTCGTCCATTTTCAAAATAGCATAGCCTCCATCTCCGTAAATAGGCGTTATGACCAGATTTTGTGTTTCAGAAGTTATCCAAATTATCTTTAAATTTAGTAGAAAAAGAATTGTGAGCTTCATTTCTGAAATTAAAATTCATTTGATGTTTAAATTTCCTTTTTAGTTGTGTTTTGTAATATTTTGTATTTCTTCTATTACTCTTATCTATAACATAATTTTTATTTTTTGAATACTCTTTAAGTCTTTTATATTTCGGGTTGTTTTTTGTTATATCTCTGTTTTTAACAAGATTTTCAGTTAATGTAGGATTTTGGCTTTTATTTTTGTTTATTTTTTCTATTCTTTCGCGTTTTTCTTTTTCATATTTGTCTTTTAAAGTTTCTATTTCGTTTTTATCAAAATTATTTAGAATAAAGTCTATGGGCCTAAAATTAGTTGTTGAGTGTATTGTATTGTTGTACGAGGTTAAAATTTTAAAGATCTTGTCATCTAAGTTATCAATACTTTTTTCTACATTTATAATTCTCATATGCTCATTCAACGTCCCGTGTAGTCTCTCTATATCACTGTTACCTGTTTTGTTAAAAGACGTTGTTTGGTGAAATTTTATACTATTTTGTTTAAGAAATAGTTCTACTGCGTTATGGATAATGCATCTTTCACCATCAGATACAAGAGTTTTCATTTTTCCTAAAAATCTAATTCTCTCTCTTATAGCTTCTAAAACAGATATCCAGGTTCGATCATTTAATTTATGAATAGTTGCATACTTAGAAAATTTATCTATAGTAGTGAGGTATGGTTTATTTCTTTCTGGGAACCATATGTCCATGTGTACAATATCATTGAAATTGTTGGGAGTTTCCGTTATATTAAAAGGAATTTTAGGAGGGTTTCTATCATGCTTGGCCAGATTACAGACTTCACAATTATTTATGACTTTATTAATTTCCAATAAGAGATTTGGGTAGTAGTATTTTTCTTTTAATTCGAGAAAAACTTCATTAATGCCTCTATGATTATTACGTAGGTGTTCATTTTTTATTATGGTCAGTATTTCATTTTTATCTGTAATATCTGTTAGTTTTTTTGATGATTTTAAAATCTTTAAATTTTTATTGTTCGAAAAGTACTTTTGATACAAATTTTGAAATTTTATAAAAAGTCTCGTATTTTCGCAATATACACACATAATACCCCGGTCAATTATTACTTTTTTCATAAGTTTTAGAAGGTTGCTATTTTCTTTTACAAAAATTCTATTTTGACATTTTTTGTGAATGATTTTCAGAGAATAACTCTCTTTGGTAGATTCTTCTAAGTAAATTTGATTTTTAAAAAGATTTATAGGCTTTTCAGTAATATAGATTAGATCGATTCCATCTTCCCTTGCACTGTGAATAGTTGCATCGGTCGATATAACTTCATCGTTATCATGACTTTGTGCATTGCTCACTTCAGGTACATTTTCATTATTGAGAATTTCCAAATTATTCTTATCAAATAAATAACTTAAGTTAGCATCGAAACCAGACGACAACGTTCTTTCGTTATCATCCTGAATGTTAATTCTAGATAAACCGTCAGCAACACAATTTTGTTTCCCTTTCACGTATTCTACACTAAAATTAAATTCGTTCAATCGAATTTTCCACCGTTGGAGTTTACAGTTAGGTTCTTTCAAGCCATTAAGCCAAATAAGGGGTCTATGGTCCGTTTTGATAATAAATCTGCGGCCGAATAAATAAGGCCTGAATTGTTTGGTCGCCCACACGATGGCCAAGAGCTCTTTCTCAATCGTTGAATAATTTTTCTCATGTTTATTCAACGTACGCGAAATGTAAGCCACAGGATGGTTATTTTGTGAAAGGACAGCTCCTATTGCAAATTCGGATGCATCCGTAGTGAGTACAAAAGTTTTGTTGAAGTCAGGGTATACTAAAATTGGATCTGATGTTAGGAGTGTTTTTAAGTTTTTCAAACGCATTTTGGTAATCTTGATCATTTAGGTTTATTTTCATGCCTTTTTTAAGGTATTTGATTAGAGGATATGCAACTTTGGCGTAATCCCTTATAAATTTTCTATAAAAACCCGTTATACCAAGAAACCTTTTTATCTCTTTTTGATTTTTTGGTAATTTAATTTTCAAGATTGATTCTACTTTTTTTGGGTTCGGTTTGATTCCTCTATCTGTAACAAGATGACCTAAAAATTCTGTCTCTCTACATAAAAATGAACATTTATCTATTTGGACCTTAAGGTTCACGTATGATAATTTTTGAAAAATTTTTTGCAACGCTTGAATATGCTCTTGGAGGGAGGTGGAAAATATAAGAATGTCGTCCATATAAACGACGCATACCTATTTTGTTGATAAATTCTTTTAAAACTTCATTTATCATCCTTTGAAAAGTGGCAGGTCCGTTTTTTAAACCAAAGGGCATGCGAAGAAATTCGTAGTGGCCACTTGCAGTCGAAAAAGCTGTCTTTGCTCTATCTTGAGGATCTACTTCGATTTGGTGAAATCCCTTCGCCAGATCGAGGGTGGTGAAATAATTTGCATTGCCTAATTTTTCAAGAATACCTTCAAGATTAGGAATGGGGAATTTGTCATCTACAGTTACTTCGTTCAGTTTTCTGTAGTCGATGACAATACACCATTTTTGCTTTTCACTGTGATCCAGCTTTTTCGGGACTACCCATATGGGAGAATTATATGGGGAGTTCGAAGGTTGAATTATTTTACAACGGAGCATCTCTTCTATCTGGCGATCTACCTCCTTTTTGTGGATTTCGGGGTATCGGTATAATTTTGAGTATATTGGGATGTTTTTTTTTGTTACTATTCTGTGTTTAATTTCACTGGTAAATGATAAATTATCACCCTCTTTATAGAATACGTTTTTATTATTTAGTATAACTTTATGCAATAATTTTCTTTCTTCCTTATTTAAATGAGAAGTTTGAATATAATCTAATAGGTTGAAACTATTTACTTCATTAGAAAAAAGTTGGACAGCGTTTTCATTATAGCTGGAAAAATAATACTTTTCTTCTTCATCATTTAAAAATATTTGTATTTTTGAATTTTTTGTTTCCAATGTGCGTTTTTTGTAGTTAATTATTGCATTTAGTGGTACTAAAATATTATTACCTATAATACCATCAAATTTTTCATGAAACTTAACCTCTAAAAATTCTACAAAGTAATCTTTTTCTTTAAAGATTTCAAAAAGTGGTATTCTACATTTTATATTTGAATAAACACTGTGATTGAGGGTCTTTAAACATTCACTTCTTATTAAGGTTTTCCATTTTGGTTGACAAAGATTTGGATTTATGATACTGAATTCTGCTCCAGTATCAATGATGAAACGTAGGGTTTTTATTGGATTTTTAATAACTAAATAGGGTAGTTGTTTAAGTGGTCTTGTTGAAAATTTTCATGTTCATTTGTTGAAATATCCATCGGCTCTGTATTATTGTTATTATTTCTGTAACTTCTTTGTGAAAATTGTCTACTTTGATTAGAGCTATTTTGAAAATTATTTGGATTGTCGTGATTTCTTACAGTATTTGGATTACGAATATTCTGGGATCTAATTTGATTAGAAGAAGACGAATTTCGGTTATCGTTTCCATTAAAATTGGTACTGTTTGAATTACCTGGGTTTTGAGAGAATCTGGTTTGATTTGGGACAGCAGGATTTCTATTAAAATTTCTACCTGTGTTTGCATTATTTAAGCCGTGAGGAGAAAGATTTTTATTTGCAATATTGTTTAAGTTATTTGCAAAAAAGTTTCTTTGTGAAGCATTTGGATTTATTTGGTTCATGCGTAAATTTTGTTTGTAGGTTTGTTCATTAAATAAACCAGAAGGACCCATTTTTTGATATTTTCCATTTATAATGATTTTATAGGCATCTTCTAGTGTGTTAGGATTTCTGCTAAAAATCACACTGCGTGCGGGTTCTGGCAAATTATTTTTAAAAGTCTCTAAAGCGATTCTCTTGTTACTTTCAATATTATGGTTGTTTAAATTGTCTGGATTCAAAAGAAAATAATTATTGAGCCTACAGAGATATTTATTAATTGTTTCGTAAAAATCTCCAATTGTAGTGACTACACGACAAGATCGCATTTTGTCTAAAAGATTATCTGCTGATAGTTTTTCACCGTGATTTTTCAATAGCAGAGCTTTTATTTCTGCCCAATCAGTAGGACTACCATGTATCTGTATTGTTTTTTTTGCATCACCTTTTATTCTATCTGTCACATAGCCTTTCAAAATTTTCGCACTAAATTCGTCAAAAACATTAATTGTAGGCATAATATTCTTAACTCTTTGTATAAATTCAGGAAGTAAATTCGCGTCTTTATTTATTCTACTTTATTTATTTACCTATCTATTTATTTATTTATTATTTATTTATTACTTTTTTTTTTCGAAAATTTGCTTACCAGATGTGTAGATGTGTAGAATTATAGTTCAATAAAATTGTTGTTCTGTTTGTTGTGGTTCCTGTTCCTGTCGATAAAACGTAAGTTGTATGATGTTGAGTTGAAAATTGTTTTTCCCTTCGTTATTGTTCTAGTTCTTCCTTTTGTTGATGTTGACGAATCTTCTGGTGTTAAATCCTTAAATCCTTTTTCTCTTATTGCTACTTTTATTTTTGTTATTAATTTTTTTTTTTTTTTTTTTTTTTAATACTTGTGTTTTTATTTATTTATTTATTTGCACATATGTATCTTTATTGAATTGTTTATTTCACAAAAAAGAAAACAATTTTTTTTTTTTTTTTTTTTAACTGAAAAATAGCAAGCACTTTGCCACTTAAACTTTTAAATAACTCTTCACAAATAGTTATCAAGGCTTTTCTACTTCCTTTAGTAAGTCACTAATTAATTCCTTGAAAATAAGAACTTTATTTTAGTAGGTTTCTAGTTAATTCTTCTTAACTTAGAACGACTGCGCCAGTGATCTAAATTGAAACAACTTCTTTGTTTGCTTTCAAAATTAGACTGATTTTATTATTTTATTTAAAAATTCATTACAACTCTTAATTTTCTAAAATTTTATCATTTTATTTAGTGAGAATTATTACATTTTTAATTCTCACGATTTATAACATTGAAATTTGATGCCTTCTTATTCTGTACTTTATGAATTTATGAATTTGCGTTTCTTGCAGTTTTTTATAATTTAGAATTTTCTAGTCGTGTGAAAGGAAATAAAATGTAAAATTACGTCTGAAAATTTGTTATTAGAACCCGTATATAACAATATATAAAATGAGTAAAAATTAAACTTTTTCTGTGTCAAAAAGATCTATACTTTTGAATTTTATAAATTTTATAAAATTTTTTAATAAAAAGTACGTTATAAAGTACTAGGTGTAAATATTTGAAAAAATTTACCCCTTAATTTTTAACCGTGAGTTTTTATAACTTCTGAACGGTTAAACGTACAAGAAAAGTATATGTTATACCTTGCTGGAAAGAGCAGAAAATTCTCTTATTTTTTGCAGAACACAGAGTGATCCTACAGTAGATTTCTAATGAGAGTGAAAATTCAAAAAAGACTCAAAAACTAATAATATATGCGTTAAAACCAATGACTTTATATATAAAATGGACTATACAACTATTTGTTTCATGTGGGCTCAAACCAAAATTCTTTAATTCCCTAAGAGTGAGACATATATGCATTATTTTCGTTCATTCAATTACCTACCTCACTTTCACTCATTGATTGTCAAAGCTGTCAAATTTGAATATATTGACATTTAAAAACGTTGAAAAATCCCTCATTGAAATAACGTATTAACAAGTAAGTTACTGATTTATTTAAGGACAATTTGATTTTTATCGAATTTAAATTTAATTTTAATTCAAATCCAAATTGACGTTTTTCGTATTCAATCATAGATGTCGCTTTTATTTAACACGTTTTGTGTCTTTGATAACTTAATGGTCATTTAACGAATTTTTCATGGCAGTACCAATTATCAGTACACCAACCAGAGAAATAGTGGCAAAAGGATATATTTTCGAAACAGGATTTCTGCATATTTTTCTTAAAATTTAATAAAAGGATGCATTACAATCTATAAGAAACATAATAATAAAGGTTTGGCTTAAGTGAACCTGTTGTCGGAAAGATTTTGACGCACTTACATTTGTCGTAAATCCATGAAAATTCGTTTCATAGTATATTTGGATGTCCTAAATTCGAATCTGAAGTCCTTTTTGCTGTATCTTTAGTAGTTTTCGAGAAAAAGGACTTCAAAGTTGCTCACTTAAAAGCCCATTTTCAACCCCTTCCTGCAAGTTTTTTATTCATTTGTTTATTTCTTCTTTCAAAAATATTAGTCATAAACAAAAAAATTTTTTTCAAGTGGTACTACATTTTCAGAGGTGGCTGTTAAAAATGAGAAATGAGAGAGATAATTGTGATTTTAATAAAAAATTATCTTTTTTCTTTATTAACTTAATTTCTATTAATTTTATGATATAACAATGTTTGGGAAAAATGTTTATTTAATAAAATTCCACAAATTTGTAGAACCTTATAATTTAATACTTTTAGTAATTTGGGAGATTTAAGGAAGTTCCAACTCATACACAAAATGAGCATTCTGTCTTGGTACTATAGGAGTCGTTGATATAATACATTAAACATTTATACCTACATATTTTCTTTTCAACGTAATTGTATAATAATGTATGTACAATTGTACATATATACATATATCATAGTAAAATTTAATAAAAAAATATATTCAGCTATTTTGAATTGAACTAATATTTTTCTCGCAAATTAAAAAAAAAAAGATATATGATATATGTATATACATAGTATTTAGATGTATAATAAAAATAACAGAAAAAAATATTTCATATTAAAAAAAAAAAAAATTTTTTTTCCAAAACAAATATGTATGTATTTTTATTCACAACGAAAAAAAATTCAAAAATATAAACAACGAAAATCAACGTCGAAGTTTAGAGAAATTTTATAAAAACTTTGCAAAACGACGTCAAAGCTTTGATGAAAAAAAAGTTGTCAGTTAATCTATTTTATCAGTTAATCTAAAAACTAGGCACACTATTTTGTTCTACGTTGCTTATATTATTATTTTATTAGTATATGCTTATATTATTATTTTATTAGTATATGGTAAAATAGAGTAAAATAACGAGCATAATTTAAACAAATTTAAAATCTTTTATATATAAATAACAGATGTGACAGTCATCGTTTAACTGAAATTTACCGATTTGACGAAGAAAAATCATGGCAGTACCAAGTAGAATAGTACCATAAAATAAGGGGAAAACTGTGTATAAGATAAAAATAATAGTTCTATTCTATCCGACAAATACTTCACTTATTCCAATTTTTTTAATGGTTGATTTGGTTAATTACCATATTAGTTAACTAACCACATGGTAGCAGCAGCAAAATGGTGCGCATATACGCTGAATTTTCGAATCTTCTTTTAATTTGTTGTTTCGGTGAATAAAAGATTTGAAAGAAATCTACGGGTGCTTTCATAAATGCGTCGTCGATGCTGACAGCGAAAAAATCATGTTCATAAATTACTTTCTAGTACAATCGTGGAATGATATTAGATTCATTAATTCAAGCTTGCTTGCATCGCATTCGACTGAAATTGTTTCAAATGAAATTGACATACCATTATTATTATTATTATTATTAAACTTACAGCCTTTCAACACTTAATCTAGGTTATTTAAGGCTTACTTTTCTACTTATGAACATTATAATTCTACATTATTATTTACAATTTTCGTATCTAATTCTATTTCTATTTCTAATTAATTTTTAATAATATTATAATTCTATTCTACATTTTTAAGTATTTACATATGGGTTTAGATTTCGTTATATAATCTTATGTCTTTAAAAAAATTTATGATATTCTTGATTTTGTCAATATCTTCGCTTGCTAGGTCTTTGATTCCACGAATTTTGTATTTTCTTCTGTATGTTATGAGAGAGTTGCATTCTTCAAGTAGGTGTTCGATTGTAAGGGGGTTATTGCATTTGCATTTGGGTGGTGGAGTTTTATCTAGGTGATGTTTGTGGGTAAGCTTTGTATGTCCTGTTCTCAGTCTTGTTATTATCGTCGCGTCTTTTCGCTGTAGTAGGTTTATGGTTGACCAGGGTGTGATGTCTTTTTTGATTTTCCTTAATTTATTTAGATCTTGTAAATTTTTCCATTTTTTTCCCAGTGGAGGAGTATTTTTTCTTTGGTGTATTTTTTGATGTCGTTTATATTTGTTTTAAAATTTGGGTCGTTTTGTATGTGTATGGCTTCTTTCGCTAATTTATCTACTGCTTCATTTTGTGTGATTCCAGTGTGACTTGGGGTCCAGGTGAAGGTGTAGTTTTTAGGTTTATTGTTGTATATGGTGTCTTTAATTTCTTTTGCTATAGGGTTATCAGGGTATATTGTGTTTATAGATTTGATTGCGCTTAGTGAATCTGTGCAAATTAGAAAGTCTTTCTCATGGAAGTTTTTTGTGTATTTTGTGGCTTGAAGTATTGCGTATAATGCATTGTGAATGTTTGTGTGGTTTTTTAATCTAAATTTTCTTTCTATTTCATGTATTTTAAAGGCACAGCTAGTTTTTTCGTCCTGTACTGAACCGTCTGTGAATATTTTAGTATGATTTTTGTATGTTGTGTTAAATTTTTCTTGAAAAAGTTTTTGATATAATTTTGGATTAGTGTTTTGTTTTTGGAATTTTTCGCTTTCGTTAGCTATGTTAATTGTGGGAGTTACCCAGGGTGGTATTTGTTGGAGTTTATAGGAGTTTATATTGTGTTCTAACTGTATTTGGTATTTTTGTGCGATTGTTTCCGTTCTTATAAGTATGGGTTGGTATTTGTAATTTTGTAGTTCAGCTGTGCTTTTAATTATTGGGTGGTTTGGGTAAGATTGTATACGGTGGTAAAGGTTTATTGTTGATTGGTCGTTTCTGTATTTTAGGGGGATTTGTCCTGAGTCAATGAGTAGGCTATGTATTGGTGTTGTCCTAAAAGCTCCGATGCTTATTCTAATACCTGTATGGTGTATTGTCTCTAATTTTTTAAGTGTGTTGTGGTTTGCGGTGGGGTATATTTGGTTACTGTAATCTAGGATTAGTAGTATAATGGAGTTGTGGATTTGGAGGAGTATTTTGCGGTTTGCTCCGTAACTACTGTTTCAAGTATTTTTAGAATATTTAATGCTTTTAGTGCTTTGTTCTTTGTTCGTTCTATGTGGGTCTTCCATTTAAGTTTTTTATCAAAAGTTAGTCCTAAAAATTTGTGTTCTTTTGTTTGTTCGATGTTTGTGTTTTCAATTGTGATCTGGGGTGTATATGTTATTTTGTATTTTCTTGTAAATGTCATGTGTTTTGTTTTTGCTGTTGAGAAGGTCATTCCGTTTGTCTTGGTCCATTCTGATAGTTGTTTTATGTTTTGTTGAATATCTTTTGTTGCATGTTCTAAGTTTTTGTTTGACGTGAAAATTACTAGGTCATCGGCGTATATGATACATATGTTTAGTGGGGTGTGTGATATATTCGCTTATATTGTTAATGCCTATTAGGAATAGGGTTGTGCTTGGGACAGATCCTTGGGGAATTCCATTTTGTGCTATTTTTGTGCTGGATGTTATATTTCCAATTGCTACTTTGAAGGTTCTTGAAAGAAGGAAGTTATTAATAAAATGTAGCATGTGACCTATGATGTTCATTTTTTTGCTTCTTCTATTATTTTGCGCTTCCATATACGATCGTATGCTTTTTCTAAGTCGAAAAAGACAGCGAACGTGTACTCATTTTTTGAGAAGGATTTCGCTATTTCGGTTTCGAGATAGCTTAGAGCATCTATTGTACCTAGGCTTTTACGAAATCCAAATTGGTATTGGTTTAGCAGTTTGTTCTTTTCTAGGTGCCACATGAGTCTTTTATTTACCATTCTTTCAAGAACCTTACAAAGGCAGTTGGTTAGGGTTATGGGACGGTAGTTACTTGCTATTTTGGGGTCTTTACCTTCTTTGAGGATTGGGATTAGAAGTGCTTCACGCCAATTCTGGGGAAAAATATTTTTTTGCCATATATGGTTGTAGAGATGTAAAAGATATTGTTTTTGGGATGTTGTAAGGTATTTGATCATGTCATAGTGGATGAGGTCTGGACCTGGTGATGATCCTTTTATTTCTCGTAGCGTTTGTTCTAATTCCTGTAATGTAGAAGGTCGATTGTACTCTTTTGTTGTGTCTTGTGGTATGTTGATCGAGATTGTTTCTGTTTTATGCTTGTGAATGAGGAAATCTTTATGGTAGTTAATGTCATTAAATGAAGTTTCAAAATAGTCAGCTAGGTTGTTACATATGTCCGTTTTGTTGGTAATGATGTCTTGATTTGTAGTTGAGAGAGCTGTTATATTTATGTTCTGAGTTTTACCATTTATTGTTTTGATTTTTCGGTATATTTCTTTCGAGGTTGTTTTGTTTGTTATAGAGGATGTGTACTCTTGCCAGGATAATTTTTTGTAATGACGTATAAGTTTTCTTGTTTTAGATTTAGCTTTAATAAAATTTATGAAATTTTCCTGGGTTGTTTTTTTTTTAAATTTTTAGCATCTTGTTTTTTTCTTTTATGGATTTTTTAATGTCGTCATTCCAACATGGAACGTATTTTTTCTGAGGTTGTGTTTGTGATAAAGGTATTGAAATTTCTGCGGATTTGAGTATTTTTTCTCGAATATATGATTCGAAGGAGTCTACACTTTCAAAATTTGTTGGGGGTTTTGTGAAGTTTATGTTTTATTGGTAGGTATTCCATTTAGCTTTTTTTATGTTGAAGGTACTTCTACGGGTGGTTTTATCTACTTTAATGTCAAATTGGGTTATAATGGGGAAATGGTCACTTCCATGAAGGTAATTTTCCACGTACCAATTTGTTTTTGTGTAATTCTGGAGAGCATATGGATAGGTCTATTGTGGAAAAGGTTTTGTATGAAAAGTTGAAATGTGTGGGGTTTCCATTGTTAAGGATATTTAATGAATTATTGTTTATAAAGTTTTCTATTTCCTTACCTTTTTTATCTTTTTTCTGATCCCCAAAGTGGGTTGTGGGCGTTGAAGTCTCCAACGATTAATATGAGATTTGAAGTTTGATTTATGAGTTCCTGCAGTTGGTTTTCAGTTATATTTTTGTCTGAATATAAGTTTATTAGAGTAAGTTTTATGAGAGAAAATATTTTGAATGCTATTGCTTGGAGGTCTGTTTGGAGTGTTATTTGTTCTGTGTGATATTGTTCATCTACAAGAATTGCAACTCCCCCAGAAGCTACAGAGTTTGTATGTTTATTTTTGTAGTAAATTTTTAATTTTTGGTTCGTGTAAGTCTTTTAATTTTGTTTCTTGCAAGCAGAAGATATTGTTACAATATTTTTGATTTAGTAACTTAAATTCATTTAGATTATGTATAAAACCATTTATATTCCATTGTATTATTCTAAATGTGTCCTGTGTGTTGTTGTTTATTGGTATTAGGAGATCATTGCATTTTCTTCATCGTTTGATGTTTCTGTGTGTATCGGATTCGATATCCTCGTTTTTCCGGGGTCGTCCTCTTTTTCTGGTTTGTTGTTTTTCTTCTTGTGATTTTTTGAGTAATCTTTTTGTTCTATTGGATGTATTTCGTGGTATGATTTTAATTGTTTTTTTATTTAGTGCTTATTGTTGTTTCGGTGTTAATTCTATGTTTGGTGTTAGATTTGTAATTGGTTGTTGTCTCGGCTTTTCGGTTTCGTTATGTAGTGTAGTGTTGACTGGTTAGTTGTGGATGTTGGTGGTGTGAATTGTGGTGGTTCGATGGGTTCGGTTTGAGTTGACGTTGTTATTTTAGTTGTTGTTGCTATTGATGCATGTTTTTTTGACATTTTCCGGGTGTCTTTCCATATATATTTTTTTGGCTGTTTTGTAATCGGTTTTTTCTATTGTTTTTATTATTTGTATTTCATTTTGTGTAATAAATATTGGGCATTTTTTGTTAAGTGCATTGTGTGATTCTTTGCAGTTTGTGCAATTTTCTGTTCTGTCGCATTTTTCGTTGTCGTCTTTTATATGATACTCTTCACCACATTTCGGCATGTTTTGTTTTTTTTGCATACTTTAGCTATATGGCCAAAGTGTAGGCAATTTTTGCATCGTAGTGGTGGTGGGAAGTAATGTTGTATTTTCGTTTTTTCATATCCGATGTTTATTGTTGTTGGAAGTGTGCTTACTGAGAAGGTTATTATTATTAATCCTGTCTCAGTTAGTGTTCCTTCTTTCAATTTTTTAATTTTCTGGATTTCTGTTACATTTTGTTTTTAGTTCTTCTAAAATTTCATTTTCTGGGACGTTGATCAAGTCTCGCGAATATATAACTCCTTTGCTTGTATTTAATGTCTTGTGTTCTGTGGTTTCTATTTGGATTCCGTTGCTCAGTTGTGTTAGTTTAATTAATTTTTCTGCTTGTTTGAGATTTCTAGTTTGTATTAATATGGTGCCGTTTCTTAGTTTTTTGCATTTTTGGATGGGGCTTTCTGCTACCGCATCAATCACTTTTTTTTATTAAAAAAGGTGACACTTTTTCTAATGTATCTGATGGTGTATTTATTCTTCTCATGATCAGGTATTTTGATCCATTTGATGTATTTGATAATTATTTTTTATTATCGAGCCTGTACCCTAGTTGACTTTCAGTTGACCTTGTGATGTCAGGTGGTTTGTCGGGTGGCATGGCAGGTTGCATTTTTATGTTATACTTTAAATTTTCAATGTACTTACTGTTTTTTGTTGATTACTATTTTAAATGAACTAATTATATGTTATGTATAAATTATATGAAAGAAGAAAAGGAAGAAAAAAAAAGAAACAGTGTTTCTTTTTTTTTTTACTGTATTTGGTAAATTTGTAATAACTATAATAATTATTCAATTAGACACGATCTACTCACTTGGAAAGACACTATTTGACTCTCAATTGACATACCATTTGTTATCATTTATTTGATATAGCCACAGAATATTGTGAATATTTTCGAACGAAGCCACTTTTGAACGGAATAACAATAGAGGTGACTGTAATAAAAAATTTAAAATTTCCCCTACTCTTATTGTTAGTCTAAATATCACTTTTCGGAGAATAGTTAATATTTTTTCCCAAACGAGAAATAATTTTTTCACAAACTAAATAAAAACTAGGTCTGTTTCGAAACCTTAATGTTTACATATGTGAATAGTGACCATGTGACCAAGAAACATAAATATTTAGCGATTATCATTGTTGTATGACTTGTTTTCTTGTGTAATCAATCTAAGTAGAATGTTCTAAATATAGTACTTTAAAAATTTTAATTATTTCTGATTCATAAACAAAATATATAAGTATATATTTTTTTGAGAAATATGCTTTATTTAGCTTCCTTTTTTTCAGTTATTTAAGTGCAACAAACCATTATTACAATTACATTTTATAATTTGTATATTGTTTGAAAATTCCTTGAGAGTGAGTGATATATGTATATATAAAAAGTAGGTACTTAGTTGTTATTTTTTCAAGGAAAAAAGATACATTTTGTTTTTTTGTTTTTTTAGCAAATATTGTTTTGTTTTTGTTTCATGGAATAATAATAATGATAATAGTAATAATAATACAATAAATACAATAAAATGAAAAAAGATTTTAAACTTTTATCATAAAAGAACATTTTTAAGTTACTATAATAAAAGATACAACAAACATTTTCTAAGAATTAATTTAAAATTTATCTATACATACCAAAAGAAGAGTACGTAAACACAGTGCATCTTCGAAAACGTCAAATGATCGTCAATTAATGAAATTCAGCTTAAAACTTTGAATTACTGAATATCATCAATTGACGATCATCTGACTTTTTCGAAGATGCACACATTTTCAAATTTTTGATAATATTGCTTGTTTGAACACATATTGCTTAATATAATATGTGTGTATGTATATACAACTCTAAACAGAATTATAAAAATTATCGCAAGTAATTCATTTAATATAAGTTTTCTTTCTTCTTCCTAATTTAATACTAATTATTATTTTTATTTATTTTAAATTATTTTATGAAATTTACGTACATATGCATAATAATCAACAATTTGATAAATAAATTCAGAATAATTACAAAAAATCAATAATAATAATAATAATTGAAAAAAGAATGAAATCACATTTTTTAAATTTTATAATCAAAATTTCAATGCAATTTTTAAGCATTTAGTTCAATTAAAAAGTAAAGTAAAACAATCAATAAAAATTAATTTATACATGTATGTAATAAATAAATATATGACAAAGGAATATTTTGTAAAATATTAACAACAGCAATTTTTGTTTGTTTGTTGACTTGTTTGGTATTATTTCTTTGATCTTTACTATCGATACATTTACATAATAGATTGTCTCTGGAAATTTATAAAAGGCAAAAGTGCATAATGAATAAACACCACAAACAAATTGGGACATGTTTACTTTCAAATCAAATTTATTTTTGTGGCTTTGTTCCACGATACAGTTTCACGGTGAGACACTGTGTATTTATGTATACATATATGTAAAGATATACCATTTAAACATTTATGGCCAGTTCCTCAGTCGAAGCTTAAGCAGAGTTTAAGTTAAACCTAAAACATGGCTTAAGCTTCACTTAAATTTTTTTTCGTTCCTCAGTCAATTTATATTTGTAGCTTAACTATCTTTAGTTAAACCTATCATTGTGAATGAATTTAGGTTGAAACCTGAAAAACTTGTAGATGTCATTGTATAGCCGCTAGATGGCAGTGGCAATTGTTGTGACATTCTAACACTTTTTCTTAGAAATTTCAATTTATAATAAATTTAGGGACAAAACAGATAGATAGATGGCAGTTGTTTTTTTTTTCTTTTTGACTTTTACTTAAACTTTAAATAGAGTTAAGCTCTCAATTCGTACGGCTTAAGTTAAACTCAGTTTAACAGTTAAGCCTCCACTGTGAAACTGAAAAAAGTGCTTAAACTCTGCTTAAGCTTCGACTGATGAACTGGCCATTAGAAATGTATAAAATAAAATAAACTACATATTTTTGTCACGAACAAAAGTTAGGTTAACAGTGAACATTTAAAAAAACATAAAAGTTGAAAAATTATTTTTTTTAACTCTTAAGATACAAATTTGGTTTTCAATTAAAATAATATTAAGTTATTATGAAATAAAAACATAAAATAACATCGAAATAAACTGTGAATAAATATAATTCATATGTATGAAATTTATCCGAAAAAATACAGTCAATGCCTGAGCTTTGAAGAGATTCAGTTTTTTACTATAAAAAAAAAATAATAATACATAATAATAATAATAATTAAATTAAAAAATTATATGACCCCAGACGATAATTTATCATAAGAAGTTCCAACAGAATCTCGTCGTCTGGGAAGTGTACCAGTTGCTGTTAAAGGAGCTGGATCTGGACAACCAAGTCCAATTAGTAAGTCAACAAGTGCTGTTGTCTCTTCAACTGAATATTGAGGAGCGACAATTAAACTACTAATATTTGTAGTACAAGATGTTAAGGAAATGGCGCTATTATTTGTAGATAACGATGATCCTGTTGTTTTCATTCCGACACCTCCTCCTGCACTTCCGGGAATTGTTGCTGTTCCAGATGATAATGAAGATGTTGATGAGGAAGTTTGACTTTTTGCTGCTGCAAGAGATGCAGCAGCTTTTGCATATGCTAAACAAGTTCGCCCTTCATGATCAGTTTGTTTTACATTAGCGTTATTCTATAGTGAAAAATTGAATTTAAAAAGCGCAATTTAGAAGAGTTAAAAAGAGGAAAATATTGCAGATTAAATAAATCTCTATAGGCATTTTTTTTTTTGTCATTAATAATATAATTCTTTCGTATTTTTAAACAAAACTTCTTGCTTATTATTGACGACCGCGAAAGTTCTTATAATGCTTAAGTTATAAATCATAATGAGAAATTTTACCTGTTTAAAATTCAGCGTGGAGTGAAAGTTCAGTAAATTCGAATTCATGATATTTTCAAGTTTATCAAGCACACTTCAAAGTTTAAATTCCAACTGACATATTTTTATATTTTTTGTTTGAAATATTCCAAAACAAATCGACACAGTAAAATTTTTCAATAAAAAAAAATTTATCTTTTCACTGAGTAGAAAATGCAATTACATATTTATTTTTGCAATAACAATAACCGTCGTTTAAACTTCGAAATTCAGAAATTTTTTTAAACAAACTTCGAAAAAAGGCTGGTATTAAATTTTTTATTAATTTTTTCATAAAACTTTGTTATTGCAATGAAATAAACCCCTTTATACTTTATACCGTTGGTTTAATTTGGTTTGTAGCGGGAAAAGGAGGGGTTTGCGATCACCCCCGAGCATTCAGATATTAGAATTCGTTGTAATCAATACCCCGTGTCTCTAGGGGTTGAGAACAGATGTTTTTTTTAAAAGAAAAATCATTTAGAAATTTATGAGTGCGTTGCATACGAAAAAAATATTTCGAAATTTTCTTTTTTACAAAAACAAAAACTTACCCATATTAATAATTGAGCTATTGCTAAATTTCCGATTGCACAAGCCAAATGTAAAGGCGTTCTTTGATCTCTACTACTTACAGTTGTGTTAATATGTTCGCTATTTGCGTGTGCTAATAATAAAATTATAGATTTCATGTCACACCTAAAAATAAATAATTCCAGATGTAATTAATATTACATTATTGTACATAAGTACACCTTATTACCTGATTACAGCTTCAACCAATTGTTGACCAATTGAAGTTGATTGATTGCACATTTGTAAAAATTCTTTAGCCTCATATTTACTTCGTATCCAAGCCTCTTTTTCTTCTCTGGTTGAACTAGCAGTAGGTTTAATTTTTGATTTAACATTAGCCTCCCAAACAGAATTTGCTAAACTATTTCCAATAGCTAACATTACACTTAAATGACCAAATCTAAAAATAAAATAAGATATATAATGTAAAATTGTTAATTTCATGTAAAGTAAAAAAATTTCTTATACTTACGGCCAGTCATCTAAATCCAAGGATCGAATTTTTGTTATATGTGAACCAAGATTCCGATGTATACCAGAACATTCAATACACATTAAAATACCTAAATTCAGACTAGCCCATTCAGGATCTAAAATTTTTTTAAATTTATTAATAAAACAAAAGTAAATAAAAGATTTTGAAAATTAAACGATGTGTTAATACTTACTTGAAGAATCACAATCAACGCAAAATCCATTACCAGGAACACGTGAACGAATTAATGCTAAACTTGCTATTTCATTTGAAGTTACTGGCTTTGTTTTACTAGATTCAATTCCTTGTAAAGATTTAAATATTTCTTGTTCAATTACAGTGACCCATTCGTCACGTTCTTCACTGTTTGAAGCTTCGAAATGCCATTGTTTATTATCCAATGAAACAATGTAAAATTCGAAACCATCTGAATCATCTATATCGTTATTTTTAATGCCGCTACTTTTCATTCGTCGATGTCGTTTTTTAACATTCGGAGTTTGATTTTCAATTTTACTTTGATTACTATCGCTTGGCAGAAAAGTTTGTGAATTACTATTACTCATAGCGATACCCTCATCACCACTTGTTTGCTGTGAAGAATTCGATTTTACAGGCTCACGAAGCGTGTCAAAAGCGGTTAAGAGTACTTTTTCAGTAATTTTTTTATTTTCTTTTGCAATTGATAAACAATTAAGGCCCTCACTTAAGCCGTTGTGACTTGATTTGCCATTTATAAGCATGGATGATGTAAGAGCGCTGTTTGTAATAATTGACTTAGAACCACGAGGTTTCTGGCCTGGAACTTTAACTGTGACATATTGTAGTGAAATTTCTTTACCATGAACATCATCCATGTAATCATGCAAAGATGGATGATATGTTAGACGGCCATCATCACAAAGAGTTACATATTTCTTTTTCCATTCTTTATTCAATGATTTACTTGATCTTTTGTAAAGATATCCTTGTTTTAAAGGAATCGATCTACCGCTTCCTAGTTCACCATTTTTATGCTTATCATCAACTTTTTTTGATGAAGGTATGAACAAATTTGATCTTCGTCGACTTTTTCTGCTGGTAGTTGGTGTCGATGCAGGCGTTGGTAAATCTTTTACACCGCTACCACCACCACTATTATTTTCTTTTGAATCTTTACCTGAAGGTGGAATTAAACTTAAAGGTGTTAAGTGTTCAATTGGAGGTTGATGTTGACTTTGACTTTGTTGTGCAGGAGCAAATTTAGTCACATTATTATTTTCATTTGTCAAAGCTATTAAATTTTGATGCGATGTACCATGTGATAGAGTACTCCATTTTTGATGTGCATTCTGCTGTGATAATGAAAGCTGATGTCCATGTGCATTTTGTTCAGCATGCACAAAATCGGAACTAATCCGAATCGGTAAATGATGGCTTGAAGTTGAAAGTAAATGTTGCCGATTGGGTAAAGTTAGATTGCCACTAGTATGATGTTGTCCACTAACATTCGACGATGTAAAGCCATTTGATGGTGAAGAATGATGAAAACTAGCGATACCTAAGCGAGTACCCTGGGGTGTTGTTGGTCGAGAATTTGAAGCCTGATTAAAATTCTGATTAGACATTCGTTGTTGAACGATCTTTTGACATGCTAAAATATATATAAGATTTTAAAATTTGAAATCCAATAATAAACTTCGATTTATGTAACTGTTTTACCATCTTGAAATACTCGCTCAACGTTAAGGCCATATGTGGCGCAAGTTTCATAGTAAGAGCATCTTCTAAGATCATTTGCGAGTTTTCTAGCGCGTGAATCGTCAATAACTCTAGGATTTCTTTCACTAATTGCATCTAAAAATTACCAAGATATATAATTAAACTAATTTTCTCTGTTTATAGTCTTGCACAAAGTAATAACTCCAATATATAATTACCTTGAGTACCAACAAGAATTATTGGTATTTCTGAATTATTTCTAAAGTGAGACATTTTTGTGTGATAATTATAAACAGCATTAAAACTAGCCTCGTTTTCTAGACTGAAGACGAAAATTACAGCATCTACCCACGTAGCAAACTGGAATAAAATACAAATTTATTATGGCTAAAAAAATAACGAAAATTTATTGGAAAAAAAATCCAAAGTTAAAATTGAAAGTTTTCATAGATATTTGCGTTTATATGAAACAGGACGCCTTCGCCGCTTACGGCCGAAGGTATACATATTGTTTATGAATAAGTTAAATAACATCAAATTAAGTTCCGAATACTGCTGAGGACCTTGTTTTAACATGCTCACCCAAAAAAAGAATCACCAAAAAATGAAATTTTAAAGTTTTAGTAAATAATTTCGTGTGGTGGTCAACAATGTTGAATTCTGAAACTCAGCCATAGTTTTAAAATTTTAATTTATTCTAAATTACCTTATTTCAAAAATTTTCTTATTTGTTTTAAAAAATTTTGATTAAAATTCTTATCTCAATAGTTGCTGTCAAGAAAAATTACCAGTTTAACGACAAAGAAACAATAAACATCGAAAGTACAAGGTTTTTGATGCTGCTGATTACATTGTAAACTTAATTATTATTTTTTCTCTGATGTTTATATTACCTTTTTTTGAACAGTACGTACATGTAAATTTCCATATTTAATGTTTTTATTGAGTACCAGGGCCGCTATTCTCGAAACCACTCGTAATTTTAAGTATACGTAAATCCACCATTTACGAGTGGTTTTGACATATGGCTTATTCTCGAGATCCGCATACGTAAATATTTGAATGAAAACCATTCGTAAAGATACGAGTGCCTATTTGCACTCGTAACTATTTACGAGTACTAAGTTAATACTGTCTAAAATAAATATGTATATATGTAGTTATTTAATATAATGTATGTATGTATATACTCATACTATATATTATATATTACATTAAAAAAATATAAAAGTAAAATTATGAATTAAAAATATTATATTAATAATAAAAATAACAATTATTAATACAATTCTTTACTTAATTTCATCCACCATACACATTTTGTTAATCTGAGTAATTTTACAAATTTCTCTTCGATATTCTCAAAATAATTATTAAATGACATATTTCTTCTCTCATTATTCAATAATCCTCATCCCCCTCGTCTAAATCATCCGATACAAAAACCATTTTTGAACTGAAGAACTTTCACCACACTCGTAATCTATTCGAATGGTAAAAACATATTCGATTGATTTCAAGAATACGTCTGGCATAAACCATTCGAAACAAAGTACTCGTAAAGATACGAATACATAAAAAACGAGTGATTTCGAGAATAGCGGCCCAGGAAGCCAGACATATTTTCTTTATTTTCATTTATCAAACCCTAAGTATATTCTTTTTATATAATATAGGAAAATTTTTTTTGTGTATTTATATGTTATCTATACTTATACTGCAATTATAACAATCACTATTATATGTGACTTTTTTAGTTTTTTGGCGGCCCTTCAATTTTTCATACAGAAAAACTTTCCTATGTCGAATTCCTCTAACTCAAAAATTATTCACAATCAGCATGTGTTTTTGACTTTCTGTCAATCTGGAATTTCTCCAAGTCGAATTTACGAATAAAACAAAACTAAGTTCTACAGTAAATATAATGTTAAAAATTAAAAGCGATTATCTGCGCATAACATGTATATTATACACAAAATGTTTGTATGTGTATTAGTGTTTTTCTCCTTTTACTAGAAGAAAAAAACCACTACTAGTGTAAAAATTCTCTAGAAATTATACCATTTTCTCTCTGCGCAATTATACCATTCGCTTTTAATTTTTAACAAACTCTACTTTTTCCTTGTTTTACCTTATAACTTTTTCCAGAGTCACGCTAGGGTAATTTTTTCTTCTCCATGGAATTTTTTTATTTTTTTGACAAAATACTGAATACACTGAATTAAAATACTATGTACTATATTAATATATTTTTTTAAATTTCCCAAGATCGTAATTTTTCCAAATTTTCCCTACTCAAAGAAAATTTTATGGTAGCTGACTGTCTTAAATGAATTTGAATGTACGATATTTATAAAATATCCATAAATTATATGCAAGCAAAGCAATTACTATTTATGTACATATTTTTGGATATTCGAATGAATGAATGAATGAAACTTTTGTTTTGTACTCGAGAAAAAATCATTGAAATGGATACGAGTGCTTATTTTGTATTCGAAATCATATAGAAATTGATTTTTTTTTTTTTTTTTACTGAAAATGTTGGAATCAATTATACTTGTTATAATATTTTTCGGATATTTTATGATGAAATAGTTTTGTAAATAATGTTTTACTATGTTTGATGAAAATTTACTATAAGAATGATTATTTTTTTTAGTTAAAAAATATAAAAGTATTGAAAATTATGATTATGTAAATTATTTAAATAATTTTTATTTACAATTTATGATTGTTTAATTTGAATAATTTTACAAACTTTTCTTCGGAAAACTCAAAATAATTATTAAATGACATACCTTCTTCTCTCATTATTCATTAATTCAGTTCTGAACCTTAAAAATTTATCAACAATAGCAATTATATTCGAATGGTGAAAAAACATTCGAATAATTTCGAGAATACGTCCGACATAAGCCATTCGAAATAAAGTACTCGAAAAGATACGAATACATAAATATACGAGTGATTTCGAGAATATACCCCCAGAATGCACAAAATTTTATATACATATTGGCCCGTACTAATAACATTCTACTAAAGTCTTTATTTAAATAAAGTTGGCTTTAAACAAAAAAGCATAC
The DNA here is from genome assembly GCA_932526495.1 of Bombylius major. NCBI lineage: Eukaryota > Metazoa > Arthropoda > Insecta > Diptera > Bombyliidae > Bombylius > Bombylius major. The sequence goes on along the minus strand of OW052044.1, from coordinate 25,606,302 downwards.
CAATAACAACTTTAGTAGAGACTTTTTAGTTAGTATTGACTTTAGCATCAGCTTCTGAAAAGCCAATTTTAAAGTCCTTGCTAGCGGTTAACTTAACCTATAAAAAGTTTTTTTAACCTCAAAATTTTTATTTTTTGAGTGATAAGTGAAATTGAAAGAAATTATTAATAATAAATAATTATTATTAAATTAATAATAATAATAATAATAATTAAAAGTTAATAATAGTAACCTACGTAATGGAAGCAGAAATTTTCAGGGATTTGGAAATTCTAAGAGAATTTAGTTATTGTAGAAAAACTAAATCTTATAATAATAGGATTAATCCCTTCGAACATTATTGCGAAAAAGATTTTATAGATTTTTATCGGTAAGTATGTATTTGAATGATAAAGATTCAACAAATAATAATAACATAATAACAGATTTAACAAGGAAACTGCTAAGAAAATAGTAAGTGTAAAATTGAAAAAAAAAATTTTTTTTTTCTCAATATTGGTTTTTTGTTACAGCTGATATTCATGGCATATCCCAACAGTCCATGACTGGCATAATTCGCGAAGTTTCAGTCGCCTTAGCTCGTAGGATGAAAGATTTTATAAAGTTTCCTACAGATGCAGAGAGTATACAATCTCTTAAAAGAGGGTTTTATGAAATCGCTGGATTTCCACAATGTATAGGTGCAATAGATTGCACTCAGATCAAGATAAAACATCCTGGAGGAGAGTTAGGAGGTCAGCATAGATGTAGGAAAGGATTTTACTCCTTGAATGTTCAAGTAAGTAATGTAACACTTTCTGTTAAAAAAAAACTTATTTAGATCATATGTGATCCAAACTATAAAATCTTGGATATAGTTGCTAGATGGAGAGGGTCGGCACATGACTCGCGTATTTGGAGAGTCTAGAATAAAATCAACACTAGAACGTACTGAATTACGTGGTGGAGTTTTGGTTGGAGATGCTGGCTACGGTAATTCAAAAATTCTTTTAACTCCATTTCGATTATCGGCTACTACAAGATTAACTAATGCTGAAAGAAGATATAACGAAGCACATATTTTGACAAGAAATATTGTGGAAAAAGTATTCGGGCAATTAAAGAATAAATTTCGAGTATGTTTCAACAGTATTAATGTTAACTTTGAAACAGCGAAAAACATTGTAGTAGCTATTGCATTTTAAACAATATTTCTAAGGAAAGTGCAAACTCTCAATTTGCTGACGACGATTGTGAAGAGCTACTACATCATGTAAGGGAACGGCAAGATGATCCATTACCAGATCGAATTTCTGGTGCATTTACAAGGAGTGAATTCATTAATAGATATTTTAATAATCAATAATTATAATTAAAAAAAAATGTAAATAAATATGCTTATTATGTTTAATATGAATGAATATATATTTAAAAAATGAACAAAAACTTCATATCTTATGACTACACAGGAAAAAACAAAATAAAAAAATTCTTATCGTATGACTAAAAAAAAACAAAAAATTCATATTTTCCGACTAAAAATATATTAAAACTAAGAATTTACAAATCACATTAAAATGCGACGTTCTCTCTCCAATCTCAAACTTAATAAAGCATTTTCCTTCTTGCGGGCCTCAAATTCCTCTTCTTTAATTTTTATTTTTAGTTCATTCATTTTTTCTAAATGTTTTTTTTTAATTTGCTCCATTTCAAGCCTTATATCAAATAAGACTTGCTCATGATCGCCTTCCATTTTAATTAATTTTATACGGGAATTTACCATTTCCTCACCGGTTTGCAAAGTGGCAGTTTTTCTTTTTCTTTTAAATTTGTTATTATCTTTTATTATTAAATTTTCTGATTTTTCATTTTCAGCATTTTTGTTGTTATCTATTATTATTATATTTTCTGATTTTTCATTTTCATTTTTTGCGTTTTTTTCTTTCTGTTTACCCAATTGATTCTGAAAAATTAAACAACAAAATAAAATATATCAATTTAATTCAATCCACAACGTTACCATTTGATCAGAATCGAACATTGCACAGTCTATTTCAAAATCCTTTGGGTTCATTTCAGAAATTAGAAAGTCTAATTCTGGCGGCTCCTCCGGACATTCTCCTCCTCCAGTACTAAATTTTGCACGTTTGTATTCTGCAATGGTACTTCGTGCTTGCATTTTCATGCGTGACCATTGCTCCTTGAGCTTTTGTACAGGTATATTGTGGCCCAAAGCCTTCATATTTTCTTCAATGCTTTTCCAAGCATCGAATTTTAGTTTAATAAATTTTAAATTATTTTCTTTTGAGTCAATTATATTAAGCTTTGGCTCAATTAGCTGCCTTAATGACTCTTTCATGTCTGCTGTCCAATTACTAGATCTGGCACGCTAGTAAAGTAAAAGAATTTCTTATTGAAATATTTTCAACCAAAAAATTTGATCTATAATACTATTTACCTGTTTTTTATCCATATTTTTACTTGTTTCCATCATATCTATTTTGACAAAACTTCATTTGAAATCACAAAAATAAGGCGGAAATTTATGTAAACAAAAGCAGTATTACAACCTCAATTTGTGTTGTGTGTTGTACCGAAAATATAATGTGAGAAGTTGTGGTTAGTTTGTAACAATAGTTTTATAAACCCACTTTACCAAAATAAATTTAAAAAACAAGAAATCACCGTAATATATTTGAAAAAGACGCGATTTTACTTAAATATTTAATCGGTATTTATTAATTTACTTTTGTTTTATATGAAGTTTTTTTATAAACTTGACAGTTTATCTTTTCGGAAGAACACCTTATATTACCTTCTTTTAATGACAAAATGTCAAAACAGCGCACTCTACTCGTGAAATATATGAGACTTTATTAAAATATAATGTTAACTTTAACAGTGTTATTAGTACAGAAATTTAAAATAGACTTTAAATTTAGTAAATTAAAACTTAGTAGCTACTAATTTAAAGGTGAATTTAAGATTTGTTATTGGTACGGGCCATTATGTTTTTCAAGTTAGTTGATAAAATAATTATTTTTAGTTAGAATTTTGTGGAACACTGCTAGTCCCTGGAAAAGAGTGTTGAAGAACACAAATTGTTTAAAAAAAACTTCAAATTGTAATTTTGTGATGTCATTAAGTCTATTCTATGTATGTATGTATTTGAAATAAATGTTTTTTATAATTACGTTTAACACCACTACATAACAGAAAAAAAATCGCTGGTATTCAAAAGTAGACCAAAATTATGAATGGGCTGTAGCGCTATGGAGTACAGATTATGACAGAGTATGTACTTCTTCAAAAATGTAACACTCTGCGTAAACACTACTCTGTTGCTATGACAATGCAATGTTTTAAGTTGGCGATGCAATGCCATTACATGACAGCTGAATATTACAAGGAATTTTGAATACTTGATTTGATGCGATGCTTTTTTGAATATGTGACAACGCATCATAAAATTTGCTTTTCATTTTTGAATTTGTGACAAGCATCAGCATTGCATCAAATGTGCAGCGATGCATTTTTGAAGATACACTATGTATAGTATTACGTAAGATACATATACATTATACATATAAAAACTTTTACTTCCTCTAATTTTTATAAACTTTGCCACCTTATTGATTTCTAAACAGCTCAAATGTAGAATACTTCGACTGTGCATTTGATTTTAATATAAATTTTAAAATAGAATGAATGAGGATATAGTACAATATTGATAAGGTGGAAAAGTAGGGAAATCATTAACTTTGAAGGAAGTGTTATTTTAAATAAAATTAAAATAAAATTGAATGACGGAAAAATTTTCAATACCTGCATTTCAGGTGGTCCACCTTCATCTCTAATAAGTAATAAATAGCTTTGATTGTCGATATAAATTTCTTTTTTAAATCGTCCGCCTTCAGGTGATTCTTCCTGCATGTAGGAACCGGTCAGGTAACGATGAACTAAAGCTGATTTCCCGGAATTTAATGATCCTACTATACCAAGTCGTAAATCTGGTACAGATCGAGATATTGTCCATTCTTGACTATTTACAAAGGAGTCTGAAAAAGAAAAAATTGAAAAATTAATAATAATAATAGTAAAAGTAATAAGCTTTAAAAAGGTGAAGTTTTAGATTTTTGGCTTCTAAAGTTGAAGGTCTCGAGTTTGAGTCACTTGGCTTTGAATGAGAATTATTGAGTACCACAATTCATTTGAGTTGGGTATAAGTGCTCGGTACTGAAGTAGTTGATGGCTCTGCTTACTTACCATAAGCAAGTGCATCAGCCAACAAAACAAACATCAGTAAAAAAATTATGACAAAAATTTGAAGTAACGGTTTATATTTATTATTTGTACTTTGTCCAAACCTTTTTTGACTTATACATTTTTAAGGCTAGGAATAAATATTTTTTATTCTAGAAAACGGTACATAATAGAACATTGAAAATTTGTGGAAATTGAGTAAATAAGGTTATTATTAGAAAGAATTGGGTGGCTGCTGACCTTTCAATAGGGGGATTAACATGCGAAATCGTACAAGACCGATGGAGCATGCCGTAACTATTGAATTGTCGGAAGTCCAGCTATGACCTCCACGCGGTGCCACTGGTAACAGGTTCTCAGTACGGTCATGTCTCTGCTGGGAATCTGGCCAACAATAGCCTGGGCGTCCAATCAAAGAGGGGAGTGCCTAGTCGTTAATATGCGAACTCTGAATACCAGGCGACCTCCAGTTTCAATCAAGCCTTCCCATGGTAATGCAGGGCTTTGCCATGGGTGACCGTACTTTTCCGTGCAACTCGTGAGACCACTTATGGACACATGCAATCAAAAAAATAAAAAAGAGACCGATGCACCTCCAATAGCATCAACCGCAACAACTTCAACAGAGGGAGAAGTTCCTCTGGTTGACAATGCCATAAGAGAAGCTGAAAGCTTAGATAGCTTAAGCGACTATTATGACACTAACGATGACAGAATTACTATCGTGTCATCCAAGATAGACAGCGATACTGAGACTATCCGAAGAGACTGGAGTTGAAACTTCCAACTCTGCAACCAACAAATCAAAGTAGGAGAGACAATCTTAAAAGAGGACGTTCCAACGACTCGCCTACTGAAGTTTTTGGTTCTAAAAAAGCCAAACAACCTCAGAAAGATGAAGTTGTTTCTCCTATACAAAAATGAGGACATTATGGGACTCATTAAAGGACAAAATGAGTACAGAGTGGATGATTGGAGAATCGTAAGAAGAACCAAAGACAAAACGTCCGCCCTGCTCACTTTGTTAGTTAATCATAAATCCATAGCCGATTTAAAAGCGAACGACTATAGGATAAGCTACAAGTTTGGTGAAGTCAAACTTCGACGTAGAGGCGAGGTAAGCAAGAAGGTACCAGAGAAAGGTGGGGACAACAAAGAACCCGCAAAACCGAAGGCCTCAAACTCGAAAGCTTCTATGGGGAAGACAAAAACTTCAATAAATAAAGGTCATCTAGGCAAATCCAAGGAAGGGACAAAGGACGAAAGTCCAAGTTCATTAGAGAACAACTAGACATGGGGCTAATACAGGAACCATGGACATTAAAAGGACAAATTAAGGGCCTCAATACACCAAATAGTAAGTTAATATTTGATAACAAGTGCGATAGACCCAGAGCAGCCTTGTTAATAAATAACAAAATAAACTTCCTACCAATTCCAGGATTCATCACACAAGACCTGGTTGCAGTACTGACGGAGGTGCCTACGCAGTCGGGTAAGCAAAAGGCTGTAATAGCCTCCGCTTACTTTTACATCACAGAAAAAGACCCTCCACCAAGCTCAACACATAAACTGCTTCAGTACTGCAAGAACAACCACACACAACTAGTACTGAGCTGCGATGCAAACGCGCACCATATACTATGAGGAAGCTCGGACACTAACAAAAGAAGTGAATGCCTATTAGAATTTATTAGCAGTAATAATATTATAGTTAATAACTCAGGCAATAGACCCACCTTTAGAAATATCATAAGGCAAGAAGTCATAGACTTAACCTTATCCACACCCAATATCTGTGACAAAATTATTAATTGGCATGTGTCAGACGAAACTTCTATGTCAGATCATATGCACATAAGATTTGATATAGAGGCTAATGTCTCTCACATCCAATATAACCAAAATCCAAAACATACCAACTGGATCCTTTACGATGAACTCTTGAAAAACTGTGTAAATCAAGAGGGCGTAATAGACACTAGGGAGGAGCTGGATCTAGCAGCGGCTAGACTACAGCATTCTCTAATAAATTCATTAAACGATAGCTGCCCGGTAAAGTCTAAACGAATCGCTAGACACCTTCCATCGTGGAATCGGGAGCTAATTAAATTAAGATCACAGGTTAGGAAACTATTCAATAAAGCTAAGCGTACTAGAGAGTGGTCTGAGTACAAAAAAGCTTTAACTGAATACAATAAAGAATTAAGGAAATCCAAAAGGAAAACTTGGAGAAACTTCTGTGAGAGGTCACAGAGCTACCTCTAACAGCAAGACTCCACAAAGTTCTTTCAAAAGTTCACTCCAATGTAATAGGCTTTTTAGAAAAACCTAATCGAGAATACACTTCAAACCAAGAAGAAACCCTAGATTTGTTACTAGGAACACATTTCCCAGGTTCAATAAACCCACAGGGCGAGATTGTTCTACAAGAAACTCACACACGAGTCTCTAGTAGAACACACAGTCTAGCCAGCAAAATATTCACTAAGGAAAAAATTTTATGGGCGATAAACAATTTCAAACCACATAAAACACCAGGGGGAGATGGTATCTACCCAACACTATTACAGAAAAGATTCGAATGGATCTCTTCAAACCTTAAAAACTTGTTTAAAGCAAGTTTCAGGTTGGGTTACATTCCTAAATCATGGAGGAAGACAAAGGTAGTCTTCATACCTAAGGCAGGCAAAAGACTCGATGCCCAGCCAAAATCATATAGACCGATAAGTCTCACTTCTTTTCTACTAAAGACAATGGAGAAAATAGTTGATCAGCATATAAGAGACATCATACTTGCAAAAAAGCCTCTTAACATGCCTATCAAGCAGGTAAATCAACTATAATGCTGTACATAGTTTAGTTTACAAGTTAAACAGAACTATGGATACAAAAGAAATAGCGCTAAGTGCTTTCATTGACATTGAGGGAGCTTTCGACAACACCTCATAGGACTCAATTGAGAGGGCTGCCCTATCCAAAGGGTGTGAGCTCCCAACAATTAACTGAATTAAAGCAATGCTTAATCAAAGAGAAATCGAAGCTACGATGGGAGGCAAATCAATAATAGTTAAAGCCATTTAAGGATGCCTTCAAGGAGGGGTTTTATTTACCTTTACTATGGTCTATGGTCATTGATGACCTCCTATACAAGCTCGAATCTCTAGGATTTGAGGCGCAGGGATATGCAGATGACCTGGTAATAACAGCCAGGGGCATGGACGATGCAACTATCTCTAGGCAACTACAACAAGCCTTAACCTTTATTAACAACTGGTGTCTTGAGGAAGGACTTTCTATCAATCCTCATAAGACGACCATCGTACCCTCACAAAAAGAAGGAAAACCAACCTAAGGGAACCTTCTTTAAAAGGAACGCGAATAAATTTCTCAAGTGAGGTCAAATATGAGCAATATAGGGCTTAAAGAGGATGACAAATGCAGGTTCTGCAAAGAGGCCAAAGAGACCTCAAAACACATTTTGTGTGAATGCGAGACGTTGGCCTCTAAAAGACTGTGCACAGGCACCAGTATTTTCTCAAGCCTGAGGAAATCTGGTGTGCACCTTCAAATAGAATCTTAGGATTTATCAAAAGCCTAAATCTATGAGAAGCACGGGTTATACAAAAGATCTGCGAAGGTCGAAGTGCAACAATAGCCCTATTACAATCTAATCTAATCTAATCTAATCTAGAAAGAATTAGAAAAAGCATAAATCAGGTGTAGTCATAAATTTTTATTAGATTACATTTCTAGAAATATAGTTTATCCCAACACTTTTTTAAGTCACTGTACAAGGAAATTATGAATACGACAAAGTCTATAAAAAAAGTAAAATATATACATATATGTATCTCAAAATAAAATCATAGAAATTAAGAATACGCAAAGTAATTTCGATGTACATATTTCTACCATTTTAAAGAGATCAAGTATAAAAAGCAATTGACATACTCAATAAATTCCAAATGATAAAAATAGCGAAACAAGCATTTTCTCCTAAACTTTCATACATATAGCCCATTCCATGCATGACGGACGGAATATTGAAGAAAATTTTTTGAATCTTTTTTCTTTTAACCTTTATACAGGGTGATTCCGTTACGGTGTCCAACCCGGAAACTACAGGTGGGTCTCGTCGATGAAGGATTGGGGGAGGGTAATCTCAACCGTTACGGAGTTAGAGGGGGAAAGATTTTTGGTATTTTTCCTTATTTTACCATTTTACAGGGCACGCTAGCCTCATTTACTCTTCTGCAAAATTGTAGAGGACCTCTGTATCTTTCTATCAACATCTTACATGCGGCTGTACCTCTTACCATTCAGAAGTTATATTTTTGTCATTTTTTCACCCTAATTTCCTCGAAAAGTGCTCGATATTAATCCTTATTTTTTATTTCTCTAACTCGCCCAAACCAAGATATAACAAATTATTTTGCCAAGTCATATGACCGACATATTTGTCATAAAATGCATTTAGTAAATAGTTATTTGAGCTCAAAAATAGCCTTCGAAAACCCACTTAAGTTAAGGTCGATGTTATGTGTGTGTAATCTTTATGTACCTGGGCCGCTATTCTCGAAATCACTCGTGATCTCGAGAATAGCGTCCCTGATATATTTTTTTAAACAAGCTTTAGTGACAAAACAAACGTACAGTAGTGAAATATATACCTGGTGAACCTATTTACCCTATTTATTTAAAAAAAAAACTGGAAAAAAAATTGTTAGATTTGATGTAACAGCTCGCGTGGAATGGGCGATATCCAGTACCTGATTTACCATTTACACTATGTACGGATGCATTAGATGTGGCAATCGGAGCATCATTAGAGCAGCAAACAAATGGTGAAGAGACCTATGGGATTTTTTTTCTCTAGAACAAGGATCTCCAGAAATTCAATATAGCGTCTATGATCATGAACTACTAACAGTATTCGAATTATAGACCAATCAGTATAATTTCAAATATTTACAAGGTGTTTATAAAATGTAAATAGAATACGCGAAACCTTTTAGTGAACAGCAACCACCAGAACAAGGTTTTAGAAACGGGTATTTAACGATAATCACCTATTATTAATACCACTATTAATCAAGTCAAGAAAAATCCATAGAATATGATATATAAATATACATATTTGTAGATTTTAAAACAGCTTTCGATTCAGTTGAACATTAAATCAATATGGAACGGTTGATTGGTTGCCGTGGAGCAAAGAATTTAGAATACTTATATAAGAAGTCTCAAGTTGTAAATTTTAAATAAAAGAGCTTCAAACATTAGATCCGATTGATCTGAAGATCAACGGGGAAACTTTTTTTCGAATAAAATGAGATACCAACTTCAACGTGCATAATAAAATTTCTCTAAACTTCGACGTTGATTTTCGTTGTTTACAAATGCATAACAAATATTCGTTGCTACGGAAACAATAAGAATTACGATTTATATTTTTGAATTTTTTTTCGTTTTGAATAACAATACATATTACATACATATTTGTTTTGGAAAAAACAAATTTTTTTTGAATATGAAATATTATTTTTTTCTGTTATTTTTATTATACCTCTAAATACTATGTATATACATATATCATATATCTTATTTTTTTTAATTTGAGAGAAAAATATTAGTTCAAAATAGCTGAATATATTTTTTTATTAAATTTTACTATGATATATGTATATACATATGTACATTGTACATACATTATCATACAATTACGTTGAAAAGAAAATATGTAGGTATAAATGTTTTATGTATTATATGTATGTATATACAAATACATATCTACATAATATGTGCCTATACATAAAGTATACCCACGAAAAAAATTTTACACAAAAATATTTGTTTTTTACCTGAAAAATACAATTGAAAAAGGATATTTTTATCTTGAGTCGTTTTTCTACTTTGTGTTATTGATTTACATATCAATCATTCGAGTGTTAAAGGTTGTGTTGTGAAGATGTCGTCTAAGCAAGAAGAAGTGAGAAAAAAAATAATTAACATTTTTACTGAAAATCCATCTTCATCATATAGTGAGATCGGCAGAATAGCCGGAGTTTCACGTGCGACAGCTCGAAATATGGTGATTCTTTTTAAAAAAGAACAAACTATTGTGAGAAAGAAAGGATCAGGACGTAAATCGGGTTTTATGAATAAAGAAGTGGTAAAAAAAGTTATAAGTGCTCTTCAACGTAATCCTTCACTTTCTGAAAGAGACCTTGTCAGAAAATTTAAAATTTCCAAAGGATTAGTACATAAAATTAAGAAAAACAGTGGTTTAAAGACTTTTAAAAGACAAAAAATAGCAAATCGTAATGACGAAGTGGACAAAAGAGCGCACACAAGGTCACGGAAATTATATGATAAACTTTTAAGCGGTTTCAAAAGGTGCGTGTTAATGGACGATGAAACGTACGTAAAATTAGATTTTAAAGAACTGCCTGGTCAGCAATATTATACGGCGAAAACTCGTGGTGGCGTAAAAGGTGTTTTTAGATTTAGAAAAGCCACCAAATTTGGCAAAAAAGTTTTAGTATGGCAGGCAATATGTTCTTGTGGTCGTCGGTCTCGTCCTTTTATAACAACTAGCTCGCTAAATAAGGAATTATATATTGAACAGTGCCTTAAAAAGCGACTTTTACGTTTATATCGGGATCACGAAGTACCTCCACTCTTTTGGCCTGACCTTGCCACTTGTCACTATGCTGATGATACCGTAAAGTGGTATAGAGACAACAAAATAAATTACGTGCCAAAAATCATGAATCCACCAAATTGTCCTGAATTGCGGCCGATAGAAAAATTTTGGGCAAATTGCAAACGGTATCTCTTAAAAAATGTCAAAGCAGCTAGAAATACCAAAGATTTCCGAAAAAAGTGGAAAAGAGCCTGCAATAATATAGGAGATGATGGTGTGAAAAAACTGATGAGAGGTATAAAGAAAAATGTACGAAATTTTTACTTAAAAAAGTTGTAAAATGTAAAAATATATTTTCTTTAATATTTTGTACTTTATATAGAAATAAATAATGTAAAAGTTTTAAATATTTGTTTACATACAGTATCTTATATCAAACATTTTTTGTGTAAAATTTTTTTCGTGGGCATACTTTACATATGTACGTAACTAAAATTGATAAAAATTAATATCCGAATTCCGGAGATATTCAAATTTTAAATCTGATTTTTGACAAAATCGTGCTAACATACGAACTTATATTTTCAGTGCATTTTCTTAGGTAAAAAGAACCTTTTGTCGGAACGGGTAAATAACTTTTAAAAGTTATGAAATTTTAGGATTTTAATTATTTTGTAATAACTTAAAAAATTGAGGGGTAGCACACGAGTTTCCTGAAAAAAAATTTTCGTAGAACAAATAAGGGACAGTCTAATGTACATAACATACACGTACGTTGAAAAGAAAATTTTTTCGAAAATAATATGTTTATGAAACTGTTCCTCTATTTATTTATATTTGTCCTATATAATATAGAACACAAAATGTACTAAGTAGGATTGAAATATATTTTCCTTGATTTCCAATATATGAAATTGAAAAATCATCATTTTTTGCAAACTTTGAAAAGCTGTGTCTCGAAAACTAAAAGTCGCACAGCCAAGTTCCGTGCAGATTTGAATTCAGGACATCCCAAATTATCATTTCCAGTCCTTTTCTCGAAAATCTAAACTATATCGGTTTTCGTGAAAAATTCAAAGACCTTTGATTTTTCTCGATTTTTGGGTCAGAAATTTTTTGCTTAGAAATGAGTTGAATGGGTTTCTTTTTTATAGATTTGAGTCTTAAGAATTCGGAAAACGTTTTGTTTTTTCGATACTCCAACTATTTCGTGAGCTATGATAAAAATTCTCAATGAATCGATCTGAAAGGGAAAAATTAATATTAAAAATTTGTTACAGACAACTACATATTATATCTACATATTATATTTGCACTTAAATATTTTATTTTATTGACATAATTTAAATACATATACCATACGACATACGAGTATTATAATGTAATAAACATATATTCTGCTTGAATTTTAATAATATTTAAAATAAAAAGTTCTATTACGTAACAGCAAAAATCATATAACTACAAAGATAAACAATTGCCATATATCCTTATGTCACCATTAATTTTTACTTCTACACCTGATATCAGGTGGGTACATGTTTACAGATTCTTATCAACATTTTATGCTTATGCAACATTTTAAAATCCAGTACAAATCAGTATATAGTAAGAAAAGACGTTGATGTTGCTAAACATTATATGTACCCAATAATGTGTCTGTTTACCAAATATAAATCATGGTTGCATTGCATTGTTGCTACGGCAACATAAATTACGATTTATACTTTTGAATTTATTTTCATTTTGAATAAAAATACATATTTGCTTTAAAAAAAAATTTTTTTTTATTATGAAATATTATTTTTATTACATACACCTCTAAATACTATATACATACTGATACTCGTATATACATATACTATATACAAAATACATTTTATTTTTCAAATTTTAAAAATATATTTTAATATTTTTCATCTTCATTGAGAAATATGAAAATTTTATTCGTAATGAATCAGGAGATCAGAATCAATAGGCACGTTATTTCATTTTCTTTACACATTATCAAAGTTTTGGCTGTGTGTATACAAATATATACCATACATTTTATATGGAAATTTAAAAATTTTTCTTCAAAAAGCTGTATCTCAGCATCCCGTGGACCAAAAACCTTATTCTTTGACCTTAATGTTTACTGAAGTGTTCTCTATTATTAACCCGTATTATTTTTTTCTAGTACCTATATCTTTAATTAATTAATTAAATTATGCCAAAAATTTGAAGTAACGGTTTATGTATATTATTTGTACTGTGCCCCAACTTTTTTGATTTATACATTTTTGAGCTTTTTTAGGTAATAAATTTTTTCTTCTAGAAAGCGGTACATAATAGAATACATATTGAAGATTTTTATAAATTAAGTAAATAAGGTTATTACTAAAAGGAAATTTAAAAAATCATATATTGTAAGTAATATGTAGATTAAGAGAGTTATTAATCTACTAACCTGTTAGTAAACTGAAAATGCCAACTCTGTTCTATAGTTAAGAGATTGTATTATAACAAATGAATATATAGATATTTGAGGTTAGAAAATTCCTTTAACTGTGAATGAGCTATTAGTTTATTAAGTTGGATGGTTAGTGAATACTTATAAAAATAAATAAAAATATTTGTGAATATAAAAAAAAGTGCAAAATATTGGTTTTGAATATAAAAGTGTTTAAAAAAAACTTAAAAAAATAATAATAATAAAATAATAAATAATAATAAATAATACTATTGACGGATTTCTTGGTAACGACTTGGCTTTTGAAATGGACCATAGAGTAAATGAAACCCCTTGCAGTTTAAAACATTGCAAAAAAACAAGAAAAAGTCCCAAAGGGCTTAGAGTTTTTAAATTTCCTCCTCATGACACTGTTATGGGCAAAATTTGGCGTGAAAAATGCAATTTTGATGAGGAAACTGAAAATATTTTTCTTTGTGAAAATCATTTAAGTAAAGAATGTTTTGGTCCAAGCGGAAAAAAATTAAGAAAAGAGGCTATACCTTCAATTGATTTACAAAGAATTGATGATGAGAATAATTTGGAACTAGATGGCGATTTCAATGAAATATGTGAGATGTTTCCTTCACCTAAGAGAAGGAGAAGCACAGATGAGTACATTAGTGGGTGTTGTTCTTTTTGTATTAAAAACCTAAAAAATCTTAATGATTATAAAAAAGGATGTGAAAGGGCCAAACAGAGATTAGCCGATTTCGAAAAGAATGTATAAATCAAAAAAGTATTGGGGCACAGTACAAATAATATACATAAACCGTTACTTCAAATTTTTGGCATAATTTAATTAATTAATTAAAGATATAGGTACTAGAAAAAAATAATACGGGTTAATAATAGAGAACACTTCAGTAAACATTAAGGTCAAAGAATAAGGTTTTTGGTCCACGGGATGCTGAGATACAGCTTTTTGAAGAAAAATTTTTAAATTTCCATATAAAATGTATGGTATATATTTGTATACACACAGCCAAAACTTTGATAATGTGTAAAGAAAATGAAATAACGTGCCTATTGATTCTGATCTCCTGATTCATTACGAATAAAATTTTCATATTTCTCAATGAAGATGAAAAATATTAAAATATATTTTTAAAATTTGAAAAATAAAATGTATTTTGTATATAGTATATGTATATACGAGTATCAGTATGTATATAGTATTTAGAGGTGTATGTAATAAAAATAATATTTCATAATAAAAAAAAATTTTTTTTTAAAGCAAATATGTATTTTTATTCAAAATGAAAATAAATTCAAAAGTATAAATCGTAATTTATGTTGCCGTAGCAACAATGCAATGCAACCATGATTTATATTTGGTAAACAGACACATTATTGGGTACATATAATGTTTAGCAACATCAACGTCTTTTCTTACTATATACTGATTTGTACTGGATTTTAAAATGTTGCATAAGCATAAAATGTTGATAAGAATCTGTAAACATGTACCCACCTGATATCAGGTGTAGAAGTAAAAATTAATGGTGACATAAGGATATATGGCAATTGTTTATCTTTGTAGTTATATGATTTTTGGTAACAGGCAAGAAAAATAAGAGTAAAATAGTCTTTTGAAGTTGTACCTTTTTTAAATCTACATTTTATCAATGTTCTACATTTGGCCCATATATATTTTTTTTATTAATTTAAATACTTATCCCATTTTACTAGTTAGTTATGCACTTATGACAGGTACATTTCTTGATCACATTCATCACCTTTAAAAATTAAAAAAAAAAAAAAAAAAAAAAAAAAAAAACAAATAATAACCCTCCTCCTACACCATTTTTTCTTATAACTATAAGCTTGTTTTATCTTTGATTCATTTTTGCGTCTTTTTTGTTTTTAAATTTTATCTTTTAAAATAATTTATGGTTTTTTTTTTTTGCTTTGAAGCTTTTCTAGTTAATAAAAAATTTTGTGTTTCAATATATGGCATGGCTCGTTTTTTCCTTTCTTTACATTTTTGTTGAAATTAATGATTTAGCTTTTAAATTCATTATAGAATCAGCAATAACTTTAGCTGGTGATCTCAAATAACCGCCACTTAATAGCATTACAATAAGAATTTTTTTTGTAGTTGCTTGTCAAAATACCACTTCATCGCGTTGTATAACACCAGATGGTGCTATTGATAATAAACGAAGTGGATCATTTATTAAAATATCGGTTCCAGCATTATAAACAATTAAATCTGGTGTAAATTCATTCAATGATTTTGTCAATGATCTGAAATAATTGAAATATCATGAATACATACAAATTTTGAACTTCAAAATTTTTGATTTGAATATTTTTTTTTCTTCCTTAAAAATAACTGAAATACTTACTCTTTTAATTTCTTTAGATAATAATTATCTTGAAAAAAATAATATTTCATATTCAAAAAAAAAAATTTTTTCCAAAACAAATATGTGGGTATTTTTATTCAAAACGACAAAAAATTCAAAAATATAAATCGTAATTCTTATTGTTTCCGTAGCAACGAATATTTGTTATGCATTTGTAAACAACGAAAATCAACGTCAAAGTTTAGAGAAATTTTATTATGCACGTTGAAGTTGGTATCTCATTTTATTCGAAAAAAAGTTTCCCCGTTGATCTTCGGATCAATCGGATCTTATGTTTGAAGCTCTTTTATTTAAAATTTACAACTTGAGACTTCTTATATAAGTATTCTAAATTCTTTGCGTGGCGGTATACGGAATGCTTCGAAGACCCAATTAGCACTGAAAGTAACGTTTTAGTACCACAACTCGCGTAACCTTATCAAATGACGTTCAAAACACCGGTAGACCGGTACACTGTATGTACTCTGTTCCATTCAGGAATCGTATAATGTCTCTTAGCGTAATTTTTTTCGAACTATTTCTCCAAGGTCCCTGAAGAAGATGCTTCTCAATGTGTGGAAGCTTGCTCTGACAAGTGCCGGACAGTTACAGAGAAAGTGATAGGGAGTGGCTTCTATTGGCTTCCCTGTCCCTGCAATTACGACAGTTAGTATTGAAGTGGATACCCATTTTCTCTTAGATTAATCCCCACTTTTTATTACAGAATCAGAATGTCCAATCGATTTCCGATAAAACTGTCTTTGTAAATATATAGTATAAGGTATACAGAATCAAAAAAAAAATTTTTTTGATATTTTTTCATTGAAAACCACGTGTTCGCTTTTGAACCAGAAAGATGACTTATTTCTAAAGGCTGTATTCTGAACCAAGGCAGACAGAGTCATACCGTAAGAAACTAATTTGTAAAAAAAGAATTGTGATTTGCATTTATTGTAAAAAAGTGTATGTTAATAATGGGTTTTTTCGAGAAACCACTGGGTTTTTCCAAAAATGTAGGTAAAAAATTGCAAGTTTTTGATGTTGATCGCTAATAACTTTTGTAGTAAGGGGATGAAAAGATGGTGCTTATGTTAAAGGGTTGGGATGGGCAAAGGGTTCTTTCTTGTTAGATATACGTAGTGCGGTCCATGTATTTTCGGCCTCATATATAAAAATGCGGTTATTCCTAAAACTGTTATATGTGTGGGTTAGAGGGAAGTCTTAGCAGGTAATATGCAAATTTGTAACCCTGGACGATTATTAGTTTGATTGTAACAGGCTAAGAAAGAGGGTGAAGTTGAGTGAATTTTACAAAATGTCAAATATGGAGTACCGCGACAAATGTTGTGATCAGTTTTTAAAGCTTTGCCGTGAAGACCAGAAAAGCGTTATTGAATCGATTGTGATGGGCGATGAAACTATGGTTCTTTATTATGATCCGACGTCTAAAAGGGATTCTGTGGAGTGGCACCGGAAGGACGAATCAGTTCAAAGGTCACGCAAAGCATTAAAAAAGTGATGACTTCAATTTTTTGGGATTGCGAAGGAATCCTGTCAGTTGATTTCAAGGAGAGAAATACAGTCATCAACGCGAGGTATTACTCCGATTTACTGCGACAGCAAATCGTTGATAAAAGACAAAGAAAGGTTACTAGAAGTGTCCGTCTGTTTCACGATAATGCCCCAGTTCACACGGCTGCAATTTTTAAGACTACCGTTCGAGAATGTAGCTTCATTGATCTCGATCATTCCCCCTATAGTCCCGACTTAGTCCCTAGCGATTATTTCCTATTCGTAAAATTAAAGTCCGAGCTCAAAAACAAAAATTTAACAGTGATGAAGAAATTAAGCGAGCTGCATGGAAGCA
The DNA here is from genome assembly GCA_932526495.1 of Bombylius major. Classification (NCBI taxonomy): domain Eukaryota; kingdom Metazoa; phylum Arthropoda; class Insecta; order Diptera; family Bombyliidae; genus Bombylius; species Bombylius major. Next base: position 25,588,702 of record OW052044.1, on the reverse strand, counting down.
TTTCGAGAGAAAACATTCAAGCTATTTTTACAGTGATCTAGAAGCCCTAGTTAAGCGATGTGAAAAGTATATTGAAGTTAAGGGAGAATATATTGAAAAATAATAAAAGTGTTTTTTATTTTTTAAATCACTCTTTCTATGTTAGGCCGAGAATACATGGACCGCACTACGTACATATCATTGCTATAAAATAGCGTAAACGAAGACAGGGTGTTTCACTAAAAAAGTCGCAAAAACCTCAACGCCCTCTAGCGGCTAAACCGTCGAGATTAATCCCCCCCCCCCCCATCTATATGATTTTTTGTTTGCCTCGATGAAACCTATCACTGGTATCAATCTAATGCAAACCAAACGGGAAAATTAAAAAATAGCACGATTAAAACGTCTACAAATGTCATAACAAATTGAAAATAAACAAAACTTAATTGAAAATGATAATAAAAATGAACTGCGAATTTGAAATCACTATCGTTTCTCATAGTAGCATTTACGTTTTCGTTCGTAACTTCACTATCGTAAATTAACGAACGAAATCGACTCTCATGACCCTGGTCTATGACAAAAATGGAAAATTATATTTTTTACCCTATTGCACAGTGGGAAATTTTACCCAAAAAACACACTAAATTGCCATAATACGAAAGTATGAGTAGGGGTTTTTCAGTTTGTATTTATTATTTAGAGTATCCTGGAGTATGTAAATTCAAATTTATAAATTGCCCCTGTGTACTCAGAAAGGATATATGAGCCCTCAAACTGCGTAGTTAATTCGTTTTTTTAAAAAGTCGTTAGAAAATATGTCATAATCAGTACCTTCTGAAAATATTATATGTTTTTAAAAAATAATGAATAGAAAATAGTTAGTCACACTTTATTACCTTTCTAATCCTGTAATGGTTAAATCATAAAAAAATTTTAGTCGGAAAAAATATTCATATATATATACCTGTAGCTCCAATTTTAACATAATGTTAATATTTCAAAAGGCTTTTAAAAAAAACAAATCCTTGTTCATCCAAGATCTCTTCAGATTCAATACAAAGGACATCTATGTTATATAATAAAAAAAAAAATCTCATCCGCATATTTCCGCCATTGGACATAATTCGTCCTTAAGTAGCTGAAGATAGGGTTCTCCGTACCTTTTTTTTTGTAAAAAAAATGCGTCATCTTATTTCAAAGTACTTAAGTTTTAAGTACATTGTGAGTATATGTGAAGTAATTATTATACAATTTTATGTAGTTTTCCCTCCTCCATCGATTTTTATACTTCTTAGTCTAATATTTTCACTATACGAGTATAAAGCTTTAATTTTAAATAATAATAACGCATTTTAAAATTTTGAAATTGCAAGATCAAAGTGAATCAACGCGACTTTAAAGTAAATATATTTTAAAATTATTGTAAAAAAATTGTGAAAAGTTAAAAGAATATAGTTAAATGTTAGTGAGAAATCGAGAAGTTTTTTGGAAATAATAATAATTCAGAAGCCTGTGAAATTTGTGTAGATTTCATAATACAAACTTTAGACAACAATAATGACAAGTGAAAAAAATAAAGAAGATGTGAAAAAACAAATATTGTTTATTGTAGGTATTTTGAATTACTTAGACAAAATCACTATAAACACGAAAGACTTTTGTACAAGTATCAAAAATGGTTAAATTCTTATATAAAAGTGCCAACTATTTTGTAACATTCAACGGCTTCAACATCTTCGCACGCAGGGCGACACACAAAACAATTTGAGCTTCAATCTAAAAAAAAAAACACGGCAAAAATCACCTACATATATGATGCAATAGAGAGGGCTCATCAAGACAAACAAAAAATCGTATGGGAGGGGAGGGTCAATCTCAACCGTTTGGCCGCTAGAGGGCGTTGACATATTTTTTGCACTTTTTTTACAAAACACCCTATAACTTTTTATAAAAGCACTCTAGAGGCTTACTTTGTATTAGAAAAAATGTAGAGGACCCTTTGTCCTTTCCAATGATACTTTACTTGTTTTCTATTATTAACTCTTGAAAAGATATATGCCATCAAAATCGAAATTTTGTATTTTTTTGTCAATTTTTTGTGTTTAACCCTGCTTTGCCCTAAAAAAGCCCTTGATAACCTTTACTTTTTATTCCACAGGAAGAAAGCTCAGTCAATTTTCTATAAAATTGTCGAATTGTTTGGCTTTATCTTTCCATACAATAGACAAACCTACGAAGTTTCATCAAAATCGGACCATAAATGAATAAAGTGTATTTTTTGGGTAAAATTTCCCACTGTGTATTGCAAGGATTTTTTCATTTACTTATAAATAAAATACTCCCTATTAAAAGTGTCATTAAATACTTTACATTTTTAATTTTAATTTATGTGTTTTCGAAGTAATTCAAGCGTTTAATAAAGTTAAATTTGGTCTTGAAACAAAAGTATGACAAATTATTTTAGATTGACAAATATCAGGTAATATGTATTTGTCACCAGATGTTATGGCAATTACATTAAATTTAAGAGAGAGAAAAACAAAAGAGATTGGCAAATAGAAGAACAAGGCATATAGCTGCTTCAATTTTTTTGTGTAAAAAGAAAGTTTCAAAAGTCTTCGAAATATGGTAAAGAAAACGAAAAATGTAGCATATAATCTTTGGTACATAACTATGTTTTTTCTGAAAAATATAAATACCTACGTATTGTGTAAAATAGATAATTTTACGTTTGAGTGAAACCTAAATTTAGATATGAAAGCCATTGCAATACGAAAAAATTTGCAACGTGTAAGTATAATACATATATACCTTAATTTTTTTTTTCAAGTTCTTAGCTGTTCTAGGTAAACAGCTGCAAGGATAATGAGAAATTCTTCTTTTATTCTTATTTTTCTTTCCCCTTATTTAATCTTCAATCAATGTAAAAAGATTCAGATTCACTTTTTTAATTATATCACAATCGAGTATACATTTCTGAAGTATAAATCAATATCAAAGCATTTAGGTAAGTAGATCATAAGTACAGATACAGAAAAACAAAAGTAGAAACATATGTATATAAGTAGTTACATTTTGAAGTACATATGTATGTAATATATATCTATGTATGTATGTATAACGAAACAAAATTTGCTCTGAAAATTTAAAAAAAAAAACTTGTTAGATTGTAAATACATATTAATTAATTTCCAAACAAATTCTATGGACATTTTATTCACAGAATTTGTTTTCATCATGGAGTATTTTATTTCCAAGTTTTAATCAAATTTAATTTTAAATAGACCAATTTTAAGAACAAATTATTTAGTGTTAACGAGTTTCTTGTTGAGTATAAACAAACAGGTATTTTTTACTAAAGCCAAAAAATTTTATTTTTAACATCAAGACTTGTCCTTGATACTTCATTATAATTTTATGAAGTCAAAATGAATGCATAAATCCCTCGATTGATTCACATTTGTTCAATTTCGACGTATAATAAACTGTCTAGCTTATTTTGAAGTACCTACTAAAAATTAGAATTATGAAAATTTAAATGACCGTTTGTTCCTCAAGAAAAATGATGTTGTTTTGTGATACAGACCAGTTGAATGTGTAAATGAAAAAAACATTTCAAAATTTTAAAGAATATAATAGATGTCAAGTTGAGTGTGGTTTATATTGTTGTTCTTGTAAAATGATATCTAAGATAATCATGAATTTATTAAAAGAAATAAAAAAACTATTGAAATTGTATAAGATGATTTCTTTATAGAAATATAAAATTGACTTCTTGTTAACTTTTAAAATTTCAATTGTAAGATCAATGTTATTATACAGAGTGTTTCCGTTAACACTCGACAGAAGGATACCATAGATAGGTTCATCGAGACAAATGAAAAATCATATTGGAAGAGGCGGGCAATCTCAACGGTTTCCAGGGTACGGAGGGTTAAAGATTTTTGAAGGGGATACCCATTTTCTCTGCATGATCCACCATTGGCCAGTGCCCTGTTATAACATGCCGTGACTCTGGCAATGTATCTTCGGCTATATGGAATACTAATCAGCGCAACTCTTTCTATACAAATTAGCTCACTGAGTCTTTTTCTGAGCAAAGTAAGGTTAAACACAAAAAATTGACAAAAAAACACCAAATTTTGAATTTGAAGGCATATGAGTATCTTTTTTAAAAGTTAGGAATAGAGGAACAAGTAAGGTACTGTTGGAAAGGACAAAGGGCCCTCTATATTTTTTTTTCATACAAAGTGACCCTAGAGTACTCGTGTAAAAAGTTATAAGATGTTTCGTGAAAAAAGTGAAAAAAATTTCAACGCCCTCTAGCGACCAAACAGTTTAGATAGACCTCCCCTTTCTAATATGGTTTTTTGTTTGCCTCGAAGAACCTTATCTACGGTATCCTTTTGTCGGGTGTTAACGGAAACACCCTATATAACAGCTGCATTTACAGATACATATATCACACTGCCACTGAGGTAAAACATTCAAAAATAGATTATTACATAAAGTCCATACATACCTTCAAATCGAACAATTTAGAAGCGTACCTAAATTTTGGTAGTTAATATTTTCCGAAAACTTCTACAGTTAATTCATTTAAGAAATTATTTATGAGGTGTGATAAATAATAAATTTGAAATAGTAATACCTGCATACATGTATTAATTTGACACTCTAGGCAATTTTTCAAAAATATGTATAACATAAACAATAAATTTCATTTACCCATTTTCGTAAATTTTTTCAAGAATAAAATTAAACTTTCACTTATTGCATATTATATGATAGCTGTATTCAAATCTTACCGGTAGAGAACTTAAGTGCGTTTCATATTGGTATAGTATTCAAACGTTAAACTATCTTTTACATATACAGGGTGTCCCGTTTGGTTTGCTTAACCTTGATACCATAGATAGGTCTCATCAAGACAAACAAAAAATCGTATCGGAGGGGGGGGAAATCCAAACGGTTTGGCCGCTAGAGGGCGTTGAAGTTTTTTTGCTCTTATTTTACGATGTACCCTATAACTTTTTACAGGGGCACTCAAGGGTCACTTCGTATTAAGAAAAAATGTAGAAGACCCTTTGCCCTTTTCAACGATACATTACTTGTTCCTCTTTTTCTAACCGTTAAAAAGTTACACGCATTCAAAATCGAAATTTTGTGAATTTTTCCCAAATTTTTGTGTTTAACCCTGTCTTCCTCGAAAAAGGCTTAAATTAACCCCAAGTTCTTATTGCAGAAAAAGAATGCTCAATTGATTCTGCACCGATTTGCTATGTTTGGTTTTTTCAAAAAATTCATATATTTCATAAATTTAGAAAACATAAAAATCTGCTGCAATCATTTATATTTTTCAAATGTTCAGTTCAGGAAGAAAGAAAAAAAACATGTAATTTTATTCATGAATGATAAATTGTGAATCTTCTCTTATCAGCGTACCTCATCTCCACTTCTTTGTGAAAATAAAGCTAAAGATCTTCTCTACATTTCATTTCAACATAATTTTCATGTAACTTTAATCACAGCTTAGTTATAATTGATTGAAAACAATAAGTTGTAATGTTAATTTGGTACTTTCAACACATACACAAAATGAGCATTCAGTCTTCGTAGAGTTTGTTAAAAATTAAAAGCGAATGATCTGCGCATACCATATATATTATACACAAAATGTTTATATGTGTATTATAGCCAGTTTCACAGTGGAAGCTTAAGCCAAAGCTTAGCTAAGCTTTTGTAGATAGCTTAAGCCTCAGATAAAGACTACTAGATTTCAAGTTAAACTCAGTTTAATCTACACTGTGGAACTGAAAAAAGTGAATAAACTCAGTTTAAGACTTAAGCTTCGCTTAAGCCTCACTGTGAAACCAGCTATTAGTGTTTTTCTCCTTTTACTAGAAGAAAAAAACCACTACTAGTGTAAAAATTCTCTAAAAATTATACCATTATCTCTCTGCGCAATTATACCATTCGCTTTTAATTTTTAACAAACTCTACTATATGTAGGAGTCGTTGCTTTATATCTCATATAACGCGTGAGATTTTTACAAATCATTGCTCTATGATTTTGAAGAACCTGTTGTGGTAAACATTTTTTTTGACATTTAATTCTGGAAAAACCTACCGTATTGCAGAAAATAAAAGAAAAAGTAAAAAGTGTTATTGAAAACCGTTGCAAAATATAGCCTTCAATGACGCAGATTAGCCGTGACGTTTATCAAGCCATTCTTTGGTTTGTACGTCATTTTTTCCCATCAAAAAATAATCTTTAATTAACACACGAAACTCATTTTTTTTCATTGTTTTGAAAGAAGCACAAATTGTTTACTTTAAACCACTGTCAAATATAAACTAATTATCGTATCTCCGAAAAAATTTTAATTTAAAGCCTTGGGGGATTGTAGTCGCCAAAAAAAGTAGCATTCTTATATTCGCAAAACTATTTCGTAAGAAGACCAAAGACTTATAAAACAGCCCTGTTTGCTGAACAAAAAACATGATTTTAAATATTTGGGCAATTTCGAAAATTGATTATGGTAGTTACCATAATAACCAAAGGTAAAATCTACCATATTCGATAATTTTCGTTACCAGAAGTAACCAGTTACTTAATATGTATATGAATATTTACCTTTTCGGTTATGTTGTGACAGTGATCAAATTTTTTTAATGGTTGATTTAGTTACTAACCAAATTGGTTAGCTTATTTGGTAATAGCACCAAAATGGTGTTCACCTACTGTGAATTTTCGAAATTGCCCTTTTTTGGTCATCAAATCAACCAAAAAAGATAAACGAGAAATTTTAAAAATTTACTGTCTTATCCGCATTCTATTTTGGATTAAAAAAAAAAAGATATTTTGACAACGTAAAGTTAAAAAAGGCTTAAAAAACTAAGTATAAATATTATGAATTATATTATATAGTATGTAAATTATTATGTATGAATAAATAAATTATTAGAATAAAATTTAATACTTTTTTATTTTTCTTCTTCTCATAACAATATTAAATTTAACCCTTTTCTATAATTTTTAACATAACAAGTATACAATAGCATTTCTTGTCCATCCCCCTATACATATGTACATTTAAGAAAAGATACACGCCTCATAATCCACACCCTAAGTTCTTTTTATAAGAAACTGTTTTTGTTCACTTTTATTAGCAATTAATTTTTTTTTTCTAAAAAAGAATTCTGAGGTAATAGATAAGAATTAGTTGTTAAGTACGAAATGTAGTTATAAGAGGAATCATATAGTATTACTCGTATTATTTATATTTATATGTATTTATTTCACAATTAATCATAGGTATATATAATTCAAGTATAGACTATAGTTTTATGTTTGGTGCGCTATAACTTACGCCCTGTCGCAGGAATCTTTTTGGTGTCAAAGAGAGTTTTGTAGAGGATGACGAGCAGAATACTGTGCAGGAATTTCAAGTCAGTCTTCCAAATCAATTAATTACAATATTCAACTTTGAAAAAGGATTTTTTACGAAAACGGTCAAAAATACATAGAATGAAGTGTAAATTTCTAAACTAATGTATTTGATTAGTTCATTTGTTTAGAATTCATTTTGAATTATTCAGTAAACCTCTTACTGAAGAAGTAAGAAAAATTATCAAAATTAGAATAATGTAAAAACATTAAAAAGAAAAATCTGCGTAGGTATATCAAGCTGCAAATGATTTGAATATAGCTAAATTTAGGATCAGTAATATTATAAAATTAGATAAAACAACAGATGATGTTGAATTGATTTCGATTAATTGCATCACTCTTCGATTTTTGTGCATATGAAGCAATCACTCAAAATGAGAAAAAATTTAACAAAAGAAATTTTAAAAAACCAGAATATTGATTTTGTAAGGTATGATTAAATATGAAATTTAAATCGATAATTATTTTACGAATTATTAATTCTATATTCAAAGAAAAAACACTTTTTTATTACATTTCAAAAAAAAAAAGTCTTATTCAAGTCTTGTTCTCCAGTTTTGAGTCCTTTTGCATTTCATTATTCCATGCGAATTTTTATGAAAATATTATAAACTTTTTTTCTTTAATAATATGTATACATATTATGTACGTGTACACAAAATAATCAAGTAACATACAGCAATTTTTATGGTAATTAAAAAATAATATACATAAGTTAGTGCTCTTATCTTTTTCGGAGAAGTTTTTGTTTGCCTACTTATTGTTTATTTTTAAGTATTATGTATATAACCTATAACCCATCTTTCAAAATTCTCATGCTAATATTTCAATTATATTTATCTACTCACTAACAGAAACTTTTTTTTCTTCCAAAACAACAAAGTTCTTGACATTTTCTAATACCACAGTACTGACAAATCCCTAATTAATAATAAACTTTAATGTTTTTTTAAATACATAATTCATCTCTCATGATACTGCATTTTCACATGACATAACCGTTGATTGTATTTCAACATAAATTAAATATACATACATATATGAATCTATGAATTTCACCCTTACATAATATTATAAACAAACCAGAAATCATTTTTAGCATTTTAAGTTTTTTAATATTTTATTTTAGAAAATTTTATTACCTTAATGTTATATTTTCATTGCAATATTTTGAATATAATTACATATGTCCTTTCTATTCCCTTTTTTTAAAGGTAACATGGTGGAATTTTATCCAATCTGAATATTATTTGGAAGAAAATGATCTAATTGTTTTTTTTTCCTATTAATTTCTTCTTACTTGTCACCCATTTGTTGAATATTTAACATGAAGTATTTATAAATATACCATATGTATGTATGTACATTATATAAAATTACCTTAATCTTTTCGTGCGTCTTTTGAACATGGGATTCAACATTATTTGTCAAGATTAAGAACTTTTCAAGGTTTTGGCATTGTGTTATAAAATCTAAATCAACCTAAAGTTGTTTTTGTATCGTGTACATTCAGGTAATTTTCTTCATCTTTATTTTTACGTTAATTTATACAGTTTGGCCGCTAGAGGGCGTTGAAGTTTTTTTGCTCTTATTTCACGATGTACCCTATAACTTTTTGCAGGGGCACTCTAGGGTCACCTTGTATTAAGAAAAAATGTAGAAGACCCTTTGCCCTTTTTAACGATACCTTACTTGTTCCTCTTTTCTTAACTGTTAAAAAGTTAGAGTCGTTTAAAATCAAAATTTTGTGAATTTTTACCCATTTTTTGTGTTTAACCCTGCTTTACTCAAAAAAAGCTTAAATTAACCCTCATTTTTTTTTGCAGAAAAAGAAGGCTCAATTGATTCTGCATCGATTTGCTCTCTTCAATTTTTGCAAAAAACTCATAGTTTTCGAGATATTTGCATTTGCAAATTAGCACTTCTAGCTCTTTTTTTCAATTTACACTGCAATAAAAACACGTGTCCAATAATCCAATGAATTTCAGAATTTCTCTAGGTGCTTCCGTTTTGGAGATACAGAGTTGCTGTTTTGTGCTAAAAACCAATTTTGGAGATATTTTCCGTGCTTATTTGTTCAATAATGCGAACTCAGTATTGTATTCCAGGGCCGTCTTATGCTGTAGGCACAATAGGCACTGTGCCTAGGGCCTACGATTCTACAAAGGCCTACGAAAGTATAATTGACATTTTTTTTTTTTTTTGCTCGTTAGAAAATTTATTAGACAACTGTAGGGGCCCCGTGCATAGACAACAAATTGACGTTTTTTTTTTTTTTTTTTTTTTTTGCTCTTAATCAAAAGTGGCTACAGCCTCCGACAACCTTAAAACGGCCCTGATTGTATCTTATTTGTTATTGAACAAAATACATATATCGCTGGCCCAATACTTCTTTGTTCAAAAGACCATTACTATAGTTTTGAGAAAAACGATTTTTTAAATTCAAATAAAAAAATTATTACATATTTTAGAAGTTCTAGTAATTTTAATAGTTTTTTCAAATAATGTAATATGTTTTCTTGTAAAAATACTATTTTATGGACATGGTTTACAGTTTTGATTAAATGTTATCAATTGTAATAAAAATTTAAACCGATTTGGATATTGAACACAGGTATATGAGACACAATTTAATTTGTTGTAGATGTGGATATTGAACAAAATTATGCATATAGAACAACAAAGCATTAAAGTTTTTTGAAAAAACAGACCTATTGGCAAGGAATATTTATCAGGGATATAGAATGCAAGTCAGAGTTTTCAAATTTGCAATTAATGTATATTTTTATTTCTCAAAAAAACAAAAAATTACATATACAACAAAAGAAAAAGCATAACAAAAAATTAATTAAAAAAAATCACAGCTTCCTGCTTTCTAAATAAAAAAAGGAACATAATATTTCATTGTAAAAAATCTAAATTTCAAATTCAGTCTTCCAAGACAATTTTTTTATAAAAACTTTTATCATCTTCATTTAAGAAAGGCAACATTGATCGCAAATCATCTTGTTTTTGTTTTGAAAGTTTCGCTCTGTTTATGCATTTTTCAATATTAAACAAATTCTCATTTCCTGAGTTTTTTCTTGTACTTTGGAGAATTTTCACAGCAGTAAAAGAAGTATTCGAATGGTCAGTTTTATATTTAATTTGAAAAATATCATTAGATTCATAAAAAATTTGCTTGACTTTTTGATAAGGAATTAATTTTAATCCAAGACTGGCTTTATTATAATTGAACAGCATTTGCTTTTGTAACTGGATAATTTTCAAACTCACATTTTTGTATTTCATTGAATTCAATATCCTTATAAGTGACAAAGGTCCATGGACTTCTACATCTTTTATGTGTTTATAAATTACGCTGTGTACTGCGTCGAGATCTTGTATTCGAGAATGTCCAGGTTCTGAATACTTTTGCGTTATTGTAGAAATCTGGTTATTATCTTTTAAAAATTTCAGCAATGCCAGAGACGTTATTCGATTTCTATTTTGCGGAATACAAGAATCTGACCACAAAATAAAATGTTTTGTATTCGGTAAATCAATCATTACTTTATTTAGAATGGAAATTAGTGCTGAAGCAATATCATTACCACTTCTACCAGTTAAAGTTTCATTCCAAATACTGCAGTAAGTGATTTTATTATTCTGACAATAGCCAGTCAGATTGAAAACTAAGAATTTCCTCTTATAAAAAAAGCATGATGTATTTGCTTTTGGTAAAGCGAAAACATTTTGTAAATCGTACGAAACAACTACTGTTTCCTGATTTAAAATTTCACGATCCTTGTTTCGTTCTATTTTACAGATTTCATTGTTTTGTCTATGAATGCTATATTCTTGTTTTTCTTGATCTGTTGGGGCAGATGTTTTTATAAATTTGACACACGTATCGCACTGATCCTTTTTTGGTTTGAAAAATGAAAGATTAAACTGTTCATTGAAAATTTTGGAATACACACAAAATTTAACGGGATTATTATTTTCTTCTAAATAAAGGTTATACATTTTTCTAATACTCAATCCAGACTCAAGATACTGTCTTTTTGAGTCCGCACGACAATAGTGAGCGTCAACCACTGGGAACATTTGGATATGATGTTTGACAGCGTCAATTTTTTCTTGAGGTGTTATTTTTTTTACGTGTTTGCCTGATAATGGTGGTCTAGGTACACCACCATCTTCTTGGTAAACAAATTTGAAAAAGTAATAAATTCTTTGTTTGGAAATATCCAAAGTTTTTAAGAAAAATAACTGGCAAACTGCTATTCTCTGACCATTTGATTCGAAATAATATTTATAAGAAAATTGTTTTCTTGAAACAGTAGTTTTTGTTCTTTTTCTTTTTGGCTTCGTTCTTGTTACAAATTTTGAATAAAAATGATTTTTTTCTGCGTCTGTAAGCTTCCAAAATAAAGCATGAATTAATGAACGTTCATCTTCGGAAAATAGTTCTGTACATTTAAATGAACATGATTTTTCACAGTTCGCTTGTTTTACTTTTCTCGATGGATGAGTTTTGCCCTTTTCATCACAGTACTCTCTTCCAGATTCTCTTAATGTTTTTTTCACCACCCGCTTCCAGGAAGACTTATTCAGTTTCCGTTTTCTCGATTTATCGGTAGTGATTCTTGGAGACAGTATACTTTCTGTAGGTAATACAGCAGTTGATAACTGTGAACTTGTACTGTGAATCAATTGCCTTGTAGTTGTAGATTTTGGCGAATTTAATATGTTGAATCTTTCTTTTCTCTCTACCAGTGGTACAAAATCCGGATCTGCATCAGAATCGTCAAATGTTGACCTCGGTGAATCAAGCACATCATTTAGTAATCTATATTCAATATATTAATGGCATATTACTTTTGATTGTTTAACTTAAATTAGATAATATTTACTCTTCAATAGTAACAGAAAGTTCCTTTGGAGGGGACGAAGACATGCTGTCACTCTCATTAGCATCCATAATAAATTTTCTATTCAAAATATGACAATTATAACGTTAGAAATAACCTGTAACGTAAAAATACTTACGCACTTAAAATAAGTTCGCATGCGTGATCTTCACTCGCTGAAGTATTATGACAAACTGACTGGATGACTGAGAGAAACATGTTATTTAATACAGCCATAGGTGTTACATTGAACAATTAAGCATGTTTTTCAAATTTTGGATATAGAACAAACGATTTTCATTTTTCGGATATTGCACAAAATAGCACATACTTTTTTAAAGATTATGTTCTACATCCAAAAATATTTCATTGAACAAATAAGCACAAACTTATACATATAAATTTGTCGTTTAGAATAAACCTACAACTCTATATCTCAGAAACAGTTGGACGTAGAACAATTTTAAATACAGAAATAGAAAGGGCGACATTCATTTAGTATAAATCAACTCATAACTCAATTTCGTCAAAAATGGTCCATTGAACAAAGAAGTATTGGGCCAGCGATATGTATGTTTTATTTTATGCTTTTTTGTTCAATATCCATTATTTTCTAGCATTTTCTATATCTATACAGGGTGTTTCACAGTTCGTGTGTCAAACTGAGCTGGATGGTAGATCTCGGTGAGAAACGAAAAAAATCGTATGGGAGGGGGGGGGGGGGTCTATTTTCAATAGTTACCGAGATATTCAAGGTCAAAGACAATTTTTTTGGAAAAGTAACGAGTTTCACTTTTTGCAACATATTTCAGCGTTCGCTGAGTGTAGATAGATAAATGAAAATTATTTCTAAAGAGAACCTTCAGGCCTTTTAAAAAATGTCTTTTATAAAGTTTTATGTTAAGTGGTTTAAAAGTTATTGTAACTCAAAGTCAACAAATTTTGAAAAAAAATTGTCATTTTTATTTTCAAGGTCGAATATCTCGAAAATAACCCTTATTATTTTTTAAATTTTTTATTTTTTTTTAGCTTAAATGAAAGCTTATTTTGTTCACTCTAACATGGCTTTTGTTTTATTACATTATCTTCAATTTTTCTTAATTTATGAATCATAATTAAAGAGCAGTTTTTTCAAAATCAATTAAATTTGTTGTTGTTTACAAATGTCAATGTCCACAATTTTGTTCTATATCCAACCTAAAAAACAAAAATATTTGTTGCTCATAGAAGTTTGTTCTATATCCAAACGTATATCTCTCTATATATTGATGAATAACTTGTAGAAAAATGCAAATTAAAATAAAAAAAATGAACTAGGATGAAGCTAACCAAATGTTTTTCCATTTACCAAAAAAATAATTTCTGTTGTTTTTTATTTTGTAAGGAATTTTATTGTTTGAAACTAAAATTTCGTTTTTCTCAAAACTTGATGCTTGGTCTGTTGAACAAATAAGCACTAGGCCGACGGTATGTAAATTGCACTTTGAATTCAACTTCTATTGAATTCTTAAGGCAGGAGAAAAGTGAATATTGAATGTTTAAAAATTGAATTATATAATTCAAATCGAAAAGACCAAATACACAATGCATTATTCCGTTTTTTAGTCCCTTTACAAATGTATGGGGAAAGTCGGTGAATTCGTGCTTGGTATGTCTAGGCTATAAAACTCAAGAGGTGGTGCTGACGATCATTCTCCACTAATTTTCCGCCACTATTGAAACAAAATAAATGTACAGACATTTATTCCGTCAAGCGATGTGGTAAATTTGACAGTTGTTGTCAACAACAATTTGAAAAACAACGCCTGCTTAATTTTTTATGGATGCTTTTTTAATTTTAAAATTTAAATTTAAACAAAAATGTCGTTTAATTTACGTTTCTCCAAAGATTTCAACGTCACTCTACACAAAATTTTTACGTGTAGAAATAAATAGCAAAACAAGAAAAGTTTTTTCGCGATGAACACAATAATGAGCTTTAAATTCCATTCTATAGTATTTTTCTTTTTGGAAGTCAGTGGGCCCAATCGCGTATGGCAATATTATCGCCAATCGACATTTTAGGCGAGGCGATTTTGTGATCATGGTTGGCGATTTTTGGCGATTTTCTCGAGCAATACTGGCGATTAGCTGACAGGTATCGCCGAGGTATCATTTGATGCTTTCTTGGTTTAAAAACTTCTAATTAGTAGTTATTTTGAATTGCTAATTTAAAATGTGAGTTAGATGACAGAAACTTTATATAATTTAATTTTTTATTAATTACATTTTTTACAATTTCCATTTCCATTTCAAGAGGATTAGATGCATCCCTTAGCATTTTTCTTTTTTCTATTGATTTTCTAATTAAATCATTCTTTTCTTCTTCTTCAAAATTATAAAATTTTCAAGTTTACAAGGAAAGTTTCATATTCTCACATTCTTCTCTGTCTAACTCAATCATTGGCTTGATGAAATTATTTCTTTCTTGTTCTTTTTGTATTAGTAAAATACTAGAGTGGCAGCACGTAACTTGTTTCGACTATTTTTTCTTCGACTTAGTCGAAGTCGTTCCAACTTTGGTTTTATAGCACGTAAGTTGAAACGAGTTTGAATTGACGTTGCCACATAGAAAATTTTTTTTTTGCTGTCATTAACGTCAAAACGAGTTTGAATATTTGTAGAGATAGTGTGAAATATTTTTATAATATATTGAATTTATTGATTAAAATGACATTTTTTGAGGACTCCAGCAATTCTGAAGAAGAAAATAAAGTACTAAATAAGCTCTCACGCAAAAAGTTGAGATGCGACAGCAATATTTTTGACTTCCCGACAGCAGAGTAGATTTTTCTCTAACAATTTTTATGGTTTCTAATATAAATTAAAATATTGTTTTTTTCCAGATTTATTCAAAATTTTAGAGTAAATAAAGAGTGCTTCCTAATGATCTTAGAAGCTATAAATATTGAAACAAGCCATGAAACTGCATTATCAAATCATTATTATTTTGCATGAATTCAATCATGCATTTCATTTGGTTCTTATTAATGCTTAAACCTTGCTTTTCTTCCTCCCTTAAAAAAAATTAAAACAACTTCAAAACATGTAATATACTATTTTTTTTAATATGTACTTACATTTTATGAAATCATTTACTTTAAAAAAAGTTTGTTCCAAAATAAAATCACTTGAAATTAATTAATTCTCGATTTAAAATTACTGTCGATAACACCTCTACTGTCGACTAAATTATTTTGTGACAGATGCTAAAAACACTCGAAACAACATTTACGTGCTACCAACTTTATCGAAACAAAATTTTAGTTTGGTCGAAACAACTTACGTGCTGTCAACTTAAAAAAAACCCGTTTCAAACCTTCTGTTACAAGTTACGTGCTGCCACTCCTGATTTACTAGCTTTATTTAATACACAAACCTTTTTTACAGCTTAAAATACATATTGTTAAAAATAACATATGGTAATGATATTTGGGCGAGTCGATCCATTTACATGATACCAAATTGCAATCACTTCGCCTCGCCTCGAATGTGTTGATTGGCGATAATATTGCCATACGCGATCGGGTCAAACCCAGTATTGTGCTTATGGAAGCAGTACCCGATTAGTTTTTTGCCTTGGTAATATTTAATTTTGAAGATTTCTCTCGATTGAAATTGAGATCTGATCACCCCACACACGAGACAGATTTATTCAAACGCAATGTAAAAGAATATATAAAAGTATGCCTATCTTGCCTGTACTGACATCCAAAAATAAAAATAGTATAAATACAAAAATTGTATTAAAAATAATTTTTTTCGAAGATATATAATTTTGACCGCAAAATGACCCTTTTTGGACCACTGTGCAATTAGTGTAAAATTTGATCTTATTCGTTTTTGCTTTTTTGAAATTGTAATATGTATTATTCTGCTTTAATCGAGGTCTAATAAATCTTAAGGAAAAAATGAAAATTTTATTTTTAACGTTTTTAAATGTTTTTTTTATATTCTTAATCGTTGAACAGTTCATTAAAACCCCAAGGGTTCTAATAAAAATGTAAAAGCTATAGCGAATATACCTACTAGAAATTAATTTTAACATAAATTCAAAATAATATGATTAATGAGTATTGAGATATATGTATCATATGTAGTTAAGTTATGTATGAATAATAAACGTATCAGCAAAGTAATTAATACAGAAGCGATTACGAAAAGTTACGAAAAAATATTTTCTAATAAAAAATTATTATAATTTACAATTTATTCATGTATCCAATACATATTTAAAAGCACATGCTGGGCTCGGAAGCAACATTGGAAGACAAAGGAGGTGAATATAAAACAAGAGGTAATAATGAATAATAAGCAGGCAGATGTTATTGCAGAATTATTTTAAATGGCTTTACAAAAGAAATTAAAATTAAAAAACTCAGGTGATCGTTTACAATGACTTTACTTCAAAGAATATATAAATATACCTACATAATATGTACATACGTATATTATGTATATATAATATCTTCGATTACAATAAATAGGATGAATATACTGAATTTGTGCCCATATGGACAAAGACTTTTGTATTATGTAGGTACCTATATAAAAAGAAAAATTACCAATTTTAAATGTTTAGCGAAATACACATTTCACATTTCATTTTAAAACTATACAAAATAAATCCTGTCTACTAATATTGAATTGGCTTTAAGCATTTTAGAATAGTTGTTTGAAATAGAAAATTTGAAAACTTTTTTAAGAATATAACTAAATTATTTGAGTCTATGTGTCTATGTAATCTTATTAACTAACACAAACGGTTAGTTAGTTATTCATTTTAATTTGTTTTTCAAAAGCAATTGTGCTTGAACAATATCCTTTAAATTCTGTGTTGAAAAACAACTGCAACTATGTAAGTAAGGAGGTGAAAAGAAAGAAAAGAAGAAAGTTTTTTATTAATTAAAAAAAAAAAAAAAGATTAATTTATGATGTTGTCAGATCTCTATCAAATACATATGTACATAAAATTTTATTTTCTGATGATACTCACTATGTTAGTTCTATTTTGTACGTAATCCGGATTGTTTTAAGTTGAAACTCATATAAATCGTACAATAATGAAATATTTGAAAATTTATTATCATGTATCATATTATATATTATCATGTATTTAGAAAACTTTTTGAACTACAGAAAAATATACAATTTGTTAGAGTGCTTATTTATAATAAATTAAACAATAGTTAAATTAGTGGTTACAGAATTAAGTATTGTATCTACTTTATACTGTATACTGTAACTTACACAATAAAAGTTCATTTTTTAAACTCTTAATAGTTACTGGATAGTTATAATAACCTATTAAGTAACTTTTTCACTGCCTATATATCACAACTAAGTACTAATGCATAAATAACAAAGTAAATAAGGAAAAAGTGTGAAGGCTTTTAATAAATTCATACAAGTAATGGTTCTATTCCGGTAAGTGTATATGGTTACAAGACTAGTTACAAGATGTTGTGTTGGCAGGGATTTTCCAATACGTTTATGTAGGTACATATATAAGATGTATAGTTTCTTTGAAAATTAAATAATGCTAGTTACGTAGGAAATTTAAAATGAGTACATACTTATAAAAAATATTTCAATACATGTAGTTTTTGTTTTAACCCTTTTAAAATTTTTTTGTTGGAAAACTCAGGTTAAACTTATGAGAATTTTCATTTGTAGAATGCGGATATTTCAATCCTTTTTTTAATTTCACAATTTTTTAATTTTTTTTTTAAATTTTCATTATACATACATACATAGTTACATAGCATAATATGTAGGTACTCTATTAGTTAAGTGTAGGTAGTGTACTATTCCAGCTTTATTGTTTATTTTTTAATTACTATATGCATATTCACTGTAAAAGTCTATACTTAATCTTAAAAGTAAAATGTACATACAGGGTGATTCATTCAGAGGAACAAGTAAGGTATCGTTAAAAAGGAAAAAGGGTCCTCTACATTCTTTCTAATCACAAAGTGATCCTTGAGTGCCCCTGTAGAAAGTTATTGGGTACATCGTGAAAGAGCAAAAAAATTTCAACGCCCTCTAGCGACGAAACCTTTGGGATTTCCCTCCCCCACATCGATACGATTTTTTGTTTGTCTCGATGAGACCTATCACTGGTATCAAGGTTAAGCAAACCAAACGGAACACCCTGTATATATGTACAAGTACATTATTTGTTTTAAAATAGAATAACCAGTGATAAGGAAGTTCTTTAAAATTTCTTTATTTTATCTGCAACATTCGTGAGGTTTTATATATGTACGTAAATATATATAACTTCCTTATCTAGTAGAAAAAAACAAAAACGAATACTGATGTGTACATAACATGTACTTATGTAACAATGGGCCTTACTTATAAACATTTTTTAGTTTTAAAACTAAAATAGTTTCGACTTGGAAATCAAAGTGTGCTTTGAAACTCTGTACAAAATATGTTAAGTTAATATGTTATCTCTTCATTTTATAAAGAATTTGAAAGCATACTCTGATTTACAAGTTGAAACTATTTTTGTTTTAAAATTAAAAAATGTTTATAAGTAAGGCCCAATATGTATATAGGTACTAGAAAATTTTAAATTAAAATTAATTTTATAAAATAAAAAACTGCTATTCACAGATTAACATAGTATACATACCTGAAGCTTACCTTATACTATAGATTTATAGAAAATATTTAAAATTTTCTGGAGCTCAAAAAAAATTGTTTTTCCACAATGACTGCATTTCCTTTTTTTTATAACTATTTTTTTTTTAAATTTAAATGTTTCATTAACTATTTATACTATGTACATATATATATTTTATAGGTTCATATACATAAGTTTTGCTAAAATAATTCGTACCTATACTTTATTGATCCTTTTTAAATGAGGGAGACAATATTTATAAAATTCTCAATTTTCGGAAGTTGCAAAAAACTTTCTACAATAAAAAGTTTTGGATGCCCTGCATTCATAATATGTATGTGCATAAAAGCATATATCTATGCATACATGATTTTAAAACATGTACTTAATTTCGTGACTTTTATTTTTTGAAAATGAATAAGATTTTCGGTTTCAATAGAATTGTAATTTGTACAGTGAATAACAATAAAATAGATGAATAAAACAATACGTATAGATAGTTAGTATGTACATACATAATAAAATTTCATTAAAACTGTAACAATTGTAAGTAGGTACCTACATACATATATATCAAAAAACCATTTGCTATTTTTACAATTTTTTGGAATAAACTTAAAAATTTCAAATAAATAATTTTTGAATAACTAGTAACTTGTGTTACTTTGTAGTTAATGAAAACTTCGAAAAGTAAATTGAAACATTCACAATTTAAAACAAAACAAAACCATTTATGTAATATATTTTTTTCTCTTATTTTATTGTAATAGTACTTAAGTAATACCTAATTAATTAATTGTAATAAATTTTCTAATCACAGAAAAGAAATTTTCACGCTTTCACTGGTAATAAAATAATGTCATTTATTTTATTTAATATCTTAATTTTCATTTTTCCGTATTTAATCATAGGTACATACCTATGTGAGATTTAAAGTGCATCCACAATAGTAAGTAGTATAAAGAAAATTCTATAGACTCGCACATGAAAAAAAAATGGATAGGTATCTGGTATCCGTATTCTTTCTATTAAACAGTGTAAGCTTTATTTAATCCAATATTATTTATTAACCATTAAGTCACCTTGTTGTTAATGACTAAATGTTTCTTGACCTTCTGATGCATAAGTAACTGAATTATGCATGAAGTCAACATTATAATACAGAAAAAAAGTTTAATTTTTTATTGAATCACACAACGATGATAAAATTCTATAAATACATATACATACATATCTACTCGGAATAATTACTTAAATGAATATAAAATTGAAAAAAAAAAAAATACAAGGAAAACATATTGCCACCAAAACTCACCAGATTTTCTTTTTTCATGTTCAGAAGCGATTAAACTTCTTGTCCGTTTTACCCGTAAGGATCTTCTTCTAATTGAACGCAATAAAGCTTCAGGCATTCTTGAAAGACGTGCAGGAGTTTCGGGAGCTCGTCGTTCCGGAAGAAAAAAATTTTTCACAGCTAACATTGCTTTAATTTAACTAACAATCAATACATTGCCGAAGAAAGGCAAAACAAATTTAATTTAACATACGTACATACATAATATCTACGTAATCGTAAATCCCTCTAATTAAATATTTTCAATTTGATATAGTTATAGGGTGTATTTTTTTATTGAACAATAAAAAGTAAATTATTGATAAATATTCAAGATTTAAAAAAAAGAAATAATAAATATAAAGATAAAATATCAAAAAATTGAAAATTAAAGTCACATTCTGATTATAAAAATTTTTTTTAAATTAAAATTGATAACACTTAAACCAAGTATGTACACCTCTCGAACAAGTTTCACTTTAAACTGAAAAAGAAAAATGTTGAAGAATGAAGGCATAGATATAGAATATAGATAGACAATATTTTAATTTATTGTACATACATACTAATATACTATGTAGTATGTATGGAAATGGAACTTGGAAGTTGGAAGTTGGAACGTGGAAGTATCATATCCAAAACCCTCTATATCACAAGCCGAGTTGTGGCTTTCTGCACTAACACAATCAAACACGATAAAAGTGTTGAAACGTCAAAACATTCAATGCTGGTAGTACAAATAGTGATGTAAAGAAAATGTGTTTTAGTTAAATATTTTTGGCTTTTTAAATAAAATATGGTTTATAAAAGTTTTGAAATATAATAAATTAACAGTGTTACAATTTTTAAAGTGCACAATAGTCAAAAAGTTAAATAAAAAGGTGAAAAATATTGTGCCTTCTTACCTACTTTTAAGAGAAAAAATTAAAGTATGGTGAGGTTATATGTATTATTTATATGTAATAAAGTGAATATATTGATTTGATTTAATAGAATTTAATTTATAATAATTCTGATACTTATATGTATGTATTTATATGAATAATTAAAGTTTAAAGAATAATAAATAATATAAGCTTTTTTCTTCTATACCTATATATTGACATGTGACTAATAACTACATTACCTATGGTTAGGTTATATTATAAAAGTGAATAAATTGAAATGAAATGTAAACACAAATATGTATATGAAAAAAATAAAAAAAGTGAACGAAATACAGAACAAATTCATTTAATTTAATAAAATTTTATTTATAAGCTTGTATTAATTGTTAAATTATTGAATCAAATCAATTTCTCACATCATAACATAATCACAAAAATTTATATAAAAAAGTCTATGAAAAAGTAAATAATTTGGTACATAATCTTTATTGTGTAATGAAGGCAAATATACACTTAATTTGTGATAACTAATAAATTAAATTCTATTAAATCAAATCAATTTATTCACTTTATTACATATAAATAATATAACCTCACCATAGATAGGTATGTACTACTATGTTGTCATACTTTAATTTTTTCTCTTACAAGTAGGTAAGAACGCACAACATTTTCCACCTTTTTATTTAATTTTTTTGACTATTGTGCACTTTAAAAATTATAACACTGTTAATTTATTATATTATATTTTTCAAAAAGTTTTAATATATAATAAATTAACAGTGTTATAATTTTTAAAGTGTACAACAGTCAAAAAATAAAATAAAAAGGTGGAAAATATTGTGCCTTCTTACCTACTTGTAAGAGAAATAATTGAAGTATGACTACATACCTATGGTGAGGTTATATTATGTATACAGTGAGCGAAATTCAATTAGATCCACCTTGTTTTTCTTCGTTTTAAAACAAACCGTTGCCTGTTTTTTTTCAAAGGATTACTTGTTTAGCAAGATAATAGTGCCATATGGCTATTTAGTTGCAGAAATTCCCGTTTTAAAAATTTTTAGGAGTCGCAATTAGTAAAAATTGAGTTTTCACGCATAAAAAATGCGAAATTCAATTAGATCCACTCATTTTAAAAGTATCATAATTGCAAATAACGTTGGATATTATATTAAATTTTGGTGTAGTTATTTAAATTGATGTTCTAAGTCTTGTTTTATTTTAAAATTTTTTAAATTTCCAGACACTAGTTTTCCATAGTATAGCAATGGGTAAGGGTAATATATCCTTATCTCTGAAAAACGTGCAAAAATTGAAGTCTTTGATTTCCACGGTATTTTTGATGAATAACCAAAAAAAAAAAAAAAACATTGTAAAAGTCTGCTAAAGGAAAATTTCTGTTAAAAAAAAAGGAAGAAACAACTAATGGTTGATAATTATAGGGAGTGTGATTGCATGTGCATTAATAGGGATAGCACTTCTTTGGTATCTCTGCATCTATTGTCACAAACTAGTAAATTGATTTTTCAGTAGAAGAAACGCAAAATTTAACAAATTTTGTTAGAAAAGAGGGAGTACCAAACTAGAAGAGTAGTACCCTTATTAAAACCGGAGTAGAAATATGTACATACTTCGATCGGAGTCAAACGATAGCTCTGGCATTGCCTGTACTATATACGTATGTATATCTAAGCGCACGGTAGTGCGCAGCCAAGTTCAATACATAGGCCGTATGCACACCGTACACTATTAACACGAACTGTTTCGAGCCATTTTTGACCTCTCACAGCTCAGTGTCTATTAAAGGTAAATAGACAAAATTTAAACCACGTAATAGTGTGCTTCGTCCCGCCTGCTGTATCAAATTTTATGTATATAGGTTCAATGCGTCTTGAGATATTGACCCCAGAAAAAGCTAATTTTGGCACTCACTCACCGACCGGTAATCAAAACCTCTAGGGTACTTCTAATAAGCCTAGAACCATGAAACTTTACACGCAGGTAGTGTCTAACGCGTAGGTCAAGGAAAAATTACGAAATCTGTCGAATGTGTGCTGGACAAATAAATATTTCGTCGGCCTAATTCGCAAACCTCGTAAGTCTGATTTTTTCAAAAATAACTTTTTTCGTTATATTCGGTGAATTATATTATATTATATATCATAATTATATTAATAATTATTACGTATTAACGTATTAACGTTCTGTATTGAAATTTTGTATGTGAAAAAGTTCTTCGAACTTGGCATTAACGCAGATTTCATTACTTTAGCTGGCCCAACAGTTAACGAATAAGAACTTGGCCCCCTTTTAACATTTATGTTTTTGGATGGATATATGTATATACAGTACACACAAACACAACACCACAACACAACACAACGTAGTCGTAAACGTACCGAAGAGAAATACACATTATGTTTGCTCAAACAAGTTCGAATTGGAATACATAACATAGTAAATCAATCAGTGAATGTCAAAGTTATAATATACATACATACGAAACATATATATTTCATATAGTACGATTCAAAAAAGATGGCACAGTTTCGCGCATGTCTTACATGGGTTAGTGATCTTCTTGTGTATACATATACGAAGGAGGAGGAAACCTCTTTCTTAGAATTTACAAAAACAAAAATGCGCGTGTGTAGGTATCTTTTCTTCTGCGCATGTTTCTCTATAGTATTTTTATTTATGGAAGTCAGTGTTGTGCTTATGGAGGCAGTACCCGATGAGTTTGTGATAATTTTACATATAATTGTTTGTAGGAAATTCTAAAAATCATATTTCTGTCAACCCTAACAAAGGTACTTTTTAAATTTAACATATCGTCGGCCTAGTGCTTATTTGTTCAACAGACCAAGCATCAAGTTTTGAGAAAAACGAAATTTTAGTTTCAAACAATAAAATTCCTTACAAAATAAAAAACAACAGAAATTATTTTTTTGGTAAATGGAAAAACATTTGGTTAGCTTCATCCTAGTTCATTTTTTTTATTTTAATTTGCATTTTTCTACAAGTTATTCATCAATATATAGAGAGATATACGTTTGGATATAGAACAAACTTCTATGAGCAACAAATATTTTTGTTTTTTAGGTTGGATATAGAACAAAATTGTGGACATTGACATTTGTAAACAACAACAAATTTAACTGATTTTGAAAAAACTGCTCTTTAATTATGATTCATAAATTAAGAAAAATTGAAGATAATGTAATAAAACAAAAGCCATGTTAGAGTGAACAAAATAAGCTTTCATTTAAGCTAAAAAAAAATAAAAAATTTAAAAAATAATAAGGGTTATTTTCGAGATATTCGACCTTGAAAATAAAAATGACAAATTTTTTTCAAAATTTGTTGACTTTGAGTTACAATAACTTTTAAACCACTTAACATAAAACTTTATAAAAGACATTTTTTAAAAGGCCTGAAGGTTCTCTTTAGAAATAATTTTCATTTATCTATCTACACTCAGCGAACGCTGAAATATGTTGCAAAAAGTGAAACTCGTTACTTTTCCAAAAAAATTGTCTTTGACCTTGAATATCTCGGTAACTATTGAAAATAGACCCCCCCCCCCTCCCATACGATTTTTTTCGTTTCTCACCGAGATCTACCATCCAGCTCAGTTTGACACACGAACTGTGAAACACCCTGTATAGATATAGAAAATGCTAGAAAATAATGGATATTGAACAAAAAAGCATAAAATAAAACATACATATATGTATTTTGTTCAATAACAAATAAGATACAATCAGGGCCGTTTTAAGGTTGTCGGAGGCTGTAGCCACTTTTGATTAAGAGCAAAAAAAAAAAAAAAAAAAAAAAACGTCAATTTGTTGTCTATGCACGGGGCCCCTACAGTTGTCTAATAAATTTTCTAACGAGCAAAAAAAAAAAAAAATGTCAATTATACTTTCGTAGGCCTTTGTAGAATCGTAGGCCCTAGGCACAGTGCCTATTGTGCCTACAGCATAAGACGGCCCTGGAATACAATACTGAGTTCGCATTATTGAACAAATAAGCACGGAAAATATCTCCAAAATTGGTTTTTAGCACAAAACAGCAACTCTGTATCTACAGAACGGAAGCACCTAGAGAAATTCTGATTACACTAATCGAAAGACAAATTCGAAATTAGTACATATGTCTGCATCAATAACTCAATTTCGTAAAAAATGGTCTGTTGCACAAATAAGCACTAGGCCGACGATATGCTAACGGGGTGTTTCAAGTTGTACAGAAATCATTTCAACTTTTTTTGTTCAGAAAAATTTTTTTAAAAAAGCAGTTTCTGTTCGAATTTTACATTCCTGTATCTTTATATTTCATAAAGAAGTAATTCAAATTGGAAATATCATAAAAATTTTCAATTTTCAATGAAATATTCCAATTTTTGTTCGCTAATTTTTTAATTTCCAAGAACGAATCATCCTGTACTTTTTAAGTTTTTATTTTTTTTTTTATTATGAAAAAAAGAAGTACATCCTCCCATTTGATGTTGTCTATCACATCGCGTGAAGACAAGACAACTGATTTATTCAGTTGTCGCCATTTGTTTTTATGAAAAATAAAAAACCGAAGTAAAAAATATAAATTCGTTGCGCAGTCGATGTCCACTCAAAGTAGTAAATGTTGTTTGATTCGTGTCAGCGGGAAGATGAGTATAAAAGAAAATGATAAAATTTCAGGATTGCCGTAGCTATTGAAAGTATTGCCTTGATTAATAAAAAATTAATTTATGATAACTGATATTCAGTATTTTTAATTTTATTGTAAAATTTAAATTTATTATTTTTAATATTCCTACGTAATTGTTAATTTATATTTTATTTTTAATAAATATTTTTTTTATGTTTGATTTATAAAATTATGTTTTCAATATAAATTTGATTTTGACTTAAATGTATGCATACATAAGTACATATAATAATAATATACTCGTATTTCTTAAATTGTCCTTTTTAATCTATGATATTTTGTTTCATTTATGTACGTACTTGTTTGTAATTTCGTTACATTTTTCAAGCCCGAATACGTATTATTATTTAAATTTGAATTTTTTCGAAATTCTTAATCAAACAATATTTTTATCATTATTTTAAAAAAAACGTAATTTGCTTTTGGATCTTCATATAAATTGTGTAAATTGTGAAAAAAAAAACAATAACAGTTAGAAATAAATTTTATTTATTTGGATAATACAATTAGAATATTGAATATCAAAATAATATCAAACGACAAAAGATATATTTTATTAAGTGTACTTAACACTTAACGATTTATCATTTGACTAATGAAATTTGTTGTTGTTGTTTGTTATGTTATCGAAATACCAAAAAAGTAGCAAAAAGTAAAAATTGAATAACTCAGTAGTTACAAGGCAAAATCAATCTATCGTTAAATGAAAACATAAAAATCCTTGATTAAAACTACTTTCATCAACACCGTAGATATTTTTGATCTCTTATACAGAAATTTCCATTAATTTTGTATGAATTTTCAATTTAAATACTTTGTTATTGGTTTTTTATTGTTATTCTTAATTTATTTTCGTTTCACTGAGGTATTTTTATTGTAAAAATCCAAGTGTTTCAAGTAAATTAAGTAAGTAAAAGTGGGTGAATTAAAATGATTTTAAAGCTAATAACGTATTCAAGTAAATAATTTTGTTGTATATATTATTAATTTTATTTTATTTTAAATTTCCCATAAATTTCCCACAATTACCTGCTTTTTTGTAAAATTGAAAAAAAATAAAAAATTTCATCTGGCAGCCCTTGATAAAATTTTATTAAAAAATTTCCCTCGATTGAAATTGAGATCTGATCACCCCACACACGAGACAGATTTATACAAACGAAATGTAAAAGAATATAGAAAAGTATGCCTATCTTGCCTGTACTGACATCCATTAATAAAAATACTATAGTATAATACGAAATGCCATTTTTTTTGAATCGCAGTATATTAGACATTCCAGATTACCTCACTGATTTGGGTTACTCTACATTACTACTGAAGTGGTTTACTACCCAGTTAACCTAGAACATGAGAACACATTCTTTTGACATGTTCTGAACATGTTCTAGTGGTATTCTTTTCTAAGGCTGATGTCTCCTTCAATCGGCAATTGTCACCATACGATCAGCCTCCGAAATTAAGAACACCTGAATGAATATATGGAACATATTCTGCATATGTTCTCTAAATATGTTTCGAATGTATTCATAGTACATATTCTGAATATGTTCTCTGAATATGTTTCGAATGCATTCATAGTAGATATTCTGAATATGTGAAAATATTGTTGAAAATTTCTTACTTATAAATGAGTTAAATAGAGAAATATAATACCCATTTATACCAATTAAACTGAATTTAAATAACATATACATATGTATGTATATGTACATATGTTGTCTAAATTCAATTTATTTAGTAAAATTGGCAATTATACTACCTCTATTTAACTCATTTAATTGATTGATGCTTTAATTATGCAGATTCTGCTTTAATTAAGTCTTTATTTTAAAACATATAAGCATGGTCATATTATGTCCTATATATTGTCGGTGCTTTACGAGACCAAAGAAAATTACTCGAATAAAAGTGTTCTAAAAGAATACATAGGGTATATATTCCTATAGAATAAATAGAATATGTTTAGAATACATTTTTTACATATGGATAGGAGCATATACTCACGATGTTTGTGAAACCGAAGAAAAGCACCCGAATAAAAGTGTTCTAAAAGAATACATAGGGTATATATATTCCTATAGAATAAATGGAAATATGGAATATGTTTAGAATACATTTTTTACATATGGATAGGAGCATATACTCACGATGTTTAGCGTAGCTCAACGAAAAGCACCCGAATAAAAGTGTTCTAAAAAAATACATAGGGTATATATTCCTTTAGGTTAACTGGTTATATTATATTAAGATACAGTGCTTCCAAAAATAATTCAAACTTTTTGTTAAATAAAAGTACATACATATAGGTATAATTTACTATTATTTACACTACTATATTTGTCATGACTTTATGTATGGAATTTTGCAAATCAGAATTTTTTTTATCAGAATATTGCGAATATTTACATTGTTTGACATATCATTTGAAAAAAGTGTGAAAATGGATAATTTTTCACTACTATTATTTAAAATTATCACTTCATTATTTTTAAATTACTTTATTCAATCCACTCAAATAAAAAGACCCAAATATTCTGAAGTCAAATCCAATGTTTTCAAAAAATCCACGTGATACTTTTTAGATATTAATTTTCAATGTTGAAAAATAAGTAAAAAAATCTTTATTAAAATTAAAAGAAAAAAAATTAAAAAAGTCGACTAATTTTAGTCCTTTTAAGCGCATTCGAAATTTTGAGTTGTATACTACACAACGAAAATTTATCTAATAATGTTATAATTAAATTAAAATATTTTATTGGCCAATAGGAAAAATCATAGTATTATAAGCTTCTCTAGCTCTATTTAACAATTCTAACGAAATTTTAAGTATCATGCTTTTAAAATACGTATTTCCCAGAAATATGACAATATTGACAATAGCAGTTTTATTGGAAGTAAGGAAGTGAGATGTCCTCACATTAGTTTTGCACAGCTCACTAATGTATCTTCTTGAAAATAGCCTCACTTTGAATGTCCAAAATAACATGATAAAAAATTAAATTTTATACTTGAACCAATTTTCCTGAAAAAGTCCAATAATACAAAACAAACCAAGAAGAAACATAAAATTTAAATTATGAAATCATGTCAATCCCAAATAAATAGTTGGTAAACTGAGCAAATGAGCTTAAAAAATTGAACTTTTTTATCACTTTTTACAGAGAACGAAATAATTTGGTAATTTAGTTTGTTTATTTACATAAATTGATTGTTTTACGCATGTAAGGAAATACATAACAAAAAATTAATTTTTACAGAAAATTACATTTTTCACTTAATATAATATTAATTCAAAATCTAAGCACCATAACAAAAAAAAAAAAGCATCAATGGACGTAATCTGATTAAATGTTGATTTTGATATAGGTAATTTTCAATTATAGTTTTAATTGATAAATTAATTTTTGATTTACCTTTGAACATTTAATATAATTACACCCACTTATTTTGTGTGCCAACTAAATTAAAAAATGTATACTACATTTGATTTATTAATTGAAGTCAGTATTGTGCTTATGGAGGGAGTACCCGATGAGTTCGTTGCCCTTGGTAATATTTAATTTAAAAGATTTCCCTCGATTTAAATTGAGATCTGATCACCCCACATACGAGACAGATTTATACAAACGAAATGTAAAAGAGTATATAAAAGTATGCCTATCTTGCCTGTACCGACTTCAATTAATAAATCAAGTACACTCCGCGTCACTTGATTACGGCCACTGATTTTTTTAAATTTTTTTGCATATTACTATAAATTTTTTCACGTGAGTATTAGTTTTTATGCTTGTATTTGAGAGTACATTTTGTTACGAATATAATCACATGAAAAAAATTTGAAAATATAGTACCGTTATTTGTGCAGTACTCATTAAGTACAATCTCTTCAAAAAACATGAATTTTTAATTCGTCACTTGATTACGGCCAGTATTGAAATTGTCTTAAAAAAAAAATTTGGCTGAAAAACAACTTTTTTGGTGTTATTTATATGAGATTTATTAATTTTTTATTATTTTCAATTAATTGTAATAATGATTGCTGCCTCCGTTGTGATGAATTGTTTCGAAAATTCGTGATAACATCTTCTATTCTGTCTATAATTTTCAATAGTTTCAAGGAAAGAACCAATTACAGTTCTTCTTCTTCCAATTTTTTCAGCAATTTGGCGATTTGAAGAGCCTTCTTGCTTCAAAACCTCGATTTTTGCCTTTTCACTTTCTATAAAATTTGATGTGTACTTTATTTAACAATTAAAGTCAGTACAGGGGGTCGATTCTGTTTCGGTGAAGTGAAAATGTGTAAACAGTTTACACGCTTACACTGCTAATTCCGATTCTAATACAGTGTAAACGTGCAAAAATATGTCAAAAAGTTTTCATATGAAAATATTTTTTGCACTGTGAAAAATATCAGTGTAAAATAATTAAAATAAAAAAAATTTTTTAATTTAAAATGTTTTTAAAACGGACTCAAAAGTATAAAATAATTTTTCATAGCCTCATACACATTCTCAACCCCATACAGATAATCCTGAAAATTTGTAATTGCGAATTTTTAATAGCTATAAAAATACTTGTAAGATTAAAAACGAAAAACGTGGGGCGCTATTCTTTACACTTCTTACTATTAACTTGCGGTATTCTTTACACTTCTTACTATTAACTTGCGCTATTCTTTACACTTCTTACTATTTTATCTTGCGCCCCATGTTTTTCGTTTTTAATCTTACAAGTATTTTTATAGCTATTAAAAATTCGCAATTACAAATTTTCAGGATTATCTGTATGGGGTTGAGAATGTGTATGAGGCTATGAAAAATTATTTTATACTTTTGAGTCCGTTTTAAAAACATTTTAAATTAAAAAATTTTTTTTATTTTAATTATTTTTTGATTTTTAGTCTTATGTGAAATTTGTCAATCGATTTTATTGATATTTTACATTAAAAAACAATATAAGTAAAACTAAAAAAGTTTTTTTAATTTTAAAAAACAAATATATTTGTATATACATACAGGGTAGGGTGTATTCTTTCTAACTACCAAGAGGGGTACCACGATATTCGCTGGACTATTCCATGAAAAAAATTGTACTAGCGAAACTTTCGATCGTGTCTATTTTCGCCGCTAGAGGGCGTTCAAAATCTTGAGTTTTATGCAAGACCTCCCAACACAAAATCACCTGTAACTTTCTTTACAGCCTATGTATCAAAATTTTTCTTTTCATTATGAATGGCTATTAAAATTACCTTTCATTTTATGTATTACTTATTGTATGTAATAATCCCATTTTCAAGAAAAAGGGCCATAAATTTGAAATTATTATTGAATTTTTTTATTCATTTGTTTATTTTTTCTTTTAAAAATATTATTCATAAACAAAAAAAAATTTTTTAAGTGGTACTACATTTTCAGAGATGGCTGTTAAAAATGAGAAATGAAGCATACTAAAATATTTTTGACTTGAAAATCAGAGTTTGCTTAGATTAAATTTTAGTAAAGAAAAATTAATATTTTATTTGTTTTAGACCAAATTTGGGGATCGAATATCATAAAAAGTAAAATCTTAAATCTTTCATTAGCGATGTAATATTGCATTGTCATGCAGTTCTAAGCTATGTTGAAAGTTTCAAGTCTCTATCTCATCAAAAAGTTGGTTAAAAATTAAAAATCAATTTCCAAATTTGTACCGAACAGACAGACAAGAAACCAAGCTAATAAAAACATTTTAAAAAATTTGTCATTAAAATTTTTATTTAATAATAATAAAAAGAAAAAAAATAAAAGAAATGGAAAAGTAGAAATTAGGTTTACATTAAAAAAAGAGTTAGAATTAATAAAATTAGATTTAATAGTATAAATGAGACTATTAGAAGCAAAAGTTGATCTATTCCACTTTTTGAAAAAATTGAGTTAATGATGGCAAAATGTTCGTTGTGTTGAAGGCTTTTAATCTGAAAAATTTCAATTTTGAAAACTGCATTGATGCCCCTGAAAAATGGTTGTAAAATTTAGCATTGGAAGTAAAACTTAAACTATTCCAACATAATGTTGGTAGCAAAACTATAACTATTCTAAAATTTGCTTACTAGTATTCACTAAATTAAACATTGATTTTTTAAAATCCATGTTTGAATTAAATTCAGAAGCTTAGAGTTCTCATATAATATAAAAAAATTATTAAAATTGCATTTAATTTAAAAGTTATACGTTTTTCCTGTTTTTCTCAAAACCATCTAATATGGAATAGGTATACTTTTGCTTTTAATAGTCTCAAATGAGGTTTCAAATTTCAATATTTTTAAGATTACAATTTAGTTTCAATAAGTTTAAAAGACGAAAATAAAATATGTATTTGAAAGAAATTACATAAAATAATCTTTTATTTATTCGTTGATTACTGAAAATAACTAAGTTTTTACAATAAACAATACAAAAACACAACTTTTTTTTACTTGATTTGACAGTTCTCATATCACGTCGGTGAAAAAATTTAAATCAGCGCCTCATTCAGCACTATGTTTGCACGAACGCAACAAGAATCGCTTATTTGGGTACTGTGCAGTGAAAAAGTGAAAACAGTGTGTGAAACGTCAAGTGCAAACTTTTTTTTTCATGTTTTCACTTCACCGAAACAGAATCGACCCCCAGGCAAGATAGGCATACTTTTCTATACTCTTTTACATTTCGTTTGTATAAATCTGTCTCGTGTGTGGAGTGATCAGATCTCAATTTCAATCGAGGGAAATTTTTTAATAAAATTTTATCAAGGGCTGCCAGATGAAACTTTTTTTTCTCAATTTTACAAAAAAGCAGGTAATTGTGGGAAATTTAAAATAAAATAAAATTAATAATATATACAACAAAATTATTTACTTGAATACGTTATTAGCTTTAAAATCACTTTAATTCACCCACTTTTACTTACTTAATTTACTTGAAACACTTGGGTTTTTACAATAAAAATACTTTAGTGAAACGAAAATAAATTAAGAGTAACAATAAAAAACCAATAACAAAGTATTTAAATCGAAAATTCATACAAAATTAGTGGAAATTTCTATAAGAGATCAAAAATATCTACCGTGTTGATGAAAGTAGTTTTAATCAAGAAATTTTATGTTTTTATTTAACAATAGATTGATTTTGCCTTATAATTACTGAGTTATTGAATTTTTACTTTTTGCTATTTTTTTTGTATTTCGATAACATAATCTAAAGTGTACTTCATACTTAACGAAAATCAAATGACTAATGTAATTTGTTTTTGTAACAACAACAAATTACAATAGTAAATGATAAATCGAATGATAAATCGTTAAGTGTGAAGTACACTTAATAAAATATATGCTTTTTGATATAATTTTGATATTCAATATTCTAATTGTATTATCCAAATAAATAAAATTTATTTCTATTATTTTTTTTTTTTTTTCACAATTTACACAATTTATATAAAGATCCAAAAGCATTAAGTACATTTTTTTTTAAATAATGATAAAAATATTGTTTGTTTAGGAAGTTTGGAAAAAATTCAAATTTAAATAATAATGAGAAGTATTCAGGCTTGAAAAACGTAACGAAATTACAAACAAGTACGTACATAAAAAAAAAAAAATTTCATAGATGAAAAAGGATAATTTAACAAATGCGAGTATGTATATTATTATTATACTTATCTATGCATACATTTAATTCAAAATCAAATTTATATTGAAAACATAATTTTATAAATCAAACAAACTTTTATTAAAAATAAATTATAAAATAACGATTACGTAGGAATATTAAAAATAATAAATTTAAATTTTACAATAAAATTAAAAATACTGAATATCATTATTACCATAAATTAATTTTTTATTAATCAAGGCAATACTTCCAATAGCTGCGGCAATCCTGAAATTTGATCATTTTCTTTATACTCATTATCTTACCTTCCCGCCCGCCCGCTGACACGAATCAAACAACATTTACCAAGGTTAATATAATAAGTGCGTTCGAATCACACGATTTATCTGATAATTATTACTTCTACAGTTCCACATTTGTTCCACTTGCCTTAGTTCTCCATTATTTTCAGTAGATGTCTCTAGCTTTAAACTAATCTTAAAGTGAACAAAGTGATAAAAAATTTTTTGGTTCACTTGCTGTGTGGAACTAATCAAAAAAGAAGAAAACATGTTTAAAAAGTTGACATTTATTAATTGTTTATGAATTTCAAATTGTCAAGATGGAGTATAAAGTAGAAGTACTTTCAAGTAAGTATATTTACTGACAGTCAAAAATCAGCTAGCTGATATTTTTGACGTTCCAGTCATCCAAATTTTTCAGTTTAATATCGATTTGTACAATTTGAAGCTTCGCTTATTTTAAATCAGAACCGAACTGATAATATCAGATAAATCATGTGATTCGAACGCACTTAATATAGGTTACATCTTCCCATAGGCATTACCTACTTACAATAAAAAAGTGATCAATGTGACGTCACAAGTATCAAATAATTGACATAAAAAACAAACAAAAATTTCTTTCATATATGGGAAGATGTAATCCAAGGTTAATATAATATATAGGTTACATCTTCCCATATATGAAAGAAATTTTTGTTTGTTTTTATGTCAATTGTTTGATACTTGTGACGTCACATTGACAACTTTTTTATTGTAAGTAGGTAATGCCTATGGGAAGATGTAACCTATATTATATTAACCTTGAACATTTACTACTTTGAGTGGACATCGGCTGCGCAACGAATTTATATTTTTTACTTCGGTTTTTTATTTTTCATAAAAACAAATGGCGAGTGGCGACAGCCGACAACTGAATAAAATAAATCAGTTCAGTTGTCTGTTGCAGCGTGGCCAAATTAGAGACTTTGTCGCTATATCTAGCGGCTTTTGTTGTTATGTTAGCGAGAAAATATTAGATTTAGCACCTAGCGACATATTTAGCGGCAAAACAAAAAATTTGGCGACTAAACTGGCGACTTCAAGCTTCTTTAATTTTATAAATTAATGTCTATACAAATTATGAAAAACTTATTAAATAAAATAACGAACTAAACAAATTGTTTAAAGAACTGCAACAAAGGCTTCCACATAATCTTGCAATTTTACAGAAAATGTCTAGTCTAAGCGTTGATGAAACATTGAAACAAAGTGAAGGTTTTGAAGTACTAGACTTGGCTAAATCACTGGGATATTGATAAAATGTTATCACAGTGGAGAACAATATCTTTTTCGAAATAGAACAACGCAAATGACACAAATTTGTTTTGGGCTGAAGTAAATGCTTTTAGAGATGCTGCTGATCAAAACCCTTTCAAAGAGTTATGCGACTTAGCTATTATTGTTCTTTCACTGTCACACTCCAACGCTGAGATTGAACGAGTATTCAGTACAATGAATTTAGTACAAACAAAGTTAAGAAATAAATTAGGCAGTGATACTCTTAATGCTATAATACTGATAAGAACGACGCTCAAAACTTTTGAAAACAATTGTTATTCTTATAAATTTCCTGCAGATCTAATAAGAAAGATAAGCACAAGTAATTTTTATTCTTTCCTTAAGGATAAGAAGTCGTTCAACTCCATTGTTGATGATAATAAACCTAATGAAGACGAAGATATTATTACTTTTTCGTCAGAATCTGAAGTTGAATAGAAACATTTTTACATCAACTTTTTTCGATAAAGTAACAATTTGTGACATTTTTAGATTTCATAATAATGAATTAATAGTACTGATTTTCCTATTTTTTTAAATTTATTCTCTTTTTTGAAAACTAAGAAAATTAATATTGGAGCTTTTATTTTTTTTTACATTAAAAATGTATTTGTTTTTGTTTTGTTATTTGTTTATTTGAATTATTATATATTTTTGTACTTTTTTAGTTTTTTAAAATAATAAAATTAAAGTATACATGTATACGTATGTCTAACGTCTTTGTACTTTTTTAGTTTTTTAAAATAATAAAATTAAAGTATACATGTATACGTATGTCTAACGTCTTTTAGTTGTCAAAATGCCAAGTGTTGATTATACATTTATAATGTTTCAGTATGTTTTTTAGAATATTGAATGACTTTTGTTTAGTCAGGCGTTGAACAGTTTTCTCTCCAAAAGTTAATTTTTTGAATATTTTTTTTAATGTTTTCAATAAATACGTAAAATTAAACTATTTTTATCTTTCCGTTGTTGATCTGTTGTTGAATAACTCCTGCTAATCTCTTCAATTTAGCAGAATTGTAATTTTTCGTCTGACAGCGCTGGCTGGTAATATTTAGCGACTTCTGGCGACTTTTCACATTCGGTTTAGCTACTTTTCTTACTAAACATTTGGCAACAGTGGTCTGTTGTCTTCACGCGATGTGACAGACAACATCGAACGGGAGGATGTACTTCATTTTTCCATAATAGAAAAAAAATAAAAACTTCAAAAGTACAGGATGATTCGTTCTTAGAAATTAAAAAATTAGCGAACAAAAATTGGAATATCTCCTTGAAAATCGAAAATTTTTATGATATTTCCAATTTGAATTACTTCTTTATCAAATATAAAGATACAGGAATGTGAAATTCGCACAGAAACTGCTTTTTTGAAAAATTTTTTCTGAACAAAAAAAAGTTGAAATGATTTCTGTACAATTTGAAACACCCCGTTAGCATATTTTAAATTTAAAAAGTACCTACATTTGTTAGGAAATTCAAAATCAAATTCGTATATTGAAAACATATGTAATTTTATATATCAAATAAAAATTTTATTAAATTTAAAATATAAAATTAACAATTTTGTGCAAATATTAGAAATAATAAATTTAAATTTAAAAAAAAATTAAAAGTGTTCTGAATATCATATTATTGTAATTTCTTACTTTTTTACAAACAAGGGCAATACTTAAAATTTCAACATATGCGGCAATCCTGAATTATTAAAATTTTTATTATTATTATGCGTAAGCGCAACGAAACAAATATTTTAACAAAACCCCCAAGAGAGTATTTGTATACATACTCTGCTAATCTGTTTGTGTCTGTCAGTAGTTATTGAAAATGTAGAATTGTAGATGCACCGTTTTCTTCATACTATACTCCAAAATAAATTTTTTAATGTAAAATTCACATTTTTAGTATATAATCACATGCTACTGTGGCTTCAAATGTGTAAGTAATTTTTTCTTATGCTACAATTATACTCTCCCGGAGGTTTTGTTAAAATTAAAAATATATTGCGGTGCGCATGTGCATAATAATAATAAATCCACCTATTGCCATCGTGATTGTGCTGTACGATAGGCAACATCGAACGATGGAATGTATTTCTTTTTTTTACTTTTTGTTTTTTTAATTTTAGAAGAACATTCTTAGAAATAAAAAAATTAGCAAAGAAAAATTGGAATATCATATTCAAAATCGAAAATTTTTATGATATTTCCAATTTAAGTTGTTTGTTATTGTTTGTTGTTAGTGTTGGTGGGGGGGATGCGGATTAGGCATCCACGAGCACTCATACAGGAGAGTCCATTGTACTCAGCGCCCCGTCTCTAATAAAATCTCTAGGGGTTGAGAACAGATGTCTTCCATTCTCATTACATCAGAGTTCCATGTACGCAGCCTTATTCTAGAGAAGGCTGGGCAACAGCAGAGATGGTGCTCTGTTGTTTCCGTTTCCTCCAGGCAGGCCCAACACGTTGGATCCCTGACCACTTTCATGACCGCCAGATGGTGGTTATACGTGTTGTGCCCTGTGATGAGACAATTTTTTCTACTAAGGTTTAGAAGAAATCTAGCCGATCTTTCCTCAGGCTTTTTCACAAAGCGTTTCGTATCACTGCAACCAGATAGGGCAGACCATCTTTCCGCATGGAGTTTCTCTATGTGTTTGGTGACCTATCCACTGATCGAAGCGCAATTGATACCTATCGTTGGTTCCGGTCCCCATACAGAGTTAAACGAGCCCTCCTTCTCAAGAGCATTGGAAAGTTCACAAACAATCATATGTAAAATTATCACAAACTCATCGGGTACTGCCTCCATAAGCACAATACTGACTTCAATTAATAAATCAAGTATAAATATCAGATTTTAACATTCTGGATACAAAACTTTTCCTAAACTTTAACAGCATAGCAAAAGAGTTTTGTAATTCTGTTGTCTACATCCAGTCCAGTTCAAATTTCAGACAAAAATCTACAGCAGGGAAAAAGCTTTTGATTTCTATAAAATTTGTCTCTCAAAAACTTTATCTCAAAACTTACATATGTATGGTTGGTATATATAAATCCTTTGCAGAAATCAATATGGCTCATTTTTAACAATTTGAAATACATAAAAACTATAGGTACATTGTTTCACATAATGCCAGTTCTTTTTAAGTTGTAGTTGCTATCAAATGTAACATTTTATGTATGTGTATGTTCATGAATAGTTTCGAGTTTTGTTATATGGATAATTGCAAATTGAGCTGAGCGAAAAAAAAACTTTTACACTTCTTTTAGAGTCAATTGAAATTTTCCTCAATATAACTTCATAACCCTTCATACGTACACGTAAGATCAAACAGGCAGCACAAACAAATCTGCAGACGTTCTTCACTTTATAAAAACCAGATATGTACTTGTTTTACATACATACATCATACATCATATTTATAGATCTATTAACAATAATTTTGTGGAATAAATAAACGATTTGTTTGTTTGGATAATCAAAAAAAACTAGCTTATTATGATAATTCAGTTCTCTTTTGAAAGGTATACCTCTTGCAAAGATTCGAAAACATGAAAAAGTAAACATCTAAAAATATTTTTAAGTATTTTCTTGCATCATATTGTGTCACATATTATCATCATACGAAACGAATTCATGAAGAATACACTAGGTAATAATGGCATAAAAGGCATTCTATATTGTTTAATTAGGCGAAAAATTTAACGGCTTCAATGTTACAAGGCTTGTCCAAAACGAGTTTTAATTTTTATTTGAAAGTCGCAATTTAATTATTTTTGATTTAAGCCAACAGTACGACAACACAAATACAATAAAATATCCCGCTTTACATAGCAACATAAGTTTACACAAGAAAATGTATTTGTTTTATTTTGTCAAAATTTTGTTTAAAAATTACTTATTTCTTCAAAATAAAAAACACACTAGTGTTACTCATTTTTTTGTTATAAAAATGCTCGTAATTAAACTTACTCTATTGAAAATAGAGTATATTCCACAATTAATTTAAATTTACATTATTAAACAGAAAGAACAAGAACAAGAAAAAAAAAAAGATTTAATAAACACTACATAATATGGTAAATAGAACTTTTTCAACCACTGAATAATCTATATTTTCTCTATGTAACATAATCTTACACGTTTTCTATGTTTATGAATAAACAAGATAAATATTCTGTTTGATAAATGATTGATCTAAGAATAAGTTTAGATGACAAATACAAGACATACATAAATATAGTATTTTTATTCCCTTTTCCAAAAATGTAGAAACAAAACCGTATAAAAATAAGAAAACATATACCCTAGATTTAGGTTAATACAAATTTTAAACTTTTTTGACATTTTGTATTGTATGTATTATAGCACAGAAAAAATCCAT
Organism: Bombylius major; assembly: GCA_932526495.1. Classification (NCBI taxonomy): domain Eukaryota; kingdom Metazoa; phylum Arthropoda; class Insecta; order Diptera; family Bombyliidae; genus Bombylius; species Bombylius major. Next base: position 25,549,141 of record OW052044.1, on the reverse strand, counting down.
CACATCATTTGAAGAAAAAATATACATAAAGTTGTAACTAACTTCTGTACCATAAACAATCATAAATGTAAATTCTTGAAGAATTAATATAAAATATTATAACTATGACAAAATAAAGGTTGCAGAATAACATAAAAATCAATTGTTTTTTTTATATAATCTGTTTCATTATATGTAAGATTTATTAATTAATCGTTAATATTTTATTAGGTAAAAACTTTTTTTTCTACCTTTCATGATATGAATATTGTTCATTTTTATCAATTTTACGCTCTAACGGATAAAAATTAGTTACAATAAGATTTTTATTATTGTATTTGAATGATAGAAAATTTTAAATAATACCAATGTTATTTGAGATGATTTTTTAATCTTTAAATTTTCCTTTGTATGTAGGTAATTTGTACATGTAAATTGAAAGTACATCCTTTTTCAAATAAAATTATTGAAAATCTAATGAACATGCAGTAACAAATAATACCTTATTACAAAAAAAACTTATGTGTACGTGTAGCGAGCGTGAGCTATTGAAACGGGTCTTTTTTCTAACGGTTCTTTAGTGTCCTTCTTAACGTGACATATGTCAAAAGGTTTGTGACGAAATTGAGATTTTTTTCATTTTAAAGAGAACTTCTTCTTCTAACACGCTCTATTTCTTTTCGATCGGATTAATTGGTTCTTGAGATATAGAAACTTATAGTCAAAATTTCGTGTTTTTTCAAATTCGATATTTCAATTTCTTTTGAAGACATACATATCTCTAAAATTTAAGAGGACATCATACAATATACATACATACATATATGTTTTATGGTATTATCGTATTTATTTGGTATTTAATTCAATCAAAGTGGAATAAAGTGTGTTAGAAAGAAGAAGAAGTTTAATTTAAAATGCACTATTAACTGTTATCTTGGTTTTTGTAAAACATGTCAATTTTGTCCCAAAACTTGGAACGGAACTTGTCGGCTATAAAATGGAATTTACGCCAATAAGGATATATGACACGTTAAAGAGGATATTCCAAAGCTTTAATATCAGAAGGCTTCATTCCGATATCCGCTTGCTAATCGGAAATACAACCGAAAAATATTATTATTTTCTCAAATTTATTCCTAAATTAAAATGCATATACTTGTACTGCAATTTATTTAACATTATGAGCTTTTTGTTACAATCAATATTTTTCTTTTAAGTAAGATGAAAACTGTACTTATATTATTCAGTATAACTACTAACAGTTATTTATTTTATAAACATTTTATATAAACATTTAAAAAAAAAACAATTCCACCAATTAAATTGAAATTTATAAAAATTAATTAAATTCTAGAACACCATCCTGGTGGCATATCATATGGATCAGCAATAGGTGTAATACAAATTTGTTCACAGAAATAACTGCGACAGTCTAAATCACTATGACACTAAAAATAATAAAAAATCAAAATATTTATACAAGAAAATTTTTTCAAAAAACAATAAGTCAAAATTTAAAAAATTATATATTACTCGTTCGCCATTACGAAGGCATGGAGATTCAAACATGTACTTCTCCTGTGAAAATAAGTTAAAAAATAATTGATATAAAATGATAGAGTTTTAAATAGACGTACCTCTTCCTTTATTGTTACTGCAGTTGATAAGAGCACAAATAAAACTGAAAAGGCCAGAATTCGAACCATTTTGTATTTTTTCTTGTTGCCAGTTTTAATAATAATGATAAACATCAACTGAATTCGCAACTTTTTATTTATAAATATGGTAATTAAAAGATTCTTTTTATTGATTAAAAATTTAAAAATTTGGCATAATTTTGAAAAATTTATTTGTTTTTGGAAATCCCCACTTGATTAATTTTTTTATTAGCATTTAAACATAACTTATTATTTTGAGTTTGATCATTTGTTTTTTAACAAATAAAAATTCACTTTTGTTTTGTTACTTAGTGTATATTAATGCAGAACAGAACAAATACACATATTTCTCAAATTTCCACACCTTGAAAATTGGGTTTATTTAACCCAATTAAACATGAAACTGTACTAACAAAAATTAGCTAATAAATTCTTATTTTTTTAAAAAAATCTTCAATAAAAAATTATTCGAAATTTTTGGATGGTAGATATACATATGTATGTATGTATATGTAAATATGACAATACCACCAAATGCGAAGGGTATGTTCATATTATTAAAAACTGAAATTTAATTCATATAAAATCAAACAACCGTTTTGAAAATCGTGTAGCCTATTTTTTCCTTTTCAACAAGTTTGGAATTTCGTAAACCTTCTTATCACGAAATCGTGATGTATTTTGTATTTACGAACAGCTTTTATAAAATATACGTCAAACGTGTGATGTAAAATTTCTCCCTGAACTTTTTTCTCGTATAGTCGTATTGCATCAGTTTGATATTATGCGAGACCAATTTTGAAATGTATTGCTAATAATTTTTATTTATTAATCCTTTCATTAAACTTTTAAAATACAAAAACCAGATATTTTTGACCAATCATGATGTAAATTTAATTATGACTAACCTGTAAAATTATGTTCTATTAAATTTAATCATTTTATTTAACTGAATCGATTGCAAACTGAAGAAAAGACCTAGAACATTTCCTTCAATATGTCTACATATATACGGCTTTAAAAAGTGAGCGCTCACCTATATATTATACAGGGTGTCCCGTTTGGTTTGCTTAACCTTGATACCAGTGGTAGGTCTCATCGAGACAAACACAAAATCGTATCGGGGGGGAAATCCCAACGGTTTCGCCGCTAGAGGGCGTTGAAGTTTTTTTGCTCTTATTTTACGATGTACCCTATAACTTTTTACAGGGGCACTCAACGGTCAATTCATGTTGAGACAAAATGTAAAGAACTCTTTGCCCTTTTCAACGATACCTTACTTGTTCCTCTTCTTCTAACTGTTAAAAAGTTACACGCATTCAAAATCAAAATTTTGTGAATTTTTTCCAAATTTTTGTGTTTAACCCTGTCTTTCTCAAAAAAGGCTTAAATTTACCCCAAGTTTTTATTGCAGTAAATAAAGGCTCAAATAGTTCTCCATTGATTTGCTATCCTCATTTTTTTCAAAAAAATGCATAGTTTTCAAGATATTTGCACTTGAAAACTAGCATTCCAAGCACCTATTTTCAATTTACACTGCAATAAAAGCACGTGTCCAATAATACATATAATGAATTTCAGACTAATATTTTCAGATTTTTCATGAGGTCTTCCTCAATATCTCGAAAACTATGCATTTTTTGAAAAAAATTAAGATAGCAAATCGATGTAGAATCAATTGAGCCTTCATTTTCTGCAATCAAAAAGTAGGGTTAATATGGAGTATTTTTCGAGCAAATTAGGGTTAAAGTCCAAAAATTTGTGAAAAAATGACAAAATTATGGTTTTGAGGACTTATAACTTCTGAATGGTCGGAGAAACAGCAGCAGGTAAGATGTTGATGGAAAGGCACAGGAGTCCTTCACAATTATGTAAAAGAGTTGGTGAGTCTAGCGTGCCCTTGTAAAAAGTTATAGGGTAAAATATGAAAAAAGTACCAAAAATCTTTAACCCCCTCTAACTCCGAAACCGTTGAGATTTCCCCCCCCCCCCCACCAATACGATTTTTTGTTCCCCTCGCCAAGACCTATCTGTAGTTTCCCGGTCGGACACCGTAACGGAATCACCCTGTATATGTACATACCTAACTGCAAACTTAAATAAAGCGTGGTCTGTATCTGTAATCTTTTATTTTCCGAAACAAAAAAGGGTGATTAATATAGAGCACTTTTTGATAAAATGTGTAAAAATGCAAATTAGTAGTGGGTGTTTTTTGAAAAAATTGAGTTAAAATGACGAAGTTTGAAGTTTGGCGAATCGTAGCTCCCGTAGAAAGAGGGGTCAAGAGCTTTCAAGAAAGAAGGGTTTTAAATTTTTTAAAAACCTTACTGTTGCATGGTGAGAACAATCCAGATGAATAGGTAGTTTAGAAACGACAGCGTGATCTACGAATAAAGTATGTAATTGAAATCTTTCTCCAGCCATACTTTTCAACTTAGGATTTACCTTTGCTTTGCCACATAAATTTTTGTTTGTATCGACGAGAGTTATCTATGAATTTCAGGTTAAACAACCCTATGTAGACCACCCTGTATATTAATTTATTATACTATATATTTACATACATAGAGAATTGTCCCTTTATGTTCACAGAGCATAGTTATAATAATAAGATCTGCTCCAATAAATTTGAACTCAATATATCACTCAATATCAAATTTTAACTACATATTATCGACTAAAAAATTTAAAAAAAAAATAGGAATATGTACTTAATTAAAATATAAATAAAATGAAATTTTTCCAAATCATAAAGTTTTAGAACAATACGTTTCTAATTAAGAACCTAAAGATTATGAACTTTTCCACAGTCCTAAACTGATGTTTATAAATTTACAACATTAAATTTTGCTGTTTTCTTACACTGACTTTTCACTTGAAAACAAGATTAAAAAAAAAAACTAAAATTTCATAGTATTTAAATAATTGTCTATGTGCTGCTAATATTTATTATAATAACTAAATTACACAAAGCCTTAAACAATTCTGAGATTTAATTCTAATCTTTTCAAACGTATAGATCTTTTATATTATTATTATTAATATACGAATGGAAATTTTCTTATCAATGTTATATATATTTTGTATTTTTAAATAGCATACACAGCATAGTACACATGGTGTTAATTTTCAGAATTTAAAACTAAAAAATCTAATTAAATGCAAGTATGTACTACCAATGAGCATAGAAACTAATAAGACTTGGCTTTAGTACAAATCTATGAAAATAATTTTTTATTCAAAAATTCGTCTCGTATCCCAGTGAGAGCTTTTATTTTTCAAATCTAAAGCTTTGTTAGCTTAGAACAAAACCATTATAAACTTCATTTGTAAGAATGATTATAGATTAACACAATAGATATTTCGCGTAGTACATTTGTATTTTCTCTCTATTTCATTAAAGGCTCCTAAACGAAACCTTCTTGTCTGTCCTATCTGGCGAGCAAAAATAGAACTAACGTTTTGAAATTCAATTCAAACTTTAAAAAAATGATCGAGTGATTTTTTTTATTATCCATTCGCTCATGCTCTTGTTATTTTTTTTTTTTTTTTGTGTATAACCAAATCAAACCAGTTTCCAGTATACATTTGTGTATACATACCTATATTTATATAATATATATAACATATATAAATGTATATATACATATATATATGTACATATGTATTTTTGCATGTACACAAATGCGTGTTTACCGTCTGTGCACATTTCATTTAATATTTGTTTTTTTTTCTTCTTTTTTTAAAATTTGTTTCATGGGTTAGTATAATATTTTTTATTTTTTCATCCATAGAATATCAATATGTATGTACATACATTATGTATGTATATGTAAATATATTGTATTGTATAGGAATATGAATTAGAATTTGTTTTCTGATTATTAGTTGCTTTCGATTTGCCACTTTCAAGTACTTGCGAGTAGATAAGGTGGAAGTCTGTGCTGAATCATCTACTCGTAGCTACTCATGTAAAATTTTTCAAGTAGATACAAGTAGTTACGCACAATTTTTACAACAGAGGGCTTTATAGTTTAAAACTAAGAGCACTATAGTATTTTTATTAATGGATGACAGTACAGGCAAGATAGGCATACTTTTCTATATTCTTTTACATTTCGTTTGTATAAATCTGTCTCGTGTGTGGGGTGATCAGATCTCAATTTCAATCGAGGAAAACTTTCAAATTAAAAATTACCGAGGGCTGCCAGATGAAATTTTTTATTTTTTTTCAATTTTACAAAAAAGCAGGTAATTGTGGGAAATTTAAAATAAAATAAAATTAATAATATATACAACAAAATTATTTACCTGAATACGTTATTAGCTTTAAAATCACTTTAATTCACCCACTTTTACTTACTTAATTTACTTGAAACACTTGGATTTTTACAATAAAAATACCTTAATGAAACGAAAATAAATTAACAATAACAATAAAAAACCAATAACAAAGTATTCAAATCGAAAATTCATACAAAATTAATGGAAATTTCTATAAGAGATCAAAAATATCTACGGTGTTGATGAAAGTAGTTTTAATCAAGGATTTTTATGTTTTCATTTAACGATAGATTGATTTTGCCTTGTAACTACTGAGTTATTGAATTTTTACTTTTTGCTACTTTTTTGGTATTTCGATAACATAACAATTTCAACAACAACAAATTTCATTAGTCAAATGATAAATCAAATTATAAATCGTTAAGTGTTAAGGACACTTAATAAAATACATATATCTTTTGTCGTTTGATATTATTTTGATATTCAATATTCTAATTGTATTATCTCAATAAATAAAATTTATTTCTAACTGTTATTGTTTTTTTTTTTTCACAATTTACACAATTTATATAAAGATCCAAAAGCAAATTACGTTTTTTTTTAAATAATGATAAAAATATTGTTTGATTAAGAATTTCGAAAAAATTCAAATTTAAATAATAATACGTATTCGGGCTTGAAAAATGTAACGAAATTACAAACAAGTACGTACATAAATGAAACAAAATATCATAGATTAAAAAGGACAATTTAAGAAATACGAGTATATTATTATTATATGTACTTATGTATGCATACATTTAAGTCAAAATTAAATTTATATTGAAAACATAATTTTATAAATCAAACATAAAAAAAATATTTATTAAAAATAAATATAAAATAACAATTACGTAGGAATATTAAAAATAATAAATTTAAATTTGACAATAAAATTAAAAATACTGAATATCAATTATCATAAATTAATTTTTTATTAATCAAGGCAATACTTTCAATAGCTACGGCAATCCTGAAATTTTATCATTTTTTTTATACTCATCTTTCCGCTGACACGAATCAAACAACATTTACTACTTTGAGTGGACATCGGCTGCGCAACGAATTTATATTTTTTACTTCAGTTTTTTATTTTTCATAAAAACAAATGGCGACAACTGAATAAATCAGTTGTCTTCACGCGATGTGATAGACAACATCAAATGGGAGGATGTACTTCTTTTTTTCATAATAAAAAAAAAAATAAAAACTTAAAAAGTACAGGATGATTCGTTCTTAGAAATTAAAAAATTAGCGAACAAAAATTGGAATATTTCATTGAAAATTGAAAATTTTTATGATATTTCCAATTTGAATTACTTCTTTATCAAATATAAAGATACAGGAATGTAAAATTCGAACAGAAACTGCTTTTTTAAAAAAAATTTTCTGAACAAAAAAAGTTGAAATGATTTCTGTACAACTTGAAACACCCCGTTAGCATATTTTAAATTTAAAAAGTACCTTTGTTAGGGTTGACAGAAATATGATTTTTAGAATTTCCTACAAACAATTATATGTAAAATTATCACAAACTCATCGGGTACTGCCTCCATAAGCACAACACTGACTTCCATAAATAAAAATACTATAGATATGTTTTTCTTTTTTTGTATGTATATATGACAAAATAAAAATTATTTTTAGGTTTTGACACCTACCAAAATTTTTGTGTCGTTCGATTTACCCATTTATCCAAGACACATTTTAGTACTCGCAAGTACTTGGAAATGGCAAATCGAAAGCAGCTATTGAATGCATGATAATATTGATAATATGAAAAATTTTACTGAAATCCAGAATCCAGATCCCGTTTTTTTTTGTTTTTATTTTATGTAACTATATATATTTTTTTCAATGAGAAAGGGAATTAAGATATTTTGTTTTCAATTCAAGTACCTAATTAACAACATTACAATACACATTTATATACATTTTATTTACCCATATTTATATTTCAAAATGTTACATAATGTGAGGTAGTTAGATATGTTGAACTCTACAAATTTTGATCAATTAGGTGTACCTATAAAATTTTATTAAAACCTTGCAGCCGGGAGATGATCACAGTCATTATTAGAAAATTATAAAATCGCTAATGCTTGCAAAGTGTTAACATTATAATGTACGTGCATTATAATATACAGTAGCGGTTATGAAAGTCGCTTAACTATACTATTTTTCTTTTTGGATGTCAGTACAGGCAAGATAGGCATATTTTTCTATATTCTTTCACAAATTGTTTGAATAAATCTATCTCGTGTGTGGGGTGATTAGATCTCAATTTCAATCGAGGTGAATCTTTTAAATTAAATATTACCAAGTCAAAAAACTCATCGGGGACTGCCTCCGTAAGCACAATACTGACTTCCAAAAAGAAAAATACTATAATAATTTCTAAAAACTTTTCTCGATACTATCTTTAAATTTTGGTGAGGATGGATGATGGTTTGTTTTTTGACTAAGTATGTGTGTTTTTTTAAGGTACTTTCTATAAGAAAAGAAAAACCATACATGATTCTGTAATACAGCTTAATAAATAAATTCTTTTTAGAAAAATGAAAATTATTTGAGTCATGCGTTTTTTTCGCTACTGTATGAACTACAATCTGCATATACAAAAATACATACTTGTACATATGTATTATGCTAAATGGGAAAAATACAAAATTGAAAAAAAAACAGTGACTTCAAGTTTACAATAAATTTTGTATTTAGGTACGAAGCAACAACAAAATTCAAATACGGTATTATAAAAAAATTGTAAATTTGGTTGGGTACTTGAAAAATGAAAAATAAAAACAACAATTATTTTTTTATATGTGTGTTGTTTTTGTTTATATTAATTATAAATTTTCATATGGTACAAACCAACAAAAAAGGAAAAAAAGTGATTCTCCAGGAATGGAAAATACTTTAACAGTAAATCCAGCGTGGCATTCAAACTCATTCGAACTACTCAAGGAGCTAAATACTAAAAACAAAAAAAAGTTTCAGCCAGCAGAGCTGCAAGGAAACTACAAAAAAAAACATTAAAAAAGCGAACACTCTATCAAATACGTTTTTTAATCCTACTCCAGCTGAATTGCAAAATATTATTAGGACCCAAAATACGTACTTATCAAGGCGAAAGATACCTCAAAGAAGCTGAGTGCTGGGAATTTGTTTATTATGGCCAAACAATTGGAAGACATATCGAAGTCCATTAAAGCCCTAAGAACCAACGCAGAAGGAAACATAATTTTACTTGTAAACAACGATGATGCTGCTAACATTTTCATTAAAAAACTTCAGACTCATACGCTCAATGGCATCGAGGTGACAGGCGAAATGCTAGCTGAGATGAACATTTCGAAAGGTTCCATCTACTCACCAATTCTTAGGAATTTAGCTGAAAAGGAAATCGTCGACGGCATTAACTGCTTTAGAGAAGGAATAAAAGGATGGAGAATCAAGGATGCCAAGCATATTACCAGGCAATATGACGGTAAACGCGTCAATACTGGACGTGTCATACTAACTTTCGGCACATTGGAGCCGCCTAAATCTATGGAAATTTTCTACGAAAAGGTCCAAGTAGAGAGATGGTATCCGAATCCGCTAAGATGCCGTAATTGTTTTCAACTTGGCCATCACGAGACCAAATGCAGGAATGCCAAAAAATGTCCGAAGTGTAACGCATCCATAACAGACGACCAGCATGCCTGCGAAGGTAACTTCTGCTGCGGTTGTGGTATTGTAGGCCACACTACTTTTGATAGGAACTGTCCAACATTTCTTTTGGAAAAAGACATTATCAAACTGATGTATGACAAGCACCTATCTAAATACAAAGCCAGGGAGTTGTGGTATAGCGAGCATCCGAACATGCAGCGTAAAAAACCTTTTACACCAACAGCGTCTGAAAGAACCGTAGTTACCAGCTCCACACAAGTTCGTCCAACAGAATCATATGCTGAGGTAACCAGAACCAGGTCAGAACATTTCAACACTAATATAAACACTAACAAGACTAACACAACAAACAACACTAATGAAATTAACCCTTAAAAAAACACCAACCCCAAACTCGCCACTGAATCTGCAATCTGTACAAGTACAAAGACTACAACTACTAACACACCCAACGAACAAAATTCTAACACATCTAACAATACAACTAACCTTTTGACTAACCCCGAACCTTTAGAACCTAGTACATCATCGCTTTCACAGGTCCCACAACATATTGAAAAATCCAACCCTCCCCTTCCTATTCTCAAAATCAAAATAAATAAAAAGCAAAACAAAAACAAAATAGATGAAAACGCTATCAATGTAAGTTATGCTGTTCCCTCAGGCTCCTCTGCAACTGAAGAATCTGATACGGCTATGTCTGATTGAACAACTCTCACCACCCTACAGGTCCCATGTCCAACCTAGTCAGGCACCGGCGCCCTGTCATACTCCAATGGAATATGGCAGGTTTCTGGAATAGACTTGGCGAACTGGACATCCTTATCCAAAAACATAGCCCAGATGTGATAGCTATACAAGAAACACATTTCGCAGTTTCGCAAGAAGATTTTGTAAGAAGGGGATACAACGTTCTCGTCCATAATGTTCATGACACTCGAAAGAGTGGCGTTGCCGTTATGATCAGGAGCGGTATCTCTTTCACAAGATGTTTAACCGAAACCTGCAACCCTTCGATCAAAATTATGATACACAACCCTTTTCGCTTGACGTTGATGAACATCTACCTGGAAAACGGCCGAGCTAATCCTACCGGTGACCTAGATGCTCTTATGGAGGGCGTCGACGGTCCGGTTATCCTTCTAGGTGATTTTAATGCGCACAGCCCCCTATGGGGCTCAAGCACAGTAAATCACAGAGGAATACAAATCGAAGACTGGATAGGTGACTCCCGGTTTGTGGTCCTAAACGATGGCTCACCAACGCACTCAAGCACACGTGGCTCACTCACACACATAGACGTCACCCTAATATCATCCACCATAGCCCCTGACTTTGTATGGAAAGCACTGACTCCCGTCAGTGGAGACCACACTCCAATTCTCATAACTTCAGAACATTTGTACACCGCCACCAGACATATTCCAAGATTTATAGAATCCAGAGCTAACTGGCCAAAGTTTGAGGACACCCTCACGTCGTTTCTAATGGAACACCCACCCTCCGATAGTCTTAACAAGGAAATAGCTTTACTTACGGAAGCAATTAGAGTAGCAGCCAACTCTAGTATTCCCAGCTCCAAGCCCTCTTCAAGGATCACACCGATTTGGTTCACGCCAGAAACCAAATCGCTGATCAGGCTGAAAAACTCCGCTTGGAAACGTCTCAAACGGCACGAATCCTTGGACAACGCTATTTCCTATAGGAAAGCAGCTGCAGTCCTTAAAAGGCACATCAAACAAGCTAAAAAACAAGCCTGGATTGACTTCGTTGAATCAATCAACCCGAACAGTTCAAACCAAGAAAATTGGCGAAAAGTCAGGAGAATCCTAGGTAGGAATAATCTTAACTACGACCAACCCATTAGAGTCCCTAACAATAGTACTAATAATGATACCCTCATTGACGATCCTATAGAGATCGCCAATACTCTTGCAAATTTTTTTAGCACAGACATACTTAACATCCATGATTTAGACCCAATATGCAGACAAGCTATGAGTAGTTTTGATAGAGACAGACTCAGGCTATTTGAAGTATGCGATCCTCTCCTCTTGTCCAATCCCATTACTCAAGAAGAATTGGAACTTACCCTCCAATACTTCAAGAGCACTGCTCCCGGTCTTGACAGGATCTCTCTTGGTATGATCAAGCACTCCACCTTTCGGTGGAAGGCGCGCTTGATTATGATCTTTAATAAAAACTTAACTTCTGGCTATTTCCCTTTTGAATGGAAACTGGCAGAAGTTATCCCTATTCCAAAGGTCCAAAACAGCTCCCTATTACCTTCCCAATTCAGACCGATCTCCCTTTTAAAAACCCTATCCAAACTCCTTGAAAAAATCCTAGCCAACAGACTGTCGTGGCTTGCCGAACAAAGACTCCCCCATGCGATATCGGGCTTTAGACCGGCAAGAGGATGTCTGTCCCTCTTGTACGAGCTGCAGCACGACCTTGCATGTGCGTTGGGCAAAACACAACATTCTGTTCTCTTATCCCTGGACCTAGAAAAAGCATACGACAGAGTCCTGAAACACTCAATAGCTACCCAACTTTGCCAATGGAATGTCAGCCAATGCTTTGTCCAAACCATTCTATCCTTCCTAAGTGATAAAAGGGTGACGGTCAGATTCAAAGGTTTCCATTCCTCGGTTAAATATATCAATCACGACCTACCTCAGGGTTCCCCTCTCTCAGTAGTCCTCTTCAACGTCTACATATACTCCCTTGCTGTTCGTCTCCAGAACATATCTGACCTATATGTTCACATATATGCAGACAATATTATTGTTGGATAATGTATATCATTCAATTGATATTGTCACTACAATTCTAGAGCTGCCACCTGTTACTGATATTAATAAGTATATATGTAAATAATGTTCTTTTAGAGTATGTTCTTAAATTACATTATATCATTCCTACTGTCATTATTATATCTTGTATATTCTTTTGTAACTCTTTCTCTTTCTCATATAATGTACCGACAACAAGTTGTATTAATAAAGTGTTAAATATTAATTCTAATTACATCGCCTATTATAATTAAATCTGCTAATAGGTTATGGGCCCAGAAAGTACATTAAGTGTTATAGATTTATAAAAATATAAAATTTTTCTAGAAAGTATTTTTTGTGAAATAAAAAACATCGATAACAAAATGTTGGTATCATCTACAACAAATGTTGGCCGAATTGCTTTATTCAATGGGGAAAATTATTCAACGTGGAAGGTGCAGATCGAAGCTGTACTGCACAAATTAAGAGTTTTAAAATACATAAATGGAACGTTGGAAAGACCTACTACGGCTGGAAATAGTCAAGATGATTGGGATGAGAAAGATCTGGATGCAAGAGGTGAGTTATTACTTTCTATGGAACCTTCTATTGTAGCTCTAGCAAAACACTTAAAAACTTCAAAAGAAGTTTGGGATTTCCTGTCGAGTACTTACGACAGAAAAGGACCTAGACAGAAAACGGAAGAATATCGTAAATTAATAAACATAAAAATGGATTCTGGTCAGACAATGGAGGAATATATCAGAGAGTTTAATGCCATTGTATCTCGACTGAATGAATTAGGTGCTAAACTTGATGACAATCTCTTAGTTGTAATGCTACTTGATAGTTTGCCCGAAGAATATTAAGATGTAAGAGCAGCTTTTGATGCACAGAGTGCCTACCCCGAACTAAGTATTGTAAAAACAAGATTACTAGAAGTTGGTGAAAGAAAGAAGGAAAACCTAACCAACAACGCTCTACAAGCAAAATATTTTAAAAAATATAACAGTGTTAAACCAAAATACTTCCCATTTAACTGTAGAAAATGTGGCAAAAAAGGACATAAAGCAATCCATTGTAGAGTCCAAAAGGGACATTACGAAAAAGTACAAGAAAAGGCAAATCTTACTGAAAATGTTGAACAAGGTTTTATTGTTCGTGAACGCCTAAACAGATGTGAAATAAAAAAATTCAACAAGAAAAAGTACGTATGGTGTCTTGATAGTGGAGCAACATCACATATGTGTAGTAATAAGTCAATGTTCAAAACATTAAATGAAACTGATAATAAAGGTTATGTTCAACTTGCAAATAATCAAATGATAAAAATTGTAGGTACTGGTACTGTTCAATTAAGCGTGTCAATTGATAACGAAATTAAAACTGTTTCACTATATAATACTCTTTTTGTGCCAGAACTTAGAGAAAACTTAATTTCAATCAGTAAAGCTATAGAAAATGGCAAGAAAGTTAATTTTGAAAGTAATCGTGCAACAATATGTAATGAAAATAATAATGTACTACTAGAAGCTAAAAGACAACATGGTCTGTACATTTTAAAATCCGTTAATCATCAAAAGTTTAAAAATGAATATTTGAAAATAACTTTAAAAACTGATTCACTTTTAGAATGGCATAAAAAGATGGGACATTTAAATGTTTCATCATTAAAACAATTACTAAAATATAATATGGTTTCAGGTTTACCATCAAGGTTTGACATAAATGAAATAAATTGTACTTCTTGTATAAAAGCTAAACAAGCACGTGTACCATTTACCTCAAAAAAGGAAAAAAGTACTACTCGAACATTACAGTTAATTCACTCAGACATTTGTGGACCAATGCGAAAAGAATCTTTAAGCAAATCATTATATTTCATAACTTTCATTGATGATTTTTCAAGAAAGATTTTTGTTTACTTTATTAACAAAAAGAGTGAAGCTTTTGAAAAATTTAAAATATTTAAAAACTATGTAGAAAATCAAACTGGTAATAAAATTCAAAGAATAAGAACCGATAATGGACTTGAATATTGTAACACAAATTTTAGAAGTTTTCTAGAACAAAATGGTATAAAACATGAACTAACTGTCGAGTATACACCAGAACAAAATGGGATTGCCGAGAGAGCAAATAGAACTCTTACAGAAATGGCAAGATGTCTAATGATTGAATCCAAATTACCTGAATGCCTTTGGGCTGAACTAATTAATACGGCTGCCTACATTAGAAACCGCTGTCCAACTAAACTTAACCTCAATGTTACTCCAGAAGAATTATGGTCATCTAAAAAACCTCACGTTTCCTATTTCAAGGAAATTGGTGCAACTGCCTACGTACTCAATAAACGAAGTAATTTAGGGAAATTTGATGCTAAAAGTGATAATTATATAATGATAGGATATTCAGAAGAATCTAAGGCCTACCGGCTTTGGAAGCCAGGTACAAGACTTATTGTAAAAAGCAGAGATGTAAGATTTTTAAATAAAATTCCAACAACTTACCAAAGTTCACAAACAAACTATCGTGACGTCATTTTCGATAAACATGAATCAGTTGAGAAAATAAATGAATGCGTTCAAGATGTTGAAACTAAAACTGAGGAGACCAGCATAACTGAGACAAAAGGTAAAAATTTTGAACAAAAAGAAAACGAAATAAAAAATACAGTAAACAATGATCCAACGACTATGAATGAAATTGAAAATTCAAACAATTTCACAGAATGGAAAGAAGCAATGCAAACAGAGTACGAATTCTTATTAAAAAATGAAACTTGGGATCTTATCGATCGTCCAATGGACAAGAATATAATTGGTTCGAAATGGGTATTTAAAACAAAATATAGGCCGGATGGTTCTATTGAAAGAAGAAAAGCTCGTCTAGTTGCAAAAGGTTATGCTCAAATACATGGAATTGATTATACTGATACATATTCTCCTGTAGCCAGCATCAGTGATATACGTTTGCTATTAGCAGTAGCAGTTCAAAAAAATTTAGATATTCATCACATTGATGTATCAACAGCTTATTTGAATGCTGATCTTAAGGAAGAGATTTACATGGAACAACCAGAAGGTTTTATTAATAAAGAAAATAATAACAAGGTATGTAAATTAAAGAAAGCAATATATGGATTGAAACAATCTGGTCGCCAATGGAATTTAACAATCGATAAAAAACTGAAAGAGCTAAATTTCCAAAATTCGAATTATGATACATGCATTTATTATAAATATGTAGGTGATAAGTTCACTATGATAGCATTATATGTTGACGATATTCTAATTGCAACAAATGACAACAAAGAATACGTTAAAGTACAAGAGTACTTGAAGAATAATTTTGAAATTAAAGAATTAGGTTTCCCTAAGATTTGTATTGGTTTAGAAATCAGTCGTGATAAAAATAAAAATACAATAGGAATATGTCAAACCGGTTACATAAAACATTTACTAAAGAAATATAAACTCGAAGATTGTACACCAAAGAGACTACCTTTACCAACAGGTATAAAGCTTCAAAAAATTCCAACGATTGAAGGAGAAAAATTAAACGTATGTAAAAGAAATTATCAAGAACTAATCGGAAGTCTTTTGTATTTATCAACATTTAGTCGTCCTGACATCACTTGTGCTGTAAATATGATGTCACAATTTTGTCAAGAACCAAAACAACAACATTGGAATTATGCAATTAATACATTAAAGTATTTAAAAGGTAGTGTTGATGCTAAAATATTATATAAAAAATCGAATACATCATTATCAGCATTCTTACATGCTTCCGGCTCCACGCCACTGGTCAATCGTACTCTGCAAAATGGTTTTCAAGCACTAGATGTGTGGTGTAAAGAAAACGGTGCTAAGTTATCTCCCGATAAGGTAGACGCACTTCATATTTGCAGGAAGAGGACATGTAAGGAAAACTGCATAATAATTTCACAACATAGAATACCCTTCAAATCACAAATCAAAATCTTAGGAATATTCTTCACTCCCTCCCTCCGATGGAACAGACACGTGGAACAACTGACTGGCAGCATTAAGAAGGCCAATAACCTTCTGAAGGCTGCCTGCAATAGGAAATACGGCTTGGCAATTGAAATGGCGAATAAGATGGCCAGGGCGTTGACCTATGGAAGGTTGGACTACGGAATCTGTCTCTTCGGAGGAGAAACCCAGTCCTTAAACCAAAAGCTCCAAACGTGTATCAATGCAAGCGCTCGTATCGCCACGGGTGCTCTTCGCTCAACTCCGATCGAATCCCTACTAGCTATTTCACAATTCAACACTATTCAAGATAGATTCGATAGAATCTCCTCCAACCTGATTCTCAAAAACCTCCACAACCCAACCGCACCACTCAACCGAATAATTACAGATATCCTCAACCATCAAAGTACTAGACCCTTCAGGTATTCGTGCCTAAACAAAGCAATCCAACGAATCCCCGCCGAACTTCTACTAACACCAAATTCCACCACAATAACAACAGATATACCCCCATGGAAGAGTATTCGTAATCGAATCCACATACCAACCTCCAAATGCAATAGCACAAACCAATCAATCAGACATCAGTCTTTTTTAAAAGCTATGGATCAACATCAATTTAGACAAGTTATCTATACTGACGCCTCCAAATCTCAATCCTCGGTCGCATGTGCAGTCGTCAATTCACAAGGTAACACGCTCTGCACTAAGGGTCTCCCCTCATGGACTTCGGTGTACACTGCAGAGGCTATTGCGATTCTGGAAGCCTGCAAACTGCTAGGTGACACGAATCTTCCCTGTGCGGTGGCCACGGACTCCATGTCGGCCGTTAAGTCAATTTCGAACCGAAAAAACAAAGAAATAATAAACGTAACCATCAGGAATCTGCTGAACAACAACATGAACATACACCTCATTTGGTGTCCTGCCCATGTAGGTATACCAGGTAATGAGGCAGCTGATAAAGCAGCCAAAATAGCCTGCTCTCGCTCAGTATGTCAAGTTGTCCCTGCTGATTACATCTCGATCAGACGCGAAAGACTCTGCCGACTCGAGGACTTGAAAATACAAAAGCTCATGGCATCCAACCAATACCTCTTCAGCCACTCTCACATACCCTCCACTCTCATCCCTACCGATATGCCTAGATGTATTGGTCTCAAGCTTGTGAGGCTCAAAACAGGACACTTCCTTGCCGCAAAAATCCATCTTTTCAATAAGAGTTCTCCTGTAGAATGTCCTTGTATGAACGGAGCTCCAATCTCATCTAGACACATCTTTAGTGAATGCCCGTATTTCAGATCCCTGTTCCTAAAAGAAGGCCTAACATTCCCTCGAAGCTCCAACCACCTCAACCTCAATGTTGGTAACCAAGAAGCGATGGTGATTATCAAGGTCATAGAAAAAGCGCTAGAGGAAAACAGGACCCCGGGCCCATATATCTAACTTCTCTCAGCAACCCCCATAACAGTACAAGTTAACCCGTACTACCCTCAGCATATGATCCATAGCAATCCCGTAGCAAGTTAGTTTAAGTGGAAAATATTGTAATGCCAATTTAAGTAAAGATAATTTTAATGACTGATACTGTTAGATAACTAGGTAAGAATAGGTTAAGTTAGCTTTAATACAGCCGACATGGCCTGTGTTGCCTCGGCTTAGTATAAGTTAAGTTAAGTACAATGTATTAGCTTAATTTAGGTTTAAATAAATAAATAAATAAAAATATTTTTGATTTTTTTTTTATCTGATCAAAAATATATATTTGCTTTAAAAAATTTTTTTTGAAATATAGAATATTATTTTTTTTCTATTCTTATATTATACCTCTAGATACTATATACATAAATAAATATATATATCGCCCATTCCATGCATGACGGACGGGACATTGAAGAACATTTTTTTGAATTTTTCTTCTTTTTTACCTTTATATAGTTCAAATGTATTTCAGTTAAATGTAAAAAATAATGATCCACCCAAAGACCTATCAAACTGAAAAAGAAGATGTTTTCCAAGAATTCTGGTTTTAATTTTATATGTAGGGCGATAAGTGACTATGACGGACGGGACATGAAATGACACTCGTTTTTATTAAATATCATAAAAGGATTTTCTCTTTGCTTCACATATGGTAAAAATTTGCCTGACTGTAGGTATTATTGATTTGTACACTTGTACAGTTTTATTACACTATTTTTAAAAATTGTTTTTAAGTTGAACGAAGTGTTACTACAACAGTTGTTATATTATCTTTTAAAATATTTGTTGAATTGAATTGAATTTACCTATACTTGTTGTTTTTGTTATAAATGAAGTTTATAATGGTTTTGTTCTAAGCTAACAAAGCTTTAGATTTGAAAAATAAAAGCTCTCACTGGGATACGAGACGAATTTTTGAATAAAAAATTATTTTCATAGATTTGTACTAAAGCCAAGTCTTATTAGTTTCTATGGTCATTGGTACTACTAATAACAAATTTTCAACACATAAATTATAATTTGAATTCAGTGGGCTAATTTTGAAAATAAATATCTATACTTTATTTAACAATTAAAGTCAGTATTGTGCTTATGTACGAATTTCACATTCCTGTATCTTTATACATAAAATTTTCGATTTTCAATGAGATATTCCAATTTTTGTTCGCTAACTTTTTAATTTCTAAGAACGAATCATCCTGTACTTTTAAAGTTTTTATTTTTTTTATTATAAAAAAAAGAAGTACATCCTCCCGTTCGATGTTGTCTGTCACATCGCGTGAAGGAAGACAACTGAATTTTTATTTTATTCAGTTGTCGCCATTTGTTTTTATGAAAAATAAAAAACCGAAGTAAAAATGTAAATTCGTTGCGCAGCCGATTTCCACTCAAAGTAGTAAGTATAAGTAAATGTTTGATTCGTGTCAGCGGGAAGATGAGTATAAAAGAAAATGATTAAATTTCAGGATTGCCGCAGCTATTGAAAGTATTGCCTTGATTAATAAAAAATTAATTTATGATAATAATGATATTCAGTATTTTTAATTTTATTGTAAAATTTAAATTTATTATTTTTAATATTCCTACGTAATCGTTATATTATATTTTATTTTTAATAAAAAAATTTTTTGTGTTTGATTTATAAAATTATGTTTTCAATATAAATTTGATTTTGAATTAAATGTATGCATACATTTCCCACAATTACCTGCTTTTTTGTAAAATTGAAAAAATAATAAAAAATTTCATCTGGCAGCCCTTGATAAAATTTTATTAAAAAATCTCCCTCGATTGAAATTGAGATCTGATCACCCCACACACGAGACAGATTTATGCAAACGAAATGTAAGAGAGTATAGAAAAGTATGCCTATCTTGCCTGTACTGACTTTAATTGTTAAATAAAGTATAGGTACATATTATACCTACATACGTAGTGCGTTCCAAGTATTCGTGACCTAACCTATAAGTGAGAACGAGAATTGAAAAATTTATTTTTTATTTTTTAATATATTCTCTTTCTATTTTTCATAACGTTTAAATAATGTTTCTTTACCATTAAAAAAATAGGAAGAATCATTGTCCTCAAAATGAGCCAAAAATGCTTGTTGAACCTTTCCATCGGTCGTAAATTTTTTCCCCTTAGCTCAGACTCGAGCTTTGAAAATAAAATGTAGTCGCTTGGAGCCAGATCAGCACTGTACGGTAGTTGTTTAATAAAAAATTTCCCAAAATTTCCCCCTTTTGTAAAATCGAGAAAAAATTTTTTTTGATCTGGCAGCCCTTGATAAAATTTTATTAAAAAATTTCCCTCGATTGAAATTGAGATCTGATCACCCCACGCACGAGACAGCGAAATGTAAAAGAGTATAGAAGTATACCTATCTTGCCTGAACTCACTGCAATTAATAAATCAAGTATAGAACAAATGTTGTGTGTTTATATGGATGCGAAACATGGAAAATAACAAAGTGTAGATCTTTGTTAATAAATGTCTACAATGCATCCTTAATATCTTTTGGCAAAATACAATCAGTAATGAAATATAAAAATCTATATGTGATTCCGAAAAATGTTAGCCTGCATTATGAAGAAGAAAGTGGAGAACATCAAAAAAACATTGCATGAACGGCACTAGATTGAAATACACAAGGCTCTAATCTTCATAAAAGACCAAAAATAACATGGAGAAAGTCACTATTACAAGAGTTTACGCGAAAATGTAAAACATGGACAGAATTTAATGCAATAGCTTCAAAGCGAGTACTATGGAGATGTATAGTATACAGCTTATGTTCCCAAGAAAAATAAAACAGGCATGATGATGATGATCGACTTTCCTAGACATTTCTATAAATTTTAAAAAAATTATTGGTTCAATCAAAACCATGATAAAGAATTGATCATAATATGTAAAAATATCTATTAACATGTTTCTTCCACGGCTTCCTCATCTTCATTTTCATTTTTATTTCGTTACATATTATTATACATTTTAAAAGTTTAATTGTGCTAATCCCAGTAAGATTAGATGTTTAGTATAAAAACCTTATCGGTCACATAAAGCATAACTTTCAGTTATACTATCACAGCATATAGTTAAGCTAATTATATTTAGTAAATGATATAGATAGAGAAATAAACACATTAAAAGAAGAAAGTTATTCTAAAAAGATTTTTAAATTTTATGAATAAAAAGTTGAAAATTGAAATATATGTAGTAGAAATATTTCTTTTTAATTTTACTTTATTAAAATTTTTAATTGTTTTTAATTTTATGTGTAAAAGTGAAAGCCATTGGAATTGCTTTTTTACAATAGATCGTGAATCAAATCTAATCAATTTCATGAAACAAGCAATTCAAATTAGTATAACTTTAGGGCGAATTAAAATTTAATAGTTTCTAAGAATCTGTTCTTCCTATGTAATGAAAATATGTATTTTAAAATATTTAGTTCGTTCAGTTATGTTCGTAGAAATATTTATATTTTAAAACATGAAATGAATACATAATTTATTGTTATACTTAATGCTGTATTCCATTTATTGTAAAAAGTAAATATGTATTGTGATTATCAACGAATATTACAAATTACAAATTCTCAATCAGCAATTAAATTTTAGACAAAATATTGAAGCATAGATGATTTGGAATTATATTACTAACATGACTAAGATTAATCAAAAAAAAAAAAAAAAAAAAAAACAAATAGTAATTGAAAATGATACATTTAAGAAAGATCTTTGAAAAGCAATTAAAAGAGTGAATTTAAAAAAAATTAAAAAGTATAGATATAAAAAGACAATTCAAAAAACTAAGTAGGTATGTACATAATTTAAAATATGAAGTTTTGCCATTAATGATTTTAAAAAATTACTAAAATCTGTTGCTGCAATGGAAGATCATTTTTAAAAAGTAAAGATTTGCAGGAACAGCAATAAGAAAAAATGTGATATTGATCTTGAACAAGAAATTGAAGATACATATGTATATTGGCTACGAGTATAATTCTAATAGAATTACAATATTATTGGACTGAATTTTATAATAAATTGCTTTTATGCGAAAAAATTTAAAACATATCGTCGGTTTGCAAGAAAAGTGGCACAACTCAAAATCGAAATTTTAAAATAATGATTCAGTTCAATATTGTATAATAAATTATATAATGGGGGTATTCACGATGTGGTGTATTGTTAGGTGTACTGTTGTACTGTTGTTAAATTATATATAAATTTGTATAATTTGTATGTATAATATGTATATTGTGTTCAATTTAAAAACTTATATTATTAGTAGAGTATAATGTTAACCAAAAAAATATCTGACTGTTTAACCAGATACAATGCCTCTTTTTCTTTTGCATCCTCGAAAATTCACGTTTTTGAGTTGTGCCACTTTTCTTGCAGAACCGACGATATGTTAAATATAAAAAAAGCAGCAAAATTAAATATAGTAAACATTTTGTGATTTATATTTCTATTTCTATATTTTTAGTATGAATTTCTTTATTTTTTAGATTTTAAGTATGGAGCGGAGTCTTGGCTAGCAGAATACGAAAATTCTAAAATAGAAAGTAAGTTTTAAAAAAATTTTATGATCAGCTTCATGGCGGTATACGATGACGTTTAAAAAACAAATATGGAAATCATATAGTTATCTACAAGAAAACCAATTCCAATGTATTTACTTGGTACATGTGGGCTGAGAGTTGGACAAATATTGAAGATATTACAATTAATTTTCAGAAGCATTCAAGACTTATGTTACAACAAAAATATGTATATACAGCATTAAAAATGTTTCAAACTGGAAATACATTTTTTCAATCAATTGATATAGAAAAGTTACCAGGTGATATATTCAACATTTTGAGCCGTTTCTGGAAAAACAGTATCAAAAATATTGAGAATCGAAGCATGAAATGCCTTTGCGAAGCTTGATTACATTGCATTTCTACCATTTGCTTATACCATAGATTTATATCGTTTGGTGGTAAGATAAAGTCCAAACAATATAATTTGGATATTTTAAATATTGGAAATTACGTACTAAATATTCTGATGTTGAAA
This sequence comes from Bombylius major, assembly GCA_932526495.1. Lineage (NCBI taxonomy): Eukaryota > Metazoa > Arthropoda > Insecta > Diptera > Bombyliidae > Bombylius > Bombylius major. Next base: position 25,526,174 of record OW052044.1, on the reverse strand, counting down.
TAAGTAAAGTAAGTAAGGTAGAAATAAGTAAAGTATAGTTAAATACATATGTAAATTAGAGCAATTATTTACTTATATGTATATAAGTACATACATAGTCTTACTTACTGCCTTATTCTACATCAAGTCATAACTTGTGACAGTCATAAGTCTATTCACCAAGCTAGTTTTATGACCGTCATAGTCAAGTGATGACCATAAAATTCTTTTAACTGTTTTGCTGACCTATTAGCTTTGCCACTAGCATTTTGAACCCAACTTTGAACTTGATTATGACGGTCATAAACTAGTTTGGTGAATAGACTTATGACTGTCACAAGTTATGACTTGATGTAGAATAAGGCAGTTAGTATATATTTCAAGAGCAAAAAATAATAAGTAAGTACATAACAAAATAACTATTAATTTTTCTCTCCATATACTTAAATCTAATTGAATAAGGTATAAATGGTCGGTGCAGTAGTAATTGTTGGTTCTTCTTACTGACCAGTGACCATAAGCAAGTGCATAAACTAGCTACACAAATAGCAGTGTCACCCCTGTCATACGAATAATTTTGTCCTTTACCAACGAATTTAGTGATTCGCATTCCACTTTTAACTGCAGGTGCACGTATTACAGAAAAATAGACTCCGTAAGTAAAACAAACTGCATTTCACTGAGAAATAGTTAGTTGCATTTATTTATTTTCTATTTTACGGTATCTTGATTGCTAAAATGAGTAATTGTGTCTATTGGGATCAAAACCTGCTCTTTTCCTCCGATGATGTTTTTAAGTAATTCAAAAAAATTGTTGGACGGCTACAATTTTTCATATTTTTGGATTTTTAGCTTTTATACTTTAATGCTTAAAGTATTTCTTCGTTTTGCTACAAAAATGTAACAAAAATTTGTTGAACTTTTTATATTATAGTGAAAAGTAACTTGGAAAAGGTTGGTTTTGAAACGAACGTGTGGAAATGGTTGATTTTGGAACATACCATGAACATACTAAAGGGAAAAGGTGTGGTTTTGATAGTGCTTTTTAAATTAAAAGATTATGATCCATCGAATTAATTTATTTTATAAACTGTATATATGTATGTATACGAGTATATAATAAATATACTACTAAAATTTCAATCTAAAACTGATGCTAATATTATTTATATTTTGTTGCAACTCATTTCAGAGGAAATAAACATTTTTTGTTGCGAACATATGCATGGAAATGGTTATATTTTGGTACACACCCTTAATTTTGGAATTAAATTTATTAAGGAAATAATGATATTTTATTATGTATAGATATCTTCAAATGCAGATAATAGCCAATATTACAAATGCCATACGTTTTTAGAAAAAGTCAAAAAATGGAAAAGAACAGGTTTTGATCCCAATAGACACAATTATTCTCTAGAGTATAAAGCCTCATTTTTTTATATTATACATAACTACATGTCTACATTCGTCGGCCTAGAGCCAAAGAAACGTAACTGAAAAATTTCCAAAATTATGTTTTTCATATATTATGATTCTTTATGTTGAAATCTTTTGTTTTTTATCTACATATACCATTTTAAAAATAAAACAGTATCAGGTCTTTTATATTTGATTATCTTTTCCAAATGGTAGAAAACAATTCAATGATCAAAATTCTAATACAATTTCATGTTCACTTACAAAATTTTTAAAACTTCAGTTACGTTCCTTTGGCTCTAGGCCGACGATGTACTTATGTACATAAATACTAATATAAAACAATTATAGCAGTATGTATGTATATTAATTAGCTAATTATTAATGAAATAAAACTCTTGAAGGCAAAATAAGCTCGAATAAAATATATTACAAAAGTACACTTGAGTACTTAACACAATTTTTTGGTACATAATAATCAATTTCATTTGTATGTACATTTCTAAAATTAAAATATGAAATTAAAATAATTTTTTTATACATAATTAACTATGATAAATTATTACACTTACCTTCAATACAAACAACATGATCCCTAATTTGTTGTGCAATCTGTATGTCAGGTATAAGTTCAATTAGATCATAGATTGCATATATAGAAGGATGTACACTTTCAAAACGTTGAATCTCCTGTCTTATAGCCAAAGAATTATTGACAAATGATTGCAAATTAGTTGTATTCGGACGTGAAGTATTCATTTTTTTCCCTTTTAATAGTTTAATAAATTGTGGGTATATTATATTGATTTAAATTTACGTTAATAAAGTTAAATTACGCATGGAGAAATCACAACCTAAACTATATAAATATGTAGTCAGTTATTGGTAACATTAATATAATTTTCAAATCTACATTTCACTGGACTATGTCAGATGTCTGTAAGATAAGAATATAATAAAAAAGAAAATATAATTATTTTTTAAACACAAATAATAATGTATACCTGGTACTTGGTACAGAATTCACAAATAGCGAATATTTATATTTTATAACACAAAATTAGAAAAACATACGCGAATGCATAGATATATGAAATACATGCTTACACATTAATTAAAAGGTAAATACACAGGAATGAACTTTAAAAAAGATAAATATGTACTTATTTCCTTTTTAGTGAGCTACTGTATTGTTTATCTTAGTACATATTGTTTATCTCTAGTACTCAAGCAAAATCCTAATTTATGTTTTTGAAAAAATTCAAGCTTTTGAGAAACATTTTTACCTCCGCAAAACAATTTAAAAACACTGCACAACACCTTTTTTGCTTTTTATTCAAGTTAAACATAGTAAATATGTATTGTTTTTTTTAAATAACATAAGATAACGAGGGTCGAGGATACATCAATTTTTAAAAAGTAGTTAATAATTAAAAATTCTCCAACATAAAAAAAAACATAAATTCCCAATAAATTGTCATTTGTCAGAGCAAACTTCTTAAGCCAACAACTTAGACAACAAACCGTGTGAGTATATATGGATAGTTCAATGAAGTTTTATAATGTTAAACGAGGACTATGTATATACGAAATACAGACTGAAATAATATTAAACTGAGCCAATTTAACTTTTAATAAATTTTTAAGCTTCTCGAAAAAAATAAAGAACAATGTTAATTTTATATTGGCTTGAATTATAAAGATTTTGTTTTTGAATTGCCTGAAATCAATTAGTATCATTTGTGAGGGACGTTAAATAATTCAGTTTCAAAATATTAAAGTTTGGTTCAACTCAAATCAAACAACATTTGCTGTGTCTTGTTCTTGAAACTAGTGTCTTTGGTCTTTACAGCAGCATTGCCAACTGTTTCGTAACGAAAATGGCTATGTAGCTTTACATAAATGGCTGGAAAATGGCTAAATTGTAAATTTATAGCTAAAAAATGGCCAAATAATAAAACAGGCGTGAAAAAACTGCATAAAATCAATGTAAGGTAATTTTTTCTCAATATTTCACTTGACACATTTAAAAAATTAATAAAAAGCATAATTACAAACAAAAATAACGAACTTAATTTTTCAATACAAAACAAAAATCAACTTGAGGAAATAATAGTAATATCAAAACAAATCAACAAAAAATTAATTAATTAATTTCAAAAATAATTGCTTATATAAACTAAATATAAATTGCATAAATTATATTTCGTTTAGATTTTGTAATATATCATACAAATATTCTTTATCGTTTAAGTTTTAATTTTCGTAAATGTAATTATATAGTTTCAATTTTCTGTAAATTTTTTTCTGGAAATCGATAAGAACAACATTTTCCTGATCTTTTCAAGGCATATTTCGTTAATAAAATTTTACTAATGAAATCAGGTTTCAACCAATTCCTATTTTTTAAATATATTATTACATTTTACTTCAACAGCAGTGAAATCAAGTTTAAGTTGAAATTAGTTTCATTTTCACTTGATTTGAATAAAAAACAGAATCAAAAAATAAAATACTGTCTACTGTATGAAATGGCTAAAAACATGGCTAATGGCTAAAAGCATATTTTTGTGACTATACTTTATTTAACAATTAAAGTCAGTACAGGCAAGATAGGCATACTTTTCTATACTCTTTTACATTTCGTTTGTATAAATCTGTCTCGTGTGTGGGGTGATCAAATCTCAATTTCAATCGAGGAGAATCTTTTAAATTAAATATTACCAAGGCAAAAAACTCATCGGGTACTGCCTCCATAAGCACAATACTGACTTTAATTGTTAAATAAAGTATAGAACAGAAATTAAATGGTTAAATCTAGCCATTCATGTTTATAAATGACTTTCCACTGCAGTCGTGGAATGGTATCATGTTCATTAGTTCAAGCATGCAGCGCAGTCGGCTGAAATTACTCAATCGTTTTCAGGCGACTGCGATGTTTTTTTTTTCAATTAAAACTAATAGTGTTGTACATTTTTTTCTGATATTTCTTTAGTTCGATTTTAATTTTAAAATAAGATTTAAATTAATTAAAAATTATTAAATTTTATAAATATTTTGACAACATATTTGAAGATGGCGAATCATGTTCATTTATTCTAATAACTGCTTGCATGCACAGTTGACGACTCTGATTACAATTCCAGTGCATTCAAGTCGTCTACGTAGGTTGACGATGCATTAATGAAAGTACCGTTTATGAGAGTCATAAGTCTATTCCAGGGCTGCCACTTTCGACTGAGTGCATCGTAAGCTACGGTCCCACATTGCTACTTTTACTGCGCAGTTTTTGGGTTGCAGAAGCAAAAACTGCTAACCCTGTTCACACATAGTAAATGTAACCCGCTACTTTTACTGCGCGCAACCTGGTAGCTGCAACTTCTTGCAAAGAAAACTGCGAGGGTGTTCACACATAACTCGCAGTTTTTGCTGCGCGCAACCTTTGTTGCAGTATTTTACTGTTTAGCTTATTCATTATTGTTTAGTTTGTTATGTATTTTCAACCAGTTCAGATAATATGTATTTTTTCTTCAATTAAAGACAATAATTTGTAAACCAATTTTTTCGGCCAATTGTACTTAGCCATTTCCTAAATTTATAATTAATTAATTTAAACAAAATTTATTTTTGTTAAATAATAATTTACATATTTTTAAATACTTACCGTATAAAATAATTAAATTTGAATCAATAAACCACACTACATTATCAAAATTTTTCAATACACTAAGCAAACCGGCAATAACAAACGAAAAGCTGCAGACGTAGCCGCAGCAAAGTTTCAACCAAATCAATATTTTTTTGCTGCGTTTGCAACTCATTGTTTAGCTCTTCACACATCGCTACTTTTGAAAATTCAAGTTGCAACCGCAGCCTGGCTGCAGGCGCAGTTTTCAAGGTTTCTACATTGATCACACATCGCTACTTGCTGCCAACGCAGTTTTTTGTGCTGCGGAGCACCAAAAATAGCGATGTGGGAACGTAGTTTAACATTTCTCTACAAAATTAATACAACACACATTTACGAGGGGTGTAACAAATATTGCTAGAGTGTAACATAGGGCCAGAAACTAGTTTAAAATAAAACGCAGACCTCATACTGAATACTATACAATTTATTTTTTGAAAAGATGAATTGATACAAATATTTTGCTCAATAAAAACAAAAACTAAAAAACTAAATTACAAAAAACAAACATTTTTTACGCAAAAATAAAATGCAAATCATGCGAATTGATTTGATTGAATTTCCATCGTTTCTTTATATGTATCTGAATTAAAGATTTGTTAAACTTGTGTTCAAAATATTGACGTATTAACAATATGAGATATCAATATCATGATAACAATATCATATAGGTATATGCAACTAGGGTGACCAGGTCGAACTTGAACAAAAGTGTGGAATGTCCGGATAAAAGAGAACTTTTTCGTATTCCAAAAAAGAGTACAATAGAGTACACAATACACATTAAACGTATGTAGGTAGGTTAGGTAGATAATCATGGGTTTTACACAGTTCTTCCCCACGACCAAGTTCGCTAGCCAGGGGAGTAGTTCGGTTTCCTCATCTTTCTTCACTTTTTCAACCAAACTGATTTCTATTTAACGAGGTGAAGATACTAACACATATATACAAAAACAATGTTTTTGAAGAATTTATATTCAAATACATTGAAAAATTTGTGGATGTACAATGAATTGAGAAGAACGAAAGAAGACGCGTGTAAAAGTAAAAAAGAAGAGCTATGTAAAAGGTATCAATAAGTAAATTATTTCAGTTATAATAAAAAAAATAGTGAATATAGTATATTTATAGTTTATACGTAACATTTTATAATATACAGGGTGTTTCCGCTATCACCAACCAAAAGGATACCATAGATAGGACTCATCGAGACAAACAAAAAATCGTATTGGAGGGGGGCATGAAATCCCAGCGGTTTGGTCGCTAGAGGGCGTTGAAATTTTTTTGCACTTTTTCCACAAAACACCCCATAACTTTTTGAAGAGGCACTTTAGGGTCACTTTGTGTTAATATAAAATATAGAGGATCCTTTGCCCTTTGTAAAAAAACCTTACTTGTGCCTCTTTTTCTAACTGTTTAAATGTTAAACGCCTTCAAAGTCAAAATATTGTGAATTTTTTTCAAATTTTTGTGGTTAACCCTGTCTTTCTCAAAAAAGCCTTAAATTAACCCTCATTTTCTATTGCAGAAAATGAAAGCTCAATTGATTCTGCATCGATTTGTTATCTTCACTTTTTTTAAGAAATGCATAATTTTCGAGATCGCAATCCGCAATTGAAAAAAATTCACAAAATTTTGACTTCAAGGCGTCTAAAATTTAAACAGTTAAGAACTGAGGCACAAGTAAGGTATTTTTACAAAGGGCATAGGGCTCTCTATATTTTTTGTCAACACAAATTGACCCTTGAGTGCCCCTGTCAAAAGTTATAGGGTACATCGTGGCCCTCTAGCGGCCAAACCGTTGGGATTTCCCCCCCTCCGATACTATTTTTTGTTTGTCTCGATGAGTCCTATCTATGGTATCCTTTTGGTCGGTGATAACGGAAACACCCTGTATTTCGGACTGAAATCCTTTTTGGTGCTTAAATCCCTAACGTCGCGTCAATTTGAATTACAAGTTGTCATTGTCAAATACTTTTTTCTTCCCATACTAAAATTACTTCAGTTTATATTATTTTAAGCTGTGTAAGGAAGGATATGTACTAATTATCCAAGTTTAAAATAGGATAAACTGCGTGCTGCGGCTGTAGTACAATTTTCATACTTTTTTAAATATTTTTCAAAAAAGAGAACAAAAGTGAACAAAGTGAAATACAAAAAGTGTAAGAAAGAGTAATGTCTCAAAAGAGTACATGTACTCTTTTTAGAGTACACCTGGTCACCCTATATGCAACGCATTGACATAAAAAAAATCTTCGTGTTTATTGTTTCATAGTTGTATTTATTCGTTTTTTTTGGTTTTTATGTCATTAAGAATAAAAATAGTAATGTAACATTTTGAAGTCAAGGGTGTAACAAAAACTGCAGGGTAGTAACATTGTAACAAATAAAAGCCCATTGCAACCAAATGTTACAATCGTAACATTTGTGGCAACGCTGCTATTCACCATACTGTTTTATTACCGTAATAATCAAGTTATGACTAGGTTATGACCGTCATAATGTTATTACCGACATATTACCTGTTGGTGAATATGGCTGTCAAGTGTTCAAAAAACATGTTGTAAAATTAAATTACATACTTGAACCAATTTCACTGAAAAAAAATCCAATAATACGAAACAAACCAAGAAGAAATATAAAATTCAAATTATGAAATTATGTCAACCCCAAACTTTAATTCAACATGATATTTTTCAATGATACAATAAAATCAAGATAACGACAGTCCAGTCAGTTTCAACAAGTTGATAGTGACGTCACATCAAAGGCATGAAGGCATAATACCTATACGTACAAAGAATTAATTTAATATTTAATGATTTTTCATGTATTTTACTTTTTTCATTTGTTTTTTGAAAAAAAAATTATATATTTATGTAATTCATGAATATTCAAAAAAGTTTAAATATTTATAATAATTAAAAATAATTTCATGTAATGCAAAAACATACTTATTCTACTGTAATATTAATAAAAACAATTTTTTCTTGCGATTTTCACATGAAATTAAAAATGTTGTCTCAAATGCTTCTTATTTATACGGAATTTTTCTAAAGTCGAAACTAAATTAAAACCTAAATTATGTATATTTTGTTATTGGTATGTATGAATGACCCAATATGTAAATAATTAATCTATAATATAATATACAGGGTGCCCGGTATTAATGTTTAGAAAATGAAACCACAGATAGGTCTCGCTGAGACAAGCAAAAAACTGTATGATATGATACGCATATCTGACAAAGGACTCAAAGGAGAACCCTTTTACCTTTCGAATAGCATAAGCACTTTTTCAGTCTCCTTACTACAGAAGTTATTAGCGATCAAAGTCAGAAATTTGCAACTTATTACCTAATTTTTTGGAGAAATCCAGAAAACCATTATTACAATAAATAAAAAGCGCAACTCTTTCTCTACGAATTAGCTCTCTATACTATGGACTCTATCTATCTGCTTTAGTTCAGAAGGTACAGGGTACAGCCCGCAGAATGAAGTCATCTCTTCACTTTTTGTCATTGAAAACCACGTGTTCGCTTGCCCCTTTATACATTTTGCAGCAAAAAGTGAAAAAAAACGTTATTTCAAAGGCTGTAGCTTCTGAACATAAGCTAATTTTTTTGAGTTGTATTTTGTATTTTTGTTTTATTTAATGATAATGAAGTAAATTCCTTAACAAAAATGTTAACAAACGAACTCCACAAACTCAACAACCTCATTAAAAGTTGATCAACATTTTTTATTTGGTACGGTATTTTGATTGTCGGTATGACGTAAAATTGTTGAATGAAAATTGAAATCACATTCAACTGTTATCTTTATTTTATTTTATCATGATATTTTCCCACTAAAATAGCTGGTAAACTTGGGCGGAATTATGCACTTCGATATCGAGCAAAATTTAACTTCGACTGTCAAATTGTAATTATGTATCTCGATTATTCGAGTATTCGATATCGAATGCTCGATAATAGTAGCTCGACAGCATTTTTTGTATCGAACTAGTGCCGAGTGCCGACTAGATGACAATTTGTTTAAAAAAATGTTCTTAAGTAATTTTTTAAAGTAAATTAAATATTTTTATTAATTTTACTGAAATATTTTACAAAGTCCAACTGAACAAGGCAAAAGAATTTAAAATTTTTATTATGTAATATGTACATGGAAACACATATGAAATACGCTTTTTTTTATTACTATTATTATTATTAATTAATTAATTTTTTTTTTTTTGTATTAAGTTTTGGTTTAATAATATCTTCTATTATTTATCTTGTGGTAATCCAACATCTATACTATACTATTAGGACCATTTTATAAGATGGCTTAGGAACTTTAAAGTGCCAGCAAATATTATGCAAAATAGTATAAACATTAACAAATTTATGCAAAATCAATCCAAACTATAAATAAAATAAATTAAAAGATAATTTAATTAAAATAAAATGAAACTTAAACCTTAGAATTTTATTTATTTGCAAGCAAACATTTAAATTTGTAATTTTGACAGCTCGTAATTCGAAAACAAAACTAAACTCGATGTATCGAGTTCCATAATTCTAAAATTTACTTTCGAACAAACGATGATCGAGCATCGAAGTACATAATTCCGCCATGAGCTATGTATGTCGACCCTACGTCTACATATATGGTTTATGTAATGGCAGAAGCTCGCTCCCAACTAGCAATTAAAGTAGCATATACCAAGCCTTAGTGTTTGCCTACCAAAATGCGGTTATGGCCAAGTATTTGATACTATTTTAGACAGTAGACACTGTGTTGTTGTTAGTCATTATAAAGGGACATCTGCCACGTAGATATTTATTTGATACGAAAATATCGCCACCTTATAGATCTATTGTTCGAAGTTCCAGTCAATACCACATTTTAGTGGCGAAATCGATTCAAACAGCACTTTAAGTTTTATTTACTTTATAGTTGTTGTTGTTGTTGTTGTTGTGTGGGTGGGGGGATGCGGATAAGGCATCCACGAACACTCAGACAGGAGAGTCCATTGTACTCAGCGCCCCGTCTCTAGTAAAATCTCCTCGTTTTCTTAACAAACGAGAGGATTTTGTCTAGGGGTTGAGAACAGATGTCTTCCATTCTCATTACATCAGAGTTCCATGTACGCAGCCTTATCCTAGAGAAGGCTGGGCAACAGCAGAGATGGTGCTCTGTTGTTTCCGTTTCCTCCAGGCAGGCCCCACACGCTGGATCCCTGACCACTTTCATTACCGCCAGATGGTGGTTATACATGTTGTGCCCTGTAATGAGCCCAACGAGAGCCCGACAGTCTTTTCTACTAAGGTTTAGAAGAAATCTAGCCGTTCTTTCCTCAGGCTTTTTCACAAAGCATTTCGTACCACTGTAACCAAGTAGGGCAGACCATCTTTCCGCATGGATTTTCTCCATGTGTTTGGTGATCCATCCACTGATCAAGGCGCTGTCTAATTATAAGACACTTGAATTAAGTTGTATGGAAGTTGTAAATAAATTTCGGTATAAGGAATTTGTTAGGAAAGTGAGGACTGCACAACCTCACAATTTCGTAGCAGTTTTGATAGGTTTAAAATAATTAGGTATTAGAGTATTCTGTTGATACTGATTTATTCATTTATTTTCCTGTTCTTATATACAAAATTTGTCTTAATTAACTTCCTATAAATTAATATCATAATCATATAATTAAGTAATTTTGTTTTCATTTCTGGTTACTTAATATTATTTCTATATTAAATCTAGAATTAAATGACCTATATTTGTAATCTGCTGTTTTTGCATTTTACATAATTCATTCATATATTTATATGACTTAATTTATACTGTTAACTATAATGTGTTAATGACCCATATACATATGTAAAAATGTGGTGTATGCATTTTTTATTATTATTTTTTTGTTATAATTATTTAACACAAATTGTTAACATTATGAATTTACTTTTTTGATGAATTGCAAATTGTTACTTCAGCATAATTATGTTCAGTACTTTGAACAGCGCAGTTGATACCTATCGTTGGTTCCGGTCCCCATACAGAGTTAAGCGAGCCCTCCTTCGCAAGGGCGTCGGAGAGTTCATTGCCCTCTATACCATGGTGACTTGGAACCCACAGAAGCTTAAGTTCATTGTGTTCGCTAATGGATTTAAGTTTCTTTTTGCATTCATGGACAATTTTGGATGTCGTGATTGGACTCTCCAGAGCCTGCAGCGCAGCTCTGCTATCACTGCAGATGCAGAAAGCCCTTCCACTCCATCTGTTATCAATTATCCAACATGCCGCTTTTAGTATGGCATAAATCTCCGCTTAGAAGACAGAAGTCATACCACTTAGCGTATATGAGTATTTGATATCACTGTTCAAATACCAACCCGAACCAACACCGTTTCCGGATTTGGATCCGTCGGATCCATTACATGATATTTTCTACCAAACATGACACTTGGAGTCATGTCATCCCAAGGCATGTTGAAAAGGTGTCACTTTTCAACAAGTCTGTCCGACATGACTGCATGTCCCACGTTTGTCTCTTCCCTCCAGCATCCACTACGTTTCAGTCGGTAGACTGACTTCATCGCTACCTCCTGAATTTTGAGATCCAGTGGCAGCAGATTTAGTAACGCGTCGAGGGCTGCACCAGAAGCTGAGCTTAAGGCACCAGTGATCCCAATGCAGATTTCTCTCTGTAGCCCATTAAGTATTCGAACACAGGTGTTAACCTTAGTCCGTCTCCAAAAGACCACCGACGCATATGTTATAATGGGTCTAATAACTGCCACATACAACCAGTAAGTCATATACGGCCTTAGCCCCCATGTCTTACCAAAGACCCTCCGACATTGCCAAAATGCACACCGTGCCCGAGAGACCTTGTTGTTGACATGACTCTTCCACGAAAGCTTGGTATCTAGTGTTACTCCCAGATACTTTACCTACGTGGAGAGTTCGATTACCACACCCTTAAGGCTGGGTAGTTTCAGACCGTCCGTTTTTCGTTTCCTCGTGAACAACACAATAGTTGTTTTCCAAGGATTAACAGAAAGTCCGTGTTTTTCACACCAGCTTTGAATCTTGTCAAGTGCTATCTGCAATTTATTACAGATGAGCGCCAACGATTCACCAGCGATCAGTGAGCATACATCATCAATATAAGCTTGAGTATGTACACCTGTTAATGATTGCATCCAGTAGTGAGTCAATGAGCATGCTCCAAAGCAGTGGCGAAAGAACACCCCCCTGAACATCCTTTCACCGCCCTAACTAAGTCGCATTCCCCATCGATCATACCGTCAGTGAACAACAGTCTGTTGGATAGCATGTAGTGGATCCATCGAACAAGCGTTGGCTCCACTCCATGTCCACCAGCAGCATCGCACAGAGACTTATAGTTTGCATTGTCGAAAGCCCCCTCAATGTCCACGAACACCCTAATGTGCTTCTCCACAAGTCGCTCCAGACTTTTCAGTAGAAATGACATTAAACTGATAGGTCTGAAGTTTTTTGCCAAGGTATAGTCATCTTTCCCCGGTTTGGGAATGAAGATTACCTTGACTTTCCGCTTTCAGAAGGAACGTAACCCAACGCTAGGCAAGCTCTGAATATTACATTCAAAGTTGGGGCTAAGGATGTCACTTCCTTCTTTCAGCATTGCTGGATAAATGCCGTCCATACCCGGTGTCTTGTAACTTTTGAAAGATGACAAAGCGAACTTTATTCTTTCTGTAGTTACCACCTTCGACGCGACAAACCAGTCAAGTCTAGAAGGTTTCGAAGCATGAGCTGTGAAACCACCCGTTAAGCCTTCAACCTGGCAGCCCGAAAAATGAGCGTCCAAGAGAAGCTGGAGCGCTTCCTGCTTGGAGCAAGTAAACGATCCGTCAGTTTTGCGTAAACAATCCAGCTTGGCTACACTGTCGCACTGAAGCACTCTGTATAGTCTGGCTGTTTCGTTCAAGCTTGTCAGCTCTTCACAGTAGGTTCTGAAAGATGAGAGTTTGGCAATCCTCACCCTCTTCTTGTATTCCCTCTGCAAAGATCTGTATGCATCCCAGTCCACTTCCGCTTTAGATTTAAGAGCTCTATTTAGATGCTTCCTGGACGATTTTCTGAGTTTCTGTAGTTCAGGGTTCCACCAAGGAACACTTTTACCACTTCTACTCTTTCTGTTAGGACAGGCGCTCTCGAATGCATGTCTCAAAGAAGTATTCAACTTGTGAACAGAAACTTCAACCATAGCCGCCGATCGCACTTTAGGTACTGTAGTTACTTCATTATAAAGTAGCTGACGGTACTTTGTCCAATCAGTTTTTCTTGGATTACGACCCGCAGGGATACTATAAGTAGCCACCGCGACTCGAAATTCAATGTATCTATGGTCAGAGAGAGTTTCCTCGTCTAAGACCTTCCAGTTTGTGATTAGATCTTTAGCTATCTCGTTAGAGATATCTTCTGCTGGTCACAAAGGTTGGTTTAATGCCAACATTGTTGATCATCAGATTTGAGGATAATAGATATTCCAACAACTTTTCCCCCCTGGAATTGCATTTACTGCTTCCCCAAAGAGTGTTCTGAGCATTAGCGTCGCAACCAATGATCAGCCCCATGTTGTTGGATTCTGCATACCTTACAATTTCTACCAGCTCGCTCGAGGGAAGTGGGCCAATAGAATCGTATGGCAAGTAGGCAACAATGATATTGTATTTCCTACCCGCCATTTGGTGTGCGAAAGTAACCGCTAAGTAGGTATTGGGGCGGTTGGGCCTGGGAAAATTTTGAAGACCGTGGGAAAATTTTGAATGGTGTAGAAGTTTGAATTGTTGTCAGGTGAGTTATGATAGTACAGGTGAGAATTTTGAATATGATTGATTTCTGACAGGTGAGTTATGATAGTAAAGGTGAGAATTTTGAATAGGATTGATTTCTGACAGGTGAGAGCTATGGTGGGGGCAGGTGAGAATTTTGAAATGTATTGACAGTCGCGAGCGCGACGACATGTATCTCGATATTTGTGTGAAGTCATAGATGTCGTAAAACATATGGGTCAAAACTATTTTTTTAAAAAGAGTGTCTTCTTTTTCACTGAGTGGCGGATTCGAACCTCGGTCCTTTCGGGTGGTGATCAGACGTCGTAACCGTTTGAGCTATTGATGATGTTGATAGAGTTTGTTTAAATGGTGTATATGAATATATGAGAAATGTTAAATTCCTCCTCCTGATCTTTTTAACAGTGTCATTGAATAATAGAATTTAGTATTAAAATTATTAAAAATAATAAAAGAAATTATGAAATAAATTCGTACTATTGACTTTGAGCTATTGATAATGTTGATATGTTTAAATTGTGTGTATACATATAATATGAACATATAACATATAACATAAGTATAATATAACATATACGTACACATTTGAATATGAACGAGAAATTTGACCGTGAATAAAGTTTCTGGGTCATTGTTATAGAATTTAGTATTTAAATTCTAAAACCATTGTATTATATTAATGAGCAATGAAATCTCAATATTTGGCTTTAGATGGTGATGTAAGTGTAGATTTTTTTTAAATGTATGTAGTTTTATGAATCAAAATGTATACTTATTTAAAAAGTCGCTGTCACATCTGTATGATATTTTCCCGTTTTTATTGTGAGTTCGAATCTCATCAACATCACATTTATTTCTCAATCTTTTTTTTTTGATACATAAAACTTTTTCCATATTAAACGAGGGTTCAAATCTCATCAACATCACAACTATTTCACAATCTTTTTTTTTTTTTTTTTTTTTTTGTTATCGGACAAATGAATAAAAATCTGATACATAAAATTTTCTATTTTTAAACGTGGGTTCGAATTCTATCAACATCACAACTGTATAATTCACAAGCTTCATTTTTATAACACCAATTAGTAATTATCGTTTCTTCATTGATGGCGAGAAGATGCTGTACTTCAATTTCCGGATTGCTAAGTAAAGAGTACAATTCTGATGGTTGATTTACTACACATGTTTTTGACTGATTTTCACGTTGGCCGAATTTTCCCCAGAAAGAGTTTAATATCAGTTTGGCTAATGACCTCATCCCTGGGTTGCTAACAATTTCTGTAAATTCTAGCTCAACTCCTTCATTCTTAAGAAAATCATCAATATACCGCTTCTTTTCCTCTTCAGTTTTGCATTTACTAGGCCACCCTGATGCTTGTTGTTTCATTTTTATAAACTTATTCATCATATCTGTGAATAAACCGCCCCTGCAGTTCAATTTATCGTATTGCTCAATTTCATAATTCCAAATCTCATAAATTTCTAATCAAATATAGCCTTTTCGTAAAGCAGTGGCAACTTCATTAATAACCCATGTTCCTATTAATGCTCTTTCATCATCCGTATGGGGACATTCTTCACACTGGTTTTTCTCTTCACTACAAACGCGGCACAATGAAAACATTAATTTATTATTCTGTTTAATTGGAAGAACAGGGTGATGTAGACCTTCTGGTGGTAAAATTCTACATTTAATCAAGCCTTCAGCTTTTTGTAAATCTATTTTAGAGCAATCATTATTTCCTACATATACTTTTGGGTGTCCTATAGGAAATTTACAGTTTTTACAAACCCAAGGGTATAATGAACATACATCGATATACTTAATTTTCTCATTAGATTTACATTTATAGTATTTAAAAATATTTCCTGTACGTCCACCGTAAAATGCATCGCGAGGATTTAGCGATGCGTTGCATAATAAAGGATGGTCTTTTAAATACTTTATATCTCCATTTTTTTCAATGTGTCTGCGAAAATCACACTCCCACATTTCTATAACTTCATAACCATAAGAGCGTAAACGATCAATTCTTGCCACAGTAGTTTCAAATCTCCGATTTAATGTACCTCTTGGGTCATCATGCAGAGGACTATCGCGATTATATGTTAAGCATGTTGGATGCCCGTGATAGTAACACCCATGAAATTTGAAAATCTGATTAGTTTCTGAACAATATCCATCAACTTTAACACCATGTAACACTATTTCTTTCTGTTTGGCTGCATGTAAAATATTAATTTTACGCTGATCTTCTGCCCATATTAACCACTGAATTGCTATTTTTGATTGATTATCTGCGTTTCGATATCCATTTCTTGGAATAATACCAATTGTGTAAGGTTTTAGAAAATTACGTCTGAATACTAAGTTACATGTTGAAGCTATTGTTGTTGCCTCCAGAAATGGATCAACATTACATTCACTTATCATTAACTTTCTAAATTTCAAGCAGGCTTCTGTTGAAATTTGTACATCAGAAACACAATATTCGACTAAGTCACGCTGCATATTAAATTCATAATTTTTATGTTCATTATACCAACTCAGGAAAATTTCACGTTCTTCAGTTTTCATTGTGTCGGGACTGTAATATTCTATAGCAGGAAGTAAACCCACATAATCTCTATTTTCATTTGTATTGAAAAGGTATGGAAAATAACCCTTTTTATGGTGGGGTGATAAATCAAATGCTTTTGGTAATTTTGCGAGTGCCATTGGAAAGTAGTTTAATGAATCTATAAATTTTACATTATCAATCTGCATCATTATAATCTTTGTACCACGCATTATTAAGTTTGGTTTTATATGAGTTCGATGAATCATATAATTTAATATGAATTGATGATCGAAAGCTTGTCCATTATGTGCAATAACTACTACTTTCTTAAATTTCTTTCTGGCGTCCAACAGATTTTTCATAAAATTATTTATGACATCAGTGTTATATGTCTGGAGTCTGTATCCGCATTTTTGACAAAAATATAAACTGTTTTCTTCAATACATAGATCACAGCGTTTAGCAATAACACATAGATTCGGTTCATGAAGTTTTATTTCACCAATAGAAATTTCATTCTCTTGTTTTTGGCCCAGTACTTTTTCTTGTCGTGTTTCCAAATCGTAAAAAACAAAGAGAGTATTTTTTGTTGGTGATTTCAAGTTGTCAGGATGCATAAAACACAAATGTCCTTGTTGTTGAACACTGTTGTTACATATTTTACAAAATATATCACCACATTTATGAGGAATATCTGTATTATAAACTTTTAAGCATTCTTTACAGCATTTCACTTGATTACAGATGCTCTTCATTAATGATCCCGATGATAAATGGTTCTGATAGCAATGTTCTCCTCTAAAGCCACGATTACAATCATTGCATAAAATATCTGCACTCGCCCTGATACATGCCGGAGATTCTTGACAACACGGACAAGTTTTACTGCATCTGTGATCATTCTTTTTGTTATAAGGAATATTACAATTTTCACAGTAGTAACTGCAACAAAATGCAGCAGTGAGAGATGTAATAACATTATAATGCCCCTTATGATACAATAAATTCAATCTTTTTCCGTTGTTAGCTCCTTCAAAAACAATATCACGGCCTTTTCTACCATACTGATAAACAATAATTTTATATTCTTTGAAATATTCTTGGAATTGATGAAGTTCAACATTCCCTGCACCCTCCAATGGAATACAAACATTCGATTTTGATAAAACTTCAGCAACGCGTTGAGTTTGTAGTTTCCCAATATCCCTTCTTACTTTCCTGTAATCAGGATCTTTATCAACATAAGCTAACGCAACAACTAAAGCACGAGGTAAACATAAATTGTCTTTATTGTCTATAGTAACAATTCCTCTTCTCATTACACTTTCCTCCTCAAAAGTATTATATTTTCTTGCACGGTCATTTCCCATGCCTTGTGGTAAACGTATTGAAGTTATCCCCAAACAAAATGTGTCAGTATTTAAGCCTGAAAAACAGGAAATAATAATAATTTAATAAAATGAAGAAAAGGTATTTTAAGAAAAATATTTTAAAAATACCTTGTGAATTGCTTTGGAAAATCATTGATATCATTTCCCAAATATCTTCAACTTTAACAGAAGAAGCAGCTCTAAAATTCATCCACCCAGGCCCCCTCTCTTTAAAACTTTCACCACAGAAAGAAATTCCAACCTGATCATTAGGTTGAAGTTCTTTCATTCCGTGTTCGATGATATCTTCAATAGAACTTTTAATCCATGTTGTTGGTTCTTCATTCTCTGGTGGTGTGTTAATTTTAAACTCAATATATCTCCCACAAATATTAAAACGCTTTACACGCCTAGAAGAATCTCTAATAATTCTGAATTTAAACATCTTTATCTAGAATGATATCGTCGTCCGACGTCCACTTGCATTGAGTGTTCAATGAACAATGAACATAACACTATCAATGTAGTTAATATAAATATAAAAAAAACATATTTCGTTTGATATTAGATACACAATAAAATCTTCGATTACAGATCACAGTTACGAATCAAAAATAGAAACTAAAGAAAGTATTGAATATAAACATTAGCTAATCTGCGTTTTGAAGCTGCGAATCAAAATAGTATCTACTCCATGAAGTTATAGTTTCTTAGAATTTCACAATAATATGAAAATAAAGTTATACTCTAAGTAAATACTATAAATACTTAAAAGTATGAAGCTGATTTCAAGTTTGTTTAGAGTAATGATGTAAATTGGATTCTAAATGTTAGGTAAATTATGTATACATTAACAGAAGCCTGAATACAATTAAATGAATTAATTTAAGGGAGTAAAAATATATAGGACACGAAGATTTATTATTTATTTTATATTTTATTATATAAAAATGTTCACAATTTTTTCACTATGTTAATTTCTAAATTTATCATCAATTTATATTTCACAATTTTATTTATTGTTTATTATATGAAAAAGTTTATCACTTTTCCTTAATTAATTCTTACAAACATATGTGATATTATTGCATTCAAAATATAAAAACATACATATAAAAACTTCTAATAGATAAACTTTTTTAGAACTGAATTCCAAAATGTTAGGGAATTTATTTGTAATATATAAACAATTAACATCAAATCATCAAGATAAAATAATATATACTTTATCTTATGAATTGTGAACTTCATATTCAATTTTATATTAAAGAACATTTATTTAAAAAAAACAAAACACACACACACACACACACACAACTTACTAAAATCATTTTATTATAAACAAAATCTATTTTTATACTCATAATTTAGAAGTATGCCATAAAAACGATAAACTGTATTATATAAATACTTTCATAACCTATATACTCGTAAACAAATATTATATGAGCATTTATTCACTTCTAGGTATGTACTTAGAATCAAAATTATGTAATGATAATCTTCACATTAGGTAATTATTATTTGAAAATCTTTATATCAATTTTACTGATAAAAAAAAAAAATACATACATAATTTAATTACAAGCTATCAACACTATTAAGAAAAATCATGCAATATATTATTGTTATATATAGTTGTGATGTTGATAGAATTCGAACCCACGTTTAAAAATAGAAAATTTTATGTATCAGATTTTTATTCATTTGTCCGATAACAAAAAAAAAAAAAAAAAAAAAAAGATTGTGAAATAGTTGTGATGTTGATGAGATTTGAACCCTCGTTTAATATGGAAAAAGTTTTATGTATCAAAAAAAAAAAGATTGAGAAATAAATGTGATGTTGATGAGATTCGAACTCACAATAAAAACGGGAAAATATCATACAGATGTGACAGCGACTTTTTAAAATAAGTATACATTTTGATTCATAAAACTACATACATTTAAAAAAAATCTACACTTACATCACCATCTAAAGCCAAATATTGAGATTTCATTGCTCATTAATATAATACAATGGTTTTAGAATTTAAATACTAAATTCTATAACAATGACCCAGAAACTTTATTCACGGTCAAATTTCTCGTTCATATTCAAATGTGTACGTATATGTTATATTATACTTATGTTTTATGTTATATGTTCATATTATATGTATACACACAATTTAAACATATTAACATTATCAATAGCTCAAAGTCAATAGTACGAATTTATTTCATAATTTCTTTTATTATTTTTAATAATTTTAATACTAAATTCTATTATTCAATGACACTGTTAAAAAGATCAGGAGGAGGAATTTAACATTTCTCATATATTCATATACACCATTTAAACAAACTCTATCAACATCATCAATAGCTCAAACGGTTACGACGTCTGATCACCACCCGAAAGGACCGAGGTTCGAATCCGCCACTCAGTAAAAAAGAAGACACTCTTTTTTAAAAAAATAGTTTTGACCCATATGTTTTACGACATCTATGACTTCACACAAATATCGAGATACATGTCGTCGCGCTCGCGACTGTCAATACATTTCAAAATTCTCACCTGCCCTCCACCATAGCTCTCACCTGTCAGAAATCAATCCTATTCAAAATTCTCACCTTTACTATCATAACTCACCTGTCAGAAATCAATCATATTCAAAATTCTCACCTGTACTATCATAACTCACCTGACAACAATTCAAACTTCTACACCATTCAAAATTTTCCCACGGTCTTCAAAATTTTCCCAGGCCCAACCGCCCCAATACCTACTCCGCTACAATGTCTTGACTGCAAAACTGTTTCAACCTTGTTGCCTCGATTGTTTTTGAGACAATCATACAGGCACGCGGACGTTCAGATCTTTCAAAATGAAAGAGCCGACCCCAGGAGACCCCACCTAAACCGCAGATACGTTTTCTACATATCCATGGTTCTTGTATTAGGGTTAACTGAGATAATGTCTGCAGTCTTGAAAGTCTGTCACATAGTAAAGCAGTGGCAGACTTACAATGTTGCAGGTTAATCTGGGTAACTAACAGTCCATTCAGGGATTGCTCCATAAACGGACACGTTAGGAACCTTTTCTCTGAACTGCTTTTTTGCAAAGTCTAAACTTGACTCTACTAAGAAGCACATGAGGTCTTAGCCCGTACACGTTCTCCAGGACTCTCCTCGACTCAGGGTCAATGCCCAGCACCAGGTTATAGCCTGGTTTCCCTGGAATCCAGACTGTCACCCGTATCACTTTGGGGAGGTCGCTAGTTTTTTTTACCAAAAACTTTACGCCTCCACAAACTGGCAGTGAACCAACAGTGTCAGTCAACCATTTGAGAGATTGTTCGTTCGAGCATTTAACCCAAAGGGCGCCTTCCCGAACGGACATACCCTCAAATCTAGGAGAAACTTTCGTATCTCCAAGTCGCTTCCACAGTTGGTTTTCAACAAAATCAAGATGTTTCTGTTCCAATTTCATTGCTGGATTTTCAGCCACAATTACCACAGTCAAAGCCCTCGAGGCAGCTTCAGCAAAGCTGCTCACTGAGGTCTTCTCCTGCTCCTCTGTGACTGGCAATCCAGCAGATGGTCCAGGAACATCCCGAGGTTGTTGCATCTCAGGATTTTTAGGCCCTTCGATGTTTCTCGTCACAGAAGAGTCCGCGGATTAAGCCTTAGCTTTCCTCCTCTTCTTCTTCCCAGACGGCACAACTGCTTTGTCAATCTCCCGGGAGCCACTAGCCTCAAGAGAGAGATCTTCTGCAGACCTACCTCTTTTGATGCCCGTGGCTCCAGAGGTAGAAGGATCAGAGCCAGATGCTGCAACACATTCGGTGTTACTCACCTCCTGTGCTTTAGCCCTAGCCCTAGCCCTTCTTCGACGCCGCAATTGGTTTTTGGTAAGTTTGCCAGTTTCGGACGAGGCTTCCAAGGTTTTCTTGGCCTTTTTCACCATGTCCTCTACCAGCTCCCTTACTTTCAGATCAGAATTAGTCGTACTTTCCAAAGGATTTCCGACCCTTTCCTGATCTGTCAAAAGGAGGTTCTCCATTGACCGCGTCAATGATGCCTCCTGTACTGAACATGATGTTGCCACCTGCAGATCCAATGTGGCAGCCGCCGCCGAAGCGACGGGAGGATTTGGAGTTTCCTCCTTACCTCCTGCAGACATTAATCCTTTAGTTTTCATCATGTTTGCTTTGTTTACCTGTACGCTCAGGTCCCACGCAACCTCTTGGAAGGGTTGAGAAGTTACGTGGAATTTTGTGCATTGGTCCCGTTATTGGCCTCCCTTTCAACCTGCCAATAACGCTCAACACTCCCGCCTCGTGAAGGCTGCACTTGGGAGCTTACTTCATAGTTACTTGACTTAAGTATTCGAAACGTTTTTGCCACTTCATATTTTATCCTCAAGGTGACAATTATTTGGTATTTGTTTTAAGTGACAATTACGTTCCAAAGGCCTCATTTCGTACACCATACAATAACAAGAATTTTTGTCAGTATTTGCCACGTAACAAATACTTGTTGTTGGAAGTTGGAACCTCAAAGGTTTTGATACCTTATGATTGGTGACAATTTATACCATGGAGTTGTTGTCACGATTTTTCAACTTAAAAGTATAGGAAATTTGTTGTGAGCATGTGTCATTTTTATACAGCTAGTGGAAAAATATAAGGTGAGTTCTTATCAAATGAGAACTGCCGTAGTGACGTCATAGTTTGTATCAGACAGAAGAGCTTTATATTGTAATTATTAAAATTAAAATAAAGCAAATTGTTATTTTAATTAGCTGTAGTTGCAGTTCTTTTATAAGTAGGTGAGTGGTGCCAATTCTACGAGTAATCAGTTCTACAACGACCCTTTTTTTAGGTTAAGTTCATAGCAATTTATTTCACAAATAATAATAGTAACTAATACAATATTATTCTTATATTTCAGTTCACAATTATTTAAACTTTAAATTCTTTATTATTACAAACAAATATACTGCGATTATTATAAATTTAAATTACTTCACCGCCATGTGTTAAGAGAACACGAGAAGACTTTTAGAAAAATTGGTCACCACTGACTTCTTCTTCCTTTCTGTTTCACCTTCACCCGTTTCAGGTTTCACTTTCATTGTTCCTTAGGGTTCGTTCAGACTATCAGCCATGACAAAGAAATATTGGGAACAATATTTAACACTCCCCCTCGGTGAGACGAGCGCTTTCAGCCGATGTTTCACCCTCTTTTTTGCGTCCTATTAAGGCTAACTTTACAACTGGTCTCTCGTAAACTCCTGTAGATGTGTTGACTGTAGCCCTTCTGACTTGTCCATCTTCTGCAACAATCGTTTGTATGACTATCCCCTTTGGCCATGTATTGCGTGAAGAATTTTCATCAATGATGAGGACTAGATCACCTTCCTTTATGTTTTCTACTTTTTCACACCATTTTGGACGACGAGTTAATGTAGGCAAATACTCGCGAATCCACCTCTTCCAGAATTCATCAGTCATCTTTTGAGCCAGGCGCCAGTTGCATCTTAAGTATAAATCTTTAGTATTAAATTCACCTGGAGATCTACTTCCGCTGGATGACCCAAGCAAAAAATGATTAGGTGTAAGAGCTTCACTGTTTGATGAATCGGTTGACATGTATGTGAGTGGACGTGAGTTGATAATATTTTCAGTTTCCATTAAGAAGCAACGTAAACTTTCGTCGGTTAGACGTTTGTTTTTACATACGTGATATAACACTTTTTCCGCTGAGCCTATTAAGCGTTCCCAACAGCCACCCATATGAGGTGCGGAAGGAGGAATGAATTTCCATTCGGTTGTGGAGCTCTTAAGCTTTTCGCCAATCATTGTTTTATTTATTTTTCCAAGTTCGTCTCGTAGCTCCTTCTCTGCACCTTTTAAGTTCGTACCATTATCTGAGAAGAACGTTACTGGTGTACTTCTTCTAGCCATGAAGTTTCGTATTGCTACTATACATGAATCTGTAGTCAAAGAGTATGCTATCTCTATGTGGATAGCTCTCACAGTCAAACATGTAAATAAAACTCCCCAGCGCTTTTCCTTTTTCCTTCCTGATGTAACTAATGTCGGACCAAAATAGTCAACGCCAACATATGTGAAGGGTTTAGTGAACACTGCTAAGCGTTCTGCTGGTAGGGTAGCCATCTCAGGATTAAGTGATTTAGCTTTTTGTTCACGACAATAATTACATTGTTTTCTGATGAATTTCACTAAAGCACATAATCTAGGTATCCAAAATGTTTGTCTGATTTCGTTCACAATCGTCTCTTGACATTGATGATAATACTTTAGATGATAATACTTAACTATCAAGTTAGTGATATGATGATTGTTCGGCAGAAAGATAGGTCGTTTTAGATAATTTGCGTCAATTGCAACTTTATCAATTCTTCCTCGCATTCTCAATAACCCGTCATCATCTATGTATGGAGAACAATTAAATAGTGAACTAGACTTTTGCAATTTCTTTTCTTTTTTCAAAAGAGTAATTTCATCGCCATATGTTTCGTTCTGAACAATAATGATGATTTTATTATAAGCATATTGCAACTCTGATGACTTCAGAGGACCAGTGTTCATTTCTTTTTTTCTTGTTTTTGATTTTAAGTTGTAAATGTATCTTATTATCCAAGCGACTATTCTATTCAAATGTAACCAATTGGAAAAACGTTCGAAATCTACGATTCTTTCTTCTGCACTAGTGAAATGAGTAAATAAATATTTAGGACGTAACTCTTCTGCTCCACTACTTCCATAATCATTTGGTGTATTCGGCCAATTTTCTTCTGGTTCCTTTAAAAAGTAAGGTCCTGCAAACCATGGTCAATTTGGATCAAATAAAGGACTCTTTTGTCTCTTAGTTGCAATATCAGCAGCATTCAGTTTAGATGGGATCCATCTCCATTCTTTTTCTCTCGTACACTCTGAAATCTCAGCTACTCTATGCATTACGTATGGCTTATATTTCTTGGCATCTGATTTCAACCAACTTAGTACCGTCTTTGAGTCGGACCAAAATATTCTTTCCCTTATGATTATCTTGTGGCTTTGTAAAATCGAATTCGATAGACGTGCACCAATAACTGCTGCTTGTAGTTCTAATCTTGGAATTGATGTTAGTTGCTTTGGAGCTACTTTGGTTTTAGCTGCAATTAAAGCTACGTTCGTTTCTCCAGCAACGGTGATTCTAAAATATGCTACTGCAGCCATTGCTTCCTGGCTGGCATCTACAAATGTGTGTAACTGTATATCTACTTCTTTTTTGCAGGTAAGTAACGAATAACATCTAGGTATGCTCACAGTTTCTACTTGCGGCAGCATATGTAACCATTGTAACCATTCTTTTTGTAAACTTTCAGGTATAACTTCATCCCAGTCAATATTTATTATCCACATTTTCTGCAATAATATTTTCAAAGCAATAAGATAATGTGACAAGAAACCTAGTGGATCGAAAATTGACATTAATATTTGAAGGAGTTGACGTTTCGTCGGCATTTTTTCTTTTTTAAGAATACTTGGATCTAGCTTTGCATATTTAACTATGAACGTGAAATTATCGTCTTTTGCTCGCCACCACAACCCAAGAATTTTTTCCAATTGAATATACTGATTTGATTGAAAATCTTTATTCTCATAATTTATTATGTTTAAGGCATGAAGCACTTCTGATGAATTAGACCCCCAATTGTGAATCTTAAAACCCCCTCTACTGTGTATATGTTCGATTTGTTTAGCTATATTTATTGCTTCGGTAGGTGAGTCAACACTGATTAATAAGTCATCGACATAATGACAGTCAGTAATAGCTCGAACTGCTTCTGGGTATTGTTCAAAAAACTCCTTGGCATTCTCGTTTTTAATGTACTGCGCAATACTGGGAGAACACGAAGCCCCAAACGTTAAAGCTTGCATCACATAGACATCTGGAGGTCGGTCTGAGTTACCATTTCTCCAAAGGAATCTTTGTACATGTTGATCTTCTTCTCTTACTCTTATCTGATGAAACATCTCTTTTATATCTCCGGTGACAGCAATCTTCTTTTCTCGAAATCTTTGTAGGACAGTCGTCAACGGTACTAACTGATCTGGACCTTTGGATAAAACTGTATTAAGAGAGATCCCTTCAACAGTAGCAGCAGCGTCCCAAACTAAACGTATTTTATTTGGTTTGTTCAGATTTTTAACAATAAATATAGGAAGATACCACACGCGAGAATAAGCTGTTTTCATTTCTTTCTCCGTTAGTTTTCGAGCATAACCTTTGTCTACTAGGTTTTTTATTTGACCGTTAATATTGTACAATAATTCAGGTGCACACTTTGATTGTCTTTCAAGACAATGTAATCGTTTTAATGCCATATTGTAACTGTTAGGCAGCTGAATATTAGGATATTTCCATAACAACCCACTTTCATATTGATCTTTCACACGTCTAACTGTTTCTTTTAATATTAACATAGAACGCTTTTCTTCTTTACTCATCAAAGTAGATTTAGGCGGCACAATTTCGTTACATTCTATAAATTCTTTTACTGTCTGATGAAGAGCTTTATTGCATTCACAAGTTTCATAATGATGAAATACTTCTTGATGTTCAGCTTTTTCTGATAGATTTCCGCTCAACACCCATCCTAAGCGATTCTTAGTAGCAAATGGTTCTGACCATTTTCCTTCTACTATTTTTAGTGGTATACCTAACTTCCAATTGTCTACACCAATTAAAATAGTAGGAACTGCGTTTACATATGGCTGAAGAGGAATGTTCTTCAAGTAGTCAAACTTTTCTACAATTTTCTGTAATAATACCGTTTGTCTTGGTAATTCGAGTTTATTGATAGTACGAGCGTTGTTTATTTTGTAATAATAACTAGTACTGCTGCTAGAAGAAATTTTCAGTGTAACTTTTTTCGAATCACTTTCTTCGCGTACTGTCCCTCCAGTCCATTTGAGACACAACCGTTCTTTTTCACCTTCTAGTTTTAGCTTATCAGCCGTATCTTTTTCTATCAGCGTAACAGATGATCCTTCGTCCAGCAATGCATACGTTTTTACTGATATACCATTACCATGTAATGTTACAGGTACTATACGAAGTAATACTGATTTGTGAGTATGATGCTGTAGATTATGTCTGGTAACAGATGTATGTTGTGAGTCACTCTTCAAATTATTATTATTAGTTAAATTGATGTTATTATTATGTAGCAGCCGATTATGTTTCGCCTTGCAGTCATTAATATTACATACCATTAAATTTCTGCATTTAGAGAAATTGTGCACACGTAAACAGCATTTACAAAGTTTAAATTTTCTCACAGCTGACCATTTTTCTGAAAGAGCTGAAGACCGAAATTCTGTACATCGATCAATTGTATGATTTTCATTACAGATTAAACATAAGTTATCATTATTTTTATTGGATGATATTTCGTTATGCATATGAAGATAATTCCTTAGTTTAACAGTTGTCTCTCTCTCTTTTGATTCATTTACTGACGATGTATACGGCGTCACTATTGTACTCATTGCTTTAGCTACGTTATAAAGCCAATCACTAAACATTATCAAATCAACATGTGTTTTATTGACACTGTACATAGCCCATTCTAATTTCAATTGTGGAGGAAGCTTGTCTATTAACTCTTGTTTCAACAGTGGATTGTTGATATGTTCTTGAAGACCAGAAGCTGTTATTGTTGCGCATAGGTTACGTATACGTATTGCAAAATTTATAATTGTATCTGCCTTGTCTATTTTTGGTGGTGATTCTTTGCGAACCTGTTGTATTAATGTATTGATAATTAATTCAGGACGACCATAAAGCAATCTAAGAGTCTCGATAACATCTGGAACTGTTGACGGCATTAAAAGCAAACTGCGTACCGATTCGAAAGCTTTTTCTTTTAAGCATGCTTGTAGCCTAAGAAGATTATCAATATTAGAAAACCCATAAGCAGCATTGCTTGTCTCATAACTACTGATAAAAAGCGGCCAATCTTCAGGATAACCAGAAAATTTAGGTAAATCTTTCTGAATGAAGTTGTGTGTTGTATTTTGTCCATAAGAGACAGCCGGTAAATATCTAGATGTAATCGGTAATTCTTTTGTTGGTACTGTCTTATAACTTCCAGATAATAACTGGTACTTCTTTGTTAAATACTCATCATCTAACCGTTTTTGTCCTTGTAAACGTAATTGTGATAGCTTACGTTCTTCTTCGAGGCGCTGAAATTCTAAACCTTTAGGTGTATTCATGTCTAGAACAATATCAGCAGCAGAAGTGTTTTTTGCTGTTTGTGAATTTATCGTTTGAAAGGAAGTAGCATCATTTTTGGACATGGTAATAGCAGCGGCAGCGATATTTTGACGGTGTTGGTCTTCGTTGGTATCATTGACTTTCAATGTAGCATTTGAACTAACTGAAGAATCTCGGCAATCTTTGCAATTCCAGTCGTGGTTCTCTACATCTTCAGAAACTCCTACACAAACGAAATGAAACCATGCATCACAACTATCGCACTGCACCACGTGGTCTGAATCTTTTTCAACGCACAATGCACAATTCTGTTCATTTTGTTCCTTTGACATGATTAAATTTTCAAAGAAAAGAAGAAAAAAATGTAAATTATTAAATTTTTCTAAAAGAAATATTAAAATTAAAATAAAGCAAATTGTTATTTTAATTAGCTGTAGTTGCAGTTCTTTTATAAGTAGGTGAGTGGTGCCAATTCTACGAGTAATCAGTTCTACAACGACCCTTTTTTTTAGGTTAAGTTCATAGCAATTTATTTCACAAATAATAATAGTAACTAATACAATATTATTCTTATATTTCAGTTCACAATTATTTAAACTTTAAATTCTTTATTATTACAAACAAATATACTGCGATTATTATAAATTTAAATTACTTCACCGCCATGTGTTAAGAGAACACGAGAAGACTTTTAGAAAAATTGGTCACCACTGACTTCTTCTTCCTTTCTGTTTCACCTTCACCCGTTTCAGGTTTCACTTTCATTGTTCCTTAGGGTTCGTTCAGACTATCAGCCATGACAAAGAAATATTGGGAACAATATTTAACAGTAATACTGATAAAATGATAAAAATTCATATGATTTCAAGTTTTAAATTTTTTTATTTTCTTATTTTTCAAATAAATTAATATGCATATTTCTGTTTCGTTCTTTAAGTAAGAAATAAATTCTACTCCTATAGAATAAATTTTTAATTGAGTCATGCAATCTAATCTGTCTGTCATAATATGTAAGTAAAATCGTACACATTATTATAAATTTAAATTGCATTAGCTATAAAACAACAAAAATGTACACAGTTTGAATTCCAATATTGATGGTTCCAAATCTACAGGACTTTCTTCCATATTTTCACAACCTTCAGAACTAAAAAAGTGCGTTAGATACATGAAAACTGTGAAATCAATAAACAATATTATATATAAGTAATCACTTTTGTAACAACTCTTTAACAAAGTAGAAGTACAAATATGGCACAAACATCTACGTCACAAATTTATAAAATGACGATTCATCATCTTTTCACCATATGAATTTTGTAAATGGAGAAATATGTACCTAATAAAGTACTGTTTGCCACCTTAAAGTAACTGTTGGATCTATCAAGTACAGTTTGTAATTATCAAGTGGCAGTTGCGATAATTAAGTATCATTTGCCACTACAAAGTTTATATAAAAGTTTTTGCAACCACAAAGTGGATTTGTTGTAGTTTACGGCACTACAAAGGGTCACTAGCCACGTAGCCAGCTACTTTGTGAAAAGTAATAGGAATTATAAAGTATAATTTTCAAGTAACGAACACTTCTAGGTGGCAGAATGAAAAATCGCCATTTTTATAATAAATATTTTTTCAATAAATTTTTATATGACTTTCAAAATTTTCTAAAACATTTTAAATTCATATATTTTGAAGAAATTATGGTTAAAAAGTTAATGTCTCATATTTCTCAAAAGAAAAAACAATGATAAATGCAAATATCAAGATTTTCAAATATTTGGAAAATAAAAATTTTATGAAAAATTTCATTTATTTTTCAATTTTTGCGAAGGGCAATAATTTTCTCGAAGTAAAATACTCACGTTAATCGTAAAATTTTGTTCGCAGAAAAATTTAACCTATAGGCTATAGGGAAAAAGATCTGAAAATTATAAAGTTTCACTATTAATTCAAAATAAATTAATTTGAAAAAATATATTCTACAAAAGTATAAACGGATTTTTGATATCACACATAGATACTTTTTGTGTACTATTAAAATTTCATTTAATATATAAATAGTGAATAATATATGTATTGTTGAAAATACTAAAGTCATAACATTTTAGTGGTAGGAAACAATGGTAGCAATAACGTATTTGAAACCTTCTCGGAACGTGTCTGAGACGTTTTGGTACACAGTTCCAATACCGTGGCGAACTTGATGAGAGGAAGTTTTATATTTGGCGCCGTATAACTTGCGCCCTGTTGCAGTGATATTTTTGGTGTCTTAAGGAGTTTTGTAGAGAATAAAAAGCAGAATATTGTGCAGAAATTTTAAGTCAATGCCTTTACAGGGTCCCGAGATATTTACCTTTCAAGTCGGATTTTTTTACAAAAACGATCAAAAATAGAATGAAGTGTTAATTTAAATGTTTTTATATTTCTTGTCTTGTTTTAAAATTTATTTTGAAAACAAACAAAATATACAAGAAAAGCGTAAAGGATAATTTTAAAAATGCCCCTTCAAAATTATCTTTTTATATTATGAAATTTTACTGACCAACGAGAAATAGGTATTATAATTATAAATTCATTTAATAATTCCATAAAATTAAATACATATCAATGTAAAACAGATTTATAGAGGTAGGTCAAGAATAGGATCGAAATAAGCAAACGAAAATAAAAAATGCTTGAAAAAAGAAAAAAACATAAAAGCAAAGAAAAAATCAAGCCAAAAAATACCAACAACAAATATCATTTTTTTCAGCTGCAAAAAAAATGACACAGAACTATAAAGAAAAAAAACACAACACCTAAAATCATTTGTTCTAAGCATAATGTATACATATAATATGTATAACAACATATAAATATGTATAGTTTCATTTACAATGGTTTTCTTTTTTCTTATTTTTCATATTGATCATAAAGCAATTTACAAACACATTCATCAATCCTCATTCATTCTATTCAATTCGACAGAGCTTCAGACCAGAGCTTTCTCAGACCAGTTTTTGATATTTCTCAGATAAATTTTTATAAAAATGTAAAAACTATGAATTTTGACGTTCCTCGTGAAGGAATCTCTTTAATACTTGATACTTTTTGCGAAAATTCTCGCTTCCTCAATTCCAATAAAACACAGCTAATATTTAAAATTTTTTAAACGATTAATATGATTCTAGATTATATAACCCTTGTATCTGAAGTTAAGTGGTAGTGACATCATTCTACGTGTTTATGGCTGCTCCGAATTTAATACGAATTTTGGTTTACTCCCAATTTTTTGTCGTATAAACTCGATAATTCGGATTTTGGCTTAAGCCCAATTTATTTGGGTTTAATCCCAATTTTTTTATATGTATGTGTGAGGTAAAATGCAATATGGCGGATTCCAATTTTTATGGTGAAAGTGAAGCTGTCACGTTCTTCTTCTTTTTTTTATGTGGAAGAAGAATAATATGTATACTATAGATGTATAAAAATATCAACGTTTGCATGTACTTTTTTAATCCCAATTTTACCGTTTCTACGCTACTCCCAATTTAATCCAAAATTCGGATTATTTTTCACCGTATAAACTGTTAAATTTAGATCATCTTTGCTCAATAGGTGTCTCTACCATCCACGATGGTACTTTTCCATATAAATTTTAAATTTAACTTTTGAACTTTGAATTTCTATGCTTTTTTTTTTTTTAAATGTGAACTTTTGTAAGTAAGAAAAGCATTAAAGCACTAAAGTATAAAAAATGTGAATCATATGTTCATACATGCGCATACTGAAGCATCTATTAATATATGATATTTGCTAAAAGATTTTTGTTAGGATAAATATTCAATACATATATCTATATGAATGCATGTATGTATGTATACATACAATATGAAATTGATTTTTGTTGCCATAAGATTTGTATATGCTTTACGAATCAATTAATGCAATAAATGAATATTATTTTTACTATTAATATTTTTTTTTAATGACGTTTTCATTGCTTGTATGTATATCTATATGTACATTATATAATTGAATGTTCACCGCGAAAAACGTTGTAACGTGAAAAATCCAAGTTTTCAAAAACAACGAAAAACAATTTATATTAAAATTTATAGTCAGAAATTATAAAATAAAAGTTAAAATATATCTTGTTTATGCGAAGCGTTACTTCGCATTAACTCACTCCGTCTTGACTTAATACGGATGCATAAACCAAATTTCAAAACGCATTAAAGCTCTACGTCGTTTTGAGTTAATACACTATTAAATCCGCATTTAAAATTTCATTTCGTTTTTAAAATGTGCATAAACACTTACTTCGTTTTAAGTGAATTGTCATATTTGACATTTCAAAATAGTGTTGGTAAGCCACAAAACATCGATATGAGGTTTTAGAGTAGTGTTAGTAACGTTACGTTAAATTTTCAAATAACATTTAATGTGCGGTTATTATTAATTGTAGAACCAAGTAAACAAGTGTTATTTAGAGGCATAAAAAAATAAAATTTAAAAAAAAAAATTTTTTGCTGTGTTTGAAAAAAAAAAGATATTTTCAAGAAGAGAGAAGTTACTGGCATAGTGGCATTCGAAATAAATCACAAAAATCTATGGTGATAACACTGTATGAACAACAACACCAGAACAACCAGGTGACATTACTCAAAACGTTTTGAGTAAGAACGAAATGTTGTATAGCTGAAATTATTCCAGTTGAAGGTTCATTGCGCATGTTTTACATGGGGTAGTGATCTTCTTGTGTATACATATACGAAAGAAAAAATCTGTTTGTAAGAATTCACAACAACAAAAATACATGTGTGTAAGTATCTTTTCTTCTGCGCGTGCCAACGTAGTACAATACGAAACTTCAACTCTTTTGGGACAAGCTGCTATACTATGCATAAACACCAATCAAAGTGTATTATCTTAAAACGATGTTTAAAACGTTTTAGCGTTAAAACGTTTTAACTGTTGTGCATAAACAAGATAATAGTAATTTATAGTAAGCCTGGATTTATAGAACAAATTTTATTTGAAAAAATTAATTCTAAGCACCTTTAAAATTCATAGACAAATTTTTATAGTGGAAAAACGTTGTAAGTTTAAAAGTTAATCTTATATATAACGTTTTTTGATAAAAGTCAACTCAGATGAATATGTAATTGCAACCTTTTTCGTCTAGAAATGCGTGCTAAATTTAAATAATATATCATTTAGACTTTAAAAAAAAATTTATTTCAAAAATTCACATTATTTTAGTAAATATAATATTCAATAATATTATTATTATTATTATTATTATTATTATTATTATTATTCGAAAAAAATTTTTTTTTATTCCTCCTTAAGGTTAATATAAAATTGATTGTATTCATTCGGCATGTGGCATGTATGTATGTTGTCATTGCCATTAAATCCTTCTTTTTTTTCTGCCGTAATTGGCAAAGAATCTTCATAGAGACGAGGTAAATCATTTGGCATATTTGGAATAGATGATATTTGACCTTTACGTCCTCTTGGCTTTTTTAAAAGACTGAAAGTGGACCAGGATTCCAAAATATTGTGAGTTTTTTTCATTTTAAGTTCAAATGGGTTATCCGCATTTATTTGTATCCAACGAGCTTCTGTTATTTTTAAATTAGGATATTTTTTCAGCTGATCTGTTATAACGTGAAAATCAAGAAATTCTTCCTGTTTCATTGGATACACTGAAAAAGGATGCGAAGGCTTTGCACTTTTCATCATTTCAATGACGTCTTCTGGAACGTAAAATTTTGAAACTTTTTTTCTTTTTTCTATTATAGTAAAATCTCTGTCACATGGCAGAAAACTATGTCCAGATACCATAAATTTTTGATTCACCTCAGAGAAATACTTGGTATATACCAAATTCAAACACAAAGAAATCATATTCCAATTATTATTTTGACCAACACATCGATCAGACCAAATTATGATTTTTCGCATCTCACCCGTTTGCAAAATGTTAAAATTATTTTTTATATGTCTCAGAATACATGATGCAATTTCCATTGATCCACGTTTAGCAATGCTTTCATGCCAAAAGAACATAGTTGCCTCGTCATTTTTCATATCGTGGATTGAAAAATTGTAATTTGAATATTGCCTCTGATAAAATACATCAGAGTGTGATAAATTGGGCGTAAAAATGACTTGTTGAAGATCTACACACAAAGTAACAGTGCTATTATTGGACTTTGCACACTCACCATCCTGTCTGAGACATGTATAAGCCTTTTCTGCTTTTCTATGATGTATTTCCTGCTCATGTTCGTTCTATAGAAGAAAGATTTTCATCTGAGCTTGTAATTAGTTTTAGGAAAAGTTGGTCACAATATTTGCAGGTATCTGATCTTGGTACCCCAAACCTTAAATCAAAATCTTCAATAAAAACTTCACGATAAGTGTTGTAAGATAATTTTGAATATGGATATTTTTCCTTATATAAATTGAACATCCTGTTGATTGATAAATCTTGATTAGGGCATTCTTTTTTGGTTGTATTTCTACTGTAATGGTTAGATTGAACCGGAAAACTTTTTATATGTTCCCTAACTGTATTTTTCTCCAAATCATTTACTTTATGTGGTCGATTCAAATGTGTGCTACGTTTATCTGCAAGCTCATTTCCACTTTTTAACTTGTCAACCAAAATTTGGATTCTTCGAGATGTTATTGCGAACTTTTCTCAAAACATCTTTTGACAAACGCGGTCTTTTGTTTTTTACACACAAATAATACTCAACAGTCGTTTGGCGCCTAGATAGACTTTCTAATTTTGTTCTATTCTTTGGATCTGTTAATTCTAATAAGCATGATAAATATTGTGTTTGTTCATTATAAGACTTTTTGTAAAATGAATCAAATAAACTCTTTCTGTCTAGTACACTAAATGATGAACAATGGTAGTTACACTTGCAGTTAGATATCTAGAAAAAGTTTATATTGTATACTCGAAGTCAAAACACTTGCAACGTTTTTCCACTCACCTCATTTGTTGGATGTTTCTCCTGTACAACTTTACCAGTTTTTCCTGTATATCCCTTTCCAGAGTTCCTTAGTCTTTTATTTCTAATATCCTTCCATTCCGTCAAATTTTGTTTTCTTTTTCTACCTTTATTCACTTTTTTTTGCATCCTATTTTCACAATCAGACGACATGACGACTGTCACTTACAACTTTTTTCCACAAACTAAGAACTTTATAGC
The DNA here is from genome assembly GCA_932526495.1 of Bombylius major. NCBI lineage: Eukaryota > Metazoa > Arthropoda > Insecta > Diptera > Bombyliidae > Bombylius > Bombylius major. The sequence continues at coordinate 25,490,835 of OW052044.1, read as the reverse complement.
TTGAAAAATACACTTTACAGTAGAAATAACGGGATATTTTTTTTATCATGTTATACAGCTTCTCACATACAACGCTTTACCATCGAAAATCAACTTTGTCAAATTTTTAAGTTACAACGTTTTTCGCGGCGCACATTCAATTATATAAAACAGAAAGGGTATTATTAATAATAATAACAATATGTACATATAATATAACATATATAAATAAGAAACATATATTACATACTTATATGGAATTTATGAAAAAAATATTTTTTTCAGTTATTTATACCTACATACAATATACAGGGTGTCCTGTTTGGTTTGCTTAACCTTGATACCAGTGATAGGTCTTATCAAGACAAACAAAAAATCGTATCAGAGGGGGGGAAGAAATCCCAACGGTTTCGCCGCTAGAGGGCGTTGAAGTTTTTTTACTCTTATTTCACGATGTACCCTATAACTTTTTACAGGGGCACTCAAGGGTCACTTTGTGTTAAGAAAAAATGTAGTGGCCTTTTCAGCGATACCTTACTTGTTTCTTTTCTTTTAATTTTTTCCCAAATTGTTGTGTTTAACCCTGTGAAAATTCACAAAATTTTGATTTTGAATGCGTGTAGCTTTTTAACGGTTGCTGAAAAGGGCAAAGGATCCTTTACATTTTTGCTTAACACAAAGTGACCCTTGAGTGCCCCTGTAAAAAGTTATAGGGTACATCGTGAAATAAGAGTAAAAAAACTTCAACGCCCTCTAGCGGCGAAACTGTTGGGATTTCCCCCCCCCCCCCCCACCGATACGATTTTTTGTTTGTCTTGATAAGACCTATCACTGGTATCAAGGTTAAGCAAACCAAACAGGACACCCTGTGTACAATATATCTATACAGGGTGTTTCACGGTTCGTATGCTAAACTAAACAGGGTGGTAGATCTCAATGAGAAATGAAAAAAATCGTATGGGAGGGGGGGTATATTCTCAATGGTTACCGAGATATTCAAGGTCAAACAAATTTTTTTTCGAAGAGTAATCAGTTCCACTTTTTGCATTATATTTCAGCGTTCGCTCAATGTGGAGAGGTGAATGAAAATTATTTCCATAGAGAACCTTCAGACCTTTTAAAAAATGTCTTTTACAAAGTTTTGTGTTAATTGAATTTAAAGTTACTGTAACTCAAAGTCAAAAAAATTTGAAAAAAATTCGTCATTTTTATGTTCAATTTAAAATATCTCGAAAAAAACCCTTATTATTTTTTAAATTTTCTTGGCTTAAACGAAAGCTTAATTTGTTAACTCTAACATGGCTTTTGTTTTGTAACATTATCTTTATCCGGTTATAATTTATTAATCATAATTTAAGGGCAGTTTTTTCAAAATTAGGTAAATTTGTTGTTCTAAAGAATTATTCAATTGCCTTTTGGTATGTTTTATTTGATTCTCTGTGTTAATTACTTTGTATTCCTGAAAAGGACTTATTCTAGTCCTGGTTAGGAGTTATTTTAATCCTGAAAGGACTTATTGTAGGCCTGATAAGGAGTTATTGTAGTCCTGAAAAGAGCTTATTGTACTCCAGGAAAGGACTTTTTTGAAATTCTGGAAAGGACTTTTTGTAGTCCTGGTCTTCCAGCTAATTGTAGTTTTCAATGTTTTGAATACATTTTGGAGCTCTTTGTCTGATTGCGCCTTTCAAATTAATTACATACTAATAAATTTTCTTAACTTTACTTCCGGCTCTTATTTGTATCCAAAATGGAGGTGACACATCGAAAACAATTTGTAAAAGGCATTAAGGTAATAACAACTTCTTCCAGGGACTACAAAAAGTCCTTTCCAGAATTTCAAAAAAGTCCTTTCCTGGAGTACAATAAGCTCTTTTCAGGACTACAATAAGTCCTTTTTAGTAAGTATACATACATACTTAAATTATTTTTAAACAACTAGTTAGCATTTTTTTTCATATTGATAAAAAGTAATTAACATTTTTTAGATGTCATAATGACTCATACTTTTTTAGTATCGTTTTTTGACCAAATATATAGATCGTTCTTTAAAATATTAAAAGTTTAAAGTAATTTAAATATCTTATTGTTTCTTAAGTGAAGGATTTCCAAGTTTAAATTTATGATTTAAGATTTCTCTTCTTTTAAAATTGATTTAATGACCAACTGTCCTGAACCCTTATGTTTTATTCTTTTTTTAATATTTTGAATTACATAGGTATACATATATTTATATAGGTACCAGTGAAATTTTATACACCTTACGCCTATTTTTCAAGCATGAACATACCTTTCAAAAACGAAAATATTTTTTTTATGAATGACGCCTTTTATGAATGAGAATGTATATATTATACATATATACAAGGTGTTTTTTGTTTTATTTTAATTTTTTTTTTTTTTTTCAAAATAAGAGAAATAATTTGTAATTAAAATTGTAGACATACAAATAAATTTCAAAATAATATAAAAAAAAATTCTATATGACCCTGAGTCATTTTTATGACAAATATGAATAACCTGGACTAAATTTTATGAATTTTCTATAAATATTCACTTAATTGTTACTTAAAATAAAACCATCAACTTCAAAACATCCAAAATTAATTTTTTAGTAAGAAGAAAATTGAAAAAAAAAATAAATTCAATTATATTTTTGAAGAGTAAATCCAAAAAAAGTGCTAGCTAGTGAGGTTTTTTAAATTTAAAATTTGAAAAAAAAACTAATTTTTTGCTATGCAGTGAGGACTTTTAAATTTATAATTTGAAAAAAAACTAATTTTTTATATCAATTTTGAAAAGTGCTAGGCTAGTTCCAGGATTTTATGTGTATATATATTTAAATATTTGGGAACTATTCGAAATTTTTTAAAATATATTTTCTGTATTGCATTGGAAATATAGTAAGTATTATATGTATGTATATGAAATAAAAAAAAACTACATACATATTTATATAAGTACATAATATTTACAAAGTGAATGAAGACTTTTTTATTTTTGTTGATTTTAAATTTTTCCGCTTTTTTCTAAGAAGTCCCCGACTTTCTTCCCAAGTTTGAGTTTTATCCTTTTATTTCAATTTGTTTTTAATCCAAATATTTTAATCCAAAAATATTAGTTTTTATCTCAAAGGATGCTGAGATAGATCTTCAAAGTCAACACTAGATATTTGCATGGGGATCCGGAAAATTCATCGCCAGCAATTCTTCGCCAGCAATTCATCGCCTCAACAATTCATCGCCACAGCAATTCACCGCCAGCAATTCTTTGCCAGCAACTCGGCGGTGAATTGCTGTAGCGATGAATTGTTGAGGCGATGAATTGCTGGCGAAGAATTGCTGGCGGTGAATTGCTGGCGAAGAATTGCTGGCGATGAATTTTCCTAGACCCGTTTGCATGTTCGAATGTAGGAAAATGTATGAAACATTCATGTTTTTCATGTTATTTTGTATTTTATCTTGAAAACTAAAAAAACTACTACAACACTGTAAAGATCAATACTAAAGAGAATACTTTGATAAATGTTTTAGTATAAAAATTTCAGTTTTCAGTCTACGGGATACTGAGATACAGATCTTAAAAGTTGAAATTTAAGTAAAATTTGTGTTTGGTCTCAAAAATGTATGGGAATTTTTCGTCTCTTTACCTTGCTTTCAATTTTATCTCAAAAAGTAAAAGAAAGACAAGAAAACTGTGCGCAACAATTTTAAATAAGATACCTTAACAAATATAAGAGTCAAAGAATTACGGTTTTTGGTTCATAGGATGCTGAGATATGTATGTTTTTTTGAAAAAAAAAAGTTTTAAAATTTCCATATAAAATGTATGATACGTATATATACATTTATATATGCACTTACGGCCATATTTGTGTTTTTCCATAAAAAAGGATATTTTGTTCTACCGATTTTGAGCAAGGACCTTGAAAATTATGGTATGTGGGGAGAACCATCCAATAGAGGAATTGGTGAAGGTTTCAAATTCCTGCCTCAAAGGGGTTATATTTTATCAAGGGTCAAAGTCCGCGTGTATACGTTTGTAGTTAGCATTTTTTTTCATATTGATAAAAAGTATAAAGTTTTTGGAGTATAAAGTGACAGTCTCCACGAATACATACTTTAAATAATATGCTGGAATACCCTGGAAACCTACATTAACAATGTTCATATAATATACATACATGTAATATAGGGCTAATGTCACGTATTTAATAAAACAATTTGAATTACATAAAAATAATTTATAAAAAATTAATTCGTGTTTCGAATAACTTAAAATTTCTGCAGGGCATTCCTCTTGACATTTTCTGTAGAATTCTTTTTTAAGTAAAAAATATCCCTGTAACAGGTAGCGAGCTACAGGGCTCCAAAGGAAAAGTTATGTGGGCTAATATTAAGAAAATTCTCGTAGACCTTTTCGTTCCTTTAAAAAAGTATATTCCCGGTAGGGAAGAAAGTTAAAATTTAACCAAGATGTTTGTTGAAGAGTTCTCTTCCAAACAAACTTTAAATGGTAAAAATTATTAAAAATATACATTTTGTTCCTTCTACTGCGACCCTCTTATTTTTGAACTTATCTAGATAAATCTCTATTGCAATTTAATTTGTCTTTTCTAATCTAGTGCTATTTTTTTAATCAAATCAGTGGAACGGAGCCCGAGATATAATAGCCTAAAGTTGATAAGTCCCATTTTTCCCATACAAAAATTTTGAAAAAATTATATGGAAAATTGAAAATATTTAACATAAGTAGATCGCAGTGTTAAATATAGCTTCTTAAAAATCTCAAAATCAAATTTTTCACATTAATTGCATTAAATATGTACGTATGATGTATACATAAAACTGATAAAATCATATTTTTAAAAAGAAATAAAAAGGATAACTCAATAAATATAATTCATTGTTGCCAGAAAATTTTCTTATCCCATATTAATTTAAAACATTACATAATAGAACATTGCAACAGCGCTGTATAATATCATTGAGTAAGTAAATATACAAAGAGACTTTACCACGTACTGAGAAATTGTAATATTTTATTTTCAAGAAAGCTTTTCAATTTCCTCCCAGGAAGCATGGAAGAAAATTATTTCAACACATATCTAAGATTTAAAACTGTTCTAACGTTCTTTTGGTGAAAAATTTAAAAATGTTGTGGTGAAGAAATAACTCGAATATCAGAAGCAACAACAACAATACATTTACGATCTATACAATATACAAATACAATATACCTACAGAATATGATTCATTGATTTCAGGCTGTGTATTATTTTTTTTCTTTTCTGATTTGGCATTTTCAATCCCATACGAAGCAAGTGAAGAAGTTATTGAAAATAAATGTTTATCCTGTTTGAAATCACAACAAAATTTAAAATACTATCAAAATAAGTATGTTAAATTACAAAAGATTGTTGAAAGTCTTAAAATTAAGATTATAAAGTTAAACTCAAAAAATGCAAAAACTAAATATGACAAGCGAAAGTCCCAGATAACAGCTAAAAATAGAAAAAAAGTTTCAATATCAAGTTTTATTAACTCATTACCGGGTGTAAATGAGCATTCAAAAGTATTTAGCAAAATGATACTTTGTAAATATGGAAAAAGAAAAGTCTGGTCACCTGAAGAAAGAGCTCTAGCCCTAAATGTGCAATACAAATCCACTTCAGCTTACCGATTTTTAAGAGATACTCTAAAATTAAATTTACCCTCAGAAAGCTCATTAAATCGTTGGTTACCAGTAAAAAACTTAAAGCCTGGTTTTCCGGAATCACCGCAAATTTTTTTCTATTCTTGGTGTAACAAGTAGTATACCATTTTTTAGACATAATTCTAAGAAAATATATGCTATGTATGATGTTCCACACCTTATAAAATCTCTCAGAAATACAGCATTGGTAAAAGACATAACTTGTAGTGATGGCAAAGTATCTTGGAAATGTGTCGAAGAGTTATATAATCTTGAGAAAAATGGCGTTACCAGAATGGGTCGAAAATTGAAAGAAAGACATGTGAAGCCCAATACGTGGCAAAAAATGAAAGTATCTTTAGCCACCCAAGTCATAAATAAAACTACAAGTGCTGCAATAAAAACTGCTTCTGATTTAAATTTTTTTAAGTAAAGAGACAGCCTCATTTGCGAAACAAACAGCCTTATTTTTCGAAAAGTTTAATAATCTCTTTGACTGTCTTAATAGTAAAACACCTTTTGATAAAAATCCTTATAGATGTGGATTAGCAAAATGTAGACCAGTTGAAAAATATCTTGAAAATATGATAACTTATATTGAAAATATTTCTTTTAATAAAAGTCAAAACACATATTGGCGAAATGGCTTGATGCAGACAATAAGAGCTATACTTCAACTCAGCGATGACATTTTCTCGGATTATTCGAATGTTCACTTTATTCTCACATATAAATTTAACCAGGACCCTTTAGAAAATCTTTTTTCTATAGTAAGAAATAGAGGTGGCTATAATAACAATCCATCACTGTATAGTTTTGGCAATATAATATCAAGAATTATGTCACAAAAAATGTTATCTTCATCAAACACCAAAAGTTGTGAAGATGATGGTGATAACTTTGTAACAACAGAAGCTAGTGAAAAACAAAATTTTGAAAATCAAATTCGTTTAATTTTTGACAATGAATGTAGCGAAAACTTTACAGATGATACAGAAAATGAAGATGATTTTGCAGAACGAGTTGCTTTAACAGATATTTCTATAGAAGAACCATCTCTCAGATATTTTGCTGGCTTTGTTGCAAATAGATTTTTGAAAAAAGTGCAATACTGTAAAAACTGTGAAGAACAAATGCTAATCACTGATGAAATTGTTAGATATATGTAGTAGTAATTCAGAAACATTTATTTACTATAAAAATTATTCACACAAGTCTGATTTTGGCGCATTGAATAACCCGACGGATTCATTTTATGAAATGACAAAAATATTTATTAAAATTTTCAAAAAGTTTTTAGATGAATCTCCACAATCAAGGCACATTAAACAAACTATTGTAGAAAAATGTATTCATTATGTCAATAGTAATCATGATTTGGGCTTCTGGTTTTCTGAAAGTAATCCATGCAGCAAACATAACATAAAAGTTTTAGATTTTTTATTATAGTTCTTCTGAAAAAGTTTTGTTTATGGAAATCAGATCAAATTCAAAGTATTAACAGAACATCACGAAGAAAAATTGGAATAATTAAAGAATAGTATATTTTTACTCTTGAATTTGTATTGATCGTGAATATCAGAATTTTACTTTTTTTTTTAAATTGTGGAGTCAATTTTTTTATGTGGATTCTAAAATTTTTAAATTTTTTAAATTGTCAATTAACAGAATTAAATTAATTTTCGGCATAATTTGTATAATATGTTTTGATATACCATGAAATTATTGATATTGGTTTTTGTGATTTGACAAAACTCATTATCTGAGTTAATTTTTTCATTGAATTCATGTTTATCATTATGAATTCAAAAAACTGGAGAAAAAAAGAACATCGGGGCATAAAAATTATCATATGTAATTCATACATACATACATATGTAATGTGTAAATTCAAATTCAATTCAATTCAAAAAGCATGAGCAATAAAAAAAAAACTACAAAGTCTATTGCACATGCTAACACAAAAAAAAAAAAAAAAGAAAAAAGAAGAGAAAAGAAAAAAAATAATACACAGCCTGAAATCAATGAATCATATTCTGTAGGTATATTGTATTTGTATATTGTATAGATCGTAAATGTATTGTTGTTGTTGCTTCTGATATTCGAGTTATTTCTTCACCACAACATTTTTAAATTTTTCACCAAAAGAACGTTAGAACAGTTTTGAATCTTAGATATGTGTTGAAATAATTTTCTTCCATGCTTCCTGGGAAAAATCAACTTTAAGCAATAAGGTACAGTTAATGAGAAAAATTTGTAATTTGAAACTTGATGAGATGAAAAATAATATGGAAGATCACATTGAAAAAATGACGACTCTGTTTGATAAGTTAGATGCACTTGGTGAACAAATGTCAGATAATTGGGTTATTGCAATGCCACTTAGTAGTTTACCTAAATATTATGACACTGAAGTTGATTGAAGAATATCAACGTCAACAGGGTTCAGGTAAAAATGTGTCTGATGTAGCATTAAAAGCAGTTAACTCAAAAAGAACTAATAAGGCTATCAAGTGTTATTTTTGTAAAAATGAAGGTCATTTTAAGAAAAATTGTAGAAAATACAATGAATGGAGAAAAAGACAAAATAAAGAATCTGCAAATAAAGTTATAATAAATGAATCATCAGAAGAACAAGAATTTTGTTTCACAACTAAAGGTGATGAAAATTCTGAAAATGTCTGGGTAGTTGATTCTGGTGCGACTGTGCATATCACAAGTTTTAAAGAAAATTTCATAAATTTAAATGAAAGTGTAAATGATAAAGTAACATTAGCTATATTCTTTCTTTCATTGACGATTTTAGCAGATATACTGTTGTTTATCTTTTAAGGGAAAAATCTGAAGTATTTGAAAAACTCAATGAGTATATAAATTTGGTATCTAATAAGTTCAATAGAAGGCCAAAAATAATAAGATCAGATCGAGGAGGAGAATATAATAACAAAAGGGTTATTGAATATCTTAAGAATAATGGAATACAATATCAATTTACAACTGCCTACACACCGCAACAAAACGGTGTTGCAGAAAGAAAAAACAGATCCTTGATGGAGATGGCCAGATGTTTATTGATTGATGCTAATATGAGTCACACGTTTTGGGGTGAAGCAGTAGTAACTTCAAGTTATCTGCAAAATCGCTTACCATCAAGAGCAGTGTTTGTTACACCATTTGAATTATGGAAAAAAGAAAAACCAAAGGGAGATAATTTAAGAATTTTTGGTGAAAAAGGTTATGTTCATATTCCAGATGAGAAAAGAAAGAAACTAGATAAAAAGGCGATTTTATTAACTTTTGTTGGTTATGATGAACACAGTAAAGCATACAGAATGGTTGACCAAAATACAAAAAGAATTTTTATTAGTCGTGATGTACATTTCATTAAAACGAATAATAGACATGAAATTAAAGATGATTATAAGTCTAAGCAGAATGACAATATAAAAGAAAATAATAATAAAGAAAAGGAATTGTACTTTAATATTGATTTGAATACGAAATATGAAAATAATGAAGTTGAACATATAGAAAATCAGTCAAGAAATATTCAAGAAAATAAAGAAAATACAGACAATAATAAAGTTGATAATATATATATTATCTACAACAATAAGAAAATCTGAAAGAAAAAATAAAGGTCGTGTACCTGAAAGATTCAGATATAATGATGAAAATAAAGTACAAAATATAAAGGAACCAAAAAATTATGAAGAAGCAATGAAATGTAAATATAAAAATGAATGGATTAAAGCAATGAATGATGATTGATTCATTAAAGAAAAACAATAAGTGGGATATACATAGTTAAACTTCCAAAAGGTCAAAATTTGGTTGGATGTAAATGGGTTTAAAAAGTGAAAACTGACATTAATGGTAAAATTGAAAGATTTAAAGCTCGTCTAGTAGCGCAGGGATATTCACAAAAATATGGTCACGATTATGATGAGATTTTTGCACCAGTAGTAAAACAAACCACTTTACGTGTGCTTTTATCAACAGCAAAGAAAAGAAATATGATTTTACAACATTTTGATGCAAAAACGGCATTTTTAAACGGCGAATTAAAAGAGATTATTTATATGCAAGAACCACCTGGTTATAAGTTTGATGAAGCAGAATATTCTGTTTGTTTATTGAGAAAAAGTTTATATGGACTCAAACAAGCAGCAAGAACATGGAACCAATCAATTCATGATGTCATTATTGAAAACAACTTTTACCAAAGTAAGGGTGACCCGTGTCTTTACATAAAGAAAACAAGCACTTCAACAAGTTACATTCTCATTTATGTTGATGATTTAATTGTTGCAAGTGAGAATCAGAACAATATTGAAGTTATTCACCAATTTTTAAGGAAACACTTTGAAATTACAAATTTGGGTCATTTAAACTATTATCTTGGATTGGAAATCAAGAGAGATAATGATGGTTTTTATATTATTTCACAATCAAAGTATGTACTTTGCAACGAAAGTTGCTGAAAGAATATAATATGGAAACTTGTAAAACATCAAAGACGCCAATGAATCCTGGTTACCTGAATGCATCAAAAGGAGAGGTAATGATGAATAATCAACAGTATCAAAGGTATTGGCAGTTTATTATGCATAGCAGTAAATATCAGACCTGATATAGCCACCAGTGTAGCAATTTTAGCTAGGAAAACAACTTCACTATCAAAAGAAGATTGGGCTGAGCTGAAGAATGTACTAAGATACTTAAAATACATACAACACATAGTACTAACACTTGGGAAGAAAAATGATGAGCTTTTATGGTTATGCTGACGCAAGTTGGGCAGATGATAAAGAAGATCGAAAATCAAATACTGGATATATTTTCTTTGTCAATGGTGGAGCAGTAAGTTGGACATGTAAAAAGCAAACATGTGTTGCTTTATCATCTACAGAAGCTGAATTCGTAGTACTATCAGAGGCATGCAAAGAGGCAATATGGATAAGAAGTTTATTAGACGATTTCCACGAATTATCTGAATCACCAACAATCATTTGGGAAGATAACCAAAGTTGTCTTAAGTTAATTAAACTTGAAAAACTAAGTGGACGATCTAAACATAAAGACACAAAATTTCATTTTGTAAAGGATTATGTTGACAAGAATCTGATCAGCTACAACTATTGTCCTACAGAAAACATGCTAGCAGATATGCTGACTAAACCACTGGGAAGATTAAGATTTGAGCGACTTCGTGAGGAGTGTGGAATAATCGGAATCAGCAATTGAGAAGGAGTGTTGAACCATGTTGGCAATGATGGGCATTTGCTCATTGACGTTTAGATTTAAGTTTCTGATTTTCATAATTGGTAATACTGTAGATTCATTATATTAAGTCTCATTAGTTCTTTTGTTCATAAAGGTTAAACTATTACTTTTGTATAATCGTTTTGTATTAATAAATATTAATTCCACTATAAAGATTAATTTATTGGATAATTTAGCCCCATGAATCACATGTTTTTACAATTTTCATAACTTTTCTCTTCAACATACCTTTAATAGGTGTTTCTGTGGCATAAAAGGCAAGTATTTGAGTCCAGTTCTAAAGTAGACCTTGGATCATAAAAACACTTATGTATTTCGCAACAAATCTAAAGATTGATTATAAGTTAATTCATGTCGAATGTGAATTTCATCGAAAATTAGCACATTCTTTTTTTATATTAGGCTAAGAAGGTATTGAATCAGTAAGAAAAGACAGAGTTTTTTATGCATTCCTGGACTTATTCTCTGTATACGATCAAAACAATACAAGCAACTTTTTGAAGGAAGGTTTAGATTCAATTTATTTTTAAGAAACCTGTAGCAAAAAGCAGACCTATAATGAATAGTTTTAACCAATCTTTTATCATTAGTTGACCACATTGCATTAGAGATTTATTCGTATTCACTTTTGCCTTTGTTTTATTTTCCAAAGCCCTATTTTTAGAACACGATTTTTTCTGTAATTCTCTTCGTTTAATTTTAATTTTCTCGTATTTCTTACATAAGGATATATACTTTCTTTTATAGATTTCCATAGTTTTGATATATTTAACACAAGAAGTACAGCATGTCTCAATATTTTCTGAAGAATCTGCAGGATTTTCTCAGTCGTAGTATTTAAATCTTCAAAAGTAAAATCATCAGTATTATTTTCTTTTCGAAGGTATTATTTTCCAGAAAATATAACTGGATACCGGTCATCTTCGTTGAAAACAGAAAGTAGCTCTCCATTTTCAAAAATGCTTAGGCTTTGTAATAAATTAAGAGATGGAACTGATTTTTTTTTCAAATATTTCTTTCCAATTCAATCACTGGAAAAGTGTTTTTCACAAACATAAGCATTTCTGGCTTTTGGTGGCTGTGAAAGTGACAATGCATCGATCCAGTGCTGGTACAAATCAGAATCTTTTTTTGGGAATAAAAAGAATTTCATTGAAGGAATTTTTCTCTTTGAATTCCTACAGGAAGAAACTACACATTTTACTCCCCAAGCCTTTCTATCTTTAAAACCATCCATCTTCAAACCTTTAAAACAATTGAGCTGCAATTGTACCAAGAAGTACACATTTATTGTAAAGCAATTTCGCTTGAAATATTGTAATAAAAAGTACAAATTTATTTTTAAAAAATATTTTGAAAATACGGCTTTGACTAATATAACAATTAAATAAAAACAAAAACAACACTCGAATTTCTTAACACGACATCCAAATTCAAAATGAATGAAAAAAAAAAATATACTCTTTATTTCAAAAAACATTTTTCAAAGCAAATATGTATATATTTTTAATCAAATAAAAAAAAAATCAAAAATATAAATAACGGCAACAATGTTAATCATTATTAATATTTGTTATACATTATTTTGTAAAAAATGGAAATTTTTTACAAAAATTTGGAAAAGCATGATCAAAGCAATCATAATGTATGACGTCATAAAATACTGCTAAAAAATAAATATGTAACGTCAACGTTTTGTTGTTGTATTCGTCATTACAAATGAAGTTTATAATGGTTTTGTTCTAAGCTAACAAAGCTTTAGAATTGAAAAATAAAAGCTCTCACTGGGATGCGAGACGAATTTTTGAATAAAAAATTATTTTCATAGATTTTACTAAAGCCAAGTCTTATTAGTTTCTAATTTCTATAGTCATTGGCCAGAACCAGACCTGTCTTCTTTCAGCTTCAATAACCGATTTTTTTGAAGAAGGCGATTTGTAGTACATTTTATCCAAATGTGGGGATAAAAAACCCGGTTATTGAAGCTGAAAGAAGACTGGTCTGGTACTGGCCATTGATATTATGTAATTTTAAGAAAATAAATGATTTCTTAATAAATTCTATGTTGAAAGAATTCATAAGAAATTTTTTAGTTTTCGGGCATTAGTTGTTGAATTATCGTTTCTAGATCTCACATACTTATTTAAAAATATATGTACTGCCATAGTTATATCTTTGTACCTATATGAATTTAACTAGTATTGACAAGTCAAGAATTTTCGTATTATCATCAATGCTCAAAAGAGGCGCTGGCGTCTATCAATATCGTCAATTAAAGAGTTTATACGGAAAAAATAATCCAATTGGGAGTACGCCATAAATGGTAAATTGGGATTAAAAAAGTACATGCAAACGTTGATATTTTTATACACTTATACACTTCTTCCACATAAAAAAAAGAAGAAGAACGTGACAGCTTCACTTTCACCATAAAAATTGGAATCCGCCATATTCCATTTTACCTCACACATACATATAAAAAAATTGGGATTAAACCAAAATAAATTGGGCTTAAGCCAAAATCCGAATTATCGAGTTTATACCACATAAAATTGGGAGTAAACCAAAATCTGTATTAAAAGCGAATTACGTATATACTCGTACAATAAAAAAAAAAAAAAAACAGAAAGAGCTTAATTTTCTTTCTGAGCTTTTTTGCGTACACTAAAGGCCCAACCATAATGCTACGTAACGTAACGTAAGATTACGTAACGTAAGGAACGAGAAATGTAAAATAATATGAACATAAGGTTACGTTCGTTACACTTTCATTCACTTTAAAATGTCAAATTTCCGTAACTTAACCTGCCGTAAGCTTCGCACTTTACGTAAGATAAGTGAGGTTATATTAAAATTATTGTAAAATGTGTAAATTCTCCAAGTTCCTTTTATTTATAGAATTCATTTTCCCACTAATCCATTTTTCTTTTAAAGTTATTTTTAAAATATTAAATACAATTTAAAAAATTTATTTATAATTACAATAAAAACTTTTCACCAAAAACTTGTCAAGTACACATTACACAAGCAAGCTCGTAAGTGACTTTTTCTATTGTGGTTCATTTACGGAAAAATGACAGCCGTAAGCTTACGTTCGTTCACTCTTACGTTACGTTACGTAGCATTATGGTTGGGCCTTAACACTTGATGCAAAGACCATATCAATGATTATAGATTAACACAATAGATATTTCGCGTAGTACATTTGTATTTTCACTCTATTTCATTAAAGGCTCCTAAACGAAACCTTCTTGTCTGTCCTATCTGGCGAGCAAAAATAGAACTAACGTTTTGAAATTCAATTCAAACTTTAAAAAAATGATCGAGTGATTTTTTTTATTATCCATTCGCTCATGCTCTTGTTATTTTTTTTTTATTTTTTTGTGTATAACCAAATCAAACCAGTTTCCAGTATACATTTGTGTATACATACCTATATTTATATAATATATATAACATATATAAATGTATATATACATATATATATGTACATATGTATTTTTCTTCTTCTTCTTTTAAAATTTGTTTCATCGGTTAGTACCTATAATAGTTTTTATTTTTTCATCCATAGAATATCAATATATTGTATTGTATGTACATACATTATGTATGTAAATATATTGTATATTGTATAGGAATATGAATTAGAATTTGTTTTCTGATTATTGAATGCATGATAATATGAAAAATTTATCCAATTATTTTTATTTTTTTTATAGTTTGTGAAGCTATGAGAAATTTTACTGAAATCCAGAATCCAGATCCCGCTTTTTTTTGTTTTTATTTTATGTAACTATATATTTTTTTTTTAAATTTAAAAGGGAATTAAGATATTTTGTTTTCAATTCAAGTACCTAATTAACAACATTACAATACACATTTAAATACATTTTATTTACCCATATTTATATTTCAAAATGTTACATAATGTGAGGTACATAGTTCGATATCATATGTTGGACTCTACAAATTTTGATCAATTAGGTGTACCTATAAAATTTTATTAAAACCTTGCAGCCGGGAGATGATCACAGTCATTATTAGAAAATTAGAAAATCGCTAATGCTTGCAAAGTGTTAACATTATAATGTACGTGCATTATAATATACAGTAGCGGTCATGAAAGTCGCTTAACTAATAATTTCTAAAAACTTTTCTCGATACTATCTTTAAATTTTGGTGAGGATGGATAATGGTTTGTTTTTTGACTAAGTATGTGTGTTTTTTTAAGGTATTTTCTATAAGAAAAGAAAAACCATACATGATTCTGTAATACAGCTTAATAAATAAATTCTTTTTAGAAAAATGAAAATTATTTGAGTCATGCGTTTTTTTCGCTACTGTATGAACTACAATCTGCATATACAAAAATACATACTTGTACATATGTATTATGCTAAATGGGAAAAATACAAAATTGAAAAAAAAACAGTGACTTCAAGTTTACAATAAATTTTGTATTTAGGTACGAAGCAACAACAAAATTCAAATACGGTATTATAAAAAAATTGTAAATTTGGTTGGGTACTTGAAAAATGAAAAATAAAAACAACAATTATTTTTTTATATGTGTGTTGTTTTTGTTTATATTAATTATAAATTTTCATATGGTACAAACCAACAAAAAAATTGTATGATGATGTCATGCACATTTACTCCGTCCTCATTTTCCATATAAAATTGTCTAATTACAGTTTTGAGGATTTTTGTGTATGTTAAATTTTTTTTTTATTGCAAAAACGGTCATAACGTATTTTTAAATCTAATGTTCTAAGCGATTCCTTCTT
The DNA here is from genome assembly GCA_932526495.1 of Bombylius major. Lineage (NCBI taxonomy): Eukaryota > Metazoa > Arthropoda > Insecta > Diptera > Bombyliidae > Bombylius > Bombylius major. The sequence goes on along the minus strand of OW052044.1, from coordinate 25,475,092 downwards.
GTCTGTCCGCTCTATGAACAGATTTAGAACTAAAAATTTATTTTTCAACAGCTTTTCTGTTCTGGAATATCTACTTCTTATTAATTATCTTTGACCATATGGCATATATAATTAGACAATCAATTTTTCCGTTACTTGACTGTTACATTTCAAATTTCTTAAACAATCAACAAAATTTGATCGTTATTTTCCAATAGTAAAGCTCTTGAGTTCTTCAAGCTCTGCAAGTACAATTGTACAAGTATAAAGTTTTTTAAATATGTATTTCGAATTTTCGTAAATATCGTCGAAATCTACCATTTTTATTTTATTTTCTATTTCATTCACACACATTATTGTATTAATTGTTTTTGTATACCATATGATTTTTTTAAATTTTGTTTTGATTCTAATTGTATGTACCTATACATTTTTGCATATTTATATTTTGTTTCGAAAAACAAAAACAATACAATTGAGAATAATGATTGTTGATTATGATATTAATGTGTCTTGTGATATGTATAAAATGAAAAAAAAAATTTAATTTTCATATTTTTTAACATATTCTGCTTCTAAATCATTTTTTTAATTTTTATAAAATAATGATAAATTTATTAAATCGGATATAAATTTTACTCCTTTTTATGATTTTTGTTGTTGTCAAATTTCATGTTTTTTTTAAACTTATTTTCATTCTGAAAAGAAGAATTTATTTTAATTTTTTGTAGTAGATATACCTACATAATGTATGTAATTCAACTTAAGTTTAGGAAATTTTTTTATTATCATATTATGTGGGTACTATGAGTTTAACTAATAGATCAATTATTTTTATAATTTTTGAAAAATATGTAGGTATATACATATTCGGAAATATAAGTATGTATAATATGTAAGTACATATGTACTAATAATTTTTAAAATATTTAAAACAAATGTGAACCAGAAGAAGAAGAAAAACTTAACTAAAAATATTGTTATATTAGTAGGTACATATGTACCTACAAATTTTATTTTGCAATTAACTTTTCCCTCAATTGTATTGTTATTTAACCCTGGGATTGCCTGATCAAGAATGTCACAAATTTGGCCGTGAGTATACAAATGTATACCATACATTTTATATGGAAATTTTAAAATTTTTTTTTCAAAGAGCTGTATCTCAGCATCCCATGGACCAAAAACTATTATTTTTATATTGAAATCTTTATTAAATCTTTAATGTTGTTGCTATTACAGTTTCATATTTTTTCTAGTTTCCGAGATAAAATGGAAAATAAGGTTGAAAATGTTCTTAATGGTTTTCGCGTATTTTATCCTTTTGATTGAAAACTGTGGCACTTACAGAATTACTGTATAAGACAGCTTTTAAGCAATACTTCAGCAAATATTTTAATCCAAAAATATTAGTTTTTGGTTCAGAGGATGATGAGACATAGAACTTCAAAGCCAACAATAGATGTTTGCTTTTATGAATGTACAAGAATGTATGGAACATTCACGTTTTTCATGTTATTATGCACTTTATCTTGAAAACTAAAAAAACTAAAAAAATACTGTAAAGAACAATACTAAAAAGAACACTTTGATAAATGTTTTAGTATAAAAATAGTTTCTAGGTCCTAGCTCAAAGGGATCGTATTTTATCAAGGGTCAAAGTCCGCGTGTATACGTTTGTATACGATCAGGCAATCCTAGGGTTAAAAAGAATGTATAGGTAGGTAAAAATTTTCAACTATTGAAGAAAAATTAAATTTTACAAACATGATTTTCAATATTATATCCATTCAATAAATATGAATAACAGTATAATCTCAATAATTTGAACTAATTTCAAACCGACCTTGTTAAAATTTTAAAATTTATATAGAAACTAGTTTACACTTTCAACACTACTTTAAACAAAAACACCCCATAATTCTGTAATAAAATTCATTTGCATTATTAAAACAATAATTACGAAATTGATTATGACGATTTTAAAATTAATTTTTTATTGCAAAAATCAGTGATTAAAATTAGGTACAACATATTTAATTTGGTTTTATTTCATGCTATTTCATAAAGTAAAATCACAAAAAACCTCTTTACAAAAATACAGAAACCGAAATTACAGAAATTTAGGTGTTGAAAATATAGAGGTTCAAATTACCGATCTAATACTGTATCTCAAATATAATTCATATTTCATTCCATATTGATCATTGAACAAATATTTCTTCTGTCTTTGTCTATCTTCAGAAAAGTGATATATATATGCATTTATAATTTGTATTTTTCTTTTTACACATTTTCTTAATCCTTCCTACTTTTCTTATCTTCTTTGAAAATAAACAAAAGTCAGCTGATATGCATTAGGATATTTAAAGAAAAAGAAGAAGTGAAATTTTTCAAGGATAAATCTGTAATAGTTTTATTTTATTAAACAAAAACTTTCTAAACTGATAAAATATTTTCAAAAAATATTAAACTGTAAGAAAAAAAAACAATAAAAGTATGTTTATCATTATTACATAAAACATTCATATTATATTTATAATTGATATTGATATTGGTCAATTCTTCTTCTTCTTCTTTGTCTTCTGTCTTTCTCTATCTTCAAAAAAGTGAAATGCATTTATAATTTGTATTATTCTTTTTACATATTTTCTTAATTCCTCCTACTAATTCGAAAATAAAAATCAGCTGATATGCTTTATTATAGGATGATTAAAAGAAGAAGAAAAAGAAAAATACTATTTAAAAATAAAAATCTGTAATAGAATTATTAAACAAAAACTATCTAACTATTTAAACTAATATGTATTAATAAATTATTTTAAGAAAAATTAAACTGAAAAAAAATTATAAACAAAAAATAATTCAAGTCATTATCAATCACATAAAAAACATTTATACAGTTGTAAAAAATATACATATATGCATACTAATAACAATTCATATAAGCATATTATTACACATTTACATAATAATGATCTTATGGGTAATGTAAACAAAATTGCAACATTATACAAAATTATCGAATTTCGAAATCAACGAAAAAATCAAAATTTTAAATTCAAAAATGAGCTTTACCATTGGAATTACCTGGTTGCGCCATCTATTATTGCTTGGAAAACTAAAATTTTATAATTTCAAAAAAAATGTAAACTGGAATCTCTAATGATTTTATATACTTTTTGGTACTACCCACAAATGTATTCATTTGGTATGGTAGCACCAATGACTATAGAATTACGTCATAAGACAGACCACTTGTCCGTTACTGACAGTTACATTTTAAATCATTTTTAACTTTTGTCATTTTAGCGATTTCTCCTTGTCCCCAAGTGGTTGGACATGAGAACTAAAATTTTTGTGTAAGTGTTTCTACATCGCAAATGTATTTATTATACATACTGTACGTGTCAAATCATTTTCTTGAGCCTGTATGTGTTTTTGTTTTGGGTCGATTCTCTGGTAACGAGAAGCCATTTTGTGAGGAATTTTGTTAAAAAACTGTTGTACAAGAAAGGTGTAGAGACTTGATACTTTTACATTTATTACAATTTACCTTCACTTTTAAAACTATAGGTAGCGCATTCCTATTTTTTTGACCTTATGTTTTAAATTAATCTATAAAAAAAGCGGTAACGCAGAAGACTGGTACACAATTTATTAATACATTCTTAATATTTCCTTTAAGAATTCTGTGAACTATTACATATTTAGGAATTGTCACTTTTATAGTTTTGTGGTAACACATGTCCTTTAAAAAAGTGTTTAATAGAAAACCCATATAAATTATCTTTTACAATAAGCAATAATAATTTATGAGGACATTCCAGGTAACGCAGAAGACATTCTGAAGTAGTTAAAAAAATTAAAATGTATATTGTATTTGTAATAATATACTAAAAATAAATGCCGATATCAGGTCAGCTGCCTATTAAAACAAAGAATTTTTTTATATGTAGCTATTTTTTTTAACACTTTTACCATAGACTAGTATCATAGATTAATTATCTATGCTTTTACTGAAGAAAGTGAAAATTTTGATTTAATTTTTCAGAGAATCGACCTTTGGTTTTTCGTTAGCATTTTTTTCTTTTTATATAATTTTTAACAGTACCAAGTGCAAGTTAACACTTCGTTCTATTTAAAATTTTATACCTCGAATCAATTTTAAGTAACAAAATGTAACATTTTTTGATTCTTTAAAAAAGTAAGCCTTAGAAACCTTAGCCTTAAAAAAGTATGTATGTATTTTAATTCTTGAACTACTTTTTGACCTAATGCTTTTTAATTAATTCAAATCGGCGAAACATGTTTTTCATACAAACAATTTCTTGTAAGAATTCAAAAATATTAAATTACATATTTAATTTTTTAAGCTTAAACTTTTGCCCTAGTGAACGGAGTTAAACTGCAACCATGCAATATTAGACCGCTCAAGGAATATCTTGGCCAAATTTCAGCTCCCTAGCTCCACGGGAACAAACTTTTCTAAAGAATCAAAAAATGTTACATTTTGTTACTCAAAATGGATTCGAGGGTATAAAATTTGAAATAGAACGAAGTGTTAACTTGCACTTGTATTTTAATGTTAATATTCTTTTAAAAGAAAAGAAGCAAAAATTATACATACCTACAGTATGAGCTCGACAATTTGGACTCATTAAAATAGGCCTTGTTTAAGTTTTAAAATAGTTGAAATTATTGGATAGAAACGAATTTGCAACTTTCAACGCCATTTTTGAAAAAACTACAAATAGTTTTGTAATAAAATTAGTTTTTGTTATTATAAAAACCTATTATGAAAATTATAAAATAAATTATTTCTACAAAAATCTGTGATTTAAATTAGGCAGTATATGTTTAGCTTATTAAAACTTTATTTTATTTTATAAAATAAAAATCATCGAAAAACCTTCAAAGTACCTATTGAAATTTGGGTGTTGAAAAAACCAAAAGTTGAAAATAAGAAGGGAAAAATTATTGAGCGTACACTGTAATCTATACAAAATTCTTATTCTAAAAATTTTTATTTTACAATTTTTATTTACGCGAGCGATTATTATACAATGCATATTCATTGTAGCAAAAGTACAACAACAACAAGAAACATAGAAAAATCAAACAGAAAAAAAAAACAACAATAACCATCTATTTCAGCTTTGAAAGTTTGAAGTAGGTATGCTGTATTAAATAGGTATACATAACACTAGATGTATATGCATGTGCACAAAAAGAAAAAGAAAAGAAAAAACTATACCATCAATATATGTATATAGGATATACATACATATTTGCAAAATCCAATGAAACACATTATCTATTCTGTATACACTATATACAGTATAATATATCTATTATGTCATATTATTTAATGATCATTATTTTAATAACGGACAAGTTGTATACCTATATAGTTTTTGAATGAATTGACTCATAGTTTATATATGCGCTTATACATATTATTTCTCTACGTTTTTCGTTTTTGCGATCTGTATTTTTTTTTTCTGTATACGCAATTTCCATATTGGCTCTAAACATCCACGTTATTATTATTGTATATGTTTATACACTCATACACTCATACTGTTGATTTCGATTCATACAAAAATTATTCTTTCTATCAGAGCCTCCTTGGCTGGCCATCTGCAGGGAGAAAAATATTTTTTTTCAAGAAATTTTTATTTTGGTCTGTCTATATGGTATTTATATGGTTTTTGGTAGCACTAAATTATTAATTTTAAACTGCTGAATTCATACAATCATTCAACTTCATTGTTAATAAATTCAAATTCGAATTTAAAAACGGCGGAAAAATTTTTTTATAAAAAATTATGATTATACATATGTATGTACCTACTTTCTATTAATAAATAAAAATTAAGGAGAGATTTTTATTATATAAAACTTCTAATTAATATTATTAATTTTATTTTTAATTTTTTTTACGTTGAAAAAAGTTTTAAAGTATACTTTCAGATTATAGATATTAGATATTTATTTGAATTCAATTCAATCTAGAACTCAAGTTTGTATAAATAAAAAACAAAACTTTGAATTCTAGATCAAGGTGGTGTGGAAATAGCTTCCTTTAAAACAAAATTTTCATTATTTATCTTTAAAAAGCATCACCAGATTTGTTACAAGTTACAAGAAAAGTAACAAGAAATTTGTTATTTTCAACCTTTTCTATAAAAGGTTAAACTTGTATAAAATATAAGTCTTATTTCATTTCCTAGAATAATAACTTTAGAAAAAATGACGTTATTATTTGTTGACGATTATTATTATGATTTAATAAATATTTCTTAATACTTGTACCACAATCAATTGAATGTCGTTTTTCAGTTTTTTTTTCACATTATTATTAATAAGATTTAATTTTTGTAAATAAAATTTATTAATGAATTATAATTTAAATTATCATCTTTTTTTATATTATTATTATTATGATTTTGTACTGATTGTGATGACATTGATGATAAATTATTATTTTTATTCACTTTGTTTCAATATTATTTATTATTGTTATTAAAATTTATATACCTACCCTACCTATAATCATGGTCAATTTGACGTTTAACATCTGATTCATAGAACGCTGAATGCTGAATTGAAAAAAAAAAATTGAAAATTGAAGTGGGAATAATTTTATGTTTTATCTCTTTTCAGCTTTAATAATTTATAGTTCTATTTATTAAAGTGAAAGACAGACTCATCTTATATTTTTTTTTCACTCACACCAATAAGAAAAACAACAATTTTCACAGAATCGGGAACACAATTTGTTCTACAGTTAGTATTCTATATTTCTAAATTCTATGGCTCTGGAAAAGAAAAGATTTTCAGTGCTTCTGGCAGCCTCACCTCCTCACCAGAAGAATAAAAGAAGGCTTGATTCACTGAAAATATACTGATACTTTATTGTAAATTTGATTCGTTTATATACATAGATAAATTTTGCTTAATAATCAATACAAGAATACAATACATTATTTTGACAATAACTTAAAGTCTAATTACATTTATACTACATAATTTCATAACTTATAGGTAGGTACATTTCATATACAACATGTAATATTTATAGGCATTTATCTATACATATTACAATTGCAATAATTTCATATTACACTATGATTCATATATTAATATTAGAATCTTTATGCCTTTAAAGAATATTTTAATTATATTGCATTTTGTGTTGCTAGCTGTGGGTCAACGTAATTTACTTATTTTGCTGAGTTGACAAAATTGCTGACTACATATTTTATTAGAACATTAGTAAATGAATAAATATTATACTGTAATTTAATGGTGTAATATGACATTATTTTTAAGACAATAATAATTTGAATAATTAGTTATTATTGTTTTTAATAGTTGTGATTTAAAATCTTCTTCTAAAAGAATATTAAAATTTATTTAAAGTTTTATTTAAAGTTTGAACTGTTTGTTAAATAATTTGCACAGACTATAAAATGAAAAGTTTTATTTGTGAAGTTTGTGAAAATGGGCTTGCATTCAAGAATTCGTTGAAAAGGCATGTTCAAGCAACACATGAAGATCGTACAATTTGCAATATTTGTAAGGAGAGTTCCCCTTATGTTTTTAAAACAGAAAATATATTATCATAGAAAGATTGAATTAACAATTGATTAAACACTCATCTTTTAAATTCAACATAGAACTATTTGCAGAATATATGAAAGTAACTGCATTTTCGAAAACGTCAGATGATCGTCAATTGACGAAATTCAGCAATACAACGTTTTAAGCTGAATATCATCATCATCATTTGACGTACTTGAACAAAACGAAATGATGATGAGGAGGATATTACGATTTCAGTCAAATCATTTCAGTCTAAAATAATAATAATTGTCAGAAACGAAACTGAGTTTTCGTCTGCATACAAAGATATGATCGATAAGATTTACACAAAAAAGTAAGAGTTTCAAGGACGAGACAGTGGCTGGTCTTTTATAAGAATAATCACCAACAAAATTTCATGTATAGGTTCAATGCGTCTTGAGATATTGACCCCAGAAAAAGCAAATTTTGGCACTCACTCACTGATCGGTAATCAAAACCTCTAGGGTACTTCTAATGAGCCTAGAACCATGAAACTTTACACGTAGGTAGTGTCTAACGCGGAAGTTTCAACTATTCAATGTTGTGGAGATACAATTGCAAGAAATCCCCATAACTGAAACAAATTAACATATATAACGTTTGAGATAATAGGTGTAGTAAATTATACTTGCTATAATGAATAAATAATGTAATTATTACCTATAATTCAACAAAAATAATGTGAGGACATCTCACTTCCTTACTTCCAATAAAACTGCTATTGTCATATTTCTGGGAAATACGTATTTTAAAAGCATGATACTTAAAATTTCGTTAGAATTGTTAAATAGGGCTAGAGAAGCTTATAATACTATGATTTTTCCTATTGGCCAATAAAATATTTTAATTTAATTATAACATTATTAGATAAATTTTCGTTGTGTAGTATATCGAGTATAGTATACTATCCAACCAAAAACATAAATGTGAAAAGCGGCCAAGTTCTTATTCGTTAACTGTTGGTGTTGGGCCAGCTGAAGTAATGAAATCTGCATTAATGCCAAGTTCGAAGAACTTTTTCACATACAAAATTTCAATACAGAACGTTTAATAATTATGAACTTGACAGGTTTTAATTTTTAATTTTAAAAGTAATATAATATCAATAATTCATGTTAAATAAAAACCTGTCAAGTTCATAATTATTAAACCCTCTGTATTGAAATTTTGTATGTGAAAAAGTTCTTCGAACTTGGCATTAATGCAGATTTCATTACTTCAGCTGGCCCAACACCAACAGTTAACGAATAAGAACTTGGCCGCTTTTCACATTTATGTTTTTGGTTGGATAGTATACTATACTCGATATACTACACAACGAAAATTTATCTAATAATGTTATAATTAAATTAAAATATTTTATTGGCCAATAGGAAAAATCATAGTATTATAAGCTTCTCTAGCTCTATTTAACAATTCTAACGAAATTTTAAGTATCATGCTTTTAAAATACGTATTTCCCAGAAATATGACAATAGCAGTTTTATTGGAAGTAAGGAAGTGAGATGTCCTCACATTAGTTTTGCACAGCTCACTAATGTATCTTCTTGAAAATAGCCTCACTTTGAATGTCCAAAATAATATGAAAAAAAATTAAATTTTATACTTGAACCAATTTTCCTGAAATAGTCCAATAATACAAAACAAACCAAGAAGAAACATAAAATTTAAATTATGAAATCATGTCAATCCCAAATAAATAGTTGGTAAACTGAGCCAATGAGCTTAAAAAATTGAACTTTTTTATCACTTTTTACAGAGAACGAAATAATTTGGTAATTTAGTTTGTTTATTCACATAAATTGATTGTTTTACGCATGTAAGGAAATACATAACAAAAAATTAATTTTTACAGAAAATTACATTTTTCACTTAATATAATATTAATTCAAAATCTAAGCACCATAACAAAAAAAAAAAGCATCAATGGACGTAATCTGATTAAATGTTGATTTTGATATAGGTAATTTTCAATTATAGTTTTAATTGATAAATTAATTTTTGATTTACCTTTGAACATTTAATATAATTACACCCACTTATTTTGTGTGCCAACTAAATTAAAAAATGTATACTACATTTGATTTATTAATTGAAGTCAGTATTGTGCTTATGGAGGGAGTACCCGATGAGTTCGTTGCCCTTGGTAATATTTAATTTAAAAGATTTCCCTCGATTTAAATTGAGATCTGATCACCCCACATACGAGACAGATTTATACAAACGAAATGTAAAAGAGTATATAAAAGTATGCCTATCTTGCCTGTACCGACTTCAATTAATAAATCAAGTACACTCCGCGTCACTTGATTACGGCCACTGATTTTTTAAAGTTTTTTTGCATATTACTATAAATTTTTTCACGTGAGTATTAGTTTTTATGCTTGTATTTGAGAGTACATTTTGTTACGAATATAATCACATAAAAAAAATTTGAAAATATAGTACCGTTATTTGTGCAGTACTCATTAAGTACAATCTCTTCAAAAAACATGAATTTTTAATTCGTCACTTGATTACGGCCAGTATTGAAATTGTCTTAAAAAAAAAATTTGGCTGAAAAACAACTTTTTTGGTGTTATTTATATGAGATTTATTAATTTTTTATTATTTTCAATTAATTGTAATAATGATTGCTGCCTCCGTTGTGATGAATTGTTTCGAAAACTCGTGATAACATCTTCTATTCTGTCTATAATTTTCAATAGTTTCAAGGAAAGAACCAATTACAGTTCTTCTTCTTCCAATTTTTTCAGCAATTTGGCGATTTGAAGAGCCTTCTTGCTTCAAAACCTCGATTTTTGCCTTTTCACTTTCTATAAAATTTGATGTTATCACGAATTTTCGAAACAATTCATCACAACGAAGGCAGCAATCATTATTACAATTAATTGAAAATAATAAAAAATTAATAAATCTCATATAAATAACACCAAAAAAGTTGTTTTTCAGCCAAATTTTTTTTTAAGACAATTTCAATACTGGCCGTAATCAAGTGACGAATTAAAAATTCATGTTTTTTGAAGAGATTGTACTTAATGAGTACTGCACAAATAACGGTACTATATTTTCAAATTTTTTTTATGTGATTATATTCGTAACAAAATGTACTCTCAAATACAAGCATAAAAACTAATACTCACGTGAAAAAATTTATAGTAATATGCAAAAAAACTTTAAAAAATCAGTGGCCGTAATCAAGTTGACGCGGAGTGTACTTTATTTAACAATTAAAGTCAGTACAGGGGGTCGATTCTGTTTCGGTGAAGTGAAAACATGAAAAAAAAAGTTTGCACTTGACGTTTCACACACTGTTTTCACTTTTTCACTGCACAGTACCCAAATAAGCGATTCTTGTTGCGTTCGTGCAAACATAGTGCTGAATGAGGCGCTGATTTAAATTTTTTCACCGACGTGATATGAGAACTGTCAAATCAAGTAAAAAAAGTTGTGTTTTTGTATTGTTTATTGTAAAAACTTATATTTATAATGAAATCACAATTTTGCGACGTGTAATAAGTACATAATAAGTAATAACATAATAATAAGAACAAGAATTAAATACTGATAGGTGAAGGTCGAAGAATACGATCTTCTATTGTTACCACAAATTTTGCTTAAATCGCTGCTTTCAGTAATCAACGAATAAATAAAAGATTATTTTATGTAATTTCTTTCAAATACATATATATATAACTCTAAGCTTCTGAATTTAATTCAAACATGGATTTTAAAAAATCAATGTTTAATTTAGTAAATACTAGTAAGCAAATTTTGGAATAGTTATAGTTTTGCTACCAACATTATGTTGGAATAGTTTAAGTTTTGCTTGCAATGCCAAATTTTACAAACATTTTTCAGGGGCATCAATGCAGTTTTCAAAATTGAAATTTTTCAGATTAAAAGCCTTCAACACAACGAACATTTTGCCATCATTAACTCAATTTTTTCAAAAAGTGGAATAGATCAACTTTTGCTTTTAATAGTCTCATTTATACTATTAAATCTAATTTTATTAATTCTAACTCTTTTTTTAATGTAAACTTAATTTCTACTTTTCCATTTCTTTTATTTTTTTTCTTTTTATTATTAATAAATAATAATTTTAATGACAAATTTTTTTTACACTGATACTTTTCACAGTGCAAAAAATATTTTCATATGAAAACTTTTTGACATATTTTTGCACGTTTACACTGTATTAGAATCGGAATTAGCAGTGTAAGCGTGTAAACTGTTTACACATATTAAAAATAATAAATTTAAATTTTACAATAAAATTAAAAATACTGAATATCATTATTACCATAAATTAATTTTTTATTAATCAAGGCAATACTTCCAATAGCTGCGGCAATCCTGAAATTTGATCATTTTCTTTATACTCATTATCTTACCTTCCCGCCCGCCCGCTGACACGAATCAAACAACATTTACCAAGGTTAATATAATAAGTGCGTTCGAATCACACGATTTATCTGATAATTATTACTTCCACAGTTCCACATTTGTTCCACTTGCCTTAGTTCTCCATTATTTTCAGTAGATGTCTCTAGCTTTAAACTAATCTTAAAGTGAACAAAGTGATAAAAAATTTTTTGGTTCACTTGCTGTGTGGAACTAATCAAAAAAGAAGAAAACATGTTTAAAAAGTTGACATTTATTAATTGTTTATGAATTTCAAATTGTCAAGATGGAGTATGAAGTAGAAGTACTTTCAAGTAAGTATATTTACTGACAGTCAAAAATCAGCTAGCTGATATTTTTGACGTTCCAGTCATCCAAATTTTTCAGTTTAATATCGATTTGTACAATTTGAAGCTTCGCTTATTTTAAATCAGAACCGAACTGATAATATCAGATAAATCATGTGATTCGAACGCACTTAATATAGGTTACATCTTCCCATAGGCATTACCTACTTACAATAAAAAAGTGATCAATGTGACGTCACAAGTATCAAATAATTGACATAAAAAACAAACAAAAATTTCTTTCATATTTGGGAAGATGTAATCCAAGGTTAATATAATATATAGGTTACATCTTCCCATATATGAAAGAAATTTTTGTTTGTTTTTATGTCAATTGTTTGATACTTGTGACGTCACATTGACAACTTTTTTATTGTAAGTAGGTAATGCCTATGGGAAGAATGTAGATTCGAACGCACTTATTATATTAACCTTGAACATTTACTACTTTGAGTGGAAATCGGCTGCGCAACGAATTTATATTTTTTACTTCGGTTTTTTATTTTTCATAAAAACAAATGGCGAGTGGCGACTGGCGAGTGGCGACTGGCGAGTGGCGACTGGCGAGTGGCGACAGCCGACAACTGAATAAAATAAATCAGTTCAGTTGTCTGTTGCAGCGTGGCCAAATTAGAGACTTTGTCGCTATATCTAGCAACTTTTGTTGTTATGTTAGCGGGAAAATATTAGATTTAGCACCTAGCGACATATTTAGCGGCAAAACAAAAAATTTGGCGACTAAACTGGCGACTTCAAGCTTCTTTAATTTTATAAATTAATGTCTATACAAATTATGAAAAACTTATTAAATAAAATAACGAACTAAACAAATTGTTTAAAGAACTGCAACAAAGGCTTCCACATAATCTTGCAATTTTACAAAAAATGTCTAGTCTAAGCGTTGATGAAACATTGAAACAAAGTGAAGGTTTTGAAGTACTAGACTTGGCTAAATCACTGGGATATTGATAAAATGTTATCACAGTGGAGAACAATATCTTTTTCGAAATAGAACAACGCAAATGACACAAATTTGTTTTGGGCTGAAGTAAATGCTTTTAGAGATGCTGCTGATCAAAACCCTTTCAAAGAGTTATGCGACTTAGCTATTATTGTTCTTTCACTGTCACACTCCAACGCTGAGATTGAACGAGTATTCAGTACAATGAATTTAGTACAAACAAAGTTAAGAAATAAATTAGGCAGTGATACTCTTAATGCTATAATACTGATAAGAACGACGCTCAAAACTTTTGAAAACAATTGTTATTCTTATAAATTTCCTGCAGATCTAATAAGAAAGATAAGCACAAGTAATTTTTATTCTTTCCTTAAGGATAAGAAGTCGTTCAACTCCATTGTTGATGATAATAAACCTAATGAAGACGAAGATATTATTACTTTTTCGTCAGAATCTGAAGTTGAATAGAAACATTTTTACATCAACTTTTTTCGATAAAGTAACAATTTGTGACATTTTTAGATTTCATAATAATGAATTAATAGTACTGATTTTCCTATTTTTTTAAATTTATTCTCTTTTTTGAGAACTAAGAAAATTAATATTGGAGCTTTTATTTTTTTTTTTACATTAAAAATGTATTTGTTTTTGTTTTGTTATTTGTTTATTTGAATTATTATATATTTTTGTACTTTTTTAGTTTTTTAAAATAATAAAATTAAAGTATACATGTATACGTATGTCTAACGTCTTTTAGTTGTCAAAATGCCAAGTGTTGATTATACATTTATAATGTTTCAGTATATTTTTTAGAATATTGAATGACTTTTGTTTAGTCAGGCGTTGAACAGTTTTCTCTCCAAAAGTTAATTTTTTGAATATTTTTTTTAATGTTTTCAATAAATACGTAAAATTAAACTATTTTTATCTTTCCGTTGTTGATCTGTTGTTGAATAACTCCTGCTAATCTGTTCAATTTAGCAGAATTGTAATTTTTCGTCTGGCAGCGCTGGCTGGTAATATTTAGCGACTTCTGGCGACTTTTCACATTCGGTTTAGCTACTTTTCTTACTTACATTTGGCAACAGTGGTCTGTTGTCTTCACGCGATGTGACAGACAACATCGAACGGGAGGATGTACTTCTTTTTTCCATAATAAAAAAAAAATAAAAACTTCAAAAGTACAGGATGATTCGTTCTTAGAAATTAAAAAATTAGCGAACAAAAATTGGAATATCTCCTTGAAAATCGAAAATTTTTATGATATTTCCAATTTGAATTACTTCTTTATGAAATATAAAGATACACGAATGTGAAATTCGTACAGAAACTGCTTTTTTGAAAAATTTTTTCTGAACAAAAAAAAGTTGAAATGATTTCTGTACAATTTGAAACACCCCGTTAGCATATTTTAAATTTAAAAAGTACCTACATTTGTTAGGAAATTCAAAATCAAATTCGTATATTGAAAACATATGTAATTTTATATATCAAATAAAAATTTTATTAAATTTAAAATATAAAATTAACAATTTTGTGCAAATATTAGAAATAATAAATTTAAATTTAAAAAAAAATTAAAAGTGTTCTGAATATCATATTATTGTAATTTCTTACTTTTTTACAAACAAGGGCAATACTTAAAATTTCAACATATGCGGCAATCCTGAATTATAAAAATTTTTATTATTATTATGCGTATGCGCAACGAAACAAATATTTTAACAAAACCCCCAAGAGAGTATTTGTATACATACTCTGCTAATCTGTTTGTGTCTGTCAGTAGTTATTGAAAATGTAGAATTGTAGGTGCACCGTTTTCTTCATACTATACTCCAAAATAAATTTTTTAATGTAAAATTCACATTTTTAGTATATAATCACATGCTACTGTGGCTTCAAATGTGTAAGTAATTTTTTCTTATGCTACAATTATACTCTCCCGGAGGTTTTGTTAAAATTAAAAATATATTGCGGTGCGCACGTGCATAATAATAATAAATCCACCTATTGCCATCGTGATTGTGCTGTACGATAGGCAACATCGAACGATGGAATGTATTTCTTTTTTTTACTTTTTGTTTTTTTAATTTTAGAAGAACATTCTTAGAAATAAAAAAATTAGCAAAGAAAAATTGGAATATCATATTCAAAATCGAAAATTTTTATGATATTTCCAATTTAAGTTGTTTGTTATTGTTTGTAGTTAGTGTTGGTGGGGGGGATGCGGATTAGGCATCCACGAGCACTCATACAGGAGAGTCCATTGTACTCAGCGCCCCGTCTCTAATAAAATCTCTAGGGGTTGAGAACAGATGTCTTCCATTCTCATTACATCAGAGTTCCATGTACGCAGCCTTATTCTAGAGAAGGCTGGGCAACAGCAGAGATGGTGCTCTGTTGTTTCCGTTTCCTCCAGGCAGGCCCAACACGTTGGATCCCTGACCACTTTCATGACCGCCAGATGGTGGTTATACGTGTTGTGCCCTGTGATGAGACAATTTTTTCTACTAAGGTTTAGAAGAAATCTAGCCGTTCTTTCCTCAGGCTTTTTCACAAAGCGTTTCGTATCACTGCAACCAGATAGGGCAGACCATCTTTCCGCATGGAGTTTCTCTATGTGTTTGGTGACCTATCCACTGATCGAAGCGCAATTGATACCTATCGTTGGTTCCGGTCCCCATACAGAGTTAAGCGAGCCCTCCTTCTCAAGAGCATTGGAAAGTTCACAAACAATCATATGTAAAATTATCACAAACTCATCGGGTACTGCCTCCATAAGCACAATACTGACTTCAATTAATAAATCAAGTATAAATATCAGATTTTAACATTCTGGATACAAAACTTTTCCTAAACTTTAACAGCATAGCAAAAGAGTTTTGTAATTCTGTTGTCTACATCCAGTCCAGTTCAAATTTCAGACAAAAATCTACAGCAGGGAAAAAGCTTTTGATTTCTATAAAATTTGTCTCTCAAAAACTTTATCTCAAAACTTACATATGTATGGTTACGGCGGAGGGTGGTATGGTTCAGGGTGTTCAGTGAACACCCTAAAATTGTTATGAACCTGATCATTAAAATTTTCTAATTACATTCGAAAACAATTTTTTTTTTGTAACAAGAAAAGTAATTTTTTAATATATGTATTAGTAAAATCATCATAAGATATCAAAATTATCAAAAATATTTTTTTACTTTTCGTTTTTCTTTTTTTCTTCATAGAATTTTGTATGCAAGGTCTTCACATTTCAAAGTGAACATTAGAAAAATCGTACTACACTACACCATTATATTCGTTTATATTTTTCTCTTTTCAAATTCGTACAAAAACAATCGGCTATTACTTTGCAACAAACAAAAAATTCCAACTGACTTATCCCAATTTGCACCTTACTCACAAGTGGACATGTCCCATTTTGCAATTCACTTTGGTTTTTACAATAGAATTACATTAGGATTTAGTATAATTGGAAATTTTTTGACATGACAAATTGAAACCGCTTTATAAGAGCTGTAAAATGATATGAATAACTAAAAAAATAATTGTTTTAGACATATCCCCTTTTGCAAACAGACTCCAGATATATACATATATTATAATATAGCATAAAAATAAACAAATAATGTTTTCGCTTGTATGTGTGCATTTAATCTTCAGCATATATGTAAAATAAAATTTAAGTCATATGTATAGAACACAAAATTAACTATTGAAACTATTGAAAGCTTTTTCTTTTTCATAAAAAAGACAAATGTGATACCTCCCTCTCTGCCCGCACAGGGCCTGTTTACGGTTTTGTTTCATTTCCTTTTCGGATCTCTATTATATTTCAATCCTCCTTGTGTACCTGACTGATGATGTATGAAAAAACGAGTTTGAAAAGAGAAAAATATTATTGCTTTATATGGTGTACTATGATTTTCCTAATGTTCACTTTAAAATGTGAACACCTTGCATATAAAATTCTATGAAGAAAAAAAGAGAAACGAAATGAAGTAACCAAATATTATTCTCTTGTAATTTTCTGTGGATACTGTATTGTACATTTTGTACTGGGTTCATTTTAAAATATGAACCTGCCTGACTGATGTATGAAAAAACGAATTTGAAAAGAAAAAAATATAAACGAATATAATGGTGTAGTACGATTTTTCTAATGTTCACTTTGAAATGTGAACACCTTGCATACAAAACTCTATGAAGAAAAAAAGAGAAACGAAAAGTAAAAAAATATTTTTGATAATTTTGATATATTATGATAATTTTACTAATACATATATTAAAAAATTACTTTTCTAAAAAATTACTTTTCTTGTTACAAAAAAAAATTGTTTTCGAATGTAATTAGAAAATTTTAATGATCAGGTTCATAACCATACCACCCTCCGCCGTTGGTATGTATGTATATGTAAATATGACAATACCACCAAATGCGAAGGGTATGTTCATATTATTAAAAACTGAAATTTAATTCATATAAAATCAAACAACCGTTTTGAAAATCGTGTAGCCTATTTTTTCCTTTTCAACAAGTTTGGAATTTCGTAAACCTTCTTATCACGAAATCGTGATGTATTTTGTATTTACGAACAGCTTTTATAAAATATACGTCAAACGTGTGATGTAAAATTTCTCCCTGAACTTTTTTCTCGTATAGTCGTATTGCATCAGTTTGATATTATGCGAGACCAATTTTGAAATGTATTGCTAATAATTTTTATTTATTAATCCTTTCATTAAACTTTTAAAATACAAAAACCAGATATTTTTGACCAATCATGATGTAAATTTAATTATGACTAACCTGTAAAATTATGTTCTATTTAATTTAATCATTTTATTTAACTGAATCGATTGCAAACTGAAGAAAAGACCTAGAACATTTCCTTCAATATGTCTACATATATACGGCTTTAAAAAGTGAGCGCTCACCTATATATTATACAGGGTGTCCCGTTTGGTTTGCTTAACCTTGATACCAGTGGTAGGTCTCATCGAGACAAACAAAAAATCGTATCGGGGGGGAAATCCCAACGGTTTCGCCGCTAGAGGGCGTTGAAGTTTTTTTGCTCTTATTTTACGATGTACCCTATAACTTTTTGTAAGGGCACTCAAGGGTCATTTTGTGTTCAGAAAAAATGTAGAGAACCCTTTGCCCTTTTTAACGATACCTTACTTATTCCTCTATGTCTAACTGTTAAAAAGTTAGGCGCGTTCAAAGTCAAAATTTTGTGAATTTTTTCCAAATTTTTGTGTTTAACCCTGTCTTTCTCAAAAAAGGCTTAAATTTACCCCAAGTTTTTATTACAGTAAATAAAGGCTCAATTAGTTCTACATTGATTTGCTATCCTCATTTTTTTCAAAAAAATGCATAGTTTTCAAGATATTTGCACTTGAAAACTAGCATTCCAAGCACCTATTTTCAATTTACACTGCAATAAAAGCACGTGTCCAATAATACATATAATGAATTTCAGACTAATATTTTCAGATTTTTCATGAGGTCTTCCTCAATATCTCGAAAACTATGCATTTTTTGAAAAAAATTAAGATAGCAAATCGATGTAGAATCAATTGAGCCTTCATTTTCTGCAATCAAAAAGTAGGGTTAATATGGAGTATTTTTCGAGCAAATTAGGGTTAAAGTCCAAAAATTTGTGAAAAAATGACAAAATTATGGTTTTGAGGTCTTATAACTTCTGAATGGTCGGAGAAACAGCAGCAGGTAAGATGTTGATGGAAAGGCACAGGAGTCCTTCATAATTATGTAAAAGAGTTGGTGAGTCTAGCGTGCCCTTGTAAAAAGTTATAGGGTAAAATATGAAAAAAGTACCAAAAATCTTTAACCCCCTCTAACTCCGAAACCGTTGAGATTTCCCCCCCCCCACCAATACGATTTTTTGTTCCCCTCGCCAAGACCTATCTGTAGTTTCCCGGTCGGACACCGTAACAGAATCACCCTGTATATGTACATACCTAACTGCAAACTTAAATAAAGCGTGGTCTGTATCTGTAATCTTTTATTTTCCGAAACAAAAAAGGGTGATTAATATAGAGCACTTTTTGATAAAATGTGTAAAAATGCAAATTAGTAGTGGGTGTTTTTTGAAAAAATTGATTATAAATAAGCTTGAAGGTTTAAAAAAACTTTTAAAACATATACTTTTTGAAAATTGATTATAAAGCCTCTGTAACTACGATGATATTCGAGTAAGGAGTTGTTCGAGGACGTTTCGGAAGTTTCTCAGTAACTTACTCCGTTCTTTAAATTCATATTTTTCTAATATTCCATCATATTTAATTATTTTCAAGAAAGGGATCGATTCTAGACAGGAAGCATTCTATTCACTCATTCCATATCCGAAAACCCCATGTAAATCCGTTCACGTTTACTACCCTAAAACTCTTTCCAAAATTTCAATTACGTCACGAGGAACACTCTTACCCACAAAGGAAAAAGTAAGTGGATAAAAAGTATATAAAAAAAAAACTAAAATTTCATAGTATTTAAATAATTGTCTATGTGCTGCTAATATTTATTATAATAACTAAATTACACAAAGCCTTAAACAATTCTGAGATTTAATTCTAATCTTTTCAAACGTATAGATCTTTTATATTATTATTATTAATATACGAATGGAAATTTTCTTATCAATGTTATATATATTTTGTATTTTTAAATAGCATACACAGCATAGTACACATGGTGTTAATTTTCAGAATTTAAAACTAAAAAATCTAATTAAATGCAAGTATGTACTACCAATGAGCATAGAAACTAATAAGACTTGGCTTTAGTACAAATCTATGAAAATAATTTTTTATTCAAAAATTCGTCTCGTATCCCAGTGAGAGCTTTTATTTTTCAAATCTAAAGCTTTGTTAGCTTAGAACAAAACCATTATAAACTTCATTTGTAAGAATGATTATAGATTAACACAATAGATATTTCGCGTAGTACATTTGTATTTTCACTCTATTTCATTAAAGGCTCCTAAACGAAACCTTCTTGTCTGTCCTATCTGGCGAGCAAAAATAGAACTAACGTTTTGAAATTCAATTCAAACTTTAAAAAAATGATCGAGTGATTTTTTTTATTATCCAATTGCTCATGCCAATGATTATAGATTAACACAATAGATATTTCGCGTAGTAAATTTGTATTTTCACTCTATTTCATTGAAGGCTCCTAAACGAAACCTTCTTGTCTGTCCTATCTGGCGAGCAAAAATAGAACTAACGTTTTGAAATTCAAACTTAAAAAAAATGATCGAGTCGAGTGATTTTTTTTATTATCCATTCGCTCATGGTCATGCTCTTGTTATTTTTTTTTTTGTGTATAACCAAATCAAACCAGTTTCCAGTATAACATTGTGTATACCTATTTATATAATATGTATATATAACAATGTATATACATATATGTATATGTGTACATATTTTTGCATGTTCCCAAATGCGTGTTTACCGTCTGTGCACATTTCATTTAATATTTGTTTTTTTTTCTCCTTTTTTTAAAATTTGTTTCATTGGTTAGTATAATATTTTTTATTTTTTCATCCATAGAATATCAATATGTATGTATTGTATTGCATAGGAATATGAATTAGAATTTGTTTTCTGATTATTGAATGCATGATAATATGAAAAATTTACCCAATTATTTTTATTTTTTTATAGTTTTTGAAGCTATGAGAAATTTTACTGAAATCCAGAATCCAGATCCCGCTATTTTTTGTATTTATTTTATGTAACTATATTTTTTTTTCTCAAATGAAAAAGGGAATTAAGATATTTTGTTTTCAATTCAGGTAGGTATCTAATTAACAACATTACAATACACATTTAAATACATTTTATTTACCCATATTTATATTTCAAAATGTTACATAATGTGATGTAGTTAGATATGTTGGACTCTACAAATTTTGATCAATTAGGTGTACCTATAAAATTTTATTAAAACCTTGCAGCCGGGAGATGATCACAGTCATTATTAGAAAATTAGAAAATCGCTAATGCTTGCAAAGAGTTTTAACATTATAATGTACGTGCATTATAATATACAGTAGCGATCATGAAAGTCGCCTAACTAATAATTTCTAAAAACTTTTCTCGATACTATCTTTAAATTTTGGTGGAGATGGATGATATTTGTTTTTTAACTAAGTGTGTGTGTTTTTTAAGGTATATTTTCTATAAGAAAAGAAAAACCATACATGATTCTGTAATATAGCTTAATAAATAAATTATTTTTAGAAAAATGAAAATTATTTCAGTCATGCGTTTTTTCCGCTACTGTATAAACTACAATCTGCATATACAAAAATACATACTTGTATGTATATGCTAAATAAGAAAAATACAAAATTGAGAAAAAAACAGTGACTTCAAGTTTACAATAAATTTTGTATTTAGGTGCGAAGCAACAACAAAACTCAAATACGGTATTATAAAAAAATTGTAAATTTGGTTGGGTACTTGAAAAATGAAAAATAAAAACAACAATTATTTTTTTATTTGTGTTGTTTTTGTTCATATATTAATTATAAATTTTCATATAGTACAACATCAATAAAAAAAATTGTATGATGATGTCATGCACATTTACTCCGTCCTCATTTTCCATATAAAATTGTCTAATTACAGTTTTGAGGATTTTTGTGTATGATAAATTTTTTTTTTATTGCAAAAACGGTCATAACGTATTTTTAAATCTAATGTTCTAAGCGATTCCTTCTTGTCTGTCCGCTCTATGAACAGATTTAGAACTAAAAATTTATTTTTCAACAGCTTTTCTGTTCCGGAATATCTACTTCCTATTAATTATCTTTGCTCATGCTCTTGTTATTTTTTTTTTTTTTTTGTGTATAACCAAATCAAACCAGTTTCCAGTATACATTTGTGTATACATACCTATATTTATATAATATATATAACATATATAAATGTATATATACATATATATATGGTATGGTATGGTATGAAGGGCTGTTCGCTTCGGGAGAAACGATTTCACTCGGAGGCCTAAAGGCCCATTGTGAATACCCTTTTTGTTTTGGATAATGTGGGAGTTGGCTTATCCTGAAAACCATTTCGATTTTTGTATGAATCTATTTAAGTCTTTTAGTGCTATCTCAGCTATGTCGTCCAGACCGTCGAAGAACCTTGCTCCCAAACAAGCGAGTCTTCGTTCTTTTAGAGCTGGACATTCGCAGAGTAAATGCACTATTGACTCTATTTCTTCTTCATCTCTACAACTTCGGCAGAAATCGTTCGATGGTATGCCGAGTTTATTGGCCATAGCCCCTATAAGGCAGTGTCCAGTAATCACACCGACAAGTTCTCGAACTTGTTTTCTTTGAAACGTTAGTAGAGCTGCGGTCTTTTTTCCGTTTATTTCCGGCCACATGCTACGGGTTATGGAGCAACCACCAGTAGTCCTCCATTGTTCCGCAACCATGTGTTCGAAATAGCAATCAATAAGGTATTTTGCCTTGCTGAGAGGAGGGTCTATCTCTACAGCAAATGGGTCAAAGTTTGTGTCGTATCCTTTTCTAGCAAGTTCGTCAGCCTTTTCATTTCCCTCCACGCCGACGTGACCAGGAACCCAGCAAAGTCGAACCCTGTGCTGTGTAAGGACTTTTAAGGCTTTGACGCATTTTTCGACACATCTTGAATTTATCTCGTTGGAGTTTAACGCTCTTAGTGCTGCTTGGCTGTCCATGCAAATTGTGATTTCGGCGGGCGAAATCTGCATTTCGTGAACAGCCTGTGCAGCTTCCATCACCGCGTATACTTCTGCTTGGAAAATACTGCAGTCTTTAAGTCTAAAAGACTTCTTGATCTGCAATGTTTCTGAGAAGACTCTTGCTCCCGTGCTTTCTCCTGTTTTCGATCCGTCAGTGAAGATGGCGAATCCCCTAATAATGTTATTAGGAGTTGTCCATTCTTCTCTTTTAGGTATGAGAACAGTGTATGGTTTTTCAAAGTCATATTTGGTTTTCCTGTAATCGGTTTTGGGTGGTAATCCAATTTGACTGAAGGTGTCCAAAATGACTGAATGTCCTTTGTTTTGTGGTTTCCAAAAGCCGTTCTCTCTTAGTCTAAGAGCTGCTTTGGCCGCCACGCTTTTTATAAATAGCTCTATGGGTTGCAGGTGTAAAATAGTTTCCAAACCTAATTGTGGTGTGGATTTAAGTGCACCTGTGGTACCCAAACACGCTAGTCTTTGTACTTTTCTTAAACTGTTGAGGTAGGATTTTGTATTTGCGGTTTCCCACCAAATCAGTGCCCCATATGTAAGAATTGGTCTAACAATCGCTAAGTACATCCAGTGTACTATATGCGGTTGCATGCCCCAGTTCTTGCCGAAAGTTCTTTTGCATGCATAAAGTGCATTTAGTGCTTTCCTTGTTCTCTCTTCCGTATTCCGTTTCCAACTTAGTTTGGAGTCGAATATTATGCCAAGATATTTGGCTTCAGGAGAGAGTTTAAGTGTGATACCTTGGAGTCTAGGAAGATCCCATTTAGGTATTTTGTACTTTCTTGTGAAGAGGACTAGTTCTGTTTTATCAGAATTGACTTTAAAGCCACTAGTCTCTGCCCATAACACAACTTCTTTTAGCGCAGAGTTCATAATTTCACTAATAACTGGTAAGAATTTACCTGTTATTAGTATGACTATGTCATTCGCATAGGCCACTACTTTGATGCCCTTCTGTGCTAGGGATTTTAGGATCTTGTTAAGTGAGATATTCCACAAGAGAGGCGATAGCACTCCCCCTTGAGGTGTACCTTTCTTAACTATTTTCCTAATTGAAAATTCCCCCAAACTGGAGTTGATAACTTTGCTTTCTAGCATAGTTTTACCCAGTGTGTTATCGTATTTCCACAGCCAGTGTCTTCCAAGGAAGCGACTATGGTTTCTATTTTCAGATTGTTAAAAGCTCCTTCTAGATCAAGGAAAGCTGCCAGGGTGTATTCTTTTAGGCTGAGAGATTTCTCAATCGTTCTTGTAACCTCATGCAGTGCCGTCTCAACGGATTTGCCTTTGGCATAGGCGTGTTGGGCGTCGCTGAGGAACTTGGTTGACTCGAGATGTTGCCTGAGACACAGATCAATTAGTCTCTCAAGTGTTTTTAGTAAAAACGATGATAGGCTAATAGGTCGGTAGTCTCCTGCTTTTGTGTGACTGGGTTTTCCCGCTTTGGGAATGAAGGTCACTCGTACTTCTCTCCAGCTTTCTGGAATATATCCTAACTTGAGACATGCCTTGAAGATTTTCGTAATCAAGGGTGTAATACTACTTAAAGTATATTGCAGCATGGCTGGTATAATTCCATCCGGTCCTGCAGATTTGTAGGGTTGAAAGGATTTTACTGCCCATGCTACCTTTTCCTCGCTTACATATTCTCCTATAGCTGTCTCACTTGTAGCCGGGAGAGTTGTCGGCACATTATGTTGACAACCCTCCCAGTTTGTACATCCGGGAAAGTGAGTGGAAATAAGCAACTCAAGTGTTTCACAGCTGTCTTCTGTCCAAGAGCCATTTTCCTTACAGAGGTTTCCAGTTGGAATTGGATTTTTGGCTAGGATCTTACGTAACCTAGCCGCCTCTGTTGTTGACTCTATGTTGGAGCAGAAGTTGGCCCATGATTTCCTTTTGGCTGCCCTCGTTTCCCTCTTGTACTCGTTAAAGCTAGAACGATACGCGTTCCAGTCTTCTTCAGATTTCGTTTGTTTGGCTTTGTTAAAGGCTTTTCTGGTTTTAGACCTGAGGAGTCGTAGTTCCTTTGTCCACCATATTGCATAGTGTCTTTTAGGCGGCCGACTAACAGGACATGATTTACTGAAAGCCTCCGTAAAAGTACTGGTAATAAGTTTGACTGAATCGTTTATCTGTGTCTCACTTGAACATTCGCTTGCCGAGACAAGTTGCAGTCTGTTTGAGACAATTTCAGAGAATTTTATCCAGTCTGTCTTGGTAGGGTTTCTGAAAGGTTTGTTCATTGTTTTCTTGAAACTGATAGTGAAAGTTATTCTAAAATGGTCCGAAAAGGAGAATTTAGATGATACTTTCCAGTCACTAATTCTATCATAATCTACAAATTGAGTCAAAGTTAGATCTATTACTTCTTGCCTAGATTTGTTTTGGAATGTAGGATGACTACCCCTGTTACATATTTCTAGTTTTGTTAGTAATATGAATTCAAACATTGACTCACCTCTTTTATTTATGTTCGAGCTGCCCCACTGTGTGTGATGGGCATTTGCGTCCATTCCTATCACTAAGTTTGCTCCGGTGTCACCGGCATGTTTCACCAGACTCCTTAGTGTATCGGTTGGAGGGTTTTCTTCTTCGAATGGTAGATATGCGGATGCAAGAATGAGTTTAGGCTCATTTTTGCGCTCACACATCACCACCGTCAGATCATTGTTGCTGAAACGATGAGAGAACAGAAAATATTGCTGTTTTCTTATCAAAATACAACTTCTTATCCTACCTTCTTTTTGGGAATGGAAGAGATTATAGTGTTTTGATCCTAATCCTTGAATTTTGCCTCTGGCGAGCCACGGTTCTTGGATTAGGGCCACATCTATGTTCTCCTCCGCCATGAAGAGCAGCAGGTCGTCGGTAGCTGCCCGGGAGTGATGCAGATTTATCTGCACCACTCTGAGCTTATTGACTTCCCTCATTTCTGCCGTACAAAGGACAATCGCGTCAATTACATTTTCACTCATTTTGACTTAGATATATTTATGATATAATATATAGTTATACATATGAACTAGTGGAAAAATTAAATTATATATATAATATATAATATATAGACATATTTTTTAATAGAGAATTTTTCCTTCAGTTCATATATATAACTATATATTATATCATAAATATATTTAACTCAAAATGAGTGAAAATGTAATTGACGCGATTGTCCTTTGTACGGCAGATTTGAGGAGATAGTGAACTTCAGACTACCGAGTCCGAACTTCACCACCCCTGCTGCCCTTCTCAGGAATTTGGCCGACTCACTGTCAACCGCAATCCTGAGGACTATTCCGTTATTCTCTTTGGTTGTTGAAGTCAGGATTTTCCAGTTTCCCGTGCTTAGTCCCTGGTTCTGCACTTCAATTAGCTTCAGTATGGATGTGATCTCCGGTACTGGAGGTGGTATCCATACATGTGCCAATTCGCGCAGTGGCAGGGACGAAGCTGGAATCACTTCAATCCTGGCGCCTTTCCAGAGTTCTCCTATGTTGTGTATGCAGCTGACAAGGAAATCATATGATTCCTTATTACTACATCCCACAACCTTCACTCCTTTCCGCCATCCAGCACCATCAAATTTGCAGATGTTATGTGCATCTGCGTTTCCGCTGGTAGCTATCATAGCTTCTAGGATTTTAGCTTCCACCTTCAACCAGTTTTCTTTCGTTAGCTTCCCATAAGGGTCGCTACGATCGATCACTGCCAGAGTGAGTTCTTCACTGCTGTAGAATCCGGTTTTAGCTTTCTTTTTTGAGTTCCCTGGTTTTTCTTCTGCTGAGCGAAGTCTCTTGGGAGGTCTTGCTAGTTCCTTTTCCTCTAACTGCACAGTTTCCGGATTCAGGTTTAGCTTTTCCTTTGCGATTTCGCTCTTAGCGGTATTGGTACCGGCTTTAGGTTTCGAGGAGCTAGGATTCGCCTTTTTCAGACTTTTCCTTCTTACCTCCGTACCCGCGGCTTTCCCGTCGCCTTGTAGTTCGGTACTTGCTTTGGAGGTGGAGGGGGTAGGATTCGTCCTCTTATGAAGAGTTATTCCAATTACCTCCATTTCCTTTGCGTTCCCTTTTTCTCTTGTTGTTAAAGTTTCCGGAAGTGTTACGTTACCCTGACGTTTCTCGTACACTTTAACTATCTTTTTATGCTTTTTTATAAATCTCTTCTCCCTTTCTGTTAAGGTTGAAGGATCTTTTTTGGCCATCTTTTTAAGAAATTTGGTGGAACTTTTATAGCCAGATTTGGCTTTTTGTTCTGCCCGTTTTTCTTTTTCCGGCATATGTACATCATTTTTTCCTAGTGGACGTTCCTCTGTCTCTGCTTCCATGTCTGAGTCCCCACTGGACTGAGAGAGGACCTCTCTCAGCTCATTGAGACTCATCACGTTTTTGAGCAGAGGTGTGTCTTTAGGAGATTCTGATGTTGCATCTTGCCTCTTAGTTGACCTTTTGTTCTTTTTATTTCCATCAGGTGAATTTCTTCCTTCATGCCCCTGATGAACAGCATGATCTTCATTTTTATTTTTATTTGTTTCCGGGACTTCCATTTTGTTCCCACGAGTAGTTCGGAAAGGGTGGTCGACCACTGCAGAGCCGAAATACAGTGGCAAGGCACTTTGTACAACCGACCTTGCCCGAGCATCGGAGGGGACCGTTCGAGACCAGCTCATTTATCACCTGCTGGTCAAGCAGCCGCTCGGCACGGTTCCTGCACACCTTCGGTTTAGGTGAGATTTGGAGGGTTTACTCCCTTTGTGCTTGGCTTTGTCTGATATCTCCGAAACTGACCTGTTCGACATGGGTGACCCTACTGGAATAACAACTGTTAAACCGTCGACATAGCTCAGTTCTTCTCAGATATACGCAAACCTCTCCACCACGACAAGGTGCAAGCACTTCGAAGAGGAACATATATATATGTACATATGTATTTTTGCATGTACACAAATGCGTGTTTACCGTCTGTGTACATTTCATTTAATTTTTGTTTTTTTTTCTTCTTTTTTTAAAATTTGTTTCATGGGTTAGTATAATATTTTTTATTTTTTCATCCATAGAATATCAATATGTATGTACATACATTATGTATGTATATGTAAATATATTGTATTGTATAGGAATATGAATTAGAATTTGTTTTCTGATTATTAGTTGCTTTCGATTTGCCACTTTCAAGTACTTGCGAGTAGATAAGGTGGAAGTCTGTGCTAAATCATCTACTCGTAGCTACTCATGTAAAATTTTTCAAGTAGATACAAGTAGTTACGCACAATTTTTACAACAGAGGGCTTTATAGTTTAAAACTAAGAGCACTAGATATGTTTTTCTTTTTTGTATGTATATATGACAAAATAAAAATTATTTTTAGGTTTTGACACCTACCAAAATTTTTGTGTCGTTCGATTTACCCATTTATCCAAGACACATTTTAGTACTCGCAAGTACTTGGAAATGGCAAATCGAAAGCAGCTATTGAATGCATGATAATATTGATAATATAAAAAATTTACCCAATTATTTTTATTTTTTTTATAGTTTTTGAAGCTATGAGAAATTTTTCTAAAATCCAGATCCCGCTTTTTTTTGTTTTTATTTATGTAACTATATATATTTTTTCAATGAGAAAGGGAATTAAGATATTTTGTTTTCAATTCAAGTACCTAATTAACAACATTACAATACACATTTATATACATTTTATTTACCCATATTTATATTTCAAAATGTTACATAATGTGAGGTAGTTAGATATTTTGGACTCTACAAATTTTGATCAATTAGGTGTACCTATAAAATTTTATTAAAACCTTGCAGCCGGGAGATTATCACAGTCTGTGAAATTAAACGATGTTTTCTTCTCCAAAGTCCAGACAAGAAAGAAAATTTATTTTCTATAATTTTATAAAATTAGTCTGACCTAACTGTTACAGAAATAAAATATGTATAAGCATAATATTTACAATTAACAAAAGAATTACAGTTTGTCGTTACAATAATAAAAAACAAATTTATAATTACAGGGTGTAAAGAATTTTGATACAATATTTTTCTTCACACTCCCTCTTTTATCAAACATTCCTTTTTTATTTTTCTTTGTGAATTGAATTTATTCCTATAATTTTTCGAAACTTAAGAAACTTTTCTTTATACAATGCTTTAGTGAATATATCTCCTAACTGTTTCTCACTAGGTATGTATTTCAAATCAAACATTTCTTGTTCAAAATTTTCTCTAATAAAATGGTACCTTATGTCTATGTGCTTGGACCGTTTATGAAATTCTGGATTCTTTATCAGACGAATGGTGCTTTGATTATCGACGAAGAGGGTGGCCATAATTTCCACTTCAGGTCTCAAGTCTTTCAAAAGTTGTTTGATCCAAATCAGTTCTTTAATTGCTTCTGCTGCAGCTATGTATTCAGATTCAGTTGTTGATAGTGCAACAGATTTTTGTCTCTGCGAAAGCCATGATATAGGGCTATTCCCAAGACAAACTAATACTCCACTAGTTGACCTTCTAGTATTCATGTCTCCTCCATAATCAGCATCACTGAAAATATTTTAAGCAAATTGATTTTTATTTGAAAAAATTATACCATGATTCTGAGTTCCTTGTAGATATTTTAGTATACGTTTGACGGCATTAACACAATCAGTAGTTGGTCTATCTAAGTATCTGCTTACAACACCCACAGCATACGCCAGATCTGGTCTTGTAGCTACTGCCAAGTACACTAGGCTGCCCACTGCTTCACGATATGGAAAGAGAGAGTCAACTCTTGAGTCACTTTCCTGAAACTTTAATGCTGGATCAGTTGGTGTATATACTGGCTTTGAATTTTCCATATTGAATCTTTTTAAGATTTTTTTTATATATTGCGACTGATGAATAAAAATAAACCCATCATTATTGCGTTCAATTTCTAGACCTAGAAAAAGATGTGCCTCTGAACTTTTGACTTCAAGTTCTTGTTGTAGATGATTCAGCAGCTTGTTGATTTCTTTATGATTTGATGCAGCAATTAAACCGTCATCGATATAAATCGCCAACAATGTTTGCTTGTCATTTCGTTTGCTCCTAAATATGCATGGATCCGCTTTGCTTGCTTCAAAATTAAATGTCTCGAGAAAATTCGTAAATTTCTTGTTCCAACACCTGGATGATTGTTTTAACCCATATATGCTTCTTTTTAGCTTGCATACTCTTTTAGTACCATCTTTATAACCTTCTGGTTGTTTCATGAATATTTCTTGTTCTAAGTCACCATATAGAAACGCAGTTTTTATATCGAATTGCATTAAGATCAATTATTCAACTGACGCTATTGAGAGCATTGTTCTTATTGAAGTGAATCTTACAACCGGACTGAATGTTTCTAAATAATCAATTCCATATTGTTGACCAAATCCTTTTACAACCAATCTCGCTTTGAATTTTTCGGTTTTACCATCAATAGTTTTTTTGATTTTGAAAACCCATTTATTGTCTAAAATTTTCTTATTTTCAGGAGGTTCTACTAATTTCTATGCTTCATTCTTCAGTTGAGATATTATTTCTTCATTCATAGCAGTTTTCCATTTTTCACAATAAGCTGAGTTTATAGCTTCTTCATATGTTTTAGGTTCATCATATTCAGCAACAAAAGCGTAGCCATTATTTAACAAATAGCAGTAAGAAATTTGTTTTCTTGGTCTCAAATTGCGCTTTTCAACATTGTCTTCATCTTTATTTTCATCTTGTTTCAACGGACTTAGAAAAACTTCATCTTCAGAATTTTCTTCTGGTTTTTTACTTTGCAATATTTCATTAAAATTATTTTCCATATTTTCTTGAAATACTTGTTCAGTTTTTATATTTGAAGTATCTTGATTCTTCTGCGCGTTTTCTCTTGTTTTGTTTTTAACTTCAATAGTCACTTCATCTTGATTTGCCGATTCATTGAAAACAACATCACAAGATATTTCTACTTTCCTTTTTTCTGGTAAGCATATCCTAAAACCTTTCGTATTTTCACAATATCCAACAAATATTCCTTTCGTTGCTTTTTCCTCGAGCTTTTTTCTCTTCTGCGATGGTATATGAACATATGCATCACTACCAAAAATTTTAAGATGGTCTATTTTTGGACTTTTATTAAACCAAAGTTCATAGGGAACTTTACCTTCAGTAGGACTTCTGGCTGTTCTGTTTAAAACATAAGATGCTGTATTCACAGCTTCTGCCCAAAATTTCTTACTTAGATTTTTGCTTTGCATAAGAGATTTTGCAGCTTCCACTAGAGTACGCATTTCTCTTTCTGCACGTCCATTTTGTTCTGGAGTGTATGGAACAGATTTC
Source organism: Bombylius major (assembly GCA_932526495.1). Taxonomy (NCBI): domain Eukaryota; kingdom Metazoa; phylum Arthropoda; class Insecta; order Diptera; family Bombyliidae; genus Bombylius; species Bombylius major. Next base: position 25,443,657 of record OW052044.1, on the reverse strand, counting down.
TGATGGCAAATATTGTTTTTTCTTAGCAACGATTCAACTGCTTTATTTACATATTCTAACCCGTTGTCAGACCTCAGTGTTTTCAAATTGTTACCTGTTTCTATTTTTATATCTGTTATAAACTTTTCAGTTACAGCATATACTTCTGACTTTTCTTTTATAAAATAAACTTTACGATAGCTAGAGTAGTCATCCTTGAATAGAACGAAGTATTTTGCTGCACCATATGATGTCTCATGCATTGGCCCACAAATGTCTGTATGCACAAGCTCACCAGGTTTTGTGGCTTTGTTGTCACTTCTTTTGAAGGTGGATCGGTGTAATTTTGATGTAACACAGGCTTCACAGAATAAGTCATTCGTTTCTTTGAAGTTTATAGCAACACTCCTTAGAAATCTTTTTACTTGATCGAAATTTTGATGAGCAAGTCTCTCATGCCAAAGTTTCAAAGTTCCAACTTCCTTGAATGCAGAATTAGCTTGAATGTTACTTTTATCTGAAATTACTTTAAACATTAATTTAAATAATTTATTTTTACGAAAACCTACTGCCATGACTTCATTATTTTTCAATAGTTCACATTTTTTATTATCAGATATTAATTTTAATCCTTTGTCTAATGCACAATTAGATGAAAAAAGATTCAGTTTTATGTCAGGTACATAAAGAACATTTGACAGATACTTTTCTTCCCAGTCAATATTGTTGTATGAAAGTATATTGATATCACCACTACCATAGGCTAGGATTGTTTCTCCATTACCGACACGAACTGACATAGGTTTTTCAAATTTTTTATAATTAATCAACCATTCAAAATTCGGAGTCATATGATCACTTGCACCTGAGTCTAAAAACCAGTCATTAGGATAATTTAAACTAGAGTATAAACACTCACTGATTAATGCATCACCACGTGTTTCAGATGTTTTTTGCACCTTTTCATCCCCATTTTGTTTTTGCTTCTGAAAACGAACCGGACATTTTGCTTTCCAGTGACCACGTTGTTTGCATACGAAACATTTATCAGATTTTTGTTGTTTCTTGTAATTTTGGTTGGTATGATTTTTCTGAACTTTCTTGGCTACCAAAGCTTCAGAACTTGTACCTATATCTTGCTGCAAAATTCTAGACTCTTCCATAAGTAGTCTACTGGTTAAGTTTTGTAGCGTTTGTTCATTTTTAGCTGTAGACTCCCATGCACTATAAAAGTGGTTATAACTTGATGGTAAGGTCATCAAGATCTTAGTGATTATCATCGATTCAGATATATCTTCTCCTAGATCTTTTAACTGTTGAACTAATTTTTGGAGTTTCGAGATATGCACACTCATGGAATCACCCGTTTCCTTTCCATAACTATAAAATCGTTGTTGCGACAAGTGAATACTGGTATGAGTTTTTTGTTCATATACACTTTCCAGTTTTTCCCACATTTCACGTGCAGTTAAACAGTTCATAATATGTAATGTTGGTTCTTGTCCAATAGTCGTAGCTATTATTTTCTGTGCTTTACCATCCTTTTGCTTCCAAAGCTTTTGAATTGCGGCAAAATCTTCATCCTTTTGACCTGCTGCTTTCGTTGGAGCTGGAGAAGACCCATCAATCATGTCTAACAAATCCGATGCATTTAAAATAATTTTTACTTGGAATTTCCATGTTAGCCATTGTTCTTGTTTTTGTAATTTATCAATTCGAATTAGTTCACCTTCCATTTTGAATTATTACAGTCTTTAAACACGAATAGCTAATTACAAATCAAAAATTTTAAATATTATAATTCAAAGGTTTCTTTTGCAATAATATTATTTCACACACTATTTTATTTATATCCAATAGAGTATCCCGGAAATTTTACCTTTATCACAAAACCCTTTTTTTTAAAAAATAAATTTAATTTTAATTTTCTTTAAATTTACTTTACCATGTGCCTGGGCCCATAACCTGTGAAATTAAACGATGTTTTCTTCTCCAAAGTCCAGACAAGAAAGAAAATTTATTTTCTATAATTTTATAAAATTAGACTGACCTAACTGTTACAGAAATAAAATATGTATAAGCATAATATTTACAATTAACAAAAGAATTACAGTTTGTCGTTACAATAATAAAAAACAAATTTATAATTACAGGGTGTAAAGAATTTTGATACAATATTTTTCTTCACACAGTCATTATTAGAAAATTAGAAAATCGCTAATGCTTGCAAAGTGTTAACATTATAGTGTACGTGCATTATAATATACAGTAGCGGTTATGAAAGTCGCTTAACTATACTATTTTTCTTTTTGGATGTCAGTACAGGCAAGATAGGCATATTTTTCTATATTCTTTCACAAATTGTTTGAATAAATCTATCTCGTGTGTGGGGTGATTAGATCTCAATTTCAATCGAGGTGAATCTTTTAAATTAAATATTACCAAAGATAATTAATAACAAGTAGATACTCTAAAACAGAAAAGCTGTTGAAAAATAAATTTTTAGTTCTAAATCTGTTCATAGAGCGGACAGACAAGAAGAAATCGCTTAGAAGATAAGATTTAAAAATACGTTATGACCGTTTTTGCAATAAAAAAAAAATTTATCATACACAAAAATCCTCAAAACTGTAATTAGACAATTTTATATGGAAAATGAGGACGGAGTAAATGTGCATGACATCATCATACAATTTTTTCGTTGGTTTGTACCATATGAAAATTTATAATTAATATAAACAAAAACCACACACATATAAAAAAATAGGTAATTGTTTTTATTTTTCATTTTTCAAGTACCCAACCAAATTTACAATTTTTTTATAATACCGTATTTGAATTTTGTTGTTGTTTCGTACCTAAATACAAAATTTATTGTAAACTTGAAGTCACTGGTTTTTTCTCAATTTTGTATTTTTCCCATTTAGCATATACCTACAAGTATGTATTTTTGTATATGCAGATTGTAGTTTATACAGTAGCGGAAAAAACGCATGACTCAAATAATTTTCATTTTTCTAAAAAGAATTTATTTATTAAGCTGTATTACAGAATCATGTATGGTTTTTCTTTTCTTATAGAAAATATACCTTAAAAAACACACATACTTACTTCAAAAACAAACCATCATCCATCCCCACCAAAATTTAAAGATAGTATCGAGAAAAGTTTTTAGAAATTATTAGTTAGGCGACTTTCATGACCGCTACTGTATATTATAATGCACATTGCACGTACATTATAATGTTAACACTTTGCAAGCATTTTAGCGATTTTCTAATTTTCTAATAATGACTGTGATCATCTCTGCTGCAAGGTTTTAATAAAATTTTATAGGTACACCTAATTGATCAAAATTTGTAGAGTCCAACATATATCTAACTACCTCACATTATGTAACATTTTGAAATATAAATATGGGTAAATAAAATGTATTTAAATGTGTATTGTAATGTTGTTAATTAGGTACTTGAATTGAAAACAAAATATCTTAATTCCCTTTTTCAATCAAAAAAAAAATATGTAGTTACATAAAATAAAAACAAAAAAAAGCGGGATCTGAGGGTCTATTCTGTTTCGTCGAAAAAATGAGAATGAGAAAAACTTCGCATTTCATTTCTCATTCCAATTTCTCATTTTATTTTTTCATTTTTCTCATTAAAGCGATTCTGTTTTGCATAATGAAACATTGTTGCTGAGTTTCCAGCTGAATGGAATTATATTGGAATTCTCATTTGATTTTGGAATTTTGACATTTGACAGCAGGTTATACTATTTACATTCTTAGATATGTACCTATATTATTTACTTCATTACTTGATCGGTTTGTAAAAATGTAATACATTAACTACATTTTTGTACTTGAAATAATACTTGAAATATTTGAATACTTAAAAATTTAATTATAGAAAATGTAGTTAATAAATTACAAAAATATGAAATATATCACATTACTTGCATTCAAAATTATTTTAATAAAAATAAAAATTGTTATTTTGTTTTATTTATGACAATTATTAAATACTTAACAATTTACAGAATTCTTAAAGGAAATATTAAGAATGTATTAATAAGGTTGTGTACGAGTCTTTTGCGTTAACGCCTTTTTTCAGATAAATTTAAAACAAAAGGTCAAAAAAATTGTAAATTGTAATAAATGTAGAAGTATCAAGTCTCTACACTTTCATTATCCGAAAATTTTTTAATAAAATTTCTCACAAAAATGTCTTCTGCGTTACCAAGAGAATCTACCTAATTCATCTTTCTTTATTTTTTTTTTTTATTGAAATGTTTTTCATCGAAGTTAAAAATTTAATAATTATTCTAGAGAAAAAAAATACTGAATATGAATTTTTTGATATTTGAAAATAAAATTCAGAGAACATTCAATATTTTTTTTCTAATTTTATTATCCAACAATTTTTAGTTAAATTTCTCATAAAAAATGTCTTCTTCGTTACCAAATCGACTATTTTTTTAAATTATTAATTTAAAAATGCACTTCAAACACTGTTTTCAGAATTCTCATACGCTGATATAGTGATGAAACTTTTTTTCTCATATGAAAATAATTTGACAGTTTTTGTCATTTTCTCATTGAATTAGAATCGGAACACTGGGAAAAACTTTGGAAATTTCTCATTCTCATTTTTTCGACGAAACAGAATAGACCCTCTGGATTCTGGATTTCAGTAAAATTTCTCATAGCGTCAAAAACTATAAAAAAAATAAAAATAATTGGATAAATTTTTCATATTATCAATTATCATGTATTCAATAATCAGAAAACAAATTCTAATTCATATTCCTATACAATACAATATATTTACATACATAATGTATGTACATACATACATATTGATATTCTATGGATGAAAAAATAAAAAATATTATACTAACCGATGAAACAAATTTTAAAAAAAGAAGAAAAAAAAAACAAATATTAAATGAAATGTGCACAGACGGTAAACACGCATTTGCAAAAATATGTACATATATGTATATATGTATATACATTGTTATATATTATACATATATTATATAAATATAGGTTTAGGTATACACAAAGTTATACTGGAAACTGGTTTGATTTTGTTATACACAAAAAAAAAAATAACAAGAGCATGAGCGGATGGATAATAAAAAAAATCACTCCATCATTTTAAATTTTAAGTTTGAATTTCAAAACGTTAGTTCTATTTTTGCTCGCCAGATAGGACAGAGAAGAAGGTTTCGTTTAGGAGCCTTTAATGAAATAGAGAGAAAATACAAATGTACTACCCGAAATATCTATTGTGTTAATCTATAATCATTGATATTACCAAGTCAAAAAACTCATCGGGTACTGCCTCCGTAAGCACAATACTGACTTCCAAAAAGAAAAATACTGTAATAACTATCTTTAAATTTTGGTGAGGATGGATGATGGTTTGTTTTTTGACTAAGTATGTGTGTTTTTTCAAGGTATTTTCTATAAGAAAAGAAAAACCATACATGATTCTGTAATACAGCTTAATAAATAAATTCTTTTTAGAAAAATGAAAATTATTTGAGTCATGCGTTTTTTTCGCTACTGTATGAACTACAATCTGCATATACAAAAATACATACTTGTACATATGTATTATGCTAAATGGGAAAAATACAAAATTGAGAAAAAACCAGTGACTTCAAGTTTACAATAAATTTTGTATTTAGGTACGAAACAACAACAAAATTCAAATACGGTATTATAAAAAAATTGTAAATTTGGTTGGGTACTTGAAAAATGAAAAATAAAAACAATTACCTATTTTTTTATATGTGTGTGGTTTTTGTTTATATTAATTATAAATTTTCATATGGTACAAACCAACAAAAAAATTGTATGATCATGTCATGCACATTTACTCCGTCCTCATTTTCCATATAAAATTGCCTAATGACAGTTTTGAGGATTTTTGTGTATGTTAAATTTTTTTTTTTATTGCAAAAACGGTCATAACGTATTTTTAAATCTAATGTTCTAAGCGATTCCTTTTTGTCTGTTCGCTCTATGAACAGATTTAGAACTAAAAATTTATTTTTCAACAGCTTTCCTGTTTTAAAATATCTACTTCTTATTAATTATATTTGTTTGTAATGACGAATACAACAACAAAACTTTGACGTTACATATTTATTTTTTGACAGTATTTTATGATGTCATACATTATGATTGCTTTGATCATGCTTTTCCAAATTTTTGTTAAAAATTTTCATTTTTCACAAAATAATGTATAACAAATATTAATAATGATTAACATTGTTCCCGTTATTTATATTTTTGATTTTTTTTTTATCTGATCAAAAATATATATTTGCTTTGAAAAATTTTTTTTGAAATATAGAATATTATTTTTTTTCTATTCTTATATTATACCTCTAGATACTATATACATAAATAAATATATATATCGCCCATTCCATGCATGACGGACGGGACATTGAAGAACATTTTTTTGAATTTTTCTTCTTTTTTACCTTTATATAGTTCAAATGTATTTCAGTTAAATGTAAAAAATAATGATCCACCCAAAGACCTATCAAACTGAAAAAGAAGATGTTTTCCAAGAATTCTGGTTTTAATTTTATATGTAGGGCGATAAGTGACTATGACGGACGGGACATGAAATGACACTCGTTTTTATTAAATATCATAAAAGGGTTTTCTCTTTGCTTCACATATGGTAAAAATTTGCCTGACTGTAGGTATTATTGATTTGTACACTTGTACAGTTTTATTACACTATTTTTAAAAATTGTTTTTAAGTTGAACGAAGTGTTACTACAACAGTTGTTATATTATCTTTTAAAATATTTGTTGAATTGAATTGAATTTACCTATACTTGTTGTTTTTGTTATAAATGAAGTTTATAATGGTTTTCTTCTAAGCTAACAAAGCTTTAGACAGACGCGGCTCTACCTTAAGGGCTAATGGGGCTAAGCCCCACCAAGAAATTGAGCTTAAATTGCATAATTTCATTAAATAAAATTTAAAATTAATTTTTAAAAAAATTTGAAAAAAATCCAAAATAATTTGCTGTAAATTGTTTTCAAAGTACATGCAATATAGAAAGAGAATTGATAATAGAATATATATATATATATGTATATGTATAACTATGTACATACAATATACATGGTTAAACAAATTTTTAATTCTCTTGTATAGACTATAGCTATAGGTATTGATAGGATTTACGTTTAAATTTTTTTTGTATAATCAATAAGATCATACTTATACATGCTGATACTCTATGGGGCTATTTAGCAATAGCCCTATAAAAGAGTAATATTTCATATATTTCGTGTATGAATAATTCTCTCTCTTTATTCAAATTTGTTCAGAAGAAATTTGTGTTCGTAGGGCTATTTCAGTTTAGCCCCTAAGAAAAATGTTCTAACACAAAAATAACAATACAACACAAATTTTTCTTTTAATTTTTTTTCTCATAGGATTTTACATAGTTAAAAATGTATCTCTCAAAATAAATTTTTTGTTTTAAAATTATTTTTGGAAAAATTGGTTTAAATTCTGAAAACAATAAATATTCATATTTTTTTTAATTATTCGTAATATTTATTTTATAACTATTGTATTAGTAAGTATAGTTAGTAAATTTTCTTCCATTTTAAATTACAAATTTTACACCATTTATGAAATTAATATTCTACAATTAGAAAATATTAATTTGAAACAATTTGTTTAGTGTTATTAACATTTTTAATCAATTTTCCATAAACTTTATTATAACTTAGTGATGAATTAATATTTTACATAAAAATTTTTTACCATGTACGTAAATGTTCTAATAATACATATTCGTTTTTTTTCGTTTGATCTACACAATAGTGTATGATAATTTTATACTACGGGGCTGTTGGATTGATAGCCCAATGTTGTAAACCAACAAATAAAGTACATTTTTTCTTTCCTATCAATACAACATAATGTTCGTTCTCATCTAGTTTTTTTTTCAATACAACATAATGTTTAAATTTTGTTGCTTTTTTTTTGCATACATTTTGTTGTTGCATTTTTTTTAAAATTTTTATATGGAATGATTGCGATTTTCGACTCGGCAACTTTGAGATATTATATCTTGGGCTATGTTGCATCAATTTAAATCAAATAAGAAGCACAATGCAAGGAAATATTTCACCTGTGTATTTATTAGGCTTTCAAAAATACATAATGCAAATTTCCAACCGTAATTGAGGAAATAATACATACATATTTCCTTAAAAAAATTTTCAATATTATTTTTCTTTTAATAATTTTTTTTTTAAAAAGAAAAGGATTTAAACGTAACTTTAGATTGACACAACTATTTTAAGTTTTAAAATAAAGTTAAAAAATAAAATTAAAAAAACGAATTTAATTTTAAATTAATTGAATTTTTATATTTTGCTAAGATCCTTTTTTAAGATCAATTCTTGAATAAAAAAAAACATACATCTTTTTAAATATTTAAAAGTGTTGAAAACAGAACAGAAGTCCAAATAAAATGTCTTCACAAAAACGTTTTTTTTGCACAACTTTCGGAACCTAAGCATTGATGCGCGTAGTTTTTTTGGTACATTATAACTCGCATCCTATTGATAGGATCTTTTTCGTGTCAAGGGAGTTTTGTAGAGAATAATAATAAAATACCTTGCAAAAATTTCAAATCAGTCGGATGGATAGTAAAGTTCGGATATTTTCAAATTAAAAGAACAGACTTTTGAGAAAAATGTGTTAACATTAATTCGAGTGTTAACATCCTTGAAACTTCAAGCAGCCCCACCAAGTGATTTCTTCACGAGCCGCCACTGGCTTTAGATTTGAAAAATAAAAGCTCTCACTGGGATGCGAAACGAATTTTTGAATAAAAAATTATTTTCATAGATTTTTACTAAAGCCAAGTCTTATTAGTTTCTATGGTCATTGGTACTACCAATGGGTGGATTTTTTTAACTTCTAGATAATTTCAATTTCTTTATCTGAGGTGTTTATTCCTAATTTGGAATTTAATAAATAATTTATTAAAATATTATTTATATCTTCCGATTCTTTTATATTATAATACTTATATTACCATGTTTTTTTGTCTATTGTTCATTTCTAACCTATTAATTATTTTACTATGTATGTACTTAAAAAACATTTTTTTGTTCTCTTATTTCTAAAAATATGTTCTTCAATGTCCCGTCCGTCATGCATGGAATGGGCGATACAGTGATGTTCCAATAATCCGTATACTCTAAAATCCGAATTTCCAATAGTCCGAACAATTAAAAAATCTCTATTATGTATTCTATAATTCGAATTGAATGTTTTCTATAATCCGAATTGATGTAAAATTAGAGAAACATTGCTTTTTTTTTCTTTTTTTTATATTTTCTATATACAGGGTGTTCCGTTTGGTTTGCTTAACCTTAATACCAGTGATAGGTCTCATCGAGACAAACAAAAAATCGTATCGGAGGGGGGTGGGAAACCCAACGGTTTGGCCGCTAGAGAGCGTTGAAGTTTTTTTGCTCTTATTACACGATGTACCCTATAACTTTTTGTAAGGGCACTCAAGGGTCATTTTGTGTTCAGAAAAAATGTAGAGAACCCTTTGCCCTTTTTAACGATACCTTACTTATTCCTCTATGTCTAACTGTTAAAAAGTTAGGCGCGTTCAAAGTCAAAATTTTGTGAATTTTTTCCAAATTTTTGTTTTTCACCCTGTTTTTCTCAAAAAAAGTTTAAATTAACCCTCATTTTTTATTGGAGAAAAAGAAGGCTCAATTGATTCTGCATCGACTTTATTTCTTCATTTTTTTCGAAAAATGTATAGTTTGGTCTTTGGGTGGATCATTATTTTTTACATTTAACTGAAATACATTTGAACTATATAAAGGTAAAAAAGAAGAAAGATTCAAAAAAATGATCTTCAATGTCCCGTCCGTCATGCATGGAATGGGCGAGATATATATTTATATATGTATGTATATTGTATATAGTATCTAGAGGTATAATAAAGAAAAATTTTTTCAAAGCAAATATATATTTTTGATCAGATAAAAAAAAATTCAAAAATATAAATAACGGCAACAATGTAATCATTATTAATTTTTGAATGAATGAAAAAAAAAATATTCTATATTTCAAAGAAAAATTTTTCAAAGCAAATATATATTTTTGATCAAATAAAAAAAAATTCAAAAATATAAATAACGGCAACAATGTAATCATTATTAATTTTTGTTATACATTTGTAAAAAATGAAAATTTTTAACAGAAATTTGGAAAAACATGATCAAAGCAATCATAATAATGTATGACGTCATAAAATACTGTCAAAAAATAAATATGTAACGTCAAAGTTTTGTTATTGTATTCGTCATTACAAATGAAGTTTGTAATGGTTTTGTTCTAAGCTAACAAAGCTTTAGATTTGAAAAATAAAAGCTCTCACTGGGATGCGAGACGAATTTTTGAATAAAAAATTATTTTCATAGATTTGTACTAAAGCCAAGTCTTATTAGTTTCTATGGTCATTGGTACTACCAATAACAAATTTTCAACACATAAATTATAATTTAAATTCAGTGGGCTAATTTTGAAAATAAATATCTATACTTTATTTAACAATTAAAGTCAGTATTGTGCTTATGTACGAATTTCACATTCCTGTATCTTTATACATAAAATTTTCGATTTTCAATGAGATATTCCAATTTTTGTTCGCTAACTTTTTAATTTCTAAGAACGAATCATCCTGTACTTTTAAAGTTTTTATTTTTTTTATTATAAAAAAAAGAAGTACATCCTCCCGTTCGATTTTGTCTGTCACATCGCGTGAAGGAAGACAACTGAATTTTTATTTTATTCAGTTGTCGCCATTTGTTTTTATGAAAAATAAAAAACCGAAGTAAAAAATGTAAATTCGTTGCGCAGCCGATTTCCACTCAAAGTAGTAAGTATAAGTAAATGTTTGATTCGTGTCAGCGGGAAGATGAGTATAAAAGAAAATGATTAAATTTCAGGATTGCCGTAGCTATTGAAAGTATTGCCTTGATTAATAAAAAATTAATTTATGATAATAATGATATTCAGTATTTTTAATTTTATTGTAAAATTTAAATTTATTATTTTTAATATTCCTACGTAATCGTTATATTATATTTTATTTTTAATAAAAAAATTTTTTGTGTTTGATTTATAAAATTATGTTTTCAATATAAATTTGATTTTGAATTAAATGTATGCATACATTTCCCACAATTACCTGCTTTTTTGTAAAATTGAAAAAATAATAAAAAATTTCATCTGGCAGCCCTTGATAAAATTTTATTAAAAAATCTCCCTCGATTGAAATTGAGATCTGATCACCCCACACACGAGACAGATTTATACAAACGAAATGTAAGAGAGTATAGAAAAGTATGCCTATCTTGCCTGTACTGACTTTAATTGTTAAATAAAGTATAGGTACATATTATACCTACATACGTAGTGCGTTCCAAGTATTCGTGACCTAACCTATAAGTGAGAACGAGAATTGAAAAATTTATTTTTTATTTTTTAATATATTCTCTTTCTATTTTTCATAACGTTTAAATGTTTCTTTACCATTAAAAAAATAGGAAGAATCATTGTCCTCAAAATGAGCCAAAAATGCTTGTTGAACCTTTCCATCGGTCGTAAATTTTATCCCCTTAGCTCAGACTCGAGCTTTGAAAATAAAATGTAGTCGCTTGGAGCCAGATCAGCACTATACGGTAGTTGTTTAATATCTGTGAAGTGAAGCCACATTCAGCAACAGCAACCTTGGAAATTGCAGCAGTATGGACAGGAGCGTTATCGTGCAATAACAAAATTACTAGCGTCATCTTTCCTCTTCTGTTTTCAACATTTAATTGCTCCAACTGCCGTAATAAATTAGCATAATAAACAGCGTTAACAGTCGTATAGCGTTCTTTGAAGTTAATTAACAGAATTCCCTCGCAGGCCCATAAAATCGTTGCCACAATTTGTTCCACGTTCTGAATCACCTTCGCCTTCTTTGGAGCTGCTTCTCCCTTTTCCTCCACTCCATTGAATCTTTTTTGGGTGAAGGATCATCTTGAAGAACCATAGTTTCGTTTCCAGTAACAATCCGTTGTAAAAAGTTTTGCCTGCCTTCGTCGTAAAGTTTCAAAAATGGTTTGCAACACTTGACTCTTTTTTTTTTGACCACCACTAAGAAGTTACACTGACTTTTTCTATACCCAAATGGTCATAGAGAATGCGGAAAATGCTGGTTTTTGAAATTCCAGTTTGTTCTGATATTTTCTACAATTTTAGTCGCCGGTAGCTTAGCACAACTTTTTCCACTTATTCAATGTTATCTGTTGTGGTAACCTTTGATAGACCTTCTTCATATGAGTCATCTTCTATCGACTCTCATTCCCAACGAAAAAGCTTCCACCGCTTTTTAACCACTGTAAACGATGGTGAAGAATCCCCATATTCTGCATCTATTTGTTCTTTAGTCTGGGTTGGTGTTAAGCTTTTTTTTTTTTAAATTTTTTAATCACTGTTCGGTACTCTATATTTGACATTTTTCGTTAGACACAATACTTCCACTTACTGCAATTGCAATAACACGCTAATTAATATGCATACGGACATGAGCTTTTATTTATAGTCATTTGACAATCCTTTATCTCCAACGAATACTTGAAACGCACTACGTACATACAGGGTGTATTCTTTCTAACTACCAAGAGGGGTACCACGATATTCGCTGGACTATTCCATGAAAAAAATTGTACTAGCAAAACTTTCGATCGTGCCTATTTTCGCCGCTAGAGGGTGTTCAAAATTATGAGTTTTATGCAAGACCTCCAACACAAAATCATCTGTAACTTTTTTTGCACCCTATGTATCAAAATTTTTCTTTTCATAATGAATGGCTATTAAAATTACCTTTCATTTTATGTATTATTTATTGTATGTAATAATTTTACTTTCAAGAAAAGAAAAATTCAACGCACAATACTGACTTTAATTGTTAAATAAAGTATAGAACAGAAATTAAATGGCTAAATCTAGCCATTCATGTTTATAAATGACTTTCCACTGCAGTCGTGGAATGGTATCATGTTCATTAGTTCGAGCATGCAGCGCAGTCGGCTGAAATTACTCAATCGTTTTCAGGCGACTGCGATGTTTTTTTTTCAATTAAAACTAATAGTGTTGTACATTTTTTTCTGATATTTCTTTAGTTCGATTTTAATTTTAAAATAAGATTTAAATTAATTAAAAATTATTAAATTTTATAAATATTTTGACGACATATTTGAAGATGGCGAATCATGTTCATTTATTCTAATAACTGCTTGCATGCACAGTTGACGACTCTGATTACAATTCCAGTGCATTCAAGTCGTCTACGTAGGTTGACGATGCATTAATGAAAGTACCGTTTATGAGAGTCATAAGTCTATTCCAGGGCTGCCACTTTCGACTGAGTGCATCGTAAGCTACGGTCCCACATTGCTACTTTTACTGCGCAGTTTTTGGGTTGCAGAAGCAAAAACTGCTAACCCTGTTCACACATAGTGGATGTAACCCGCTACTTTTACTGCGCGCAACCTGGTAGCTGCAACTTCTTGCAAAGAAAACTGCGAAGGTGTTCACACATAACTCGCAGTTTTTGCTGCGCGCAACCTTTGTTGCAGTATTTTACTGTTTAGCTTATTCATTATTGTTTAGTTTGTTATGTATTTTCAACCAGTTCAGATAATATGTATTTTTTCTTCAATTAAAGATAATAATTTGTAAAACAATTTTTTCGGCCAATTGTACTTAGCCATTTCCTAAATTTATAATTAATTAATTTAAACAAAATTTATTTTTGTTAAATAATAATTTACATATTTTTAAATACTTACCGTATAAAATAATTAAATTTGAATCAATAAACCACACTACATTATCAAAATTTTTCAATACACTAAGCAAACCGGCAATAACAAACGAAAAGCTGCAGACGTAGCCGCAGCAAAGTTTCAACCAAATCAATATTTTTTTGCTGCGTTTGCAACTCATTGTTTAGCTCTTCACATATCGCTACTTTTGAAAATTCAAGTTGCAACCGCAGCCTGGCTGCAGGCGCAGTTTTCAAGGTTTCTACATTGATCACACATCGCTACTTGCTGCCAACGCAGTTTTTTGTGCTGCGCAGCACCAAAAATAGCGATGTGGGAACGTAGTTTAACATTTCTCTACAAAATTAATGCAACACACATTTACGAGGGGTGTAACAAATATTGCTAGAGTGTAACATAGGGCCAGAAACTAGTTTAAAATAAAACGCAGACCTCATACTGAATACTATACAATTTATTTTTTGAAAAGATGAATTGATACAAATATTTTGCTCAATAAAAACAAAAACTAAAAAACTAAATTACAAAAAACAAACATTTTTTACGCAAAAATAAAATGCAAATCATGCGAATTGATTTGATTGAATTTCCATCGTTTCTTTATATGTATCTGAATTAAAGATTTGTTAAACTTGTGTTCAAAATATTGACGTATTAACAATATGAGATATCAATATCATGATAACAATATCATATAGGTATATGCAACGCATTGACATAAAAAAAATCTTCGTGTTTATTGTTTCATAGTTGTATTTATTCGTTTTTTTTGGTTTTTATGTCATTAAGAATAAAAATAGTAATGTAACATTTTGAAGTCAAGGGTGTAACAAAAACTGCAGGGTAGTAACATTGTAACAAATAAAAGCCCATTGCAACCAAATGTTACAATCGTAACATTTGTGGCAACGCTGCTATTCACCATACTATTTTATTACCGTAATAATCAAGTTATGACTAGGTTATGACCGTCATAATGTTATTACCGACATATTACCTGTTGGTGAATATGGCTGTCAAGTGTTCAAAAAACATGTTGTAAAATTAAATTACATACTTGAACCAATTTCACTGAAAAAAAATCCAATAATACGAAACAAACCAAGAAGAAATATAAAATTCAAATTATGAAATTATGTCAACCCCAAACTTTAATTCAACATGATATTTTTCAATGATACAATAAAATCAAGATAACGACAGTCCAGTCAGTTTCAACAAGTTGATAGTGACGTCACATCAAAAGCATGAAGGCATAATACCTATACGTACAAAGAATTAATTTAATATTTAATGATTTTTCATGTATTTTACTTTTTTCATTTGTTTTTTGAAAAAAAAATTATATATTTATGTAATTCATGAATATTCAAAAAAGTTTAAATATTTATAATAATTAAAAATAATTTCATGTAATGCAAAAACATACTTATTCTACTGTAATATTAATAAAAACAATTTTTTCTTGCGATTTTCACATGAAATTAAAAATGTTGTCTCAAATGCTTCTTATTTATACGGAATTTTTCTAAAGTCGAAACTAAATTAAAACCTAAATTATGTATATTTTGTTATTGGTATGTATGAATGACCCAATATGTAAATAATTAATCTATAATATAATATACAGGGTGCCCGGTATTAATGTTTAGAAAATGAAACCACAGATAGGTCTCGCTGAGACAAGCAAAAAACTGTATGGTATGATACGCATATCTGACAAAGGACTCAAAGGAGAACCCTTTTACCTTTCGAATAGCATAAGCACTTTTTCAGTCTCCTTACTACAGAAGTTATTAGCGATCAAAGTCAGAAATTTGCAACTTATTACCTAATTTTTTGGAGAAATCCAGAAAACCATTCTTACAATAAATAAAAAGCGCAACTCTTTCTCTACGAATTAGCTCTCTATACTATGGACTCTATCTATCTGCTTTAGTTCAGAAGGTACAGGGTACAGCCCGCAGAATGAAGTCATCTCTTCACTTTTTGTCATTGAAAACCACGTGTTCGCTTGCCCCTTTATACATTTTGCAGCAAAAAGTGAAAAAAAAACTTTATTTCAAAGGCTGTAGCTTCTGAACATAAGCTAATTTTTTTGAGTTGTATTTTGTATTTTTGTTTTATTTAATGATAATGAAGTAAATTCCTTAACAAAAATGTTAACAAACGAACTCCACAAACTCAACAACCTCATTAAAAGTTGTAAAATCATTTGTTCTAAGCATAATGTATACATATAATATAATATATAACAACATATACATATGTATAGTTTCATTTACAATGGTTTTGTTTTTTCTTATTTTTCATATTGATCATAAAGCAATTTACGAACACATTCATCAATCCCCATTCATTCTATTCAATTCGACAGAGCTTCAGACCAGAGCTTTCTCAGACCAGTTTTTGAGCTTTCTCAGATAAATTTTTATAAAAATGTAAAAACTATGAATTGTGACGTTCCTCGTGAAGGAATCTCTTTATACTTGATACTTTTTGTTTTCTTTTATACTCATCTTCCCGGTTCCCGCTGACACGAATCAAACAACATTTACCATGGTAAAAGAAACACTAATAAGGTAATATCAATCGGAATTTTCAGGCGCCATTAAAACGTAAGAAAGATCGTATGGCAATACAAAAGTATATGGACGATCTGAGAAAAGAAATATGTACAAAAGTATATAGAAATTTTACAATTTATTTTTCAAAATAAGATATCTCAGCATCCTCTTAACCAAAAACTAATATTTTTGAATTAAAATATTTGTTGAAGTGTTGCTTAAAAGCTATCTTGTTTGGTAATTCTGTAAGTGCCTTAATTTCCAATCACGAGGACAAAATACGCGAGAAACCATGAAGAAGTTCAACTTTTTTAACCTTGGATTCCATTTTATCTCAATAACTAGAAAAAATATAGGACTTCAAAGAAGACAACACTAAGAAAAACACTTCAGTGAAGATTTCAATATAAAAATAATAGTTTTTGGTTCACGGTATTCTGAGATACAGACCTTCAAAGTTAACTTTAAGTCTTAATTATGAATTAATTATGAAAATTCAACGTTTTTAATCTATTTTGCACTTTATCTCGAAAAATAAAAAATACAAGAAAACTGCAAAGGACAATACTCAAGAAAACACTTTGATAAATCTTTTAGTATAAAAATATTAGTTTTATGTCTACGGAATGCTGAGATACAGATCTTTGAAGTTGAAAATTAAGTCAAATTTGTGTTTGGTCTACATAGAAAATGTATGGAAAATTTTCGACTTCATCTCAGAAAGTACAAATACTAGAAAAAAATCATAAGGCATAACACTTCAACAAATAATTAGGTCAAAAAATCACGGTTTTTGGTTCACGGGATGCTGAAATACTTCAAAATTACTAAATTATTTAATTATTCTCCATATGATAAAAATACTTATTACATGCATACTCATATTCACAAAAAGTATATATATATACTTCATACTTTTTGTATTCATGAGTCTTTCTTACGTCTTACGTCACGTTTCTTTTCTCATTCATTCTTTATAATACCTTATTAATATTCCTTTTACCATGACATTTACTACTTTGACTGGACATCGGCTGCGCAACGAATTTATATTTTTTACTTCGGTTTTTTATTTTTCATAAAAACAAATGGCGACAAGACCAGTGTTGACACGGCCAAAAATTTTTCCCCTCCAAATTTTTGTGAAAAAACCTCCAAAATTAGGAAAAAACCTCCAACGTTGAAAAAAAAAGTATATTGGACTGAGTTCAGTAATAAAACTTGAAGTAAATTCCACTGAGTGTGAATATAGTATCAACAAGATGAGGAAACTGCGATAATAAGGTTGATATTGATAACTCAGATTCGGCCAGAATTCTTTCAAATTGTTAGTCAAATCGAATCTTAATTTAAACTGTTCTAGTAGTTCTATATATAAGAAGCGGATCCTAGTTTTGACTTTAATTATGTCTGGCTCTGTTATAAGGTTTTTGTTTTTCAAATTCGAAAGATAATTATCACATTTTGAACCACTAAATATGTATATCGTTTTCCAACACATAATTGTTTTTATTGTATAGATCAACACTTTTGAATTCGGAGATTAATATTGTCATTTATATCGTTATTCGTTATTCCATTTTAAATTCTTATGTGAGATCTAGAAACACAATAGCAACAGTAACAGCATTGCAAATGCTGCTCAGATTGAACCTAGCAGCAACAGCGTTTGATTAATTTTAATTTTTCGCTTCACTGTTGGTAATTGAATATATGTGCAAAGAATTGTAAAAGGAAGTGCGAAAAACCTCCAAATAAAAATAAAACCCTCCAACCCTCCAAGAAGAAAAAAAACCTCCAATTTTGAAGGGAAACCTCCACCTGTGGCAACGCTGGACAAGACAACTGAATAAAATAAATCAGTTCAGACTTCAGTTGTCTTCACTTCACGCGATGTGACAGACAACATCGAACGGGAGGATGTAGGTACTTCTTTTTTCTATAATAAAAAAAAATAAAAACTTTAAAAGTACAGGATGATGCGTTCTTAGAAATTAAAAAATTAGCGAACAAAAATTGGAATATCTCATTGAAAATTGAAAATGTTTATGATACATACTTCCAATTTGAGTTACTTCTTTATCAAATATAAAAATACAGGAATGTGAAATTCGTACAGAAACTGATTTTTAAAAAAAAATTTTCTGAACAAAAAAAGTTGAAATGATTTCTGGGGGTCGATTCTGTTTCGGTGAAGTGAAAACGTGTAAAGAGTTTACACGCTTACACTGCTAATTCCGATTTTAATACAGTGTAAACGTGCAAAAATATGTCAAAAAGTTTTCATATGAAAATATTTTTTGCACTGTGAAAAGTATCAGTGTAAAAAAAATTTGTCATTAAAATTTTTATTTATTAATAATAAAAAGAAAAAAAAGAAAATAAATGGAAAAGTAGAAATTAAGTTTACATTAAAAAAAGAGTTAGAATTAATAAAATTAAAATTAATTTTTTTTTTAATAATTAATAAATATTAAAAGCAAAAGCTGATCTATTCCACTTTTTGAAAAAATTGAGTTAATGATGGCAAAATGTTCGTTGTGTTGAAGGCTTTTAATCTGAAAAATTTCAATTTTGAAAACTAAATTGATGCCCCTGAAAAATGGTTGTAAAATTTGGCATTGCAAGCAAAACTTAAACTATTCCAACATAATGTTGGTAGCAAAACTATAACTATTCCAAAATTTGCTTACTAGTATTTACTAAATTAAACATTGATTTTTTAAAATCCATGTTTGAATTAAATTCAGAAGCTTAGAGTTATATATGTATTTGAAAGAAATTACATAAAATAATCTTTTATTTATTCGTTGATTACTGAAGGCAGCGATTTAAGCAAAATTTGTGGTAACAATAGAAGATCGTATCCTTCGACCTTCACCTATCAGTATTTAATTCTTGTTCTTATTATTATGTTATTACTTATTATGTACTTATTACACGTCGCAAAATTGTGATTTCATTATAAATATAAGTTTTTACAATAAACAATACAAAAACACAACTTTTTTTTACTTGATTTGACAGTTCTCATATCACGTCGGTGAAAAAATTTAAATCAGCGCCTCATTCAGCAGTTTGTTTGCACGAACGCAACAAGAATCGCTTATTTGGGTACTGTGCAGTGAAAAAGTGAAAACTGTGTGTGAAACGTCAAGTGCAAACTTTTTTTTTCATGTTTTCACTTCACCGAAACAGAATCGACCCCCTGTACAATTTTAAACACCCCGTTAGCATATTTTAACATTTAAAAAGTACCTTTCTTAGGGTTGACAGAAATATGATTTTTAGAATTTCCTACAAACAATTATATGTGAAGTTATCATAAACTCATCGGGTACTGCCTCCTAAGCACAATACATTTTCTTCTTCGTCACCTTCTTTTTCTGTATCAGGTTCGTCATCATTCGTAGTAATTTCTTTGAATATATAATTATTATCTTCCGACATAAAAGTATTATTTTTGTCATTATAAATGCTAAATGTACCAGTAAGCGCATTTAACAACAGTACAACAGTACACCAGCTAACAATACACCACATCGCGAATACCCCCATTATTGTTTTTAGTACTTACAACGGTTGTTCAAACAAGTTCTTTCCCAGGTAAATAAAAATATATACATATGTATTTTAAAAAGCTATTGAAGGTCAAAGAACCTCCTTTATTGAATTAAATATGTAAGTATACATACAAACATACATATTATGTATGTAACTTATGTACTTAAATAAAACCTTCCCTGGTAGGCAATACCAACGACTCCTATAGTACCAAGCCTTAATGCTCATTTTGTGTATGTGTTGGAAGTACCAAATTAACATTACAATTTATTGTTTTTAATCAATTATAACTAAGTTGTGATTAAAGTTACATGAAAATTATGTTTAAATGAAATGTAGAGAAGATCCTTAGCTTTATTTTCACCGAATATATTAAATATCTATGAGCAACTTAAATCAAAGAAAAAACGTGATAAATATTCAGTAACATAAAACTGAAAATCAATTTTTCCTTAAATCCCCCAAATTACTAAAAATATTAAATTATAATGTTCTACAAATTTGTGAATTTTTATTAAATAAACATTTTTCCCAAACATTGTTATATCATAAAATTAATACAAATTAAGTTATTAAAGAAAAATGATAATTTTTATTTAAATCACAATGATTTCTCTCATTTCTCATTTTTAACAGTCATAGATATTTAATATATTCGGTGAAAATAAAGCTAAGGATCTTCTCTACATTTCATTTGAACATAATTTTCATGTAACTTTAATCACCACTTAGTTATGATTAATTAAAAGCAATAAGTTGTCATGTTAATTTGGTACTTCCAACACATACAAACAATAAAATTAAATTGAGCATTAAGTCTTGGTACTATAGGAGTCGTTGGCAATACCCATGAGTTTTTCATTATTCTGGGGGTCGGGTAAAGTATTGAAGTAGAAAATACCATGGTATTTGTAGCCTTCTACGTATGTGTATGTTATGTACATAGTTTAAAAAACATTTCGCAAAAATCTAGATGAGTTTTCACATGAGCTTCTGATAAGCAGCTCATAATCTAAAAACTTATACATAATTTGTACTTCTGGATAGCTGTAAAATAAATAAAACAGTTATTTTCGTCTGAGTTAAAAATTTTTAGGTTTTTATCATTTCTATTGTTTGCGTTATTAGAACAAGTTGAAGTAAAAGTGAAAGTGGAAAATTATTTAATATTATAATTTTTTTGACTAGTGAAAAATATTTTTTGTAAGAGAAAACGGTTTTTAGGGTTATAGGCGTTATAGCTGATGACAAGGTTTATGCCAGTGGCGGATTTAAGTGTGATGCCGCCCTAGGCAATTTCTCATATGGCGCCTTTTTTTTTTTTTTTTTTTTTTTGCTTGTTAGATAGAAGTTTAAAACGAAACGAGGTTTTTTGTTTTTGCTTGTTAGATATAGAAGTTTATTACTCTATTCACAGCAATGAAAAGAAGTTTTTTTTTTTTTTGCTTGTTAGGCTAAAATTTGCCGCCCCTAAAATTTTGCCGCCCTAGGCAATTGCTCACTTGCCTAAGCCTAAATCCAGCACTGGTTTGTTTATGCTGAATATAACCCCGATGGAAGAAATGGAAAAAAGAAGCTGCTGAGCCTAAAACTGTTTGACTCTGTTTTACTAAGTAAGTCCAAAGTTTTTGACTTGAAATAAATAGTTATAAATATACTATACAAACATATATAACACGCAAATTTATGATAACAACTTTAATTTCCTCAGATTCTTGTTCACATTTCACAAACCTCTAGAAAGGACTACGAAAAAGAAATAAGAAATTGTTTTCTTCGTGCCCATAATCGTTATTCAAGAGCAATATGCAAGCAAAACTCATCGTGAGCTCAGTGGAAACTGTGGAACTCATGATGAGCTCATCGTAGAACTCATCATGAACTGGCTACAAGGGTTGTTTAAATTTTTTTTATTTATCGTTTCTTGATACGTGACTTAAATATGTAACCAAAATAAAAATTGTAATATTCTAATTTTATGACATTCACCCATGTTATTGGAATTCACATATTAAAAAAAAAAAGTTGTTTGAGAAGATTATTAAAAAAAGAAAAAAACAATTATACTGATAATGATAAATTGAATAAAAGTTAAAATTTAAAATCAAACTTTGAATTTTTTTAGTTTAAGAATTGACTTCAAAGCTGCAACATATTAGTTACATTCTTATTCTTTATAAATTTTTATTTAAATTTGTTGAACTTGAGATTAATTATTGATTGTTTTTTAGATTTATGTATTAAATTCAGATAGTAAATTCGATGACGTAATAAATAATAAGTATTCAAGAGGTAATTACATTGGTGAAAAGTTTGATAATTTATGTTAAGTAATTTTTTCAATCAAATTCAATAAATAAAAAGTAGAAAATTGTCGCTATATTGATAGAAATACAAAAAGGATGAAATTCCAATTACATAGTTCTAAATATAAAATAATTTTGAATTTTCAATATTTATGTTTAAAAAAAAATGTAGATATTTAGAAAATATTTAACTACCTACATATTGTTATTATGATGTTTAAATAAATAACCTCCATATCACGTGAATACATCTAACAAGAGAAAACTGTAGATAAAAATATGTATAGTATTTTTATTTATGGAAGTCAGTGTTGTGCTTATGGAGGCAGTACCCGATGAGTTTGTGATAATTTTACATATAATTGTTTGTAGGAAATTCTAAAAATCATATTTCTGTCAACCCTAACAAAGGTACTTTTTAAATTTAAAATATGCTAACGGGGTGTTTCAAGTTGTACAGAAATCATTTCAACTTTTTTTGTTCAGAAAAATTTTTTAAAAAAAGCAGTTTCTGTTCGAATTTTACATTCCTGTATCTTTATATTTGATAAAGAAGTAATTCAAATTGGAAATATCATAAAAATTTTCAATTTTCAATGAAATATTCCAATTTTTGTTCGCTAATTTTTTAATTTCTAAGAACGAATCATCCTGTACTTTTTAAGTTTTTATTTTTTTTTTTATTATGAAAAAAAAAATACATCCTCCCGTTCGATTTTGTCTGACACATCGCGTGAAGGAAGACAACTGAATTTTTATTTTATTCAGTTGTCGCCATTTGTTTTTATGAAAAATAAAAAACCGAAGTAAAAAATGTAAATTCGTTGCGCAGCCGATTTCCACTCAAAGTAGTAAGTATAAGTAAATGTTTGATTCGTGTCAGCAGGAAGATGAGTATAAAAAAAAATGATAAAATTTCAGGATTGCCGTAGCTATTGAAAGTATTGCCTTGATTAATAAAAAATTAATTTATGATAACTGATATTCAGTATTTTTAATTTTATTGTAAAATTTAAATTTATTATTTTTAATATTCCTACGTAATTGTTATTTTATATTTTATTTTTAATAAATATTTTTTTTATGTTTGATTTATAAAATTATGTTTTCAATATAAATTTAATTTTGACTTAAATGTATACATATATAAGTACATATAATAATAATATACTCGTATTTCTTAAATTGTCCTTTTTAATCTATGATATTTTGTTTCATTTATGTACGTACTTGTTTGTAATTTCGTTACATTTTTCAAGCCCGAATACGTATTATTATTTAAATTTGAATTTTTTCGAAATTCTTAATCAAACAATATTTTTATCATTATTTAAAAAAAACGTAATTTGCTTTTGGATCTTTATATAAATTGTGTAAATTGTGAAAAAAAAAACAATAACAGTTAGAAATAAATTTTATTTATTGAGATAATACAATTAGAATATTGAAAATCAAAATAATATCAAACGACAAAAGATATATTTTATTAAGTGTCCTTAACACTTAACGATTTATAATTTGATTTATCATTTGACTAATGAAATTTGTTGTTGTTGTTTGTTATGTTATCGAAATACCAAAAAAGTAGCAAAAAGTAAAAATTCAATAACTCAGTAGTTACAAGGCAAAATCAATCTATCGTTAAATGAAAACATAAAAATCCTTGATTAAAACTACTTTCATCAACACCGTAGATATTTTTGATCTCTTATAGAAATTTCCATTAATTTTGTATGAATTTTCGATTTAAATACCAATAACAGGTTTTTTATTGTTATTGTTAATTTATTTTCGTTTCATTAAGGTATTTTTATTGTAAAAATCCAAGTGTTTCAAGTAAATTAAGTAAGTAAAAGTGGGTGAATTAAAGTGATTTTAAAGCTAATAACGTATTCAGGTAAATAATTTTGTTGTATATATTATTAATTTTATTTTATTTTAAATTTCCCACAAATTTCCCACAATTACCTGCTTTTTTGTAAAATTGAAAAAAAAAAAAAAATTTCATCTGGCAGCCCTCGGTAATTTTTAATTTAAAAATTTCCCTCGATTGAAATTGAGATCTGATCCCACCCCACACACGAGACAGATTTATACAAACGAAATGTAAAAGAATATAGAAAAGTATGCCTATCTTGCCTGTACTGACATCCATTAATAAAAATACTATAGGTACATACTTAAGTTGCTCATATGTGATTCTGATTCAAAGTCTACATAATATATGGACTCAGAACAGTCAGAACTTGTAAATGGACATTTTTCCATACATTCATACGGGGTTCTTTTAAACAAATTATTTCAATATTAGAGTTGAATTTGTTTTAAGCTTTTTTAGTTTTTCATATCTTATTTTGGTCTTCGTTTTCAAAAGTCTACAATTTTTAAAGTAAAAGCATATCTTTATAATAAGTGCGTTCGAATCACATGATTTATCTGATATTATCAGTTCGGTTCTGATTTAAAATAAGCGAAGCTTCAAATTGTACAAATCGATATTAAACTGAAAAATTTGGATGACTGGAACGTCAAAAATATCAGCTAGCTGATTTTTGACTGTCAGTAAATATACTTACTTGAAAGTACTTCTACTTCATACTCCATCTTGACAATTTGAAATTCATAAACAATTAATAAATGTCAACTTTTTAAACATGTTTTTTTCTTTTTTGATTAGTTCCACACAGCAAGTGAACCAAAAAATTTTTTATCACTTTGTTCACTTTAAGATTAGTTTAAAGCTAAAGACATCTACTGAAAATAATGGAGAACTAAGGCAAGTGGAACAAATGTGGAACTGTGGAAGTGATAATTATCAGATAAATCGTGTGATTCGAACGCACTTATTAAGTACATATAGAAAAGATGGTATAAGTGGGTTTTAAAATAAGTATATTGTTTTTGAAGAATAAAAATTATGTATATGTATGTACATATATGTACATATTGTTTTTCAATATAGGTAATTGTATATTATATATTATGGTGTGGACGAGCGTTTAAAAAAGGTCAAAAGTTTCCTTATAATCAAAGTTTATCTATATATGAAGTTAGGAAACTCTTTTTTTACAAATACACATACAACTGATAACAACACATTAACAAAAAAATCCATTAAGTGGAAGTAGTACAGATCTAATTACTTGGTTCATGTCCATTATCTTATACCATTTGCCTATAAGAACGAGAGAATACAATATGAGTCATAAAAAAAAAAAATGATAATATTTACGTGACTGTACATGCATATTTTTCATAATGTAATTTTAAAGGCGAGATGAAAGGATTTTTTTGTATGCGTGAAACACGTAAAGTATAGGGAAATGTGAAAAATGGACTAGTACAAATACATACAAAGGCAATGTAAATATTGTATTTTTTATATTTTCCCATAATGCTTTTTTAAAGGCGATAAAACGAATTTATTTGTATTTTGGTTTTTGTTTGAATTATAGTACAAGTTGATACAGTATATTTTTGATAAAATTAGTGGATATTTTTTTTTCAAAGTGAATTTGTGATTTATATATGTAATATATATATTTTTTTGAAAATAATACAAATTTTTTTTTGAAAAATATTAATAATAATAAAATAAACAATAAAAACAGTGAATTGTTGTACGTAGTTGATTTAATTAAAAACCTTAAACCTGCACCCTGTAATAATGTTTTGATTTCCACATTAAACGATGTCACTTTTTTTGAATTTTTTATCTTTTTTTTACAAACAAACTCCTTATTACCATCTATTTTTCGCAAATCCGTTAAGGACATTTGAATAACGGGACCAAGGTCGAAAATTGATAAGAAAACATACTTTCAGTTTCCTAACTTCATATATGTATAGATAAACTTTGCTTATAATTTCATATCAACATTATTTACCATGTATATACCCTCACTTAAATCGACACAAAATAGACCCATGGTATAAACGCTTCTTTAAATCGAATTAAAGTTTAAATCGATATAAAATAAACCGATTTAAATAACCGGTTAAACGATTCTTATGGTTGTTACAAAGGGACACATAGAGATGGGTTCAGAATAAAACCAATTTTAAATCGACATATCTTTTATGTCGATTTAAGAGAGGGTATATACATGGTAATTGTAATGAAGATTAATGTACATCATGGTGAAATATTACAGGGTAATTTGTGAAAAAGTAAAGAAAATTAGACAAGTCATTGTTTTAAAAATACGAAACAAATACCAGTCCTTGTAAAATTTCATTTCGAAAGCTAGTAAGCATAGGAAAATAATAATATAAATATGTATACATATGTATTTCATTGGAAAGTTGAAAAAAATAGTTTTATTTTCCACGATTTATATGTACATATGTACATACATATATGTATTATATATTAGTTCTTTTGAGGGCAATGATTCATGAATTACATTGTAAATAATTCAATTTTTGTTTTTCTTAAATAGTTTTTCACTTTTAATTAATAATACTCACATATTGAATTTAATTACACTTTATTATTGACCTTTTAAACAATCCATTGAAATGCGTATTTCTTATAAATAAATTTAATTTTTTATTACCCTATTCAATTATAAGACATAAATAATTTGAGCTTAAAAAAATATTTTTTAGCGATTAAATTTATGATAAGAGTTTATAATTTTCCTCTTAAAATTATCAAACTTTTTTTTTTCTCTTGAAAACAGTAATAACTGTTTATTATTGTTAGTGGCAATAGAAAATTTATGTTGAGGCTTTTTGAAGACATTTTTACTCATTAAATTATACCCTAAATTTGTATGTACAGTACATATGTATTTTAGTAGAGTAAAAAGAGCTGCTTTTTTGGATTTTTATGTTGTATAAAAGAGAAAGAACATATGTATTATGTACATATGTATGTATATAAACAAAAACTTTTTAAATATACATTACCCCCCCAATTCTACATAAGAGACTAACCCCCCAATTCTACATAAGAGACTAAGAGACTCTTAGCCTCTTAAATGCAATTAGCAGACACTTAGCAGAAATTGCTATTCTAGGTAAGAGGTAAGATATGTCACCAATCAGCTGACCTCTTAAAGTTTGTGGTGAGTTTAGTTAAGAGAATTTGGTATTCTGGATAGGAAGATAAGAGACTTTTCTAACGTCAAAAGTCTATTAACTTAGCAGGTCATTGGTGAGGTCTTTTATTGTTATTGTGTAAAAGTGGAGTTTTTAAAAAGTGAAGAAATTAAAAATTTAAAAAAAAAATTAATAAAAGAAAATGATTATGGAAGAGTTGATGTTGGTAATTTTAAATGAAGTAGCAAAAAGGCTAGAAAGGAGGTAAATAAAATTATTTTTCTAATTTACAATAAAGCTAAATACATATTTTTGAATATAGAAATTCGCAGCGAATCCCATTAAGGAATCTGTACTTCATACTTCATTCGTATGAAATGTTTGTATTTCTATGATTTTATATAAATACCATATATAAAATAAACTTACCAGAATTTTCCATAATTTACTTTTTTTAAAACTTATAAAAAACAACTTATTGAAAACAACAAATTTAAAATTATACGAATGCTAAATGACAATCAGCTGATTTTGGTGAGTTTAAAATCTCTTAGCCTCTTACGCATGATTATCACCACACGTCTGCTATGTAGAATAACAATTTCTGCTAATAAATCTCTTATTATAAAAAGTTTAGAGAAGTGAGAGTAATAAGGGACTCTTATGTAGAATTGGGGGGTAAGAGACTCTTAGCCTCTTAAATGCAATTAGCAGACACTTAGCAGAAATTGCTATTCTAGGTAAGAGGTAAGAGATGTCACCAATCAGCTGATCTCTTAAAAATTGTGGTGAGTTTAGTTAAGAGAATTTGGTATTCTGGATAAGAAGATAAGAGACGTTTCTAACCTCGAAAGTCTATTAACTTAGCAGGTCATTGGTGAGGTCCTCTTATTGTTATTGTGTAGAAGTGGAGTTTTTAAAAAGTGAAGAAATTAAAAATTTAAAAAAAAAATAACAATATAAAATAAAAATCGGCCGTATCCTGTAAGCAAAAACTTTCCTTTAAACATGGATAAGGAACTGTCATATATTCTAATTGTGCCTTAAAGGTTTTTCAAACGAAGTTCTTTGTATTTTAAATTAGCTACGTACCAACATAACATAAATTATAACCATGTGCTTCTTCAAAAATGAATCGCTGCTTTGGTGATGCGATGCTGATGCTTGTCACAAATTCAAAAATGCAACGCAACTTTTATGATGCATTGTCACATATTCAAAAAAGCATCGCATCAAATCAAGTATTCGAAATTACTTGTAATATTCAGCTGTCATGTAATAGCATTGCATCGCCAACTAAAAACTTTGCGTTGTCATAACAACAAGTAATGTTTACGCATCACGAACAGAAGAACATTAGAATCATCAAAGCAGCGATTCAATTTTGAAGAAGCACCATCATATTTAACCGAATTAGTTGATGTCGAATTAAGATTTGCCAACTGATATCAGAATTAACGTGGTGATGCATATGTTATTTTTGTTTTTAATGTTAATAACTTTGAACTTGATGTCCCACTTAAAACTATGAAAAAATGTTATACTACTCTGA
The DNA here is from genome assembly GCA_932526495.1 of Bombylius major. Taxonomy (NCBI): domain Eukaryota; kingdom Metazoa; phylum Arthropoda; class Insecta; order Diptera; family Bombyliidae; genus Bombylius; species Bombylius major. Next base: position 25,414,716 of record OW052044.1, on the reverse strand, counting down.
TCAAAAATAACCTGGAATTTGCTCGTTCCAATTTAACAAATTGACACTCCAGTCCAATACATCGAAATTAAGACAAAATCGTTTTTCCAAAGTTACAGCCAATTTGAAAGTTTGGCCCCCAATCTAAAAGCTGTTAGCTGTTCTCAAGATTTTTTTCTTAATTACTGACTTTTTTGAAACATATTTTCCATGGAGTGACCCACAACCCCCAACGACAAAATCTCCAAAAACAAAATCTCCAGAGACAAAATCCCCAAAGACAAAGTCCCAAAAGATAGAATCCCCGAAGACAAAATCCACGTTTTTGTCGGTTCTTAGAAAGAAAATCTCCAAAGACAAAATCCCCAAAAAAAAAATTTCTCAATTTTATTCAAAGGATGTGACTATTAATTATTTTGAGTTTGAATAATAATAATTTAAATATTCCAATATTCCTAATAACGCTAAGAGTGGAACATTAAATAAACCATTTTAAAAATCTGAAAAAGTGTCAAAAAAATGTTGAAACATAATTTTGTACGTATTTGAATTTAACAATTTGATTATTCCAATTTTTATTGGAACTATTTTAAAAAATTATCGAAAAACATGATCATCATTTCGCGCGCGCGAATTTAATAATTTGATTATTCTAATTTTTATTGGAACTAGGTATTTTAAAAAATTATCGAAAAACATGATTATCAAAATCTCTGAGGATTTTGTCTTTGAGGATTTTGTTTTTGGGGATTTTGTTTTCGGGGATTTTGTGTTTGGGGATTTTGTCTCTGGGGAATTTGACCCGGGGATTTTGTCCTGGGGATTTTTAATTACGAATACCAGCTATAAATTGGTGACCCCGACGTGATACATTACAACAGCTATAAATTGGTGACCCCGACAATTATCAGCTATATCTCCACCAATTTTCCGTTGCCATGAAACAAAATAATTGTACAGACGTTTTTTATTCCGTGTAGTAAATTTGACAGTTGTAAAAAAAAAAAAATAAATACAAAGAAAAAATCCAAAGGTATCTACGTGAAAATATATATTGAATACAAAAAAAAAATAGAAAAAAAAATGTCAAATTAACTTCAAATTTAAATTTAATTTACGTTTCTCCAAATATTATACGTCACTCTACACAAATTTTTTTCGTATAGTAATAAATAGCAAAACATGAAAAAAAATTTCGCGATGAACACAATACGGAGCTTATAGACAAAAACAACTCGTAGCATTCCTGAAGATTTCACTAAACATACTTTTAATTAAATACACTTAAATAGAATGTGAGAAAAAAATAAAAATTAAACAATAACCTCGTTGAAAATATTAATTTCGGGTTTAGCTATTTTTAATGGAACGACAAGAATTAAATGTGAATGTTCTAATTTAATCTAAATCGTACACTGTACTGAATTCTGAATTCGTATTTATTCGTGATATTTTCGTGAAGGATACTTATTTAACTATTAATAGCTGCGTTCCTTTGGGCTACTCCGGAGTAGATAAGCGTAGTTAGGCGTAGTTAGGCGTAGTTGGTGAATGAAACGCTATTTTTCACATATTTATCAAATTCTAACCTATAAATTTGAACGTACAAAAATAAATTTATGTTTTGTGACTGCTACTGCAGCTGTTTTATGACAAAACTAATAATATCTGAAATAAAATACACTGTTAATTGCACAGAAAAGTAGATAATAACCTATGTATAATTAGTTAATATTTAATTTATTTGATTAATTAAATTAATTTTATTAATTGATTAATTTTATTTATATTTATCACTATTTTATTAATTTATTAAATTTTATTAATTTTAATAATTTAATTAATTTTATTAATTTAATTAGTTTTATTTATAATTATCACTAATTACCAATTTAAATAATAATTAATTCATTTTTCATTTATATAAAATTTAGAAAATGTAAACAAACTTTATAACCTCTAAAATGAAAAATCCATCAATATATCAACTACGCCCAACTACGCTTGCTTTCTACACCTGAATATGAATAGGAGTAGTTGAGCGTAGATGGGAGTAGATTCATCTACCCATCCATCTATCCCAATGGAACGCAGCTAATATGTAACAATTTTTAAAAATTGAATTTAACAAAAAGTTGATTCTAAAAACTGAGTATGGTTTAAAGTTCTGTACACGAATACTTTAAAAATGAAATCTTCAACATATTTTGTAAAGAGATTCGAAGCATACTCCGTTTTTAGAATCGACTTTTGTTAAATACGATTTAAAAAAAATTTTATTAATAAGGCCCACTGAAAATTGATAATTTTAAATGTAAAATAAAATATTTGTGTCTAAAATTGTATCTCTTTCGATAAGAATATTTAAGTATATTTAGTTTATATCTTTTTTATTTTTATTTCATAGGATATTATGTTCATAAGTACAACTTTAATATCAAATTAAAAATTTTACAAAAGAAATTTACAAGATTAGTTGAGAACTTATTGCTGCCATACTTTTTTATTATGAAGCTTTTTTTATTTTTACTGACAGTGGTAATTCAAATAACGAACATTATTGATAATACTTGATAATAATACGATGCATTATTTTACAGATTGCCTACACTTTATGTGCAAAGGTAAGTTCCAATAAAGAATTAGAAGCTAGAAAATTCCTTGAGGAAATTAATGAGGAAATAAATAGTCGACGAAATTTGGAAGCTGAAGCAGAATGGAAATTTGCAACAAATATAACAGATGATAATGAAAAACAGAAAAATGAAATTGCACTTGATAATGCAAAATATTTTAAAGAACTTTCGAAAAGAGCAAATCAATTTAATTTGGATGATTTCTCTGATGAAGCGGTTAAACGTCAAATTCATTCCATACGTAAACTAGGATATGCAGCATTATCTGATGATGATTATAAAGAGATAGCTGATGCTATTGCAAAAATGGAAGGAAATTATGCCAAAGTTAAAATATGCTCATATACAGATGGTACAAAATGTGATCTTGCGCTTGATCCAGATTTGGATGAGATTTTCCATAAAAGTCGAGATCCTGATGAATTAAAGTATTATTGGATAGAATTTTACAATAAAGCTGGGACACCAGTACGTGAATATTTCAATACATATGTTAGATTAAACAGAAAAGCAGCTGAATTGAACAGTAAGTATAATTATAATAAAAAATATAATAATGTATGTAAATACATATGAAGAATTATTGTAAATTTTAATGTGTCTATTTCCTTGAAACTACAGTCTCTTGAGTCTTGGCCTCCTCAAATTACTTTGAGGTTTTTTGATCATTTTTTATTCTTTCATTCATTCATTCTATTGTGAACCACTAAATTTGGCGGTATTTGGAAATACTAATTAATTATTAAAAGTTTGACAGCTGCCAAAATTCTTTTTGTCATTTGACGATCATGTAGACTGTAGTTGTTAATTGATTTTTTAAAGCGATTATGAAACAATCATCCTCTTCGTGCACACAAATTCGTATGTTTTATTTTCACTGCTTAAACTGCATATTTTAGTGTCGAGCATTAATTCCTAATTCAAATGAAATGATACTTATTCGAAGCTGGGTGAATATGGGAGGATTTGAAATCAAGAATTTTGGTTCTAGAAGCCAGCACTCTGTCACTGAACCCCCCGCTTTTTCTGCATAGTTTAACGTTATTACAATATGTATTCTGTAAATATTCTGAAAATATATTTATTTAACTAAAGATTTTACATCTGGTGCTGAGGTGTGGTTGGATGAGTATGAAGACGATTCATTTGAAGAACAACTAGAAAATATATTCGAAGAGATTAAGCCATTATATAATCAAATTCATGGGTATGTCAGATGGCGATTAAGACAAGTTTATGGTGATGATATATTAGAAGAAAAAGAGCCGATTCCAATGCATTTACTCGGTAATATGTGGGCACAAACTTGGAGTGCTGTAGCCAAAATTTTAACACCATTTCCGAATAAGCGTTTAATTGATGTATCAGACGAAATGATTAAACAAGGATATACTCCAATGAAAATGTTTCATATGGCGGACGAATTTTTCCAATCAATGAATATGACTAAATTGCCACAGTAAGAACAAAACTTAATATACATAATGTTCATTGTACATATTGAGTATACAAAATATTAAATTATATTTTTTTGATTTTGAAGAGAATTTTGGGATAAAAGTATATTTATAAAACCAACTGATGGTCGTGAAATAGTTTGTCATGCAAGCGCATGGGATTTCTATAAAAAAGACGATGTTCGAATCAAAATGTGTACTCGAGTTAACATGGAACAATTCTTTGTTGTACACCATGAATTAGGACATATTCAATATTTTCTACAATATCAAAATCTTCCAAGTTTATTTAAGGCTGGAGCAAATCCAGGTTTTCATGAGGCTGTTGGAGATGTATTATCATTATCTGTGTCTACCTCAAAGCATTTGAATCAAATTGGACTACTTAAAGACAACGAACCGGATTATGAAGCTAAAATTAATAAATTGTTCTTCAAAGTTTGTTTTTTATATTTAATATTTTTGAACATTTGAGAAAATTATATGTATGTAAATTTTTATTTCAGGCTTTAGAAAAAATAGTTTTCTTACCTTTCGCTTACACTTTAGATAAATATCGATGGAGAATTTTTAGAAATGAAATCAAATCTGAAGAATACAATTGTGCCTTTTGGAAATTGAGAGAAAAATACTCCGGAATCAAATCACCTGTTAAAAGAACAGAGAAAGATTTTGATGCTACAGCGAAATACCATGTGTCAGCAGATGTTGAATATTTAAGGTGTAATTGTATCAGTTTGTTGAAAATTATTGTTGTAAATTTATTATTTTTCAGATACTTAGTTGCAGCTGTACTTCAATTTCAATTTTATAAGTCAGCTTGTGAAAAAGCTGGACAATATGAATATGGAAATCCAAAATTAGATCTAGATGAATGTGATTTATATAACAGTTCAGAAGCAGGAAATAGTTTTAAGTAAAATTAAAAATTTAAAATAAACTGTCTATTTCTATTAATAAAATTTGATACTTTTTCAGAACAATGCTAGAAATGGGTGCATCAAAACGCTGGCCAGACGCACTTGAAGTATTCACTGGAGAGAGAAAAATGAATATTCAGGCAATGATGGAATACTTTAAACCTCTAAAAAATTGGCTTCAAGAGGAGAATAGAAAAAACGAAGTTCCAATCGGGTGGGAAAACACTATTGGTAAGTTTATGTTAGATTAGTGTACTAAGTATACAGGGTGTTTCACAGATCGTGTGCCAAACAGAAATGGGTGGTAGATCTCGGTGAGAAACAAAAAAAATCGTATGAGAGGGGGTGGGGGTATATTTTCAATATGTAGTTACCGAGGTATTCAAGGTCAAAGACAATTTTTTTACAACATCAAATTTAACTGATTTTGAAAAAACTGCCCTTGAATTATGATTCATAAATTATGAACGGATAAAGATAATGTAACAAAACAAAAGCCATGTGAGAGTAAACAAAATAAGCTTTCATTTAAGCTAAAAAAGTTTAAAAAATAATAAGGGTTTTTTCGAAATATTCGACCTTGAACAAAAAAATGACGAATTTTTTTCAAAATTTTTTGAATTTGAGTTACAATAACTTTTTATAAGTTGAAAAAGTTGCAAAAAGTGAAACTGGTCACTTTCGAAAAAAATTGTATTTGACCTTGAATATCTCGGTAACTATTGAAAATAGATCCCCCCTCTCATACGATTTTTTTCCTTTCTCACCGAGATCTACCACCCATTTCAGTTTGGCACACGATCTGTGAAACACCCTGTATATGCGTATCATATACACTTACATAATTATGTATGTAGTATGTACATAAATATACATATAAAGTACTTTCATGAATGCGTCGTCAACACACGTCGACGACTCGAATGCGCTGGAATTGTAATCAGAGTCGTCAACTATGCATGCAAGCAGTTATTAGAATAAATGAACATGATTCGCCATCTTCAAATATGACGTCACAATCTTTATAAAATTTAATAATTTTTTATTAATTTAAAATCGAACTAAAGAAAGTTCAGGGAAAAAAATGTACAACACTATTCGTTTTAATTGAAAATTAACATCGTAGTCGCCTGAAAACGATTGAGTAATTTCAGCCGACTGCGCTGTAAGCTTGAATTAATGAACATGATACCATTCAACGATTGCACTGGAAATAAGTCATTTATGAACATGATTTTTACGCCGTCAGCGCCGTCGATGCATTCATGAAAGTACTCATAATGTACATGTATCTACACATACTAGTTGTCCGGTTTAAGGTGCTGCAAAATTAAACCGCAGCTGAAGACAAGCTGAGACAAGAAAACAAACCATATGGGAGCGGGTGGTAGGTAATCACAATGATTTCCAGGATACGGTGTTTGAATATTTTTGCGATTTTATTTGTGAAACACCCTGTATTTTCGTTTTAACTTATTGTATAGCAATGATATGCATATATAATAAAGGGGAACCCTTTGCTTTAATTAACATAAGCACCATCTCTTTAACCTATACTTACTACAGAAGTTATTAGTGATCAAAGTAAAAAAATTTCAATTTTTTACCTAAATTTTTAGAAAAACCCAGTGATTTCTCGAATACAAGGTCTTCCACAAAAAAGCCACGAAAATGTTTAACCACCTTGAGATTAAAATCACCACCCCCTTCCATTCTATTTTTTTACTGTCCCGGCAAGACCTAGCTTTGGTTTCATTTTGTAACACCTTAAACCTGACGTAATCCTTATATATCTATTTTAATTTTTCAGAATGTGAATCAACTTAAGTTAATGTGAAAAGATTGAAATTAGAATAAGCTACGAATTTGTAATAATATTGAAACAATATTTTGCTGAAATAAAGAGTTTTGTCGATGTCAATTAATGATTGTATTTTGTTTTTTCAAATACTTTATATGTGATTCTCAGAATACTAAAACTTGTTAAAATACAAGGCAGTTTTGACTTGTTAACTTTATTCGAAAATGGTAATACATATGTACATATGTACAGTACTCGTACATTCACTTTACGTCACAAATAATTCGCATCTCAGAATAAGAATCTTTATTTAAAAGGTCCGATCCGATTGTATTTTTTTGTTTACTCCATATCCTAACCGCATTATCCTTTTGTATATTTGAAAAAAAAGTTTTATATCAAATTCTTGTGAGCACTTAGCTTCGGTATTTGTTATTTTTTTGTGTGAATAATACATACATATGTCATATGTCGCTGCGTTCGAAGTTTTTTTTGGAAAAAACTGCTGAATTGCTATAGAAAAATTATCACACTCCAGGGCCATAATTATTAATTGGAGATATTTCCTCTTGTGAAACTAATAAAGGTGTGTTTCTAAAGTTTCATGTTTCTTGATTTAATTTTTCATTTTGTAAAATTTGATTTTAGCATGCATGTACATAAAGTTATAAAACAATATTTTAATTGGAATACTAGGTACATAATATGTACATATTATGTATGTATAATTTACTGGAGGACGTATGGTTTTCTTTTTAGCTTCATCATTCTAATTAAATTTTGACATTTTTCTTTCTCTGGTAAATTGCCTTGACCTGAAATAAATCCCTTCGAAATGAATACTATATACTCGTACACAATAGTTGACAAAGAGTTGATAATTCTTTTGTCGGTATTTTAAAAAAAACGTAAAAAATAATTAATAAATATACGTTGTTTTCTATGAGAAAAATAATTTAAAAATAAACACATGTAGTTAGTTTGTAAAAATGGAAATAAAAAAATATGAAAACAAAGAGTGAAGATTACATTAAGTTAAAGCAGTTGTGATAATGAAAAATTCTCGAGGAAAACAATGCCAAAGTTTTAATGGTTATTTTATTATATCTTACCATAGGGAAAATTTATACTTATTGTTAAAAAACCCACATACATATATACATACTGCGACTATTAATGATTTTCAATATAAACGTTCACTGATTATTTCTTTAAAAAAGAAATATGATAACTTCAGTTACTGAACGACTATTGTGCAGTGTTGAAGTGAGAAAATTTATTATTTTATGTAAAAAGTTTTATAAAAATAAAGTTGAAAATAATGAATTACACCTCAAAATAAAAAAAAATTTGATAGAATTTAAAAAAGTATTAGTGTTTTTTTGTAAAGTTCAACTATATAGATGGCATCCATCAGTGTTAATAATAGCTTTTTAATATAATAAATTTAGTTTTTTAGTGCACGTTAACTAGAAAATCATGAAAAATTTATTTTCAAAACTATTTTTTATAATTTCAATAGTGTGTCAAATAAATACAAAACCGCAATTGAATTTACCACCTTTGACACAAAATATTCATAATAGTAGACCAGAAGTATATTCTTATAGTTATACGCCAAAATCACAAAATGATGATTATGATGACCGCAGTCAACGTTTTGGACCTCCTTACAATGGCGAAGATTTTCGAGTAAAAATATTAATTTTTATATTTATTTATATGTAGTGTGAAATTTATTCTGACAATCATAATAGGCCGAAATGCGTTTTTAGTAATCTCATTATATTTTATTAAACACACTTCTTTATCGAGTACGGAATCAGAATTTTCATTGACGAAACTAATAAAACTAACGGAAACGGAGTAGCTCAAACGTAAAAAAAACTATAGTTTGCTATAGTATAGATACTATAGTTCTTCCTCCTTTAAAAAAATTTGTTCCTGGTCACACAAGGTATTTCAATGACGACTAGAATATTGTTTGAAAAATTTACTACGAAACAAACCTTTATCTAATGATAAAAATCTATTGCCTCTAGGTTAAAGATTACCAGAGTAAAGGTTATGAAATACACAGTAATACATGCATTCGGTGTATAGTAGCACGAAAAAGCAACAACACAACAACAATTACTAAAAAGATACGGTCAGATATCGCTACTTTTACTGCGAAGTTTTGGGTTGCAGAAGCAAAAATTGCTAACTCTGTTCACACATAGTAGATGTAACCCGCTACTTTTACTGCGCGAGTTAAGGTTTTTACCACAAGGATAACAAAAAATAAAAAATAAAAATAAAAAAGACAAAGTTTCACTCCAAAAATTTTATTTTTCAAATTTAATCTTTTCAGTTCACGATTCAAACTAGAACTGCCTGTCGTTACAAAAATTATCTTTTTCATAATTTATTCTACATACATATGTATAATTCTATCATTTATATTATTAATTTACAATTCTGAGAATCTAGAAAAAATAGCATTCACATTAATTTACATTTTGATGATTTTGCACATTTGATGAGAATGTAAATTTTATCAAGTAGAAGAATGCAGTTTTACTTAGGTGAAATATGAGTCGGAATGTTGAATATGCATTTTGTTATGCTATGTTGGGTGTAGAGATTGACTGTAGCCGTAACTCGCGCAACCTGGTAGCTGCAAATTCTTGCAAAGAGAACTGCGAAGGTGTTCACACATAATTCGCAGTTTTTGCTGCGCGCAACCTTTGTTCCAGTATTTTATTTTATTTATTTTATTTATTTATTTATTAGTCTAAAAAGACTTTTAATTATACAGTATATTTATAATTCCATTATACTTTTTTTTTGTTTATAATTTCAAAGCAGATTGCTATTACTAATCAATTTTATATATTCTTTCAATTTAGTCTTAAATATATTAATATTTAGTTCATTTTTTATTTCAATTGGTAACTTATTATATAAATCTAATCCCTTATACATTATATACTTTTGTGTACTTTTTTTTTCAAATTTATTTACCCTATACCAGCTTTTTCTTCTTAAAGAATACTTATGTACATCCTTACATTGTATGAGAGGATCTTTCAAGTATGCTGGTGTTAAGTTATTTTTGATTTTGTGTAGGAAAATCATGGAATTGTATGTCCATAATTCTTTTACACTCAACCAACCCAATTCTTCTATCATGGTCCTAATACTAGTGAACCTATTTTTCTTCAATACTATTCTCATAGCCCTATTCTGCAGTAATTGTAAACTATCCTTCATTTCATTAGAGCAAGCATATAATAATGTTGAGCCATAATTGAAATGTGGTAAAACAATCGCATTGTACAACAAAATAGTAACATTTGTGTCCATGTATCTTCTAATTCTTTTAATAAAATTCAATTTTTTTGCAATTTTCTTTGTTACATTTTGAATATGTTCCTTGAAACTTAGTTTTTCATCTATTATTAAACCTAGGTATTTGAATTGTTTAACACATTCTAACTTAAAATTAACTATTTGTACATTTAGATTCATTTTAACATTTAATTTCATTATTTTACATTTATCTCCATTTAGTTTCAACTTATTCATACATAACCATTCATTCAGTTCTTTTAGGTCCTCATTCATACATTGCTCTAACATCATTGGATCTTTTCCAGCTATATACAATAATGTATCATCAGCAAACAGCCCAATTTTGCAGTACTTGATGACATCCTTTATATCATTGATATATACCAAAAAGAGCAATACTCCAAGTACCGATCCTTGAGGTACACCTAGTGCAACATTTTCTGCATCTGATAGCACTCCATTAATTTTTGTTCTTTGTTTTCTGCCTGTAAGGTAGGATTTAAACCAATCGAGCTCTCTATCCCTAATGCCAATCGTGTTTAATTTATCAATTAAAATGTTCCTATCTATTGTTTCGAATGCTCTTTTAAAATCCAAGAATGCTATAATCACCCCATTACCACTATCAGTTTGTTGTTTCCATTCATACATCAGCCAGTTTAATGCAGTTTCACACGAATGTAAGTTTCTAAATCCTGATTGTTCTTTTATTAAAATGTCATTCTTCTCTATGTATTCCATCAGTTGATCCGCTACAAACTTCTCGAAAATCTTCTCATACATCGGTAGCATGTTAATTGGTCTGAATTCAAAGTGCTGCTTTGTATTCTTAACTTTTTCTACTGGAATTACTATTGATTCTTTCCATGCTGTAGGAAACTGACCACTTTCTATGGACATATTGAAAATTTCAAGCAAAACTGGTCCAAAGTATTCGAGTGATTCTAGTAAAATTTTCTTATTCATTCCATAAAAGTCATTTTTTTTATTACATTTTGATATCGTCTGGAATAACGTCTTTTCATCACACATTTTTAGTTCAAATTTGCTTTCTTTGATACTTTCTGTTCTTTTATATGTTACATCAGGAATGCTTTTATTAATATTCTCTACACTTTCTACAAAATATTTATTAAATTTTGCTGACATTTCATATTTACTATTTAGCTTATTCATTATTGTTTAGTTTGTTATGAATTTTCAACCAGTTCAGATAATATGTATTTTTTCTTCAATTAAAGATAATAATTTGTACACTAATTCCTTTCTAATTCATTTCCTAAATTTATAATTAATTAGTTTAAACAAAATTTATTTTTGTTAAATAATAATTAACATATTTTGATATACACTCCGAGTCACTTGATTACGGCCACTGATTTTTTAAAATTTTTTTGCATATTACTATAAATTTTTTCACGTGAGCATTAGTTTTTATGCTTGTATTTGAGAGTACATTCTGTTACGAATATAATCACAGAAAAAAAATTTGAAAATATAGTACCGTTATTTGTGCAGTACTCATTAAGTACAATCTCTTCAAAATACATGAATTTTTAATTCGTCACTTGATTAAAGCCAGTATTGAAATTGTCTTAAAAAAAATTTGAATGAAAAACAACTTTTTTGGTGTTATTTATATGAGATTTATTAATTTTTTATTATTTTCAATTAATTGTAATAATGATTGCTGCCTCCGTTGTGATGAATTGTTTCGAAAATTCGTGACAATTTTAAACTTTTATAAACTTTATTAACTCAAATTTTAAATTTAACTTTTACAAATTTTACTTCTAGTTACACTTAGCTCTTTCTACTGACTAATTTTGTAAAGTCATTTAATTTATAATGAAACCTTCGTTTTCTTGATCAAATAGAACATTATCCAGTTAATACTTGATAATTTTGCTGAGGGTGTAAAATTATCAATATTCAAATTTTATTTCAATTCTTTGTTTATATTACTCGGCTATTCTTTAATTGATTTTTAAACTTCAATATTAATATAACTATGATCAGAATGTTTTCATTGTTCAATTGGAATTTATAAATTAAACAAAATTTAATTATTCAATTGAAATTTATAAATTAAACAAAATTTAACTATTAAAATTGGGCTTAAATGACATCATGCTATTTAAATGCTTATTATTATTATAAAAATACGTATTATTGTTTGTTATGAAGAATACTTATTATTGTTATGGGTACGGGTACATAACACCTTCCCCCTTAAAGAAAATTAATCTTTATGAGGTAAATTTTCAATATTATAATTAGTTAAAGACCGTGTTAATCTTTGGCTGTTTTTTCTATATGTTTGCCTTTCTTTTATCAAAGGTTTGTTTTGAGTTTGTAAATCTTGAATACTAGTTAATTGATGAGTTTCAGGATGATATTGAACAACTATATCTCTGCCGTACAAAGGCTAATCGCGTCAATTACATTTTCACTCATTTTGAGTTAAATATATTTATGATATAATTTATAGTTATATATATGAACTGAAGGAAAAATTCTCTATTAAAAAATATGTCTATATATTATATATTATATATATATAATTTAATTTTTCCACTAGTTCATATGTATAACTATATATTATATCATAAATATATCTAAGTCAAAATGAGTGAAAATGTAATTGACGCGATTAGCCTTTGTACGGTAGATCTGTTGGTGGTCTTGTATCTTGTGTAGTACAGCAATTATATATATTTATCAAACATTTTTCGCATGAATCAAAGGGATTCTTTTTGAACATTTTATAACATCTACAGCATGAACAGCATTTACAACATATAAAAAGTATCAATAACCCAATTATAAAATATATTATAATAGTAAATATTGAAGGGTATTTAATTAGTGGAGGATGTCTTTGAGCTTCTTTAATTTTATTATTCATTTCATCTAAATTATGATTCAATACTTTCATGTCATCTAAATTAACATTTATTAATTTTATTGGATTTAATTTTAAATATTCATGTGAAAAATTAAATTTTAATTTTTTACAACAATCATCTTCTACAATACTAATATTTGGTATAATATTAATATATTCACTGGTGATCACGTAATCAGGTATTAATTGTATTGATCCAATATATGCCTTACATTTATTATCTAAAGTTAGAATAATATTTTCTGATAATTTTTCATCAATTATTTTTTCATTATTATCATTACATAAAATCGTTAATGGCTTATTTTCTGAACTTATAACTATCCACTGATTAAATTTTAATTTTTGAATTATTTCTATTTCTCCATATAAAATTTTTGTATTACATTCTTTGGGTATTTCATTGTTTACAAGATTTAACATTACAATTTCACAATTAGGTTTTTGATTTACAGCATATTTTTCATTTGTTTTACAAATAAAATTTTCATTTTTTATTGTTTTACATAATTTTAAATCGTTTATTGGTATATAATTTTGTCTATTTTGTGATACTATTAAATATTTATAATTCGGTTGAATATAAGAATAAGATTTTCTATCATAATCATGAGGAATTGGCAAGGGATACAATTGATAAACATTATACAACATTTCTTCTGATAAAGGAATGCTGATTATGAAGACCAAATTACCGTTCATAAAATATGATTGTATTTCAGAAATTTCTATTATCTTATGAATGTTTTCTATTTCTGGGAATAATGGAAATGTTAGCCCTATTAAATTAGAATTTGGAACCGATTTTAATTCATTACTTAGTTGTAAAGGAGTTATTATAAAAGGATGCAAAACATTCCTTTTTGTAAATAAAATGGTATTAATTTCCAAAAGCTATTATAAACTTTTGCATGACCCAAATTTTCATAAAATATTCCACTACTACGATGTATTTTTTCTATAGAATATAGTTTGGTTTGTGCTATCCCTTGATGCATCAATAGACTTAACATATATCTGTAATTTTAAAAACAAGGTTTTATTCGATTTTTATGCATTTTTATTTCTTTTTTCTTAATTTTTAATATAACATTAGGATCTTCTATTTTTAATATTTCATAAGGAACGTTATACAATGGTGATAATTTTTTACAAGTTCTTTTTGAAGTATTTTGTAAGTAAACTTTGTCACCCAGTTTGTATTTTATATTAGTTTTATCACTAACTTTCTTATCATATTGATTCTTTGAATTTTCTTTAGACTTAATAATATTTTCTCTAGCAATTTCTTAAAATTTATTCAATCTAAATTTTAATTGATGTAAATAATTGTCATAAGTGTAATGAAATTCAGGAGTTTGTGTAATAGTTGAAGGTAATTTTGGTTTAACACCAAATACTAATTCATGAGGTGAAAATTTAGTCGTTGAATGAATGGATGTATTATATGAGAACATAGCCATTGGTAACCATTCATCCCAATCATTTTGGCTATTATTAATATAATGTTTTAAATAATCTTTAAGAGTTGCATGTGACCTTTCTAATGCTCCATTCGTCTGAGGATGATAAGGAGTACTTTGAATTTGTTTTATATGAAGTAACTTAGAAAATTCTTTCATTAATTGAGACGTGAAATCAGTTCCTCTATCAGAAAGTAATATCTTTGGTATACCCATGTAACTAACGAATTTTAATAAACAATTCGCAACTGTTTTAGATTCTTGATTTGATACTGCAAAAGCTTGTGAATATTTTGTTAAATCATCTTGCATAGTAATTATGTATTGATTACCCGATTCTGTTATTGGTAATGGTCCAACGACATCAATACATAATTTTTCAAATGGTATGGTTGAAGTAGTAATAATTTCCATAGGAGCTTTAAAAGTAAATCTTAAAATTTTATTTTTCTGACAAAATTCACAAGATTTAATATATTTTTTAATTTGCTCTTTCATATTTGGCCATTTATATTTTGCTTTAATTCTTTTATAAGTTTTATGAAAACCACTATGTCCTGACATTGGGTCATCATGAGTTTCTTTTAAAATCAAAGGTATTTGATGTTTTTCTGGTATAATTATTTTATTTTGATGAATAGTAATTTTTATTTCACAATTTCTAAAAATGTAAAGTATAATATTTTTAACTTTGTTATATTTCAATTGATTTATAGAATCTTCAAAATTAGGTAAAGATACAGATGTAATTTTCTCAGATTTGAGCTTGTCACGTAAATTTATCAATGTATAAAACAAATCTTGATATGTAGCTTTTTCCCAAAAATTATATTTTATAAAACAATGATAAATAAATTTTTTATTTTTGTTATTTATAGATTTATATATAGAATATAACTCATGAGGATTTATTTGTAAAATTTCTTTATTTTCAGATTTATTAATTAACTCTTCGGAGTACTTGTTACTTTCATTTAAATCAGTACTTAATAGATAAGCTATATTATCATTGGCTTCAATTAAAGAAGTATCTTCTTCAGAAAATGAATATACTTTAGGAGTTTCAGAATTATAATAAAATTTTATGTAATCTTCATATTTTTCTTTAATACATTCTGTCAAATTCACACTTGTATTTTTTATTCTTGATAGACAATCAGCATTTGCGTTAACCCTTCCAGGTTTATAATTTATTTCATAGTTATACTCTTCAAGTTTCAATCTCCATCTTACTAGTCTTGAACTTGGATCTTTACAATTAAATAACCAAGTTAATGGTCTATGGTCAGTTATGATCTTGAATTTTTGTCCATAAAGATAGGGTCTAAAGTGATTTACTGCCCACACAATGGCTAATAACTCTCTTTCTATAGTACTATAATTAGACTCTGCTCTATTTAAAGTCCTAGAAGCATAAGAGATTGGTAAATCTTTATTAGGTTCACCTTGTGATAAAACAGCACCGATTGCATATTGAGATGCATCAGTTGTTAACAAAAATTCTTTATTAAAATCAGGATATTGAAGAATTGGTTCAGTTATTAGTTTTTGTTTTAAATCTTGAAAAGCTTTTTCTTGATCTGATGTCCATTCAAATTTAATATCTTTTCTAAGCAAACTAGTTAAAGGTTTAGACAATTTACTGAAATTTTCAATAAATCTTCTATAATATCCTACCAAACCTAAAAAAGACTTGATTTCTTTTGGATTATTTGGTCTAGGGAAATCAGTAACTACTCTGATTTTTTCAGGATTAGGTTTTACTCCATTTTCAGAAATAATATGACCAAGATAAGATGCTTCTCTTCTCATAAATTCACATTTATCAGGTTGTAACTTTAAATTACTGTCTTCTAATTTTTTGAATACTTTAATTATTTTTCTTTTCATGATCTTCTATTGATGATGCATATATTATTATATCATCTAAATAAACAAAACAATGTATAGGTTGAAGACCAGCAAGGACTGAATTCATCATCCTTTGAAAAGTAGCCGGTGCATTCTTTAATCCAAAAGGCATTCTATTATATTCATAATGACCAGTTGGAGTAGAAAAAGCAGTTTTACTTTTATCTTTGGGATCCATTTCTATTTGATGGAAGCCAGAGGCTAAATCTAAAGTAGTAAAATACACACTATGTCCTAATTGATCCAATATATCTGAGATATTTGGTAAAGGAAACGAATCACCAACTGTTATGTCATTAAGTTTACGATAATCAATGACTATTCGCCATTTCTTTTTACCTGAAGCATCAACCTTCTTAGGTACAACCCATAAAGGAAAAGACCAAGGAGAATTTGAAGGTTTTATAATATTTTGATTAAGCATTTCTTTTATTTGTTTATCTACTTCTTCTTTATGAATTTGTGAATACCTATAAGTTTTCATATTTATAGGTTTTTCTGAAGTTAATTTTATTGAATGTTGTAATACATTAGTAGTACTTAAATTATCTCCTTCTAAATAGAATATTTTGTTAAATTTCGTACAAACTTTCAAAATACTACTTTTTTCTTCTTGATTCAAATGATCTAATCTTAATTGTTGTTTTAATTTATCAACACGATTATAATTATAATTATTTTTTATTTCAGACATATATGATTCTTTAGGAATAGGTAATAGAATTACATTAATTTTTGAAATAAGAACATCCTCATCTAAAGTATTTATAACACTTGCAAATGCCTTCGAATTTTTCTCAACTTTTGTAATTGCTTTACTCAAGAAAACTCCATTTAAAATATTACCCTCTGGAATTATTCCCTCTTTTATTTCTGGATTCATAACATTCATTTGTATGAAAGTTTCAGATCTCGCAGGTATAAGGTATTTCATTTCATCTTTTTCATGAACTTTATGATATGGGATTTTAATTATTTCATTATTATTTAAAATTAATTTAATAATTTCTTTATCATAATTTATTTCTGTTTTAAAATATTCTAAGAAATCATTTCCTATTATTCCATCGAATGGAACATTAGTTTCATCCTTTACTAAGTGAAATTTGAAATTAAGAACTCTTTTATTTATTTCTAAATTTAAATTTATAACTCCTTCAGTTTTAAGAGATTTTAAAGTATCTTTATTTATCCCTTTTATTTTTAAAATTTCGGATTTATCAATTTCGAGATTGGATTTCAATGATTTTGATTTTATCATACTACAATTGGAGCCTGTATCAATTAATAAGAATAAAGTTTTATTTAAATTTAACTTAAGAAATACAGTATTACCAATTGATAATGTTAAATTTGATTTATTAGAATAACACCTTTGATTTAATCTCGATGTGAGGCTGCTCTCACATCGAGAAACATTAAGTTTCCCGAATTATTATTTTCTGGTATACGTTGTACATTTTGATTTTGTAATTTCATCAATCTTGAATTAATTTGATTTTGATTTTGATTTTGCTTTTCTTTGAATAATTTTTTTCTACACTCATTTTCTGTGTGACCACGATATTTACAATAAGTACAAATTTTCTGATTGTAATTAGTATTAAGATTGAATGGTTTTATATTTTTATCAAAACTTTTATTTTCAAATTTTATGAATTTTGGGTTTTGTAAAAATTTAGAATTTCTGCATTCATTTTGTGAATGGCCAGATTTTTTACAATTATTACAATATTTTGATTTAGTATGATAAAGAAGTTTTTGAACTTTTTCTTCTTCTTGGGCAATATTAAAAGCTTCATTTAAACTTCTAATATCTCTTGCTCGAAGCATGTGACTAATTTCTGTTTTAGTATTCAAAATAAATGTGTATAAGGCCAAGTCATTCATAGATGCTAATCGACCAGGTAATTCATTTTCTTTTAAACAAGTTTGTTGTACCGATGTAAGAACATGCTTAAGACAAGTTTCAATACGATACATATATTCAGAAATTGATTCATTAATTTGTTGTTTGCAATTTTGCAGTTCCATAAGTAAATGACCATAATGTTTTTTATCAGCATACATTCCCTTAAGATAAATTTTAAGAGATTCCCATGTTTCAAATGTATGATTTGAACATGCAGCTTCTGCTCTACCTGTAAGTTGTGATTTTACGAATGCTAATAAAATTTCTTTTTGGTATGGAGTAGCAAGTTTAAATGCTGAGTCAGTAGAATTTAAATAAGGTGTTAATTTCGCACGATCCCCATTAAAATATTTTATAAATTTAAATAAAATATTAATATTGACTGTCTCTTCTTGTTCTTCATTACTATTAGATGAAGCAATAGAAACATGATCGTCAACATCACCATTCCTCTGTTGCAAATTTATCAACTCTTGATTAATCTGTCCCTCTGCCATTTTCTCAATCACAATTATAATATAATATATATGTATTTATGTACTATTTATTTATTTATAAAATTATATGTTTAAATCGTAAATAAAATTATTTTTCAAAATATTTAATTCTCAAGTACAAAATTTTTTTATTGAATCAACAAAAACTTAAATATAAAGTCACAATATCTTTATTTTATTTTAAAAAAAAAATATTTATTTCACTTCAATTATAGCTTTCCTCCTTTTTATAAATATATTTTGTTTTTTTTTTTTTTATTTTAATTCCTTCAGATAATAAACTTTTATAATCTTTTACTTGTATGTATATGTAAATTTGTATACAAAAATCTAGTATGTTTATATATATTTATATATAATATATATATAAATATTTTTTTTTTTTTTTTTTTTATAATTTTATAAAAAAAATTTTTTTATTTATACATATAAAACATATATGTGTGTATAAGTATGTATATATTTTGACTTACAGTAATAGAATCATTTTGGTTATTTTGTAGATTCCTGTTTTGTTCCGAAGTCGAGTAATCCTGTTGTTTCCTCTAATCGGTGTTGTCCTTTTCAACCTAGCTATTGGTCCTTGGATTTGTAGACACTTTGTACAAAACAGCACAGATTTTAACTCTGATATCCCACTTCTGATACCAATTTTGTTAACACTCACTATATTTTGTTAACATTTAACCTTTTAGAATCTATTACCTTTTTTTAAATTTTTCACTTCTATTGAAAAATTTAATTTTATTTCAAATATATATATATTACACAAAAAAATAAAAGAAATTTTATTTTTTTTTATAATTTAATTTTTTTTTTATTTAAAAAAATTATGTTTCACAATTTTAAACTTTTATAAACTTTATTAACTCAAATTTTAAATTTAACTTTTACAAATTTTACTTCTAGTTACACTTAGCTCTTTCTACTGACTAATTTTGTAAAGTCATTTAATTTATAATGAAACCTTCGTTTTCTTGATCAAATAGAACATTATCCAGTTAATACTTGATAATTTTGCTGAGGGTGTAAAATTATCAATATTCAAATTTTATTTCAATTCTTTGTTTATATTACTCGGCTATTCTTTAATTGATTTTTAAACTTCAATATTAATATAACTATGATCAGAATGTTTTCATTGTTCAATTGGAATTTATAAATTAAACAAAATTTAATTATTCAATTGAAATTTATAAATTAAACAAAATTTAACTATTAAAATTGGGCTTAAATGACATCATGCTATTTAAATGCTTATTATTATTATAAAAATACGTATTATTGTTTGTTATGAAGAATACTTATTATTGTTATGGGTACGGGTACATAACAATAGACCTCCCTTTACAGTCATCACCGAATGTTTCCCATGATATTTAAATCCAACGAATATGGTGTCCACGGTAGCAATAACACATTTTGATTTTCGGTGAACTGTGTAGCGCGGTGTTCAGAAAGGTGTTTTATTAAAATAAAAAAAAATAAAAAATTTTAAATGATTAAACTTTTATTAAAATACAATTTATTTAGCACAAGATTTTTAGAGTGAGTTTCTAACGTTTACTATTCGACAATTCTTCTTAAACAAAATAATACAAGAATGTTGCATTATATGTATATAGTTATAAATTTATACATTTGTATGAGGTGTTGACTGTGCACATAACTCCTCCCCCCTTAGAGGAAACGATGGCCAAAGGAACTGAAGTTTTGGTGGGTCATCAGGAATTGCTTCTGTTTTTACACTTTGTTGTTTCAGATGAATAATGTGTTGTTGATTTGTTGTAGCCAAGTTTCGAAAATATTTAATGGAGAATAATATGAACAGGATGCTGAGAGTTATCAAAAATCCAATTATTACGTAGTTTGTTTGGTTTGTTTGTACTTTCAGTAATTCTATGGCATTTTGATTTTTGAAGTGAAATGATTTTAGTTTTTCTAAGTTTAAGCTTTCTATTGTCTGTGTTGATTTGATTTCTCTGAGTAGTGTTGGATGTATAACTATACTCTCCCAATAAATATTTTCCTTGCTTTTATAACTTATTCCATTTATTTCAATGTTGCAATTTTGAAAGTGAATTAAAGTTCTTCCTTTTATTTGATTTTGTGAAATATTGCATGTTGATTGTAGAGTAGTCGTTGGTACATTAATTAGGAGGATATAGTTTGGTTCAGGTTGAAAAATAGTGCTGACTTCGGTTCCATTCAATAGTTTACATTTTGCTGGAATGTCCTTGATGATGTTGGGTATACATTCTGGCTCGTTTATTTTAAATGCTTTTCTAGGTTTTTTGCAATAGTAGGTTTGCTCTATCAGCTGACATATATCATCGAAAAATTGTGTGTCGAATTCATTGTGGATAATGTAAGGTGTAGTGATTATTGATAAGGTTTTATTGATAGGTAAAGGTATCAAATGGAAAAATGAATATTTTGTTTGATAATATAGGTATTTGTATATTAAATATGATATTTGTGTCATTGTAATATGCTTGTAAACCAAGAAGTTCATAAATTTGTTCATCAGAATGTAAATTCAAGCTTTGACGTCGAAAAATTTCATATATTTCATCTAGCTCTGTTGGATTGAGGATTTGTTTCGAAATTATGTTTAGTTTGGCTAACACGATTGATTCTGCTATATTAGACAAGTGATTATTGAGTAAATCTATGTTGAAACTGATCTGATTCATATATTGTGAGTATTTGAGGTCTTCGTTTTCTGATTTGATTCTATTATTTATTCCTTTATTATAGTTGTCAAAAAATATTTGTATTGATTTTTGCTGTTGGTTTATACATATGGTCAGTTATGTTACGAAATCTTTCGATCATTTGGTTGTTAATTGGTATTTGGTTTTTGATACCGTCTTGTAAGTTGTGTTGATTTAATGTAAGTGTTTGTATTTCATTATTCAGTTGTATAGCATCGTCGTTGTCCATGTTTCCAGAAATTGCTTTTATTACTGAACCTAGGAGGTTGATGGCTCTTCTCTTGTTTCTTCGTACAGGTAGGAGTGTTTGAAGTTTTCTTTCAAGTTCTTTAAATTTAAGTTCAATTATTTGGGTTGTATCTTTAAGATTGTTATTATTTTGAATTAATTTTATGGAATGTCTTATTTTGTCGATATTGTCTTTGTAGTCTGAAAGTTCTACCACATGTATCAATTTCCTATGGGTTTGAATAAGTCTCGCTGGGCCTAATCTCATTGGTAATATTCCGTGGTGATTGTTCAGATCCAAGATCTCCATTTTGTGGCTCAGGACTATCGTCAACCTGTAATTTACGTTGTTTTTTAAATTTAGATTTGTGTATTTTTTGGTTTTTGGAAGTGAGGATTAAAATTTCATTATTTTCTTTTACTTTTTGTTTACTAAACCGAGGTGTTAGTTTATTTCGTCTATTTTCTTTCCTGAACACTATCTTATTTTCTTCGTAATTCGATGGAGGTTCTCTAGTTTGGTTTAATTTGTCTATATTCTTGTTCACGGCTTCTTGGGTTTTTGCTTTTATTAAAGGGTATAAGGTTTTCTGGAATTCATTTAGTTTTTGGAGAAATTCATGTTCACTATTGAATTTTACAGTTTTTAATAATGTATGTGTTTTTCCAAAGAAAAGTTCGTACGGAGTTAAGTTAGTTGCTGAATGGATAGCATTATTGTATGTGATTATAGCTTCATTAAGAATATCTTCGTGTTCCTTGTCTTTTTGTTTTAAGTAGATAAAACGATAAATTTCAGTTAAAGTGGAATGGAGACGTTCTACTGGAGCATTACTACTACTTTGTTGGAATGAAGTTATGTGTAGATGAATGTCATATTGGTTACAGAAGTCTCTGAATATATTGGATGTAAATTCTACGCCTTGATCTACAATTATTGTTTTTGGGATGCCATGAATACTCATAAAGTGTTTGAGTGACTTGACTATTGTTAAACTATTTCTAGCAGTTAGAGTATATGCTGCAGCAAATTTTGAAAATTTATCTATTATTGTAAGCATTTGTTTCTTATTTATTGAATAGTGTAATGTATCTTTCAGGATGAATGTGAAGGTTCCTTTCTTTTGTACTAAATTTGTCGTTAATTGAGCGGCAGAGTCGCCATGTAATGTTTTGTTATCTTGGTGGTTGACTTTCTACTCGTCAGTATATAAATTTGAGAAACTTTGAGCGGCAAGTATATCTGCCTATATTTGCTCAATGGTGTTGGCAAAATGCCGTACTGAAAATGGCAATAAATGCCGACTAGTTTCCGGAGTGGAAAAATAAAATGACTCAAGTTTTGTGTTTAAATCAAGAGTGTCTTTTTATTGAAAAATGTCCAAGCTTATATACTAAATTTCTTACATTAAAATCCTAAAATATAATATTTCCTAGAAATACAATGAAATAGATTTAAGTCTAAAATTACAAATATTTGATCATCGATTTGTTAATAATTCATTGACACTTATTAAATTACAACCTGTTGGGAAATGCATTTGAAACAATTTAAATGAATTAATATTCTGCATAATGTTGCATTCTCAATTTACTTCAATAAATCAAATTATTTAAAAGAATTTAATTTGTTAAAAGAATTTATTTAGTTTGTAATTTCACTTTTACATTGAGGTCAAAGTACGTATCATATTTCTCTAGGTATGAAGTATTACAATTGAATGTTTACTAATTGCATGCTAAATACTAAGTGGAATCTGATCCAGTGTTATATGGAAAAATGCATAGTGTGCATTTTGATCATTACCTAATTATGTGTTATTGTTCTTTTGTGTATTATGTGTTTATATGCATTATGTTCATGACCTAATTATGTGTTATTGTACTTTTGTATGTTATGTGTTCATATGCATTACATCCCCAACGGTTAGGTAAAAAAAAAAAATTTTTTAATTAAGCAAAAAAAATTTTTTTTTTTTTTTTTTTTTTTTTTGTTTACAAGTATTATTTTGTTTATTTATGTTATTGTATATTTGCTAGTGTCATTGGTCTTTAAAGTGACATATATATATTGTTTACAATTAGCTTAGAGTTAATGACCTTAAAGTTATATATTTTGTTTTATGTTATTACATTAATATGCTTTCTTAAGTCTGTTGTTGTGAATCTCTTTTATTTGTTGATTCATCATTATTTTTGTGTTTACATTATTAGTTTCTATTACTTTATATGGACCTTTATATGGTGGTTCCATTTTCTTTCTATTTCCTACTTTTAACCATACCTTATCTCCTATACTTATATTTAAAGGATTAGTATTTTTGTCTGTAATACTTTTACGTTTTTTCTTAGCAATATCTAACAATGATTTGGCGATTTTATGAGCTTGTTGTAAGCGAAATTTTAGTTCCAGCGCATAATTTTCGATGTTATAAATCGGGGTGGTTTTATTATTTTCAAGCTGTGTTGGTAAACTTGCTATTCTTCCAAAAACTAGTTCAAAAGGTGATATTCCTGTATCAGAGTGTGGTGTGATATTATAACAAAATGTAAAATACGGAATCCATTCGTCCCAATTGTCATTTTTGGCAAATGATAATAAATATTCATTTAACACTCTGTGATTTCGCTCTATTGCTCCTAATGTTTCATGGTGAAAGGGAGTCGAGGTATTATGTTGTATTTTGAAAATGTTACATACGTTTTTCATTATTTCGTTAACAAACTCTGTACCCATATCTGTTTTTAATATTTTGAATGCACCATACTTAAGAATAAATTTTTCAACTAAAATCTTTGCTATTGTATTGGCTTCCTTGTTCTGCATTGGAATTGCCTCTACATATTTGGTGAGTTGACATTGCATTGTTAAGATATACCTATATTGCTTAGATTGTGTTAAAGGACCTACTGTATCGATTTCAATTATCTCGAAGCTTGTTTCGGGTGTTTGTGTTAAAGTTAACTTTTCTTTTGTGTGTTTAATTTGTTTGTTATTTGCACATTTTTCACAATTGTTCACATATCGTTTTACCATTTTATTTAGATTTTTCCATATATATCGTTGTTTTATTTTATTTATCGTTCTTTTTACGCCTGAATGTCCTCCTAAGTGTGGAGTATCATGGAATTCCTTTATTATTTTCATTTGCTCATTTTTAGTTTCTATATTTATTGGAGGTTTATATATAATCATACGTATTTCATTTTGCCCTTTTTTTATCATGCCTTGTTGCAACATTTTATATATATCTTTAAATTCATTTATGTTTATATTTTCAAATATTTCATCGTTGTTTGCTATAGCTAATTCGTATATTCCATATTTATTCATAATGAGTGACAGTTTCTGCAGAATAACCCCAAGGTTCAATTGCGCATTATCACTGTACTCTACTATTACCTCCTTTTTATTAACATTTATTATGGGCATATTATTATAATTACTTTTATTTCTTTTTATTTCGTGTACACTTTTATTATTATCAATCTTTTTAAATTTTATTTTTCTGATATTCTTTATATCTGATATTGAAGAACATTCCCAAATGCTGAGATGGCCTGTCTCAACTGGTTGTGTTTCTTTAATATCTTTTACAGCTGTATTTTTTTATATTTTTATTCATATTTCTTGTTAATACATTTATTTCATTCGTGGTTGGTATCATTTCTTTGAGCATATCGGAATCCAATTTTATTCTTGATAATGCATCTGCATTCGTATTCAGCATACCTTTTTTGTATATAATTTCAAAGTCATAATCCATTAATTCTATTCTAATCCTAGTCATTTTTGACGATGGATTTTTATGCGTGAATAAACTTACTAGAGGTCGATGATCGGTTACTACTATGAATTTTCGACCATACAAATAGGGTCTGAAGTGCTTAATTGCCCAATATATACCTAATAACTCTTTTTCTATTATTGGCTTGTTTAACTCATGTTTGTCAAGCGTTCTGCTTGCATAAGAGATTGGTAAATCTTTTCCAATTTCACCTTGTGACAGGATTGCACCTAGTGCGAAGTTTGATGCGTCGGTAGTTAAAATGAATGGTTTTTCATAGTTTGGATATTGTAGTATTGGAGGATGTAGCAGTTTGTTTTTGAGTTTTGTAAAAGCTTCTTGGCATTCTTGTGACCAAATAAAAGGTGTGTTTTTTCTGCAAAGTGAATTCAATGGTTTTGCAATGGCTGCAAAGTTTTGTATAAATCGTCTATAATAATTGCAGAATGCAACAAATCTTTTAGTTTCATCTGCATTTTGCGGTGTAGGATAGTTTTGCACCGTTTCGTATTTTTTTGGATCAGTTTTTATACCTTCGCTTGTTATGAGATGTCCTAAGTATACAACTTCTGTCTGTAGAAAATTACACTTTTGTGGATTCAACTTAAGATTATATTTTCTTAATCTTTGAAAAACTTTTATTAGATTGTTGTTGTGATGTTGCAGGCTACAACCGAAAATAATTATGTCATCAACATATAAAAATGCTTCTGCTCCTAAGCCTGCTAGAGCTATTGATAGCATTCTTTGGAAGCTGTTTGTGGAAATTTTTAATCCAAATGGTAATCTTTTAAAGTGGAAATGACCTTCGTTTGTTGAAAATGCCGTTAGTGGTCTTGAATTCTTGTCTAGTTCAATTTGATGGAATGAACTTGTTAAATCTAGAGTGGAAAAGTATTTTGCTCTACCAAGGTTGTCTAGTATATCATCCAATCTTGTGAGTGGAAATTTATCATCTATTATCTTTTTGTTTAATTGCCTAAAATCAACTACCATTCTCCATTTTTTATCTTCTTCAGTGCTCTTTTTAGGCACAATCAGGAGTGGTGAGTTATAAGGACTTACTGAGGGCTCAATGACGTCATCTTCTAGTAATTTCTCGATTTGTTTGTTAATTTCTGCCACTTGTGTTTGTGGTAATCTATAATTCTTTATATATACTGGATTATGGTCTGATATGCTTATTTTTTGTTTATAAAAATTATTCGCTGTCAGGCGATCGCCTTCTAAATAAAATATATCGGTAAATTCTTTACAAATTTCTAGTAGTGCATTTTTTGTATTCTTGTCTAAATTTTTAATGTTTAATCTGTCTTTTAATTGATTATATCTATCTTCAGATGATTCCATTGCATTTTCATTCTTATAAATTACATAAAAGTTGTTCAACGGCTGAATATTTAAGGTTGGTAGTTTGAAATTTACTTCTTTTTCTGAGGTATTTAGAATTTTTATGTGTACTACACCTTTCGCAGGTATGACCGAATTTGCGATAAAAACACCATCTTGAATCTCTTGGTTCAGAATAATGCTATCTTCGTTTGCTTTATAATTTATTGCTTTTATAATTTGTGTGCGTGCAGGAATATTGATGTAGTCATACTCAGGAATTTTCGTCGTTATTGGTACTATAATATCTGTTTCATTAGTGCAAATTGTGATTATGAAAGTTTCATAATCAATTTTGCATTTATATTTAATCAAAAAATCTCTTCCTATAATACCGTCTGTATTTATAGGGAAATTGTCATCTACTACATGAAATTTTTGTGGCAGATTTTCATTTTCTATTATCAAATTGGCTTTTATTGTTCCTAGGGAGAATGTTTCGTTATCAGTTACTCCTGTTATTTTGCAGCGTTCATCGTTTAATTCTAAATTTGGGTATATTGTTTCTTTTTTTATTACTGAAATATCAGCTCCACTATCAATTAGAAGATTGTAGGGTTTATATCCTAAGTCTGTTCTAATTGTTATGTAATTTGTAAGTTGTTTTATTTTTAATTTGAAGATATTGTAAAGTTTACGTCCCTCGATTGATGTTGTTCGGGGACGTTCTGTACGTTTCCCGAATTTAATACATTTATTGTTCGATTCGATTTGTTTCTATTTTGGTTACGTTGTTGTCTATTGTTAGTGTTATTATTATTATGATAATAATTATTATTGTTATAATTTCTACCATTATTGTAATTATTATTATTGTTATTATTATTACGATTATTTAAAATATTCCTATTTCTATATTTATGGTTATTATTATAATTTTTTTTTAAAATTTTGTCGTGAATAATTTCTACTCAAATTGTTGTGATTATATCTGATGTGAAAGATGTTTCTGTCTTTATCTTCATTAGAATCAACTTCAATGGCCAGTTTTATTGCTTCATTGAGTGTTTTTGGTTGAGACGCAAAAATAGTTGTTTTTATTGGTTCTCTTAATCCTGACTTGAATGCATTCAATGCTAATTGGTCATTTAGTTTTGTTATTATTGGTTTATTGGTTTCACCTTGTTCACTTATTTGCACATTGTTAAGTTCTGCAATGAGTTTTTCAATCTGTTGTGAAAATTTTTGTACCGAATTATTACCTTGAATAATTTTTGATAACTCATTTTGTATTTTCAGCGGGCTTCTTTTTGATTTGTATAGTTTTTGGAATAGTTCTTTAAAAGTGCTTATGTTATTAGGTGTTTCTTCATTTGCTATTTTATTTCTAACTTGTTCAGATAACCTTGTTCTTAACACAAATTTTATTAATTTGCTTATTTCATTATTATCTTTTAAAGTTTCTGACATTAATTCAATTAAGTTTACAAAATTTTCTAGAGTTTTTGGGTCACCGTTAAATTCTGGGACTATTTTTACCGCAGTCGCTATATCAAAGTTAGACATTGTAATGTTTTTATCTGGGATGTTATTAGTTATTTGATTTATTTCTATATTATCTTGTTTATCTTCTTCTTCTTCACTTTCTATATTTTCATAAATTTCTGTTTTCAATTCTAAAATTTTTTGTATTTCTCTATATGTGGTATTATATTTATGAGCAAATGTTGTGTAATCAGAAGATCTTGATAATGTTTGGTAGGTTTCATAGAATTCCCTTTTTGATTTTTCAAGGAATAATTTTTTAGACAATAGATAATCTGAGGAGAATT
Organism: Bombylius major; assembly: GCA_932526495.1. NCBI lineage: Eukaryota > Metazoa > Arthropoda > Insecta > Diptera > Bombyliidae > Bombylius > Bombylius major. The sequence goes on along the minus strand of OW052044.1, from coordinate 25,386,002 downwards.
TTCTATTTGGATTCTTTTTGAAAATGGCCAAAACTTTTTCTAATTCGCTTATCAATTGTTTAAGATTTTGAGTCATGAAAAATAATTTTAAAATTGTTTATTTATTTATTTAATTATTCTTTATAAAATTTTGTTAATATTTATCTTTTGTTATTCTAAAGTTTTTTTTTTTTTTTTTTTTTTTTTTTTTTTATATATCATCTTATTTTTAATTTATTATATATTTGTGTTTCTATTTATTTCTTTTTTTATTGTTTTTGTTAAGATTTTCTTAATATATTTAATTATAATTATACTAATAAAAAACGTTATTAAACTAATTGTAACATATTTACATAATTAAATTAGCTGCTTCTTCATGTTGATTGTTGTTATTGTTGTTGGACGTGCTTATTATTATTTCTTCGTTCGGCTTTGAGTTTTTGTTTCCCATTTATTCTTGCCTTTTCACGCCTTCTTAAGTATTTGATTGTCTGTAGAAATGAGGTCTTTTCCTTTTTGGTTATTGCTAAGTTCGCGAGTCTGTATAGGTCTGCTATCTGTCTTCTGTACTTAACTTTCAGGCCTCCTCTTTGTTTTCCTTGCTTTTCTTGTGCAACTACAGGTGTTGGTGTAATTTTCTTTTTTCTTTTGTACTCCTCTATTGTAAGTGGTCGAGGGCCGGCTGTTGGATTTTCTTCAATCGCTTTTTTTTATTGCTTCTTGATGATTCAGTTGCAAATGCGTTTTAACTTCTTCTTTCTCACTGGATTTGAATGTGCAAAGTACAACCGGACACTTTACCGAATTTGCGTTGTACAGTTCTATTGCTTGTGTTGTTTTATCTGCGTGTTCCTTTTTGTAGTTTTCAGAAATTGGTTCTGTTGTCTTCTTCTTGTGGTTGAGATTGATATGTACAATTATCTCTTCCTTCTAAGTCGATCTAAATGTACACCTGGTAGCTGGACACTTTATTGAGTTCTTACCATGCAGGGTCGCCATGTAATGTATCTTTCAGGATGAATGTGAAGGTTCCTTTCTTTTGTACTAAATTTGTCGTTAATTGAGCGGCAGAGTCGCCATGTAATGTTTTGTTATCTTGGTGGTTGACTTTCTACTCGTCAGTATATAAATTTGAGAAACTTTGAGCGGCAAGTATATCTGCCTATATTTGCTCAATGGTGTTGGCAAAATGCCGTACTGAAAATGGCAATAAATGCCGACTAGTTTCCGGAGTGGAAAAATAAAATGACTCAAGTTTTGTGTTTAAATCAAGAGTGTCTTTTTATTGAAAAATGTCCAAGCTTATATACTAAATTTCTTACATTAAAATCCTAAAATATAATATTTCCTAGAAATACAATGAAATAGATTTAAGTCTAAAATTACAAATATTTGATCATCGATTTGTTAATAATTCATTGACACTTATTAAATTACAACCTGTTGGGAAATGCATTTGAAACAATTTAAATGAATTAATATTCTGCATAATGTTGCATTCTCAATTTACTTCAATAAATCAAATTATTTAAAAGAATTTAATTTGTTAAAAGAATTTATTTAGTTTGTAATTTCACTTTTACATTGAGGTCAAAGTACGTATCATATTTCTCTAGGTATGAAGTATTACAATTGAATGTTTACTAATTGCATGCTAAATACTAAGTGGAATCTGATCCAGTGTTATATGGAAAAATGCATAGTGTGCATTTTGATCATTACCTAATTATGTGTTATTGTTCTTTTGTGTATTATGTGTTTATATGCATTATGTTCATGACCTAATTATGTGTTATTGTACTTTTGTATGTTATGTGTTCATATGCATTACAATAGATATCTATGTGAAGAACATCCAGTGGTTTTGAAGGGATTTCTGGTTTTTGAAATCCTAATTTAGGTGGGTTCCTGTCATATTTTAGTGTTTGACATTTTTCGCAATTGTTTATAGTTTGTGTAATTTTATTTTTATGAAAGGAAAGTAGTACGTTCTTCTTAAGTGTGACAAGGTTTCATTGATTCCTCTATGGTTAGTTTTTTCATGATACTCTCGAATTATTCTATCTTGTTCGTCGCTTTCTTTTACATCTATCAATAATTCTGTGCATCGTAATAATTTGAAAAGTTTTTTTCTTTGAAAAAAATTTGGAATAAACTGATTGAATGATTTTAAATATTTGGTCATTTGTGAAAATAGCTGTAGTTTTATTTGGGGCTAAATAATTTTTTAGGGTTTCGGTTACGTTTTCTTCAGAAAAATTTTGCATTCGAATTGTACGACGTTGTTTCTTTTTGAATGGAGTCTCAATTGTTGAAGATACAGGTGTATTTGAATCTTCGAATATAATTTGTAAGTTGAATTCATTCAAGGGACGTTCTGATATATGAATATGATCGTCAAAATTTTCTGCGGTAGTGTGAATTGTGGCACAAGTGGAGATTTCATCCATGTTATTAGTATTATTAGTATGTTCATTTGTGTTCAGCTCTACATTTGAATGTTCATTTTCATTTGTTAATTTAATGCGACTTAAAGCATCTGCATTGGCATTTAATTTTCCTTTTTTGTAGATAACTTCATATTCAAATTCTTCGAGTTTAAGTCGCCAACGTATTAATCTGGAGTTGGGATCCTTAAGACTCATTAACCAAAGAAGGGGTTTGTGATCAGTTATGATTTGAAACTTGCGGCCAAATAAATAGGGACGAAAGTATTTTGTGGCCCATACTATAGCCAACAATTCTTTTTCAATGGTAGAGTAATTAATTTCGGAATCAGTCAGTGTTCGGCTAGCATAGCAAATGGGTTTGTCTCTACCGATAGGGCCTTGTGATAGTATGGCTCCTAGAGTGAAATCACTTGCGTCGGTGGTTAATATGAATGGTTTGGTGAAGTCTGGGTACTGAAGGATAGGTTCGTTAATTCCCGTATAACCAAGCTATACAGATAGCGATAAAGAACTATAAAGATTTGCGTGAAGGTCTTTATAGAAAAGATCAAGTTGGTGTTGAAGATCGACATCGATTTTAATCACGAAATTCGACGTCAGCTATAAAAGATTTCGATAAAGATCTTTATCGGAATTTATAGACCATAAAAAATTTTGTTCTTTTTTTTTTTTTTTCATTTTTTTTCTTGCTTTTTTTTATATTTATTTATATTATATGAAAACAATTCAATTTGAAAAATTTACTCTTGAGATTCGAACCCACGGACCTTGGTGTGTAAAGCCATCCTCTTTGCATTGCACCATTCATCACTGTACCGACTATAGAGCTTATTGTAAATATAAATTGTTCGTTTAAAGACCGATAACGATTCTTGACGATTCTTTATAGATCGTTGTCCGTCTTTGAAATACTTTGAAAATCGATAACGATCAATATAGATTTTGTCTTTGAATCTCGTTATCGTCGATATCTGCGTAAATCGATATAAATATTTAAGGATTTTTTCGTGATTAATCGAGAGCAATGTTTATCTTTATTCCCCGTTAAGGATCGATATAGATCTATATCATAATATTTTTATAATTCTCTTCTCTCTCTGCAATATAATTCTCCTGAGAGCAGGATATAGATATCTATAAAGATCTATAAAGAACGTGAAACTTCTTTGTATGTTTTTGAATAACGTTAAATATCGTGCAATATCTATAAACATCTATATAGTTGGACAAAGTTACTTCACGACTGGTTGTACGGGTTAGTATATAGTTATTAGTATATCTTTACACATTTTAAAGGCATTAATATAACTACTGCTAAAATCAATTTTCTTGTTCTTTTTTAGACATTCTGTCATGGGTTTTGTGATATGTGCAAAGTCCTTAATGAATTTACGGTAATAACCGAGGAGCCCTAAAAATGCTTTTATTTCTTTTGGATTTTTTGGAATCGGGTATTGTTTGATTGCTTTGATTTTTTCGGGGTTTGGTTTCACACCTTGGCTAGTAACTATGTGTCCTAAAAAGGCTACTTCTTTACAGAGGAATTCAGATTTATCCAATTGTACTTTCAAATTGGCTTCTCGTAATCTGTCGAACACTTTTTTAAGATTTTCAATGTGTTCTTGGAGAGAAGTAGAGAACACTATAATATCGTCGAGGTATACTAAGCAAATTTTGCCTTGAATGTCCTTTAGTACATAGTCCATGACCCTTTGGAATGTTGATGGGGCGTTCTTCAACCCGAATGGCATACGGATGTATTCGTAATGACCACTTTTGACCGTGAAGGCGGTTTTTTCAACATCTTGGGGGTTCATTTCAATTTGATGAAACCCACTATAGCTAGATCAATGGTGGAAAAGTACAAACACTTACCAAGTTTATCCAAAATGTCGTTTATGTTGGGTATTGGGTACTTGTCACTAATAGTTTTCTCGTTCAATTTTCGGTAGTCGATCACCAATATCCATTTCTGTTTTCCACTGGCATCTTTTTTCTTTGGAACTATCCAGATGGGGGAGCTCCATGGTGAATAACTCGGTCTAATTATGCCTTGGTCTAACATTTATTGTATTTGTGACTGCACTTCTGTTTTGTGGATGTGTGGGTATCTGTATGATTTGGTGAAAATTGGAATATCGTCGGTGGTTTTTATACAGTGTTTTATTGCATTAGTGAAGCTTAAATTTTGTCCTTCTTTAAAGAATATATCTTCGTATTCTTTACAGATTTTAAAGATATGTTGTTTCTCTTCTTCGTTAAGATGTGAAACTCGAATAAGGTTTTCAATTTCATATGAATTTACTGGATGAGGGTCGTTATAATTGATGTTGAAATTATTTAATTCGCAAAAATTTTGTTTAATATATGGTTGTACTTTTAATGGTTGATCAAGGAATAGGATTTTATCATCATATGATTCGTTGATTATTTCGACTGTACTATACCAGTTATTGGCTTCATATATTCCTTCAGATACGAACAGATTATTATCTATTTGTGTTTTTTGTAAATAGATATCACCGTTTTGAACATCTACTGGTAATCTTGCTATAAATTTCGAGTTGCTAGGTACAGTGTATTTAGCTGATGAAAAGTTTGGTTTAAAGTGAAGGGGTATTGAAGAATTTTTTGTGACTAATACTTTATTTGCTAAATCAACTTTAGCTTCAAGTAGAGAGAGGGTATCTAAACCTAGTAAACCATCAAAATATCCATGAAATTTAAAAACCAGGAACCTTAATTCTCTCGGGTCGTTGAACTCGATAAAATTTGATAAGATTACTTCTTTATCCAATTTATGAGTGTGTAAAATTGTTGTGATAAGAATGGGGTTTATTTTTTCAATGTAATTTCTATGAACAAATTCTGGATAAATGATGAGGAAGCTCCAGTGTCTATCAGGAATTTTAAGGGTCTACCAAAAGGTGATGAAATGTGTATATAAGGGAGTATAAAACCATGTTTGTTAATGTCTATGTATCCGATTTGTTCTCCGAGGCAGCTTCTGGAAAATTTGAATCATCAATTTCGTAATTTGAGTTGATTTTTGGATCGCTATTTGAATGTAGACTTTCGTGTTCGTAATTATAATATTGATCGAGTTGTTGGTATGAATGGTCGAATAGGTAGTGTTCGGGTTGTTCATTATAAATTTCATGATCGTAATTTCCAGAAGGTGATTGTTCCGAAATATTATGAAATTCTCCTTTTTTATAATTCTGGAAATTATTTGCTTTAGGGAAATTTCCTGATGAAGACCTATAACGGGAAAGTCCAGAATCTACATCCATAGGTTGTGGTGGTGGTGGCTTGTTTTGTTGATTACGGAAAAAGGGTTGTTGTACAGCGGTTGGTGGTTTATTTGGTTGAGGAGAAAAGAAATTTGTTCTTTGGGTTGGTGGTTGAAACATGTTTGGTGTCCTAAAGGTATTGGTTGCTTGAGGGGTAAAGTATTGAATTGGGGTTTGTGATTTATGTTGTTGATTTTTATTTAAGGGGCGTGGACTTATGAATGGTTGAGTTTTGGGTCCTGAATTTGCGTTATTGTGAGTGAAATTTAATCTCTGTACAGTATTATTATTTAAAGATTGATTATTTGGTTTTATATAGAAAACGTTTTGTTCTTTAATACAAAAAGAAAATGCCTCAGCTAATGAAGAAGGTTTCATTGCTCTTATAGTACTACCAAGAGGTTCTTTTAAACCAATAAGAAATACATTCAAACACATTTCTGTATAAAGATTTCTTTTTGCTTTTATAACATTTGAATCTTTTTCGTGTATTTCTAAATGATTACTTATAGTTGAAAGAATTTCTATTATTTCACTGTATAATTGCTCGATAGTTTTAGAATTTTGACGTAAAGTGTGTAGATCTCTTATTAACGAAGTTTCATTACGTTTGTCAGAATAATGCAGGATTAAGTTGTTTTTAATGTCTTCCCAGTTAAGTGGGGTCCCGTACATATCAAGTACTTCGTTTGCTGGTCCTTCAATTTTATTTCTTATAGCCCTTAGTATAATTTTATAGTATGGATTTCCCTCAATTACAGTAAGTAAAGTTAAAATTTCCTCTACATTATTTATAAAATCAAAGAGGAGTCTTGGGTTACCGTTAAATTTGGGTAGATCTTTAATTACATCAGGTATTCTACAACTGTTAAATATATCAATTGGGGTAATTATGATGGAATTTCCACTACCAGTCGTTGTTGTATTGGTAAGAGGTATGGTATTGTTCAAACCAGTTTCTGTCATTGTGTTAAGTTTGTTGTTTAATTTGTTAAAGTTGATTTTAATTATGTTTTTGTTTGAATCAGGATCACTTTCGTCACTACTAGATTCACTCAATAAATTATTCTTTGAACTTTCTTTTTCTATACTGTTATAAGGATTATTTTTATTTTGATATTTTTTATTTAATACCTTGAACTTAAAAGGCATATAAGAGTAGATAGAATATACGAAACTAAGTATTTTAAACAAATCTTTATTTTTTATAAATTTCGAGTTTGAATTTCTTGATTTATCAATTAAGGTATTATATAATTAAAATATTGAGATATATATACACATATTTATTAAACACAATGCAAGACTCACTTTAAATGAAATGAAATGATAGAGTAAAATTTTTCTTTAAAAATTTTTATTATTATTATTTTTTTTATTAAATTTATTATTTATAATTTAGAAATTGTTTTTAATTTCTTCAAATTTTATTTTTATTTGTGTATTTATCAAAAACAAATTTATTAATTTTTGTTGTTTTTATTATTTTTATTTTCAAATACAAATACATACATATATTTTTATTTATCTCTTTTTTTTATATATAATTTTTAGTTTAAATAAGATTTATTAAGAATTTATTTAAATTTCAGAAGGAGAAAAAAAAATTATTAATATTACTAGGATATTGGGATTTTGGAAAAATATAGGAAATTTGAATTCGACTTACATTGAAAGTAGAAATACTTTTTCCATTTTTCCTTCAGAGTTTAAGATGTATAAACGATGAACCTTCGTTGAATTGTCTCGTTGTCCTTTTTTTCTCACTTTCTCTTGTGTTAAAGTATTTCTGGAACCACTGTATATGATTTTATTGTTTTTTATTTTTATTTTTTATTTTATTTTTTCACTTTTATTATTATTCCGTTTAACTACCGATATCCTCTCGGAAGTTAAGTATTTTGTTGACAATAAGCGGTTGTCAGATAAAAGGAAAACAAAGTTGTTTTTCATCCAAATTTTTTTTTTAAGACAATTTCAATACTGGCCGTAATCAAGTGACGAATTAAAAATTCATTTTTTTTGAAGAGATTGTACTTAATGAGTACTGCACAAATAACGGTACTATATTTTCAAATTTTTTTCTGTGATTATATTTGTAACAGAATGTACTCTCAAATACAAGCATAAAAACTAATACTCACGTGAAAAAATTTATAGTAATATGCAAAAAAACTTTAAAAAATCAGTGGCCGTAATCAAGTGACGCGGAGTGTATGTTAATATGTACATATATACTCAACTAGCATTCTGTGCCCATTTGTTACTTGAGTCACATTTTTGACGCCACAACTTCCTTCTTACGTTATGGCTACAAAATTATTCGTAACTGTGACGAAACTGTGTGTAAATGATCATAGTTTCCATATTAACACATTTAGTAACACAATGACGTAAATGTTCCTTTATATGTGTCTATTTAGGAAAAAAGCCTATTCTGGGCATTGTTTCTAATAGGCAACAACATTTATGTCATTTATGTTCCCATTATGACACAATTACGTCGCTGTTACTAACGCAGTTTCATTTTAGAAAAAAGTTCATTGTGGGCATGGCTTCTAAAAGCAATAACACATATGGGGAATTCCAAGCAAACCGACAACTTATGACTTTAAAATTAATGTGAATGAAACTGGTTTGGATAGGTATATGTATATTAATTTTTGGTGTATCTATACTTTATTTAAAATTAAAGTCAGTACAGGCAAGATAGGCATACTTTCCTATACTCTTTTTCATTTCGTTTGTATAAATCTGTCTCGTGTGTGGGGTGATCAGATCTCAATTTCAATCGAGGAGAATCTTTTAAATTAAATATTACCAAGGGCAACAAACTCATCGGGTACTGCCTCCATAAGCACAATACTGACTTTAATTGTTAAATAAAGTATAGTGTTAAATTATTTACGATATTACTATGGAGAACAGGAATTCGTTTCACTATCACACCCGTTACAAAATGTGTCAAACCCGTTACACTTCTTTTTTTTTAGTTTTGAAAAAAGTATTGCATTGTTCCTTGTCAAATTTTTCCAAAAGATTCTTCAAAGTGTCTACAGTATAATTAAAAATAATTTTTGGAATTGTTTATGTGGAAATTTTAGGTTATTCAGTGAAATATGGAAATCCATGAAATTTGAAATCTGATCCTTCTGATTAGAGATATTTAAAGTTTTCTGTTTTATCGTAACCGTTTTGCCATAGTATAGAGAAGACTAGTAGAATCACATTTTAATTTTCCATACAAAATTTGATAAGAAATTTTGAAAAACTTCAATGTATGTGTAAAATGCAAGTGTATTTTGCTAGAAATAGTCCAAAAGATAAATCATTAGGGAACAACAAAGATAAAAAATTCAAATTTTCTATATACGTAGTTATTTAAGATATAGAGTAAACCATACTCTTATTGCCATATTGGGTAAAATTGGAAGCAAAAACATCTTAGTGATCTTCTTGTGTATACATATACGAAGGAAGAAACCTCTTTGTTAGAATTTACAACAACAAAAATGAATGTGTGTAAGTATCTTTTCTTCTGCGCATGTTTCTCTAGTATAATACGATTTAGCAACTTTTTTAAATCGAGCTATATCATTGTTTTTTTCTAATTTTTAATATTAAAAAAAAAAAATCGAAACACTTGTGTAAACATTGGAAATTTTGTTCAACAAATTCGTAAACAAGATCATAAAAACTACTTTCTTTTCAAATTGCATGATATGCATACACAGCCAAATAATTTTCAAGTACTTATGTATATGCATTTTTGTCAACAAATCGACATTAAAGGATTATATATATGTATATTGTATATATATAGTATAGTACTATTTGAGTTGCAATAAGCAAGCGACATTTTGTATCAAAGTATCCCATTGATACTTTGATAAACAAATCCAAACGAAACAATGCGACACGACGATATTATAAGATTTAATCTGTTCTTTATTTTTCAGTTCAAGATTTGTTTGATGTCACCGAACTTATGTGCGACAAAAGGAAAACCAAATTTAGTTTTTATTACCATTAATTTACTGGAAATTCATTTAAATTATAATTTATTAATTACCTTTTTACTTAAACTCAACATTATGTATCTATTACATTTCATTCCTTACAAATAATAATGAACAAAATAAATATTAGTGAATCAATATTACTACGCTTTACGTTATAAAAAGTATAGAACCAATACAGATAAGTTCTTGAGGGAGGCATTTTTATTCTCATTTTTTACGTGTATGCGTAAAACATGTGTAGGTGAGAATATAAAGTTATGTAAAATATATTGTGATACACACATTGATATAGTTGAGGGAGGTACAATATAATTGTGTAGAAATTTATTTTTTTTCTTCTTAGAAATGAAGAAGAAAGATATATTTTTCTTTCCATATAAAATCATGTAAATTTTTAAGGTACATACTACAAGTCTCTCTCCGTCTTATAGGAAGTTTTTTTCTTTTTTTATTACTGATAACGTTCTTCATTATGATTGGATGTCATTTTTTATTTACAGTTATGCAAAAGTAATTCTACTTGTCTTCTTTGTACTATGGTTTTGCTTTCACTAGAAGCCTAGAAGGCAAGTACGAGTTTTTCAATATTTAAGAGTCAACATGTTACACTCGTTACAAATGGAATTCCCCATATATTCTCATTATGACACAAACACAATTATAGCTTAACCCAAAAGAGTTGATTTCGTATTATATATACTACGTTGCCACGTTGGCATGCGCAGAAGAAAAGATACTTACACACACTACGATGACATGTAAAGCATGCGCAATGAACCTTTAACTGAAATAATTAGCGACATATTGGATAACAAAAGAAGAATTGTTTCCAGTTGGGCATTTTGATTGATGCAAAAATGTAACGATGTTCTATCTGAAGGGTATAAAAGCAAAGTCAGCAATATTCACTTTTGATAAAAAATTAGTGAAGAGTGCAAAAAACATGAGAAATGTATGAGGATTTAGTTGAACATTGATTACAATGCAATGACAACAAAATTTCATGTCTCAAAAAACCCTACTTTCTAACCCGCTACATACAAATAAAGTAGAAACTGAAAATCGTTTTTAAAGAAAAATAGCGTTTACTGAAATTTGACAAAAGAGGAGATTGCTGAATTTGCTTTTATACCCCTCATTTTGGAATATTTTGATCAGCTTAAATTTTCTATTGTAAGAATAACAAAAATGGCTGCCAAATTTTACCTAAAATAGTTATAAATATTATTTTAAAAAATCCAATATTTTTCCACGCCATGGCGTTTTTTCAAATGAAATTTAGTTTTATAAAGATATTTCCAACAAGTTAAGAGGGAAATATGTAATATTTGCAACTTTTAAAAAATTAGTTTTTTTTTTAAATTTTTCAAAAAATTTAAAATTTTTAAAAATTATTTTAAAAAAGGCGCATTAATTTTTTCGAAGTACAAGGTCAAATTTCACAGAAGATCTCTTTTTAATGTTTTGTTGGACGATAAATTAGTTTATTTACCGTTGTATCACTTTTAAAGTACAAATTACGAGTACAAAACTGGTAACTTGCGAGGAAATTTATTAGTTTATAAGTGCAGAATCTGTAACCTGGATGAATTTTCTTAAAATTTAATTGCTAGCCTACAAGTACAGAACCTGTACTGTATGCTACGAATGTTTAGAAAAATATTCAAATTCAAAATCTGAATATTACGCTGAAAAAAAATCTCAAGTCTTCCAGAAATCAGTGCCCTAGGCAGCCTCACCTAGAGAAAATAAAAGGCTTAATTTGATTCACTGAATTCAAAGAAGTAATTTATTAAATTAAAACTTCTATATTTATATACAAAATTTCTAATATCATCAATGCAAATTTACAATAACACATACATATATGAATTACTTAATTGTCATAAATTTTACTTTTCATATTATTGACCTGAAATTATTCATGAAAACTGCATAATAAACAAATTTGTTAAATTAACAAAATTCTTTTATGTTATTACACAATTAATTATTTCATAATAAATTGGCTTACTACTTGAATGGTTGTGTTGTAACTTGATATGTTATTGTTTACATTTAATAATTCTTATAATATGTGTTACAATAAATTTGCACTGTTAACAAATTGAACTTATAATTAATATTAACTTAAATAAACCTATATTAAAGAATTTGATGACAAACAAATGTGTAATAAATTTAAATATATACAATTAATGGATAATGGGTTCTTAACAATTATCTTTTTTATGCACAACAGTTAAAACGTTTTAACGCTAAAACGTTTTAAACATCGTTTTGAGATAATACACTTTGATTGGTGTTTATGCATAGTACAACATTTCGTTCTTACTCAAAACGTTTTGAGTAATGTCACCTGGTTGTTCTGGTGTTGTTGTTCATACAGTGTTATCACCATAGATTTTTGTAGTTTATTTCGAATGCCAGTAACTTCTCTCTTCATATAAAATCTTTTTTTTTTCAAACACAGAAAAAAATGTTTTTTTGTTTAAATTTTATCTTTTTATGCCTCTAAATAACACTTGTTTATTTAGTTCTACAATTAATAATAACCGCACATTAAATGTTATTTGAAAATTTAATGTAACGTTACTAACACTACTCTAAAACCTCATATCGATGTTTTGTGGCTTACCAACACTATTTTGAAATGTCAAATATGACAATTCACTTAAAACGAAGTAAGTGTTTATGCACATTTTAAAAACGAAATGAAATTTTAAATGCGGATTTAATAGTGTACTAACTCAAAACGACGTAGAGCTTTAATGCGTTTTGAAATTTTGTTTATGCATCCGTATTAAGTCAAGACGGAGTGAGTTAATGCGAAGTAACGCTTAGCATAAACAAGATAAATGTCTTCTAAAGTTATTTTTGTTTCTATTTTTTTATTCGTATGGTTAGATCTATATCTAACTCCTCCCTCCTTTGTTTTAGGATTTTTCTGAATCCTTCAAATAATTATTTTATAACAAAAGTAAATTATTGAACTTAATATTACAGTTATTACAATTAAACTTAGACTAATGCTGGATTTCTTCAGTCTCAACTTTCTTGTCCTTAACTTTAGCAGTAAGATAATAAAGAGATTTGCATTTCTTCACCTATGATTAGCACTTAGCTGCCACCTAAGTTTAGGTGGCAGATGAAGTACTGGGTCGGGTTCTTGTATGGTGATTGGTGATTGTCACCAGCAATTTCTGTTCACGTATGGTGACTGTCACCAAAAAATATCACCAAAAACTGTCATTTTCTTGGTGACAGCATCAGACCTGTCACTTTTATATATTTTGTATGGTGTTTGCAGTTCACATTTCATAAAATTGAAATTTCTGGAGTGTTTTTAAAAGAATTTAAGTAAATAATTATATTAATTAGTAGTTTAATATATTAATTAGTAATTTAATATATTAATTATTAATTTAATATATTAATTATAAAATATTTTGAGATAATTTGTAGATAGCAATGGATAGTACACAGAAAACTGTAAAGAAACAATTTTATTGTTAATAATCAAAAAATTGTATTAAAATTTTATTAATGACTTGACTTACTGAGTAGTTTGTAATTCAAACGAATTACTATTATCTCTCATTCTTCTCCTTATTAATTTCATTTCCACAAAAAAAAAAAGACAACAAACACACCTGACAGTAACAAATTCGCTACTATACTTCAAAATATTATCACTTTTTTGGTGATCACCATACAGGAACAATCACTATTTGGTGATCACTTTTTTACTATCACCATAGTGACAATCACCAATCACCATACAAGAACCCGGCCCTGATTATTTATTTAGGTGATACCTAACTAGATAGTAACGCATATTTACATTTTTTTTCTTGTCGAAGGAAGTAAAGAAAATTGATTTTTAAATATTTTATGAGAAAATAAAGTTTTTCGGTGATTTAAAAAAAACATTTATATCGAAATGGATGATATATATTAATATTATTCGATCCATTTTACTAATAGTAGCATGTTAGATGTTTATGAAGATGATGAATTTGAACGAAGGCCATATTTATTGAGACCAAGAATAAATCACTTTGAGTTTTGAGGAGATGTTGATTTTTTTCCAAAAGATCTCACAATTAGTATAAGGTACTCCTTTTCCATCAATATTTATCTGCAGAAGGTGCTAAAACATTTGTACGCGTCATTATTTAATGAGTACATGGTACCTGTTTCTTATATAGACAAGGCATATACATATTCAATGTAAGAATATTAGTCGGAACAATTCTTTAATTGTTACTTCAATTGTTCGATAACACTCATAATTGTAAACGTATGCATGAGATTCAAATTCAAAACAAAATTTCCAACATTTTGAGACGCCAGATGTTGTCGAACCCGCTTTCAAATTCTGTTGTTGAACAAAGAAAATATCGTGAATATTTGTCGCCAGTTATTGAGTTTTAATATGAGGCATCTTATAAAATTTATTTTAAGAGAAAAGGAAGCATGAAAAATACATATGTAGCATAAAATTCTCATTTAATTATAAATATATGTACATACATTTCTTTTTTAAATATGTACTAGGATTACAATGAATTGATAATAAAAATACAAAAATTGAATTAATTTTGTATCAAATTAACACAAAATAAACGTTACAGCCTCAAAAATATTCAAATAATACGTTACAACTTGAAAAATACTCAAAAAATAACAGCTGACGTCAATTTGACATTAAAAAGCTTTAAAGTTTCGATTAAAATTTCATGCTTTCAGGTTTGGGAATTAGAAATGTAGCTGACAGCTAGTTAGCAGAATTTTTTAATGAAGAAATTCAAACCTCTAAGTGTAGGTGACACCCAGCTAGTTGAGACTTCTGAAGAAATCCAGCATAAGGCTTACAATTTTATGATATTCAAGTTCATTGAATACTTCTATATTTTTCTCTTTAATTATTACAATTTTATGAAACTTTAATTGTGTATCATTATATAAAAATTTTTCATTATTTGGGATTACAAATTTTTGTGTAAATATCCTGACCTGTGTAAATATATGAAATAATTACCTTTAAGTGGTAATATTCTTTCGTTACAAGTACTTTTCAAATTTTTAGAGATAAATTGACATTTATTTTGATAAACACAATTTTTACTTTTGACCAATTCTTTGAGATTTTTCTCTTCTGAATATGTATTCAGATCCTGAGTCAATTTGTTGTTGTTTGGAATTTGTAATTGGCAAAAGAAGAATTTTATTGGTTTTAAAATTGTGGACATGAATTTTAGTGGCAAAAACTATTGAGTCATCTATATCTTTTGATAGTTTATTAAAGTCGATGTCATAGTTGTTTATCTCTTCGTCAGTCAGTATGTCTGGGTATAAGAGTCCTAGTCTATCTGAAGCAATATTGTCTTGGAGGTGCTCAATTTGTTTCTCTATATAATCCAACTTAAACATTTGTTCTAGAAAATTATCCTTGGAGATGATCTTAATCTGTGTAAAGTTAAAGTTATTTAGTTTGTTTAATATTTTGGTTCTATCTTTTTCAATTATGTCTTTTAAAAAATGAAAGTCTTATTGAAATTTTCGTTCGTTTTTATTTGTTAGTTTGAATTACTAATTAATTTATGGTTATTCTGATCAATAATTGTTCAAGTGATTTTCAATATTTTGCCTGTCTTCGTCATCCATTGTGCTTAAAATCCATTTAACAATGGTTCCTCCAAGATTTATGATTCCTCCTGCCGTACAAAGGACAATCGCGTCAATTACATTTTCACTCATTTTGAGTTAAATATATTTATGATATAATATATAGTTATATATATGAACTGAAGGAAAAATTCTCTATTAAAAAATATGTCTATATATTATATATTATATATATAATTTAATTTTTTCACTAGTTCATATGTATAACTATATATTATATCATAAATATATCTAAGTCAAAATGAGTGAAAATGTAATTGACGCGATTGTCCTTTGTACGACAGTAATGTGTCTGTACGGTATGAGTGTTTTTAGTTTATTTTTTATTCTATTTATTCTAAGTATTATGTATCATAACTTTCTGTTCATCTAGATCTAGTAAATTTTTTGTTGATTCTATGTAGTGAGTTAAGGCCTAACCAAATTTGGCTTGAAGCCACTCAAGTCAAAAGTGTGATTACGTTATTTTAAATGAAGCAAACCATAATAAAAATTTTGAATTTTCGTTGACTTTAGTTCATGTGCCTTCATAACACACGAAATTGAGTGACTTGAGTAAAATTTGTTTTGACAACAAAAACAAAAGACAATATTTTTGAATAATTTTATAAATTTCATATACATAAATATGTATGTAATAATATTTATGAAAAAATCTTAATAATAATATGAATTGAAAAAAAAATTAAAAAATTAAAAAAGTAAAAACATGAATAAAAAAATATTACCCATTTTTATTATATACTTTTTATCCACTTACTTTTGACTTTGTGGGTAAGAGTGTTCCTCGTGACGTAATTGAAATTTTGGAAAGAGTTTTAGGGTAGTAAACGTGAAGGGATTTACATGGGGTTTTTGGATTTGGGATGAGTGAATAGAATGCTTCCTGTCTAGAATCGAATCCTTTCTTGAAAATAATTAAATATGATGGAATATTCGAAAAACATGAATTTAAAGAACGGAGAAAGTTACTGAGAAACTTCCGAAACGTCCTCGAACAACTCTTTCTTGAATATCATCGTAGTTACAGAGGCTTTATAATCAATTTTTGAAAAGTATATGTTATAAAAGTTTTTTTAACCTTAAGCTTATTAAATTTTTTTCCGCTCACAATTTTATTTAGTTTTCTATTCATAAAAGTATAAAAAAAAAATAACTTAACCTCACTTAATGCCCGAGTCAAAGAAGTCAGACAAGTCAAATATGGTTATAGCTGAAATTATTTCAGTTGAAGGTTCATTGCGCATGTTTTACATGGCGTAGTGATCTTCTTGTGTATACATATACGAAAGAAGAAACCTGTTTGTTAGAATTGACAACAACAAAAATGCATGTGTGTAAGTATCTTTTCTTCTGCGCATGCCAACGTAGTACAATACGAAACTTCAACTCTTTTGGGACAAGCTATATCATGCTAACTTGAGTAACTTTCGATAACTTGACTTGAGTGGCTTCAAGCCAAATTTGGTTAGGCCTTTAGATTCAATATTTCGTTAAGATAGACCCTTTGTACTAGTGTCTAATTTAATTTCTGTGTATTCCGATTCTGTTTCTAATTATTTTTCTTTTTTCAAGGTTTTTTTTATTTTTGTTTGCTTATTTCGATCATATTCTTGACCTACCTCTACAAATCTGTTTTACATTGATATTTAATTTTATGGAATTATTAAATGAATTTATAATTCTAATATTTTTCGTTCGTCAGTAAAATTTGATAATTTAAAAAGATAATTTTGTATGAAAATTTTAAAATTTTTGTTATAGAGCTTTATTTTAGCATTTTGTTGAAGGGGCATTTTTAAAATTATCCTTTACGCTTTTTTTGTATTTTTTGTTTGTTTTCAAGATAAATTTCAAAACAGGACAAGAAATATAAAAACATTTAAATTAACACTTCATTCTATTTTTGATCGTTTTCGTGAAAAAACCCGAATTGAAAGGTAAATATCTCGGCACCCTGTAAAGGCATTGACTTAAAATTTCTGCACAATATTCTGCTTTTCATTCTCTTCAAAACTCCCTATGACACCAAAAAGATCACTGCAACACGGCGCAAGTTATACGGCGTCAAATATAAAACTTCCTCTCATCAAAATTTAGAAACAAAATGTAATATTTTTGACTCCTTATAATATTATATACTCCTTTTTGTGTATATATAATATATATATATATATATATATATATATATATATATATATATATTATATAGTATAAAAATAAACAAATAATGTTTTCGCTTGTATGTGTGCATTTAATCTTCAGCATAATGTAAAATAAAATTTAAGTCATATAGAACACAAAATTAACTATTGAAAGCTTTTTCTTTTTCATAAAAAATACAAATGTGATACCTTCTTCTCTGCCCGCACAGGGCCTGTTTACGGTTTTGTTTCATTTCCTTTTCGCATCTCTATTATATTTCAATCCTCCTTGTGTTTATTTTATGTTACTTTCATGAACGTTAGTTAGTCCTAAATTTATGTTCTTCTTTATGCCTGAGTGACTTATAATTTTTTATAAAACCGACTTCTATATGTTCTTTATACTCTTCTTGATTTTCATTTCTTTTAAGAATGTCCTTTTCTTTTTGTTGTGTCAGTCTTTCATAAAGAATATTAAAGTCTATTTCCCTATTTTCGACGGATAAAAGTGTTGTTTTAATGGTGGAATGGTAGGACAAATTGTATATTTCGATGGCTCTAAGTTCTCTAATATGTATGTATGTCGTTTTTCTACTAAATTTAATGCCTTAATCTTCTCAGTCAAAGTACCATTTTAAGTCTTTCGATTTCGGCGTTGACAATATGGCAATTTGGGTTAGTGACATGGTATTCTATATTTTCTTTTTCACAAAAATCTTTTATGTGTTTTGAGAAGAATTCATTGTCAAAGATTAATTTTTTAATCTTTCCCCTAATTGATATAATTTGCCTCATTTTTTCTACTATAGTAATATGAGTTCTAAGGCGGGCAGTGGACGAAGCGGTAGAGTGTTGGCTTCTGATGCTGAAGGTCTCGGGTTCGAGTCCGCCTGAGTTCACTCAGCTCTGAGTGAGTGCCAATTCACTTTGAGTTGGGTATAAATGCTCGGTACTAATATTAGTACCAAGTCCTGTCATACGAATAAAATTCGTTCTCTACCAACGAATTTTGGTGGTTCGCATTCCACTTTAAACTGTGGTGCATGTATGACAGAAAGACGGGGTGCTGAGTACAATGGACTCTCCTGTCTGAGTGCTCTGGATGCCTAACCCGCATCCCCCCCACCCACAAAACATCAACAATATGAGTTCTATCTTCTAAATATAAGGTGACGGCATGTTTTGAAAACTTATCTATTACGTTTATTAAAATTGTGTATACTGTTTGTGTATATGTCTAAATGTACTATCTCGTTTATTGTTTTAACCTTTGGAAAATTGGTGGAGCATTTTTCAATCCAAACGGCATTTTTAAGAATTCATAATGTCCGAATGGAGTTGAAAATGCGGTCTTTCTTCAATCTGATTCTTTCATTAAAATTTGGTGGAATCCCTAAGCCAAATCTAAGGTGGTAAAATATTGTGCTCTACCTAGTTTATTTAGTATATCTTTCTTCGATGTTTGGTATGAGGAATTTGTCACTGTTTGTAACATCATTATGTTTCCTATAGTCAATGACAATCCTCTATTTCTTTTTACCTGAGTTGTCGACCTTTTTAATTAATTAATTGCATCATAACTATTAACTTCTACCTTTCAAATCTATAACGTTCCAAATTACAGTACTGGGGAATTTAAATTCTTTCGGTATTGGAGTTACAATTTTTTTTGTGATTTTATTGGTACCGTTTATGGTCGAGTATACTGGTTTAGACAAATTTTCTTCAGAATATTCATCAATGACATTTGGTTTTATGACACTGGTGGCTGATCCAGTGTCCATGAGACATTTTAATTTTTTATTACCTAGGGTTATAAATATTATTGGAATTCTTGGTTCCGACAGTTCCGAGGCACGAATTCAAAATTTAGAGTTATTTCTAATTTGTAAGGAACTTTGTCTGGGTGGTGGTAAATTGTTGTTTTGGTTTCGTCCAGTATTGTTATTATAAAGCTACGGTCACACATCGCTACTTTTACTGCGCAGTTTTTGGATTGCAGAAGCAAAAATTGCTAACTCTGTTCACACATAGTAAAT
Organism: Bombylius major; assembly: GCA_932526495.1. NCBI lineage: Eukaryota > Metazoa > Arthropoda > Insecta > Diptera > Bombyliidae > Bombylius > Bombylius major. Next base: position 25,366,381 of record OW052044.1, on the reverse strand, counting down.
GTAACCCGCTACTTTTACTGCGCGCAACCTGGTAGCTGCAACTTCTTGCAAAGAAAACTGCGAGGGTGTTCACACATAACTCGCAGTTTTTGCTGCTCGCAACCTTTGTTGCAGTATTTTACTGTTTAGCTTATTCATTATTGTTTAGTTTGTTATGAATTTTCAACCAGTTCAGATAATATGTATTTTTCTTTCAATTAAAGATAATAATTTGTACACTAATTCTTTCGGCCAATTGTACTTAGCCATTTCCTAAATTTATAATTAATTAATTTAAACAAAATTTATTTTTGTTAAATAATAATTTACATATTTTTAAATACTTACCGTATAAAATAATTAAATTTGAATCAATAAACCACACTACATTATCAAAATTTTTCAATACACTAAGCAAACCGGCAATAACAAACGAAAAGCTGCAGACGCAGCCGCAGCATAGTTTCAACCAAATCAATATTTTTTTGCTGCGTTTGCAACTCATTGTTTAGCTCTTCACATATCGCTACTTTTGAAAATTCAAGTTGCAACCGCAGCCTGGCTGCAGGCGCAGTTTTCAAGGTTTCTACATTGATCACACATCGCTACTTTCTGCCAACGCAGTTTTTTGTGCTGCGCAGCACCAAAAGTAGCGATGTGGAACCGTAACTTGATTTCTGTTATAATTATTGTCACTGCGTTGGTTATTACTGTTGTAATTATTGTTTTGCCGTTGGTTATTATCATTGTTATTGTTGTTATAATTATTATAATTATTATTGGAATTTCTTTGGTGATTACTGAGGGTGTTGTTTTTGTTGTTAATATTGTTATTAGTAACACCAGAAACGTTTCTATTGAAATTATTATTAGTGTTGGACGTGTTGGTGTTATTCCTGTGAAGTGGATTCACATTTTTATGTGTGCTGTTGTGACTTTTATTAAAATTGATTTTGTTTTTTCTACTTCGAGGATCTACCGCGTTTGGTATTACCAAAAAATATGTAATAAGAAGAACTCTTATTCATATAAAATTTCTTCATATAAAAATTTTTATTCTGGGGTTCTGGCGCGAGTACCCCAAGCTTTTATTTTAAAAGCTTAGTTATGCTCTCTCAAAGTTTTCTCTAAACTTTGACGTCATTTTATTTGACGTCATAAATTATGATTGCTTTGATCATGTTTTGGCATATTTATGTTAAAAATTTTCATTTCATAACAATTTACGATTTACACTTTTTATTTTTTTTTCGTTTGCAAGATCAAATTAAAATTCAATTGTTTTATTTTTCCCTACTTTGATTGATTTTTTAAATACATATGTATATTTGCAAATTATTTAATATATCGGAGATTTTGATTGTCTAAACATTTTTTCAAGTTCTAGAATTAATTTTTATGTATTATTCCCATAGTTATTTTTTGTTTTTAAAAAAGTATTCAAATATTTTAATTATTCTATTAAAATTAAATATTTTTTTATTTTTAAAAATGAGTCACCAATCAGGGTTAGCCTGTAGTATAAAAACCTGTAAAAAGTCAAGAAGAGAAACCGGTGTAAGGCTTTTCAATTTTTTTATTACAACTTAATGAAAATACCTACACCGAAAAAGAAAATAAAAAGTATAAATCGTAATTTGTTAAGTTGCCATAGCAACAATGCAATTATGATAAATAAAAATTTTTAACATAAATATGCCAAAACATGATCAAAGCAATCATAATGTATGACGTCAAAGTTTAGAGAAAACTACATATATATATATATTGTATATATATAAAATTTTTGAATTTTGAAATTACAAAGCTATAAGAGTTCTTCTTATTAAATATTTTTTGGATATACCAATGACCATAGAAACTAATAAGACTTGGCTTTAGTACAAATCTATGAAAATAATTTTTTATTCAAAAATTCGTCTCGCATCCCAGTGAGAGCTTTTATTTTTCAAATCTAAAGCTTTGTTAGCTTAGAACAAAACCATTATAAACTTCATTTGTAATGACGAATAAATAACAAAACTTTGACGTTACATATTTATTTTTTGACAGTATTTTATGACGTCATACATTATTATGATTGCTTTGATCATGTTTTTCCAAATTTCTGTTAAAAATTTTCATTTTTTACAAATGTATAACAAAAATTAATAATGATTACATTGTTGCCGTTATTTATATTTTTGAATTTTTTTTTATTTGATCAAAAATATATATTTGCTTTGAAAAAATTTTTCTTTGAAATATAGAATATTTTTTTTCTATTCTTTTATTATACCTCTAGATACTATATACATATGTACATATATAAATATATATCTCGCCCATTCCATGCATGACGGACGGGACATTGAAGAACATTTTTTTGAATCTTTCTTCTTTTTTACCTTCATATAGTTCAAATGTATTTCAGTTAAATGTAAAAAATAATGATCCAAAGACCTGTCAAACCGAAAAAGAAGATGTTTCCCAAGAATTCTGGTTTTAATTCTATATGTAGGGCGATAAGTGACTATGACGGACGGGACATGAAATGATACTCGTTTTTACACTCATAAATTCAACAGTATTTTTCTTCGAAGTATATAACTTCACACTTCCTGTTTAATGGTAAATTTTTAGGTGGTAATCTTTTATTTGATGGTCTCTATTCCTTTTGTTGTATTTATTCCTCAGTAGTTTTCCTCCATCTCTGGTCCAGGTCCTTCATTCTACTTATATGACCTGCCCAATTCCATTTTAATTTTCTTGCAATTTCTATAATATTTTAAAACCCGTTTGTTTTCTGATTGTATTGCTTTTTATTTTTTGTAATTTTTTTAACTTCTAGATAATTTCAATTTCTTTATCTGAGGTGTTTATTCCTAATTTGGAATTTAATAAATAATTTATTAAAATATTATTTATATCTTCCGATTCTTTTATATTATAATATATTACCATGTTTTTTTGTCTATTGTTTATTTCTAACCTATTAATTATTTTACTATGTATGTACTTAAAAAACATTTTTTTGTTCTCTTATTTCTAAAAAAATGTTCTTCAATGTCCCGTCCGTCATGCATGGAATGAGCGATACAGTGATGTTCCAATAATCCGTATACTCTAAAATCCGAATTTCCAATAGTCCGAACAATTAAAAAATCTCTATTATGTATTCTATAATTCGAATTGAATGTTTTCTATAATCCGAATTGATGTAAAATTAGAGAAGCATTGCTTTTTTTTTCTTTTTTTTTATATTTTCTATATATACCTAACTGTTATCTGTCTGGCAATATCCCGTTTTGTGATATTTTTAACTTTGTCTGGTGCACTTTTTATTGTATTGTAGTATTCCTTACTAGTTACAAGTTTGCCGAAAGGAAAAAAATTGATATAAAAAGAGAGTGAAAATGTAGATTAATAAAAAGCGTGCACAAAACATTAAACATTTTCATCGTTAATGATTTTTTGTTCATTTTTAATATAGTGCGATTCAAAAAAGATGGCAAATCGTATTATACTAAAGAAACTTGCGCAGAAGAAAAGATACTTACACACATGCATTTTTGTTTTTGTAAATTCTAAGAAAGAGGTTTCCTCCTTCGTATATGTATGCACAAAAAGATCACTAACACATGTAAGACATGCGCGAACCCGTGCCATCTTTTTTGATTTGTACTATATAATTCAATAGTACTCTGTAATCCGAATATTTCACAAATCCGAATGAGGGTGTGCATTCAATTATTCGGATTATTGAAATATCACTTTATATATATTTATATATGTATATAGTATCTAGAGGTATAATATAAGAATAGAAAAAAAATACAGTATTAATTAATGCACGGCCTTATCCGGATTACTGGATATGTATTTAACAGTATAAAACATCATTATTTTTGAAAATTATTTATCCATTAATAATGCATAGGTATATACAATTTATGTTTAGAATTTTTTAATTAAATGAAAAATTCTGTGATTCGAGACTGAGAATATTCACAAAAACCTTTTTCTTTAAATTGGAAACAATTGTTTTGCACTTCAATGAAGTATGTATCAAATAGTTTTATTCACGAAAAAAAAAAAAAACCAGACAGAATTACGGTACTTCACAACGACCATATTCCACATTCGTAATTTCACTTCACAATAAATATATCTAACAAATATGATCCGGATTATAGAATACTTGAGGCCATTATTTCGGACTACAGAATACTTACGTGTATCCAGAAAATCGAATCGGATAATTCGGATTTTCGAGGTCCGGATTGAAGAGGTCATACTGTAATATTCTATATATCAAAAAAAATGTTTTCAAAGCAAATACATACATATATATTTTTGATCAAATAAAAAAAAATTCTAAAATATAAATAACGGCAACAATGTAATCATTATTAATTTTTGAATGAATAAAAAAAAAATATTCTATATTTCAAAGAAAAATTTTTCAAAGCAAATATATATTTTTGATCAAATAAAAAAAATTCAAAAATATAAATAACGGCAACAATGTAATCATTATTAATTTTTGTTATACATTTGTAAAAAATGAAAATTTTTAACAGAAATTTGGAAAAACATGATCAAAGCAATCATAATAATGTATGACGTCATAAAATACTGTCAAAAAATAAATATGTAACGTCAAAGTTTTGTTATTGTTTTCGTCATTAAAAATGAAGTTTATAATGGTTTTGTTCTAAGCTAACAAAGCTTTAGATTTGAAAAATAAAAGCTCTCACTGGGATGCGAGACGAATTTTTGAATAAAAAATTATTTTCATAGATTTGTACTAAAGCCAAGTCTTATTAGTTTCTATGGTCATTGGATATACTTAATAACATATAAAATTATAGTGTCAATCGTTGTCGTATCGCTTCCTATTTATTTTGAAAATTATATGCAATACTTATTAAAATGCAAATATATCATACGTATAAAAGATATTGTTATCATTTCGTGTAGCTCCACTTTCATTGTTAATCGTGTGGGTGACTTTTAAATTGAGTTACATAGTTCTAAAGTTTTATTTGCCCCATGTATATTATAGAAGTATTCACTTTAACGATAAAATCAAAAATGATAACAGTTATTTTCACCTGATTGTAAAGTTCACATAGTTTTTTTATAAATGTCAAAACTAATTTTGATATTTTTTTTCAATTTTAGCCCAATGATGATAAAAACCAACATTACTTTTCGCAAAATAATAACATTTCGAAAAATGTTTTGTATAACGAAGACAATTCACCTAATCGTTTTTCTGGTAGTTATTATCCTTTTAATCGTTTTCCACAACGATTTGAAGTTCGTAATTCATCCAGAACATTTCTTAATGATCGTTATAATCCTATTGATAATTATACAAATGATCAAATCTTAAATGATGGATATCTAAATGGTGGAAATAATTTTGATCCATTTCGTTTTAATGGAAGACGGCTTAATGCTTATGGCCTGGAGAAAATCAAATCATTTTTAGATTATGCAGATTATAGAGGATCTACTGAATGTACAGCCAATGTAATAGCTCAATGGAATTTTGAAACGCATATAAATGAAATTAATCAAGTTAATGCTGTAAGTATTTTGAAATGGCTTTTAAAATAATGCTTTCGAAGATTTATAACAGCATTGTTATAAAACTATGAATTTGACCTTTTCATTGTTTTCGTACATCATACAATACAGTATTAGTCAGTAGTATTTATTTTACCTAATTTTTTATGTGAAATTTTAATAAAAATTTAATTTTTTTGTAACAATAAAAATTATTGATCCCTTAATTTGTTTAATCTGTTTATCAAAATATTTAAATATTTCTATATTTAAAGGATTTTGGTATAAAACATTAAATAGAGTTTTGTGCTTAATATGTTTGACATTGTTTAACAACATTAAAAAGATAATAATCATTTCTCGTACTTTAATTGTTACATACACAAATATATATATGTTTGTATACAAATGAAAAGATTTATTATTTTATATAATTAATATACATAGTATGTAATATGTATACATAAAGTGTATGTAACATAAACTTACACACATAATTATAAATTCAGACGAACAATTTAAAATATTATAATTCTGACATTGACATGAAAAATTACCACAAAGTTGAAAAAAAAAAATTGTTGTGTCGCGTGCATTTGGAAGTTAGAAGTTTTATAATTTTTTTTAAATTTTCTTCAAGTTTTCTGTTCGTTGTGAATTTTGCAAGAAAAATTTTAAAATTTTTTTTCGCTATGTAAAAAAATTGCAGTTTACGAGTAACATTTCATTATTTTAAAAAAAATACAAATTTTAAATCTTGAACTGTGTTTTTGTGTTTACTTTAACTGAAAGAAATTGAAAATAGAGAAATAGTTACGGACAAAGAAATTTTAATAAATTTTATCATCGCGAATGTAATAGGAATTATTGGCTTAAAGTCGGTTTACACTATGATCAAAATGATAAAGTATGGACATCATCAGTTTAAATTAACAATGACAGTTTGTATAAATGATAAAGCGTTTGGAATCTTTGTGTTTATACTTTAGTATAAACTTTATACTTTAGTTATAGTGATAAAGTGTTGAAAGGAGAAAAAAAATTCAGATTAAAGAGGAAGTTGTATAATTAATTCTCCTGAAATCCTTAGTGCTTAGTCCAACAGCGTCCGCCATTGGTTTGGTGTTCTTGGAGTCGGAATAATAAAGCAACACAAAAAATAAAAATAAAATTAAAAAAAAAGATTATGGGCACGACAGTGGCTTATCCGGCCAAGTTTAGGGAAGGATTTCGGCACATGGTGTTCAATGAACTGACAATAATTTATTTGTAATTGAAAAACATACTTATTTTGTTTATTCCACTTATATTTATACAAATCTACTCGTGCACTAAACACAATTGATAAACACATAGCAAAATAAAAACTGTTCTATTTTCTTTATCCGCTATGTGTGACGCTTTATCGCTTCACTCTATTAATTTGATAATAGTGTGATCATAGACCATAGTGTAACTTAAAATTTAACATTTTTGAGCACTACATCCACCTTGGTTGCATGGTTGTGTTTATTGGTGTTGTTTTGGTTGTGTTCACCGGGATCCGGAAAATTCATCGCCAGCAATTCTTCGCCAGTGTATTTTATCATCATATTACGAAACATTTTTAGGAAAAATTAATTTTGTTGATTATGTGTATAATTATAACATATTGTATTAAAACATAAAATCTTTGTTTATATGTATTATATATTTTGTATTCAAGAAATCATTTTTTTGTTTTTTTTTTTAATTACAATATTGATTTGCATGTTATTCTATGACTGAAATTAGTACGTATACTTTGTATGTAGATATACATATATTTATTTCGTATTCCCTTCAAGAAATTTTTTTTAATTAGTAGGTATACTATATAATATAGAATAGAAAGAGAAGAATCTTGATACCGAACTCAAAACTCGAACCATTGTCGATGTCAAGACGTCAAATGGCATTCATTGTCAATTATGTCAGTTAAACAGATTTAATTTAAATTATAACGCTTTGAGTACCCACTGCAGACACCATGTGGTGAAATTAGTGCATTCATAGGGTGAAAATACATTGGTTGTAATACGCTAGTTGTAACAATTTTTTTCCTGCTTGGTATAATAAGAATAGTCTAAAATAATTTTAGCTGACGGTTGTAATACACTCACGCTCGTTACAACTTGGTCGTGCCACCATCAAGTGTATTTTCAGGAGTTGCTAAAACCGGTTATAAACTCGTTTGCGACGGTATCAGCAGTCCAAGTCTATTTTACATTTTACCCCATATAGTGCAGTTTTCATTTGATTAAAATTTTTATACTAAATAATTTTATAGATCAGTGCGACTTTCGAAAATATGATGTTAAGATATCCCAACAATACAAAAATTACAAAATAAAGCTTTTAGATGAAGGACTATGCCACAGCGAGAAATCTTTTTCATCAAAGATGCATTGCAAAGCTTTAATAAAATTTCTCTATACTTTTACGTCATTGATTTTGGGAATATTTTAGACGTCATACATTATGATTGCTTTGATCATGTTTTGCCAGATTTTTGTTAAAAATTTTTATTTTTTACAAATGAATAACAAAAACTAATTATAATTGCATTGTTGTCTTAATTTATGCTTTTGAATTTTTTTTTGTCTTGAATAAAAATACATATTTACTTTGAACAAAAAAGTTTTTAAATATAAAATTTTTATTTTTTTTATTATTTTTATCATTTAGGGATAAATCAACAAAAATTTTAGTTTTTGTAATTTTGGAGAAAAATATTAGTGCAAAATAAAATTTTAATATGTCTCTTTTCAAAATCGACAATATTACCTCATCTTTTAAAATAAACAGAAGTGTAAAAAAAATAGATTTTTCTTTCTTTTGAACAAAAATGCATTTTAATAAAAAAAATTTTTTAATATGATACTTATATTATTTTTTGCTATTATTTTTTTTTTACGAATTAATAAAAGAACATTAAGATATACCAACAATACAAAAAGTACATAAAATATTTATATTTTAATTTTTTTTCAACAAATGGAGATTAAATTTCATTCACTGCACAATTTTTATCAGCAAGAATTGTCAAAATATGAATTTCTTTTTATGTTGATGTTTTTTTAAAACTTTTATTGCATTAACATTTGTAATTTTGCATTTTTTGTATTTAGTATAGCTTGTGATTGGATTTCTTTTGTTTTCCACAAGCAATTTTTCCTTAAAAGTACTAACAACATCAAACTTAAAATTTGCTTGCGATGTTCATAGCAAGGACTATTTTCATTGAACCAATTAGGAAACACTTCTTTTGTTTTAGATATACATACAAACATCGGAAGCAGTTTTCCTTTATGTTTTGTATAGCAAAATTATCCTTAAATATTTTTTTATATATTTGAATATACAATTAACAAATCTCCGAATAATTTGTTGGGAACAAACATTTTATTCAAATCTTCTAGTTCTAAATCATTTTTTTCACAAAATGTACTACCGTATGTTTTCACATCACCTTCATTGAAAACATACACATTATTTGTTTCTATTTTTTCTGTTTCTAGTATAGAACAATTATTATTAGATTGTCTTTTTGAAATACTATTACAATCCATATTATTATTGAGCAATTTCAAAGATGGAATAGCGTTGCCTGATAATTTTTTTTCCCAAATATTTATTTTCAAAATGTGCAAAGCAAATATATTTGTTTTTTAAATGGTCATCAATCTTGCAAATAGATTCCCATTTAAATCTTTACTCAAAATTTTTTGGGAACAAAAAAAGTTTTAAATTTGAGTTATTGTTGCTGCATTTTGAAATACAACACTTTTTCAACTTCAATTTCTTCTTTTTTTTCAAAACTAAACTTTCATTTCGTAATGCTTCTTGTTGGCCTATATAATATATTGGTACCGCATTAGATTTTAATTTGTCTTTTCCTTTGGAAGACAAATGAAAGTGTTTGTTGCAAATAAATTTTTTATTTGCGAGTTTTTCATCGATTTTGGAAAACTCCACCCACTTTTTTCTTAATGTGCTAAATTTCAGAAATCTGAATAGTTTTATATCAAGGCTTTTAATTGAAGTACAACTTTCAACGCAACAACGTTCGTAACATCTTTTTATTTTAGCCGTGTATAAAAAGCCGATTGATTTTCTTTTAAATTATCCATGAAAATATTTATTATTATTATTATTATTATTATTATTATTATTATTATTATTATTATTATTATTATTATTATTATTATAATTATATATATATATATATATATATATATATATATATATATATATATATATTTATCTAATGTTCCTTTATTAATTCGCAAAATAATGATAAAAATAATTAAAAAAATAAAATTTTATATTGCAAAACTTTTTTGTTCAAAGTAAATATGCATTTTTATTCAAGGCAAAAAAAAAAATTCAAAAGCATAAATTACGACAACAAAGCAATCATTATGATTTCACTAAATCATTATCATAAAATATAAAAATATATTTTTAAAATTTTTTTTAAAATTCAAAAAATAGAATATTTTATATTTCAAAAAAAAATTTTTTTGTTCGAAGCAAAAAGAAATTCAAAAGCATAAATACGGCAACAACGCAATTATAATTAGTTTTTGTTATTCATTTGTAAAAAATAAAAATTTTTAACAAAAATCTGGCAAAACATGATCAAAGCAATCATAATGTATGACGTCTAAAATATTCTCAAAATCAATGACGTAAAAGCACAAACAATATAATAATACAGATATATAAAAACTGTTGTACAAAATGTTGCATATGAATTTTGGTTAACTGACAACGATTAACTGACAAAAGTGATATGATTAGCAAAGACATAAACCTATCATGATGTTATATAATAAAATAAACTGACAAAGTTTTCAGTTTTTTGTTTCCTTTTCCTTTAGGTACAATAATTGTTAACCGACAACAACGAAAAAAAGGTGACAAGCAAATAAAAGCCATTATTATTGTATGTAGGTATATTGTATATATACAATATTGTATTTTACTTTTGCTGACGCACAAGTAACTGTTCAGTTCAACCGACATTGTATGGTTTAAAGAATTAGGTATTTTAGATTTATGTACAGTAGAATCTCGATAATTTTACCTAATTAAAACTACCCTCGTTGAAATTACGGGATAGTAGAAATTATTGAATACAAAATTTAAACTAAATATGTACATATGTATGGAAGTAAAACGCACACATGAAATTAAAAAAAGATTAGTTTATTTATTTCATATTTCTCAACTTTTAATTAAAACAACAAAAAAATCAAAAATAAAGCCTTTCACAAATCAAATCAAACTTAGATTTTTTGCGATTTAACATGTTCAAATATGTATTTTTTGTGTAAATTCATGTATAAATTATGTTGTTAAAATATAGAGTAGGCAAAATTTCTTTCGCTGTAAATATAGGAAATTATCAGGTAGTAAAATTATCAAGATTCTACTGTATTCACTTTTTTGATAATTGGATGCCCCACTTTCTAAACCTATGTTTATAACAAATCATAAACAATTACCTTGTTTATGCGACACATTTATTCGCATTAACTCACTCCGTCTTGACTAAATACGGATGCATAAACCAAATTTCAATGCGCATTTAAAGTGTGCATATACATTTTATTCGTTTTAAGTAATTGTTATTACACACGCAGATGGTTAACGTTTTGAGTGAGAACGAAATGTTGTACTACGCATAAACACTAATTAAAATGTATTATCTCAAAACGATGCTTAGTTGTTCGGTAATGTTGTTGTTGTTTTAAGTTTTTAAAAAAACTATAGTTAAGACGCAAACATAAAAATTGTTTGTTCTTCTTCTTTATTACCACTGAATAACATTTCAGTTCATTTACAATACCCATCTGTATTATTATATTATTTGTGGTAAAAGTATAGAGAAATTTTATTAAAGCTTTGCAATGCATCTTTGATGAAAAAGATTTCTCGCTGTGGCATAGTCCTTCATCTAAAAGCTTTATTTTGTAATTTTTGTATTGTTGGGATATCTTAATGGTCTATTATTTTTGTTTAAGGGTAGTAAAAGTGGATGGATTTACATGGGGTTTTCTGATTCAAAATGAGTGAATGGGAAGCTTACTTCCTAAATTCGATGCTTTCGTGAAAGTGATTAAATATAATAGAATATAACCAACCTTTTACATTACGAGAATTAGAACAAACTCTACATGATGTAAAATGATCCTCTCCAGGACCAGATCTCATCCATTAAACAATTAATCCGTACCCAAAAAATATATCTATTAAAATTCTACAATATTGTATGGCAAAAGAACCTTTTTCCCCAAAATTGGAGAGAAGCACTCCTAATACCAATCAACAAACAAGGAACAGACCCCAAAATACCAATTATCACCTTACAAATTGCATTTGCATTCTCGATTCTCGAAGGAATGATAAATAAAAGGTTAACGTAGTACGTGGAAAAAAACGAACTGACTAATCCATTCCAGTTCGGCTTTCGGAAAAATATAGGAACACTTGAAGCCCTTGGGCTTTTGGAAACAGAATTTAAAAAATCGTTTTAGAAAAATGAATACATGCTCGCTGTCTTTTTCCACCTTGAAAAAGCATACGGTCGGATATGGAAGCAGAAAATAATCGATGAAGCACAAAACATTACAGGAAACATGTTACATTTTATTAAAAATTTTCTTTTTTCTTTTCTTCATTCGAAAGTGTTCAAAGTCGCAATTGGAAATGCAATATCCCAAAAGAAAATAGCAGAAAACGATATCCCTCAAGGATCTGTACTGAGTACAACCCTCTTTATCATAGGAATCAACAACACAAACAAATACATCCAATCACCCACTAAACATATCATATTTGCTGACGATCTAACAATTTTCATTAATTAATATATTTTTATTTAATAATAAAAATCTACAACAGGCTAAAAAAGACATACAAAGCACCATAAAACAATTAACAGAGTGAACCAAAACAAACGGAATGACCTTCTCAAATACAAAAAGAAAATATATGATTTTCACCAGAAAACACAAAAAAATCTAAATTCCACAATTAATGATAAAAAACACAAATATCGTCAAAACAGATGAACATATATATCTACAAATACCTACAAACTCCACCATGGCTAATACCTAATACATATAAAAGTAGATAATGAAATGGAAAAATTAAAGAAACAAAACACAAACCCCAAATTTTATCAACAACTTTTCAGTTTTCAGAGAAAAGTTCCAAACAAACTACAAAAATTTCACCAAAATCTTTACTGATGGTTCAGTACAAAATAACAAAATAAGTTGCGCCTTTAAAATAAATAATCTAGAAAAACAATTTCATCTAAATAACCACACAAACATCTACATAGCAGCATTATACGCAATCCTATAATAAATAACACACACAACAAATTTACAAAATAAAAATTTCTTAATTTGTACAGACTCTCAAAGTTCTATTAAATCACTAAACACAATCCATGAAAGATCCCATATAAAAGATATAATATATAATAACCAAAGACAAAACTACACATTCATATGGATACCAAGTCATAATAATAATAATATTAATAATAATAGCTATTTTTAGGAAAATATGAATTATTAACTTATATTTTATTACCCAATACATATTAAAATTCTTGATGTTATAATCAAAAAAGATTCTCGAATATGGAACCGCTATCAAAAAACTACCATGAACCGGACAGTTTTCGTGGCTCGTATTCTAGTTTGTGAAAATTGATGTACAAGTTTATTTCCAAAAAACATGAGTATTTATAATAATAGTAATTTTTTCATAAAAGTTGTAATAAATATTATTTTCCTTTTTCAAGCTTCTTGCTCAGCAAAAATATTCAGATTTTCAGAAAAGGATTTTTGAAGAAATTGAACAATTTAAAAAAATTAACATTTTTGAAGAGAATTTATATCGTCAGCTGCAATTATTGTCCAAGGTTGGTCCAAGTGCATTGCCACCAGATCAATTAGATCGAGTAAGAAAAGATTTATATTCAGAATTTCTTTCAACAAAATTTTATTACTTTATTACACTTTCAGTATAATCGTCTAATTAACGATATGCTTGCTATTTACAATGGTGCTACAGTTTGTGCTTATGATCAACCTTTTACTTGTGATATAAAATTAAATCCAGACCTTAAAGAAATAATGGCAAAAAGCCGTGATTGGGATGAATTACAACACTATTGGACTGAATTTAGACGAAAAAGTGGAAAACCGATGAGAGATCTTTTTGAACAATTAGTGGATTTGATGAATGATGTAGCGATTGTTAATAGTAATTTTTAAATAATGGTAAAAATAAATAATAGCCTTCGGTATATATATATTTTTTTATTTAAAAGATTTCACTAATACTGGAGAATATTGGTTATCTTCTTATGAAACACCGTTTTTTCGTGATGAAGTTGAAAATATTTGGTCTCAAATTCAACCACTTTATGAGTTAATACATGCTTATGTTCGTCGAAAGTTAAGAGAGTATTATGGCCCTGATAAAATAAATCGTAATGCACCAATACCAAGTCATATTCTTGGGAATATGTATGCACAGACATGGACTAATATTATTGATTTAACAATACCATATCCTGGACATAATTTTATTGATGTTACACCGAAAATGATAGAACAAGGATATAATCCATTAATTATGTTTCAATTAGCAGAAGAATTTTTCTTGTCATTAAATATGACTTCATTACCGCCAGATTTTTGGATTAATTCAATTATTGAACGACCATTGCATCAACCAATACTATGTCAACCGTCTGCGTGGGATTTCTGTAATCAAAAAGATTTCCGAATTAAAATGTGTACTGAAATTAATCACAAAGATTTATTAAGTGTACATCATGAAATGACACATATCCAATATTTTTTAAATTATAAACATTTACCAAAAGTTTATAGAGATGGAGCTAATCCAGGTGAAAAAAATGTTTTTTTGTATGTGATCTAGGAAACTATTCACAATTAAATTTATTTATAATTATTTTTAGGCTTTCATGAAGCTCTTGGGAATGCTGTTGTTTTATCAGTAACAACTCCAAAACATTTACAAGCGTTGGGACTAGTACAAAGATCTCTTGACGACACTGCATACGATATAAATTTTTTACTTGCAATGGCCTTTGAAAAGGTGTGAAATATTCATTTATTATGAATTTTGATTTTATAAGTATTATTATTTTTTGGATTTAATTAAAAATTCAATCAAATTTAATTAATTTTGACCTTCGTGATGGCTTTTAATAATAAATGTATTTTTGAAAATAGGTGGTGTTTTTACCTTTTGCTCTTTCGCTAGAAGCTTGGAGATACGATATTTTCAGTAAACGTGTTAATAAAGAAGAAATGAATTGTCATTACTGGTTTTTAAGGTAAAATTATGATAAAAATAATTAATAATAATAATCCTAATTTGAATAGTACAGATTTTAATATTGTATATGATTTCATAGGGAGCAATATTCTGGAATTAAACCACCAGTTCTACGATCAGAGATGGATTTTGATCCTGGAGCCAAATATCATATAGCAGCAAATGTTCCGTATATGAAGTAAGTACAATTAATTAAATAAATATTATAAAATTATTTTTTTCTATACATATACATATTATACTACCTTAATTTAACTGTTCAGACTGTAAAGTCAAAACAAAGAAAACTTTAGGATTAAAAATTAAATTATAATTCTGTCTGTACAATATCTATGCTAATTTAAAGGATCTCATATTTTTTAAATTTCGAACTATGAGAGAAAAAGTCATTTCTATAAGTATAAATGAGTAATTAGTATTTATGGGTCTAGGAAAATTCATCGCCAGCAATTCTTCGCCAGCAATTCAGCGCCAGCAATTCTTCGCCAGCAATTCATCGCCGAGTTGCTGGCAAAGAATTGCTGGCGGTGAATTGCTGTGGCGATGAATTGTTGAGGCGATGAATTGCTGGCGAAGAATTGCTGGCGGTGAATTGCTGGCAAAGAATTGCTGGCGATGAATTTTCCGGATCCCAGTATTTATAGCTGAAATTATTTCAGTTGAAGGTTCATTGCACGCATGTTTTACATGCCGTAGTGATCTTCTTGTGTATACATAATATACCCCAGCAAGCAAATGGGCAATAGAACGAGCGGGCAATAATTGGGCAATAACTTGGCAATAAATGGGCAAGAGAACGAGCGGGCAATAATATGGCAATAATATTTCTATTGCAGATTATACGACAGAGCGATAAATGGGCAATACATACCATATTACACTTGATATGTTCAGTGCTTAATATTGCCCATAACCGGTAATTAACGGTATAATTAGAAGTTGAAAAATTCTAACCAGACAATTTGTATCATTTTGTGGTTATTCGTTCAAGAGTGGAAGTTGAAACCGAAAGTGTAAAGTTTCTTTAAAGTGCAAAAATTAAATAAAATATAGTAACTATAAAAATTGTGTAAATTTTAATAAATAAAGGTAAGTACCTATTAAAAAATTAATTACTTTATTTATTTATAATATTAAAACGTGCATATATATATATTTCGTACTCTGCAATTTCATTTTTACATTTTCAGATTCAATTTTTTATCCGAACCGGAGGTTATAGCATCTTTTCCTTTTATTTAAAAAAAAGTAATAACCAAGGAGGTGCATCTTGTTACTGAATACGCTCATTAAAAGTAAGCTAATGAATTTTTGTACTTTGAAAAAAATTCAATTTTTATTTTATTGTTAGATGCTTACTACAGTCCATTTCCGCGACTGCGGCGAGGGATCACTAAATAGAATAATAAAGTCACATTTTACGTATGCTCATGACTGTATTCAAAAAAGGAGACGGTCGAGAAAAAATAATTCTGTGTGCAGAATAATGTACCTATACTCTATCCAACAAATTTCTTCACTGCAGGTCTTATGGACATATTTTGTCTTGTTTCTTCTTTGAGTAATTACATAAATGTGTTTCTGATTTTCATCACCGGCACTTTTATCCAGCGTCTCATTGCACATATAATAGATTGGGGTATACCGTATAGTATGAGTAGCTCAGTATACTACTATTAAAAGTATTAAGTGTAATGACACTGGATAAAAATGAACTTTTCCATAAGTGACCTGCAGTGAAGAAATTTGTTGGATAGAGTATAGATACATAAATAAAGTTTTTTTCATATATGAAATATGATTTTATGTTTTTTTTTTCAATGCAAGAATATTTTCATTTTTGTCTCCCTCTAATTCTTTCCAAAATTTTGATATTTTAATTGCATAAATTTATAAATAATGTCCAATTCTGTACAATTACTTCTGTAAAATACTACAAAATAGTAATAGCTCTATTGGTAATGCAGTTTAAAAATTCAAAATAAAAACTATTGCCAATTTATTGCCAAAAATATGGTTTTCCAGTAATATTTTTACTCTTCTTCTTGCTGCCTTCTTATCACAGAAGTAGTAAACAGACTATTGACATTTTATTGCATGAAATATTACTTTCTAATAATTTACTTATCAGTTATCTTATTATTCTCATATGCTTCCTGATAGAAAATTAGTATTGATTTCTTATTGTCAAGTCGCTTGGTATGCAATCGTACACAGCAAATAGAGTGTGCGTCAATCTTTTTCCAAGAACGACGTATGGCATTCCATTAGAAAATTCATATTGCGGCAATAGGTAACACTTGCCAGTACGATAATGTTTCGTTTCGCTATTGCTTTCTTATTACAATGTTTGCTGGGACGAAAGAAGAAACCAGAACCATATCTATATACAAAGCCCTGACTGATGTTATGTATTTATTATTTAGAAGTGTCAATTTTCAAAACAACAGCGCTGGTAGTACAAATAGTGGTGTGAAGAAAAAGCGTTTTAGTAAAATATTTTTGGTTTTTTAAATAAAATATGGTTTATAAAAGTTTTAAAATATAATATATTAACAGTGTTATAATTTTTAAAGTGTACAACAGTCAAAAAATTAAATAAAAAGGTGAAAATATTGTGCCTTCTTACCTACTTGTAAGAGAAAAAATTGAAGTGTGAATACCTATATGGTGAGGTTATATTATTATAAAGTGAATAAATTGATTTGACTGTACCAATCCTGTAATCGCTACTGTAATTTTTCAGTACGAATGAAGTAACAAATTTCGTAACCGATTAAACAATAATCATCCATATTGACCATATTCATTCGTATGTAATAAAATTGACAGCGTAATTATAATTATAATATAATAAAATTATATTTTAGTGAATAGTGTAATAAAATAAAGACTGAAGTCAAAGTCAATATTTATATTCAGAAAAATTTTGAGTGAAGAAAAACAATATTTTTTAAAAATAGCATAATGTGAGAATCTTAATTTAAAATTCATCATACAACATAAGTCAGTACAGGCAAGATAGGCATACTTTCCTATACTCTTTTACATTTCGTTTGTATGAATCTGTCTCGTGTGTGGGGTGATCAGATCTCAATTTCAATCGAGGGAAATCTTTTAAATTAAATATTACCAAGGCAAAAAACTCATCGGGTACTGCCTCCATAAGCACAATACTGACTTCCAAAAATAAAAATACTTTAAATAAATGATTTTTAAGATTTATTGATATTAATTGGATGCAAGGATGTATTTGGTATTACTGTGTCTGTAGTTGTTGGTTTTCTATAAATATCAAAAAAAAAATTGTTGTTGTATATATGTTTTTTTTTTTTGGGTTTTACTTTTTTAATATTTCACTAATTAATATATATGGAATATTCTTTATATTCTTTACATTCATTCTTTACATTGTTTACGTCATAAAAATGTTGAGAAATCTATTTTTTATTTACACGTAAACAATTATGTAATTTACTTTTTGTAAACAATTCGTCCAACACTGATTTTGTTATAAACGAAAATCGCTGTATTGTGATAACGGCGTTAATCGAAAATGATTAATGCAAAGAAAGCTTTTGTATTCTAAAATAAAATTGTATATTTGATGATGACAATTATTCCAGATGTCATAACAATATGATTACCTATTGTACATACATACAACATATACGGATACATCATACCAATTATACCTGTTGTGAAATTTTCTGTTTTTATTTCTTTTTTATTATGAACATTGATGGCCTCTTTTGTATAACTGTTTTTTTTTCTTTTATGGAATAAGTAAATATTATTTTTCAATTTCAATATAAAATAATCCGATAATGATAATAATGGCCCAAACCAAACCAGTCTTCTTTCAGCTACAATAACCTGTTTTTTAGTTGAGAGAAGGCGAATTGTAGTACATTTTATCCAAAAGTGGGGATAAAAAACCAGTTGTTGAAGCTGAAAGAAGGCTGGTTTGGTTTGGGCCAATGAGTGTAACAAAAAGTTATTGCGTATATAAAATCGAAATTACATATGAATTTACCTACATAATGTAAAATGTATGTACATACATAAGTATTTTTGTTGGCTAAAACATATAGTCCAAAAATAGTCCACATAATAATATCTTGAATGAGCAAGAGAAACAACGGATTCCCTAACGTTGTATACACATACCAAACTCACATATCATAGGGGAAAATATAGTGCATGTTGGAGAACGTCAAATGATCGTCAATTGACGATATTCAATATTCAGCTTAAAACGTTGTATTGTTGAATTTTGTCAATTGACGATCATCTGACGTTTTCGAAGATGCAGATACTGTACATTTTTTATTGACATAAAAGTCCATATGTTTTATTTTTAAACAAACAAAATCAAAACAATCATCCAATATATGTATTCTTTACCTGTGAAAATATAACAAAAGAAACATATTTACTAACACATACTCACCTATGCGGTACCACTTTTAGTACTAAGAACTAAGAAGTGAGAAGAAAAACAAAGTGGGGACATGTTACTATAACTATGACGGTCATAAAACTAGTTTGGTGAATATACTTATGACTGGTCACAAGTTATGACTTGATGTAGAATAAGGCAGTAAATATATGTAAGCTGTCACTAACACAAACTTAGGCAAATTTTTTTCTCTTTCCTTCATCTTTATTTTTCGTCATTTATATTTCCCACTATTCTTAGCGTAACTACCAGTGTATTAGTGTAAAAAATCATATATATATAGATGTGAAAATTTTGAGATCGTTATCAGAGTTTCTATTAAGTTTATTAGACACTTATTAATAGATTCGCTTTGACTATACTCTGCTTCTCTGTACTCTGGTTTACACTGTCTGATTTTGTTGAGAAACTTTGTGATACGACTTTACACTCGACATATCATGAAAATAGATTTTTTCTAATTTCGTATGACATTTGATTTGACTTCGTAAGGTCTACTTCACACTTAACAATTTATCATTTTATTTATCATCAAATTATAAATCGTTAAGTATGAAGCACACTTAATACTTGAGTTTTTTTATTTCAGTGGATTATCAGCATAATGAAAAGTGGTACGACAATGTAAAATAACATACATAAAATGATATGACAAATTAAGTAGTGTAAAGGTACTTTTAGTACTTAATTAATAATATTATTTCATGTAAATGGAGTCTATTTATATCACAAAAGCAGTCTAGTATGCGCATTATTTTGCATTTAATAAAACATTTTTATTGTAAAATAAACTCGAACAATAAGCTGATACTTTCACATTCACTTTCAGTTCAATTTTTGTTGAGACTGATGAACTTTTCTATAAAATCAGTTACATATTACTCATTATTATTATTTTTTTTTTAAATTTTTATTTTTTTTTTTTTTTTGTTAATCGTGTTTTGGATTTTTCAAGTTTTACTTTTTTTTTTTTTTTTCAAACGACAGTAAAACATAGAATTGTTACATTTGTTTTCTGCTATTTTCAAGAAAATGTATATACCTACATATATTTTATTACAATTTATTATATTGTAGATATATAATATGTCTACATTTATGTTTATATATATGTATGTGTATACATTTATGAAAAACATTTTATTAAAAATAAAATAAAAATATAAAAATTAAACAAATAACATAATCTTAACGAGATGAAATTTTTGAGAGAAACCGCAATTGAGAATTACTGTTCAGTTGTTTCTTTTTTTTTGTAAAACTGATATAAGTTATTTATCTACATAATATTTATATAATAGTATTTACATTGTATTATATAATACAATCCAAGGATATGGAATAAAAATTTGTAGCTAAATTTTTTTCATGTTGTTTTTTCGTTCACTAAATTTTAATGATGCTCATAACCTCCAGATAATTCTTCTCCACCTAGTTCATGACCTTCGTGACCTTCGAAACCTCCTCCGAAATCATGTTCACTTCCGCTTCCACTTGAACTGAAACTTCCACCTCCACCGCTAGAACTGAAGTCGTGAGAAATTTGATGATGCTCTTCTTTTTTTACTGGGATAAATTCCGGTTCTTTGTAGGGCACATGTTTTTCATGATATACTGGTATATGTTTTTCAATATGAACTGGAATTGGTTTTTCAACGGGAACTTTAACTGGGTATGGTACATGTTTCTCAATTTTAACAGGTACTTCTTTTTCTACTGGATACGGTGCCGGTACATGTACTTTTACTGGATAGGGTACAGGTTTATCGACATGGACAGGTACTGGTCTATCAACATGAACATGAACTGGTACTGGGACTTTTTTAATTACTGGATAAGGTACTGGTTTTGCGACTGGAACTGGGTATGGTTTTGGGATATGAACTGGTACAGGATTATCAACAGGTACTTTAACTTGATAATGCACAATTTTTTCCACTGGATAAGGTTGTGGTACATGCACTGGTACTTTCACCGGATATGGAACTTTTTTCTCAACTGGATATGGTGCTGGCACATGAACTTTTACTGGGACATGTACTTTCTTTTCAACTGGATATGGTTGTGGTACATAAACTTTTACTGGAACTGGACGGTCAACGTGTACATGAACTGGATAATGAACTTTTTTCTCTACTGGATATGGTGCGGGTATATGTACTGGTACCTTTACAATTTCTTTGACTGGATATGGAACATGTTTAATCACAGGATAAGGTTTTGGTACTTTGACTTTAATTGGTACTGCAACATGTTTTTCAACTGGATATGGAATATGTTTTTCCACTGGATACGGAACTGGTACTTTTTTAACAACTGTTACAATTTTCTGTTCATGTTCGTGATGGTGAAAATCACCACCGTACCCACTGTGAAAATCTTCGAATCCATGTAATCCTCTTTTTTCTTGTTTTTTGCTTTCTTCTGTTTGTGAAGTATTTGCCTGAGTATCTTCAATTTTTTTGTTTTCTACAGCTTTTGTATTTTCTTCGGCTGATGTTAACAGAATCAACGCTAGAAGATAACCCGTCCTCTGAAAATATTTGAAAACATTATTTTTTGATTACATGATGCAGTTTTTATTGCATAAATATTTATTGATGTTGAAATGTTGTTTGTGTTTAAAGTAAAATATACATAGAAAAGTTCGTATTAATATCTTATACAGATAATTCCAATGTTAACTCAACGTAGGCTAACAAGACACTTTATGACATTTAAAATTATACTTTTACTCATCGATAAATGGTAGGAGTATAAGCTTTCCTTTATTAATAGGAAGACTGCTGGCCACCTTTTGATAAAATCTATAGTGAAATTTCCAAAGATTGAAGAATTTGAAATTTTTGGAGTTATTAAAATTACTTAAAAAACTTCTAAGATGGTGTTTTTTTTTATTTAAAATTGTAAAAGTTTAACATTTTATTTTTGATAAAAAGTTGTATAGGTTAGTATTGTATTGTTAGATGTAACATGAAATACATACATACATCGATACTAAAATATTGTAGAAAAATTAAAAACATTTACATATTTAGATTTTCGACTAAAAT
This sequence comes from Bombylius major, assembly GCA_932526495.1. Lineage (NCBI taxonomy): Eukaryota > Metazoa > Arthropoda > Insecta > Diptera > Bombyliidae > Bombylius > Bombylius major. Next base: position 25,343,911 of record OW052044.1, on the reverse strand, counting down.
TAATAGAACATTGGTTTTTTTTCTTTAGATATCTCTTTGCTTATTAAATATGTTACATCTTAGTTACGTTTCAGGTTCATTTTTATTGATGACTTTATGTACTTTTTCAACACAGAACGTCAGAACAGTACGTTGACAGTAAAATCTTAAAGCCCAAACATTTCTAGAATGTATTTATTGAAGTCGATATGGTGTTATTTATACAGATTTTAACAAATATAAAAAAGCTATCGAAGTATATGCATATATTAATTTTCTATTGCTAATTTAAATACTCTTTTCAGATATTAAGATATTTAAATTTTAAATATAATTTTTAATAAATAGAATTTTTTCTTATTCGTCTATATCGTAGTTGTCGTGACATATTTCTGTAAGTCTTAACATTCACTTGCGTTATAAATACTTGTTTTAAATACTATAAGTTTTTATTAAATAATGTCTAATAATTGATTTATTCTTTTAAAGTATCTGCGACTTCGAAGACGTCAGATGATCGTCAATTAACGAAATTCAACAATACAACGTTTTAAGCTGAATATCGTCAATTGACGATCATTTGACGTTTTCGAAATCGCACTATGTAATAAGAACAAAATTAAGTAAAATACTTTCTTAGCTTTCTCAAGCACTTTTAAATTATGTACCTATTCGAAAATATTTTTTTTGTTTTTTTTTTTGTGATAAAAATGTTTTCGAAGTAATTAGGAGAGAAAATAAAAAAATTCATAGCCTGATTTTACTGTTTAGCACGATATTCAATGTTTGTTTTCAACAAAAAAAAAAAAAGAAGTAAGAAAACTGAATCAAAATTTAAATTTTATTTGTGATTGTAGAGTAGTACCAGTATCTTCTTTTTTCTCAAAAAAAATAATAATAACTTCTATTTTTCAATTAATGAATAATTCAAATTATTATAAATTACTTTTTTTATTCCTCCTAATGTCATTATTATTATTTTGTTGTAGGAAAAAAAATATGCATGTAGTAGTTTAAAGAAGAGTTTTATCGAATCGAATCAAAAGATCAATTCTACTTTCTTTTGAAAAAAAAAAAGTCGAATCCTAACAATCTAATATAGCTTTGATTTGGATAAGTAGTACTTTTGTTTAAAATTTGTATCACTTCTATAAAATAAGGATTTCCTTACAAATATTTTGTATTTTTGATAAACCATCAATAAAATATTTATTTTATGCAACTAAATTTTTAAAATTAAGGCACTTCACTTTCATTGAAAAAGTGAAAAAATTTATTTGTTTTGACTGAGGTAGCACTTAATCACATTTAATGAAAATGAATTCTTTTTTTTGTATAAAAATAAAACTACACAAATTTTTTCTCATTAGCAACAAAATTTTTTTCTGTACTGATTAATTATCTTTTAATAAATCTTCAAACATTATTTAAATAAAGTAAAAATAAAAGTAAAACTTTTTGTACTCTAATTTTGTATAGGCTTATACTTACTACACTTACCAGTAATTTCATCTTTTTGGTAATCCAAATAAAAATTTTACAAAAGTAAAATAAAAGAAAACTGTAACGAGTTGTTGAACAGTAAACAATCTAATGATGGTTTATTTCATATAACAAAGGTATTTATATAGCAGATAAATTGCATCTAAAATAAACTATAGAAACACAATTGTTTTTTTTTTTTTTTTTTTTTTTCAAAGTCATAATTATATTTTCTATCACCACCACTACCAATATAAATGAAGTTTTAAATTTTATATATATGTATGTAATACATAAATTTGTTACTGTACATATCTTAAAAATAACAGAGATGCGGAACGACGTAACCAAGAAAATCTATCGATAGTATAGTAGTACATAAGTGAAATAATGCGAAAATGTGGTGTTGTTATTTGCAGCTTCATTGTGAACACTTTCCCCACAAAACTTTTCTGATGCATCGTTAAGTTTAATATATTCAAGTAGATATAGCAAAATTTTATATAAAAGTCTCTTTTGAATACACATATGTATGTATGTACAACATATGCAATATATGTTTTTTTTGTGTATACATACATACATATTCAGTATATTTAAGAGAAGGTTATGCTGGAGCACCTGGATAATTGGGTAGTAGACTAGGCTATATCTGACTGAAATACATACATACATACATATTTTGTATTTGTTAGGTTTTAGCTTTGTAATATCATTTTATTGTTGATTTTGTCTAAATGCTGATAAACTTTTTAAATTTTCCACATTCTGGAAAACATCTTCAATAATCTTCAAAATATCTTTATAAATGTGTATGTACATAGTACATAATATGTACATGTCTGTATACGTAAACTATAAAGTGTCTTCATATTCATATATATACATAATATTACATATGTTCATAAATGGCAAAGTGGTTAAATGAGCTACAATTAAACATAATGTAATGTAAAACAACATTGCATTGGTTGTTTTATATGTACGTATGTACGTACATAGATTATACTTACTTCCTCTTTTCAGGAAAAGTTAGGTTTTTTTTTTCAAAAAAGCTATATACATATATAATTTTACTATTTCTATACTGCTATTACATATATTATTATTATGTTATCAAAAGTTATGTCATTGTTTTACATCTTTGTTTACATTTCCTCAAAACTAGAAATAATTTTCTTAATAACACACAGAAATAGATTTTTTTAAATATGTATGAAATTTGAAATTCAGATTAGGTCAAGTGACATATTTCATAAAATATTTAAAATTTTTGTATTTATTATAAATTTTTGTTCTAATATGGTAAACGAAAATATAAAAATGCTTTTCAAAGAAATTTTAAGATTGGTAATTTTTAAGGATTTTATATTGATAACAATTGCAATTTAAAAAAAAAACAATTCTGACAGGATTTCAAATTTACTGAATACTTTACTTTTATGAGGTACATACATAGTACATAGTACATACATACTCGTGTCAGTGTTTATTGAAACATCAGTTGCAATAACAGGTCGAGTGCCTAATATTTCATCCAATAGTTCATAATATACACATGTCAATGCATTTGAGCCGCTTTTTTGGTTATTCCTTTTAGTTTTAAAATATTCACACTTAATTGATTTAAATTTTGTTCTTATCTGTTCGGTACCTTTATAAATATGTTGTTCTTTTAAATCATTTTCTATTATTTTATAAATTGTTGTGTTTCGAGTTTTCTTCCCATCCAACAAACTCATTATATTTTTTTCTTTTATGCACGTTAGCATAGCATATATTTCGCTATCTTTCCAAATTATTCTTTTATTTTTTTCCATTATGTTTTTTTACTTTAATAATATTTAAAATTTTTTAATCAATGAATTTTTTTTAAAAAAAACTTTTAATAGAAACCACTAAACCACTAACTACATTAAATTAATTCGTACGAAAATAAATAAATTTATGTACTTAATTTAATGCCGCACGCACTGTGCATACTTATTTGTTATTATTATCTATGAATTTCTTTATTCTTTTCAATTTTTAAATGTCATTTCAAATTTTAAAGTGACGTTACTAACACTAAAGAATATATTGATGTTTAGTATGTTACCAGCACTATTTTGAAATGTCAAATATGACAATTCACTTAAAACGAAGTAAGTGTTTATGCACATTTTAAAAACGAAATGAAATTTTAAATGCGGATTAAATAGTGTATTAACTCAAAACGACGTAGAGCTTTAATACGTTTTGAAATTTTGTTATGCATCCGTATTAAGTCAAGACGGAGTGAGTTAATGCGAAGTAACGCTTAGCATAAACAAGATAATTGTTTCATTCGGTTCCGGACATTATTGACTTTTATCACTTTAATTTCATTCTTTTATTATTATTATAATACATTATGTAGGTATATTGGGATAAATTAGTTTTAAAGCATCTAAATGAGTGTACGCAAAAAAAAAAAAGAGCTGAGGGCTACAATATACAATAGGTTGTATTTTTTATTCGGGTTTAAAAGTCTCTGATTTTTTTTTTTTTTTTGTTTTTAATAATTTGTAAGGTATGAAAATGAAGCAATTATAATGTGTGTACATCTACATCTTCAATTATTTATTGAATTTCAAATTGGAATTTGAAAATGAGAACAATAATTTTTGAAATTCAATTAGGTAATTAATTTTTGTTAATTAATGTTTTTTTAGGAAAATAATTCAATTAGGTATACATATTTATTTTATTTTTATTTATTGGTTCAAACATAAGAGAGTAAATATACTTTCAGAGAAAAATGATATATATAATATGTATATTATGTATGTTACATACAGTGCTGTTCGTAATTATTTGTGCAGAGCAATTTTTTTTATATACAGCCATATTCACCAACAGGTAATAAGTTGGTAATAACATTAAGACGGGCATAAACTAGTCATAACTTGATTATGACGGTAATAAAATAGTATGGTGAATAGACTTATGACGGTCATACTGAATAAATAATACTGTGTTGCCTACTTTAGCATCAATGACACCTTGAAGTGGTCGGGTCATGGAATCCATCAATGTCTTTAGAAGGTCAACATTAATCTGGCTCCTTGCAGTTTTGAAATGCTCCCAAGGTTCCAAACGTTTTATTTCGATTTGACAAAGCATTTTCAATTTTAAATAATTCCAAAAATTTTCTATTACGTTCAAATCGGGCCTTTGTGGAGGCCATTTCAAACATTTCTGACCGGAGACATTCAGATAATTTATAGTTTTTGGTTAAGTGGGTTATTTATATGTGCGTTACCCTGTTGGAATAAAAATTGATTGTGTATAAACTGTTTAGCTATACTAAAGTGACATCATTCAGAATTTCCCAAAAATTGGTACCTTTAAAAAAATTCACATTTTCTGGCAACATAACGACTATATGCACAAATAATTTTGAACATTGTATTTTTGTTTTTTTACCGTTAACTTTGAATGATATTTTTTTTTGAATTGTGAATTTGTGGAGAACTGTCTAAGCTATTATTAGTGAAATTTTGAAGCCGATATATTTATTTTTATGGTAGATATACCAAATCAAATACGACTTTATATAAAAAAAATTGTTCTGCACAAATAATTATGAACAGGACTGTACATAAAATTGTTATATGAGGAAGTGAACAAAAAGTGGAAGTGAAATGTCTATACTATATAATAAAGACAGGTTAGTTACTACATATTACAATATTTATGTATTACATATATATATGAAACTGAATGCCTAATGTTTTTATTTTTTATTTATTTATTAGGTACTATTATTTTTTATTAAAGAAATGCATTAACTTGGTTTTAATATACATACATATATGTATTACTAAATGAAGTGAAAATTTACAATATACATTTTTTGCAGCTTCATAAAATTTTGGAAGTTATCTTGTTAAATTATTTTACTTTATGTAGGTATACATATTACTATTTCTGTATTTATTCTGAGTTTAAATCACATTTCCCCCAATAACGTATAGTACATATAGGTATACTCGTGTTTACAATAATTATATTTTGAATATTATACGCATACAGCATACTATGTATGTCATATATTGAATACCGGTAGTAAAATTCCTTTTTGCAGAAATCATGGCTAATAATCCTTTTTATAAAAAATTATTTCAAGTTTAATGATTACCTTTTTTAGGTTATTTGTCCTTGAACATTGAATTTATAAAGTTCACGTTAGTAAACTGGTGATTTGGAATTTTTTTAAATCTATTTTTAGTTTTATTCATCTTAATAAAGCTTTTAAAATCAAAATTTGTTCTTATTTCTTTAAAAAAAAGTCTTAAATGTAAACATGTTTATTTCACAACAAAAAAATGAATGTCAAAAACACATTTTACGAGTGTCTTTCAAAAAATTGCCTAGTTGTTTTTTCTTTTTCATTTAAATATTTATTAACCATAAATAATATTAAAAAAGTCCTATTTTTCCATTTTTTCAAATTTAATTAGAATTTTAATGCTTGGTTCTTTTAAAATTTGTTGGAAAAGCATCTTAGAATAACCAGAAAGGATTAGAAAAATAAATGCACCACATACATATGTACATAACTACATACTCGTAAAAGCATAAAAATGTGCTATTTCCTAAAAATTTTCTTGTTTTAAAAAAAATAAAAACTTCAAATGGAGTAGTTTGGAAACTTTTTTAATTGCGCCTCGTACCTATATTCGAACAAAAAAGTTATATCTCAGAGGTTTACAAATTTCAGAATATCTTTGAATAAAAAATGAAACTACATACATATGTACATAGGTATTTTAGAAAAAAAAAAATTATTAACAGTATAAGAAGATGTATGTACATATGTACTTACATACATTTTTACAGTAGACTTGAGGTAACGTGAACTTATCAAAATGCAGAGTTCATGTTTACAGATTATTCATGTTTGTGAAATTTAAAAAAACTAAATTTGAAAAAACATATTTGTGTTTGTAAACGTGTATTTATACAATTATAAAACAAATACATGAAAGGTATGTTATACTTACTTCCATTACCCATTTCTTCTTAAATAGAACATTTTTCTTTTAAAGTTAAAAATTTCACTTTTTTCGGTCCTATTAGAAATAATTTTTAAAACTGAATGAACTCAATAATGTGCATACAGTGCCCACAAAAAGTATTGACTCACCAACGAATATCAAATATAAACCGTAATAACAGGAAAAAACTAAGAGCAACAACTAAATGATGTACTATACTTTATTTAACAATTAAAATCAGTGTTGTGCTTATGGAGGCAGTACCCGATGAGTTTTTTGCCTTGGTAATATTTAATTTAAAAGATTTCCCTCGATTGAAATTGAGATCTGATCACCCCACACACGAGACAGATTTATACAAACGAAATGTAAAAGAGTATAGAAAAGTATGCCTATCTTGCCTGTACTGACTTTAATTGTTAAATAAAGTATAGAAATATTTTTTTTATTATGTTTTAATTTCAAAAATAAATCAAAATTTCAATGTCACTATAGTATAAAATACAAAAACAACAATAAATTCATTTATACTTCAAATATCATGCACAAAAACTATTGGCTCAGTTTGTACTTAAAGGTATACGAATACGCTTTGTTTTGCAAGGATACTAAGTGAAATGACCTCAATCTATTAGGCATTGTATTTCTGAGTTTGTTTTCATAACGATCAATAATTATTTTGTGATAAAAATAATATAGTTCGTGAAAAATGAGTCGGAAAAACCGTGAAACTACTGAAGAAAAAGGAAAAATAATAATTGAATTATTTAAATTAAAATATTTCTACAGATATGTATATATTAGAAAAGTTGTCAATATATCATGTTCTACTATTGAAAACATAATTGATAAATTTTGTGAAAAAAAAAACACTTAAAAATTCCTTAAGAGCCAAATTTAGTGAAATGGCCTGCAAAGTGACCGCCTACATTTCTCAACCGATTTTCATGAAATTTCGAATATGGATAGGTTTAAGGGAATTGTGGTGCTTAAGCGAAACAGATTTTTAAAAAAGTCCTTTATTTCAAAAATACAAGGATTCAAAGTGAGGCTGTTTTGCGATTTTGGGCCTTCAAAGTGACCACCTACAGCTTACAATTTTGAACCGATTTTCATGAAATTTTGAATATAGATAGGTGGAAGAGAATTGTGGTGCTTAAGCGAAACAGATTTTTAAATTTTGATCCTTAAATTTTTTTATATGAGATTTTTCATGTATTAAAACGTTTAGATACTATGTTTTTTTCTCATAGGATTTAAATTTAACCTTTTCTAAAAAGTTTAAAATAAATTTCAAGGAAATTGTTTACATAGTTTAATTATTATAAATAAAACAAATTGTTAATTTTTCATAAAATTTTATTACTAATTTTTCTCATCACAGGATTCTTTTTTGCATACCTTTAGGATTGAATAAGAATTACACAGATAGTATAAACCTATAAACTCTATAAACGCGATGCAATAAAAAATGTGATTGTAGGGTAGTATGTGTGATGATAATAATAGCAGTGTATAGAGAAGAGTGTAGGGTCACTTCATACAAAATGTTGCTAGAAAAATTAGAAAAATATAATAGTATATGTAAAATTCACTCACAGTTGGGCTAAAAATAGTCCACATAATAAATCTTGAATGAGCAAGAGAGACAATGAATTCCCTATCATTGTATTGTAACCAATTTACGAAACTTACATATCATAGGGGAAAACATACTGTACATTTTTTATTGTTTAAAAAATCTGATTTCAGTTTTTAAATGTATTTATTTCAGAAAAATTAGTCAATATAAAATTTAAAGTTTAATTTCTACTTAAAAAATTATTATCACATTAAAAAATTTTACATAAATCACAAAAATATACATTTTAAAAAACTTGTACACTATATCATTATTACTTACATATGTGTCACAGATAATATTTTGTATTTATTAAAATTAATATGAAACAACAATAATTTAAAATAATATCACTGCACTAAATTTACCAACTTATCACATGAATATTTATAAATTAAATGGGTAAAGCGGATCGAAGGATCTTTATTAAATATATAATTTTTTTCATTAATGACTATTTAAAAATTTTGTTGTGCCCGTTTAAATTTAAGAATTTCTATACATATAAGAATATTAAATACAATCAATGACCATAGAAACTAATAAGACTTGGCTTTAGTACAAATCTATGAAAATAATTTTTTATTCAAAAATTCGTCTCGCATCCCAATGAGAGCTTTTATTTTTCAAATCTAAAGCTTTGTTAGCTTAGAACAAAACCATTATAAACTTCATTTGTAATGACGAATAAATAACAAAACTTTGACGTTACATATTTATTTTTTGACAGTATTTTATGACGTCATACATTATTATGATTGCTTTGATCATGTTTTTCCAAATTTCTGTTAAAAATTTTCATTTTTTACAAATGTATAACAAAAATTAATAATGATTACATTGTTGCCGTTATTTATATTTTTGAATTTTTTTTTATTTGATCAAAAATATATATTTGCTTTGAAAAATTTTTCTTTGAAATATAGAATATTTTTTTTTTATTCATTCAAAAATTAATAATGATTACATTGTTGCCGTTATTTATATTTTAGAATTTTTTTTTATTTAATCAAAAATATATATGTATGTATTTGCTTTGAAAACATTTTTTTTGATATATAGAATATTACAGTATGACCTCTTTAATCCGGACCTCGAAAATCCGAATTATCCGATTCGATTTTCTGGATACACGTAAGTATTCTGTAGTCCGAAATAATGCCCTCAAGTATTCTATAATCCGGATCATATTTGTTAGATATATTTATTGTGAAGTGAAATTACGAATGTGGAATATGGTCGTTGTGAAGTACCGTAATTCTGTCTGGTTTTTTTTTTTTTTTCGTGAATAAAACTATTTGATACATACTTCATTGAAGTGCAAAACAATTGTTTCCAATTTAAAGAAAAAGGTTTTTGTGAATATTCTCAGTCTCGAATCACAGAATTTTTCATTTAATTAAAAAATTCTAAACATAAATTGTATATACCTATGCATTATTAATGGATAAATAATTTTCAAAAATAATGATGTTTTATACTGTTAAATACATATCCAGTAATCCGGATAAGGCCGTGCATTAATTAATACTGTATTTTTTTTCTATTCTTATATTATACCTCTAGATACTATATACATATATAAATATATATAAAGTGATATTCCAATAATCCGAATAATTGAATGCACACCCTCATTCGGATTTGTGAAATATTCGGATTACAGAGTACTATTGAATTATATAGTACAAATCAAAAAAGATGGCACGGGTTCGCGCATGTCTTACATGTGTTAGTGATCTTTTTGTGCATACATATACGAAGGAGGAAACCTCTTTCTTAGAATTTACAAAAACAAAAATGCATGTGTGTAAGTATCTTTTCTTCTGCGCATGTTTCTCTAGTATAATACGATTTGCCATCTTTTTTGAATCGCACTATATTAAAAATGAACAAAAAATCATGACCGATGAAAATGTTTAATGTTTTGTGCACGCTTTTTATTAATCTACATTTTCACTCTCTTTTTATATTAATTTTTTTCCTTTCGGCAAACTTGTAACTAGTAAGGAATACTACAATACAATAAAAAGTGCACCAGACAAAGTTAAAAATATCACAAAACGGGATATTGCCAGACAGATAACAGTTAGGTATATATAGAAAATATAAAAAAAAAGAAAAAAAAAGCAATGTTTCTCTAATTTTACATCAATTCGGATTATAGAAAACATTCAATTCGAATTATAGAATACATAATAGAGATTTTTTAATTGTTCGGACTATTGGAAATTCGGATTTTAGAGTATACGGATTATTGGAACATCACTGTATCGCTCATTCCATGCATGACGGACGGGACATTGAAGAACATTTTTTTAGAAATAAGAGAACAAAAAAATGTTTTTTAAGTACATACATAGTAAAATAATTAATAGGTTAGAAATAAACAATAGACAAAAAAACATGGTAATATATTATAATATAAAAGAATCGGAAGATATAAATAATATTTTAATAAATTATTTATTAAATTCCAAATTAGGAATAAACACCTCAGATAAAGAAATTGAAATTATCTAGAAGTTAAAAAAATTACAAAAAATAAAAAGCAATACAATCAGAAAACAAACGGGTTTTAAAATATTATAGAAATTGCAAGAAAATTAAAATGGAATTGGGCAGGTCATATAAGTAGAATGAAGGACCTGGACCAGAGATGGAGGAAAACTACTGAGGAATAAATACAACAAAAGGAATAGAGACCATCAAATAAAAGATTACCACCTAAAAATTTACCATTAAACAGGAAGTGTGAAGTTATATACTTCGAAGAAAAATACTGTTGAATTTATGAGTGTAAAAACGAGTATCATTTCATGTCCCGTCCGTCATAGTCACTTATCGCCCTACATATAGAATTAAAACCAGAATTCTTGGGAAACATCTTCTTTTTCGGTTTGACAGGTCTTTGGATCATTATTTTTTACATTTAACTGAAATACATTTGAACTATATGAAGGTAAAAAAGAAGAAAGATTCAAAAAAATGTTCTTCAATGTCCCGTCCGTCATGCATGGAATGGGCGAGATATATATTTATATATGTACATATGTATATAGTATCTAGAGGTATAATAAAAGAATAGAAAAAAAATATTCTATATTTCAAAGAAAAATTTTTTCAAAGCAAATATATATTTTTGATCAAATAAAAAAAAATTCAAAAATATAAATAACGGCAACAATGTAATCATTATTAATTTTTGTTATACATTTGTAAAAAATGAAAATTTTTAACAGAAATTTGGAAAAACATGATCAAAGCAATCATAATAATGTATGACGTCATAAAATACTGTCAAAAAATAAATATGTAACGTCAAAGTTTTGTTATTTATTCGTCATTACAAATGAAGTTTATAATGGTTTTGTTCTAAGCTAACAAAGCTTTAGATTTGAAAAATAAAAGCACTCACTGGGATGCGAGACGAATTTTTGAATAAAAAATTATTTTCATAGATTTGTACTAAAGCCAAGTCTTATTAGTTTCTATGGTCATTGATACAATTCGAATTTCAATAAAAAAAACCCAACTACCTAATTCTTTAAAAAGTCCATATGTTTTTTAAGTAATTTTAAATTTCAAAAATATCTTCATTTATTTCATTATTATCTATTACAATATAGATATATTTACATAATTTTATAGTACCTAATTTCCATTTAAGTATGTGAATCATTATTATACATGCAATATACCTGATTCATGACCGATCATATTTTCAATTGGAGAAAGTGTAAAAATTTTTTTCTATAAAATTCCCAAAGACCGTAATAAAAAAAGGATAAACCTTAATTGATCTTTACGACTCTTTTTTCTAATTATATATATTTGTTTTTCATTCATTTTTTATTTTTGCAATTTTGAATGCAAAAATATTTACAAGAATTTTATTATAAATATTGTTTTATTTTTAAACTAAAAAAAAAAAAAAAAAAAACAATGATCCAATATATGTATTCTTTCCCTGTTAAAATAACAAAAGAAACATATTTACTAACACATACTCACCTTTGCGGTACCACTTTTAGTACTTTTTACAAAAACAAAGTGGGGACATGTTGCTATGAAAGTAATAGGAATAAGAAGATTACTAACACACTTACACCTGATAGGGCCGTCTAATACGTATTATATAGTTGGAATAGGGATAGGTATATTTTTTCTTCATATAAATATTTGGTTAGTCATATAAGTGTTCTTTTCTGACGCATGTAATTTTTTTTAAATTTTTTTTTTATTTTTTTTTTTAATATTTTTAATTGTGTTCTTCATTATGATTGGATGTCATTTTTTTGTGTACCGTCATGCAGTTGTGACTATACTCTCCTTCTCTATACTCTGATAATACCCAGCAAACGAGACGATAAGAAAACGATAAGAATTCCTATTGCCACGGCAAGAATTAACTATTGCCGCAATAAACGTTCTCTGATAGAAAGCGATAAGTTTCACTTGGAAAAAGGTTGACGGATACTCTTATAGCTGCATCTTATAATATTCGTATTGCTACGGCGATAAGAGTTCCAGTAGAATTAACTAAACGAAGGCGATAAAAGCAAATGACAAGAATTCTGCAAGAGATGCAAGAATAATGCAATAGTTATTATACTGCATTATCTTCATTTTAGGCATTATTTACCAAGATTAAGGGCCTTGATATTTAATCAAAATTTGCAAAAAACTTGCAAATATTCAATATAATGAATTATATTGCTCAATACTTACAATTTTGTTTAATAAAAACACTTTTTATATATACAAATATACATATTAGAAAAAAATAAAATAAAAACATTAAATTTGCTTTTAACTTTTAATTTAAATAAGTAACCACTTGAAAATAAACTTCCGTACTATACAACACTAATTTTAATATGAAATAAATCCGATATTTAAACTATAGCCGAGAACAATATTTTTTGTTAAAAACAAATTAAAGTGATTTTGCCGTTTGCTAGATAACTCTTATAACATGCAATAAATTTATAATGTATTGCCATTTTCTCGCTCATTCGCATATCATGCAATAGAGAACAAATTTTTTAGCTTATTGCCTAATTATTGCCAGCTCGTACAAGCTTGCTTTTTTATTGCTTCTTCGTGTGCTATTGCCATATCGTTTGCTGGGTAGTAACATAAGCACTAAGCAGCATGTAAAATTTATGTTGTTTACTTAAGGCTGCACATTGTATTGTATATAAATATACGAAAAAAATTTTATGTAAAATTCAAAAATTTTGACTTATTTTATTTTTTTAAATTTTTACATGGAAGGATATGTGACTTTCTAACTTTGAACTATTATATATCAGGCTGTATTGCATCGATTTGAGTCAAATAAAATGCACTAAGTCAGAAAATAGTTCAAGAATTAAAATGTTTACTTTTTTCAAGGATCAAGGTATGAACCAAGGAGGGCCCCATTGAGGTGAAAAAAAAGTTGTTTGTCGAAGGGAGTTTTGTAGAGGTGTTGTAGGTGTTTTTATTTCGAATGTTTGCTACCGGAAATTATAGATCCCCAAAATACAATCTGTTTCTTAATTTACCTTTTCATCTAATTGAATTTCCGTTTATATTGCATGAGTATAATTTTTATATGATATGATATATTCATACAGTCTGTTCAAAATAATTGTGCTGTCAGTTTTTTAGCGTTTATTTAAAAATTATTTAGCAAATTAGTCAAAAATTAGGCAACAGCAAAGATTTCATAAAAGAATGAAAACTATTCAACGTAGGTAAAACTGTACGTACTGTGTGGAAAATAATGATTGAGAAGAAACAATAACAACTTCAGCATAGCATAGCAAAACAGCTGTATGCTAATTGCTAGCTGTAGCCTGTAGAACAAAAGAAAAGATGTACCTACACATTTTACCATGCAATATGATCGCTACCCGGTTAACCTAGAACGTATTTTTAATATATCAAGTTTGTATTCTTAGAGCACGAGAACATTATTCTGTTGAAATTAAGATTATATACATAGGTGGAATATATGTATATCATCGATAGTGAACTGGGTTTGACATTTTTTCAAATCATGTACACCAACACCAAAAACCATATAAATACCATATAGACAGACCAAAATGAAAATTTCTTGAAAAAAAATATTTTTCTCCCTGCAGATGGCCAGCCAAGGAGGCTCTGATAGAAAGAATAATTTTTGTATGAATCGAAATCAACAGTATAAGCAAAAATAGTATATAGGAAAAGATAAACATTTTTATATGTCGAAATGGAAGCAATTTTATTTTTGCCATTACCTGATATCAGGTGGCAACATGTTGAAAATTTTCATTAAACATTCTGCATACACTTCGCATCACTTGGATACATAATCAAAAATCTTTATCAACAATTTTCAAATTTTTGCAACACTTGATCATCGTCTATTAAATGGTAGCAGTGTAGGAATTTAGAAGAGACGGACAAAATTTTGAGGGGATAAGACAGCACAAAAAAAGGAAATGTTGCTGTTGTGTGAAGCAGTATGTTATATATTATATATTATATAATGACGAATATTGAAATATATGTACAAAAACAAAAACGTTTCTTCAAAAGTTGACTTTTTTTTTTATGTGGGAGGCTTTGTATTATATGTAAAGCAATTTAAAGCAACATTTCCTTTTTTTGTGCTGTCTTATCCCCTCAAAATTTTGTCCGTCTCTTCTAAATTCCTACACTGCTACCATTTAATAGACGATGATCAAGTGTTGCAAAAATTTGAAAATTGTTGATAAAGATTTTTGATTATGTATCCAAGTGATGCGAAGTGTATGCAGAATGTTTAATGAAAATTTTCAACATGTTGCCACCTGATATCAGGTAATGGCAAAAATAAAATTGCTTCCATTTCGACATATGAAAATGTTTATCTTTTCCTATATACTATTTTTGGTATAAGTGTTTGAGTGTATAAACATATACAATAATAATAACGTGGCTATAAATTCATTCAAAAACTATATAGGTATACAACTTGTCTGTTAAAATAATGATCATTAAATAATATGACATATAGATATATATTATACTGTAGTATATACAGAATAGATAATGTACATACATATTTCATAGGATTTTGCAATTATATCCTATAATTATACATATATTGCTGGTATGGTTTTTTTCTTTTCTTTTTTTTTTTTTTGTCCATATGCATATATTATAGTTATGTAGGTATGTATACCTATTTGATACAGCAAACAGCGTTCTTTAAAGCTGAAATAAATGGTTATTGTTGTTGTTTTTTTTTTTGGTTTGATTTTTCTGTTTCTTGTTGTTATTGTACTTTTGCTAATGATATGCTCGCGTAAATAAATATTTTTTGAAATAAGAATTTTATTTCAAATTACAGTGCCCGCTCAATAATTTTTCCCTTCCTATTTTCAACTTTTGGTTTTTCAACACCCAAATTTCAATAGGTACTTTGAAGGTTTTTCGATGATTTTTATTTTATAAAATAGAATAAAGTTTAAATAAGCTAAACATGTAGGTACTGCCTAATTTAAATCACAGATTTTTGTAGAAATAATTCATTATATAATTATCATAATCGGTTTTTATAATAACAAAAACTAATTTTATTACAAAACTATTTATTGTTTTTTCAAAAATAGCGTTGAAAGTTGCAAATTGGTTTCTATCCAATAATTTCAACTATTTTAAAATTTAAACAAGGCCTATTTTAATCAGTCCAAATTATCGAGCTCATACTGTATGTATGTGTAATTTTTGCTTCTTTTCTTTCAAATGAATATTAACATTAAAATACAAGTGCAAGTGAACAATTCGTTCTATTTCAAATTTTAAACCCTCGAATCAATTTTAAGTAACAAAATGTAACATTTTTTGATTCTTTAGAAAAGAATGTTCCTGTGAAGCTAGGAAGTTGAAATTTGGCCAGAATATTCTTTGAACGGTCTTATATTGCATGAACTTTGAAAGGTTGAATTTTTTTTTTAAAGAATTAAAAAATGTTACATTTTGTTACTTAAAATTGATTCGAGGGTATAAAATTTAAAATAGAACGAAGTGTTAACTTGCACTTGGTACTGTTAAAAATTATAGAACAAGAAAAAAATGCTAACGAAAAACTAAAGGTCGATTCTCTGTAAAATTATACCAAAATTTTCACTTGCTTCAGTAAAAATGTTGAAAAGAATAGCTAAATATGAAAAAATTCTTTGTTTTTATAGGCAGCTGACCTGATATCGGCATTGATTTTTAGTATAATATTACATACAATATACATTTTTTTTTTTTAATTACTTCAAAATGTCTTCTGCGTTGCCTGAAATGTCCTCATAGATTTTAATTGCTTATTGTAAAAGATCAATTATATGAGTTTTCTATAAAATACTTTTTTAAAGGACATGTGTTACAATAAAACTATAAATGAGACAATTATTAAATACTTAACAATTTACAGAATTCTTAAAGAAAATATTAAGAATGTATTAACAAGGTTGTGTACGAGTCTTTTGCGTTGCCGCCTTCATTTCAGATGAATTTAAAACATAAGGTCAGAATAATAGAAATGCGCTATATAGTTTTAAAAGTGAGGTATAGAAAAATGTACAAGTATTAAGTCTTTACACTTTTATTATCCAACAATTTTTTAATAAAATTCCTCACAAAGTGTCTTCGATGTTAACAGAGAATCGACCTAAAACAAAAATACACACATGCTTAAGAAAATAATATCACACGTACAGTATATATGGTTTAATAAATACATATATTGTAATGTAAAAACACAAACACAAAAATTTTAGTTCTATGTCCAACCACTTGGGGACAAGGAGAAATCGCTAAAATGATAAAAGTTATGCTGATTTGAAATGTAACTGTCAGTAACGGACAAGTGGGCTGTCTTTATGATGTAATTATATAGTCATTGCCAACACTTAGCAGAAATTTATTTGCTTGTGTTGATGAAGACACAAATACATTTCAGATGATGTTGTTGTTGTTTTCGAAAAAAAATTTCACTAAATTTGGCTCTTAAGAACCGGTCGACCTCCGGTATGTATGTATGTATAACAAACAACTGAAACTTAACTGCATTAAACTGACTCTTATACATGACTGTACTTTAAAAACGTGTTTTAAAATCTAAAAAATAACTATATAGAAAATAACGTGAATTATATTTTCAAATTCAAACATGTGTTTGATACAATACATATGTACATATTAATGTATTACGTATTCCTTTATAAGAAAATTTTCGTTTCGGGCAAGTTTTTGTTCACATTATAAGGAATACAAATGGTCAAAATTTTGGGTTCATGTTAGTCGTAGTTTTAGTGATGTCGAAAACAGCTAATTTCTTAGCAGCTAAAGCTGCTAATGCTAATTTCAATTAACAGCTAAAATTAGCAGCTAAAATTAGCAGTAACTGCTAATTTTGAATCAGAATATAACAAATATATATTTATTATGTAACATGGTGCTAACTGCTAAATGCAATTTTTTTTGAATTGGTTCTTGTTTCGTTGCTTTTACACTTGAAACTTGAAACACATGAAACCAAATTTGTTTCAGGTTGGTTAAAAGATGATGATGATGCTTGTGATAATTCATTTTGAGTTAAATTTTCCGCACCATGATTCATTTCTGTTGCATTATTTTGCACTTTATTATTCATAATGGGTTCAATTTAAATTGAAGGATGTTTTCTTATAATGTGTGATTTTAAAATCGTTACTGATGTTTTATATGATACGTGTGCTTTACATATAGTACACGCAGCTATTTTTTCACTCACAATTTTAAAATAATCCCAAAGAGGACTATGTTTTTTTCGCTTGTTTTCCATTTAAACAATTTTCAACTTTCACAAAATATAATAAAGTCTATAATTTAATTTAAGGAACTACAACTGCAGTCTGCAGTACTTATCACTGACCATTTACTTTCTATTTTAAAATATTAATAAATAAATAAAATTTTTCTTATACTTATCTAAAGTAAAAAAATGAGGTATAAAATATTTTTATGAATTTGAAAAGTCTTATTCATAAAATTATTTCAAATAAAAAGTATAATCTGGGCTTTCCAATCCAAGTATATTTTTTGTTTTTAAACACCCATAAAAACAACATACAGGTCAAATAGTTAAATTTCATTCAATTTTAAATAATTGATATCATTCTAATTTCAAAATATGTAACGTTGCAGATTTGTAGGTACAAATTTACTTATAAAAAAAAAAATATTAGCATTTACCAATTAGCATACCCAAATTTTTGTACTATACCTAGACCTACCTGTCCTACATATTACTTATGCAGGTACAAATTTACAATTACAGGAGTTGATGCATCAGCATCACCCAATTTCCATCAATAAAAAAAAAAGATATTAGTATTAGAAATAGCAGTTTCTGCAAGTAAGCAAAGCAAGTTAGTAGTTAGCAGCTAGCAGCATGTTACATATATTTGTTTCATTCTGATTCAAAATTACCAGTAGCAGCTATTTTTTAAAATAAATAGCAGTTAGCAGTTGCTAAATACCACTAGCAGCTAATTTTTAGCTGCTATTGCTATTAGCAGCCATCACTACGTAGTTTTACCTTACGCAGAGTTCACGTTATCGCAAGTCTACTGTATATTTTTTAAATTTTTTTTTTAAAAAATTCTGTTGTGAAACATATACAGAATGCAGTTACATTATGTTATTGTTATTAATTTTCATTTCTCTTTTCTTTTATGCATATATGTATGTTTGATAAAAGTATAGATTTTTCTATGTTCATATAAAACAGGATCGAATTATTGAAATTTTCAAATAATCTTGTAGCAAACAAGTAATAATCATGGACATTCTGTATTTTCATATTTATTATAATTATGTAGGTTTGTTTACACATACATATTAAAAAATATAAAGAAGATGTAGTTTTATTTGCACTTTATAAAGGTGAAATTATACAAACTACATATAAGAAGTATGTATTACGTAAGTCCGTCTATAATCAAAACCTACGAGAGATTACTATTCAAGCCGTGAAATAATACAACTTTACTCACATGTAAAGTCAATTAAGAAGTCGTAGTACTCGTATGTGATTACATAAGAAAAATGCAAATTTTACATCAAAAATTAATTTTGGAGATACATATGGTGAAAGTGTCATTCTTTTTAAGGAAATGGAAAATAATAATTTTTAAATACATATTGGTAAAACCACAAAAGTATGTGGTAAAACAAAAAAGTAAAATTCATTCTCTATTAAAAAAAACAAACAAAATACGAAATGAAAAGCTAACATGAATATTTATTTCCATGTACTATATTTTTACTTCATTTAAATTAAAATAGTAGAATAATAATATAATAATATAATAATAAAATTAATAGATTCAATTTAAAGAAATAAAATTTAGGACTTTGATTATCACCAATGTTTACGTGGTAACTAAGAACAGCAAGCGACATGGCATTCGGTAGTTCAATGAAAAAATGAAATTTTTAGGAAACAGCAAAGAAAATCTTTAAAATCAGATAATCAAATTACCATTACGGTAATAGCAATTCCCCGGCAAAGTAGAGGTCGTAGGTTCAAATTCATAATTATTAATACATTCCGTATTGAAATTTTGTATGTGAAAAAGTTCTTTGAAATTGGCATTAATGCAGATTTCATTACTTTTGCTGGCCCAACAGTTAACGATTAAGAACTTGGCCCCTTTTAACATTTATGTTTTTGGTTGGATAGATTTAATTTGATTCGTTGTAAAAGCATGTACGTAAACCTGTTTACAGAAGTTGTTATAACCACCAATGTTTATACATTTTTTTTTTTTACATTTTATAAATACATAAATACATTTTTAAATGAAAATGAAAAATAATGAAAATCATAAGGTAGGTATTTCGTATTTGTTCTATTTAATTTATATATTTATGTAATTACATTAAAAAAAATCATACATTTTATTAAATTCACTATTTTTGTACTAAAACTTAAAAATGACAGAGGTTAGCAGAAAACTTAAACGATAACGAAATCAAAAATAGGACCTGCTAAGTTAACGAAAAATTAGCAGATTTTTCTGTTAATTTTTGGTACCAGAATACCAATTTTTATCTTAGCAGTTTTTTTGCGAGCTGTCAAAATTTTGTATGAAAGTTAGCAGAATGTCAAATAAGCAGAAACCTACAGAATAGCTCCCATTATGTAGTTTTTAAATTATAGTTTCTATACTCTATTTAACAATTAAAGTCAGTATTGTGCTTATGGAGGCAGTACCCGATGAGTTTTTTGCCTTGGTAATATTTAATTTAAAAGATTTTTCTCGATTGAAATTGAGATCTGATCACCCCACACACGAGACAGATTTATACAAACGAAATGTAAAAGAGTATAGAAAAGTATGCCTATCTTGCCTGTACTGACTTTAATTGTTAAATAAAGTATAGATCATACATTATTCCTATCAATTACAGCATCTGTAGAAGTGGACATAACATTCCATAGAGTGAAAAATGTGTTAACGTTTCATGGAAAAATTTCACACTACAAATTTATTGCATTGACAAAATAAGGAAACAATTAAAATGAACATTTATTCTGATAGAAGATATGCATATTTAAAAACATAAAAGTCGGTAATTATATACTTAGTTCATTATTCTAGATCTAGATAAAATTAAGAAGTCGTACAAAATACAAATAAAATGGTAACCAGAAGCTAAAACACTAGATTCAAAACCCAGGACTTAAAACATTTACTTACATAAATCTGTTATTCCACAATGTACCTATGTAAGTTAATTGGGCTTTGACATAATATTTATAGTATGTATGTATGTATAGATTGTAGGTATGCATATAAATAAATACGTATGCATATGAATTTTTTTCCAGAATGCCTCTGCTTTTAACAAAATACGGCATTTTGTTAAATTCGCTTTATAGCAAATCTGAATTCATTCTGCTCAATTAAGTAATTCATCAAAAATCTCAAAAAATCTCTTGTCATACAGTACAGTACATATGTAGTATAGTATTGCATAATTATTTCCGAACACAATTACAACTTCTTGTTTTTTACAACACAACTGTTAAAAAATCTTAAATGAAATTTCTAGCAACATTTTATATGAAGTGACCCTACACTGTTCTCTGTACACTGTTATGAACAATCTAATACATAATTTATATTAACAAAACGTAATTTGTTATCAAATTCACATACATATATAAACAAAATTTAATGTCTGGTGTATGTTTAGCTTTTCACTATGATTTTCTTATTTAAAACAAACAAATTACATACAGTCGGGATCAAAACTGAGAGGACATTTGGATTTTATCAATTCAAAACAATTATTTTTTTAAATTACTAATGGTTAATAAATTTAATTATTATTGATCATAAATATTGGTCAATCTTTGTATTTTTATTTTCCATAATAATATTTATAATAAACATTTTTTTTTAAAAATCAGAATTTATTTTCTAAAACCTTATTTTAAACATATCGACGGTTTGCAAGAAAAGTTGCACAAATTTTATTTATTAAATAAAACACTTTGGAGTATCTAAATTACCGATTTGGTTTTAACTAATGATTTCAAAATTAAATAAATCCGAAAATTGAATTAATCAACCAAATTAGTCACTATTTGTTTACGTTATAAAAGTCAACATAAATATCAAACTTGAAGCCACACAAATACTATACATATGCAATATGTATATGTATTTGCAATGAACTGACTCAGGGGCTTGTACATTTTCTCTCTCTCGGAAGTTTTGATGTAATGTATTTCAACGTATTGATATACATATGTATGTACGTAGATATATATATTATAGTATGAAAACATCATATTGATAAAAATCATGATTAGGTAAATCTATCTGGTAAGTGCACGTTATTCAAAATACGAAATAAAATAAAAATCATAAAATAAGTCTTAAAAAGAATTGAAAAAAAATCTAAGAATTGAAATTTTTCAAAAATTCAATTACATACGTAATTACATGTATTTCAATTCGAAAAATTTCGAATTTTCATATTTACGTACATCATTATGTGAATGCAAACTCTCTTCTTGCACTTTCGTGTGATTATAACAATAAACCCAATAAAGGTTTCACATTCAATTTAATTTTAATTTTTTATGAAAAAAAAATAGCTATATTATGCATGCATATCTTATAAAATCACATAAAGAAAAACTTTACCTACTTCCTTACTAATCTGAATTTTGAATTAATTTTTGCAATACGAGTAATAAATATACTTATGTAAAATTGAAAGCACGCACATTATTGTAACGTAAACGAAATCAACAAGTGTAAAAGTAAATAAAACATTGGAGCATTATAATTCGTTTTGTTGTTGTTATAAATGAGTTTAAACAAATTATGGAATTATGGAAAAAAATTTATGTATACTTAAAAAAGCTAAGAAAGACATTAAGGCCGAATTTGTTCATCTTGTAAAATTATAAATGAATTATATACTTACAGGGTGATTATTTTAACACCACTTGTTCAGCAATCTTTTGTTGTAATATACAGTGAGCGCAATTCGATTAGACGCATCTTGTTTTTCTTCAATTATGGAATGTATTTTAGTTTACAAAAATAACGATAG
Organism: Bombylius major; assembly: GCA_932526495.1. Lineage (NCBI taxonomy): Eukaryota > Metazoa > Arthropoda > Insecta > Diptera > Bombyliidae > Bombylius > Bombylius major. Next base: position 25,321,174 of record OW052044.1, on the reverse strand, counting down.
AAAATAAAAATAAAAAAAAAAAATAATAATAAAAAAATAATAAAAATAAAATAATTTTTGATTTATTCTTAATAATTCAAATACAATATTTCAAAAATTTCAAAATTTTTCAAAGTACCTAAACTTTAAAAAAAAGTCATTTTCACGTGCGTGATAAAAATTTTAAAAAAATTAATAAAACTGTGGTTCAGTATTTTGTTTTTGCACCATTATTATTTTGAATAGTGCTAAAAATTCTATTTGGTAATGATGTTATTAAATTTTGTAATGTTGTTTTCTCAATGTCATCCCAGCATTTCTTAATTTCTGCTTTCAGTTCAGGAACAGAATTAAACTGCCTTCCATTTGCGTAGAACATCGTGCCAGAATACTCCACAGATTTTCGATAGGGTTTAGATCTGGACTTCGTGCTGGCCAATTCAATACAGGTATCTCTCTGGATGAAAACCACTCTTTTGATATCCTGGAAACGTGAATAGGCGCGTTGTCTTTTTGGAAGATCATGTCGGTTTCAAAATTTTTTTCAAGAAAAGATATTAAAACATCGTCCAACATGTATAAAGCTCAGAGTTCATTTTTGTTGAAATAAAGCATAATTGCAACTTTCCAGAATAACAAAAAGCACCCCATACCATAAGAGTTCCACCACCAAAATTTCTACTTACATGTAACTTTGTTTCAATTTCGTTTGTTCGACTGGCTTAATTCAAATTCATAAGGAAACAAAACAAAAAATTGAAACAAATTACTTGCTTCCACTCCAGTTTTGAAGGAAATTTCGAGCATAGATATTTTTTCAGCTTAAGCACTACAAAGATTTAATATAAATTGTAATTCCAATTTAAAAAGAAAATGATTAAAAACATCTCCGAACGGCAAATAACTTATATTTAAATTAGATCAACTGCCATTAGAAAACTACCACTGTTAAGACAAATTAAACTTTTTCTATTCTTAACTAAGAATACCATAAAGACAAAATTCTGATTTTTGAAATATATTCTTCAGCAATAGTGACCTTCTAATAGCGGTTATTTAGGCATGTATTTATGGTTCAGTATATTAAACTGAAATTACAGTGTATATTAAATTTTTAAAATATTTTTTTTTCTCTACGTCTTGTAAAAAAATTCAAGTACGAGTATATTTCGATTTACACCCTGTTTTTTCACTTGGAATTCTAATAAACTTTGAAAAAGAAACCTAATTGATAAAAGTTGAAATAAAAAGACCTGCAATAATATGTTGGATATAGGTTAGTTGGATTTTACCAAAAAAAAAATCGAATTTTACTTTTAATTTAGGAATGTTTGTAATATAAATGTATTTCAACGCTTGTAAGCAGCTAATACTTGTATACAATGGTAAAAGTTATTAATATTATATATTTTTAACACATACTAATATATAAGTATGTATGTATTATAAACAAAAAAAACTCTTGAAAAAGGAACATGTTAATCAGAAAATAATAATCAGAAATTCACATGAAAACAATCAAGATAAAATGTATAATTATACATACTTTATACTTTATGCGTTTAAAATTTGATTTCTATCGTAAGCATAATTTTTATAGAGAAAAAAAATCAAATTCGAGTCGAAAATAATTTTTTTCCATTTAGAAAATGATGTAATTTTCAAAATCACTTGAAGTAATAAGCAATGTATGTATGTATACAAAACCATAATTTTAAAGATATATGTACCTACTCATACATTTTTTTCTCTCTAAATTTGTAAAAGTTAGTGTGAAGGTTTTGTATACATTTTCATATGTTATGCAAAGAACTAGTAAATTTGTCCAATGTTATGTTTTTGTTTTCTTTTTTGTCAAAAATTTCCAAAATTATGTATACATATAAGTACAATAACTAATCCAAGCTCTGTCTTACAGAGGAAACCTGTTAATCGCTCTTAGTACCTATACATGTATTCAAATAAATAAACTCAAAATTTTTCTTATTTATCTTCAAATATTTCTAAGAAAAAATTTAAATTTTTGAAAATACATATTACATACATGCATACATATGTATGTATGTATATAATGTACATATATGTATATCATTAATAAATGTACATACACGTGTATAAATGATAACGATCATATTTAACAATTTCTACTAGAATCCTCTTGCTTAGGTTTACAAGCCCGTGTTGGTTCAGAGTTAGCTTAAATTACCAGAACCTTTTTTTGTATTGTCACATATGCCACACATGCACCTGTACAGCTATACTGCACTGAGGTGTCTTTCAAGTGAAATACGATTACCGAACCACTGCTGTCTGGTATTTGAGACTAAATTGAAATTGAGATTTAGAACAGTTCTCTACTCATTTTTACCATTCTAGAAATGAAAATCTACTTTTTCTTACATAAAAAGTCAAAAGAAAAAGCATTACTTAAATTATTTTAATGTCATTTTTTCTTGAGAATCAATAAAATCTTTTAAAATTCAAATATGTATTGTCCTGTTTATTTTGTAGGAGTATTATTTTCAGATATATTTCTATTCTAATAAACTGAAAATTGCTTACAACTTAGTTTCATGTTGATTATTGCCAAATTTATAGATAACGATAACGAATACGAATTGGTTCGTTTTAAAATTTCAATTTTGTATAAGTTATAAATAAAATAAGTTATAAAAACACACGGTGTACAATGAGATTAACTGGAAATATATACTTTCAACTTTAAGTTTCGTAATTTTAACATAAGTATGATATTTCGTGGAAGACTGTTGAAAGTTATCGTGATACTTTTTTTTATACAAAATTTATTGTCGATTTGTTACACAAAAATTGACAATGATAATAGACATTATAAAGTAATTAGGTAGTATGTAACAAAGAAATTATAGACAAATCTGTGTATATATTTTCTTTGGTAGTACGTACGGTACGTAGCACATACATTGTGTGTGTATGTACACATATATGATAGAAGATGAGATTTCCAAAGCTGAAAAAATGTGGGTTTATCGTACATATTTTAACATAGCCACCACAATCATAAATTTGAAAGAGTTAGTATTTCGTCATTGTTTTGTTTACAATAAAAAATAAGAAAACAAAAAACAAAATTAATTTAAAAATATTTACAACGTACCATGTAGATGAAGAGAAAATAGACGAATCTCATCACAATTGTAAAAGTAGTTATTTGTTCTTATTTGTGTGGGCGGACAGGAGAGTCCATTGAACTCAGCACCCCATCTCTATTAAAATCTTTATGTTTTCTTAATAAACGAGAGGATTTTGTCTAGGGGTAGAAAACAGGTGTCTTCCATTCTCATTGCATCCGAGTTCCATATGCGTAGCCTTATCCTAGAGAAGGTCGGGCAACAACAGAGATGGTGCTCTCTTGTTTTCGTCTACTCCAGCCAAGTCTCGCACGTTGCATCCCTGACCATTTTTATGACCGCCAGGTGGTGTGACGTTGCCAACGAGAGCCCGACAGTCCCTCCTACTAAGGTTAAGAATAAATCTAGTCGTCCTTTTCTCGGGATTTTTTACAAAGCTTTTCGTATCACTGCAACCAGATAGGCAAATTACCTTCCCGCATTGAGTTTTTCCATGTGTTTGGTAATGCATCCACTGATCCAGGTGCAATTGATACCAATCATTGGTTCCGGTTTCCGTACAGAAATACTTAAATAAACCTTCATAAGCAAGAGCGTCGGAGTATTCATTGTTTTCTGTAACATGGTGAGTTGGAACCCACAAAAGCTTAAGTCCATTTGTGTTTACTAAGAGTTCTAAGTCTCTTTTCTCATTCCTAGACAATTTTGGATGTCGTGATTGGACTCTCCAGAGCTTGCAGAGAGCCCTTCCACGCCATTCTCAATTACCCAGCACTTCGCTCTATGGCATGAATCTCCGTAAATCAAATACCATCCCGAACCAACACCGTTTCCTTCAACTATTGACTCTATATCTTCTTCATCTCTACAACTTTTGCAGAAATCGTTCGATGGTGCGTCGAGTTTATTGGTCATAGCCCCAATTAGTCAGTGTCCAGTAATCACCCCGACAAGTCTTCGAACTTTATTGTCTTTGGAGCGATAGTAGAGTTGCGGTCTTGGCTGTCCACACAAATTTAAATATAATATAATAAAATAATGTTATTGGAAGTATCTATTCTTCTATTTTAGTTATGAAAACTGTGTGGGGTTTTTCAAAGTCATATTTGGATTTCCTATAATCGGTTTTGGGTGACAGGCCAATTTGATTGAAGGTGTCCAAAATGATTGAATGTCCTTTGTTCTGTGGTTTCCAGAAGCTGTTTTTCTGAGTCTACGGACTGGTAAAGTAAAATCAAAAAAGTTATTGGTTTTTTGAAGAAACGTTCCCAACTTTTCTTACAAATGAATTTGCTACGAATAAGTTTTTAATTTGCATTAAAAATCCAAATGATCAAGAACTCAGTATAAAAGCAACACATGCGTACAACGACTTATTTACTGTTTGTAAAATCAGTTTGAAAAGTAACTTTGAATAATGTAATATAAAGTCTATTATTGGAAAATTCACATTGTAAAGTGTACTTCACTATACTATATAGTATGTATTCTCTCTATAAAAATTTTAAAAATATTTGTTAACAAAAAATAAGTATACTATATATACCTACATACATATTTATTTTAGAATTTACTTAGGGTGTTATTATGCAAATTTAATAATTCCATTGTATGGTTTATGAGTTATATAATAAGAATTGTTTAGTTTTTCTTTCATATACCTACCATTTCTTTAAAAATTTGTTATGTAACTACTCGTTTGTAGTCCATTGATTTCATGATGATTATTCTAATTTACTTAAAAAATGCAGAAATAATTTTTTTCATATTTGTAGTGAAGCAATTGAGCGAATCTTGTAGGTAACAGACCGTATCCATCCAATAAAATTCACTACTTCGATTGAATGATGTATCAAAGATTTCCTTCAAATTTGATTTTACGAAGCATTTTAATTTCTAAATTATAAGTATGTACATAATATATGTATTATGGTTTTATTTACGACTGATGTTCATTTACTTAAATAAGAAATAACTACATATAAACTATGTAAAACAATTTAATTTACTAAAAATGTTCAATGGAAGTTCAATTATAATAAGTATGTGTGTATTTTTTTGATCATTATATGAATATACGTTACAAATAATTCAGTCAACTGAAAAATCATTAATAAATAATTATCAATTGGTAACAACTATTAATTTTTCCTGTTAAACACTAATTTACCTACGAAATGACATCTACTACATGTTTCTAATATTTGCCTTACTTAAGTATTTGAATTGTTCTCGAAAAAGCTTTTTTCAAGTACTTCTTGCAATTTGTTCTTGTTTATTTCAAGATAAATTGTTTTAAATTATTAACCATATAAAAACTAAGCTATGTAGACAACTATAGCTTGTCCCAAAAGAGTTGAAGTTTCGTATTGTACTACGTTGGCATGCGCAGAAGAAAAGATACTTACACACATTCGTTTTTGTTGTTGTAAATTCTAATAAACAGGTTTCTTCTTTCGTATATGTATACACAAGAAGATCACTACGACATGTAAAACATGCGCAATGAACCTTCAACTGAAATAATTTCAGCTATAGGTACATAATACAAGGTATGATCAAGCGCATATAAAAATAAAAAAACTCTCTCTGAAATTTGTGAGTTGTTAGTTGAAATTTTGTTGTGTTCTGTTATTTTAGCGTAATTGAAGGTAATTTAAAATTTTTTTTTTAATAAAATTAATGAGGAATAATTTGTTAAATGAATCTCAATATTTTTGACGTATACATAGAATATTAAATATTATTTTTTAGATTCAGGTTATATTTTGGAGTGAAAACATTAATAAATATCTTTTTAATTATCATAGTACAGGTTTAGACGTAATTCGCTTTTAATACGGATTTTGGTTTACTCCCAATTTTATCTGCTATAAACTCGCTAATTCGTTTTGTGGCTTAAGCCCAATTTATTTGGGTTTGGGTCAGAGTGAAGCTGTCATGTTCTTCTTCTTTTTTTTGTGTGAAAGAAGAAGAATATGTATAGTATACTATACGTGTATAAAAGTATCAACGTTTGCATGTATTATTTTAATCCCAATTTACCGTTTATAGCGTAATCCCAATTTAACCCAAAATTCGGTTTTAGTTCGGATTATTTTTGCCTTTATAAACTGTCTAATAGATATCACTTTCAATATTCTAACCAAATGACGTCAAACCCTGAGAGAAGAGAGCGAAGCCAAGAAGAGAATACTTTGTAGTTGTCTATATACCTTGGCTTGGCATTGGCATATAGCTTGAACCAAAAGAGATGAAGTTCCGTGTTGTACTACGTTGGCATCTCTTTGCGTTGGCATGCGCAGAAGAAAACTTACTTACACACATGCGTTTTTGTTTTTGTAAATTCTAATAAACAGGTTTCTTCTTTCGTATATGTATATAAACAAGAAGATCACTACACTACGACATGTAAAACATGCGCAGTGAACTGAAATAATTTCAGCTATAGCATATACGTCGTAAACACAATACAACGTCTGCCATCGCCGCCAGCTGCCAACAAAAATCGCTGTATTGTGTTTTCAGTAATAGAAATGCTATCCTAAGAATAATGAAGAGCTTAAAACAGCTTTTATGCGGGCCATCAAAGAGAATATATATACTACTATAGAGATTTAATCTCAAGCTCTCTCAAAAATCAAGAACATAAAAACATATATAAATATTTGGCTTCGAATAAATCCTTTAAAAACTTGTTTTTGTGTATATGTATGTGTTAGTATCTTCACCTCTTTAAATAGAAATCATTTCATTTTAGTTGAAAAAGTGAAGAAAGATAAGGAAACCGCACTACTTTCCTGACCAATGAACTTCCGATAGTACCGTCGTGAAGAAGAATGTCTAAAAGACATGAATGATCAATATGGAATGAAATATGAATTTTATTTTAGATACAGTATTAGATCGGTAATTTGAACCTTTTTATTTTCAAGACATAAATTTTTGTAATTTTGTTAAGAGGTTTTTTGTGATTTTACTTTATGAAATAGAATGAAATAAAAACAAGTTAAATATGTTGTACCTAATTTCAATCACTGATTTTTGCAATAAAAAATTAATTAATTGTCATATTCAATTTTGTAATTATTTTTTTAATAATGCAAATGAATTTTATTACGGAATTATTTGGTATTTTTGTTTAAAATAGTGTTAAAAGTCTAAATTAGTTTCTATCTAGATTTTCAAATTTTAACAAGGTCTGTTTAAAATTAGTTCAAATTATCGAGCTTACACTGTTATGTATATTTTCTACTTCTTTTTCATTGAATGAATATATTGAAAATCGTTGTTGCCAGTTTTATGACGAGTTATTCTGGTTGGGCTTCAAAATACATGGGATAGAAATCTTATTTGGCAACAAATAATATCTCTTTCTATTATAAGTATTTTACTTTGAAAATATTTTACAAATTTTATGTATACCTATGTAAAATAATTTATATGAAAAATTTGTCATTTAAGTGAAGGGTTTCAAAAAAAAAAACTTGATCAGAAAATACTGTAATATATTGTAATAGTATTCTTTTAATACACATACCTGAATATCACAGAGTTAAAACTATTAATAATTTAAAAAATTCTTGTATAAAACTAATTTTTCTTAAAGTTGAAAATTTACACCTACATTCGTTCTTTTTAAATAACAGCACAATTTAGAGAAAAATTCATTACAAAGTAAAATTTGTACTTATAACAATATTTTTAGTTAAGTTTTTTCTTCTTCTGGTTTAATTTGTTATTCAAATGTTTTGAAAATTATAGTACATATCATATACATATTTCCAAAACAAATGAATTAATATTTTAATTACCTAGTTAGTCATTTTTCTCATTTTACAAAAAAGAAAAAAAAATGATGAAAGAAGCAAACTGTGCAAAATTATTATTATTATTATTATTAAACTTACAGCCTTTCAACACTTAATCTAGGTTATTTAAGGCTTACTTTTCTACTTATGAATATTGTAATTCTACATTATTATTTACAATTTTCGTATCTAATTCTATTTCTATTTGTAATTAATTTTTAATAATACTATAGTTCTATTTTACGTTTTTAAGTATTTACATATTGATATAAATGTCGTTATATAATCATGTCTTTAAAGAAATTTATGATATTCTTGATTTTGTCAATATCTTCGCTTGCTAGATCTTTGATTCCACAGATTTTGTATTTTCTTCTGTATGTTATGAGAGAGTTGCATTCTTCAAGTAGGTGTTCGATTGTTAGGGGGTTATTGCATTTGCATTTGGGTGGTGGGGTTTTATCTAGGTGATGTTTGTGGGTAAGCTTTGTGTGTCCTGTTCTCAGTCTTGTTATTATCGTCGCGTCTTTACGTTGTAGTAGGTTTATGGTTGACCAGGGTGTGATGTCTTTTTTGATTTCCCTTAATTTATTTAGATCTTGTAAATTTTTCCATTTTTTTTCCCAGTGGAGGAGTATTTTTTCTTTGGTGTATTTTTTGATGTCGTTTATATTTGTTTTAAAATTTGGGTCGTTTTGTGTGTGTATGGCTTCTTTCGCTAATTTATCTACTGTTTCATTTTGTGTGATTCCAATGTGACTTGGGGTCCAGGTGAAGGTGTAGTTTTTAGGTTTATTGTTATATATGGTGTCTTTAATTTCTCTTGCTATAGGGTTATTAGGGTATATTGTGTTAATTGATTTGATTGCGCTTAGTGAATCTGTGCAAATTAGAAAGTCTTTCTCATGGATGTTTTTTGTGTATTTTGTGGCTTGAAGTATTGCGTATAATTCTGCATTGTGAATGTTTGTGTGGTTTTTTAATCTGAATTGTCTTTCTATTTCATGTATTTTAAAGGCACATCTAGTTTTTTCGTGAAATTTGACCCTTTTCGCACACCTATGATCCTTAATTACATGATAACGAATAGCGGTATTGTACTGAAACTTTTTTTGTTTTATTATACATAATATTAGCTTTCAAAATAAATAAAAAAAAATTTTCGTTAGTGATTTTTTTTTCAGGAGCCCAATTAATTGAGAAAATTTTAGGGAAAAAAAATCATAAATTTCAAGTTTATGACCTCTTTTCTTGAAAGTGAAATTATTATATACAATAAGTAATACACCAAATGAAAGGTAATTTTAATAGCCATTCATAATAAAAAGAAAAATTTTGATACATAGGGTGCAAAAAAAGTTACAGGTGATTTTATGCTGGGAGGTCTTGCATAAAACTCATAATTTTGAACACCCTCTAGCGGCGAAAATAGACACGATCGAAAGTTTCGCTAGTACAATTTTTTTCATGAAATAGTCCAGCGAATATCGTCGTACCAAGTAATGTACGTAGAAACGGAACACCCTGTAGTTATAGAGATTTAACAAAGAGAATTTATATACTACTAAATTTAGTTCGAAAGACTTAAAACCTATATTGACGGGTTAAGATTTAAATTTTATGAATTTGTACTTTTTCAAATCTGAAATTGTACTTATGATATTCAAATTGTACTAGAGCTATTTCTTCACATTGTGATTGTGAACACAGTTTTTTACATTATATGTTATGTGGATATGTTCTATGTTCTATATATCTCTTTTCAAAATGTATGAACATATAAAACAAAAGGTGATTTTTAATTTTTTACACTTTATTTATGTTAATTTTCATAGATACAAAAATCTTACATATTTATAAAAAACAGAATTGAATTTAAAGTTATATAAAGTACTTGCTTGAACAAAGTTTTGTACTGAAGAAATATTTTCTGATGATACTAAATTTTTTATGACGCTTTGTCCCTTTTTTCTACAAATACTCAAATTTTGAATTATCTTACTATCACTTACCTTGTTTATGTACAACAGTTAAAACGTATTAACGACGAAACGTTTTGAGATAATACACTTTGATTGATGTTTCGTTCCCACTCAAGACGTTTTAAGTAATGTCAGTAATCCACGTGTTTATGCCTGCTCCGAATTTAATACGGATTTTGGTTTACTCCCAATTTTTTATCGTATAAACTCGATAATTCGGATTTTGGCTTAAGCCCAATTTATTTGGGTTTAATCTCAATTTTTTTATATGTATGTGTGAGGTAAAATGCAATATGGCGGATTCTAATTTTTATGGTGAAAGTGAAGCTGTTACGTTCTTCTTCTTTTTTTTATGTGGAAGAAGAATAATATGTATACTATAGATGTATAAAAATATCAACGTTTGCATGTACTTTTTTAATCCCAATTTTACCGTTTCTACGCTACTCCCAATTTAATCCAAAATCCGTATTATTTTTTCACCGTATAAACTGTTAAAATGTCACTTAGTTGTTCTGGTGTTGTTGTTCATACAGTGCTACCACATATATTTTTATTATTTACTGTCATTCACGAAGTACACACAAGGAGGATTGAAATATAAAAGAGATTCCTTCACGAGGAACGTCAAAATTCATAGTTTTTACATTTTTATAAAAATTTATCTCAGAAAGCTCAAAAACTGGTCTGAGAAAGCTCTGGTCTGAAGCTCTGTCGAATTGAATCAATGATTATAGATTTACACAATAGATATTCCACGTTGTATATTTGTATTTTCACTCTATTTCATTAAAGGCTCCTAAACGAAACCTTCTTGTCTGTCCTATCTGGCGAGCAAAAATAGAACTAACGTTTTGAAATTCAAACTTAAAAAAAATGATCGAGTGATTTTTTTTATTATCCATTCGCTCATGCTCTTGTTATTTTTTTTTTCAAATCAAACCAGTTACCAGTATAACTTTGTGTATACCTATATTTATATGATATATATAACAATGTATATAAATATATATATGTACATATTTTTGCATGTACACAAATGCGTGTTTATCGTCTGTGCACATTTCATTTAATATTTGTTTTTTTTTGTTCTTCTTTTTTAAAAATTTGTTTCATCGGCATCGGTTAGTATATTTTTTATTTTTTCATCCATAGAATATCAATATGTATGTACAATGTACATACCTACATTATGTATTTAAATATATTGTATTGTATAGGAATATGAATTAGAATTTGTTTTCTGATTATTGAATGCATGATAATATGAAAAATTTATCCAATTATTTTTATTTTTTTATAGTTTTTGAAGCTATGAGAAATTTTACTGAAATCCAGAATCCAGATCCCGCTATTTTTTGTTTTTATTTTATGTAACTATATTTTTTTTTTTCAAATGAAAAAGGGAATTAAGATATTTTGTTTTCAATTCAAGTAGGTATCTAATTAACAACATTACAATACACATTTAAATACATTTTGTTTACCCATATTAATATTTCAAAATGTTACATAATGCGAGGTAGTTATGTTGGACTCTACAAATTTTGATCAATTAGGTGTACCTATAAAATTTTATTAAAACCTTGCAGCCGGGAGATGATCACAGTCATTATTAGAAAATTAGAAAATCGCTAATGCTTGCAAAGTGTTAACATTATAATGTACGTCAATGATTATAGATTAACACAATAGATATTTGGCGTAGTACATTTGTATTTTCACTCTATTTCATTGAAGGCTCCTAAACGAAACCTTCTTGTCTGTCCTATCTGGCGAGCAAAAATAGAACTAACGTTTTGAAATTCAAACTTAAAAAAAATGATCGAGTCGAGTGATTTTTTTTATTATCCATTCGCTCATGGTCATGCTCTTGTTATTTTTTTTTTTGTGTATAACCAAATCAAACCAGTTTCCAGTATAACATTGTGTATACCCATGGTAAATAGAATAGGAAGGTATGCTGAAAAGGGGGTTTTAACCTAAAATAAAAATGTCAGTTACAGATGACGTAGCTGCGAAGAAATTTTGAATTTTTAGAAATAAAAACTGTTGTACGTTCACAATAATTATATATGTATACATTTTTTGTTTGCAATTCTTCAAAATTTTTTCATTTTCTGTTCAGTCAGATTGTTTTCAATTAATTAATTAATTGTATAAAATTTATACAAATATTTTTCTCATCATTTTTGTGAAATGTCGAAAGTATACATTTTTTGCTACCTAAAATATTTAAGTTTTAAAATAAGGTATTTATATACATTTTATCAGAATCACATCCTCATATCCCATACTTTATAAGCTTATATTATAAAAAATCTAAAAATAAAATATGTATTTGTTTTAATTGTGTAAATTTTTTTCTTTTTCATTTAATTTTATCGTTTTTATTGTACCATCACGACCACGACCATCATGTCTTCAAATACAAACAATCATTTATATCATCTGAATAATTAATTTGCATTAAATGTGTCACACCAAAATGATTATGAAGATTTTTTAAAGTATATTTCAATTCCACAATATTATTTTTAATGAATATAAATAAACATGTCCTTGACGGTTACATATTAAATTTTATAATTTCTGCCGTTGTAAACCATTTTTCTTTAATTGATGATGGTAATTGAAAATTAATATGATACAATGGATTTTCAATATTTTCATATCATCATCATCATCACATAATAATATTTCTTTAATTTCATCACATATAAAAATTGATTAAATTTTAAATTTTTTGGTTTTTTACAACCATGTTCATAAATTAAAAGTTTCTTATAACCGCCAATTAAAATTAAACAATTATTTTCATTTGTTACAAATGTTTCTAAAATTGTACAATTTTTCAATTGAATATCTTCTTTTATTTCCCAATTAAATGTTTTTATATAAATGTATTTGTAATCTGTTGTAATCCCAACAAAATTTTGTGAATTTTCGCAATTTTTAAATTGATAACATTTAAATTTTGTGAAATTATTAATATTGAATGAATTTATCACTGTTGGAATTTCTTGATATAATTTAACTTTTAAATTATTATCATCATCATCACCATTCACGCTGAATGATTTGAAAATTTTTTCTAACTGGATAATGATTGGTAATTTTTTCATCATTTATGGTCCAGATAATCACTTCACCAAATGCGTTTCCTACAAAATACAAAATGAAATTAATTTAATACGAAAAAAATTCTAAAAAGAATTCCCTAATTACCTCCAAAAATTGTTAAATTTGAATTTGATTCCATTAAATGCGAACAATACTTTGTGGATTTATCAATACATGAATATTTTTCTAAAATTTTAAATGCGTTTTCATGAAAACAATATTCAACAATTAAAAGGACACTATGAGCTGTTAATAGATAAAATTTTACAATTTCTGGGTTTGTATTTTTATTTAAAAACAGCCCATTACTAATCCAATCCGTAATTTTCGAACAGGAAAGTAGTTTAAATTCTTCGTTGATATTTTTTACTACTCACACAATTATGAGAGATCAAAGAAAATTCTTTTGCTCCATACGTTAAAAGAACATTATGATCTGTTTCATATTCTAGACCATGGATTTTTTCTTTGAATTTACAATGTAATTTTTCACGTTGAACTTCATTCGGCTCATTCTTTGGGGAGTCTGATTATGATGTATTCAAATAGCTATTGTGCACCGCATGAAGTTCATTTCCGATTGCTGTAGAAAAAAAGGAACTGATTAGAAAAAATAACTATCATAAGTATGTATAACAATTTGAAGATTTATAAAAAAAACTGTACATGAACCCTTAAGGAGTTTAAAAGGTTTTAAGGAGTTCGTTTTTGCAGAGGTGTATTTATCAGTCTGTCTTTTAATAAATAATCTTCCTCCACAAAATGATTTGAACACACGGCCCAATTATTTTTCATATACTTAAAACATTTTACTGGTTTCACACCACAGGCCCGAATCCACTTCTCAAACATATTTTTTTCAGATGGAAATCTGAAAAATTTAACTTTTTCTTTTGTTTTTCCTGTATAATTTTTACAGGACATCACCACACATTTAACCATTTTAATAGATTTTTTTTTTCAATAATATATAGTCAATTATAGTTTTTAAATATATTTAAATTCACTTTATTTATAAAATAATACAATTTTATCACTAGCCACTATGCAAACTACATATAAAAAAAAATGTAAACAAAAACTTTTTCTTCGCAGCTACGTCATCAACTTATTGTAATGTCACTAAAAAACGAAAAAAAATCTCCGCCATATTGCTTTTCAGCATACCTTCCTATTCTATTTACCATGGTGTATACCTATTTATATAATATGTATATATAACAATGTATATACATATATGTATATGTGTACATATTTTTGCATGTACACAAATGCGTGTTTACCGTCTGTGCACATTTCATTTAATATTTGTTTTTTTTTCTACTTTTTTTAAAATTTGTTTCATTGGTTAGTATAATATTTTTTATTTTTTCATCCATAGAATATCAATATGTATGTATTGTATTGTATAGGAATATGAATTAGAATTTGTTTTCTGATTATTGAATGCATGATAATATGAAAAATTTACCCAATTATTTTTATTTTTTTATAGTTTTTGAAGCTATGAGAAATTTTACTGAAATCCAGAATCCAGATCCCGCTATTTTTTGTTTTTATTTTTTGTAACTATATTTTTTTTTTTCAAATGAAAAAGGGAATTAAGATATTTTGTTTTCAATTCAAGTAGGTATCTAATTAACAACATTACAATACACATTTAAATACATTTTGTTTACCCATATTAATATTTCAAAATGTTACATAATGTGATGTAGTTAGATATGTTGGACTCTACAAATTTTGATCAATTAGGTGTACCTATAAAATTTTATTAAAACCTTGCAGCCGGGAGATGATCACAGTCATTATTAGAAAATTAGAAAATCGCTAATGCTTGCAAAGAGTTTTAACATTATAATGTACGTGCATTATAATATACAGTAGCGATCATGAAAGTCGCCTAACTAATAACTTCTAAAAACTTTTCTCGATACCATAGTGTAAGGTAGTGTTTTAACTAGGAACAAGAACTGATAAGATCTCAAATAAATGCGCAATTTCTACACTAATACACATGTACAGTCGAAATCGGATAAGTGAAAAACGTTTTGGGCAAGCATTTTCGTTTCACTTACGCGTTTTTTCGCTTATACGTAAGTGAAAAAGATTTCACTTACACGTAAGTGCAATTATTTTCACTTACGTGTAGTACATATATACATATATTTTAATTCGGAATAATATCAATTGCATCATTTTTTAAGCAAAACCTATTTCCAGAAAAAATAAACTTTAAAAACAATGAAATTTGCTTGAAAATACATAGGTATATACATATGAATAAAAGTTTTCACATAAATTTTAAATTATATTCACTACATGAATGTACGCTATATTGCAATGAGTGGAAAAACGTTAAATTTGAATAAATGTCATTATACTTATTGGCTGTCATTAATGACAATTAACATTCAGTGTTGCTAACAAACCATACACTCATTAATTCGGGTTTATCAGAGTAGCCAGTGAGAATAAATTTGTTTGAAATTTTTTTTTTCACTTATGCGTATTGAAATACATAAGAAATTGATTCAGTGGACATCAAAAAGTGTTTGACTTAAACGATTTTTTAACTTAGAAATTTTTCACTTAAACATACGTTTTTAGTAGTAAAAATTTCTGGGCTTTAAAAATACTTTCACTTACGCGATTTTTCCTCATTTTTTCTCTTATCCGTTTTTCACTTAAGCGATTTCGACTGTATCTGAGTTAAAAATAGATAGCAAGAAAAATCATGATGAGGAACTGAAAAAGAAGATTCGTTAAAGTTGTATTAGTGATGAGAAATATATAGGGTAAAGCACCTGAGTTGCGTCGAGTAATATAAATAAAAGACTTTTTCGTAATTTGTAAATTTAGTTAGTGTTTTTATTCACTTATAAAAATCATTGAAATACATTTTTCCATCTCCATCTTTTTTTTCTCCACATATAATGCACCTAATAAAGTGACGACCCATATTTTAAAAAAAAAATAATAAAATATTGTATTTTTTAAAACTATTTATTTCTTTTAAATTAATTTTATTAAATTTTATTTCTTTTTAATTAATTCTATTAAATTTTATTTCTTTTTAATTAATTCTATTAAATTTTATTTCTTTATAATTAAGTAAAGTTTTTGGTTTTTTTCCCTTTATCTTTAAAAAATAAATGCACTTGGTTTTCTATTTATAGTCTTATTAATTGTTTTCGTACACTAGTTTATTTTATGAAAATAATCACAATAATATATTTTATAATATTATCATTTACGCACTAAATATTATTTTAATACACTTTATATTATTTTTTTTAAAAATCACTTAGAAAAACTAACTTTAATATATCACAACAGAACTGATATTGATAAGGTAATCATATATATCATACCGTATACTTTGCTTTTTACCTACAAAATTTGGCGCGATCTAAAAATTCTAATAAAATTATAAGCCACGTGCTGGTGATGAGCAATTTTTCTAGTAAATGAACAAACACATGTTAAAGTGATGAGCACGTGTTTACTTGCGTGTAGAAAATAAACCTATACAAGTAAAAAATGTTTGTAAGATAACAAAAAAGGTTGGGCTTAGTTTTTTCTTGTCTTTTTCAGTCTTATGCATGTTTTTCATTTATAAGAAAAAACAAAGGGGATATTTCATTCTCGCTTGAAGAGATTTTGTTTTTTTTTTTAATTTAATTTTTTTTTTAGTGATAATAGGATATATTTGTACTCTTTTTTTGTTTGCGTCCTTTTTCATATACCGTTACCCGAAAGTTATTCCTCTTTATTAGTATCTACTCTTTGTCGATACTATCTTTAAATTTTGGTGGGGATGGATGATATTTGTTTTTTAACTAAGTGTGTGTGTTTTTTAAGGTATTTTCTATAAGAAAAGAAAAACCATACATGATTCTGTAATATAGCTTAATAATTAAATTATTTTTAGAAAAATGAAAATTATTTGAGTCATGCGTTTTTTCCGCTACTGTATAAACTACAATCTGCATATACAAAAATACATACTTGTATGTATATGCTAAATAAGAAAAATACAAAATTGAGAAAAAAACAGTGACTTCAAGTTTACAATAAATTTTGTATTTAGGTACGAAGCAACAGCAAAATTCAAATATTTTATAATAATAAAAAAATTGTAAATTTGGTTGGGTACTTGAAAAATGAAAAATAAATACAACAATTATTTTTTTATATGTGTGTTGTTTTTGTTTATATTAATTATAAATTTTCATATAGTACAACATCACAAAAAAATTGTATGATGATGTCATGCACATTTACTCCGTCGTCCGTCCTCATTTTCCATATAAAATTGTCTAATTACAGTTTTGAGGATTTTTGTGTATGATAAATTTTTTTTTTTATTGCAAAAACGGTCATAACGTATTTTTAAATCTAATGTTCTAAGCGATTCCTTCTTGTCTGTCCGCTCTATGAATAGATTTAGAACTAAAAATTTTTTTTTAAGCAGCATTTCTGTTTTAGAATATCTACTTCTTATTAATTATCTTTGATTGAATAGAATGAATTAGGATTGATGAATGTGTTTGTAAATTGCTTTATGATCAATATGAAAAATAACAAAAAACAAAACCATTGTAAATGAAACTATACATATGTTGTTATACCAATGACCATAGAAACTAATAAGACTTGGCTTTAGTACAAATCTATGAAAATAATTTTTTATTCAAAAATTCGTCTCGCATCCCAGTGAGAGCTTTTATTTTTCAAATCTAAAGCTTTGTTAGCTTAGAACAAAACCATTATAAACTTCATTTGTAATGACGAATACAATAACAAAACTTTGACGTTACATATTTATTTTTTGACAGTATTTTATGACGTCATACATTATTATGATTGCTTTGATCATGTTTTTCCAAATTTCTGTTAAAAATTTTCATTTTTTACAAATGTATAACAAAAATTAATAATGATTACATTGTTGCCGTTATTTATATTTTTGAATTTTTTTTTATTTGATCAAAAATATATATTTGCTTTGAAAAATTTTTCTTTGAAATATAGAGTTTTTTTTTTCATTTATTCAAAAATTAATAATGATTACATTGTTGCCGTTATTTATATTTTTGAATTTTTTTTTATTTGATCAAAAATATATATTTGCTTTGAAAAAATTTTTTTTAAAGTATAGAATATTATTTTTTTCTATTCTTATATTATACCTCTAGATACTATATAACATATATAAATATATATATCGCCCATTCCATGCATGACGGACGGGACATTGAAGAACATTTTTTTGAATCTTTCTTCTTTTTTACCTTTATATAAGTAGTTCAAATGTATTTCAGTTAAATGTAAAAAATAATGATCCACCCAAAGACCTATCAAACCGAAAAAGAATATGTTTTATAATAATATAATAATATAATATAACCGTAACATTAGCCATATTACTATCATAACTGCATATTGCATTTATTGTAGATTCTATAGAAAGCATGTAAAAAACATTTGTTTTTTTCATAGTCATAAGAAATCTATATAACTACATTATTTCTTTTTTTGAATTTGTTGAAGTAAGTATAGGTAAATTCAATTCAACAAATATTTTAAAAGATAATATAACAACTGTTGTAGTAACACTTCGTTCAACTTAAATACATTTTCAAAAATAGTGTAATAAAACTGTACAAATCAAAAATACCTACAGTCAGGCAAATTTTTACCATATGTGAAGCAAAGAGAAAACTCTTTTATGATATTAAATGAAATTTGGATATATACGTACATTATATAACAATTCTTTTTAACAAAAGACAATAGATGTAAGTACATATTATTACAATAACATTGACCATCTCTGTAAGGAGTCATAAAAAAGGGTTCTAGAGCATACCCAGCATCACCAACAGGCAACAAAAAAACCAGCAATCGCTAAGTCTATTTTGATATTTTGTCTGAGAAATGTTTTCTTGCTTCACTCATTCTCCAAATTAAAGAATCATTATTGGATCCAGGATATAATATATATTCTATGAAATAAATTATGTTACTAAACAATTATGATATACAGCCCTGTTCCCCGTACGGAATGAATAGTTTTATTAAATTTAGTTGAAGAAATGAACAATGAAGAGCGTAAAAAATTTCGAAATGAAAAAATGTATAGAAGAAAAAGTGTGTGACCTTTGGATAAAATTAGATATGACTGAAGAAGAAATTAGAAATAAATGCAATATGAAATTATGATAGTAATATGGCTAATGTTACGGTTATATTATATTATTATATTATTATAAAACATATAGTTAAACAACTTGATTGTTGTGAGTCTCCAAATGAACTGACTTTATTATTTTCTTAATTATACAATTAAGTTTACAAAAGTAAATCATGCTTAATGAACTAACTTTATTATTTCTAAATTATACAATTAAATCTTACAAAACTAATTTATGCTTACTAAGTAAATTTTATGAAAACTTCGAAAATCTTTTATTCTCACGGTTGTACTATGCAAGTGTCGTCAGTAGTGCAATCTGATATTTTGCGAAATTTACATTTATTAGTTTAGCTTATGTTTAGTACTACATGTTATTTTCTAGCTAGATTTTAGGAATTTATTCTAAATGTGGGAAAGGAAATAAAAATGTTGACGCATGAATTTGTCATATTATAGACCATATATGACTCTTCCCTTCCGAGATTCTTCAGTCCCGGAAGAATCATTTTTATTATTTTCTGTTGGAGTATGGTCTTCAAAAATTTTGATACTATTTACAGTTTTATTTCCTTTGGTATTAATTAGATAATAGATAACTCCAATCAGTATTATTATTAATACAAAAGTTATAGAAGAAAGGGAGTATCCAATTATTTTACTTTTATGTTCTATGTAATTTATGGTTTCTCTATTTCGGATATTGTCAATATTCAAAGTTTCTAAAGTTATATTGTTTAAAATTTTTGTTAAATTAAATCCTGAATTATGTAAAATAAAATGTTCATGATGTTCTTCATAGATGTTTACGAATTTAAAATTTTCAATTTTTATGTCGCAATTTACAAATTTTATGACATTATTTCCTTTTATTATTATGTCTTGTTTTATACAATTTTGTTTCAAATCAGTATTTTCAATGTTTTTTGTTATTACAATTCCATTTTCAATTTCTTCAACAGATTTTTTTGTATTTATTCTAAAGTCACAAGTATTATTTTTAGCTAATATATTTCTTATACAATTATTCCTATGATATCTTAGTTCTTTTTTACTTAAAGTACTAGTACTATAACTAAATACGTTTTTTTCAGAAATTATAACCTTCTCATTATTAGAATCTAACTCCTCGTTCATTAAATTGGGAAATGGAAGAATCAAAGCATCGTAATATATCTCACTTGTAAATTTGGGGATTTGGATTACAAAAATTATAGTGTTTTCTTTTAGCAAAGTAGCGCTTCTGATAAAAGGTAGGGTTTCGACCGTTATGTTATACATTTTTATTTCTTCGTTCGTTAAAATATCATGACCGAGGACATTTAATCTACTTAGTAAAATATTGTCTTTTATCATTTCTACGTGTTTATTAATTCTAGAAATGTCTGCAAAAATTTGTAGTACGTATTGTTGGTAGCTATTTTCTTGTATTTCGCGACCTATTTTTTGAATTTTATTGAGAAAATTTTGAATTTTTTCTTGTTGTGCATTAACGTGGTTTCTAATTTGGTCAATTGACTTTATTATTTCCTGATTAATTGCTACTTGTTTGTTAGACTGATCGGTCAATTGTTTACTGTTAGCATCCAGGTTTTGTAAGTGGCTATAAATTTCGTCCGCATCATCAGCGTCCATCGTTCCAGCTAAAATCTTCATACCCTTACCTAAAATATTCATCAGTCCTCTTTTATTTCTATGGATATGTGGTACAACTGAGTTTATGTTCTTTTTTAATATTTCCATTTCTTTTTGAAGCAAGGTGAAGTTAGGGTTTTCATTATCCAATTTGAGAGATTTAATGTTTGATTCGATAAGTTCTGTTAAAGTAACATACTCAGTTAGGTTAATGACATGTAGGATTTTGGTATAGTTGTCTATGAGTAGTCTTTTGTCCAGTTTTAATATAACATAGCCCTTGTCCTCGTATACGCGGGTAATGTCCAGTGTTTGCGATTCTGAAGTAGTCCAAATCGTCCCCAGGGTCAAAATAAACAGGATCGTTGGTTTCATTTCTGTAAAAAAAAGAGTGTTTATTTGGTATTTTAGTTTTCGTCTGAGTTGTGTTTTATAGTATTTTGTGTTTCTTCTGTTACTTCTATCTATGATATAATTTTTGTCTTTGGAATATGTTTTTAATCTTTTATATTTAGGACTGTTTTTTACTATACTTCTGTTTTTAACTATATTTTCTGTAAGTTTTGGATGCTGCTCTTTATTTTCATTTGCCTTATTTATTCTTAGTTTTTTATTTTGTAAGAAGTTTTGTTTCAAATTTTCTATTTCTGTTTTGTCAAAGTTATTTGTAAAAAAGTCGATAGGTCTATGACGTGTTGTCGAATGTATAGTGTTGTTATAAGCAGTTAGAATTTTGAAAAGTTTGTCGTCTAAATTATGAACAGATTTTTCCACGTTCATTATTCTCATATGTTCATTTAAAGTACCGTGTAATCTTTCGACGTCACTATTTCCCGTTTTTAATGAGGCTGTTGTCTGGTGAAATATTATACCGTTTTCTTTAAGAAATAGCGCGACCTCATGATGTATTATACACCTTTCGCCATCTGCAATAAGTTTTTTCATCTTTCCTAGAAACCTAATTCTTTCTTTCAAAGCCTGTAGGATAGATATCCAGTTCCTGTCATCAAGTTTATGGATTGTGGCATATTTAGAGAATTTATCTATTGTGGTGAGGTACGGTTTGTTTCTTTCTGGGAACCATATGTCTATGTTTACTATGTCATTGAAGTTGTTTGGGGTTTCGGTCAGGTTATACTCAATTTTGGGGGGACTTCTATCGTGTTTTGCGAGATTACAGACATCACAATTATTTATAATTCTATTTATTTCAGTTAAAAGGTTCGGATAGTAAAATTTGTGCTTTATTTCATAATATACTTCATTAATGCCTCTGTGATTGTTATTTAAATGTTCGTTATTTATAATATTAAGTATTTCATTTTTATCTATAATGTCTATCAACTTTTTTGTAGATTTAAGGATTTTCAAATTTTTATTATTTGAAAAATATTTTTGATACAAGTTTTGAAATTTAACAAAAAGTGTTATATTTTCACAATATAAGCACATTAGACCTTTGTCTATAATAACTCTTTTCATAAGATTTAGTAAATCACTATCTTTTGTCACAGAGATTTTGTTTTGGCACTTTTTATGAACGATTTTCAAGGACAAACATTCTTTTTCGGATTCTTCTAGATAAATTTGATTTTTGTAGAGGTTTATTGGCTTTTCAGTAATGAAAATTAGGTCATTTGCATCTTCTTGTGCACTGTGAATGGTAGCGTCAGTTGAAATAACTTCATCGTTATAACAATCTTGATCGTTACTATTTTCATTGAGCAGGAAATTGAAATCGGAACAAGATGACGCTTCTTCGCTGTTATCTTGTTTTTCCGTATTACCCATTTCTACTCTAGATAAGCCGTCTGCAACGAGGTTTTCTTTGCCTTTTATGTACTCAATGTTAAAATCAAATTCATTCAATCGGGTTTTCCACCTTTGAAGTTTGCAATTGGGCTCTTTTAATCCATTAAGCCACGTGAGGGGGCGGTGATCCGATCGGATCAAGAATCTTCGTCCAAACAAGTAGGGTCGGAAAAGTTTTGTGGCCCATACGATGGCCAAAAGCTCCTTTTCAATAGTTGAGTAGTTTTTCTCGTGCTTGTTTAATGTTCGTGAAATATAAGAGATAGGGTGGTCGTTCTGCGACAAAACCGCCCCTAACGCATAATCAGATGCGTCGGTGGTTAGTACAAATGTTTTTTCGAAGTTAGGGTGCACTAGAATGGGGTCTGTTGTCAAGAGTGTTTTTAGTTTTTCAAATGCTTTTTGATAGTCCCTGTCTTTTTGATCAACTTTAGAGCCCTTTTTTAAAAATTTGGTCAGTGGGTAAGCCACTTTTGCGTAATCTTTGATAAACTTACGGTAAAACCCTGTTATTCCTAAAAAACTTCTAATTTCTTTTCGATTTTTGGGTAATTTTATTTTGAGAATTGCCTCGATCTTTTTAGGATTTGGTTTTATTCCTTTGTCTGTGACAATGTGCCCTAAAAATTCAGTTTCTTTGCATAAAAAGGAACATTTATCTATTTGAATTTTCAAGTTGACTTTTGTCAGTCTTTCAAGGATTTTTTGTATGGAATCAATGTGTTCCTGGAGTGAGGTGGAAAATATAAGGATATCATCCATATACACAACGCAGATTTTGTTAATAAATTCTTTTAGCACTTCATTTATTAACCTTTGAAATGTCGCGGGTGCGTTTTTCAATCCAAAAGGCATTCGAAGAAATTCGTAATGTCCTTTGGCTGTTGAAAACGCTGTTTTCGCGCGATCTTCAGGATCCATTTCAATTTGATGGAATCCTTTCGCCAAGTCGAGTGTAGTGAAATAATTTGCTTTTCCCAGTTTTTCGAAAGCATCGTCAAGGTTTGGTATTGGGTATTTGTCCGCGATAGTAATTTCATTTAGCTTTCTATAGTCTATTACTATACGCCACTTCTGTATTTCACTACGATCTAATTTTTTTGGGACTACCCAAATTGGCGAATTATAAGGAGAATTTGAGTGTTGAATAATTTTATTCTTCAACATTTCCTCTATTTGCCTATCAACTTCCTGTTTATGGATTTCAGGGTATCGATATAGCTTTGAATAGACCGGGATATCATTTTTTGTTTTTATCTTGTGCTTGACTTCACTCGTAAACGATAAATCGTCACCATCTTTGTAGAATACTTTTTTGTTATTTAGGATGATTTTATGCAGCAGTCTTTTCTCCTCTTCATTCAAGTGAGAGGTTTGAATAAAATCTAGTAGGTTGAAATTGTTGATTTCATTGGAAAAAAGTTCTATTAGATTTTCTGTGTAACTGGAGGTAGAATAATTTTCTTCGTTTTTATTCAAAAAAAATTGTATTTTTGCGTTTCTTGTCTCGACTGTACGATTTTTATAATTAATCACAGCATTAAGCGGTACTAGGATATTATTTCCTATGAGGCCATCAAAATAATTGTGAAATTTTAATTCTAAAAATTCCACCAAATAATCCTTTTCGTTGAAAATTTCAAAAAGTGGGAATCTGCATTTGATATTAGAAAAGACATCATTGTTTAAGGTTTTTAGACACTCAATTTTTGTTGGGATTTTCCATTTTGGTTGGCACAGATTTGGGTTGATGATACTGAATTCGGCTCCAGTATCTATAATAAAACGCAAAGTCTTTATGGGGTTTTTAACAACTATATAGGGTAGTTGTTTGGACGGCCTTCTTGAAAATTTTCGTTTTCGTTCATAGAAATATCCATTGGTTGAACATTATTGTTTTGATTACTAGTTCTGTAACTCATTCGTGAGAATTGTTTACTTTGATTAGATCGATTTCGAAAATTATCTGAATTATTGTAATTTTGTACAATACGCGAATTGTTCGAATTCTGAGGATCTTTTGTTTGATTTTGTAAGTTGAAATTTCGGGATGGGTTTATATTGTTTAAATTGTGGGCATTTGGATTAGTTTGATTACTTTTGAAATTAGGTTTATTAAAACCTTGCTTATTTACGGTACCTCTTGGGCCTAGTTTTTGGTATTTTCCGTCGATAACGATTTTATAAGCTTCGTCTAGCGTGTTTGGGTTTCTACTAAATATAATACTCCGTACAGGTTCTGGGACATTGTTTTTAAATGTATTTAGGGCAATCCTTCTATTGCTCTCAATATTCTGGTTTTGTAAGTTTTCAGGATTTAAGAGATAATAGTTGTTAAGTCTGCAAAGATATTTGTTGATTGTCTGATAAAAGTCTTCAATCGTGGTCGTCACTCGGCAATATCTTATTTTGTCTAGTAAAATGTCTGCAGAAAGTTTTTCACCATGATTTTTAACCAATAATGTTTTGATTTCTGACCATTCAGTAGGACTACCATATGATCGCCAAGTTATCTTTGCCTCGCCTACTATTTTGTCCCTAATGTAACCATTTAAAACCATAGCGTTAAATTGATCAAAAACTTGTATTGAAGGGATAATATTTTCAACTCTTTCTATAAATTCTGGAAGGCAGTTTGGGTCTTTGCCATCAAAGGGGGAAATGCTATTTATAAAATTGAGTATAATTTTAAATTTTTCAGCTGGGTTTAGTTCTTCCATTTTCCAAAAAGAAATAAAAAGAGGTAAAATAAACAAGAAGGGAAAGTTATAATTTCCTACACTGTTTCACACAAAAACAAAAAAAAAAATTTGTATTCGACTTCTTAGTAGTTATTATTTTTTTTTTTTTTTTTTTTTTTTTTTTTTTTTTAAGAATTATTTGCACATATTCTAAATATGTAAAAACAAGATCTTATTTGAATCAATTTATTTCAGAATCAAAAATTAAATCTAAAACTATACTATAAAGATAAATTGAAAGCGAAGTGAAAGTTTAATAAATAATTTAAAAATGCAAATCCAAAATAGATACGCTCACCGGACTAAAATGTCTTTAATTTTACAGTTGATTGGATGTTGTGTGTTGTAGTTTTTTTTTTTTTTTTTTATGAATTCTCCTTCTTCTATTTGTCGATTTTATTTGATGACAATGATAATTGTTGATGATGTCAAAAACTTTACTATTCACTCTTTTTTTTTTTTTTTTTTTTTTTTTTTTTTTCACTGGTTAATTGGTGTTATTATTTTGAAACCTGATTATTTTTGTTGTTGAAATTGAAATTCAATTTGATTATTAAAAGTAGTTGTGATATTTTTATTATTATTATTTTTATTTATTTACTTATTTTTCGTTGAATTGGAATTAATTAATTTATTATAAGTTCGTTTTTGATTATTATTAATTATTGATGTTGATTAATTTTTTTTTTTTTTTTTTTTTTTTTTTTTTAAACTTTAAATATTTATTTTTTTTATAACTATGACACTTCAAATTAATTTGCTATCACCAAATTAAATTTATGGTATTTTAATAAATTTATCACTTTTATAAGACGAACTATTTCTTTTCACATAAACTTGAACGGAATATTGACAAAGTGTTAATAGTGTTAATGGAGTGTTAGCAAAGGCTTGTAAAGGTTCTAGTTTTAAAGAATTTCTTCATCGAAAAACTTAAAACGTAGCCGACTGCGCCAGTTAAACAACTTGATTGTTGTGAGTCTCCAAATGAACTGACTTTATTATTTTCTTAATTATACAATTAAGTTTACAAAAGTAAATCATGCTTAATGAACTAACTTTATTATTTCTAAATTATACAATTAAATCTTACAAAACTAATTTATGCTTACTAAGTAAATTTTATGAAAACTTCGAAAATCTTTTATTCTCACGGTTGTACTATGCAAGTGTCGTCAGTAGTGCAATCTGATATTTTGCGAAATTTACATTTATTAGTTTAGCTTATGTTTAGTACTACATGTTATTTTCTAGCTAGATTTTAGGAATTTATTCTAAATGTGGGAAAGGAAATAAAAATGTTGACGCATGAATTTGTCATATTATAGACCATATATGACTATATTCTTTTTCGGTTTGATAGGTCTTTGGGTGGATCATTATTTTTTACATTCAACTGAAATACATTTGAACTACTTATATAAAGGTAAAAAAGAAGAAAGATTCAAAAACATGTTCTTCAATGTCCCGTCCGTCATACATGGAATGGGCGATATATATATTTATATATGTTATATAGTATCTAGAGGTATAATATAAGAATAGAAAAAAATAATATTCTATACTTTAAAAAAAATTTTTTCAAAGCAAATATATATTTTTGATCAAATAAACAAAAATTCAAAAATATAAATAACGGCAACAATGTAATCATTATTAATTTTTGTTATACATTTGTAAAAAATGAAAATTTTTAACAGAAATTTGGAAAAACATGATCAAAGCAATCATAATAATGTATGACGTCATAAAATACTGTCCAAAAATAAATATGTAACGTCAAAGTTTTGTTATTGTTTTCGTCATTACAAATGAAGTTTATAATGGTTTTGTTCTAAGCTAACAAAGCTTTAGATTTGAAAAATAAAAGCTCTCACTGGGATGCGAAACGAATTTTTGAATAAAAAATTATTTTCATAGATTTGTACTAAAGCCAAGTCTTATTAGTTTCTATGGTCATTGGTTATACATATTATATGTATACATTATTATGATTAGAACAAATGATTTTAGTTGTTGTGTTTTTTTTTCTTTATAGTTCTGTGTCATTCTTTTTGCAGCTGAAAAAAATGCTATTTGTTGTTGATATTTTTTGGCTTGATTTTTTCTTTGCTTTTATGTTTTTTCTTTTTTCAAGCATTTTTTATTTTTGTTTGCTTATTTCGATCCTATTCTTGACCTACCTCTACAAATACACTCACGCTCGTTACAACTTGGTCGTGCCACCATCAAGTGTATTTTCAGGAGTTGTTAAAACCGGTTATAAACTCGTTTGCAACGGTATCAGCAGTCTTACCCCATATACATTAAAAATCTCGAAAAGGGAGAAGATATATATATCTAATATATTTTAATGCTTTTTGTGTATATAGAATAGAAATACACAAATAATGTAAAACAGCTGTTTTCGCTTCCGTGTGTGCATTCAATCTTCAGAACATAACGTAAAACAAAATTAACTATTGAAAGCTTTTTCTTTTTTATAAAAAAGACAAATGTGATACCTCCTTCTCTGCCCGCACAGGGCCTGTTTACGGTTTTGTTTCATTTCCTTTTCGCATCTCTGTTATATCTTTATACTTTTTGTACACATTATGTGATTGTAACAACCGACTCAAAACCTGTTGTTACGACTGCTCAAATTACATTTGAAAGTGGCACGACCAGTTGTAACGATTGTATGAGTATATTAGAGTTTGTTAAAAATTAAAAGCGAATGATGTGGGCATGCTACATTTATACAAAAAGCTTATATGTGTATTAGTGTTCTCTCTTTTTAACCTGAAAATTCACTATAGTGATAAGTGATAATTATTTTTTATTCTCAATTGTTTCATGCTCACTCACGAATCAAATGAAACCATATTGAGAACAAGACTATAAAATTCATAAGCTAATCAAAAATAAAATTCTCTTTCTATTCTATCATTCTTGAGTGAATAGAATTTTTTTGGAATTAATTCGTACAAAAATAAATAAATACTTTATAAATAAATTTATTGTACTTAATTTAAAGCCGGACGCATTTTGAACACTTATTTAAATGAGTTTATTATTATTTTCATCTATGAAATTTATTTATTCTTTTCAATTTTGAAACCTATTGTCTTTTTATGCTGCTACAATACTTGTTTACATGTAGAGAAACACTTGATAATAAAAATAACCGCCCATCGAATGTCATTTGAAATTTTAAAGTGACGTTACTAACACTAAAGTTTATATTGATGTTGAGTGTATTACCAACACTATTTTGAAATGTCAAATTTGACAATTCAATTAAAACGAAGTAAGTGTTTATGCACATTTTAAAAACGCAATGAAATTTTAAATGTGGATTTAATAGTGTATTAACTCAAAACGACGTAGAGCTTTAATGCGTTTTGAAATTTGGTTTATGCATCCGTATTAAGCCAAGACGGAGTGAGTTAATGCGAATTAACGCTTCGCATAAACAAGATAACTACTGATTATTCTTTAGACATTTGGTTAAATCAAAAAATATGTAATAAGAAGAACTCTTATAGCCAGTTTCACAGTTTAAGCTTAAGCGAAGCTTAAGTCTTAAACTGAGTTTAATCACTTTTTTCAGTTTCACAGTGGAAGCTTAATTGTTAAACTGAGTTTAAATTTAGCTAAACCTAAGCGGTCAAATTTTAGAGCTTAAACTAAGTTTAAGTAAAAAATATAATGAGTCAACCAAATGTCAACAAATATAAAAAAAATCAATCGTGTTTTCATTGTAATTTCTTGAAAATTAGTTCTTAAAAGAATTAAGAAAAAAATACAAGAAATGTAAAAGCAAGAAGTTGATAATTTTATCATTTAAAAAAAAAAAAAAATATTTAAGAAAAAAATGCAAAAAAAAAAAGAAATTTAAAAGCAGATTAAATAAAATTTAAAAAATAAACAAAAACCACCCACATATTATTACATATGTAAATTTTTTTATTTTCACCAATTCCGTACGACATTTTTATATATTTTTACTAATATTTTTCAATAATTAATAAAATACGCATGACACTTTTTATATTGACATAATAAATTTCAAAAACAAAGCAGCCGCAGACATTTCTTTTTTGTTAAACTAGGTTTAGTTAAGCTGCAAAAAAAAATAAACTGTGAAATTTAGTAGTCTTTATCTGAAGCTTAAGCTATATACAAAAGCTTAGCTAAACTTTGGCTTAAGCTTCAACTGTGAAACTGGCTATTATTCATACAAAATTTCTTCATATAAAAATTTTTATTCTGGGGTTCTGACGCGAGTACCCAAAGCTTTTATTTTAAAAGCTTAGTTATGTTCTCTCAAAGTTTTACTCTAAACTTTGACGTCAGTGATTTTGAGAGTATTTTATGACGTCATACATTATGATTTTCATTTTTTACAAATGTATAATAAATATTAATAATGATTTGTTGCTACGGCAACATAACAGTTAATTACGATTTATACTTTTGAATTTCTTTTCGTTTTGTAATATTATTTTTTTTTGTTATTTTTATTATACCTCTAAATATATACATATTATGTATATCATATATCTTAGTTTTTGTAATTTGGGAGAAAATTATATTTTAATATTTTTCTAAATTTCTATATCCAAAAATTTTTTCGTGGTTTTCTCATCTTCTTCATTGAAGAATATGAAAAAGTTATTCGTACTGAATTAAGAGATTTCTTTTACATTACAAAATATCTAATGCTAGTTTTTAACCATAGGACCGCCCAATCGACATTGTCAAAGTTTTGGCTTTTTTTTTTTTAAATTTCAATTTCAAAGATCTGTGTCTCAGCATCCTCTGAACCATTGATTAATTATTATACATAGATGAATTATACAAAAGAAAAAACTGGAACGCTAAAACAAATAATGCTTTTTACTCTCGCACCATATATAAAATAATATAATATATGATCAGCCCGTATATAAAACATTGTAACCAAAATTCTTTGCTAACTGACTTCAGGTAACCGACAAACGCTTTTTCATGAAAGCTATATAGCAAAGTTTCAATAAAATTCTCTCACAACTTTGACGTCATTGATATTTTTTGAGTTTATTATTTTGTGTTGTGACGTTGTGTTATGAATATGATGAGAAAATGAAATGAATGATCATCATGTACATATGCATAGCTAGTTGGTTAATATTAATAATAATGCTTATCTACATTGTTTTATGATTACTTTGATCATGGTTTGCTAGATTTCTGTTAAAAAATTTCATTTGCTTTAATTTATTTGAATTTCTCTTTTGTATGGGTACATTTTTGTTTTAAAAAAAAAAAAATCCTTTTATTATTATTCAAATTATAAATATAGGTACTATGTTTTTTTATTATTATATATACATATGTATGTTTATATGGAATATATAGGTATTTATTATACAAACATATTAAGTCCTTTTATGGAAGAACTGTAAGTGGATGATGGATAGTAAGAAACAATCAAATAAAGCGAGATATAACAAAAATCAAAAACTTTCAAATTTAAAACATGTTTGACTTTTGTACAAAAGAAAAATGTGACAGACTTCAAATTTATAAGTATGTATGTACAAATATACCTACATGATATATGTAAGAAATGAAATATAAGTAATAAGTAAAAACCCAAAAACGTCATATGTATATCGATCACATAAGTATATCCAGTAATTGATAGTGGAAAGGATTACGGGTTTTTTGTTTTATAACTGATCGTATGTATAAATAAAATTAAATCGTATAAATTAAATAAAGATTTTAATATAAAAATAATAGTTTTGGTCCACGGAATGCTGAAATATGTTTATTTGAAAAAATTTTTTTAAATTATAGTATGTATACATTTGCAAACTCACGGCCAAATTTGTGACATTCTCAATCAGGCAATCCTAGGGTTGAGAAACATTCTAAAACTTAGAAAAAATACTTTTCATTATAAAAATTGTAAAACTTGAATGTACAATATAACAACAATGTACAATTTAGAATAGGTACATACATATAACATATTGTACATACATATGTGCACAAAAAAACAGAAAAGACAATTTGGATGCGAAAAATAAAAAAACAAAACAAAAAAAATACTGAAATGTTCAATTATAAAAAATAGGATCAAAATAAATAAATAAAAATTAAAAATCAGTAGAAATACAATAAATTTATATGATTTTTTGTACATTGAAATAGGACAATAATAAAAGCATATGTAAATTTACATAATATGTTTGTATAATAAATATATATTCCATATAAACATACATATGTATATATAATAATAAAAAAACATAGTACCTATATTTATAATTTGAATAATAATAAAAGGATTTTTTTTTTTTTTAAACAAAAATGTACCCATACAAAAGAGAAATTCAAATAAATTAAAGCAAATGAAATTTTTTAACAGAAATCTAGCAAACCATGATCGAAGTAATCATAAAACAATGTAGATAAGCATTATTATTAATATTAACCAACTAGCTATGCATATGTACATGATGATCATTCATTTCATTTTCTCATCATATTCATAACACAACGTCACAACACAAAATAATAAACTCAAAAAATATCAATGACGTCAAAGTTGTGAGAGAACTTTATTGAAACTTTGCTATATAGATTTCATGAAAAAGCGTTTGTCGGTTACCTGAAGTCAGTTAGCAAAGAATTTTAGTTACAATGTTTTATATACGGGCTGGTTTTATATAATAAGTGCGTTCGAATCACACGATTTATCTGAATATTATCAGTTCCACAGTTCCACATTTGTTCTACATTTGTTCCACTCACCTAGTTTTCCAGTCTTTTCAGTAGATGTCGCTAGCTTTTAACTAATCTTAAAGTGAAAAAAGTGATAAAAATTTTTTTGGTTCACTTGCTGTGTGGAACTAATCAAAAAAGAAGAAGACATGTTTAAAAAGTTGACTGTTTATGAATTCTAAATTGTCAAGATGGAATATGAAGTAGAAGTACTTACTCACTAAAGTTAATCAAGTTTTTCACTAAAAATCAACTGCCTATGTACATAAAAGAACTCGAAACTTCGACTGACAGTCAAAAATCAGCTAGCTGATATTTTTGACGTTCCAGTCATCCAAATTTTTCAGTTTAATATCAATTTGTACGAGTTGAAGCTTCGCTTATTTTAAATCAGAACCGAACTGATAATATCAGATAAATCGTGTGATTCGAACGCACTTAATATTATTTTATATATGCTCGCACCCATTTTAAAGGCAGTTACTTATTTACATTCCTGATACACAAACCTCACCACTAAATTTGAATTTGAAACAAATTGTAACGATCGGTTTTCTGGTGAGATTTTATTCTGTATGGTTAATTATTCATATTTTTCATATTTTACCATTCAATATGTTTTCGTATACACTATACATACACATATACATACTTGAACAACTGACTATTCTGTCCAATGAATGCGTATTATGATTTATGAGCCGTTAATTATTTTTGTATTATTTTGTTACTTCTCTTTTGTTGTTTTTGTAATGTACTTATATTGATATTTGAAGAATATTGTTTTTTGTTCCTAATAATCACAATCATGTGTCTCGATAGTTTTTTTAATATACTAATTGTTGGTGTACTAGTTTATTTGTCGTTGTTGTGTTTTTATAAATATAAAATAGACTATTTTATTTAAAAAAGATTATTCCGATTGAAATTAAATTAAACTGTTTTACGATAAATAAGAAAAGGACATTTTTTGGGTTCAATTTTTAAAATAACTAATAGATTTAAAAACTTCTAATTTTTGTTCAATTTAATTTCAATCGGAATAATCTTTTTTAAATAAAATAGTCTATTTTATATTTATAAAAACACAACAACGACAAATAAACTAGTACACCAACAATTAGTATATTAAATAAATTATCGAGACACATGATTGTGATTATTAGGAACAAAAAACAATATTCTTCAAATATCAATATAAGTACATTACAAAAACAACAAAAGAGAAGTAACAAAATAATACAAAAATAATTAACGGCTCATAAATCATAATACGCATTCATTGGACAGAATAGTCAGTTGTTCAAGTATGTATATGTGTATGTATAGTGTATACGAAAACATATTGAATGGTAAAATATGAAAAATATGAATAATTAACCATACAGAATAAAATCTCACCAGAAAACCGATCGTTACAATTTGTTTCAAATTCAAATGTAGTGGTGAGGTTTGTGTATTAGGAATCAAAAACCATATAAATACCATATAGACAGACCAAAATGAAAATTTCTTGAAAAAAAATATTTTTTTCCCTGCAGATGGCCAGCCAAGGAGGCTCTGATAGAAAGAATAATTTTTGTATGAATCGAAATCAACAGTATGAGTGTTTGAGTGTATAAACATATACAATAATAATAATGTGGCTTTTTAGAGCCAATATGGAAATTGCGTATACAGAAAAAAAAATACAGATCGCAAAAACGAAAAACGTACAGAAACAATATGTATAAGCGCATATATAAATTATGAGTCAATTCATTCAAAAACTATATAGGTATACAACTTGTCCGTTAAAATAATGATCATTAAATAATATGACATATAGATATATGTACATATATTATACTGTATAGTGTATACAGAATAGATAATGGCCATACATATTTCATAGGATTTTGCAATTATATCCTATAATTTTACATACGAGTATATTGCTGGTATGGGTTTTTCTTTTCTTTTTCTTTTTGTCCGCATGCATATAGTTATGTATTTATACCTATTTGATACAGCGTTCTTTAAAGCTGAAATAAATGGTTATTGTTGTTGTTTTTTTTTCTGGTTTGATTTTTCTGTTTCTTGTTGTTATTAATGAATATGCTCGCGTAAATAAATATTTTTTGGAATAAGAATTTTATTTCAAATTACAGTGTACGCTCAATAATTTTTCCCTTCCTATTTTCAACACCCAAATTTCAATAGGTACTTTGAAGGTTTTTCGATGATTTTTATTTTATAAAATAGAATAAAGTTTAAATAAGCTAAACATGTACTGCCTAATTTAAATCACCGATTTTTGTAGAAATAATTCATTATATAATTATCATAATCGGTTTTTATAATAACAAAAACTAATTTTATTACAAAACTATTTATTGTTTTTTCAAAAATAGCGTTGAAAGTTGCAAATTGGTTTCTATCCAATAATTTCAACTATTTTAAAATTTAAACAAGGCCTATTTAATCAGTACAAATTACCAGCAATATATGTATAATTATAGGATATAATTGCAAAATCCTATGAAATATGTATGTACATTATCTATTCTGTATATACTACAGTATAATATATATCTATATGTCATATTATTTAATGATCATTATTTTAACAGACAAGTTGTATACCTATATAGTTTTTGAATGAATTGACTCATAATTTATATATGCGCTTATACATATTGTTTCTGTACGTTTTTCGTTTTTGCGATCTGTATTTTCTTTCTGTATACGCAATTTCCATATTGGCTCTAAAAAGCCACATTATTATTATTGTATATGTTTATACACTCAACCACTCATACTGTTGATTTCGATTCATACAAAAATTTTTCTTTCTATCAGAGCCTCCTTGGCTGGCCATCTGCAGGGAAAAAAATATTTTTTTTCAAGAAATTTTCATTTTGGTCTGTCTATATGGTATTTATATGGTTTTTGGTGACACCTAGCTAGAGGTTTGGATTTCTTCATTAAAAAATGCTGCTAACTGGCTATCAGCAAAGAAACTTAAATACTTACATATAGAATTTTCAACACGTACTAAAGCAAGAAATAATTTTCCTCGCATCGACTATCAGTGATGCATCCCATAAGCTTTTAGTTTTTATTCGTTACTTTATTTTCGATAAAGAACATTTTAAATTTTAAAATAAATTTCGAAAGTTTTCGAAACCATTGTTTTTTTTTTTATTATTCATCAGACATATGATTCAACATTATACGTGTTTATGCCTGCTCCGAATTTAATACGGATTTTAATTTACTCCCAATTTTTTATCGTATAAACTCGATAATTCGGATTTTGGCTTAAGCCATATATAAAATAATATTATATATGACCAGCCCGTATATAAAACATTGTAACCAAAATTCTTTGCTAACTGACTTCAGGTAACCGACAAACGCTTTTTCATGAAATCTATATAGCAAAGTTTCAATAAAGTTCTCTCACAACTTTGACGTCATTGATATTTTTTGAGTTTATTATTTTGTGTTGTGACGTTGTGTTATGAATATGATGAGAAAATGAAATGAATGATCATCATGTACATATGCATAGCTAGTTGGTTAATATTAATAATAATGCTTATCTATAGTATTTTTATTTATGGAAGTCAGTATTGTGCTTTTGGAGGCAGTACCCGATGAGTTTTTTGCCTTGGTAATATTTAATTTAAAAGATTTCCGTCGATTGAAATTGAGATCTGATCACCCCACACACGAGACAGATTTATACAAACGAAATGTAAAAGAGTATAGAAAAGTATGCCTATCTTGCCTGTACTGACTTCCATAAATAAAAATACTATACATTGTTTTATGATTACTTCGATCATGGTTTGCTAGATTTCTGTTAAAAAATTTCATTTGCTTTAATTTATTTGAATTTCTCTTTTGTATGAGTACATTTTTGTTTTAAAAAAAAAAATCCTTTTATTATTATTCAAATTATAAATATAGGTACTATGTTTTTTTATTATTATATATACATATGTATGTTTATATGGAATATATATTTATTATACAAACATATTATGTAAATTTACATATGCTTTTATTATTGTCTTATTTCAATGTACAAAAAATCATATAAATTTATTGTATTTCTACTGATTTTTTATTTTTATTTATTTATTTTGATCCTATTTTCTATAATTGAACATTTCAGTATTTTTTTTGTTTTGTTTTTT
The DNA here is from genome assembly GCA_932526495.1 of Bombylius major. NCBI lineage: Eukaryota > Metazoa > Arthropoda > Insecta > Diptera > Bombyliidae > Bombylius > Bombylius major. Next base: position 25,284,839 of record OW052044.1, on the reverse strand, counting down.
TATTTTTCGCATCCAAATTGTCTTTTCTGTTTTTTTGTGCACATATGTATGTACAATATGTTATATGTATGTACCTATTCTAAATTGTACATTGTTGTTATATTGTACATTCATGTTTTACAATTTTTATAATGAAAAGTATTTTTTCTAAGTTTTAGAATGTTGATATTGCTTTTCCTTTAAGTTTGTCAGGAAATTTACCGAGTGCAAAAGCAGTACGGATTCCAATTGCTACACTTCTACTTAAATATGAGCTGCAGTTAGCTTGGTACATACTTTAGTACATTCATTTTTCTCTAAAGTAAATAAATATTCAACTATTTCCCACGATGCAATCCCGTCTGGAGTAAAAAAATCATATTTCGACAAATTATTTCTTATATTTTTGATCAAGTGACAATAATCAAACAGTGCATAAACAATCCTATTTTTAAACGTAAAAAATATATGTTCCATAGACACATTTTTAGTGCTGTATAACTTTCTGTTTGTAGATCCCTGATCACAAACAGTGGCAATGCAATTTAGACCAAGTTTTTCGCAAATGTCTAAACATTTCTCCACTTCCTTCCTTAAATTATCAGCAGGAATCGTACCTGGGCAGGCAACATAATACAAAACCTGCATGAAGCTTCCACAAATACTTCTAATAGAAAATACGCAAACAGATTTAGCACTTACTGTATTTCTTTCACCGCTGCCATAATCAATGTACCCTACAATTTGGTCTTTATATTTATCATATGTTATGTCCTCTTGAATTGACATTTCATCAAAAATAAGTATAACAATTTTTTCTCTTTCAGAAAGGAGCCCTACACTTTTTGTTATTTCATTAAGTACCGTTTCATTTAAAGCAGGAGATAGGCTTTTAATTTTAATCCAACTATGTAAAGATGAAGTGCTTGGCAAATGAAAGCCCAATTGATCCCGTAAAAAATTATATCCTGCAGATGAGCGAAAAAAGATGCACTGCGATATCCATTTTTCATCCGCAGTATAAATTGGCTTATTTAAGCATAGTATTAGCTTTGCAAACACTTTACTTTCTAAATTTACGTCTTCTAAATTATCAATTTTCTCTTGCAAGGATATTTCAGAGTTTTCTTTAAATTCTTTCAATTTTTTACTCAATCGTCGTACTTTAATTCTCAGTTTTTTATGAATTTTTGTCGACCTTTTTTTATAAAACTTTAATGCAACTATTGTTTTTTTAAGGCGGCAAATTTTCTTACTGTAAAGTCTAATGGTTTTACATTTTTTTTCACATTCAGAGCATACTGGCGGTATTACTTGATTAAGTTTTTGTTTTTCAAAATGAGCATCGCATATATAAGGACGTTTTCTTGTTTGAATAGCTTCTTTTTATTCACCAACAGCTTCGAGCCATTTATCATATTTGGATGTCCCAGGTTTCGGGAACTCAAAAAACCTTTTTGAAGGGACTTCTTGGATTGAATCCCTACAGGTTATAATTGTACACCGGTTTCTCTTCCACGACATTTTAAAAAATAATTCAAAATGAAATCAAATTTCAAATGAAAATAAAAAAAAAAAGCTCAAAATAAAAGGCAAAATACGAGTATGAATAAGTATTAAAAATACTGATTTTTGATATTTAAAAGAAGACTAATTGATGTATACAGATAAATTGTATTGAAAAATACAGATTTGATAAAAACGCAAATAAAATCGCTCTTTAGTCTTTACTATTCAACATCCAACAAAATAATGAGCTGATAGAACATAAAGAACACAGAATAAACAGGTGGCATATAGTACCTATATTTATAATTTGAGTAATAATAAAAGGATTTTTTTTTTTAAAACAAAAATGTACCCATACAAAAGAGAAATTCAAATAAATTAAAGCAAATGAAATTTTTTAACAGAAATCTAGCAAACCATGATCGAAGTAATCATAAAACAATGTAGATAAGCATTATTATTAATATTAACCAACTAGCTATGCATATGTACATGATGATCATTCATTTCATTTTCTCATGGTGTAATGATATATAAGGTGTGTGCTTTAAATGTAAACAAATTTCGAATCGAACTGGCCAATCAGAACCCAGCTTGCTAACAAAGGAATTTGACATTTTAACTTGAAAAAAAGTGCTGTCACTAGCATTTTATTTTCCATTATGGTGGAATGATATTTATATTAAAATCATTTCGTGTTGTGAATTGTGTGAAAATAATTTTTATTCTGTTATTTTTTTTTAATTATAAATTATTAATATTAAATTAATTATAAAATAATAAATAAATTATTATAAAATATTAATAAACAATGGTGCGCTGTGTAGTAAAAGAATGTAAATAGAAATATGTGAAAAGTGGATGAAGATTTGTGGAGAAACATATATTAATTTAAAAACATCCCGGATTTGTAGTGTTCATTTCGACGACGACAGTTTTCTTCAAAATAATTGTTTAAAATATATGTATATATATTTTTTTAGAATATACTTTTTTATAAAAGAAAGAAATAAAAAAAAAATTGAAAATTTAAAATTCAAAAATTAAAAAATTCAAAAATTTATAACTTAAATTTTTTGTTTTATTTAATAATATATGGCAGCACTAAATTACCAAATGCCAACTCGAAGTTTCTAAAGCACACACCTTATATATCATTACACCATGATTTTCTCATCATATTCATAACACAACGTCACAACACAACACAAAATAATAAACTCAAAAAATATCAATGACGTCAAAGTTGTGAGAGAACTTTATTGAAACTTTGCTATATAGCTTTCATGAAAAAGCGTTTGTCGGTTACCTGAAATCAGTTAGCAAAGAATTTTGGTTACAATGTTTTATATACGGGCTGGTCATATATAATATTATTTTATATATGCTTAAGCCTAATTTATTTCGGTTTAATCCCAATTTTTTTATATGTATGTGTTAGGTAAAATGCAATATGGCGGATTCTAATTTTTATGGTGAAAGTGAAGCTGTCACGTTCTTCTTCTATTTTTTATGTGGAAGAAGAATAATATGTATACTATAAGTGTATAAAAATATCAACGTTTGCATGTACTTTTTTAATCCCAATTTTACCGTTTCTACGCTACTCCCAATTTAATCCAAAATACGGATTATTTTTTCACCGCATAAACTGTTAAATTGATACGCATTTGTTGTTGCTTTCTAATGTAAAAAAAAAGCTACAGTCCAGTCACAGCAATAATAATCAGTATAATGGTATAGAAATTGAGTATATTGCGCGCTTAGTATACATACAAGTATACATAAACCCTATATTGATGATTGCAAAAAGTATCAAGTATTAAGAGATTCCTTCACGAGGAACGTATGAAATTCATAACTTTTACATTTTTATAAAAACTTATCTGAGAAAGCTCAAAAACTGGTCTGAGAAAGCTCTAGTCTGAAGCTCTTTCGAATTGAATAGAATGAATGGGGATTGATGAATGTGTTTGTAAATTGCTTTATGATCAATATGAAAAATGAGAAAAAACAAAACCATTGTAAATGAAACTATATATAATTATATCAAAGACTATATAAATTACCACCTGAAAATTGCAGCTGAAAAAAATGATATTTGTTGCTCGGTGATTATATGCTGTTATACATATTATTTGCTTTTATGTTTTTTCTATTTTCAAGCATTTTTTATTTTTGTTTGCTTATTTCGATCTTATTCTTGACCTACCTCTACAAATTTGTTTTACATAGATATTAAATTTTATGGAATATGAATATGTATCTATAATTCTAATATCTTATACGTAGGTCGGTAAAATTTGAAAATTTCAAGATCATTTTGTATGAAAATTTTAAAATTTTTATTATGAAGAGCTCTAATTTAGCATATTGGTGAAGGGGCCTTTTTAAAACTATCCTTTACGTTTTTTTGTGTTTTTGTTTTTTTGTTTTCAAGATTAATTTCAAAACAAGACTTACTGCCTTATTCTACATCAAGTCATAACTTGTGACCAGTCATAAGTATTGTTACAAATCTGAAAAATAAAAAAGAACTTTAATAATGAATTTGAATAAAATTATTTTTAAAATAAAGTTACCTTAGAAAGCCGGATCAACACACCATCCAATCATCTCCTAGTTTCCTGAAAAGATAAGAAAATCGATTAAAAAATGGAATCAACCAAATTTACTTTAGTAATGTAAACTTAAAATGTAAATAAATGTTGTTGTTGGCTGTAAATAAAAGAAACTTCCAATTGAACACCAAATTTTTATAAATTGGTGCCCAAACCAGAAGCCCCTATTAAAATACAGCCGAATCCTGAAAAATAAATGAAATAAAGAATAAAATAAATAAAATAAAAAGGGAAAAAGGACAACACAAGAAACAAGCACTTAAAACAAAAACAACAAAGAACACATCCAAATTCTTTTTCACAACAACAACACAACACATTACAAATACACACAATTAACACACAAAATTTCGAAGATCTCGAATCTTCTCTGAAACTCCAATATGAGATAGAAAATAACTTCTCTCATTCGCGCTAGTCTTTACACTTCTTACTATTAACTTGCACTACTCTTTACACTTCTTACTATTTTATCTTGCGCGCCCCACGTTTTTCGTTTTTAATCTTACAAGTATTTTTATAGCTATTAAAAATTCGCAATCACAAATTTTCAGGATTATCTGTATGGGGTTGAGAATGTGTATGTGGCTAGGAAAAATTATTTTATACTTTTGAGTCCGTTTTAAAAACGTTTTATATTAAAAAAATTTTTTTATTTTAATTATTTTTAAAAATGCAATGGCTATTTAGAGTAAAATCATATACGCTCAAACACCATTGGAAAATGTATGATAATGTCTATCATACATATATCCTTGTTTTGCTGAAATATATTTCAAACAAAATTACAATGGTTAAAAAGCGTAAGATCGTATACGTCCTCTTTTTTCCTTTGTATAAATCGTATAATTTCCGTGGGAATGCAAAATGCAAGTGCTCTGAATTTCCAGCCTTTATTACTCCACAACCAAACTTCGTACAGTTGCATGGTTTTCAAAAATTTGAAGATAAACAAATACCTTATTTGAAAATGTTATTAACTCAAAATCACCAAAAATGCAGTTGCCTCGATTAGCCATTGTACGGCAAATTTAAGGGGAAACATTTTTTTCTCAAAAATTAACTTGTTTTATATTTTACCCTATGACTTTTGCTCTAGTAAAAGTTCAAACTTGGCAAGTCACATATTTTTCATACGACATTCCAACTTTGAACTCTTATGTCTCAAGCATTGTTGCAGGGATCTTTTTGGTGTCATGGGGAGTTTTGTAGAGAATGACGAGCAGAATATTGTGCAGTCAATTTTAAGTCAATGCCTTCACAACGTCCCGAGATATTTACCTTTGAAATCGGATTTTTGACGAAAAAGATCAAAAATAAAATTAATTTGTTAAAGTGTTAATTTAAATGTTTTTATACCTATTTCTTGTCTTGTTTTTAAATTTATCTTTAAAACAAACAAAAAATACGAGAAAAAAAAACGTAAAGGATAATTTTAAAAAGGCTCCTTCAACAAGATGCTAAATTAGAGCTCTTCTTAAAAAAATTTTAAATTTCCATACAAAATAATCTTCTTGTCCTAAGGTTAAATTATAAAATTTTACCGACCTACCAATATTCATTTAATAATTCCATAAAATTTAATATCTATGTAAAACAAATTTATAGAGGTAGGTCAAGAATAAGATCGAAATAAGCAAACAAAAATAAAAAATGCTTGAAAAAAGAAAAATAACATAAAAGCAAAGAAAAAATCAAACCAAAAAAACCACCAACAACAAATATCATTTATTTTAGTTGTAAAAAAATGACACAGAACTAAAGAAAAGAAAAAAAACAACAACTAAAATCATTTATCCTAGTTCTAAAGGTACGTCTTCACTTATACACTTTTCGAGTGAAATGTAGCTATCCACTAAATGTAGACAAGTGTATAAATATAAACTGCAAAATGTAACCGTACACTTAGTGGAGTGTTACATTTTTTGTGAAATCCTCCACTTAAAGGTGTATATGTCTAAACACAATTCTAAAGAAGTGGAGATAAATGTAGACAAGTGGAAAAGTGGACAGAATCTGATAGTTCACTTTTAAGTGTATGACTACATTTTGGTTTGTTTTCAACAGCAGTTCTTGTGTTTTAGTGAGTAAAAAAATTGAAAAAATTAAACAAAAACAATGTCTACAATGTGGTCAAAAGAAATGAAATTAAATTAATAGAATTATTGGAAAATGAAAATATATTATGGAACGTTACATCCCTATATTACAAAAATAAAATTAACCCAATACTTTCTTTTTTGTCTTTGTATCTGTTTTTTTCTAATTCTTTTGCGAATTAAAATCGCAATTAGTTCATATACAGCAATTTTTGCTAAAGATAATGACATTTTGTTTATTATTTTCTTTACTTATTATTTTTTTACTTATTTAACTTCTCTAAACAAAAACACGCGACAAAATCACAAAGTGTATTATAAATTTTACTTGACCACTTTAATTTATAAATGTAAACACATACTCCACTTTATTGTATACACTCGAAAAAGTGGAGGTCAAAAAATGGAGACCTACACTTTTTTTCGAATGTAGTATCTACTCCATTAGTGTACAAGGCTAAACTGACTCTGCACTTTTGTGGAGTTCTACACTTATTTCCATACACTAAAGTGTATAAGTGAAGACGTACCTTAAGCATAATATATGTATACACATAATATGTATAACAACATACTATATGTATAGTTTCATTGCAAATTGCGATACAATGGTTTTTTGTTTTTTCTTATTTTTTCATATTGATCATACAGCAATTTACAAAACAATCATCAATATAGGGTTTATGTATACTTGTATGTATACTAAGCGCGCAATATACTCAATTTCTATACCATTATACTGATTATTATTGCTGTGACTGGACTGTAGCTTTTTTTTACATTAGAAAGCAACAACAAATGCGTATCAATGTTGAATCATTGTATTTGAATTTTAAAATTCAAATACAATGCTTATGGGATGCATCACTGATAGTCGATGCGAGGAAAATTATTTCTTGCTTTAGTACGTGTTGAAAATTCTATATGTAAGTATTTAAGTTTCTTTGCTATCAGCTACATTTCTAATTCCCAAACCTAAAAGCATGAAATTTTAATCGAAACTTTAAAGCTTTTTAATGTCAAATTGACGTCAGCTGTTATTTTTTGAGTATTTTACAAGTTGTAACGTATTATTTGAATGTTTTTGAAGCTGTAACGTTTATTTTGTATTAATTTGATACAAAATTAATTCAATTTTTGTATTTTTATTATCAATTCATTGTAATCCTAGTACATATTTAAAAAAGAAATGTATGTAAATATATTTATTAAATAATGAGAATTTTATGCTACATATTTTTCATGCTTCCTTTTCTCTTAAAATAAATTTTATAAGATGCCTTATATTAAAACTCAATAACTGGCGACAAATATTCACGATATTTTCTTTGTTTAACAACAGAATTTGAAAGCGGGTTCGACAACATCTGGCGTCTCAAAATGTTGGAAGTTTTGTTTTGAATTTGAATCTCATGCATACGTTTACAATATTATGAGTGTTATCGAACAATTGAAGTAACAATTAAAGAATTGTTCCGACTAATATTCATACATTGAATATGTATATGCCTTACCTATATAAGAAACAGGTACCATGTACTCATTAAATAATGACGCGTACAAATGTATTAGCACCTTCTGTATATAAATATTGATGGAAAAGGAGTACCTTATACTAATTGTGAGATCTTTTGAAAAAAAATCAACATCTCCTCAAAACTCAAAGTGATTTATTCTTGGTCTCAATAAATATGGCCTTCTTTCAAATTCATCATCTTCATAAACATCTAACATGCTACTATTAGTAAAATGGATCAAATAATATATCATCCATTTCGATATAAATGTTTTTTTTAAATCACCGAAAAACTTTATTTTCTCATAAAATATTTAAAAATCAATTTTCTTTACTTCCTTCGACAAGAAAAAAAATGTAAATATGCGTTACTATCTAGTTAGGTAGCACCATTGTATTTGAATTTTAAATAGTAATGACAAGTCAAGAATTTTCGTATTATCATCAATGCTCAAAAGAGGCGCTGGCGTCTATCCATATCGTCAATTTAACAGTTTATACGATGAAAAAATAATACGGATTTTGGATTAAATTGGGAGTAGCGTAGAAACGGTAAAATTGGGATTAAAAAAGTACATGCAAACGTTGATATTTTTATATACTTATAGTATACATATTATTCTTCTTCCACATAAAAAATAGAAGAAGAACGTGACAGCTTCACTTTCACCATAAAAATTAGAATCCGCCATATTGCATTTTACCTCACACACACATATAAAAAAATTGGGTTTAAACCCAAATAATTTGGGCTTAAGCCAAAATCCGAATTATCGAGTTTATACGACAAAAAATTGGGAGTAAACCAAAATCCGTATTAAATTCGGAGCAGGCATAAACACGTAGAATAAAAAAAAGAGAAAGAGCTTAATTTTTTTTCTGAGCTTTTGTGCGTACACTAAAACTTGATGTATACGATATGATATGATTCTTGTATATACTCGTATACATATGTGTGCATATGTATGTATTTGTATAGTTCATTATCATATAATCGCATATACATATTATGAATTATAAGCGAAAAAGAAAAACAAAAAACAAATATTTTTTTTCAGAACGCAATAATAATATAGGTATCGTTATTATGTATATGATATTGATAATACAAATATATCACATATGTATGAATATATATCATATATAATATGAATTCAGATAGGTATATATTTTTATAATAAGCATAGTCAGAAAAAAATTTTTGAAGATATACATGTGTATGTATGTATGTGTATTTTAACATTATATTTTAAAGATTTATTTCTACTTCTATTTTATATATAATGCATATTATATTATACAGCGCTGTTGCAATGTTCTGTTATGTAATGTTTTAAATTAATATGGGATAAGAAAATTTTCTGGCAACAATGAATTATGATTATTGTGTTATTTTTTTCATTTCTTTTTAAAAATATGATTTTATCAGTTTAATGTATATCTACATATGTACATATTTAATGCAATTAATATGGAAAATTTAAGATTTTTAGAAGATATATTTAACACTTCGATCTACTTATGTTAAATATTTTCAATTTTCCATATAACTTTTTCAAAATTTTTGTATGGGAAAAGTGGGACTTATCAACTTTGGGCTATCATATCTCGGGCTCAGTTGCACTGATTTTATTCAAAATTAAATTGCAATATGGATTTATCTAGATAAGTTCAAAAATAAGAGGGGTCGCAGTAGAAGTTTACCAAATATTTAATGATATACACATAAAATCCTGGCAGTAGCCTAGCACTTTTCAAAATTCATATAAAAAATTAGTTTTTTTTCTTCAAATTTTAAATTTAAAAAATCTCACTAACTACTAAAAAATTAATTTTGGATTTTTTGAAATTGATGGTTTTAAGTAACAATTTCAAATATGCCAAGATAAAGTGATAAGTGCATATTTATAGCAAATTCATGAAATTTGGTCCAGGTTATTCATATTTGTCATAAAAATGTACAGGGTCATTTAGAATTTTTTTTTTATATTATTTTGGAATTTATTTGTGTATCTACAATTTTTATTCCAAATTATTTAAAAAAAAAAAAAATTAAAATAAAACAAAAAACACCTTGTATACATTTATGTATAATATATGTAGGTATACATTCTCATTCTAAAAGACTTCAGGTACCTACATTCATAAAAAAAATATTTTCTTTTATGAAAGGTATATATTCGAATGCTTGAAAAATAGGCGTAAGGTGTATAAAATTTTACTGGTACCTATATAAATATATATACGTACATAATTCAAAATATTAAAAAAAGAATAAAACATAAGGGTTCAGGACAGTTGGTCATTAAATCAATTTCAAAACAAGAGAAATCTTAAATCATAAATTTAAACTGGGAAATCCTTCACTTAAGAAACAATAAGATATTTAAATTACTTTAAATCTTTAATATTTTAAAGAAGGATCTTTATATTTGGTCAAAAAACGGCACTAAAAAAAGTATGAGTCATTATGACATCTAAAAAGTTTTAATTACTTTTTATCAATATGAAAAAAAATGCTAACCAGTAGTTGTTAAAAAATAATTTAAGTATGTACATACATACATACATTGACTAAAAATTTTTATATTTCTATTTCATGTACTTATACCTACATATGTACATAGTGATCAAGAAAAGGTCATTCAAAAAAATGTCATTGAAAAAATAAACACATTTTAAATAAACATAGATGCATCTGTATAATATGTGTATGTATATACTTATATAAGTATGTATGTAGGTATAAATAACTGAAAATAATATTTTTTTCATAAATTCCATATTATAAGTAATATATGTATGTTCTCATTTATATATGGTATATGTATTAACTATACATATTATTATTATTATTAATAATACCTTTTTTTTTTCACATAATTATGTAATGTACACATAGATATACATACAAGCAATGAAAACGTCATTAAAAATAATATTCATTTATTGCATTTGATATCGTGATATCCTAACAAAAATCTTCTAGCAAAAATAACATTTACGCTATTACCTATTACGCATACTTAGAATGAGAAATCAAAACAAAATAAAAAAATAATTTATCTACGAAGCATGCGCATATGAACATATGATTAACACATTTTTTATACTTTAGTGCTTGAAATGCTTTCCTTACTTACAAAAGTTCTCTTTTTTAAAAAAAAAGCATAGAAATTCAAAGTTCAAAAGTTAAATTTAAAATTTATATGAAAAATTACAATCGTAGATGGTAGAGACACCTATTGAGCAATGATGATCTAAATGATGCGACTACTATTTAAAATTCAAATACAATGGTAGCACCTAAATAAATAATCAGTACTTCATCTGCCACCTAAACTTAGGTGGCAGCTAAGTGCTAATCAGAGGCAAAGATAATTAATAAGAAGTAGATATTCTAAAACAGAAAAGCTGTTTAAAAATAAATTTTTAGTTCTAAATCTGTTCATAGAGCGGACAGACAAGAAGGAATCGCTTAGAACATTAGATTTAAAAATACGTTATGACCGTTTTTGCAATAAAAAAAAATTTAACATACACAAAAATCCTCAAAACTGTAATTATACAATTTTATATGGAAAATGAGGACGGAGTAAATGTGCATGACATCATCATACAATTTTTTTGTTGGTTTGTACCATATGAAAATTTATAGTTAATATATAAACAAAAACAACACACATATAAAAAAATAATTGTTGGATTTATTTTTCATTTTTCAAGTACCCAACCAAATTTACAATTTTTTTATAATACCGCGTATTTGAATTTTGTTGTTGCTTCATACCTAAATACAAAATTTATTGTAAACTTTAAGTCACTGTTTTTTTCTCAATTTTGTATTTTTCCCATTTAGCATATACATACAAGTATGTATTTTTGTATATGCAGATTGTAGTTTATACAGTAGTGGAAAAAACGCATGACTCAAATAATTTTCATTTTTCTAAAAATAATTTATTTATTAAGCTGTATTACAGAATCATGTATGGTTTTTCTTTTCTTATAGAAAATACCTTGAAAAAACACACATACTTAGTTAAAAAACAAATATCATCCATCCCCACCAAAATTTAAAGATAGTATCGAGAAAAGTTTTTAGAAATTATTAGTTAGGCGACTTTCATGATCGCTACTGTATATTATAATGCACGTACATTATAATGTTAAAACTCTTTGCAAGCATTAGCGATTTTCTAATTTTCTAATAATGACTGTGATCATCTCCCGGCTGCAAGGTTTTAATAAAATTTTATAGGTACACCTAATTGATCAAAATTTGTAGAGTCCAACATATCTAACTACCACACATTATGTAACATTTTGAAATATAAATATGGGTAAATAAAATGTATTTAAATGTGTATTGTAATGTTGTTAATTAGGTATTTTAATTGAAAACAAAATATCTTAATTCCCTTTTTCAATCAAAAAAAAAAAATATAGGTAGTTACATAAAATAAAAACAAAAAAAAGCGGGATCTGGATTCTGGATTTCAGTAAAATTTTTCATATTATCAATTATCATGTATTCAATAATCAGAAAACAAATTCTAATTCATATTCCTATACAATACAATATATTTACATACATAATGTATGTACATACATATTGATATTCTATGGATGAAAAAATAAAAAATATACTAACCGATGCCGATGAAACAAATTTTTAAAAAAGAAGAACAAAAAAAAACAAATATTAAATGAAATGTGCACAGACGATAAACACGCATTTGTGTACATGCAAAAATATGTATGTGCCTATGTATGTATATACATTGTTATATATTATATAAATATAGGTATACATAAAATTATACTGGAAACTGGTTTAATTTGGTTATACACAAAAAAAAAAAAAAATAACAAGAGCATGAGCGAATGGATAATAAAAAAAATCACTCGATCATTTTTTTTAAGTTTGAATTTCAAAACGTTAGTTCTATTTTTGCTCGCCAGATAGGACAGACAAGAAGGTTTCGTTTAGGAGCCTTTAATGAAATAGAGTGAAAATACAAATGTACTACGCGGAATATCTATTGTGTTAATCTATAATCATTGTCAGAGGTGAAGAAATGCAAATCTCTTTATTATCTTACTGCTAAAGTTAGGGAGAAGAAAGTTGAGACTGAAGATATCCAGCATTAGAGGTAAAATAAAAATAATAGAGAATAATAATGGAACAAGTGAAGTATCTGTCGGATAGAACCACTTTTTTTATCTTATACACACATTTTCCCCTTATTTTATGGGACTTTTCTACCTAGTACTGCCGTGATTTTTCTTCGTCAAATCGGTAAATTTCAGTTAAACGATGGTTATGCCATCTGTTTTTTATATATAAAAGATTTTAAATTTGTTTAAATTATGCCTGTTATTTTATCTATTTTACTGGCATTTGTCAGCAAAACAAATAAAGGAATAAAGGAAGGAAAGAAAGAAATTTGCAAAGTAAAATAATAAATACAAAAATAAAGTACCTGAAGATGTTCATCATAGGTAAGATAAATAGTATAATTAAAATCAAATTCATTGAAGAATTTTGTTTTTTTAGAGTTTATGAAATATCATGCTACAGAATGTATACAACGACAACCACCTGGTAATGAAATTTATAGAAAAGGTACAATATAATTATTTGAAATTGATAAAAAGAGCATAAAATTTATTGTGAAACATTATAAGGGGATTCACTCTTTGGTGCAAACTTACTTTTTTTACACTTTTACTACGAATATTTGCAACGAAGAATGAGCGCACCTTGAACCTGAATTAAAATAATGGCTGTCAACACCAACACTAATGACATTTCAAAGCTAACATGCACTACGTATACATGATCGGATCCAAAGTTTAAAGGATTGAAAGATTGAATTATTATTATTTTTTTTTATATGTATTTAACTAATTTAATTTAGTTCTAAATAACACAAACGCTCATAAATATTATAAATTTCGATAAATAACATAACCTTAAACGATTTTAACTCGTTCCAGGAGAGAATGATAGGATCGGTTGGATCCAATATGGACTCAATCTTCATTTACATGTATTTTTAGGGGATTCAAACCGGATTAAATTCAGATTCAACCCTGCATGCATACGTAGTAATGACTGACATTTCACTTTGCAATATGCAACGCCTGTTTGCAATGGTTTGCAATAGGTCATAGGTATTGCAAATGTGCAAGACTGTAGCAAAATTAGTTTTTTAGTAATTGTTGTTGTATCGTTGCAAATTCGTGCTACGATACACCGAATGCTACGATGCAATACCTATTTGCACCAAAGAGTGAAAACCCTTTATGATTAATGGCAAAATTATTTTTAGATCATAAAACATTAAGGGTTTTCACTCTTTGGTGCGAATAGGTATTGCATCGTAGCATTCGGTGTATCGTAGCACGAATTTGCAACGATACAACAACAATTACTAAAAAACTAATTTTGCTACAGTCTTGCACATTTGCAATACCTAAGACCTATTGCAAACCATTGCAAACAGGCGTTGCAAATTGCAAAGTAAAATGTCAGTCATTACTACGTATGCATGCAGGGTTGAATCTGAATTTAATCCGGTTTGAATCCCCTAAAAATACATGTAAATGAAGATTGAGTCCATATTGGATCCAACCGATCCTATCATTCTCTCCTGGAACGAGTTAAAATCGTTTAAGGTTATGTTATTTATCGAAATTTATAATATTTATGAGCGTTTGTGTTATTTAGAACTAAATTAAATTAGTTAAATACATAAAAAAAAAATAAATAATAATAATTCGATCTTTCAATCCTTTAAACTTTGGATCCGATCATGTATACGTAGTGCATGTTAGCTTTGAAATGTCATTAGTGTTGGTGTTGACAGCCATTATTTTAATTCAGGTTCAAGGTGCGCTCATTCTTCGTTGCAAATTTTCGTAGTAAAAGTGTAAAAAAAAGTAAGTTTGCACCAAAGAGTGAATCCCCTTATTATATTATGGTGTTGAATCACTTTTCTTTATGTATTATGTGAAGTTGATAAAAAAGGTGCAAATATTGTTAGTTATTTTTCAAAAAAAAAATAACCAGAAAATAATAATGTAGCATGTATTTTAATATTACCACTGTATCAAAGAAAAGGATATACATAGTAAACTTTTACAGAACGATTCAAAAAAGATGGCACAGGTTCGCGCATGTCTTACATGCATTAGTGATCTTCTTGTGTATACATATACGAGGGAAGAAACCTCTTTTTTAGAATTTACAAAAACAAAATTGCATATGTGTAAGTATCTTTTCTTCTGCGCATGTTTCTCTAGTATAATACGAAATGCCATCTTTTTTGAATCGCAGTATAATAGCATTCATAGTATGTATTTTTATTTTTGGATGTCAGTACAGGCAAGATAGGCATACTTTTCTATATTCTTTTACATTTCGTTTGTATAAATCTGTCTCGTGTGTGGGGTGATCAGATCTCAATTTCAATCGAGGGAAATTTTTAAATTAAAAAATACCGAGGGCTGCCAGATGAATTTTTTTTATTTTTTTTTCAATTTTACAAAAAAGCAGGTAATTGTGGGAAATTTAAAATAAAAATAAAATTAATAATATATACAACAAAATTATTTACTTGAATACATTATTAGCTTTAAAATCACTTTAATTCACCCTTTTTTATTTACTTAATTTACTTGAGACACTTGGATTTTTACAATAAAAATACCTTAGTGAAACGAAAATAAATTAAGAATAACAATAAAAAACCAATAACAAAGTATTGAAATCGGAAATTCATATAAAATTAATGAAAATTTCTGTATAAGAGATCAAAAATATCTACGGTGTTAATGAAAGTAGTTTTAATCAAGGATTTTTACGTTTTCATTTAACGATAGATTGATTTTGCCTTCTAATTACTGAGTTATTGAATTTTTATTTCTTGCTATTTTTTTGGTATTTCGATAACATAACAAACAACAACAACAAATTTCATTAGTCAAATGATAAATCAAATGATAAATCGTTAAGTGTTAAGTACACTTAATAAAATATATCTTTTGTCGTTTGATATTATTTTGATTTTCAATATTCTAATTGTATTATCTCAATAAATAAAATTTATTTCTAACTATTATTGTTTTTTTTTTTTCACAATTTACACAATTTATATAAAGATCCAAAAGCAAATTACGTTTTTTTTTAAAATAATGATAAAAATATTGTTTGATTAAGAATTTCGAAAAAATTCAAATTTAAATAATAATATGAAGTATTAGGGCTTGAAAAATGTAACGAAATTACAAACAAGTACGTACATAAATAAAACAAAATATCATAGATTAAAAAGGATAATTTAAGAAATACGAGTATATTATTATTATACTTATGTATGCATACATTTAATTCAAAATCAAATTTATATTGAAAACATAATTTTATAAATCAAACATAAAAAAAACTATTTATTAAAAATAAAATATAAAATAACAATAACGTAGGAATATTAAAAATAATAAATTTAAATTTTACAATAAAATTAAAAATACTGAGTATCATTATTATTATAAATTAATTTTTTATTTATCAAGGCCATACTTTATAGCTGCGGCAATCCTGAAATTTGATCATTTTCTTTTATACTCATCATCTTAACTTCCCGCCCGCCCGCTGACACGAATCAAACAACATTTAAAGAGTTTATACGGCACAAAAATAATCCGTATTTTGGATTAAATTGGGAGTAGCGTAGAAACGGTAAAATTGGGATTAAAAAAGTACATGCAAATGTTGATATTTTTATACACTTATAGTATACATATTATTCTTCTTCCACATAAAAAAAAGAAGAAGAACGTGACAGCTTCACTTTCACCATAAAAATTAGAATCCGCCATATTACATTTTACCTCACACATACATATAAAAAAATTGGGATTAAACCAAAAATCATATAACTACAAAGATAAACAATTGCCATATATCCTCATGTCACCATTAATTTTTACTTCTACACCTGATATCAGGTGGCTACATGTTTACTGAATGTTATCAACATTTTATGCTTATGCAACAATTTTAAAATCCAGAGCAAACCAAAAATACGTTGATGTTGCTAAACATTATAATGTACCCAATAATGTGTCTGTTTACCAAATATAAATAATGGTTGCATTGTTGCTACGGCAACATAAATTACGATTTATACTTTTGAATTTATTTTCATTTTGAATAAAAATACATACCTATTTGCTTTAAAAAAAATTTTTAATTTTATTGGGTACATATAATGTTTAGCAACATCAACGTATTTTTGGTTTGCTCTGGATTTTAAAATTGTTGCATAAGCATAAAATGTTGATAAAGTGTAGAAGTAAAAATTAATGGTGACATAAGGATATATGTTAATTGTTTATCTTTGTAGTTATATGGTTTTTGATTAAACCAAAACAAAACCCTCTACATATAGAAGCCGCGCTATGGATGTCTGCACTAACACAATCAAACACGATAAAAGTGTTGAAACGTCAAAACATTCAGTACTGGTAGTACAAATATTAGTGGAAAGAAATAGTGTTTTAATTAAATATTTTTGGTTTTTTTGATAAAATATGGTTTATAAAAGTTTTAAAATGTATTAAATTAACAGTGTTATAATTTTTAAAGTGCACAATAGTCAAATAGTTAAATTAAAATTGAAAAATATTGTGTCTATAGCCAAATCGTATTATACTAGAGAAACATGCGCAGAAGAAAAGATACTTACACACATTCATTTTTGTTGTTGTAAATTCTAACAAAGAGGTATCTTCCTTCGTATATGTATACACAAGAAGATCACTAACGACTAACACATGTAAGACATGCGCGAGATTCGCCAACTCATATTATTTTGACTATATTAGAATTACATTACAGCATTATTATATTTCTCGGTTTCTTATTGAACGGATGATTTAAAATATATGTAAACCTAATACTAATGTGCAAAACAGTTTAGTTTCAATTAAAATTTATAAAAATAGAATATATGTATGTACAATACAAAAAAATATAGAAAATTTATTTTACGATGAAATAGAAAAATTTTATACTTATAAATGTTGTTCAAATAGTGATAAAGAGTTTTTAGTTAGGCTATTTATTAGAGTTAGGCTGTATTATGTAATAAAATACTATGATAGAAATGTTAAACTCACAAATAATAAAGACAAACTACTGTCTGTAACTCACATGTAAATAAATTTTTTATTAAATTCATATATTGTTTGAAATTATGTTTTTGCTTCCAATTTTACCCAATATGGCAATAAGAGTATGGTTTACTCTATATCTTAAATAACTACGTATATAGAAAATTTGAATTTTTTATCTTTGTTGTTCCCTAATGATTTATCTTTTGGGCTATTTCTAGCAAAATACACTTGCATTTTACACATACATTGAAGTTTTTCAAAATTTCTTATCAAATTTTGTATGGAAAATTAAAATGTGATTCTACTAGTCTTCTCTATACTATGGTTCAGTTGTCTTCACGCGATGTGACAGACAACATAGAAGAATGGAAAGATGTACTTCTTTTTTCCATAATAAAAAAAAAGTAAAAACTTAAAAAGTATAGGATGATTCGTTCTTAGAAATTAAAAAATTAGGGAACAAAAATTGGAATATCTCATTGAAAATCGAAAATTTTTATGATATTTCCAATTTGAATTACTTCTTTATCAAATATAAAGATACAGGAATGTGAAATTCGTACAGAAAATGCTTTTTTAAAAAAATTTTTCTGAAAAAGTTCATATAATTTCTGTACAATTTCAAACACCTCGTTAGCATATTTTAACATTTAAAAAGTACCTTTGTTAGGGTTGACAGAAATATGATTTTTAGAATTTCCTACAAACAATTATATGTGAAGTTATCACAAACTCATCGGGTACTGCCTCCATAAGCACAATACTGACTTCCAAAAATAAAAATACTATACATATATTCTCTTTGAGTATTCATTTATAGAAAAAGTGATTGAAATGTACATAAATTTAGGTAACATTATAGTTTGCCTTAGGATATGCAATTTTGAAACATGTATCAAAAACCATATAAATACCATATAGACAGACCAAAATGAAAATTTCTTGAAAAAAAATATTTTTCTCCCTGCAGATGGCCAGCCAAGGAGGCTCTGATAGAAAGAATAATTTTTGTATGAATCGAAATCAACAGTATGAGTGTTTGAGTGTATAAACATATACAATAATAATAATGTGGCTTTTTAGAGCCAATATGGAAATTGCGTATACAGAAAAAAAAAATACAGATCGCAAAAACGAAAAACGTACAGAAACAATATGTATAAGCGCATATATAAATTATGAGTCAATTCATTCAAAAACTATATAGGTATACAACTTGTCCGTTAAAATAATGATCATTAAATAATATGACATATAGATATATGTACATATATTATACTGTATAGTGTATACAGAATAGATAATGGACATACATATTTCTTGCAATTATATCCTATAATTATACATACGAGTATATTGCTGGTATGGGTTTTTCTTTTCTTTTTCTTTTTGTCCGCATGCATATAGTTATGTATTTATACCTATTTGATACAGCGTTCTTTAAAGCTGAAATAAATGGTTATTGTTGTTTTTTTTTTTTCTGGTTTGATTTTTCTGTTTCTTGCTGTTATTAATGAATATGCTCGCGTAAATAAATATTTTTTGGAATAAGAATTTTATTTCAAATTACAGTGTACGCTCAATAATTTTTCCCTTCCTATTTTCAACACCCAAATTTCAATAGGTACTTTGAAGGTTTTTCGATGATTTTTATTTTATAAAATAGAATAAAGTTTAAATAAGCTAAACATGTACTGCCTAATTTAAATCACCGATTTTTGTAGAAATAATTCATTATATAATTATCATAATCGGTTTTTATAATAACAAAAACTAATTTTATTACAAAACTATTTATTGTTTTTTCAAAAATAGCGTTGAAAGTTGCAAATTGGTTTCTATCCAATAATTTCAACTATTTTAAAATTTAAACAAGGCCTATTTAATCAGTACAAATTATCGAGCTCATACTTTATGTACCTATGTGTAATTTTTGCTTTTTTTCTTTCAAATGAATATTAACATTAAAATACAAGTGCAAGTTAACACTTCGTTCTATTTCAAATTTTATACCCTCGAATCAATTTTAAGTAACAAAATGTAACATTTTTTGATTCTTTAGAAAAGAATGTTCCTGTGAAGCTAGGAAGTTGAAATTTGGCCAGAATATTCTTTAAACGGTCTTATATTGCATGAACTTTGAAAAGTTTAAATCCGTTCACTAGGGCAAAAGTTTAAATTTAAAAAATTAAATATGTAATTCAATATTTTTGAACTTTTACATAAAAACCTTTCAACCTTCAAACCTTTAGACCTTTCAAAGTTCATGCAATATTAGACCGTTCAAAAAATATTCTGGCCAAATTTCAACTTCCTAGCTCCACAGGAACATTCTTTTCTAAAGAATCAAAAAATGTTACATTTTGTTACTTAAAATTGATTCGAGGGTATAAAATTTAAAATAGAACGAAGTGTTAACTTGCACTTGGTACTGTTAAAAATTATAGAACAAGAAAAAAATGCTAACGAAAAACCAAAGGTCGATTATCTGTAAAATTATACCAAAATTTTCACTTGCTTCAGTAAAAATGTTGAAAAGAATAGCTAAATATAAAAAAATTCTTTGTTTTTATAGGCAGCTGACCTGATATCGGCATTGATTTTTAGTATAATATTACGTACAATATACATTTTTTTTTTTTAATTACTTCAAAATGTCTTCTGCGTTGCCTGAAATGTCCTCATAGATTTTAATTGCTTATTGTAAAAGATCAATTATATGAGTTTTCTATAAAATACTTTTTTAAAGGACATGTGTTACAATAAAACTATAAATGAGACAATTAATTAATACTTAACAATTCACAGAATTCTTAAAGAAAATATTAAGAATGTATTAACAAGGTTGTGTACGAGTCTTCTGCGTTGCCGCCTTCATTTCAGATAAATTTAAAACATAAGGTCAGAATAATAGAAATGCGCTATATAGTTATAAAACTGAGGTATAGAAAAATGTACAAGTATTAAGTCTTTACACTTTTATTATCCAACAATTTTTTAATAAAATTCCTCACAAAGTGTCTTCGATGTTAACAGAGAATCGACCTAAAACAAAAATACACACATGCTTAAGAAAATCATTTCACACGTATAGTATGGTTTAATAAATACATATTGTAATGTAAAAACACAAACACAAAAATTTTAGTTCTATGTCCAACCACTTGGGGACAAGGAGAAATCGCTAAAATGATAAAAGTTATGCTGATTTGAAATCTAACTGTCAGTAACGGACAAGTGGGCTGTCTTTATGATGTAATTATATAGTCATTGCATGTATCAAAAACCATATAAATACCATATTGACAGACCAAAATGAAAATTTCTTGAAAAAAAATATTTTTCTCCCTGCAGATGGCCAGCCAAGGAGGCTCTGATAGAAAGAATAATTTTTGTATGAATCGAAATCAACAGTATGAGTGTTTGAGTGTATAAACATATACAATAATAATAACGTGGCTTTTTAGAGCCAATATGGAAATTGCGTATACAGAAAAAAAAAAAACAGATCGCAAAAACGAAAAACGTACAGAAACAATATGTATAAGCGCATATATAAATTATGAGTCAATTCATTCAAAAACTATATAGGTATACAACTTGTCTGTTAAAATAATGATCATTAAATAATATGACATATAGATATATATTATACTGTAGTATATACAGAATAGATAATGTACATACATATTTCATAGGATTTTGCAATTATATCCTATAATTATACATATATTGCTGGTATGGTTTTTTTTTTTTTTTTTTTTTTTTGTCCACATGCATATATTATAGTTATGTAGGTATGTATACCTATTTGATACAGCAAACAGCGTTCTTTAAAGCTGAAATAAATGGTTATTGTTGTTGTTTTTTTTTTTTGGTTTGATTTTTCTGTTTCTTGTTGTTATTGTACTTTTGCTAATGATATGCTCGCGTAAATAAATATTTTTTGAAATAAGAATTTTATTTCAAATTACAGTGCCCGCTCAATAATTTTTCCCTTCCTATTTTCAACTTTTGGTTTTTCAACACCCAAATTTCAATAGGTACTTTGAAGGTTTTTCGATGATTTTTATTCTATAAAATAGAATAAAGTTTAAATAAGCTAAACATGTAGGTACTGCCTAATTTAAATCACAGATTTTTGTAGAAATAATTCATTATATAATTATCATAATCGGTTTTTATAATAACAAAAACTAATTTTATTACAAAACTATTTATTGTTTTTTCAAAAATAGCGTTGAAAGTTGCAAATTGGTTTCTATCCAATAATTTCAACTATTTTAAAATTTAAACAAGGCCTATTTTAATCAGTCCAAATTATCGAGCTCATACTGTATGTATGTGTAATTTTTGCTTCTTTTCTTTCAAATGAATATTAACATTAAAATACAAGTGCAAGTGAACACTTCGTTCTATTTTAAATTTTAAACCCTCGAATCAATTTTAAGTAACAAAATGTAACATTTTTTGATTCTTTAGAAAAGAATGTTCCTGTGAAGCTAGGAAGTTGAAATTTGGCCAGAATATTCTTTGAACGGTCTTATATTGCATGAACTTTGAAAGGTTGAATTTTTTTTTAAAGAATTAAAAAATGTTACATTTTGTTACTTAAAATTGATTCGAGGGTATAAAATTTAAAATAGAACGAAGTGTTAACTTGCACTTGGTACTGTTAAAAATTATAGAACAAGAAAAAAATGCTAACGAAAAACCAAAGGTCGATTCTCTGTAAAATTATGTTGAAAAGAATAGCTAAATATGAAAAAATTCTTTGTTTTTATAGGCAGCTGACCTGATATCGGCATTGATTTTTAGTATAATATTACATACAATATACATTTTTTTTTTTTAATTACTTCAAAATGTCTTCTGCGTTGCCTGAAATGTCCTCATAGATTTTAATTGCTTATTGTAAAAGATCAATTATATGAGTTTTCTATAAAATACTTTTTTAAAGGACATGTGTTACAATAAAACTATAAATGAGACAATTATTAAATACTTAACAATTCACAGAATTCTTAAAGAAAATATTAAGAATGTATTAACAAGGTTGTGTACGAGTCTTCTGCGTTGCCGCCTTCATTTCAGATAAATTTAAAACATAAGGTCAGAATAATAGAAATGCGCTATATAGTTTTAAAAGTGAGGTATAGAAAAATGTACAAGTATTAAGTCTTTACACTTTTATTATCCAACAATTTTTTAATAAAATTCCTCACAAAGTGTCTTCGATGTTAACAGAGAATCGACCTAAAACAAAAATACACACATGCTTAAGAAAATAATATCACACGTACAGTATATGGTTTAATAAATACATATATTGTAATGTAAAAACACAAACACAAAAATTTTAGTTCTATGTCCAACCACTTGGGGACAAGGAGAAATCGCTAAAATGATAAAAGTTATGCTGATTTGAAATCTAACTGTCAGTAACGGACAAGTGGGCTGTCTTTATGATGTAATTATATAGTCATTGCATGTATGTACTTTAATTTAAAGTTTTAAGCTTTAACCGATGCACATACCATTGATAAATTATTATACATAGACAGAGATAATTTATAAGAAGTAGATATTTCAAAACAGAAAAGCTGTTGAAAAATAAATTTTTAGTTCTAAATCTGTTCATAGAGCGGACAAACAAGAAGGAATCGCTTAGAACATTAGATTTAAAAATACGTTATGACCGTTTTTGTAATAAAAAAAAAAATTTAACATACACAAAAATCCTCAAAACTGTAATTAGACAATTTTATATGGAAAATGAGGACGGAGTAAATGTGCATGACATCATCATACAATTTTTTTGTTGGTGTTGTACCATATTAAATTAAAATTAAGAGCCAAATTTAGTGAAAAATTTTTTCGAAAACAACAACAACATCGTCTGAAATGTATTTGTGTCTTCATCAACACAAGCAAATAAATTTCTTCTAAGTGTTGGTGTACATGATTTGAAAAAATTTCAAACCCAGTTAACCATCGATGATTATATTCCACCTATCTAATCTTAATGTCAACAGAATATGTTCTCGTGCTCTAAGAATACAAACTTGATATATTAAAAATACGTTCTAGGTTAACTGGGTAGCGATCATATTGCATGGTAAAATGTGTACATCTTTTCTTTTGTTCTACAGGCTACAGCTAGCATACAGTTGTTATGCTATGCTATGCTGAAGTTGTTATTATTTCTTCTCAATGGCCAGTACCAGACCTGTCTTCTTTCAGCTTCCCCACTTTTGGATAAAATGTACTACAACTCGCCTTCTGTCTTCATAAAAAACCGGTTATTGAAGCTGAAAGAGGACAGGTCTGGTACTGGCCAATCATTATTTTCCACACAGTACGTAGAATTTTACCTACGTTGAATACTTTTCATTTTTTTATGAAATCTTTGCTGTTGCCTAATTTTTGACTAATTTGCTAAATAATTTTCAAATAAACGCTATGCACTTTGTAAAACTGACAACACAATTATTTTGAACAAACTGTATGAATATATCATATCATATAAAAAATTATACTCAGGTAAATTAAGAAACAGATTGTATTTTGGGGATCTATAATTTCTGATAGCAAACATTCGAAATAAAAACACCTACATCACCTCTACAAAACTCCCTTCGACAAACAAATTTTTTTTCACCTCAATGGGGCCCTCCTTGGTTCATACCTTGATCTTCGAAAAAAGTAAACATTTTAATTCTTGAACTATTTTCTGACTTAGTGAATTTTATTTGACTCAAATCGATGCAATACAGCCTGATATATAATAGTTCAAAGTTAGAAAGTCACATATCCTTCCATGTAAAAATTTAAAAAAATAAAATTCAAAATTTTACATAAATTCGTACATAAAAATTTTTTCGTATATTTATATACAATACAATGTGCAGCCTAAGTAAACAACATAAATTTTACATGCTGCCAATGATTATAGATTTACACAAAACAATAACAATAACAAAGAATTTGCATTACGTCACCTTTTAACAAGTGTAAAAAGAGAATTGGAAAAGTTATTCCTTTTATCCAATAAGAATTTCTCACAAACTACAAAGGGTAAATAGAATAAGATCTTATATGCTTTTAAAAGATATTTTTTAAGAAATGCAATGGCTATTTAGCATAAAATCATATACGCTCAATCACCATTGTAAAATGAATGATAATGTCTATGGTTTTTCGTTTTAAGATCGTATATGCTTGTTTTGCTGAAATATTTCAAACAAAATTACAATGGGTAAAAAGCATAAGATCGTTTGCTTCTTTTCTCCTTTGTATAAATCGGATAATTTCCGTGGGAATGCAAATGCTCTGAATTTCCAACCTTTATTACTCCACAACCAAGCTTCGTACAGTTACATGGTTTTCAAAAATTTGAAGATAAACAAATACTTTATCTGAAAATGTTATTAACTCAAAATCAGCAAAAATGTAATTGACGCGATTAGTCTTTGTACGGCAGATATGTACTTTGTACGTAATTATTTCTCTAGCCTAGTATGCTGCTTGGTATAAATTTATTTCAAACAAAAATTAAAATTTTCGTTGATTAATTTAGATCTCTATGGAGATTTAGTAGACTAGTGTAGACTATATTATTTATATTTTAAAATTTTCTATAAAAAACACTTTTAAAAAAGCAGAAATTGAATTAAGTTGCCACACACAATACCAAGAAATGAGGCCACATGATAAATGTTAATTTTTATCCACCGATAAATTGAAATTCCAATTTTATGTAAATGAAAAAAAAAAGAAAAAAAATCTACAAATGATCACTGCCGCCATCTACACTACAAGTGAAAAACCTAAAATATTCAAATTTTCATTCCAAATTTCAGACCGAGCAGCATACTATTTCTTCAGGTCGAGATATTTTGATGATCATGTTATACTGAGGATAGATCAATAATTTGGTTTTTTTCACTATCAGATAAGACTTATCAAGAGAATAACGTTATCTGGTGATGATGGTATCGTATGATGTATGATGGAATATCTCTTTGACAATTAAAAATTTAGCATTTAACCACTCAAAATTAATCATGAAGTTGACATCATTTAGTATTTGGACATTCGGCATTTACATTTTCAGGGCTGTGATTAGTATTTCTATCTGGATGATGTTATCTGTACGATAGATGAAGAAAACCAATTTAGCATTTATCGGTAGTTTAACTTTATCTTGAAGGTCGTTATCCTAACCATGAAAAAACTGGGCATTAGACTATTTTTCTATACAGTTTTTAAATTAGAGAATAAATTTAGACCGAGCAGCATACTAGGCTTATATGTAATTTAATTGCAATTTTCAAAAAGAGAAAAAACAATTTTAAAGCCAAATCGTAATATCATGAATGAATAAGATACTCATATTAAACAATATTAAAAAATACTTATCAATTATCGGTAGATTCGCCTATCTAAAGCTCTATAAAGGTGCGTTTCCACCGAAATCATCTGCGCGCACAGTGATCGCACAAAAATGAAATAATCGTCTACACCTAAATCAGTGTTGCGGGCACTGTGTGGTCACTGTGCGCGCACATTAGAGAAACATCATTGATTTAATGGAGACGATTTTGAAAACAAAGAAAGAAATTAAGAAACAACAAGGAAACATGTGCGATCACTCTTATTTTAGTGGATACGGGATGTAGAAACATTATTGATTTTATTTAATTGGTTTTCAGGAATTTACATTTTTAGTGCAGTTCTAACTACGGTCAAATAAGAAAATTATTTTGCTAATTTGTGAATTTGAAAATAGACCGATAATATGGAGTCTTTTAATGACATCCGTGTGAAATTCCTAAATCCACTAAGGGGATCTATTTTCAAACTATTCATAAATCGTTTAGTCGGAGTTTCTCTTTCTTTTAAATAAGGTCGTACTCAGCAAAGTGGAGATTGTCTCTTCCTCGTAGTTATAGATTATGCATTAAAAGAAAGGAAACATTACCTATGCAATTTCTCCAGAAATTTTTAAAATCACTTTTTATTTAAATACTGATAAATTTCCAATGAACTATATTAAATATTTAAATGATATGCACGCTATGTTTCCGCACACAATGTGGGAAACAAGGAAACTTGTGCGCGCACACGAAGTATGTGTCCCCATCAATAATAAATTTCGGACACTGTGCTCGCACAGTGCACTCAATGTTAACAAACACGAAAAACATATTATTTGGTGGAAACACCTAGCCAAACATGTGCGGTCACGGTGCGTTTAAATTTTTTTTTCTTTAAAATGTTTGTGCGCGCACAGTGCGAAAACACACCTTAACATTTAGGTAATATGTACTTAATTTTAAAAAATTCAAAATTTTTCTTTAATTTTAGAATAAATTTTTCAACTTCTGCCATTTACTAAATAAAATTTCAATATGTACATGCAGAAGCATGTAATACTTACATAACATTTTTTGCAGTTAAACCAACAGTTTTAATTTTAGAATTACAATTGTATGTGTGATTAAAAAGAAAAAGTAATTGTGTTGAATAGTTAAAATTTAAATTTAAGAAAATAAATTGTAAATTACAAAGCATAATTTCTATCGAATTTTCAACAAAACATTCACTTTTTTAAAATAACAGTAGGTACCTAGGTACATTATAATTTCGTCACTATGGAATTTTAAGAAGTTTTTTTTTCTTCAATTAAAAAACTTCATCGGTTAAAAGTTTCTGCCTTACTTCAATTTACTTTTCTTTTTATATTGAAAACAACGATGAGAAAATACTAATTAATTCAATTTTTAAATTTGATTCAATTTATCAAATTAATTTTGAATTACCTTTTTTCCAGAACTTGATAAAACTACGTAAATAAAAATTATACTGACTGTGAAATAGCGGTCAGTGGCTGAAGTTGTAGAATGCTGGCTTTTGAGTTCGAAACCGCCCAAGTTCAATAAGTTGAATTGCCATGCAAAAGAATTCGTTCTCTACCAAAAAATTTAGTTGTTAAAACTATAACGGCCATATTCACCATCAAGATAACTTTATGACCGTCATAAGTCTATTCACCATACTACTTTATTACCGTCATAATCAAGTTATGACTAGTTTATGACTGTCATAATGTTATTACCAACTTATTACCTGTTGGTGAATATGGCTGTTATAGTTGAAAATATAACCAGAATTGTATTATAAAATTAGTTCAAAAAGATGTGATCTAGTTAAATTAAATTGCTTTTACCGTATTTGTGTTATGAATTATGTAATTTTTTGACCTCGCAAATACATCATAATTTGGACATCATAAAAATTGAAGTAAAAAAAAACAACCACAAAAATAAATGTGATATTTTAAATATTTGTTGTTAAATTGAATCTGTAGCCTTGATATCTGAGTAAAAATTTAAGTATGAATTTTATTTCTCACTTTAATTGATTTAGTTTTATATAATACTTTATCAAATATAGGAAAATATATATGTAATTACAAGTTTAATATAGCAAGAAGCAAGGGCAGATTGTAAGAAACAAAAAACATTGTATAAGTACATACATACATACATATGTACCTACTTATATTTTTGAATGTACAGAGGTTTATTTACCTGTACTTTCCACTTCTAATATAATTAAGTATTTCTAGCATATAATAACACTGATGATGACTGTCATGGAAGCAACATTTCAAACAAAGAAAATCTTATGTAATTTTTATCCACAATATACATATACATACTCGTATATTTTTACAACTACAAATTTTTTAACTACTTGGTGTAGTGTATTTATGGAATGTATCAACATTAAATTAAATTGAAAAAAAAAAAATTAAAAATGGTAAAATGTTTAACATCATTCAATTAAACAATTAATGTGAGAAATTAATTATTTATTGTTTATAAAATGCCCTATTTTAGATAAGTATGGTTTAATTATAAAAAGTAGTTTAACTTACTATTGTGAAATAAGACAAAATTAAATTAGCTCTATTTACCTTTTCCCATACTGTAACATTAGCCAATTATCATTATCAGCGGCACAACAGCTCAATGTGAGCCAGAGCTTACCCTTACCCAGAGCTTTATTTCAGTTTTCGTGACAATACTTATGTCATACATGCACCTACAGTTTTAAGTGGAATGTGAACCACTAAATTTTTTGGTAGAGGACATGTTCATTTTATGACATGGCTGGCATGATGTTTGTGTAAGTGTAATTGGTTTTTATGTAATTGCTTATGGTAAAGCAAAACCACCAAACTACAAACTTCAGTACCGAACAATTACTATGTCCAACTCAAACGTATTGATACTCATTTAAAGTTTCAATTTAATAAAAACTTATATGAAGAAGAAAACAGATAAAGGAATTATCGTACATACGAGTACATATTATCTATCATATATTTTTCAAGGTACAACTTGCGATTTTTTAAAACTGCGATATAAGTTATTTTTTTTTTTTTTTTTCTAGGAACATATATATACGGGCGGGCAGTGGACAAAGCGGTAGAGTCTTGGCTTCTGATGCTGAAGGTTTCGGGTTCGAGTCCGCCTAAGTTCACTCAGCTTTGAATGAGTATACCAATTAACTTTGAGTTGGGCATAAGTGCTCGGTACTAAGTTAAGTCAACAAAAAAGTACAAAAAGTATTAGTACCAAGCCCTGACATAAGAATAAATTTCGTTCTCTACCAACGAATTTAGTAGTTCGCATTCCACTCTAAGCTGTAGGGCTACAACCCTCTCACTCGACAACTGCAAGGTGTGTGGTATCGAAACGGCACGTTTAGTGCCATTTGGGTCTTCGGTAGTAATCCAGGAACCGCCACGTCAACCAATCATACATATGTAGCTTAAAACTTCATAATCATTCTGAATATTACATACATATATGTATGTATGTATAATATGTATTTATGTACCTATGTACATATTATGTATATTGGAGTTGTTTTGATATAAGAATACCTGAACCAAAAACTAAATAACTTGAAATTTAACATGAAAACTTAAAAATAATTGAGATAAGAAAAAATGTTTATTTTATGATTGTTATTCCTTTTTTATATACTTTTTATCCAGTTACTTTATTCCTTTGTGGGTAAAAGTGTTCCTCGTGACGTAATTGAAATTTTGGAAAGAGTTTTAGGGTAGTAAACGTGAACGGATTTACATGGGGTTTTCGGATTTGGGATGAGTGAATAGAATGCTTCCTGTCTAGAATCGATCCCTTTCTTGAAAATAATTAAATATGATGGAATATTCGGAAAATATGAATTTAAAGAACGGATAAAGTTACTGAGAAACTTCCGAAACGTCCTCGAACAACTCTTTACTTGAATATCATCGTAGTTACAGAGGCTTTATAATCAATTTTTAAAAAGTATAAGTTATAAAAGTTTTTTTAACCTTTAAGCTTATTTATTTACAACTTTTTATTTTTATTTTCATTTTGAAAGTTTTACATTTATTATATAGAACAAGAATACATTTTTTACTCTGCAAAGTAATAATTGCATAATAAATTTGAAGAAGGCAAGAATAAAAAGAATATAATTAATGAATTTTTAATCCTTCAATTCTTCTACATTATTCTATGAATTGTAACACTTATTTCGAAATGAAATCAAGATATCGAAAAAAAAATTTAAAAAAAAAACAGTAGAAAAAAAAATAAAATAATTGTGGTCATTCAAAGAAGTAAACTAAAGATGATGTTGAAATTCACCAGAGATCTTCACAGTACTGAATACAGCTTTCGAAATTTCGCAACTATTTTTATTACAAAAGAAATAATAGAAAAAGATGCAACGATAAAATACTTCTAATTTTGTTATGCATGTCATTTTTCTCTTGATCGTTTTTTCTTAAAACTAACGTAAACATACAAAAATAATAAAAAATTAAACGACTTTTTAAAGTATTTTATCACAACAAAGACTCTTAATGGTGATGTTCATCAAGACCACCTCCGTAACCTCCTCCGTGACCACCTCCGTAACCACTTCCAATATAACTTCCTTCATTACCGCTTCCACCATAACCACTTCCTCCCCCATATCCGCTTCCAATATCTCCACCACCTCCTGATACATGAACAGGTACTGGAACTGGTACCTTATATGGAATATGCTTTTCAACTGTTACTGGTACATGCTTGGTAATATGGACTGGATATGGACGCTCAACTGGAACTTTAACTGGATATGGAACATGTCTTTCTACTGGTACTGGAATTTGCTTTTCAACTGGATATGGGACATGAACTGGAACCTTTACTGGAACCGGCACTGGCCTATCAACATGGATAGGTACTGGTCTATCAACAGGAACATGAACTGGTACAGGGACTTTTTTAATTACTGGATAAGGTACTGGTTTTGCGACTGGAACTGGATATGGTTTTGGTACATGGACGGGATATGGACGATCTACTGGTACTTTTACAGGATAGTGTACAATTTTTTCCACTGGATAAGGTTGTGGTACATGAACTGGTACTTTCACCGGATATGGAACTTTTTTCTCAACTGGATATGGTGCTGGAACTGGTACTTTAACTGGAACATGGACTGTTTTTTCAACTGGATAAGGTTGTGGTACATAAACTTTAACTGGTACTGGACGGTCAACGTGTACATGAACTGGATAGGGTACCCTTTTTTCAACTGGGTATGGTTGTGGAATATGTACTGGTACTTTCACAATTTCTTTTACTGGATAGGGTACAGTTTTAACAACTGGATATGGCTGTGGAACGGGTACTTTTACTGGAACCGGAACGTGTTTTTCAACTGGATATGGAATATGTTTTTCTACTGGGTAAGGAACTGGTACTTTTTTTACAACAGTTACAGACTTAACATGTCCACCACTGAAGTCACCACCGTAACCTCCACCGTAACCTCCACCGTATCCTCCACCTAAGCTTCCACTATATCCGCTACCCCCGCCAATGTGACCTCCCAATTCTAATCCACCACCAATTCCATGTCCTCCATCGTAACCACCCCCACCACCACTGCTTCCAAATCCACCACCGTAGCCAGAACTGAAAATTCCTCGTTTGTCTTGTTTCTTCTCAACTTCGGCAGCTATAGAATTTTGGCTTTCTTCTTTTTTGTCTTTTTCTTCAGCATTGACATTGAATATCAGCAATGCTGTAACAAATCCAATAATTAGCTGAAAGAAGAAAAAGAAGAAAAAAAGTCAAAATAAACATTTAAATTAAATAATTTTAGAATGAAGATTAAAACTTGTGATCTGTAAGAAGCCAACATATTATAGTAAATTTGAAATTAAATGTTTAAAACACATAAACCCATACAACATGAACCAATACTATAGTTAAATCTCAATTTGATCCGCATTCAAACTATCAAATTACTTTTATTTTATATTATATACTTTATATACTATATTAAAGACATGATAAACTGTTTCTTTTTTATAAATATGAAAAAAATTTTCATATACGTACATTAATATACAAATTTCCATTAAGATTCGTTATTTTTAAATTGCTTACTTTGTATATTATATTTGCATGTAATAAGTCTTCAACATAGCAAACGGAATTAAAAATGTATTGGCTACAAATACCAAGTAATATAAGCGATACATATTTATTTTAAAAGAAATGTAAAAAAAGTACGACATTTATGATATTAATATTAAAATTTCACCGTTTGTGCGGTTACAACCATGTTCACTTTCAATTTCGGGTATTACTGTTTGTCTCTATAATTTTTTAAATATGATCATGTTGCAAAAACAATGGAAAAATGTGCATACGCACTAAAGTGCTATTTTAAGTATTTTTCATCTTAATTGTCTTTGGAATTATTTTTTCTTTTTTAAATTTATATTGAAAGAAACAAATTTTGAAAACGACTTGTGAAAAATTAAAATAAATTATAAAGTATAAAGATAAATGGTCTTTATACATAAAATTTATTTAATTTACACATTGTTACAAAATGTTGGTTTTCAAATATAGTCAAGTATACATATGTGAATTTTCAAAACAGCACTTTTAGTGCTAATTAAGTTTTTGGAAGTAATCCAAGAACCGCCACATCAATATATGCGAATTCACAATTATATGCAATACTTTATACACCAGATATTTACTGTTAATTAATTGAAAATAATAATTACATTAAGTTTAAAAAAAGGGTATGAAAACATTTCGTAACAACCGAAAATTTTTAAAATAATAAAAAATTTTAATATACGAGTATATAAAAGTAAGATAGATTTCTCAACGATTACAACTCTTGTTTAAGATTCAGTTTTGTAATGATTTTAATTTCGTTAAATATCACGATAACATCAAAAAATATTGCTACATTTATAGATATCCCATCTACGAAAAAAATGTTAATGGAAACAAAAATTATGTAAGTTTAATACTAAACATTAAGTAATAACAAACTCTGTATGTACTAGAATGTTGATAAAATATCAATATTCGAGAAAGTAACGCTTTTCTTTTAGTTTTCTTCTTTTAAATATTTTTCAGAGAACTTGAGAGGTGAAGTATTACATCAAACTCAAATAATTATTTTCACGAACATTTTTGTTTAATTTTCTTAAATTCCGAAAAACTTTGAAATAGTGTTTTTATTTTTTTTAAATATTTTACTCTATATCATGTTAATAATTTGTGATATTGACAAATTTTCTTAACAGTTTTCTATGAACAAGAGAGTTTAAGAAACTGTTTAAATAAACAATTTCTATACTTTTTCAATTTTTTTTTTCAAGTTAATAAATTTTTCCTTAATATTGAAATTTAAACTTTCAATAATTGCTTTAGTTTAGTTTTATTGAAACAAAAATAATTTCTTACGATTACGTGCTTGTAAACAATTTAAAAAAAATATATCATTGATTTCTAATTAGTTTTGAATTTTTTTCCGTATTCCACATTTTGATCGCGATTTCTTTATTAAATCTTAAAACTAAAATTTAAGGTTTGAAGTTAAAGAATTAGGTTGACTTGTAAAAAATTAAAAACAAAATATTTAACTTTTTTTTTTAATTAGAAAGTTTTGTATTTAGTTTTCCCAATTATTTGAAACTTTCAATTTCTAAGTTTTAAATTTTAAGTTTTTGATTATTTATTTATTTTTTTTTTTGAACACAGTAAATCTTATTTAAATACAGTTATTTTATTTTTGTACTATGTATATATACGTATATATTATACATATATACACATATGTATGTATGTAATGTTTATCTCACAGAACCACAATATTAATAATTATTCAATAGTTTTCACATTTAATTTTATTTAATTACATATTTCATAATTTCAATTATACTCATATTTTCACGACTTATTAAATATAAATCATTTACGAAATAATTATTAGTAAAACAAAAAAATTTATTATAACTTAAATAATTTCCAATTTAAAAACGTACCATTGATTTCATTTTCGTATTTTGTATTTTCAAAATTAAAACAAATTATCGAAGTATTTATTTTTTTAATTATATATTATATCTTTTTCTTCTTGCTTATATTATTTGGGTACTCGAACCCGAACCTGAGAAGGTACTGGATGAGATGAAGGCTCGTTCACCTGCTTTTATATACGTTTAAATTTTGCCTATTATGGACGGATGATTGTATGAACGGATGACATGAGTATTTGTTGTTGCTGGTATTTTTGTTATTATTTGTTGTTAATCTTATTATTATTATTTTTATTCTCTGCAATAAAATACAAATATAGAGCATGTATGTGTTCGTATAGTTTTTCGTTTCCATTTCCATTATGTATAGTATATCACCACCCTCGTCGTAGGTAATTTTTTTTTTCTGCATAACACCTTTATTTTTCCAAAAGGTACATATACTCGTACATGCACAAAACATATTTTGAGTAATTGTAAATGGTTGGTTTTCCCCTGCATTTTTTTAAAAGTTTAAAATATAAAATCATAATGCAAAATACTACCTCTGGGCACTATACAGCCTGAAAATGTAACAGCAAAATGTAAGAAAAATTTTGTATGAAGAGTGTTCAACAACATACTATTTGCTGTAAAATATTGCTGTACTTGCCTGCATATCACAAAAAAAAAAGTATAATTCACATACATACAAATGTATATAAGTAATTCTACGTGTTTATGCCTGCTCCGAATTTAATACGGATTTTGGTTTACTCCCAATTTTTTGTCGTATAAACTCGATAATTCGGATTTTGGCTTAAGCCCAATTTATTTGGGTTTAATCCAAAACCCTCTACAATAAAAGCCTCCTACTGGTGTTGTGTATGGATTAGTAAGAAGTGCCATGTTTTGTTTTGACATTTTAGTTTCTTATGGTTTCTTAATAAGAGTGGTGGAATATTAGTGTAAAGAAATAGTGTTTTAGCTGAATATTTTTGGTTTTTTAAATAAAATATTGTTTATAAAAGTTTTAAAATATAATAAATTAGCAGTGTTATAATTTTTAAAGTGCACAATAGTCAAAAAAATTAAATAAAAAGGTGGAAAATGTTGTGCGTTCTTACCTACTTGTAAGAGAAAAAATTAAAGTATGACTACATAGTACATACCTATCTATGGTGAGGTTATATTATTTATATGTAATAAAGTGAATAAATTGATTTGATTTAAAGAATTTAATTTATTAGTTATCACAAATTAAGTGTCTATTTGCCTTCATTACACAATAAAGATTATGTACCAAATTATTTACTTTTTCATAGACTTTTTTTATATACATTTTTGTGATTATGTTACGATGTGAGAAATTGATTTGATTCAATAATTTAACAATTAATACAAACTTATAAATAAAATTTTATTAAATTAAATGAATTTGTTCTGTATTTCGTTCACTTTATTTATTTTTTTCATATATTTGTGTTTACATTTCGTTTCAATTTATTCACTTTTATAATATAACCTCACCATAGGTAATGTAGTCATTAGTCACATGTCAATATATAGGTATAGAAGAAAAAAGTTTATATTATTTATTATTCTTTAAACTTTAATTATTCATATAAATACATATATGTATCAGAATTATTATAAATTAAATTTTATTAAATCAAATCAATTTATTCACTTTATTACATATAAATAATACATATAACCTCACCATACTTTAATTTTTTCTCTTAAAAGTAGGTAAGAAGGCACAATATTTTTCACCTTTTTATTTAACTTTTTGACTATTGTGCACTTTAAAAATTATAACACTGTTAATTTATTATATTTCAAAACTTTTATAAACCATATTTTATTTAAAAAGCCAAAAATATTTAACTAAAACACATTTTCTTTACATCACTATTTGTACTACCAGCATTGAATGTTTTGACGTTTCAACACTTTTATCGTGTTTGATTGTGTTAGTGCAGAAAGCCATAACTCGGCTTGTGATATAGAGGGTTTTGGTTTAATCCCAATTTTTTTATATGTGTGTGTGAGGTAAAATGCAATATGGCGGATTCTAATTTTTATGGTGAAAGTGAAGCTGTCACGTTCTTCTTCTTTTTTTTATGTGAAGAAGAATAATATGTATACTATAAGTGTATAAAAATATCAACGTTTGCATGTACTTTTTTAATCCCAATTTTACCGTTTCAACGCTACTCCCAATTTAATCCAAAATACGGATTATTTTTTCATCGTATAAACTGTTAAATTGTTATATATTTTTTGATATTACGTATGGTGCGTTGCATCAATGTATGAAATAGTTGCTGTAGTAGCCAGATTAATTTTTCGGAAAAAGTGCAAATTTTCAGTGGTATATTTTATATTCCACTTTTTTTGTTCAATTTTATAAATGTATTGTATATTACGGTTAAATTAAAAATTTATTTTCAGACTTTTAATGGCATAATATAATCTTCATCTCACTTTCAGATATTGATAGTTTTAATGTTTGTGCTTTTTTCTCTGCTTAATTTTTATTGTATTTGTGTTGTATTTTTTAAAACAAAAAAAGTTTTAAAATAACGATTGAAAAGAAAAATAGCAAACCGTAGGTACGTAAAAAAAAAGTAGCACTTAAATCGAATACCTAATCTTAATAAATTAATTGTTATAATCAGGTAAAAATAAAATTTTTTAAATTTATTCGTCCTTCTCGTAGTTTCATTAGGCTTTCGTTTTTTTTATTGGTTTTTTCTAGAGTACGTTGTTTTATAATTATTTTATCATTTTTTTAAAGTTACGTAAAAATAATATGGTCGAAAACTTTTTCGAATAAAAATCTAGTTACACACTTATTATTTTTACATATTAAAAATGTGTTATAATTTTTTTTTTAGTTATAAAGGTTGTACCACTTTGTAATTGGTACTTTTTTATTGAAAATTTACTTTTATATTTATGTGCCTGATTAGGGAAGTGCATTTTTCGTTTACTAAAAAAAAGAAGAAAAATGTCTATAATACATATAATAACTTTTTTTTTTTTTTTTTTTTTTTTTTTTTTTTTGAAAATTCATGCTTGAAATAGTTTAAACGAAACTTATAACTAGGTACATGATTTTAGGCTTTTTAGTCACGATTATATTTTAAAAAAGTTACTCGCTTAAATCTTTTGTTTTTCATTTTTCGAATTTATATAAACGATTTGTATTGTACGAGTATCGTGTAATGAATCAAAAATTTTGATGAGAAATGCAAAAATTGATTTAAATATTGCCAATTTTGTTGATTCGCGATTAGGTATATCAATATTTTCATCTACATACCTCATAATATATGTATTTAGGAGTATGAGAGCGTATAAGAAAACTTTATCATTAAAAAGTTTATTTCGCAATATAATATTTTATAGTCAAAAACTTAATTTTAAATATAAATTTTTATACACCAACAATGCAAATAATTATGGTCTTTGTTTGATCTGACAGGTATGTATTTGTAGGTTGCAGAAAATTGAGAAGAAAAAAAATTTTGTATTTTTGCATGTTATCTGAAATATCTTGGTTTGATGTTGAAGAGATATTTTTCTTTTTGTTTTGTGTTTTATTCGAATTAGGTATATGTATACATATTTTTGTTTTCTCAATATAATTAATGGTGAGAAGTGATTTACAATTAAATTTGAGAAAGAAAAAAAAAGCACTGTTTCGTAATCACATGGAATGCAAGTTAAAAATGATGTTATAGATAATGAGCTACATCTTATTGGATGTATTTTTTGAAGGTTTAATTTAGCTTTAGTGTTGAAAAAAAAATCAAAAATGTATTAATAGAGATATTTTGTGTTTCTACATGAAATACATATTGGGTGTTGGCAATGAGAAATAATAATTTAATCAAAGAATTTTATCTTCCTTTTTTTTTGAGTAATAAATTATAATAAAATTTGAACTAGTTTTTTTTTTAAATTTTGCATTTTACTAAATTGCAAAATACTTTGACTTGGGTTTTTCTATTTTAAAACATAATATGATAATTTATTATTAATATTATTATATTGAACTGAATAAAAAATGAAAGTATAAATATATGCTCATGAGAAAAATTATTTCATTATAGCCTGAAAGGGGGCTAATTGAATATGTATATGTACGTACATATTTTAAAAAAATATTGTGTTTTATAAAAATTTCAACATTTTGGACTTTCAATTTTCAAATAAAAACAATTTGAATGACAAAAATTGATTATATGAATTAAGGATCTATAGACAAGAATATATGTATGTCGTAGAATTTGAAAATTCTTTTATTTTTGAGTATTTTTGAAAAATATTTTCTTCTTCTTTCGTCTTACACATATTTGTTTTCCTACATACGTACACGTATACACCCATATGTATTGTTCACAAGAATATTCGATATAAATTTTCTAAACTCCAAGGACAAAGACTAGTACCAAAAATAGTATATAGGAAAAGATAAACATTTTCATATGTCGAAATGGAAGCAATTTTATTTTTGCCATTACCTGATATCAGGTGGCAACATGTTGAAAATTTTCATTAAACATTCCGCATACACTTCGCATCACTTGGATACATAATCAAAAATCTTTATCAACAATTTTCAAATTTTTGCAACACTTGATCATCGTCTATTAAATGGTAGCAGTGTAGGAATTTAGAAGAGACGGACAAAATTTTGAGGGGATAAGACAGCACAAAAAAAGGAAATGTTGCTTTAAATTGCTTTACATATAATACAAAGCCTCCCACATAAAAAAAAAAGTCAACTTTTGAAGAAACGTTTTTGTTTTTTTACATATATTTCAATATTCGTCATTATATAATATATAATATATAATATACTGCTTCACACAACAGCAACATTTCCTTTTTTTGTGCTGTCTTATCCCCTCAAAATTTTGTCCGTCTCTTCTAAATTCCTACACTGCTACCATTTAATAGACGATGATCAAGTGTTGCAAAAATTTGAAAATTGTTGATAAAGATTTTTGATTATGTATCCAAGTGATGCGAAGTGTATGCGGAATGTTTAATGAAAATTTTCAACATGTTGCCACCTGATATCAGGTAATGGCAAAAATAAAATTGCTTCCATTTCGACATATGAAAATGTTTATCTTTTCCTATATACTATTTTTGCTAGT
The DNA here is from genome assembly GCA_932526495.1 of Bombylius major. Classification (NCBI taxonomy): domain Eukaryota; kingdom Metazoa; phylum Arthropoda; class Insecta; order Diptera; family Bombyliidae; genus Bombylius; species Bombylius major. The sequence goes on along the minus strand of OW052044.1, from coordinate 25,245,351 downwards.
ACCTACTGAGTAGTATTTGCAATTATATAAAATAAAAGTATACTATACATATTCATATGAAAAATAAAAGTATTTATATAACCAATTGTTAATAAAAAATTAGTGTGAAAATCAATACTTTTCAATGATTTTTAGTATTTTGTCTGTTTACTTGTTTAATTATTTTACTTGAATTTCTATTTAATTTTATTAATTGGTGGGTCCAATCATTAGCAACTTTTGATATAAAAGGCATTTTCATATAAAGTCAGTTATTATACTAAATTTAAAAAAAATGTGTAATACTTTTTTTTTTGATAAATAAATAAATAAATCTATTTTCACTTTCACTTTGTTCGAGCACAATATTATGAAAATTAAAATGTTAAAACTCAATAATATTGCACATTATATGATTTGCAATAAAAATACATGATTGCAATCATATTAAAATTAATAACTTTTTTTTATAACTGGTTTATTACGTATTTTATAAGTGAGTTACGTTATATGAATATTATGTTTTTGTGTATTTTATCTAGCATTTAAAGAAATATAATTTTAAAATGTTCTTTTATTAAACTTATAAAATTTTGTATAATTTTAAATGTGTATTTTTTGTAATTAATGCTTAATTATTAAGTATTTTATTTTTGTTTTTAAATTTTTCATATTTTTTTTGTTATTTCCTATTTTTTATTTGGCCTTTTGTTGCAAATTATATTTATTATTAATAGCAAAGTGTGTATTAAAAGTTGAATTTTATTAATTTTAAAATTTATTGCAATTAACGATTGAATGATTTTCACGTAAAAATTATTACGAAAATAAATTGTGCTTTATTTGTTTTATTTTAAAAATGTTTGTTTTTGATTGCATATGTGTTATAATGTTATTGTTTAAATTTAATGAAAAATAATAAATTAATATAATATGTAACTGTGTGGTTTTGCTTTAATGCACTTTTGTGACAAAATACATTTTTACATTTTTTTTAAAGCACATTTTCACTTGGTTGGTATTTGTTGGTAATCAACGTAGTCAATGGATTCCTTTCAAGTACATATGTACATAATATAGTATGTATGTTAGTTTTACTTTATATGTACGTTTAAATGAACTGAATTTTATTTTTAAAATGGGTCGTTAGATTATTACTATTGTCAATAGGGCTTTTGTTGTATATGTTGAAATTTTATTTTAATCGTTATGGAAACATATTTTCTGTATAAATTTTTAAGGGTAATTTATTATTGAAGCTAATGAAATCATGAGCAAAATGGGCACAGATTACACTAGTCAACAAAATTAAAATTTTTTTTTTGTTACCCGAATATTGTTGTGATATTTTGAATCGGTCATAGGAAGAAGAAAAAAAGACATTGGATTACTTTTGTTTTTTTGAAAAATAAAATGAAATTTTCGTATCAAATATATAAATTCTTCGCCCCTTTTATCCGTTGTTTTTGACAAAAATTCTAATGAGACCTAGTTTTTATGTGTAGCGGTGGTATAAGTACATACATACATCTTCTACTTACCCTAAAGCTAAGTATGCTAATCGGCGGTCAAAAAATTTCATATAATTATTTCTTAAATAATTTTGACAGCGCTCAAGAAATTTTGACAACCATGTGTTTGAGTTAACTAAACGTCAAAAAAATGTTTATTTAAAGTAATATTTCTGTAAAAAATATATTTATTTGTGCTGAAAAATAAATTCTTCAGATATTATGAAATATAAAGTTAAATTTTAAAGAATATTAAAAAAGAGGGATAAAAATACAACAAGCAACTGTTCGCTAAAATTAAAATTCAAAATTCAAACATGTGTTATTTACTCAACGACGGAATACGTCAAAATTTCTTTCAGAAAAAACTATCTGGACAATTTTTCTTGAGTAAAGTTTGATGTTTTGCACACAGCGCATTCTTTTGACCAACTCTTAAATTATTTGTTTTTCTGAAAATCAGCATACGGCCTAGAGAAAGAAACAAATAAAATTTTCTTGAGCCAGTACTTGACTTTTAGATAGGAAAAATATTTCTTGAACACCGTACTTTAGATTAGCATACTTATAGCTTAAAAGGTGAGAACAAAAAAAAAAATTTTTTTTTGAAAGAAAAAAAGTATTTATGAACATGCCATTAAAACTTCAAAAAGCTTTAAAGGGGAGAACACATAATATGGAAGAGTGTTCCACAATTTGAGTGTTATCTTAATTTTTAAATTTAAAAGAAAAGAAAAAAAACTGTTCATATAATTTAAATTATTCTTGAAATTACTGTTAACATTTTTCCTTACTTTATTATTGTTTTCTTGTTAAGTACAGCGTTAATACCTATGTACATACACAGTTTTGTACTTGAGTAGAATTACTATCTATAAAAGCATGATTGAAAATATCAATTAATAAATGTGGTCAATTATTATTAGATAGAACACAATTCATGATCTTTAATTTGGTCTACACTATAAATTTCAACAAGGTATAAATGAAATTAAAACGGTGTTTTATCTTCAAAAAAGTTCATCTTACCATTTCGGAAGTTTTTCTTGTGATTTTCTTTCGTTTTTTTTTTTGTTTTAGTATTACTTAAACAAATTGTTTTAGATTTTGAACTCACGTCATATATAATTCATGTCATGTGAGTCATGTAAATTATTATGGTATGATTCTTATATAAATTTCCGTAAACGTGTATATTTTTATTCATTTTAAATTGTATCGTTTTATAATATTTCGGCAAATTTATCTCAGAAGCTAAAATCTTTGAAAAGAAAAATTTTAAAATTCAATTTTTAAAAAATTAAAATTGTCATGTTTATTGCACTTAAAAGATTCACATAGGTACATACTACATACGTACACGTATGTATGTACATACATAGGCAAGTACCTAGGCAGGCTTTATTTTATTATTCAAAAAGACGAATTTATGTAATTACATATATGTATTTAGAAATTGAGTTGGGTGGGATACGATGTAATTTAAAAACTTAAACAATATACATACTTCAACTTTTCAAAATAATTCAAGTTTGGTAGAAGGCGAAAGATTTATTCAACAATAAAGGGAAGCCAGGATTTTTATTTCACGTTATGTATTTTTTTTTTTCGTTTTCGGAAAATGAGATTTTCTAACCATTTTGATACGTTTCTTCAGCTAAAAAATAACATAAATATGTATTTTTTTCAATGTAATTCATGTGTCGAATAATCTAGTTTATTACATATGTATATGGTATGAAGGGCTGTTTGATTCGAGAGAAGCAAATTCGCTCGGAGGCCAAAAGGCCCATTGCGAATGTCCTTTAATTTTGATTTTGTTCGTGGGAGTTGGCTTATCGCGAGACTATTGACTTAATTTTTCTAAATATTGAATGTTTTTGATTAAAGTTCGCACTTTTCAGTCAACAATCAACATTTCAACATCATGCTTTTTATAAGAAGTATTAAAATATATTTTCATTTTTCAATTTAAGATATAATAATAGTCTAATTATTAGGACATTTGATTTAAGAATTTTTTCGTTTTAATTCTTAATTTGATGCTAGAAAGTGTAATGTATATATTTTTAGAATTATGAAAATGTTATTTAAACAAAGTTTTTCCCATAACAAGTAGATCGTTTGGAATTTGATGAAGATACATTTTTGGCCCTTTCAACACATCTGTGATCCTTAATTACGTAATAACGGATGGCGTTATTGAACGCGGACTTTTTTTGTTTTATTGTACATATATATTTTTAGCCATCCATAATAAAAAGAATAATTTCGATACATGGGATACAAAAAAAAGTTACAGGCGAATTTTTATCATTATTCATAATATAAGCAGATAAAAAGCTATGATACATTGTTGCATTCTGAAACTTCGTTTTTTTCGAATTTTCAAATAAAAAAATAACAAAATTACTAGATTAAAGAATTCCGGAATTCTATAGGAAATATACACTAACACTGCGCATAACATATTGCATAATTATGCTGATATGTATATACATATACAAGGTGGTGAATGTTTTTATTTTTATGTTAAATAATTCTAGAATTTAAACAAGATTAAATTCAAAATCCCGTATTTTGTTAAAAGCAGAGTTATGAATACGTATTTATGTATATACATACCTACAATCTATATGTTCAGAATGCTTTTATTCTGAATTAATATGATGATTCAAAGATATTTTGAATCAATCAACACCAAAAAGAATCAAAAAAAAAAAAAAAAAAAAACAATGGAAATTTTAATTAATCAAGGCACATAAACCTTGATTTGTACGTCGAGCGTGCTATGGTACTTTAACAATAACACAATTTAGAGTTTCTCCACAGTGCTTCAAGCAGACTCACTTGAAGTAAATAAAAAGTCTTGGTTCACTGTTTCAACGAAACTGAAACTTTATTAAAAATTAATTTCTTATATACTAATAATTTATAATGGGTTTCAATGTAAATAGCTAACTAAGCAAAATTCTAACTTAAAATTAAAGATACAAAATATTAAACATTCTTCATACATTAAATTGAAGATAAAAATATTATGAATATGTATACAAAGAATTATATCATACAAATGTTCTTATGTAATAGCACATTCCATTGATCAACAAGTATCATGTTTCGTCTGGTAAAAAAGCAACGTAAACATTTATTGTGTGCAAATCTAAGTTATGATAATAAAATAATTGCAATTATGTAGATATATTATATTGAATAAAATAATGATATGAATATAATACAAAAATGCGACTATAATATTTAATTGTACAACAATGAACTTAATTAATTAACTTAATAATATTTTAAAACTAAAGTATTACTAACGCCCTAAATTGGTGTTATACATCCTCCGCCGCGCTGAATTATTATTCAGGAATATCAATGTCCTTAGACTGCCTATGTGAGTGTTCTGGAGATACGTGGTGAAACAGGTGACTTGATGCTGCTTCATAGTGATTTTCGGAAAAGCAATGAACGAAATCTCCATGCAAGGAAACCTGCTAGAGCTGCAATTAGTATTAATGATCCATAGCCAATTGCAACTTGATGAGCGTCATGTATGGTAAATGTCATTGGTATAGAATTCTTGAATTGTTGTAGTTCTTCCCTTATTCTACCAATTTCGTATACAGAAGATTGATATTGACTTGTGTAATTTAGGTCATATATAATTGTGTGATTCTTAATAATCCATTCGGTTAAATTAATTGGTGGTATGAATGATAATTTGGTGCTGGACTGATATGTGTTGTGTCCTTGAATTTTTACAAAAAGGTGCTTTATGAGACATTGATCATGAAATTTTAAAATTCCAGTGCCATTTAACATACATTGTGTTACGTTTGAGCCGCATATGACATCAATAGTTGATTTTTCCTTAAAGGCGTAGATCCATTGATTAGGAGAATTTAATTGAATCCAATGTGGACCATCTCCTAACTTGGTGATTTGACATTTTGATGGATGTGGAGTGTGATTTATGAAGTCTAATTCACATGCGCTTACTAACGAGCCCCTTCTATGCATGGGATGATTTTGTTTGCATAAGTATTGTCCATTTGAAATTAAAATACAAGAATGATGGTCCATTTCATCGAATGGATAGTACTGGTCTCTGTATGAGTTGATCACAAGATATGATGAAGATGGTTTGATTGAAACGAAGGTATTATTGATAAAAACTGGTAATGGAATGATTTTAAATAACTCGAAATCTTCGTAAGATGCTAGTGGTATGCTGATTTGAAAAATTATGTGCTTTGATGTGACTCTTTCTTTAACCGTTTATTATTTTGAAATAATCAAGTATATTATTTTGTGATATAGGTAAACGCAGCGAATGTGGTAATGTTGCTTTGATTTTCATCAATTCATTTTCTAATTGAGTAGAAGTGATCAACAAAGGATTAATTCTACCGTGGTGTGTATCTGCTAATATATCAAGTATGGATGATTGTATTTGTAATAAATTTGACACACTAAATGATGCTAATATGCTAATTGAATTGAAGGCCTGAGATATCCTTTCTTGTTGAAATTCAGTAATTATGCTACTAATTCGGTCATTAATTTGTTTTAAATGCAGGTCGAGCTGTTGAAATTGTTTATTTACTGATTCTTCTCCCTTTTTGATTACATTTAACGTGGCATCTAATATGGATGTTTGGTTACGTAAAAGGTCTTGTAGACGTCCTTCCTTGATGTGTATGTTTTCAATAGTTTTGGACATTTGTTCTGCGTAGTCTGAATCCAAAACACCGAAAAGAGAATTGGCCATGTTACCTATGAGGTTTATGGCTCCCCTTCTTTTTCGTGTTAGGTTCCTTACAGCCAAAAATTGGTGATTATCTTGTAAATGGCGTAAATGATTTTGATTCCGGTACAGAGTTCCCTTTCTTGCAGACGGTGACACATATCTTGAAGAGCTTGGGTGCAATTTTGAAGAAACTGGCACTCCTTCCAATATGGAGCCATGTTGAAAAATGTTATAAGATTCCATTCGCTTGAAATTATGGTTGCTGTTCCCAACCCTTCAAAATATATTCCAGGTTGATTCACAAATTGTGTTACTTGTATTGTTGAGCTGTGTGTTGGTATTATCAAGCAAGTCATGAGGAGAGTGACTGGAGCTGATCCTAATGAGATTCGTTGCCGTTTTCTTGCTTGCCCCTCCTTTTTTGAGGAGCCCTGAGTTTGAGAGGAACTGGAAGGACAATTGGATGGAGTGTCTTCCAAATCTGGGTCATTCGTATCAGGTGAGAACATGATATCTTCCTTTGCTGTTTCAACGGAAAGAGGAGCTAATTTGTGAATGGGACGACGAATTGTGCCATTGGCTGTTCTAATGTCGACCACTCGCACTAAGTCATCTTTTCCTCTTATAGCTGAAATTACACGTCCAAGTGGCCATCTTAGTGACGGTACATTGTCTTCCTTAACTATGACCATGTCACCTGGGATTATGTTCTGGCATTTTTGCTTCCATTTGTATCTACATTGCAGTTGATTGAGATATTCTGAGGACCAACGCTTCCAGAATTCATTTTTGAAATGATTTATGGTTTTCCAGCGACTGATTAAGTTGCCCTTGAAGGGTGTTGTGGTTGAATCAATTGTACTAGTTAGTGATTCTCCAATCAGAAAGTGCCCTGGAGTTAAAGCACTTTAGTCATTTGGATCATTAGACATTGGTGTAAGTGGTCTAGAATTCAAAATGGCTTCGACCTCAAGTACAATCGTCTCCAATTCTTCATATGTTAGGGAAGCTGTAGATAATGTTTGCTTGAGGAGGTGTTTAGCAGATTTGACAGCTGCCTCCCAAAGTCCTCCAAAATGTGGAGCTCGGGGTGGAATAAATTTAAAGTCAATTCTCCTGGAGCTGCACTCTGACATAATTTCATTTTGTGCTCTTTCTGATTGCAAGATTTGTTTCACTTCTTCTAATGAGTTCTTGGCACCAACAAAGTTAGTCGCATTGTCACAATATATGGTTTTACAATGCCCTCTTCTGGCCATGAAACGTCTTAATGCGCCTAAGAACCCTTGTGTGGTTAAATCACTAACGATTTCTAGATGAGTGGCCTTGGTTGAAAAGCAACAGAATACTGTAATGTAAGCTTTTTGTGGTCGTTTGCCTCTAATTTTGAAATGAATTTCTATTGGACCACAGAGATCCACTCCAGAATTTACAAATGGTCTTGCGGGTTGTACTCTGTGTGCTGGAAGATTGCCCATTAATTGAGTTGCCAATTTTGGAGTAGCTCTCGCACAAAATACGCAGTGTTGTACTACAGATCTAGCCAGTGTCTTACCCTTGATAGGCCATACTGTTGATCGAGCAATAGAAAGTAGGGTTTGTGGTCCTCCATGTTTGTTTTCTTGTGAAGATCAGCAAGCAGATATTTTGTTAGTGGATGTGAGTATGGTAGTAGCATGGGATGCTTAGCGTCATATGACAAATTAGAGGCCTCCAATCGACCGCCCACTCTCATTATGTTGTGTGAATCCAGGAACGGTGTAAGACTTATGAGACAACTGCTCCTTGTAACTTCTCCAAAATGTTTTAAATGTGTTAAATCTTGTTTGAATTCTGAATGTTTGATCTCCTTAATCATGTGTTTATATGCACTATCTAGTTCGGTGGTAGATAATGCACAGCCATCTTCTCTGTCTTGACCTGGATATTTAATACGTTGTACGAAACGCATGATGTAAACAAGGATTCGCTGAATCTTTCTAAATGAACTCTTACTGCCTATGGCTTCTAGAATAGATTCATAGTTATTGTCTTCTGTTTTTGTCTGTTCGTGTGCAGCCAAACATGTGGATTTTGTCCTTCTTTCCATATTCTCTGTTTCGTTGTGTATAGGCCATAATGAAGTTGAACCATAAAGAAATCGTGGTCCATAAAACCACAGATGTGCTGTAGGCAACTTTCTTGGCATAAGCCCTCTTGAAACTATATCTGCTGGATTATTTTCTGAGTTGACATGCCACCACTGTTCACAATTTGTTAATTGCTGAATAGTCGAGATTCTGTTGGCCACAAAGGTATGATAATCTGACGACGGAGAGTTAATCCATGATAGTACGATAGTGGAGTCTGACCATAAATACGTTGGTGTGTCCTTAAGCTTTAAATCCTTATTAAGACGATGTGCAAGTTCTGCAGCTAATTTTGCTGCACAGAGTTCAAGTCGTGGCAAAGTGGTTTGTTTGAGAGGAGCTATTCTTGATTTTGCACAAAGTAAACGCACTGTTATGCATCCAGTTGTATCTTGTGCCCTTATATATGCTGCTGCTCCATACGCCTTCTCAGATGCATCGGCAAATATATGTACTTGAGTCTCTTGAACTTGGTTGTTGCCATATACATGTCTTGGAAATTTAAATTTGGTGAGATCCTTCAATTCTTTTCTGAAGTTGAGCCAAAATGTATGCATTTCCTGGGGTAATGCAGCATCCCAGTCGCATTTAAGTTTCCATAAATTTTGTAAAAATATTCTTGCTGTTGTTGTTACTGGAGCCATCATTCCTAAAGGATCGAATAATCTAGAAATATCAGAGTAAGCGGAACGTTTTGTTATCTTGGTAGATTCAATCCATGTGGACTTTATGGAAAACTCATCCTCCTTAGGAAGCCATATAAGTCCTACCGTTTTAACACTGTTGCCAGTTTTATTTTGAAATTCCAATTGTAATTCTTGATCTTGTTGTGGGATGTTTCGTAACAGTAATGAATTGTTGCTGCACCATTTTCTCAGCTTAAGTCCAGCTGACTTGAGAAGTGCTAGAAGTTGTGTTTGGATGTCTATTGCTTCAGATATATTGTTAGTACCAGACAGAACATCATCCACATAGAAGTCTTGTTTGATTACTTCAGCTGCAAGTGGATATTTTTGATTGTGTTGCTCCGCCAATTTTTGCAAGCATCTAGTAGCTAGATAAGGAGCACATTTTGTTCCGTATGTTACAGTTGAGAGTTCATAACATTTTAATTTTTCATTGGAGTTGTTCCTCCACCATATGAGCTGATATTTTCGGTCTCTTTCATCAACTTGTACCTGTCGGTACATTTTCTCTATGTCGGCGGTAAATACATAACGATGTAATCTGAATCTGACCAGAATAGAGAAAATGTCATCTTGAAGAGTAGGTCCAGCTGCTAGTACATCATTTAGCGATAAGTTTGTGGTTGTCTTGGCTGATCCATCAAACACTACCCTTAGCTTTGTTGTGCTGCTGTCTGCCTTAAGAACGCAGTGGTGAGGAAGAAAATAATACGGCATATGAACCTCGTTGAAATTTATTTCCCTCATGTGACCTAAATCGATATATTCTTGCATGAAATTCTGATATTGAGTCATCAAATTCTTGTCCTTTGACAGTTTTCTTTCAATAGCTAAAAATCGTTGATAGGCGATGTCCTTTGATTCCCCTAAATCCTTAGGATTGCCTGCAAACGGTAACCTAACGATGAATCGTCCATCATCATTTCTTTTAACATTTTGAAGAAAGTGAAGTTCGCACTGTTTTTCTGCTGAAGTCCATGGTTTCTTGGCAGATTCAACATCATCAAGAAGCCAAGATTTTTCTAAATGTTGTTCAAATTCATCGTCATCGGTATATATTCCACAAAAGGCTTGTGTAAGTTTTGAATCGTGGATTTTGCCTGCAGCTGTCCATCCGAAAACTGTATTCTGTAGAGTAGGTAGTGTTTCACTGAGTTTTATTTGGCCTACTGCCAAGATTTGGTAATATAATTCAGCTCCAATAAGTAGATCTATGGTATTAGGTTGATTAAATTTCGGATCTGCCAAAGTTATGTTTGCTGGAATCTGCCACTTAGATATGTCGAAGGCTTGAGATGGTTGAGGTGAAGTTATAAGTGGTAAAACGAAAGCTTCTATGTTTGTTTTAAACCCGTTAACGCAAGATTCAATTGTAATGTTCACACGCTGCTTAGATTGTTTTTTAGTTGAACCAATGCCTTCAATATTCATGTCTTGAATTGTTTTTTGAAGACCTAATTTGGTTGCTAGTTTATGTGTGATGAAATTCAGTTGTGATCCTGAATCTAGTAATGCCCGGCAGCTAATAGATGTGCCAGCATTTTTGTATGCCATAATCATGACAGTACTCAATAGAACATATACATTGTTGATTGTTCTTGACCTTGAAGTCAAAGAGACTGGTTTTTTTGCTTGATTTTGTTGTTGTGCCAATTTTAATGTCGATATTGTACCAGAGGTAGTCGATTCATCAGGTTTTGTTATATGCAGCAATGTGTTATGCTTTTTTTGACATTTGGTACAACCTCTTGAAGAGCATGTACTTACCTTGTGTTTATTGCTTAAACAATTAATGCAAAAATTTGAACGTTTCACTATGGAGATGCGTTCATTGATAGGCAGTTGCAAGAATTTGATACAAGAAAACAATTGATGATTGTTTTTACATACAGGACAGTTAGCTTTGATAGTTGCTGAAAGAGTTTTGTAAGTAATTATGTGTTTCCTTTCTGTACTTCCCAAAGCCTCCAACGATTGAAATCTTGTCTCAATAAAATTGAGCAGTTCCCTTATAGTTGGAATTGCTCTAGGCTGCTTTAAGGCCTGCTCCCATAAGTTGTGTGTTGTTTTGTCCAATTTCTTGATTAAAATGTATACTAAAATTGGATCCCAATTTGTGGTATCAATATCCATATTCTTTAAAGCACAAAGACATTCTTGTGTAATGTCGTGCAAGTTTTTTAGTGCTGAAGCACTTTCATTTGTTAATGAGGCCTGTGAAAATAATTTATTCAACCAAGCTGTGATTAACAACCTTTTGTTTTCATAACGATTGCAAATGATTTGCCAAGCGGTCTCATAACTGTGATCTGAGGTGGTTAAATGTTGTATCAACCTCTCTGCTTCTCCTACAAGACTACCTTTTAAGTACCACATTTTCTGACATTTTGCAATTTGTTGCTTGTGTACTAGTTCATTGAACAAATCACGGAACTGATGCCACTTCAGGTAGTTACCATCAAATTTAGGAATTTGAATTTTGGGCAATTTCATTGTTGAGGAAAGATTTGTATTGAATATCGTTGTTGAAGCATTCTGTTGAGAAGTGGTTTGAATATCTGTATTTATACGAGCCATCTCCTGAAGATGTAACAACGTTTTGTGATATTGTTCTTCTAGATCAAAGTAGTCTTGTATATTGAAAGCAGCAGGTGTCTGGTCATTCAAATTTTCAACAATTCGCTGTTGCATACGTAGAAGTTCATTCCAATGTTGATCTAAAGCAGTTATTTTTAAGTTATAATAATTAGAATTGTGTGTCTGTGTATCAGTACTCAATGATGAACATAAATTCTTTAATTTGTTCATTAACATGGTATATTGTGTATGTATGACTGATATTACTTGCCCACGAGAAATTGTGTTGACTGTATTTATGATTTGTTGTGTATCTTCTGACGAAGTTTTCTTGTTGTTTATGTTATCTAAAACAAGTGATTGTTGTACAAAAGCCTTTGTATTACCCTCTGTAGCTATGTCTTGAGATTGTAGCCCTGCAGTCAATTCTTCTAATTTGCTATTGAGTTCAATATATGAGCTTAATATTTGATCATAGTACTTTGTTTCAAAGTACCGATGGTTAACATTTGCATAATTTAATCGAATTTCCTGATCTTGTGCTTCAAAGTCTGTCCATAATTTGTTGAGTGCTTGAGACTTTCTTTGCAAATATTGAAAGGTTTTTCTATCGGCTGAATCCTTTTTAAAATTTGTTAGAAGGCTACAAATTTCCTGCCCTGTAAGCTTTTGAAGTTCTACGAGCTCTTCCAAATTCCTACTCATTGTAATAAGTCAAAGAAATCACGTCGGGGTCACCAAAAATGTTCAGAATGCTTTTATTCTGAATTAATATGATGATTCAAAGATATTTTGAATCAATCAACACCAAAAAGAATCAAAAAAAAAAAAAAAAAAAACAATGGAAATTTTAATTAATCAAGGCACATAAACCTTGATTTGTACGTCGAGCGTGCTATGGTACTTTAACAATAACACAATTTAGAGTTTCTCCACAGTGCTTCAAGCAGATTCACTTGAAGTAAATAAAAAGTCTTGTTTCACTGTTTCAACGAAACTGAAACTTTATTAAAAATTAATTTTTTATATACTAATAATTTATAATGGGTTTCAATGTAAATAGCTAACTAAGCAAAATTCTAACTTAAAATTAAAGATACAAAATATTAAACATTCTTCATACATTAAATTGAAGATAAAAATATTATGAATATGTATACAAAGAATTATATCATACAAATGTTCTTATGTGATAGCACATTCCATTGATCAACAAGTATCATGTTTCGTCTGGTAAAAAAGCAACGTAAACATTTATTGTGTGCAAATCTAAATTATGATAATAAAATAATTGCAATTATGTAGATATATTATATTGAATAAAATAATGATATGAATATAATACAAAAATGCGACTATAATATTTAATTGTACAACAATGAACTTAGTTAATTAACTTAATAATATTTTAAAACTAAAGTATTACTAACGCCCTAAATTGGTGTTATACACTATACATACATACATACTATAAATATTATGTCAAAGCCCAATTAACGTACATATCTACATTGTGGAATAACAGATTTATGTAAATGTTTTAAGTCCTGGGTTTTGAATCTAGTGTTTTAGCTTCTGGTTACCATTTTATTTGTATTTTGTACGACTTCTTAATTTTATCTAGATCTAGAATAATGAACTAAGTATATAATTACCGCCTTTTATGTTTTTATATATGTATATCATCTATCAGAATAAATGTTCATTTTAATTATTTCCTTATTTTGTTAATGCAATAAATTTGTAGTGTGAAATTTTTCCATACGGTAACACATTTTTCACTCTATGGAATGTTATGTCCATTTCTACAGATGCTGTGATAGGAATAAAGTTTGCAATAATTGAGCAATGGGTCTATTTTAGATGGTCAGTATAGCATTTTTTTTAAATTACTTACATTTGTAAAAATAATAAAAAAAATTTTTTTTTTTACATTCGCTGATTGCTACTTGTACCAGTCTTCTAATAGATAATTTATATACATACATACATATATATGTATACATCCATACATATACTTATATGTATAAATTTTCTTTCAATTTTTGTACATACATTAATTTGGTATGATTTAAAATTATCTCAGATGCATTAAAATTCGCTTATAAAATCTATATATTTATGTATAGGGTAGAATACCCAGTAACGAGCACTGTTAAGGAAGATTCTTAACTTTTTGCCATGCCACGATTGAAATTATTTTTTGAAAAGTCTTAACAGAAGGTTAAATGACTTCTAAGAAAAGACATAATACTAAATATTTTATCAGAAAATTTATAACGGTGACGGAAATATCATTAAAATCATAAAAATGTTCAAAAACTCTTTAAAATTATTATAAAGATTTAAGCTATTTTATTACATAAATATTTACCTAAAAAACTATTTCTATATATTTCCAATTATCAAAAAATTCAAATATTCACTTTCTTAACAAAAACACTTAAAAAACACTACTATTAGGTATGATCTCATTAAATGTAACATTTAAAAAGAAACAAACATTTTTAGTTTAAAATTATTATCACATTGTAAGGATAACATAATAAACACCAGATGTGCAGCAAGGATTTCCCAAAATTTCCAAAAATATCTTAGGTTTAAGGTATAAGGTAAAATAAAGGTATGTGCTCATTACTGATGTAATGCTCGTTACTAGGTATGTTACCCTACTTGTGCATTGTGTTCTGAAATGTGATTGACCAGTATCTGTCTAGTGTCTACAATAGATTAATCGGGCATATGCGAAGATTTTTTCTATAACAGTATCAGTATAGTAGGAGTAACATTTCATCAAATTTTTAAAAAGTATATTCAGATGCTTATAGGGTGTTTTGGCATTTGACAAACAGACTTTCATGAAATGGTAAAAACTACAATCATATTATGTGAACATACATACAAATATTTATTTTGTGTACATAATATGTATGTATGTATTCGAAAAGAAATGAAATGAATACATAGATGCAGAATTAAAAGCAATTACAAAGGTTTTGTAATGTTGTGTAATTTTATTTTGTTGACGAGTATATCACATTGTAATTTATTTAAACACAAAGAGTTTATTAATGACACGAGCTTTCAATAAAATGGCTTTTAGTTTTTGATTCATGAGGAAAGTGAAATTTGGATGTACATACATATATACATATATACATTTTCATGCAAAAGTTATATAACTATGTACATATATACTTTGTTGTTCACCCGAATACGTAAATTTATCAGAAATACTTTTGTCCTACTTCTCCACTTTGTTCAAATATTTATAAAAAAAATTTCATAGTCCATACTCAATTTATCAATGTTGATTGATTGTACATATTACATACATCCATGTACATATTTATATGTGCATATATCGTAATTCGTATGTAATTTTGCACGGATTTCATTTTGTATTTATACTAGATTTATAATTTTTTAATAATAGTAGGTATTACTTTTATGAAGTAATCAAAAGACTATCATATTAACTTGTGTTTTGCAGACTATGATCCATTTTAGCATCTAAAGCATTTGTATGATGAACGATAACAATAAGAAAAACATTGCATGCTGTTTAAGTATGTATGTATGTACTGTATCTACATTGTAGACCTACATGAAATCAAAAGTAAAAAAACTGTAAAAACAGGTTACTATATATGTTACAGGTTGTTATATATGCGATAACAAAAAGCCAGGTACTTGATACAGTATGAATCTACATGTATGTACATATGTAAATAAATTATATACAATCAAACATATCCATACATACATAATATGTATTATGTATGTGTATTTATGAACTTTAAAATCTTTAAAGTGAATGGGAAAATTGTAATGATTTTTGTTATGCAATTTTCCAAAGTAATTTAATTGGACTGATCCGTAAAAATGATGCGTATGTATAGTGGGTACTTGTACAAAAATTATAAAAAAAAAAGTTACGTACATCGTATATTTGGAGATCGTGAATTATAACAATTATGTAGCGGATCGTAAATAAGAATAATTTATAATTATGTAGATTGGAACTGAAAAAGATGCAATGCGGTTATAATACTTTTACATATTATGAAATCCAATCAAATATTTTGGTATGAGGAAGGTTTAATTTAATTTTTAAAAAAAATTATGTAAAATATAAAAAGGCAAAAATATATAGTAGGGTAGTGGAACCATATACCGGACAGCTCTTGTTACCGGACACTATGAAATAAAAACAAAAAATTTGTGTACTTCTGTATTAACTCGTAGAAAGAAAAAAGGTCTATAATATAGCCAAAATCCTCTACTTTATTTTGATGTATTTACTTTTTATGTAGAATTTGTCACTTATGTTCTGCATGTTGATGAATGAAGACGTTTCGTGTCATAGTCTAAATTCTTATTTTTTTCTTAAGAAACGGTGGTTTGGAAAATAAGCTTTGTAGTGGTTTAAAATAAAATTTTGAAGATATTTTGATTAAAATAGTGATTTAGTGCAATTATGTAAGCAGAAAATTTAAAAAATAACTCAAAAATTTTAATTTTAACAATAATATTATGGTGTCCGGTGAAAGGAGCATTCTTTTGTGCAATTTCTTATTATCGGACACTGGTGTCCGGTATTAGGCTCCAGCAATTCATTTACCGGACACATACTTTTATCCCTATTTTAAGTTCAATTTCTGCCGATTTTTTAGAAAATTATATCCTGAATGTATTTTGAAAATGAAAAAAAAAAAAAAAACTATATCGAAACAAAAGAAAAATGAAGAACTATAAAATAAAGAATGCGATTGATGTCCTAGCTAGCATCATTTAAAATGTACTGATTTCAAAAACTACTTCCACGTATCCAGAAGTAGTTTTAAGTGCTTTATTTGCAAGAAACATTAAGACATATTATATTTTATTTTTAATTAGTTTTATAATCAATAATATAGGTCCTTTTTTTTGATTGAATCCTACTTTTTGTTAATACATATATACAATATATTTTTTTTTAAATTTTTGTTCAATTTAAGTTTCATAAAAATGTTTTTTAATTTTTTTTTGGTCAATAAATCTATAGATAATTTATTATTATTAACATTTTTCTATCTGTTTTCTTTATCAATATTATCAACTTTCAAGTTTAAACACTTCATTTCAGTACTGTCCGGTATTAGGAACCATTTCGTCCGGCAATAGGCACCAACTGTCCGATAATAGGTGAAATGTGAATTTTTGACTTTAAGTACTATTATTAAAAAAATAGGAATGTAATTTGAAAAAAGATTTATTGAAATTGAAAATTCAAAGGCTTTTCTATCGATTTGAAAAAGAAAATTTTCGAATACAATTATATTTCTTTGTGTAATAAGAAATTCATTTGACAAAGTCTCTTAAGTGTCCGGTATATGGGTCTTTTACCCTACCTATATGTATCTAAAACTTTAAAAAAATATATTTGGCATGAAAACAAAAACATATCTGAAATTATGATGTTTCAAAAAATTATGATACATATGCGACGTATACCTATGAGTTTAAAAAGTAAACATAATAAATAGAAAAATATTTAATTACAGTTCTATTACAATTCTATTCAATTAGAAAAAAGGGTAGCAAGTTGTACCTTCTTCTGTTTCATCAAAACAAAAAAAAAAACAAAAACTTTCTCTTCCAAATAGAGAAGTAATTGAAAGAAACACAAACGAAAGTTCATATTTATGTACTGATTGTAGAAGATGAATATCATCAATGTTTACGTGGACATGGCATTCGGTAGCTCAGTGGTAAGAGCATTATCCCGGCAAGGCAAAGGTCTGTGCCCTGTGGTTCGAATCCCAGTCGAATAGGGTTTTTTTATTCTTAGTCGACTACATGTTGAATTTTGTACTCATGTAAGCGATATAAAAAAATAATGACAAACAATATAATATGTACATATGTATCAACAATATTAAAATTAAATTGAATGAATCAAAAATATCTTTTTTCACTTCTTTGTATATCAAATTTATCTTTTACAAGTCAAATTCAGCTGAATTTCAAAGTTTGTTACAAAAATCAAATGTGTGCAAGAAATTTACTCGATGATTCTTAAAATCAAGAACACTTTATATGTGTATAATTATGACTGCAAATTTCACCTCTATAATTGTTACGTTTGAGTTTTGGCTATGTATTATTCGAAAGTATAGTAATTGTGAGGGCTTACGTTGTCCAGAACTAATCTTACTTATTCCAGATTTAATAGAATTGTACAGGAATAGTTCTCATTTTGTTCAGTTGTCGTATACTCTTAAAAGTATTGGAAATAAATCTTTAAATTATTAAGTACATTACATTTTTCTTAAAAAAATAGAAGACGTTTATTTGTTCGTTCTATAAAAGAAGAACATATCCTAAACTATCTATTTCTCTCTTAATGTTGAGAGTTCCAGTTTGTTCAGTGGTAACAAAGTTACAATCTACTTATTCACGAATATTTACATATGTATGTATGAATGAACCTACTTAGTTTTAGAAGATTGATGAAATTGACAAATAAAAAAATTCTCCTAGATTAAAAATTTTATACTTTATATCTTTTTATTTATTGTAGAAGTAGAATACAGTACGATAATTTATGTTGTATACTTTCATTGATATCGGAGTGTTTATCTCATTTTTGAATTTATTTTAATTTTCACTGATTTGAATCACTTTGGTTTGTTTGAAAAATTACTTGTAAATCTGTCCTGCAAATAAAAATATCTTGTAGTGGTACACAGCTTTAGTATTTCAACATTTTTAAATAATTTATGTAATTAATTGTTATTCTCTTTTTAAAAAATAGCTCAAAAAACTGTTTTTGAAGTTAAATTATAAGTAAGTAGCTAATTATCTTTCTATTTTTAATAGTTTAATACATACATATTTAATTAGATCAAAATGATTGGTCTTTGTTATGCACGATTGAGTTCTTCAAATAGTGACATTGATTTTTTTTCAACGCCATACCCTAGAAACTATTGAAAAAACAGCATTGTTATTGAAATTAGTTTTGTGTATAAACTCTTAAGTAAGGTGAAGAATAAGTCATGAAAATGTAAATGAGAAGTTTGTTTTTTAAATCACGAATAAGTTTTTATAATTCGTAGACATACTATTTATTATTTTAATAATTCATAAATTATATGATGCATTTTTTAAATTAACATTAAAAATATTATTTAATAAAAATTGGACATATTATGTATGTACATATATTAAAATTAATGCTTGCGAGTTGCGTGTAACAGTTTGATTATGCTTCAAAATAATTATGAATGTTAAGTATTAATTTTTTAATTCAGTTTTTTAATATTTGAATTTAATCTAAAAATTTTGGTTGATGATTGATTAGTAATTAAAAAAAAAAACAAGTATTTTTTAAACCTTGAAAAAATAAAAAAATAAATTACCCATCTTTAATTACTTTTTACATACAACATAATTCTGACCTCAATTCAAATTTTCGAATAGAAAAAGTGAAAACAGTATCTAAGTTAGACAGAGAATGTTTATATGTATTAGTTGTGTTGTGATGTGATATATAATCAATTTAATTTTCGGAAATTTTAACTTTTTATTTTACATTACCGACTATAGTTTTTTGTTATTACTTATTTTTTTTGTTTTATTTCAGTTTATGTCTTGTACTTATGTTTACATTTTGAGTATCACTATGTACATTTGTTTTAGTTGAAGGGGCAGGAGATAATTTTTAGTGCAAAACATCAATGATGTACATATAACAAGAGTTTGCAAATATAAAAATTAAATATTAAATTAATTTTGAGGTTTTTTACCGGAAGAGCATTCATATTCATATTTTATAGATGCAATTAATTGATTGTGAAAGTTGTAGATCGACTTTTAAATAATCTAAAATTATGTGAAGGGAAGATGTTAACGTTTCTCATTGATCAGTGACGTATGAGAAAATGATAATCAAATAAAGTGCAAAAATATTTATTTTTATATTTTCACTTTATGTGAATATACTCGTAAATGTAGCAAATGAAATTGTGTAAGTAAGTAAGAGGTACACTTTATTTAAAAATATATTAACTAATGGATACTAAAGTAATATAGACCGTCCTACATGAACAAAAAATAAAAATATAACAATAACAGGATTTTATATAATTAAAAAAAAACTAAAATCGTGTACCTGTGTTCATTTTTATACTAATTAGGTACCTAGTTAAAATATTTTAATAATTGTAACAAATACATTGGTCGACGAATATGTAATGGGATAATATTTTTGGAATTTAGGCTATAATTGTATGTATTCATAATGTAACATATGTAATTTTTTAACGTTATGAAGTAATAAAAATTATAAATTTATACACTACGTTATATATAAAACATAAAATTATGACCATAAAATATCGTTAATTTGCACGTATTTGTTAGATTTATTGAAAATTAATTAATATTATTTTTAAATGTTTGTTACATCATAAAGATTATACTGCGATAAAATAACAAACAAATTTTAAAGGGAAAAAATAAAAGTATTTTGGCAATATTGTGCGAAATCTTTTGAACTTTCAAATTTGATAAAAGTATTGAAGATTAGTTTTACGAATTTTAAAAAGAAAAACCAAAAATTTTTTTTTTCCAGAAACTATTGTGAGATGTTATAAATTTTAAATTTGGTCGATTTTCAGAATAAATTAAAACAAAACCTTTAAGTTTATATGATGTATAATGAAAAACGTTAAGTTATAGGTTAAAAATAGTATTTGGCAGTTTATCGACTTCTTAGGTTCAAACTGTTAGAATTTTTTTTTATTTTATTTGGAAAAAAAATATATAGGTACATATACATATATACCTATACATAATATTTACTGTTACATTTTGGACTTACATAATAGTTTGTATACTTGTGATATACATACAGGTGTCGCTCAAAACTAAGGGAACTACATGTAATAAAATGTTTTTCTTCTAGTATTTTAATTTTTTGACTTACAACTAATGAAACAAATTTTTTTCATAATTATTTGAACTGTTCTTTATTACATTTAACAAATATAATTTATTTATTACAAATAAAAAAAAAATTACAAAATAAAATTCATAAAAACTCTATTTTTCTTAAAATTAAAACTAAGGGAACCAATATAAAATTTCAATTAAAGTAAAAAAAAATTAAATTAAAATTAAGAATAATATTTTCAAATAATAATTAATGGAATTCTTTAATATTTCGTGGCATATCCTTTATTTTCTATTACCTGTCTGCACCTTTTAGGCATTGACTTTATTAGATTTTTCAGCAATCTCTTAGAGATCTTTTTCCATTCTTTTTTTATTGCTTTAAAAAGCTTTTTTTCATTCTGAAATGTGGAATTTTTTCTAACATTTCTGTTAATGATCTCTCAGAGATTTGCGATTGGGTTCAAGTCGGGAGATTGAGCCGGCCACTTCATTACATTCACATTAGAACTTGTGAACCATTGCTTTACATGTTTGGAGGTGTGTTTCGGGTCGTTATCTTGTTGAACAAGTTAAACAACAGCCTTGCATTAGTTCAAATCAAATTTTAAGAGATTTGAATTTGAACATCAGTGAAAATACTGTGAAAAGGAGACTCAGGGAAGCATGTTTTTGTTCTTACAGAGCAATAAGGAAACCTTACATTTCTGAAAAGAACAGACGTGCTCGTTTAGAGTTTGCAAAAGCTCATTTGAATTGGTCAATTACAACTTGGAAAACTGTGCTTTTCTCCGATGAATCCAAGTTTAACTTGAAAGATTCTGATGGAATGAAAAGAATTAGAAGACCGAAAGGAAAACGTCTAGATCCAAAATATTGTGTACCAACATTTAAACACGGAGGAGGAAAAAGTGTTATGGTTTGGGGGTGTTTTTCGGGTCGTGGAGTTGGACCTTTAGTTCGAATTGAAGGCATAATGGACAAATTTGGATACAAAACAATTTTAGAGGAAAAGATGTTGCCTTACGCAGAAGAAAATACGCCACTAAAATGGGTTTTTCAACAAGATAACGACCCGAAACACACCTCCAAACATGTAAAGCAATGGTTCACAAGTTCTAATGTGAATGTAATGAAGTGGCCGGCTCAATCTCCCGACTTGAACCCAATCGCAAATCTCTGGGAGATCATTAACAGAAATGTTAGAAAAAATTCCACATTTCAGAATGAAAAAAAGCTTTTTAAAGCAATAAAAAAAGAATGGAAAAAGATCCCTAAGAGATTGCTGAAAAATCTAATAAAGTCAATGCCTAAAAGGTGCAGACAGGTAATAGAAAATAAAGGATATGCCACGAAATATTAAAGAATTCCATTAATTATTATTTGAAAATATTATTCTTAATTTTAATTTAATTTTTTTTTACTTTAATTGAAATTTTATATTGGTTCCCTTAGTTTTAATTTTAAGAAAAATAGAGTTTTTATGAATTTTATTTTGTAAATTTTTTTTTATTTGTAATAAATAAATTATATTTGTTAAATGTAATAAAGAACAGTTCAAATAATTATGAAAAAAATTTGTTTCATTATTTGTAAGTCAAAAAATTAAAATACTAGAAGAAAAACATTTTATTACATGTAGTTCCCTTAGTTTTGAGCGACACTGTACATATGTACATACATATTAGGATTGTAGAAAAATTTTCATGTTAAATTCGTTTTTTTATATAAAATTCATCTTAAAATTTTTGTGATTTAGAAATCATTGAATCATTATAGGTATTGAGTAATTTTTTTGAAATAATATAAATACATTCTATTCACTACTTCACTACATAGGTACATACATATGTATAATATAAGATTGGAATCTTTAAAATTTTTATTACTTTGAAAATTTATGAAGTATTAACTTAAGTATTTACATACTTATATTAAATAACGCGTTTTTAGAGAATATTCATGAAGAAGCTTTTTCTATTATTACTATGATACTGTTACAATAGTTCTGTAGTTGTTAAACTTGAAAGTTCTCAAATATTTATTTAAAATAAATGTAGATACCAATTTGTATATTTTTAAAACAATTTGAAAAATTTTTGAAATTCTTTTTTTTCTTTTTCTCTTCTAAAAAAGTGTTAAAAGCCAAAAAAAATTTTTTGTTATGCTGTGTAAGCTTTATCATAATTTTTAATTACAATAATCATCGAATGCATTTTAAACAATAACATTTTTAAAAAACTGCAAGTAAAAGTCACTCACTCACACTACAATACAAAAGTAAAATATGGTACTATGTATGTACTATGATATTATTAGTACTATATTATTTTAATGATCCATTACATCATATTTTATTTCTATAATATCATCTTACATTTCAAGCGCAATAACATTAAAAAAAAAAAAAAACATGACAAAACTTTCTGTATAAATATGTAATAGTTTTCACTTTTGTTTTATATACATATGATACAATACAACGAGTACCTATGTACAATTTTTCAGTAAAATGAAAAACTTTATGTCATGCAAGACAAGTTCTGTATCTGCTCTAATTTACGTTAAACTGTCTTCTTTTTTTTTCTTAATAAAAAAAGAAAAATATAGTTCAAGAAAAAAAAATTTTTTAATAAATATAATGAACACCGTTCGTTAACTATAATGACTCTTATTTCAATATAAGTTTTTTAAAAATTTGATATAAAATGAAACATTAAATTATTTTAAATGACCTATACATGAGCATATAAATAATTACAATGTATGTACATACTGTACTTCTTTATGATTATTTCAACTGTAATTCGAGTTGAATTTCTGGTATTTATTTTTTGATGGGACCATGGGACGTAAGAATAAATATGTGTATATACGTGTACAAATGATCATAATACCTATATAATATTTGCATGTGAATAATATATTATGTACATATTTGTATTTAATAAGTACCCATTTGAGTTTTCTTTACGGCAATCGCATCAGTTAAAAAAAAAAGTACATACGAGTACATCGAATAAAAATTATGCAATTTAAATTGGATTTATTATGCAAAATAACCAGTTTATTACTATTTATCATTAAAACAAACAGTGTCAGATAGACAATGTAGAATGTATTGTATTCGTTCATTTTCAGCTATTATATTTTATGTATGTATATTTATGAGTATAAAACCAGTAATTGATTGTGAATGCCAAAGGAAAATATATAAATATTCATTTTTGTTAGTACTTTATTTTAGATAAAAGAAAAGATACATTCCCCATGTACTGTGTACCTACGTATACTTCACGTAAAATTTATATCCTTTTTTTTAGTTTAGTTTTTAGTTTTGTAAGTTTAACAGAAAAAATACATTTTTTTAAATAAACATTTATCAATTAAGGGTATGTAATTTTACAAATATAACTTTAATAAATAGTATTTGTAAGTAAATCATGAATAAAGTTTAAAACAGGCCCTATTGCACCAACGATACTAATCACTTATTATTTATCAACTAATCAAAAATAATTTTTTTGCATTTTAAATTAAATGGATAAATTTATTGTTAGCAAAAATTCGATATTTTAAATCTATAGAATTTAATATAAACATCCACCGTAGAATATAATATTCTGTAGGCGTAATAATAATGAATAGCAAATTACTTATCAATTCAAACAACTTATCATTTTGTGATAAGTCATGTTAATTTTTTAGTTCAATACTTATCATTTTAACTTAGCAAAAATTGACAAGTTTTTTATATTGATAAGTGTATAAGTTGTATAATTGTATACATATATATTCTATACGTAACGTACATAAGTAAATATTTAGTTGACTTTATTTTACCACACGCTATGTTTAAAAAAAGTAAAAATCTATTACATATTTTTTTTAAATTTCATCAAACCCTCTGCTTTAAATTTATTAAAGAATCCTATAATCAATTTCTTTCGTTCAAGGCTTTCTCTCACTTTAAATTCAAGTTTAAACTGGAAATAAATTTGAATTCTTAATG
The DNA here is from genome assembly GCA_932526495.1 of Bombylius major. NCBI lineage: Eukaryota > Metazoa > Arthropoda > Insecta > Diptera > Bombyliidae > Bombylius > Bombylius major. The sequence continues at coordinate 25,220,761 of OW052044.1, read as the reverse complement.
ATTTTCTAATTTAAAAAAAGGATAAAGTACAATATAATATATACCCTTTATTTGATCACGAAACAAAATTTTTTTTCAAAATATTGTTTGTCTTTTAAAAGTTTTTAGCGCCAAAACTATTTTTCCGTTTTCTTCTTCCTTTTTTTCGCTACAATATGTTGTTAATTTTTGACCTCCGCAACTATTTTACTCCCATTATTTATGTTTAAAGTATGATTTTCTTAGTTTAAGAATTTTGTTGCATACATGATAAATTTCTTAAAATATAGATCATTTTTAAGAGCCAAATTTAGTGAAATTTTTTTTCGAAAACAACAACAACATCGTCTGAAATGTATTTGTGTCTTCATCAACACAAGCAAATAAATTTCTGCTAAGTGTTGGTGTACATGATTTGAAAAAATTTCAAACCCAGTTCACCATCGATGATATATATTCCACCTATCTAATCTTAATGTCAACAGATATGTTCTCGTGCTCTAAGAATACAAACTTGATATATTAAAAATACGTTCTAGGTTAACCGGGTAGCGATCATATTGCATAGTAAAATGTGTACATCTTTTCTTTTATTCTACAGGCTACAGCTAGCAGACAGCTGTTATGCTATGCTATGATGAAGTTGTTATGTTATTGTTTCTTCTCAATCATTATTTTCCACACAGTACGTAGAATTTTACCTATACGTTGAATACTTTTCATTCTTTTATGAAATCTTTGCTGTTGCCTAATTTTTGACTAATTTGCTAAATAATTTTTAAATAAACGCTAAAAAACTGACAACACAATTATTTTGAACAGACTGTATGAATATATCATATCATATAAAAAATTATACTCATGCAATATAAACGGAAATTCAATTAGATGAAAAGGTAAATTAAGAAACAGATTGTATTTTGATTTTTGGGGATCTATAATTTCCGGTTGCAAACATTCGAAATAAAAACACCTACAACACCTTTACAAAACTCCCTTCGACAAACAACTTTTTTTTGCACCTCAATGATCCTTGAAAAAAGTAAACATGTTAATTCTTGAACTATTTTCTGACTTAGTGCATTTTATTTGACTTGAATCGATGCAATACAGCCTGATATATAATAGTTCAAAATTAGAAAGTCACATATCCTTCCATGTAAAAATTTAAAAAAATAAAATAACTCAAAATTTTTGAATTTTACATAAAAATTTTTTCGTATATTTATATACAATACAATGTGCACAATTGTAAGCTGTAGGCATAGTGTAAGTATTAGTATCTACTCTTTGCTGTAGGTGGTCACTTTGAAGTCCCAAAATCGCAAAACAACCTCACTTTGAATCCTTGTATTTTTGAAATAAAGGACTTTTTCAAAAATCTGTTTCGCTTAAGCACCATAATTCCCTTAAACCTATCATATTCGAAATTTCATGAAAATCGGTTGAGAAATGTAGGCTGTAGGCGGTCACTTTGCAGGCCATTTCACTAAATTTGGCTCTTAAGAACTATCAAAACCAAAAATCAACTTTTTCACCATATTGATGTGCATTGCATCATATCAGACAGAAATTTTTCTTTACAAAATTCCAAATAAATGAATGAATTAATTAATTCATACACAAATAAGATCTTTAAGTACGACAGTATTCAATGTTTTGTTCGAAGGACTTTATTAGGATGTCATTAATTGCAGCTCCTTTATCGTTTTTCGGAGTTGAAAAGTACGCTCGCACAACAATTCTATTAGCTTTTCCTTGATGTTACCTATATCAGCATATATTGTAGCAGTATTATTTGTGGTAGAAAAGTAACTACTACACCCAAATCTAAAGAAACGTTGTTTTCATGATGCAAATAAAATATTTTATTTTTGTGTTGTTTTTACCTTCGAGTGAAGAGTACATTTCATCGTCTACTTTGAACAGTATCATATTTTTATAAAGTGCAAGTGCATGTTTCCGAAAATCTGGCCACAAATATGAATACATTAATCATGATCTTTTTTGTCTGCTCTTGTACCTCTTGGTCTTGGTATACTGTTATTGTTATATGCATCGACCTCCCAAAGAAAGCACTGTATCTTCAAGACAAACCAAAAATTTATTGTGTATACTTCATTAAAAATGTTTACAATACAAACTTTTATACCCCATTGTCACATGTTTAATTATTTATGTTTTAAAGTAATTTTACCGAGTCAATGAACCTTTAAATAATTTTGAACCCACTTAGGGGTCGTATTTTAAAAAATCCTTTCTTAGTGGGTGTCCACCTCATTAAACACAACATACTTTCCAAATTTCACAGTTCTACCTTTAGCAGTTCTGGATCGGCAATGATGAATCAGCCAGGACATGTTTCTTTACACAAGTACATTACATACATGTATTTATATGTACATATGTGCATATGTATATATAAATACATATGTATAAATATAAATACATATGTATATAAATATAGACTAACTGTTGCCCAGGCTGCGCTTGCGTATATTTGATTGAGTTTTTTTAGTTTTGTTTATATTAATGATTTCTCATTAAAAAAGGATCATTATAATCATGCATATCAAAAAAATCAATCATCTTACTTACATTTGTAATTTTTATTCTAAATATTCAACAAATTTTCTATATACATATAGTATAATCTTTACAAATCTCAAGGGGAATTCACGTGGCATTATGCATAGTTATTATTTCTACTAAACCAACTAGAAAAAGACAACATTCTTCTTCTGATGTAGGTAATATGTTTCCAAAATTTCTGGTAGAAATACATATCAAATAAAAATGTTAATATCATAAAAACTAAAATCATAAAATTTTCATAAGCGAGGTTATATCGCATTGTCATCCAGTTCTAAGCTATTTTCTAAGTTTCAAGCCTCTTTCTCATCAAAAAATTGGTTTAAAATCAATTTTTGAATTTATACCAAGAAGACAGACAAGAAAGCAAAAATGTTTAAATAATAAAATAGTTTTCGTTTTAGCTTTCACACGATTTAATCAGAATTTTGAACAAACCATAAGTTAACTTTTTGTTAGTAATTTTGTTTTAAATTGTGGAAATTGTGGATATGAGATTCTTGGTTTTTCAAAAGCCGAAGAGAAACATATATAGAAGATACATATGTAAATACGAGTATGTACGATTCATATAGATATTGGAAATGTATAAACGAACAAAAAGTATAAATAAATTAACATACTATTGATGCTTTTTGTTCTATTATCTTTGATAAATAATTTTAAAATATTATGTACATATTTCTGTTGAAAAAATTTAAAATCAATGCCTAAAAATATGCAATTATATAAACATTTAATAAGGGAATTATAAATTTGAACACGAATTTCCATTTCCAATGTAACATTTAATATCTAACTGGTTTCAACAAAATTTTTTTTTAAAGCATAATAAATTTTTTAATCTACAGGACATTAATACTATCACCATCTATTACTGTCAAATACGTTTATTATGTTAGTATATGTATACATTTTCGCAATTTTGACAATTGATAAGGATAACAATAAAGAAAACAATGCATTTCAAAATAGCCTTTATATTTGTATTTGTCGTGCTATAAATCATATTCATATTTTGGATACCGCTCAGCTTCTCTGTTTCTTTCAAAGAATACAACAAATTGTTTTGTATACCAATATTGTCTCCCACAAGACTGCTAACAGACAGATCAATTCATAGTATTACCATAGTGTAAGGTAGTGTTTTAACTAGGAACAAGAACTGATAAGATCTCAAATAAATGCGCAATTTCTGCACTAATACACATGTATCTGAGTTAAAAATAGATAGCAAGAAAAATCATGATGAGGAACTGAAAAAGAAGATTCGTTAAAGTTGTATTAGTGATGAGAAATATATATATATAATATATCACAACAGAACTGATATTGATAAGGTAATCATATATATGATACAGTATACTTTGCTTTTTACCTACAAAATTTGGCGCGATCTAAAAATTCTAATAAAATTAGAAGCCACGTGCTAGTGATGAGCAATTTTTCTAGTAAATGAACAAACACATGTTAAAGTGATGAGCACGTGTTTACTTGCGTGTAGAAAATAAACCTATACAAGTAAAAAATGTTTGTGAGATAACAAAAAAGGTTGGGCTTAGTTTTTTCTTGTCTTTTTCAGTCTTATGCATGTTTTTCATTTATAAGAAAAAACAAAGGGGATATTTCATTCCCGCTTGAAGAGATTTTGTTTTTTTTTTTTAATTTAATTTTTTTTTTAGTGATAATAGTATATATTTGTACTCTTTTTTTGTTTGCGTCCTTTTTCATATACCGTTACCCGAAAGTTATTCCTCTTTATTAGTATCTACTCTTTGGTATTACCACAAAGTAGCTACTAACAAGAGGTACACATATACTAGCATGAATATCAGCAAAATTTTAAAAATTTCAAGACCTGTGCGGGAAGTGTGAGGGACGAAAAGCTTCTATCTCTCACTCTCACCAAAAAATATATGAGAAAACTTTCGTTTATTACTCAGTTGCTTTTAACACAAAATATTATTTTTATTCATATAACACGTAAATATACATACGTAGTTTCTATTATTCATATCCTTCTAAAAAAATTTTACTGTATGCAATATGCATTAAAATATAGACATAAAGATATAAAGAAAAAAAATATTCAACTTGTACTTTTTTCTCGATTCGAACAAAAAATTATACCCACTCCTTTACACTAAACGAAAAATGTACACATTATTAATGAAAACTTTCAGTGATACTATTAAATTTTCATAAATTTTCAGCCAAAGAAAACGTTCATTGTTACAATGAAGTCTGATTCATTCAACACTTGAATTTGTATCCAATGAAAAGTTTCTTTAGTTCAGTGATAAAATTTCATTACCAGAATGCAAGCTTTTCATGTACATAACAATTTCTTTTCATTCTTAGTATGAAACACTTTCTTCGAAATTATGAATTTTATCTTTGTAATTATTAATATTTTTCATTATTTAAATGAATCAATTTCGTACTAGTAATGAAGTTCATCACTGAAATGTTGAAAATTTTTCTTTAAATTTATGAAACATTTTCAGAATTATATGAAAATCTTCATTAATATAATGAACAAATTCCACTGTTCGTAATGCATGAATGCAAACTTTTCATTCACACTATGACTTTTTTTCATACCGAGGATGTAGCCCTTTCTTCAAAACTATGAAAATTTCATTGTCATTGTGAACATTTTCTATTATTATTTTAAATATTTTTTATTGTCTAAATGAATCAATCTTATAGCAATAATGAAATGAAACCCATCACTAGAACTGTGAAAATCTTCCAAGATATGAGTTATCTTTACAATTATTATGGACGTTTTTCTTTGGAATCATGAGAAAGTAATAAGAATTTGTAATGTTTTTTTTTTTTTTCAAAAAAAGACTGTTTTATGTATTTCACTTAAAAATCTTTATTTTTCATGAAAATAAAAGTACAATTAAATTTTATTATTTTAATTTTGTTTTATAAAATCTATTAGCATGCTATCTTTGGAATATTTTTCTTTTGATTTAATATTATAAAAATAAATTTGAATAAAAGTCCAAAAAATTTTTGCTGCTACTGGATATTCTAAGTTAAACAGATGAAAAATTTTAAAACATATATCTACTGCTCTAACAAAGCTTTTAAAGGGAAATTTAACCTCGTCAAAATATACAAAAATTTCATTAAATGATAAGACGTCATCGCCTATTACAATAATAAAAGGCTGGATATTTTTGCTTTTTGATTTCAAAAATCTTATTTGCTCTTCTAATTCAACATTAGAACTGCAAACCAAAAGAAATGACTTCTGTGAATCAGATATTGTAAATCTGGTAATATCTGATTTTCCATCGGAAGATTTTTTAACAGTTCGTTGTGTTGGGATCAAATAGCCGTGCATAGCCCAAAGTAAAAATGCGTCCTTTTGATCTGTAATTACAAAAACAATCTTTTGAATTTTCATTTTAAAAACATTTGGCAGAAATAACTTACTTCTGTTTGTTTCAAGATTCTCGAATTTCTCTAAAACAGCTTTAATCTGTTTATCTTTAACTTTGTCCTTCAAAACAGGTATTAATTTAATTGTTGTCTCTTCCCAGTTATCCAGTATACATGGATTATTCTCGAACAATATATTAAAATCTATGTCAATCTGAAAAACATTAGAATATTTATAATATTATTTTGTATTATACCATATTAAAATATAAGTAAAAAATGTTATTACCAAGCGAGAGCCGGAAGGTCTTTTGTATTCTGGCCATTTTTCTAAAATTTCGTAGGTTGACATGACTGATGAAATTTCTGATAATCTGTATCGGCTACATGCTTTCCATAAGCTGTCGAATTCATCTGACGATAACTTGTCGTGCTGCAGTGATCGTTTTATGGCTATAGCATCTTTTTCGGTCTTTGTAAATCATTTCCATGTTGGAAACTTTATGGCAATTCGTGATAACAGTATCAATATTTTCATTTTATTTTCACAATTTTTCAAGTAGCGCCGCTATTTTTTCGAACGTAGCTGTAAATAATTCAACTAAATTTCCTACATATATGTATGTAGGTATTTATAACAACCTTACCTGCAAAGTATGTACCACACAATATAAATTTAAAAAAAAAATAATCACTATTTTAATTTTTTAATTTATTATTAATTATATTTAATATTTAATATATACTTATGTTATTCTTTATTTAAATTTTGAAAAACAAAAATACAACACACTACTTCACTCGTGAAATGTTGATCTGAACTGACTGAGTTATTATTAGTTATTACCAATAACAATATAAATTATTAATTTATAACTGTGCAAAAAGAGCAAAAATGTTGTAACTGATTTAAAAGAGTCACTAATTTCTTTTCACGCTAGTGCACTTTTCATCAGCAGGTAATGAAAAATTTTCTAATATTTGAAGAACATCATTGTCAGAAACGTGTTCATTAACTGCGTACTTTATCTAAGTATATGTTGAAGAAGAAATATCGTTCGCTCACAATTTTCTAAATTAAAAAGAAAAAAAAAGTTACGGTCAAACATTAGCCCATTCAAACTTTGAAATATTTCATTGTTACAATGAAATAGATCATTAAAATAATGAAAGTGTTCGTCCTATTTATGAAAATTTCATAATGACTGAAGCTGTTGTTTATTTATGAAAAATTTCATTGTAGCAACGAAATAGTTCGTTGAGACAATGATATTGTTCATATTGATTATGATGATTTCATATAAACTTTATTCATTACAGTACTGTAAAATTTCATCAAATTTATAAAAAGCATATCGTCAAAATTGTGAAATCTTTCATCAATATTGTGAAATAAATTCTACATGATATGTTTATATGAAAAAATATTAACTGTGAAATTAATGAAATCCTTTTCACTTTCTTAATGAATCACTACATAGACAACAGAATATCTGCCGTACAAAGGACAATCGCGTCAATTACATTTTCACTCATTTTGAGTTAAATATATTTATGATATAATATATAGTTATATATATGAACTGAAGGAAAAATTCTCTATTAAAAAATATGTCTATATATTATATATTATATATATAATTTAATTTTTCCACTAGTTCATATGTATAACTATATATTATATCATAAATATATCTAAGTCAAAATGAGTGAAAATGTAATTGACGCGATTGTCCTTTGTACGGCAGAGATTGAGTTTTACGAAATTTTCATAGCGTGTATGCATTTTTCATTGTTGCAATGAAAAATATATTTATGAAATGGTTTCATTTATTTTATGTCAAGAATTATTTTCAGTGTAATGAATATGTATGTATTGTTTGTTCATCTTTATTGCGATATATCAGTGAACGTAGATTTGGACTGCTGCCACCGTCGCAAACGAGTTTATAACCGGTTTTAACAACTCCTGAAAATACACCTGATGGTGGCACAACCAAGTTGTAACGAGCGTGAGTGTATTACAACCGTCAGCTAAAATTATTTTAGACTATTCTTATTATACCAAGTAGGAAAAAAATTGTTACAACTAGCGCATTACTACCAATGTATTCTGGCTCTATGAAAATTATATTCCTAATGGATAGGAGATCAGAATAATCAATAGGCATGTTATTTTATTTTCTTTCACATTATAAAATATCTAATGCTAGTTTTTAATATATATTTTAAAATGTACATACAAGCAAACAAAAACAAAGTTTCATGTATACATTTCTCATATATATATCCCTTCTAAATAACCAACAAAATACAAAAACATACCAATAAGTGAAAAAAAAGAATGCATATATACGATCATAAATAATATGTATGTGTTGACGACATATTACGTGTACGTTTTAACTATACGCATTTGTATTCAATATTATTTCTTTCAAGAAAAATAAAAAAAATTTAGTGTGATATTTTTTGTAAATTTTTCTCAAACACATACACACATTTTTTGTACGGTGATTAACTATATTATTGGTCTTTTGCATTGAAAAATATATAGAGGTAAAGGATGAAGGGTAATAAGGAAAAATAATGTGTTTTTTATTATTTTAATTATTATTATTTATAATACTTCAAATTGTTTTTTTATATATGTATGTCGTCATTATATCCTTTCAAGCAATCCTATTGGCTATACGTAAATCACACAAATTGATACTATTGCCTATTAGAGATGATTTTGTTGAGATTTTTTTTTGCTAAGAATTATGATTTCCTATTACAAAAAAGATTTTTAGTACTGTAAAATTTAGGATTTTTGATCGAATTTATGAATAAAATTATTTTCTAAATGTATCATTTTGATATTCGACCTGGGGGTCGATTCTGTTTCGGTGAAGTGAAAACATGAGAAAAAAAGTTTGCACTTGACGTTTCACACACTGTTTTCACTTTTTCACTGCACAGTACCCAAATAAGCGATTCTTGTTGCGTTCGTGCAAACATAGTGCTGAATGAGGCGCTGATTTAAATTTTTTCACCGACGTGATATGAGAACTGTCAAATCAAGTAAAAAAAAGTTGTGTTTTTGTATTGTTTATTGTAAAAACTTAGTTACTTTCAGTAATCAACGAATAAATAAAAGATTATTTTATGTAATTTCTTTCAAATACATATTTTATTTTCGTCATTTAAACTTATTTAAACTAAATTGTAATCTTAAAAATAATGAAATTTGAAACCTCATTTGAGACTATTAAAAGCAAAAGTATACCTATTCCATGTTAGATGGTTTTGAGAAAAACAGGAAAAACGTATAACTTTTAAATTAAATGCAATTTTAATAATTTTTTTATTTTATATGAGAACTCTAAGCTTCTGAATTTAATTCAAACATGGATTTTAAAAAATCAATGTTTAATTTAGTAAATACTAGTAAGCAAATTTTAGAATAGTTATAGTTTTACTACCAACATTATGTTGGAACAGTTTAAGTTTTGCTTCCAATGCCAAATTTTACAACCATTTTTCAGGGGCATCAATGCAGTTTTCAAAATTGAAATTTTTCAGATTAAAAGCCTTCAACACAACGAACATTTTGCCATCATTAACTCAATTTTTTCAAAAAGTGGAATAGATCAACTTTTGCTTTTAATAGTCTCATTTATACTATTAAATCTAATTTTATTAATTCTAACTCTTTTTTTAATGTAAACTTAATTTCTACTTTTCCATTTCTTTTATTTTTTTTCTTTTTATTATTAATAAATAAAAATTTTAATGACAAATTTTTTTTACACTGATACTTTTCACAGTGCAAAAAATATTTTCATATGAAAACTTTTTGAAATATTTTTGCACGTTTACACTGTATTAGAATCGGAATTCGGAATTAGCAGTGTAAGCGTGTAAACTGTTTACACGTTTTCACTTCACCGAAACAGAATCGACCCCCTGATAAACCATATGCAAATTAATAAATTTTACATAAAAATCATTATCAGAAATTTTAATTGTGGTAATATGCAAATTAGAAGTCTTATGTATGTACATGATCATAAATGTTTTTTTTAAAATATCCTCAGATCCTATATTAAATTTTAAAAAGAAGAAAAGCAATCGTTTACTTTAACCACGGAGCAATATATATAGAGGAACACTTAGTACTGGCTCGAATGTAGGCAAAATTTTTAAAATTTGATGACCTGTGCGGGAAGTGTGAGGGACGAAAAGCTTCTATCTCTCACGAAAAAATATATGAGAAAACTTTCGTTTATTACTCAGTTGCTTCTTACACAAAATATTATTTTTATTCATATAAGATAAACATATACATGTATACCTAATTCCTTATTCATATCGTTGCGTTCTAAAAAAATTTTTTCTGTATACATTGAAATATACGCATAAAGATATAAAGAAAAAAAATATTCAACTTGTAGGTACATTTATTTTCTCGATTCGAACAAAAAATTATACCCACTCCTTTACTGAATATGTATGTACATACGTGTGTATATATTTTGCTGTTTGAGAAAGCAAATATCTATCCCTTCCGAAATTTTTTTTTCTTTTTTCAAATTTTAAAAATCATTTTAAAAATATATTTTTATATTTTTCTAAATTTCTATATCCAGAAAATTTTCGTAGTTTGTTCATCTTCATTGACAAATATGAAAATTTTATTCGTGAAGGATCAGGAGATCAGAATAATCAATAGGCATGTTGTTTTATTTTCTTTTAGGTACATTATAAAATATCTAATGCTAGTTTTTAATACATTTTAAAATATACACACAAGCAAACAAAAACAAAATTTCATGTATACATTTCTCATATATCCCTTCTAAAAACCAACAAAACACAAAAATATACCAATAAAGTGAAAAAAAAAGAAAAAAATGTACACGATCGTAAATAATTATGTATGTGTTGACGACATATTACGTTTTAACTATACGAATTTGTATTCAATTTCTTCCTTCAAGAAAAATAAAAAATATTTAGTGTGATATATATTTTTTGTAAAATTTTTCTCAAACACATATACACATTTTTTTGTACGGTGGTCGGTGATTATAGTCAAAATAATATGAGTTGGCGAATCTCGCGCATGTCTTACATGTGTTACTGATCTTCTTGTGTATACATATACGAAGGAAGAAACCTACTTTCTTAGAATTTACTACAACAAAAATGCATGTTTGTAAGTATCTTTTCTTCTGCGCATAGTTTTCTAGTACATTATAATACGATTAGGCATCTTTTTTAAATCGAGCTATACCTATATTTTTGGTCTTTTGCATTGAAAAATGTATAGAGGTAAAGGAAGAAGGGTAATAAGGAAAAAGAATGTTTTTTTTATTATTTTTATTATTATTATTTATAATACATACTTCCAATTGTTTTTTATATGTATATGTCGTCATTATATAATTTCAAGCAATCCTATATTGGCTATACGTAAATCACACAAATGACAAATTGATACTATTGCCTATTAGAGATGATTTTGTTGAAATTTTTGTTTGCTAAGAATTATGATTTCCTATTACAAAAACGATTTTTAGTACTGTAAAATTTAGGATTTTTGATCGAATTTATGAATAAAATTATTTTCTAAAAGTATCATTTTGATATTCGACCTGATAAACCATATGCAAATTAATAAATTTTAAATAAAAATCATTATCAGGAATTTTAAAAGTGGTAATATGCAAATTAGCAGTCTTTTAATGTATGTACATGATCATGAATGTTTTTTTATAACTATGTATCACCAGATCCTATATTAAATTTAAAAAAAAGAAAAAGAATCGTTCACTTTAACTTCTCATATACATATGCACCTACATACATATATGTACATTCCCATGCCCATTCCTATACTCAATTTTGTATATTATTTTGTATATCAATTTAACAGTTTATACGGTGAAAAAATAATACGGATTTTGGATTAAATTGGGAGTAGCGTAGAAACGGTAAAATTGGGATTAAAAAAGTACATGCAAACGTTGATATTTTTATACACTTATAGTATACATATTATTCTTCTTCCACATAAAAAAAAAGAAGAAGAACGTGACAGCTTCACTTTCACCATAAAAATTAGAATCCGCCATATTGCATTTTACCTCACACATCCATATAAAAAAATTGGGATTAAACCGAAATAAATTGGGCTTAAGCCAAAATCCGAATTATCGAGTTTATACGACAAAAAATTGGGAGTAAACCAAAATCCGTATTAAATTCGGAGCAGGCATAAACACGTAGAATGAATATTATTATAACAAAATATAAAAAAAAACCTGCTTTCACAAATACTATAAAATTCCCATTAAAAAATACATTAAATATACATGTGTATGTACATATACTGAATTTAAAATCCTTTAGAATCACTAAAGAAAATTACAACAATTTCTTATCCTCTTATATTGTAGAGCAATTTGTGTATAATTTGAACTGCTTTGAATTCTGATTGCCTGGTGTAAAAATAATTTTTAATGTCAGAAAATTAAGATTTTTTGATCGAGTTTTTCAATAAAATTATTTTTTTTCAATAAAATTATTATCAATATGATATCAACATTATATTTGGCCTGATAAACGATCAAATTTGATATGTAAATTATCAACAGAATTTATAAGTGTGCAGATCATATGCAAATTAGCTACTTGTATACTTCTTCTTCTTGAAATACTTGAAATATACTCTCAAATCCTATATTTTCAATTTCTCATACAAATTTTTATACTGAACCAAATGGTATGTATACTGAATATATGGAGAAAAGGAAAAGCTGTTTCCATATGATTCTGTATATTGTCAATTTGTCATGCTTGATACATGAGAATGATTGAGTTAAAAATGTTAAAATTTCTCAAATTTTTTAAAAAATTTTGTATGTATTGCATGGAAAATATATAGAAAAGAGAATATACTTTAAAATCAGAGAAATTAAGAAAAAACCCTGAGAATAAGAAAGAGCTTAAACAGTGATAAGATTGGAGGTAAGCTTTCAACATTGGAGGTATTTTTGCTGTTTTAAAATTTGTTATTTCAATGTACTGCGATAAAATGTCTGGTGGTAATTTATATAGTCTTTGCTTTAACTCAATGACTTTATAAATAATATGGACTGTACAACTTGTTGTTTCATGTGGGCTCAAGACAAATTTCGTTAATTCCCTAAGAGTGAGACATGTATATGCATTATTTTCGTTCATTCAATCACCCATCTCACTTTCACTCATTGATTGTCAAAGCTGTCAAATTTGAATATATTCAAATTTAAAAACGTTGAAAAATCTCCCATTAAAATAATGTAATTACAAGTAAGCTACTGATTTATTTAAAGACAATTTGATTTTTATCGAGTTAAAATTTAATTTTAATTCAAATCCAGTTAATTTCATTTTAATTTAAATGAAAATTGTGCCTTCATCTATCTTTGAAAAATATCTAATATTTAAATCATTCTTCGTTCATTGAAATATGACGAATTCCCTAAGAGTGAGATAACAATATAAATGTTGTCCCATTTTTACAGTATGGTGTTTCCTACAGTTGTTCCATCCAGTCTATTTATAGATCATTGCTTTAACTTCTCATATACATATGTATGTACCTACCTACATACTTATGTACATTCCCAATCCCCATTCCTATACTGAATTTTGTATATTTTTGTATATCAAATGGATATACGAGTAGGTATATTAAAAAATGAAAAAAAAAACAAATACTATAAAATTCTAATTTAAAATATACATTAAATATACATGTGTATGTACATAATATACTGAATTTGAAATCCTTTAGAATCACTATATTTTCAATTTCTCATACAAATTTTTATACTGAGCCAAATGGTATGTATAGTGAATATATGGAGAAAAGGAAAAGCTGTTTCCATATTATGATTCTGTATATTGTAATGCTTGAAACATGAGAATGATTGTGTTAAAATGTTAAAATTTCTTAAATTTTTTTAAAAATTTTGTATGTATTGTATGAAAAATAGATAGAAAATGGAATATATTTTAAAATGAGAGTAATTAAGAAAAAATCCTGAGAATAAGAAGGACCTTAAAACAGCTTTAAGATTGGAGGCCAGCTTTGAAGATTGGAGGCCGTTTGGTTGTGACTATTTCGATGTACTGCGATAATAAGTCTGATAGTATATTATATTGTCATTGGTATTACCATCCTGTGAAAATAGTAGCTAATCTGAAAAAAAAAACTTTATTGTCGCCCATATAATTATCCTGTAAGAGTAGGATGTTAAGATTTTCACACAATGCTCTAAAAATAATCTTCTACAAAATTCTAGGTTTGAATTTTGATTGAAATCAATCGATCGATCCAAAAAATACTAAAAAGTCAATTAAGGCAAGTTTTTATAATATTATCTTGTTCTCGTTGTGCTTTTAACAAATTATCTGTCTCATATCCATAAGTAAGTTCTGGTTTAACGGTTTAACGCGTAAAAAATCTACAACACAAACCATTAGATCAGAAAGTTTCAATTAAAAAAAAACTCAACAAATTACTAAAATATTATGTTTTGTTAAATATTTTTAATCACAGATTTCGTTTTCTGGAACAAAAAGTAAACTGATTAGGAATAACTTTTCTCAAAAAAAAAAATTACAAAAATTCAATATCATGTTTGTGCAGATATCATACATACAATTAAGTACAAATAAAAATACATATTAATAACATATAATAAGAAAAATCTTGACTGACATTATTAATTGAACTAAAATTTCAAGACATTCTCGTGGGGGTGGAACAAATTTTCACAATTTTACGTTGGTCACAATGACCATTTTCGTCTTGTCTAAGCAAAACAAATCAAGTATTTAAATATCATAAAACACCTTATTATTTATTTCATAATGTGATACAATGGTACTTCTCTTATAATAAAGTATAATTTATTTTCTATTAACGAAAGTTTATATGTATATCATCTTTTAATTGTGTTATGCAAAAGAGATTAGTCTTAATATTTTAGAAAGAGTAAAAAGAAAAGCCCAAAACAAATTATTATATAACAACTGCAATAATTTCATAATTTTTGCTTTTGTGGTATGAAAAATTACAAAATTGAAAAGTAAACGTGATGAATATAAAAAACAAAAGAAAACAAAAACCATTATTACCATATAGTCTGGTACTTAAAACATAATTTACTTCCTATATTTATATTTTTAATTTATGAACTTTTTGTATTATTCCATTATATAATTTTCATTCACCTCTATTTGAGCCAGGTTCAAGGTCTTATCTTGGTTTGATTTTCTTACCTGTGAGATGTAAAATACAAATAAAATATATATCATAAAACAATCAAATGAAGGTAAAATAAGTGATGAAGATGCTGCTAAAAATATGATGATGATCATTATCTTCGTGCTTTCTTCTTTTGCTTTGTTAGTCATTCGAACATTCAAGATTATTGCTACTTATATGCGTAATTTTCACTTTCTTTATAATAACGATGATCGTGCTTTTGATTATATATCTCAACTTATGCTTTCAATAACGTTATAAATAAAGTAGGACAACTTGTATACATATTATATAATTTTAAATTGGAGCAAGATACTATGGTAATTCCACGGAAGTGGAAGAAGTAAAAGTACGGATTTATGTATATATAACAAATAATAAATATGTTACCATCTCTCATGTATCATCTTCAAGACATATCAAAATTAACCTTTAAGTTGGTATAATTCTGTCGTTTTATTAAAAAACTTTTAAAATTAATTTTATTCAAAAAATATTTTTTATCGTGTATTTTTCTAGAATGACTATACGTATATACAGGGTGATTCCGTTACGGTGTCCGACCGGAAAACTACGGATAGGTCTCGGCGAGGGGAACAAAAAATCGTATTGGTGGGGGGGGGGGGAAATCTCAACGGTTTCGGAGTTAGAGGGGGTTAAAGATTTTTGTACTTTTTTCATATTTTACCCTATAACTTTTTACAAGGGCACGCTAGGCTCACCAACTCTTCTACATAATTGTGAAGTACTCCTGTGCCTTTCCATCAACATCTTACCTGCTGCTGTGTATCCGACCAGTAGTACTTCACAATTATGTAGAAGAGTTGGTGAGCCTAGCGTGCCCTTGTAAAAAGTTATAGGGTAAAATATGAAAAAAGTACCAAAAATCTTTAACCCCCTCTAACTCCGAAACCGTTGAGATTCCCCCCCCCCCCCCACCCATACGATTTTTTGTTCCCCTCGCCGAGACCTATCCGTAGTTTTCCGGTCGGACACCGTAACGGAATCACCCTGTATAACACATTTTTCAATTGTACATATTGAGAAAAAAATAATAGAAATAATGTTTTAGTTTCCGTACTTTTACTATAAGAAGTGGAAGTCAATTTTTTATAATTTATAATTTTTAAGCTTTTTCAAAAAAATGTATGATTCTTATAAGTTTCTGAAATTTGTGTATTTATATACATACATATATGGATCGTTCAATCTTTTTATTAGGATAATCGCAGCTCTAAATTACATTTTGCATTGCTTTGCTGACTATAGACAAAGTTGTATAAGTAGAAGATGCCCAACGTTCATATATCCTCATGGCACTCAAAATTTTTGATCTGGGGCGTGATATCACACCCCACAACATGTTGCTTATACATTTGTTTCTAATAGTCATGTTTATAATGATATTCAGTAGCAATTATCAACAATTTTACTCATCGTATCAACATTTTAATCATGAACAAAAGGCAGTAGAATCGAGAAAGTTTAGAACAGACGCACAAGACGTAGAGTGCGGTAAAGTAGGAATAAATTCTTTACACAAATGTTGCTTAGTTTGAATTTTTTTACTATACCTATATTAAAATTAAAAACAACAAGTAACATTAAATATGAATTGTTGGTATTCTCGCTATATATATAGCTATAGCTATATACATACTCATACATAATTCTAACATACACACATTCGAGCCATACTTTGCGTTGTTTTCAAATTATGAGTAAAATTTTTTTAAACCATATATTATTGACTTGAAGAAATTTGAAATTTTTTTCGTTTTTCTTATTTTTGTTGTTGTTATGAAATCCAGTTTTAACCAAATTTTGTCTTTCTTTTTAAACTTGCAGGTATAAATGCATTTTATAATTTTCTATTTTCATTGAAAATTCGCATATAATTTTGAAAAAAAGTTATTTTATATTTTTTGTGGAAAGATAATGTAATTTGTCAGCTTTCAAAAGCTTTCAGAATTTTATATGGAAGTGGTGACAGGTGATCATCACCATCACTTTACAAAAACTCACCCCTGGATTTCAATATAACAACAACAAAAATAAGAAAAACGAAAAAAATTTCAAATTTCTTCAAGTCAATAATATATGGTTTAAAAAAATTTTACTCATAATTTGAAAACAACGCAAAGTATGGCTCGAATGTGTGTATGTTAGAATTATGTATGTATATAGCTATAGCTATATATATAGCGAGAATACCAACAATTCATATTTAATGTTACTTGTTGTTTTTAATTTTAATATAGGTATAGTAAAAAAATTCAAACTAAGCAACATTTGTGTAAAGAATTTATTCCTACTTTACCGCACTCTACTTGTGCGTCTGTTCTAAACTTTCTCGATTCTACTGCCTTTTGTTCATGATTAAAATGTTGATACGATGAGTAAAATTGTTGATAATTGCTACTGAATATCATTATAAACATGACTATTAGAAACAAATGTATAAGCAACATGTTGTGGGGTGTGATATCACGCCCCAGATCAAAAATTTTGAGTGCCATGAGGATATATGAACGTTGGGCATCTTCTACTTATACAACTTTGCTATAGACTATCTGCCTTATTCTACATCAAGTCATAACTTGTGACCAGTCATAAGTATATTCACCAAACTAGTTTTATGACCGTCATAGTCAAGTTATGACCATAAAATTCTTTTAACTGTTTTGCTGACCTATTAGCTTTGCTACTAGCATTTTGAACCCAACTTTGAACTTGATTATGACGGTCATAAACTAGTTTGGTGAATATACTTATGACTGGTCACAAGTTATGACTTGATGTAGAATATGGCAGTAATTTTAATAAGTTTTTCGAAAGAGTAAATTTAAAAAAAAGAAAGAAATTGAACTATTTTATTTCCGCTGCAGTGTAGATATAAACTTGTTTATTATATTGCTAAACAAGTCCATATAAAGTACATACGGAAACAAGTATTAATTATTGCAAATTAACTAAATTTCATTTAAAACTACATACATACATACATAATGTGTTTGTCAAAATATACAGAAACACCACGAAATCCGAAGACTTTATATTTTTGCGAAAGCTTAATTATTCAAAAAATCGTACTTTTGTACAAGTGTACGTATGTATGTATTGCATTGTGTTATGCAAAATACAAATAACCAAATTATATGACTCAAGGGATACATCCTGGTGCATATAGAGTTAAAAAGGTGGTCTAAATATGTACATATATACATACATAAGTATATCAGCATCATGGAGGGTAGAATTAGGACGTTACCACTGATGTTTTTTTTTTTTTTGTATTTTGCATCATTGGGCGACGCAGATTTTTAAAAATATACTTTTAATGTTTGAATATTATATAAACCATAATTAAGAAATCATGGTGTAAGGGTAATTTATATTTTACGGTAATTTTAAGTTTTGAAGGTAAATTGAAAAATTAAATTGAAAATAGAAAACAGTATTTTATCAGACAAAACTTTAAAATTGAAATGGCTGTTCGGGAAAATGAAAATAATAAACGAAAAAGATCTTCAATTGTATTTCTTTTTTTTCGTATAAAAACATTTTTTATTTATTCCTTAATATAAATAACTATATATATATATATAAATATACAAAAGGTACAAATAAAATCGAATGTGTTAAGAGACAGAAAAAACAAGCAGTAAAAATATAATACATATATGGTATGAAAATTTATCAACTATCTACAATCTGAAATATTTATGTGTTCTGATGTATAATATTAATGACAATAAAAATACCTAAAAATTTTATCACATTAGATAATTGTCATTAAATGATAATCACTCTCACAAAATTTCAATAACAGATTGAGTAAAATATGATAATGAAATAAGAATAGATTTTTTTTACAAATAATTAGAAATTTTGGCATAATATTTTTTCTCATTCATTTACATGAACCATATCTTTGTGCTTGCTTGTATGATTTTTGTTTTTAAATATTAAAAGTATAAATTTCAATCCTATCAGCTACGGCTGGTTTTTTCTTGTTTTTGTTTTTTTGCTTTAATTGCTACAACTTTATAGATAATCATTTCTACTTTATATTATGTAATTATATAAATTATACACACAATTTGATTTATTAGTGGTGATAACTGTATTCATGCCCGGAATTGCTAAAGTGAGCGTAGCTATCGTAATGATGAGGATCTATGTGAACTGCTACTGGAACTTTGTATGGAACAGGTATTGGCTTTTCAACTGTTATTGGATATGGTTTCTCAATAGCAATTGGCACAGGTCGATCAATTGGCACTTTTACTGGTACAGGATATGGTCTATCCACTGGATATGGAATATGTTTTTCAACAGGGTAAGGTGCAGGAACTGGCACCTTATATGGTACTGCTACTGGTCTTTCGACTGGGACTGCATATGGACGATCAATTGGTACTTTGACAGGAACATGAATAGGTTTTTCTACAACGTATGGTATAGGCTTTTCAACAGCAACTGGATATGGTGCTGGGACATGAACGGGATATGGACGATCGACTGGCACATGGACTGGATATGGTACCTTCTTTTCAACTGGATAAGGTTGTGGTACAGGTACTTGAACTTCGACTGGATAGGGTACAGGCTTTTCAACAGGATATGGCTGTGGTACTGGAACCTTGACTGGTACTGCTACATGTTTTTCTACTGGATATGGTTGTGGGACTAAAACCTTAACTGGATATGGACGATCTACTGGAACATGAACTGGATATGGTACCTTTTTTTCTACTGGATAAGGAGCTGGAACATGAACTGGAACTTTTATAAATTCTTTGACAGGATATGGAACATGTTTAACAACTTCATAAGGTTGTGGGTATGGAACCTTAACTGGGTAAGGGACTGGTTTTTCAACGGGAACTGCAATATGTCTCTCTACTGGATATGGCACTGGAACACCTTTGACTAATGTAACAGTTTTTAAAATATCTGTATGTCCTCCGAGCAAAATTCCACCTACTCCACTTCCATAACCGACATCATAGTCATGATGATATGCACCACCTATGCCATGTCCCTGTCCTAAATATCCAACATCAAGGCCATTAATTCCATAACCGTAACCTAGATTTAATAATCCACGTTTGTCTAATTTTTTTTCAAGTGGTACGGCTTCCTTCTTTTTTTTGCTTGTTTCAGCATACGTTGATGTCAGAAGAAGTGCCGAAATGCACAACTGTAAGAAAAGGATATTTTTAAAAATTAAAATAAAAATTTGAACTATAAAAGTTTAATTTGTGTATTTTTTGAAATATAAATAAATATTTGAAAAAACAAAATAAATTTCACTTTTCAAAAAGAAAAAACATTTGAAAAATGATGATGCATTCTTCTCACAACAAAAATACATTATAAATTATTGATTTAAAAAAAAGTAATAAAAATGATAATTCGATAAGTGAAAAATTTCACTTTAATAAATATTAAATTTGAAATCAAATCACGTGCAAGATATTTATTATATTATTTTTGTTTTGTTTTTATATCATTTTTTTGTCGTTATTAGAGTTATCGAATTATTATTATAAAAATTATAAAATTTGCATTTTAGGTAATTCAGTGGATTTATTTATTCTAGATCTTGACCACTTTTAAATCAAAAACACATTAGGCACAATATTTTTTTAATTAATTTTTATATAAAAGCAAGCACTAAAAATTGGTTCTGTTTATTAACATACTGCCACAATTATATCATTTTGCATATTAATATTAATATTTTATTTTTTTCGCACAAAAATACTCACAATTACTTTCATTATGAATCCTTTTTAAATCCTCGAAGTCGAAATTTTAGTAAAAAATATCCCAAGAAAAGTGAGTATTCGTTAGAAAAATATTTTAAAAGAAATATGAATTTCGAGTGGAAAATATGATACTTTATAAAAGGATAAGAACTGTTATGATTCCAAACCTTTAACTGGATGCTGAGTATGGTCAGTAACTGGCTTTTATACTCTCTTTATAGAAACAGAAAAAACGAATGAATGGGGCATAAAAGTTTTGTTTTGTTTTTGTTTGTTTTTTTTTTGTGTACACGATATATACATACATAATACCTATATGAAAATGACGATCAATAAGCAGACAACAATAATAAACAAATAGCAAAGAAGTAAGCAATATAAACAACACACAAATATGATGATGACGACGGTATTAAAAGTTCGCATACCAATCTGGTGGTATGTATAAGAAACCAACCAAAGACATAAAACTGAAATCAGTTTAGTTTGGTTTGGGAAAATATGAAAAAATAAAATAATCAGAAAAAAAAAATTATATAGAAAAACAACAATTTTTCTTATAAATGTTAAAGTCACATAGTCAAAATAAAAATAAATATATTTTACATTTCATAGACACAATTTATATGAATGTAAGGTAACATGATTGTATCATAATACTGCATCGTACCAGAAAATAGGCTATTAGATGTAGTACTTCCCCGTACGTATAAATACATACATATACATACTTATATATTTTTCTTACAAGAAAATTCACAAACTCGCTTATATGTTATATGAATATTTAGTAGTAATGTGTTACAATAGTAGCAGTTGTAGTTGTTGTTGTTGCTGTTGAAATCGTAAGTGGAGAGGGGGTGGTAGACAAAAATGTTATTCAATATTTATAACATACGAATAAGTTCACTTTCATTTAAAGTTACTATAGAGACGTTAACAAAGAAGGTTGATGGATAATCGCTCTTTTTTTTCTTTATTATTATTATTATATTGCTACTACCTGTATTGTTAATTGGATTGTGGATGATATATAATGTACATATGTACTATGTAGGTAGTTCATATAAAGATAAAAATGAATATGCATGTATAAATGAAGCAACAAAATTGTATCAATATCAAACCGAATTTTCAACAGTTAATTTAAAAGTACATATTTATATGATAAAAAAGAGTTGCAATAAAATAAGTAACCACAATTATAATTATACATATACATATGAATGTACATATACTTTTTTTTCGTATTACATATACATATTATGTAAATGAAATACATAATATTAAGAAAAATTATCAAATCATTATTCTTTCTTCTCCTCTCTTTATCAAACAAATTTTCAAAAATATCATCAACAAATTACAGATATACAATTTGTAGGCATGTAGGGTACTTTGCGACTTTAGTTAGAAATTCCATATACCTACCATACATAATGTATTTGAAATTTCAGCCCTTTTATTCGCAATGTTTCATTTAGAAAAGTTTTTAACTGTTCAAAATGAAACACCCGATGTACCTATCTAGAGACTAAGTAAGTAAATTTTACAAGTGGAAAAGAAATAACGGAGACGTTCAAACGTCTTTAATGTTTTATAATAATAAATTTCAAAGTTTATTTCAAATTTTCCTAGATATCGTGTAACATTGGTGATCAGTTAGATCGAAGAATTTTGAAATTACTATATGTATGTAGTTTATAATCGAATTTAAATCATGGTGCAATTATTGACATGAAAAAAGAATCCATACTTTGACTACACTGAGACATTATTGTCAATACATTCTGGCAATAAGTATACAATATCCCAGTAGAATAAATGGATTCGATTCTAAGGAAATCAATTCGGAATGTAGTAAAAAGTAATCAATTGATTACTGTTTTGATTACCTGTAATGCAGTGAGAATCAATTGATTTCTGTTCTGATTACCTGTAATGCAACGAGAATCAATTGATTTCTGTTCTGATTACCTGTAATGCAGTGAGAATCAATTGATTTCTGTTCTGATTACCTGTAATGCGGTGAGAATCAATTGATTTCTGTTCTGATTCCCTGTAATGGAGAAAAATAATATATAAAGAGCTAATAAACAAAAAGACGTAATTAGCATTTTAAAAATTTTCCATTCGTCATCCAGAAATAATAATGCGTATTATTAACTTCATAGTAACAATTAACAACATTGCATTTTTAGTTCATTAAAAGCTGTTGTGTGTGTCGTGTGATGGTTTAAAGAAAAAAAAAGTGAAAAATTTAGAATAGAAAAATAGAAATTTAAAAAATAATAAATAATATAATAGCTAGTGAAAGTATAAATAAAAATTTTTAAAAAAAATTAGTATTTACGAGTACCGATATAATAAAAGGTAAGTTTTAGATAAAAATATATGTAACTAAAAATAGTGTTAAATTTTCGATTTTTCTGAATATTAATTTTCATACTTTTTCAGAGGCATATACGATGGGGAGAACTATATAAAAGCATTCCGCAGCTCTTATCATATAACAAAATCGAGAATTAATAATTATAATTAATTAATTTTTTCCTTTATTTTTTAGTTTTAAAATAAATTTTTCTTGCATAATTTTAAATGAATTTTTGTACATACTTTTAAGTTGAAAAAAATGTTAAATTAAGAATTTTCAGATTATTAAATAAATGAATTTTAAAATTTAATTTGACTGGATTTAAATTAACCTCAAATATATTACATGTATTCGATTTAGAATGTATTCCATTCAATTGATTCAGAATGCATTACAGGTATTCGATTCAGAATGTATTCCATTCAATTGATTCAGAATGCATTACAGGTATTCGATTCAGAATGCATTCCATCTAATTGATTCAGAATGCATTACAGGTATTCGATTCAGAATGCATTACAGGTAATGCAGATGGGTAATCAATTGATTACTGCCTATGACATGCCAATGTTAAAGTAATGAATTCTTTATGTGTGTGGTAATCCAAAGTAGAATCGGTCCGGAATCAATAGAATTTATTCAAAATTAATTTCGAATCAATTCTGTGTTCTACTGGGATGTACTAAAAAATACATACATATGTACATACATGTAAGTACATATAAATTTTAAGGTATACCTATATAGTTTTTCGATTATATGTACCTATGCATAACTAAGTATGTATACATATTTACTTGCGCGAATTTATTTTGTATCACAAGTCACAACATACATACATATCACGTATCACGTGAATTTCATTAACTTATTTTCTTGTCTTTAATGTTAAAATCATCATAATTTTGAGTTTAATATTAAGATTTGACTCTGTTGGTATCCCTGCTTGTCTACCAGATGCATATACATACATATTCTATCTACGTACATATTGTTTGTGAATATAAGTGGAATAAATAAGGTAATAAAAATGTAATAATTAATCATAATAACATTCTCAAAGTTTTTCCTAATAACTTAGCTTTTGAACATTTTTTTACTGTTCTTTTAAGCATAATTACATATTTTAGTTTTTACAAATTTGCTCAACTTCGTTTATATTTGTCGTTTTCTCGCTAAAATTCAGCATATAATTTCATTTTCAATGCACCAGCTTTAATTTCATTCACATGGCATGAGATTATTCGTACAAAATGTCGCAAATAAAACTTTATTTGAAAACGCTTATAATTGGCCTAAGTATAATTCCTTTGCAATCATCATCATTTTTTTGTTATACAATGCATAGTGCACCTATTATTAAATGCATTTAATACATGCTTGCAGTTATTTTTATAATGCTTTCAGTGGAATAAAACTAGTAGTTTATGCACTTTCAAAATTCAACTACAGAACTTTCAACCTTTGCTTTGTTGTTGAACTATTGCACTATTTTATTGTTGTTCTGTTATTTTTTCTTTATTTTAAAATTATTATTTTACTTCATTTTTAACTGAATGACTTTATATGTATGTATGTTTGTATACATTTTTATAAGAGTACTAATTGTAATCATAATAAGTCATGCACTGTGTGGTATTTTGAAACAGAGAATACATTATAGACAATATTCATTGTATAATTGTAAGATTCTATTACTTAACAGTGTTGTGAATATAGCCTTTTACATTTATTTTAAAGATTCACAGGGTGTTAGAAATATAGTATAGTAGACTAAAAACAGGAAAACGACATTCGATTCGACTGGGACTCGAACTACTACATAATCATTGATGAAGAATAGTCGAATATCCTACAGTTCATGTTCAGCCAACCTGATAACACATCTGCCCCAAATGTCTATCACAATAATAAAGCTTCACCATAACTGCTTTCAAATAGTGAACTTAATGCACTTTGTAGAAGTTGAGTGCTCCTTACCAATTTTTAAACTTGAATCGAGGTCCAAACGCGGTTCAATCCCACTTCTGATTTATACTTAGTAGACTAAAAACAAGAAAATGACATTCGATTCGACTGGGATACGAACGCAAGACCTTTGTATTGCCGGGGCACTGTTCTATCAAATAAACTATCTACTACTACTTAGATTCTCCTATTTCGATGTCTTTTAGAAAGTTCTAGAAAATTATTTAGTCTCTTTTCTTAAAGTCTTCACCATAGTGAAATGTAGATAATTACAATGGAATATCTTAAAAAAGTCCTTTGTAATTTTATGGTAGACTAAGAAATTTTAAAACAATTTCGATTACAGATTACATAAGTACCCTGTTTATGTGATTTACAAATATTTTATTTAATGGTAAAAGAGTTTGTACGGCTTTGTGTGCACGATAGTAAAATTTTCTTGTATATGAAATGAAATGGTCAAACATCTTAGATTTAAAAAATTGTCAAACACGACAATTACCTTCTAAGACATACTTATTGGTACGTTCATACGTCATGGAAAGGAATATAAAATTACAAATAATATTGTAATTAATTTTGTAATAAGCGAAATATATGTAGTTTGAATTCTTTTTTAATCGCACTTAAAACTTCAAAAGAGTGTATTTCTTTGTTTAATTTTTTTCTTTTAATATTAAAAAAAATAACATTTATTTAAATTAAGATATTTCATTGTTGAAAAAGACTATTAATATTAAACTTTTATGAAATTTTTTTTGGGTAACTAAAACTGCTTATTGCTTTAGACTTTTGAAGAGAATTTGTTTCTCGTATATCAAATAGAGAAGAAGGGTTAAGTTTTTTGAACATATTTTTGGAAGTAATAAGTAATTTTTGCACAAATACAAATGTATAAATGAATAACCAAGTATAGTTTTGAAATAAAAGTGTTAACAGAATATTTCAAATGATCTTGCACTGATAAAACTGAGTTCAAAACTAATGACTTTCGGTTTTTCAATATTATTTTGGTACAATTTTTATTTTATAAATCTGGCTAGGTAACAAAAAATATTCTAAGAGTAAAAGTAGTAGGTACATATTTTTTCTACTTTTACCTTTCTTCTTCTATTCATTGCTATTGCCATTCGATTTATTGTAAATAATAATGTAGAATTTACAATTAATTATTAAAAGTAAGTATTGAAAACGACTCTAAATTCGCTCTAATGTCTAAAATGCATTTACATTATATTTCTTCAAAATATGTATTTTCATTTAGATAAACTAGTGTTATGATTTAGAAATTATATTTGCAAATTTGTTTTCTTTGAAAGAGTCAAATGATCAAAATTAATAAAATTAAAATTAAAGCCTTAATAAGCTGAAATTGATCAATTAACAATTTTCTTGACGTTTTTGAAAATGTATTAGGTATACTTACTTCATAATATTTTTACATTGTCTTATTTAAAGTTAAGAATAACCATTGTATATGAATTTACATTGTAGGTACATATACATATATAAATTAATATACATTGGAATAACTCTCCAAATTTAAAAATCCTGTGAGAGAGTGATTCCTGTAAGAAATATATTAGAAATATATAGAAACGGTAACAAAATTAATTCGATTTTTTTATAAATTAGATCGATGAAGTTTTAAAAAATGTATATACAGGGTGGGCTAAGTTCGACTGACTGATTTAAAACGCTAATAACTTTTGCAGTTTTAAACTTTTATTATAATTTTTTTTTTAAATGAAAGTGTAATTTCTTAAATTTTTTTTGACTATATTTGTGAAAAATAATATCATTCAAATGACCTCTATTTTCTTTCTAACAATGAATTACTTTTTTAATGCATTTGTTTCGAGCTCTAAATTTGCTATTTCTGCCCGAATATTTTGCTTGAGCTCCTGAACTGCTTGTGGCTAATTCGTATAAACCCGTCTTTTCGCGTAGCCCCACAAAAAAAATCAGGAGCCGTCAAATCTGGAGAAAGGGTAGACCAAGTCAATTTGCTTTTTTCGAAATAATTCGGTCACCGAAAAGCTCTCAAAGAATCTCCACTGTCACCCTCGCCATAGTAATAATTCTTGTAAAAATTGAATCTTATATGGCAACACCTTGAGATCAAGTTCCAAAAATCGTCTAAGCGATGTTCTGGAGATGTCCAATTAAGTAACACGTCAACAATGGGATCATCGTTGACACCCTGTCGTACAGCCTGTAGAGCTTCTCCATTGCGAACAGGTCGATGAAAATTTGGTCGTGGTTGATTACACACTGCACCTCCCTCCTAAAAACGGGTCACTAATAAGTTTTTAATCATGTTTGCACTGGGAGCTGTTGCAAAATTAAAATGGTTACGGTATTTACTTTGCGTTGCGTTGTAACAATAGATTGTCGGGGAAAATAATAAAATTCAATAAATTTGACCCGTTCTTGCACTGTGTGCAGGCTTAATAAAATTTTAAAGAATTCTTTATATTCTGTAAAAAAAAAAAATTAAAAAAAATAAAAACTCAAAAGTTACAAATTTTTAAAAACAGTCAGTCAAGTTGGCCCACCCTGTACATACATATAATATTATATTTTTATCAATTCTTTATGTTTATAAGATTTATTTTAGTAATAATTGATAACAAAGGGAGGCCATAGATACATACATATACAGGGTGTCCCGTTTGGTTTGCTTAACTTTGATACCATAGATAGGTCTCATCAAGACAAACAAAAAATCGTATTGGAGGGGGGGGGGGGGAATCCCAACAGTTTCGCCGCTAGAGGGCGTTGAAGTTTTTTTGCTCTTATTTCACGATGTACCCTATAACTTTTTATAGGGGCACTCAAGGGTCACTTTGTGTTAAGAAAATATGTAGAATACCATTTGCCCTTTTCAACGTTACCTTATTTGTTCTTCTTCTTAAAACTGTTGAAAAGTTACACGCATTCAAAATCGAAATTTTGTGAATTTTTTCATTTTTGTGTTTAACCCTGTCTTTCTCAAAAAAGGCTTAAATTAACCCCAAGTTTTTATTGCATAAAAAGAATGCTCAATTGATTCTGCATCGATTTGGTATCTCAATTTTCTACAAAAAGTTCATAGTTTTGGAGATATGTGCATTTGAAAATTAGCACTTCTAGCTCCTATTTTTAATTTACACTGCAATAAAAACACGTGTCCAATAATCCAGTGATTTCAGACTTATTTTTTCAGTTTTTTCAAAAGGTCTTCCTTAATATCTCGAAAACTATGAGTTTAATGAAAAAAATGAAGATAGCAAATCGGTGCAGAATCAATCGAGCATTCTTTTTATGCAATAAAAACTTGGGGTTAATTTAAGCCTTTTTTGAGAAAGACAGGGTTAAACACAAAAATTTGGGAAAAATTTCCAAAATTTTGATTTTGAATGCGTGTAACTTTTCAACAGTTGGAAGAAGAGGAACAAGTAAGGTATTGTTGAAAAGGGCGAAGGGTCTTCTACATTTTTTCTTAACACAAAGTCACCCTTGAGTGCCCCCTTAAAAAGTTATAGGGTACATCGTGAAATAAGAGCAAAAAAAACTTCAACGCCCTCTAGCGGCGAAACTGTTGGGATTCCCCCCCCCCCCCACCGATACGATTTTTTGTTTGTCTTGATGAGACCTATCTATGGTATCAAAGTTAAGCAAACCAAACGGGACACCCTGTATAATACATATATGTAGATGCCCATCATATAGGAAGGATTTATTTTGGTCATAATGATCATATAGCTTGTCCCAAAAGAGTTGAAGTTTCGTATTGTACTACGTTGGCATGCGCAGAAGAAAAGATACTTACACACATGCATTTTTGTTGTTGTGAATTCTAACAAAGAGATTTCTTCTTTCGTATATGTATACACAAGAAGATCACTACGCCATGTAAAACATGCGCAATGAACCTTCAACTGAAATAATTTCAACTATACCTAAAACCTAAAACTGATTTTAAAACTTTTATTTACAATTCATAGATTGTGAGTTTATGAGATTTAATTTTTCTTATACTCTGATTACATGGCTCTAAAGTACATATGTATGTATTACATATATTTATACAAAAAGATTATTATGTATAGAATGTTAAATATCGCTTTTTTCGTGTGATAACTATACTTTTAAGTAATTATCGCTTAATAATAACTTAATTTTGGTTTTCTATTGTTAACAAAAAAAAAAAAAAAAAAAAAAACTAATTCGTCCTTGTCTTTATTATTCATATATAACGTATAAAATAATGTTATTTTGTATGCTGTATATGCTAAATTCACACGCAACAAAATTCACGGCTAAATAATTGTGTAATAAACGTTCATTTTCCTATTAAACACAAAAAACAAAAGCAAAGGAAAACAAAGTGGTCAGCTGGAACCGGATTAATAAATGATTGAATATATTTATTAACATTTTTAGTTTTTTTTTATTTTTTATTTTTTTTGTACGTTATATACATATACATATGCATATATGCATGTATTGTGTGTACACGTATATTTAAATTAATTCAAGCACTTATTAAACAAGAATAAGAATAAAAATAGTTTGTTTTTTCTATTGCCATCCATTAATTAGATTTATGTATGTACCTATATAAAATTTAAAAGTTTACTTTATATTATTTTTCAAACACTTTTTTCTTTTGTTACACATAAATGATTTTGGATGAGGAGTTGTTATTTATCGTTGCACCGTAACCGGACACGAAAAAGCTAAATTAGCTTGAACTTGAAGTGAAATATAAAAAGTGCAAGTCATATTGAATTGGAATGGAGAATTCAGCTTATATAAAGTGTTTTTTTAGTGTTTGTATGTACAACTTATTATTGGTTTTTTTCTTGTAAAAAAAAAAGAACAAGATCATGATCACAATTCACAATATCTTATATTATTTACAGTTACAATATGAAAAACAAAGCAAGTACAATTTACAAGAATTAAAATAAAGAAAAAAAAAATCATTAAAACAAGATGATTAGAGCCACTAGAAAACGTACTAATTTGTACCTGGTATCCAATCTCAATTTACATTAGATTTTTAATTACATATGTATGTATCTAGAATGTTGAAATTCCATTTTAAACTTGATTTGAGAAAAAAAGTAAAAATAAAAATAACTATTTTAATTGGAAATTTTTATACTTTTTTTATCCAACCTTAGGACAATCGTTGACAATTTATGTATATACATATATGTATGTATGTGTAAATAGCTATATATACATACATATTAATTTACCAATATGACGGTAAAAATTCAAGAAAAAAATCTATTAAAATTTCAAGGGTAATTTTGTTAATAAATTTTCTCCCTTATAATTGTTTGCCTTCTGGAGCTATAAAACGTAAAAACTGAAATCTTGCCAATTTTTTTAATATAAATATACGAATACATAAAATTTATACATTATACATATATATTTATATGTACATACATTATTGTATATACAGGGTGTCCCATTTGGTTTGCTTAACCTTGATACCAGTGATAGGTCTCATCAAGACAAACACAAAATCGTATCGGTGGGAAGGTTGGAAATCTCAACGGTTTCGCCGCTAGAGGGCGTTGAAGTTTTTTTTCTCTTATTTCACGATGTACCCTATAACTTTTTACAGGGACATTCAAGGGTCACTTTGTGTTAAGAAAATATGTAGAAGACCCTTTGCTCTTTTCAACGTTACCTTATTTGTTCTTCTTCTTAAAACTGTTGAAAAGTTACACGCATTCAAAATCGAAATTTTGTGAATTTTTCCCAAATTTTTGTGTTTAACCCTGTCTTTCTCAAAAAAGGCTTAAATTAACCCCAAGTTTTTATTACAGAAAAAGAATGCTCGATTGATTCTGCACCGGTTTGCTGTCTTCGTTTTTTTCAAAAAAAGCATAATTTTCGAGATGACTATGAATTTTTTGAAAAAAAAAACAATGATAACGAATCGGTGCAGAATCAATTTAGCATTCTTTCTCTGCAATAAAAACTTGGGGTTAATTTAAGCCTTTTTTGAGAAAGACAGGGTTAAACACAAAAATAAAAAAATTCACAAAATTTCGATTTTGAATGCGTGTAACTTTTCAACAGTTTTAAGAAGAAGAACAAATAAGGTAACGTTGAAAAGGGCAAATGGTATTCTACATATTTTCTTAACACAAAGTGACCCTTGAATGTCCCTGTAAAAAGTTATAGGGTACATCGTGAAATAAGAGAAAAAAAACTTCAACGCCCTCTAGCGGCGAAACCGTTGGGATTTCCAACCTTCCCACCGATACGATTTTTTGTTTGTCTTGATGAGACCTATCACTGGTATCAAGGTTAGCAAACCAAACGGAACACCCTGTATATGTATTTTTTCGTTTTTGAAATCTTTTGTGAAAGAATGAAAATAAACAAAAAGAATGAAAAAGCCAGAAAAAAGAAAATCAAAAAAGTTTTCTCGAAATTTCGAAATTTTAATAACATGTAATCAGTGCAAAGAACATTAGAAATTTCTTAGACATTATTATATGTATTAATTAATACTTATAACCATATCTAAACTGAAGCAAAATATTTAATTTTTATGAAATCAGAAATAGAGAGTGACGTCACGTCACTGAAAATGAGATATCACATTAGTAAATTTGTATTTTTGAACTCGAATGTAGCGACATATGTCACACGTGTGACAGAAATCGGTATTAAATAACGAAGTAGATGTGACAGCCGTCACTTATACAAGCAACAGACAGTCACATCAATACTGAAGGTGACACTGACAAGTTAAAAAGTAAAGCGTTCTGAAAAGTAAGAATGGGAAGGCAAACATCTAAAGCGTAACTGAAAAACTTAAATATGTATTATAATTTATGCCTACACATAAATTTAATTAATTTTCAGACCAAAAATAACTACAAGTTTTATGGTTTTTATAGTTTTTTAAATTTTTTTCAACGTATTTAATATATGTATATATATAGTTTTATGGTTTTAAAGTTTTTTAAATTTTTCCAATAATATACACTGATTACCGAACAAAAAATTTATAAAAAATCAAAAACAGCTGTCATAATACAAATTTCCCTGTCATTCCTAAATATCCCTGTCACTGGTACTTTTACTCTCGACTACAGCGGTCAGCGATACGAAATTTTAGACTATGTGACAAGAGAGGTGAAAATTGTCTACAAGTGACGCGACTTCTCCGATAAGGGCCACATATCCTTTATCTATATACATACTTCAAGAATCTAAGAATTGTTAAATTACCAATCTTAAAATAAAAAATAACCACTTAAATGTAACGTTGATAATAATAATAGTCGCCAAAAGGCCCTGGCGGGTCGTGGTGTGGGCAGGGGTATCAGGTTTACCTGGTACTGCCTCTTAATAAAATTAAAATTAAAATTAAATGATAATAATAATAATAATAATAAAAATTGGAATAAGGAGGATCTTAACTAAGTATTTAATTTCTTAAACGTGTGGCCGTGTGGGAATTTTTTATTCGTTTTGAATACATTTCATTTTCATTTAAAAAATCTTAAAAATATTTTTTCACTTTAAATTTTAAAATACACGATATTTGAAATTTATAACAAATATATATAAGGGAACAAATTTTGAACTGATGTCGAAAACACGAAAAAGATTATTGTTTCTATACTATTTTTCTTTTTGGATGTCAGTACAGGCAAGATAGGCATACTTTTCTATATTCTTTTACATTTCGTTTGTATAAATCTGTCTCGTGTGTGGGGTGATCAGATCTCAATTTCAATCGAGAAGAATCTTTTAAATTAAATATTACCAAGGGCAACAATCTCATCGGGTACTGCCTCCATAAGCACAATACTGACTTCCAAAAAGAAAAATACTATAAGTACCTACATTAAAAGCCTAGACAGACATCTATACTTTATTTAACAATTAAAGTCAGTACAGGCAAGATAGGCATACTTTTCTATACTCTTTTACATTTCGTTTGTATAAATCTGTCTCATGTGTGGGGTGATCAGATCTCAATTTCAATCGAGAAGAATCTTTTAAATTAAATATTACCAAGGGCAACAATCTCATCGGGTACTGCCTCCATAAGCACAACACTGACTTTAATTGTTAAATAAAGTATAGTATTCATACTATGGTATTCAAATATATGTATACATACATATAGGTATTATATGTCTGTTACTCAATACATACCATTTTATACAAGCTGAACAATCTAGTATAAAGCTGGTATTGAAACACACAATATAATTTGTAGTTATATTATGTTCCTCAGAAATTTTCGAAATAGTTTTTAATATTTATTGAATAATAAAACTATGAGAAAATGATTTAAAAATTTAGTAATTAATGCTGAATATTGTGTATTGGCCGTATTCTAACATACCTACCGGCTTGATAAATTAAAATAAAACACCTGCTCAAAATTTTGAATTTTGTTCCATTTTTGACCAAAAAAAGCATTATGTTAAATTTTACATATGTGAATAGTAACTATGTGACCAAGAAATATTATAAATATTTAGTGTTTACCATTGTTGCATGACCTGTGTTGCGTGTAATAAAATTAACAAATTTATTAACTTTTGGTATTAGAAAAATGTTTGACACTGAGTGTTTCGAAAACGTAGATGAAGTAGAATATTATAGTTGTGTTTGAAAGAATGCAAAAAAAAGTGAAACTACCCGGAAATGATCAAAAATTAAAATCACAAAAGTTTCAGCAATAGATAAAATTTGCCATTTCATTATCGTTTCACTAAATCTGTTATTACTTTCAAAATCTAACACATTTATGCTATGGTATTATCCAACTACTCGTACATATGTATGTGTATAATGTATGCAGTTTCCAGCAGATAATAATTAATGAAAGACGGATAAAAATATTGATTTTGAAATGTCTTTTAAAAATTTGATATGTGTCTTTAATCGGTTTTTTTCAAGATTTTGAATCAATTAACATTTTTTTATAAGTTATTGCATGATTAATTTAGAAAATTTTATTTTTCTTTTACTTTTGTGTCACCTAACCTATTCTAACTCATTAAACCCATAATTTAATCATGAAATTTATTATCACGATTTAGTTTTTTGAATATTACTTTGTATAATTACCAGCAGTTTTAAAAATTAAATCTATATTAACTTTATTTTTGGAACTTCTTCATCAAAAGTAGTTTAAATATTATAATACGTGTCGAACTAATCTGAATTCTTTAAGATAAAGAATCATAAATTCATAAGCATATGAGTAAAAGTTTGTACTACTATGATCAAAAAGTACTAGGAATCCTAAACTTTAAAAAGACTGCTGTAAACAAATGTGATAAATTTTTTTTCGCCGAGTTGTTCCTAGTTTTAGTGATATCTTCGTCAAATTTAAGGACTAGCCAATCATTATTGTGTGTTGGGAGCAGTGATGCCAATTTAGCTACGCGGTAGCTAGATTTAGCTACCACAACACAGTTTTAGCTACGAAATTTTTCATTTAGCTACCGGTAGCAATTTAGCTACCGACTGTATTTTTAAGCTACGAAACGGTAGCTAAAATTTGTTCTTGTGTAATAATATAATTATTTATATTATAACGTTTGTGATTTAAAATGGACTTTAAAAACCACCATTGATTTATGGTCAGAAATTTATGAATATAAGGATGCAGCTGGAAAGAATCCATTTGCAGATCTTTGTTTATTTGCAATAAAATTATTGTCGCTTCCTGTGTAATTCAAAAAAATAGGAACTACGACTATGAAACAAATGAGTCGTTGATAATAATGAAATTTTAAAAATAATTAATTAAGAGGACTAATAAGACTTTTTATTTATTTTTATTTTTTATTTTAATTTTTTTTTAATGAAATGTTAAATTGTTTTCTTTTTGTTTACTTGTTTTTCTGCAAATAATAAAAAAAGTATGTTAAAATTTATAAAGTTAATTTTTCTTTGAAATTGGATAGGAAGTATTTAAATATTCATACCATACTGCCAAGTGCCAAACTTTAAAAATTTAACTATCATTTATTAGCTACTACATTTTTTCAATTTTAGCTACCAACTGTTCAATTCAGCTACCAATTTAGCTACGACCCTCATTCAAGAATTGGCATCACTGTTTGGGAGTCTGCTCACATTATATATGTATATACATACGTATATGTATACATATATCATAATATGCAACATTATCTTTGCAGTAACGGCGGGCAGTGGACGAAGCGGTCGAGTGTTGGCTTCTGATGCTGAAGGTTTCGGGTTCGAGTCCGCCTAAGTTCACTCAGCTTTGAATGAGTACCAATTCACTTTGAGCTGGGTTGATATAAGTGCTCGATACTAAAGTAGTTTGGTGGCTCTGCTTAGAGACCATAAGCTAAGTCCACAAAAAATTACAAGAAATATTAGTTAGTACCAAGCCCTGTCATACGAATAAAAAATTCGTTCTCTTCGGAAATAATCCAAAGAACCGCCACGTCAACCAATCCCAACCAACCATCATTGCAGCATTTCAGCAACAATTGTAACTACATATGACTAACCACCGGGTTTTTTATAATATATGCATTATGTCAATAATGTATAGTAACAGTAGACTATAGTACGATTTAAAAAAGATGGCATTTCGTGTTATACTAGAGAAACATGCGCAGAAGAAAAGATACTTACACACATACATTTTTGTTTTTGTAAATTCTAAGAAAGAGGTTTCCTCCTTCATATATGTATACACAAAAAGATCACTAACACATGTAAGACATGCGCGAACCTGTGCCATCTTTTTTGAATCGAACTATATAAATATATTTGTAAAATATTTGTGACATTTACCGCAGATATAATATAGGCGTTTCATATACATATACTATATATACATACTTAGATTAATCAATTTATGTGTAATTGACCAATTTCTTTCAAACAGTTTCTCTAAGTTATTAAATTCGATTTTTTATATACGAGTACATAATATTTAATATTTATGATATATGATATTAAATTTTCGATACACCACGAAGATAAACGTTATTTTTATTTTTTAAAACAATAATAAAAATCAATCTGATTTATTTTGGTATTTCGTTTACCTTAACATCAAACGTATGATTTTTTGCTAGAAAAAATGAAAAACAGTCGAATAAATTCGGCCACCAAAGCTCCAACTCAACTAAATTTTACGGGAAATTAAACCATGAACATATTATTATCATACAAGTATGTATGATACATATGGATATACCTGCCAATACATAACAATTATTTTCTGAAATAATCTAAAACTTCAAATTTTTATTAATACGAAGGTATTCAATGAATGGTGGCAATAGCACAAATTTTTAATGTGTCATAAATTCATATACTCGACTCCAATACTCGTATGAATTTACAAAAACTATCTAGAAAAATTTTAATTGATTTTAAATGTTCTTTTCACAATATCCAATATTTGCATCTGTTTGATAAAATAATAAGGGGATTCACTCTTTGGTGCAAATAGGTATTGCATCGTTGCATTCGGTGTATCGTAGCACGAATTTACAACGATACAACAACAATTTGCAACGATACAACAAAAATTCGTGCTACGATACACCGAATGCAACGATGCAATACCTATTTGCACCAAAGAGTGAATCCCCTTAATAATGTAGGTACATACATATTTAGCTTCACAATGCAAAGCAAAACAATGCATCATCATCTCATTACACGCAGCCATTTAAATGCAATTTATGTTAGATAGATATGTATGTATGTATATTCACACATTATTATATGTAAGTATATATACTTACGTAGGTGTATTTATATACATTATATGAAATAAAATTTGCGGGATAAAGTTTTTATTTTATTCTGTAAATTAAATCGTATATCCATGTATGTACATATAATACATAAGTATTTATGTATATCTATACCATTAATGTTTTCTTGTATAGATAGTATATAAGTATATGTATGTATAAATATACGTAAATATATAGAGAGGTACATATATAAGTTTCTTGTGATTTCACCTGAAGATTAGTTTTTATAATCGCCTGGTGTTTGATAAATAGTAAATCTATAAGAAATATAAATCTATAAGAAAGAAGTGTGACAACGATGGCTTTTTAATGGCATCGATGAGGTAATAAGATGAGTTTTTCTTTTATTTAAAATTACTATTATATCGTATCTTACATGAAAATCGTTTTTATGTTGTTATGTTATATTCACTATTTCTAAAGGTTTTATTTGTCTGTCTATATTTTTTCTATTTTTATAGAGTGATCTACTTTTAGTAATCATATTATTGGTTACTGGGAACAGGTATTCAATTGCTATTTTATTTACATACATACATTAAATTTAAATAATATTATTAACAACAGTTTGGAGATGTAGCCTTCAATTTTTCAATAATTTTTTGTGGTTTGAAAGTGATAAATTCTTGTATTTGCTTAGAAAATATAAATCAATAGATATATAAATCAAGGAGGTGACACGAATCAGTAAGAATAAACGTATTTATAAATAAATTGCAATACTCTTTTTTGTTTTGTTTTGATAAATATTATATACTACGTACACTGACTGGCTCAAAAAAGTATTGGGACAAACTATATTTTTAGAAATGGAAGCTAATAAAAATTTATGAGTCCACGTGATTTATGATTTTTTTATTTTTAGAATTTTTAAGAAGCATTTCAGTTTGTGATGAAAATTCATATATTCCTTTTTTTGAAAAAATTTCATATGAGAAAATTGAGACTTCTCAACTTTATACTTTCATATCTTAGTCTTTGTTGCACCGATTTGGGTCAAACAAAAAATAATAGATCAGAAAATACTTCAATTTAATCATGAAATGCTTCTTAAAAATTGTGAAAATAAGGGGGGTCACAGTAGAGGAGAAAAAATGCTGGTTTTTTTTAAAAAGATGCTATTGTGTATTTTACCCTATAACTTTTGTCCTAGTACATGGATTTCTTTTGTTTGAAGTTTGATTAGAAGAAAACTCTTCAAGAAATATCCTGACCAAATTTCAAGATTCTACTTCTCTAAAAACATACTTTTTTAAAGGGACGCAAATATATACAAAAATGGTTTTAATATTGATCCGTGTATTTGAAATTAAACATTGATCGGAATGTTAAACTAACTGATAATGATCACAAATTGTGTAATACAGAATAAGGAATAAGTAACAGTAGGAAAATTATCCCAAAAATTTGAAGTAACGGTTTATTTTTATTATTTATACCTTGTCCCAATACTTTTTTGAGTTTTACATTTTCGGGGTCTTTTAATAAATTTTTGTTTTTCTAGAAAACGGTAAATAATAGAATATTGAAAATTTGTAAAAATTTAGTAAATAAAGTGATTATTAAAAGAAAATAAAAAAATCATAAATCACGTGGACTCATAAATTTTTATTAGCTTCCATTTCTAAAAATATAGTTTGTCCCAATACTTTTTTGAGCAAGTGTACATAAACAGAAAAATAAATACGAGTAGATAGATAGTCATTTACGTAAATTTAAATTATATTTTTTGTAATTCTTATCATTACATTTCTTTATAAATATATAGAAAATGTATAAGTAATTTTTAAACAATATTGCGCGTTAAATTTTTTCAATTCTTGTTTTATTTTTCATGATTTTTATTCTGCTAAGTTTTAATTGTGGTTGCGGCTTTTTATCAATCAACCCAAAAAAGAAAATTTTTCAAAATATAAAATTTGTTTCAAAATTTATTTTTTTGATCCTATAGTTTCATTTTTCTTTTAATTTAATTTATTTCTATAACAATCTTTTTGTGAGTTTGAATTTCTTTTTTTAAGGAAAAAAAAAGTGTTTAGAGTTTGAAATTTTTATGTCATTTTTTGATGTATCATTGCGTAATCTTCCAATAAACAGGAAATGTTTCTATAGTATTTTTATTTTTGGAATTCAGTATTGTGCTTATGAAGGCAGTACCCGATGAGTTTATGATAACTTCATATATGATTGTTTGTGGGAAATTCTAAAAATCATATTTCTGTCAACCCTAACAAATGTACTTTTTAAATGTTAAAATATGCTAACAGGGTGTTTCAAATTTTACAGAAATCATTCTAACTTTTTTTGTTCAGAAAAAAATTTTTAAAAAATCAGTTTCTGTACGAATTTCACATTCCTGTATCTTTATATTTATATATGTATTTTTATATTTGATAAAGAAGTAACTCAAATTGGAAATATCATAAACATTTTCGATTTTCAATGTTCAGTATTTTTAATTTTATTGTAAAATTTAAATTTATTATATTTAATATTCCTACGTAATTGTTATTTTATATTTTACTTTTAATAAAATTTTTTTTTAAGTTTGATTTATAAAATTATGTTTTCAATATAAATTTGATTTTCAATTAAATGTATGCATACATAAGTACATATAATAATAATATACTAATTTGTTAAATTATCCTTTTTTATCTACAATATTTTGTTTTATTTATGTACGTACTTGTTTGTAATTACGTTTCGTTTTTCAAGCCCGAATACTTTTCATTATTATTTAAATTTGAATTTTTTCGAAATTCTTAATCAAACAATATTTTGTTCATTATTTAAAAAAAAAAAAAAAGCGTAACGCTTTTGGATCTTTATATAAATTGTGTAGATTGTGAAAAAAAAAACAATAATATTTAGAAATAAATTTAATTTAATTGGATAATACAATTAAAATATTGAATATCAAAATTTGTTGTTGTTACAAAAACAAATTACACTAGTCATTTGATAAATCAAGTGATAAATCGTTAAGTGTGAAGTACACTTCAGATTATGTTATCGAAATATCAAAAAATAGCAAAAAGTAAAAATTCAATAACTCAGTAATTACAAGACAAAATCAATCTACCGTTAAATGAAAACATAAAAATCCTTGATTAAAACTACTTTCATCAACTCCGTAGATATTTTTAATCTCTTATAGAGAAATTTCCGTTAATTTTATATGAGTTTTCGATTTCAATACTTTGTTATTGGTTTTTTATTGTTATTCTTAATTTATTCTCGTTTCATTAAAGTATTTTAATTGTAAAAATCCAAGTGTTTCAAGTAAATTAAGTAAATAAAAGTGGGTGAATTAAAGTGATTTTAAAGCTAATAATGTATTCAAGTGGATAATTTTGTTGTAT
Source organism: Bombylius major (assembly GCA_932526495.1). Lineage (NCBI taxonomy): Eukaryota > Metazoa > Arthropoda > Insecta > Diptera > Bombyliidae > Bombylius > Bombylius major. Next base: position 25,180,196 of record OW052044.1, on the reverse strand, counting down.
ATATTATTAATTTTATTTTTATTTTTATTTTAAATTTCCCATAAATTTCCCATAAATTTCCCACAATTACCTGCTTTTTTGTAAAATTGAAAAAAAATAAAAAAATTCATCTGGCAGCCCTTGGTAATTTTTAATTAAAAAATTTCCCTGAATTGAAATTGAGATCTGATCACCCCACACACGAGACAGATTTATTCAAACAATTTGTGAAAGAATATAGAAAAGTATGCCTATCTTGCCTGTACTGACTTCCAAAAATAAAAATACTATAGCTTTGTTTTGATTTTTTACTAAATTATAGCAATGACCATAGAAACTAATAAGACTTGGCTTTAGTACAAATCTATGAAAATAATTTTTTATTCAAAAATTCGTCTCGCATCCCAGTGAGAGCTTTTATTTTTCAAATCTAAAGCTTTGTTAGCTTAGAACAAAACCATTATAAACTTCATTTGTAATGACGAATACAATAACAAAACTTTGACGTTACATATTTATTTTTTGACAGTATTTTATGACGTCATACATTATTATGATTGCTTTGATCATGTTTTTCCAAATTTCTGTTAAAAATTTTCATTTTTTACAAATGTATAACAAAAATTAATAATGATTACATTGTTGCCGTTATTTATATTTTTGATTTTTTTTTTATTTGATCAAAAATATATATTTGCTTTGAAAAAATTTTTTTTAAAGTATAGAATATTATTTTTTTCTATTCTTATATTATACCTCTAGATACTATATAACATATATAAATATATATATCGCCCATTCCATGCATGACGGACGGGACATTGAAGAACATGTTTTTGAATCTTTCTTCCTTTTTACCTTTATATAAGTAGTTCAAATGTATTTCAGTTGAATGTAAAAAATAATGATCCACCCAAAGACCTATCAAACCGAAAAAGAATATGTTTTATAATAATATAATAATATAATATAACCGTAACATTAGCCATATTACTAACATAACTGCATATTGCATTTATTGTAGATTCTATAGAAAGCATGTAAAAAACATTTGTTTTTTTCATAGTCATAAGAAATCTATATAACTACATTATTTCTTTTTTTGAATTTGTTGAAGTAAGTATAGGTAAATTCAATTCAACAAATATTTTAAAAGATAATATAACAACTGTTGTAGTAACACTTCGTTCAACTTAAATACATTTTCAAAAATAGTGTAATAAAACTGTACAAATCAAAAATACCTACAGTCAGGCAAATTTTTACCATATGTGAAGCAAAGAGAAAACTCTTTTATGATATTAAATGAAATTTGGATATATACGTACATTATATAACAATTCTTTTTAACAAAAGACAATAGATGTAAGTACATATTATTACAATAACATTGACCATCTCTGTAAGGAGTCATAAAAAAGGGTTCTAGAGCATACCCAGCATCACCAACAGGCAACAAAACAACCAGCAATCGCTAAGTCTATTTTGATATTTTGTCTGAGAAATGTTTTCTTGCTTCACTCATTCTCCAAATTAAAGAATCATTATTGGATCCAGGATATAACATATATTCTATGAAATAAATTATGATACTAAACAATTATGATATACAGCCCTGTTCCCCGTACGGAATGAATAGTTTTATTAAATTTAGTTGAAGAAATGAACAATGAAGAGCGTAAAAAATTTCGAAATGAAAAAATGTATAGAAGAAAAAGTGTGTGACCTTTGGATAAAATTAGATATGACTGAAGAAGAAATTAGAAATAAATGCAATATGAAATTATGATAGTAATATGGCTAATGTTACGGTTATATTATATTATTATATTATTATAAAACATATTCTTTTTCGGTTTGATAGGTCTTTGGGTGGATCATTATTTTTTACATTCAACTGAAATACATTTGAACTACTTATATAAAGGTAAAAAAGAAGAAAGATTCAAAAACATGTTCTTCAATGTCCCGTCCGTCATACATGGAATGGGCGATATATATATTTATATATGTTATATAGTATCTAGAGGTATAATATAAGAATAGAAAAAAATAATATTCTATACTTTAAAAAAAATTTTTTCAAAGCAAATATATATTTTTGATCAAATAAACAAAAATTCAAAAATATAAATAACGGCAACAATGTAATCATTATTAATTTTTGTTATACATTTGTAAAAAATGAAAATTTTTAACAGAAATTTGGAAAAACATGATCAAAGCAATCATAATAATGTATGACGTCATAAAATACTGTCAAAAAATAAATATGTAACGTCAAAGTTTTGTTATTGTTTTCGTCATTACAAATGAAGTTTATAATGGTTTTGTTCTAAGCTAACAAAGCTTTAGATTTGAAAAATAAAAGCTCTCACTGGGATGCGAGACGAATTTTTGAATAAAAAATTATTTTCATAGATTTGTACTAAAGCCAAGTCTTATTAGTTTCTATGGTCATTGATTATAGTCATTTCAAATAACAGTTTTGTTTTTTATAATAACTTATATAAGTATCTTGAAAATTTTCCGATTGTTACTTTTGATAGGTTTAAATTTATTCCAGAAACTGAATTTTTGTATTGTCTGTAAGATGGAATTTTAGGTTATTTATTCTATTCCTAACTAATAATAATTCATACTAAAACATTGGTTTTTGATTTAATCCTTGATTTGTTTAAAGGTACATACATACATATATCTAATTCTAATATATGTACAGTACCCGCGCAACCAATCGATAAAGGTAACTTTGAATAGCTTTAAAGATCTTTTCAAAGATTGCGAAGAGGATCGATATCGCGCTACAAAGATTTTTAACCGTTTTCTTTATAGGTAACTTTAAAGATCTTTATCGACGAATCTAAAATTATTTTTTAAAAAAAATTTTTAATTCCATTTTAATGCATTTTTTCGTTATGAAATCGAAGTAATTTTACTTGTTACGTATTGATTAATTTAAAAACTGAAATTTTATTTACCTTACTTTTTTTTTGGTTCTCTGGTGGTTCGAACCAGTGTTCTATGGTTTCTAAGTCAGCCACCTCATGCACTGCGCCATTGTACGTTTTAGTATTGTTAAACTAATTGTTAATATAAGCTCCACAGTTATCGACAAATAAAGAATTATCTTTATTGATCTTGATTAAGATGGAAGACAGATATACATACATATTTATATAGTAATATCGGAATATTTAAAAAAATAGAATGAAAACATGAAAAAAGTAGGCATCATACTCGTAGGACATAGGGTGACCAGAATGTCTCTTTCAAAGAGAACATGTCCTCTTTTTTATTCGGGCTCTTTTTTACTCTTTTTTCTTTATAATTATGTTTGTCCTCTTTTTGACATGACATTTGTTTTTGTTAATTTTTTTAATAATTATTATTATTATCAATGTTTTTTTTAAATGACTTTCTTTCAATTCCTTATATTATGTTGTATAATATTTTTCAGCTACATTTTTATATCGTAAACAACTGCGTCGCGTCATTTTCAATATGTTCAAAATGTCTCATGCAAAAATTGTTGTTCTTGGGTTCCAACATTGGAACCCCATTATTGAAATAGCTTTGAATGTACATCGGCATGTTTTAGTTTTGGTAAAAAAGCTTTTACTTCCTCAATTTTCTTACCGTACTGTTCTATAGTCTAATCTAAAGTAAAAATTTAAGTTTTTAGTTTATACTACATGCGAATTCACTCTGTCTATATATTTTTTGGTTCTACCTAAAAGCAGACCAATATAATACCGAGAAATTCATGGAGTAATTTTTAAGCATAAAATGAAAGCTAATTGTCGAAGTTCAAAATAAAATTTGTCATCATTCGTGTAACGTTTAACGTAAGTGAATGTGGTTGATCAATAATATAAAATAGGGATGTTGTTTTAGTGGGAAATAGAGGCCGCTTTAATTTGGAACAGCAATTAAAATCAGCAAGACATGAAAATACAGTGCAGTCTGAAGATTGTGCAAAGAATGTCGAAAATTATTTTTCTAAAAAAATTTTCAAGCTGGATGACAGAGTTAGAGCATTGAATCAACTCTTAGTTTTCACATTTTTAAACAAACATCATAAAAATTTTCGCTGTATAGATTATTCTATTGAATTAGTCTGCTAAAAAAATCGTTCGTCAGCTAGGACCAAGACCAGAGAAATTGCTAAGAACATTGTCACTCCATACTGTTGTATCACAAAGTGCATCGAATCAGAATATGTTTCAACAAACTCTATAGTAATCATGGACCCACAAAACTTTTTCCTATTTTCATTCAATATTTTAGTATAAAATATTAAAAGTGGTAAAGAAATAGAGCTTATTCACTTGAACAATTCGCCGAATGAAACATCGGAAACAATTTCTAATTATAGGTTAGATATGGTTGACGTGGCGGTTCTCGAATTACTTCTGAAGACCCAAATAGCATTAAGAGTGCCGTTTTGATAACACACTTCGCAATTGTCGAGTCAGAGGGTTGTAAACCCTTCTGCCATACTTTCTCGAATACAATATTATTTTTGTTAGTTTTTAAATAATTTATTATTTTATATTTTATTAGCCAACTGATTTATTTTTTGTATTATGGTAAATTCCAACTTGGAAACATATACGAAAAACATAAAATTTCAATAAATCAAATAGCCGAGGATTTTTTTATTGACTGAAAACATGCGAACATAAATATGTATCTACATAAATACTTAGATGTATGTATGCATGATGGCTTGAGTTTCATACGTAATAGAATTATTACAAATAATACGGATATGCTATAATCTCAAATGAGAAGGATTACGTTAAAAAAAAACTTTCAATTTATTTAGTGTATCATAAAATGCGTTTGTTATCTAATTAGTAGGTGGTAAAAACAAAAACAACTGTTTGTTATGCTTAACTAATGATGTCGTACTCGCAGAGATAAAAGAAATTGAAATTATGTAATTTATGTATAAATGAAAATCAAAACGAGCAAAATAGATTTTTATGTAATATTAAAATACTCATATTATGTATACATACATATATATCGGTATGTAGGTAAGTAAATGTATTTTTTTATATTCGTTTTTTCTTCTTCTCTCAATAAAGTCGAAGAAATATTTGAAAAAAAGTGAGTTTTAATGAAGTAATAATGTATTATAGATGTATACTCTATGCACTGGAACGTTATAAAAACATTGCGTGAAGTAAATTGTAGTTTAAAATAATTGTTTTTTTTTTCTTCTCAAAAAAAAAACTAATTTCAACCATAAAAAAGGTTAAAAAATCAATTGAAAATAATGTTAAAATAACTAAAAATTTAACAAATACTTCAATCCTGGCAATTAAAAAAATACACATAAAATTATATGTATAATTGCAGCATTTCATTTTATTTCAATGACGACATATTTCGTCTGTTTTACTAAAAGAGATAATAAAAAAGATGATTAAAAACTAAATATTTTAACTTTATGCGTACATAAGTACTGAAGTATTATAATATTTCGTAAAATTTTTTAAAAATTTTAACGTTGTCTAAAAATAAAATTATATTATTATAAAGTTACAATAACTTCTGAAAATAATTCTTCTGTTTAATTGGTTTTATGGAGAAACAAAAAAAGTGTTTGGCAGTAAAACTTTGCTACATGATTATTTAAAAGGGTAAAAAATGATCTGGAGCACTTTCAGTCAAAAGATTTTGTTTTTTCATTTTTTTGAGTGTCCTTCAAGGAGGTTCCTGGTTCGATGAAAGTGCATTTTGTTTCTTAAAGGTAGAACTAGTTATACTAGTTTGTTGTGTGCACTAAATTATATACAATATTTATAAATGGCTAATGACCAGAAAAATTAATCAAAAAACACTATTCGTCGTCGTTTTAATTTCAAGTCATCATGTATCGTAGTAAAATAATTCACATAATATGTGGGTTTAATGCAATCAATAATAAATGTTTAGTTTTTGTTTTTGTACGTTGATATATATTTTTTTTCTGTTTACAAAGTAAGTATTTACAATACTTAAAAAGAAAAACGGCATCATTAAATTATCATATAAATATTGTTTTTTAAAGCAATCTTTAGTTCGTAGCGATTTATTGTTGATCATACATAATATGTATGTATGCTAAACGTCTAAATACATTAAAATGCAATATTAACCATAAATGATGATGAAAATTGTAAATTCTTAGTTTCATAGTTTGATTTTAAAACAGTTACTATCAAAGCATTAAGATATAATAAAAAAAAATTTTTCTCGCCTGTGATATCATATCATATACATATGTATGTATATGTATGTACTTTGAATTCCAATAATAATTTGTCCTAGAAAAAAATACTATTTTTAAAGTAATAAGTAAGCTTTAAAAAAGTAAAGCGGTTAAAGTGATAAGTATATGTAGATTCAGTGCATCGGTACAATTGTATTAATCGCCCAAATCTTTTTCTTTATTAAAAAGAAATATTAAATATACGATTGTATAACAATAAATTGCAATTACATACATGCAAGTAATTCTCGCTTCTCAGCGTAATGATGGGAGGTTTAGAATTACTGTAATATTGATTGATACATAACAGAACGTTTTATGGAGTACATACATACCTACATAATTCATATTATGTATACAGTATACTTTATTTGTGAATGTAGAAAAATAAATAACAAACTCACCTTTAGATATTTTGACACATGTAGTATATAATTCTACGACTTCGCAAAAACTTAAATTAAAATGAAACTAACCCCCCAATTCTACATAAGAGTCTCTTATTTCTCTTACTTCTCTAAACTTTTTATCATAAGAGATTTATTAGCAGAAATTGGTATTCTACATAGCAGACGTGTGGTGATAATAATGTGTAAGAGACTAAGAGGTTTTGAATTCACCAAAATCAGCTGATTATCATGTCATTTGTTTGAATTTGAATGTACGAGTTTATGCCTGATTCGCTTTTAATACGGATTTTGGCTTACTCCCAATTTTATCTGCTATAATTTCGCTAATTCGGATTTTGGCTTAAGCCCAAATTATTGAAATGGTGAAAGTGAAGCTGTCACGTTCTTCTTCTTTTTTTTATGTGTAAGAAGAAGAATATGTATACTTTAAGTGTATAAAAGTATCAACGTTTGTATGTATTATTTTAATCCCAATTTACAGTTTATAGCGTACTCCCAATTTAATCCAAAATTCGGATTATTTTTGTTAAATAAAAATTTGAAATCATAGGTTACTATAGTATTTTTATTTTTGGAAGTCAGTACAGGCAAGATAGGCATACTTTTCTATATTCTTTCACAAATTGTTTGAATAAATCTGTCTCGTGTGTGGGGTGATCAGATCTCAATTTCAATCGAGGGTAATCTTTTAAATTAAATATTACCAAGGCAAAAAATTCATCGGGTACTGCCTCCATAAGCACAATACTGACTTCCAAAAATAAAAATAATATAGATATTTTAAATGTTATTCATATAGCATAGTTTTTACTGATTTTTGATTAAACGGTTTTTAATTAACTTTAAACAGTATAACTCAACTTTTAAATAATTTGTAAAAAAAGAAAAAGTGAAAGATTTACATTTTTATTCCCGCGTATTTAGAAAATATATAATATATATAATATAAAATATAATACTATATTCATTTAAAATTAATAATAGTATTTCTTCCATTTTATTTATTATTTTTATTTCATATTATTATTTTTATTTTCTTTTATTAATTTTTTTTTTAAATTTTTAATTTCTTCACTTTTTAAAAACTCCACTTCTACACAATAACAATAAGAGGACCTCACTAATGACCTGCTAAGTTAATAGACTTTCGAGGTTAGAAACGTCTCTTATCTTCTTATCCAGAATACCAAATTCTCTTAACTAAACTCACCACAATTTTTAAGAGATCAGCTGATTCGTGACATCTCTTACCTCTTACCTAGAATAGCAATTTCTGCTAACTGTCTGCTAATTGCATTTAAGAGGCTAAGAGTCTCTTAGTCTCTTATGTAGAATTGGGGGGTAAGAGTCTCTTAGTCTCTTATGTAGAATTGGGGGGTAAGAAAAAATTAGATACTTTTTACAAAACATCTCAGAACAAAATACATAATAATTATAATAATAACTACAATAAAATTACATACATCTCAAATCAACTTAAGCAAAAGTTCTGACATAAGAAAAATGAAAAATCATGGAAATCAAATTCAAATTATGCTAAATATTCATTAAAATGAATAATAATATTTACTCGTGAATGGATGAGTAAATATGGTATGTAGTACATATGTATACATATACGATTTTTTGCACAATATTTTTATTATTAAAGTAATTTTGGAGGTAGATAAACAATATTTATGAGAGATACCTAATTGCTTTAATTTACTTAATTTTGCACTATTCATATCAACAATAATTTATTTTTCAATAATTTTATTCTATAAAAACAAGGAATTGGATTGCATATTCTATTTTTAAAAAAAGAAAAGATAACGTCGTTGTTAAATTGTAGAGAACCGGTTTAAGTGGGTATTTTAAATTAAATGCTCTTCAAAAGCCTAATAATAAGCTAAATAAATATACATACACACAATTGTACTAGATATAGTATACCTATATACGTTATATTACAGTATATACCTATACACATTTTTTTAATCATTATAATATGAAAAATTCACAGATATTCTTATAATGAATTTATTTGCAAATTTTTTCATATCTAGTTTTTTTTTTCTTTTTAAAATTAGATCAAACAAAGCCATTTGCTAGAAACCTTCACATTTTAATTTATGTGTTTTAACTCTTTTAAAGCAAAAAACTGAAGTTTCCCATAGCTTATTTCAGCATGGGTATTTTTATACACTTTTGTAAGAACTCTTTATTCTTTTATTTATTTATCATTTTTTTTGTTTTTTTTGTTAATAATAATTATGTTTGTTATCAAGGTCATTTTTTATTCAAAAACCCAAAATGTATATGTTTACGGACATACATATGTACATATACACTAGATACATACATACTACATACATACATACTTATAATACATTTTATGGTTTCTCTAATTTAATGTAGTTAGGTAGTATAATAAAAAACTAATTAATGTAGTTATAAAATCCGAAAAACTAAAGATTTCACAAACTTCCATATTAAGGAAAGTTAAGTATGTATATATTTTTTTTTTATTCATGTGGAACACTTCCGTTCGCCAATGTCGTTTACAACACTTTTCTAATATTTGATAACATCTAAAGGTATGAAGAATATCATTAAAATATTTGGTAGAACTTTCGAAAAGTAGAAAATGACTAAAATAAAATTCTATTATAAAAATATGGTTAAATTGCCCAGGACAATAATTTCAAGAGGAGATCCACAATCCACATACAAATATTGGATGTTTAGATCGCAAAAAATATGTCTTATTCAAATTCATAAGAAGAAAAATTTGAAACGATTTACATTGAATGAAAACGGTTTATGAATTATATCATGTATGTATACTGTATAGTGTATACTCAAAAAAAACCCAACATTCCATTTTTTTTTTCTTTCAAAAAATTCGATTTAATTTTTCAGGGGGTCGATTCTGTTTCGTAGAAGTGAAAACGTGTAAACAGTTTACACGCTTACACTGCTAATTCCGATTCTAATACAGTGTAAACGTGCAAAAATATGTCAAAAAGTTTTCATATGAAAATATTTTTTGCACTGTGAAAAGTATCAGTGTAAAAAAAATTTGTCATTAAAATTTTTATTTATTAATAATAAAAAGAAAAAAAATAAAAGAAATGGAAAAGTAGAAATTAAGTTTACATTAAAAAAAGAGTTAGAATTAATAAAATTAGATTTAATAGTATTAATGAGGTTTCAATATTTTTAAGATTAAAATTTAGTTTAAATAAGTTTAAATGACGAAAATAAAATATGTATTTGAAAGAAATTACATAAAATAATCTTTTATTTATTCGTTGATTACTAAAAGCAGCGATTTAAGCAAAATTTGTGGTAACAATAGAAGATCGTATTCTTCGACCTTCACCTAATAAGTTATCAGTATTTAATTCTTGTTCTTTATTTGACAGTTCTCATATCACGTCGGTGAAAAAATTTAAATCAGCGCCTCATTCAGCACTATGCTTGCACGAACGCAACAAGAATCGCTTATTTGGGTACTGTGCAGTGAAAAAGTGAAAACAGTGTGTGAAACGTCAAGTGCAAACTTTTTTTTTTCATGTTTTCACTTCACCGAAACAGAATCGACCCCCAGGATGGCTTTAAGTAAATTATTATTACATTACAAGTATGTACTTTTTGCCTATTAAAAAAATAGGCAATTTTCACTCAAGTGTATAATTAGATCTGCCGTACAAAGGACAATCGCGTCAATTACATTTTCACTCATTTTGAGTTAAATATATTTATGATATAATATATAGTTATATATATGAACTGAAGGAAAAATTCTCTATTAAAAAATATGTCTATATATTATATATTATATATATAATTTAATTTTTCCACTAGTTCATATGTATAACTATATATTATATCATAAATATATCTAAGTCAAAATGAGTGAAAATGTAATTGACGCGATTGTCCTTTGTACGGCAGAGATATACATAAGTATGTATATTATTTTGGTTTAATAGAGTACCTTCAAACATAATTTCAATGTTTTTTTAAATTATTAAATATCAATATTTTTAATGAATTGTCACTGGAAAGGAAATTAAAACATTATACAAGAAGCCCTTCATTTTTTTTATTTGAAGAAAAATAAAATAATTAACGTGTTGAAATATTTACATTTTTTTTCTCTTATATCACTTGTAAAAGTAATTTCCTACAACATTCCTCTTTAATACAAAATAAATGCTAAACTTGTTCATAATCATAGTTGATGTTGATGAAATAAATTAGAGCAATATCGTTACTATAATCCACTAAAGAAATTATATAGCTGTTAACAACATTTATTAACCTGTTTCTGGATAAATTTATTATTTTATTTATTCTAATGAAAGTATATAAATATACTTACATATACTTATATACATATAAAAAATTATAACTACATATATATTTAGGTATATTAAATAATCAACACCAACTCTCAAAATCGAATATTTTTCATTTATGCATCGTAGTATGTATTTATATTAATTGAGCTTAGCTTGTCTGCCTTCAAAATATATGTATGACAAAACTGCTTTAAAAAAAGCATGAAATCAATCCATAAATATACATATGCATATGTACTATATTATAACATGTACATATATACTTCTAGAAATAGCTACTGTATAAATTAATTTTACTAATTAAATGCATATTTCAGAAAAAGAAAAGAAAAATACATTTCTCAAGTATACATATCAGAATATGATTCAGGTATTATAAAAATCATATTTATACATTTCTACATATACCATACCATATGTATTTATACTTATTTCATAATATCAATGTACATAATAATATCATTACGTATATGCATAAATATGAAGACAATTATAACAATGGATAAATACAACTAGGCAATAATTTACTTATATAGAGTCTCATTCATATGTATGTATTTTAATAAAAGTAGGCGAAAAATGAAAAAAAAAGTTTTTTTAGTCATAATGTTAAATGTCATTGTTGGGACTTTCAAAACAAAAATGACATTTAGACTCTTCTGAACATAAATGCCATAAGTATCAAAATTATGGAGTTTTCCGCAAATTATCGCAAATTTATTGGTGTTAGCTAATATGCTTTCATAGTCACTTCATCATTTACATATAAATATATGTATGTATTTATATTCATATATACATATGTACATATATAAATATGCATATGTGCGTGCATATGTACATATGTAATTGATATATGATATTCCCAGCAGGAAATGGTAAGCGATGGTAAGTGAAGAGGTAAGTTATAGAATGGATAAGCTATTGGTTACAGCATCGATGAAATTTAACATGGCGATGTCATTGAAAAGTAATGCATCCTCCTACAGATTACCATGTAAGCGAAGAGGTAACCGATGTTCAAATCATCAAAGATTTCTTCACTTACCAAGTAAGCGAAGAGGTAACCGATGTTAAAATCATCAAAGATTTCTTCACTTACCAAGTAATCGATGAAGTAATCAATGTTCAAATCATCGAAGATTTCTTCACTTACCACGTAATATATGAAGTGTATAATTAACAGGTAATAGAAGAAATAATCGATGAAATATTATACAGTCATGGTATAGTAGGGCAGTGGAAGAATAAAATGGGATACAAATTTCTGCGATACTTTCTCGTTATAGGAGTTCTTTTCTTGTAATAATTTTTGTTATAAAACACATAGATATTCAAATTCAATTAATTTAAAATTCAAATATTTGACAAAATAACTTTTAAAATAGAAAGTATCACAGAAATTTTTTGTAGTATGAAATGATCGAAGCCATACCTTAAAAAATTAAGAACAATGAAAAATACAACAAAATTAAAACAAACAGAAAATAAATTTTTTTTACAAAAAAACATTTTTATTAAAATTTATAATTTATAAATTTATATTAAACATTTACATATATTTTATATTATATATTTATATACTAATTAATAACAATTAAATTGCACTCACTGCACTCACTATGAACTTATACTTAGAAATGTCCGCGTTTTACTAGACTAGATTAGACTAGAATATGATTAATAAATACAAAACGCAAAATGGAATACGGAAATTTTATCAAGTCGCGAAAATGACGCATAATTTCATAACAAATGTACAAATAAATATGCTACACATTACACATTCGTTTACCTGGTAATGTATCTTTTCATCGATGTCCATTTCATCGAAGAACTCATCGATTACCAATGTAATGCATCGGCTATTTTCCTGCTGGGTTATTGTATAGTACGTACACATAAATATTTTACCTGGTGTGGTGGTTAACTACTTACATAAACTGTCATTATTTTTAAAAACCTCTAGAACCTCTTTTCTCCTTTTTCTTCTCGCATTTGCACCGTTTATTTGGAGTCTGCACGTTTAGACCTTAAACGCCACGATACTCTTTCTTATGTTGTCACATTCATCAAGCTTTTATTTTTGATTGTTTGTTATTGTATGCTTTACCACGTAGTTTGCGGTCATCGTCTTCAGAAATAGCCAAAATTCTGTTGACTGCTGGGATGAGTTTCTATATGCTGATGGTGATTATCACCAGTCACCATTTCTATAATATTTGTTCTTGTATATCTTTGATACTATCCCACAGAATTAATCACCATCACCATAAATAAACACCCTTATGCTGGATTTCTTCAGTCTCAACTTTCTTGTCCCTAACTTTAGCAGAAAAATAATAAAGAGATTTGCATTTCTTCACCTCTGACTAGCACTTAGCTGCCACCTAAATTTAGGTGGCAGATGAAGTACTGATTATTTATTTAGGTGTTACCTAACTCAATAAGCTTTAAGCTATTCAAATAATACTTTACAACTTTGAAAATATTCAAATAATACGTTACAACATGAAAAATATTGAAATAATACGTTACAGCTTGAAAACTATTACCAAGCTTTCAAGTTTTGATTAAAATTTTATGCTTTTCAGGTTTGGGAATGAGAAATGTAGCTGACAGCTAGTTAGCAGAATGTTTTAACGAAGAAATCCAAACCTCTAGCTAGCTGCCACCTACACTTAGGTGATACCCAGCTAGCGGAGACTTCTGAAGAAATCCAGCATTAGTCTCCAATTTATGTGTCACTTTCTCAGCTGCTTTTTTTCAATCTTTTTGTTTATAGTTGTCATTTTCTAACTGCATCCTATATTTATATTATAGGCATAAAACAGCATATGCTGTGAGACGTGAAATTTTTGTTCATGAGCTTATTTCAAGTGCTTAACATTCATATCCAAGGAGAAGTTCAGGTCTCAATATATTCATTTATATTTTTTTCTTCAATTTTAGCGTTATTTGGTGACCACATGGCACTTCAGTTCACTTGCACAATTCTCTTACTCTATTGATAAATTTTTTTTTATTATTTTAAGTTATTGCAGAGCTGAGATACTAGAACTTCGAGGCCACTGGAAGTGGTTAGTCATCCAAATTGATTGTGTTTATTCATTATTGAGTCAATGAATACTCTTTGCATAACAATGTTGAATAATTACGAGCCTAAGTTCTAAAACTAAACTTTGATGTACAACCACCTGGTCCTCAAAAGCTGATGATAAACCTACTGAGCTGAGCTTCGAACTTTAGTTTTTATGTTTGTGTACATAGCCCCGAATCATGCTAACGTAAAATCTACGTATATGTACACTCTTACCCAAATTCAAATTAATTCTCGTGAAACTCTATCGAAAGCTTTTACTAAATCAATAAAAACTGTCTTCTCTGTGAGATTCGTAAAATTTATCGCCCGCAATTCACCGTCAGCAATTTATAGCCCCTAATTATTCGGTGCCTTATTTAATCGCTAGTTGTATGCTAGGAATACTTTACTTTCAATGTTTTCAATTTAAAAAACGTTATGAAACTTATGCTTATGCTAATTTTACTCTAAATATGCGAATTTTGGTAGTAGTTGAATTGTAGTAGTTGTAGTTTTTCCTACAGAATCGCAATTTTAAGGATTCATGTGTTGGACGCCAATCACACGACATTTTCGTCAACCACCAAAGTATTCCTATGAAATGTGGAACGTATATCAGCTTGTTCCTGAAGAATCACCTAGAACATTTTATTTTTATTAACATCAGATGATTTGCCGCATTCTGCTATCTAAAATCTGCTCTTTAACTTTCATACAATTAACTGTCGCCTTTATTTTTGTAGAATGGTATAATATACTGTCTTTTTTAGATATCTATAGTATACCTTTTTCCCCACATCACAACTTTGGTTTCATTGCTTTATTGTTTTTCATTCTAGTCAAAGCTCTTCGAACCTTTTCTGATGTTGTTATTTCAGGAATTGTCTAAGGAGGAGTGGCGAGTATGTACATATGTATGTATGTGAAGCACTCCTGGAATCCCATCTATTGTTTTTGTTTGTATATTCGTGATGTGTAAGAATATTGTTTTTTTTTTTTTTTTTTTTTTTTTTTTTCTGTTCCAAAAAATAATAAAAGACTACTTTTTGGCTACAGAATGAAATTTGTACCAATACCCGTGCAACCAGTCGTGAAGTAGCTTTGTCTAACTATATAGACGTTCAAAGATATTGCACGATATTTAACATTATTCGAAGACATACAAAGAAGCTTCACGTTCTTTATCGATATCTAAATCCTGCTCTGAAGAGAATTATTGCAGACAAATATTATGATATAGATCGATATCGATCCTTAACGAAGATTAAAGGGAAATATAGTACATTGTTGAGGAATAAAGATAAACATTGCTCTCGATTAATGACGAAAAAATCTTTGAATAACTATATCGATTTACACAGATATCGACGATAACGAAAGCCAACGACAAAATCTATATTGATCGTTATCGATTTTCAAAGTATTTCAAAGACGGACAACGATCTTTAAAAATGCATTTGACAAGTCATAACTTGAACACTCTTTTTCTCATAATTCAGTGTAATTGTTTTCAATTACATTTTTTTTATCTTTTAATCATACATTTCTCTCTATTTGGCCAACCTATTTTTCATTTTTCACTAATATTTTTAAATATAAGTAAGTAATGTATATAAGTAATAGTATATAAGTAAAAAGTAAACTGTCAAAAAAATTGTACTGTCATCGATCTATAAAGAATTGCTAAGAATCGTTATCGGTTTTTAAACAATAAGCTCTATAGCCGGTGCAGTGATGAATTGTGCAATGCAAAGAGGATGGCTTTACACACGAAAGTCCGTGGTTCGAATCTCAAGAGTAAATTTTTCAAATTGAATTGTCTTTCATATATGTAATATAAATAAATTAAAAAAAAGCAAGAAAAAAAAAAGAAGAAAACATTTTTTTTTTTAAATTATGTCTATAAATTCCGACAAAGATTCCTATAACGCTCTATACAGATGTTGAAACAAAATTCGATGAAGCTCTTCATCGAAATATTTTATAGCTGACGTCGAATTTCGTGAATAAAATCGATGTCGATCTTAATCAAAACCTTGGTTTTTTCTATAAAGAGCTTTACGCAAATCTTTATAATTCTTTACAGCTAACTTTATAGCTAGGTTGCACGGGTAAGGACACATGTTACGTTGAAGAGGAAATTCCAAAGTTTTAATTTCAAAACCTCACGCTCTTTAACCGGAAGTTCAGCCACACTTCTTTCTTATAAAACCTGAAAAGATATTTCAATTGAGTTGAGACATAATGCCATTTCAAAGGGTGAAATCGAAAAACTACAACATAAAGTTTAAATTCCTGCAACACTCAATCATGTTGTAATGAGCGATGATAGCAGGAAAATTAAGAAAAAAAAATTTATAGTACAATAGAAATAAATAAAGTGACAAAAACTTGCAAACCTTGAGCTAAGTTGAAATATTTACATAAAACGTTCTCACAGGGATATACATACATATACATTTTATGTATAAATATCTCCAGCAGATTTTTTGTTGTTAACTGAATCAAGATAACTTTGGTTCTGACTTCTGAGTAAATTGTATTACAAAATACTATGTAAAATAAACTTGATATTATAAATGAATAAAGTTAGTGAAGTATGTACATGCAAGTATTGTCATACCATTTATAAATTAACTACAAACCTTTTGAATACAAGATCTTTCACAATTCAATATTTACATGGTCTTTGTTTTTTTTACCAATTTTAACTTTCAAATTAGAAATATGTAAAAAAATTTAAAGAACATATGAAAGTGAAATCTGCCGTACAAAGGACAATCGCGTCAATTACATTTTCACTCATTTTGAGTTAAATATATTTATGATATAATATATAGTTATATATATGAACTGAAGGAAAAATTCTCTATTAAAAAATATGTCTATATATTATATATTATATATATAATTTAATTTTTCCACTAGTTCATATGTATAACTATATATTATATCATAAATATATCTAAGTCAAAATGAGTGAAAATGTAATTGACGCGATTGTCCTTTGTACGGCAATTTGTACACGCATAAAAAGATGCGTTCTTTACGGAAATTGAAAGTCCTACGTGAGTGAACTTTAAAAACACATTATTTTTTGTATTTACAATAAATCTCATATATGTACCTATGTATACAATTAATAACAAATGTAGAAACATAGATATATAGTATTTAAAGATATACACTTCCAATAGAGTAAAATTTAAGCCAAAAATTTTCAGCTTCAATAAATATAATTATCATTATTAGCGGCGCAACAGCTCCTATTTCAAGTTAACATGAGTTTTCGTGACAACATTTCTGTCATGTACACTAATTACACGATAACGGATAGCGGTATTGAACTAAAACTTTTTTTGTTTTATTATACATAATATTAGCTTCCAAAATAAATAAAAAAAAAATTTTCGTTAGTGAATTTTTCAGGAGCCCAATTAATTGAGAAAATTTTAGGAAAAAAAAATCATAAATTTCAAATTTATGGCCCTTTTTCTTGAAAATGGGATTATTACATACAATAAGTAATACACCAAATGAAAGGTAATTTTAATAGTCATTCAGAATAAAAAGAAAAATTTTGATACATAGGGTGCGAAAAAAGTTACAGGTGATTTTGTGTTCGGAGGTCTTGCATAAAACTCATAATTTTGAACGCCCTCTAGCGGCGAAAATAGACACGATCGAAAGTTTCGCTAGTACAATTTTTTTCATGAAATAGTCCAGCGAATATCGTGGTACCAATTAATGTACGTAGAAACGGAACACCCTGTATATGCACCTACAGTTTTAAGTGGAATGAGAACCACTAAATTCATTGGTAGAGAACAAATTTATTCGTAGAACAGGGCGGGAATTGATATTTTTGTAGTTGGTTTTAGGGACTTGCTTCTAATAAAACTATTGAATGATAAAGTGCATTTGTATGGATTGCTATTAAAGTGACTGAAATTATAAATTGTTGTATATACTACCCAAATGCGAAATAGTTCGGCCAGTTGGTTTTTAAATCATGTATAATTATATTTTTAGGCCTTATAACTTATAAACGGTAAGAGGTACAGATGCACGTAAGATGTTGTTGGAAGGAAACAGGGGTCCTCTACAATTTTCCAAAAGGGTAGATAACCCTAGTGTGCTCCTGTAAAAAGTTAAAGGGTAAAACAAGGAAAAAGTGCCAAATATCTTTCTGTCATATATGTATGTATATTTGTAAAAATTGAAATATTTTGAACTTAGTTTATAATATATGTATCTTGTTAAATACTATTTATCTATGGTTTGTTTATTCATAATGCTATCGAATAATACTCCAAATTTAGAAAACTTTTTATTCGTATAATCTATGTAACATCTATTAGACTTATGCTGTTTGCCTTTTGTAGGTTAATAAATAAATTCAATTAACGAATTGTGAGTTATATTAGGTTGTTCGTACATATTTTACATATTTCATATATCTAGTTAAGCATATGTGTATAATTGTACATATTTTAAATACATAATCATAAATTATTCTCACGTTCAAATTGAAATTTCTTTACTTGTGAGCACGTACTTTTCAATACTTTTTAGGTTTGTTGACATTTTATATACTTTAATAGATTTTGTTTTAACTCTCGTAAAGTAAGCTGAAGAAAATTCGTTGAAATGTTCACTGTTTCTTTTTTTCTTTTTCTTTAATTAATGGTTGTGTTGTGTTTCTTTGAATAATAAATGAATAATTTACTAAAACAAATAATATATTTTATTGGATTAAAAAACCTTTACCCTTCATTTATAAACAATTATGATTCATCAATGTGATAAAATAATTACGATTTACACATGCAACAGAAGAAAATGATTATTCAAAAAATTGGATCTATGTATACAGATCCTTAATTATGTCATCTAGAATTCAGGAATTCCAATTCCTACTCGTATACCTTTTTCCTTCCTTTATACCGCTACAACTTAAATTAACTTGAGTTTTCGTGACCACTTTCTGTATGAACATGCACCTACAGTTTTAAGTGCAATGCATTATCTGTAATATGAAACGTATATACAGTATTTGTATTTTGTATTAGTAGAAGAAATAAAATTTATATATTTTTTATATTCATAAACGTGTATACATATATTGTCAAAAAATATTTTAACAAAATGATTCTGTTTCGCACATACTACATTCATATCATATGAAGAAACATAAGTAATTAAAGGATAAATCAGAAAAAAGGTGGGAGTACTTTAGCTTATTATTGTTTTACATGCACTCAAGTATTTACTATAAAATTGGGAATGATATTTTTGCAAAATGTATGCCCCTTCCAGATTATCAATAATTTATTAATTTATATATTTTTCAGAATAATGCATTTTCAAGTAAAGACAACTAAAGACAATATAGTATATTCAAGTGCTGTTTCGTTATGAAGTGGCGCTTACAAAACTTTGATATAAAATCTTAAATCGTGAGATTTTAAATAGTCGCTTAGTAAAAATAATAACTTCTAATGGAACTACATAAATACTATATAAATAATAAGGTGGCCGTAAGGTAGTTTGCCAAACTTTTTACAAAACAGTCTTTATAATGTATTGTATTCAATCGAAGAGTATATCAATTACCTACATTACTTAAAAACAGTGTTATACCAACGACTCCTATATTACCAAGACTGAATGCTCAATTTTATTTTATTGTTTATATGTGTTGGAAGTACCAAATTAACATTACAATTTATTGTTTTTAATCAATTATAACTAAGCTGTGATTAAAGTTACATGAAAATTATGTTCAAATGTAATGTAGAGAAGATCCTTAACTTTATTTTTACTGAATACTTATATTAAATATGAGCAACGTAAATCAAAGAAAAAACGTGATAAATATTAAGTAACATAAAACTGAGAATCAATTTTCCCTGAAATCTCCCAAATCACTAAAAATATTAAAATATAATATTCTACAAATTTGTGGATTTTTATTAAATAAACATTTTTCCCAAACATTGTTATATCATAAAATTAATAGAAAATGAGTTATTAAAGAAAAATGATAATTTTGAATTAAAATCACAATTATCTCTCTCATTTCTCATTTTTAACAGCCACCTCTGAAAATGTAGTACCACTTGAAAAATTTTTTTTTGTTTATGAATAATATTTTTGAAAGAAGAAATAACAAATGAATAAAAAAATAAAAAAGTGATAATATTTTCAAGTGTAGCTAACTTTATAGCGAATTTGTAACTGTCAGCTGTTACTTTTTTATTACATATTTCATTGTTGTTATTTTATTTTTAAACTGAGATTTAAGAAAAAAAATCTCAAAACTTTTAAATTTATAAAAGATGGGTATTTTCTTTAATTAAAATTTTTCATCTAAAACAATTTTATTATAAGTTATAACATTATTACAATTCAACACATTGTACTATAATTAATTATATAATATTACTATATTAGGTATATACATATAATTCAATTTTTTATAATTACATATTATAATAATTTACTTACGTCCTTCTCACTTTTAAATTTTTTTCTAAAAAGAAATAAAATGTTCACATAAAAAACATCTCTTTTGCTATCAACTTAAAAAAATACATGAAAAGTGATACCTATTTTGCTGTTACCTCTAAAGTGATGAGATTTGGTGATTTTTGAAGGTGATTGCCACCATACAGGAACAAATATTATTGGTGACAGTCACCAATCAGAATCACCATACAGAAACTCACCCCAGTATTATCACAACGTCGTATAGTCACCCCTAAAATCAGAGCCCTGAAAAATATAAATTAAGCCAACTTCAGGTGTGATTTCGTATGATGTTATATTTAACCGTAAATAAAAAATAAAGGAAAAAAGAGCAGGGGTGAGTTTTTGTAAAGTGATGGTTATGATCACCTGTCACCACTTCCATATAAAATTTCAAAAGCTCAGGTTATTTTACAAAAAGTAAAAAAGTTATTAATATGTACGAGTATATATACATACTTATATGTACATAAATACTTATGTACGAGTATGTTATGTAGGTACATTTGCTTAGAAAATTACTTTTTTCGAGTTCTTTGAAATCGCTGCAGTAAAATATCTTTTACCATTATAAAATTACATTGTCCATGCTTTTACCAGTGTATAGAGAAGAGTGTAGGGTCACTTCATATAAAATGTTGCTAGAAAAATTAGAAAAATATAATAGTATATGTAAAATACACTCACAGTTGGGTTGAAAATAGTCCACATAATAAATCTTGAATGAGCAAGAGAAACAACGAATTCCCTATCGTTGTATATACCAAACTTACATATCATAGGGGAAAATATACTGTACATTTTTTATTGACATAAAAGTCCATATGTTTTATTTTTAAACAAAAAAAATCAAAACAATCATCCAATATATGTATTCTTTACCTGTGAAAATAACAAAAGAAACTTATTTACTAACGCATACTCACCTTTGCGGTACCACTTTTAGTACTTTTTACAAAAACAAAGTGGGGACATGTTGCTATGAAAGTAATAGGAATAAGAAGATTACTAACCCATTGACACCTGATAGGGCCGTCTAATACGTATTATATAGTTGGAATAGGGATAGGTATATTTTTTCTTCATATAAATATTTGGTTAGTCATATGAGTGTTCTTTTCTGACGCATGCAATTTTTTTTAAATTTTTTTTTAATTTTTTTTTTTTAATATTTTTAATTGCTTTCTTCATTATGATTGGATGTCATTTTTTTGTGTACCGTTATGCAGTTGTGACTATACTCTCCTTCTCTATACTCTGCTTTTACTATCGAATACGGATATATCGAAGATCTTCATACCAACAGATAACTTTAACTGAACAATAAGTCTTATCTAACAGTGAAGAAATTCAAATTCTTGATCAAGATATTATGTATCTTGAAGTGAAGAAGTTGACTATAATTGAATAAGTTGATTTATCATTCTTTAAAAAAAAAATTTAAACTGAATTGATGGTCTTCGATGATAATTACATAAATTAGAACGGAAATGTCAAAGAACGGATTCAATTCAAAAATGTTTATTTCATGTTATTGTAGATGTTGAAACTATTATAAACGAAATAGAATAGTCGTGTAGGTTATGTCTCAAGAGACTTTTACTTCAGTTATATGAATATTCAGTTATATTAATTCGTAATACGTCGCATTTAACCTGTTCTCAGCCTAATTTAGTTTTATTCATCAACTTGAATAATATTAATGATATTATTCTATTGTATAAATAAAAGACATTATATGATCCTTTCTTTATTAATGTGATGTAAGTTGACATGATAATAAAAAAAAATTAAATGCTGACGATTGCATTAAACAACAAGAAATATAAAATTGCGAAATAACCTAATGTAATTGAAAAAATTTTTATAAGAAAAGATTTTAAATTTTATATTATACATACATACATATAATTATATTAAACACACGTATCTATATGTAGTACCTACGTAGGCATACGTAAAAGGACAGGGTATATCGTTTAAAGGGGTCATAAGTAAATTATAAATACATATGTAACACTTGTTTCTTAAAAACACTTAAGAATTAAATTGACAATCATTTACTTGAAATAATACAAATGTGCAGTAAATAAGTTGATAGTACGTACCTAATTTGATGGTCATTTATAGTGTACCCTACCTCCAAATGAAATAATTTTTCAATTAGATGTACATATTTTGACATACCAATATCGATTTGAAATGTAATATCCGTCGGATATCATGTTTGTGATTTTATTCTTAGATTCATATAAATATATATATATATACCTATATTTTTTTTTCATAGTAATCACAGCAATGCCGCCAATGTCAATAAACCGTAATTTTTTAATAATTACGCAACCTTATTATTTTAAAATTTTGCATTTCATAATAAAAATTCCAATAATAATAAAAATCTAATTTAAAACTAACACAAAATATTTGACTCCATTGTTCTCCAAGTTTATCAATTCATTCATAAATTCTTATATCATAGCAAAATCGATGAAGAATTGCATTGCTATTTAACAATTTATTTTTGTTTTACTATGTAATTTTATTTTTTATAATTTGAAAAAAATTAAGAAATACATATTATGTGTGTACATATTTGAGTTTCCTTTTAAGTATTGTAAATACATACGTATGTCTTTTTAAATTGCAAAGTAGATGGGCAGTAGTTTTTTTTAAACCCAACCCATATTAAAAATTCTTAGGAGATAATATAACATAGGAAAATATAAACAATTATGATTTGTAAAGATTTACAGATAGTAAAATGGAAATAAAGAAACAGGCACTTGAAAAAAGGTGGAAATTATTTGCTCCTGATGCTCTACAGTCTACACCATCTACAATTGAAGTACTTTTGTGCGTATCCTCATAGATTTTTAAATAAAAAATAGCTATTTTTGTTTGACAGTTATGTAGGAGATGAAGCATATGGACATTTATTATGGACTTCTTCTTCGAAAGTTTATTTTAGAATTATATGTTCAAAAATGGCTTTTGAGTGATAGAGATACATACATATACATATATGTATTGTTATAAGGAAGGTATCTGAAACGAACAGCGGCAAATGCCATTAAAAAGTGAAAATACATATTATAAAACATATTTATCAATAACATTTCTTACAATTGGGAAATTTGATCATTGATTAATTTATGGCTTTTTCACTTTTCATAAGTGTATTATGTAATCATAATTTAAGCAAATACATATGTACACATATTTTTTGGAAACTGTATAAGAACTGCTCAGCGAAATAAAAGAAATTATTATTTTTTAACGAATTTACCATAAAAACATTAAGTTTAATCTACTTACGACATTTATCACACAATCGTATTATGTACATAAGTATATTCATATCAATGTATGTAATGTATAGTACCTACATATTATTATCCTGTCATACCACTTGAAACATAATATAATACAGTATCTCAACTTTCAACCCAGTTTTATAATTGTAAATATAATTATGTCGAAATTAATGCATTTGAAAGTTGTTGACCTAAATTACTTACTTTTTTTTTCACCATATTTAGGCATTTATTTACATAGATACATATTATACATATTAAATGATTTTCACTTTTTGTTGTTTAATGTACATAATATATGTATGTACATGTATTTTTTTCCACAGGTATTTTGTTGGTACCATTTTGCAGTTCCAAATTTATAGAGCCATGTGTAGAGCTTCAAGGCAATATGATCCTTCTGATTCTGAAAAACCATTACATAAATGTAATATATACAGACAAGCTGAAGCAGGTAAAATTTTAAGGTAGATATATACGAAACAACAATTTTTCCACTTATGTATACGAGTATATTGAAAATATTTAATTTAATAACATTTGTTACAGAAAATTGATGGAGAAAGGAGCATCACAACCATGGCACCAGGTTCTTGAGGAAGTAATTGGTGAAGGTCGTTTAGATGGTTCAGCCTTGCGAGACTACTTTCGACCGCTTGAAGAATGGTTACGTAATGAAAATTTACGAAATCAAGAATTTATTGGATGGACATATGATGGTGATTATTGCAAAAGAAGTATTGAAACAGCAAATTTACAAGTATATGGGGGATTTTATAATAATTGTTTAACAATCTGCCCTCAAGTATTTTCAGTCTTCATTTTCCTGGTAGGTTTTTTAATAAAAGTTTTGTAACATCGAAAATTTCTTACAGTTATATTTATAAGATAATGAACAATATGTTATACAAAAGTTTAAAATTGGAAAAATGTGTGTAACGTGTAACAAATATACATATCTATGAAATATGTAACATGTTTTTTTAACAAATATTTAAAAAAAAAAAAAATCTTGTCAAATTTTTATCTATAAATAAGCAAATTATACTGATAAACAATTAAAGAATAATTTATAAAAAACAAACTACTTACTTATGTACTACTTTTTGTTGATAGTAAATAATATAATTGTTGTACAAACGAAAAAGAATATTAATCACTAGATTAAAACTGATGAATGTAATAAAAACGCAAAGTTTTAAAATATGTTTCACTTATTCATCTTTGAAACCCTTTTGATTTACGATTCCCTACCCAAAAAAAAACAGGTTTTATTATAATTTTTGAACGTTAAAAAATACCATATTACAATTAATAAGAAACT
Source organism: Bombylius major (assembly GCA_932526495.1). Lineage (NCBI taxonomy): Eukaryota > Metazoa > Arthropoda > Insecta > Diptera > Bombyliidae > Bombylius > Bombylius major. The sequence goes on along the minus strand of OW052044.1, from coordinate 25,154,936 downwards.
ACCATTTTTGCACTAATAATAAAAAAAAATGTATAAGACCTATATTATTCTTTATGTATATTCTATCAATAAAAATATTCTTGACCTTATCAATTTCAAATTGCGAGATTAACCTTAAAACTAGTTGCAAAATTCAATATTTTTATTCAAAATTTTTATTTAAAATACTATTACAAAAGTTGATAAATTAAATTTACACATATTTATAACACTTCACGTTTTTACCTTCAAAAATTTAAACTTGAGCATTCAAACATTGAACATGACACACTTTTTGATTAATACAAAACTTGTATTAGTTAATGTTAAATTCCCTAAGTTAAAATATTGCACATACCTATTTAAAAAGATTACTTTCACTAATAACGGTGTTGTATTAAGTCATTTGTACAATAATATTTTTATTATTAATTTATTGTTTTTTTTTTTCCAAATTTTTCTTCGTTTTTGTCTCTGCAATATTTTTCGAATTAATTTTACATAATACGCATTGTAAATATATATGTACATTGCATACATATGTATGTACATATATGTATACAAATACTCGTATGTGTGTATGTTATGTAATTATATATGTATGCATTATATTTATGTATATATGCGTATATGTACATAAAAACAAATGAATAAATAAAAATGCAATTTAATGAAATTCAATTGAATTTAAGATATACATTATACATATTAGCTATAATGACAGTTTTAATGTCGTTTATAATAAAAGTTAACAATTCACTCAATAGCTTGGTCATCACCCTGGTCAATCGACCCCAACTAAATATAATGTTTTCCAACATCGTGTACATACATGAATGAGATATGTATTTGATTTATAACGATTACGAAATTAAACGGATGTACGCATCGCATTGACACATGATGTTCTACATATCACGAGGACCTTAAAATAAAAATAAAACATAATTTGAAATATGATACAATAGATACTATGAGAATCAGTGAGTAAAAAAATATAAATGATCGTTGTATATTTATATATTTTTTAAGATAGGTACTTACTTGTTAATAAAAATGGACGGGGTGTTTAATATTTAAAAAAATATAAACTCAATCTTATCATTTTATTTTATCGTTTATAGTTTCATTTCACTCCATACAGAAAAAAGCTAATCGAAAAGATATTATAGGTACATCCATATCTACATTCTTTTATATAATTGAAGTACAGCATAAATGTAGGTAAATACATACATATGTATGTACTATACATATATCCAAATATAAATACCACCCATTTTCAATGAGAAATAAACGGTTCAAAACAGTAATCGTAGACGTTAATTTCGTTTTTGTACTCATATGTATTGTATATTACATATAATATGTCTGTACCTAATAATTGACCTATTTAAACGTTTTTCCACTGAAAATTTAAATTTTGTTTTAAATTGGTGGTTATTTGTATTTGGATAGTATCTCATATTTTGCAGAAAGAAAATAAGCCTCGGCTACATATTATTAACAAAACCTAATTTTTGAATGAATATTGAATCACCCTATATAAACATAATATTAGATGAGAATCTATGTGATATTGTTTTGAAAATGATATTCTGTATTCTAGTAATTATTCAGCAGACTTGGGGTACGGAATATAATCGATACATATATCAACATTATCAACAAAAGGAATATGATCCAGAAATATAACATTAATTTAATGTTATTATTTTTTGTGTTAAATTTAAAATTAGTGATTTGTCTAATAAATGACGATTTATCAAATGTTTACAGTGATTATTTAAATAGTAATAATACAAATGATACAGAAAACTTTAATAACAAAAGCACGATAAATCATGTCTGTTATCGTGAAGAAATTTATACTGAACAAGTACGAATTCCAGTTAAACAACCTGTCCGAATTAGATCATCTAACTGGTGTTTAGAGTTTCCGCCCAGATGTTCCAACTATAAAACAGAAATTCGGGAAGTCATCAAAGTACAGGTTGGTTAAATTTTATATACCTATGTGATATTTGAATAGATCTGATCTGATATAATTATGTCAGTATAATTATACCACCTAAAAACATATCATGGAATTACATAATATGTAAGTATGTAACATGAAAAATAGATTTTCAACAATACTGTCGTATTACAAAAATAACCGCTTCAACAAAATAAAAACTTTTTAATAAAAATTTGTATCTATACATACGAGTATTTTATACGAATGGGTTTTAAACATTTCAACATACTGTTGAAAGAGTACTTTGTGTTAACACCTGTGATGCAGGAATAAGTGTCCTTGCAGTTATCTAAAAAGCCCACTGTCTAATAAAATGATTGATGTCCATTAGCTGTAATTTCAATTGAGTTATAAAGCAGATATTTTTATAATTCGATTTATAAACATAACATAATTTACCTTCTTTTTAAAGTTTACGGTTGCAGAAATCGCTCCATTTCATATTTAACTCTCATTGTGTTGATCGTGTTGTACAGAGCCGAATATGCATACATATATACAATATGTAGGAATACAAATACATTATGTATTATTAAAATTCTTTCATTTTTATTACCACATGTGTATATTATATAGAGTTTGCCATTGTCAGTTATATGTATAACAAACTTGAAAAATATTTTGCTCTTTGGTATAATAAGTATAGGTACTCTTACAATTGAATTTAATGGCTATTTAAATGTATAAATATTGCAAAAATTACCTACTAAAAGCAAAATTTGTTACTAAAAGTAGATGCATTAAAGAGTATCATAAAACTTAGAATAAGTAATCTGGTTTATATGGTTAGTTACCTATATAGAGTTATCTGTATACGGGTATATGTATAATGTATATATGTATGTACATATGTACATATATACTCGTATATATATAATTGTATATAATACATTATACTTAGTAATTGTGATTACAATTAATGTATGCATGTACATATATTACCTGTGTGATATTTTTTCATTGATTCAAAAGAAAGTGTAACATAATATAATGGTAGAATTTCAGGAAGCATAAAATACATTTTATATATTGCATCAAATAAAATCATAACTATCATAAAAATGTTGTCCAACGAAATCATGTAGGTATATGTATTTATATTCATATTACTCGGGATACAGCAACGTTATTTTGAAATTGTTTTAAAATTTTCTTTAAGTAATCGATAACTTATAATAGCAATTATTATAATCCGATTTATGTATGTTTTATTATGTAAAATTCCTATGATACATACAGAAATACATTTAAAAAAAAAATGCAAGTATGAACATAAATATTATTTAAAAAATCACACAAAAACTTCAAGCAATTTTTTTCCAAAAAAAACTCTAGTGAAATTTAAAAGAAAAGTGCCTACAGTTAGAAAAATACTCAATATTTTTGTTCAGTAAAAATTATGTTTTAAAAGAAATAAGTAACTTGTATGAAAATCGTATGAATAAGTTACAAGACTGTTAATTAACAAACTGTATATGGATTGAACTGATTTGCTATTGTGTTTGTTGTTACTTTTAGGCAGATTTTAACTTTAGAGAAAAATATATAAAACTAATTTGTAATGACTTTATTGTATACCCTTACAGGCTTAACAAACTTACAATAGTTATTGATAAATGTCGTCGGGCTGATTTATAAGTTTAGGTTTAAACTTCATTTTACCTTAAATTGAGTTTAAACGGACGATTAAAACAAAATGGTGTTTCTCACTGTTGATGTTGGTTTAAACTTATACTATTTTTACTTTTGGAAGTCAGTACAGTACAGGCAAGAAAGGCATACTTTTCTATATTCTTTTACATTGCGTTTGAATAAATCATGTCTCGTTTGTGGGGTGATCAGATCTCAATTTCAATCGAGGGAAATTTTTTAAATTAAATATTACCAAGGGCTGCCACTCATCGGGTACTGCCTCCATAAACACAAAAAATAAAAATAGACTTCCAAAAATAAAAATAGTACATATAGTCAAAAGTTCTATCGAAGCTTAAGGGGGTGGTCAGAAATAAAGATCTTACTTGAAGACTTGCGCAGAACTTACTTATTGCTAATGCTAACCATGGGCAGATGTAGTTTTAGACGCACTACAATTAAGAAATGCATCGTGTATGAGAGTTTAAACTGGAGTTTTCATACAAACAGCTGATTTGACAGATTGTTATTCAGTGGTTTTTCAAGTGATCACATCTAGTGTTTTTGGTGTGAATTTTAGTAATTAAATTTTAATAAGTATATTTATATCACATTTATTTATTTCTTGACATTAATTTATTATAATAATATAATTTTAATAAACAATAATAAATTATTTCTGATAATAATGATTTAAGTGATAATGAACATGCTTCTATTATTTATTTAATTATCCGACCAAGAGTAATTCTATTGAAACCGAACCATTTTGATTTGTGGGATGATGCCAATTTTTCTTCTTCCATTTTTCCAATTGAATCACTGAGCGCGTATACTCCATGTATATTATTATTTTTTCATATTAATAATAACAAACAAGAACAACAGTAAACAGCAATAGTATTACTACAAAATAATAGTCACAATAGTAGCAGCAGCAATATTAAACTATTTTTAACGCTAAATGTATTTGAACAATTAATTTTTTTGAAATTTATTTAATAATAAATTGTTCACTTCTTTTAAATTAAAAAATGTCTTCACTTTTTTGAAAAATATTATTCAGAAATAGGGCCCATAGACGGTCAACTTGGTTGACAACCAGGTTGTCAACATTGCAAGTTGAAGTCAATATTGACTGTGTGTGGGCAGATTGACAACCTAAATCAAGTTGGACCAACTGGTTGGACTAAAATCAAAATTTTTTGATTTTTATGAACGGTTGTAAACTTGGTTGTTGTGTCTGTAGCAATATTGTCAACTTCATTTAAAATTTATAATATACACCTAACCCTCGTTTTGCGTCGTTCCGCTTTGCGTTTTTTCGAAGTTGCGTCGCGATTGAATTGATACCAAATTTCACGTAGCGTCGCTTCAATTCCAAATTGCGTCGTTTTTTTCGATGAAATATGTTCCCGTTCTTTGCATTACACTATTTCGTTAATAAAATTCATTCATATTTTAAATGTTAAAAACCAAAAGCGTTCAAACAAAATCAGTTGTTCTAAGAAGACTTTGAAATTGTCAAAGATCATATTGAGTAATTCAATAATAATTGATTCTCATTGAGTTTTTGAATGAATTTTTTAAGTTATTTTTGTTTTATGTTCATATATTTATATATTTTATTAATGTATTTTTCGTTTATTTTGATTGTTTTAATAAATACTACTGTTTTTCTTAAGGTTTTAATTGTTTTTAATTATTATACACTATCATACTTTGAAATTCTTAGAACGCAACTTCTATTTTCCAGTACATTTCCATATAAAATTGCTTTTCGATTTGCGTCGTTTCACACTGCGTCGCGTTTTTCAAGAACGCATCTCCGACGCAAAGCGAGGGTTAGGTGTATTCCACTAGTAAAAACTTCAGGTTCCGATAGCTGTTTACCTAACAAATCTTTTTCAAAAATGAGATTGGCATTCAAGTTGACGATATGGTTGGAGTGTCTGTAGGTTTTACGTTGACAACCTGGTTGTCAACCAAGTTGACCGTCTATGGGACCAATCAAAAAAATCACAAGAGTTGTGGGTCTAAACTGAATCTCTTCTCATCTGAAAAGATCATTTTTCTCCACTCATTTGTTCAGCTTATGTGATTCTTTGCAAATTCTACGTCTCCTTTCTGTCTTTACCTGTAATTTTCAGGATCTTTTACAAAACTGTTGACAACATTGACATTCTTGTCGATTTTCTCACCATTGCTCTATTTGAAAGGCTTTGTTCTTTAAACGCCTTAATTTTGGCGATTCCTTCGGAAATTAATCTTTTTCGGCTTCCTATTTTAATTAAAGACAAACAATATTACAATAACTTTAACAACTTTGCCACTTGAAGGCCTAATTCAACTAGTGAACCCAAACAGTTGTCGGATTAGTAGAACCATAATTTTGAAAAACAATTTTTTACTTCGTCAGTTGAAGGAATTTAAAAAAAAAAAACTGTTATTCAATAGTTTTCTAAGCAAGTGTAATTACAAAAAAACCCTACTTACCTGCTGCTGCAAAATATTAAAATATAAAACAATTTTGGGGTGAACCCAAACAGTTGTCGGGCAGTGTATACATATTACAGTATATATACATAAACTATAGCAATAGCACAAACATATACAGGATGATTTTGTCGACTTACAAATATTGACACCACGATATTCTTCGGACTATTTCATGAAGACGAAATCACGTCTGTAAAACTTCACTTTTTAGCAAAATCATTAATTTTTGAATTTATTCAGGAAATACCGTTCTAAATTTAATAAATTTCTATCTGCTGTAAATATAGTATACCTACTATTTTTATTTTTGGAAGTCAGTATTGTGCTTATGGAGGCAGTACGCGATGAGTTTGTTACCCTTGGTAATATTCAATTCAAGATCTGATCACCCCACACACGAGACAGATTTATTCAAACGCAATGTAAAAGAATATAGAAAAGTATGCCTTTCTTGCCTGTACTGACTTCCAAAAATAAAAATAGTATAGTGTAAAACAAAAAACATCATATCCGTGTTTTTCTTTATACTTTATATTTAATACTCTTTAAATCAGTATTGGATGTAATATTTTCAAGAAAATAATGAAAACGTCCGACAGTTATGAATGTTTTAAAAATCTTTCAGAATGGTAACAAAATCCAACAAAGTAACATTTTTGAATTTTTTTTTGGGACAAAAAGTTCTTTTAAAATTTTTGAAAAATTATGTTTACGTCTAAATTATCGTACAATAATTTGAATTTTATTGCAAATAGGATTTTTAAAATTTAATAATATTTTCATAAAACAAAAGTCTTATTTTCATAATTTTTTTTTTCCAGAACATATCTCGCACACATATCGTAGAATTCTGCTGTGAAGGATATACTGAAATTATAGCAGGAAATGAAAAAGTTTGTAAACCAATTTGTAGAGGAGGATGTGGTAAAGGATTTTGTAATGCTCCCAATGAATGTACTTGTGACGTTGGATATACTGGTCGCCACTGTACGCAAAGTAAATTTTTATGAAAATATTTTATATGTAATTGTGAAATTTCTCACAAAAATATAATTATGACTGAACAGGATGTCAGCATGGTAAGTGGGGTGAAAATTGCGAAAAAATATGTAAATGTCGAAATAATTCACTTTGTGATAGCACAACAGGAATTTGTCAATGTCAAAATGGATGGAATGGTGAATTGTTAGTTTTATATACATACTTTTTATATATTATATAATATGTGTACCTATATTTTTGTTTGTTTTTTTTGTTTTGTTTTTTTTTAAATTCATTTTTCATGCAGATGTGATCAACCATGTCCAAATGGGTTTTATGGATTAATGTGTAAAAATATTTGCGAGTGCAGTTCCAACAGATGTAACTCTCAAACAGGTGAATGTATTTTAGAAGAAATGATAACGAAACTAAAACCTGTTGAACGAACTACAATTTCATCTCTTTATACTACTGGTATGTGGAATTTCGAGCTAACAAATTTTACAGAAAATTCTAAACAAACTACAAAGCAAAACAAAACGGAAGATATAAAACAAAAAGCAATAAATTCTCCTGATTTAATTATTGAAACTTTAAATTACACAATTGCTAATTTAACAGAGAATATTGATAAACTAACAAAAAATTTTGGCAAAAATTCAGAACCAGTCACAGTGATTACTGTACCAGAAAATATATTTGAAAACACGACACAACCATCAATAATAAAATCAATACCAGATGTTATAGTGATTAATCCAATAGAGAGCTCAAATTCTGCTGTTATAATTCATCAACCAAATGAAAAAATTCCTATTTTACCCATTTCAAAAACTCCAGAAATAATTCATGTAATTGCTAGTTTAAAAGAACAATTTAATATTTCAAATTTGAATAAAAGAAACGATGAAATATTACATCAAAAGAATAATTATGACTGGATAGCAATTTTATCAACTATTGCAATTTTCATTGTACTCATAATGTTATCTGGTATTGGATTTATAGTTTTATATCGTAATTATTTAAAACAACAACTAGAACGAAATTCAACAATTTCTCAGCAAGATGGAAATAATCAAGAATCAAAAATTTGTGCAAAACCATTACCAAATTTACCAGCATTCACACAAATTTTAAAAAGAACAGAAGGTAAAAAATTACAAAAAATTATTTAGAACTAAGTATGATACCTACTATTATTACCTATTACATAAATATAAATCACTTAAATTAATTTTAGCACCACAATTTTATGATAGACCATCTAATAATTCAGTGGTTCCACAATCATTACATTCTTATTATTATAAAACAGCCAATGGATCAATTTATTCAGAAACATCAAAGTCATATGCAAGAAAACATAGTTTAGAACATCTTTATGATGAAATTAAATATCCTACAATCCACAGTACCACAAGTAGATTGTAAAATTTATATTTTTTTACTACTTTCTTCAAATAATTAACATTTATATATAGGTACCTTTTTTTTTTTTTTTTTGTGTTTTAAGTTTTATTTGTACATAAATAGTGATATTTGAATATTTAAGTATTAAGTAAATATTTTTTGTAAATCAAATCATTTATAGTCTTGAAAAAGGTTTTTTTTTTAATTTATCAAATATTTGACATTATTGTGTATGATATCGTTTTAAACAACTGTTATTCTAATAATATGCCCATTAGATTTCTAAATTTTTCCATTAGATTTTTACCATAATTATAGTTTGTAACATTCATTTTCGTACATAACAACATACCCAGAAGGACATCTTGAATTTGTTTAAGTAGTTGTTGAATCAGCATTAGGATATGAATTCTGCCTCTGATTTTGATTTTGCCTGTATTGATAATAATTTTGTATATTTTGTTGAGGATAGCGAGAATTGTCACTTTGTTATAATTATTATTATTATTATTTTGATCGTATCCGTTATTTGATTGACGATAATTACATATTTCTTTGAGAAGAAGATAAATTATGATTTTGTTTATGATTATTTTTTTTTCTCTTTTAGAGACGCCCAATATTGATTTGAATTCTTCGGTTGAAATTGGTAATTGCTGGGGGTTACTTGATTATTATTTTGTGAATTGTAACTGTATTGATGATACTGTCTAGGAGTTGTTGCATCTATTTGAACACTATTTTGTGGATAATAATCAGTATTGTACTGTGAAAGTGAATGAGAAGTACTTGGAGAAGCTGAGCTGTGGTCATTTGGTGTAACAAATGTTGAGAATTTACAAAAGTAGTAGTTTCATTGGGAGGTTTTAAAGTAACTACAATAACGCAGCAGATCCATAGACATGTTTCATACATTTATTTTTAACCCAAACATAAAAATTCATACACTGGCAAGTATTTGGCTTTATACATTTCCCATGCTCTCCACAATCTCTGGAATTTTTTTTAAATTTATAAATTTGGTATACATATAAATAATTTTAACTGTTTTCTTACGGTTTACATATTGGTTGACATTTATTTTCGATCAACTGATAACCTTCATTGCATTCACAAACTTCTGGCTGTTTACAAAAACCATTTTCACAATCTGAAGAACAATACGGTAAGCATTTGTTTCCATTATTTGATAATTTCCAGCCTGGATAACAAGAACATACTTCATTTGCAGAACATATTCCACCTTCACATCCTCTGTAAATGATATCTTTATTATTATGATTATTATTACTGTAATATATCGCTTTTTTGGTGGAAGAACGTAACAATTCAAAAGAACAATTAGTTTGAAAATAGGTATTCTTATTTTCTTAGTAAAATATTTTCGAATAACACAACTACATATATAGTAAGTATACTAGTACGATTTAAAAAAGATGGCATTTCGTATACACACATGCATTTTTGTTGTTGTAAATTTTAAGAAAGAGATTTCTTTCTTCGTATATGTATACACAGAGATTATGCCAACTCATATTATTTTGACTATATCATCTATTTAGTGGATTCTTGCGTAAATATGAGATGTGACGTTCTTTCCCTAAACAAGTAATATATTGTCATAAATTATTTTATTACCTTGAACAATACGCTTGGCAAGTTTTATTTATAAAATAATATCCACTATGGCAAAAGCACTTTCCAGGAGTACTACAACTGCCATAACCACAAGGAGGATCACAAACTGGTTCACAAAGAGATGTTTTATTATTTTTTTTATATCCTTCTACACAAACACATTTATTAGGTGCTACACACTTTTCTAGCCGAGCACATCCATTACGACACTTAGGAAAACATAATGATTTATCGTTGCTAATATAAAAAAAGCCATCATTACAAGTACAAACTCCATTTGCGTGGCATTTTCCATTTAAACAACCAAGTGGGCACTTATGAACACATTTTCCATCTGTTGATTTTACAAAGAAAGGAAAACATTCACATATGCCAGGCGATGTACAAAATCCATTTTCACACTTATCTCCACAATCAGGAATACATTTTGATTTATTATACTTATACTCTTTAAAGCCTTCGCAGCACTTTTCAAGAACAACTATATCAGGATCACTTCCATTTCCTAATGTTGATTTATTTATTTCATTCAAAATTGCATAAGTTCTACAAAAACAATAATTATTAATTTACATTTTTATTAATTTTCTTCTTTATAAAAAAATTTTTACGTTGTTTCTCTATAACATTTTCCTGGATTATTTACATATTCAAACCATTTTTCTTCACTTGATACCACATTATTGATTAAAATAAATATTAAACACCAAAAATAAATTGAAAATCGTTTAAAAATCATATTTACAACTAATTCGTAATACAAATTATTTAAAAATATTCAAAATTTTTGATTATTCTTCTTTTTATAACAATAATATTCATAATACATATTTGAAAAAAAAAAAAAATCATTATTAAAAAAGTTTATCACCACAAAAATTTTTAATTATGCGTACTTTGATAAATTAACGTTAAATATTTTGCGATTCATCAATAAATTTTTGTTTGTTTTTAAAATTTGTTCATGCTGTAATCGAAATTATAATATGTATATATGTGATTGTTTTACTTTAAAGTTACGTAATTCAGTTATCAATTAAATGTTATAGTTTAATAATTATTTATAGAGCATCAGATTATAAATTTGATAATAGACATAAAGATATGTACATATGTATGTATGTAGGGTTAGAGATTTTTAAGGAAAAATTTTGATAAATATTTCAAGATTTCATAATAAAATTACTAACATGGAACCACACACTGATATTCTACATTTGAATTTGAATGTAATTTCGTTTCAATATTTTCTAGAATTTTTTCATTTAAGTATGTATAAATGTATTTTACAAAATACTCGTATTGCAGTTTAGTAGAATTTTCAAATTTAATGGAAAATTTAGAATGTACAATTAATAATGTATTGAAATGTTAATGTTCTTATTTCCTAGTTCAAAAGAAATTTTTCAATTTCTCAATTAGTAAATATTGTAAGTACTTTATATTCACAAGGTTTACTTCGTTTTAGTTTTAGAAGCAGAAAATGAAAATATGTACATATGTATACTTAAGTATGTACACATACATATATACGTGAATAAACACAAACACAGTGCTGCATTTAGGCTTAGGCAAGTGAGGCAATTGCCTAGGGCGGCAAAATTTAGCCTAACAAGCAAAAAAAAAAAAAAAACCTCTTTTCATTGTTGTGAATAGAGTAAATAAACTTCTATATCTAACAAGCAAAAAAAAAAACCTCGTTTCGTTTTAAACTTAAAAAAAAAAAAGGCGCCATATGAGAAATTGCCTAGGGCGGCATCACACTTAAATCCGCCACTGCACAAACATAGTTTCTACGGATACGAATCTGATTTCAAAATTACTACATTCGGATGTAGTACAGTAAATATGATATATTTGTTTTTTTTAATAATAAAATAACAGTAGGAAAAAATTGACATACATACGAGTAGTATCGTAAAGTAAATTAGAAATATTTTTTTGTCACTGAGACCAGGGTATAAAAGTATGTATACCTATATTTTCCAAAAGTTTTTAAATTTTCAAATCTTGGTTTATCGAAATTCATATAAAATCTACAAAATGAAATGCGTTTTTTTTTTCTAATATACGCTTCTTTTTATGTATTGTTAGCAGCTTCGAGCAAACTAAATTTTTTGATAAAATGTATCAGTTTTAATTTTGTTATCTTTGGAAATTCAGCCAATTTAAATTTCTTAGTTAAAACATAAGTAGGTATATGTATGTTGTATGTATGTATACAGGGTGTTTCACAGTTCGTGTGCCAAACTGAGCAGGGTGGTAGATCTCGGTGAGAAAATAAAAAAATCGTATGGGAAGGGGGGGATCTATTTTCAAAAGTTAGGGAGATGTTCAAAGACAATTTTTTTCGAAAAGTACGCAGTTCCACTTTTCGCAACATATTTCAGAGTTCATACTCAATGTAGAGAATGTAAATGAAAATTATTTCTGAAAAGAACCTTCAAACCTTTCAAAAAATATCTTTTATGAAATTTGTTGTTTAATGGTTTAAAAGTTATTGTAACTTAAAGTCAAAATTTTTTTAAAAAAAATTCGTCATTTTTATGTTCAAAGTCGAATATCTCGAAAATTTCCTGTATTATTTTTTTATTTTTTTGGCTAAATGAAAGCTTATTTTGTCTACTCTAACATGGTCTTGTTTTATTACATTATTTTTATTCGTTCAAAATTTATGAATCATAATTTAAGGGCAGTTTTTTCAAAATCAGTTAAATTTGTTGTTGTAAAGAACTATTCAATTAGTCTTTTGGTATGTTTTATTTGACTTTTTGCGTTAATTACTTTGTATTCCTGACTTTTTGACTAACTTTTTTTAGGTCTTATTTGTATCCAAAGTGGAGGGGGACACATCGAAAAGAATATGATATATGTTGCGAAAAGTGGAACTGGTTACTTTTCGAAAAAAATTACCTATGACCTTGAATATCACGGTAACTATTGAAAATAGATCAAACACACACACAAACAACCCCCCCCCTCCTTCCGCACGGTTTTTTCATTTCTCATCGAGATCTACCACCCTGCTCAGTTTGGCGCACGAACTGTTAAACACCCTGTATAATATTTTGGTTAATAAATTATAGTTTAATTAAAGAACTGATTTTAAAATTGTTATCAGTGATGGGTCGAAAATTTTTATTTAATTTTAAATGAACCAATACAAAATTTTATTATATAATATAAAATATTTTAAATATGTTTATTAATAGCTTGAATGTTTTATAAACTGAATAATATATTGTTACAAATCTGAAAAATAAAAAAGAACTTTATTAATGAATTTGAATAAAATTATTTTTAAAATAAAGTTACCTTAGAAAGCCGGATCAACACACCATCCAATCGTCTCCTAGTTTCCTGTAAAGATAAGAAAATTGAATAAAAAATTGAATCAACAAAAATTTATAAACTTAAAATGTAAATAAATGTTGTTGTTGGCTGTAAATAAAAGAAACTTCCAATTGAACACCAAATTTTTATAAATTGGTGCCCAAACCAGAAGTCCCTATTAAAATACAGCCGAATCCTGAAAAATAAATGAAATAAAGAATAAAAATAAATAAAATAAAAAGGGAAAAAGGACAACACAAGAAACAAACACTTGAGACAAAAACAACAAAGAACGCATAAAAAAAATTCTTTTTCACAACAACAAAAAACACTAACACCATACAAAAACAAAAAACACTATCACCATACAAAAACAAAAAAAAAACAAAAATCAATAATTTCGCGAATTTCCTTCCCCTGCGGACTGGAAATATAACAAAGAATTTCCCAAAGGAAATTCGCAAATTCGAAAAAACCGATATAAACACATACGACAAAGTACCCACAGTTTTTAGTTCAAATTGGTTTTTCAAAGTGTTCTTTTGAGTTTTTCCACATTTTTTTGGTTAAATTTTTTTCACAATAGTTTTTTTTTAGTTCATTTTTTAACACAATCATTTTAAATTCACTTTTTAATACGCACTTTTTTGTACAATTTCCTTTTTTTTTACACACAAATTTGCACAGTAAGTTTAATTCCTCTTTCACATCACAGGTACGTAAAAATTCTTTCTTTTCTGTTAAGCACTTTTCCGATTTCTTAAATTCACTTTCACTTTTTTTTAACTTACACTTAATTAACTAACATTTTAGTTCTTTCTTTTTTTTTTAATATTTCATTTTAAACTTTAAACTTAACACATTTCTTTTAACACGTTTTCTTGTTACACATAACCTTTATTTTTCATCACAATAAAAACTTTATCTCGGTCTATCACTACACTTTTTCTTTTCCTTCTCACTTTCCACTTTCTTTTTGCACATATTTTTTAAAACACTTAATTTTACTTTTTCCTTCACTTTTAACAATTTTGTAACAATAAAATTACCCGCGACGCGATTTTACTTAAAAATTCATTCCGCGAACAAATTAAATTTAAAAAAAAAAAAAAAAAAAGAAAAATAAAAGAAAAAAAAAAAAAACAAACGAAATCTCCATTTCGTTTGTTTACATTTAACTCACCTAAATATAATTTGGTTAAATATCTGTCAAAACAACAAGTGTTGCCACAGTATCTGAATTAATAATTCACTTAAATTAAAATCTATTGGGGTTGCCAAATAGGTAAGAGCAGCCAAAATAGCCTCGTGTAAACAGATAGTAGTGAACAGCCAAATATTAAACTTCATTTTTTTTTTATAATTCGACTTTTCTTTTTTTTCTTTTTGGACCGTCCATCTACCAGTTTTAACCCTAAAATTGCGAATTAATTTGTTTTTTCTCTTTCTTTTGGTATTCTGTTCGATTTAATATAAATTTTTTCCTTCTGTTGAAATTTGTTTTTTAGTTTACATCAACCATAGACCCATTTGTAGATAGATCGCTCCCCTCGTTCAATTCTCTATAATAGGCTAAAAATAAAACATTTGTGCTAGATTTTTCTTTATTTTTATTTTACTATTTAAATTTCGGTTGTTTTATCATTTCGAATTAGGTTATTTTTTTTTTTTTTTTGAATAATAGACCCTAAAGTTGTAAATTCTTTTTTTTGTATAATAAATATCAGAACTTTTTATATAAAATTGTAAAACTGTCTTTCATTTCATTATTTCCCATTTTTTCAGACTTTGGCCCATATTTCTTCTACTTTTCTTTCTCTTCTAAAAAATCCCTCTCGGACGCCTTATTTCTCTTCTTTTTACATTTTTTGAATCCATTTTATTTTTACCAAGGCCAATTTTGTAACAATATCATTATAAATTTTCAATTAAACCATATTATTTTTTTTTACATTACCAAAGACAATGATCATAAAATAAAACATTGCATTTTTTTTCTACACCTTTACATTTATCATAATCATCACCTTTTAAACCACTACAATCACAAATGTCTGGTGCAATACATTGTCCTTTATAACAATTTCTGCAATTATGTACATATGTAGGTATAGTATTCATTTAAAAAAAAATATTATAATTATGTTTTAAGTTTTTAATTTTATGACATACCTTTTGCAAATTGGTTTACAGGTATCTTTATAGTTCTCATATCCTTTGAAACATCTACAAGTATCTGGAGCAACACAAACTCCATTTTGACAATTATAACAGCTTGCAATACACATTGTACTTAAAGGATCATACTGATACCCAAAATCACATTCACAAATATTCGGGGCTATACATTTTCCATTTGTACATTTTCTGGTTGTAAAAAAGATAGTAAAACAAAATTACAAAAATTTTTCCAAGACTTAGGCAAATAACAAAAACTAGTTAAGGAATCCTAAAACTTTTAATAAGTGCCTAGTGTATATATTAGTATAATAATTCGGAAAAAAGTTCAGACAATTGTCATTTTACCTTCCTGTTGGTACTACCCCTTTTACATTAGTTTTTATGAATCGTACCAGCAAAGCAAAAAACATTTGTCAAGACATACTAAGCTTTAGCTTTTTTTGCCGATCTTTCAAACACTACAACAACAAAAATACATGTATGTAGAAAATTATTTTTTCTTCTGCGCATGCCAAGCCAACGTATTACAATACGAAATTTCAGCTCTTTTGGATCAAGCTTAAAGCTATATCAATTATACTTTATTTATAACAATTAAAGTCAGTACAGGCAAGATAGGCATACTTTTCTATAGGTACTGTTTCACATTTCGTTTGTATAAATCTGTCTCGTGTGTGGGGTGAACAGATCTCAATTTCAATCGAGGGAAATCTTTTAAATTAAATATTACCAAGGGCAAAAAACTCATCGGGTACTGCCTCCATAAGCACAATACTGACTTTAATTGTTAAATAAAGTATAGATCATTTTTTGTTTTGAGATAATTTTGAGAGATCATATAGCTAAACTTTTAAAATAAAAGCTTGGGGTACTCGCGCCAGAACCCCAGAATAAAAATTTTTATATGAAGAAATTTTGTATAAATAATACTTCTTCTTATTATATATTTTTTGATAATACATTATCAATTATCAATTATCAAATTATTTTAGTAATTCTTAGTACAGAGCTGGAAAAAAATTATACCAATATTCTAAAAACAAACGCAAAAAAACTGGTTCAACTACCTAGTGTATAATGACAAAAAATTTCTTTAAATTGACATTTGTTAGCAGATTTCGAATTTCTGTTGACAGCTTCATAAAGATTTCGAAAAATCGAAGTAACCAAAATACGTATTTTTAAGAACCTGCTACCATCATAATCTGCTAACTTTTTTAGCAGAAAAATTCGCTAACTAAAGAATTTTACTAGAATAGCCACCATTATTTTACAACTTACTGTGTACAATTGTCCTGACAAACTCCATCTTTATAATTATATCCTGGATAACATATACATGTATTTGGAACAATGCATAATCCATATAAACAATCATTTTTACACACCGGTAAACAATCTCCACTTTTATCTTTTTTATAACCATTGAAACAAGTACATTTTCCTGGAGAAGAACAATTCTGAAAATCACATCCATTTTTACAAGTTGGTGTACAATATTTCCCATGATCTGGTGCTAATTGATAACCTTTATTACATATACAAGTACCATTTGCATGGCATTTGCCATTTAAACATCCCAATGGACATGTTTGAACACAATCTTTTGATAAATTTAGAACATATCCTGGAAAACATTCACAATTCCTTGGAGCAATGCAAATTCCATTTTCACATTTATCTCCACAATCAGAGACACATAAACTAGAATTGAATTTGTAAAGTTTATATCCTGGACAACATTCTGGAAGAGTTGTTATATGGATATTTGTTCCGTTGCCTCGTATATTTTGAAATGGCTCAGTAATTAATGTTTTTGTACTAGAAAATATTTATAACTATAAATACTACACATATTTATATTTATTTATACATAATTTCACACTCACGCTACTTCCTTTATGCACTGTAAATTAAAAATTAATTCATTAACTACATTTCGTTTTATTTTTACTGAAAATAGTGTTGTGTGTACCTTTTCCAAATTATTTTTTAAAAGTTCACTATTTTGATTATTTTCACCAAAAATTAGTTGAATTGGATAAATCAATAAAAAACATGAAATTAATATAAAAGCAATTTTTTTTGAAAACATTATTTCTGTACATGTATAAATTGTAACCTACAAATACGTACTAACGATTGTTCATTTGCATAATCGCAGTGTTAAACATTAACATTAAAATATGTGGGTTGTTCGAAATTCGCTGAAAATTATAATTTTTTTGTAATTTTTCGTTTGTTGTTCGTTTAAATAACAAAAACATAAATGAATATACATACAATGAAATTAACAGTCATTAAAACGAATATAGGATAAAGTTAATCGTAAAA
This sequence comes from Bombylius major, assembly GCA_932526495.1. Taxonomy (NCBI): domain Eukaryota; kingdom Metazoa; phylum Arthropoda; class Insecta; order Diptera; family Bombyliidae; genus Bombylius; species Bombylius major. The sequence continues at coordinate 25,136,926 of OW052044.1, read as the reverse complement.
GCTAGAAATATATTGATATCTTAGTATAATAACGTATTATTTGTTATAAGAATGTGAATTTCTTTGTAATTTCTTCATTAAAAAATTTACTACTTTCTTTTAAAAGCAAGAATTCATTCTTTAAATTGAGTATTAAATAATAAGACAACGTTAAATAGTAGAAAATAAAAATAATGTTAAAGAATAGTACACACTTGTACTACTAACATAATATGTATGTTATACCAATAACTATAGAAACCAATAAGACTTGGCTTTAGTACAAAATCTATAAAAATAATTTTCTATTCAAAAATTCGTCTCGCATCCCAGTGAGAGCTTTTATTTTTCAAATCTAAAGCTTTGTTAGCTTAGAACAAAACCATTATAAACTTCATTTGTAATGACGAATACAACAACAAAACTTTGACGTTACATATTTATTTTTTGACAGTATTTTATGACGTCATACATTATGATTGCTTTGATCATGCTTTTCCAAATTTATGTTAAAAATTTTCATTTTTTACAAATGTATAACAAAAATTAATAATGATTACATTGTTGCCGTTATTTATATTTTTGAATTTTTTTTTATTTGATCAAAAATATATATTTGCTTTGAAAAAATTTTTTTTAAAGTATAGAATATTATTTTTTTCTATTCTTATATTATACCTCTAGATACTATATAACATATATAAATATATATATCGCCCATTCCATGTATGACGGACGGGACATTGAAGAACATGTTTTTGAATCTTTCTTCTTTTTTACCTTTATATAAGTAGTTCAAATGTATTTCAGTTAAATGTAAAAAATAATGATCCACCCAAAGACCTATCAAACCGAAAAAGAATATGTTTTATAATAATATAATAATATAATATAACCGTAACATTAGCCATATTACTATCATAACTGCATATTGCATTTATTTCTAATTTCTTCTTCAGTCATATCTAATTTTATCCGAAGGTCACACACTTTTTCTTCTATACATTTTTTCATTTCGAAATTTTTTACGCTCTTCATTGTTCATTTCTTCAACTAAATTTAATAAAACTATTCATTCCGTACGGGGAACAGGGCTGTATATCATAATTGTTTAGTAACATAATTTATTTCATAGAATATATATTATATCCTGGATCCAATAATGATTCTTTAATTTGGAGAATGAGTGAAGCAAGAAAACATTTCTCAGACAAAATATCAAAATAGACTTAGCGATTGCTGGTTGTTTTGTTGCCTGTTGGTGATGCTGGGTATGCTCTAGAACCCTTTTTTATGACTCCTTACAGAGATGGTCAATGTTATTGTAATAATATGTACTTACATCTATTGTCTTTTGTTAAAAAGAATTGTTATATAATGTACGTATATATCCAAATTTCATTTAATATCATAAAAGAGTTTTCTCTTTGCTTCACATATGGTAAAAATTTGCCTGACTGTAGGTATTTTTGATTTGTACAGTTTTATTACACTATTTTTGAAAATGTATTTAAGTTGAACGAAGTGTTACTACAACAGTTGTTATATTATCTTTTAAAATATTTGTTGAATTGAATTTACCTATACTTACTTCAACAAATTCAAAAAAAGAAATAATGTAGTTATATAGATTTCTTATGACTATGAAAAAAACAAATGTTTTTTACATGCTTTCTATAGAATCTACAATAAATGCAATATGCAGTTATGATAGTAATATGGCTAATGTTACGGTTATATTATATTATTATATTATTATAAAACATATTCTTTTTCGGTTTGATAGGTCTTTGGGTGGATCATTATTTTTTACATTTAACTGAAATACATTTGAACTACTTATATAAAGGTAAAAAAGAAGAAAGATTCAAAAAAATGTTCTTCAATGTCCCGTCCGTCATGCATGGAATGGGCGATATATATATTTATATATGTTATATAGTATCTAGAGGTATAATATAAGAATAGAAAAAAATAATATTCTATACTTTAAAAAAAATTTTTTCAAAGCAAATATATATTTTTGATCAAATAAAAAAAAATTCAAAAATATAAATAACGGCAACAATGTAATCATTATTAATTTTTGTTATACATTTGTAAAAAATGAAAATTTTTAACATAAATTTGGAAAAGCATGATCAAAGCAATCATAATGTATGACGTCATAAAATACTGTCAAAAAATAAATATGTAACGTCAAAGTTTTGTTGTTGTATTCGTCATTACAAATGAAGTTTATAATGGTTTTGTTCTAAGCTAACAAAGCTTTAGATTTGAAAAATAAAAGCTCTCACTGGGATGCGAGACGAATTTTTGAATAGAAAATTATTTTTATAGATTTTGTACTAAAGCCAAGTCTTATTGGTTTCTATAGTTATTGGTTATGCTAATACCAAAGAGTAGATACTAATATCAGAAATTGCGCATTTATTTGAGATCTTATCAGTTCTTGTTCCTAGTTAAAACACTACCTTACACTATGCTAATACCATGTTATGTCATAAAGATTCGAAAATTTTTGAAAAACTGCTTGTTCATTTGGTTTTGGCCACTGCTGCATCCTGCATGCATGTGTGATGTAAAAAAAACATCTATCTATGATATATGTATTTTACAGATACTACCATAAAAAAGTTCTAAGAAGATCTAAACTACCACATTTTCAAGCCTTCTATAAGAATAAAAAACATTACAGTAAAACTCATGAATTTTTTTAAGCAATCTTTTAGGATTACTTTGAAATAATGGCCAATCGATTGTTACCCGAATCTTCTTTTTAATCAGCAGGAGTGTAAACAAAGCATTAATGGGCAATTTCTTTCTTTCACGCCGATATCCCACATTCTACGTTTCTAATGTTTCTATCTTATACAATTTAGATAGCGCTGTTCATATGAAAAATAAAAATTTACAGATGAAATAATTTTGAAAATGCACTATAATCAGTGAATTAAACATTACATATGTACACGTACCTTCTAATAGGTGAATACATATTTAAAAAAATTATCATTTCGTATTTGTTGAGTTGGAAACCAACATCAATTAATTTCTTGTAAACGAAAATAAAGAGAGTAATCAGATCGAAAAATAAATTTTTGAATTATTTCATAGGAAAATTTTATTACAATAATTAAAAAGACTTATGAATTCTTTTTAGTTCTAAATAAAAATATTTTTTTTATGAATTAATTTCTACTTTCAATGTCATTCCAAATAATGTTATCAAAATTTTTACATTTTTGGAGTGTGTATTTTATAATATATTTGTACGTACATATGTACTATTTAGGTTGGTAAAATTTTAATGACGAATTTAATACTTCCTGCTTTTGTGTTTCTTCTTATCAACTTCTATTAAGACATATTTTCAATTATAAAAAAATAAGTATGGCAAATTTTTTTTCTATATTCATATAGCTATTCGTAATTTAGATTTAAACTCGATAAAAAAATGCGAATTTTTATTATTTCTAATTTAATTCCCGACTACTTTATTTATTATCGGACCTTACTATATATATAAAAGATGAACATTTCGCAATATTTATCACTAGTTGATAGTGTATTACATCCCGAGTACATAATGTATAGCAAACAGTGTGTTGTTACAATTTTCGTCGTTATTTGTAAATTTTGGCTTATTTTAAATGTCAAAGCAAATCCACATACACAAGTTTCTTCTTCATCCTCAATTGAAACGTATATTAAATCATTATCTTTTAATTCTTCTCAAAACGGATTTTTCAATGTAGAACAAAATCCTACACACTTAGATTCCAATATAAACATAATAAATAACGGAGTCTGCTTCGGAACAATGTAAGTATTTATTTACATATTTGTGAAATAAAGAGAAAAGAAAAATGGTGCAGTTTTTTTTTAATTGTAGTCATCAAACTGCTTCAGACAATTACTGTTGTAAAGGATATCATCGATATAAACATGATAAAACAATGTGTGTTCCAAAATGTGTAAATTGTAAAAACGGATTTTGTGTTTCACCAGGTGTGTGTAGATGCTTTCCCGGATTCGTCAAATCTTTGGCAGAAGAATGTGTTGATACATGTCCACTTGGTTGTTTAAATGGAAGATGTCACGCAAATGGAACTTGTTTTTGTAGTGTGGGTTATAAATTTCTTAGTGGCTCAAAACAAATTTGTGTACCACATTGCAGCAAGGAATGTAGTGCAACATTTAATTGTACTGCACCAAATACATGTGACTGTAAAAAAGGCTACCAATCTCAATTAATTAATGGTACTTTAAAATGTGTACCAAAGTGTAATCCTGTATGCGGCCAAGGAGAATGTGTAGCTCCATATCGTTGCCTGTGTAAGTCTGGATATAAATTAATTAATGGGTCATGCCAAGGGAATTGCAGCAGGTGATTACATTTTTACATTTTTACATTTTTTTGGTTTTGGTTTAATAATTTTTTGACAAAAATATTTAAACATTTTACTATGTACTTATTAATTATATATATGTATATACATTATACATACATATATGTATAAATATAAATAGAGGATGTGACAATGGACGTTGTGTTGACAACAATAAATGTGAATGCGATCCAGGTTGGACTTTACACGATGCTAAACATATATTTGATCGTGTTAAATGTTTACCAGTTTGTAGAAATTGTATGAATGGAAAATGTATTGGACCGGAAAATTGTAAATGTAATGACGGTTATAAAAAGGATGGTAACAAATGTAATCCTGTTTGTGATTGGTAAGTTGACTTTAAACTAAAGTAGTTAAATGAAAAATTTTAAAGTTATGAATCTATTTCATTAGGAGTTGTACCTTACACGGAAAGTGCATTTCTCCAAAACATTGTCAATGTAAATTTAATTATAAGCCAACTTCAAATGGTGGTTGCAAAAAAGAATCTACCATCCATGTAACTATAAATACATCAAATCAAACTTTATATCAAGGTTCATCAAATCACACTAAAAATAACAAATCAATCCATTATCACCACACAACTAGAAAACCTTATTACCATACCACACAACATACAATAGTGATAAAAAAAAACTCAACTCGAATACAAATTTAAAAAAATTGAAATTATGAAAATCTAATTGAAATTTAAAAAACTAAATGCAGAAACAATAAAATAAATTACAGAAAAACAGTTTTTTTTTTCAATTAAAGCAATAACTATAGAAACCAATAAGACTTGGCTTTAGTACAAAATCTATAAAAATAATTTTCTATTCAAAAATTCGTCTCGCATCCCAGTGAGAGCTTTTATTTTTCAAATCTAAAGCTTTGTTAGCTTAGAACAAAACCATTATAAACTTCATTTGTAATGACGAATACAACAACAAAACTTTGACGTTACATATTTATTTTTTGACAGTATTTTATGACGTCATACATTATGATTGCTTTGATCATGCTTTTCCAAATTTATGTTAAAAATTTTCATTTTTTACAAATGTATAACAAAAATTAATAATGATTACATTGTTGCCGTTATTTATATTTTTGAATTTTTTTTTATTTGATCAAAAATATATATTTGCTTTGAAAAAATTTTTTTTAAAGTATAGAATATTATTTTTTTCTATTCTTATATTATACCTCTAGATACTATATAACATATATAAATATATATATCGCCCATTCCATGCATGACGGACGGGACATTGAAGAACATTTTTTTGAATCTTTCTTCTTTTTTACCTTTATATAAGTAGTTCAAATGTATTTCAGTTAAATGTAAAAAATAATGATCCACCCAAAGACCTATCAAACCGAAAAAGAATATGTTTTATAATAATATAATAATATAATATAACCGTAACATTAGCCATATTACTATCATAACTGCATATTGCATAATAGCTAAATTTCTACGGTTGTTTTTATACGTAAGTCTGATCTAGGTATAATTACTTAAAATACCGCACCCAATTATTTTATTTTTAAAAAAAATTTTAGTTCTAAAATAGAAAAAACATTTCATTTTCCACTTTGTAATGAATTTAAAGAAAAAATAGATTTTCAAATCATTCAAGATTTTGATATTTCTTTTGCTTAAAAAAAGTCTTATTTCACACAAATTTTTCTTAGTTTGAAAAATTAGAGGAGTCGAAATAAGTATACCTTGTTCTTCTTGTTAAATGGGTAGATATGTATATCAGTCTCTCACCTACTTATTCAAAAAAAGTTTTGGTTTTTCTTCAAGAAATTGGTTTTTTCGAATCACAAATTTTCTCTAATAAATTTACAACGCTTTCGATTTTTACACCATCTTCAGGTTTAATGAACATTATTTTAACAAATGTTTTTTATTTTTATATTTATTCCAAGTCTATTGAGATAATGGTAAAATAAGTTGTGAATGGAACGGCAGGGTATTTTCATTTAATAAATTATTATTGCTCTTTATGGCCCGCCTAATAATCTAATTTTTTTGTTTATTTTATGTAAGATTTTAAAATTATTTGTACTGAAACTATAGTATGTATTTAAAACATGTCAGGCTATTACAGAATTTCTAGGCTATAATTTTTATAACAGATAATTCTTTTTCAAAATTATCTTTAGAAAGTGGAACATTTAATGCACTGCACGACTGATCTATGCTTATTCAACTTCAAATTTTTATATTTAACATTTTTTTCTGATTCCTAAGATAGTCATCAATATGGTCATGGGAATTATTAAAGAAAATCATAGAAATGTTCATCGGTACTGTTCTGATGATAGTTTTTACACACTCTTTGATATTGTCATCAATATGGTCATCAGAACTATTAAAGAAAGTCATCGAATTGGTCACTGATTTTTTCTGATGACAATTGGCATAGGTTCTTGAGATAGTTATGAATTTGGTCATCTATTTATTTTTTTTATTTTGCATTTCATATACACTGTACGTGTAAAAGTATTTAGATGACTTTAATCCCGGCTCTAGAACAAATTTTATCATGACTTCCATCTAATTGCTCATCATGACTTCATCAATTAAGTCATCACATCTGTTCTACCAGGGTTCCATATATTTTACACACATATTATTTATATTATAGTAATATCCTACATTCTAAAATACAAACCATTACCAAATTTACCAGCATTCACACAAATTTTAAAAAGAACAGAAGGTAAAAAATTACAAAAAATTATTTAGAACTAAGTATGATACCTACTATTATTACCTATTACATAAATATAAATCACTTAAATTAATTTTAGCACCACAATTTTATGATAGACCATCTAATAATTCAGTGGTTCCACAATCATTACATTCTTATTATTATAAAACAGCCAATGGATCAATTTATTCAGAAACATCAAAGTCATATGCAAGAAAACATAGTTTAGAACATCTTTATGATGAAATTAAATATCCTACAATCCACAGTACCACAAGTAGATTGTAAAATTTATATTTTTTTACTACTTTCTTCAAATAATTAACATTTATATATAGGTAGGTACCTTTTTTTTTTTTTTTTTTTTGTGTTTTAAGTTTTATTTGTACATAAATAGTGATATTTGAATATTTAAGTATTAAGTAAATATTTTTTGTAAATCAAATCATTTATAGTCTTGAAAAAGGTTTTTTTTTTAATTTATCAAATATTTGACATTATTGTGTATGATATCGTTTTAAACAACTGTTATTCTAATAATATGCCCATTAGATTTCTAAATTTTTCCATTAGATTTTTACCATAATTATAGTTTGTAACATTCATTTTCGTACATAACAACATACCCAGAAGGACATCTTGAATTTGTTTAAGTAGTTGTTGAATCAGCATTAGGATATGAATTCTGCCTCTGATTTTGATTTTGCCTGTATTGATAATAATTTTGTATATTTTGTTGAGGATAGCGAGAATTGTCACTTTGTTATAATTATTATTATTATTATTTTGATCGTATCCGTTATTTGATTGACGATAATTACATATTTCTTTGAGAAGAAGATAAATTATGATTTTGTTTATGATTATTTTTTTTTCTCTTTTAGAGACGCCCAATATTGATTTGAATTCTTCGGTTGAAATTGGTAATTGCTGGGGGTTACTTGATTATTATTTTGTGAATTGTAACTGTATTGATGATACTGTCTAGGAGTTGTTGCATCTATTTGAACACTATTTTGTGGATAATAATCAGTATTGTACTGTGAAAGTGAATGAGAAGTACTTGGAGAAGCTGAGCTGTGGTCATTTGGTGTAACAAATGTTGAGAATTTACAAAAGTAGTAGTTTCATTGGGAGGTTTTAAAGTAACTACAATAACGCAGCAGATCCATAGACATGTTTCATACATTTATTTTTAACCCAAACATAAAAATTCATACACTGGCAAGTATTTGGCTTTATACATTTCCCATGCTCTCCACAATCTCTGGAATTTTTTTTAAATTTATAAATTTGGTATACATATAAATAATTTTAACTGTTTTCTTACGGTTTACATATTGGTTGACATTTATTTTCGATCAACTGATAACCTTCATTGCATTCACAAACTTCTGGCTGTTTACAAAAACCATTTTCACAATCTGAAGAACAATACGGTAAGCATTTGTTTCCATTATTTGATAATTTCCAGCCTGGATAACAAGAACATACTTCATTTGCAGAACATATTCCACCTTCACATCCTCTGTAAATGATATCTTTATTATTATGATTATTATTACTGTAATATATCGCTTTTTTGGTGGAAGAACGTAACAATTCAAAAGAACAATTAGTTTGAAAATAGGTATTCTTATTTTCTTAGTAAAATATTTTCGAATAACACAACTACATATATAGTAAGTATACTAGTACGATTTAAAAAAGATGGCATTTCGTATACACACATGCATTTTTGTTGTTGTAAATTTTAAGAAAGAGATTTCTTTCTTCGTATATGTATACACAGAGATTATGCCAACTCATATTATTTTGACTATATCATCTATTTAGTGGATTCTTGCGTAAATATGAGATGTGACGTTCTTTCCCTAAACAAGTAATATATTGTCATAAATTATTTTATTACCTTGAACAATACGCTTGGCAAGTTTTATTTATAAAATAATATCCACTATGGCAAAAGCACTTTCCAGGAGTACTACAACTGCCATAACCACAAGGAGGATCACAAACTGGTTCACAAAGAGATGTTTTATTATTTTTTTTATATCCTTCTACACAAACACATTTATTAGGTGCTACACACTTTTCTAGCCGAGCACATCCATTACGACACTTAGGAAAACATAATGATTTATCGTTGCTAATATAAAAAAAGCCATCATTACAAGTACAAACTCCATTTGCGTGGCATTTTCCATTTAAACAACCAAGTGGGCACTTATGAACACATTTTCCATCTGTTGATTTTACAAAGAAAGGAAAACATTCACATATGCCAGGCGATGTACAAAATCCATTTTCACACTTATCTCCACAATCAGGAATACATTTTGATTTATTATACTTATACTCTTTAAAGCCTTCGCAGCACTTTTCAAGAACAACTATATCAGGATCACTTCCATTTCCTAATGTTGATTTATTTATTTCATTCAAAATTGCATAAGTTCTACAAAAACAATAATTATTAATTTACATTTTTATTAATTTTCTTCTTTATAAAAAAATTTTTACGTTGTTTCTCTATAACATTTTCCTGGATTATTTACATATTCAAACCATTTTTCTTCACTTGATACCACATTATTGATTAAAATAAATATTAAACACCAAAAATAAATTGAAAATCGTTTAAAAATCATATTTACAACTAATTCGTAATACAAATTATTTAAAAATATTCAAAATTTTTGATTATTCTTCTTTTTATAACAATAATATTCATAATACATATTTGAAAAAAAAAAAAAAATCATTATTAAAAAAGTTTATCACCACAAAAATTTTTAATTATGCGTACTTTGATAAATTAACGTTAAATATTTTGCGATTCATCAATAAATTTTTGTTTGTTTTTAAAATTTGTTCATGCTGTAATCGAAATTATAATATGTATATATGTGATTGTTTTACTTTAAAGTTACGCAATTCAGTTATCAATTAAATGTTATAGTTTAATAATTATTTATAGAGCATCAGATTATAAATTTGATAATAGACATAAAGATATGTACATATGTATGTATGTAGGGTTAGAGATTTTTAAGGAAAAATTTTGATAAATATTTCAAGATTTCATAATAAAATTACTAACATGGAACCACACACTGATATTCTACATTTGAATTTGAATGTAATTTCGTTTCAATATTTTCTAGAATTTTTTCATTTAAGTATGTATAAATGTATTTTACAAAATACTCGTATTGCAGTTTAGTAGAATTTTCAAATTTAATGGAAAATTTAGAATGTACAATTAATAATGTATTGAAATGTTAATGTTCTTATTTCCTAGTTCAAAAGAAATTTTTCAATTTCTCAATTAGTAAATATTGTAAGTACTTTATATTCACAAGGTTTACTTCGTTTTAGTTTTAGAAGCAGAAAATGAAAATATGTACATATGTATACTTAAGTATGTACACATACATATATACGTGAATAAACACAAACACAGTGCTGCATTTAGGCTTAGGCAAGTGAGGCAATTGCCTAGGGCGGCAAAATTTAGCCTAACAAGCAAAAAAAAAAAAAACCTCTTTTCATTGTTGTGAATAGAGTAAATAAACTTCTATATCTAACAAGCAAAAAAAAAACCTCGTTTCGTTTTAAACTTCGATCTAACAAGCAAAAAAAAAAAAAAAAAAAAAGGCGCCATATGAGAAATTGCCTAGGGCGGCATCACACTTAAATCCGCCACTGCACAAACATAGTTTCTACGGATACGAATCTGATTTCAAAATTACTACATTCGGATGTAGTACAGTAAATATGATATATTTGTTTTTTTTAATAATAAAATAACAGTAGGAAAAAATTGACATACATACGAGTAGTATCGTAAAGTAAATTAGAAATATTTTTTTGTCACTGAGACCAGGGTATAAAAGTATGTATACCTATATTTTCCAAAAGTTTTTAAATTTTCAAATCTTGGTTTATCGAAATTCATATAAAATCTACAAAATGAAATGCGTTTTTTTTTTTTCTAATAAACGCTTCTTTTTATGTATTGTTAGCAGCTTCGAGCAAACTAAATTTTTTGATAAAATGTATCAGTTTTAATTTTGTTATCTTTGGAAATTCAGCCAATTTAAATTTCTTAGTTAAAACATAAGTAGGTATATGTATGTTGTATGTATGTATACAGGGTGTTTCACAGTTCGTGTGCCAAACTGAGCAGGGTGGTAGATCTCGGTGAGAAAATAAAAAAATCGTATGGGAAGGGGGGGATCTATTTTCAAAAGTTAGGGAGATGTTCAAAGACAATTTTTTTCGAAAAGTACGCAGTTCCACTTTTCGCAACATATTTCAGAGTTCATACTCAATGTAGAGAATGTAAATGAAAATTATTTCTGAAAAGAACCTTCAAACCTTTCAAAAAATATCTTTTATGAAATTTGTTGTTTAATGGTTTAAAAGTTATTGTAACTTAAAGTCAAAATTTTTTTAAAAAAAATTCGTCATTTTTATGTTCAAAGTCGAATATCTCGAAAATTTCCTGTATTATTTTTTTATTTTTTTGGCTAAATGAAAGCTTATTTTGTCTACTCTAACATGGTCTTGTTTTATTACATTATTTTTATTCGTTCAAAATTTATGAATCATAATTTAAGGGCAGTTTTTTCAAAATCAGTTAAATTTGTTGTTGTAAAGAACTATTCAATTAGTCTTTTGGTGTGTTTTATTTGACTTTTTGCGTTAATTACTTTGTATTCCTGACTTTTTGACTAACTTTTTTTAGGTCTTATTTGTATCCAAAGTGGAGGGGGACACATCGAAAAGAATATGATATATGTTGCGAAAAGTGGAACTGGTTACTTTTCGAAAAAAATTACCTATGACCTTGAATATCACGGTAACTATTGAAAATAGATCAAACACACACACAAACAACCCCCCCCCCCCCCCTTCCGCACGGTTTTTTCATTTCTCATCGAGATCTACCACCCTGCTCAGTTTGGCGCACGAACTGTTAAACACCCTGTATAATATTTTGGTTAATAAATTATAGTTTAATTAAAGAACTGATTTTAAAATTGTTATCAGTGATGGGTCGAAAATTTTTATTTAATTTTAAATGAACCAATACAAAATTTTATTATATAATATAAAATATTTTAAATATGTTTATTAATAGCTTGAATGTTTTATAAACTGAATAATATATCATTATAAATTTTCAATTAAACCATATTATTTTTTTTTACATTACCAAAGACAATGATCATAAAATAAAACATTGCATTTTTTTTCTACACCTTTACATTTATCATAATCATCACCTTTTAAACCACTACAATCACAAATGTCTGGTGCAATACATTGTCCTTTATAACAATTTCTGCAATTATGTACATATGTAGGTATAGTATTCATTTAAAAAAAAATATTATAATTATGTTTTAAGTTTTTAATTTTATGACATACCTTTTGCAAATTGGTTTACAGGTATCTTTATAGTTCTCATATCCTTTGAAACATCTACAAGTATCTGGAGCAACACAAACTCCATTTTGACAATTATAACAGCTTGCAATACACATTGTACTTAAAGGATCATACTGATACCCAAAATCACATTCACAAATATTCGGGGCTATACATTTTCCATTTGTACATTTTCTGGTTGTAAAAAAGATAGTAAAACAAAATTACAAAAATTTTTCCAAGACTTAGGCAAATAACAAAAACTAGTTAAGGAATCCTAAAACTTTTAATAAGTGCCTAGTGTATATATTAGTATAATAATTCGGAAAAAAGTTCAGACAATTGTCATTTTACCTTCCTGTTGGTACTACCCCTTTTACATTAGTTTTTATGAATCGTTCCAGCAAAGCAAAAAACATTTGTCAAGACATACTGAGCTTTAGCTTTTTTTGCCGATCTTTCAAACACTACAACAACAAAAATACATGTATGTAGAAAATTATTTTTTCTTCTGCGCATGCCAAGCCAACGTATTACAATACGAAATTTCAGCTCTTTTGGATCAAGCTTAAAGCTATATCAATTATACTTTATTTATAACAATTAAAGTCAGTACAGGCAAGATAGGCATACTTTTCTATAGGTACTGTTTCACATTTCGTTTGTATAAATCTGTCTCGTGTGTGGGGTGAACAGATCTCAATTTCAATCGAGGGAAATCTTTTAAATTAAATATTACCAAGGGCAAAAAACTCATCGGGTACTGCCTCCATAAGCACAATACTGACTTTAATTGTTAAATAAAGTATAGATCATTTTTTGTTTTGAGATAATTTTGAGAGATCATATAGCTAAACTTTTAAAATAAAAGCTTGGGGTACTCGCGCCAGAACCCCAGAATAAAAATTTTTATATGAAGAAATTTTGTATAAATAATACTTCTTCTTATTATATATTTTTTGATAATACATTATCAATTATCAATTATCAAATTATTTTAGTAATTCTTAGTACAGAGCTGGAAAAAAATTATACCAATATTCTAAAAACAAACGCAAAAAAACTGGTTCAACTACCTAGTGTATAATGACAAAAAATTTCTTTAAATTGACATTTGTTAGCAGATTTCGAATTTCTGTTGACAGCTTCATAAAGATTTCGAAAAATCGAAGTAACCAAAATACGTATTTTTAAGAACCTGCTACCATCATAATCTGCTAACTTTTTTAGCAGAAAAATTCGCTAACTAAAGAATTTTACTAGAATAGCCACCATTATTTTACAACTTACTGTGTACAATTGTCCTGACAAACTCCATCTTTATAATTATATCCTGGATAACATATACATGTATTTGGAACAATGCATAATCCATATAAACAATCATTTTTACACACCGGTAAACAATCTCCACTTTTATCTTTTTTATAACCATTGAAACAAGTACATTTTCCTGGAGAAGAACAATTCTGAAAATCACATCCATTTTTACAAGTTGGTGTACAATATTTCCCATGATCTGGTGCTAATTGATAACCTTTATTACATATACAAGTACCATTTGCATGGCATTTGCCATTTAAACATCCCAATGGACATGTTTGAACACAATCTTTTGATAAATTTAGAACATATCCTGGAAAACATTCACAATTCCTTGGAGCAATGCAAATTCCATTTTCACATTTATCTCCACAATCAGAGACACATAAACTAGAATTGAATTTGTAAAGTTTATATCCTGGACAACATTCTGGAAGAGTTGTTATATGGATATTTGTTCCGTTGCCTCGTATATTTTGAAATGGCTCAGTAATTAATGTTTTTGTACTAGAAAATATTTATAACTATAAATACTACACATATTTATATTTATTTATACATAATTTCACACTCACGCTACTTCCTTTATGCACTGTAAATTAAAAATTAATTCATTAACTACATTTCGTTTTATTTTTACTGAAAATAGTGTTGTGTGTACCTTTTCCAAATTATTTTTTAAAAGTTCACTATTTTGATTATTTTCACCAAAAATTAGTTGAATTGGATAAATCAATAAAAAACATGAAATTAATATAAAAGCAATTTTTTTTGAAAACATTATTTCTGTACATGTATAAATTGTAACCTACAAATACGTACTAACGATTGTTCATTTGCATAATCGCAGTGTTAAACATTAACATTAAAATATGTGGGTTGTTCGAAATTCGCTGAAAATTATAATTTTTTTGTAATTTTTCGTTTGTTGTTCGTTTAAATAACAAAAACATAAATGAATATACATACAATGAAATTAACAGTCATTAAAACGAATATAGGATAAAGTTAATCGTAAAAGCTAGAAATATATTGATATCTTAGTATAATAACGTATTATTTGTTATAAGAATGTGAATTTCTTTGTAATTTCTTCATTAAAAAATTTACTACTTTCTTTTAAAAGCAAGAATTCATTCTTTAAATTGAGTATTAAATAATAAGACAACGTTAAATAGTAGAAAATAAAAATAATGTTAAAGAATAGTACACACTTGTACTACTAACATAATATGTATGTTATACCAATAACTATAGAAACCAATAAGACTTGGCTTTAGTACAAAATCTATAAAAATAATTTTCTATTCAAAAATTCGTCTCGCATCCCAGTGAGAGCTTTTATTTTTCAAATCTAAAGCTTTGTTAGCTTAGAACAAAACCATTATAAACTTCATTTGTAATGACGAATACAACAACAAAACTTTGACGTTACATATTTATTTTTTGACAGTATTTTATGACGTCATACATTATGATTGCTTTGATCATGCTTTTCCAAATTTATGTTAAAAATTTTCATTTTTTACAAATGTATAACAAAAATTAATAATGATTACATTGTTGCCGTTATTTATATTTTTGAATTTTTTTTTATTTGATCAAAAATATATATTTGCTTTGAAAAAATTTTTTTTAAAGTATAGAATATTATTTTTTTCTATTCTTATATTATACCTCTAGATACTATATGACATATATAAATATATATATCGCCCATTCCATGTATGACGGACGGGACATTGAAGAACATGTTTTTGAATCTTTCTTCTTTTTTACCTTTATATAAGTAGTTCAAATGTATTTCAGTTAAATGTAAAAAATAATGATCCACCCAAAGACCTATCAAACCGAAAAAGAATATGTTTTATAATAATATAATAATATAATATAACCGTAACATTAGCCATATTACTATCATAACTGCATATTGCATTTATTTCTAATTTCTTCTTCAGTCATATCTAATTTTATCCGAAGGTCACACACTTTTTCTTCTATACATTTTTTCATTTCGAAATTTTTTACGCTCTTCATTGTTCATTTCTTCAACTAAATTTAATAAAACTATTCATTCCGTACGGGGAACAGGGCTGTATATCATAATTGTTTAGTAACATAATTTATTTCATAGAATATATATTATATCCTGGATCCAATAATGATTCTTTAATTTGGAGAATGAGTGAAGCAAGAAAACATTTCTCAGACAAAATATCAAAATAGACTTAGCGATTGCTGGTTGTTTTGTTGCCTGTTGGTGATGCTGGGTATGCTCTAGAACCCTTTTTTATGACTCCTTACAGAGATGGTCAATGTTATTGTAATAATATGTACTTACATCTATTGTCTTTTGTTAAAAAGAATTGTTATATAATGTACGTATATATCCAAATTTCATTTAATATCATAAAAGAGTTTTCTCTTTGCTTCACATATGGTAAAAATTTGCCTGACTGTAGGTATTTTTGATTTGTACAGTTTTATTACACTATTTTTGAAAATGTATTTAAGTTGAACGAAGTGTTACTACAACAGTTGTTATATTATCTTTTAAAATATTTGTTGAATTGAATTTACCTATACTTACTTCAACAAATTCAAAAAAAGAAATAATGTAGTTATATAGATTTCTTATGACTATGAAAAAAACAAATGTTTTTTACATGCTTTCTATAGAATCTACAATAAATGCAATATGCAGTTATGATAGTAATATGGCTAATGTTACGGTTATATTATATTATTATATTATTATAAAACATATTCTTTTTCGGTTTGATAGGTCTTTGGGTGGATCATTCTTTTTTACATTTAACTGAAATACATTTGAACTACTTATATAAAGGTAAAAAAGAAGAAAGATTCAAAAAAATGTTCTTCAATGTCCCGTCCGTCATGCATGGAATGGGCGATATATATATTTATATATGTTATATAGTATCTAGAGGTATAATATAAGAATAGAAAAAAATAATATTCTATACTTTAAAAAAAATTTTTTCAAAGCAAATATATATTTTTGATCAAATAAAAAAAAATTCAAAAATATAAATAACGGCAACAATGTAATCATTATTAATTTTTGTTATACATTTGTAAAAAATGAAAATTTTTAACATAAATTTGGAAAAGCATGATCAAAGCAATCATAATGTATGACGTCATAAAATACTGTCAAAAAATAAATATGTAACGTCAAAGTTTTGTTGTTGTATTCGTCATTACAAATGAAGTTTATAATGGTTTTGTTCTAAGCTAACAAAGCTTTAGATTTGAAAAATAAAAGCTCTCACTGGGATGCGAGACGAATTTTTGAATAGAAAATTATTTTTATAGATTTTGTACTAAAGCCAAGTCTTATTGGTTTCTATAGTTATTGGTTATGCTAATACCAAAGAGTAGATACTAATATCAGAAATTGCGCATTTATTTGAGATCTTATCAGTTCTTGTTCCTAGTTAAAACACTACCTTACACTATGCTAATACCATGTTATGTCATAAAGATTCGAAAATTTTTGAAAAACTGCTTGTTCATTTGGTTTTGGCCACTGCTGCATCCTGCATGCATGTGTGATGTAAAAAAAACATCTATCTATGATATATGTATTTTACAGATACTACCATAAAAAAGTTCTAAGAAGATCTAAACTACCACATTTTCAAGCCTTTCTATAAGAATAAAAAACATTACAGTAAAACTCATGAATTTTTTTAAGCAATCTTTTAGGATTACTTTGAAATAATGGCCAATCGATTGTTACCCGAATCTTCTTTTTAATCAGCAGGAGTGTAAACAAAGCATTAATGGGCAATTTCTTTCTTTCACGCCGATATCCCACATTCTACGTTTCTAATGTTTCTATCTTATACAATTTAGATAGCGCTGTTCATATGAAAAATAAAAATTTACAGATGAAATAATTTTGAAAATGCACTATAATCAGTGAATTAAACATTACATATGTACACGTACCTTCTAATAGGTGAATACATATTTAAAAAAATTATCATTTCGTATTTGTTGAGTTGGAAACCAACATCAATTAATTTCTTGTAAACGAAAATAAAGAGAGTAATCAGATCGAAAAATAAATTTTTGAATTATTTCATAGGAAAATTTTATTACAATAATTAAAAAGACTTATGAATTCTTTTTAGTTCTAAATAAAAATATTTTTTTTATGAATTAATTTCTACTTTCAATGTCATTCCAAATAATGTTATCAAAATTTTTACATTTTTGGAGTGTGTATTTTATAATATATTTGTACGTACATATGTACTATTTAGGTTGGTAAAATTTTAATGACGAATTTAATACTTCCTGCTTTTGTGTTTCTTCTTATCAACTTCTATTAAGACATATTTTCAATTATAAAAAAATAAGTATGGCAAATTTTTTTTCTATATTCATATAGCTATTCGTAATTTAGATTTAAACTCGATAAAAAAATGCGAATTTTTATTATTTCTAATTTAATTCCCGACTACTTTATTTATTATCGGACCTTACTATATATATAAAAGATGAACATTTCGCAATATTTATCACTAGTTGATAGTGTATTACATCCCGAGTACATAATGTATAGCAAACAGTGTGTTGTTACAATTTTCGTCGTTATTTGTAAATTTTGGCTTATTTTAAATGTCAAAGCAAATCCACATACACAAGTTTCTTCTTCATCCTCAATTGAAACGTATATTAAATCATTATCTTTTAATTCTTCTCAAAACGGATTTTTCAATGTAGAACAAAATCCTACACACTTAGATTCCAATATAAACATAATAAATAACGGAGTCTGCTTCGGAACAATGTAAGTATTTATTTACATATTTGTGAAATAAAGAGAAAAGAAAAATGGTGCAGTTTTTTTTTTAATTGTAGTCATCAAACTGCTTCAGACAATTACTGTTGTAAAGGATATCATCGATATAAACATGATAAAACAATGTGTGTTCCAAAATGTGTAAATTGTAAAAACGGATTTTGTGTTTCACCAGGTGTGTGTAGATGCTTTCCCGGATTCGTCAAATCTTTGGCAGAAGAATGTGTTGATACATGTCCACTTGGTTGTTTAAATGGAAGATGTCACGCAAATGGAACTTGTTTTTGTAGTGTGGGTTATAAATTTCTTAGTGGCTCAAAACAAATTTGTGTACCACATTGCAGCAAGGAATGTAGTGCAACATTTAATTGTACTGCACCAAATACATGTGACTGTAAAAAAGGCTACCAATCTCAATTAATTAATGGTACTTTAAAATGTGTACCAAAGTGTAATCCTGTATGCGGCCAAGGAGAATGTGTAGCTCCATATCGTTGCCTGTGTAAGTCTGGATATAAATTAATTAATGGGTCATGCCAAGGGAATTGCAGCAGGTGATTACATTTTTACATTTTTACATTTTTGGTTTAATAATTTTTTGACAAAAATATTTAAACATTTTACTATGTACTTATTAATTATATATATGTATATACATTATACATACATATATGTATAAATATAAATAGAGGATGTGACAATGGACGTTGTGTTGACAACAATAAATGTGAATGCGATCCAGGTTGGACTTTACACGATGCTAAACATATATTTGATCGTGTTAAATGTTTACCAGTTTGTAGAAATTGTATGAATGGAAAATGTATTGGACCGGAAAATTGTAAATGTAATGACGGTTATAAAAAGGATGGTAACAAATGTAATCCTGTTTGTGATTGGTAAGTTGACTTTAAACTAAAGTAGTTAAATGAAAAATTTTAAAGTTATGAATCTATTTCATTAGGAGTTGTACCTTACACGGAAAGTGCATTTCTCCAAAACATTGTCAATGTAAATTTAATTATAAGCCAACTTCAAATGGTGGTTGCAAAAAAGAATCTACCATCCATGTAACTATAAATACATCAAATCAAACTTTATATCAAGGTTCATCAAATCACACTAAAAATAACAAATCAATCCATTATCACCACACAACTAGAAAACCTTATTACCATACCACACAACATACAATAGTGATAAAAAAAAACTCAACTCGAATACAAATTTAAAAAAATTGAAATTATGAAAATCTAATTGAAATTTAAAAAACTAAATGCAGAAACAATAAAATAAATTACAGAAAAACAGTTTTTTTTTTCAATTAAAGCAATAACTATAGAAACCAATAAGACTTGGCTTTAGTACAAAATCTATAAAAATAATTTTCTATTCAAAAATTCGTCTCGCATCCCAGTGAGAGCTTTTATTTTTCAAATCTAAAGCTTTGTTAGCTTAGAACAAAACCATTATAAACTTCATTTGTAATGACGAATACAACAACAAAACTTTGACGTTACATATTTATTTTTTGACAGTATTTTATGACGTCATACATTATGATTGCTTTGATCATGCTTTTCCAAATTTATGTTAAAAATTTTCATTTTTTACAAATGTATAACAAAAATTAATAATGATTACATTGTTGCCGTTATTTATATTTTTGAATTTTTTTTTATTTGATCAAAAATATATATTTGCTTTGAAAAAATTTTTTTTAAAGTATAGAATATTATTTTTTTCTATTCTTATATTATACCTCTAGATACTATATAACATATATAAATATATATATCGCCCATTCCATGCATGACGGACGGGACATTGAAGAACATTTTTTTGAATCTTTCTTCTTTTTTACCTTTATATAAGTAGTTCAAATGTATTTCAGTTAAATGTAAAAAATAATGATCCACCCAAAGACCTATCAAACCGAAAAAGAATATGTTTTATAATAATATAATAATATAATATAACCGTAACATTAGCCATATTACTATCATAACTGCATATTGCATAATAGCTAAATTTCTACGGTTGTTTTTATACGTAAGTCTGATCTAGGTATAATTACTTAAAATACCGCACCCAATTATTTTATTTTTAAAAAAAATTTTAGTTCTAAAATAGAAAAAACATTTCATTTTCCACTTTGTAATGAATTTAAAGAAAAAATAGATTTTCAAATCATTCAAGATTTTGATATTTCTTTTGCTTAAAAAAAGTCTTATTTCACACAAATTTTTCTTAGTTTGAAAAATTAGAGGAGTCGAAATAAGTATACCTTGTTCTTCTTGTTAAATGGGTAGATATGTATATCAGTCTCTCACCTACTTATTCAAAAAAAGTTTTGGTTTTTCTTCAAGAAATTGGTTTTTTCGAATCACAAATTTTCTCTAATAAATTTACAACGCTTTCGATTTTTACACCATCTTCAGGTTTAATGAACATTATTTTAACAAATGTTTTTTATTTTTATATTTATTCCAAGTCTATTGAGATAATGGTAAAATAAGTTGTGAATGGAACGGCAGGGTATTTTCATTTAATAAATTATTATTGCTCTTTATGGCCCGCCTAATAATCTAATTTGTTTGTTTATTTTATGTAAGATTTTAAAATTATTTGTACTGAAACTATAGTATGTATTTAAAACATGTCAGGCTATTACAGAATTTCTAGGCTATAATTTTTATAACAGATAATTCTTTTTCAAAATTATCTTTAGAAAGTGGAACATTTAATGCACTGCACGACTGATCTATGCTTATTCAACTTCAAATTTTTATATTTAACATTTTTTTCTGATTCCTAAGATAGTCATCAATATGGTCATGGGAATTATTAAAGAAAATCATAGAAATGTTCATCGGTACTGTTCTGATGATAGTTTTTACACACTCTTTGATATTGTCATCAATATGGTCATCAGAACTATTAAAGAAAGTCATCGAATTGGTCACTGATTTTTTCTGATGACAATTGGCATAGGTTCTTGAGATAGTTATGAATTTGGTCATCTATTTATTTTTTTATTTTGCATTTCATATACACTGTACGTGTAAAAGTATTTAGATGACTTTAATCCCGGCTCTAGAACAAATTTTATCATGACTTCCATCTAATTGCTCATCATGACTTCATCAATTAAGTCATCACATCTGTTCTACCAGGGTTCCATATATTTTACTCACATATTATTTATATTATAGTAATATCCTACATTCTAAAATAGCCTATTTTCAGTGGTATTTTATCTTCACTGTATTTCTTTTTTTTCTTTCTTTTTTTAAATTGTTTTTTTTTTTTTAAATTTTGATTTTGGTTTTTTTTTTTGGATTTGGGGATTTTGTGCTCGGAGATTTTTTTTTTTTTTGGATTTTGAGGGTCTCTTCGAGAAAGGAGAGTGTACGAACTATTGTAGAATAATTATTAAATATTTATAGAAATATTATAGTTCTTTTACCTACATATGTATATGAAGTTTCTGTGTTACTACATATAGGGGAGACAGACATAGGTTTTTGGGGTCTAGGAAAATTCATCGCCAGCAATTCTTCGCCAGCAATTCACCGCCAGCAATTCTTCGCCAGCAATTCATCGCCTCAACAATTCATCGCTACAGCAATTCACCGCCGAGTTGCTGACAAAGAATTGCTGGCGGTGAATTGCTGTGGCGATGAATTGTTGAGGCGATGAATTGCTGGCGAAGAATTGCTGGCGGTGAATTGCTGGCGAAGAATTGCTGGCGATGAATTTTCCGGATCCCAGGTTTTTGATGCTACGAAATTTCAATACCACGCAAATACCACGTGTGTGTCACAAAATTTTCATTATAAACCACGAAAAATACGTGGTATATAGAGGATATTGATACTACGTTATTTTTCGTAGTATTACTATGGTATTGCAAGAATTTAGTGAAAACACCGCCATCTAGATGTGAAAGCAAAGTGAAAACGGTTGTTAGCGCCATGCGTGAATAGCTAAAACCTAAATTCTTGACATTAATGACAGCCATAATGTTTTTTTTCTCAATTTTTTTTGTTTTGTTTTTAGAAGTGAAAAATAATTAATAATTGCATTTCACAATTTTAAATTAGAACTGTGTGAACAATCATTCGCTATGGATAAAGCACGCAAAGCAACATTATAGTTTTCTAATTTTTTAACTGTTTGAATATTATCCAAACAAATGTCATCTAGCCATACATGGTAAAGATACTACATGTCTGTCAGAGGTCGGAACTTTCGTGGTATTATTGAAACCATGGTATTGGTACCATGGTATCCATACTACGTGTCTGTCTAGGCTATAATGTAGAATGATCGAATAATGAGACTATCGTACCATAAATGTAAGTGTAGATATAAATTTATAAATATTTACTACTCATGTGCATTGTGCGTATTATAAAACAATAGATCTATTGAAGTATAAAAATACAAAAGTACAAAAAAAAACGCATCGAAAATGTTATTTCGTTAATTTTTTTGGATTTGGAGATTTTGTGTTTGGGAATAAAAGATATGGTTTTTGAAGACAATTTGAACAAAAATAGTTTTATTGTATTTATATGGGAATCTAAGTGTGTAGAATTTTGTTCTACATTGAAAAATCCGTTTTGAGAAGAATTAAAAGATAATGATTTAATATACGTTTCAATTGAGGATGAAGAAGAAACTTGTGTATGTGGATTTGCTTTGACATTTAAAATAAGCCAAAATTTACAAATAACGACGAAAACTGTAACAACACACTGTTTGCTATACATTATGTACTCGGGATGTAATACACTATCAACTAGTGGTAAATATTGCGAAATGTTCATCTTTTACATATATAGTAAGGTCCGATAATAAATAAAGTAGCCGGGAATTAAATTAGAAATAATAAAAATTCGCATTTTTTTATCGAGTTTAAATCTAAATTACGAATAGCTATATGAATATAGAAAAAAAATTTGCCATACTTATTTTTTTATAATTGAAAATACACTCCGCGTCACTTGATTACGGCCACTGATTTTTTAAAGTTATTTTGGATATTACTATAAATTTTGTTACTTGAGTATTAGTTTTTATGCTTGTATTTGAGAATACGCTCTGTTACGAATATAATCACGGAAAAAAAATTTGAAAATATAGTACCGTTATTTGTGCAGTACTCATTAAGTACAATCTCTTCAAAAACATGCATTTTTTTTCATCACTTGATTACGGCCAGTATTGAAAATTAGTGTTCTAACTACGATGACGAACAATTTTTCGACTTTATTCAAAATTATTCGTTTATTATATTGCTAGTGTTCATTAGCTATTAAATTATTGAATTTTTGGAAGAATGGGTAAAGAAAAGACATTGGCAGCAAGTGAAAAGGAAAAAATCGGGGTTTTGAAGCAAGAAGGCTCTTCAAATCCCCAAATTGCAGAAAAAATTGGAAGAAGAAGAACTGTAATTGATTTTTTCTTTAAAACTATTGAAAATTATGGACAGAATAGAAGAGGGCGAATCGCAGAAGCAACTATTTCTCAAGATAAACGAGCAATTCTTCGCACAGCCTCAAACTCAGGCCTATCAGCAGCAAAAATCAAGGCTAGATTAAGATTAAGATTAAGATTGAAAACAGGGCTATTACCGCACTTCGACCTTTGCAGATCTTTTGTACAGCCCGTGCTTCTCATAGATTTAGGCTTTTAACAAATCCTAATATTCTATTCGAAGGTGCGCACCAGACTTCCTCAGGCTTGAGGAAAAATTGGTACAAGTATCGCACTCTTTTTGAGACCAAAGCCTCGCATTCACATAGAATGTGTTTTAAGGTCTCTTTGGCCTCTTTGCAGAACCTGCATTTGTCATCCTCTTTGAGCCCTATTTTGCTCAGGTGGTATTTGAGTGGACAGTGTCCAGTAATAAGTCCCGTGATTGTCCTTAACTCGTTCCTACCGAGGCTGATCAGTTTCCTAGCAGTTTCTTTTCAAAATACGATAATGACTGTAGTTTCACATAAAACCATATTAGAAGAAGCTTTTCCAAAGTTTATTTGAATGTTTGGTCCTCTGGCTTTGATTTACCAACAGGATAATGCTCCAATTCACACCGCAGGACGTGCTAGACAGTTCACCGAAAAACAAAATGTGTGATTGCTACCGTGGCTACCATATTCGTCGGGTTTAAATATCATGGAAAACATTCGAAGATGGCTGTAAAGGGAGGTCTTTACTAATAGAAGCAATAAAATCACGAATTTTCGAAACAATTCGTCACAACGGAGGCAGCAATCATTATTTCGGTTAATTGAAAATAATAAAAAATTAATAAATCTCATATAAATAACACAAAAAAAGTTGTTTTACATTCAAATTTTTCTTTTTTTGAGACAATTTCAATACTGGCCGTAATCAAGTGATGAAAAAAAATGCATGTTTTTGAAGAGATTGTACTTAATGAGTACTGCACAAATAACGGTACTATATTTTCAAATTTTTTTTCCGTGATTATATTCGTAACAGAACGTATTCTCAAATACAAGCATAAAAACTAATACTCAAGTAACAAAATTTATAGTAATATCCAAAATAACTTTAAAAAATCAGTGGCCGTAATCAAGTGACGCGGAGTGTATGTCTTAATAGAAGTTGATAAGAAGAAACACAAAAGCAGGAAGTATTAAATTCGTCATTAAAATTTTACCAACCTACATAGTACATATTATGTATGTACGTACAAATATATTATAAAATACACACTCCAAAAATGTAAAAACTTTGATAACATTATTTGGAATGACATTGAAACTACTTTCAAACTACATTTCTACAAATGAATTCATAAAAAAATATTTTTATTTACAACTACAAAGAATTCATAATTGATTGTTGTTTTTTTTTACTGATTACTCTTCCAATTTTCGTAGATACATACGTATGTACGTACATACAATATATGTTACATTCAACTATTATAGTGGAATTCATGTTTTGGCATATTTATGTTAAACATTTTCATTTTTTACAAATGTATAACAAATTAATATTTATCATAATTGCATTGTTGCTATGGCAACTTAACAAATTACGATTTATACTTTTTATTTTCTTTTTCGGTGTAGGTATTTTCATTAAGTTGTAATAAAAAAATTGAAAAGCCTTACACCGGTTTCTCTTCTTGACTTTTTATAGGTTTTTATACTACAGGCTAACCCTGATTGGTGACTCATTTTTAAAAATAAAAAAATATTTAATTTTAATAGAATAATTAAAATATTTGAATACTTTTTTAAAAACAAAAAATAACTATGGGAATAATATATAAAAATTAATTCTAGAACTTGAAAAAATGTTTAGACAATCAAAATCTCCGATATATTAAATAATTTGCAAATATACATATGTATTTAAAAAATCAATCAAAGTATGGAAAAATAAAACAATTGAATTTTAATTTGATCTTGCAAACGAAAAAAAAATAAAAAGTGTAAATCGTAATTTGTTATGAAATGAAAATTTTTAACATAAATATGCCAAAACATGATCAAAGCAATCATAATTTATGACGTCAAAAATCCTCTCAAATAAAATGACGTCAAAGTTTAGAGAAAACTTTGAGAGAGCATAACTAAGCTTTTAAAATAAAAGCTTGGGGTACTCGCGCCAGAACCCCAGAATAAAAATTTTTATATGAATAAATTTTATATGAATAAGAGTTCTTCTTATTACATATTTTTTGGTATAATGCAATCGAATATGTATGTGAATTTTGTATGAAAGAAAAATTAATATTTTTAATCTCCTTGTCAAAGATAATTAATAAGAAGTAGATATTCCAAAACAGAAAAGCTGTTGAAAAATAAATTTTTAGTTCTAAATCTGTTCATAGAGCGGACAGACAAGAAGGAATCGCTTAGAACATCAGATTTAAAAATACGTTATGACCGTTTTTGCAATAAAAAAAAAATTTAACATACACAAAAATCCTCAAAACTGTAATTAGACAATTTTATATGGAAAATGAGGACGGAGTAAATGTGCATGACATCATCATACAATTTTTTTGTTGGTTTGGTTTGTACCATATGAAAATTTATAATTAATATAAACAAAAACAACACACATATAAAAAAATAATTGTTGTTTTTATTTTTCATTTTTCAAGTACCCAACCAAATTTACAATTTTTTTATAATACCGTATTTGAATTTTGTTGTTGCTTCGTACCTAAATACAAAATTTATTGTAAACTTGAAGTCACTGTTTTTTTTTCAATTTTGTATTTTTCCCATTTAGCATAATACATATGTACAAGTATGTATTTTTGTATATGCAGATTGTAGTTTATACAGTAGCGGAAAAAACGCATGACTCAAATAATTTTCATTTTTCTTAAAAGAATTTATTTATTAAGCTGTATTACAGAATCATGTATGGTTTTTCTTTTCTTATAGAAAATACCTTAAAAACACACATACTTAGTTAAAAAACAAACCATCATCCATCCCCACCAAAATTTAAAGATGGTATCGAGAAAAGTTTTTAGAAATTATTAGTTAGGCGACTTTCATGACCGCTACTGTATATTATAATGCACGTACATTATAATTATAATGTTAACACTTTGCAAGCATTAGGGATTTTCTAATTTTCTAATAATGACTGTGATCATTTCCCGGCTGCAAGGTTTTAATAAAATTTTATAGGTACATACACCTAATTGATCAAAACATTCAAAACTTATAGAGTCCAACATATCTAACTAACTCACATTATGTAACATTTTGAAATATAAATATGGGTAAATAAAATGTATTTAAATGTGTATTGTAATTGTAATGTTGTTAATTAGGTACTTGAATTGAATACGAAATATCTTAATTCCCTTTTTCATTTTAAAAAAAATATATAGTTACATAAAATAAAAACAAAAAAAAACGGGATCTGGATTCTGGATTTCAGTTAAATTTCTCATAGCTTCAAAAACTATAAAAAAAATAAAAATAATTGGATAAATTTTCCATATTATCATGCATTCAATAATCAGAAAAAAAATTCTAATTCATATTCCTATACAATACAATATATTTACATACATAATGTATGTACATACATATTGATATTCTTTGAATGAAAAAATAAAAAATATTATACTAACCGATGCCGATGAAACAAATTTTAAAAAAAGAAGAAGAAAAAACAAATATTAAATGAAATGTGCACAGACGGTAAACACGCGTTTGTGTACATGCAAAAATATGTTCTTATATATATATATATGTATATACATTATTATATATATTATATAAATATAGGTATACACAAATGTTATACTGGAAACTGGTTTGATTTGGTTATACACAAAAAAAAAATAACAAGAGCATGAGCGAATGGATAATAAAAAAAATCACTCGACTCGATCATTTTTTTTAAGTTTGAATTTCAAAACGTTAGTTCTATTTTTGCTCGCCAGATAGGACAGACAAGAAGGTTTCGTTTAGGAGCCTTTATTGAAATAGAGTGAAAATACAAATGTACTATGCGGAATATCTATTGTGTTAATCTATAATCATTGACATATGCATAGCTAGTTGGTTAATATTAATAATAATGCTTATCTACATTGTTTTATGATTACTTCGATCATGGTTTGCTAGATTTCTGTTAAAAAATTTCGTTTGCTTTAATTTATGTAACTTATGCTTTTGAATTTCTCTTTTGTATGGATACATTTTTGTTTTAAAAAAAAAAATCTTTTTATTATTATTCAAATTATAAATATAGGTAGGTAGGTACTATGTTTTTTTATTATTATATATACATATGTATGTTTATATGGAATCTATATTTATTATACAAACATATTATGTAAATTTACATATGCTTTTATTATTGTCCTATTTCAATGTACAAAAAATCATATAAATTTATTGTATTTCTACTGATTTTTTATTTTTATTTATTTATTTTGATCCTATTTTTTATAATTAAACATTTCAGTATTTTTTTTGTTTTGTTTTTTTATTTTTCGCATCCAAATTGTCTTCTCTGTTTTTTTGTGCACATATGTACAATATGTTATATGTATGTACCTATTCTAAATTGTACATTGTTATTATATTGTATTCACAATTTTTATAATGAAAAGTGTGGAGTGGTGATTTTACGTTGAAGTTGTTGTTTCAAATTATTATTCTTGCCACCTGTTTATTCTTTATGTTCTATCAGCTCATTATTTTGTTGGATGTTGAATAGTAAAGACTAAAGAGCGATTTTATTTGTGTTTTTATCAAATCTGTATTTTTCAATACAATTTATCTATACATCAATTAGTCTTCTTTTAAATATCAAAAATCAGTATTTTTTATTACTTATTCATACTCGTATTTTGCCTTTTATTTTGAGCTTTTTTTATTTTCATTTGAAATTTGATTTCATTTTGAATTATTTTTTAAAATGTCGTGGAAGAGAAACCGGTGTACAATTATAACTTGTAGGGATTCAATCTAAGAAGTCCCTTCAAAAAGGTTTTTTGAGTTCCCGAAACCTGGGACTTCCAAATATGATAAATGGCTCGAAGCTGTTGGTGAATCCAAAGAAGCTATTCAAACAAGAAAACGTCCTCATATATGCGATGCTCATTTTGAAAAGCAATTTTTTTCCAAAAAGTACTAAAAACCAAATGCAATACCAACTTTAAATTTAAAAGCTATCTGTGAAAATAATAGCAATGTTGAAATTATTGATTTACCAATGGAAACCGGTAATAATGAGCATCGAAATTTGGAAACTGAAAATGATCCTTATAATTTTGAAGAATTACAAGAAGAAAGTTTTTGTTTTAACCCAAACAGAGTTACGAAAACTTATCAAAAAAACTCTATGAATCCAAATGTTTCCTTTGAAGACCTAAATAAAGCGGCTTCATATTTTGAAAAACAAAAACTTAATCAAGTAATACCGACAGTATGCTCTGAATGTGAAAAAAAATGTAAAACCATTAGACTTTACAGTAAGAAAATTTGTCGCCTGGAAAAAACAATAGTTGCATTAAAGTTTTATAAAAAAAGGTCGACAAAAATTCATAAAAAACTGAGAATTAAAGTACGACAATTGAGTAAAAAATTGAAAGAATTTAAAGAAAACTCTGAAATATCCTTGGAAGAGAAAATTGATAATTTAGAAGACGTAAATTTAGAAAGTAAAGTGTTTGCAAAGCTAATACTATGCTTAAATAAGCCAATTTATACTGCGGATGAAAAATGGATATCGCAGTGCATCTTTTTTCGCTCATCTGCAGGATATAATTTTTTACGGGATCAATTGGGCTTTCATTTGCCAAGCACTTCATCTTTACATAGTTGGATTAAAATTAAAAGCCTATCTCCTGCTTTAAATGAAACGGTACTTAATGAAATAACAAAAAGTGTAGGGCTCCTTTCTGAAAGAGAAAAAATTGTTATATGTACTTATTTTTGATGAAATGTCAATTCAGGAGGACATAGACATAACATATGATAAATATAAAGACCAAATTGTAGGGTACATTGATTATGGCAGCGGTGAAAGAAATACAGTAAGTGCTAAATCTGTTTGCGTATTTTCTATTAGAAGTACGATTCCTGCTGATAATTTAAGGAAGGAAGTGGAGAAATGTTTAGGCATTTGCGAAAAACTTGGTCTAAATTGCATTGGCACTGTTTGTGATCAGGGATCTACAAACAGAAAGTTATACAGCACTAAAAATGTGTCAATGGAACATATATTTTTTACGTATAAAAATAGGATTGTTTATGCACTGTTTGATTATTGTCACTTGATCAAAAATATAAGAAATAATTTGTCGAAATATGATTTTTTTACTCCAGACGGGATTGCATCGTGGGAAATAATTGAATATTTATTTACTTTAGAGAAAAATGAATGTACTAAAGTATGTACCAAGCTAACTGCAGCTCATATTTATCCCACGGAGTTTTAGAAAATGAGTGTAAAATTAGCCGTTCAAGTACTAAGTAGAAGTGTAGCAATTGGAATCCGTACTGCTTTTGCACTAGGTAAATTTCCTGACAAACTTAAAGGAAAAGCAATATCAACTGCTAAGTTCGTTAATTCTGTTAATACTTTGTTTGATGTTTTAAATGGTAAGCCTCCTTTGAGAAAAAACTGCAAAGAGTTACAATATTTAGAGCAAATGTGTACGTACTTTTCACAAATAAACTTGGTGGGTAAAAAAGCCGTTCCGTTTTGTTTTCAAGGTCTTATTATCACATTGAAGTCAATGACGGCTATTTCTACTACACTGTTCCAAAATCCTGATATAAAATTTGTGTATCTGAAAAAAGTTAATCAGGATCCAGTGAAAAATTTTTTTTCACGTATCAGAGCTCGGAACCCAAACAAAAAACATCCATCTTTATACGAATTTGGGGCACTTTTTGCTAAAGTGTTATCAATTAAGTTTCTTTTTTTGTCTAAATTTTCAAATTGTAAAAATGATTCCGAAGAACTGATTGAAATTGATTGGAATGCAGTATTAGAAAATAAAAATTTAGAATGTAAAGAAAGTACGGGTGAAAATGAATTTAATCTTTCAGATTTGAAGAGTAGTCTCTCAGACAAATTTTTAGCTGAGGATAATAGTGGAGAAAATAATTTTCAAATACTTGAAAGACCAGATAATAAAAATATAAATTTGTCTCATTCTGCTATAAGATATTTCAGTGGCTATTGCTTTTTACAAGCAATGAAATATTTTAAGACTGTCTGTCAGTCTTGTAAATCACAAATGATTAAAGACAATTTCAATTTAAATGACATATTTGAAATATTCATTAAATTGAAGCAATACAACTCTAATAATGTACAAAACGTCCTTATATCTCCAA
The DNA here is from genome assembly GCA_932526495.1 of Bombylius major. Classification (NCBI taxonomy): domain Eukaryota; kingdom Metazoa; phylum Arthropoda; class Insecta; order Diptera; family Bombyliidae; genus Bombylius; species Bombylius major. Next base: position 25,105,338 of record OW052044.1, on the reverse strand, counting down.
CAGAAACGTTTTATGAACATTGTTTGTGTTTTACTAAAGTATTTCAAACAGTTTTTGAGAAAAGTCTCACATAGAAAACATTCGTAAATTTATTTTTAATCAATGCATTTCTCATGTACAAATGAAGTCAAGTTGGTTTGCTGAACGTGACAAATGTTTCGAGCATCGCTGTAAAATATTAGACTTCATGATAACAGTCCTTTTATGGAAGAGCTGTAAGTGGATGATGGATAGTAAGAAACAATCAAATAAAGCGAGATATAACAAAAATCAAAAACTTTCAAATTTAAAACATGTTTGATTTTTTGTACAAAAGAAAAATGTGACAGACTACAAATTTATAAGTATGTATGTATGTATAAATATACATGATATATGTTTGTAAGAAATGAAATATAAGTAATAAGTAAAAACCCAAAAACATCATATGTATATCGATCACATAAGTATATCCAGTAATTGATAGTGGAAAGGATTACGGGTTTTTTGTTTTATAACTGATCGTATAAATAACATTAAATCGTATAAATTAAATAAAGATTTTAATATAAAAATAATAGTTTTGGTTCACGGGATGCTGAGATTACAGACCTTCAAAGTCAAATTTAGATCTTAATTATGTTCGAATTTGTAAATGTGTGAAAAGTTAACTTTTTTATCCTAATTTACACTTTATCTCAAAAAGTAAAAAAAAAAGACATGAAAACTGTACACAACAATTTTAAAGATGATACTTCCACAAATATCAGGATCAAAGAATTACAGTTTTTGGTCCACGGAATGCTGAAATGAATTGGGTACGAAATCCCGAAATCCATAATCCAGAAATACAAAATCCAGAATTCCAAAATCCAGACAAGACAAAATCCAGACGAGACATAATCCAGACAAGACAAAATCCAGACGAGACATAATCCAGACAAGACAAAATCCAGACAAGACATAATCTAGACAAGACAAAATCCAGACAAGACAGAATCCAGATAAGATAAAATCCTGACCGAAAATACAGACTGAAAATCCAGATGAAATAAGTTTGCGCAAACTTATTTCATCTGGATTTTCAGTCTGGATTTCTTTCATATATTATACTTTTCTTAGAAAATAATTACATATATGTAAAACGTAATAAATATGGAAAACAAAAACTACCTACTTTTCCACCAGCGTTTTGGTCGGTATATTTTGGAAGAAATACTTAAAATCAACAAATGAGGTGGATTATTTAAACTTCACTGAATTGTTAAAAGAGTTTAAGACCTGTGTGGAACAAAGTTATAAAAACTACGTTGTCGACATATCATCCAAAATTAAAAATAGTCCAAAGCTCTTTTGGAAATTTGTTAATTGTAAAAGAAAAGTAGATGAGTTTCCCACGTACATGAAATATGAAGGAAAAACAACCAGTGACCCCCTAATAATATCTGATTATTTTCGTCACTTCTTTTCTTGCTCATATAACAATTCAATCTTCACATTAAATGAAAATCTATTTGATCATTTGGATGAGTTCCCCAAAACGACTTTTGTAAGCCATTCTGTTGAAACTGCAGCAGTCGAAAAATATTTAAATAAACTCGGGACAGATATTAATCCGGGCCCGGATGGGGTGCCTGAAATAATCCTAAAAAATTGCGCCAAACATCTAGCTTTTCCGCTATCTGTTCTTTTCAATCTGTCTTTGACTTCGGGCCATTTTCCTGAACTTTGGAAGGAAGCCTATATACGTCCTATTCATAAAAAAGGCTCAAAATTTGAGGTCCAAAATTATCGCCCGATTGCCAAATTATCTTCCATACCTAAATTGTTGGAGCAGATAATATTTGACCAGATGTACAACCATTGTACACAATTTTTGGTTCATAACCAACATGGGTTCATGAGGAAAAAATCAACCGTCACAAACTTGGTTGAATCGTCTTCAATATTTATTAATGCGATGGAAACAGGACTTCAAACTGACGTAATTTACACTGATTTCAGTAAAGCCTTTGACCTCCTTCCTTATAGTGTAATTCTTTTCAAATTGAAAAGACTTGGTTTTCCTCCATTATTTATCAATTGGGTTAGTTCATACTTAACAAACAGAAAATATACAGTTAAGTTCAAATCTTCAATTTCCCAATGTTTTATAGCAACATCTGGAGTGCCGCAAGGTAGCCATCTCGGTCCTCTTTTTTTCATTATATCTGTCAATGATGTTGTGTCTGTTTTAAGCGAGAGTGAATTGCGTATCTTCGCCGACGATATGAAGATATTTAAAACGATCACCTCGTCTCAGGACTGCTTAAAACTTCAAAATGACTTAGAAAAATTTTCCTCCTGGTGCCGCAACAACAACCTTTTGCTCAATGTGGATAAATGTGCACTAATGAACTTTTCACGGCGTACCAATCCTGTTGCTTTCGGCTACTCACTAAATAACCAAGTTTTGAATAAGGTAAATTCCATAAAAGATTTGGGAGTATATTTTGATGGAAAATTGACTTTCAAAAACCACTTCAATAATATGATTAATAAAGCCAATGCTATGCTCGGATTTATTAAGAGGTGGTCAAAAGAGTTTGATGATCCATATATTACAAAATCCTTATATACAGGTCTTGTTCGCCCGCATTTAGAATACGCTAGCCAAGTGTGGTCGCCTTACCACGAAACCCATTCAAACAGGATTGAAGCAGTTCAAAAAAACTTCATTAGGTATGCTCTTCGGAACCTTCCTTGGTCCAGCCCAATTAATCTCCCACCTTATGAAAGTAGACTTAATTTAATCCACTTAGATTCATTGGAGAAAAGACGAGAAGCCGCAGACTCAATTTTTATTGTTCAAGTTGTTAATGGTGGCGTTATTTCAAAATTCATTCGGGACAGAGTTACTTCTAACTCTTCTACCCGATTACGAAAAACTAATCTTTTTAACATCGCTTATCATAGAACAACTTATGGAAAATTTGAGCCAATCAATAGAATGCTTATGTCTGCTAATAAACACCAAGACGTCATAAATTTTGAAGTCTCCAAAAAGCTCTTAAGAAATAAAATACTTTAAAAAAAATTAAATATAGCTTTATAATTAACTAATCTAAAAATTGTAAATTTTGTTTGTAATTTAAATTTTTTTTGTATTATCTAATTTGAAATTGTAAAAAAAAAAAAAAAAAAAAATTGTAATTATTGTAATTTGTTTGAGTTAAACAAATAAATAAATAAATATTAATATTATATATGATATTGTAGTAACTGGTTTTCCCCGAACACAAAATAAAGTAGAAGCTTGGCATAGGAGATTGTCTTCTTTAATTGGAACAAACCACACAAATATCTACCATTTAATAAAAAATCTCCAAAATGAACAGATTATGGTGGAAACAACCATCCAAAAATAAATGCAGGTGAGAATAAGTCAATCAAAAAATCCACCCAAAAGAAAGAAGACAGAATTAGAATTATTATAAATGAGCGGGCAAATTACACAAACGCTGAATTCCTGACAAGTTTGGCCACAAATTTTTCTTTAATTTAAGTTAATTGTATTGTTTTTTTCACGTTATTGTTTTTGCATTCCTTTTATTTATTTATTTTTTTTTTTAGAATGAATAAATTATTTAATTTACAGTATTATTTTTTTATTACACGTTAAATTTGTATTATTGAAAATGAAATAAAATTTTATGTTGTTTTTGTCATGAAAATTTATGTTTATTTATTTATTTTTTTTTTGTTTTTCTCTTGAAAATTCTGCATTGTGTCTTCTCTGGATTTTGTCTTGTCTATATTCTGTCTTGTCTGGATTTTGTCTTGTCTAGATTCTATCTTGTCTGGATTATGTCTTGTCTGGATTCTATCTTGTCTAGATTTTGTCTTTCTGGATTTTTTAAAAAAGTCTGGATTTTGTCCACTCTGGATTATGGATTTCGTGATTTTGTACCGATACCGCTGAAATATGTTTATTTGAAAAATTTTTTTTTAAATTTCCATATAAAATGTATAGTATACATTTGTAAACTCACAACCAAATTTGTGACATTCTCAATCAGGCAATCCTAGGGTTGAGAAACATTCTTAAACTTAGAAAAAATACTTTTCATTATAAAAATTGTGAACTTGAATGTACAATATAACAACAATGTACAATTTAGAATAGGTACATACATATAACATATTGTACATATGTGCACAAAAAAACATAAAAGACAATTTGGATGCGAAAAATAAAAAAACAAAACAAAAAAAAATACTGAAATGTTTAATTATAAAAAATAGGATCAAAATAAATAAATAAAAATAAAAAATAAGTAGAAATACAATAAATTTATATGATTTTTTGTACATTGAAATAGGACAATAATAAAAGCATATGTAAATTTACATAATATGTTTGTATAATAAATATAGATTCCATATAAACATACATATGTATATATAATAATAAAAAAACATAGTACCTACCTACCTATATTTATAATTTGAATAATAATAAAAAGATTTTTTTTTTTAAAACAAAAATGTATCCATACAAAAGAGAAATTCAAAAGCATAAGTTACATAAATTAAAGCAAATGAAATTTTTTAACAGAAATCTAGCAAACCATGATCGAAGTAATCATAAAACAATGTAGATAAGCATTATTAATAATATTAACCAACTAGCTATGCATACATATGTACAGTACAGCCAGGGCCGGATCCGATGATTTAGGCGCGCGGCGCACTTATAATTTTTGCCGCCCCTTGTTATGAAAATTTTTCAAATATAACAATGTTTGGGAAAAATGTTTATTTAATAAAAAATCTAAAAATTTGTAAACCATTATAATTTGATATTTGTAGTAATTTGGGAGATTTCAGGCAAAATTGATCTCAGTTTTATGTTACTTAATATTTATCACGTTTTTTCTTTGATTTACGTTGCTCATAGATAATTAATGTATTCGGTGAAAATAAAGCTAAGGATCTTCTCTACATTTCATTAGAACATAATTTTCATGTAACTTTAATCACAACTTAGTTATAATTGATTAAAAGCAATAAGTCGTCATGTTAATATAACCAATAAAATAAAATTGAGCAATTCGTCTTGGAGCAAATTTTTTACTTGCACCATTTCAACGCAAGTTTCATAATAAAATTTTACCATATAAAATTTTGATAACGCTGGAGCAAGAAACTTTTCTGCTCCATGAGTTGAAATTGAAGCTGCTGCTTATGTACATTCACATTCTGTTTTGACGTTATTTCTTCTCAATAGACAAAATAGTATCAATGTACATAAATGCAAGTATGTACATAATATGTAGTCAAATGTATTTTTAAATGAATGTACATTATATATATTCGTCCGTCGAATAAAAGGTACTTTTTAGAAATGTTATGCATATAAGAATCTAATATGAATATACATATTACATAATTCATATGTGTACATATATTAAATACATATATGAATTTAAATTAGTGAACTTTGAAAATTGTTCACTTTTATGTTATTTTTTATTACACAAAATTTAAATAAGTGAGCAGTTATTTCCAGCGCCCTAAGTTTTAGCACCCGGAGCGAGTGCTCCAGCCGCTCCTATGGTAGGTCCGGGCCTGAGTACAGCTAAATAAGATTGGCAAAAAGTCGCGCAGGTGGGGGAAATTTTGAAAATATTAAAAATATCCTTTCATTTCCCCTTTTTTGAAGAAAAAAGCAAAAGAAAATAACGATTAAATCTTCCACTCAGTAAGTATAATGACTAGCGATTATCTATCGCACACACAGGGCATATCCTCTTTTTAGCTGAAAAAAATAACAACATCCTTCCATCCGATGTTGTTTGTATGACGAACGCGAAGAAAATACAGAATAACAAAAACAATATGAGTGATCAGTGATGATAAGTATCCTTTTAAAATAGGAAATTATTATGAATAAGAAAATGAAAATATATGTGTATAATAAATTCCTACCAAAGTAACAAAATGCGAATTTCTCTTTTCAAGAAGGATTTTTGTAAAATGTGATGCTTACATCACAGTGAAATTTCAGTGGAAGGGAAACTCGGATCCTACTGCGCATACTTCCCATTTGCCAATCTTATTTAGCTGTACTGTACATGATGATCATTCATTTCATTTTCTCATCATATTCATAACACAACGTCACAACACAAAATTATAAACTCAAAAAATATCAATGACGTCAAAGTTGTGAGAGAACTTTATTGAAACTTTGCTATATGGCTTTCATGAAAAAGCGTTTGTCGGTTACCTGAAGTCAAACCTTGCGCCCAATGGTACCGACAACGACAACTGCATCCGACACGACAACGACTTGTCGTTCATCCTCGCCCAATGGTAACGTAACGACAACAGATGGTGAAATGTCAAACAGTTTGTTTACAAATTTGTGTGAGATTTTGTTACTTGTTAGTTTGTTTCTAAATTTTTTAAATGTTTCTAAATTAACAAAAAGTAATAATTAAAAAACGATTATATAATCTCTTTCTTATACAATTTCTGCGAAATATTAGTTTTACAAAAATTTACTTAATTTTAATAATTTAACACTAAAATATGAAATATATTTTCTTTTAAAAACCTAATATTAAAATATTAACTTTTATTTATAGTTTGTTATTCAAAAATTTTACACTAAAAAATAAACTCTTCTTTATACTTTCTTTCAAAAATTTGAAATTTAACGTTTTTGAATTGTCAAATTCAAATTTGACAACTGTCAGTTCACTTAAATTACTCCAAAACAACAGAAGAAGGGTAGCTTCACCGACAAAATTAGAAATAGATCTAAGTGAACGACAACGACAACGACAACGTTGTCATTGGGCGGGATCAACAGTCGTTCTATTGATTCTAATTGAACGTCACGTTGTAGTTGTCGTTGTCGTTACCATTGGGCGTAGGCTTTCAGTTAGCAAAGAATTTTGGTTACAATGTTTTATATACGGGCTGGTCATATATAATATTATTTTATATATGATTGTAGTATATAAATTCTCCTTATCACCTGTCACCACTTCCATATAAAATTTCAAAAGCTTTCAAAAGCTGGTGATCATCACCATCACCATTGATTAATTATTATACACAGGAATCATACATAAGAAAAAACTGGAACGCTAAAACAAATAATGCATTTTATTCTCGCACCCATTTTAAAGGCAGTAACAATGATTATAGATTAACACAATAGATATTCCACATAGTACATTTGTATTTTCACTCTATTTCAATAAAGGCTCCTAAACGAAACCTTCTTGTCTGTCCTATATGGCGAGCAAAAATAGAACTAGCGTTTTGAATTTCAAACTTAAAAAAAATAATCGAGTGATTTTTTTTATTATCCATTCGCTCATGCTTTTGTTATTTTTTTTTTTTTTGTGTATAACCAAATCAAACCAGTTTCCAGTATAACTTTGTGTATACCTATATTTATATAATATAATATATAACAATGCATATACATAATATATATGTACATATTTTTGCTTGTACACAAATGCGTGTTTACCGTCTGTGCACATTTCATTTAATATTTGTTTTTTTTCTTCTTTTTTTAAAATTTGTTTCATCGGTTAGTTTAGTACCTATAATATTTTTTATTTTTTCATCCATAGAATATCAATATGTATGTAGGTAGGTACATACATTATGTATGTAAATAATATATAGGAATATGAATTAGAATTTTTTTTCTGATTATTGAATGCATGATAATATGAAAAATTTACCCATTTATTTTTATTTTTTTTATAGTTTTTGAAGCTATGAGAAATTTTACTGAAATCCAGAATCCAGATCCCGCTTTTTTTGTTTTTATTTTATGTAACTATATATATTTTTATATAATTAGAAAGTCGCTAATGCTTGCAAAGTGTTAACATTATAATGTACGTGCATTATAATATACAGTAGCGGTCATGAAAGTCGCCTAACTAATAATTTCTAAAAACTTTTCTCGATACTATTTGGTGGGGATGGATGATGGTTTGCTTTTTAACTAAGTATGTGTGTTAACTGTGTTTTTTTAAGGTATTTTTTATAAGAAAAGAAAAACCATACATGATTCTGTAATACAGCTTAATAAATAAATTATTTTTAGAAAAATGAAAATTATTTGAGTCATGCGTTTTTTCCGCTACTGTATAAACTACAATCTGCATATACAAAAATACATACTTGTATGTATATGCTAAATAAGAAAAATACAAAATTGAGAAAAAAACAGTGACTTCAAGTTTACAATAAATTTTGTATTTAGGTACGAAGTAACAACAAAATTCAAATACGGTATTATAAAAAAATTGTAAATTTGGTTGGGTAGTTGAAAAATGAAAAATAAAAACAACAATTATTTTTTTATACCTATGTGTGGTGTTGTTTTTGTTTATATTAATAATAATTTAAATATGGTACAACACCAACAAAAAAATTGTATGAAGATGTCATGCACATTTACTCCGTCCTCATTTTCCATATAAAATTGTTTAATTACAGTTTTGAGGATTTTTGTGTATGTTAAATTTTTTTTTTATTGCAAAAACGGTCATAACGTATTTTTAAATCTAATGTTCTAAGCGATTCCTTCTTGTCTGTCCGCTCTATGAACAGATTTAGAACTAAAAATTTATTTTTCAACAGCTTTTCTGTTTTGGAATATCTACTTCTTATTAATTATCTTTGGCAGTAACTTATTTACATTCCTGATACACAAACCTCACCACTAAATTTGAATTTAAAACAAATTGTAACGATCGGTTTTCTGGTGATATTTTATTCTGTATGGTTAATTATTCATATTTTTCATATTTTACCATTCAATATGAGTAAGCTAAGTAGCGAATGTGTACATTCATTACATGGTGTAGTACATATTTCTATGTAGTGGCAGAAAAATTAAAGAATATTTTGTTTTATTTTTTTAATTGATGATTTTTTTTATTCAAAATTACAAATTTCGACTTCTTTCAGAGGAAAAATAAAATTAAAAAAATTCAAACGACAGGTTAAAATAAGGATTTTAAAATTCTCAGTTTTTGTTGAGTTTTCCTTTCTCTCTTTATTTTTTCAAAAATAATATCTTTAGTTTTCCAATTATTATCATTTATATAGAAATAATTTAAATTTAATAATGGATATAATAGTTTGTCATTTAATGTTGTTAAATTATTTGATGATAAATCTAAATGTGTTATTTTTGAACCTTCTCTGGTTTATTATTTACTTATATTTATTATCATTTATAATTAAAAATTTTGTTAATGAATTATTACTTAAAAATAATTTTTCAATTATTATTTTCAATCACATTAATGTATCAATTTTACTGTTATTTACATATAGCTCTTCTGTTGAACTAATATGACACATTTTTAAATCAGTATTTGTTGCTTTAACAATAACTGCCGATGTAAATTCAAAAAATTTCAATGGATTATAAGATACATCTAATATTGTTAAATATTGTTGAAAATAACACCTTATTATTTAATGTTATGAATTTATTATTTTTCAATGATCTGATAATGTTTTTAATTGATTATCACTTAAATCAATTTTCTATAAAAGTTCACATTCTTTTAACAAATCATCATTCAATGACATTAATTGATTTTGTTGTAAATATAATTCTTTTAATTCAGTTTTTCTATTTAATACACTAAAATCTAAATATTCTATTTTATTATTAGATAATTTAAAAACTTCTAATTTTTGTTGAGTTTTAAATAAATATTGGTATCGGTACAAAATCACGAAATTCATAATCCAGAGTGGACAAAATCCAGACTTTTTTAAAAAATCCAGAAAGACAAAATCTAGACAAGATCAAAAACCATATAATACCATATAGACAGACCAAAATGAAAATTTCTTGAAAAAAAATATTTTTCTCCCTGCAGATGGCCAGCCAAGGAGGCTCTGATAGAAAGAATAATTTTTGTATGAATCGAAATCAACAGTATGAGTGTTTGAGTGTATAATAAATAAACATATACAATAATAATAACGTGGCTTTTTAGAGCCAATATGGAAATTGCGTATACAGAAAAAAAATACAGATCGCAAAAACGAAAAACGTACAGAAACAATATGTATAAGCGCATATATAAATTATGAGTCAATTCATTTAAAAACTATATAGGTATACAACTTGTCTGTTAAAATAATGATCATTAAATAATATGACATATAGATATATATTATCTGTATACTGTAGTATATACAGAATAGATAATGTACATATTTCATAGGATTTTGCAATTATATCCTATAATTATACATATATTGCTGGTATGTTTTTTTTCTTTTCTTTTTTTTTTGTCCACATGCATATATTATAGTTATGTAGGTATGTATACCTATTTGATACAGCAAACAGCATTCTTTAAAGCTAAAATAAATGGTTATTGTTGTTGTTTTTTTTTTTTGGCTTGATTTTTCTGTTTCTTGTTGTTATTGTACTTTTGCTACAATGAATATGCTCGCGTAAATAAATATTTTTTGAAATAAGAATTTTATTTCAAATTACAGTGTCCGCTCAATAATTTTTCCCTTCCTATTTTCAACTTTTGGTTTTTTCAACACCCAAATTTCAATAGGTACTTTGAAGGTTTTTCGATGGTTTTTATTTTATAAAATAGAATAAAATTTAAATAAGCTAAACATGTAGGTACTGCCTAATTTAAATCACAGATTTTTGTAGAAATAATTCATTATATAATTATCATACTCGGTTTTTATAATAACAAAAACTAATTTTATTACAAAACTATTTATTGTTTTTTCAAAAATAGCGTTGAAAGTTGCAAATTGGTTTCTATCCAATAATTTCAACTATTTTAAAATTTAAACAAGGCCTATTTTAATCAGTCCAAATTATCGAGCTCATACTGTATGTATGTGTAATTTTTGCTTCTTTTCTTTCAAATGAATATTAACATTAAAATACAAGTGCAAGTGAACAATTCGTTCTATTTCAAATTTTAAACCCTCGAATCAATTTTAAGTAACAAAATGTAACATTTTTTGATTCTTTAGAAAAGAATGTTCCTGTGAAGCTAGGAAGTTGAAATTTGGCCAGAATATTCTTTGAACGGTCTTATATTGCATGAACTTTGAAAGGTTTAAATCCGTTCACTAGGGCAAAAGTTTAAATTTAAAAAATTAAATATGTAATTCAATATTTTTGAACTTTTACATAAAAACTTTTCAACCTTCAAACCTTTAGACCTTTCAAAGTTCATGCAATATAAGACCGTTCAAAAAATATTCTGGCCAAATCTCAACTTCCTAGCTCCACAGGAACATTTTTTTCTAAAGAATCAAAAAATGTTACATTTTGTTACTTAAAATTGATTCGAGGGTATAAAATTTAAAATAGAACGAAGTGTTAACTTGCACTTGGTACTGTTAAAAATTATAGAACAAGAAAAAAATGCTAACGAAAAACCAAAGGTCGATTCTCTGTAAAATTATACCAAAATTTTCACTTGCTTCAGTAAAAATGTTGAAAAGAAAAGCTAAATATAAAAAAATTCTTTGTTTTTATAGGCAGCTGACCTGATATCGGCATTGATTTTTAGTATAATATTACATACAATATACATTTTTATTTTTTTTTAATTACTTCAAAATGTCTTCTGCGTTGCCTGAAATGTCCTCATAGATTTTAATTGCTTATTGTAAAAGATCAATTATATGAGTTTTCTATAAAATACTTTTTTAAAGGACATGTGTTACAATAAAACTATAAATGAGACAATTATTAAATACTTAACAGAATTCACAGAATTCTTAAAGAAAATATTAAGAATGTATTAACAAGGTTGTGTACGAGTCTTCTGCGTTGCCGCCTTCATTTCAGATAAATTTAAAACATAAGGTCAGAAAAATAGAAATGCGCTATATAGTTTTAAAAGTGAGGTATAGAAAAATGTACAAGTATTAAGTCTTTACACTTTTATTATCCAACAATTTTTTAATAAAATTCCTCACAAAGTGTCTTCGATGTTAACAGAGAATCGACCCAAAACAAAAATACACACATGCTTAAGAAAATAATTTCACACGTACAGTATACCCTACTAACCATCGCTCATCAGTTTTTCAATTTTTTGAGGGGTCGGGTACGGACGAAGCAAACGGTAAAGCTGTATTTGTTAAATTATGGATGTATTAGTGTTATGTACAAAAAATGACGTATAATATTTTTTTATTCATGATCTTCTCGATTACTTTCTTGATTTTTTCATCAGAACAGTCATCAGTAATAAAAACTTCTATGTTTTCAATGATCTTCTCGATTACTTTCTTGATTTTTTCATCGGAACAGTCATCAGTAATAAAAATTTCAATGTTTTCAATGATCTTCTCGATTACTTTTTTGATTTTTTCATCGGAACAGTCATCAGTAATAAAAATTTCAATGTTTTCAATGATCTTCTCGATTACTTTCTTGATTTTTTCATCGGAACAGTCATCAGTAATAAAAATTTCAATGTTTTCAATGATCTTCTCGATTACTTTTTTGATTTTTTCATCGGAACAGTCATCAGTAATAAAAATTTCAATGTTTTCAATGATCTTCTCGATTACTTTCTTGATTTTTTCATCGGAACAGTCATCAGTAATAAAAATTTCAATGTTTTCAATACTTTGTTAAGAGTTTCATAGCATACTTAGTTTCTTGAGTCGACATTTGTTAAAATTCTATTAATAATACCAAAATTGAAAATAAAATAAAATCATTTGAAGTGAATAGTAATTGTGTGAAATACATATAGTGAAATTGTGAAAAAATTTGAACAGGATTTACCAGGATCAAGTCGATTAAGTGTACAAAAAGTAAGTTTTTTATATTTTCATTTTACGAAAACATAAATGGAGATTTTTTTCTAATAAGTACCTATAATTCTTATTTATTGCAGGAAAATATCCAGCCAAATAAGAAAGAAAAATTAAATAAGAATAATGAATAATGATAATCGTATCAATAATTTATGTAAAGAAAATAATAAATTAAATTTGAAAAAATAAAAAAGTAACTTCTTTCATTTATTCTTCAACGATGATGAAAAAAATTAACCCTTATCTAACATCGATGAGCTTCCTAATGATAATCATCATGATACTCATCAGTGAAAACATCGATGAGTTTCCTAATGATAATCATCATGATACTCATGGAAATGCTCATAGAGCTCATCACTATGTACATTTAAAGTATACAAATGAGTTTTTTCCCGACCGTAGAATAAAAATCATAATGATTTTCATCGAGACATTCATGATGAGCTCATCGATGCAGTCATCATGATGTGGTTACTAGGGTATGGTTTAATAAATACATATTGTAATGTAAAAACACAAACACAAAAATTTTAGTTCTATGTCCAACCACTTGGGGACAAGGAGAAATCGCTAAAATGATAAAAGTTATGCTGATTTGAAATGTAACTGTCAGTAACGGACAAGTGGGCTGTCTTTATGATGTAATTATATAGTCATTGACAAGATAGAATCCAGACAAGACATAATCCAGACAAGATAGAATCTAGACAAGACAAAATCCAGATAAGACAGAATATAGACAAGACAAAATCCAGAGAAGACACAATGCAGAATTTTCAAGAGAAAAACAAAAAAAAAAATAAATAAATAAACATAAATTTTCATGACAAAAACAACATAAAATTTTATTTCATTTTCAATAATACAAATTTAACGTGTAATAAAAAAATAATACTGTAAATTAAATAATTTATTCATTCTAAAAAAAAATAAATAAATAAAAGGAATGCAAAAACAATAACGTGAAAAAAACAATACAATTAACTTAAATTAAAGAAAAATTTGTGGCCAAACTTGTCAGGAATTCAGCGTTTGTGTAGTTTGCCCGCTCATTTATAATAATTCTAATTCTGTCTTCTTTCTTTTGGGTGGATTTTTTGATTGACTTATTCTCACCTGCATTTATTTTTGGATGGTTGTTTCCACCATAATCTGTTCATTTTGGAGATTTTTTATTAAATGGTAGATATTTGTGTGGTTTGTTCCAATTAAAGAAGACAATCTCCTATGCCAAGATTCTACTTTATTTTGTGTTCGGGGAAAACCAGTTACTACATTATCATATACCGACCAAAACGCTGGTGGAAAAGTAGGTAGTTTTTGTTTTCCATATTTATTACGTTTTACATATATGTAATTATTTTCTAAGAAAAGTATAATATATGAAAGAAATCCAGACTGAAAATCCAGATGAAATAAGTTTGCGCAAACAAATAAATGAGCGGGCAAACTACACAAACGCTGAATTTCTGACAAGTTTGGCCACAAATTTTTCTTTAATTTAAGTTAATTGTATTGTTTTTTTTACGTTATTGTTTTTGAATTCCTTCTATTGATTTATTTTTTTTTAGAATGAATAAATTATTTAATTTACAGTATTATTTTTTTATTACACGTTAAATTTGTATTATTGAAAATGAAATAAAATTTTATGTTGTTTTTGTCATGAAAATTTATTTTATTTATTTATTTTTTGTTTGTTTTTCTCTTGAAAATTCTGCATTGTGTCTTCTCTGGATTTTGTCTTGTCTATATTCTGTCTTGTTTGGATTTTGTCTTGTGTAGATTCTATCTTGTCTGGATTATGTCTTGTCTGGATTCTATCTTGTCTAGATTTTGTCTTTCTGGATTTTTTAAAAAAGTCTGGATTTTGTTCACTCTGGATTATGGATTTCGTGATTTTGTACCGATACCGAAAAAAGTTTGCGCAAACTTATTTCATCTGGATTTTCAGTCTGGATTTTCGTCAGGATTTTGTCTTATCTGGATTCTGTCTTGTCTGGATTTTGTCTTGTCTAGATCATGTCTTGTCTGGATTTTGTCTTGTCTGGATTTTGGAATTCTGGATTTTGTATTTTTGGATTATGGATTTCGGGATTTTGTACCCAATTCTAAATATTTTGGTACCTAATACTGTTAAAAGATTTCTATACTTAAATCAAATGTATATAAATAATGTGATAAATTTTCACTAAATTCATTTGATATTTGTTTTAAATTACAATTACGTATTGTTGTACTGTATCACTTAGTATTATATTTCTACATAGTTTTTAAACACGACTTAAATTTTGATCATATGTTAATATGATTTTCAATAATCAAAAACAAAATTATAAGAAATTTGATTATTAAAATTTTAAAATTACTACAAAACATTTTTATTGATTTTATTTTAAAATTTTAAGAAAAAGTAAAAACAATCTATTAGTTATTTTAAAAATTGAACCCAAAAAATGTCCTTTTTTTATTTATCGTAAAACAGTTTAATTTAATTTCAATCGGAATATTCTTTTTTAAATAAAATAGTCGATTTTATATTTATAAAAACACAACAACAACAAATAAACTAGTACACCAACAATTAGTACATTAAATAAATTATCGCGACACATGATTGTGATTATTAGGAACAAAAAACAATATTCTTCAAATATCAATATAAGTACATTACAAAAACAACAAAAGAGAAGTAACAAAATAATACAAAAATTAATAACGATTCATAATACGCATTCATTAGACAGAATAGTCAGTTATTCAAGTATATGTGTATGTATAGTATATACGATACATGTTGAATGGTCAACCATGAAAAATATGAATAATTAACCATACAGAATAAAATCTCACCAGAAAACCGATCGTAACAATTTGTTTTAAATTCAAATTTAGTGGTGAGGTTTGTGTATCAGGATTCAGGAATGTAAATAAGTAACTTCCTTTAAAATGCGTGCGAGAGTAAAAGGCATTATTTGTTTTACCGTTCCAGTTTTTTCTTATGCATGATTCATCTGTGTATAATAATTAATCAATGCCATCACCATAAACTAAAATACCAAGATGAGTAAATGCTGTATAAAAAAGTTGGACAAGTTGTTTCTAGTAGCAGACAACTCACTAGCAGACAAAAAGCTTTTTTCTTCATAGCAATCGTCATAGCAGACAACCACGGCATGGCATAACCGCTTATGTCTAAAAATGCAATTTTAGGTTTATGCGTTTATGCCTTGACAACATAGAATTACTTACTAGTAGCAGACTTACTTAGTACATAGTAGCAGACAGCAACTATCAACTATGATTTCTATTATATTGTTCTTACATCACATCCCAGCAGCGCCCTCATCGATGACAACATAGATGCTTTCATCAATGACTATAACTCTGCCGTACAAAGGCTAATCGCGTCAATTACATTTTCACTCATTTTGAGTTAAATATATTTATGATATAATATATAGTTATATATATGAACTGAAGGAAAAATTCTCTATTAAAAAATATGTCTATATATTATATATTATATATATAATTTAATTTTTCCACTAGTTCATATGTATAACTATATATTATATCATAAATATATCTAAGTCAAAATGAGTGAAAATGTAATTGACGCGATTAGCCTTTGTACGGTAGAACTGACCATAGCTGACTCTTTCGATGACAACATCGATGACTTAAAAAAATCAATAAATGAAACATGCTTAAACTACGTTTTTGTATATTACTCATAATATATTAAATTTGTTCTATTTGTTTCATTTTTCTTGTTCATTGATGACAAAATTGAGGAAAATGTCATCAATATTAAATATCGCCGCTAGGATGCTCTTTTACTTCGAATAGTTTATACATATATTATTATACATTTATGTATCCCATATTGTATATATATATAGGGTAGAATACCCAGTAACGAGCCCTCTTAAGGAAAATTGTTAACCTTCTCCTTATATCACGCTTAAAGTATATATTAAATAATAAAGAGTAAAATAAATTTTCAATTTAACGTCAAAAAAATGTTTTTATTTCAATAAAATTATTAAAATTAAGAAAATAACTCAAAATTTGTGAAGATCAGCAACCAGTCCCTGAAAAGACACAGTAACGAGCCCTTCATTTTGAACTGAATTAAAATGATTATTTTTTTTAAATTTTAAGATAACAAATATTTTTTATTGCTTTTATAGATCTCCTGAACGAAAACGTTGAGAAAAATGCCATTTTTTGTGGCACTTTACATTTATTAGAATTATATTTAAAATAAGAATTTGTAATGATAAACCATCCACGCATTGCAAAGAAAACATATTTTTCTAAATATATATAGCAAAAATTCACATACACATATAGAGTAGAATAAAGTCAACGTCTCATTGGGCATTTTCCCCTATGTATATTTAAAAACTATGAAATTCGAATCATTTAAATTATATAGGTGACGTTACGCACATTTTAACGGTTCTCTTTTTCCATACAAAGTCAAAATGTGCAAAACAATATTTTTTGATTTTATTCAATCGCATTTCACAACACACATTTATATTTCCTATCATTTGTACCACGAAAGTTTATTCTAAAGCTTTTTAGAATTTTTATTTTCATACATCATTTTTGGTCTTTTTATATTTACTCATCTTGGTATTTTAGTTTATGCCATCACCATACAGAAACTCACTTCAGGTCATAATGCATTCAATACATATAATATTCAATATAAATAAATTCAATAATTACCGAGATATTCAAAGTCAAAGAAAATTTTTTTCGAAAAGTTGTAACGGAGTTACATTCTGTCCTTATTTATTTTTGAGAATGTACTAAAAAAGAAAACAAAAAGAAAAGAAATTATAAGTGAAGTAAGGACTATCTAAAGTTTATTCTCCTAGACATTATAGTTTATACATATTATAGTTCCATATAGGGTTCATGGCGTCCTTTTTTTTTTTTAAAGCAAGCCGGTTCACAAAAAAAACTAGAACGCGGGGTCACCAATTTATAGTTGTTGTTCACAATTATTTAAAAGTTCAACTATAAAACTTGTTTATTACAAAATAATAAACTTTATTTAATATATAATTTACTACTGAATACAATTTAATAATTTAATTAATGTAACAAAAGATAATTATTACGATGTTTTTTAAATGGCGTCTGTTCGGCATCAGTACAACAGCGTGAGTAGAAGGATTCAAACTTCCATGCATCACCAAATTATCGTAGGCGAAGAAATATTACGAAAAGTAATAGTTTGTTTTCTTTTATTACGATGCTGCCACAGCTACTCCCTCTCCAGTGACGTTGTCACGAAGTGAAGTGTTGTCTGAATTACTTTTTCGTTTTGGACCATCATATGTTCTAAGAATGTTTGTTTGTTGATCATGTTTTACACTGTAGACTGGTTTCAGACGTTCTGTTTAAATTGTTGTTTCTTTGCCCTTTATGTCTACTAAAAATGTAGTCGTTGATTCTTTTGATGACTCTGAAAGGTCCTACATATGGTGGTTCTAAAGGTGCTTTTACCGCATCATTTCTGACGAAAACATGCGAACACTTGTATAGATCTTTGATTATGAATAGTCGTGGTTTGATGTGATGAGAAGTTGGTACTGGACGAATTAGTCTCATGTATTCTCGAAATTTCTCCAAAAGAATTCGTGGATCTGCTGGCATGTCAGGATTGGTGAAAAATTCACCTGAAATACGGATCGACATTTCATAAATCATGTCAGCTGCTGAAGATTGCAAATCTTCTTTGAAACATGTTCGTAATCCCAAACGGACTGTCGGTACTTGTTCTAACCATGAAGAAGAATGACACATCAATGCTGCTTTAAAGGATCTGTGCCATCTTTTAATCATTCCATTTGAAGCAGGATGATATGGTGTCGTATGTATATGCTTAGCCCCAATCAATTTAGTCAAAGCTTTGAAGAATGATGATTCGAATTGTGAGCCTTGATCAGTTGTGATCACTTTTGGAGTTCCAAACCGTGAAATCCAATTGGTGTAGAAAGCAGTAGCTACTGTGTCAGCTGTAATGTCTTTTAACGGAATGGCTTCAGGCCATCTAGAAAATCTGTCTATCATTGTTAAACAATATCTGTAATTATTGACTTTGGAAGAATCACTATGTCCATGTGAACATGCTCAAAACGTTGATCCGGAGCTTGGATTTTATTTGGCTGTAACTTCATGTTTGTATTTTTGCGCGCTGGCAAGGAATGTAGTTGTTTGCCGAGTTTCGTATTTCTTTTTTAATATTAGGCCACACGTACTTTTGTTTGACTTGTTGTAAAGTTGCACGTCCGCTTGGATGTGAAAGTCCGTGAAAAATATTGAACACTCGCTGACGTAACGATTCTGGAACATAAGGTCTGATAAAATGAGTAGAAATGTAACAATAGATTGTTATTATATCATCAAGATGCAATTTTTGCAATTTTAGTGATGTTTTTCCATCATCAAGTAAAGTTTTTAATTCACTGTCAGTCTCTTGCAGTTCTTGAAGTGCCTTTGGTTCAATATTTGATGGCATACTAATGGCATTTAGTCTTGATAACGCATCTGGAACAATATTGTCAGATCCGGCGATATGGATAATTTCAGTAGAAAACTGCGAGATGAAATCTAAATATCTTAGTTTTCTTGGTGTCGCTTTACTTAGCTTTTGTGAAAATGAATACGTCAGTGGTTTGTGATCAGTTTTAATCACAAAAGAACGAGCTTCACGTGTATGATGAAAAAATTTGATAGCTTCATATACTGCTAGTAGTTCTATATATAGCTATATTTAATTTCTGGAGATCTTAGTTTTCGAGAAAAAAATCTCATTGGTCTCCATTCACCATTTATTTGCTGTTTTAATGATGCTCCGATTGCCACATCTGATGAGTCCGTACATAGTTCTAATGATACACCAGGTATTGGATGTGTCACTGTTGTAGCGTTTACTATGCTGGCTTTGCAGTTTTCAAAAGCTTTTTCAGTATGTTCAGTCCAAGGAACCGGTCGGTGATCATTTTTCTTGACGTCATGTAGAAGTTCATTGAGTGATGCTTGAAAATGTGCAGCTTGATGTATACATCTACGATAATAATTGATGATACCAAGGAATTAATGGCATAAGTATTCTACTTCAAGTTGTCCAAATTTGCATTTTTTTTTGTATTGATTGTTAAGTTGTTTTCATGCAGACGTGAAAATGGTTTTACCGCTTTATTTTTCAGCAAAATCATAAATGTGAGCAACAGGATAACGATCAGATACCGTTTGAGCATTTAATTTCTTGTAGTCTCCACAAACTCTCCAACCACCAGTTTTTTTGGGTACCAGATGGATGGGGGAAGCCCATTGACTGCTTGACGGACGATAAATACCTTGTTAAAGAAAATGTTGAAATTCAGCATGAGCAGCTTTTAATTTATCACCATTTAATCTACGTGGACGTTGAGCAACTGGTGGTCCGGTAGTAACTACATATATGGTGTGATACAGACTTTACTGTGGTCACTTTTTGCTTGCTCGGAAAGGTGAAATCTTTGAATTCATTCAATATTGTGCTGTATTTTAAGCTATTGTCAATGGTAGAGATGCCAATCGTCGCCGCTTTGCAGATACACCTATCTGTCAGTTTACACAGTACTCGATATACACGGTTTCACTTTAACACGGTTTTAAAAAAAATTTCTATTATACGTATGCGTAACCTTACGAGTGCATTGTTTCGAATAGTTAATGTCAGACGTATTCTTGAAATCAATCGAATATGTTTTTACCATTCGAATAGATTACGAGTGTGGTGAAAGTTCTAAAGTTCAAAACTGGTTTGTGTATCAGATGATTTAGACGAGAGGGATGAGGATTAATGAATTTTTTTTTTTTTGTGCTTATTCATTCCTCGAGGGAACATAGCGCCTCCACAGCATGTGTTGGTTTCTTTAATCGAATTGTTGTTATTTTCAATCTAATAGGAGATTAGCCTATTGCGATTATATCCTTAGCTTGCTCCTGCGCCCTCTGTTGGTGATATTGCTAAGGAGTAATATCACACTTCGGGTTTGTGTCTATGATACCAGTTTTCTGTAGGATGTAGCGCCATCTTGTTGTTGGTAGATGTGGTTGCTGTTCTCTTACTGGCTCATGGTGTTGTTCTTGTTGTTATGAAAGGAGATTAAAGCATAGTACTTAGATCGACCTGAATTCAGTTTCTTATTTTTACTATTTATTTCTACACGGAAAAATTTTGTGTATAGTGACGTAGAAATATTTGGAGAAACGTAAATTAAACGACATTTTTGTTTAAATTTAAATTTAAAAATTAAAAAAGCATCCATAAAAAATGAAGCAGGTGTTGTTTTTTAAATTGTTGTTGACAACAACTGTCAAATTTACCACATTGCTTGGACGGAATAAATGTCTGTACATTTATTTTGTTTCAATGGTTGCGGAAAAGTAGTGGATAGTGATCGTCAGCGCCACCTCTTGAAAAGTTTTAGAAATTTTAGCAAAGACAATTTAAACTTATTTTCCGTCTCGAACTCAGTACTGCAAAACAAAAAGGGAACGGAATATTTTCTTGACGGAATTCAGTCACCTTTTTTTACATGTATTTTGAATATGAAACTGAATTCAGGTCGATCTGAGTACTATGCTTAAAGCAGAGACACACTAGTACACTTATGCTGGATTTCTTCAGTCTCAACTTTCTTGTCCCTAACTTTAGCAGTAAGATAATAAAGAGATTTGCATTTCTTCACCTCTGATTAGCACTTAGCTGCCACCTAAGTTTAGGTGGCAGATGAAGTACTGATTATTTATTTAGGTGTTACCTAAGTAGATAGTAACGCATTCTGTGTACAAAAAATTTAAAAAAAAAATTAATTAAATTGAAATTAAAAACAAAATAATTCATCGAATATCAATTAAAAAAAGGACCTTAAAAATAAAAAAATTAACGAAAGTATAACAATTGAATATATCATTTAAATAAATAAATTTAAAAAAAAGAATATTTAATTTCATTAATTAATGGAACAGCGTTGTAATTGAATGAAAGATTAAACAAAGGAAAGTAAAAGATGTATTTTTATTTTAAGCAAAAAAAAAGAAGCTATGTGTTTCCATAAAAAGTATCGGATTTTTTTCTTTTATTATTTTTATTTTTTAATTTTAAAATTATTTTCTTAAAAACTTGAATATTTGAATAAAAACAGAAACACACTTGTGTTGAAGTTTTTTTAAAAAATACAATATGTAATAAAAAAAATTTATGACAAAACTATTTTAGTTTTAAAATTAAATAATGTTTATAAGTAAGGCCCATTGTCTTTTGTTAAAAAGAGTTGTTAATAATTTTATTAAATATCATTAAAAGAGTTTTCTTTTTGCTTCACATATGGTAAAAATTTGTACCTGACTGTAGGTATTAATAATTTGTATAATGTATTTAAGGTGAATGAAGTGTTACTACAACAGTTATTATTTACATTTTGTTGTCACATGAAGTAAAGTAAATTGGTTTTTAAATATTTTGTGTAAAAATAAAGTTTTTTAGTGATTTAAAATAAAAGTTATATTGACATGGATGACATATTATTCGATTTTATTTTGTTTAATAGTAACGTGGTAGATTTTGATCAAGATGATGAACCTGAAAGAAGGCCATATTTATTGAGACCAAGAACAAATCATTTTGAGTTTTGGGACGATGTTGATTTTTTTTATCGATTTAGATTAAAAAAACAAACATTTTTAATTTTATTAAGTAAAATTGAACACTATTTACCTGTATTATAGAATAAGTAAGTATTTTATAACATAACAATGTAATTACATTTATGTGGTTATTATATAGTACTTTGATATTATATGTATTTTAATAGATCACGGTCCTTATCACCAATGAACCAGTTATTATTAACCTTAGGATTCTATGCAACTGCAAGTTTCCATCGCGTTTGTGGAGATTTCTCTGGCGTAAGTGTTTCTACATCATGTAGAACGATAAAAAAAGTATCAGCAGTAATTGCGTCTTTATATCAAGAGATGATATACATGCCTAGGAACTCAGAAGAAATTAAAGAGACGCAAGTGAAATACTATTCAATGCATGGATTCCCAAGAATTGTGGGTTGCATTGATTGTACCTATGTGAGGATTCAATCTCCAGGTAATTAATTCTCAATTCGTATACGATGTTATACATTATAAACATATATTGTATTTATTTTGAAGGAGGAGACAACGCTGAAAGTTTTAGAAACCGAAAAGGATATTTTTCATTAAATGTTCAAGGTGTGTGTGACTCAAATTTAAGAGAATTAAACATTGTTGTTCGTTGGCCAGGATCTGTTCATGACTCAACAATATTTTCTAATAGCCGTTTGTGCAGAGAATTTGTTGAAAATAAATACGACAATGGCATTTTGTAAGGAGACAGTGGATATCCTCTTAAATCATACTTGCTCACACCAATTTTGGATCCTTCATCACCAGAAGAAAATCGCTACAATAAAAGCCATATTAGAACCAGAAATGAGGTTGAACGTTTTTTTGGCGTTTGGAAACGTCGGTTTCCTGTTTTAAGTATGGGAATGCGATTAAATATCGACACAGTAATGAATGTCATTGTACCTACGAACTTCATTCAAAAGATCTCACAATTAGTATAAGGTACTCCTATTCCATCAATATTTATATGCAGAAGGTGCTATTACATTTGTACGCGTCATTATTTAATGAGTACAAGGTACCTGTTTGTTATATAGGCATATACATACACAATGTATGAATATTAGTCGGAACAATTTTTTAATTGTTACTTCAATTGTTTGATAACACTCATCATTGTAAACGTATGCATGAGATTCAAATTCTAAACAAAATTTCCAACCTTTTGAGACGCCAGATGTTGTCGAATTCAATTCAATTCAAATTCTGTTGTTAAACAAAGAAAATATCGTGAATATTTGTCGCCAGTTATTGAGTTTTAATATGAGGCATCTTATAGAATTTATTTTAAGAGAAAAGGAAGCATGAAAAATATCTAGCATAAAATTCTCATTAATTAATAAATATATGTACATACATTTCTTTTTTAAATATGTACTAGGATTACAATGAATTGATAATAAAAATACAAAAATTGAATTAATTTGATTTATTTTGTATCAAATTAATACAAAATAATAAGTTACAGCTTGAAAGCTATTCAAATAATACGTTACAACTTGAAAAATACTTAAAAAATAACAGCTGATATCAATTTGACATTAAAAAGCTTTAAAGCTGAGACACACTATTACCACAAGACAATTAATAACAGATACACAATTTCATATAAGCAAATTGTTGTACATTTGCTTGGCTATTGAAAATCTGATAGCCAAGTAAAAGCTTTTGTGTTTTGTTACTTGCCGTTCTTGTTCACCTAAAAGTTTGAAAATTCAAAATTTATATTTCACCACTACTCGTGTTTCAGGCTGAAATTTTTTTCATGTACCACATATGTATGTATGTATGCATGTTTATTTAATATTTAGTTTTTGTTGTTGGTCATTCATAAATAAGTTATTTATTAAATTTTTTTTTGTGAAGCAACTATATCTAGACCTACGTAATGTTGAAAATATATCGTCGGCCTAGTGCTTATTTGTTCAATAGATAATGTTTTGAGAAAAACGAAATTTTAGTTTGAAACAGTAAAATTCCTTACAAAATAAAAAACAACAGAAATTATTTTTTGGGAAAAACAATAGGTTTGGTTCATCCTAGTTCGTTTTTTTAAATTTTAATTTCCGTTTTTCTAAAAGTTATTCATTAATATATAGAGAGATATACGTTTGGATATTGAACAAACTTCTATGAGCAACAAATACTTTTTTTAGTAGTGGGATATAGAACAAAATTGAATTGAATTAACACCATTCTTATAAAAAAAAAGTCGCAATAAAAAAAAAGATAACAAAAACTAAAATAATAGATATTGAATAAATAAGCACTAGGCCAACGATATGTTCTTTTTTTCTACCTAATTAATGTTTGAATTTGTAAAATGTAAATCTATGATAATTCGAGGTTTTTTTACCGTGTTGCACTTTATCTCAAAAAGTATGAGAAATACAAGAATTACGGTTTTTGGTCCACGGGATGCTGACATGATAATAAATTAATTTATACAATTTTTATTTTAAAGTATTTTTATTATGCTTATTATGTAGATTATTTATAGTATTTTTATTGTTTGAATAAATCTGATCACCCCCCCCCCCCCCCACACACGAGACAGATTTATTCAAACAATAAAAATACTATAAATAATCTACATAATAATCGTGTGTGTGGGGGGGGGGGGGGGGGTGATCAGATCTCAATTTCAAACGAGGGAAAGCAGGTAATTGTGGGGAATTTGGAAAATTTTATAATATAGGTATGTTCATTTCCACACCACCTTGCGGTAGAACAAATGGCGCGTTTTTTTGTTAAAGAGGTCTCCCCTTTAGGCCTACTCCTCTTCAAATCCTTCATTTTTTTATTTATTCCATTTTTATTTCCATTTCGGTTGAAGTGTCATCTGCTATATTTATTATAAAGCAGAATTTTCAATTCAATGTTTAATTTATAATTAATAGAATTTTAATCAAAGTTCATTCAAGATTACATAAGGGCACAAATTCAATGTAAAAACAAATTCACAAATTCAAAGTAATTTTTAAATATTTAATTTACAGATCACTTGAAAATAATTTTCCGAATAACAACAAATAGCACTTGATCAAAAGCAGCAAACTAAAGTGTACTTCACACTTAACGACTTATCTTATGATTTATCATTTGTTTTTGTAACAACAACAAATTACATTAGTCAAATAATAAATCATAAGATAGATCGTCAAGTATGAAGTACACTTAAATAAACATGCATATATGTAGGTAGTCGATTCTCTGTAAAATAAAACCAAAATATTCGCATTCTTCAGAAAAGGTTTTGAAAGGAATAACTAAATATAAAAAATTTTGTTTTTTATAGGCAGCTGACCTGTTATCGGCTTTGATTTTTAGTATATTATTACAAGTACAATATATATTTTAATTTTTGATTTTAATTTCTTCATAATGTCTTCTGCGTTACCTGTGATAAATTTTGATTGTTTATTGTAAAAGATCAATTATATAGATTTTCTATTGAGTACTTTTTTAAAGGACATGAGTTACAATAAAACTATATAAGTGATAGTTCTTAAATACTTAACATTTCACAGAATTCTTAAAGGAAATATTAAACATGTATTATAAGGTTGTGTGTGATTTTTCTGCGTTACCACATTTTTTTTTGATAAATTTAAGACGTAAGGTCAAATAAATAGGAATATGCTATGTAGTTTTATCCAACAATTTTTCAATAAAATTTCTCATAAAAATGTCTTCTATGTTACTAGAGAATCAACCATATGCATAATGATGTAACTGTAAAATTTAAATACACACAAAACGACATGAAAAAAAATTTCAGCCTGAAACACGAGTAGTGGTGAATCATAAGCCAAGTAATTCTTTGTTCTGTGGTGAAATCATATAAATTTTGAATTTTCAAACTTTTAGGTGAACAAGAACGGCAAGTAACAAAACACAAAAGCTTTTACTTGGCTATCAGATTTTCAATAGCCAAGCAAATGTACAACAATTTGCTTATATGAAATTGTGTATCTGTTATTAATTGTCTTGTGCTATTACATTTAATGGACATTAACTCCTAATTGTCAATTAACAACAAGTGTGTCACCGCTTAGTATTAATTTATTAAACATTATTGTCATATTTCATTTTAAACATTCATTGTTCAAAACAAAGAGTATTAATATACTACTATAGAGATTTAATCTCAAGCTCTCTCAAAAATCAAGAACATAAAAACATACATAAATATTTGGCTTCGAATAAGCACTCAATATAGCTTTTAAGTCTTTCGAACTAAATTCAAATTTTTTCCGTTTTTATTTGAATTTTTTAATATAAATCAGCTGTTTTCGAAGTAGACAGCAGAAGTATGTAAAAATTAAGAAAATGTTCAAAAAGAATAATACAACACAAATTTCTAAAGCATATCGCTTATAAGCAGATAGACAAAGACAGAAGATAAAGAAGAGGAATTGATCAATATCAATTTTAATTATTGTATACCTAAATGTTTTTTATGTGATAATGAATTGAATTATTTTTTATTTATCATAATTTTTTTAAGTTTAATTTTTCTTAATATAATTTATTAATGTTAGTTTAAATAGTTAGATAGTTTTTGTTAAATAATATTATTACAGATTTTTTTTTTTAAATTGCATTTTTCCTCTTCTTCTTCTTCTTTAAATAATCAGCTCACTTTTATTTTCGAAGTAAGGTGGAGTTAAGAAAATATTTAAAAAGCATAACACAAATTATAAAAAATAAACGCATTTCATGATCCATATGAATTATTATTTTGTATGAATGTTTTTTTATGATTATAAATTATTTATATTATTTGTTATTTTTTTTTTCAGTTTAGTTTTTAAAAAAATATTTTAATAATTTTATTTTAAATAGTTAGATGGTTTTTGTTTAATAATATTACAGATTTTTATTTTTAAATTGTATTTTTCTTCTTCTTCTTCAAATATTCTTAAGCATATCAGCTGATTTTTATTTTCGAATTAGTAGGAGGAATTAAGAAAATATGTAAAAAGAATAATACAAATTATAAATGCATATCACTTTTTTGAAGATAGAGAAAGACAGAAGATAAATACATATTCTAATGCATATCAGCTGACTTTTGTTTATTTTTAAAGCAGATAAGAAAAGTAGGAAGGATTAAGAAAATGTGTAAAAAGAATAATACAAATTATAAATGCATATCACTTTTTTAACCCTAGGATTGCCTGATCGAGAATGTCACAAATCTGGCCGTGAGTATACAAATGTATACCATACATTTTATATGGAAATTTTGAAATTTTTAAAAAAAAAAAGATATCTCAGTATTCCGTGAATTAAAAACCGTAATTCTTTTACCTTAATATTAATTGAAGTGTCCTCTTTAAAACTGTCCTGTACAGTTATCTTGTTTTTCTTTTATTTTTCGAAATAAAGTGCAAAATAGGGTAAAAAACGTTAACTTTTCACACATTTACAAATTCGACCAAAATTAAGACCTAAAGTTGACTTTGAAGGTCTAGATCTCAGCATACCGTGAACCAAATACTATTTTTTTTATATTGAAATCTTTATTAAAGTGTTTTCTTTAATGTTGAACACTTTAGCAAATAATTAGGCCAAAAAATTACGGTTTTTGGTCCACGGAATACTGAGATATCTTTTTTTTTTAAAAAATTTCAAAATTTCCATATAAAATGTATGGTATACATTTGTATACTCACAGCGAAATTTGTGTTTTTGCATAAAAAAGGATATTTTGTTCTACCGATTTTGAGCTAGGACCTTGAAAATTGCGGTGTATAGAGAGAACCCTCCAACGAAGGATTCGGTGAAGGTTTCAAGCTCCTAGCTCAAAGGGATCGTATTTTTATCAAAGTCCGCGTGTATATGTTTGTATACGATCAGGCAATCCTAGGGTTAAAGTGGACAAAGACAGAACATATATTTGTTCAATGTTGTTGCCAGTTTTATGAAATGTTATTTTTGTTCTGCTTAAAAATACATGGGATAAAAATGTTATTTGTCAACAAATTTTTTTAATACACAAACATTTTTCAAATAGATACGATACATATTCTAATTCACATCAGCTGACTTTTGTTTTTTTTTTTCGATAATAATTATTGATCAGTACATATTGTACTATCGTACGTTGACAATGACAATAAACACTAAATGAGTTTTATTGTTTTATTAATTTAATTAAATTATAATTTAATAAAGTGATTGTGAACTGTGCCTATTAGGTACCTATTTAATACATAATTATTTTTGTATTTTGAAAAAAGAATGGTAAGTACCTAGATTTTATAAAAAAAATTGTTTACAATAATCATAGGTATATATGCTATTTATTTATGATTTTTTTAAAGTAAAATAACAAAATTTTCTATAAAATTTGTTTAGCGAATTTTTGAATTTACCTATATGTACCTACTTTTTTTCAATATTGTTGAACAACTTTAAAGTTGTACCTGCTGTGCGTTTTCATAGTTTCCACAATTTAATTACTAGGTGTATTTTTTAATTAATTTACATAGGCAACTGAGGGCAACAAGGAAAATAGAGTGACGTACAGACGTTGCTGTGTTAAAGGCTGCGAAAGCAAGAAATTGAAGAGTAAGAAAATAACATTATTTTCTTTTCCGGGAGACGAGTCCGAATATAAAATTTGGTTAGAACTGTGTGGTATAACGAAAAAATTTGAACACCACGTTCGTCGTGTAATTTGCGAGCGTCATTTCGAATTAGATTATCCTCAGCAAAAACGGTTACCAAACGGAAAAAGACCCACATTATTTTTACCATCATCCCAACAGAATTTAAACACTGAAAATATTCCTCAGGTTGGGCCTTCTTATCCTAATTCGTCATCTTCGTGTTGTTCTCAAAATCTTCCTGCCGTTTCAGCTCAAAATTGTACAGAAAATTCTGAATTAGATTTTTCTGTACCTTTCACAGCGCGTTTTGATTTTCGTGGATTGCATATACCGACTCCGGTTCAAGATGACGAAATCGAAAATGATAGTGTTGAATGCGAACAATGCATAACCTTAAATAAAAATAATCACTTTTATTCACAAAAAAATTTCGAACTGCAAAAAAAAGTCGACATTCTCACAAAAGAAAATGAAGACCTTCAAAATACGTTAAAAGTTTCAAAAGAAGAAATAAATTCTTTGCAACAAAAGTTGAAATTTTTAGAGTCTGAGTTAAAAACGTGTAAAGACATTTCATTTGTAAATAAAAATGTAGAAATTTTTTGTTCCATTATTAATAAAAGTGGATATTCTCGTTATTCAGAGGATGAAAAAGCCTTGTGTCAAAGTATCCACTTCCGGTCTCCAACATGTTATCGATACATGAAAGAAACGCTCGGGTTTCCATTGCCTTGTTATGCGTCACTTTATCTGTGGCGTCCAATTAAAAATGTCGTACCCGGTTTCAATTTGGAAAATTTAAAACAAATTAAATTCAAAATTGATGAATTAGACTCGGTTTCGCGTAATGTTACACTTATTTTCGACGAAATATGTGTGAAAAAAGATTTAAAATATAATATTTTTAATGATCAAATTGAAGGTTTTGAAGATGACGGTGAAAATCGGACGGATAGATTAGCCAAATACGTTTTAGTTTTTATGGTTCGCGGAGTTTTTAAAAATTTTAAGTTTGTTTTAAATTATTTCACTTCGGCAAACGTTTGTCCCGGTTATAAAATAAAAGTACTTTTACTTAAAAACATAAATCTTTTAAACCAAATTGGTTTAAACGTGCGCGCAATTGTGTGTGATCAAGGATCAAATAATCGAGCCGCTTTAGAATATTTAAAAAAAAAACCATTAGACACCTTTTTCCTTGTTGACGTGGAGAAAGTTCAAAAAAAAATATACATAATATATGATATATGTCACGGTATAAAAAATTTACGAAACAGTAATAAAAAGTATAATTTTCGCGATAGTTCTTTGGAAAATGTTGAAGAAGGAAATGATCTTATTTGCAGTTGGAAAATTTTTGAAGAATTGTATATGCTAGAACAAAACCGTGAAAACGTAACAAAATGTAATGTGAAACTGACGCGTTCCCATATTTATCCAAATCTGGCAGAAAAAATGAGGGTTAAACTCGCAACACAAATTTATAGTGCAACAAACGCGGCTGCAATTAGAAGTTACGAAAAACAGCAGATGTTTTCAGAGGAAGTTTTAAAATACGCGTCTAAAACGGCAGATTTTGTTGATAATATAAATAAACTTTTCGATTGTTTAAACAGTAAATCTTTTAAAACCCCTAACGTTTTTAATTCGGCATTGTGTTCTTCTAATCCGCCTAGAATACATTTAGAAACAATGAAGATTTATCTCCGTAATATTAAAATAGACACTGGAAACAAATTATTTTGGAAGGATGGAATTATTCAAACGATTAATTCTATCACATCACTTTATGATGACTTTTCGTCAGAATTTGAAATTAAATTTTTGCTAACCTCGCGTTTTAATCAGGACGTTATAGAAAATTTATTTGCTTTTGTTAGATCCCACGGGGGATATAATTCACACCCATCTGTTTTTGAGTTTAATTTTATAATGTCAAAAATAATGTCCATGCGCTTGTCTTTTAAATCGCATTTTTCAAACTGTGAATCTGATGATGATCTTTTTCTTCACGTTGATTTTCCATCAAACGCTAAACCCAGTAGCTCACAAAATATTGATGAATCAGAAATATTGAAAGACAACACTTCAAATTCTCAGTTTAACATTGAGCCAAAGGTTGACAGTTGGCTAGAATTTGTCGAAATCTCCTCTGAAGACGTCGTTGAAATTGAATTTGATAATTCGTCTGATATTATGTCGCGAAGATATTTTTCAGGATACGTTTTAAGTAAATTTTTTGCTAAAATTAAATGCTCACATTGTCATAACAGATTCGTAGGGGAAAACCCATGCATAAGAAATAATTCGGAAATTTTTATTCATTTTAGAAACTTTTCACAAGAGTCCGACTTCGGAAGTCTTTATAATCCTACCGACATATTTTTTGATTTATTTAATGCCCTTTTAAACGTTTTTCGTGAAATATTCTCTAAAAGTCCCCATATTCGGTATTTGAAAAAAACTATCCTAGAAAAATTCTTACCTCAATTTGAGTCATCGTTTCCAAATATTTTGAATAAAAATGAAAAATGTTTCGATCACGTTCTAAAAATTCTTGATTTTACGTTAACAGTACTTATAAGGAAACATTGCGCGTTTAAAATCGATCGTGAAAATATCGCCAAATCCGTTGCAAGAAAATTAAGTAAAATGTAGTGTTTGCGAGAAATTATATGAGGACTCTCTCTCTCTAGAAAAATTGATTTATTTATACTAGGTACCTACTTATAATTTTTTTTACTTTTTATAAAAATGAATTTGTTAAATTTAATTGTAGCTCAGTTTTTTTTGAATGATTTTTGTTATGTTTTTTTTATTTGTTTGTTACAGTTTTTTGATATTTTTGTTTAGTTATGTATTTATTGTTTCAATTAAATAAAATTTGTTTGTAAACTGTAACTCCTGTTTGACATTGTGTATAAAAATACGATATTAAACAATCGTAAAATATTAAAAACTTTTCTTTTCGGAATCTTCTTTGTCAAATTGGAGTTACATGTATTTTGGGAAAATTTTTAAAAGAGGAATAGGCCTAATGGGGATACCTCTAAAAAAAAAAACGCATCATTAACTCTACCGCAAGGTGATGTGGAAATGAGTTGAAACTATTAAATAATTCAAAAAATGCTTGTAAAAACTAATTTTTCTTCAAGTTGAAAATTTATACCTTATACATTCTTTTTCAATAACAATACAATTAAAGGAAAAGTTCTTAATTAAAGGAAATAAAAAACATGAAATTTGACAAAAAAGAAAAAAAAATTCATGAAATTGATTTCCGATTAAAAAAATTATCATTATTTTATAACAATTATAGAATGCAAAATAAAAATTAATAATAAAATTATTTATGTTTAATATTTTTCATTTCATACAAAATTCACATACGACATACAAAACATGTATCAAAAATCAAAATACAACGTAAACATTAATTTAATTTTCTCTATTGTATTATTTTTGTACTTCCAGAATCAAAACAAAACTAAAAAAATACCATATGGTACACAAATCCAACAACAAATATCGCATTATAAGATGAATATTAGAATTATGGGCGTGTTCTTCATTATTCTTTATTTCTTCAATTTCCTTTACATGTTTCTTCTTTTCACATCTCTCGTCTTGCACTCTTGTATAGCCTAACATCTCAAGAGCTTATTCGAAGCCAAATTGGCAAACATACAGACACGAAAATTCAAAAATTTGAATTTAACGGATAAATTAAACCTCTAAGTTATATACTTTTTGCATACAGACACGAAAATTCAAAAATTTGAATTTAACGGATAAATTAAACCTCTAAGTTATATACTTTTTGTTCAAAATTTTAGACAATTATTGAGTTAGAGCCATCTACCGGGAACTAGCGGTATGAAAAAAGTGAAAAAACCCTTAAGGAAATTTTGGGGATTTTTTTTTTTGACAGTTGATGTACAGTGCATTTATTTAAATTTAAATTTGGAAATGTGAATTATTTATATTGATTGTTTAGTACATATTCAATTTGAGTATTATAATAAATTGAAAAAATAAAAAAAGTATAATAAAAATGAGTGCGATTCATAAAAATAAAAAAATAAAAATTTGGAGAAAAAAAAATTGGCAATTATAATTTTTTCTAGTGTGTCACTACTCTTCTTAATTAACAATAATCTTAATTCACAATAAATGTAATGCCCATTAAATGTACTAGTGTGTCTCTGCTTTTAGAAAGTATGGAAAAACAGGTATTGAGGAAAAAGTGCTGGACCACGACTATGCCGGGAATCGAACCCGGGACCTTGGGGGTGATGGACGAGCGCACTAACCTCTCGGCCACCCAGGCCTCTTTAATTAATGAATAATGAGAGAATAAATATGTCATTTAATAATTGTTTTGAGAATATCGAAGAGAAATTTGTAAAGTTACTCAGATTGAAAAAATGTGTATGGTGGATGAAATTAAACAAAGGATTGTATCAATAATTGTTATTTTTATTATTAATATAATATTTTTAATTCATAATTTTACTTTTATAGTTTTTTAATGTAATATATAATATATAGTATTAGTATTTACATAAATACATTTTATTAAATACCTATATATTTATTTTAGACAGTATTAACTTAGTACTCGTAAATAGTTACGAGTGCAAATAGGCACTCGTATCTTTACGAATGGTTTTCATTCGAATATTTACGTATGCAGATCTCGAGAATACACCATACATCAAAACCACTCGTAAATGGTGAGTTTACGTATACTTAAAGCTACGAGTGGTTTCGAGAATAGAGTCCCAGATCGCAAAAACGAAAAACGTACAGAAACAGTATGTATAAGCGCATATATAAATTATGAGTCAATTCATTCAAAAACTACATATATAGGTATACAACTTGTCCGTTAAAATAATGATCATTAAATAACATGACATATAGATATATTATACTGTATAGTGTATACAGAATAGATAATGTATTTCATAGGATTTTGCAATTATATCCTATATACATACATACATATATTGATGGTATGGTCATAAACTGAAATACCCTAATTTGATTGATGTTGATACGATAAGTAAAATTGTTGATAATTGCTACTGAATATCATTATAAACATGATTATTACAAACAAATGAATGAGCAACATGAGATCACGCCCCAGATCAAAAATTTTGTGTGCCATGAGGATATATAGACTTTAGGCATCTTCTACTTCCAGAACTTTGGTTAAAGTCAAAAGTTGAAGGTTGATGGAAATACAGACTTTCTAGTCTATTTATGAAATTCACATTTTGAAGTTGAGGTTAATCCTCTACTCTCAAAAAGTACAATACAGCTAAATAAGATTGGCAAAGGGGAAGTATGCGCAGTAGGATCTGCGTATCCTTTCCACTGAAATTTCACTGTGATGTAAGCATCACATTTTACAAAAATCCTTCTTGAAAAGAGAAATTCCTATTTTGTTCCTTAGGTAGGAATTTATTATTTACACGATCTTACATATATTTTCATTTTCTTATTCATAAGAATTTCCTATTTTAAAAGGATACTTATCATCACTGATCACTCATATTGTTTTTGTTATTCTGTATTTTTTTCACTATCCTTTAAATTTTATTTTCAGTAGTATGGCATTCGTCATATAAAGAACATCGGATGGAAGGGTGTTGTTATTTTTTTCAGCTAAAAAGAGGATATGTCTTGTGTGTGCGATAGATGATCGCTAGTCATTATACTTTCTGAGTGGAAGATTTAATCTTTATTTTCTTTTGCTGTTTTCTTCAAAAAAGGGGAAATGAAAGGATATTTTTAATATTTTCAAAATTTCTCCCACCTGCGCAACTTGTTGCCAATCTTATTTAGCTGTACTGGGGGTCGATTCTGTTTCGGTGAAGTGAAAACATGAAAAAAAAGTTTGCACTTGACGTTTCACACACTGTTTTCACTTTTTCACTGCACAGTACCCAAATAAGCGATTCTTGTTGCGTTCGTGCAAACAAACTGCTGAATGAGGCGCTGATTCAAATTTTTTCACCGACGTGATATGAGAACTGTCAAATCAAGTAAAAAAAAGTTGTGTTTTTGTATTGTTTATTGTAAAAACTTATATTTATAATTAAATCACAATTTTGCGACGTGTAATAAGTACATAATAAGTAATAACATAATAATAAGAACAAGAATTAAATACTGATAGGTGAAGGTCGAAGGATACGATCTTCTATTGTTACCACAAATTTTGCTTAAAACGCTGCTTTCAGTAATCAACGAATAAATAAAAGATTATTTTATGTAATTTCTTTCAAATACATATATAACTCTAAGCTTCTGAATTTAATTCAAACATGGATTTTAAAAAATCAATGTTTAATTTAGTAAATACTAGTAAGCAAATTTTGGAATAGTTATAGTTTTGCTACCAACATTATGTTGGAATAGTTTAAGTTTTGCTTGCAATGCCAAATTTTACAACCATTTTTCAGGGGCATCAATGTAGTTTTCAAAATTGAAATTTTTCAGATTAAAAGCCTTCAACACAACGAACATTTTGCCATCATTAACTCAATTTTTCAAAAAGTGGAATAGATCAACTTTTGCTTTTAATAGTCTCATTTATACTATTAAATCTAATTTTATTAATTCTAACTTTTTTTAATGTAAACTTAATTTCTACTTTTCCATTTCTTTTATTTTTTTTCTTTTTATTATTAATAAATAAAAATTTTAATGACAAATTTTTTTTACACTGATACTTTTCACAGTGCAAAAAATATTTTCATATGAAAACTTTTTGACATATTTTTGCACGTTTACACTGCATTAGAATCGGAATTAGCAGTGTAAGCGTGTAAACTGTTTACACGTTTTCACTTCACCGAAACAGAATCGACCCCCTGTAGTCTATACTTGATTTTCGTCCCTCACACTTCTCGCACAGCTCATGAAATTTTAAAAATTGAGCTGATATTCATGCTAGTGTATAGTGTGTCTCTTGTTGTATCTACTCTGTGGTTTTAGATAGGGAAAATATTTCTTGACCACCGTACTTTTGATTAGCATACTTATGGCCAGTACCACAGTCGAAGCTTAAGCAGAGTTTAACTCTTAAACTATACTTTATTTAACAATTAAAGTCACTACAGGCAAGATAGGCATACTTTTCTATACTCTTTTACATTTCGTTTGTATAAATCTGTCTCGTGTGTGGGGTGATCAGATCTCAATTTCAATCGAGCGAAAACTTTTAAATTAAATATTACCAAGGGCAACAAACTCATCGGGTACTGCCTCCATAAGCACAATACTGACTTCAATTAATAAATCAAGTATAGATAAGTTGAAAATCCCAAAACATTCTACTAAACTTCAATATTATAATACGTGTATATTACGTAAAAATAGAAAAGTCGAAGGCTAGTAGAGCTACGGAGGTTCTTGTCTATCCAGAAATTCACTTTTTTAAGTTGAGGTTAATCCTCTCGTCTCAGAAAGTAGTCTGGATATGTTGAAACTCCCAAAACGTCTTGCAACTTCAATTTTCCTATGGAAAATATATAGGTACCTATATATATATTTGTCGCGAAATAAAAAGTAAAGATAAACTTGTAAAGGAACTAAGTGTTCCTGAGATTAATGGCCAGTTCCACAGTCGAAGCTTCAGCAGAGTTTAAGTTAAACCTTAAACATAGCTTAAGCTTCACTTAAATTGTTTTTCGTTATTGAGTCAATTTATATTTGTAGCTTAACTATCTTTAGTTAAACCTATCATTGTGAATGAATTTATAATAAGTGCGTTCGAATCACACGATTTATCTGATAGTATCAGTTCCACAGTTCCACATTTGTTCTACATTTGTTCCACTCACCTAGTTTTCCATTCTTTTCAGTAGATGTCGCTAGCTTTTAACTAATCTTAAAGTGAAAAAAGTGATAAAAATTTTTTTGGTTCAGTTGCTGTGTGGAACTAATCAAAAAAGAAGAAGACATGTTTAAAAAGTTGACTGTTTATGAATTCTAAATTGTCAAGATGGAATATAAAGTAGAAGTACTTACTCACTAAATTTAATTAAGTTTTTCACTAAAAATCAACTGCCTATGTACATAAAAGAACTCGAAACTTCAACTGACTTCAGCTAGCTGATATTTTTGACGTTCCAGTCATCCGAATTTTTCAGTTTAATGTCAATTTGTACAATTTGAAGCTTCGCTTATTTTAAATCAGAACCGAACTGATAATATCAGATAAATCGTGTGATTCGAACGCACTTAATGGAACTTGTGGAACTTGTAGATGTCATAGTATAGCCGCTAGATGGCAGTGGCGATTGTTGTGACATTCTAATACTTTTTCTTATAAATTTCAATTTATAATAAATTTAGGGACAAAACAGATAGATAGATGGCAGTTTTTTTTTTTTTCTTTTTGACTTTTACCAAAAAATATGTAATAAGAAGAACTCTTATTCATACCAAATTTCTTCATATAAAAATTTTTATTCTGGGGTTCTGGCGCGAGTACCCCAAGCTTTTTTTAAAAGCTTAGTTATGCTCTCTCAAAGTTTTCTCTAAATTTTGACGTCATTGATATTGAGAGTATCTTAAGACGTCATACATTATGATTTTTATTATTTACAAATGTATAATAAATATTAATAATGATTTGTTGGTACGGCAACATAACAATTAATTACGATTTATACTTTTGAAGTTATGTATTTTCGATTTGAATAAAAATACATACCTACATATTTGCTTTGAATAACAATTTTTGTTTTTGAATATGAAAAAAATTTTTTTTTCTGTTATTTTTATTATACCTCTAAATAGTATATGTATATTCAAGTTTTCAGACAAAAAATTTATAAAAAAAATAAAACTGTTTTTATTTAGTTAAAATTTTATTTACTCTTAATTCACTGAGACTTACAATTTAATTTAGTATTAATAAAAACTTTAGTTACAAAACTGATTATAATTACTGAACTTCTAACTTTAGACTTACAATTTAATTTTAGTATTATAAAATAAACTTTAGTTACAAATTGATTATAATTACTGAGTTTCTAACTTTTACGTTTTTTATCTTTTCACGACGAGACGTTACCAATAACTGATTTACTTAATTAACTTTTTCTTTCATTACAATTTTGGTGTTGTGGTGTAAAAACGTGACTTAGTAGCTAGTCGCTATCATTGCATTCAAAAAGATGGAAAAACAGAGTTTTAAGTTTCACACGCAAAATCTGCTAATTCTGCAGATTTTTGTATTTTCGTAATTTTTATCATGAGAAAATAAATTTTGTTAAATTTATGAAAGAAGTAATTTATGCTAAGTTTGTGAGAAAACAATTTTGTTAAATTTATGAGAAAATGATTTTTAAATGCAATGTTAGCGTTTTTTATGAAAATGGCATTTTTTCGTTTACAGAATTAACAGAGGATGTAACCCCTCCCTCCTTAGTTATCGACTCCGTTCGATAATCTTTTAATTGAATATTAACCTGTGTTTGGTTCTTTTTGTCGTGTAGGCGTATGTACTTACAACAAAACACCAGATTACAAAATCTGTTATTAAATTCATGTGCCATCTCTTAGTTGTTTTAATTTCGGTTTTATTAATTTTTTTTGTATTATCAATGTTTTTGTAATAGATGTGTTCTAAATGGATTTCATTTACGACTTGGTCAATTGTGATATTACGTTCAACAAATGGTAATATCATATTAGGGGCTTATCGTATTTTCAAAATGAAAATCTCTAATTGAGATACTGCAATTTGCAAATTTAATTATGTTATTGCCTTCTATTTTGATTCCCATTTATTGTCTTCAGTTATTAATTAACAAAGTTTCTTTTAAATTTTTTGTTATTATTACATTGTCTGATATAATTTCTATGCTTTCTGTTACATTTTTATGATATTTGCATTTTATTTCTTTATTTTTTAACAATCCTGAAATACACTGGTCTTTATTTAAAACAAGTTCCTTTTTTAAAATGTTATGTTTTTCTATGTTTACAAAAATGCTGTGATTACAAACAATAATCTTTTCTATTTGAGTGTCTAATTCTAATGAATTATTTTTATTAGGGATTTTCTTTACTGATATTCTAAAGTAGTTATCTTTTACAAAATTTGGTGTTGAGATTACGAATACTATACTACGATTCAAAAAATATGGCACAGTTTCGAGCATGTCTTACATGTGTTAGTGATCTTCTTGTGTATACCTATACATATACGAAGGAAGAAACCTCTTTCTTAGAATTTACAAAAACAAAAATGCATGTGTGTAAGTATCTTTTCTTCTGCGCATGTTTCCCTAGTATAATACGAAATGCCATCTTTTTTGAATCGAGCTATATTACATTTTCTTTCAAAAACACGTTATTTCTTATATAAGGTGGCGTCTCAATCGTAATGTTTTTATTTTTAATTTCTTCTTGTATTAAGATATCTCTAGTTAAAAATTCCAACTTACTTGCTAGAATTATTTCTTTAAGAGCCAAATTTAGTGAAATGGCCTGCAAAGTGACCGCCTACAGCATACATTTCTCAACCGATTTTCATGAAATTTTGAATATAGATAGGTGCAAGGGAATTGTGGTCCTTAAATGGAACACATTTTTGAAAAACTCCTTTATTTCAAAAATATAAGGGTTCAAAGTGAGTCAGTTTCGCGATTTTGGGCCTTCAAAGTGACCACTTACAGCATACATTTCTCAACCGATTTTCATGAAATTTTGAATTTAGATAGGTTGAAGGGAATTGTGGTCCTTAAATGGAACACATTTTTCAATTTTGATCCTTAAATTTTTTTATATTCGATTTACCAAGGTACAGACAAAACACAAATTCACTCAACTTTTCACACATTTTTCATGTATTAAAACGTTTAGATATTGTGATTTCTTTTTATAAGATTTAAATTTAACCTTTTCCAAAAAGTTTAAAATAAATTTCAAAGAAATTGGTTACGTAGTTTAATTATTATAAATAAAACAAATTGTTAATTTTTCATAAAATATTATTATCAATTTTTCTAATCACAGGATTTTTTTTGCATACCTTTAGGCTGGAATAAGAATGACACAGTTAGTATAAACTATATAAACGCGATGCAATAAAAATTGCGATTGTAGGGTAGTATGTGTGATGATAAAAAGTACGTAAGCAGCATGTAAAACTTTTGTTGTTTACTTAGGCTGCACATTGTATTGTATGTATATAAATATACGAAAAAATTTTTATGTAAAATTCAAAAATTTCGAGTTATTTTATTTTTTTAAATTTTTACATGGAAGGATATGTGACTTTCTAACTTTGAATTATTATATATCAGGCTGTATTGCATCGATTTGAGTCAAATAAAATGCAATAAGTCAGAAAATAGTTCAAGAATTAAAATGTTTACTTTTTTCAAGGATCAAGGTACATATGAACCAAGGAGGGCCCCATTGAGGTGAAAAAAAAGTTGTTTGTCGAAGGGAGTTTTGTAGAGGTGTTGTAGGTGTTTTTATTTCGAATGTTTGCTACCGGAAATTATAGTTCCCCAAAATACAATATGTTTTTTAATTTACTTTTTCATCTAGTTGAATTTCCGTTTATATTGCATGAGTATAATTTTTTATATGATATGATATTATATTCATACAGTTTGTTCAAAATAATTGTGTTGTCAATTTTACAAAGTGCATAGCGTTTATTTAAAAATTATTTAGCAAATTAGTCAAAAATTAGGCAACAGCAAAGATTTCATAAAAGAATGAAAACTATTCAACGTAGGTAAATTGTACGTACTGTGTGGAAAATAATGATTGGCCAGTACCAGACCTGTCTTCTTTCAGCTTCAATAACCGGTTTTTTCTGAAGACAGAAGGCGAGTTGTTGTACATTTTATCCAAAAGTGGGGAAGCTGAAAGAAGACAGGTCTGGTACTGGTCATTGAGAAGAAACAATAACAACTTCAGCATAGCATAGCATAACAGCTGTAGCCTGTAGAACAAAAGAAAAGATGTACACATTTTACCATGCAATATGATCGCTACCCAGTTAACCTAGAACGTATTTTTAATATAATATAAAGTTTGTATTCTTAGAGCACGAGAACAAA
This sequence comes from Bombylius major, assembly GCA_932526495.1. NCBI lineage: Eukaryota > Metazoa > Arthropoda > Insecta > Diptera > Bombyliidae > Bombylius > Bombylius major. The sequence continues at coordinate 25,064,024 of OW052044.1, read as the reverse complement.
TTCTGTTGACATTAAGATTAGATAGGTGGAATATATATCATCGATGGTTAACTGGGTTTGAAATTTTTTCAAATCATGTACACCAACACTTAGAAGAAATTTATTTGCTTGTGTTGATGAAGACACAAATACATTTCAGACGATGTTGTTGTTGTTTTCGAAAAAAATTTTCACTAAATTTGGCTCTTAATAATTGAAATTTGTCTTAGTAAGGTGTTTATGTTCTCATTTATCTCTATTGAAATCTTAAAAATGTTTAACTTCTTATCTACTTTACTAATGTGGTTATTAAATTCGTTCAGCTTAGTACTTATTTTATCTTGAATTACATTAATATGATTTGTTACGTTTTTTATCTGATCTGAAATTTGTTTGTTTATTAAAATTTGATCGTTTAGATTTTTAATAATTTGTCTATTATTTTTTTCTATTGTGTTAAAATGTTTTTCAATTTCTTCGAGCTCGTCATCATCCATTACGCCAATAAGAAGTCGAAGGCCTTTACCTGCAATGAACAATCCTCGCTTATTTACATGGTGGGGAATGATGCTATTGAAACTTTCTTTTAAATGTTTGAGATTGTGTAGCAAGGTTACTGGAATTTTAATTTTGTTATGAAGTTGGATGACACTTGATTCTATTTTATTGATACTTTCTTCGTATTGGAGTAACTCTATGATGTGAAAGATTCTTTTGTAATTTTGAATTATTTCGAGTCTTAATTCTTGAAAGAGGATATAACCATTTCCAGAATACAATCTGTTTATTTCGATTGATGACTGTGCCATAATAAAACTGGGTATTAATAGGATTAAGAGGATCGTAACACCTGCAATAAGGAATTTTTGTTTTTCAATTTTGGTATTTTTGTTTTCTTTTAAATTGGCATATATATCGTGGTAATTTTCCATTATTTATTAGGAAGTGTTCATTTCCCGAATTCTTTACACTGACCTTCTTATGATAAGGTTGAAGTTTAGTGACTCGGTTAAGTTTCAAATAATCTGAAGGCCGTTCTACTATTCTTCTTTTATTAAGGGCTGATATTCTTTTTGCTTTCTTTTTCGCGACGGTTTCGCGGATTAAAGGGTATTCCTTAGGGTCAATTTTTCCATTAAGAAAATCAACTGGTCTCCTACCTGTAGAAGAGTGAATGGTTTCATTGTACACTTTTACACTTTTAACAACTACATCTTCGTCTAGTGGGAATTTTTGTTCCTTTTGAATTACGTTAAGAATTTCGTAATTTGTTATGTTGCCATAGCAACAATGCAATTAAGATAAACATTAATTTGTATAGTATATATTATATATACATATATTGATAAAAGCTTCAAATCATTATTTTTTAATTGAAAGCTCTGAGAGTAAAATAATACATATCCCTTTTGTTTTTCCCCTCTGCTCATAATTCGTTCAAAAATTATTGAATTTTAAAATTACAAAGCTGTAAGAGTTCTTCTTATTACATATTTTTTGCTCTTTTACTTAAACCTTAAATAGAGTTTAAGCATATATAAAATAATATTATATATGATCAGCCCGTATATAAAACATTGTAACCAAAATTCTTTGCTAACTGACTTCAGGTAACCGACAAACGCTTTTTCATGAAAGCTATATAGCAAAGTTTCAATAAAGTTCTCTCACAACTTTGACGTCATTGATATTTTTTGAGTTTATTATTTTGTGTTGTGACGTTGTGTTATGAATATGATGAGAAAATGAAATGAATGATCATCATGTACATATGCATAGCTAGTTGGTTAAGAGCCAAATTTAGTGAAAAATTTTTTCGAAAACAACAACAACATCGTCTGAAATGTATTTGTGTCTTCATCAACACAAGCAAATAAATTTCTTCTAAGTGTTGGTGTACATGATTTGAAAAAATTTCAAACCCAGTTAACCATCGATGATATATATTCCACCTTTCTAATCTTAATGTCAACAGAATTTGTTCTCGTGCTCTAAAAATCCAAACTTGATATATCAAAAATACGTTCTAGGTTAACTGGGTAGCGATCATATTGCATGGTTAAATGTGTACATCTTTTCTTTTGTTCTACAGGCTACAGCTAGCATACAGCTGTTATGCTATGCTATGCTGAAGTTGTTATTGTTTCTTCTCAATGGCCAGTACCAGACCTGTCTTCTTTCAGCTTCCCCACTTTTGGATAAAATGTACAACAACTCGCCTTCTGTCTTCAGAAAAAACCGGTTATTGAAGCTGAAAGAAGACAGGTCTGGTACTGGCCAATCATTATTTTCCACACAGTACGTACAATTTACCTACGTTGAATAGTTTTCATTCTTTTATGAAATCTTTGCTGTTGCCTAATTTTTGACTAATTTGCTAAATAATTTTTAAATAAACGCTATGCACTTTGTAAAATTGACAACACAATTATTTTGAACAAACTGTATGAATATAATATCATATCATATAAAAAATTATACTCATGCAATATAAACGGAAATTCAACTAGATGAAAAGGTAAATTAAAAAACAGATTGTATTTTGGGGATCTATAATTTCCGGTAGCAAACATTCGAAATAAAAACACCTACAACACCTCTACAAAACTCCCTTCGACAAACAACTTTTTTTTCACCTCAATGGGGGCAATGGGGCCCTTCTTGGTTCATACCTTGATCCTTGAAAAAAGTAAACATTTTAATTCTTGAACTATTTTCTGACTTATTGCATTTTATTTGACTCAAATCGATGCAATACAGCCTGATATATATTAGTTCAAAGTTAGAAAGACACATATCCTTCCATGTAAAAATTTAAAAAAATAAAATAACTCAAAATTTTTGAATTTCACATAAAATTTTTTTCGTATATTTATATACAATACAATGTGCAGCCTAAGTAAACAACAAAAGTTTTACATGCTGCTTACGTACTTTTTATCATCACACATACTACCCTACAATCGCAATTTTTATTGCATCGCGTTTATATAGTTTATACTAACTGTGTCATTCTTATTCCAGCCTAAAGGTATGCAAAAAAAATCCTGTGATTAGAAAAATTGATAATAAAATTTTATGAAAAATTAATAATTTGTTTTATTTATAATAATTAAACTACGTAACCAATTTCCTTGAAATTTATTTAAAACTTTTTGGAAAAGGTTAAATTTAAATCTTATAAAAAGAAATCACAATATCTAAACGTTTTAATACATGAAAAATGTGTGAAAAGTTGAGTGAATTTTTGTTTTGTCTGTACCTTGGTAAATCGAATATAAAAAAATTTAAGGATCAAAATTTAAAAATGTGTTTCGCTTAAGTACCACAATTCCCTTGCACCTATATATATTCAAAATTTCATGAAAATCGGTTGAAAATTGTAAGCTGTAGGTGGTCACTTTGCAGGCCATTTCACTAAATTTGGCTCTTTATATTAATAATAATGCTTATCTACATTGTTTTATGATTACTTCGATCATGGTTTGCTAGATTTCTGTTAAAAAATTTCATTTGCTTTAATTTATTTGAATTTCTCTTTTGTATGGGTACATTTTTGTTTTAAAAAAAAAAAATCCTTTTATTATTATTCAAATTATAAATATAGGTACTATGTTTTTTTATTATTATATATACATATGTATGTTTATATGGAATATATAGGTATTTATTATACAAACATATTAAGTCCTTTTATGGAAGAACTGTAAGTGGATGATGGATAGTAAGAAACAATCAAATAAAGCGAGATATAACAAAAATCAAAAACTTTCAAATTTAAAACACGTTTGATTTTTTGTACAAAAGAAAAATGTGATAGACTACAAATTTATAAGTATGTATGTACAAATATACCTACATGATATATGTAAGAAATGAAATATAAGTAATAAGTAAAAACCCAAAAACGTCATATGTATATCGATCACATAAGTATATCCAGTAATTGATAGTGGAAAGGATTACGGGTTTTTTGTTTTATAACTGATCGTATGTATAAATAAAATTAAATCGTATAAATTAAATAAAGATTTTAATATAAAAATAATAGTTTTGGTCCACGGAATGCTGAAATATGTTTATTTGAAAAAATTTTTTTAAATTATAGTATGTATACATTTGTAAACTCACGGCCAAATTTGTGACATTCTCAATCAGGCAATCCTAGGGTTGAGAAACATTCTAAAACTTAGAAAAAATACTTTTCATTATAAAAATTGTAAAACTTGAATGTACAATATAACAACAATGTACAATTTAGAATAGGTACATACATATAACATATTGTACATACATATGTGCACAAAAAAACAGAAAAGACAATTTGGATGTGAAAAATAAAAAAACAAAACAAAAAAAATACTGAAATGTTCAATTATAAAAAATAAGATCAAAATAAATAAATAAAAATAAAAAATCAGTAGAAATACAATAAATTTATATGATTTTTTGTACATTGAAATAGGACAATAATAAAAGCATATGTAAATTTACATAATATGTTTGTATAATAAATATATATTCCATATAAACATGCATATGTATATATAATAATAAAAAAACATAGTACCTATATTTATAATTTGAATAATAATAAAAGGATTTTTTTTTTAAAACAAAAATGTACCCATACAAAAGAGAAATTCAAATAAATTAAAGCAAATGAAATTTTTTAACAGAAATCTAGCAAACCATGATCGAAGTAATCATAAAACAATGTAGATAAGCATTATTATTAATATTAACTAACTAGCTATATATAACTAGATATATCAAGTTTGGATTTTTAGAGCACGAGAACAAATTCTGTTGACATTAAGATTAGAAAGGTGGAATATATATCATCGATGGTTAACTGGGTTTGAAATTTTTTCAAATCATGTACACCAACACTTAGAAGAAATTTATTTGCTTGTGTTGATGAAGACACAAATACATTTCAGACGATGTTGTTGTTGTTTTCGAAAAAATTTTTCACTAAATTTGGCTCTTAACCAACTAGCTATGCATATGTACATGATGATCATTCATTTCATTTTCTCATCATATTCATAACACAACGTCACAACACAAAATAATAAACTCAAAAAATATCAATGACGTCAAAGTTGTGAGAGAACTTTATTGAAACTTTGCTATATAGCTTTCATGAAAAAGCGTTTGTCGGTTACCTGAAGTCAGTTAGCAAAGAATTTTGGTTACAATGTTTTATATACGGGCTGGTCATATATAATATTATTTTATATATGGTTTAAGCTCTCAATTCGTACGACTTAAGCTAAACTCAGTTTAACACCTAAGCCTTCACTGTAAAACAGAAAAAAGTGCTTAAACTTAGTTTAAGATTTAAACTCTGCTCAAGCTTCGACTGTGGAACTGGCCATAAGAAATATATTTTTAAGTGGAATTCAAATGAATTCAAGTATAAAGGAACTGAGCTATTCTGAGTTGTAAAAAAATATAGTTTGAATTAAGTAAAACATTGTATTGAAGTTTATTTTACCACATAAGAATATAAAAGTTATTGTCAGGATTTTAGAATAATAAAAAGTAAAATCAAGTTGTTTATAAAAACTGAACTTTTAGTTTTAATTATCAATTAACGACGAAACCTGATCCTGGAACGGAGAGTAAACCCGTGCTAAATCCAAAAACGTCGTTAAAAAGTTTATGAATCCAATACTCAAAAATTTAAGGGAAATTTTTTGGAAAATTTATTTTCAGGTACTTCAAATGATCGGTTATACTTTAATTAAACAAAGCCGTAGAAAAATAGTTCTTAATCATAAAAGCAACCACAACTAGTTTGGAAACTGGTTGAATTAATTATACTCATTACTTTGAGAAGCTGTGTTGTACGCATACATATAAATGGAAAAAAAATTGTTTTGTTTTTTATTTCATACACGCGTGAAAAAGTTTTTAAAATTAATATGAAATTTTCTAATATTCCATGTATGATACAAAATTAAATTAAATATAAATATACCTAATTAAGAAATTTGAAATAAATCAAATATACAGTATTTTCAACCTATCCACGTTCACGGCTGATTAAAAAGAATGATAAAATTCTTTTTACTACTCAGTGTTTCTAATGTGAATTAATGCAGTAGCAAACCCAATTTCAATAATGGTAGGTACACAGTCATAAAGTAGTATTACAATAAAGGTTAAAATAAAAATTTAATAATTTTGGCATGTACTATAATGTGGACAACCTTTATTTGATACAAATCGCTATTTTTTCATGCTATAGCTTTTGTCGAAACATTGTATTCGACCTATCGAAATCTTCGAAGTTTAAATACATACATACAGGGTGTTTCCGTTATCCACGACCAACAGGATACCATAGATAGGGCTCATCGAGACAAACAAAAAATCGTATTGGAGGGGGGGGAAATCCCAACGGTTTGGCCGCTAGAGGGCGTTGAAGTTTTTTCACACTTTTTCCACCAAACACCCCATAACTTTTTGCAAGGGCACTCTAGGGTCACCTTCTATTTGGAAAACATGTAGAAGACCCTTTGCCCTTTTCAACGATACCTTACTTGTTCCTCTTTTCCTAACTGGTAAAAAGTTAGAGTCGTTCAAAATCAAAATTTTGTGAATTCCTGCTTTACTCAAAAAAGGCTTAAATTAACCCTCATTTTTTATTTCAGAAAAAGAAGGCTCAATTGATTCTCCATCGATTTGCTATCTTCAATTTTTGCAAAAAACTCTATAGTCACTATATGCTATGACTAAAGTTCGTCAGTTGGAAATCAAAGAAAAAAATTTTTAGGTTTTTGAGGCATCATTTTTAAACTAGCTTCGTTAGAATTTTCAATAGGTACATTAAATATGCTATATTGGCAAAACATTTGGACCATAAATTTGATATTAATAATTATTTTTAAAAAAAAGTTTTTTTGTTGTATGTATTACATGTTTATATGTTTAAATTTTTATATCATACTACTAAACAGCTATAAATAAAAAAACAGTGAAATGCGATAAAATAAATCTAAAAAATAAAAATAATTAATTTATATCTTTATACAATTTCTTATCGTAATGAAAGTTTTTTGTATAAACTATAATTATCAAACCCTCTGTAAAATCAAATGCGGTTAAAAAAAAATTATTTTTTGAATAAAGTTTTACTGATTATTCTTTCAAAAATTGAAAAGAATTTGTATAAAAAATAAAAAAAAATTAATTTAAAAGAAGTTTCTATCTTTTTGTTTATAAAAAAAATTCAAAGTTTATATAAAATAATTTCTCAGAATTTCAAACAAATGCAAATTACTTCTCATACTCTTATATCATAACAAATGATGTCATTATTCATTAATGAAACTAAATATTAGTTAAACGAAATTGTTGTTAAATGTTTAGTTGCTTTTTCTATTTGGTTGTGCTAACATCATTTTAAAAGAATAAATTTATACTTTAAAAATGTCTTTTTTTATTTTTATAGTATTATTAAGTGTGAATGTAAATGGTATTTTTTCACAACTGGGAATTAAAACACATCATGTACCTTCATTCCCTTCATCTTCTTCATCAGCAAGTTTAATTCAAAATTCATCGAGTATAATTCATGATGGTCCAGCTCCAGCACATCATCCAAATAGAATATTTTGGAATCAAACACACTTTGCTGATGAAAAAACATATTTTTTAAATAGGACACATGCAGAAATGGCACCAGGAATTTGCTTTAAAGAAGTACCGTGAGTACACAATAAAATTAAAAATATAATCGTAAAAACAACATTACAAAATTATTTCATAGAACTGCTACTCTTGTCAAAAATGCTGATCAAATTCCAGCAGGTAATGGATCAGATCCATCTTTAAGCCGTATTCAAGTTTGTTGTGAAGGATATGAACGAAATATGCATAATTTTCGAAAATGTGATCCAGTTTGTAGTGAAGAGTGCATTAATGGAATTTGTGTTGCTCCAAACATTTGTAGTTGTTTTCCTGATCATGTTCAAAATTTAGGAAAATATTGTATACCAACATGTCCAATCGGCTGTGGAAATGGAAAATGTCAACCAGATAATTCTTGTTTATGTGAACCAGGGTATGTTTTGGAAACAAAAACTCAAAAATTCTGTATTCCCTATTGTAGTCAAGGATGTCAAAATGGAAATTGTACAGCACCTAATACATGTTCGTGTCATAAGGGATATCATACAAATTCAGAGGGTAAATGTATTCCAAAATGTGATAATTGTGAAAATGGTGAATGTGTATCGCCTGGTGTTTGTACATGTAAAAAGGGATATATACGTAAAGAAGATAGATGTGAACCAATTTGTACGAAGTTAGTTTATTGAAAAATTTTATTATATAAATTTTCGTTTAATAAGTATGATTGAATTTTATAGGGGTTGCAATAATGGATTCTGTTCGGCACCAGATATTTGTTCATGTAGACCGGGATTTACTCTTGATCCAACTGGAACAAATTGTTTAGCTCATTGTGATCAACCTTGTTTAAATGGTTATTGTAGTGGAAGTAATACATGTTCTTGTAATGAGGGATACATATTAGATGAATTTAATCCTATAGTATGTAAACCTCATTGTGCAGGAGGATGTCCAAATGGATATTGTACATCACCAAACTTTTGTATTTGTAAACCCGGATATATTAAAACTGGTGTTAAAGGAAAACAAGGATGTATACCAGTATAGAATAATGACATGAATGGTTAATAATCTGAATTTATAACTCTTACAATTATACTACATACATAAATACATTTATACAATTTATAAAAACCTTTGTTTTAAATAAATAAAAAATCACTTGCAAATTACATTTATGTTTTTAATTATAATTTTTATTTTAAGCATTTTTTAAGCAAAATTTGCTCTTAAATTATACCCAAATAATAATTATTTGTAAAATTATTCGCTATTTATTGAACTTTTTTATCAATCAACCATAAATTAATCCAATAATAAAATTAATCAAGTTCACAGGCGCCAACTATTCAAACTGATTATTCAAGGTAAATTATAAATATTGTAGATATATTCCGCTTTATTCTAAACTGTTCAATTACAATAATATAAAATATTAATGTTTTTAAAAGCTTAAAAATAAATACCACACAGGTACATATATGTGTACAATTCCAGTTTTGATACACATCATAACTAAAAATAAAAACCTAAATAAATCTGTACACTCGTATATATTATACAAACAGAAAAACAAAATTTATTTCAAGTATCTAAAATTAGTTAATTTAATTTTTTAGTAGGGTTTTATAGTTTTATTTTTACATTACGTATTAAACATAGTATGTATGTATGTAAATGTCTAAAAAAATCAAAATAATACCTCACGAGGTAGGTAAGTCGGTGTTATCATCAAGTAGTATATGATTATTAAGTTAATGATTAAAGTAAACGATTTTATCAAAAGTCCGTAAAAATAAATAATAAATTAAATGTTATTTTGTCAAGGCATTAAACATTAGCAATTATATTGATAGCTTCATTAGGTTTTCATATCTGCCGTACAAAGGCTAATCGGAGCAATTGCATTTTTGGTGATTTTGAGTTAATAACATTTTCAAATAAAGTATTTGTTTATCTTCAAATTTTTGAAAACCATGTAACTGTACGAAGCTTGGTTGTGGAGTAATAAAGGTTGGAAATTCAGAGCACTTGCATTCCCACGGAAATTATACGATTTATACAACGGCTAAAAGCAGCAAACGATCTTACACCTTTTAACCATTGTAATTTTGTTTGAAATATTTCAGCAAAACAAGGATATAAATGTACGATGTTAAACCGAAAAACCATAGACATTATCATTCATTTTACAATGGTGATTGAGCGTAAAATATTTTACTCTAAATAGCCATTGTATTTTTAAAAAATATCCTTTAAGAAAATAAACAAATTTACATTGGTTAAAAGGCGTAAGATCGTATACCTCTTTTTTCCTTTGTTTAAGTCGTATAAATTTTTTCAACTTTACAATGGTGAAATGAATTTCTCTTTAAAAACTCAGAAAATATTCGTATCTTTTCAAAAAAAAAAATATGTATAACATGTGTTTGTGTCTACTGAACATATCTATTGTCTCATTATGAGCATATATTTTTTAACGTTCGAAATATGAATGGTTGAAGTATCAAAAATTTCAACTGAGTTTTTCTCAAAACTATCAATATGTAATTGCTCCGACTAGCCTTTGTACGGTAGATATGTACCTACTATATTTTCGTGTAAAACGCTTTTTTTAGGTGCTTATTGTGATTTTCGATTTGTAGGTTGATTGAAGAATCTTCTTCGATTCGATTGAATTTAATTTCGGTATTATGTAACTCAATCGATCGAACAAACGTCATTATCGTGAATTATTGTGTATATTTTCTTTGAACAATTTTTCAGCTATTAAAATTTGAAGATACATATTTGAATAAATTGTTTTAAGTTACTAATAACATTTTTTTAAAGTCAGGTTTAACAAAAGTCGACTTTAAAAACTGAGTATGCTATTTTACAAAATATGTTGTAGATTTTATTTTTACAAGTATGTATTCGTGTACAGTACTTCAATGCAAACTCAGTTTTTAGAGTCGACATTTGTTAAATTCGACTTTAAAAAAATGTTATTTGTAAGGCAAGTATTTTATTGTTTTAGAACAATTTCTGGAATTTCTGTGAGAAAAATTAATTTATGTCAAAATTTCCATGATATTCACAAGCTCTTCTAATTGTTTCTTATTACCTGTATTTTTCCTAAATAATAATTAATGTATGTAGTAATTAATAAAAACACATTTAATTAGTATTATTATTACATTTAAAACATTGAAAGTTACATTTTCTTTGAAATATCCATCTTTTTTTAAAATTTTTCGTATTTCAAATTTCGTTTCGTCAGTAAAAAAGTGATCAAAACAGCTGTTCGATTTAGTCGAACAAAAAGAAAAAAATCGAAAATTATAATACCAAAATATGAAATCGAACGCTGTTCGATCATTTGACGAAAATCACAATAAGCACCTTAATATTCAAAATTTTCATTAATATGTATTATACAGGGTGGATAGGTCTCGGCAAGGCGAACAAAAAATCGTATGACAGGGGCAGGAGGTGCAGTCTCAACCGTTAAGGAGTTAAAGAGGAAAAAGATTTTTGGCACTTTTTTCTTATTTTACTCTATAACTTTTTACAGGTACATGCTAGGTCTATTCACCTTTCTGCAAAATTATAGAGGATCCCTGTGTCTTTTCATAAAAAAATAAAGATAGCAAATAGATGCAGAATCAATTGAACATTCTTTCTCCTCGTTGAAGTTGGTAAAAAATAAATAAATTCATAGTAATAATAATACGAGTGAATGAATAAATAAAATATCTGTATTTTTATATTTACACATATGTACTATAGAAGCAATTTATTTGCTGAAATTTTTCCCAAATATTTCAGAATTCTTTATGCGTTTATGATACACTGTACAACTAAAAAAAAAATTAATCATGAAATTCAAAATAAAAATGAAAAACTATCTGAAAAACTGATATTAGTTTTCAAAGCTAGCTCTGGCGTTTACATTTGTTGTTCTATTTTTTTTTATGAAAACGGCAGTTTAATCACGATGTAAAACATTACTAGAATTCTTTCACAAAATACACAAGTTACATTATGTAAATAGAAATACCAAATCTAACCAAAAACATAAATGTTAAAAGAAGGCCAAGTTCTTATTCGTTAACTGTTGAGCCAGCAAAAGTAATGAAATCTACATTAAAATTGTTAATTACTGTAACAATTATAGAAATAATTATTTGTCCGCAGCACACATTTGACAGATTTCGTAATTTTTTCTTGACCTACGCGTTAAACACTACCTACGTGTAAAGTTTCATGGTTCTAGGCTTATCAGAAGTACCCTAGAGGTTTTGATTACCGGTCAGTGAGTAAGTGCCAAAATCAACTTTTTCTGGGGTCAATATCTCAAGACGCATATATTAAACCTATGTACAACTCGTCGAATTATTGTATCAGTATCCGTTGGTACTAAAAGTTTTTTATTTTGATTTCTTAGCACCTTGTTTGTGTTCTCCACTTCCAGTTGAAATTATTTCTTAGTTTTACAGCTCTTGTACTTCGATTATTTCTAATTTCTTTTAGAAATTTGTCTTGCTTGTCTCTTGTTTATTAATGTTGGTCGACCAGAACGTTTGAAATTATCTATTTTTTTTAAATTTTTTGAATTTTTCGATAACTTTTCGTACTCTAGTAACACTTCTTCCAACGTTACTTGCAATTTCTCTTAAACTTTAACCATTTTTAGATAAATTTATTATAACTTTTCTTGTTACAATTGCTATTTTGGCCCTTATTTTGATAAAGATCTAAAAACTTAGACTAATTTAAACTAAGTGCAAGTAATTTATTTTAAAAATGTGAATGTGCACTACCATACACTGGATTATACTGAAAACAAATGTTTCTATCGACACAATAAAACAAAAAACTGGAATTATTAGAATAATTTTAAAGTGTGCTCTTATTTTTGCAACGTTATTTTTGGGTTTTTTGAATTGAATTCTTAATTTTTAAATGAGTTTTGAATTTTTGCTCAATAAATGTTATAAAAATAAATAAAATGTATATCATACTTTCATTTAAGTATACTATTGTTTTTTATTTAAATAAAAATTGACCTTAAATTCATAAAAGAAAATTTTCAAGAGAGGTGTGCTCTCACTTTTGCTGGTGACTGTACGTACAATACAATAAAATCACGTAAATGGAACTGGAATGATCATGCCCTTAGAAAGAATGGATAGTATATCTCTGTAGACCAGCTTTAGAATGGAATCAACAAGCCAACCGTTTAAGGAGGCGTTTTCGTAAATAGTAATATATATATACATACATATACATACATGAAAAAGCATAGTTTTTCAAAAACTGGAAGTTCAACACAAATCATGGAACGATAATATTAGAGACAACGAAAAACAAAGTCCGATGAAAATGTTTTGTGACAGTCCTATGTTCCGGAGGAACTTTAAATAATAATAATAATAATGAGTCTCTCTCTCTCTCGATTATAATCACTAAACAAAACAAAGAACAATATTGTTTTAGTTTTAAGTTAAAACTTTGTTTATGTATATGTGTTTAAACTATCTATTTTTCGAAACTAATCCAAAGTCTTGTTTTTTTCACCAACTACTGATAATTTGCTGGCTTATCGTTGGAAACTGTGATTGTAATTTATCTTTTTTATTTGAAAAACTAATATTTAATTTGAATTTAGTTACAAATATAACAAAACTATCCATATGAGACAACGATTTTAGTCATTAAGCAATAAAAAATAATAACCATCCTAGTACACATTTAAAAGTGCATAATAAAATGATAAAGAATGAAATTTTAACAAAATAATATCATAAAATTCAGCCTTGAACTATGAATGGCATTCCATAAATTAAGAAATTCATTTTCTTCTTAAGAGCCAAATTTAGTCAAAAATTTTTTCGAAAACAACAACAACATCGTCTGAAATGTATTTGTGTCTTCATCAACACAAGCAAATAAATTTCTTCTAAGTGTTGGTGTACATGATTTGAAAAAATTTCAAACCCAGTTCACCATCGATGATATATATTCCACCTATGTCAACAGAATATGTACTCGTGCTCTAATAATACAAACTTGATATATTAAAAATATGTTCTAGGTTAACTGGGTAGCGATCATATTGCATGGTAAAAGGTGTAGGTACATCTTTTCTTTTGTTCTACAGGCTACAGCCTCTATCATACAGCTGTTATGCTATGCTATGCTATGCTGAAGTTATTATTGTTTCTTCTCAATGGCCAGTACCAGACCTGTCTTCTTTCAGCTTCCCCACTTTTGAATAAAATGTACTACAACTCGCCTTCTGTCTTCAGAAAAAACCGGTTATTGAAGCTGAAAGAAGACAGGTCTGGTACTGGCCAATCATTATTTTCCACACAGTACGTACAATTTTACCTACGTTGAATAGTTTTCATTCTTTTATGAAATCTTTGCTGTTGCCTAATTTTTGACTAATTTGCTAAATAATTTTTAAATAAACGCTATGCACTTTGTAAAACTGACAACACAATTATTTTGAACAGACTGTATGAATATATAATATCATATAAAAAATTATACTCATGCAATATAAACGGAAATTCAATTAGATGAAAAGGTAAATTAAGAAACAGATTGTATTTTGGGGATCTATAATTTCCATTTAAGTTCCGTTTAAGGACCACAATTCTCCTCAACCTATCTAAATTCAAAATTTCATGAAAATCGGTTGAGAAATGTAGGCTGTAGGTGGTCACTTTGAAGGCCCAAAATCGCGAAACTGACTCACTTTGAACCCTTATATTTTAGAAATAAAGGACTTTTTCAAAAATGTGTTCCATTTAAGGACCACAATTCCCTTGCACCTATCTATATTCAAAATTTCATGAAAATCGGTTGAGAAATGTAGGCTGTAGGCGGTCACTTTGCAGGCCATTTCACTAAATTTGGCTCTTAATCACTGAATTATGTATCTATATGTTAATACTTAGTACTCTCATCTTTCTCTTTCACAAAATATGTAAGTATTTACATAAAGTTTAAAAATTTATTATAATATTATAAAATTATATATGCGCTTATTATTCATAATACATTATGTACATTATTTATGACTTACAAAACAAGAATTTGAAATCGAAAACGGAAGTATCCTCTTATCGCATTTTCTAGGGAAAAAAATTTTACTTATTATAATACAATAACTGCAATTTTAAGTAAAAATTTTTAGTCTATATTCTCGTATCATTGTTCAAAAACCTTTTAAAGTGCTTGCCTTGAATTTATAAATACAGAATGCAAATTAAAATAATCTCGGTAATATCAATATTATATGCTTTATCAGGACTGTATGTCAGAATAAATAGTGAGTCAAAAATTTGTACAAAAAATATATTATATGCTGTTACTGTGACAAAATTACAACCATTTCAAAAACAGGTAACAGCCAGGAGATGGAACGGCCAACGATATATAAAGTTAGTTAATGAAACTCGAGTTGTAACACAGGTAATAATTACATAAACTGACTGAACACATTTATATTTTTATTAATTAATTAATTATTCGTCCCAATTTATTTTACAGATTGATTGGAGAAACAAATCAATTGATACATGTTGTGAAGGATATACTCGTTATCGATTTAAATGTATTCCACTGTGTGATGAAGTTTGTGAAAATTCAAAATGTACTGCTCCTAATGTATGCACTTGTAATGAAGGATATGTAAAATTTACAAATTTTAGGTAGTATAATTTTTGCTCGTATTATAATATAATTATTCAATACCTAAAAACTTTAATATTAATTAAAAAATAAATTAAAATTTTCAATTTTACTAGATGCTTACCACATTGTGAAAATTGTAAATTTGGTTCTTGCGTTGCTCCAAATTACTGTGAATGTTTTTCAAATTATGAAAAGGATATTAATGGAACATGTCAACCAAAATGTATTAATGAATGTGTTAATGGTTATTGTGCACATCCAAACTTTTGCATGTGTTTTGAAGGATACAAAGTATCTGCATCTGCTCTTCATATATGTGAACCAATTTGTACACCACCTTGTAAAAATGGAAAATGCATTAAACCTAATGAGTGTGAATGCTTTGAAGGATATAAAAAAAACAATGAAGGAGAATGTATTCCGAATTGTGAAAATTGTGAAAATGGATATTGTTTAGCTCCAAATGAGTGTGTATGCTATGAAGGTTATGAAAAAATTGGAAATTATTGTAAACCAATTTGTGAACCAAATTGCATTAACGGTAATTGTTTTAAACCAAATCAATGTGTTTGCGATAGTGGATACGAAATAAAAGAAAATTCTAATCATTTTTGTCAACCTGTATGTGGTGGTTGTAGTAGTGGAAATTGTGTAAGTCCTGAAGTATGCCAATGCCATGAAAATTTTGAATGGGATAACTACACACTTATGTGCATTCCATTAACAACAAGTACAGAAAATTATCCAGAAGAATTGAACGTGTTCGAAACATCAACATCAACTAACTGCGACAAAAGCTTTGATTGTTCACGTGATTGTTATGTTGTTGGTGATGAAACTTACGACTGTATTTCATCATGTAACACAAACTGTAAAAATGGTAAATGTAATGATAACAACGAATGTTTCTGCGATGAAGGATATATTTTGAATGGAACTGAGTGTGTAGCAACTGATTCTTCTGGTTGCATAAATGGTTTTTATATTGAACAAGATTTCTGTGAATGTTTTGAAGGATATATTCTTGATAATAATGAAACTTATCAGAATCGATGTATTCCACTTTGTGATAATGAAGAAGATGGATGTATTAATGGAACTTGTATCAAACCGAATGTCTGTGAATGCAAAAGTGGTTTTAAGCTTAGTAATGAAAATAAATTTACATGCATTAAAATGCAAGATGATTTAACCGCAAATACGGAACAACATGGAAAAAATATATCTAGGTTTGTATATGATATGATATACCTACTATATTATGTACTAGGTTATAAATTTTGTTCATTTTTTTTTTTTTGAATATAATGTACTGTTTTTATAATTATTATTTTTGTTTAAAAGAGTCTGTTAGTGTTATACCAAAAGCTTCAAAAGAAATCAAACACGTGCTAAAAGTGTACTGAATATAAAGTTTGTATTTTAGACTTTTCCATATATGTATGTATGTACATAATTTAAAGGTCCTAAAATGATAGATTTTCTAAAATTAATTAAAAGATTTTCTGTGGCTTAAAATTATTCGTGCATTGTTCGCGCTAACCCATCAATTTCTCTGATTCTTTGAACATTCCTGATTTTTACCAAGAAATTTACAAGTTTAAAAATGAATTTACATTTGCGATATAATGATAATGGAACATAAGTATTTTTTTATTCTTAAAAGGACCTTATTTTATGTATCAAATTAAAAGATTTAAAATCATAATAATTTAAAAAAAATAAGAATTACCTAAATAGTTTTTGTTTTCAAAACTGAAATACCTATACCTATAGGTATATTTTTATTGAAATTTTTTGTTGTTGTTCTTATTAAAATTAAATACCCGCTATCATCAACAGCACAATAACTAAGTGTGTGAACAAAGTCAACAAAAGCCTTTCCAGGTTAACTTGTTTCTTATACTAGCATAAATACATATCACACAGCCAAATTACACCGGGTAGTAATGCGCTAGTTGTAACAATTTTTTTTCAACTTGGTATAATAAGAATAGTCTAAAATAATTTTAGCTGACGGTTGTAATACAATTACAATCGTTACAACTTGGTCGTGCCACCATCATGTGTATTTTGAGCAGTTGTAAAAACCGGTTTTAAACTAGTTTGCGACGGTTGTAATGCTACTTGGTGTGTAGTTGGTGTCTGGTGATAGAAAAGAACCTTAATAACACTATGAAAAATTCAATGTCATTGAATTCACTAAAAATATTTGTTTACAGTTTACAGCAATAAGTAATAAATTTGAAAACAAAATATTTCGCAAATTTTCTATACTATAATTATTATAAATTAAAAATTTACTAATTGAGGCGTTCCATTTCAAAACTTGTCTTCTCCTTGATAAGTGATTTTCCAATAAACACAAAAAACGTTTTAACTCTTATTGGGTGAAAATACATTGGTTGTAATGCGCTAGTTGTAACAATTTTTTTCCTACTTGGTATAATAAGAATAGTCTAAAATAATTTTAGCTGACGGTTGTAATACACTCACGCTCGGGACAACTTGGTCGTGCCACCATCAAGTGTATTTTCAGGAGTTGTTAAAACCGGTTATAAACTCGTTTGCGACGGTCTCAGCAGTCCTAGTCTATTTTACCCCATTCTTAGTAAGAAATAAAGACCTGTATTATTTTTTAGATTTTATTTTATCTCTTCAAACTATTGTTATCAAAAAAATAAAAAAATAAATTAAATTTCAAGAGAAACAAGCAAAAGAAAAAGTCACAAGGCGAGTTTTGTTGCGACAGCTTGGATAAGGCGAACTTGGCAAAGTCAAAGTACGAATAAGAAGCAAGAAAAGACAAAAAAAAAAAATAAAAATTAGTCGAAAATAAGAATTTATTTCAGTCTTAATAACATTTTCGAAAAAAATGAAGATAGCAAATAAATGCAGAATCAACTGAGCATTCTTTATTGATCTTATACATTAATGTAGATTAAATCTTAGCTTATTAAGTAAAAATTTAATTTAATATCATTTCAGAGCTAAAACACTTTTCAATTGGTGGACTTTATTAATTATAGTTATTCTCATTTTGAGTCTGAGTACTATGTTTTTGTATATTATATATATGAAAGTATTTAAAAAAAAAGAATATGATATCAATAAAAGAGGTAAGAAATTTTATTACAAAAATGAGACATATTATTGTGATAACTATATACATATATATACTTTTTTTAATTTTAGAGCAATATTCTGGTGTGCATTTTAATAAGAAAAATAATAGTGGAAAAACTGAAACAAAAACTCCTGTGATATAAAAATACATGTTTGTAGTAAAATAAGAAACAAAATAATGCTTTCTATTTTATATTAGAATTTCAACATGATCTTTAAAAGTTAAGTAGAGAAACTTTTGAAACACACTTTTTCATTGATTAAATTCTATCGAATTATAAAATATATGTATGTATGTTTGTGTTTTAATGTTTCATTTTCCCAAATGTAAGAATCTTATACAAAAAAATATATGTAGCTACTTCCTTTTTTATTTTAAAAAAAAAAAATGGGACAACTGTAAAAAGTAAATATAATTATAAATAAGTTTTTAGTTCAAGTAAATCAATATGTATGTTGATTTTTTAAAAATCTTAATTGTTTATTTATTTCATATTTGTGTAATATCTTCCCAGCAAAAGTATAGTAGGTCTCGACAAATGATTTTTATCTTTCTCAATTGATACTACTTTTCATAAAAACTAATAAGTATCAACAAAGTAGTAAAATGACATTTTTCGAAACATAACGAATTTTTGCCACATCATTGCCACTGTATGGGTTGTTGGAAAAAAAAATATGTAAGAAAGATAAAGGACTAATATTTTGTTTATAAAATCAAGTCCAGCTCTAGTCATTTTGGTACCCAGAGCACAAAAAATCCTCATGCCTTTTTCAAACGTTCAATTTAGCTGTTTAATGTTATCTCTGAGCCTGAGTATAGTTTAATTAAATAATTTTTTAAAAATCTATTATTCAAATTTTCAAAAACATTCAGAGAATAAAATCAGGTTTAAAAGCAAAATACTTTTTTGAAAAATGAAGGTTTATTCGATTCGAAACATATAATTTTCGAGTTATTGCAACTTTTGTAATACCATAACAATAATACTATACAAGTCTTCCTAGAAACTAAGCAGCAAATATTGAAACATTGTTTCACTTGTTTGTTGCAAATTTAATGAACGTTCATAATATTTGAATCGGTGATGTGCCAAACAATGTGTGTAGTATATGTATAACTTAGGATACTTTGTTGGTATAAGTTGAAGTTCTGGACCATAAGGTCCATACATTACATAGTTATATACATTTCTAATAGTTTTTATTCAATTGCAATTGTAGTAATATGAAAATACATATGTATACATATACATAAATAGCATAATACACTTGGAAATTTTTTCCACCTTCTAATTGTACAAGACTATAATTTGTGTCTACCTATGTTTGTTTCTTCAAAAATGCATCGCTGCTTTGGTGATGCCAATGCTTTTCTGTCAGTGATGCGTAAACACTACTGTGTTGCGATGACAATGCAATGTTTTAAGTTAGCAATGCAATGCTATTACATGACAGTTGATGCTGAAGCAATACTTTATATTTGTTTGACTTTGACGCATCATATACCACTAAAAAGGTTTATGAATTCTAATTGATACTTGAAAATTTTTGGAAAACGCAGTTTGCAGAAAATACCGTCCTTTGAATTTAGCGCCCGGGGCAATAGCATCATTTGATCGTATTAGCATACGTATTAGCATCAATTTATTCACTTTTATAATATAACCTCACCACAAGTATGTAGTCATGCTTAAATTTTTTCTCTTACAAGAAGGCGCAATATTTTCCACCTTTTTATTCTATTTTTTGACTATTGTCATATATAAAATAATATTATATATGACCAGCCCGTATATAAAACATTGTAACCAAAATTCTTTGCTAACTGACTTCAGGTAACCGACAAACGCTTTTTCATGAAAGCTATATAGCAAAGTTTCAATAAAGTTCTCTCACAACTTTGACGTCATAGATATTTTTTGAGTTTATTATTTTGTGTTGTGACGTTGTGTTATGAATATGATGAGAAAATGAAATGAATGATCATCATGTACATATGCATAGCTAGTTGGTTAATATTAATAATAATGCTTATCTACATTGTTTTATGATTACTTCGATCATGGTTTGCTAGATTTCTGTTAAAAAATTTCATTTGCTTTAATTTATTTGAATTTCTCTTTTGTATGGGTACATTTTTGTTTTAAAAAAAAAATCCTTTTATTATTATTCAAATTATAAATATAGGTACTATGTTTTTTTATTATTATATATACATATGTATGTTTATATGGAATATATAGGTATTTATTATACAAACATATTAAGAGGATTCACTCTTTGGTGCAAATAGGTATTGCATCGTTGCATTCGGTGTATCGTAGCACGAATTTATAACGATACAACAACAATTTGCAACGATACAACAAAAATTCGTGCTACGATACACCGAATGCAACGATGCAATACCTATTTGCACCAACGAGTGAATCCCCTTATTATGTAAATTTACATATGCTTTTATTATTGTCCTATTTCAATGTACAAAAAATCATATAAATTTATTGTATTTCTACTGATTTTTTATTTTTATTTATTTATTTTGATCCTATTTTTTATAATTGAACATTTCAGTATTTTTTTTGTTTTGTTTTTTTATTTTTCACATCCAAATTGTCTTTTCTGTTTTTTTGTGCACATATGTATGTACAATATGTTATATGTATGTACCTATTTTAAATTGTACATTGTTGTTATATTGTACATTCAAGTTTTACAATTTTTATAATGCCACCTGTTTATTCTGTGTTCTTTATGTTCTATCAGCTCATTATTTTGTTGGATGTTGAATAGTAAAGACTAAAGAGCGATTTTATTTGCGTTTTTATCAAATCTGTATTTTTCAATACAATTTATCTATACATCAATTAGTCTTCTTTTAAATATCAAAAATCAGTATTTTTTAATACTTATTCATACTCGTATTTTGCCTTTTATTTTGAGCTTTTTTTTTTATTTTCATTTGAAATTTGATTTCATTTTGAATTATTTTTTAAAATGTCGTGGAAGAGAAACCGGTGTACAATTATAACCTGTAGGGATTCAATCCAAGAAGTCCCTTCAAATAGGTCTTTTGAGTTCCCGAAACCTGGGACTTCCAAATATGATAAATGGCTCGAAGCTGTGAAAATGTGACAGACTACAAATTTATAAGTATGTATGTACAAATATACCTACATGATATATGTAAGAAATGAAATATAAGTAATAAGTAAAAACCCAAAAACGTCATATGTATATCGATCACATAAGTATATCCCGTAATTGATAGTGGAAAGGATTACGGGTTTTTTGTTTTATAACTGATCGTAATAAAATTATATTATTTATATTTAAATATTTGTATATATATATATATTAATTTTATTTTATCTACACACATATAATATACATAGTTTGATCTTTCACAATAACATGTAGACAATCTTAAATATGACTATTATATAATGAACAATATTTTGTATATCACGTTTACCTAATACTATTAATTTCCATGTTTCTTATTCTCATATACAAAGTACACAATTAAAAAACAATAAACATTCAAATATTGGCTAAAACATTTTCTAAAACAATCATATCTCTCAAATAATTATAAAAAAAATGTATATAAAAAGGCATAAATAATATTTTTTTTAAATTTCCTATTTGCTTATAATTTAATTTCACGGGGGCTTTTCTGTGTTTTTTGGACTAGATATTATTACCTTCGTGTTACCACTTTGAAGTACAGTGTAAAGCTGTGTTGAGTTAGAATGATCATGTGAGTCTTCTTCTATAACTACACTACTATCAGCAGCCGATGGTATGGTGGGTAAGAATCTAACACCAAGACGAGGTGAGGATGAGTCTTCTTCTTCTTGAACAGCTTGTTGACGTACTAAACGTGGTTTGATACTTATACTTTGCTTGGTACTTCCAGCTATAAAATAAATACATATACATATAATTAATTGCTAAAAGTGATTTTGATTTTAAATACCTGTAACGGATGGTATAGGAGTGGTACTTCCGGCACTTGATCTTGATAAACGGAATGTGGATGTACTTGCAGTTGTAGCAGATGCAGAAGAGTCATTTCTTGAACTCGATAAATTCGAGTCTTGAGATGTTTTTCGTGTTATAAGCCATGTTGAATGTCTTCTCCTTGAATCCATAGCTGCTAGAGGTATAGTACAAGTATGATTCACAGATGGACCATTTCGCCAAGAACTTGAACGTGAAGAACAAAAATTTTCACTGGAAATAGAACTTGCTCTATTTGGTTTCTGTTTCTTTTGAATCTCCGAAAATGTATAGTTGTATAGATCGGTTCTTTTAACATGTCTTCTACTAACATCAGACTGATTTTTTCTACATAAACGATTCCATGTACGTGCCCAAAAGCTCTCTTCAGTAGGCTGTAAATACTTTGGCATTTCATGTGCCATCATTTTAACACACCTACAACCTGGTGGTGGTCCTAACAGAGGAGGTAATTCCCGTACTGGTCGTTCAGGTCGTCCCATTGTTCTACTTACTCGGGATTCCTCGATTGCTTTGCAAATCATAACGCAGTCTTTTTTAAATTGTTTTGTCATTATTGCATACAGGAATGGATTACAACATGAATTCAATGGAAGTACGAATACTGTAAATATTTTTGCTTGTTCTAAGGATATTAGTTGCAGGCCAAATACAGCAGATAAAGAAAAAAATGCTATTGGAGACCAGCACAGAAAATCTGTAAAAACTAATAATGCCATTCGTTTTGCTATTCTTGAATCATTTGTGTTCCAAGCCTGAGATCCTCGAATAGCCCAATACATTTTTAAGTAACATCCCATTAGAGTGAGAAAAGCACAACCATTTATAAACATAAGTGCTACTACGTATACCAAACTTGCTATTCCTGTTGTTATTTCAAATGGTAAGCAAACGGCAAATTTACGATAATCCGATACTCCAATTAAAGGAAGAATTGCCATTGTTAATGCAAATGCCCATCCGAATATCATAATATATGTGGCTTGTTTTAATGATAGCCGTTTATTCAAATGAATTGCATGCGTTATTGCATAGTTCCTCTCAAGCGTAATAACAGCCAATGTATACACAGATAATTCTGATGAGAGTACTGCTAAGAATCCAGCTACTTCACAAACTGTACTCATCTGCCACGGAATTGCATACATTCTAAACTCTCCAAGAGTAGATGCATCAACAACAGCTAAAATTCCTAAATAAATCCCCATAAAAAAATCTGCAGCTGCTAAATTGCACACAAGAAATCTTGGAACATCCATTTTTGACCGAGAAAATATTAAGACGAATACCACAGTACCGTTTCCTAATAATGCTAACAAAAATACCACCCAAACACCACAACGTAACGTCCACCAATCAAAAAGATCAGCACATGGTAAAAATGGACCCGGCATTGGAAGACATTGAACTGATCCTGAAGTAATGTCTGAAGAACGAACTGGTACATTCCCTTCTTCTTCAAAGTATTCTTCTACATACGTTGGTAAATTTCCTGGATAAATAAAATCTTGTCCAAATGATTCCCATAAATCGTTAATTTGATTTCCAAATTTTTTACTTAAGTTATCTAAAAGTAAAAATTTTTTAAAAAAATCCAATAAAATCAAGATAACTTATCTTTAAATTAATGTTTTTTTTTTTTTGTTTACTTTTAAGTATGTCTTTAGCCTCATGATTAAACAAAAAGCGTTTAAATATCGTAACTTAAAAAAAACAGCAGTTTTCAATTTTTGGAATACATATACGAGGGCAGGGTAACATTTTTTAAGTCTTATATGAATATGACAACACTGTAATAGACTGTAACAGCCATCGCACAATTGGAGCGTCAGTATCAGCGACTATTGTAATTAAATGGGTCTTTTTGTCGCTGAAATTGATGCTGACGCTGACGCCGAAATAGATTCTATTCTATTTTTCAGCGTCATGAAACCCTTCACGACTTTGATTTTGCAGTAGTAATCTATTTTTTATGAAGCATTTTTTGACAGCACTCTACGTGTTTATGCCTGCTCCGAATTTAATACGGATTTTGGTTTACTCCCAATTTTTTGTCGTATAAGCTCGATAATTCGGATTTTGGCTTAAGCCCAATTTATTTGGGTTTAATCCCAATTTTTTTATATTTATGTGTGAGGTAAAATGCAATATGGCGGATTCTAATTTTTATGGTGAAAGTGAAGCTGTCACGTTCTTCTTCTTTTTTTTATGTGGAAGAAGAATAATATGTATACTGTAAGTGTATAAAAATATCAACATTTGCATGTACTTTTTTAATCCCAATTTTACCGTTTCTACGCTACTCCCAATTTAATCCAAAATACGGATTATTTTTTCACCGTATAAACTGTTAAATTGACATTTCTGTCGCTGATGCTGTCGCCCCAATTGTGCGAACTCTCGGCGCTACGCTGATGCTGACGCCCCAATTGTGCGATGGCTGTAAATTTCAATATTTTTACTTTTTCAAAAAGTTCTGAATCGTTCACTTTGATGAATCATTAAACAAATAACATAGCATCATCAAAACATTGAGCACAGTATTTTAAGACCCAGAGCTTGCAATCTGCCCCAATTTTTAACCATCCCAACGTTTAAATTATAATACATATACACATATTTTTTACATACATAATACTATAGTAATTCAATACTTACGTAATTGTGGCCATATATCTGACATGCTATTATTCCACAAACTCATATCAAATTCCGAATCTGATGGAAATAATACTGTTTCTTGAACCAAAGTTGGTTTCCGAGTAGCGCTTTTTGTCACTAATGGTAAAAATGGACAACAATGATAAGCATATGACAACGCTAAATTTTGTATTCTTGGAAACATTTCGGGTGGTGGGAATTCTCTAAGTTTTGGATTATTAAATGTTTTTAAAAAAAGAAGACGATGTAAACCAGTTGGAGGTAAATTCGGAAAAATATTGTTACCCAAATTCCTAAAATAATAAATAATTATGTTTAAAATTAAATTTATACAAAAAAAAGTTATTTTCTTACAAATCTTCCAACTGTCCAAAACCAACAAAAGCATGATCATGGATGAAACTAATCTGGTTACCTTCCATATCTCTAGATTTAAAAAAAAAATATTAAAGAAATCAATATTGAAAGAATGTGTCTAAAATGAATTTATTTATGAAAAACAAACTATCCCCCCAATTCTACATAAGAGTCTCTTATTTCTCTTACTTCTCTAAACTTTTTATCATAAGAGATTTATTAGCAGAAATTGTTATTCTACATAGCAGACGTGTGGTGATAATCAGGCGTAAGAGGCTAAGAGATTTTAAACTCACCAAAATCAGCTTATTGTCATTTGACATTCGTATGTTTTTAAATTTGTTGTTTTAAATAAGTTGTTTTTTATTGTTAAAAGTTTTAAAAAAAAGTAAATTATGGAAAATTCTGGTAAGTTTATTTTATATACCCATGTATGGTATTTATATAAAATCATTCAAACATTTCATACGAATGAAGTATGAAGTACAGATTCCTTAATGGGATTCGCTGTGAATTTCTATATTGAAAAATATGTACCTATTTAGCTTTTATTTTGTAAATTAGAAAAATAATTTTATTTACCTCCTTTCTAGCTTTTTTGCTATTTCATTTAAAATTACCAACATCAACTCTTCCATAATTTTTTTCTTTTATTAATTTTTTTTTTAAATTTTTAATTTCTTCACTTTTTAAAAACTCCACTTTTACACAATAACAATAAGAGGACCTCACCAATGACCTGCTAAGTTAATAGACTTTCGAGGTTAGAAACGTCTCTTATCTTCTTATCCAGAATACCAAATTCTCTTAACTAAACTCACCACAATTTTTAAGAGATCAGCTGATTGGTGACATCTCTTACCTCTTACCTAGAATAGCAATTTCTGCTAAGTGTCTGCTAATTGCATTTAAGAGGCTAAGAGTCTCTTAGTCTCTTATGTAGAATTGGGGGGTATGTTTCAGTTTTGCACAGCGTTGTGCACGTAGACCAAGGTAAATAGAATACAATAGGTATGATTGAGCCAGTATGAAACGAAACTTCTCTCTCTTTGTCAGCAGTTTTTATACGTCACTCAGTGAAATTATTTAAAAGGCTATATGTGTTTATGGTTAATGGTAGTGCGAGTACTTTGTTTTTGTTATACAATATTATTTTTCTCTAAATATAAATTTTAAAAATAATAATATATAATGGTTAATTGTGCAGTAGAAAGTTGTAAAAATTACACTAATAAAAAAAAAAAAACAATAAAAGTGAAATATTTTAATTTTCCAAATGAAAACTGGCATGTAAATAGAAAAATAAATAGAAAATATAAAAAAATTTCAACATAATATATTAAAATATGTATTTTTACTGTTAAATTGAATTCCTTAAATTAAATTTATGACCATAATACCATGTACTTTTCTATATACCATGACTTAAAAATTTCACTGAGTGACGTCACATATTGAGAAAAGAGAGTATACTGGCTCAATCATACCTATTGTATTCTATTTACCTTGCACGTAGACTACGTCGATGTAATCTACGTAGTTGTATACGCGTAGAGTACGTATGTAGACAACTACAGATTTTTTGACGTAAATAATGTAAACAAAGTAAACAGTGTAAAAACTGAAGCAATGGGACACCAATAAAATAAAAACAATTAAATTCAATTCAATTAATTTAAAAAAGGATGTGCTTTATTAATTTTATAGCATACAACAATTTTTATATTTATTAAAATCTCTAATTTCCATTTACATCATTATCAAATAATCTCATCATTATTCATAATCATCAACATCATTATTATTTCATTTATGCTGTATACGCGAAGAATAATATAGATAGCTATGTATTAATTTTTTTGAGCACTCAAAAGTCAATCTGTTACGATTAGAACTGTGAACGTAGCCCCAGCTAGAAAATAAACGTTCTATTTTTTGGGCGTCCTTTCTTGGGCATTTTAAATTGTTAAAGATAAATTTTACCTCACTGAAATAAAAAAAAATCCAACCGAATGCAGAAGCGAAAATCCAATGAATGACTATGAGTACTATGACTAATGAAATGAGTATAATGACAGCTTTTTGTCTACATTTTCTACTTTGTTTACCCTTTGTCTACATTGTTTACGTTGTATACGCTATACTTTACATCAAAACGTAGACTTTAATAGTTTACGTGTAATTGCATAACACTGTGCACAATATGTGTTATATCGTAATTTCAAACGTCACAAAATTTAAATCGACGTACGTAGGTATATAAAAAGTGAAAAACAAGAAAAATTCTTTATATCTTCAGATTACTCAATTATGTGTCTAAAACGGATTGTTTCTGAAAAAAGTTTTTTTTTCAATCAGTTTCTTAATTTTTACAAACTTTTTTTCAAAATTTGAAATCGGATTACATAAATTTCAAGCCCAACTGACCTAAGAAGCGTGCGCCTTTTCTTGTAACTAATACCTTAATCACACTTAAACGGTTTTATTTGTAATATTTATAACAATGTACTTACAATAAACGAAGTCTTGATATACCATAGAATGCATCCTGTGGAATGTTTTTAATTTTATTATACGACAATAATAAATCATGCAACTGATTTAATCCTTGAAACGCTTTGCCATTTAACGATTCTATCCTGTTGTTGGAAAGATCTCTGAATAAAATTAATTACTATTGTTATTGTTAAAAACTTTTTTAATAAATATTCAACTTACAATAATCTTAGTTCCTTACAAGCACTGAGATCAGGAATTTTTATTAACTCATTTGTTTTAAGTTCTCTTCCAAATAAAAACAATAAAGACAAGAAAACTTAGTAAAGAACTGTTTAATTATATTTTCATTTATACTCACAGACTCATTAATCTTGGAGAGTAACGACATAATTTCGATGGCACATCCATTAAACCAGCTCTATCCAATCTTAAAACTTCTAGAGAAATACATCCCTCAAGATCTGGGAATTCTTCGAGATGTTTAACATCTGATAAAATTCTTGAATAGAATCATAAATATTCATTAATTTGCTTTGCATTTATCAATTGGAAAATAATAAAAATTCTACCTACAATTTTCGAAGGCGAACCATATTGTTTAAAGCCCCTGATTTAATTTTCGATATAGGATTACCTCGCAAATCAAGAGCTTGCAGTCCATGCGGTAATTCCAAAGAATTTAAAGTTTGAATTCGATTTGTTGATGCTGAGCTAAAACATTGTTTTTTATTATTTGATAAATTTTATTAGTATCGTATTTTTTTATGATTTTTTTTAATTACGAGTATGTAGCATGCTGGAAGTTTAATACAATACATATTGAAAAAAATAATGTATATGCAACTTTCAGTCAAATTTATTATGAATTATTTCTTGACTTTTCATTTTTACAAGTAAATTTTTACGTTTTTAAAAATTACTTATAACCAATGTTGAAATTTTTCGATATCTGGAATATTTTGTATATCCCCTATTAAGAAAAATCTAAGCAGGTTTCAGTGACAAACTATGTACATAGTTTGGCATTTTATTGAATATTTTTTTCATGACTGTTATAGGCACTTTTGATTAATTCTTTAGTAAAACAAAACTTATTTACAAAATAAAATAGAATAAAGTTTTTTTTAAGGTTTTCTATAATTTTGGTAATTTAATAGATTGTATTCGCAAAGTAAAAGTGGGTTACAGTTTCTTCATGAATCATGGCGATGCGATGGCTCTTGATATCTATCTTTTCCAATATAATTATTCGATCGATAAGTACTATACTTTATCCAATAAGTTTTTGCACCACAGCGCTTATTTTGTTTTATTTCTTCTTTGAGTAATCACTTAAATGAGCGGGATTACACGAAAGGTTTTTTGCACGGCCTTATCACCCATTGGCCATTACGCTTTGTTAAATTACGAAAAAGACGTACGTACGTTTACACAGTCACTTTTTTACCCTAACTCAAATTCTCTTCATTCTCTTTTATACCGATTTCTTGCTTGGTATGGTGAAACCAGAATATAGGTTGTTATGTTTCATCTTTATATATTAAGATAGATCTACCGTACAAAGGCTAATCGCGTCAATTACATTTTCACTCATTTTGAGTTAGATATATTTATGATATAATATTATATAGTTATATATATGAACTAGTTAGTATGCCATACTAAACGGGGTGGTCGGGTTTGATGAGAAATTTTAAAAATTCTGCATTTTTATGTTCAAGGTCCAGTTTATTAAAAATTTGCCTATTATTTATTTTATTATAATTCATTATACGTATGTAAAAACAAAATAAGTGAGTATTTTTTACAAAATACCTTTCTATTGCAAAGAAATAGGTGTATATTATGTATAAATTTATAATAATATGTGAAACATTTTTTCAAATACGCAAAACATAATTTATTGTAATTACATGTTCCATCATATCACCAAAAACCATATAAATACCATATAGACAGACCAAAATAAAAATTTCTTGAAAAAAAATATTTTTCTCCCTGCAGATGGCCAGCCAAGGAGGCTCTGATAGAAAGAATAATTTTTGTATGAATCGAAATCAACAGTATGAGTGTATGAGTGTATAAACATATACAATAATAATAACGTGGATGTTTAGAGCCAATATGGAAATTGCGTATACAGAAAAAAAAAATACAGATCGCAAAAACGAAAAACGTAGAGAAATAATATGTATAAGCGCATATATAAACTATGAGTCAATTCATTCAAAAACTATATAGGTATACAACTTGTCCGTTAAAATAATGATCATTAAATAATATGACATAATAGATATATTATACTGTATATAGTGTATACAGAATAGATAATGTGTTTCATTGGATTTTGCAAATATGTATGTATATCCTATATACATATATTGATGGTATAGTTTTTTCTTTTCTTTTTCTTTTTGTGCACATGCATATACATCTAGTGTTATGTATACCTATTTAATACAGCATACCTACTTCAAACTTTCAAAGCTGAAATAGATGGTTATTGTTGTTTTTTTTTTCTGTTTGATTTTTCTATGTTTCTTGTTGTTGTTGTACTTTTGCTACAATGAATATGCATTGTATAATAATCGCTCGCGTAAATAAAAATTGTAAAATAAAAATTTTTAGAATAAGAATTTTGTATAGATTACAGTGTACGCTCAATAATTTTTCCCTTCTTATTTTCAACTTTTGGTTTTTTCAACACCCAAATTTCAATAGGTACTTTGAAGGTTTTTCGATGATTTTTATTTTATAAAATAAAATAAAGTTTTAATAAGCTAAACATATACTGCCTAATTTAAATCACCGATTTTTGTAGAAATAATTTATTTTATAATTTTCATAATCGGTTTTTATAATAACAAAAACTAATTTTATTACAAAACTATTTATTGTTTTTTCAAAAATAGCGTTGAAAGTTGCAAATTGGTTTCTATCCAATAATTTCAACTATTTTAAAATTTAAACAAGGCCTATTTTAATCAGTCCAAATTATCGAGCTCATACTGTATGTATGTGTAATTTTTGCTTCTTTTCTTTCAAATAAATATTAACATTAAAATACAAGTGCAAGTGAACACTTCGTTCTATTTTAAATTTTATACCCTCGAATCAATTTTAAGTAACAAAATGTAACATTTTTTGATTCTTTAGAAAAGAATGTTCCTGTGAAGCTAGGAAGTTGAAATTTGGCCAGAATATTCTTTGAACGGTCTTATATTGCATGAACTTTGAAAGGTTGAATTTTTTTCTAAAGAATTAAAAAATGTTACATTTTGTTACTTAAAATTGATTCGAGGGTATAAAATTTAAAATAGAACGAAGTGTTAACTTGCACTTGGTACTGTTAAAAATTATAGAACAAGAAAAAAATGCTAACGAAAAACCAAAGGTCGATTCTCTGTAAAATTATACCAAAATTTTCACTTGCTTCAGTAAAAATGTTGAAAAGAATAGCTAAATATGAAAAAATTCTTTGTTTTTATAGGCAGCTGACCTGATATCGGCATTGATTTTTAGTATAATATTACATACAATATACATTTTTATTTTTTTTTAATTACTTCAAAATGTCTTCTGCGTTGCCTGAAATGTCCTCATAGATTTTAATTGCTTATTGTAAAAGATCAATTATATGAGTTTTCTATAAAATACTTTTTTAAAGGACATGTGTTACAATAAAACTATAAATGAGACAATTATTAAATACTTAACAATTCACAGAATTGTTAAAGAAAATATTAAGAATGTATTAACAAGGTTGTGTACGAGTCTTCTGCGTTGCCGCCTTCATTTCAGATAAATTTAAAACATAAGGTCAGAATAATAGAAATGCGCTATATAGTTTTAAAAGTGAGGTATAGAAAAATGTACAAGTATTAAGTCTTTACACTTTTATTATCCAACAATTTTTTAATAAAATTCCTCACAAAGTGTCTTCGATGTTAACAGAGAATCGACCTAAAACAAAAATACACACATGCTTAAGAAAATAATATCACACGTACAGTATATGGTTTAATAAATACATATATTGTAATGTAAAAACACAAACACAAAAATTTTAGTTCTATGTCCAACCACTTGGGGACAAGGAGAAATCGCTAAAATGATAAAAGTTATGCTGATTTGAAATGTAACTGTCAGTAACGGACAAGTGGGCTGTCTTTATGATGTAATTATATAGTCATTGATATCACATATATGGCTACTTGTAAATGTATAAATGCAGTAAATTATGTTTTTTTTGCAAATACTTTTTTTTCATTCTCTATAACGGAGCACCTTGTATAATATTATACATATTTTTTAATTTATAAATTATTATTTTTACAATATATAGTAATATACAAATAAATCAGTGGCGGCTCGTGAAGAAATCACTTAGTGGGGCTGCTTTAAGTTTCATGGATGTTAACACTCGAATCAATGTTAACACGTTTTTCTCAAAAATTTGTTTTTTTTAATTTAAAAATATCCGAACTCTACTATAAGACTGATTTGAAATTTTTGCAAGGTATTTTGTTTATTATTCTCTACAAAACTTCTTTGACGCGAAACAGATCCTAGCAATAGGATGCGAGTTATAGTGTACCAAAAACAATACGCAATGCTGAGGTTCCGAAAGTTGTGCAGAAAAAAACGTTTTTTGTGAAGACAGTTTTCTGTTCTGTTTTCAACACTTTTAAATATTTAAAAAGCTGTATGTTTCTTTTATTTAGGAATTGATTTTAAATAAGCTTAAAGGTTAAAAAAACTTTTAAAACATATACTTTTTAAAAATTGATTATAAAACCTCTGTAACTGCGATGATATTCAAGTAAAGAGTTGTTCGAGGACGTTTCGGAAGTTTCTCAGTAACTTTCTCCGTTCTTTAAATTCATATTTTTCGAATATTTCATCATATTTAATTATTTTCAAGAAAGGAATCGATTCTAGACAGGAAGCATTCTATTCACTCATCCCAAATCCAAAAACCCCATGTAAATCCCTTCACGTTTACTACCCTAAAACTCTTTCCAAAATTTCAATTACGTCACGAGGAACACTCTTACCCACAAAGTCAAAAGTAAGTGGATAAAAAGTATATAAAAAGGATCTTAGCAAAATATAAAAATTAACAGTTTCTTAGATAAAAATTCGTTTTTTAATTTTGTTTTTAACTTTATTTTGAAACTTAAAATAGTTGTGTCAATCTAAAGTTACGTTTAAATCCTTTTTTTAAAAAAAATGTTTATTAAGAATAAAATAATATTGAAGATTATTTAAGGAAATATGTATGTATTAGTTGTTGAACTGCCCCATAGAGTATCAGTATGATCTTATAGATTATACAAAACAAAATTTAAACGTAAAACCTATCAATACCAATACCTATAGTCTATGCAAAGAGAATTTGAAATTTGTTTAACCATGTATATTGTATGTACATAGTTATTCATAAATTGTTATATATTTATATATATTGTATATTATATTATCACTTTTTTTTCCATACTGCATGTACATTGAAAAGTAATTTACACCAAATTATTTTCGATTTTTTTCAAATTTTTTTTTACAATTAATTTTAAATTTATTATAATGAAATTATGCAATTTAGGCTTAAATTCTTGGTGGGACAGTGCCCCATTAGCCCTCAAGGACGAGCCGTGTCTGAAATAAATGTAATGATACTTTGTTTTTTAATTCATAATATGTAATGTACATATAAAATATATAATTTTGAATTTAAAACGATACTACTATCAAGTAATATAGTGTATCTTCAAAAATGAATCGTTGCTTTGTTGATGCGATGCTGATGCTTGTCACAAATTCAGAAATGCAACGAAACTTTTATGATGCGTTGTCACATATTCAAAAAAGCATCGCATCAAATCAAGTATTCGAAATTCCTTGTAATATTCAGCTGTCATGTAATAGCATTGCATCGCCAACTAAAAACTTTGCGTTGTCATAGCAACAGCCAACAAGTAATGTTTTCGCATCACGAACAGAAGAACATTAGCATCACCAAAGCAGTGATTCATTTTTGAAGATACACATAATTACATATTGTGTACTCAGTAACACTAATTTGCGATTATTTATTATTCATTTTACTTTTTTTACAGACATCACATCTCGATTATTCAATCAATCAACTTTTAGCTCATAGGCGTGTGTGTGCATGAATATTTTCATTTATTTTTATCTTCTTCTTCTTTATTCATTTTGTTTTGTTCATCGAGAATATAGGGGAAAATACCCAGTAACGAGCACTTGAAGAAAAAATATTTCAATTTCTTCTGCATTTAAGTACTCACCTACCAATATTTTATTAAAAAAGTGTAACATTTTTAAATAATAATAATTTAAATTTTCGTTTTATTTTGCAACTCATTTGGATATTTCCATTCTCTAAAATTAAACGTACCTACTAAACAGAATATTTTCAATTTAAAGGCGTTACGTTGCAAAAGTTAAAGAAAAATGGTGAAAAACAAAAACAAGAAAATAAAATGAAAACTTATTAAATAAATAGTTATACCTGTTACATAATAGCAAATACATTCATTTTTTTATATTTATTATTTATAATCTATCTATATATATATATATAACTGAAATGTCCGTTCGTGTGTAGCTAATAGACTCGCGAACCCCTCGACGGATTTTGATGAAATTTTGTGTGTGTGTTGCTTATATTGTGAGGAAGGTTTTAGGCATAGTTTGATTTATTTACGGTGGTTGGTGTTGTTCAAAATTCAAGAAATTTGGAAATACATGACTTTTTGTATTGAATGTCATTTAGAATATCGTATATATGCACATTGAAAAAAAAAAATTTGTAATGAAGCAGGCGTATAAATAAAAAATAAATTTAAAAATATTTATGTTTCACAATTGCAAAAATATTTATGTTTTTTGTGAATTTGAATTGAATTTAAGTGCGGTTTTAGTGAAAATATGTAATTTATGTTTCATACATTTTTTTTGTGAATTTGAATTGAATTGAAGTGCAGTTTTTGTGAAAATAATTTATGTTTCATACTTTTTTTTGGAATTTGAATTGAATTGAAGTGCAGTTTTTGTGGAAATAATGTGAATTTTTTTCAAATAAGTTTTGAAAACCAACTGAAAATGTGTAAACTCTAGTTAATTTTTTGTACATTTTAGATTGCAAATTTTTATGCAGTATTAACAGTTTGCAATTGGTTGAAATTGTCGGTATGTATACGTTTTGCCTGTGAAAAGAATATTTTTCATACTTTTATTGGATTTAATAGACAAAAAGGGATTTTTTTTTTTTCGAGATTACATGACAGATGATATTTTACATAGAATGCGTCGCACCACTTCAAATGTAGAATTACTTATCACAATGGACATGTATAATGAAGCATTGATTATGATTGAAGACATGTGTTTAGCGATCTCAAATAAAGCATTAACACAATTAGGCATGATTTCGTCAGATCGTCCAATGCACGACATATTTAATCAAGATTTCAAACATGAAAAAACAATTTGATTACAATAAATTGAGAACATTTGTACAAACAAATACTAAAAAATTGAATAATCAACAAAAACATGCCTACGATTCAATCATGCAAGTTGTTAACGACGAAAGTGGTGGAATATATTTTTTAGATGCGCCTGGAGGCACTGGAAAAACATTTTTGATTTCGTTGGTTTTAGCAGCCATACGATCGCAAAATAAAATAGCATTGCCACTCGCTTCTACTGGAATTGCTGCCAATCTATTGGATTGCGGTCGAACAGCACACTCTGCACTAAAGCTGCCATTGAAGTTGCAGTTCGCTGAAAACCCTACATGCAATATCCCTAAAGCCGCATCCAGACTTAGCGAACGAATGCAAACAAACATTCGTTCGCGTGTGCTTACTATTTGGCCGGCATTTCAAATCCTAGCAAACAAAGGCAAACGACTGGGAGCAAATGAACAATTGTTTGCAAAGTGTGTACGGCATAGCAAATGCAAACAAAGGCATTCGCTGCTGTTTGGTACCATTCGCAGCTAGCTGCAAATCATAGCACGTGGTCATGTTTGTTTGCATTCGTTGGCTGATGTTTTTGATAATCTGGACGTGGTTTCAAACAGTAACGAACGAATGTTTCTTCGTTTGCTAGCGTTCGATAGGTAGTGCGAAGGCTAGCACATGTGCTTACTTTAGTGATTGAAAAGTTTAAGAATTTCCATATTATGGGAGTTTCATTTTAAAATATAAAAAGTAAGCTAATTATGGTTATATTATGATATAGTTTATTATGATTTTAAATTAAAATTCACTTGAAATTTTAGAAAAATATATGTCAATATAAAATTAAAATATTTATGATACAAATAGCAATCAACTGTAAAAGCACAAGTCGACAGGTAATTTTCATCAAACAAAACTAAAGCTAAATAATAAAAATTATCTGCGCTAAGTTTTCTATGCATTATACTCTATTTAACAATTAAAGTCAGTATTGTGCTTATGGAGGCAGTACCCGATTAGTTTTTTGCCTTGGTAATATTTAATTTAAAAGATTTTTCTCGATTTAAATTGAGATCTGATCACCCCACACACGAGACAGATTTATACAAACGAAATGTAAAAGAGTATAGAAAAGTATGCCTATCTTGCCTGTACTGACTTTAATTGTTAAATAAAGTATAGTTTATATACAGTGGAGGAAATTCCTATAAAGGCAGTCATTTTTTTTTACAGTTTTTTACATTTTTTTTCTGTTTAAACCTTTTAGTTATTTCTGCAACTTAGAATTTGAATTGAAAGTATTGTCTGCCATTTAAATTTAGAAAGTTTCTGGCAACTCATTACAACGTTATGAATAGTTTTTGACCCTATTTTTGGGGGGAAATCATATAAAGGCAGCAATATAATTTTTATAAAATATTTTATTTTATAAAAAAAACAAGTGTATAATTACATAGAAATAAAAGAACTGATTCGAAAAATCATTATTTAATACTTAGTTACAATCTCCATTTTTTCTCATCAATTCAAATATACATTCTGGCATTGAATGAATCAACGTTTCCAGCCGATCATGGTTAATGTTATTCCATTCTGTCCGGATGGCAATTTTAAGTTCTGATATTGAGTTATACTGCTTCCAATTAGCGTACACTCTCTTTGGAAGTATTTCCCACAAGTTCTCAATGGGGTTAAGATTTGAACTTCTTGCTGACCACGACAGAAGCCTTTCGTCTTTTTCGCGACACCAGTCTTTTACGACTCCAGCAGAGTAAACGGCGGCATTATCTTGTTAGAATATGAAGTCTACTGAAAACCGTCTGTCCCGTTCAAATTAACCTTTTTTTCGTAGCTTAAAATTGTATTATTTCACTTATCTTCCCAGGTCATGTGGTGTCTTGCAAATGTCAGCTTCTTCTCTCTATGGATCCAGGTAATAGCTGGGTTTTCACTCTTTTTTCAACTTTTAAATTTTTATTAGCGTCCGGAATTGACGATCGTCCCAATCTACGACCGATTTCTCTATTTTAGAGGTCAGCCTCCTTATAGGCTTCGATTTCGATTTTTTTCTCATTTAAATAAGGATCCCACTTGGTAATTTTGTTTAAGTTATAACGTTACTGTTAATTTTAATTAATTTCAATTTTATAATTACACTTTTTATATGAATAAATAAGTAATTGTACCTCAGTCACAGAGTGTCATTCAAAGTGTTTATATCGTGTTCTCTTGAATAACTATCGCACTATCTGATAAATTTATCAAATACAGTAAAAAAAAAACAGTGTTTTTCTTTTTTTGATTTTTTTTCCTTCCCTTTAATTTATATATAACATACAATAGATACATTAAAAATAATAATCAACAAAAAAAGTAAGTACAATTAAAATATATAACACCACACAAAAATGCAACCAACCATACCACCCGACATCACAAGGTCAACAGAAGGTCAACTGAGATACAAGCTCGACAATGGAAAACGACTTTCTATACATCAAATGGCCCAAAGTACTTGATAATGAGAAGAATAAACACAACAACAGATACATTAGAAAAAGTCTCACCCTTTCTAATAAAAAAAAGTAATTGATGCAGTAGCAAAAAATCCCATTCAACAATGCAAAAAACTGAGAAACGGCACCATATTAATACAAACCAAAAATCTAAAACAAGCAGAAAAATTAAAAAAACTGACACAACTGAGCGAAAAAATACAAATAGAAATAACCGAACACAAAATACAAGCAAAGGTGTTATATATTCACGAGACCTGATCAACGTTCCTGAAAATGAAATTCTAGAAGAACTAGAAAACCAGAACGTAACAAAAATCAGGAAAATAAAAAAAATGAAAGAAGGCACACCATCTGAGACAGGTTTAATAATAATAACCTTCTCAGTAGGCACATTACCAACAACAATAAATATTGGATACGAAAGAACTTAAGTTCAACACTATTTCTCACCACCATTGAGATGCAAAAACTGTCTAGACTTTGGCCATATAGCTAAAATATGCAAAAAAAACAAAATATGCCCAAAATGCGGTGAAGAGTACCACATAAAAAACGAAAATGAAGAATGCGATAGAACAGGAAAATGCACAAACTGTAAAGAATCACACAATGCACTCAACAAAAAATGTCCAATATTTTTTAAACAAAACAAAATACAAATAATAAAAACAATAGAAAGAACCGATTACATAACAGCTAAAAAAATATACATGGAAAGACACCCGGGAAATGTCAAAAAAACATACGCATCAATAGCAACAACAATCAAAATAACAACGTCAACTCAAACTGAACCCATCGAATCACCACAATCCACACCATCAACATCCACAACTAACCTGCCAACACTACCTACTAAAAATAACGAAATCGAAAAGCCGAGACACCAACCAGTTACAAATCTAACATTGAACATAGAATTAACACCGAAACAACCACAAGCACTAAATTAAAAAACAATCAAAATTATACCACGAAATACATCCAACAGAACAAAAAGATTACTCAAAAAATCACAAGAAAAACAACAACAAACCAGAAAAAGAGGACGACCCAGGAAAAACGAGGATATCGAATCCGATACACACACAGAAACATCAAATGATGAAGAAAATGCAATGATCTCCTAATACCAATGAACAACAACAACACACAAGACACATTTAGAATTATACAATGGAATATAAATGGTTTTATACATAATCTAAACGAATTTAAATTACTAAACCAAAAATATTGTAACAATACCTTCTGCTTGCAAGAAACAAAATTAAAAGACACAAACGAACCAAAAATTAAAAATTTTAAATGTTACTACAGAAATAAACGTACCAATTCTGTAGCTTCTGGGGGAGTTGCAATTCTTGTAGATAAACAATATCACACAGAACAAATAACACTCCAAACAGATCTCCAAGCAAATCAAAATATTTTCTCCCATAAAACTCACTCTAATAAACATATACTCAGACAAAAATATAAATTAAAAACAACTACAAGAACTCATAAACCAAACTTCAAATCCCATATTAATCGTCGGAGACTTCAACGCCCACAACCCACTTTGGGGATCAGTAAAAAGAGATAAAAAAGGTAAAGAAATAGAAAATTTTATAAACAATAATTCATTAAATATCCTTAACAACGGAAACCCCACACATTTCAACTTCCCATACAAAACCTTCTCCACAATAGAGCTATCCATATGCTCCCCAGAATTACACGAAAACATAAATTGGTACGTGGAAAATTACCTTCATATGGAAGTGACCATTTCCCCATAATAACACAATTTGACATTAAAGTAGATAAAACCACCCGTAGAAGTACCTTTAACATAAAAAAAGCTAAATGGAACACCTACCAGAAAAACATAAATTTCACAAAACCCACAACAAGTTTCGAAAGTGTAGACTCCTTCGAATCATATATTCGAAAAAAAATACTCAAATCTGCAGAAATTTCAATACATAGGTCACATGCTACATTTTATTAATAACTTCCTACTTTCAAGAACCTTCAAAGTAGCAATTGGAAATATAACATCCAGTTCAAAAACAGCACAAAATGGAATCCCACAAGGATCTGTCCTAAGCACAACCCTATTCCTAATAGGCATTAACAATATAAGCGAATATATCACACACCCTATTAAACATATCATATACGCCGACGACCTAGTAATCTTCACATCAAATAAAAACTTAGAACAAGCAACAAGAAACATCCAACAAAACATAAAACAACTAACAGAATGGACCAAGACAAACGGAATGACATTCTCAAGAACAAAAACAAAACACATGACATTTACAAGAAAATACAAAATAACATATACACCCCAGATTACACTTGAAAACACAAACATTGAACAAACAAAAGAACACAAATTCTTAGGACTAACTTTTGATAAAAACTTAAGTGGAAGACTCACATAAAACGAATAAAGAATAAAGCACTAAAAGCATTAAATATCCTAAAAATACTTGGAAACAGTAGCTATGGATCAAATCGCAAAATACTTCTTCAAATCCACAACTCCATTATACTACCAATCCTAGATTACAGTAACCAAATATACTCCACCGCAAACCATAGCACACTTAAAAAATTAGAGACAATTCATCACACAGGTATTAGAATAAGCATCGGTGCTTTTAGGACAACACCAATACATAGTCTACTCATTGACTCAGGACAAATCCCCTTAAAATACAGAAACGACCAATCGACAATAAATCTCTATCACCGTATACAATCCTACCCAAACCACCCAGTAATTAAAAGTACAGCTGAACTACAAAAGTACAAATACCAACCCATACTTATAAGGACGAAAACAATCGCACAAAATTACCAAATACAATTAGAACACAATATTAACTCCTATAAGTTCCCACAAATACCACCCTGGCTAACCCCCACAATTAACATAGATAACGAAAGCGAAAAATTTCAAAAACAAAACACTAATCCAAAATTATACCAAAAACTCTTCCAAGAGAAATTTAACATAACATACAAAAATCATACTAAAATATTCACAGACGGTTCAGTACAGGACGAAAAAACTAGCTGTGCCTTTAAAATACACGAAATAGAAAGACAATTTAAACTAAAAAACCACACAAACATTCACAACGCAGAATTATACGCTATACTTCAAGCCATAAAATACACAAAAAACATCCATGAGAAAGACTTTCTAATTTGCACAGATTCACTAAGCGCAATCAAATCAATTAACACAATATACCCTAACAACCCTATAGCAAAAGAAATAAAAGACACCATATACAACAATAAACCAAAAAAATACACCTTCACCTGGATCCCAAGCCATATCGGCATCACACAAAATGAAGCAGTAGATAAATTAGCGAAAGAAGCCACACACATGCAAAACGACCCAAACTTCAAGACAAATATAAATGACATCAAAAAATATACTGGGGAAAAAAATGGGAAAATATACAAAGTTCAAATAAATTAAGGAAAATCAAAAAAGACACCACACTCTGGTCAACCATAAACCTACTGCAACGTAAAGGAGCCACGATTATAACAAGACTGAGAATAGGACATACAAAACTTACACACAAACATCACCTAGACAAAACCCCACCACTCAAGTGCAAATGCAATAACCCCCTTACAATTGAACATCTATTAGAAGAATGCAACTCCCTCATAACATACAGAAGAAAATATAAAATCAGTGGAATCAAAGATCTAGCAAGCGAAGATATTGACAAAATAAAGAATATTATAAATATTTTCAAAGATATTAGATTATACAATGAAATATAAACCTAAATGTACGAGGGGACTAACAAAAATTCTCCGAAAATTTATGAAAAAAAAGAGCTGGGTAATTTTATTTTTCGAATAATAAAAATTTATTGTTTTATTACTTTTCTACATAATTACCACCTATTTCAATACATTTGTTTAATCTACATATCCACCTATCAAAACAATACGTAAAATCTTCTTTTTTTAACTTTTCTAATTGCTGATTCACCGCTTCGATGATCTCAGACCTGCTTTTGTAGACCTTTCCACGTAAAGGTTCTTTGATTTTTGGAAAAAACCAGAAGTCACAAGGTGCCAGGTCAGGCGAATATGGAGCTGGCGATATCTCATTTATACCTGTGAGAGCAATCAAATCAGATGTTTTTCCAGCCGTATGTGCAGGAGCGTTGTCATGATGTAGAAAGTACCTTCGCAGCTCTGCCTTATCACGTCCTTTTAAAATATTTTTGAAAACTTCAGGTAGGCAAACATTAGTATACCAGTCCGCGTTGGCAGTTTGACCTTCTTCAAGAGGTACAGATGTAATTATTCTACTCCTGCTGAAGAAAATTGCGAACATAATTTTTCGTA
This sequence comes from Bombylius major, assembly GCA_932526495.1. Taxonomy (NCBI): domain Eukaryota; kingdom Metazoa; phylum Arthropoda; class Insecta; order Diptera; family Bombyliidae; genus Bombylius; species Bombylius major. The sequence continues at coordinate 25,021,639 of OW052044.1, read as the reverse complement.
ATGATTTTTGTCGGTATGCTTTGATTGGCGATGGCCCGCCTTTAGCACTCCAAACCGACGATTGTTGCTTAGTTTCAGGTTCACTGTTATATATCCACGTTTCGTCACCTGTGATAAGGTTACCATAATTGTCTGAAGTACCTCCTTTGAATTTGTCTAGGAAAAACTCAGCAAAACACACCCTTTTTGCTTTTTATTCATCACTCAAAATCTTAGGTACCCATCGAGCACACTTTTTACTATATCCAAGTCTATCATTTTATATTCTTGAAATAGCCATGGCATTTAAACCCAGTTTGTTCGCTATCATTTCTTGTGTCAACCGTGGGTCTTCATCCAGTATTTTTTTCACTGCAGCCACATTCGTATCATATGTCGATGTTCGTGGGCGTCCTTCACAAGGCTTATCTTCAACGCTATAATACCCAGTTTTGAACCGTCGAAACCATTCATAAACAGTGTCAAGGCATGGTGCATTTTCTTTGAAAGAAACTTCACATTCTTCTAAAATTTTTTGAGGTGTTAATTGACGACGAAAACCAAAAAGTATCGCGTACCGATTTTATTTTTTACTCGGTGAAGGTAACTGATGTAAATTGTCACCACTAATTTTCCTTTTTCTCGTTTCCATGTTAACCGAATGAAACAAAATTTTGCACTGGTACTATTTACTAATTGTTCTTGCTTTATATAGAAAACGGACCTGAAGTAGTTACGGTAAATGAGTTTTTCGGAGAATTTTTGTTAGTCCCCTCGTATATATGAAATAGAATAGAAATATAAAATTATATAAAAAAAATTAGAAATAGAATAAAATAGGTAAATGTACATAATTGTAATACAACCACCATTATAATATTATAACATATACATATACAGGGTGATTCCGTTACGGTGTCCGACCGGGAAACTACGGATTGGTGGGGGGGGGGGGGGGGAAATCCCAACGGTTTCGCCGCTAGAGGGCGTTGAAGTTTTTTCGCACTTCTTCCACTAAACACCCCATAACTTTTTGCAGGGGCACTCTAGGGTCACATTGTAATAAGAAAAAATGTAGAAGACCTTTTGCCCTTTTCAAAGATACCTTACTTGCACCTCTTTTCTAAACTGTTAAAAAGTTAGAGTCGTTTAAAATCAAAATTTTGTGAATTTTTACCCATTTTTTGTGTTTAACCCTGCTTTACTCAAAAAAGGCTTAAATTAACCTTTTTTTGCAAAACTTGAAGATAGCAAATCGATGCAGAATCAATTGAGCCTTCTTTTTCTGAAATAAAAAATGAGGGTTAATTCAAGCCTTTTTTGAGTAAAGCAGGGTTAAACACAAAAAATGGGTAAAAATTCACAAAATTTTGATTTTAAACGACTCTAACTTTTTAACAGTTAAGAACAGAGGCACAAGTAAGGTATAGTTACAAAGGGCAAAGGGTCCTCTATGTTTTCTTCTAATACAAAGTGACCTTAGAGTGCCCCTGCAAAAAGTTATGGGGTGTGTAATGGAAAAAGTGCAAAAAAAACTTCAACGCCATCTAGCGGCCAAACCGTTGGGATTTCCCCCCCCCCCCTCCAATACGATTTTTTGTTTGTCTCGATGAGCCCTATCTATGGTATCCTGTTGGACCTGGATAACGGAAACACCCTGTATATAAGTAGAAACGTAAGCCTTAAATAACCTAGTCTAAGTGTTGAAAGGCTGTAAGTTATAATACAATAATAATAATAATAATAATTGTGCCTTTATATGAATTTCCCCCCAAAAAAGGGTCAAACACTATTCATTTGTGGGTAAAATTATCACGTTGTAATGAGTGGCCAGAAACTTTCTAAATTTAAATGGCAGACAATATTTTCAATTCAATTTCTAAGTTGCAGAAATAACTAAAAGGTTTAAACAGAAAAAAAATGTAAAAAACTGTAAAAAAATGACTGCCTTTATAAGAATTTCCTTCACTGTATATACATATGTATATGTTCAAAAACATACAATAAATCTGTAATATTTAATAATAATAATAATAATTCTGCATTTTACAAAAAAAGTGGGTATGAATAAAACCCTGCGAATAAAAGTTGAAGAAGTAAAAATCTAGTAAAAGTATCATATCTACTAGTTTTAATTAATTTCTGATCATACAGTAATGCTATGAAAAGAAAAAAAATGTATCTAATTATTGTTTTTTTACATTAATTTCAATTATAAATTAGTTTTTTGATAAAATGAATAATATTATAATAAATAATACATAACATATATTATATATATATAATATATAAATATATTAAAATAATAAAACTTGCACTACCAATTATTATTTCTTCATCCGTCATGTCATATAGGATGAGTGTACAGCCCATAAGAAATCATTAGAAGCATTAGATAGAACATTACAAAATCTACGAGGAAATCAAGAACTGTTTGGTGGTGCCGTCATATTGTTAGCAGGTGATTTTCGACAAACATTACCTGTTATTCCTCGATCTACTCCTGCCGATGAACTTAATGCGTGTTTGAAATCTTCAAATTTGTGGAGACATGTAAAAACACTTACACTCAGTACAAACATGCGTGTTCAATTGCAAAACGATACATCAGAAAATGAATTTTCGAAACAATTGTTGGACATTGGAAATGGCAAAATTCCAATCAATAATTTAGATGGCTTCATAACACTACCAACCACTTTTTGAAGTAAAACACAATCCAAAGAAGAATTGATTCAAAGCGTGTTCCCAAATATAGCACAGCAACACAAAAATCATGTTTGGTTGAGCGAACGAGCAATATTGGTAGCAAAAAACAAAGATGTCAATGATCTTAACACGGCTATTCAAAATGACATAACAGGTAGATTAGTTACATACAAGTCAGTAGACACCGTTATGAATCAAGATGACGTGGTGAATTATCCCGCCGAATTTTTGAATTCACTTGATTTGCCAGAAATGCCACCACATAATCTACAATTAAAAGTTGGAGCACCAATTATTATGCTTCGCAATATAAATCAACCACGACTTTGTAATGGCTCCAGACTTGCAGTGAAAAAGCTAATGAAAAACGTCATCGAAGCAACTGTTTTAAAAGGAAAATACAAAGGCGAAGACGTTTTGATTCCCAGAATTCCAATGATTCCATCCGACTTGCCATTTGATTTTAAACGACTTCAATTTCCTGTTCGTCTTGCTTTTGCGATCACCATCAATAAGGCACAAGGCCAGTCTTTGGAAGTCTGCGGTATAAATTTGGAATTTCCATGCTTTTCACATGGACAGCTCTATGTTGCATGCTCACGAGTAGGCAAACCATCGGCATTATTTGTTTACACGACAGATGGAACAATAAAAAATGTTGTCTACCAAAAAGCATTTTTTTCAGAAAAATTATTAAAACTTCATTTGAACACATTATTTTAATTAGGATAACAACTAATTTAATTTGAAAAAAATAATTTGAATTTTTGTCGTATGTATGCATGAAGTATATTTCCAGAAATCGATAGTTTGAATCCAAATCAAACTCATCCCGCCACATACCCGAAAGGGCAGAACAACGTCTGCCGGGCCCGCTAGTCTGAATATATAAATAAAAATTTTTTCTTAATATATAAGGCTATGAAAAATTATTTTAAATTTCATTGAACTGAATTTTTCAAACAAAAACAATAAAGAAATGCCATTTATTCGCTTTGTATACATAAAAAGTTAAAAGTTGGTCAACTTTTGCTGCGAGAAGCTTCGCTGCGTTGTGCGGCGCTTCGGTTATGTAACACATTACATTTAAATACACGACATTTAACTTCTACCTGTCAAAGCGAAGCGTGCTATGTAACTTCATTATAATGCTGATACGGGACTCCTCGCTCGAGGCGTGAAAAAATCCCAACTTCGCCCCACTTGGAATTAGCAGTAAAAATGTTAAAAGTAACAAAAATCTTAGAGCTAAATATATTTAAAGTTGAAAATACTATAATATATGCGCATTTAATTTCAATACATTGGGCCTTACTTATAAACATTTTTTAGTTTTAAAACTAAAATAGTTTCGACTTGGAAATCAAAGTGTACTTTGAAACTCTATACAAAATATGTTAAGTTAATATGTTATCTCTTCATTTTATAAAGAATTTGAAAGCATACTCTGATTTACAAGTCGAAACTATTTTAATTTTAAAATTAAAAAATGTTTATAAGTAAGGCCCATTATGTTTTCGAGATTGTGGCTTAAATTAAATTATAAACCACTAAAAATTAAAAACATAACAATTAAATATTTCAATAATAAAACCACTAACAACTTTAACAATTGCGAAGAAGCGGCAATAAAATGTTATAAGAAGTATGGTGCTATTATAAAGGATGATTATACTATATTTTTCAAAAAAAAAAAAAATATACAGGGTGATTCCGTTACGGTGTCCGACCGGGAAACTACGGATAGGTCTCGGCGAGGGGAACAAAAAATCGTATTGGTGGGAGGGGGGGGCAATCTCAACGGTTTAAGAGGTAGAGGGGGTTAAAGATTTTTGGTACTTTTTTCATATTTTACCCTATAACTTTTTACAGGGGCACGCTAGGCTCACCAACTCTTCTACATAATTGTGAAGGACTCCTGTGCCTTTCCATCAACATCTTACCTGCTGCTGTGTATCTGACCATTCAGAAGTTATAAGGCCTCAAAACCATAATTTTGTCATTTTTTCACAGATTTTTGGACTTTAACTCTGCTTTACTCAAAAAAGGCTTAAATTAATCCTCATTTTTTATTGCAGAAAATGAAGACTCAATTAATTCTACATCGATTTGCTATCTTCATTTTTTTCAAAAAATGCATAGTTTTCGAGATCTATCTCGACTTGGGGTTAATTTAAGCCTTTTTTGAGAAAGACAGGGTTAAACACAAAAATTTGGGAAAAATTTCCAAAATTTTGATTTTGAATGCGTGTAACTTTTCAACAGTTGGAAGAAGAGGAACAAGTAAGGTATTGTTGAAAAGGGTAAAGGGTCTTCTACATTTTTTCTTAACACAAAGTGACCCTAGAGTGCTCCTGTAAAAAGTTATAGGGTACATCGTGAAATAAGAGCAAAAAAACTTCAACGTCCTCTAGCGGCGAAACCGTTGGGATTTCCCCCCCCCCCCTCCGATACGATTTTTTGTTTGTCTCGATAAGACCTATCTATGGTATCAAGGTTAAGCAAACCAAACGGGACACCCTGTATATATATATATGTATATACGCATATGTATGTATGTATTTATATGTATGCATACATACATATGCATAAAAGAAACAATAATTTTTTTTTCAAGCTTTCATATGTTGGGTCAGTAATTTGAAGACCGCAGTATGTACATAAAATTTATTGATTCAATTTAATTTCAGGAGAAAAACAAAAAAACTGATAAAAGCAATGAAAATGGAAAATTACATTACAAACTTTTATTTGTCTAGACTCTAGACGAATACTCATGAAATTCATATAGAATTACAAAATGTCAGACGTAAAATAATTCTGTGGATTTTTTTTTTGCTTTAATCAAATTTTATTTCATTATTTTAATAAACTAAAAAAGTTAAACCAATGTAGTACATTTTCAAAATTTGAATCTATATTTAAAAATAGAATTACAATTTCCTATTGTTATAGCATTTACATATAATATAATTAGCAGCTGTGGACTGTGGTTTTTATTTCTTAATGATTGAATACATAACACATATTAATGAATGTCCTTGAAATATGTATACATGGAGGTGACATGATACTAATTTTCTGACACTAATTTTTATTATCATATGCTTTTTTAAATTAACAAAGAAAATTACACACATATGTACTTACAGTTCTTGTAAATGATGAAGTTGGTTTAGTCCTGATGGTAATGTACTTAGAAGATTATCATCTAATTCACTAAAATTATTTTAAAAATATCGATTATTTAGCTTTTCTTAAGATAGAAAATTACAAAATTTCTAAAGTTATTGTATAAGCATAAATTATTGAATTAAAGTATAGACTGTTTTAAAGTAATTTTAAACTTTGAAAATGCATGGATATTTTGTAATTTCAAAAACCAGTATAAATTGGAATTAGTTTTTTTTTTTAATTTTATTTACATCTTTGTTTATTTGGTTTTATGTTTTTATATAGTATATCTACAGCAAGTATTACTTACATGACCTTTAAATTTGAAAGATTTGAAAATCCATTAGGTACAATGTGCATCAATTGATTTCGTTTCAATAATCTAGAAAAAAAACATCAATTTTATTTTTATAGGGAGAACTTTAACATTGTAGATATGTAAATATGTATGTGTATATATGTATGTATGTATGTAAAATATTTATACATACATTTATACATATTACATTACACTAAATTTCATATATAGGTACTTACAATACAATCAAATTATACATTGGTGGAAAATCGTCTTCTGATATTATTGTCAAGAGATTATTTCCAAGGTTTCTGGAATTTATGTTAATGTTATAAAAGAAATAAAAACTTTTCTTGATTACATTAAATTTAAATTACATAAGATTTGATTTGAATAATAAAACAAAATCGAAATAATACCAAAGGGATTATAATCATATAATTTTTTTTCTATATTTTTATTGAATCGATTAAATACATACATACATGTATGTAACAAATTTATAAGTATATTATATACACATATCTGTATGTATGTATATGAAAATTTTAGAAGTTTTCCAAATTATAATATTCACATATATAATATGATATTCTTTAATTCCTTTTCAAAAAGATGTTTTAGAAATGAAATTTAATTATAAACATAAAATTAATTTACAAAATAATAAAAAAAACTAAGTAACCACAATTATTCTTAATTAATTTTTATAATTTATTTCAAAGAAAAAATTGTATAGAAATTATTAAAAAGTATGGATGATCAATCAAAAATGTTTCTTTTTTCTAACAACGAAATATTCAATTACTCACAGTGCTTCAAGTGATTTAAGTGCAGCTAAAGCATTTGTAGGTACTCGATAAAGATGATTTCCTTCTAGCCGTAATGTTCGTAAGTTCTGCAGATATTTAAAACTATCATAATCCACGCTACTTAAGGCGTTTCCATTTAACTGCCTTTCGGACCATTTGAAAATATTTTTTTCCAAAAACATTAATTTTTTTACATATAAATTAAAATAAAAATTTTAAAAAAAATACTGATTGTACCTGTACGTACATATATTAAATTTAATAAAATTATTATTTTTATATGAAGTACACATACGAGTATTTACGAGTATAGTATGTGCCTATAATTATTGACATCCCTAATATAAAGAAATTTCATTATATATTGTATTAAAATAACGCTAGAAATAAAAATACAAAAAAAGTATGAAGTAATAAATTAAGTATATGACCTCTATATAACATATCGGATACCTCTATACAGAATATTATATGTAGAATGAAAATTGACAATAACATGCTATATACGATTGTACATATTATATAGTTAAAATTTTAAACAATATAAATTAAATCATCCGCTTGACAATAAAAATTTCAAAGGGGAGTTTGTAGAAAGAAAAAAAAACAAAAAGAATATCTTTCTTATGTTCTTGTTATGAATTTTAACCCAAAGACCGAATAATTTTATTACAGTGAATTTTGATTTCATTTCAAAGTTAAAAAACATGTGAAATTTAATAATCAAAATAATGAAAATTTTCCAAACTTTCAATGAATAAAAATCATTTTTTTTTCCTCAATTCTCTTTATTTAAAAATAAAATTTGCATTCATATACATATGTAAACAATAAGGGTACTAATTACATAAAACGATCAATCGAACTTAAAATAAACGATAATGAAAACGATCACGAAAATTCGATTATCGAACTTGAATTTTATAAATCGATTTCATCGTTATCGTTTTACCGATTCAACCGTTTGAACTGACATTTGTAACATTTAAATTTAGTAGGAAACACAAAATCTTGGTAAACGTCAAATTTAGTTCTATACTTTTTGTATGAGAGTAAACATAAAAGATAAAAATTATTGTAAAACAGAAAGATGGATAAATGACGTTTTTTTAGAAGTCACGGATAAATGACTTTTTTGAAGTTGGTTGAAAAGTTTTTAATTTCAAAATAATAATGGAAAAAGCAAATAAACTAAATTAAAAATAAAGAAAAATTGATAGTATGTGTTTCTTCAAAAATGAATCATTGCTTTGCTGATGCGATGCTGATGCTTGTCACAAATTCAGAAATGCAACGCAACTTTTACGATGCGTTGTCACATATTCAAAAAAGCATAGCATCAAATCAAGTATTCGAAATTCCTTGTAATATTCAGCTGTCATGTAATAGCATTGCATCGCCAACTAAAAACTTTGCGTTGTCATAGCAACAGCCAACAAGTAATGTTTTCGCATCACGAACAGAAGTACATTAGCATCACCAGAGCAGCGATTCATTTTTGAAGAAGCACTTTTAGACATTAGTATTAAACATTGTAACAATTTCCCGTGCAACCAAGCTATACATATAGCGAGCTATGAAGAACTATAAAGATTTGCGAGAAGCTCTTTATAGAAAAAACCAAGGTTTTGATTAAGATCGACATCGATTTTAATCACGAAATTCGACGTCAGCTATAAAAGATTTCGATAAAGATCTTTATCGGAATTTATAGACCATACAAAATTTTTTTCTTTTTTTTTCATTTTTTTTTTTTTGCTTTTTTTTATATTTATTTATATTATATAAAAACAATTCAATTTGAAAAATTTACTCTTGAGATTCGAACCACGGACCTGTACCGACTATAGAGCTTATTGTAAATATAAATTGTTCGTTTAAAGACCGATAACGATTCTTGACGATTCTTTATAGATCCTTGTCCGTCTTTGAAATACTTTGAAAATCGATAACGATCAATATAGATTTTGTCTTTGAATCTCGTTATCGTCGATATCTTTATTCCCCTTTATTGTACTATATTCGCCTTTAATCTTCATTAAGAATCGATATAGATCTATCATAATATTTTTATAATTCTCTTCTCTCTCTGCAATATAATTCTCCTGAGAGCAGGATTTAGATATCTATAAAGATCTATAAAGAACGTGAAGCTTCTTTGTATGTCTTTGAAAATCGTGCAATATCTATAAACATCTATATAGTTGGACAAAGTTACTTCACGACAGGTTGCACGGGTTTATTTTATATTTTAATTTATTGATTTTTAAAAAGAAAAGAATAGTACAAATTTAAAGTATATGTACAATTCAATTCCAAAATTTGTTAATAAGATTAAGCCTATTCTGAAAGTACCAACCTGGTCGCAGTTACAATGTTTTTTAAATATGAATTTACTTTATATTTATACTCTTAATCGACTAGACTAGTCTCGATGTCTTGATCCTAATAATCTGGTGGGGGCAGCTTCAGCTTCAGAGTTAGTTGTTACAATCTCCCCCTCTGGAGCAGCAGTCGTCTCGATGCGGCGACAGGATGGAAGTTTAGTTTTAGGACGTCCTCTTCTTCGCAGCAATCTGACAGGTTGTGGTATACCGTCGTGACTACCCTTATATGGTGTGAGCGCAGAAGCGTGATGAGTTCCCAGAATAACATCAAGATTATCACGATGAGCGATCTGATATGCAGTTGCACCTACTTGTTTTACGATAGTATAAGGGATATCCCTTTTCGGTTTGAACTTGGAGGTAAACTTATTTTCAGCACTGCTCAAGGTATGCGTATTCACCCAAACAAGATCACCAGTCCTATACAAAGGTTGTGCTTGACACTTCTGGTCTTAATAATGTTTCTGCCGCATTTGTTCTTGTTCAAATAGCTAGAAAAAAATTTTCATGTATTACTGCAAGTTTTGATGGAATTTCTGCAACGAAATTATTGTTTGTTGCGATATGTCGTAAATCATTTGTTACATCATCCAGCGTACGCATGTTCCTGCCAAACATAAGGTATGCAGCTGTGAAACCAGTATTTTGACATCGAGCAGAATTCATTGCGAATCGAATAGCTGGTAATTTATCAACCCACGTGGTATTATCTCGTTCAACTAGAATTGATAACTGTGCCTTTAGGTCTCTGTTCTTTCTCTCTACTGGGTTGGCTTGTGGATGATATGCTGGTATAAGTGCTTGTTGTATATGTCTAAAAGATGAAGGAGACATTGCATAACGGCAGATACGAATTGTGTACCGTTGTCGCTGACAATTCGGCGCGGTAATCCATAGCGTAGAAATATTTCGTTGAGTAGATACGTAGCACAATTTATTGCTGTAGCTTCTTTTAGTGGTGTAAGTTCCACCCAACGTGTAGCAATATCTTCTATAATAAAAATCCATTGATAATTTTCCATTGTACAAGGCAATGGATCAAGTAAATCGATTGCTAAAACTTCAAATCTTTGTTGCAATGCAGGTGTTTGCAATAACCCTTGTGGCTTGGAATTTCTGGCTTTATAACGTTGGCATTCAATACATTTATTAACATAATTCATTATGTCTTTCCGCATTCCGGGCCAATAATATCGTGATGAAATTCTATACAAAGTTCTCTGAATACCGCAATGTCCTGCTGTTGGTGCATTATGATACTCTTTTAACACAGTTTCTCTATTTTGAACTAGAACTACCAGTTGTGCTTTATCTGTATCGCTGTCTTCCAAATAGCGATAGAGAACCCCATTGTTAATTATGTAACCCTTTTTAGTCCAATTCATGTAATTTTCATTTGGAACTTCAGCTTCGAAATCTTCAATAATTTTCTTTATTTCAGGATCTTAGTTTTGTTCTTTTCTTATATTTTCTGCAGTTTTTGATGGTATATCGATTTGGATACTACAAATTTCATGAATAGTCGGTCCTTAGAAGATAAAACTTGTTTTCATTAGCTTGTTGTAAAACAAGTGCTGTTGTTAAAGCTTGTTTTAAATGTTCAAAAGATTTTTGTTCTGCTTCGCCTCATACCCACTTGGCATTTTTTTTTGTAAGTCTGGTCAATGGTCTTGATAATTCAGCGAAATTTGGTACAAATCTCCTGTACCATGAACATGTTTGAATGAAACTTAATAATTGTTTAATGTTGTTTAGAGGACTACGGTTACAAATAGCTTCAGTTTTAGAAGTATCAGTTCGAATGCCTTCTTTTGTCAATTCGTGACCTAGATATTTAACGCTAATACAACAGAATTTACACTTTGGTCGTTGTATTGTTAGCTTAAAATGTCGCATTCGAATAAATACTTTTTGCAAGTCTTGTAAATGACCACTGAATGATTCTGAACACACTATTATATCGTCAAGATAACACAATATCATAATTTCTGATAAACCAGTTCGAAATCTGTCCATCAGACGCTGCAAGGTCGCTGGTGCATTTCGAAGTCCGAATCGCATTCTATTGAACCTGAATAGTCCAAATGGTGTAATAAAGGTTGTTTTATCACGATCTTGTTTATCAACATTTATTTGCCAGTAACCAGATTTTAAATCTAAAGTTGACATAAAATTCGTCTTTTTAGCTGCATGTAAGAGATCATCCATTCGAGGAAGTGGATAAGGATCTAGAAATGTAATCGCATTCAATTGTCTATAATCGACGCAAACTCTAATACCACCATCTTTTTTGGGGACCATAACTACAGGTGCGGCCCATGGTGACTCACATTCTTCGATTATGTTTTGTTGTAGCATTATATCTAGCTCTTCACGCAACTGGTTACGTCTTGTTGGTGATAATCTATAGGGTGCAGCAGATATTGGTTGATGATTTCCTGTGTCGATTCTGTGACAAGCATGTGGAGTTGCTTCTCCTTTATTTGTGAAGAGGTCTTTAAACTCATTTAAAAGATTATTCAATTTATTCTTTTCATCACATGAAATATCTTTTCCTTCTTCATCTCGCAATTCAATATCTATGCAAAAAAGTTCATAATCATCAATATTTTCATTTGTTCTTTTAATTTTCTTAGTACCCAAAGGGAACAGCTAGTTCGCTCTTGGGGGTGTTATCATATCAGCTGGAAAAGCATCTCGAAATACATTTTGAATTGTATGTGGTGAATACAATTGATTTGAACTATTTTCACGAGGTGGTGTTACCTCTGGAAGTCTAATAAAATTTTCACGTGTAAGTTCAGAAAACAATTCATTGGATTTTGATGCTGTTGGAACTTGTTTGTTACGTGGTAGCTTTTGTTGAAAGGTGTTTATTGTTTTTGATGAACAGTTGAAATTTTGCATGGAGTCGCTAAAGTACTCAAAAATTTTGTCCGGTTGGTCGTACAAATACCATATGTTTTGAGCGAGGTGGAGGATTATACCCGATTGCTCAAGAAAATCGATGCCTAGAAGCGTCCTATTATCTTCTGCTTCAGGTAGTACTATGAAACGTATTGGTTTTTGTCTATTACCAATAATAATGTCAACTTTTGTCGTTAAAACTTTTTGATGTTGTGTTTCACCATTTGCTAGTGTAATATTAGCATTAACAGTAATGAATTTAACACCTTGCTTCTGCAAGTGTTTATACAGAGTGATACCTGCAACACTCGTTCTCGCAGCGGTATCAATATGCGCAATACCTGGTAAACCACAAATATTTACTGGTATTGTTGGTATACTAGAACCAATTGATGTTTTTATTGCATAAAAACCAACATTCGATGGACTGTTGTATTTACCTTCTGAACAATTTGGACAATTACTTCTAATGTAACCGGGTGCACCACAGCTATAACAAAATATTTTGTTGGATTCTAGCTTTTGTTGTTGTTGTTGCACTGGTTGTTTCATCTTCTGTTTTTTTTCTTGATCCTTTTTTTTGGTCTTACATTCATTTTCTACGTGCCCATAATATCTGCAATATCTACAACGTATTCGTTTTGGTACACAACCTTTGTCTTTATCGGCTTTATCTTTTTTATTTTCCTAATTTTTTTCCTTAATTTCATGTATTGTATTTTCAACATCTCTTGCCTTTTCTAACAGTTCTTGAAAAAAATTTATTTTATCTCTTGGCACATGTTTTCTTATATTAATATTCAATAATCCATAAACATTTGTTCTTCAGTATGCCGTCCAGTCTCAAATTGGGATAACAGTGAGCGTTTTTCACAAATAAAAGTGTCCGTTGCAATTTTATCACCTTGCTTTTTCTCGAACAATTCAATGTAAATTCTGTATGCTGGTTTCACGGGTGCAAAAGTTTTTCTTAACAAATCTTTAACTTCATCCCAGGTTTTTACCGAATCCTTTACTCCTTGCCACCAAGTATTTGCAAATCCTTCAAGTATTCAAGTGAAAGAGGTAATCCTTTAAGAGCATCAGTGTCAGAGATTCTTTCAATTTCCTTATATATTGAAGTATGTAGTTGTTAAAAATTCTTCTAATTTGTCAGTGCTTTGTTCTCCTGCATATCGAGCTGTGCATTTACTGAAACTTCCTTTCTCATTTCCAGTTGAAATCGTTGTTATTGTTTCCAATAGTTTTTTAAATTGTTCATCACTCATTTGGGTAGTCATTTTCGCAGTGTGCTTTGTAGTTGTTTGACTTCTAGTACCTTTTTGTGTTGATAAATCTGTCTTAGGAGTAGCTTTTTTATTACTCGCAGTGTGCTTTGTAGTTGTTTGACTTCTAGTACCTTTTTGTGTTGATAAATCTTTCTTAGGAGTAGCTTTTTTATTACTCGCAGTGTGCTTTGTAGTTGTTGTTTGACTTCTAGTACCTTTTTGTATTGATAAATCTTTCTTAGGAGTAGCTTTTTTATTACTCGCAGTGTGCTTTGTAGTTGTTGTTTGACTTCTAGTACCTTTTCGTGTTGATAAATCTTTCTTAGGAGTAGCTTTTTTATTCGAATTTCCAGGCATTAATTTAAAAAAAATAACCCTATCTATTTCTACTTATGCGTTACTGTATATATCTTATAAATTTCATTTAACACTCCGATCTATGTTAGCACATTTTTGTACAAAATCAGATTTCAAATTGGAATATCTCTGGACCTTGTAGTCCGATTAGCTTGAAATTTCTGCAGGGCGTTCTTCTCGTCATTCCCTATATTTTGTTTTTGAACGAAAAAGATCCCTGGAACAGGGAGCGAGCTACAAGGCTCCAAAGAAAAAAACTCCTCCCATCTATGTTAAGGAAATTTTTGTAGACCTTTTTGTCCCTTTAAAAAAATATGTTGCCGTAAGAGTAGGAAGTTGGAATTTGGCCAGGATATTCCTTAAAGGGTTCTCTTCTAAACAAATTTTAAACAAAAAAAATCCGTCTACTAGGGCAAAAGTTATAGGGTAAAATGCACAAAAACGTCATTTTTCAAAAAATTAACGTTTTTTCCTCTCTACTGTGACCCCCCTTACTTTTGCACTTTTTCAGTTTTTCCTGTCCAAATATTAACTTCCTACTCCGACGGGAACATACTTTTTTAAAGGGACGAAAAGGTCTACAAAAATTTCCTTAACATAGATGGGAGGTAGTAAAATTAAAGATGGATCGGAGTGTTAAACAATGCTTTTTAAATTTTTTATAATACATTTATTAATATTTTTTTTTTCAGAGATGCTTTGAATTATTTTTATTTTTATCATAGAAAATATTTTCAAAGAAAAGAAGAAAAATAATACATGTGTATTTGAATTATTAAATAGTGCAAAATACAATTGATCACTTGTTTAAGCACATCGCTATTGTATTCTAACACAATAAAAAATACACAGTTAATTTTTATTTATTGTCTCTTTCTTTTACTAAATAAGCGTTACTGAGGAAGACCGCCAACATGCACATAGATTCTTGGTATATACACGATACTGTGCAATGCGGAATGCTTGCAAAGCACGTCGCTGTTGCACATACACATACATATATACCTATCCCTGTACACAGCGAGTAACAAAAATCAGTAATTACGCACAATTTTAATTGACACAGGTGTTCATTTGTTTTTTTTTTCCTTTCTTTTTTTTTATTCTCAATATTTTATACTCAAAAAAAATTTTTTTTTATAAGTTTTTGCTCCAACCTGGTCGCAGTTACAATGTTTTTTAAATATAAATTTACTTTATATTTATACTCTTAATCGACTAGACTAGTCTCGATGTCTTGATCGTAATAATCTGGTGGGGGCAGCTTCAGCTTCAGAGTTGGTTGTTACAACATTATTTTTACCATATGCTATATTATATGAAGTCCAGCATATTGATGTGTGAAGTTTTTTGTTAAAATTTAAGCATTTTTAATAAAACTAAAAAACAATTGACTTATTTGCATATCAAGAATATAATATAATAAAAGTAAAATTTCTTTATTCTACTTACATTTTTGAAACAAAAACTTCAACATAAATTTACTTCAGGCTCCTAAACAAAAATTTAAAAATCACAAGTTAACAAAATCACAATAAATATCACACTTTCCTTTGTTCGATAACAATTTTATGATCGTTTTACAATTCATTAAAATTGGATGAGAGAAACAGAAAAATCGATTTATGTAATTCAAAAACGATAAAGAAAACGATTTCTCCCGATTTTTCGATTGATCGTTTTATGTAATTAGTACCCTTGGTACGGACACAGAATTTTGAGAGAAAGTTTGTTTTGTGTCTTAAGCATAGTACTCAGATCGACCTGAATTCAGTTTCATGTTCAAAATACATGTAAAAAAAGGTGACTGAATTCCGTCAAGAAAATATTCCGTTCTCTTTTTGTTTTGCAGTACTGAGTTCGAGACGGAAAATAAGTTTAAATTGTCTTTGCTAAAATTTCTAAAACTTTTCAAGAGGTGGCGCTGATGATCACTCTCGCCTAATTTTACGCAACCATTGAAACAAAATAAATGTACAGACATTTATTCCGTTCAAGCGATGTGGTAAATTTGACAGTTGTTTTCAACAACAATTTGAAAAACAAATTTGAAATTTTATGGATGCTTTTTTAATTTTAAAATTTAAATTTAAACAAAAATGTCGTTTAATTTACGTTTCTCCAAATATTTCTACGTCACTCTACACAAAATTTTTCCGTGTAGAAATAAATAGTAAAATAAGAAACTGAATTCAGGTCGATCTAAGTACTATGCTTTAAATTTAAAATTCACTAAAGCATAAAAAACTCTTTTATAAAACCTGGCAGCGTCTTTTCAGAAATTTCAGAAGAAAAATAAAATCTTATATGTATAGCGGAGTAGTTCTTAAGGTGCGTTTCCACTGCGGTGACCGCACTGTGCGCGCACAAAAATTTGAAAGAAAAAAAAATTTAAACGCACTGTGACCGCACATGTTTGGCTAGGTGTTTCCACCAAATAATATGTTTTTCGTGTTTGTTAACATTGAGTGCACTGTGCGAGCACAGTGTCCGAACTTTATTATTGATGGGGACACATATTTCGTGTGCGCGCACAAGTTTCCTTGTTTCCCACATTGTGTGCGGAAACATAGCATGCTTATCATTTAAATATTTAATTTAGTTCAGTGGAAATTTATCAGTGTTTAAATAAAAAGTGAATTAAAAAATTTCTGGAGAAATTGTATAGGTAATGCTACCTTTCTTTTAATGCAGTTTATGAAGATAGTTTAAAAATAGATCCCATCCCCTTAGTAGATTTAGGAATTGCACACGAATGTCCTCAAAAGATTCCACATTTTCCGTTTATTTTCAAATTCACAAATTAGCACAATAATTTTCTCATTTGACCATAGTTAGAAATGCACTAAAAATGTAAATTCATGCAAACCAATTAACTAAGATCAATAATGTTTTTACAATGTTTTCCAAATTGAATGGGAAACACAAAAACTGTGACCAAACACAAGGAAAACATCAAAAATCCCGTATCCACTAAAATAAGAGTGACCGCACTGTGACCGCACATGTTTCCCTGTTGTTTCCTAATTTCTTTCTTTGTTTTCAAAATCGTCTCCACTAACGAACGCAATGATGTTTCTCTAGTGTGCGCGCACAGTGACCGCACAGTGCTCGCAACACTGATTTAGGTGTAGACGATTATTTCATTTTTGTGCGGTCACTGTGCGCGCACATGATTTCGGTGGAAACGCACCTTTATATTTTTCAGAATTTATTGGTATGCCTGATTACAAACTTATGAAATAAATTTATAAAATTTATGAATAAAACATATTTAAAAAAAAAAAAAAAGTATATCTACATACTTACTTAATACTGATAGAACTGAAATAAGTTCTAATAAGCTATGATCATCCTAAAAAATGAGTAACACGTTGCTTTAGAAAAGAAATAATACAATACTTACATAAATACTCGTATATCGTATTAAAATATATGCATACTATTTTGTAAATTATCTCCTTTTTTCATTCTGCGTGAAAGGTTTGTGAAAGTTGATACGGTAAACGTTTACCTTGTATATGCGAAGCTCTAACTCGCATTAACTTACTCTGTCTTGAATAAATACGGACGCATAAACCAAATTTCAAAGCGCATTAAAACTCTACGACGTTTTGAGTAAATACACTATTAAATCCGCATTTGAAATTTTAGTGCATTTTTAAAATATGCATATACACTTTCTTCTTTTTAAGTGAATTGTCATTACACTCACAGGAGTTTAACGTTTTGAGTGAGAACGAAATGTTATATTACGCATAAACCAATTAAAATGTATTATCTCGAAACGATGTTCAAAACGTTTTATCGTTAAATTTAACGTTTTATCAATATTAAAAATTTTTTAAATAATTTTTAAGTATACTTACAATGAAGTTAAATTTGGTACTCTTTTAAATGACTCTCCTGGAATAACAGTAAGGCCACAATTTTGTAATATAAGACGTTTTAGTTTCTTTAATCCTAAAAAAGCATCTGAATCAATCTGTCGTATGTAATTTTCTGAAAGAACTCTGAAAAAAAAGGATGTTCTAAGAAGATTCCATAAACATTTAGTAGTGGGTGAAGTTATTAATTTAATTTGGACTTTTTTTTGAATTATTTGTGGTAATTTTATAATAACCCTTTTTTAAAGCAAAAGTGGTAAAATTGTTAAGTAACATTAAATTATGTAATAAGAATGATATATAATAATAAAATATATGAAAAATACGTGTTTATTACGTCTTAGCTAATTTTATGATAAATGTCTCTAATAGATTTCCACCAACTGTTTATAAAACTGATGTGTATATGTATTCTATAAAAAATATATACAAATAGGTCCATCTAAAAAATATATAAATTTCAACTTTATAAAAATCTATATACTAGGTACTACTAAAATTTATACTCCGCTTTTATAAAAGTAAAAATTATAAATTAAATTTATTTTTTTCATATAGAAAATAGTGTAAAAATAAGATTATAAATTTTACACTAATTGTTTATAAAAGAACTTTATAAATTTATTTATAATTTTTACTTTATGTGTATATAAAATTTATAAAAGTGGAGTGTAAATTTTATACTCCTAGTATATGATATATTATAGATTTTTATAAAGTTGAAATTTATAAAATTTATATATATTTGTAGATGTACATATATTTATATATGTATATATGTATATGTATATATTTTTTTATAAAATTTACATCTAAATTTTCTACCGTGATATACATTATATATTATTTTAATATAGATACCGTGTATATTAAAATAATAATGTAGTGAAATGTATTAAAATGAACATAACTGTAATACTTTATTTTGAGGTATAAATATTGATTCAGCACAAAAGTGATATGTTTTTTTAATTAAACAACAATTTTAAAAGATAGATTTATATTCTTTTTATTGAATTTACTTTAAATATAATAAAGTTGGACCATCGAACAATATTGTATTATTGTATATTGAAACTTTATCAATTTATTGGTTCAATATAATGGAAATTGGGAAAAAAATTTAAAACCTACATATAAATATGTGTGAATAAATTCGTTAGAAAATGTTTGAAATTATATTTTTCGTCATATTTAAAAATTAAATGAATAATAAGAAATTTTTTCAAGGAAAATTATAATTTTCCGATTTCTTTGCAATGAGAGAGATGTTCAATTTAATCATATTGCAGCAATTCTTCATCGTTATAGTATACATATTATCATACTTTACAAATTAACCTATGGCTTTATTCAAAAATTATTACTCAACAATGATGAAACCATTTGCACACATTTTCAATAAAGAATACATTACTACATACATACATAAATAGTAGTTTCAAATATAATGAACGATTCTATGGCAACGCAAAATAACTTTATTTAACATATGTATTTTATAAATATTTAGCTAGTTAAGTTAAGAATAACTTAAACTTGTTTCATATTTCCCATTAATCGAAATATTTTTAATTACTAATATCAAAAACTATATAATAAGAAGAAATCTTACAGCTTTGTAATTTTAAAATTCAAAAATTTTTGAATTAATTATGATCAGAGAGGAAAAACAAAGGTGTTATGTATTATTTTACTCTCAGTGCTTTCAATTAAAAAATAATGGTTTGAAGCTTTTTTAAATAGATAGGTATACACAAGGAATATAGACTAAAAAGGAATGACCGATTGAACATTGCTCTAAGCTTTTAGAGGTGTGACGTCACTAGACTGAAATGTCTATAGCTTTTGAGTAAAGCTTTCGTGTATTATCTGAGTAAATGCATGTAAAATATATGTGAAGAATGTGAAGATTATCATACAAAATAATAAGGAAATAAAAACTAAAAATCATATTTATGTGAATGTTTTTTTATTTTTTTTGCTTAACACATTTTATTTAAACTGTTTATTTAAAAATTTTATATGAAAATATATCCTACACCTAAAAAATAATTCTTTGATTTTATCATTTAAATCAATGTTTTTAGATTTACTTATAAGATATTTTTTAAAACCAACACGTGTTAATGATAGAGTATTATTATTATTTTTGAATACATTTTCTAACAACTTAATTCGTCTACCCATGTAAATGACCCTATGTTCTCTCCTTTTTCGTAAAGAAAATATTTCCCCAATTTTAGTTTATATGCAATGTACCCTGCCAAATTTTGTAATACATCTTGATGAAATTCATCAGAATCATATGTGATGCAGTTTATGTCATTCTCATATTCTTCTTTATAAATCTCATCTGAGAATTCGTTATTATCATTTTGTTTGTCATTTTCGATATCATTTGTTTTTCTTTTGTTTTTCAATCAGTTTAATATATTATATAAAATTTGTTTCACAATTCAAAAATCGAAAGATATATTCACTAAATTCAAAAAATGTCAATAATAATATTAATTTAATAATTAATTAATTTACTAATAACAATTTTTCAACCACATAGGTAAATCACATCACATTAGAATTTTTAACCATTCTCATTTTTCATCCATTTGACGTTTACCAAAAGCTTAGAAGAGAGAGCTTTTACTTTCATAGTAAATCGGTCATTCCTTGTTTATCTATATTCCTTGGGTATACATACATATAAGTATGTATGTTAGGGATTTTCATTTGTTTTAATTATTATTATATTTTTGTAATATTAAAACATATGGTTTAGTGTAGTGTTAGTGGTTGAAGAAATAATTCAAAAAAAGGTAAAAGATAAACATATTGAATTTCAATAGTTTCCATCAAGTGTAGTGTAGAATTAAATAAACAATGAATTTTAAAATGCGATGATAACAAATACAAATTTGAGTGCCAAAGTGTGTTCTTTTTATTTCTCAGAAAAAAATTATATATTAAAATATAGACTTTTAAGTACCGGTATTGAAAAAAAAGTTTATGTCTTCATCAGATAAATTTTAGCCAAAGCTTGATCCTACAGTTAGCGAAAGGACTAAACGGATGAAGAAAAAGTGCTATGATTTCTATAATATTGTTTATTCATTTGACAGTTTTCATGTATCTAACGTACTTTTATAGTTCTGAAAATTGTGAAAATATTGAAGAAAGTCCTGAAGATATGGAACCATCAACATCTGGCATTAATATTGGAATTCAAACAGAGTGCGTACATTTTTGTTGTTTTATTATACAATTTCACTTTATAATAATGTGTACTATTTTTGCTTACATATATACGGCAGAGGCGATTTAGATTGCATGGCTCAATTTATTAGAAATTTACGATTTAAAACAAGAACTTAAAAACATGAAGAATAAATTATCAGAACAAACACACGTTATAAGAAAACAAACAGTTTGAAAAATCTATTGGAACAATTTTAAATTTAGGAGTAGAATTTATTTCTTACATAAAGAACGAAACAGAAATATGCATATTAATTTATTTGTAAAAAATAAGAAAATAAAAAAGTTTATAACTTGAAATCATAACGATTTTTATAATTTTATCGGTATTAAAATATAAAGCTTTTCTGTCTGGAACAAACTGTGACGTCACTACAGCAGTTCTCATTTGGTAAGAGCTCACCTTATATATCTTTCCACCATATGATATTTGTAAAAACTGAAAATCATAATGTATGACGTCATAAAACACTCTCAAAAAAATGACGTCAAAGTTAAGAGAAAATATTGAGAGAGCATAACAAAGCTTTTAAAATAAAAGCTTGGGGTACTCGTGCCAGAATCAGAACCCCAGAATAAAAATTTTTATATGAAGAAATTTTGTATGAATAATACTTCTTCTTATTATATATTTTTTGCTTATACATAATTTACCTTTTCATCTTCTTCTCAATTTTATTTTTCCTATAAGACGTGTATGACGGAATGAAAAATGAAGAATCGATATTGAAAAGTACATATGAACATATGATGATACTAATATTGGTACTAATATTTCTTATAGTTTTTTGTGGACTCAGCTTATGGTTTCTAAGTAGATCCACCAACCTACTTTAGTACCGAGCACTTATACCAAACTCAAAGTGAACTGGTACTCATTCAACTGAACTTAGGTGATCACGAGATCTTCAGCATCAGAAGCCAACACCATCCAACATCCAACACTTTACCGCTTTGTCGGATCGCACTCACGGTATTATTCTTGTTTTTTTATTGAAATAACTCTATAATTATTTTTCATTGCAAACTTAGTATACATACATATGTACATATGTTCAAAATATTATTTAAACAAAAAATGTTCCAATAGCAAAAAAAAATTTTAACTTCAATGTTAAAATTTACAAATGATACAATATAAATATTGTAATTATATAACAGTTTTTCCAAATTTAAATAAATTTTACTTACAATTCTTCTAGATTTGGCACCATATTAAATGATCTTGACAGCAGTTTTGTAATATTATTGGCTCCAAAATCTCTGAAATAATAATAAAAATAAAAATAATTAGGAAAGAGAGGTATAAGTTACCATATAAAAATAATATGTTACATATTTTCATCAACATTTCGAACAACAAATAAAATTTGCTTAATCAGATTGCAACAGTACCAATTTCCTACAAGGTCCTTGACAGGAGAAATAACGGTTTTTGTCACGGTATAAAAACACTAAGGTAAGCCGATTACACAAAAAGCTCTTTTTGGTGACGTCATCATTTGTAGTTAAAATAAAATGGAAAAGAAGTATGAATAAAACAAATAATGCATATAATTAACAATTTTATTTCAAAAACTTGTTCATTTTCTTCTTCTTCTTCTTTTCTAATTCATTCAAATCTTTATTTTTGTTTTTTGACCTAATTAAAAAAAATATTCTACATTTAAAAAATAATTTCCTTACATTTTCGTCTAATGGAATATGTTCACTTGCTTTTAAAAAATTTTTCAAAACATTACGATTTTCAACTATTTTATTTTTCGATTTTAAAAATAATTCTTCGCATTTGATTAGTGATGATAAAAATTTTTCCGAAGGCTTAGTTAGTCCTCCTTCAGAAAGTTCGTTAACCCATGTCCAATATGTATTATTTTTGTCCGTATAATTATCTCGGTCTACATTTTTACACTTTTTTATAATAAATCCAGCTAAATTTTCAAGTGCATCTAAATGTAGTTCTTCAAAATTAATTTGTTGATCGTTATTTTCAAAAATTTCCGAAATATCAAAATTTTCGTTCTCAGTGTTTAATAATATCTTACTAAAAGCCTTTTCTGTCAGCATTGATACCTCTTCCGTTTGTTCCTCATTGTTTTCTTCAATATTTGAAGAACTTAAAATAGCTCGATTTTTCCCTATATATGTAACAGAAAAAAAATGATCAACTGTTTCAATTTATATTTATTGATGCTTTATGTATTAGTACCTTATATATTAGTATATTATGTATTAGTACCTTATATATTAGTATATTATGTATTAGTAACTTTACCAACGACACGAACAGGTAAAACCAAAGTGATTTTAAATCAAAACATTGTATATTTAAATACTTAGATTGCAAAAAAACAGGACAATCACAAACATGGATATTAATCAAAAAATTCCCTTGAGCTTACCTAATAAAAATGATCTTAATCGGTACTTAAATTCTAAATTAGAAGGATGATCATAAAGACCACTTTTAGCGCGAATTGTAGCAAAGAAATTTTCTAGAATGTCCTGATTGAGTCTGTTTGTTAAGATAAATTCGACATTATACCTTTCATTTAAATAATTAAAAAGTTTTCTTAGTGAAGAATTGGTAATTTGTATTCCTTTTTGAAATGGGAGCATGGACTTTCTTTTAGGAGTTGTTAGATTAAGCATTAGATTATCTAATTCATTTAAAATTTTATTTTGTGTGTCTATGGCTAATCCGTATGCCTTCGTTCTTTCTCGACTATCAACTTTTATAACTTTTGAGTTCAATATATCAAACCAATCGTTGATTGATTTGATAAAATTTGAGCACTCGAGAACATTTTTTGATTTTAGTTGTTGTCCCGATTGTAAGCAGCGTCTAAGACAAGAAGCAACAGAGTGGGACATCAATTGAGCTGCTGTTTTTACTTTTTGTCTGGCAGGACCTTTCACGGTAAGATGACTTTTCGAAATCTTACTAATTATCCTTAAATCATCTTCACCAAGTTTATCCAATATTTCTTCAATAGGCTCGAATGTTATTAATTTATCATCAATTATAAAGCCGTCGTCTAAAAAATGATTCCTAATTAGCTTTAGAAGATGTGGAGCATCGGCAAAAACATATATGTTTTTATTATTGTCAGCTGGATTCTGAAACCATGTATTCGTAATATTGATACAAAGTTCTTTCCACAAATTTTGATTACTAGTGCTCATATCAGACACTATTGCAACAGTAGTATATCCAATGTTATCAAGAGCAACAATGATCAACAATCAAAATTATAAAAAATTGGTTGCTTCCAATTTTCTATTAGACCTCTTGCCATAACTACTTGTACATTTTGTGATGGCTTAAGTATCATATCAATAGTTTTATCATATTCATAGCTAGGCTTAACAGCCATTTCATCAAATGATAAAACACATAATTTTTGTCTTTCTGTCAAATTTGACTGCTTCATTAAATAAAGCACTGATGTTAAAATGCCTGGTTCAATTCTTAGTTCTGACCCCCATTTCTTAAGTGTGCTTACACAAGGTAATGGATACTTTTTTTTGTATAAATATCTATAGCATCTAGGTCCTGCAGAATACAAACACACTGCTGAAGATATGTCTTCTAGATTCCATCTAAAATTTTTCTTTTGTGGTGTTTTTAGCTTTTTTAGCTGACCGTCACTAAAAATTTCTTTTAATGTGGTATCCATTATAATTGATTCATTTTTCAACCTTTTATTTTCATTTTCTAAACGCAAACATTCTTTTTTCAATTCATTAAGTTGACGACGTAGATCATATACTTCGAGGATGCAAGCACAGTCAAAATCTGCCCTAAAAACAAAATTACGTATCATTGATGTCAATATAAATTATTCAAGTATAAGTATTGTACTCTGTTTGAATTTCAGTGTCCACCAGAGATTTTTCTAATATACTATTATTATTATCCTCTGGTGTAGGATTAGGTAACTCCTGTAAATCTATATCCATATCTGGATTTTTATTTCTACAAAGACAATTTAAAATTACCTTGAAATATTTAATTTATAAAATTATATAATAACACATACTCTGATTCGATCAACAAATTTTCTACTTCCTTTTTCCTAATTCTTTTCACTAGTCTCATTTTTCTTTCTGCAACATTTTTATTTATTTCAAAAGGCAACAAAAGAGTTGGTATAGCAGAAGCCGTCAATTTTTTTTTTTTTCAAAGGTATATTTAGAAGTCGGTCTTTTAGTTCATAACTTTCTTCATCAAAGTGTACAGAACAAATTTTCGCATACTTCAAATTAATATTTTTCTTGTTACATGCGTTTATCCACATTTTGCACAACTTTGAATCTTTGGGAAACTGATGAAATTTAATGTGATTTTCTTTATTTTTTTCTATTGAATTATTTTTACAGTTTTTCACACTACACCAGACCATTTTTATTTAAATAAATAAAATTCTGCACACCAAACTAATATTTCATAAAAATTATATAAAAATATTCCACGAATTACCATGCAATTCACTGAATTCGATTGATATTACATTAATAAAATTTGAAAGTTTACAAACAATTAGTCACAAATGTCAAATTAAAGCTTTCATGGCGATTCAAGAAGAAGACTTACATTACCTTAGTGTTTTTATACCATGGGTTTTTGTAAAACATATCGAATTTTCCTAAAAAATTACAAAGTATCGTTGAAAAATGTCACATTGAAAAAGCTCACGCCCACGTGAACGTGAATCATTTCACTTTTCAGTTCGTCGTAATTTTTCAGTTTTGAAGTTTCGTAGTTCAATTGGCATGAACGACCATTTCAAATTACTTTGTATATAGTTCACTTTTTTAAAATATGGTTTTTTAATTTTATAATTATTAAATTAAAGGTTTTAAAGTAGTTGATTTAATAAATTACTTTTATTAATAATTATTATTACTATGATCATATTTTCAAATATATATATGTTAAAAAATATATTACTACAAACTGAAACCTGAAATGAATCTCCTAATTGTAAGAAACTATAAAATCAACATTTTCCCTTTTAAAGTTAAAATCATAGGTCATATTCGAAATTGCATACACATTTTAATTTGGCAAGCCTTAAAGTTTAGAAATAAAGCTATAAGTAAAAAAAGTCACTACATATTTAACAATGAAATTTTATTAACTTACAATGACATAAAATGATAAATAAACTTTTTTATAATATTAATTGAAGTAAGAAAGACGGAGCATGAAGCACAAGGATTGATTACGTCAAAGGTCAAACATTACAAACATATAGTATGTACGTATTGCAAAGAAAATGCTTATTTGCATGAGATTTACTAGTCCAAAACTTGTATTCACTATTAATTCTGTGTTGTTAAGGCATAAACGCTTAAGTCGAAACGAGTAAGTCAAAAATGAGTTTTTCAGCTTATGTTATTCACTAAATCACTATAGTGTAATAATGGCTGTTTTATTGAATTTCGTTTAACCAAATAACTACACAACCTGTTAAATATAGATTTCCATAAAAAAACTTCTTATAAGAATAAGAACAATAATACAAATTTTACGACATTCTTGGGTTAAAATTCAGTACTGACAAATAGAAAAAGTACATATTTCTCTATATTGTAGAATTAATAACATTATGGATGGGTATTTATGTTATGAAAGAATGCCCAAATTGAAATATATTTTAATCAAATATTTTAAGAAATTTAAGTTCGAATGACATATAATCTGGTTTTTTCTATATCTATATACATATATATAAATAGTTTCACTATGAGTTTTAAGTTTAAAGTGAATAGATGATTTAAAATTAAAAAAATAGCTGATAGTGACATTTATATAGTGTTATTTATATAATGTTTATAAATAAAAGAATGTCTGTAGAAACAAAGGCGAAAATTCAAATTTTCAAGGAAAAATGTTGGTCAAACTGCCAAATATGAAGAAAAATAAGATTTACAAAAATATAAATTACTAATGGCCAGTTCCACAGTCAAAGTTTAAACGGAGTTTAACTCTTAAACTAAGTTTAAGCACTTTTTTCAGTTTCACAGTGAACGCTTAAGTGTTAAACTGAGTTTAACTTAATCCGTACGAATTGAGAGTTTAAACTCTATTTGAGGTTTAAGTAAAAGTCAAATATAAAATAAAAAAAACAACTGCCATCTATCTATCTGTTTTGTCCCTAAATTTATTATAAATTGAAATTTATATGAAAAAATTTAAAATGTCACAATAATTGCCACTGCCATCTAGCGGCTATACAATG
Source organism: Bombylius major (assembly GCA_932526495.1). Classification (NCBI taxonomy): domain Eukaryota; kingdom Metazoa; phylum Arthropoda; class Insecta; order Diptera; family Bombyliidae; genus Bombylius; species Bombylius major. Next base: position 24,994,358 of record OW052044.1, on the reverse strand, counting down.
ACATCTACAAGTTTCTCAGGTTTCAACCTAAATTCATTCACAATGATAGGTTTAACTAAAGACAGTTAAACTACAAATATAAATTGACTGAGGAACGAAAAAAAATTTAAATGAAGTTTAAACCATGGTTTAGGTTTAACTTAAACTCCGTTTAAACTTTGACTGTGAAACTGGCCATAAATGTTTAAAAAAATCGGAAAAACGAAGTCATTCGCTACAAGAAGTTGTCAGAGCAGAGCCATTAACGTAAGACAACAGGACTTCAAGATATTCTACTAAAACAGATTTGTTGAAAAGATTGATTTGCCACATCAGAAAAGATTGAAAAATAATATTTTACTATGCCACCGGCACTGGTGTGTCTATTTCTTTACCGAGACAGTTCTATATCGGCTGCAATAAATTTGATTAAACTCTTGTCTTGTCGTGGAGCAAAAAAGTAACAGACTGAACTGGGCGAAGGAACATAAAAAATGGACAGTTTCAGATTGGGTGAGTGTTATTTCCTCCGATAAATCCAAATTTTATTTGATTGGACGCTTGTCTATAGAGTTCATCGGTGAAAGTGAAAGATATAAGAAAGAAAGAACCCTATCAGCTGTTAAACATTTACTATACATAATGGTTTAGAGGTGCGTTACTTCAATAGTTGTTGGGCCTCTAATTATTTATTTAAATTAGGAAAATAAAGTGTAATGGCCAGTTCTTCAGTCGAAGTTTAAACGGAGTTTAACTCTTAAACTAAGTTTAAGCACTTTTTTCTGTTTCACAGTGAACGCTTAAGTGTTAAACTGAGTTTAACTTAATCCGTACGAATTGAGAGTTTAAACTCTATTTGAGGTTTAAGCAAAAGTCAAAAATAAAATAAAAAAACAACTGCCATCTATCTATCTGTTTTGTCCCTAAATTTATTATAAATTGAAGTTTATATGAAAAAATTTAAAATGTCACAATAATTGCCACTGCCATCTAGCGGCTATACAATGACATCTACAAGTTTCTCAGGTTTCAACCTAAATTCATTCACAATGATAGGTTTAACTAAAGATAGTTAAACTACAAATATAAGTTGACTGAGGAACGAAAAAAAATTTAAGGGAAGTTTAAACCATGGTTCAGGTTTAACTTAAACTCCGTTTAAACTTCGACTGAAGAACTGGCCATAAGTAAAGTAAAGTGTACCAGAGCTAAAAAAATTTTTGTAATCATTTTTCTATTTAGAAAAAAAATTTGTTCGTGAAAAAACTTCGTTAAGTGTGTTTTTCATATAAAACATTATGTAAATTACCTCTATATCTATTGTTAGAAATGGATTAAAATTCTCTAAAAATGTTTTTCCTGCTTCAATAATTTTTGCTAGAGGTTTGCTTACATACATATGTACATACATATATTATATATACATTTTGAAAATTGGAATAATTTTATTTTAAATTATTTTTAAATTGAAATTGAAATTATACTTACAAATTAATTACTTCTAATGGAATGTCTCTAGGTATTTCAGAAAGGCCAATTCCTTTGCAGCTTAAAATAATTTGTTTTGTATTTCCAGAACATTGACAACTACGAAGTTCCCAAGCAGTACATATTTGTTTGATTGTTTTTATATCAAATACTCCAAACTCACGCAGAGACTTTTCATAAAGCTCTTTCGCTTCACGTTCAGGATCTGATGAAGGAATCACCACAGATTCTCTTATCATTCCATCACTGCTAATTGAATTTTCACTAAATGTTAATATTGATGGAAGTGTTGTTGATTGAGAATTTGTAATAGCATCAAGACACACAACTAGCATTAAAACTACATAACTTTTTATTAACCAACATGTACAGGATTGTTGAAAGGCTCGAATTATACTTCCAGCCATGCCTTAAGGCGTTCACATTAAAAAAATACTTATTTTTAATTCACTTTAATATATCAGAAAATTAAAGCATTTTTATCATGAATTAATTCACTATTAACAGTTTTATAAAATAAAATTATTTTTAAGTTTTTATAATTATTTATTATTTCAACAGTAACAAAAGTCACTGGTAAAATTATGCGAGCACACATTTTCTACGTAACTGAAAGATAAAAATTTATTTTTATTTTTCTCTGATGGACAATATTATAAGTAAATATGTATGTTTACATAGTTTTTTATTTGTTAAATATAACTATTCATTCATATGTATGTTACAATACGAAAAACAGAGTGAAATTTTACTATATTAAGATGACTAGTCTTTAAATTTATTTACTTCGTTCCGATGAGATTTCCAAAAAACCAAAACAATTCAAAATTGGTAGACAAAAGCTGTGTTTTATTGAACCCGAAGAAGTTATAATTATTCTGAGATTTCTCAATTCCCTAATTGATAAGCACGTTTTTTTTTTTTGCAATCATTTATCTTTTTTATGCGACGCATTAATTCGCATAAATCAAATTTCAAAACGCATTAAAGCTCTACGACGTTTTGAGTTAATACACTATTAAATTCGCATTTAAAATTTCAATGCGCTTTTTAAGTGTGCATATACACTTACTTCGTTTTAAGTAATTGTTATTGGGTCATTCTCGCTGAAGTGAAACCTCTTAGTGAAAATTTGAAAATTGAAAGAAGTTATTACTGATTTGAACAAATCGTAGAGAAGACATCTAATTTTAATAATTCATATAAAAATAAAAGAAAAAATATACATATTTAAATGATACAAATACGAAACGTAACAATTTTGACTTATAACCAACAAAGTTTGATAAAATCTTTAGAATAAAGTAAGAATGAAAAAAAAGCATTGGATATTTTTTTCTAAAAATCTAACTGCATTAATATTGTTCCTATGGACTTCTCTGATTAAATTTATTACAAAGTTTGAATGACATTTTTTTTATTTGACTATGATGTAATTTTAAAGTTCAGTCCAAATAATTGTAGTCTGCGTTACGTACGAAAGCGAAAAAGTTTAATTGTGTTAAGAAAAAAACTCCAAATAAGTAAAGGTTTTATATTCTCTTTTATTATTATTAAAGGAACGTCATGACAAGAAAAAAGTAATATCAAAGATAATTAATAATGGCCAGTTCCACAGTCAAAGTTTAAACGGAATTTAAGTTAAACCTAAACCATGGTTTAACCTTCATTTAAATTTTTTTTCGTTCCTCAGTCAATTTATATTTGTAGTTTAACTATCTTTAGTTAAACCTATCATTGTGAATGAATTTAGGTTGAAACCTGAGAAACTTGTAGATGTCATTGTATAGCCGCTAGATGGCAGTGGCAATTATTGTGACATTTTAAATTTTTTCATATAAATTTCAATTTATAATAAATTTAGGGACAAAACAGATAGATAGATCGCAGTTGTTTTTTTAATTTTATTTTTGACTTTTACTTAAACCTCAAATAGAGTTTAAACTCTCAATTAGTACGGATTAAGTCAAACTCAGTTTAACACTTAAGCGTTCACTGTGAAACTGAAAAAAGTGCTTAAACTTAGTTTAAGAGTTAAACTCCGTTTAAACTTTGACTGTGGAACTGGCCATAAGAAGTAGATATTTCAGAACAGAAAAGCTTTAAGCACTGTTGAAAAATAAATTTTTAGTTCTAAATCTGTTCATAGAGCGAACAGACAAAAAGGGATCGCTTAAAACATTAGATTTAAAAATACGTTATGACCATTTTTGCAATAAAAAAAAAATTTAACATACACAAAAATCCTCAAAACTGTAATTAGACATTTTTATATGGAAAATGAGGACGGAGTAAATGTGCATGACATCATCATACAATTTTGTTGTTGATGTTGTACTATATGAAAATTTATAATTAATATAAACAAAAACAACACACATATAAAAAAAAAATTGTTGTTTTTTTTTTTCATTTTTCAAGTAGCCAACCAAGGCCCATATTTACGAAAGCACTTGCGATCGCAAATCGCCACTTACCATCGCAAGTACGTGATTCGGTATTTACAAAAATTTTACAATCGCAAATTTGACATACTGCTGTGGTAAAAATGTCAAATTTGCGATCACTGTTAACATGAATTTGCGATCGCAAAAGTTGCGATTAGTAAATTCCACTGCAAATTTACAATTTTTTTATAATACCGTATTTGAATTTTGTTGTTGCTTCGTACCTTAATACAAAATTTATTGTAAACTTGAAGTCACTGTTTTTTTTTTCAATTTTGTGTTTTTCCCACTTAGCATATACAAGTATGTATTTTTGTATATGTGTCTATTAGTTGCAAAAGGGGTCTTCGTCATGTTAAGTCATTTTAAGTTATTAAGCAAAATTGTTTCTGAAATTTGACAAAATGTACTGTTTTGCGACTGAGCTCATATTTTGACGATCAAAATACAGAGAAAGAGGTATTTTTTTTCTTTTAAAAGTAAAGTAAATAAGTATATTTTTAAAAGACCTTTCAAATGACGTATATAACTCATTTTTTTCAAAATATGGAAAAGATCCGTTTTGCAACTGATAGACACATAATATGCAGATTGTAGTTTATACAGTAGCGAAAAAAACGCATGACTCAAATAATTTTCATTTTTCTAAAAAGAATTTATTTATTAAGCTGTATTATAGAATCATGTACGGTTTTTCTTTTCTTATAGAAAATACCTTAAAAAAACACACATACTTAGTTAAAAAACAAACCATCATCCATCCACACCAAAATTTAAAGATAGTATCGAGAAAAGTTTTTAGAAATTATTAGTTAGGCGACTTTCATGATCGCTACTGTACATATATTATAATGCACATACAGTACAGCCAAATAAGATTGGCGAAAAGTCGCGCAGGTGGGAAAAATTTTAAAAATATTAAAAATATCCTTTCATTTCCCCTTTTTTTAAGAAAAAAGCAAAAGAAAATAAAGATTAAATCTTCCACTCAGTAAGTATAATGACTAGCGATCATCTATCGCACACACAACGCATATCCTCTTTTTAGCTGAAAAAAATAACAACATCCTACCATCCGATGTTGTTTGTATGACGAATGCCACACTACTGAAAAAAAATTTAAAGGAAAGTGAAGAAAATATAGAATAACAAAAACAATATGAGTGATCAGTGATGATAAGTATCCTTTTAAAATAGGAAATTATTATGAATAAGAAAATGAAAATATATGTATATAATAAATTCCTACTAAAGTAACAAAATGAGAATTTCTCTTTTCAAAAAGGATTTTTGTAAATGTGATGCTTACATCACAGTGAAATTTAAGTGGAAAGGATACGCAGATCCTACTGCGCACACTTCCCCTTCGCCAATCTTATTTGGCTGTACTGTACATTATAATGTTAACACTTTGCAAGCATTAGCGATTTTCTAATTTTCTAATAATGACTGTGATCATCTCCCGGCTGCAAGGTTTTAATAAAATTTTATAGGTACACCTAATTGATCAAAATTTGTATAGTCCAACATATCTAACTACCTCACATTATGTAACATTTTGAAATATAAATATGGGTAAATAAAATGTATTTAAATGTGTATTGTAATGTTGTTAATTAGGTACTTGAATTGAAAACAAAATATCTCAATTCCCTTTTTCATTTGAAAAAAAAATATATATCGTCGCTCGGATATTATCTTGCCGTATACGCCAAATTTAGTTATTTTGACCTTTAAGTGGCATCATATATATTAAACTATGCAGAATTCGCTGGTATTAATAATTTTTCTCTACGATAATTATTTTACGAGATATTAAAGATTAATTTTGCCGTATATCCGCCTTTTTTTCAGGTTTTAGATGTTATTGTGCCGTATTACATACAACAATAACTCTTGCGCCAAAAATGTCATATAAATTTAGATTTCAAAATAAAATGTTTTATTTTGCCGTATGTTAACGATTTCATGCAAAAATCGGTTTTATTTTGCTGTATGTGCAGTGTTTGTTCTACAAACAGCATTTTAAAACCAAACAAAATATGGCTTTAGTTTGCTGTATATACGATAGTATACATACACATTAATATTAAATACAGCGTAACACTGTGAATTAATAATCAGTTGCACTTTGTCAGTTGAAGCGTAAAGATGTCTATGTCATCCCCGTGTCCAGATATTTCAAATGATATTTTGATGTAAGGTGTTCTATGTTTTGATGTTTTGAGAATTTTTTTTTAGTTTATATATATTTTTAGGCAAATGGATGAAATATTGTCACCTCAAGATCAACGTCCAGGAACATCGAAAAATGCTCTTATGTAATGAACTATAAGTCGTACTACTATTTATAACCGTAATTTATTTATATAAGTACTATTTAAATTTGCAGGCAACTTGAAAAAAATATTTTGCATGATAAACAAAACATAGATGACATTTCATCAACACCAGGAGATTTTGGTAATACACATACATATATGATTATTTTTTTTATCGTTATCTATATGCATAGTAAAATATTCCATATGTGATTATTTAGACAGTGACGATTCTCAGCAAGATCCTAATTGGCGTGAAGAAATAAGAAGCATTCCATCTGGTTTTACAACAGGTTTATTTCAGCCATTATTTTTGATTTGGATAAGAGTATATTATTATTATAAATTATGATTTTTTTTCAGAAAATGAGTCACCCGGAACAAAGTTAACTAGAAAAAAAAAAGCTATGCCAAACTTGTGGAAAAACAATGTTAGGAAATTATTGCGACAATCGGGAAAAGAATATGTAAATACAAAAAAACTAATTATCCCAAAAAAAGTTGTAAAACCAGCTTGTACTGCAAGTTGTTTTTACTTGTGTACCAGAAATTTTACCGAAGAAAACCGTCAAAATATACACGAAATATTTTGGGGTCTTTCTGACAACGAAAAAAATGCGTTTTATTCCAAATTTGTTAGAAAGAATTCTGTCGAACGACGAAGAATTGAAAATTCGAAGAGAAAGCAAAATTCTTTTAAGTATTATTTTGAAAATAACGATTCAGTTTATCAAGTCTGTAGAACCTTTTTCTTAAACACGCTAAATATTGATGAAAAACGAATTTATTATTATTTTAAAACACTTCATGAACCAAAAAATGGCATTCCACTTCCTAGACGGCAAGGAAAACACGTCAAAAGAGTTACAAGTGAAGATCGTATACAGAGAGTTAAAGATCATATAAACAGTTTTCCTTGTATTGATTCTCATTATTGTAGAAGTACTACTGAAAGAAAATATTTAGATCAAAATTTATCAGTTAGCAAAATGTACGATTTATACAAAGAAAATGTCTCTGACCCAGTATCAATTGACGTGTACAGAAATACCTTCAATTATTCATTCAATCTGTCATTTTACAAGCCAAAAAAGGATCAGTGTAATCGATGCACGCTTTTTAAAAATAACAAAACTGCTTCTTCAAATGAAACAATGGAATATTATGCCCACATAAGTGAAAAAAAAGCATTAAAGGTGGAACGAGAAATAGACTGCAATAACATAGATCCCAAACATGTTATAGTTTGCTTTGATTTGCAATCTGTATTTTCATTACCGAAAGGGTTCGCATCTATTTTTTATTATAAAAGAAAAATTAACACTTATAATTTAACAGCAACCGCATGCTATCACAATGGAGAAAAAAAAAGTTATTGTGCTGTGTGGGATGAAATAAGGAGTGGAAGAACTGATAATGATTTAGCAAGCGTGTTGGTGGTAATTCTAAGCAAAATTATCTATCCGTCAATAACTCGAATCACCCTCTGGAGTGATTCGTGCATACCACAAAATAAAAACCAAATAATGACAACGGCTATAAAGTGGTTTATGAATAAACATCAACAAATTGAAGAAATTGTTCAAAAATATTCTGAACCGGGACATTCCCTCATTCAAGACGTTGATACCGTTCATAGTTTGATAGACCGACATGTTAAAAATGTAGAAATACCAAGCATCCTATCTTTAATAAAATTACTGAAAGGAATCAAATACAAAGGACAGCAGCTGATTATCATACAAATACAACCTGAAGATTTTTTATTGTTTTCAAAAAAAGCAAGTTATCTCAATTATCAGGTAGTTCCGTATTCAAAAATTAAGTTTTTGAAATACAAAAAAAACGAGGACTACGTGGTATACTATAAAGAGTCAGCACAGCATATAAATTATACGAATGTATCTATACAATTAAAGTGTACTAGAAAAAATTTAGGAACACCAAAAAATTTATTTTTGCAATATATTCCAATAATTGGAAAGCCAATTGTACGTAATGATAAAAAAAAAGATATTCAGTCTCTAATGATATTCTTGCCAGAAGCTGATAAAAACTATTATGTATAAGACTTTACTTAATTAATATTCATTAAATTTTAACAGTGATGTGTAAAAAAGCAGCCACGGAGGCACAAAATACTTGAAAACTTTGTTTTTTTTTATTATTGTTTTGTTTAATTTAAATTTTTTTAAATTTTTTAGGACTGATGAAAACAGCCATGAAGGCACAATATATTCGACCAAATGTTTTTGTTTTATTTTTGTTTTGTTTATATTTAATTTTTTACATTTTTTGTTAATTTTTTTTCTTTAATAAATGAATTAAACTTCTATCGAATACTGGTTTTACTTACTTACATTTTACTGGCAAAATTTCTTACGTGGAACACTGTCTTTACAGATTATATGAATTTGCGTTTTACTGTAGTTATTATGTTTCTATTTTGCCAATGAGTCTCAATTCAATATAATATTTCTTTATAACTTGACGTATATAGGAAAAACTAAGTAATATTAAAGTCAAAAATTTTGTGATTTTATTTTGCCTTACGTGCTACTTTCTCATAATTTTTCTTCGAAAATTCAAATACTTATCTCTGTAGTAATGTACTTTTTTGTCTTAATTAGAAATAAAACCTTTAAAGCCAATCATAAATGAAATTTTAAAAAAATTTATCGACTAGTTTTTTTTAATTCTTCATTTGAAACTTAAATTGCGTGTATCTCAAATTTGTAAAAATGGCGTATACGGCAAGATATTATCCGAGCGACGATATGTAGTTACATAAAATAAAAACAAAGAAAGCGGGATCTGGATTCTGGATTTCAGTAAAATTTCTCATAGCTTCAAAAACTATAAAAAAAATAAAAATAATTGGATAAATTTTTCATATTATGTATCATGCATTCAATAATCAGAAAACAAATTCTAATTCATATTCCTATACAATACAATATATTTACATACACAATGTATGTACATTGTACATATTACATATGTACATTTTGATATTCTATGGATGAGAAAATAAAAAATATTATACTAAATACTAACCGATGAAACAAATTTTAAAAAAAGAAGAAAAAAAAACAAATATTAAATGCAATGTGCACAGACGGTAAACACGCATTTGTGTACATGCAAAAATATGTACATATATACATATATGTATATACATTGTTATATACATATATTATATAAATATAGGTATACACAAAGTTATACTGGAAACTGGTTCGATTTGGTTATACCAAAAAATATGTAATAAGAAGAACTCCTATTCATATAAAATTTCTTCATATAAAAATTTTTATTCTGGGGTTCTGGCCAGAGTATAATGAATACTTGCATAGTAGTAACACTGAGAGCCGTATTTTTTTTTTTATTTATAAATTTTTCTCTCTCTCTCTGAAAACAAAAACAAAATCCCATATGTCTGAAGGAGGTAAAAATAATGCGTATTTTTTTAATGGAAAATTTCCGTATATATGTATATGAGCGAAAGCACAATATGATTATTCATACTAATCCCTCTTCAACATAGTTTTTTATAAACGCATTTTTCAAATTACTTACCTAAATATGCATTAGTAGTACTTACCTAATAAGCAATAGCATATACAAACAGGTTTTTATTATGGAAATTTTCGTTACGTACCTAAAATTGTGAATGTGTTCGTGTTTTATTTTTTATTTGGAAATATTTGCGTTGCATTTCTTTTCAATCAATGAAAAAATATTCCTATCACCTTTTAGCATTTTCTCAAAAAAAGTGAGAGAAATAAATAAAAAAAAAAAATTCGACTCTCAGTGTTACTACTATGTAAGTATTCATTATACTCTGGTTCTGGCGCGAGTACCCCAAGCTTTTATTTTAAAAGCTTAGTTATGCTGTCTCAAAGTTTTCTCTAAACTTCGACGTCATTTTTTTTGAGAGGATTTTTTGACGTCATACATTATGATTGCTTTGATCATGTTTTGGGTTTTGGCATATTTATGTTAAAAATTTTCATTTCATAACAAATTACGATTTATACTTTTATTTTTTTTTCGTTTGCAAGATCAAATTAAAATTCAATTGTTTTATTTTTCCCTACTTTGATTGATTTTTTAAATACATACATATGTATATATTTGCAAATTATTTAATATATCGGAGATTTATAGATTTCATATTTTCGTTTAGTGAAATATTTGTATAAATGTATCATATAATCAAAATAATATAATGGCGTAATGATCTTCTTGTGTATAAATATACGAAAAAAGAAACCTATTTATTAGAATCTACAACAACAAAAATGCTGTAGAAAAGTATCTTGTCTTAAATAATATATATAATATGTATCTTTTTAATATACCTACGTCCTACATATTAAAATATATTTTTAAAATTTGAAAAAAAAAAATATTTTTCTCACAAATTAAAAAAACTAAGATATATAGGTATAAATGTATGTATATATGGTATTTAGAGGTATAATAAAAATAATATTTCATATTCAAAAAAAAAATTTTTTTTAAAGCAAATATGTATTTTTATTCAAAACGAAAAAAAAAATAAAAAGTATAAATTGTAATTTGTTAAGTTGCCATAGCAACAATGCAATTATGATAAATATTAATTTGTTATACATTTGTAAAAAATGAAAATTTTAAACATAAATATGCCAAAACATGATCAAAGCAATCATAATGTATGACGTCAAAGTTTAGAGAAAACTACATATATATATATAAATTGAAAAAAGCTTCAAATCATTTTTGAATTGAAAGCTCTGAGAGTAAAATAATACATATCCCTTTTGTTTTTCCCCTCTGCTCATAATTCGTTCAAAAATTTTTGAATTTTGAAATTACAAAGCTATAAGAGTTCTTCTTATTACATATTTTTTGGTTATACACAAAAAAAAAATAAATAACAAGAGCATGAGCGAATGGATAATAAAAAAAATCACTCGACTCGATCATTTTTTTTAAGTTTGAATTTAAAAACGTTAGTTCTATTTTTGCTCGCCAGATAGGACAGACAAGGAGGTTTCGTTTAGGAGCCTTTAATGAAATAGAGTAAAAATACAAATGTACTACGCGAAATATCTATTGTGTTAATCTTCAATCATTGGTAATATACTCAAGTTATTAAAACAAAAAAAAATTGAATTCAATTGTTGAGGTCTGCGTTACGGTTGCCTCATTTACAGCGTAACTTATATGTATCTTCATCAGGCGAAACTTTAAAACAATTAATTTACGAATATCTGAAATATTCCTAGCATCTTTCTATTCAATATCTCTCTCTATATCTTCTTCGCGAATCGAGAGAAATCTTTTAAATTAAATATTACCAAGGCAAAAAACTCATCGGGTACTGCCTCCATAAGCACAATACTGACGTTCAAAAATAAAAATACTATAAATATTTAACATATATGAAGAAAAAATATACCTATCACTATTCCAACTATATAATACGTATTAGACGGCCCTGTCAGGTGTTAGTAATCTTCTTATTCCTTAAATTTTTAAAATAAAACAATATTTATCATATATATTCTTGTAAATAATTTTGCAGTTGTGAATTGCAAAAATAAAAAAAAATGAAAAACAAATTTTCTATGTCTAAATATAATTAGAAAAAAAGTCGTAAAAAAGGTTTATCCTTTTTTTATTGTGGTCTTTGGGAATTTTATAGAAAAAGTTTTTTACACTTTCTTCAATTGAAAATATGATGTCATGAATCAGGTATATTGTCTGTATATGTAATAATGATTCACATACTAAAATTAAAATAGAAATTACTATAAAATGTAAATATAAGTATATTGTAATAATAATGAACCAGAATGAAGATATTTTTGAAATTTAAAATTACCTAAAAAACATGGTTTTTTTTAAGAACTAGGTGGTTGGGTTTTTTGAATAAAATTCAAATTGTAGTTAATATTCCTTTAGGAATATGTAAGTTTGGTATATTGGTCATAATACACAATAGGGAATTCGTTGTCTCTCTTGATCATTCAAGATTTATTATGTGGACTATTTTCAGCCCAACTGTGAGTGTATTTTACATATAGGTACTATTATATTTTTCTGAAATTTTTAGCAACATTTTGTATGAAGTGATTCTACTCTGTCTTCTTTGTACTCTGCTTTGAAACATAATACGGGAAAACCGTAATTTACCATCAAATAATTAGCTAAAATACAAAATAAATTTATAATCAGTAATTTACCTTCAAATTATTCGCTAGAATACAAAATAAAATTATTACCATAAAATAATTCGCTAGAATACATAATAAATTTTTTACCTGTATAGTCTGCGTTACGTCTAGTTTTGTAGTCTGCGTAACAAGGAATTTTTTTGTTTTTTAAAAATTTACAAATCTGTTTAAGATACTATTGAATACCAATTAAAGAATACACCTTCTACTATAAAACCATATACATTTTAAAATATTTGTTGCATTCAGTTCGCAGAAACTTTCAATGGAAAGTAGAAAGGTACATTTTCTGTCTGCGTAACAACTGTTAGAGCAAAGTTGTATAAGTAGAAGATGCCCAACGTTCATATATCCTCATGGCACTCAAAATTTTTGATCTGGGGCGTGATATCACACCCCACAACATGTTGCTTATACATTTGTTTCTAATAGTCATGTTTATAATGATATTCAGTAGCAATTATCAACAATTTTACTCATCGTATCAACATTTTAATCATGAACAAAAGGCAGTAGAATCGAGAAAGTTTAGAACAGACGCACAAGTAGAGTGCGGTAAAGTAGGAATAAATTCTTTACACAAATGTTGCTTAGTTTGAATTTTTTTACTATACCTATATTAAAATTAAAAACAACAAGTAACATTAAATATGAATTGTTGGTATTCTCGCTATATATATAGCTATAGCTATATACATACATAATTCTAACATACACACATTCGAGCCATACTTTGCGTTGTTTTCAAATTATAAGTAAAAATTTTTAAAACCATATTATTATTATAGACTTGAAGAAATTTGAAATTTTTTTTCGTTTTTCTTATTTTTGTTGTTGTTATATTGAAATCCAGTTTTAACCAAATTTTGTCTTTCTTTTTAAACTTGCAGGTATAAATGCATTTTATAATTTTCTATTTTCATTGAAAATTCGCATATAATTTTGAAAAAAAGTTATTTCATATTTTTTGTGGAAAGATATGTAATTTGTCAGTTTTGCACTATTATATTTCGGACTTTTAAACTGATTTTCCAGTCCTTGAGTTCAAAAGCAAGTTATTTTTCTTTCATTGTGAACCCAATTATGCATTTAGCCAATTTTTCCAGCATACCTTTGTAAAGATCAGTTTTAAAATATGTACCTATACATACATATGAGAATTTTTAAAATTCTTTTTATCAAAAGTTGTTTTTTTTGCAATAGATATATATGTATTTTAGTGTAAAAATATGACATAGGGAGAATACCCAGTAACGAGCCCCCTTAAGGAAAATTTTTGCCTTTTCCTTATACCACGGATAAAGTATTTAAATAATAATTCCAACCAAGAGCAAAATAAACTTTCTGAAGGGTCTAAATTTGCAATTTAAAAATACCCAAATGGGTTGCAAAATAAACCTAAAATTTAAATTATGTATTTTTATTTAAAAATGTTACATTTATATTGAAATTCAACCGACCATGAACAATGCTTCCGTATCAGTACCGTCAGAAGGAAAAATATATCAAGTAAAAATACAAAAATTAATGTACTTTCACAGAAGTAGAAAGCTCATTAAATACTCACCTACCTATATTTCAGAAAGTTTATTTTGCTCTTGGTTGGAATTATTATTTAAATACTTTATCCGTGGTATAAGGAAAAGGCAAAAATTTTCCTTAAGGGGGCTCGTTACTGGGTATTCTCCCTATGTCATATTTTTACACTAAAATACATATATATCTATTGCAAAAAAAACAACTTTTGATAAAAAGAATTTTAAAAATTCTCATATGTATGTATAGGTACATATTTTAAAACTGATCTTTACAAAGGTATGCTGGAAAAATTGGCTAAATGCATAATTGGGTTCACAATGAAAGAAAAATAACTTGCTTTTGAACTCAAGGACTGGAAAATCAGTTTAAAAGTCCGAAATATAATAGTGCAAAACTGACAAATTACATATCTTTCCACAAAAAATATGAAATAACTTTTTTTCAAAATTATATGCGAATTTTCAATGAAAATAGAAAATTATAAAATGCATTTATACCTGCAAGTTTAAAAAGAAAGACAAAATTTGGTTAAAACTGGATTTCAATATAACAACAACAAAAATAAGAAAAACGAAAAAAAATTTCAAATTTCTTCAAGTCAATAATAATAATATGGTTTTAAAAATTTTTACTTATAATTTGAAAACAACGCAAAGTATGGCTCGAATGTGTGTATGTTAGAATTATGTATGTATATAGCTATAGCTATATATATAGCGAGAATACCAACAATTCATATTTAATGTTACTTGTTGTTTTTAATTTTAATATAGGTATAGTAAAAAAATTCAAACTAAGCAACATTTGTGTAAAGAATTTATTCCTACTTTACCGCACTCTACTTGTGCGTCTGTTCTAAACTTTCTCGATTCTACTGCCTTTTGTTCATGATTAAAATGTTGATACGATGAGTAAAATTGTTGATAATTGCTACTGAATATCATTATAAACATGACTATTAGAAACAAATGTATAAGCAACATGTTGTGGGGTGTGATATCACGCCCCAGATCAAAAATTTTGAGTGCCATGAGGATATATGAACGTTGGGCATCTTCTACTTATACAACTTTGGTTAGAGTTAATAGCACAAAACCAGTGTTATAAACATTCAATTTTATTTTATGTATGATATATTGAGACATTAAGGTATTGATCTGAAATATTGAAAATAATCTTTTCTTAGTACAAGTTTATGAAATACACGATAAAACGTCGTACGATGAGGTCTGCGTTACGTAGAGAATTGCCCTATTACACACGCATAATATGTGTTTAACGTTTTGAGTGAGAACGAAATGTTGTATTACGCATAAACACCAATTAAAATTAAACGATGTTTAAAACGTTTTATAGTAAATACGTTTTAACCTTTGTGCATAAACAAGATAATTGTCTCTATTCGACAATTGAGGTCGCTACGAAAAATATCACTTCCTCAGTGAGGAAGTTTGGGGCTATGATGTGAATTTGTAATATGTTTTTTATATTTCTTCTTGAATTGTTTCGTAATCTTGTATTTTTTAGTAAAATTTGTTCAAGTGTGTAGTTTAAATTTTAACATGTTTTTTGGACACCTAAAATGAGGCTATTCTCAAGAAGAAGATAATTGATCTGAGCAAAACTAAGTTATCACATATCACTTCATCAGTTTCAATAAAAAAAAATGCTAATATGTCAGTTTAAAGGCTTACATATACGTGTATTTTTTTATCAAATGTCTCTAAAATATCGTACTGATTCGTATTGAAATTCTCCTTGTTTACGTACAAAGGCAAATTCAGTTTCAATTTTTTCTTCTACATAAATGTATCTTTGTAAAAGAATACGATCTACAGGACATTTGTAGACATAAGGACATATGTATTGTATATCATTCCCTTTTTCTAAAAAAAAAAAAGTATGTTCTCGTGATAGTAGAAAGTTAACAGTTGGTCGAAATATTTCTAATGGCCAGTTCCACAGTCAAAGTTTAAACGGAGTTTAACTCTTAAACTAAGTTTAAGCATTTTTTTCAGTTTCACAGTGAACGCTTAAGTGTTAAACTGGGTTTAACCAAAGTTGTATAAGTAGAAGATGCCCAACGTCCATATGTCCTCATGGCACTCAAAATTTTTGATCTGGGGCGTGATATCACACCCCACAACATGTTGCTTATACATTTGTTTCTAATAGTCATGTTTATAATGATATTCAGTAGCAATTATCAACAATTTTACTCATCGTATCAACATTTTAATCATGAACAAAAAGCAGTAAAGTAGGAATAAATTCTTTACACAAATGTTGCTTAGTTTGAATTTTTTTACTATACCCATATTAAAATTAAAAACAACAAATAACATTAAATATGAATTGTTGGTATTCTCGCTATATATAGCTATAGCTATATACATACATAATTCTAACAATACACACATTCGAGCCATACTTTGCGTTGTTTTCAAATTATAAGTAAAAATTTTTAAAACCATATAATTATTATTGACTTGAAGAAATTTGAAATTTTTTTCGTTTTTCTTATTTTTGTTGTTGTTATATTGAAATCCAGTTTTAACCAAATTTTGTCTTTCTTTTTAAACTTGCAGGTATAAATGCATTTTATAATTTTCTATTTTCATTGAAAATTCGCATATAATTTTGAAAAAAAGTTATTTCATATTTTTTGTGGAAAGATATGTAATTTGTCAGTTTTGCACTATTATATTTCGGACTTTTAAACTGATTTTCCAGTCCTTGAGTTCAAAAGCAAGTTATTTTTCTTTCATTGTGAACCCAATTATGCATTTAGCCAATTTTTCCAGCATACCTTTGTAAAGATCAGTTTTAAAATATGTACCTATACATACATATGAGAATTTTTAAAATTCTTTTTATCAAAAGTCGTTTTTTTTGCAATAGATATATATGTATTTTAGTGTAAAAATATGACATAGGGAGAATACCCAGTAACGAGCCCCCTTAAGGAAAATTTTTGCCTTTTCCTTATACCACGGATAAAGTATTTAAATAATAATTCCAACCAAGAGCAAAATAAACTTTCTGAGGGGTCTAGATTTGCAATTTAAAAATACCCAAATGGGTTGCAAAATAAACCTAAAATTTAAATTATGTATTTTTATTTAAAAATGTTACATTTATATACACTTTACAGCACTTAATCTGGAATTCATACCAAATTTATAAACGAAGAAAATAGTTTTGAAAAAAACTGGTCTTTGAATACT
The DNA here is from genome assembly GCA_932526495.1 of Bombylius major. Classification (NCBI taxonomy): domain Eukaryota; kingdom Metazoa; phylum Arthropoda; class Insecta; order Diptera; family Bombyliidae; genus Bombylius; species Bombylius major. Next base: position 24,977,130 of record OW052044.1, on the reverse strand, counting down.
ATATAATTTATTCCCCAAGAAAATACCAAAAATAATAGAAAAGGAGTTTTGAAAAAAACTGATTTTTAGAATCTTCAATCCGCAAAATAACCACACCAATCAAGCATTCAAAAAAGAATGAAATAAATATCGACAAAATGTGGTTGAAACTATATTTCAATATAACAACAACAGAAATAAGAAAAACGAAAAAAATTTCAAATTTCTTCAAGTCAATAATAATTATATGGTTTTAAAAATTTTCACTTATAATTTGAAAACAACGCAAAGTATGGCTCGAATGTGTGTATTGTTAGAATTATGTATGTATATAGCTATAGCTATATATAGCGAGAATACCAACAATTCATATTTAATGTTACTTGTTGTTCTTAATTTTAATATAGGTATAGTAAAAAAATTCAAACTAAGCAACATTTGTGTAAAGAATTTATTCCTACTTTACCGCACTCTACTTGTGCGTCTGTTCTAAGCTTTCTCGATTCTACTGCCTTTTGTTCATGATTAAAATGTTGATACGATGAGTGAAATTGTTGATAATTGCTACTGAATATCATTATAAACATGACTATTAGAAACAAATGTATAAGCAACATGTTGTGGGGTGTAATATCACGCCCCAGATCAAAAATTTTGAGTGCCATGAGGATATATGGACGTTGGGCATCTTCTACTTATACAACTTTGGTTTAACTTAATCCGTACGAATTGAGAGCTTAAACTCTATTTGAGGTTTAAGTAAAAGTCAAAAATAAAATAAAAAAACAACTGCCATCTATTTATCTGTTTTGTCCAGTGATGGATGTTGACGTGTCAACAATCATAATTTGACTGACACCGTCAACAATCGATATTTTTGTCAACAATTAAAAATTGTCAACAATGTGTCGACAATGTGTCAACTATCCTATCCTATCCCTAACCGTAAGTCGAAACGTAACTGACGTATGTCTAATCTGTAATCAAATCATTCTAACTAAGCCAACCTAACCTTGAAAAAAACTGAAAATTTGAAATGATTTATTTTAATAATTTATAGGTATATATAATATACTTTATTAATTATATATAATAAAATAGAATAAAAATTTATAAATATAAAGTATAAATAAACTAGATATAAATTAAAAAAGCAACTAAATCATTTAGTTGTAAAATAGTTGGACGTCCTAAAAATGTTATGTTTAAAGAATTTTTTTATGTTTATAAATTTTATTTTTCCTTTCTTTGTTTTGAAATTTTTATTTATGGAATATAATTAAATAAAAATGAAATCGTTAACTTGACGTTAACAGTCAGTGTCAACAATGTCAACAATGCTAAGTAAACAATTAGTATTGTTGACACGTCAACAATACAATTGTTGACGTAGAATTGTTGACGTGCCTATCGCTGGTTTTGTCCCTAAATTTATTATAAATTGAAATTTATATGAAAAAATTTAAAATGTCACAATAATTGCCACTGCCATCTAGCGGCTATACAATGACATCTACAAGTTTCTCAGGTTTCAACCTAAATTCATTCACAATGATAGGTTTAACTAAAGATAGTTAAACTACAAATATAAGTTGACTGAGGAACGAAAAAAAATTTAAGAGAAGTTTAATAATGTTGTTTTGATAAATGAACATACATAAAATTTATATAATATAATATAGATAAAGATCAAAGATACCGCCTTGATTAATGAAGTGACAGTGTAAAAAAACCAAGAGTAAAAATGATTTTTGATAATCACATATTTATAGTACATATTTACAAAGCAGAAGAACTCCATGTGTGTAATAAATTTTTTTGAAGGGCGAGTTTTAGTTTTAGGAAAATTTACATACTTTGCAATATACATATTCTTTTTGGATTGAGCAGGAAAATAAATATAAACCAAGCTGTATTTAGCTAAATATGTACATGTCCCTTATTTTTGAAGTGCTGTTTCTTGTTTGTCAACAGCTTACACCCTAGTTTTTTTCGTTTTTTGAATTGAAGTAGAAATAGCAGAAAAACAGGTAAATTTAGCAATATTTACCAGTGCCAATTTCATTGTGATTCATTATCAAAAATTTTGTATGCATATGTACTTCACTTTAATCGCAGTGCAATTTTTTTTTTAAATTGCGAAAATAAGGGAAATCGCAGTAGAGAGGAGAAAACGTTAGTTTTTCAAAAAATGACGATTTCGTGCATTTTACCCTATAACTTTTGCCCTAACTAACTAACTAACGGATTTCTTTCGTTCATATTTTGTTTAGAAGAGAACCCATCAAAAAATATCCTGACCAAATTTCAACTTCCTTCTTCTCCTGGAACATATTTTTTTAAAGAGACGAAAGGGTCTACAAAAATTTCTTAACATAAATGGGAGGTAGTAAAATTTAACATATATTATGCTGATCGGAGTGTTATTGGGCCCATATGTTGAAGTTTATTACTTTTAATTCGCAAATTACCATCTTATTGTAATGACAATAAAATATATTCCTAGAAAATGATCATATACCTAATGTTTATGCATTTCATTGATTTATGAGTACCTGATCGTTAGAACATATGTTTTAATAGGATACTACTTATTACTTAATTTGACGGTTGAAGGTTATATGAATCCACTACTCCTTTTTGAATTTTATTTAATATTATGTGTAGAATATGATTAAACATAATAATTATAGTACAGTGGTAACACTTAAAATATTGTGTATAATGAGAAAGAAACATAATAGTGGTCACTTGATGTCTGACTGTAGTTCAAGTAAGAACTGTGTACATTTATAAATAGAAATATAAGTAAAATAACGAAACACTGTAACTATATATATGTTAAATAAATGTATAAAAGTGAATATATAAAATAACTAAATGGATTAAAAGACACAACAAAATTGGCGACGAGGATAAAACAAAGAAAAAACTTTGTATAATAAAAAACGTGCTCATTATTCAAAATGGTGAATCTTGTTGGTAGCATTGAACCATTTGTGCCAGGTGCAAATTTTAGTGCATATGAAGATCGACTAAAACAGTTTTTTTTAGTAAATGATATACAATATGAAGCGAAAACGCCTTTATTTATAACCATAGCAGGTTCAGAAATTTATGAATTGTTAATGACATTAACAGTACCAGAATTACCTAGTACAAAATCTTTCGAAGAATTAATTTCAATTTTAAGACAACATTTTGCTCCAAAAACCAATAAAAGAGCAGAAAGATTAAGATTTTATAAGGCTTTTCAAGAGGATGGTGAATCTATATCAGAATATATTGTGCGGCTAAAAGCATTATCACAAGAATGTAAATTTGGTGAAATTTTAGTTTTCGATGACATTGAAAATGAAGCAGAAAAAGAAATAGTAAAAAAACATGTGTCAAGTTTCAAGTTGAAAATTTTAGAAGATGCCTTAACAAATAGATTCATTACGGGCATAAAAAATGAAAGAATACAAAGAGTGATGTTAGATTATGATAAATTATCTTTTGAAGAAATTTGTAATAAAGCACAAAACATGGAGTTAGTTGAAAAAGAGTCACGTGCTATTCAACCCATACACTATCATGCAATACAGTCAGATGCACGAACATCACGTCAAAGTAAAAGTCAAAGTAAAAGTCAAAAACAAAATGTACATTATAGTAATCAAAATAATGGGAAATTTAATAAAAGTGTTCAATATTGTCAAAAACAAAACAATGCAAGTGGATTACAATGCAGACGATGCAGTAGGAAACATGACGAAAATTCTTGTCCAGCAAAAAATTGGAATTGTTTTATTTGTGGAAAAAAAAGGTCATACATATTCTATAGTATGCAGAAAAAAAAAAGTCGAAACAGTAAACAGCATAAATTGTGTACATGTAGCAGCAGAATTGTTATTGTCAGTGCAGCAACAGCAAATTAAGTTTGAAGTTGATACAGGAGCAAGTGTAACATTAATATCTATTCAAGAGTTTAATGAAAAATTTAAAAACTGTAAGTTTGAAAAAAATATAATAACTAATTTATTTACTATTTCATGAGAAAATATAAAAGTAGTCGGAAAAATAAAAGTAGAAGTGGATTTTGGAAATATTTATGAAAAACTTGAAATTTTCGTGGTAAAATCATCCAAAAAATTTAAGGCTTTGTTAGGTCGTGCTTGATTGGATGTATTATTTCCATTGTGGAGACAAAACTTCAAAGAAGTTAGCCCTGTAAAAGAAAAAATTCAATGTGTTAATTCGTCAACAGAAGTAATTGATGAAATTAAAAGTAAATACAACAAAATATTAAATAAAGATTTAAGCCTACCGATTGATGGTTTTGAGGCTGCTATTGTGTTGAAAAAGGATTGTACCCCTATTTTTCATGCTGCGTATACAGTGCCTTATGCGTTAAGAGAAAAAGTAGAGTTAGAATTAGAAAAATTGTGTAAAAATAACATACTAGTGCCTGTTAAATACAGTAGATGGGCAAGTCCAATAGTTGTAGTACCAAAGTCACAAGGGGATATCCGTATTTGTATCGATTGTAAAGTTACTATTAACAAATATATAGAAAGTGAACATTATCCACTACCTCTCATAGAGGATATTTTTGCAAGTCTAGCGTCATGTAAATTTTTTTGTGTTATTGATCTCACTGGAGCATATCAACAATTGAAAGTCAATGATACTTCAAAAGAACTTTTAACAATTAACACTTCCAAAGGGTTATTCACTTTTAATCGATTACCATTTGGGGTTAAAAGTGCTCCATCTATTTTTCAATCAGTGATGGACCAAATATTAGGTAATTTAAAGGGTGTTTATTGTTACTTGGATGATATTCTTATTGGAGGGTCATCTAAAAGTGAATGTAAACAAAGATTATTCGAAGTATTAAGTCGTCTTGAGAAACATAATGTAATAATTCATTTAAATAAATGAAAATTTTTACAGTCATCTATAAATTATTTGGGTCATATTTTATCTCAATCTGATATTAGTCCAGATTCTAAAAAAGTTGATGCTTTAGTAAATGCTCCATCACCAAAAAATATAACACAATTACAGTCTTTTCTTGGTCTTATAAATTATTATCGTCGGTTTATACCTAATTTGTCAAGTGAGTTAAAAGATTTATATCAATTACTGCATAAAGATAAAGAATTTATTTGGTCAAAGTCATGTCAAGAAACATTTGAAAAATCTAAACAACTTATATTAAAAAATAATATATTAGAATATTATGATCCAAATAAAACCATAGTTATAGCAACTGATGCTAGTCCATATGGAATTGGTGCAGTATTATCACACGTGGTTGAGGGCATTGAAAAACCAGTTATTTTCGCGTCAAGTTCATTATCACCAGCAGAAAAAGGGTATTCTCAAATTCATCGTGAAGCATTAGCAATTATATTCGCTGTTAAAAAGTTTCATAAATGTATTTATGGAAATCATTTTAAAATCTGTACAGATCATCAAGCATTAAAAGAAATTTTCAATCCGAAAAAGGGTACATCTGGAGTGGCAGCACGTAACTTGTAACAGAAGGTTTGAAACGGTTTTTTTTTAAGTTGACAGCACGTAAGTTGTTTCGACCAAATTAAAATTTTGTTTCGATAAAGTTGGTAGCACGTAAATGTTGTTTCGAGTGTTTTTAGCATCTGTCACAAAATAATTTAGTCGACAGTAGAGGTGTTATCGACAGTAATTTTAAATCGAGAATTAATTAATTTCAAGTGATTTTATTTTGGAAAAAACTTTTTTTAAAGTAAATGATTTCATAAAATGTAAGTACATATTAAAAAAAATAGTATATTACATGTTTTGAAGTTGTTTTAATTTTTTTTAAGGGAGGAAGAAAAGCAAGATTTAAGCATTAATAAGAACCAAATGAAATGCATTATTGAATTCATGCAAAATAATAATGATTTGGCGAAAGGAAGACTAAAAAATTTGCAAGCACGTAGGAGAAGTATGTACTTCATTGTGGACGCAGTTAAGAGAAGACCTCAATCAAAAAAGCCTGGCTACTAAACAAATACATGAGTGGAAAAAGGTGTGTATGGCTAAGATTTTTGTATAACATCAACAAAATGAAAATAATCCATATACATAATGTATGTATAATTTGTTCATGTCAATTCGTGTGTTCTCTAATTTCAGACTTGGAGTGATTTAAAATATAAAATAAAAAACAAGCTGTCTTTTAATAAAATTAATAAAACATTTGAACCTTTTTTAAAAATGCCTGAAACTACTACCCTGAACGACATTATGATTGAAGAAGATGAATTTATCGATGAGTGTGAAACTAATAAAGAAAATGTAGAAGAAAATGATATTGGTGTTCACTCTTTATTTACTCTAAAATTTTGAATAAATCTGGAAAAACACAATATTTAAATATTTATATTAGAAACCATAAAAATTGTTAGAAAAAAAACTACTCTGCTGTCGGCAAGTCGAAAATATTGCTGTCGCATCTCAACTTTTTGCGTGAGAGCTTATTTAGTACTTTATTTTCTTCTTCAGAATCGCTGGAGACCTCAAAAATATCATTTTAATCAATAAATTCAATGTATTTTAAAAATATTTCACACTATCGCTACAACTATTCAAACTCGTTTTGACGTTAATGACAGCAAAAAAAAAATTTTCTATGTGGCAACGTCAATTCAAACTCGTTTCAACTTACGTGCTATGAAACCAAAGTTGGAACGACTTCGACTAAGTCGAAGAAAAAATAGTCGAAACAAGTTACGTGCTGCTACTCCTGCTGTAGCCACAGCTCGACTTCAAAGATGGTCTGTTATTTTGTCAACATATGATTATGAAATCGAGTATAGGAAATCCAGTAAAATGAGTTATGCGGATGCATTTTCTCGTCTTCCTTTGAGTGAAGAAACTCATATTGAGTCTGATTTAATAAATTATTTTGATGTAAATGAACAGAAATTGATAAATTCAAAAGATCTTTGAAGAAACGAAACGTGATAAAATTTTGAAGCAAGTTTTTAAATTTATAAAAAATGGTTGGCCAAATAATGTCGATAACTATCTTCAAAAGTATGTAAAAAACAAAAACGTACTAGCAAGTGAAAATAATTTAGTCTTTTATAATCACAGAATTGTGGTACCAAAAAGTTTACAAGAAAAAGTTTTACAAAATTTACATGAGTCTCACCATGGTATAGTCCTTATGAAAAAAATTTTGCGATCACATTTTTGGTGGCCATTATGTGATAAAGATGTTGAAAATTTCGTAAATAATTGTATAATTTGTTAAAACACACAAAATATTAAAAGAGAAAAAGTAGATACAACTTGGGTACAGTCAAATTCTCCTTTTGAAAGAATGCATTTAGATTTTTGCCATTTTGAAGGTAAAACGTTATTAGTCGCAATAGATAGTTATAGTAAATACTGTGAAATTTGGGTAATGAATAAAACAAATGTGTTTTCAGTAATAAAAAAATTAAAGTTATTATTTTTGGTTATTGGTCTACCAGAGAAAATCGTTACAGATAACGGTCCACCATTTCAGTCAAGTATTTTTAGGAAATTTTGTGAGGCACAGGGAATTCAATTATTACACAACCCACCTTATCATCCTCAATCAAATGGGCTAGTTGAACGGGTAATACAAACAATAAAAAAATCTTTGAAGAAGTTTTGTCTTGACAATCAACATAATTTCGAATTGCAAAGTAAAATTGATAGATTTCTGTATGATTATAGAAATACACCACGTACAAATAGTTCCAAGTCTCCTTCTGAAATAATATTTTCTTTTAAACCAAGAACAAGTTTTGATTTAATTAAAGTTAATAAAAATGAAAATGTTAATTTTAAGAAAAATGAAGTAAACAATATGTTAAAGGAAAGTTCTAAAAAACGTATTGGAAAGTATAGTAAACATAATGCTGAAAGCAAATTAAAAAGAGGGGAGAAGGTTTTATATAGGAATCATTATAATCATTTAATTCGTTGGATACCAGCAATGGTTATTAAAGTTTTGAGTCCGTTAAGATATCTGATAAAAGTAAACAATTATACTCGGTATGTACATACAAATCAGTTACGCGTTTCTAAATTACATTATAAATATCATCCATCGTTTAATAAATAGGATAATACTTATTACTTAATTTGACGGTTGAAGGTTATATGAATCCACTACTCCTTTTTGAATTTTATTTAATACTATGTGTAGAATATGATTAAACATAATAATTATAGTACAGTGGTAACACTTAAAATATTGTGTATAATGAGAAAGAAACATAATAGTGGTCAAATGATGTCTGACTGTTGTTCCAGTAAGAACTGTGTAAATTTATAATATAAGTATAAGTAAAATAACGAAACACTTTGTAACTATATATAAGTTAAATAAATTAATAAAAGTGAATATATAAAATAACTAACTGGATTAAAAGACACAACACTATGTATAATAAAAAGGATAATCTAAGTTTTATATACAAATTAAAATTAACATTCATTAACTCGACTAAATTTGTTAAAAGTAACACTTAATAAATCTTTATTTCCAGTTTTAACCCTGAAATACTAACGTGAAATTTTGTAGCGATTTTACCAACGTGTAGGTGTAGGTACATCCCAAAGCAAAAAATTAATAAAATTCTTTTTTTTTTGTATTTTATTATGTAGTTTATATTCAAATATGGAAATTCATTAAAATATCTACATTTCAATTAATTTAATATATAATATTACTTTAATAATTATATTATTCCACAGCATTAAAATATAAAGTGTAGTAAAAAATTTATTTTTTCAACTAAGACACTTAAATGTTTTTTAGTATATCAAATAGCTAAAATATATATGTTGAACGTGGACAATATTACACTAGAGTACTTAACTTAATAAAATACAAAAAAGTATTTATTTTTGTCAAGTAGATTAGAAACAAAACTTATGTAAAATTGCACTAATTTTCATACTAACTATTTACATACTATTTACCTATATTACTATATATTTAATACCGATTCTGTCTTGACAAATTATATTCGTTTTCCTGCTACATATCACTTAGTTTCCCATCATTTATACTTTTGCTACCATTATTATCCATTTTCAGTTTTCTAATCTCCAAAAAAAATTTAAATTTCAAAAAAAATTAAAATCACTATCTGCAAAAAAATTTACGATTTTACTTTACGAATTTGAATTTTCTTCCTTACCTTATTTTAACATTTTCAACTTTTTTTTTTTATCACAATAGAGGTACATGAATCAAACTAAACTTACAAACAAAATGATCGCAGCTATCATGCACGTAACGATTAGAATAAACAGTTTTTTTTGCGCTGGGGTGTACCTACACGTTAGTATTTCAGGGTTAATATTATTTGTAATAATTTAGTCATATCTTTGACACTCCGGAGCGTAAAATGTGTTTTTTTTTTCAATAGGAATACCGAACTTTCAACTTCTTAGTGCAAAACTTCTTTCTAATAAACAAGAACTATCAGTGTTTTTCTACAATGTGAGAACTGTGAAGTTAGATATTCATAAAAATGCAAATTAAACTGTCCGTGAATTAGTCATATTTTGAGAAAAAGCTCAAATTCCTACACGAGCCACTCAAAATTGTAGTGCAAAATTAATTAAATTATATGAAGAGTGGCGATCATTACAAAAAGATTCGCAAAAATAAGGTGAAATTTATCGAGAACGAAAGCAAGAGTTTGTTTTAGATCTCAACAATTTGTTCGATATTGTTCACGCCGATGCTTTAATTCATATGAAAAATAAGACAAATAAGTAAAATTCCTTTTCAATCAGAGACAGCCTGAACGTCCAGGATGTTTAGCTGAAGTTGCAAGAAAATTGATGCAAAAAGAAAAACGATCGGAAAAACGGAAATAGGATGACTTTGAATAAAAAGCTCGACATCAAGAACAGCTAGCCATACCATCGGCGTCATCTGCAACTGCAGTGATGGAATATGAAGCTGGTTTTCACTCTTCTGAAACTCTTTCGAGTTTGGAGGCAGAAAATGAGGACAGTGGAGAAATTACAGAACCTGAATGTAAGAGATTTTTTTAAATCACAGATATTAAATTGATTTATTTTTTACAGATAGAACGATTGATGCTTTTCTTTCTCAGAATAGTTTCGACCGGTTTAGAGTTAATAAAGAGTTTTTGAACTTTGATCTAACACTGTAAGAAAGCCGTGATGATTTTAAAAAAGGTAAAGCAATAATCGGCTTACTACAAATAGTGCAGAAAGAGAAGTGGTGACCGGTGATAATCACCATCATCATACAGGAACTCACCCTAGGTCAACTAATGCAATGACCCCAGGTCAATTTTCAATATCCAAAACAAACGATTTCCAAGGTTTGCACTCGACTTCATTCATTGAATTCACAAAGTTGGGGTCTTTTACAAGTTTTATATTTTGTGGGCCATCAAAAATACCCGCTTTTAATTTTTTTGTGGGCCTTTACAAACTTTTTCATAATGCCGAGTTTGATATGCAGTAATGGCAGTATAATTCTATCTCGATTTACTAAGGGCAAATTAATAACATTTTTTGTACCAACCATCAGTTTCTCTCTTACAGACCAAACTTTTTGAGGCCAATGATGTTGTTTGTCCCCACCAAAACATGAGTGTCCACTCTGTTGTCCGAGAAGAAAGTTAGCCATTTTCAAGTCTACACAAATTAACCAGTTGTGATCTCGATAGTTAATTCTTTCCATTACTGAAGAAATATTTTTAAATTCTTCTTTCATAGTAGTCGAGTGTGCAATAGGTATATTGCCTAACAGCAATAAATAGAACACATTTCAAGCTGCTTAATTTACTTTGAAAATATGTAGTTAAAATAAGTATAGTTTTAACGAAGTCCGAGATAGGTTTTCGATATTTTTAACAAAAACATATATGTATAACAAAAACTATCTGGATATATAATAATATTAATTTTATAATTTTTGGCCTTTTTCATATTTTAAAAATTTAATTACCTGTAACAAAATATCTTACTTGAAAGGATTTGATGGATCATATATGAATATAATTTTTACAATATCCTGCATAATGTTAAACATACTTGAATACATATTTAAAGACATTTCTGAGGTAGCAAATATTGTAAAAGAAAACGTGCATCTCACTATTTTTCTTAAAATAGATGAAAAAATAAAGTATTTCTGGTTTTTTCATACAACACATGTGCGGATATAATTTTCTCTTTATTAATACATACAAACAAGTTCCACATTTCAAGTCCTTTTGCTAAGAAAAATAATGCTTTGTATGTAAGTACGAGTAGTCTCGAAATAATAAAAAATAAGAGATGTTAGAAAAAAACTAATATAACATTTAAAATCAGCACACTAATGGCCAGTTCCACAGCCAAAGTTTAAACGGAGTTTAAGTTAAACCTAAACCATGGTTTAAGCTTCACTTAAATTTTTTTTCGTTCCTCAGTCAATTTATATTTGTAGTTTAACTATCTTTAGTTAAACCTATCATTGTGAATGAATTTAGGTTGAAACCTGAGAAACTTGTAGATGTCATTGTATAGCCGCTAGATGGCAGTGGCAATTATTGTGACATTTTAAATTTTTTCATATAAATTTCAATTTATAATAAATTTAGGGACAAAACAGATAGATAGATGACAGTTGTTTTTTTATTTTATTTTTGACTTTTACTTAAACCTCAAATAGAGTTTAAGCTCTCAATTCGTACGGATTAAGGTAAACTCAGTTTAACACTTAAGCGTTCACTGTGAAACTGAAAAAAGTGCTTAAACTCCGTTTAAACTTTGACTGTGGAACTGGCCATAAAATAAGCCAAAAATCGTAGAAAAATAAAAGGAACAAATTAAAATTATTTTTTTTGTCGACCTGTGTAATTATTAATACTTTCTGTATTGAAATTTTGTATGTGAAAAAGTTCTTAGAACTTGGCATTAATGCAGATTTCATTACTTTTGCTGGCCCAACAGGTAACGAAAAAGAACTTGGCCTCCTTTTAACATTTATGTTTCTGGTTAGATTATAATGCATTTAAAATAAGTAATATATTTTTTAATAAATATGTGAGATCTAGAAATGATAATTTAACAACTATATATAAGCCGTTTTTTTTTTAAAGTGGTATAAATCCACTTTGTTTTATTTTGAGATACTTATTTAATGTTTTTTACTTCAGTTCCCATACAATTTCATATAACAGCTTAATTTCTGGTGAAAAATTTTGCGGCATAATAATCTGTAACAGCTTTAATATTGTAAATAGTTGAAAGAGGACATTAATCTTCATTTGAAGATGTTGAATATGTTGAATAGTATACGTACATATATGTAATGCCCGAAAACTAAGAAATTTCGTATGAATTCTTTCAACATAGGAATAATAAAGAAATATTTTATTTAATTTAAATTACATAGGTACATATTATGTAAAAATGTTTAACTCATGAATCGTGATATTTTTTTGTTTTTTTTTATTTCTTTAAATTAAATTTATATAATTTTATTATTATTATTTTACTTTTTGAACTTAAATGAAATAAAAATATATGTATGTTCATGTTAGCTTTTTATTTCTTATTTTGTTTGTTTTTTAATAAAAAATGAATTTTCTTAATTTATTTTTTGCGGCTTTATTTTACTTGAAAATTTTTATTTTCCATTTCCTCAGAATAAGTATAGACCATTTTCATCAAATTTTTCTTGAAAGTTAATTTTTATATACTTTTTATCCACTTACTTTTTCCTTTGTGGGTAAGAGTGTTCCTCGTGACGTAATTGAAATTTTGGAAAGAGTTTTAGGGTAGTAAACGTGAACGGATTTACATGGGGTTTTCTGATTTGGGATGAGTGAATAGAATGCTTCCTGTCTAGAATCGATTCCTTTCTTGAAAATAATTAAATACGATGGAATATTCGAAAAATATGAATTTAAAGAACGGAGAAAGTTACTGAGAAACTTCCGAAACGTCCTCGAACAACTCTTTACTTGAATATCATCGCAGTTACAGAGATTTTATAATCAATTTTTAAAAAGTATATGTTTTAAAAGTTTTTTTAACCTTTATGCTAAGTTTACATAACAGATTGATGCTAAGTTTACATAACAGATTGAAACGTAGATTTTGCTGCATTTCTTTCTTATATTCGTCAGAGTATATATCGCTTTCGCATTCATACCTCGGAGTGAGATTGCAGAGTCAGCGTCAGATTAGGCTCTACTTCTACTTTTCAATCTGGATGTTCGAAAAATTAGTTCCCACTGGTTAAAAAAAATTACGTTCCACTTGGAACGAAAGTTTTTTTAAGAACTTTCATGTAAAAAATGTAACGATAAAAGTTTTTTTTCGAAATTTATTTAAATTTGAACTTAAAATTTCGAAGTATTCAAAAGCTATTATTGTTGACGGTTATAGTTTTTACAAAAAAGGATAATTACAATGTTTTTCAATAAAAATTTAACAAAAACAGAAAAAGATAAATTATTTTTATTCATTGAAAGTGTTCACAGTGAAGATTTGTTACGAAATATTTCAAACAAAGAACAAAAAGATATGTCAGTTTGAATTAGAATTTTCAAATGTGCTTTATAAATTCGAAAACATCCGAAAATCGAACTTACTAAACTTCACTCTACGCTGAATTTTAAACGGGTAAAATTTTCCACGTTCGGTTGTAAACGATCCATGAAACGTAGATTTTGCTGCATTTCTTTCTTCTATTCGTCAGAGTATATATCGCTTTCGCATTCATACCTCGGAGTGAGATTGCAGAGTCAACGTCAGATTAGGCTCTACTTCTACTTTTCAATCTGGATGTTCGAAAAATTAGTTCCCACTGGTTAAAAAAAATTACGTTCCACTTGGAACGAAAGTTTTTTTAAGAACTTTCATGTAAAAAATGTAACGATAAAAGTTTTTTTCGAAATTAATTTAAATTTGAACTTGAAATTTCGAAGTATTCAAAAGCTATTATTGTTGACGGTTATTGTTTTTACAAAAAAAGGATAATTACATTTTTTTTCAATGAAAATTTAACAAAAACAGAAAAAGATAAATTATTTTTATTCATTGAAAGTGTTCACAGTGAGGATTTGTTACGAAATATTTCAAACAAAGAATAAAAAGATATGTCAGTTTGAATTTGAATTTTCAAATGTGCTTTATAAATTCGAAAACATCCGAAAATCGAACTTACTAAACTTCACTCTACGCTGAATTTTAAACAGGTAAAATTTTCCAAGTTTGGTTGTAAACGATCCATTAAGCTTATTTAAAGTAAAATTCAAATTTTTCTTATACAATCACATAAAAGTAGCCAGACTATTTTAGCTTTACATGTGCCTATAGGGACGTCGCGATACCACCGATACTATCGAGGTATCGATACTTTTGAACCGATACTATCGAGGTATATATCATAGATCCGAGATCCGATACCGATACCGATATTTATTTTACTTCACGCCTCACGGCTTTGAATATTATTCTCGCTCTCTAAGGTTTTGGTTGGAATGGAATAATAAACTTATAAAATAAAACTTCAATTACCTATGTTTTTTCCAAACTATATATTTATATTCAATTTTAAATTATATCTTCTTTTTCTAAGTGTGACGAACGAAACAAATATATTTGTATATTTAATATTAAAGACCGTGTAAATAAATTATAAACTTTATTTCTAAATTCTAGTTTTGCAAGAAAACAAACTTTTTTGTTTTTAATATTTAGTAAAAGTATCTGATGTGCCATTATGGATTTTAAATTATTATCATAAATTATGAAATATAATTATAGTAATTAATAAGAATATAGGTACCCATGTACGATACATTGTACGCATACATACATATAATATTATACATATTATGTATTATAATAATAAAAGGTTTTTTGGCGAAGTTCAAAAATTAAAACTGTAATAATTAAGTACAAATTCCTATATGTATTAACTATTATTGTACATACATAAAGTATGTGTGTAATATGTTTGTAGGTATACGAATGTATATTGCGTAATAAAAATAACAACTTCAACTAAATTAATTAATGCTATTCTTTAAAAATGTACATTATAATTATATATGTATATTCGAAGAATGTATTTTTACTAACGAAATTAAGATTGTAGAAAATATAATTTAATCAGCAGTATAAGATATGACCCTATCATATGTCATGATTTCACGTACATATGTACATTATACATATAAGTACATAGGTACATATAATAATGTGTAATTTTTTTTTTTGAGATTCCAAAAATCAAGGAAAATTTTATATTTGTACATACCTATACAGGGTGTTTTGTTTCTAACTACCAAGAGTGGTACCACGATATTTGCTGGACTATTTCATGAAAAAAATTGTACTAGCGAAACTTTCGATCGTGTCTATTTTCGCCGCTAGAGGGCGTTTTAAATTATGAGTTTTATGCAAGACCTCTCAACACAAAATCACCTGTAACTTTTTTTACACCCTATGTATCAAAATTTTTCTATTCATTATGAATGGCTATTAAAATTACCTTTCATTTGGTGTATTACTTAAACTAATTAAAATTTTCTCAATTAACTAACGAAAATTTTTTTTTTATTTATTTTGAAAGCTAATATTATGTATAATAAAACAAAAAAAAATTCAGTTCAATACCGCTATCCATTATCATGTAATTAAGCATCATAAGTGCGCGAAAAGGGTCAAAAATCTTATTTAAACGAAGTTTTGTCACAAAAGATTGTTTGTAATTCAAAAAAGATACACTTTTGACCCTTTTCGCACATAAATGAAAAAATTAATAATAGCTATTTAAAAAAAATTATAATATTATGTACCTATAAACTTTTATAGTTTTATAGTATAATTTATTTACATATAAGTTATATCCCAGATAGACGGATTCAAATTTTAAAAAATATAAATGAGAATCTTATAAAAGACATTTCTCACAAAATATAATTTTGCAAATCTTTCCCCATAAAAAATGCACAATTAACATTTCAGCATCAAACACATAACATTCAATAAACTCAATTAATAATTGTGATTTACCTTTCCCATGTGAAAATGTTAAGTCTGCATTTTTAAAAGACTAAGATCAGAACTATAGTAAAATCTGATGATAATTTAAAAAGTCAGTTGAGTTTTGTCCGCGATCTAGATAATTACATTCTAAAGGTCTAGAAATCTGGTATTATAAATTGTAGTAGGTGAAAATATTACAAATTGTAAAAGTATTACAAATTTAAAAATGTTATAAATTGTAATAAGTGAAGATATTACAAATTGTATGAAAATATTATAAATCGTAATAAAGTGAAAGTATAAGAAAGAAGGAAATTGGTGTTTAGTTTAATATAACACATTTAATATTTTTTTTTCTTTCGGGAAATAATTACAAAGATAAATTTGGCGCAGTCGGTAGGATATCAAAAAAGGATATCCATAATAATAATAATCCTCGTGAGTACGTGAAAAAGAGAAAAAAAAAAAAAAAAAAAAAAAAATCATTTTTCACAGTTAATATTAATTATTTGACTCAACGAACCTACACCCAGAGAAAAGATTTGTGTAAAGGAAAAAGGTTTTTGTGAATACGTGTAAAAGAGATGGTGGTTGTGAAAACTAATTTTAAATCTCTACACAATTAACAAAAAAAAAAAATATAATAATAAAAAACAAATAAATAAATAACTATAATTAAATAATAAAAGTAATACCAGAAATTGTTTTGTGTAAAAGAAAATTGTGCTGGTTCAAAGCATAAAGCTTTCTATAAATATTAGTTCAATATACATCGCAAAAGTGGAAGATATAAGCGGAAAAACTACAACTCATCATCATAGTGAAGACGAGGAAGACGAAATTGGCATAATTAACATCTTTAAAAAACTAACCATCAACAACGACAACATCAGCGACACCAATACTACAGTTCGTGACGTTAGTAACATTAGCGAAGATTCTAACATCAACTACAGCATCTGTAATTCTAACAACAAGAACAACATCGATAGTACTGAAGGTATTTTTAATTTAAAGAAAATGACAACACCACTCCAAGTAAGTATTGATCCTATAAAATATTTAAGTAAACTACCACAATATAATGGAAATAGGGATGACTTGTATATTTTCATTAATCTGGTAGATAGAATTTATCCCCTATTGACCAGATATGACGAAACTAGTCGTCAAATATTTGCTGATATCTTAAAAAGTAGGTTGGTAGGGAAAGCCAGAGAGATAATAGAAATCCATAATAACATTGATACATGGGAAGAAATGAAAAAGCTTTTTATTCATTGTTTTGGTGATAGACTAAGTGTTGAACAATTATTCGACGAATTAAGATTTGTAACCTTCAAAACTAATTGTTTCGATTTTTACAATGAGATAAAATCAATTCTGAGAAGGTTAAATAATAAAACTAAAGCATCGGGAGGTGCACAAACCGAATTAGAAAATAATCATAAGACAGCATTGAAGATTTTTATGAATAAAATTCCTGAGCCTATGAAAAGTATACTTTATTGTAGAAATCCGGTAGATCTAGAAAGTGCGATGCAAATTTTACATGAGAGTAACTATGCATTTACACGAATTAATTCGCGATTAAAAGAAAAGAATTACGGTAATAAGGACAATCAAAATTTTAGTTCAATTAGTAATAGTTCGAAAGTGTACAACGAAAATCCAACTAAAAATGTTACGAACAAAAATAATAACAGTTCTAATAATAAAAGTAATACAAATTATAATAGGGATCCAAGATTTCACAGCGCATCTTACCAAAGATCAGATGTATTTAATCGTTACAAAAATTTTAATAGCCACAATCAAAATTATAGTGAAAATAGGAACAGTAACAGAAATGACACTACTGAACCGATGGACGTAGACAATTCGACAGTAAACAGAAGAGCTTACAATATCGAAGAAAATCAATCGAACGAAACTCATACAAGTGAAAATGAAAATTTTCGGTTGACAGCCTCTACGAATCAAACCTACCCTATATAGTCATTGAAACCCCAGTAAGAAAACTCAGATTTTTACTAGATACAGGAGCCACATCTAGTATAGTTAACCCCGGCGTATGCAATCCCAAATGGCGATTACCAGTTGACAAACCCATCCTTGTGAAAACTATAAATCAAAACGTGAAAATATTGACTAAAGTGAAAATACCCTTATTTAAGGAATTTCATGAGAATAGAAGTGTCGAATTTTTTGAATACAAATTTCATTCGAAGTACGATGGTCTAATAGGTAATAATATATTAAGTCCTTTAAATGTTAATATAAATTATAAAGAGAGATTGTTACAAACAGATAACGCAAAAATAAAAATGTATTTAAATGAATCTGAAGAAAATTATGAAGTTTTAATTAATTCCCTTAGTAAAGAAATTATTTATAATATTGATTTTCAGCCAAATAAAAATTGCTTCCTTAACCAAATTAGAACTCAACATATGAACAGCGAAGAAAAAAAAGAAATACTCAGGGTAATTAAAGAATATTCAACTATCTTTTTTCAAGAAGGAACAGATTTGTCCTTTACCCATGCTATTAAACATTTTATCAAAACCAAGAATGATATCCCCATTTATAGTAAGAATTACAGATATCCTGAAATACACAAATCAGAAGTGAAAAAACAAATCGCGGAAATGCTCGATCAACAGATCATACGACCTAGTAACTCACCATATAATGCACCAATATGGATAGTACCTAAAAAGATAGACGCATCAGGACAACAAAAATGGAGAATGGTCATCGATTATCGGAAGTTAAACGAGAATACAATAGACGACAAATTTCCAATACCAAACATTGACGAAATACTAGACAAATTAGGAAGAGCACAGTATTTTACTACCCTCGACCTGGCAAAAGGATTTTATCAAGTAGAAATCGAGGAAAAAGATATAGAAAAAACAGCATTTTCAACCGATGAAGGACATTTTGAATTTTTGCGCATGCCTTTTGGTCTCAAAAATGCACCTGCAACGTTTCAGAGGTTAATGAATTTCGTCTTATCAGAATTTTTGGGTAAAATTTGTCTGGTTTATATTGATGATATAATTATATTCTCCACAAGTTTAGAAGAACATATCGATTCTGTAAGGAAAATTTTTGCTAAACTAAAAGAAGTGAATCTAAAAGTTCAATTAGACAAAAGCGAATTTCTAAAAAGGGAAACTGAATTTTTAGGCCATGTTGTAACAACGGAAGGGGTTAAGCCAAATCCAAAAAAAATTGAAAGTATTATAAAATTTGAAATCCCTAAAACAGCTAAGCAAATTAAGTCATTTTTAGGTATAACAGGATATTACAGAAAATTCATAAAAGATTATTCAAAAATAGCTAAACCCATGACGAATTTTCTGAAGAAAGATAAAAAAATAAATATCAACAACCCAGAGTATATTGATAGTTTTGAAAGTTTAAAAAAATTAATTACCGCGGAACCGATTCTTAAATATCCCGATTTTAATAAGAAATTTACACTAACTACAGACGCGTCAAACTATGCATTAGGGGCAGTACTCTCACAAGAAGGGCACCCCATTTGTTATGCAAGTAGAACGCTGAATAAGCATGAAATTAATTATTCAACGATCGAAAAAGAGCTCCTTGCTATAATATGGGCAGTGAAGTATTTTAGGCCCTACCTTTACGGTAGAAAATTCTTAATTCAAACAGATCATAGACCCTTAGTATGGCTGAGTTCTCTTAAAGAACCAAATAGTAAATTACAAAGGTGGAAAATAAAACTCGAAGAATATAATTACGAAATCGACTATGTAAAAGGTAAGCATAATATTGTAGCCGATGGACTTTCAAGATTAGAAATCAATAATAATGAGCTCAATGAAGTAAATATCGACGGTATAACGGAAAATAATAATAATGAAAATAATTCTTCGACTGGAGCTACTACACATAGTGCAGAAGAAGATAACTCAAGTCATATTTCTATTATTTATAGTCCGGTAAATATATTCAAATATCAAATTCTTCTGAAAAAATCAGATAAAAATAATTCTCACAAACTAAGCAAACCCTTTGGAAGAAATAGACTTCTAATTGAATTGAAAGAATTTAATGAAGAATACTTAATTGACATAATGAAAAGGTATATTCCATTTAAAGGCATAGTTGCAATATACTCAGATGATGATCATCTTTTTGCAAAATTTCAGGATTTGTACTTGAAATATTTCAGTAATAATAAATTACTAAAACTTGTTAAAAGTAGTAAGTTTCTACAAGACATAAAAGACGAAGAAAAAGCACTTGAAATTATAACAAATACACACAACGAATTCAACCACAGGGGAATAAGTGAAACTTATGAAGAAATAAAAAACACCTTTTACGTACCAAAATTAAAAGAAAAAATAAGTAGAATAATAAATAATTGCGAGGTGTGTAATATTTCAAAATATGAAAGAAACCCTTACAAACCCTTTTATAAAATAACAGAAACCCCTAATAAACCTAATCAAATCTTGCATATCGATATTTGGCTTGCAAATAGGCAGACTATGTATTTAACTGTATTAGATAAATTTACCAAGCACGTTACCATGCACAAGTTAAGAAGCAGATCTTGGATAGATCTTTTAAAAGCAATGAAATCAAGAATCGCGATGATGGGTGCACCACAAAAAATAATAATAGATGGAGAACCAGGGTTTACAGTACACAATTTGAAACAATATCTCATAGAAAACAATATATGTACAAATCCATACCACCACCGCCCAAAGGCATACAGGTAATTCAGATGTAGAACGCTTCCATTCAACACTAAACGAACATATTAGGATATTGAAAACGATAGGTGATGAAGATAATACGAACCTAGGAAATTTAGTTTTGAAAAGTTTAGAAATTTATAACAAAACAATACACTCCGCTACAGGAAAAAGGCCAATAGATTTCATTAACGGTAATATAAAATCTGATGAATATGAAACAATTGTTGAAAAAATTCAGAAGAATAAGGAAAAATACATAGGGAAAAAGAATAGGAATAGGGAAGAAGTAGATCTTGTAAATAAAAACCATCAATATGTAAAATCTAGAAATGTAATATCAGGAACATAACTCAAACCAAAATATAGGAAGTTGAAAAATAAAACTGTAGTTAATGATTACATAAAAGATAAAAAGGGAATAAAATTTTATAAAGATCAAGTTAAACGCAAATACAAATATGAAAATTCTATCATTTCAGGTGACGATGACATTGAAAATCACGTTGATAACAATAGTACTGACAACGACGCACGTACTGACACAAAAACTTAACATTTTAGATCTTAACAATGGACAAGGTTTTGTAGTTATAAGAGATCAGGAAATCCGAATTATTACAGGCTATAAGAAAATTTTGCATAGTATAAATTTTACTTCATGGTTAGAAAATTTAGAAATAATAGAAAATAATATAAAACACTTAAGAAACAAAGAACAATTTCTGGCAATGTTACATAATTTCAAATTATTATCAGAAGAAGTAACAGCTTTAGTACATCCCAACAAAAATAAAAGAAAAAGAAGAGGTTTAGTCAATATTATAGGTAAAGGGTTAAAATATCTCACAGGAGTTATGGATGCAGAAGACGAAAAAGAAATCAGGGAAAAGTTAGATTTATACAAGGAAAATAATAACAAAATTATAGATAATCTAAATGATCAGGTACAAATTAATAAAAATTTTAATGAAGGTATTGAAAACGTAACGAAACACATCAATAAACAACAAAAACAAATAGAATCAAAGTTGTTATGTCTGGCTAATGGGATAAATGGAGAATCAGAAAAAATTGAGAATATACAACATGCATTCCAAATCCAATATGATATCAATTTACTAAGAGAACAAGTAAGGAAAGTAAAAGAAAGTTTATTGTTAAGTAAGTTAGGATTATTAGGTAGAGACATTTTAACGCCAATAGAAATCCAAAAATATAATATTACTATTCAAAATATGATGTACATAAAAAATTCAGTAGTTTTATATAAAGATCATATTATTTTTATTTTAATGTTACCAAACTATTCAAACAAAAAATTTTATAGAGTGTTCATTGAACCAGTACCAAATGAAGATAAAATAGAAATAAATTTAGAGAAAAATTGCTTTTTAATTAATGAAAAGAAATTGTATGAAAATGTAGACAATATCGTAGATGAAAAAGATTTAAAACCTGTAAACCTAAAGTGTAATATTTTTGAAGAAAATACTAAATGTAATTACAAACTAAATAACAACACTGAAGTAAAACAAATAAACAACAATATTATAATAACGAAAAATATACCATATACAGAAATAGTTCACAATTGTAACATGTATGAGAATTTTGTAAAAGGTAGTAAATTGATTCAATTTGAAAACTGTAAGATTGCAATTAATAATGTAACTTATGAGAATTATGTAATAAACGACAATTTAATAATACCAAATTTCAACAATGTAACGGTAAATAAAGTATTAACGAATTTCTCATTAGAAGAACTGCATATAAGAAGCAGCAATAATCGCGAAATAATTAATAAAATAAACGAAAGAAATAATACACATGAGAATATAACAATTAGTATGACTTTCATATTGGTTGTTTTAATAGTAGCATTAATAGCATTTTACGCAAAAGATCGAATTAATAGAAACACTAGCGTAAAAGTCGAATTAAAAAACTTCGATTCTTCGGAGAAGAATCTTAGGGATGGGCGAGTTATATCCCAGATAGACGGATTCAAATTTTAAAAAATATAAATGAGAATCTTATAAAAGACATTTCTCACAAAATATAATTTTGCAAATCTTTCCCCATAAAAAATGCACAATTAACATTTCAGCATCAAACACATAACATTCAATAAACTCAATTAATAATTGTGATTTACCTTTCCCATGTGAAAATGTTAAGTCTGCATTTTTAAAAGACTAAGATCAGAACTATAGTAAAATCTGATGATAATTTAAAAAGTCAGTTGAGTTTTGTCCGCGATCTAGATAATTACATTCTAAAGGTCTAGAAATCTGGTATTATAAATTGTAGTAGGTGAAAATATTACAAATTGTAAAAGTATTACAAATTTAAAAATGTTATAAATTGTAATAAGTGAAGATATTACAAATTGTATGAAAATATTATAAATCGTAATAAAGTGAAAGTATAAGAAAGAAGGAAATTGGTGTTTAGTTTAATATAACACATTTAATATTTTTTTTTCTTTCGGGAAATAATTACAAAGATAAATTTTATATATATATATATATAAGTACATATATATTATGTGTATATACATACACATACATATATACAAAGGTAAGGATTAAACACATTTTCGAATCCTAAAAAATTAGAAATTCATTTTGAACAATTTAACAAAAAAATACTAGCTGATGGAATTAAAATAATATGTACATATTTATTTACAAAAAACAATTAAAATTTTAAACATACTTATACTTATACTTTTACGAATAATTTATAGTATGTATTAACAAAAATTTAAAAATGCTGCACACCTGAGCAAGATTTTGTAAATATAGGTATAACTTGTTTACGAGCTAAAGGTCACTTATATTCTACACAAATATATCTTGTCACAGCACGACATTGTAAAAATATTACAAACCTTATGTATGTGGTATGTACGTACATATATAGAGGCTATATATAATAATACATTTTTATAATAAAATATATAAAATTATATATATGATATGTATGTATGTATGTTACACTGAACAAATTGACACACAGGTATAGAAATTAGCACTTTTTTCTAGTTAAAAAATAATACATTATATACACAGGTATTTATTTTTATATGATTTCGAATTTTTAACAAAAAACAATTAAATTTGGATTACGAAATAATCTTAATCCTGTATGCAAAATCAAATGCAAATTCTTTTTAAAACAAAAAACTACCTCTTTTTGACACAAACATATGATGTCATAACTGCAACACATAATGTAATTTTTGCAACAAATACATCTTAATTGTTTTGACCTAATAGTTAATTTTCAAGAGCAACAACTATGTACCTATATAACTTTATTCACATGAAATTTTTGTACAATTCATTTTGTAAGTACAAGTGTACAAAATCCCTTAAAATATATGTATAATAATTTTTTTATAAAGGTATGTATGTACATATAATTTATTGTTTATATAAAAATATGTATATATTTATTTTAAACCTTTTTTGTACTATCAATATAAACTCATTATAAACATTTGAAAACACTGCAAAAATTGCACTTTTATAGGGAAACTCACTTTTAAAAACCACGACCTTTCTGAATGAATTCACAAGTACAACTATCTGTATCTTTTAAAAAAACTTTAATTCGAAAATCGATCAAAGACAATTTGTTTAAAATGTTTTTTTTCTTTAATAATTTACGTTAAATCAGGTTTCTACACTTAGATGAGATGAGATTGTTTTTTTTTAAATTGCTTTTTTAAGCTTTTAGCGAATGTAACAAAATGAAAATTTCGAAAGAGAAAAAACTTTTTGAAAAGTTTATATAAAAATATTTATAGTATAGGTATACATATATATAGTAGCATAATACCACAAACACAATACTACCTCAAACACAATACAGCGGTTTCGTTGTCGGTTGTCGGCGACGGCAAGCTTTCATGTATTTTGTTATTGTAACAATAACAATCGCGCTTGCCGTCGCGAATAACCGCTGTATTGTGTTTGAGGTAGTATTGTGTTTGAGGTATAATAGAGTAAAATATATTATATCTTATTAGGTGCATATTGAATTTGAAAGCTTTATCATGCGCTAAAATTGACATTGTCAAATAAGTATGTATATTGTATTGTATATCTACATTTATGTATTGTATATGTATGTAAATAAAATTTTGTTGATAAAGGATAATTGAAAAAAATAAACATGTTACCTGACATATTTTCATGATTTTCTAATTTTTAATCTTAACTTTAAAAAAATATTAATATAGTAATTTCTAATATTTTATTTTTTTATCTATTTCAATTAAACATTCAAACAAAATCCCTACTTCTCACACATGAATACGAAACATTTAAAATACATACATGACATGTTTAAAGCTTATTTAATGAGAGGAAAAAGCTTCTCATCATTTATATGCTTCAACACCCACTCACCCATCTAGCATATCATCCCGTACAAATAATTTGAAAAATTTTTAAATAACTTTTATAAGATTTAAATTTTTGTTTTCATATTTGATTAAAATTTTACTTATAATTCTACTCAATGAGCATATTTTTGTTACTATAATTTAAAATTCCTTTGAAAAAATCTATAACATAAAGTCCTGTGAACAGCATTATTTATTATTATAACATATGTTTTAGTTCCAGTTTTGTTATTTATTTCATTTGATTTATATTTTCTTTGTTTTTTATAAATATTTTGTAAAATAACCTATCTTTTTATTTGATCGTAAATAACCAATCGAAAAAAATCGATTAAAATATTATATAATCATAGATAGTAGTACATAATAAATACATACATACATAAATCGTGTACGTGTTAACAAATTAAAACCATATGCTTTTATCAGAATAGAAGTGATCTGATAGATTTGAATGGATAAAAAATCATAAATTAAAATAATTTGGTTCTATGTAGTCAGTTTTGCTCGAAAAAGGTAAGTCGATTTTTTTCTCAAATCTTACACTGTATTTTTTATGAAAGTGGAAAAAAAAGTTCCTAATCCCTACTATGAGATAATCAAAAATAAAATTATGTAAATAAAAATTCATCAATAAATGGTAAATATTTTTTCCATGCTAAATCTAGAAAAATATACATATCCAGTACTTTCATAAATGCGTCGATGACGCTGACGGCGTAAAAATCATGTTCATAAATGACTTTCCAGTGCAGTCGTGGAATGGTATCATGTTCATTAATTCAAGCATGCAGCGCAGTCGGCTGAAATTACTCAATCGTTTTCAGGCGACTGCGATGTTTATTTTCAATTAAAACGAATAGTGTTGTACATTTTTTTTCTGATATTTATTTAGTTCGATTTTAAATTTAAAATAAGATTCAAATTAATTAAAAATTATTAAATTTTATAAACATTTTGACGTCATATTCGAAGATGGCGAATCATGTTCATTTATTCTAATAACTGCTTGCATGCACAGTTGACGACTCTGATTACAATTCCAGTGCATTCGAGTCGTCGACGTAGGTTGACGACGCATTAATGAAAGTACCGATCATTTTATATTTAGAACAAATTTGAAATATGAAAATTTAAATATGTATGTATATATTTATATCAAAAGTGCATTCATTTCATTATACTAAAAAAACAACTCCAATCAAATAATATATGTATTATGTACATATCTATATGTAAATGTATATTTGTATCTTTGCACTTATAATTTTAGTATAATGTTTTATTCTTTAATAGATATATTTGAATATATATTCACTTTATACGTTTGTTTGTGATATCCTCTTCATCTTTCTTCTATAGAGAAAATTATTATTATTATTATAATACGAAGTTCGAAATCAAAGAAAACATGACAACTTTTGAGTTCAATATTCTCACATATCATCTTGGCGGTAATATGAAAGTCATTAGTTGACACGTATAATAAATTATTCGTATAAAGCCGTAACAGATACAGTAGTAAAAATATAACGATATTATACAAGTAGGAGTTAATGTAGTATGTATGTACATTGTACATATATATTTTTCAATAGATAAGTTTTTTTCTTCTAATTTTAACATTTTATTTTGTTGATGTTCACATTCGATAATTTTATTGTTTTGTAATTTAATTTACACTCTTATTTCATAGTTTTAAGATTACAAATGCTAAGCTATCTATATACTATACTCTTTTTATTTTTGGAAGTCAGTATTTTGCTTATGGAGGCAGTACCCGATGAGTTTTTTGCCTTGGTAATATTTAATTTATAAGATTTCCCTCGATTGAAATTGAGATCTGATCACCCCACACACTAGACAGATTTATTCAAACGCAATGTAAAAGAGTATAGAAAAGTATGCCATCTTGCCTGTACTGACTTCCAAAAGTAAAAATACTATAGTATCTACTTTATTTAATACTATTTGAAAATCTTGTTTTTTTTTAAATGCATAATTAAAACTAGTCTTTCCAACAACTTATTTGAATTATGAAAAGCTTTATAAACCATTTTTTTTACTGATATGTAATTTATTGAAATACTCATTTAAAAAAAAGAAATTAAAAAACAGAAAAAAAACGAAATAGATTTTCTCAAGTAGTATTTACATGCATACATACCTATACATACATGTATACATGTTCATCTTTCTTTTTATTATGAAATTAAAATTTTATTTGAAAATAAAATCGTGTATCTGATATAGAATTTTGTGAAAAATAAAAGTGTATTAAAAATATCTTCAGTTTTATTGTTAATATTATATTATATATGTACTCGTATATGTATGTATTTATACATTTTTATATAATTGTAAGAATATATTTGTTATGCCAATATATCAAAAATATATCTATAAAACAAGAAATACTATATAACAGAGATTTTGGGCGTCACTTTCAATACTTACTTCAATAAAAAGTACTTTATTGAGTGAACTGAAAATGTACAAAATCATATAAAAAAAACATGAAATGTACATATACTATATAATAAAAAATATAAAAATTTTGATGATAGATTGCATGTTTTTAATAATGGTACATACTATTTTTCTTACAAATTTTAAATTGAAAGATAAATGTGACTTTTCTTACTCAACGGATGTCGATTAATAGAACAATAGTAAAATAGACACAAGAATAATCATAGAATGACTTCATTGTTTCTTTCTGTATTAAATTATTGAAGAATATTTATTGCGACAAGACAAGAAGAAAATCATTTGAATGAATTGATTACTTGTTTATATTTTTTTTGGAAAATTTCTCTTTTGCAATTTCTTTTTTCTTCTTTTTCAATAAAATGAACATAAATCAAACCAATTCTTTCCATTACATTTTCAGAAATCTTTCTTCAGAAAAAAAAAAAGTGAAATATCTACTTATAGTATAGGTATAATGTACAATATATTATCTACACTAGACGAAATTAAGACTATATAACAAAAATTCAATTCATATTATATTTAAAAAAAATTTCATCTTGAAAGATGTGAATTTATTAAATTTATCATAATGTACACATGTATAAATATATTAATTTATATAAATTTGAAAAATATATAGACGTTACGCCCTCATAAATCTTTGTTTCCACCTAATTTAACTCTGTTTTTTTTTTTAAATTTGTGTAACACTATAGTATTTTCACTTTTCGATAGTACTATTGCGATTATTTATAGGAACTGCTATAATTTTGCCCCTGTTTTTTTCTCATAATTTTCTACACAATTTTTCATTAGGAAATTATAATTAATACATCTCTGTCTTCTCTATGTGAAATACAGTGGTGGGCATAAGTATTTTTACAATGACTTTTTTTTATCGTAGTAAAAATTAAAAGCTACATAACTTTTTTATTTTTCAATGAATCATTTTACTTTTTTTTCATTTGTTTACATGAGATGCATAGAAAGAATGTGCGAATTTGCATGCCCAGATGATCAATAGTTTTATGAGAAATAACGGTTAAAAGTGACCGCTTAATAGAACAAAAGTTTTTTACCATGGCAAAAGTATTTTTACAAAAAACGAAATTAAGCCTTTGAAACATTGATATGTTGTATAAGATTATCAATTTCAGTCCTGATATTATCGTAGTCTGATTTCACCTTGTTGTAGTATTCGGATGTGAAATATGAATGATTTATTGATCCAGGGTATAATTTTCTAATTTCATCATCTCCCTTTTCAAAGTTTGTCCATAAATTGTCAAGAACCTCTAGCTTATCAAGAAGATAGGCTAGATTCTTTTTTTCTGGTTTTTCATTATAAAATGCGTTTGAAATTTTCTCAATTCCCCTTCCTTGAGATGTTTGAGTAGCTACTAGGCTATCCATGTTTTTTTTTCAAAATTATGTTTTGTTCAAGAATAATGTCCCTTTTGTTCAAAGTTATGTTTTTTCAAAATAATGTCTTTTGGTCAAAGTAATGTCTTGTCTTGATAATTAAACTTGTGCTAATTATCACGTCTGGGTCACCAAAAATTATGTTTATAGTGGAACAAGCCACAAGTCAGAATTAGGTTTCTCTAATTCTGTGTGTAATTAAACACAATGAAAAAACACTTAGAATTATGTTACTCTAATTCTTAAGTGCTTGTAAATGAATATGAATTCTTTTCTATGAATTAGGTTACGCTAATTCTATAGAAAACAAGGCTGTAAATAGCTGAATAAAACACACTGATTAATGGTTGATTAACAAATCATAAATTTATTATTAATTGACCTTCTTTATATACAATTTTCTGTCAATACAATTAATATAAAAATACCTGTAAAAACATATTTTTTACCTATACCTAAATGAATAACATACATAATTTCTTTTATTACTAAACTGCTGATTCTACAAGTTCAATTCAGTTTTAAATATGCATGCGTCATTTAGATTATTACATGTGGCTATAAAGAAAAAATGCAAGCTAAGTAAAGTTACGGAAGTAGGTACAAACAAGTTTATATGCAAAAGATATTTTTTTAGAAATATAATAAAATTTAATTATTTAATGTTAGTGACGTTAATTTTGAATTATCTAATTTTTGGTAATTATATGATTGCTGAACATTCTGCGCCTCCTTGAAGTCTGTTGACTTCAAAGTTATAATTCTCACTTTTATCCTGTTTATTTTCCATGGTACAGACTCTGGACGAATGGTTGTTGTTTCTTGTCCTTGACCTTATATATGTTGTTATAAGGTAGAATGTAATAATTCCCAATATAGAAATTATTATATAATTGGTCACTTGATGTTGTATAGCAGGTGGTTGTATGTCTTGCAATTTTGTTTGTTGTAATTTAAGATGAATTAAGATGTAATTCCTTGAAGTTGGTGTAGATATTGGGTTGTAATTTCCTTATAATAATCGTTGTGCATTATTTTGCGAGACAATTTCTGCAAATGATCTAGACCTTTTTCGATGGTGTCTATTGTTGCCCAATAACCTTTTAAGTCAAAATACACTAGTATATCCCAAGTGTTTGAAGTCATGCTTGCTCTTCCCAAATTTTCAAAATATATGCCTGGATTATGATTAAATTCGTGAACATGTATTGTTTCGGCTGCTGTTGTTGTTGATGTTGTTGTTGCATATATTGGTAATATTAACATTGTTAAAAGCATCACCTTAAGTGCATTTCCTGCTGTAGATGTTTTCCTTTTTCTGGTTCTTCGAGGCTCGATTTCTTCATTCATGGATTCATTTTCTGAATCTTGATGTTCACTTGGTGGTTGGTCATTATCCATTTCTTGCAAATCGACTGGTAGCGGTGCTAGTTGGTGTATAGCTCTACGAAATATCCCTGTTGCAGTTTTCACATCTGCTACTCTTACCTTGCCGTCGTTTCCTTGAATTACTTCATCAATTCGACCCATGGTCCATTTGAGAGGTGGTAAATTGTCGTCCTTAACTATAACAAGTGTTCCTGGTTTGATATTTGGATATTGCTTGATCCATTTCGCTCGTTTTTGTAATTGCACCAAGTATTCTTGTGACCATCGTTTCCAAAATTGGTTTTTAATGTGACTAACTAGTGCTCATCTTGATAACAGTGACATTTTTGTTTCCGTGTGTGTTTCGATGGTATTTGTCATTGGCTCTCCAATAAGGAAGTGAGCAGGAGTTAGGGCTGTGAAGTCGTTCGGATTTGATGATAATGGCGTCAAAGGGCTAGAGTTCAGAATGGCTTCCACTTCGGTTGTTATTGTACATAATTCCTCATAAGTTGGTGACATTGTCATTAGTGTGCGATGTAAAAAATGTTTTGTCGACTTCACTGCTGCTTCCCAAAGTCCCCCGAAGTGTGGTGCTCTTGGAGGGATGAAATGAAATTGTATTTTTTTTTCTGAGCACATATTTATAATTCTTTCTCGTGATCGATCTTTGGTCAGTATGTCACTAATTTCTTGTAGTTGGTTTTTTGCACCTACAAAATTCTTGGCATTGTCGCAGTATATGTTCTCGCACATTCCATTCTAAATGAACCGCTTTTGTTGCAAAACAACAAAAAACAGCGATATATGACTTTTGTGGCCTTTTTCCTCTTACCTTGAAATGTGTGAAAACTGGACCGCAGAAATCAGCACCACAATTTATGAATGGTCGAGCCTGTTGAACTCTATGTTTTGGTAGATTGCCCATTTGCTGATTGTATAGGCGTGGTCTCACCTTTGTACATGTTACGCAATTGATAACTACAGATCTTGCAATATTTCTTGCTTGCAGTACCCAATACCTTTGTCTAACTATTGCGTGTAAAGCTTGAGGCCCTGCATGTAAATGTATGATGTGATAGTAGTTCATTAGCAGTTTTGTTACAAAGTTGTCTGCTGGCAATAGTAGAGGATGTTTTGTATGGTAACTCACGTCTGCTGCTTGAAGCCTTCCCCCTACACGTACGAGTCCTTCTTTATCAATAAACGGTGTTAATGTTGCAAGTTTGCTTGAATTTGTGACCTGTTTGTGATTTTTTAAATTTTTTATGTCTTCCTTGAAGCTGCTGCCTTGAACTTCCCTTATTATGACCTTTTCTGCGTCTTCTAGCTCACTCGCCGTTAAATAAGTTTTTAATGTTCTGTGTAGATGTTTGAATTTGAATAATTTTGTAGCTCGTAAAATGTAGGCCATTACTCGCTGTAATTTTCTGAAGGAATTGCCATGATTTATATAATACATAGGATGTCCGTCCTTGGTACTGGTTGTTACTGTCAATGAAATCTTCGAAGTTTTTTCTTCCTCCTCTATTCGTATGTCTTCGTATAAACTGCGAGGCCAATTTGATTTCGATTGTTTAAGAAAGTCTGGACCTTCAAACCAAAGATTTGATTTGATCAATTGTTGGTTTTATGGGTGCTACGCGTGACTTTGCGCACAATAGTTTTACGCTCACTTTTCCATTCATGTCTTTTGATCTTATGTAAAGTGCCATACCGTATGCTCTTTCGCTAGCGTCCGAAAATGCATGTAACTGCATGGAACGTACAGTGTCAGTACTGCAGGCGTATCTGGGAATTTTAAAATCATTTAATTTGTTTAAGTTTTGTCTAAACTGTAGCCATTTGGAATGTAGTTCTTCTGGTAGTTCATCATCCCATCCAATTTTTAATTTCCATAATTCTTGTATGAAAATTTTAGTTGCTACCACAACTGGGTTAATAAGACCAAGAGGGTCAAATATTTGCGATGTTTCAGCAATTATGGTTCTTTTTGTAACATTTTTAAAGCTTTTGTTTGATGATGTCACTGCAAATTGATCAGTCACTGGATGCCAAATGAGTCCTAGAGTCTTGACATGATCATTTTCGAAGTTTGAAAAATCAAGTTGAATTTCTAAGTCTGTGTTTGGGATATTTTCTACTAGCTTAGGGTGATTAGCACACCATTTCCGAAGTTCAAATCCTGCATGTTCCAGTAACGCTCGTGGTTGAGTTTGTTTGGCGATAGCTTCTTCTATGTTGTCACTACCTGTCATAACATCGTCTACGTAAAAGTCCCTGATGGCTGCTGATCCTAACGGATATCGATGACCTTCTTCTTCAGCAATTTTTTGTAGACACTTAACTGCCAAGTAAGGAGCAGATTTTGTTCCGTAAGTGACAGTACATAGTTGATAAAATTTTACTGGACCTGCAGGGTCTTCCCTCCACATAATTAGCTGTAAGTTTCGGTCTTCTTCTGCCACTAGAATCTGTCGGTACATTTTGATAATGTCAGCTGTGAAAACGTATTTTTTTGTTCTGAAGTCGTCTTGTATTTTTGGACCATTAAGTAACAAGTCGTTGAGTGATAAATTGTTTGAAGTTTTAGCTGACGCATCGAACACAACTCTTAATTTTGTTGAACTACTTGACGGTTTTAATACGTAGTGATGAGGCAGAAAGTAATATGGATGCTTTAGTTCCTTTGACGGCAGCTCACGCATATGACCTAACTGCAAATATTCTTCTAGAAAAGCGCAATATTGCATTTTCAATGCTTTGTCCTTTGATAGTCTTTTTTCCATGCTTAATAATCTCCTGAAGGCGATGTCCTTTGATTCTCCGAGGAGTCGTGGATCGCTCAGCATTGGTAAATTGACCACAAATCGACCTTCGTTATTACGTATGGTGGTAGATTCAAAGTAATTTTCACATTTTTGATCGTTCATGGATAATATTGATTTTACAGGATATTCTTCCAGCTCCCAGAATCGTTGTAACTAACTTTCCAATTCGATATTTGTAATTCCACAGAAGGGTTTAGTATATTCTGCAGTGGATACCTTTCCAAGCACGATCCATCCTAGTGTAGTGTTTTGTAGCATTGGTAGTCTTTCACTTAATTTGTACTGGCCATTTCTCATTAATTCTCCGTAAACTTCTGCTCCCAGAAGTACGTCTATTTTCTGTGGTTTGTTGAATTCTGGATCGGCTAAAGATATATTAGCAGGAATTTCCCAGTTGTCAGTGCTTATGTACTGTTGTGGTTGATTTCCTTTATAACAAATACTTCTAATTGAGTTGCGTAATTATTAATTTTTGATTCTATGGTAATTTGCATTCTCTCATTGAGTTTTATTTTTGAGTCACCTATTCCTGATATGTTCAAATTAACTTGTGTGTTTTCAAGTCGTAATTTTCTACGTAACTTTTCAGTTATAAAGTTAAGCTGGGATCCTGAGTCCAGCAAGACTCTACAAGGAATAAGATTCCCGTCGATATCCTTTGTATTTGCGAGAGCAGTTCCCAAGAAGACATAACCATTCCTGTATTCATCGCTGTGTGCTGCTAGAGAGGATGATGTTGATGGTTGTGCAGTTTTCTTTGTTGACTTTTTGATGCTATCCTTTTCAACAAGTGTCTTATTTCTTTCTGTACAATGGAGTAGAGTATTGTCTTTTTTGTTGCACCTTAAACATCCCCTTGATGTGCAATTCTTATAGTTATGGCCCTTCTTGAGACAGTTAAGACATAGATTTGCTTCCTTCGCCTTATTTTGTCTTTCATTTGGAGAAAGTTTTAGGAATTTGTCACAGTAATATAATGCATGACCTTTATTACATATTATGCACTCTAAATTGTTATAAGTTTTGTTTGTCATGAATACGTTGGCTTTAGATGACCGTAACTGAGATTTATCAGAGGCTTGCTGGAATTGCTTTTTTCCTAAAGCTTCTAAAGCTTGAAATCTCTTTTCTAAGAAGTTTAGTAAGTTATCAATTGCTTGTAAATCTCTTGGGTCCTTCAACGACTGCTCATATAATGCGTGAGTATTTTTGTCAAGTTTCTTCATTATGATGTGAACCATTATTGGGTCCCAGTATTCTTTTACCGAAAGCCCTAGATTCTATAAGCTCAACAAACATTCCTTCGTAGTATCATGCAAGGCCTTTAACGTGGATGCTGATTCATTATGTATTGATGCGGCTGTGCCATTAATTTGTCTAATAGCGCTGTTACTAAAAGTCTTTTGTTTGCATATCGACTTTTCAACATATTCCATGCAGTAATGTAGTTATCATCTGTTGGTGCTAAATGGCCTATAAGTTTTTCTGCCTCTCCAGCCAGGTTCATTTTTAGGTACCACATCTTTCGAACATTGCTCATTGGTTGATTGTGTACCATCTGACTGAAGAGGTCGTAAAATTGTTGCCACCTTAAGTAGTTCCCATCAAACCTGGGGAGGACTATTTTAGGTAACTTCATATGTGACAATGTTGTGGACATTATACCAGTTGTGGTTTGAGTTATTCCTTGATATTTTTCAAGTTCTTCACTCAGCTTAATCAAAGCGATATGAATTTTATCTTCAAGTTCAAGATAGGTAATGAATTTATAATCAATTGCAGAATCATCTTCAACCATTTCACGAATATAATTGTTATTTTCTTCAATTTGTTTCCAGTACTGATTAATTGTTGAGCTTTTCATTTCATAATATTGTTTTGTTTGATTGTTATAATTAATTCCTGCTAGCACATGCTCCATTGTCGAAATGACCATTTTTTGTCGTCGTATAAGTTCAGTTAACCTGTTTTCATGATCTGATGTGACAATCTTTAACCGATTTTCACTTTCTGATGCTAACTGATTTACGACAGGAGTATTCAGTTGCACGTTTGTTGGAGTTTTTGGTATTGCTCCCTTTGAAACATTGATATGTTGTATAAGATTATCAATTTCAGTCCTGATATTATCGTAGTCTGATTTCACCTTGTTGTAGTATTCGGATGTGAAATATGAATGATTTATTGATCCAGGGTATAATTTTCTAATTTCATCATCTCCCTTTTCAAAGTTTGTCCATAAATTGTCAAGAACCTCTAGCTTATCAAGAAGATAGGCTAGATTCTTTTTTTCTGGTTTTTCATTATAAAATGCGTTTGAAATTTTCTCAATTCCCCTTCCTTGAGATGTTTGAGTAGCTACTAGGCTATCCATGTTTTTTTTTCAAAATTATGTTTTGTTCAAGAATAATGTCCCTTTTGTTCAAAGTTATGTTTTTTCAAAATAATGTCTTTTGGTCAAAGTAATGTCTTGTCTTGATAATTAAACTTGTGCTAATTATCACGTCTGGGTCACCAAAAATTATGTTTATAGTGGAACAAGCCACAAGTCAGAATTAGGTTTCTCTAATTCTGTGTGTAATTAAACACAATGAAAAAACACTTAGAATTATGTTACTCTAATTCTTAAGTGCTTGTAAATGAATATGAATTCTTTTCTATGAATTAGGTTACGCTAATTCTATAGAAAACAAGGCTGTAAATAGCTGAATAAAACACACTGATTAATGGTTGATTAACAAATCATAAATTTATTATTAATTGACCTTCTTTATATACAATTTTCTGTCAATACAATTAATATAAAAATACCTGTAAAAAACATATTTTTTACCTATACCTAAATGAATAACATACATAATTTCTTTTATTACTAAACTGCTGATTCTACAAGTTCAATTCAATTTTAAATAGTTACGGAAGTAGGTACAAACAAGTTTATATGCAAAAGATATTTTTTTAGAAATATAATAAAATTTAATTATTTAATGTTAGTGACGTTAATTTTGAATTATTTAATTTTTGGTAATTATATGATTGCTGAACAGTAGTAAAAATCGAAGAAATGTCTCTGTATTTTTCATCAAAAATGGTTTTTAAATTTGAATGTGGAGTTTATGCATCATAATTAACAAAAATTTTAAAAAGTCTATAATACTCTTAGAAAAAAAGACACCCTTGGATCCATACAAAATCAGGCAAGGAGTGGGCGAAAACCGGTTGCCAGCAGACTTCAATATAGAATTATACTACGTGTTGTGAGGGAAAATCCAGAAGTAAGTTATGAAAAGATTACATCTGCACCTGAAATATTATCGGCAATCAGATCATCTAAGGGACAATCCAAAGGAGAGGTAAGGAACTTTCTCCAAAAGCTTCTATGGTACTGGAAAGAGCTCTCATCCGTCCATGAAATATTTCTCCAAAAAATGTCCAGATTCTTTCATGTATCTCTGAGCAAATTACAATAATTGTAATTACCTCTTTGCAGGTAATGACAATCCAAAAAAGGTGTAAGGATTTTAGTGTAAAGATTTATTTGCTCGGAAAGTCGTTGAAATTTCACCTGCAAATAAGGCAAAGCGTTTAGAATTTGCTCAGAGATACATAAAAGAATCTAAACATTTTTGGAGAAATATTTCTTAGATGGATATTTGAATATAATTTTATTATTATTTTTTAGTTTAAACTATCTTAAGAAAATGAAATATTAATTTGTACTTTTTTTTCAATACTAACATCTGATGTTTTCATTTTATTTTTTTTTTTTAAATATTAGAAGTTTTGTATATATATACATTTGTATATCAATTTTATCGTAAAAATAAAATAATATATTCAAAAAAATTAAAAGAAACTTTTTTTTAAATTTTGATCAAACATTTTGGTTTTTTATACTAAGTGCAAATAACCATAGGTGAAAGCAAAACAAAAAAAAAACGAAATAAGAAAAATTTAATTTAAATTATTCAAACTAGTTTACCAAATAAAAAGAGAGAGAAGAAGAACAGGCTTGATTTTCAGATAATTTGGTAGAGTACATATTCAAGAATGTCAGTAAAGTATGCCGAAATATGTGTTCTTCTATCTCATAGAAAAACGAATCAAATACAGTCGTTGAAAGCTACATTGATTTTATTTATACAAGAATGATCAAAACATGGAAAAATAACACTACCAATTGACAATATAATATTCTATCAGACTTACATATATTATCGCAGTACATCGAAATAGTCACAACCAAACGGCCTCCAATATCAAAGCTGGCCTCCAATCTTAAAGCTGTTTCAAGCTCTTTCTTATTATCAGAATTTTTTCTTAATTACTATCATTTTAAAATATATTCCCTTTTCTATCTATTTTCCATACAATACATAAAAAATTTTTAAAAAAATTTGAGAAATTTTAACATTTTTAACACAATCATTCTCATGTTTCAAGCATTACAATATACAGAATCATATGGAAACAGCATTTCCTTTTCTCCATATATTCAGTATACATACCATTTGATTCAGTATAAAAATTTGTATGAAAAATTGAAAATATAGGATTTGAGGGTAAATTTCAAGTATTTCAAGAAGAAGAAGTATACGAGTAGCTAATTTGCATATGATCACATTTATAAATTCTGCTGATAATTTACATATCAAATTTAATCGTTTATTAGGTCAAATATAATTTTTATATCAAAATGATAATAATTTTATTGAAAAAAAAAAATTTTATTGATAAACTCGATCAAAACTTCTTAATTTTCTAACATTAAAAATTATTTTTGCACCAGGCAATCAGAACTCAAAGCAATTCAAGTTATAAATACAAATTGCTCTACAATATTAGAAGATAAGAAATTGTTGTAATTTAATTTTTTTAGTGATTCTATAGGCTTTCAAATTCAAATATATTTAGTGTATATTTTAAACGGGAATTTTATAGTATTTGTTTTTTTCATTTTTCAATATACTCGTATATCCATTTGATATACAAAAATGTACAAAATTCAGTATAGGAATGGGGATTGGGAATGTAAATATGTAGGTACCTACATATATGAGAAGTTAAAGTGAACGATTCTTTTTCTTCTTTTTAAAATTTATTTAATAAAGAATCTGAGGATATTTAAAAAAAACATTCATGATCATGTACATATCTGCCGTACAAAGGCTAATCGCAGCAATTACATATTATTAGTTTTGAGAAAAACTCAGTTGAAATTTTGGATACTTCAACCATTCATATTTCGAACGTGAAAAAATATATGCTCATAATGAGACAATAGGTATGTTCAGTAGACACAAACATATGTTATACACATTTTTTTTCTGAATAGATACGAATATTTTCTGAGATTTTAAAAAGAAATTCATTTCACCATAAAGTTGAAGAAATTTATACGACTTATACAAAGGGAAAAAGAGGCATACGATCTTACGCCTTTTAACCAATGCCGTTGTATAAATCGTATAATTTCCGTGGGAATACAAGTGTTCTGAATTTCCAACCTTAATAACTCCACAACCAAGCTTCGTACAGTTACATGGTTTTCAAAAATTTGAAGATAAACAAATACTTTATTTGAAAATGTTATTATCTCAAAATCACCAAAAATGCTTCGATTAGCCATTGTACGGCAGATATGTAGATAAGCTGCTAATTTGCATATTACCACATTTAAAATTTCTGATAATGATTTTTATATAAAATTTATTAATTTGGATATGGTTTATCAGGTCTAATATCAAAATGATACTTTTAGAAAATAATTTTGTTCATAAATTCGATCAAAAATCCTAAATTTTACAGTACTAAAAATCGTTTTTGTAATAGGAAATCATAATTCTTATCAAACAAAAATTTCAACAAAATCATCTCTAATACGCAATAGTATCAATTTGTGTGATTTACGTATAGCCAATAGGATTGCTTGAAATGATATAATGACGACATTTATATAAAAAACAATTGGAAGTATTATAATTTATAAATAATAATAATAAAAATAATTAAAAAAAACAGTATTTTTCCTTATTACCCTTCATCCTTTATTTCTATACATTTTTCAATGCAAAAGACCAATAATATAGTTAATCACCGTACAAAAAAATGTGTGTATGTGTTTGAAAAATATATTTTACAAAAAATATCACAATATAAATTTTTTTATTTTTCTTGAAGGAAGAAATTGAATACAAATGCGTATAATTAAAACGTAATATGCGTCAACACATACATATTATTTATGATCGTATACATTTTTTTTTTCACTTTTGGTATATTTTTGTGTTTTGTTGGTTTTTAGAAGGGGTACAGCGAAATGTATACATGAAATTTTGTTTTTGTTTGCTTGTGTGTATATTCTAAAATATATTAAAAACTAGCATTAGATACCCAGCAGGAAATGGTAAGCGATGGTAAGTGAAGAGGTAAGTTATAGAATGGATAAGCTATTGGTTACAGCATCGATGAAATTTAACATGGCGGAGTCATTGAAAAGTAATGCATCCTCCTATAGATTACCATGTAAGCGAAGAGGTAACCGATGTTCAAATCATCGAAGATTTCTTCACTTACCAAGTAAGCGATGAAGTAAGCGATGTTCAAATCATCGAAGATTTCTTCACTTACCACGTAATACATGAAGTGTATAATTACCAGGTAATAGAAGAAATAATCGATGAAATATTATGCAATCATGGTAAAAGTAGGGCAGTGGAAGAATAAAATGGGATACAAATTTCTG
Organism: Bombylius major; assembly: GCA_932526495.1. Lineage (NCBI taxonomy): Eukaryota > Metazoa > Arthropoda > Insecta > Diptera > Bombyliidae > Bombylius > Bombylius major. The sequence goes on along the minus strand of OW052044.1, from coordinate 24,937,104 downwards.
CGATACTTTCTCTTTATAGGAGTTCTTTTCTTGTAAACATTTTTGTAATAAAACACATTACACATAAATATTAAAATTCACTTATTTAAAATTTAAATATTTGACAAAAGAACTTTTAAAAGAGAAAGTATAGCAGGAATTTTTGGTTGTATAAAATAATCGAAGTCATACCTTAAAAAATTAAGAACAATGAAAAATACAACAAAATTAAAATAAACAGAAAATAAATTTTTTTTACAAAAAAACATTTTTATTAAAATTTATAATTTATAAATTTATATTAAACATTTATATTTTATATTATATATTTATATACTAATTAATAACAATTAAATTGCACTCACTGCACTCACTATGAACTTATACTTAGAAATGTCCGCGTTTTACTAGACTAGATTAGACTAGAATATGATTAATAAATACAAAATGCAAAATGGAATACGGAAATTTTATGAAGTCGCGAAAATGACGCATAATTTCATAACAAATGTACAAATGAATATGCTACACATTACACATTCGTTTACCTGGTAATGTATCTTTTCATCGATGTCCATTTCATCGAAGAATTCATCGATTACCAATGTAATGCATCGGCTATTTTCCTGCTGGGTATTTTATAATGTAAAAGAAAATAAAACAACATGCCTATTGATTGTTCTGATCTCCTGATCCATTACAGATAAAATTTTCATATTTGCCAATGAAGATGAACAAACCACGAAAAATTTTCTGGATATAGAAATTTAAAAAAATATAAAAATATATTTTTAAAATTATTTTTAAAACTTGAAAAAAGAAAAACAAATTTCGGAAGGGATAGATATTTGCTTTCTCAAACAGCAAAATATATACACACGTATGTACATACAGTAAAATTTTTTTAGAAGGATATGAATATAATAGAAATTAGGTATATGTATATGTTATATGAATAAAAATATTCTGTGTAACATAAGCTACTGAGTAATAAACGAAAGTTTTCTCAGATATTTTTTCGTGAGAGATAGAAGCTTTTCGTCCCTCACACTTCCCGCACAGGTCAAGAAATTTCAAAAATTTTGATGATATTTGAGCTAGTACTTAGTGTACCTCTTGTTAGTATCTACTCTGTGACATCACTAAGCAAGGAATATAGACAAACAAGGAATGACCGATTTACTATGAAAGTAAAAGCTCTCTCTTCTAAGCTTTTGGTAAACGTCAAATGGATGAAAAATGAAAATGATTAAAAATTCTAATGTGATGTGATTTATGTGGTTGAAAAATTGTTATTATTAAATTAATTAATTGTTAAATTAATATTATTATTGACATTTTTTGAATTTAGTGAATATATCTTTCGATTTTTGAATTGTGAAACAAATTTTATATAATATATTAAACTGATTGAAAAACAATGGTTAACTGTGCAGTTTCTAGTTATAAAAATTATACCAATAAAAAAAAACAATAGTGAAACAAAAGTGAAATATTTTCGTTTTCCGGCAAAGAAAGAATTAGCTGAAAAATTGTGTAATGCATGTGAATTCAAAAAACCTATTAATATTAAATATGCTAGAATCTATTAAAATCATTTTGCGAAAGAAGATTACTTGTTGAAACATCAACTTCTCAGTACACCTTTTGAAAAACAAAGACTGAAAAGTGAAGCTATTCCATCAAAGAATCTTCCACTTTCATTAAATCCTTCAGATAGAGCTGTAAGATGCACAGAACGAACAAGAAAGAAAATTGTTGAAGATTTATTAAGGTAAAATTAGTAACATTATTCAATATGTTAAATATGATTAAATGAGCTAACTGTGAAAATTGTAAAAAAAAATTTTTATAGAGAAAACTGTGAAAATGAGAATATAGAATGTTGTAGTGATGTAAATTATGAAGAAGAAAATAAAACTGGAAAATCCGATGCAACCACTCAAACAATGTATGTAAAATTGTTTATGTCAAAAAAAAGTAGATGCTTATGTTCTTCATAAATTTAAATTAAATAATTTAGGGTGAACGATGAAGTCGCACTGAAATTGAAGATACAAAAGCTGGAAAAAAAAGTAAGAAAACAACAGACCTATATCACAAAGTTAGAGAAGAGTAATAAAAAGATATCTGTAATATATAATAGCCTTCAAAAAATTTTCACACCGGGTCAAATCAGAAAATTGTTTACATTGAAATAAAAAGTTCATTGGTCAACAAAATATATTTCTTCTGCCATAGCTATACATTTAGCTGGATCGAAAAGCTATAGATATCTTTATCGTAAAGGATATCCTTTACAAGCGCCTTCTACCCTGCGAAAATGGGCTTCAAAGTTTAAAATAAAACCTGGAATTTTAACTCCCATTCTTCACCTGCTTAAAGATCTTAATTTCAGTGAATTGGAAAGAATTTGTGTTCTAAGCTTCGATGAAATGAAGATTAAAACTGTCTATGAATATGATAAAGTCAATGACACAATAATGAAACCTTCGAAATACGTCCAAGTTGCTATGATGAGAGGATTGTTTAAGAAATGGAAGCAGCCCATATATTATCAATTCGATTCACCCATGACTATCGATATTTTACAAGACTTGATTGTACAACTTGAAGAGGTGAATTTCACTGTGGTAGCTATAACCTTTGACTTAGGACCAACAAATATGGCATTGCGAAATACCTTGAATATCAATGAAAAAAATCCTTATTTTTACATCCAAAGGATAATTCTAAAAAAATTTTTATATTCGCTGATGTACCACATTTAATAAAGCTGTTAAGAAATCATTTCATAGATAGTGGATTTATTTTGCAAGGGAAAGTCATAACAGTGAGACCAACTGCTGAAGTTATCGAGCTTGAAACTTCAGATTTGAGAATTTGCCATAAAGTAACTACAGAACACTTGCAAGTGGCCCAAGCTGGTCGTCAAAAAGTAAAATTAGCGGTTCAACTTCTATCTCATTCCGTAGCTAGTTGTATTAGGTGGTGCCTTAGTAATGGGAAATTAAAATCCTCAAATGCCTTGGAGTGTGCAAATTTCATACAGGTGGTTAATAATTGGTTCGATGTGTTCAACTCTCGAGTTTCAGCATCGAACTCATTATGTGCCAAGCAAGCGTATGGGCTAAAACTCCAAGAGCAACAGCAAGTAGTTGAAAATATGACTGAGGCTATTAGAAATTTACGAGTTCCAAATAAAAGAACACTACCTCCATTCCAAAAAGGAATATTAATCAATAATGCTGCACTCGAGCAGTTGTTTTTATATTTGAAAAATAATTTTAAAATTTCTTATATCCTCACGAACCGTTTGAATCAAGATTGTCTAGAAAACTTTTTTGGGATCATACGGTCCAAAGGAGGTTTATATGACCACCCAACGCCAATCGAATTCAAATATAGATTACGGTCGTTTATATTGGGTAATCTACTGTAATAAAATATATAAATGTTCGTGTTTGTCTCATTTTATATTATTATATACCTTTATATTATTATTATTTAAAAATTATGATGGGCAATTATGTAGTTTGTAACAAAATATTTGTAAAAAGTAATTATTTTTCCTTTTGCAGGTAGATCAGATAGTAATTTACAAGTGAGTTTAGGATCTAACTCAGAGTATAAAGAAAATGATGAAACCTTGTCAACATCTATTTTGTTGAAAGTTTTTATGAATAATGAAAATGATAATAACGAATCCTCAGATGAGATTTATAAAGAAGAATATGAGAATGACATAAGCTGCATTACATATGATTCTGATGAATTTCATCAAGATGCATTACAAAATTTGGCAGGGTACATTACATATAAACTAAAATTGAGGAAATATTTTCTTTACGAAAAAGGAGAGAACATAGGGTCATTTACATGGGTAGACGAAGTTGTGGAGGTTTAAAAAGACCTAGAGAAGAATTTGTTTTTAAAATTAAAGAATTAGAAAATGTATTCAAAAATAAAATAATACTTTATCATTAACACGTGTTGGTTTTAAAAAATATCTTGTGAGTAAATCTAAAAACATTGATTTAAATGATAAAATCAAAGAATTCTTTTTTAGGTGTAGGATATATGTATTTTCATATAAAATTTTTAAATAAACAGTTTAAACAAAATGTGTTAAGCAAAAAAAATAAAAAAACATTCACATAAACATGATTTTTAGTTTTTATTTCCTTATTATTTTGTATGATAATCTTCACATATATTCTACATGCATTTACTCAGATAATACACGAAAGCTCTACTCAAAAGCTATAGATATTTCAGTCTAGTGACGTCACACCTCTAAAAGCTGAGAGCAATGTTCAATCGGTCATTCCAGTTTGTCTATATTCCTTGATCACTAACTACCATCAAAGTTGTATAAGTAGAAGATGCCCAACGTCCATATATCCTCATGGCACTCAAAATTTTTGATCTGGGGCGTGATATCACACCCTACAACATGTTGTTTATACATTTGTTTCTAATAGTCATGTTTATAATGATATTCAGTAGCAATTATCAACAATTTTACTCATCGTATCAACATTTTAATCATGAACAAAAGGCAGTAGAATCGAGAAAGTTTAGAACAGACGCACAAGTAGAGTGCGGTAAAGTAGGAATAAATTCTTTACACAAATGTTGCTTAGTTTGAATTTTTTTACTATACCTATATTAAAATTAAAAACAACAAGTAACATTAAATATGAATTGTTGGTATTCTCGCTATATATATATAGCTATAGCTATATATACATAATTCTAACATACACACATTCGAGCCATACTTTGCGTTTTTTTCAAATTATAGTAAAAAAAATTCAAACTAAGCAACATTTGTGTAAAGAATTTATTCCTACTTTACCGCACTCTACTTGTGCGTCTGTTCTAAACTTTCTCGATTCTACTGCCTTTTGTTCATGATTAAAATGTTGATACGATGAGTAAAATTGTTGATAATTGCTACTGAATATCATTATAAACATGACTATTTGAAACAAATGTTTAAGCAACATGTTGTGGGGTGTGATATCACGCCCCACATCAAAAATTTTGAGTGCCATGAGGATATATGGACGTTGGGCATCTTCTACTTATACAACTTTGCTACCATACAAGAAATAATGGACGAAAAGTGTTCTTACCAGTTTGAAGCGCATGTATAGACACAAAAAAAACTGCTGTAAGATTAGGACTACAAAAACTACTGAACACTTTCTCAAGAATACTGTTCACATAATCACAGCAAGACATTCTGTTTGTTACTAAGCATAACGCCTAGATTTTTATCTGTATATGTATGACCGTGATAGTTCACAGTTATTTAATAGGATGGTTAGTAAGAAATTCAGAGGTGAGTCAATGACCAACGTGATAATGAATTATGACTTTGAGGGATTTGGAGCGAGACCTTTTGACAAGAGCCAAGCAGATATTCTATTCAGATCGATACACTGCTGTAGCGAGTTAATATTATCACTAAGATATAATTGTACATCGTCGGCGTATATATGAACTCAACAGTGAGAAATACTATGTTTGGTAAATCATTAACATACAAGCTGAACAGGAGGAGACCAAGGAGTGAACCTTGTGGCACACCACAACCTACCGAATACCTGATGTGAAATGTGGTTTCACAGCTTTTAGAAAGAATGCAGAGGATACTGATGGGACAAAAATCAGATGGGTTACCAAAACTGGGTTTTTTTTATGTTCGAGAATTACGGAAGCTAGTTTACAAATTGGTAGCCAGAATTAAATAGGTGAGTATTTTAAGGATTTTAAGAAAACATGGAGATATGTCATCAACGCCAATCGTAGAGGATTAAGTATAAAATAATGCATTTACAAAACCATTATTATGATGAACAGAAAAGATAGAATACTGAGTATCAGAATGTATCAGGGTGGGAAAACATGTACGAAGTTCACACGGAATGTTTTCTTTGCTACACACGCCAAAACATTCAAATTGGATCAAAGCGTTTTTAGTGGCAAAGCAGATGAAAAATAATCACGTTTAAAGTTACGCACTTTATTTCATGACAATTTAAAATTGTATATAGTAAGTAGGTTTTTTTTTATGCAGGGAGTTAAGATTATAACATGGATATATTTTTTTAGAATTTTCTACAAAACTTTATATGTTTAGTTTTCAAAAACATTTCGGGTACTGCCATAAGCACACTGCTGACTTTGATTTATAATAATTATTCAAATAAAAATAATTTTTAAGACGGACTAAAAGGCATAAAATAATTTTTCCTAGCCCCATACAGATTCCTAACCCCATACAGATAATCCTGAAAATTTGTGATTGCGAATTTTAATAGCTATGGAAACACTTGGAAGATTAAAAACGAAAAACGTGGGGCGCAAGATAATAGAAGAACTGTAAAGAGTAGTGCCCTATATTTTTCGTTTTTAATCTTCCAAGTGTTTCCATAGCTATTAAAATTCGCAATCACAAATTTTCAGGATTATCTGTATGGGGTTAAGAATCTGTATGGGGCTAGGAAAAATTATTTTATACCTTCTAGTCCGTCTTAAAAACGTGCTATATTAAAAATTCTTTTTTATTTGAATAATTATTTTCTGCTTTTTAGTCTTATGTTTGTGAAATTTGCCAATTTTTATATATATACATATATATACACGTTTGGTATAGGCCATTGAACACTTATTTAAAATTAACAAATTTTCAGTATTGTTGAAACCATGGTATTGGTATCATGGTATCCATACTACGTGTCTGCATGGTAGAAAGAAAAGGATGGTATGCTCAGTTCACTTTCAACAAAATGTGTGACGTCACCTGTTGACAAATTAAGTATAAACTTACTTTTTATCGTTCATCAATTCTTTATTTTTCTTTTGTAATTACTTTGTGTATAAAATTAAAATGATTTGAATTCATGTAATAATCTTTTTATTCTTTCTTGTTTTTGTATAATAATTTTTGTTTTTAGTTTCACTAGTTAATTTATCATTCAAATTAGTTACTCTAAAATAAACTCTTAATGACCGTTCTTTTGGTTGATTATTTTTCACTGGCAAGTTTATATTTGGAAGAGCTATTTCATTTAGTTTCTTTTTTTTTTAAAGGAATATTTAAAAGTTTATCTTTCAACGAAAAATCGTCTTCAAAGAAATGGAGGGAGCAAACAAATGCATTTTCTATATTCTGCACTATTTGTTTACACACTTTTAACCATTCTGATCGACGCTTCAAATCTTTAGGGATTCGGAAAAACCGAATGTTTTTATCAAAATATTTTAAATTATTATTGCTCTTGCAATCTTTAATTTTACAACACACCATTTTAAAACTTTTTAGATATATTTTAACACAATTCTACATTTTTTAACTTTTTTTAAAAACAATTCTACACTTTTTAACCTTTTTTAAACACAATTTTCCACTTTTTAACTTTTTTAAAACCTTTTTTTAAACACAATTCCACACTTTTTAAACACATTTAATACCTATTTTCAATCTGTAGAACAATAAACATTCAGTCAATTCAATTTCTGTCAACAAATGACGTTTTTTTGTTGAAAGTGAAAAAAAATCGTTTTAAACTGAGCATACCATGCTTTTCTTTCTACCATGCGTGTCTGTCTTTAGCATACTAAAATATTTTTGACTTGAAAATCAGAGTTTGCTTAGTTTAAATTTTAGTAAATAAACATTATAGTATTTTATTTGTGTTAGACCAATTTTGAGGACTGAATATCATAAAAAGTAAAATCATAAAACTTTCATTAGCGGTGTAATATTGCATTTTCATCCTGTTCTGAGCTATGTTGAAAGTTTCAAGTCTTTATTTCATCAAAAAGTTGGTTAAAAATCAATTTTTTAAATTTTTACCGAACAGACACACAAGAAAGCAAGCTAATGAAAACGTTGTAAAAATGGTTTAGTTTTATTTTTACACTTAACTATTAATTTTTATTTTAAAATTACACTAAAAATAAATTAATGAAAAAAAAGCAAAACCATTGTTAAGAAGGAAAAAAAATACTCGTATATTTATTATAATGAAGTTAATTTTTTTTTTTTTTTGCAGATACACAATGAATATGTACAGGCCCGGACCTACCATAGGAGCGGCTGGAGCACTCGCTCCGGGCGCTAAAACTTTGAGGCGCTGGAAATAAGTATTTAAATTTTGTGTAACAAAAAATAACAAATTTTCAAAGTTCACTAAATTAAATATATGTATATTTAATATACACATATGAATTATGTAATATGTACTATATATTCATATTAGATTCTTATATGCATAACATTTCTAAAAGTACCTTTTATTCGACGCACGACGGCACGAATATATATGAGCCGTTGTTTTTGAAAGTGGTATAAGTCCACTTTGATTTATTTTGAGATATTTAATGTTTTTTATTTCAGTTCCTATACAGCTTTCATATAACAGCTTAATTTCTGGTGAAAAATTTTACAACATAATAATCTACAATAGCTTTAATATTACAAATAGTTGAAAGGGCATATCAATCTTCATTTGAAATTTACTTTAACTCATTTTTCATCAAAAGTGGACTTATACCACTTTCAAAAAAAACGGCTCATATAATGTATGTACTTTCATTTAAAAATACATTTGACTTCATATTATGTACATACTTGCATTTATGTATATTGGTACTATTTTGTCTATTTAGAAGAAATAACGTCAAAACAGAATGTGAATGTGCATAAGCAGCAGCTTCAATTTCAACTCATGGAGCAGAAAAGTTTCTTGCTCCAGCGCTATTAAAATTTTATATGGTAAAATTTGTATCGTTCTTTATCGCGTACATATTTTTTTTAAAATTTATTATGAAACTTGCGTTGGAATGGTATAAATAAAATATTTGCGCCATCGCATCTCTTGTTTTTGATTATGAAAAAATTATAACGAGTTTCATCGCATACTCACTTTTCCTCTCTTTTACTATGAAACTTGCGTTGAAATGAAATGGTACAGTACAGTACAACTTACAAGTAAGAAATTTGCGCCATCGCATCTCTCGTTTTTGATTATGAAAAAATTGTAACGAGTTTCATCGCATACTCACTTTTCTTCTCTTTTACTATGAAACTTGCGTTGAAATGGTACAAGTAAGAAATTTGCGCCATCGCAGCTCTGAAATATGTTTCAATTTGAAAAAATATGTCGAACGAAATGAATATGCGTTATACATATAGGTAGGTATTTAAAAAATTTTCAAAACAAGGGGCGGCAAAAATTAAAAGTGCGCCGGGCGCCTAAATCATCGGATCCGGCCCTGAATATGTATGTACCTATGTAGAGAGCTACATACAATATACATACATATGTATTATATGTATATTGTTTGAATAATATTTAGGCTGACTAAATGACTTCAATGTATAACATACTAAATATTTTAATAATATTGCATATGAACCAACCATATGAATCATATTGATCCATATGATACACGAATGCTACACATAAGTACATATGTATATGTATGTAGAATGTAGATATTTTATATTTTTCATATCTTCTAAAATTAAATGCTCTGTAATATCTGTGTTATATATATGTACATTAAAATCAAGTCTTGAAGAATTCTAATGAAATTCATATCATAAGTTAATTTTATTCCACATACATGTGTAAAAGAATTAGTATGTGAATTTTGAAAACAAATAGATGAAATATTGTAGAATGAGGTTAATAGCTTTTACAACATATATAATGATATAAAATAATTCATTCGTATTGAAACTTAAGCAAGAAGCTGTTATTGCGAAAACGTTTCACATTCTATTAAAAAATAATTTTCATATAACAAGAATCGTAGGACATAGATTAAGAAGAATCATACAAAAAACACACAGATCGTCTAACAGAGTTCTCAAAAAAATAACTTTATTTTTTATTATTTAAACGAGTCATTAACCATGTTTACACCCTCACATATGAATTAACGTAAAATGAATAGACGTAAAATAGACCGATCAACTTCGGCCGGAGAAATTGCTGACTGCATAATTTTAATTATTAAATGCCGGATTTCATGACCAAAAATGGAACTGCATAGCAAGGTTCTTCTCTTGGGGCAAGTGGATAAAAAACTTAAGGTTGAGTCATAGAGCGCGTATACTCCGCAGTACCAAACCGGTCTAGTACTATTTTGGTACGACTAAACCATTTTAGTACTGCCTGTATATACCGTAAGAGCAAATAATAGAAAAAGAAAGAAAAAAATACTTGTCAAACTCAAATATTTCATTTATTGTTAATTGATTTCATAATTTCTATTTGTGTATAGTGTTAATTATCAATAATTTTTTTCTTTTTGTGCTAAATTAATTGGAAATGAACAAAGAAAGGAGAACCAAATTAGTTGGTTCGCACCAAAATGGTCGGCCTAAAACAATTCGGTACCATGCGTATATACCGGGACCAAAACAGTACTAGTACCTGTTTGGTACTGCGGAGTATACGCGCTCATAGTGTAAGGTACTGTTTTAACTACGAACAAGAACTGATAAGATCTCAAATAAATGCGCAATTTCTTGCACTAATACACATCTGAGTTAAAAATATATAACAAGAAAAATCATGATAAGGAACTGAAAAACAAGATTCGGTAAAGTTGTATTAGTGATGAGAAATACACAAATGTTAAAAGGGGGCCAAGTTCTTATTCGTTAACTGTTAGGCCAGCAAAAGTAATGAAATCTGCATTAATGCCAAGTTCGAACAACTTTTTCACATACAAAATTTCAATACAGAACGTATTAATAATTACGAACTTGACAGGTTTGTATTTAATGTGCGTTATTGATATTCATATTACTTTTAAAATAAAAATTAAAACCTGTCAAGTTCATAATTTTACATTGACTTGGTTGGTTTGGTACATATAAAGTCTTATTTTCTCCGATATTTTTGCACACATACAATACTGCAATAAGGAAGAAAGTTTACAAATCATGTGAATTTTCATACATTACAGCCTTAAATTATATAAAATTTTCAGGTGGTAAGTATTTTTCACTAAGCACTGCTATTTTTTAGAACATTAGTATCAAACAGTATACATATATTTTATGTGTCTATATAAAATTAATTATAAAATATGACATTTTTTTAAATTTTATTTAAGCAAGCTATGGAAGCTAAATTTAGAGTTATAAATAACAGAAAAATAATATAAAATGTTCAATTACTGAAACAATTATAGAAATATTTATTTGTCCAGCACACATTCGACAGATTTAGTAATTTTTCCTTGACCTACGCGTTAAACACTACCCACGTGTAAATTTTAATGGTTCTAGGCTTATCAGAAGTACCCTAGATGTTTTGATTACCGTATAACGACGTTTATGGGTTAGCACAGGTTAGCTCGTCGTTCCAGGATCAGGTTTCGTCGTTAATTATTAATGAAAAGTTCAATTTTTAACAACTTAATTTTATTCTTTATTATTTCAAAAATCCTGATCTTTTACAATAATTTTCCCTGATATACTTTTTATTCTTATCTTTAATACAATGCGTTCTTACTTAATTTTATTAATTCACAATATAATATTTTTTTACAACTTCTTAATAACCCCAGAAATATATTTTTTACAACTCAGGAAAACTTTATTTCCTTTATACTTGAATTCTTTTGAATTCTCCTAACTCAACTCAAAATACAATATACTTTTAAAAACTCAGGAAAGCTTAGTTCCTTTATACTTGAATTCCTTTTGAATTCCACTAATTTAAAATATATTTCTGAATCTCAGGAATGCTTTAGTTCCTTTACAAGTTTACTTTTAAAACTTCATTACCTAGTCTTTTTTTATTGTTGTAAAAAAATATGAAAAGTGAAGCTTGCAGGACGTTTGGGAGTTTCAACTTATCCAGGCTACTTTTCGAGACGAGAGGATTAACCTCAACTTCAAAAAGTGAATTTCCGGATAGAAAAGAAAATCCTTATCTCTACTAGTCTTCAACTTTTCCTTTCTTTGTGAAATATACACGCACGTATTATATTGAAGTTTAGTAGAATGTTTTGGGACTTTCAACTTATCTAGACTACTTTTTGAGACGAGAGGATTAACCTCAACTTCAAAAAGTGAATTTCATAGATAGACGAGAAAATCCTTATTTCTACCAACCTTCAACTTTTGATTCTAACGAATATAACCACAATTTACATTGAAGCTAAGTAGAATGTTTTTGGGATTTTCAACTTATCTAGACTACTTTTTGAGACGAGAGGATTAACCTCAACTTCAAAAAGTGAATTTCATAGATAGACGAGAAAATCCTTATTTCTACAAATCTTCAACAAAATTATGTTATTTTATTATTTTTTTCTTACCACTTTTTATTACTTTTACTTTTAATTTAAAACATTTACTTTGAGTTATGAAAACCAACTGATATCCTGAATCCTGATCAGAACCACTGATCGACTGATCTTTACTTGATCAAATGATTGACTGATGTCTAATATGAAAATTTCATCTCTATTTATACACTTTTGAAATTGCGTGTTTCCAATTTCCAAGCTTTTAATTTTTTAATTATTCTAGAACATTCTTTAAACGGTTTTTTTTTAAACTTAAAACTTTGTTTTCTTATTATAAAACAGATGGCGTTGTTGGCGGTAATGTCTAGGAAAATAAACTTTCCATGCGTGTTAAGTTTAAACATTATGAAGTCCTTGCTTCACTTAAAATTTATTTTCTTTCTTTTTTTCTTTTTCAATACATTTCTTAAAAATAAATGGGGACAGAATGTAACTCCGTTACATCCCCCCCTTACTTCAAAAAAAAGAAAAGTGTTTACATTTTTCTTAATATGTAGTACATATACTTTTTTTTTATACATATTCTGTATTATGTATTTTCTAGACAACTTAAATCTATCAATTTTTCAATACATAGTTTTTTTTCTCTTAAACTTAAACCTAATAGTACAAGAAAATTCACTTAATTATACATCTTTTAAAATTTTCTTTTTTTTCTTATATTTAATACTGTAATCTCCATTGTTTTTCCTGGTTACCCTGACCGGTTTTCCTTTTATAGATTTTATTATTGAGTTTCCTGGCAATAAGTTCTTTAGTAAAAAATATATTTGATGAATAATCTGTTCTATAGGTGTTTCTGTTATATTTTCTGTTGATTGTAGTGGTAGTGATGAGATTGGAGGTGTTAATAATGATAACGGTGGTAAAGATGATGAACCTGTCAAGTTTGAGGGTGATGGTGTTCTTGGACATTTTATTGTAGGTGATGGTCTATTTCGTGATGTTGATGGTGTAGGTGATGTTCTATGTTGTATTGCAAAGGCTGTAGCATTTACCATTGTCTTGCTTTGTATATTTTGGTTTTGTTCTATCGCTGTCGGTTTCCAATAATTTTTACTTGTTTGCTTTCTAACTGTCGTATGATTTTTTTCACTGGGTAATTTTTGTCTACTATCATGTTTCATTTCATTTTTATCTTTCAATTTTTCTCTCAATTTTAAATTTTCGTTTCGCAATTCCTCGATCAGTTTTTTACAATCTTCCATTTCTCTAGTTTGATTATTTACCGAGGGAGTTGTTCGTCTCCTTTCTCCAGAATTTCTCGAATTATTGGCACAATGCCAATTTTTGCTCCTTATATTTTGTTTATCACATCTAAAACAAAACTTCCGGACTGGATTCGGGCATTCTGTTCGGAAATGTCCTACTTCTCCACATCTCCAGCAACTTTCTGCCATTTTATATACTCTTATTTCATGTAATGGTTGATTAAAACGTTGTGGTCTGTTCTCTGATCTTAGTCTCATATGTTTTTCTTCTATTTTAATCTGTTCAAATTCTTCAGCCAGCTTTATCATTTCTCCTAAATTTGTAAAATCTTTAGGTCTTATATATAATTTATAATCTGGTAATAAATTCTGGTAGATTCTTTCCAACTTTTCTTCCTTAGAACCATTTTCTTGCCATCGCTGCATTGACTGTATAGATGTGATGTAATTTCTGGCTTGTTCTCCTGGTTTTTGTAATCTATTTCTTATATCGTCAGTTAATTTTACATGAAATCGTGGTGGTAAAAAGAAACTTCTAAAATCCTGTATAAAATTGTCCCACGTTTTCCAATTTTGCTTGTTGTTTCTGTACCACATTAATGCATTTCTGGTGAGCAGTTCTGGTAAGGCTTTTAAAAGCCTATCCACTGGTATTTCATAGCAATCTGCTAATTCTTCAACTCTTTCGATGAAATTTAATGGATCATGTCCTTGATCGAATTTGACATTCCATTTTCGTACTTTGTCTACAATATCTCCATCAGAAATAAGGTTAAATTGTACTTTATTATCGCTCATGTTTGTCCCATAATTTTGAGGATGAGCTGTAGGAATTTGTAATCCTGCTGTTGTGTATACTGGTTGCATATACTGGGATAAATTTGCAGTAGTAAATGTTGAAATTGGTGTAGTTATATAATTATGCGGTATTGTAGTAGTTTCTGGCATCGATGCAACATTAGGAGGTATAGAACTTCTATTTTCTGGTTCTCCTTCAAAACTTTTATATATGGTTGAAACCGAATCTTGTCTTTCTTGTACAGGGCTAGTATCTTTTGAAAATGTTGCTGCATTTTGTTTTTCTTTTTTCAAAAACTCTATTAATCGACTTCTTATATTTTCAACTTTTCCACTAGTTATAAGTCCTCGTGTTTTACACTCCTTGATTAATTCCTTTTTTAATAGATCATTCACCCAGTTGAAGTTTTCATCTGTTTTATTTGCCTTTTTAGGAGGCATCTTTCTTGATATTCTGTACAATCAGTATTATTAAACTATGCTTCAAAGTTGTTTCCAAAAAGAACTTTGAAGTCCCTGCTCGGGCGCCAAAATTTATATAACGACGTTTATGGGTTAGCACAGGTTAGCTCGTCGTTCCAGGATCAGGTTTCGTCGTTAATTATTAATGAAAAGTTCAATTTTTAACAACTTAATTTTATTCTTTATTATTTCAAAAATCCTGATCTTTTACAATAATTTTCCCTGATATACTTTTTATTCTTATCTTTAATACAATGCGTTCTTACTTAATTTTATTAATTCACAATATAATATTTTTTTACAACTTCTTAATAACCCCAGAAATATATTTTTTACAACTCAGGAAAACTTTATTTCCTTTATACTTGAATTCTTTTGAATTCTCCTAACTCAACTCAAAATACAATATACTTTTAAAAACTCAGGAAAGCTTAGTTCCTTTATACTTGAATTCCTTTTGAATTCCACTAATTTAAAATATATTTCTGAATCTCAGGAATGCTTTAGTTCCTTTACAAGTTTACTTTTAAAACTTCATTACCTAGTCTCTTTTTTATTGTTGTAAAAAATATGAAAAGTGAAGCTTGCAGGACGTTTGGGAGTTTCAACTTATCCAGACTACTTTTCGAAACGAGAGGATTAACCTCAACTTCAAAAAGTGAATTTCCGGATAGAAAAGAAAATCCTTATCTCTACTAGTCTTCAACTTTTCCTTTCTTTGTGAAATATACACGCACTTATTATATTGAAGTTTAGTAGAATGTTTTGGGACTTTCAACTTATCTAGACTACTTTTTGAGACGAGAGGATTAACCTCAACTTCAAAAAGTGAATTTCATAGATAGACGAGAAAATCCTTATTTCTACCAACCTTCAACTTTTGATTCTAACGAATATAACCACAATTTACATTGAAGCTAAGTAGAATGTTTTTGGGATTTTCAACTTATCTAGACTACTTTTTGAGACGAGAGGATTAACCTCAACTTCAAAAAGTGAATTTCATAGATAGACGAGAAAATCCTTATTTCTACAAATCTTCAACAAAATTATGTTATTTTATTATTTTTTTCTTACCACTTTTTATTACTTTTACTTTTAATTTAAAACATTTACTTTGAGTTATGAAAACCAACTGATATCCTGAATCCTGATCAGAACCACTGATCGACTGATCTTTACTTGATCAAATGATTGACTGATGTCTAATATGAAAATTTCATCTCTATTTATACACTTTTGAAATTGCGTGTTTCCAATTTCCAAGCTTTTAATTTTTTAATTATTCTAGAACATTCTTTAAACGGTTTTTTTTTTTCAAACTTAAAACTTTGTTTTGTTATTATAAAACAGATGGCGTTGTTGGCGGTAATGTCTAGGAAAATAAACTTTCCATGCGTGTTAAGTTTAAACATTATGAAGTCCTTGCTTCACTTAAAATTTATTTTCTTTCTTTTTTTCTTTTTCAATACATTTCTTAAAAATAAATGGGGACAGAATGTAACTCCGTTACAACCGGTCAATGAGTGAGTGCCAAAATTAGCTATTTTCTGGGATCAATATCTCAAGTCGCATTGAACCTATATACATGAAATTTAATACAACGGGCGGGACGAAGCACACTATTACCAATGGCAATATAAAATTATTATAAGACTTTATTATTCCAGTACATCGAAATAGTCACAACCAAACGGCCTCCAATCTCCAAAGTTAGCCTCCAATCTTAAATCTGTTTCAAGCTCTTTCTTACTCTCAGAATTTTTTCTAAATTTCCCTAATTTTAAAATATATTCCCTTTTCTATCTATTTTCCATACAATACAAAAAAAATTTTTTAAAAAATTTGAGAAATTTTAACATTTTTAACACAATCATTCTCATGTTTCAAGCATTACAATATACAGAATTATATGGAAACAGCTTTTCCTTTTCTCCATATATTCCGTACACATACCATTTGGTTCATTATAAAAATTTGTATGAGAAATTGAAAATATAGGATTTGAGGGTAAATTTCAAGTATTTCAAGAAGAAGAAGTATACAAGTAGCTAATTTGGATTTCATCACATTTATAACTTCTGCTGATAATTTACATATCAAATTTGATCGTTTATCAGGTCAAATATAATGTTCATATCAAAATGATAATAATTTTATTGAAAAAAAAAATAATTTTATTGATAAACTCGATCTAAAATTCTTAATTTTCTAACATGAAAAATTATTTTACCAGGCAATCAGAATTCAAAGCAATTCAAGTTATATACAAATCTCTACAATATAAGAGGATAAGAAATTGTTGTTTTTTTCTTTAGTGATTTTAAAAGATTTCAAATTCAATATATGTACATACACATGTATAATTAATGTATATTTTAAATGGGAATTTTATAGTATTTGTTTTTTTTTCATTTTTTAATATACTCGTATATCCATTTGATATACAAAAATGTACAAAATTCAGTATAGGAATGGGGATTGGGAATGTACATAACTATGTAGGTACATACATATGTACAACTAAATATTTAGTATGGACACTCCCTCCGTGATTTTTTTAACAAATACATATGCAATTTTTGCGATCATTGAACATAGTAAGATTGATGTATATTATTTTCTATTAAACAAGGAACATACATAAGTTTGTATTAATAAAAGATGTGGTTATTTGTTATTTTTTTATTTTCACAAATTTGCATATCTGATTTTATTTGTATGTTTTAATTTGATATTTTATTTCACCTTTACGCTGAATGAGTATGATTATTCCATTTACATTCACTTTATCAATATTTTATTGTTCATTTTCGAACCGATTCCTAAATTACTTATAGTAATTGCATTCTGGTTTTCTATTTCACTTCTTGTTCCAATTAGTTTTTTTCATTTATTGTTTAGTTTTCTATTTCCTACATTTTATATTGGCTTTAATGTAGGTCTATAGTTATCACTTATTGATGGTCTCTATAGAAAAATAACTGCACCTCTTTTGGATCTTCGACATGCAAATTTCCAATTTTACATGTTGGTTATAAGACAACTATATGTAGGTACTATACATAATACATATTATGTATGCATATAATCTTTACACTAAAAAAATCGCACTCGTGTTTTTCCACAATTTAGCAACACTTATTTATCTTTAAATGAGTACGTGTCTATTTCATTCCAAGTAACAGCTTTTGCCTTTTACTTTGGCTTTGTGTTATTAGGTTTTACAAATCAGGTAGAAAAAAACATTTTTAAGAAGTAAGTAAAAGGATATTTTAATTTTTGAGATACATAAATAGATTCAAAATTTTTAAAAATTGTCAACAATAGACTAATAACTACCTAATGTTACGTTATTAGCTCTAACGGATAGTATTGCTTCAATTTAAATTTTTTTCTAAATAAATACAATATACATATATATACTTATTTGACCCTTAATTTTTTGTCCATTCGTTTAAAGCCCATTATTGTCTTTACTTCGCCCACTGCAGTAGAGCTGTTCCTTCCTTTCATTGCACTTTTCACTACACTTCACAAAATTATTATGATACAAAAAACACCTAAAATGTGACTTATATAGGTACTTTACAAAAAAAATATCATTTTATGCTAGAATGAATGCTGAGAACGTTTAGAAAACATGAAGCGCGGATATTTTTTTTTTTAACGTTGGTGTTTATTTATGTTATCATTTCAAATTATTCATATCACCCAAACTCATTAATCTGATTATATCGCCTTTTCTGTTAATAAATGATATTTAATTTTTCATAAATACAGGGAAATAAAATTTCTAAAAATTTATGGTAACGTTTCTTGAATAAAAAATGTTAAACAAAAGTGAAGAATATTTTTGAATTAGTAAATCTCCAACAGGTATATTCACATCTTTTAAAAAAAATACATACAATTAATTTTTGAAAACAATACATGAAATTTTGTTTATCAACTAAAAACAAAATGCACATTTTATAAAAAAAAAATAAGTTATGAATTTTCAGACATTTTCTCAGACTTTGTGAGTTTTACAAAATTATCATAACTTTTCAATGTTAATTCATGTGTCAGTGATTTTTTCAAAACATTCATAAATTTGGTGCACAATTTGGACTTGATTCAGTGAAATTTGAATGTATTTCTTTTTGTATCATCTCTCTTATATTTTTTTATCATCCCACATTTTGCCAGTTCATTTATTTTATGGATATTATCATCTGAACAAAATTATATGATTATTTTCGTTAACAAAAATAAAAACGATATTTTATTGACAAAAAAAAATTCTAAATTAAATAAACTTTTTTGAATAAGTATTTTGGCACGTGTTCTTTCATGTTTAAATAATTTAATATTAAATTTTAAACATTCATGGTAAATTTATATCATTAATAACTCTTAATTGTTACTGTGAATGTGGTTTTATTCAAAAAAATGAATAAAAATAACAATACATAATATTTTATTATTATATTTTATATTATATTTTTAAAACACATTTGAAATATCGCTACGTCGTATGGTTAAAACATTGGCATAAATATGTTTTCCATTTATCTGCAAAAAAAAAAAAAAAAAAAAAAAAAAAAACAGAAATAGTCAAAATTAATAGACTACAAATATTAGCAGTCTCAGTGCTAATTGGGTCTTCAAAAGATTTCGAAAACTGCCACGTCAACCAACAATATTTAAGAAAAATTAAGTAGGTCACCTTTAAATAATTTTTTTCCTTCTTGTTTTTCTCATTAGTGTAGTAAAATGGGGAAAAATGTACCATTAATCATTTGTTGTATGTTAAATCAATTGATCATATAAAAAAAAGTATTAATGGAACATTAAATTTAAAATTTTATTATTGAAATGTTTTCTATTATTCACATAGTGCTATAATGCTTTATTTATTTAATGTAAAAAAAATTTAAAAAAGAGTTTATGCCAGTCATTGATTGATAATTCTATACATGATTTATTAATTAAAGTCAGTATTGTGCTTATGGAGGCAGTACCCGATGAGTTTGTTGCCCTTGGTAATATTTAATTCAAAAGATTTCTCTCGATTGAAATTGAGATCTGATCACCCCACACACGAGACAGAATTATACAAACGAAATGTAAAAGAGTATAGAAAAGTATGCCTATCTTGCCTGTACTGACTTCAATTAATAAATCAAGTATAATATAAAAAAAACATTTAATCAAAACGATTATTCTTATATTACAACGTCGTAATTTTTATTAATTTTATTCCATTGCAATTGATCAAGCTCATTCATCATCATCAATAGCTTATGGCACAACAGCTCTGTGTGACAATATTTCTGTCATACGTGCACTTACAGCTTTACGTGGAATGCGAACCACTAAATTTGTTGGTAGAAAACAGGACTGATGGATCAATAAACAGCACCACGAGACAACAACTGTTCAGTTTATACTTCCATCGCACACTAGGTAGTAGTTACAACCGTCGCAAACTAGTTTAAAAACCGGTTTTTACAACTGCTCAAAATACATCTGAAGGTGGCACGACACGACCAAGTTTTAAGAAGTGTGAGTGTATTATAACCGTCAGCTAAAATTATTTTAGATGATTCGTATTATACCAAGTTTAAAAAAAATTGTTACAACTAACGTTAAATATATATCCATATATGTATCATATATGTATATATGTATACATATCGTCGTCTGAATATTGTTTTGCTTCATACGCCAAATTGTGTATTTTGAGTTAAAGAAGATTCTATAGGTTTTGGCACATGAAGAATCTAATGGTCTTATCCGTTTCCTGCTAAACCGATTAGTTAATGAGATATTCGTATTGGATTTTGCTCCATATCATAAATTTCAGTATAATTGTAAAATTGGTTTGCTCTATGTTACAATTTGTGGCGTATAGAGCAAAAAATTAGTGCAAATTATTCTTTTCTAAAATAATTTTGTTTTGCTTCACATGCCTTCAAAATTTTATGTTTTAATTATTGGTCTGCCTCACGTAACATTTCTTTATTACGTGGAGCAAACATTAGGTCAAGCATATTAAATCTTGGTTTGCTCTACGTATATAAGATTTGACAGTATTATATAAATAGGAGTACCAAAGTTTTATCAATCAGTTGCATTCGATAGTTCAAAGTGTGGACATCATGTCGTCATCGCCACCAAGTTTATGTGAGATCATTCAAAGGTAAGTTGGACTATTATTTTTTCCTTAATATTTATTTTTCCAAATAACCTTTCAATGATAGTATAATAAAACTGTGAGTTTTGTTATTGTTTCTATAAATTTCATTACAGATGTAATAAAAGCTTTTAGACATTTTTTGTAATAGTTCTTTGCGAGGAGCTACTATTTAACGATAATTTAAAGAGTTGTATCTGGTATCTGCGAAGAAATTTGTAGAAAAAATAACAAAATACACGGCTTTTGTTTATTATATTTATTTGTTGGTCTACACTTTTAAATTTTTATAGAATGGCAAACGCAATACTAGAACCCAACGAAAAGAAAAATGTTAAGCTGGTCCATCAGGATTAGTTTTCAGGTATTTAGCCCACTAACCATGAACAAAATAAAATTCTGATTTGACCTTTTAATCAAAATTTCACTTTTAGAAAACAACCTTATTTGGTAAACTTAGAAAATAATTCATCTGATGCGGATTTTGATTCTGATGACTCAGTGGACGATCCCGATTTTGTTATTGATAAATCTAAGCTCATGAACAAATTCTTAACTTCAATAGAAAATCAAAAAATACTTTGTGAGCAATATGATATTCGAAGTTTACCTTCAAATTTTTCGTCCGATATTATTGCTGAAAAAAATACTCTTATTACAATTTTAATTGTTGATATATTTTTAGAAAGCGAACCGCCAACTCCTAAATTATCAAGGAAAAAATAATTGAAATAAAAAAAATTTTTTAATATAAAATGTTTTTAAAACGGACTCAAAAGTATAAAATAATTTTTCCTAGCCACATACACATTCTCAACCCCATACAGATAATCCTGAAAGTTTGTGATTGCGAATTTTTAATAACTATAAAAATACTTGTAAGATTAAAAACGAAAAACGTGGGGCGCTATTCTTTACACTTCCTAACTTGCGCTATTCTTTACACTTCTTACTATTAACTTGCACTACTCTTTACACTTCTTACTATTTTATCTTGCGCCCCATGTTTTTCGTTTTTAATCTTACAAGTATTTTTATAGTTATTAAAAATTCGCAATCACAAACTTTCAGGATTATCTGTATGGGGTTGAGAATGTGTATGTGGCTAGGAAAAATTATTTTATACTTTTGAGTCCGTTTTAAAAACATTTTATATTAAAAAATTTTTTTTATTTTAATTATTTTTTGCTTTTTAGTCTTATGTGAAATTTGTCAATCGATTTTATTGATATTATTTTACATTAAAAAACAATATAAGTAAAACTAAAAAAGTTTTTTTAATTTTAAAAAACAAATATATTTGTATATATGTGTTGGAAGTACCAAATTGACATCACAACTTATTGCTTTTAATCAATCATAACTAAGTTGTGATTAAAGTTACATGGAAATTATATTCTAATGAAATGTAAAGAAGATCCTTAGCTTTATTTTCACTGAATATATTAAATATCTATGAGCAACGTAAATCAAAGAAAAAACGTGATAAATATTAAGTAACATAAAACTGAGAATCAATTTTCCCTGAAATCTCCCAAATTACTACAAATATCAAATTACAATGTTCTACAAATACAAATTTGTAGATGTTTATTAAATAAACATTTTTCCCAAACATTGTTATATCATAAAATTAATAGAAATTAAGTTATTGAAGAAAAATGATAATTTTTTATTAAAATCACAATTATCTCTCTCATTTCTCATTTTAACAGCCACCTCTAAAAATGTAGTACCACTTTAAGAATTTTTTTATTCATTTGTTTATTTTTTCTTTCAAAAATATTATTCATAAACAAAAAAAAATTTTTCAAGTGGTACTACATTTTCAGAGGTGGCTGTTAAAAATGAGAAATGAAGCATACTAAAATATTTTTGACTTGAAAATCAGAGTTTGCTTAGATTAAATTTTAGTAAATAAACATTATAGTATTTTATTTGTGTTAGACCAATTTTGAGGACTGAATATCATAAAAAGTAAAATCATAAAACTTTCATTAGCGATGTAATATTGCATTGTCATGCAGGTCTGAGCTATGTTGAAAGTTTCAAGTCTCTATCTCATCAAAAAGTTGGTTAAAAATTAAAAATCAATTTCCAAATTTGTACCGAACAGACAGACAAGAAACCAAGCTTATAAAAACATTTTAATAAGTCAACCTGATTTGTGGAAACAAAATATTAGAAAAAAACTACGCGAAGCATCCTGTTTCTTCATGTGTAGCAAAAACTTCAGAGAATATGATTGTGAAAAAATACACTCTACGTTTTGGAATCTAACTGATAATGAAAAGAATACTTTCTACAGCAAATTTGTAAAAAAATCTGAAATAAAACGTAGACGAAAGAAGGAATCTAATAGAAAACAAAACACATTCCTGTATTACTTAAAAGTCGGAAATAAAATACAGCAGGTCTGCGAAACATTCTTTTTAAATAAACTATGTATTGACATAAAAAGAATATACTATTATTTTAAAAACTTAAATGAAAAGACAACAGGAGTACCTTTACCCAGACTAAAAGGCAAAAATATTAAAAGAACAACAACTGATGAAACCATTGAAGACATTCGTCAGTATATAAAAAGTTTTCCTGTGATTGATTCTCATTATTGTAGAAAAAAATCACAAAAAAAATATCTAGATTCACTTCTATCACTGAATAAAATGTACCAACTGTAGTATGTGCAGCAAGTCAATAATCCAGCATCTCTAATAGCAATTTACAGAAAAATTTTTAACCGTGATTTCAATCTTGAATTTTATAAGTCGAGAAAAGATGTATGCGATCGTTGTTTTGAATTTAAAGCTAAAAAGAATCCGTCAGAATCAAAAATTGTACAATATAATGTATTATACATAGAAATGAAATAAATTCAGTTAAAGTAGAAAGACTTATTGATAAAAATAACATCGATCCAAAATCTGTAACAGTATGCTTCGATTTGCAATCCATTTTTCCATTGCCAAAAGGATTTGCATCGAGTTTTTACTACAAAAAAAAGATAAATACTTATAATATGACGGCTGTTGCTTCTTGTAGCGACAAAAAAAAGATAGCATATTGCGCTGCGTGGGATGAATGCAGAAGTGCAAGATCAGGAAATGATTTGGCAAGTACCATTATAGTTATTCTACGTCGGCTTATACAAGACTATCCTCAAATAGGCAAAATTATTTTATGGAGCGATTCATGCGAACCACAAAACAAAAACAGAATAATAACGACGGCGTTAAAATTCTTTTTGAATGAAAATGCACAAATTGAAGAAATTGTGCAAAAATTTTGTGAGCCAGGTCATTCACAAATTCAGGATGTTGATAGTCTTCATAGCTGTATAGACCGTTTTACGAAACGTGTCGAAATTCCAAGCATTATATCATTGAGGTTAAGAGCCAAATTTAGTGAAATGGCCTGCAAAGTGACCAGCTACAGCCTACATTTCTCAACCGATTTTCATGAAATTTTGAATATAGATAGGTGCAAGGGAATTGTGGTCCTTAAATGGAACACATTTTTGAAAAAGTCCTTTATTTCAAAAATATAAGGGTTCAAAGTGAGTCAGTTTCGCGATTTTGGGCCTTCAAAGTGACCACCTACAGCCTACATTTCTCAACCGATTTTCATGAAATTTTGAATTTAGATAGGTTGAAGGGAATTGTGGTCCTTAAATGGAACACATTTTTCAATTTTGATCCTTAAATTTTTTTATATTCGATTTACCAAGGTACAGACAAAACAAAAATTCACTCAACTTTTCACACATTTTTCATGTATTAAAACGTTTAGATATTGTGATTTCTTTTTATGAGATTTAAATTTAACATTTTCCAAAAAGTTTAAAATAAATTTCAAGGAAATTGGTTACGTAGTTTAATTATTATAAATAAAACAAATTGTTAATTTTTCATAAAATTTTATTATCAATTTTTCTAATCACAGGATTTTTTTTGCATACCTTTAGGCTGGAATAAGAATGACACAGATAGTATAAACTCTATAAACGCGATGCAATAAAAATTGAGATTGTAGGGTAGTATGTGTGATGATAAAAAGTACGTAATGCTGTTATGACACGATATTAATAGTATTGGAAATTTTAAGTACTTAAAGAAAGAGACAACAGATTTGAGAAACAGAGACACACTATCAAAATCAGCTGACATTGTTGCCGTTATCTTTGTTAAAAGTAAATGGCAATTATATAATTTAGTAAATGAATGTTCGTGATTATTATTTCTACTGTATTTATTTTGTTTGCACTCACTGAAAAAAATTAGAAATAAATAATTAGACACGTCACACTCGTTTAAATATAATATTAAACTATGAAAAATGTCTAAACACGATGGCAACACAAAAATAATATTAATGTTCAAATTTCATGATTAATTTCATGATTAATGGAAGGATATTGGAATTTGGAGAATTGGGAGAGTTATTTTTTGAGATTTTCAGTATTAATACTGAAATAAGTGTTAGTCATATCTCTCTTTCTTTCTAGTTGCTTTTTCCGTAAAGCATACTTGTTATCTCTTTTTAATAACGAAATTAATCATGAAATTAATACCGTATCATAACAGCTTAAGCAGCATGTAAAACTTTTGTTGTTTACTTAGGCTGCACATTGTATTGTATATAAATATACGAAAAAATTTTTATGTAAAATTCAAAAATTTTGAGTTATTTTATTTTTTTAAATTATTACATGGAAGGATATGTGACTTTCTAACTTTGAACTATTATATATCAGGCTGTATTGCATCGATTGGAGTCAAATAAAATGCACTAAGTCAGAAAATAGTTCAAGAATTAAAATGTTTACTTTTTTCAAGGATCAAGGTATGAACCAAGGAGGGCCCCATTGAGGTGAAAAAAAAGTTGTTTGTCGAAGGGAGTATAATAACGAAGATTTGGTTATAATTCAAATGCAAGAAAAGGACTTTTTGTCATATTCAAAAAAGGCTGATTATTTAGACTATCGAAATGTGCCTTATTCTAAAGTTAAATATTTACGGTACACAAAAAACGAACCAATGACTGTATTTTACAAGACTTCTGCAGCTCAAGCGGAAAGCATGTCAGAATCAATTTTACTTAAAGGCTCTAGGAGCAAGTTTGGGACTCCTAAAACTTTATTTGATCAAATAGTTCCACGCTAAATTTTGAACGTACATCAATTAAACACAAAATGGAAGACATTAAATCTTTACTTATTTTTCTTCCGGAGACTGACAAACATTATTTTAAAACAACATTAAAGCTTTAAAGAAGTAATATTTTATTTATGTTTTAAAAAAAAATTTTGAATATTTTAAGTTTTGTTACTTTTATATGTATTTTTTTGCTTTTTTTTAAAGAAAAAAAGTGTGAATATTTTAAGTTTTGTTATTTTTATATTTTTTTGCTTTTTTTTAAAGAAAAAAAGTGTGAATATTATAAGTTTTGTTATTTTTATATTTTCTTGTTTTTTTTTTTTTAAGAAAAAAAAATGTGAATATTTCAAGTTTTTTTATTTTTTATATTTTTTTGCTTTTTTTTAAAGAAAAAAATGTGAATATTTTAAGTTTTGTTATTTTTATATTTTCCTATTTTGTATTATTTTGATTTTACATTATATATTTTTTGTAAACAAAAGTATTCAATGAAATATAAAACTGAATTAAACGAATGCATTTTTCATATGATATTTTTCTCTGATATTTACCCTATGTGTTGAATGATAATGTCAAATTTATTCTGCTCTTTAATATTGTTTTGCCCTACGTGTGAAAGGGTGTTATTATTTTCGATGTTTTTCTAGAAAAACACCCTAGGATTACACAAGAAGATTGAAACAAAACAAAAAAAAAAACACTTCAAATAATATGCTGACAACATTTTAAAAAATTTTATCGGTTCGTTTTTCGTTAATAAAACTGTGAACTTCACCAACGATTTACTCGAAACAACAATTTGGCCGTTGGCGTATAATGCAAAACAATATTCACACGACGATATATATTTTTTTTAACGGTAAGGTACGGTAAAATTTTGTGAACAATAACATAATATACTACTACATGCTACTACTAGTACTCAGCTTTTTATTTTTCAAATTGAAAATTCTTATGCATTGGTATTTTTCTAAAAAGCGTATAAAATTCGCATTTACTGAAATTTTTATAAAAGTGTTGTAAAAGGCGAATAAAATCGAAAGTTTAGCCATATAAAATTCAAATTGTTATATTATTCAGTTTATAAATAATATGAAATATAAAATTTGTACTGAATAATAATGGTAATAAAAGGGGTGAAGCAAAAGATTCACTTTGCTACTCCATAAACCCTTTTTAAGGCGTAACAAACATTTTTATTTGTTATTATTAATATATCCTGTATTATTCATAAATATAATAAATTAATTTTTAATAAAAGAAAAAATAATATAGCTACATCTAAAATTATTTTTTTAACCCTAGGATTGCCTGATCGTATACAAACGTATACACTCGGACTTTGACCCTTAATAAAATATGATTCCTTTGAGCTAGGAACTTGAAACTCTCACCAATGCCTCCATTAGAGGGTTATCTCTATACATCCCAATTTTCAAAGTTTTAACTCAAAATCGGTAAAAGAAAATATCCTTTTTTGTGCAACAACACAAAATTGGCCGTGAGGATACAAATGTATATACCATACATTTTATATGGAAATTTTAAAATCTAAGAGCACGGTAGTGCGCGGCCAAGTTCAATACATAGTCCGTATGCACACCGTACACTATAATATTAGCAATTATAGCATACTATAATATACAGCAAATATTAGTGTCAAAGAATTATGGTTTTTGGTACATGGGATGCTGAGATACGGCTCTTTGAAAAAAAAATTTTAAAATTTCCATATAAAATGTATGGTATACGTATACTCACGGACAAATTTGTGACATTCTCGATCAGACAATCCTAGGGTTGAAAATACTTTAGTCAGTACAAGGTTATTAATGAATTATTTTATACTCTACCAAATATCTTAGGAATATATGTATAATTTTTGTAATTTTGTTATACCATAATCCTCTGAGAAATTAATCATGTCATGTTTAATGATTGTTTCGTAATTTAATTATTTTAGATATTTGTCTGTTACACACAATACTCTATGTATTTTTTAACCAGCAATAAAAAAATTTTTTTTTTCTATTTGAAATAAATGTTTCAATATTCATTTCAAACCTTTGCACTCTAATGTTCTTTGCCATTTGAGATTATATGGATAGGTATATAAAAACATTTAGAAAAATGTAAAATTTGTAAATTTGTAAATTTGTTAACAATATAAGAAAAATTATCATTATAAAAAAGTTGAATTCAATTTAGACGTGGATTTTTTAAAATTAAATGCCACCAAATAAATTGGGTTTAAACCAAAATCCGAATTAGCGGGTTTATATTTTATATCACATGAATTTGGGAGTAAACCAAAATCCTTATTAAAAGTGAATTAGCTATAAACATATATGTACACTGTTAAAAATTGTCTGGCGAGGACAACAATTTTTATTCTTCAAAAAGTGACCGATTCCAGTTTTTGCAACATTTTTAGAAGTTGCGCAACGTAGAGGATCGAGTAAAACTGAACTCAAAAAAAACCTTTTCTCCCTTTATTAAAATGTCTATTATTGAATTGTGCTTCATTTATTTCAGAAATTATTGTAACTCAAAGTCAGAACACTTTGAAAAAAAACTCTGCATATTTATGTTTAATATTGAATATCTTGAAAATTTGACGTATTATTTTTTTAATTTGTTACTTAAAATAAAAGCTTATTTTGTCTACTTTAGGGTTGCTTTTATTTTATTATATTATCTTTATCCGTTCAAAAGTTATGAGCCACACAATTCAAGAACGTTTTTTTTTTTGTTTTTTTTTGTTTTCAAAATCAGTTAAATTTGTACTTGTGTAAAAAAAAAATAATTCAGTTGATTACAATGGGAAAGATGCTTATCATCAAAAATCAGTTACTATCGCATAAAGTCAGTTTTGTCAGAAAAAGCATTGGAATTTTATATAATGGAACCTAATAACAGGTTGTAACAAAGAAGACAATTTATAATGTTTTATAAAATAAAAGAATTTTTAAAATTTATCTATAGAATAAATATGGGGACGAAAAAATAAAACATTCAGCCCTGTTCCACATTTCGCTTTTTACGAAATACGAATGCGAAAGTGAAATGGGGTGTTCTACAATTCGCATTTTCCCGGAATATGTACGAAATCATTTCGATAACTACCCAGATAACATTTTGGTATCGATACTCGGGTATCAATTAGTCTTCAATATTTTTTCCCTTTTCTAATGATGATTTAATGAATATATTTTGATTCCTACCATCAATAGAGATGAGTTTGGTGGTGGTAGTCAAAATGCCCCAGATAACATTTTGGTATCGATCCTTGGGTATCAAATAGTCTTCAATATTTTTCCGCTTTTCTAATGATGATTTAATGAAGATATTTTGATTCCTACCATCAATATAGATGAGTTTGGTGATGGTAGTCAAAATGGTAATGTTAAGAAAAGAAAATGGTGAATGTTACTGATGTAGAATTGATCCTTTTCTGATTCCTACCATCGTATTATTAAGGGGAAAATGTTAGAATGTACGACTGATATAGTATCGATGTTCTTTTGATGTTTTTAGTACATAGTATAATAAGTAAGAAAATAGAAAACAAAATATGTAGTTTATTTTAATAAAAATACTCCTCATTGTTCAAAAAAGTATATAATTTTTTGAATTTTTTAAATTACATATAAAAAGTGTAGAATTTAAAGCTTACAATTATTTTGTTAAGGAAAATGCAACAAATATTACTTTTTTGATTCCAGTCTTCAGTACAGCATCAGTACAAAACTTCGATACAGTATCGATATGGCATCGAAGAAGAACCGTTCTTTATTGATGCAATTCCCTTTTAAAATTTTGTTACAAATTCGATCTTTCATCGATACATCTTTGATGCAGGGAATCACAGTCAATTTCCTCTTTTTCAAATTGAACCAATCAGAATGCTCAAAATGCGGACATGGTCCATATAAAAACATCAGTTTTGGTAACTAAAAGGTATCGATACTTTGATACCTGAGTATCAGTCCAACATCAGTTCTTCATCAGTCCCGTGTTATCTGGGTAGTTTGTTTGCGATTTCACTTAGTGGTTGATAGATTGCATTTATGTATTTATAGTTCGAGTGTAGTTATATTGACGAAGAAAATGTAAGATAATATAAAAATTCTAATACATTTAAAACGCTGGAGAAGATTTTACAAAATGTTGTTCTATAGTTAATCCTGTGTTAAAATCTTTCGCAACTGAACTTTGATATGATCCTTCTGCAAGGAAACGTAATGTTGCAGCTAGCTGTAATACAGCGGGTATTGAGGTGCTCTTAAGAAAGGGTTCTATTTCAATTAATAAATACTGAAAAGCTTCTTTGTTTAGTCGGAAACAATCTAAAGACCTTTTTTTAAAATAAATTTATTTAATTGTGAATAAAAGTTTAAACATAAAAAATTATTACGTTGTATCTGGTAGATTTATTGGATTCGATTTATCTCGCAGAATTCTTTTATACATTTTTTCATTTCGAAATTTTTTACGCTCTTCATTTCTTCAACTAAATTTAATAAAACTATTCCGTCCATACTTTTATACGAATATATTTTTTAAAAACTTCCTGAAAAATTTTTCTTACTAACGTATCAGCTACTTTTAACAACTGATTTCGTTCAATATAAAACGGTAACATTAAAAAGGAAATCGTGCGAAATTGAATTTCAGTTTCACTTTCATTTCGTATACGGAATGTAAAACAGGACTGATTATAATAATTGTGCACAAAAACCAGGAGAATATCTCTATAGTATTTTTGTTTTTTGAAGTCAGTATTGTGCTTATGGAGGCAGTACCCGATGAGTTTTTTGCCTTGGTAATATTTAATTTGATCACCTCTCAAACGAGACAGATTTATTCAAACAATTTGTGAAAGAATATAGAAAAGTATGCCTATCTTGCCTGTACTGACATCCAAAAAGAAAAATAGTATAGTACTAGCACAAGACAATTAATAACAGATACACAATTTCATATAAGCAAATTGTTGTACATTTGCTTGGCTATTGAAAAATCTGATAGCCATTATTATTATTAATTGTCTTGTCGTACTAGTTATAGATTTCAAAAATTGAATTGAAAGAAAACTATTCTCCTCTGATGTGTTCATTCATCCATTGTCAAATAATTTCATTAAAAGCAATTTCTTTTGTTATTATTTGTACATATAAACCATAATTACTATTTAACCTGTTCTGTTTTGTTACTGTTCTATTTTTTTTTAATTTAGTATTTTTAATTTCGTATTGACCGTAAGTAGTATGAATATGGGGTTTCTGGACCATGGAGCAGGAGCAAAAATGACGTCATCACGTTTTCAGTGCGGGTCACGTGGTTTAAGGTTGTGTGTTATCAGTGAGGGGTGCGGGGGGTCAAGGTTGCGTGTTATGAGCGAGGGGTTACAGGGGTCAAGGCTAGTGAGGGGTCACGTGGGTCATGATTTTTTCAGTTCAGTGATGGCTCATGCGGGGGTTAAGATTTTTTTTATCAGTGAGGGTTAAAATTATGGGCGTTATCATTGAAAAAGCAATGGAAAATTTTTGGTACAGTTCTGATTCACGTGTGCTTAATCAGTGCTAAGCATGTTGAGACATGTTTGTCTTAAGTTTTAAATTGTTTATGATGTCATTGTTTTTTGAGTTAACTTTTTAAGATTATTCATATGTGCTGAGCATGTTGAGACATGTCTGTTCAAGGTTCATATTGTTTATGCTGTGTTATTGTTTTTAGTCCAAAAAAAAAAAATACTTACCGTATTGTCAGAACCCGGATTTGAACCGGGGACCTTTAGAGTTTCAGTGTAACGCTCTCCCCACTGAGCTATTCTGACGATTGATTTTACGTGTATTATGTGATGTTTTAATGTTTTAATTTCGGTTTTCATCAAGTTGTGAAATTATTGTTATGTGTATGTATACGTAAATTTTGTCAGCACTTGTAAGTAGTAGAAAAAGAGAGTGTTTAAATTTTGTCAGCACTTGTAAGCAGTTGAAAAAGGGTGGGGATAAGATTTTTGCCTATAAATTGAGACAATTTCTTCGAACGGTATCATTCTATCGTGAAATTTCAAAGTGATTATTATTAAATTTTATCTTAAAGTTTGTAAAATGAGTGAAGTACAGAAACCTGAAAAAGTTGGCTTAAAGAATACATCAAAAGTAGTTAAACGAAAACAAGAAGATAATCTTGTAAGAGATGAACTACTAAACAAAGTATTTGCTTCTGAGCTGGAAGAGTTAAAATCATTTCGATACAATATATACTTAAACTTGGGAAATATGGTGAAAAATCATCCATATAAAATCATCAGTGCAGAAAAAGTTAACACAAAATTTGGTGATCGAGTTTCGCTTGAATTAGAAGGAAGTCAACGATTGAATTTACCAGAAAAATACAATAAATTATCAGATAATGTGTTAACAGCATTAAACAAGGGGAAATATCACTTAATCAACTATGGACAAGTAGGCAAAGCTTACAGTATAGACTTTACCGAATTTCCGATATCTAATGAATTTCAAGAACAACCGAAAATAACAGAGAATGAGCAACAACCTGTACAATCAGAACCAGATCAACAATATTCAACAGAAACGGAAGCTAATATAAATTATGATGAATTTTCACAACAATTTGATATAAGTTTACCTGGTTTTTATAATAACATAATATAAAATTAATAAAAAACAATTTTTTTAAATGAATATCAAGTGTTTTTATTTATTAACTAATAATCAGCAAAATAATTATAATATATTCTCCCAAGAAATATCTTTATAAGTCTAATAGCTTCTTTAGCTGTATCTGTTTTTTCTCTTTGTTTTTCTTCTATTAAATCACATTCACAAATATTTTCATTGTCTTCAGGATTAGAACATGCAAGATAATGACCGCTAGATGTAAATTCTTCACTTTTGCTGTTGTTTAGATATTCTCGAACATTTTCAATTTCTTTTTTGTTGAAAACCACTTCTCCATATGATTCTGCACCAAAAAATGTATCAAATTCATTTAAAAATAATGAAATATTATCTATTATATCCAGATTTCCATTTTCTAAGTACCCAATCAATTTCTCGTAAAATTTCAATAATTTTTCAAATTCATTTTTAAATTTGATAACTTGATTTTGTCTATAACTACAAATACATGTATCTGGTCCTGTAGTTGTATCATCTTTAGCCCAACAACAATCAACGTAATGAGATCCATCAATTGATGTGATTTTTTCCATGTTTTCATATTGTTGTATCTATATATTTTCGATAGTATACAAGAGTTCTCCTATCTTCGTCTGTTAAATAATCTGTGTAAAACTCGCCTTCAAAATCCATCTTTATACTTTGAATAATGTTGGTTAACTGTTAATGATTTTGAGAATGAATTGACTTTTATTAATGATTATTTATTTGTTTAACATTTTCGATTTTCGTGCACCAATATACTCGTAATCGGTTCTGTAGTTATATTTCATCATTGCCTTGAATTCAATCTGTTTCAAATTCATGATATTCATAGCATGATAATATACTTATGTTGAGTGTATATGTTTTGTATAGTTGCTACTTTATCAGTTTTCATGTTGAGACATGTTTGTTCTTGTTTAAAACAATGAAACAATGAAGTCTTTTGTTTTTTAAACGGATTATGCTGCCAGCTGCGTTATTGTTTTTAAGTTCAGAAGAAAAAAAATTTCTAACAAAGTATTTTTGCTTTTGGATTATGTGACTAATATTAGAATTATCGACTATTAAGCTTTTAAAATACATTCGAGATTAGGTATATAAAACACATGTGAATCACTTTTATGATTCATTAATTTCAAGACGTTTTTACCTCCTGTTAGTCAAGCAAGTGATTCTTTCTTAGTCGGTTTTATTATTTTAAAATGGAAACTATAAGTGAAACACGAGAAATTTTGGAATTTCTAAAAGAAATTTTTGAAACTCACGACATGGAGTTTCTAGACGAACAAGAAGATAACAACATGGAGTTTCTGGATGATCAAGAAGATTGCAACAGCAACATCGACAATTCCAACATGGAGCTTTTAGATGAACAAGAAGATTTCAATAGCAACATCAACAATTTCAACATGGAGTTTTTAGATGAAGAAGAAGGTTACAACGGCATCTCATATAAAATAAGTTTTCAATATTTTAATAAATTTTTTGAAAACAATACAAATATTAAATTTTGTTTTGATTGTAAAAACCATAAGTACATGCCTGTAAATGTATGTAGAGTTTCAGGGAATTTTGAAGCAAATAGTAATTTTGTAATAAAAGATATAATTGAAAAACACAACTTGAAATGTTTTTTATGTAATACCAATTTATTTTCAATAATTTATAATAAAATTTAATGGAATAAAAATAAAATATCATTAGAATATAAACAGTTTAAGGTTTTTTATTTTTTTTTAATAACTCTTTCTCCTCTATCCACGAATTATGCTGATAAGAAAATCCTAGCCATTTCACAAAAACTTTGCTTCGTTTTTTTCTTAAAATTTTTTCCACTAAATAAAGATCTGGGTGTTTGGTTTTAATTATTTCTTTTTCGTAAAAGCCACCTTTAATTGGTTGTCCTTCGTAGTCTTCTAAAAGATATGTTATTGGATTCGTGTTTTGAACTTTTTTTATCGTGAAAATTTCGGTGGTCCAGTTGGGTGTATATCCCTTCTCAAAAATATGTTTATATTTGCTTATTCGTACTTTGTCTCCAACTTTGTATTTTGGTTTATGAAAAACTTTTAAGTTATTGTATACTGTCTTTAATAAAAATTTTTCATTGTTTTTATTAACATCTTTGGGACGCATTTTTATTGTCCGATGAATAGTGTTATTGTATTTGGTAACTAACGCTTTTACGTTATCAATCCATTTATATGATCCATTCATACTGAATTCTTTCCACATCATCTCTTTTAATGTTCTGTTGAAACGTTCAACAATCGATGCTTTCAATGTGCTATATGTTGAATAATGATTAACATTATATTTCTTCATAAGTTGATTAAATTGTGTGTTATAAAATTCTTTCCCCAAATCTGTTTGTAAATTTTTTGGTGATGTTTGGGTTATGTTAAATATATTATTCATTGCTTCAGTAACATCTTTAGCATTTTTTGTTTTAACAGGGTGTACCCAAGCGTATTTTGAGAAAGTATCAATTACAGTTAATAAATATTTATAATTTTTGTTAAATGAAGAGTAATTTCCCATTTCAACTAAATCAGCTTGCCACAAACCATTAATTCCTTTTACTATAACATGTCGCCGTTTAAAATTTTTTCTTGCAGGTTTATGAAGTTCTTCTACAAGTTGTTGTTTTTGCATATTCATTCTGGTACACTTTCTAATGGGAAAATCGATTCTTCAGGTTTATGTTTTTTCTTTATTTCATCAAATAAAAATTGTTGAATATTTTCAATATTATAATTTAAACTACATAGTTTTTCACTGTGACTTTTTAACATGTCCTGATTCTTTGCAAGATCCTGACGAAATGTTTCTATTTTTATAAGATTTTCGTGTAAAGCATTGATTTCATTATCAACATACTTTTTTGTCACTGCATCATTATCATTTAAAGGATTTTCAAGATTTTCCATTCGTTTTGAATTTATATTAAAGTTTCCTTCATTTAAATAAAACCTATTCCTGGCAAACCTACAGGACCAGGAGGCCCACGTTCAGATGAAATTGTAGCATGGTGATGTCTCCGAATAGAGAAACGTCCAAACTTGTCAACGCTCATAATGTAAATAATAAATTTCACGTTGTAGAATATAAATTTATACGATAATGTCTGCTTCTCTGAGCTCCTCAATTATTGAAACTCTCTCATTGTTGTGATTATTATGACCTGCATGTGTAGATGCTATTAGTAATTTCAATCTATTCACTAATTCATTTGGATCATCCCAGTATACATAATTAGATTTTTCTTTCAGTAAATGCATTAATCCAGAACCAGAATGAGATTTGAACAATCCCTTAATTAGTCTATACTTCGTACTTCTGTTTCCAGATATTTGTCCTCCGTCCTCATAATCTCGTTTATTTGCACTTGTTTGTATTATGATTTTTTTATAATTTTTGAAGTCATCGTTAGTGCATACCGTTTTATTAGGATGTTTTAAAAACAATAATTGTATCAAACCAGGTGTCAGAGAATAAAAGTTTCCATCAATAACAATAGTTTTATCGTTAATATCAAAAGAAGAGTTTCCTATTTTCCAAATATTTCTATCATGATCTAAATGTGGTCCGTATTTATAATCAATATCATCTTCTTTTAATTTCATTTCTTTCAAAAATCGATTTGGTGAGTTTGAAAATGCTGGTTGTTGTAGTTGTTGTGATTCATCAAAACTTTCATCGAATGATTTCAATGAAAAATCAGGTTGTTTAATTGTTTGAGGTGTTTTAAAATTCTCTTCTAACTTATTGAAATATTCATGTGGTGTACTTGAAAATTCAGTTTTCAAACGTTTAGGATTAAATGGAGTCTCACATTCTTCTTCTTTTACTTCAGATTTAATATCCGGATAATAAGTTTTATCTACTATTTTCTGCAAAGGTTGAGTTATTGGTTTAAAAACACTTTCCAATTGTATTTCTTCTTCTGCTTTACCAGTTTTTAAAGCTTGATATTTTTTACGAATAACATTTCTTGTTTTTATAATACTCTTAATTATCTCGTTTTCCATAATGATGCTTTGAAAAACAGCTTAAAAACAAGTATTTAAACAGCTCTGAAACAGCTATGAAACAGCTTAAACAGGTCTTTAAACAGCTCTAAAACAGCTTAAACAGGTCCAAAAACAGCTCAAACAGGTCTTTAAACAGCTCTAAAACAGCTTAAACAGGTCCAAAAACAGCTCAAACAGGTCTTTAAACAGCTCTAAAACAGCTTAAACAGGTCCAAAAACAGCTCAAACAGGTCCAAAAACAGCTCTAAAACAGCTCAAACAGGTCCAAAAACAGCTCTAAAACAGCTTAAAGAGGTCCAAAAACAGCTCAAACATGTCTTTAAATAGCTCTAAAACAGCTTAAACAGATCCAAAAACAGCTCTAAAACAGCTTAAACAGGGCCAAAAACAGCTCTAAAACAGCTTAAACAGGTCCAAAAACAGCTCAAACAGGTCTTTAAACAGCTCTAAAACAGCTTAAACAGGTCCAAAAACAGCTCTAAAACAGCTTAAACAGGTCCAAAAACAGCTCAAAACAGCTTAAACAGGTCTTAAACAGCTTAAACAGGTCTTTTAACAGCTCGGTAGATGAAATATTAATGATATACAACTCTTACATACGTATCTATTTATAATAATACAAAAGTATCAAATCCTTTTCTGTATCGTCCACAATCTAATAAACTATCTTTGTTTATTACTAAAAATCCGTAATTATCTTTCCAACATTTTGAACACATATCTCGAAATTTGTCATATGACATGTCGGTGTTTACATGATCATTAAAAATATGCTTTAAATTCATTTCATCTTGTTTAAAAATTACAGTAAAGTTTGAGTTATCACGTATCAAGTGTTTTGGAATATGTGTATAAGTCTGACATAAGTAAAAGCTATCAATATCCTTATGACGTCCCATACAAAAATATGAACGTATATTATTTTGTTTTTCGCAGGCAACATCATCAAATATGAAAATAGAGTTTCGTTTAGTATGTTCTGGTGATATTATTTCAGTATTCTCAGAAAATGTGTTGTATCCTAACCCTTTAGTTGGTGAAATCAGTTTTTTAAGATACTCATATTTTGGTTGATACAAAGATTTTGAGTATATGTAAATATTTTCAAATTTAAGACCATTCGGATGTTCAAGTAAACTCATCATTACATTTGTTTTTCCACAACTCGATGGACCCACAATAATGGCACGTACATTGTTAGGTTGTAACGGAGTTACATTCTGTCCCCATTTATTTTTAAGAAATGCATTGAAAAAGAAAAGAAAGAAAATAAATTTTAAGTGAAGCAAGGACTTCATAATGTTTAAACTTAACACGCATCCGCATGGAAAGTTTATTTTCCTAGACATTACCGCCAACAACGCCATCTGTTTTATAATAACAAAACAAAGTTTTAAGTTTGAAAAAAAAAACCGTTTAAAGAATGTTCTAGAATAATTAAAAAATTAAAAGCTTGGAAATTGGAAACACGCAATTTCAAAAGTGTATAAATAGAGATGAAATTTTCATATTAGACATCAGTCAATCATTTGATCAAGTAAAGATCAGTCGATCAGTGGTTCTGATCAGGATTCAGGATATCAGTTGGTTTTCATAACTCAAAGTAAATGTTTTAAATTAAAAGTAAAAGTAATAAAAAGTGGTAAGAAAAAAATAATAAAATAACATAATTTTGTTGAAGATTTGTAGAAATAAGGATTTTCTCGTCTATCTATGAAATTCACTTTTTGAAGTTGAGGTTAATCCTCTCGTCTCAAAAAGTAGTCTAGATAAGTTGAAAATCCCAAAAACATTCTACTTAGCTTCAATGTAAATTGTGGTTATATTCGTTAGAATCAAAAGTTGAAGGTTGGTAGAAATAAGGATTTTCTCGTCTATCTATGAAATTCACTTTTTGAAGTTGAGGTTAATCCTCTCGTCTCAAAAAGTAGTCTAGATAAGTTGAAAGTCCCAAAACATTCTACTAAACTTCAATATAATACGTGCGTGTATATTTCACAAAGAAAGGAAAAGTTGAAGACTAGTAGAGATAAGGATTTTCTTTTCTATCCGGAAATTCACTTTTTGAAGTTGAGGTTAATCCTCTCGTCTCGAAAAGTAGCCTGGATAAGTTGAAACTCCCAAACGTCCTGCAAGCTTCACTTTTCATATTTTTTTACAACAATAAAAAAAGACTAGGTAATGAAGTTTTAAAAGTAAACTTGTAAAGGAACTAAAGCATTCCTGAGATTCAGAAATATATTTTAAATTAGTGGAATTCAAAAGGAATTCAAGTATAAAGGAACTAAGCTTTCCTGAGTTTATAAAAGTATATTGTATTTTGAGTTGAGTTAGGAGAATTCAAAAGAATTCAAGTATAAAGGAAATAAAGTTTTCTTGATTTGTAAAAAATATATTTCTGGGGTTATTAAGAAGTTGTAAAAAAAATATTATATTGTGAATTAATAAAATTAAGTAAGAACGCATTGTATTAAAGATAAGAAAATTAAAATAAAAAAAATTTTTTAATATAAAATGTTTTTAAAACGGACTCAAAAGTATAAAATAATTTTTCCTAGCCACATACACATTCTCAACCCCATACAGATAATCCTGAAAATTTGTGATTGCGAATTTTTAATAGCTATAAAAATACTTGTAAGATTAAAAACGAAAAACGTGGGGCGCTATTCTTTACACTTCCTAACTTGCGCTATTCTTTACACTTCTTACTATTAACTTGCACTACTCTTTACACTTCTTACTATTTTATCTTGCGCCCCATGTTTTTCGTTTTTAATCTTACAAGTATTTTTATAGCTATTAAAAATTCGCAATCACAAATTTTCAGGATTATCTGTATGGGGTTGAGAATGTGTATGTGGCTAGGAAAAATTATTTTATACTTTTGAGTCCGTTTTAAAAACGTTTTATATTAAAAAATTTTTTTTATTTTAATTATTTTTTGCTTTTTAGTCTTATGTGAAATTTGTCAATCGATTTTATTGATATTATTTTACATTAAAAAACAATATAAGTAAAACTAAAAAAGTTTTTTTAATTTTAAAAAACAAATATGTTTGTATATATGTGTTGGAAGTACCAAATTGACATCACAACTTATTGCTTTTAATCAATCATAACTAAGTTGTGATTAAAGTTACATGAAAATTATGTTCTAATGAAATGTAGAGAAGATCCTTAGCTTTATTTTCACCGAATATATTAACTGCCTTATTCTACATCAAGTCATAACTTGTGACCAGTCATAAGTATATTCACCAAACTAGTTTATGACCGTCATAATCAAGTTCAAAGTTGGGTTCAAAATGCTAGTAGCAATTGACTATGACGGTCATAAAACTAGTTTGGTGAATAGACTTATGACTGGTCACAAGTTATGACTTGATGTATAATAAGGCTCTATGAGCAACGTAAATCAAAGAAAAAACGTGATAAATATTAAGTAACATAAAACTGAGAATCAATTTTCCCTGAAATCTCTCAAGTTACTAAAAATATTAAATTATAATGTTCTATAAATTTGTAGATGTTTATTAAATAAACATTTTTCCCAAACATTGTTATATCATAAAATTAATAGAAATTAAGTTATTGAAGAAAAATGATAATTTTTTATTAAAATCACAATTATCTCTCTCATTTCTCATTTTAACAGCCACCTCTGAAAATGTAGTACCACTTTAAGAATTTTTTTATTCATTTGTTTATTTTTTCTTTCAAAAATATTATTCATAAACAACAAAAAAATTTTCAAGTGGTACTACATTTTCAGAGGTGGCTGTTAAAAATGAGAAATGAAGCATACTAAAATATTTTTGACTTGAAAATCAGAGTTTGCTTAGATTAAATTTTAGTAAAGAAAAATTAATATTTTATTTGTTTTAGACCAAATTTGAGGATCGAATATCATAAAAAGTAAAATCTTAAAACTTGCATTAGCGATGTAATATTGCATTGTCATGCAGTTCTGAGCTATGTTGAAAGTTTCAAGTCTCTATCTCATCAAAAAGTTGGTTAAAAATTAAAAATCAATTTCCAAATTTGTACCGAACAGACAGACAAGAAACCAAGCTAATAAAAACATTTTAATAAAAAGTATATCAGGGAAAATTATTGTAAAAGGTCAGGATTTTTGAAATAATAAAGAATAAAATTAAGTTGTTAAAAATTGAACTTTTCATTAATAATTAACGACGAAACCTGATCCTGGAACGACGAGCTAACCTGTGCTAACCCATAAAAGTCGTTATAAGGTAATAGTTTACTATGTTTAATTTTATTTGAAGTATTTGTTACAAAATCTGTATTTTTTACATTTAATGTATCACGTTGTTTAATGAAACGCATATTGATAAGAACTGAAGAAAAAAACTATAAATACCTAATATATAGGTTTTCAACATCATTCTATTCATCTTTTCGTGTGAGAAAACATATAAAATGATTAAATATAATCGAAAAACATTTAGTCGAATTCAAACTCGCAAAGGTAAAGGTTTAGTGAATACATTAATTAATAAGTTACCAGTAGAGCTTCATCTTCCTGGTTATCAATATTGTGGACCTGGTACAAAACTACAACAACGTCTTGCAAGAGGTGATCAAGGAATCAATCAATTAGATCAAGCTTGCAAACAACACGATATATTTTATTCTAAACATAAAGACAAAAATCAACGTCATACAGCTGATAGAATATTAGCAGAAAAAGCTTGGGAAAGAGTAAAGGCAAAAGATTCAAGTATAAGTGAACGTATAAACTTTTGGTTTGTTACAAACGCAATGAAAGCTAAAGTGAAATTAGGTATGGGAATCAAGAAGAAGAAATCAACAAATAAGAAGAAGAATAAAGCAAAAACGCGTAAAATGTTCCGAAAAGCTATACAAAGTGCCCGTGAAATATTAAAAGCACAAAAACCAGAAGAAATGAACAATGCCATTAGAATAGCATTAACTGCAGCCAAGAACACCATAAAGGGAAAAAAGTCATCAATTGAACTACCTCGAATCATACCTGTTCCAAAAACAGGCGGTATTTTACCATTTTTAGTTCCACTTTTTGCGAGACTCTCAGCAGCAGGAGCATTATCTGGTGGTGCAGCGACAATAGCAAAGGCAATCAATGATGCAAAACAAGCTAGAGAACAACTAGCTGAAAACCAACGACATAATAAAACTATGGAGGCAGTAGCAATGGGGAAAGGATTACAACTTAAACCATACAGGAAAGGTCTTGGTCTTTTTTTAAATCCAAATCCAAAAAACTTTTAAGTAAGCTACCCAATAAACCTCTCAGTGAAATCGATTTAATGAGATATGGTAAAAGTATACCGCACTTTAGAGCTGTATTCATGAAAGATAAACTACCACCAAAACCTTATAAAAATGAGTGTGGTATAGTAAATTTAGATAATTCAAGTGGACCTGGTACACATTGGGTAGCATATCAGAAAAACGAAAATCGTGTTGAATACTTTGATAGTTATGGTAATCTGCAACCGCCTCTAGAAATTGTAAGATATTTAGGAAATAATATAGAATATAATTATAATAGATATCAAAATTTCAATTCATTTAAATGTGGACATTTATGTTTAAAGTTTCTGTATAATTTTATTGATGTGAATTAGTATAAATAAATGTGTAAACATGGAACTATTATTCATTTCATTTAAAACCTTCAACATGTCAGTAACATTAACTTTAAGTGGGAATACATCTATATTAACAACTGAATACTTCCCGCCCATTGATTTATTATCTGACTATCTTTGTGGTCTTGTTGATTTTCATACCTATAATTCAATACCTAATGTGGATAGTAGCAATAACTTATTTCATATAGGTAATGAAACTATTCAAATACCTGTGGGATCTTATGAAGTTGATGACATCGCGAATTTCATTCAAAAAGAGCTCGAGAAAACAAAAACTAAGCCTAGAATCAAAATACAAGCGAACAACAACACACTCAAAACAGAAATTAAAAGTTCACACAACGTCTACTTTAACAGAGAAAGAACTATTGGTCAACTGTTAGGTTTCAGTAAAAAGGAATTGGGGTCAAATACGACGCATGTGTCTGATTTACCTGTGAATATAACTAAAGTTAACGCTATACGAATTGAATGTAATCTAATAGTAGGATCATATATTAATAATATTCCAGTTCACACTCTTCATGAATTTTCTCCTGATTTAGGACCAGGGTATAAAATAACAGAAGTTCCTAAGAATGTTATATATTTACCCGTAAATGTGAAACGAATTAGTTCTGTTGAAATAAAAATTGTAGATCAAGATGGAGATTTGATTAATTTCAGAGGCGAAATAATTACAGTTAGATTACACTTGAAACCACAATAATAGAACAAGACGTAAAGTATAAAACAAGTAGTCTGATAACTAAAGCTATTATTTCTTATGTAAGTGTCAAGTGGATAAGAACTAAATATGTTGATATTCAACAAACATAATAATAATAAAAACTCATTCAAAAGTGATAATATCATTAGTATACCATTACCTATTGAACAAACAACAACACAAAGAGAGTGCACTTCAACGAGACCATCATTAACAATTGAAAATAAAAAATTTTTAAAGTCATTGGGGTTTGTTTTGAAAAGTAAACATGAATGATATACTGGATATTTTAGAAGAACCTCACTTTGATGAAAGTATTACTAAAAAAGAATATCATACATATTCACCATTTGTAGAATCGTATAACAATAGTGATGAAATACGAATTTCTATTCAAAACCAAGATTTATACTTACTACCAAGTGAAAGTTTTATATATATTGAAGGAACTCTAACTAAAAGCGATGGTACTGTAATACCTGATTATAAATTAAATAATAATTCTGGGGCCTTCTTATTTGATGAAATACGATATGAATTGAACGGTGTAGAAATCGATCGTTGTCGGAATGTAGGAATCAGCAGTGTTTTAAAAAATTACATTTCATTAAGCGAAAGTGAAAGTACAACGCTGTATAATGCAGGATGGACAGGAAATAGTACTATATTGCCTACATCAGGACATTTCAATTTTTGTATACCTCTAAAAATGCTATTAGGATTTGCTGAAGACTATAAAAAAATAGTTGTTAATGTAAGACATGATCTGATTTTAATTAGAGCAACAAATGATGCAAATGCGGTTCAAGTACCAGTTGCAGCTACAGA
This sequence comes from Bombylius major, assembly GCA_932526495.1. NCBI lineage: Eukaryota > Metazoa > Arthropoda > Insecta > Diptera > Bombyliidae > Bombylius > Bombylius major. The sequence continues at coordinate 24,893,037 of OW052044.1, read as the reverse complement.
CTATAAAATTACATTCACAAAAGTCTTATGGAAAGTACCTCATATAAATGTAGACGATAAAGAAAGACTTAAACTTCTTAAAATCACTCGAAATGCGAAGCCAATTCGTATTAGTTTCAGTAGCTGGGATTTATATGAATATCCGAATATTCCAAATACAAATCACATCATATGGACTATCAAAACATCTACACAACTAGAAAAACCTCGTTTTTTGATATTTGCATTACAAACCAATCGACAAAACCAAAAAGAAGCTGATGCTAGTAAATTTGATCACAGTAAATTAGCTAACGTTAAAGCTCATTTAAACTCTGAGACGTATCCATATGATAATTTAAATATACTTTTTGAACGTAATCGATATGCGTTGTTATATGATATGTATACAAAATTTCAAGAAACTTATTATGGAAGGAATTGTCAACCGTTATTAAAATGGGATAGTTTCAAGAGTATAGCACCAATTGTTGTTATTGATTGTGCTCATCAAAATGAAACAATAAAAACAGGTCTGTTGATATTAGAATAGAGTTTGAGTTAGCAAGCAACGTCAATATTCCTAACAATACTTCAGGATTTTGTTTACTACTACATGATCGAATAATTGAGTACAATCCACTGAATGGAGAAGTTAGAAAACTGATATAAATGAGAACATAATATAGAAATTTATTTAGTATTTCAAAGAACTTGTGAGAGAGAATATACATATATCATAAAATGTTTGATAAAATTATTATCGATGTTCAAGGTTTCAAAGACTATAATAATAAGTTTATTGTTAAAGAACTTGCTATTTCTTTCAATGCGCGTGAATTTCAAGTGTTTATTATAAAGCCACACAAAAGAGAAGAAACAAGTGAATTGGTTACATAAAAATCATCATGGTTTAACTTGGAATGAAGGATCAATATCTTTTCAAAGTGTTAAAAAATTTCTTCGAACAAATCTGAGAAATTCTAAAGTATGTGTGAAAGGTCATGAAAAACAAAAATGGATTAATAATATACTTGAGAATAAGATTGAAGTATACGATTTAGAAGAAGAAGAAGAATGTCCAAAATTTGCAACATTGCTTCAAAACTATCCGCAAGTTCTGCGTTGTAATATCCATGAAGGATACTGTGCTTTAGAAAATGTATGTCTTCTAAGAAATTATCTTGATGTAAAATTGAATTAAAAAGTGGTAAAACTTTTTTTAGATAAATAAAACCAATTTTTTTTTTTAAATGAATGTTTTTTATTTTATTTTATATATGTATGTAGTTATTTTTCAGTTTTATTATTTTATAAATATGTATTTATTTTTCAGTTTTCTTATTTAATATATGTATTTATTTTTCAGTTTTCTTATATAATATACGTATCTATTTTTCAGTTTTCTTATTCTAAACTTATTCTGAAATGACCCCATGCGTATGTACTAACACCATCTTCTCTAACACATCTCTTATCATCTATATAACTTAAAGCTACTTTATTTACATTTTGAGTATATATCTTATGAATGTATGACCTAAATACTAACATATTACCATAAAATAATTGTTTCTTATATAAACAATCTCTATAATTATCTAAACTTAAATTATCTACAGCTGTTTTTTTAACACCTTTAGCTTTTTTTATTAATTTACAATCTTCTACATCTATTGAATATATTTTTGATTTTAAACCTACAAACTCTTTCATTATCCGACCATTGTTCTCATCTTTCATTAAACCTAATACTTTTTTATTTTTAAGCGGAATATTATAAGGGTTATTAGGTAAGTATTCGGAAGTATCAAATTTAGTGTCAATATCATTTATAATGTCACTATAGAAATCTTCAGTTTCTATTGAATATATAAACGAATCTGTATCCATGTAAGCAAGAAGTACTTTTTCATAATACTTGGGTTTTATATAATCATAGTGAAAGTCGTACATCTTCCACTTTGATAATTCTAATACAACGAAACCAAGATAAATTGGTTTGTTATAGTATGTTCGAACTCTCTCAAGTTGTATAGCTGTCATATTTTCTGTAAACTGAGCTAAGCTGTGGAAATTCGGTTTAGCTATTAAAGCCCTAGCACCTAAATGTTTACCCCTACTTTCCCAGTCAGTAACGATTTTGACATCTTTTCGTTTGTTAACATTTTCCATCGTTTTACCGTACACAGCATTATTCAACAACTTGAAAAAGTTCTTTTCAAAAGTATTTTTTGCAATAGTACGATAATATGTATTTAAATCAATATATTTTTTCAACCAACATGATTGTTTAAACTGTAGCGCTCTGTGAATTTTCACTAATTTCAAACCGTGTTTTAAACATTGCTGAAGATTTCTATAGTGAATTATATAATTTCTTTTTACTGTCAAATCTGTAATTAATTTGTTGAATTTTGACCCCGGACTTTTTTTATTTTGTGCACAAAACGGTAAATCATTATGTAAATCATGAAGAGATTCAGGATACTCTAAATCTACTTCTAAAATATAACCCGTATCTGAGTTATCTGTAATATTAAGAATATTTATATCTTCAACGTTTTCTACCCATTGAAAATCAGAATATGGTAAAGGTTGTGACATAGCCCAACCGTATAAATTATTTGCATCAACATACATTAAATATGAAGATGGTTTATTTTCATCGAAATTACTCATATACTTGTTATTCGCTGTAGAATGTCTATGCGAACATTGAGTAATTCCACCACGGATACCTTTTTTAATAAAATTATACATATTTATGTCGGTGAATAGTTCAAGATTTATTTCAGTATATTTTAACATCGCGTCCCATGATAACCCCGGAGTTGTATAATACTGACAGCGATCCAGCGTATAAATATTTCTACAAACTTTTCTAAAATTTTCGAATACATCTGTTAAAAGCAATACATCTGTTTTTAAATATAACTCTAAATAATCCCAAATGTTTTACAATCAAATTTTTCCCAAACTTTCTTAGCATGAATGTAATCTTTATCAGAACATTTACTATTTGTTAATTTGCTATCGAAATGTTTTTGTGAAGGTAAACACGTTTCATCTAGACGTTCAAAAGAATTAATGTATTCGTATGGAAATACTCCTTTACGTGTCAGTAATTTGAAATTTTCTTCTTCTGGATATAAAGATTTAACTGTTTTCAAATCTTCCGGGGATAAATTTCCTACTAATGAATCTAGACTAGACTGCATAAATCTTACGGAATCTAAAAATCTAAGTTCAATTGTATCAGTTTCATTAACGAAAATTCGTTTTGAAAGTGACACATACAATTCTTTATTTAATGGTATCAAATTTATATCACCATCAATATTTGCTAATTCTTTAACAAATAAGTGACAGTCATAACCAGAAAAATTATGAAAGAAAATTGGGAAAAACTTTGGGACTTGATACCGCAAATTACATTCATTATGCGCTGGACCCCTGTACTTTCCTGTTAAATGACAATGGTCGGCTACTCTTATATTACCTAAATATTTCTTACATATATGACAAATCTTACTACTACATTGTCTCCTTTCTTCAAAAGCTGTGAGTGGTTCCATCGCCTTTGGATTCATAATAACATTATTATGAATATCTAATACATCTTCAACCAGGGATTGTACAAATTTTGCTGGTGAGTCCTTTCCTTTATACACTTTTAATTTACTTAAGCTATCATCATAAGAACATTTGATATAATAAGAGAATGCACAAGGAACGTGTTGTTGTATATTTGTTGTTGATGAAATATCTGGATTTGGAATACACGTATTTAATCCTTGTAAAATGCATTCAAAGTCTGCGTATATAACAAATGGGACCTCTAATTGACGTTCGTATTTCTCAAATTTCAATTCATTTTTTTCTGGTGATGGCATAAGTGTAACAATCTTACTGCATTCATTTTTATGTATATTGTACGCCTCTTCGGTATAAAAATGTTGTAAACATCCATTGCATAAAAATATCTTCTCTTTATGTTTTGTTATTTGAGATTTTATTAATCTTGATATGTTCTTGATCCACACATAATGACTCTTTTCTCCATCTTGAATCAACAATAAATTAATATGTATTTTCTTCTCATTCTTTGTGCAATAATACGGTCCCACAATTTTACATGTATTAAATTGCATTTCTTCACAACCGTATACGTTTATACTAATTTCAGGATTTAGGTCTTCAAACTTTGTTATGTCCGTCACCTTCACTGGAAATTCAAGATCATCAAATTCTAATATCATATTGTTTTTCAGAAGAATTGTACTTGCAACAATATTTTCAATATTATATGATGAAACTCTATTAGAATGAACTTCAGCAGGATCTATAGCTGAAATTATTGTCCATTTAAAGCAGTATTCGTCCGTATTTTTCACATTAATACAAGCATGTTTACGTGCAATTGTTGTTGGTAATGGTAAATACTGAGAACCTCTTATTGGCCTGTACTGATTAATGTTGATTTCAAGATGGATTATTCTTATAAGAGTCCAACCACTATCTCGTTCTTGAAACTCTTGCATTTTTGTATGAATTTTATCAATCATAACTTCGTATGCAGACGATAACTCAGTTTCATTTCTAACGATTATCATTTTTGACTGGAATGATTTAACTGAAGTTGTTATTTCATCGTTATCATCATTTTCTTTTGTTAATTTCATATACTCTGCAAATAGTTCTATGTTGAATTTAAAAGATGAGTGTTTAATCAGTTGTTTATTTAAAGTTTCTATAATAATATCTTTCTCCGCTTTTAAAAAGTTAAGAGGATCCAGATTTCCTTTATCCTTGTTTTCATAAATGAGCGTTTCAATTCGTTCCTCAAAGCTACTTTTCACTACTTTCAATTTATCATTAATTGGTTCGGCTGCTTTTATTTTATTTACATTTATTCTTAGATGATAACTCCAGTCCTTGATTGAAATTTCTTTATTACATGTTTGACATAAAATTTTGTTTTGTGACGATGATGATGTAGAAGGCTGATTACATATATCATTAGAAATTGAAGACACCTTATGCTGAGTTCTCATATGCGTTAGTAGATTTTCTTTGCGTGTAAAGCTCTTCTTGCAAATGTTACAAATTTCGTGGTTACCATGAGCTGAGTGGACATGTCTTTTCAAGTTATACTTACTTGAAAATCCATTTCCACAAACTTCACATATAAAACTCTTCATTTTGTAGTCTATGTAAATTAATTTTTTTTATTTTAATAAACAATTTAAAACTGAATAAGTTTTAATATCCTTTTTTAAGATCCTTAAACACAACTTCAAATTTAAAAGAAAATTAATTAAACACTTTGAAACTGAATAAATTTTAATATCCTTTTTTAAGATTTTCAAACACAACTTCAAATTTAACAGAAAATTAATTAAACACTTTGAAACTGAATAAATTGTAATATCCTTTTTTAAGACTTTAAACTTTAAAATAAAATCAAATAATCACTTTCAAATTTCACGATGAACTGATGCCGCTTGAAGAAATTGTCTTCATTTATAGTATGAATTTCTTATCCCCAAACTTTTTTTAAACTAATAACACACATTCGAAAAACTTTAAACTTGAACAAACATGTCTCAATATAATTATTCGTAAAAAGTTAACTAAAAACAATAACACAGCATAAACAATATGAAACTTGAACAAACATGTCTCAACATGCTCAGCACATATGAATAATCTTAAAAAGTTAACTCAAAAAACAATGACATCATAAACAATTTAAAACTTAAGACAAACATGTCTCAACATGCTTAGCACTGATTAAGCACACGTGAATCAGAACTGTACCAAAAATTTTCCATTGCTTTTTCAATGATAACGCCCATAATTTTAACCCTCACTGATAAAAAAAATCTTAATTACCGCATGAGCCATCACTGAACTGAAAAAATCATGACCCACGTGACCCCTCACTAGCCTTGACCCCTGTAACCCCTCGCTCATAACACGCAACCTTGACCCCCCGCACCCCTCACTGATAACACACAACCTTAAACCACGTGACCCGCACTGAAAACGTGATGACGTCATTTTTGCTCCTGCTCCATGGTCCAGAAACCCCATATTCATACTACTACCGTATTTGTTTTCTTTCAAATAGAAGTACATAATATGAATATTAATAACGCACATTGAATAAAAAACCTGTCAAGTTCATAATTATTAATACGTTCTGTATTGAAATTTTGTATGTGAAAAAGTTGTTCGAACTTGGCATTAATGCAGATTTCATTACTTTTGCTGGCCCAACAGTTAACGAATAAGAACTTGGCCGCTTTTCAGATTTATGTTTTTGGTTGGATTTCAACTATTTTTGTTGAATTATAGGTATTATTTACATTATTTATTCATAATAGCAAGTATAATTTACTACACCTGTTATCTCAAACGTTATATTATGTTAATTTGTTTCAGTTATGGGATTTCTTACAGTTGTATCTCCTCCACAACATTGAATAGTTAAAACGTCCGATTTATATTTGATAATAATCAACCTTATTGTTCTAAAACAATAATTTTCAGAAATAACATTTTTTTTTTCAGATTAGGTACTCACCTTTTAAAATATACTTTAAATAATTTTTTCTAATCTTCATGTTCTATATACTAAATGAAGCAACAAAATTAGTGATAATTTTTATTTCTTTGATATACTTTGATCACAGAGTAGATACTAACAAGAGTTACACTAAGTACTAGCTCAAATATCATCAAAATTTTAAAAATTTCATGACCTGTGCGGGAAGTGTGAGGGACGAAAAGCTTCTATCTCTCACGAAAATATATCTGAGAAAACTTTAGTTTATTACTCAGTAGTTTATGTTACACAGAATCAAGATAAATTGAGAACACAATAAGGTATGTTCTGACGGGCATCGCTCTCTTCTCTCATGAAATGACGTCATTTAGTTGAAATATTGGAAAACGACATTTGAAAAATAAATTTATAGATAATAACCATTTTACGTGGAAATAAAAATAAAATACAATGTTAAATTATGTACAAGTTTTTATTTTTTTTTTATTTTTTGAAAAATTATATGTTAATGATCTATTTAATTTTCTTATACGAAAATATAGCCTACATCTAAAGAACAATGTTTTAATCTTATTGTCTAATGGAACCAATATAGATTTATTTAACAACTTGTCCATATATCCACTACAAATACTTAAAGAATTTGTATTTTCTTCATTGAAAATTTTTTCAAGAGTTTTTAAATTATTTAAAAAATTTTCCTTAGGCTTTGTAAGTCCACCCTCACTTATTACATCTATCCATGAAAACGCACTACATTCCCGTTGTTTATATACATAATCATTATTCAGCTGTAATTTTTTGGCTATAAATCCGGCCAAATATTCTAATGCGTCTTCATGGAACTCGTCGTCATCTGCGTTTGGAACATTTTTCGAATTTTCCACCAATGTAATGCATTCATCTTCTTCGTCTGTTGAATTACAGAAACTTTCTTTGGTCCATTATCTTTTTGAAAAATACTGGAAAATAATCCTGTTGAAAGAATTTTTTCATTAGATTCTAAATGTTCGGTGTTTGAATCAACACTTATTTGCAAGGTACTGTCTGATCTTCCTGTGAAATTTGGAAAAGATTATGGTAGAAAATTTGTGATTTATAATTAGTATTATTTTCCCATTTATATTTATGCATCTACCACCAAAAAACTTACTTCAAATCTGTGATAACTATAATTAGAAAGGACAATCACGAACATTTATACTAAATTACTATATAAAGTTACCCAAAACAAACGATCGCAGACGATATTTAAATTCTATCGCTGATGGATGATCGTTTTTTTATTTGTATAATTTTTACAAGAACTTACTGCACAGTTCACCATAATTAGTATATTATATTATATAAATTAATAAACTAAATACTTAAATAAACTTCAACTTTAAAAGTACATACGTTTTGCTCACACAGTTTGTTTTTACTTTTTTTAATTATTCCTTATAAAACTTCACTTTCTAATATTAAAATTCAATTTTATAGTTCACAAATTAATATTCATAAAAAATTCATATATGTTATTAACAAATTAATTTCTTATTTATTAAATTTAACACGATAACAATAAACCACCATAGAACATAATACAACTTTAATTTTCAACCACGACAAATTTCAACTGGCTGACGTTTGTGAGAGTCGAAAAGAGACAGAAATTAATTTCTATACGAATAAGAACATACCTTATTGTGTTCTCAATTTATCTTGACACAGAATATTATTTTTATTCATATAACATATACATATACCTAATTTCTATTATATTCATATGCTTCTAAAAAAATTTTACTGTATGTACATATGTACATACGTGTGTATATATTTTGCTGTTTGAGAAAGCAAATATCTATATCTTACAAAAATTTTTTTTTTTTTTCAAGTTTTAAAAATATTTTTATATTTTTCTAAATTTCTATATCTAGAAAATTTTCGTAGTTTGTTCATCTTCATTGACAAATATGAAAATTTTATCTGTAATGGATCAGGAGATCAGAATAATCAATAGGCATGTTGTTTTATTTTCTTTTACATTATAAAATATCTAATGCAAGTTTTTAATATATATATTAAAATATACACACAAGCGAACAAGAAAAAAAAAGCAAAATGAAACCAAAAAAAAAACCAATAAAGTAAAAAAAAAATGTATACGATCGTAAATTAGTAATATGTATGTATGTGTTGACGCATATTTACGTTTTAACTATACGCATTTGTATTCAATTTCTTCCTTCAAGAAAAATAAAAAAAATTTAGTGTGATATTTTTTGTAAAATATTTTTCTCAAACACATACACACATTTTTTTGTACGGTGATTAACTATATTATTGGTCTTTTGCATTGCAAAATGTATAATGGTAATGGATGATGAAAGAAAAGAAGGAGGAAGGAAGGAAAATGAATGTTTTTTTATTATTATTATTTATAATACATAGGTACTTCCAATTGTTTTTTATATATGTAGTCATTATATCTTTTCAAGCTATCCTATTGGCTATACGTAAATCACACAAATTGATACTATTGCCAAAGAGTAGATACTAATAAAGAGGAATAACTTTCGGGTAACGGTATATGAAAAAGGACGCAAACAAAAAAAGAGTACAAATATATACTATTCTCACTAAAAAAAAAATTAAATTAAAAAAAAAAAACAAAATCTCTTCAAGCGAAAATGAAATATCCCCTTTGTTTTTTCTTATAAATGAAAAACATGCATAAGACTGAAAAAGACAAGAAAAAACTAAGCCCAACCTTTTTTGTTATCTTACAAACATTTTTTACTTGTATAGGTTTATATTCTACACGCAAGTAAACACGTGCTCATCACTTTAACATGTGTTTGTTTATTTACTAGAAAAATTGCTCATCACTAGCACGTGGCTTCTAATTTTATTAGAATTTTTAGATCGCGCCAAATTTTGTAGGTAAAAAGCAAAGTATACGGTATGATATATGTGATTACCTTATCAATATCAGTTCTGTTGTGATATATTAAAGTTAGTTTTTCTAAGTGATTTTAAAAAAAAATAATATAAAGTGTATTAAATTAAAAAATTAAAATAATATTTAGTGCGTAAATGATAATATTATAAAATATTATTATTGTGATTATTTTCATAAAATAAACTAGTGTACGAAAACAATTAATAAGACTATAAATAGAAAACCAAGTGCATTTATTTTTTAAAGATAAAGGAAAAAAAACCAAAAACTTTACTTAATTATAAAGAAATAAAATTAATTAAAAAGAAATAAAATTTAATAAAATTAATTTAAAAGAAATAAATAGTTTTAAAAATACAATATTTTATTATTTTTTTTTTTAAATATGGGTCGTCACTTTATTAGGTGCATTATATGTGGAGAAAAAAAAGATGGAGATGGAAAAATGTATTTAAATGATTTTTATAAGTGAATAAAAACACTAACTAAATTTACAAATTACGAAAAAGTCTTTTATTTATATTACTCGACGCAACTCAGGTGCTTTACCCTATATATTTCTCATCACTAATACAACTTTAACGAATCTTCTTTTTCAGTTCCTCATCATGATTTTTCTTGCTATCTATTTTTAACTCAGATACATGTGCATTAGTGCAGAAATTGCGCATTTATTTGAGATCTTATCAGTTCTTGTTCCTAGTTAAAACACTACCTTACACTATGCTATTGCCTATTAGAGATGATTTTGTTTAAATTTTTGTTTGCTAAGAATTATGATTTCCTATTACAAAAACGATTTTTAGTACTGTAAAATTTAGGATTTTTGATCGAATTTATGAATAAAATTATTTTCTAAAAGTATCATTTTAAAATTAGACCTGATAAACCATATGCAAATTAATAAATTTTATATAAAAATCATTATCAGAAATTTTAAATGTGGTAATATGCAAATTAGCAGCTTATGTATGTACATGATCATGAATGTTTTTTTAAAATATCCTCAGATCCTATATTAAATAAATTTTAAAAAGAAGAAAAAGAATCGTTCACTTTAACTTCTCATATACATATGTACCTACATACTTATGTACATTCCCAATCCCCATTCCTATACTGAATTTTGTATATTATTTTGTATATCAATGGATATTATTATAAAAAAATATAAAAAAAAACATGCCTTCACAAATACTATAAAATTCCCATTTAAAATACATTTATTATACATGTGTATGTACATATATTGAATTTGAAATCTTTTAAAATCACTAAAGAAAAAAACAACAATTTCTTATCCTCTTATATTGTAGAGCAATTTGTATATAACTTGTTTCTTTGAATTCTGATTGCCTGGTGCAAAAATAATTTTTAATGCTAGAAAATTAAGAATTTTTGATCGAGTTTATCAATAAAATTATTTTTTTTCAATAAAATTATTATCATTTTGATATCAAAATTATATTTGACCTGATAAACGATTAAATTTGATATGTAAATTATCAGCGGAATTTACAAAAAATGTGATCATATGCAAATTACCAACTCGTATACTTCTTCTTCTTGAAATACTTGAAATATACCCTCAAATCCTATATTTTCAATTTCTCATACAAATTTTTATACTAAATATGTATACTGAATATATGAAGAAAAGGAAAAGCTGTTTCCTTAAGTCGGAAAAAGCTATTTTACAGGAAAGCAATTTGAAGATAGAATTTGTTTTGTAAAAAAATTGATTAATTATACTGGAATAGGTACAATCACGGAGCAACATAAATAGAAATATATATAGTTTTTGGTACAATCTTATACTTATAAAAAAAGTTAAGATGTTTGGTTTTTTGAAACTAACTCTCATTACGACCAAATTTGGAGGGTAGATAAAAAATAGAAAAATGAATTCAAATTTAACAGAAAACGCGTTTTGGCTTATGTCGACTTAAGATGTTTTGGCTTTTGGTCACAGATTTGTATAGTTCATTCATATTCATATTCATGTCAAATTCATATTTATTAATACGTTCTGAATTGAAATTTTGTATGTGAAAAAGTTCTTTGAACTTGGCATTAATGCAGATTTCATTACTTTTGCTAGCACAACAGTTAACGAATAATAGCTTGGCCCCCTTTTAACATTTATTTTTTTGGTTGGATATATTTTAAAATGTAAGTAATTTAAAAAAAAAATGTAGTTATTTTTAAAAATTATTGCTTCAGAATAATAAGGTTGATTATTAACAAATATTAATCGGAGGTGAAAAAATTACACCTATATCAAAGCAATGACAATATAATATTCTATCAGACTTATTATCGCAGTACATCGAAATAGTCACAACCAAACGGCCTCCAATCTCAAAGCTGGCCTCCAATCTTAAAGCTGTTTTAAGCTCTTTCTTATTCTCAGGATTTTTTCTTAATTACTCTCATTTTAAAATATATTCTCTTTTCTATCTATTTTCCATACAATCAATACAAAATTTTTAAAAAAATTTGAGAAATTTTAACATTTTTAACACAATTATTCTCATATTTCAAGCATTACAATATACCTACAGAATCATATAGAAACAGCTTTTCCTTTTCTTCATATATTCAGTATACATATTCAGTATAAAAATTTGTATGAGAAATTGAAAATATAGGATTTGAGGGTATATTTCAAGTATTTCAAGAAGAAGAAGTATACGAGTTGGTAATTTGCATATGATCACATTTGTAAATTCCGCTGATAATTTACATATCAAATTTAATCGCTTATCAGGTCAAATATAATTTTGATATCAAAATGATAATAATTTTATTGAACAAAAAAAATTTTATTGATAAACTCGATCAAAAATTCTTAATTTTCTAGCATTAAAAATTATTTTTGCACCAGGCAATCAGAATTCAAAAAATTAGAAACTAATAAAGTAATTAAGAAATAGTTCAAAATACAAAAATAGATAAGAATAAAAACCGAGTTTACTTTTAAGATACAAAATTGTAGTTTAGTCAGTTGCATTTTTAACTTAAGAATTCAAACATTAATATTTAATAAAATAAATTTATAAAAATTTTAAAAGTTTGTTTTTTTTAATTTCACCGAGAACCGAAAACAAAATTGCGCAACATAAAATTTAATCTTTCTTTGTTCCAAAATTGAACAAAGATTTTTTCTAATTATACCCTGGTTTATGCGAAATATCACGCCACTTTGAGAATAATCTTAAGTAATTTTATAGAATACATAAGATTGTTTCAACCTATTCTCAAATATTCTTATATTTTTTAGACACCACCAAATTATACCTGTGTATGTGTACTATGTACATACATATATGACAATGAATTAATTTTGCCGCTTATACACCAATACTAAATAAAGTTTGGGGTATATAAGGCAACAAAATTTTAGATACCGGGTCTTCTGGTCTTTTGGTCTTGTTTTTTTAGTTTTCTGGTTTCTTGTTTTTGATTGGCTTACTTTAAATATAAAAAAAAAAAAAAAATTTTAGTGAATTTTGTTTAAATTCAGTTTAAATACTTCAATTATGATACATAGTTTGTCAAAAGAAATACAGTTTTTACGGAAAAACAAAAAAGATTAGAATATCACTAAGCGCGAATTAAGGTTTTATTTTACAAGGGTGTTCAATAAAAATTTAAAATTTGTTGAAAAGAAAAAAACAAATAGCAAAAAAAAAAACTATATTTAGAGAGTTAAAACAAAAAAAAACAAAAAAATTTAATTTAAATAAAATAATAATAAAAATCACAGAAAAATAAAATATAAAAAAAAAAATATATAAAGAAAAAAAAAGTATAGTTGAAACCAAATCTAATTTAGATAAAGTAACAATAATAAATATAGAATAAAAAAAAATAAAAGAAAAAAAATTATATTTGAATAATTAAAAGCAATTTAATTCAAATAAACATAGTAATGGTTACAGACAACAAAAAGAAAAAAAAAATTAAATTTAAAAATGTTAGGACGAAATTTAATTTAAATAAAAATAATTAAGATTACAGAGGGAAAAAAATTTTAAAGAAAAAAGATATACATATTTACAAAGTGTAGAACAAAATTTAGTTAAAATAAAATAATAACAATAATTACAAAAAAAATAATAAAAAAAAAAAAGTATATACTTATATAAGTGTATTTGAAAAAAAAAAAAAAAAAATGATAATAATACACTACAAAAAAAAAGATAAAAAAAAAAATAATAATATTTAAACAGTTAAGACAAAATTTAATGTAACTAAGAATGATAAAAATAATTACAGTAGGAAAAAAAAATATAAATAAAGTTAATTAAGTAAAAACAAGTGTATAAAAGTGTAACATATACATATAATATATCTTTGACTTTGTGCATCCTTAATATTTGTAGATGAAAAAAACTTTTTTTGTTAATAAGTAATTCAAGGCTTATACATTCAATTTTTTTTACTGGATTTAGAATTCAAATAAAATATAGAAAAAAAAAAGATTTTTTTTTTAATCAGAGGAAAACAAAGAAATGAAAAATTTTTGTAGCTTAAGAATAATGCAAATAGTCAGCGATAAAGAAGTGAGTGCAACATTAGTACCATGCGGTCATAATATGTTCGAGATGGGATGTGCACATCTTGCATGCAGTATAAATGATGGAATTTGCCCAACATGCCGACACCCGGTTATTCAAGCATCACGATTTATCCCATAAGTTAGTTAATTTTATTAAGAAAAAAAAATTTGTAACCTAAACGAATATCTATAATAAAATACAATAATAAAAAAATAAAAAAAAGATAGAAAAAAAAAAGGAGAAAAGAAAAAGAAAATATTAGACAAAGAATCTAATCAGGAAGATTTCATTTTTTTTAATTCTGTATTTTCTTATATTAAATTTTTTTTTTAATTTTTTTTTTTTTGCAAAAATTTCATGTAAGATTTTGTATTTTAGAGAGATTCTTCACTTGTAAATAAATAAGATTTTTTTTTTGCTATAAATTTAAAGAGAGTATATAAATTTGTAAAAAAAAAAGAAAGAAAAAAAACCAAATACTTATATGATAATGAAAATACACAAGTTTTTTTTTGAAATATAAGAAAAAAATTAATATGGAATTTAAAATCAACCGAAATTTGGCTGTAATATTATATTTGTATTGTTAATAATTAATATTGAAAAAAAAGTGAAACAAAGGATTAATAAAAGGAAAAATTAAAATGATTTAAAGATAAATTTAAAAAAGGTGTTGTGACATGGAGAATCTCATCGATGGAAGAAGACGGTAAACTTTTGTTCCATTTTTGTTGCTTCATCTTCTTTTTTTTTGAGAACCTCATGAGGTATATGTTCCCTCTATCAATAAAAATAGTTTTCTTTTTGGTCCATTTTTTTATGTCATGCTTTGATATCTCTTTGGATTTTGCCGGTCTCTTTTTTTATTTTCATTTAACGGACCCGCTCCGAAGTGGTGTATCCAAAGAACCCACCCCGGCTGAAGCAGCTGGAAAATTGACCAGTTGAGCAGTTCAAAGTTTTCATAATTTTCTTTTTTCATTAAATTAAAATTCATCCTGAAACTGAATTTTCCGTTTCGTAACAAAATGTTAAACAAATAAATAATCATTGATAAAAGTCAATTCATTCTCAAAATAATTAACAGTTAACCAGCATTATTCAAAGTATAAAGATGGATTTTGAAGGCGAGTTTTACACAGATTATTTAACAGACGAAGATAGGAGAACTCTTGTATACTATCGAAAATATATAGATACAACAATATGAAAACATGGAAAAAATCACATCAATTGATGGATCTCATTACGTTGATTGTTGTTGGGCTAAAGATGATACAACTATCACGGTTTAAAATTTTAGGGTAATTTTTAATATTCATATATATAAAGTCGTTTTACACTAAATTTCTAGTAAAAATGATATAAATCAAATTTATTGAATAGGCTTTTATAAAATTGTACCATTTTTTACACGAAAAACAGTGTAAAATCGGAATTGATTTGATAATTGTATTAAATTTTATATAAAAAACAAGTATATTCAATTTTTATATATATAATTTATAAAGTTTATATATAAACTGAGTATATTCAAAATTTTTAGAAATTTCCATTGTTCTTATAACGTTATAAAAAAATAGGCTTATATTCTAGTTGGTGTAAAAATTACAACTTCGAACTATAGATTAAACTTTGTACACCATTATGGTGTACATTTTATTCGTATAATGTGTAAAATTGAAACATGTTCTTGCATGTTTGTAACGAATATACAAAAAGTCACTAATTAACAGTTATTTGTTTTTTCAAATTTTGTCATTCAATTTGTGATTTTGTTAGTGGAAGGAGCATTTATTAAATAGTGAAATTTGATATAGTAAAAGAAAAATTAAAAACCACATTGGAATACAGAAGAAATTTGTCTAAAACGGATACTCGTTTAATTGAAAACTTTCGATATTATTTTATTTCACCTGAATTGGTAAGATTTCAGAATTTTAAGGATTTATTTTTCACATAAGTATATAAGTATATATTTTCTTTTAAGATAACTTTTGACTTTGAACTAAGTTTCGGGAAAACTGATTTTATTTCAAAACGGAACAGTAATTTTAAAAAACATATTTTTTCTGTCGTCAGAAACTCTGAAAAAAAGGTGTTATACACGGAAAGTGATCGTGAAAAAGGGGCTATATACATATTTCTTGTGAATTTGATATAATTATAAAACGTTTACGTTTTTCAGACTGGAGTACAAATATCATATCTGTTTTGAATCTATTGAGACTTTTACCTCCTGAGGCTCCTGCACCTAACTGAAGTAAAAGATGGAACAGAGATTTTTAAGATTTTAGATATTTATTATAATAAATGTGAATTTTTTTTGGCTTGTAAAACTTTTGAATTTATTAGTTTTAGTAAAACATATCAACAGAGGAGTATAGAATAAGAAAAAAAAATAGTAATATTTGACTGATAAACCAAAAAGAATTATGTGAATATATATCACATGGATCAGTTACAAGCAAAAAAACAAATGAAGAATACTTAATTTTAAAATAAAATATTTTTATATAATATGTATAGTATTTAATGTAAATAAAAATACAAAAATGAAATAAAGTATGTACCTACATATTTCAAAAAATAACAAATTGTGTTTTATTTTATTTTTTATAAATTTTATATAATTTACTTTATAAAAAAGGTTCACATTTATTAACATAAATATAACTTCTATACACAAAACTGTTTAGATGTATTTTACACATGCTTTATATAAATTTTACACACAACACTGTGTAGATAAATTTTACTTTTGCTGTATATAAATTTCAAACATTACACTCTATAAAAGAGATTGATATTTGTAATCTATAAAATGTATTAAAAATATATATCACACCTATAACATGATGTGTGTAAAATTTACGCGACTGATATATAATTTTTGATAAATATCAATTATATAGAAATTATACAAAATAGTAGATGGATTTATATGAATATATTTTTTTTATAAAAATGACACCAAATTTTCAACCGTGAGGACCAGATACATGTATTTGTAGTTATAGACAAAATCAAGTTATCAAATTTAAAAATGAATTTGAAAAATTATTGAAATTTTACGAGAAATTGATTGGGTACTTAGATAGATAGATGGATGTGTAATGGGCTATAATTGCACTTCGACCAATAAAGATCTTTTGTACAGCCCATATATATATATATATATATATAATTCCATTTCTTCCGTTTGTCCTGAAATATTACAAATTTTCACAGTGAGTTTATAACTATTCCCACCACTGTATATGTATACCTATGTAATTCAAAATATTAAAAAAGGAATAAAACATAAGGGTTCAGGACAGTTGGTCATTAAATCAATTTTAAAAGAAGAGAAATCTTAAATCATAAATTTAAACTTGGAAATCCTTCACTTAAGAAACAATAAGATATTTGAATTACTTTAAACTTTTAATATTTTAAAAAAGGATCTATATATTTGGTCAAAAAACGATATTAAAAAAGTATAAGTCATTATGACATCTAAAAAATTTTAATTACTTTTTATAGTAATATAAAAAAATGCTAACTAGTTGTTTAAAAATAATTTAAGTATGTATGTACTTACTGAAAAGGACTTATTGTAGTCCTGAAAAGAGCTTATTGTAGTCCAGAAAAGGAGTTTTTTAAAATTCTGGAAAGGACTTTTTGTAGTCCTGGAAGAAGCTAATTGTAGTTTTCAATGCTTTTGAATACATTTTGGAGCTCTTTGTCTGAAACAACAGGATAGGACTACAGGAGGAAGACAAGTGCAGATTCTGCAAGGAGTCCAAAGAAACCTCAAAACACATTCTGTAGCCTCTAAAAGAATGTGCTACATGCATCAGTATTTTCTCAAACCAGAGGAAATCTGGTGCGCACCTTCTATTAGAATTTTAGGATTTATAAAAAGCCTAAATCTATAAGAAGCACGGGCTGTACAAAAGATCTTTATTGGTCGAAGTGCAATTATAGCCCATTACACATCCATCTATCTATCTAAGTACCCAATCAATTTCTCGTAAAATTTCAATAATTTTTCAAATTCATTTTTAAATTTGATAACTTGATTTTGTCTATAACTACAAATACATGTATCTGGTCCTCACGGTTGAAAATTTGGTGTCATTTTTATAAAAAAAATATATTCATATAAATCCATCTACTATTTTGTATAATTTCTATATAATTGATATTTATCAAAAATTATATATCAGTCGTGTAAATTTTACACACATCATGTTATAGGTGTGATATATATTTTTAATACATTTTATAGATTACAAATATCAATCTCTTTTATAGAGTGTAATGTTTGAAATTTATATACAGCAAAAGTAAAATTTATCTACACAGTGTTGTGTGTAAAATTTATATAAAGCATGTGTAAAATACATCTAAACAGTTTTGTGTATAGAAGTTATATTTATGTTAATAAATGTGAACCTTTTTTATAAAGTAAATTATATAAAATTTATAAAAAATAAAATAAAACACAATTTGTTATTTTTTGAAATATGTAGGTACATACTTTATTTCATTTTTGTATTTTTATTTACATTAAATACTATACATATTATATAAAAATATTTTATTTTAAAATTAAGTATTCTTCATTTGTTTTTTTGCTTGTAACTGATCCATGTGATATATATTCACATAATTCTTTTTGGTTTATCAGTCAAATATTACTATTTTTTTTTTCTTATTCTATACTCCTCTGTTGATATGTTTTACTAAAACTAATAAATTCAAAAGTTTTACAAGCCAAAAAAAATTCACATTTATTATAATAAATATCTAAAATCTTAAAAATCTCTGTTCCATCTTTTACTTCAGTTAGGTGCAGGAGCCTCAGGAGGTAAAAGTCTCAATAGATTCAAAACAGATATGATATTTGTACTCCAGTCTGAAAAACGTAAACGTTTTATAATTATATCAAGTTCACAAGAAATATGTATATAGCTCCTTTTTCACGATCACTTTCCGTATATAACACCTTTTTTTCAGAGTTTCTGACGACAGAAAAAATATGTTTTTTAAAATTACTGTTCCGTTTTGAAATAAAATCAGTTTTCCCGAAACTTAGTTCAAAGTCAAAAGTTATCTTAAAAGAAAATATATACTTATATACTTATGTGAAAAATAAATCCTTAAAATTCTGAAATCTTACCAATTCAGGTGAAATAAAATAATATCGAAAGTTTTCAATTAAACGAGTATCCGTTTTAGACAAATTTCTTCTGTATTCCAATGTGGTTTTTAATTTTTCTTTTACTATATCAAATTTCACTATTTAATAAATGCTCCTTCCACTAACAAAATCACAAATTGAATGACAAAATTTGAAAAAACAAATAACTGTTAATTAGTGACTTTTTGTATATTCGTTACAAACATGCAAGAACATGTTTCAATTTTACACATTATACGAATAAAATGTACACCATAATGGTGTACAAAGTTTAATCTATAGTTCGAAGTTGTAATTTTTACACCAACTAGAATATAAGCCTATTTTTTTATAACGTTATAAGAACAATGGAAATTTCTAAAAATTTTGAATATACTCAGTTTATATATAAACTTTATAAATTATATATATAAAAATTGAATATACTTGTTTTTTATATAAAATTTAATACAATTATCAAATCAATTCCGATTTTACACTGTTTTTCGTGTAAAAAATGGTACAATTTTATAAAAGCCTATTCAATAAATTTGATTTATATCATTTTTACTAGAAATTTAGTGTAAAACGACTTTATATATATGAATATTAAAAATTACCCTAAAATTTTAAACCGTGATAGTTGTATCATCTTTAGCCCAACAACAATCAACGTAATGAGATCCATCAATTGATGTGATTTTTTCCATGTTTTCATATTGTTGTATCTATATATTTTCGATAGTATACAAGAGTTCTCCTATCTTCGTCTGTTAAATAATCTGTGTAAAACTCGCCTTCAAAATCCATCTTTATACTTTGAATAATGCTGGTTAACTGTTAATTATTTTGAGAATGAATTGACTTTTATCAATGATTATTTATTTGTTTAACATTTTGTTACGAAACGGAAAATTCAGTTTCAGGATGAATTTTAATTTAATGAAAAAAGAAAATTATGAAAACTTTGAACTGCTCAACTGGTCAATTTTCCAGCTGCTTCAGCCGGGGTGGGTTCTTTGGATACACCACTTCGGAGCGGGTCCGTTAAATGAAAATAAAAAAAGAGACCGGCAAAATCCAAAGAGATATCAAAGCATGACATAAAAAAATGGACCAAAAAGAAAACTATTTTTATTGATAGAGGGAACATATACCTCATGAGGTTCTCAAAAAAAAAGAAGATGAAGCAACAAAAATGGAACAAAAGTTTACCGTCTTCTTCCATCGATGAGATTCTCCATGTCACAACACCTTTTTTAAATTTATCTTTAAATCATTTTAATTTTTCCTTTTATTAATCCTTTGTTTCACTTTTTTTTCAATATTAATTATTAACAATACAAATATAATATTACAGCCAAATTTCGGTTGATTTTAAATTCCATATTAATTTTTTTCTTATATTTCAAAAAAAAACTTGTGTATTTTCATTATCATATAAGTATTTGGTTTTTTTTCTTTCTTTTTTTTTTACAAATTTATATACTCTCTTTAAATTTATAGCAAAAAAAAAATCTTATTTATTTACAAGTGAAGAATCTCTCTAAAATACAAAATCTTACATGAAATTTTTGCAAAAAAAAAAAAATTAAAAAAAAAATTTAATATAAGAAAATACAGAATTAAAAAAAATGAAATCTTCCTGATTAGATTCTTTGTCTAATATTTTCTTTTTCTTTTCTCCTTTTTTTTTTCTATCTTTTTTTTATTTTTTTATTATTGTATTTTATTATAGATATTCGTTTAGGTTACAAATTTTTTTTTCTTAATAAAATTAACTAACTTATGGGATAAATCGTGATGCTTGAATAACCGGGTGTCGGCATGTTGGGCAAATTCCATCATTTATACTGCATGCAAGATGTGCACATCCCATCTCGAACATATTATGACCGCATGGTACTAATGTTGCACTCACTTCTTTATCGCTGACTATTTGCATTATTCTTAAGCTACAAAAATTTTTCATTTCTTTGTTTTCCTCTGATTAAAAAAAAAATCTTTTTTTTTTCTATATTTTATTTGAATTCTAAATCCAGTAAAAAAAATTGAATGTATAAGCCTTGAATTACTTATTAACAAAAAAAGTTTTTTTCATCTACAAATATTAAGGATGCACAAAGTCAAAAATATATTATATGTATATGTTACACTTTTATACACTTGTTTTTACTTAATTAACTTTATTTATATTTTTTTTTCCTACTGTAATTATTTTTATCATTCTTAGTTACATTAAATTTTGTCTTAACTGTTTAAATATTATTATTTTTTTTTTTATCTTTTTTTTTGTAGTGTATTATTATCATTTTTTTTTTTTTTTTTCAAATACACTTATATAAGTATATACTTTTTTTTTTTTATTATTTTTTTTGTAATTATTGTTATTATTTTATTTTAACTAAATTTTGTTCTACACTTTGTAAATATGTATATCTTTTTTCTTTAAAATTTTTTTCCCTCTGTAATCTTAATTATTTTTATTTAAATTAAATTTCGTCCTAACATTTTTAAATTTAATTTTTTTTTCTTTTTGTTGTCTGTAACCATTACTATGTTTATTTGAATTAAATTGCTTTTAATTATTCAAATATAATTTTTTTTCTTTTATTTTTTTTTATTCTATATTTATTATTGTTACTTTATCTAAATTAGATTTGGTTTCAACTATACTTTTTTTTTCTTTATATATTTTTTTTTTATATTTTATTTTTCTGTGATTTTTATTATTATTTTATTTAAATTAAATTTTTTTGTTTTTTTTTGTTTTAACTCTCTAAATATAGTTTTTTTTTTTGCTATTTGTTTTTTTCTTTTCAACAAATTTTAAATTTTTATTGAACACCCTTGTAAAATAAAACCTTAATTCGCGCTTAGTGATATTCTAATCTTTTTTGTTTTTCCGTAAAAACTGTATTTCTTTTGACAAACTATGTATCATAATTGAAGTATTTAAACTGAATTTAAACAAAATTCACTAAAATTTTTTTTTTTTTTATATATTTAAAGTAAGCCAATCAAAAACAAGAAACCAGAAAACTAAAAAAACAAGACCAAAAGACCAGAAGACCCGGTATCTAAAATTTTGTTGCCTTATATACCCCAAACTTTATTTAGTATTGGTGTATAAGCGGCAAAATTAATTCATTGTCATTATATGTATGTACATAGTACCTACACATAAACAGGTATAATTTGGTGGTGTCTAAAAAATATAAGAATATTTGAGAAGAGGCTGGAACAATCTTATGTATTCTATAAAATTACTTAAGATTATTCTCAAAGTGGCGTGATATTTAGCATAAACCAGGGTATAATTAGAAAAAATCTTTGTTCAATTTTGGAACAAAGAAAGATTAAATTTTATGTTGCGCAATTTTGTTTTCGGTTCTCGGTGAAATTAAAAAAAACAAACTTTTAAAATTTTTATAAATTTATTTTATTAAATATTAATGTTTGAATTCTTAAGTTAAAAATGCAACTGACTAAACTACAATTTTGTATCTTAAAAGTAAACTCGGTTTTTATTCTTATCTATTTTTGTATTTTGAACTATTTCTTAATTACTTTATTAGTTTCTAATTTAATCTTTTCTTAGAAAGATTAAATTTGTTTTTAACAAAAATATTTTCTTGGATTTTGGATTAGCAAATAAAATTACAATTAGTTTTAGATTAAATTTGTTTTTCAAATTATTTTCTTGGATTTTGGATTAGTAAATAAAATTACAATTAGTTTTAGATTAAATTTGTTTTTCAAATTAAAGATAATATGTGATTATATGGTTATTGTTTTTCTATAAGGAGATGGTAACATAACACCTCCCTCCTTAAGTTCGATTCTCTCCTGAGGATCGATTATTTTTTGTGTAAGTTTTATATTTTTTGTTTTTTTATAAAATAAAATTATCAAGAATATTAATAATAATACAATTATACTTATACTACCATAAGATATATAATGTTTTCTTATATTTTCATTTTTTAAATATTTTATTTCTTTCAAATTATTTATTTGTTTCAAATGTATCTCTTCTATGGTTATTGTCAGATTTACATTGTTTGGTTTTTGATATACTGGAATCAAAATATTTTCTTTAAATATTTGTTTTTTATTATTAAAGGTTGTTTCATTTATTTTTACAATGCAATTATGAAAATTAATTAAATTATTATTTTTTATGATATAATTAATATTATTACAATCATTCCATAGATTAGTTTCATATACATTTTTTGTTAAAATTAAACCTTCTTCGATTTCTAAGATTTCTGATGTTCTATTATTAAATCTGAATTTACAATTTTCATAAGATTTTTGGAACAAACTTTGGATACAATTGTTGCTTTTAGTTAATTCTTTTATATATATTTCTTGTGGGTTGAAATCATAAATTGAGTTTTTTAATGAAATGTATTCAAATTTATCGACACTTATTTTGTGTTTATTTGAGTTTGGAATTGGCAAAATTCGTACTTTAAAATATTCTTTATCCGAAAAAATGGGTATCATTGTAACAAAAGCTATATTATTATTGTATGTAACAAGATTGCTTTTTATGTGTTCCAATTTATTTGTTGTAATATTAAATTGTTCGATTTCCTGAGAGGATAATATATTTCTACCTAATATACCTAATCTTGAGAATACTATGTTGTCTTGTAGTTTTTCTATTTCGTCATTTAGAAGCATTATGTTTGTGTTAATTTGTAAGGAATATAAATTTTTTGCTAATATTTTCTGATCGTTAGTTATATTTTGCGAAAATTCTTTAATTAGTTTTTGATTTGTAGTTATTCTGTCTGTTAAGGTGTTTAAATGTTTTTGTAATTGTGAGTTAATGGAAATTTGATTATTAGTTGTTGTTATAATATTTAAAGTGTTTTTATCTAGATTTTTTAAATGATTTTCTATTTCTTTTCTATCATCGTCATCCATTGTACCATATAACCAGTTCATTATTTTGCCTCCAAAGTTAATGAGACCTCTTTTTTGTCTAGGATGTGGAAAAATAGTGTCTAGTTTATGTTTACAATTACTTAAAGAGTTGATCATTGTTGTGGTTAATTCATTGTCTTTAAAAATTTTATGGTTATTTTTGATTGCATCTTCAATACTTGTTATGGCTTTAATATAATTTTCAATATTGATTAAATGAAGTATTTTATTATATCCTGAGATTAATTCCAAGGGATTTTGTTTTATTATAATATAACCTGCTTCATTGTGGATTTATTCTAATTTAAAATCGGCTTTAATTATCACTATTTGTATTATGATTAGAATTAGTTGTCTCATGTTGTTTCTGTAAAGAAATATTTTCGCCTAAATATTTAAATTTTCTTTTAAATTGAGTTTTATGAATTTTTCTTTTATTAGAATAAAATTTACCATTATTATTTTTTGATATTTTTGTTTTTATATATTTAGGGGCTAATTTTTTTTTGGGTTCTGGGTATACCTGTTTTTATATAAATTTCTTCGTTGATATTTGGTTCTAAAAATTCTTTCCTATCTTTATTCAGTGTCTCAATATTTTTCTTTTTATTTTCAAAAATTTTGTTAGCACTATCATCTAGTTCTTGTATTTCTATTTTGTTTTTTATAAAATCAATTGGTCTTTTTCCTGTTGTATTGTGTAATGTATCATTATAAATTTCGACAGCTTTAATTACTTTTTCTTTTAACGATATATTTTCTTTTCTAGCATTAAAAATTCGGATATGCTCATTAAGTGTGCCGTGTACTCTTTCTATATCTGAGTTTCCAGTCTTCACATATGGTGTAGTAAAATGGGTTTCTATGTTTTCTTTTCGACAATATTCTCTAAGAATTAATGAATTAAATTCTCCATCGAATATTATTTTTCTGGGTTTACCTAATATTGAAATTCTTAGTTTTATTTGTTCTAAAATTGTTATACTGTTTCTATCTTTAAGAGGTAGAGCGGTTAAATGTTTTGTATATTTGTCAATAAAGGTTAAGAAGTATTCGTTTTGAGATGGTATATATATATATCGACATGTAAAATTTCATTTGGCCTATTCGAAGTTTCTGAGATTTCGAGATTAATTTTATTAGGACTTCTGTCATGTTTTGCTGTTTGACATATGTGGCAATTGTTTATGTATCTTCTAATTAATTCTCTTAATTTAGGGAAAAACCAGTCATTTTTTATTTCTAGGTAAGTTTCATTAATACCCTTATGGTTACGTTCGTTGTGTTTTCTTTCTATTAACCTAATTGCTTCTTCAAAATTTTTTAAATTTTTTAAATTTTTCATACATCTTAGAAATTTTAATTGGTTTTGGCTACTAAAATGTTGAACGTATAATTTTTGCATGTCTAGAAATTTTGCATCATCTTCGCAGTAAATACCTACAATTCCTTTATCTGGTACAAATTCTTTAATTGGTTTTATTATATCGTTATTTTCTCTTATAATTAATTTTCTAACATCTTTATAAATTGTTATGATTTCGTTTTTCTGATTTTCATTCAGTTCTACAACAATTTGAGCTTTGAAAGAATTAAGGGGTTTTTCAGAAATTGAGATATGGTCTCTTCTGTCTTCTATTCCACTGTGGATTGTAGCCCCATCCGTTTCATTAAACTCAACATTTTCATTTAAGTACATTCATTTCTATTCTATACTCAAGAAGTCTGCAACAACATTGTCTTTACCTTTTAAATATTCGATGTCATAATCATATTCGTTTAATTTTATTCTCCATCTTTCTAATTTCGAGTGTGGTTCTTTAAAAGAGTTTAGCCAAACCAATGGTCGGTGGTCTGTTTTGATTGAGAATTTTCTACCATATAGATATGGTCTATAATAATTAGTTGCCCAAACTATAGCTAGGCACTCTTTTTCAATTGTACTATAATTTTTCTCATGATTATTTAGTGTCCTACTAGCAAAACAAATGGGTTTATTATCTTGTACTAAAACTGCACCTAAAGCTATATTGCTTGCGTCAGTAACCAGAGTAAATTTTTTATTAAAATCTGGGTATTGTAGTATAGGGTCACTACATATCAATTGTTTTAATTTTTCGAAAGAGTTGATATACATTAATGTTTATTTTGCTACCTTTTTTCAAATATTTTATCATACCGTAAGCTATTTTGGAGTAATCTTTAATAAACTTCCTATAATAGCCGGTTACGCCTAAAAAAGATTTTATCTTCTTTTCAGTATTTGAAATAGGGATTTTCTTAATAATTTCAATGTTTGAAGGATTCGGTTTTAGTCCTTTCGTAGTGGTTATGTGTCCTAAGAATTCAGTTTCTTTTGCAAGAAAATTACATTTATCAATTTGTACCTTAAGATTATAATTATTTAATGTTTCAAAAATTTTATTTATTGAGCTTATATGTTCTTGTAAGGATGTGCTGAAAATTAAAATGTCGTCGAGGTATACTACACGGGTCTAGGAAAATTCATCGCCCGCAATTCTTCGCCAGCAATTCACCGCCAGCAATTCACCGCCAGCAATTCTTCACCAGCAATTCTTCGCCTCAACAATTCATCGCCACAGCAATTCACCGCCAGCAATTCTTCGCCCCCTCCAATACGATTTTTTGTTTGTCTCGATGAGCCCTATCTATGGTATCCTTTTGGTCCTGGATAAAGGAAACACCCTGTATATATATCTATTAAAGTATACCTACTAATTAAAAAAAAATTCTTGAAGGGAATACGAAATAAATACCTATATATCTACATACAAAGTATAAGTACTTATTTCAGTCATAGAATAACATGCAAATCAATATTGAAATTTAAAAAAAAACAAAAAAATTATTTCTTGAATACAAAATATACATATAAACAAAGATTTTATGTTTTAATACAATATGTTATAATTATACACATAATCAACAAAATTAATTTTTCCTAAAAATTTTTCGTAATATGACGATAAAATACACTGGCGAAGAATTGCTGGCGGTGAATTGCTGGCGAAGAATTGCTGGCGGTGAATTGCTGTGGCGATGAATTGTTGAGGCGATGAATTGCTGGCGAAGAATTGCTGGCGGTGAATTGCTGGCGATGAATTTTCCGGATCCCATACTACACATATCTTGTTTATATATTCTTTTAAAACGAAATTGATCATTCTTTGAAATGTCGCGGGGGCATTTTTGAGACCGAATGGCATTCTTACGAATTCATAATGACCATGTTGAGTGCTGAATGCTGTTTTGTGTCTGTCATTTTCGCTGACTAATATTTGATGGAATCCTTTTGCAAGGTCTAATGTGGTGAAATACTGAGCCCTCCCAAGTTTATCAAAAATATCCTCAATATTAGGGATAGGAAATTTATCATCGATCGTTATTTCGTTTAGTTTGCGATAGTCGATAACAAGTCTCCATTTTTGTTTACCAGAATTATTGACTTTTTTTGGGACTATCCATATCGGAGAATTATAAAGACTTTTGCTTTGTTTGATAATGCCTTGCTTAAGCATATCTTCAATTTGTTCGTCTACTTCCTTCTTATGAACTTCGGGATAACGATATAATTTAGAATAAATTGGTTGACTGTCTTTCGTTTCTATTTTGTGTGAGATACCATTGACATGGGTTAATGTGTCTCCTTCTTTATAAAATACTTCTGAATTATATTTAATAATATTTTGTAATGCTTTTTTTTCTTCAGGGTTTAAGTTTTCTGTGTTTAATTTTTCAAATAAATTACTTGCATTGGTTGGTTCAAAACTCATTTCAGAAATTTCTAGTATAAAATCATCGAAAGGTTTTAATTCACTTTCAAAAGGTATTATTTCGTTGTTGATTGTTAAAATTTTCAATTCGTAATTGATTTTCGCTTTCAGTGGTATAAGGATATTATTTCCTAATATACCATCATAACTTTTGTTTTTCATTTCTATAATGGCTAATTCTATAGTTTTATTGCATTTAAATTCAGGGGGTAGAGGGGCTATTAATTTTTTATTCACAGGAGTTATACCGTTTAGTGTAGATAATATCTACACTATTAATATTATAATTTTATTAAAATTGGTTTTTCAATGTTTCCTTCTTTATTTTTAGGAAATATATTTTTGTTTATAACTGATATTACGGCACCAGTATCAACTAAAAACAAAAGTTCTTTTTCAAAAATCTTTATTTTTATTATGGGTAGTGGTCTTCCGAGGCTGTTATGGGAAAATTTGCCCCTATATTATCTACGTCCATATAGGAATAATTTGAGATCGATTTCCATAAGGATTATTATTATTGTTAGGGTTGTAATAATTTCTACTATTATTAATTTTACTTTGTTGAGAAAAGTTTCTGTTTGGATTAGGGTTATGATGAAAGCTTGCATTCCTGAAAATGTTGGAATTTTGTTGACCTCTTGGTTCATTAAAACTACTACTTCTATTTCTAAAGTTACTAAAGTTGTTTTGATTGTTAATATTGTTTGAATTAGGTGGGTTAAAGTTCCTATTAAAATTCGAATTATTATAAGAATTGTTTCGAGTATATTGTTGGTTATTTTGTTGAAATTTTCCTGTATTTCTGTTTATAGGTTTGTTTTCCTGTCTTCTATAATTGTTTTCTTCTCTAACTTGGTAATTTTCTTCTAAAGTAACATATGCTTCTCTTAAATTTTTTATATCTTTATTTATGATGATTGAACTAGCACTAGGTGGAATAGATTCACAGAAAAGTTTTAAAATAAATTTTTCGTTTATTGAGGGACTATAATGTTGAAGTTTTTCTTTAGATAAATTATATTTTAAGTTCATTTTATTAAGGATTTCACTCAAGATTTCATATTTTTGGGAAATTTTTAAATTTTTATCTACTCTATTAGCTTGTATGATAAGGTCGCTAAATGTTTCTCTAATCCCGAAAGAATCAACTAAAATTTTTCTAATTGTATCCCAAGAGTTCAAATCTTCGTTTCTTAGGATAATATTTTGTGCTAGACCTACAATCTTAGATTTTATTTCATCGAATATAAATGCTCTTAAATTTTCAGTATACCCTGTCATTAATTTAGTTATGAATTCTACCTTATTAATAAATAAAAATAAGTGTCCTGCTCCTTCATTTCCGTTGAAGTTTGGCAATTTGTTCACTAGTTTTAATGGATCTAATTCTAATTGACTCATCTTTACCTTATTTATGTTGTTTTGTTTGGTGTGTCTTGATGATGTTGGATCTTTTCCAGATCTGGTTCTTTTTGTTGAACTACTGTTTCTGATGATCCTGATGATGATCCCGTTGTTGTTTGAGTTGCACTTTCACTTGTTTCACTGTCTTCTGAATCTGAGCGGTTTTTATTGTAAGGTGTATGTATACCTTATCATCACAGATTTAAGAACCTTTTATTATATATATATTTTGTATCCCGGATTAATTCATTGATATGAAAAGTGTTAAGATTTTATTGATTTTCGTTCAAAAACACTTAGTTACAGTTAATTTTATAATATATATATATATATACAGGGTGTTTCACAGTTCGTGTGCCAAACTGAAATGGGTGGTAGATCTCGATGAGAAATGAAAAAAATCGTATGGGAGGGGGGGGTCTATTCTCAATGGTTACCGAGATATTCAAGGTCAAACAAAATTTTTTTCGACTAGTAACCAGTTCCACTTTTCGCAACATATTTCAGCGCTCGTGCAATATAGGGAGCTAAATGAAAATTATTTCCATAGGGAACCTTCAGTCCTTTCAAAAAATGTCTTTTATAAAGTTTTATGTTTAATACTTGAGAAGTTATTGTAGCTCAAAGTCAAAAAATTTTGAAAAAAAATCGTCATTTTTATGTTCAAGGTCAAATATCTCGAAAATTTCCCTTATTATTTTTTTTATTTTTTTATCTTAAACAAAAGCCTATTTTACCTGCTCTAATATTGTTTTTATCTTATTGCATTATCTTTATCCGTTCAAAAGTTATTGAGCATAATTCAAGGACAGTTTTTTCAAAATCGGTTAAACTTGTTCTTGTGAAGAATTACTCAGTTTGTCTTGGTATGTTTAACTTCACTCTTATTTTCCAAAGGCTACTGTTTTCGATGTGTCCTCCTCCCTTTTGGATATAAATAATAGCTCTTCGTCTGAATGCGCCTTTCAAATTAATTATTAATAAGACAAAGTTGAAATTCAATTGTGCTTAATTGATTGTTAAAAATGACGGAGTTTACAAGAGCAGAATACGCTGATATTATTTTTTGCTATGGTTTTGCAAATGGAAATTCTCGTGCGGCTGAACGTGAATACCATCGACGTTTTCCAGAAAGAAGACAACCATCAAGAAGTGTTTTTGTGCGTACTTTTCAAAGGCTAAGAGATACTGGAAACGTGAGCAACGTTCTAATAGAAAGAGGTGGACATGACAATGCAAGGCAACTTTCAACGGAAATGGAAGAAAGAATTATTGGACAAGTCATAGACGTTTAGCTCAACGGTTAGATTTGTCTTCATCAACAGTGTGGAGGGTGTTAAACAGAGAAGGACTTTATCCTTATCATTTTACACCTGTGCAGGAACTATTGCCTGATGACTACGCAAAACGTACAGAATTTTGTAACTGGCTGCTTGAAAATAACTTTGAAGATTATACGTTCTTGGATAGTATTTTGTGGACTGATGAGGCTCAGTTCACAAAATCTGGTGTTGTCAATTTCCACAACACACATTATTGGTCCTATGAAAATCCAAGGCAAGTGCGAATTACTTCAACGCAGTATCGTTTTTCCGTTAATGTGTGGGCAGGAATTATTGGTAGTCGCTTACTAGGTCCATGCATTCTACCAGATAGGATTAACAGTGGAAGTTATCTCGAATTTCTACAAACTGTCGTACAAGACTTATTGGATGATATTCCATTGGCAACTCTAAGAAATACTTTTTATCAGCATGATGGAGCGCCAGCGCATTGTGGAAGAAATGTTGTTGAATGGCTGAATGAAAATTTTGAAGGTAGATGGATAGGACGTAACGGTCCCTTTCATTGGCCAGCTCGATCGCCTGATCTTACACCACTTGATTTTTATTTGTGGGGAACCATGAAGGATTTGGTATACGCCAGGAAAATTGAAACTAGAGAACAATTACTAACGCGAATTCTAGAAGCCGGAAGAAAAGTTAGAGAAAATTTATTAACAATTAATTTGAAAGACGGAATCAGACGAAGAGCTTTTATTTGTGTCCAAAAAGAAGGAGGACACATCGAAAACAATTTGTAGAAGGCATTTTGGCAAACAATAAGTCCTTTTTATTACTAAAATAAGTTCTTTTTAGGACTCCAAAGTATTTACAGTGAAGTAAAACATACCAAGACAAACTGAGTAATTCTTCACAAGAACAAGTTTAACCGATTTTGAAAAAACTGTCCTTGAATTATGCTCAATAACTTTTGAACGGATAAAGATAATGCAATAAGATAAAAACAATATTAGAGCAGGTAAAATAGGCTTTTGTTTAAGATAAAAAAATAAAAAAAATAATAAGGGAAATTTTCGAGATATTTGACCTTGAACATAAAAATGACGATTTTTTTTCAAAATTTTTTGACTTTGAGCTACAATAACTTCTCAAGTATTAAACATAAAACTTTATAAAAGACATTTTTTGAAAGGACTGAAGGTTCCCTATGGAAATAATTTTCATTTAGCTCCCTATATTGCACGAGCGCTGAAATATGTTGCGAAAAGTGGAACTGGTTACTAGTCGAAAAAAATTTTGTTTGACCTTGAATATCTCGGTAACCATTGAGAATAGACCCCCCCCTCCCATACGATTTTTTTCATTTCTCATCGAGATCTACCACCCATTTCAGTTTGGCACACGAACTGTGAAACACCCTGTATATATACACTCCGCGTCACTTGATTACGGCCACTGATTTTTTAAAGTTATTTTGGATATTACTATAAATTTTGTTACGTGAGTATTAGTTTTTATGCTTGTATTTGAGAATACGTTCTGTTACGAATATAATCACGGAAAAAAAATTTGAAAATATAGTACCGTTATTTGTGCAGTACTCATTAAGTACAATCTCTTCAAAAAGCATGCATTTTTTTTCGTCACTTGATTACGGCCAGTATTGAAAATTAGTGTTCTAACTACTATGACGAACAATTTTTCGACTTTATTCAAAATTATTTCGTTTATTATATTGCTAGTGTTCATTGGCTATCAAATTATTGAATTTTGAAGAATCAGTAAAGAAAAGACATTGGCTGAAAGTGAAAAGGCAAAAATCGAGGTTTTGAAGCAAGAAGGCTCTTCAAATCGCCAAATTGCAGAAAAAATTGGAAGAAGAAGAACTGTATTTGGTTCTTTCCTTAAAACTACTGAAAATTATAGGCAGAATAGAAGAGGGTGAATCGCAGAAGCTACAATTTCTCAAGATAAACGAGCAATTCTTCGCACAGCCTCAAACTCAGGCCTATCAGCAGTAAAAATTAAGGCTAAAACCGGAGTTCCTGCAATTTTATCAACAGTACGTCGCGTAATTGATATTGCCACGCATCAACAATTTAAAAAATTGAAGAAAAAAATCCCCGTTGAATACGCCACGTAAAGAAAAGTGATTGTAATTTGCAAGAAATCACATGTCGTTAAGGAGAAAGTGGAAACGAGTTGTGTTTTAGTACGAAAAAAAATTTAATTTGGATGGTCCTGATGGATTTAAGTTTTATTCTCATGACTTAAGAAAAGAAGAACGATTTTAAGCCGAAACCGCATTATACAGGGTGGTGTTATGGTTTGGGGAGCTATTTCATTTAATGGCACGATTGACTTACCTTTTCAAAATACGAGAATGACTGTAGTTTCACATAAAACCATATTAGAAGAAGCTTTTCCAAAGTTTATTTAAATGTTTGGTCCTCTGGCTTTGATTTACCAACAGGATAATGCTCCAATTCACACCGCAGGACGTACTAGACAGTTCACCGAAAAACAAAATGTGTGATTGCTACCGTGGCTACCATATTCGTCGGGTTTAAATATCATGGAAAACATTCGGAGATGGCTGTAAAGGGAGGTCTATGGAGGAGGAAGAAAATTTGAAGATAAAGCTTCACTAATAGAAGCAATAAAATCTGCTTGGACAAAAATCTCGTTTAAGTACTTGACATCGTTATACAATTTGATGTTATCACGAATTTTCGAAACAATTCGTCACAACGGAGGCAGCAATCATTATTACAATTAATTGAAAATGATAAAAAATTAATAAATCTCATATAAATAACACAAAAAAAGTTGTTTTTCATTCAAATTTTTCTTTTTTTGAGACAATTTCAATACTGGCCGTAATCAAGTGACGAAAAAAAATGCATGCTTTTTGAAGAGATTGTACTTAATGAGTACTGCACAAATAACGGTACTATATTTTCAAATTTTTTTTCCGTGATTATATTCGTAACAGAACGTATTCCCAAATACAAGCATAAAAACTAATACTCACGTAACAAAATTTATAGTAATATCCAAAATAACTTTAAAAAATCAGTGGCCGTAATTAAGTGACGCGGAGTGTATATATATATATTTTTATAAATTTTTATTATGTATTTTTCTATATTCACAAATCGCTTCACTTTTTATTATTTATTTTATTTATTCATGTACTTTGTTAATAAAAATAAAAAGGAAAAAGAATGATTTTAGGTGATTAGAAAATATACGAAAAAATTTCACTGTAAGACACTTCCGGGATCCTACCGACTGCGCCAATTTTGTTTTCGGTTCTCCGTGAAATTAAAAAAAACAAACTTTTAAAATTTTTATAAATTTATTTTATTAAATATTAATGTTTGAATTCTTAAGTTAAAAATGCAACTGACTAAACTACAATTTTGTATCTTAAAAGTAAACTCGGTTTTTATTCTTATCTGTTTTTGTATTTTGAACTATTTCTTAATTACTTTATTAGTTTCTAATTTAATCTTTTCTTAGAAAGATTAAATTTGTTTTTAACAAAAATATTTTCTTGGATTTTGGATTAGCAAATAAAATTACAATTAGTTTTAGATTAAATTTGTTTTTCAAATTATTTTCTTGGATTTTGGATTAGTAAATAAAATTACAATTAGTTTTAGATTAAATTTGTTTTTCAAATTAAAGATAATATGTGAGTCAGATATGTGATTATATGGTTATTGTTTTTCTATAAGGAGATGGTAACATAACAGCACGTGGGCAACGGAAATTAATATTCAGTTCATTTATTGGAAAATTTATATGAAAAATTTCCAATAAATGTACAATTTTGAATATTTTAAAAATACAGCCATCTGTAATATTACAGTCGCGCGCAAAAGTGAATGACGATGAAAAAGGAATATCTGCTGTCGCAACAATTTTCGATTTTCGTGCATCAATATACTCGTGATCGGTTCTGTAGTTATAGTCTTGAAATCGTACGAGTTCTATTTCACCATTGCTTATGCTGTTATGATACGGTATTAAATTCATGATTTATTTCGTTATTAAAAAGAGATAACAAGTATGCTTTACGAAAAAAGCAACTAGAAAGAAAGAGAGATATGACTAACACTTATTTCAGTATTAATACTGAAAATGTCAAAAAATAACTCTCCCAATTCTTCAAATTCCAATATCCTTCCATTAATCATGAAATTAATCATGGAATTTGAACATTAATATTATTTTTGTGTTGCCATCGTGTTTCGACATTTTTCATAGTTTAATATTATATTTAAACGAGTGTGACGTGTCTAATTATTTATTTCTAGTTTTTTTCAGTGAGTGCAAACAAAATGAATAGAATAGAAAAAATAATCATGAACATTCATTTACTAAATTATATAATTGCCATTTACTTTAAACAGAGATACCGGCAACACAACTTTAAGAAAATGTCAGCTGATTTTGATAGTGTGTCTCTGTTTCTCAAATCTGTTGTCTCTTTCTTTAAGTACTTAAAATTTCCAATAGTATTAATACCGTGTCATAACAGCATTAGAATTCACTCTGTTTCAAATTCATGATATTCATAGCATAATAACATGTTGAGTGTATACGTTTTGTATAGTTGCTACTGTTGAGGCAAGTTCTTTTACTTGCCAAATTAATTATAACGACGATGTGTATAAGTACAATACTTATGCACTGGAAAGGAAAGGTGCTGGTATACACCAGTACAAACCTACAGCAACGAAGATGTGTATAAGTGCAATACTTATGCACGGTAAAAGGGTTTGTTATATATCAGTAAAAACCTACTGCAACGAAGATGTGTACAAGTACAATACTAATGCACGGTAAAAGAGTTTGTTATATATCAGTAAAAACCTATTGCAACGACGATGTGTATGTATAAGTACAATACTTATGCACTGGAAAGGGAATTTGTTGTACACAAGTACAAAACCTGTGAACAGTAAGCAAGTCATAATTTAGGTACTCTGGATCACTACCTTTATATCCAACTAATCAGCTTCTTGGCAGCCTCACCAAGAGAAAATTAAGGCTTGAATTACTGATTAATTCTAAATTTTATTGAATAAATTTCTGGTATTTACACATAAAAAATTGCTTATTTGGCAATAAGTAATATTTAAGAACTATATACAATTAACAAATCAATACATAATTTATAAACGTACATAAATCATATACAAAAAAATATTCATTTCATTATTATTATTATTGTCATATGTTTTACGAATTTAAATAATGTTTAAATGGTTAATTTCGATTCTTATTTAATATAAAAATTAAATAAGATGTATAAAATAAAGAATTCAATTTCATAACAAAGTTTATTACTATTGTGTATTCATTTATAGGTCATGTATCTAGTTACATTGCACTAGGTTAATGAACAAGTGTAAACTGCTTACGCTATCTTTTTTACAATATTATGTATGCATATAAATTATGAATTTAACAACTATAGCATTTTAATTTTATTACAAAATTTGTGTATCATATTTTTAAGATATATATGGTTCAAATAATTAAATTATAAATTAAACAGCTACTTTATCAGTTTTCATGTTCAGACATGTTTGTTCTAGTTTAAAAAATTAAACAATGAAGTCTTTTGTTTTTCAAATAGATTATGCTGCTTATTGCTATTAAGTTTAGAAGATAAACATTTTCTAACAAAGTATTTTGCTTTTGAATTATATGACTAATGTTAGCATTATCGATTATTAAGCTTTTAAAATACATTCGAGAATAGGTATATAAAGCACATGTGAATTACTTTTATGCTTCATTAATTTCAAGACTCTTTTACCTCCTGTTCGTCAAGAAAGTGATTCCTTTTTAGTCGGTTTTATAATTTTAAAAATGGAAAACATGAGTGAAACACGAGAAATTTTGGAGTTTCTAAACAAAATTTTTGAAACTCACAACATGGAGTTTTTAGATGAAGAAGAAGGTCACAACGGCATCTCATATAAAATAAGTTTTCAATACATATTTTAATAAATTTTTTGAAAACGATAGAAATATTAAATTTTGTTTTGATTGATTGCCTGTAAATGTATGTAGAGTTTCAGGGAATTTTGAAGCAAATAGTAATTTTGTAATAAAAGATTTTATTGAAAAACACAACTTGAAATGATTTTTATATAATACCAATTTATTTTCAATAATTTATAATAAAATTTAATGGAATAAAAATAAAATATCATTAGAACATAAACAGTTTAAGGTTATTTTTTTTTTTTTTTTTTTTTAATAACTCTTTCTCCTCTATCCACGAATTATACTGATTAGAAAATCCTAGTCATTTCACAAAAACTTTGCTTCCTTTTTTTCTTAAAATTTTTTCCACTAAACAAAGATCTGGGTGTTTGGTTTTAATTTTTCTTTTTCGTAAAAGCCCCCTTCAATTGGTTTTCCTTCGTAGTCTTCTACAAGATATGTTATTGGATTCGTGTTTTGAACTTTTTTTATCGTCAAAATTTCGGTGGTCCAGTTGGGTGTACATCCCTTCTTAAAAATATTGTTACAAAATTGGCCTTGATGAACGAAGAGTAGAAATAAAATGAATTCAAAAAATGTAAAAAGAAGAGAAATAAGGCGTCCGAGAGGGATTTTTTTTTTAGAAGAGAAGAAAAAGTAGAAGAAAAAATAAGTAAAGGGCCAAGGGCTGAAAAAAAAAAGGGAAATAATGAAATAAAAGGCAGTTTTACAATTTTATGAAAAAAAATTCTAGTATTTATTATAAAAAAAAAGAATTTACAAATTTCGGGTCTATTACTAAAAATTAAAAAAAATCTAATTACAATGTAACACAAAAAAAAATAAAAATTTAAATTGCAATAATAAAAAAAAATTATCTAAAAAAAATTGTCTAAAAGAAAAAAAAAGAATGGCTATGGTAATAAAGAAAGATGTCCGCGAGTGAAGTGAAGTAAACCAACTATCAACTGAGTGAAGTGAGTCAAGCTTACAACTGAATCTGGTTTACACTCACTGAATCAAACTTGGTTTGGGTTGAGAAAAATTTACTAGTCTGCAACACCGACTAGATTTTAATTAAAGTGAATTCTTAATTCAGACGCTGTGGCAACACTAGCTTTTTTGACAGTAGTCTATTAATTAGTGGCTATTAAATGTAAACAAACGAAATGGAGATTTCGTTTGTTTTTTGTTTCTTTTAAGTTAATTTAGATATTTGATTGTTCGTCGCGAAATGGTTTTTTAAGTAAAATCGCGCCGCGGTTTAATTTTATTGCAAAAAAGAAAATTGTTAAAAGTGAAAAGTAAAAATTAAGTGTTTTTAAAAAAGATATGTGCGGAAAAATGAAAGTCGGAGGGTGGAGAAAAGTGTATGTAAAAAAAAAAGGTAGGTAGATGTGAAGACAATAACGTTAAAAGTGTATTGAAAGGGTGAAGTGGTAATTAAGAAAAGAAATGAAGCTAAAGAAGAAAAATGTGCAAAAATAAAAGAAATGAAATAAAAGAAAAAGAAAGTGGATAAAAAAAACGAAAATTACAGTACAGACGGTTAAGATTGGCGTAAAGTTGCGCTGGTGGGAGAAATTTTGAAAATATTAAAAATATCCTTTCATTTCTCCTTTTTTGAAGAAAACTGCAAAAGAAAATAAAGATTAAATCTTCCACTCAGTAAGTATAATGACTAGCGATCATCTATCGCACACACAAGTCATATCCTCTTTTTAGCTGAAAAAAATAACAACATCCTACCATCCGATGTTGTTTGTATGACGAACGCCATACTACTGAAGAAAAATTGAAATAAAGAATAAAAATAAGTAAAGAAAATACAGGATAACAAAAACAATATGAGTGATCAGTGATGATAAGTATCCTTTTAAAAAAGGAAATTCTTATGAATAAGAAAACGAAAATATATGTAAGATCGTGTAAATAATAAATTCCTACCTAAGGAACAAAATGCGAATTTCTCTTTTCAAGAAGGATTTTTGTAAATGTGATGCTTACATCACAGTGAAATTTTAGTGGAAAGGGTAGACAGATTCTACTGCGCATACTTCCCCTAAGCCAATCTTAACCGGCTGTACTGTAAGTGTTAAAAGAAATGTGCAGAAAGAAAGTGCTGAATAAGGTTAGGAATGAATGAGTTATTAAGTAAAAAAAAAACGTGTTAAAGGGCAAAATGAAATTAGGTAATTAAAGTGTACGTACCTGTGGTGTGGTAGTAAAAAAATGATGTAAAAGAAAATGTTGTGAAAATAAAGAAAAAAGTGATTGTGTAATGCAAAGAACTGAAAAACTTTATAAAAAAAAATTTGAACTGTGTAAAAAAAAAACTTGGAAAAAAAACTTGCTAAAAACAATTTAATGTAAAGTCACCAACTGAAACTGAAAACTAGACTGAACTAAACTGTGGGTGTTTTTATAGTTTTTTGTGAAATTTCGAGAACCGTCCTTGGAAAATCATTGTTACTTTCCAATATGAGAGAAGTTATTTTCTATCTCATATTGGAGTTTCAAAGAAGATTCGAGATCTTCGAAATTTTTTTTTTTGTGTAAATTGTGTGTATTTGTGATGTGTTGTGTTGTTGTTGTGAAAAGAAATTTGGATGTGTTCTTTGTTGTTTTTGCTTTAAGTG
Source organism: Bombylius major (assembly GCA_932526495.1). Classification (NCBI taxonomy): domain Eukaryota; kingdom Metazoa; phylum Arthropoda; class Insecta; order Diptera; family Bombyliidae; genus Bombylius; species Bombylius major. The sequence goes on along the minus strand of OW052044.1, from coordinate 24,853,732 downwards.
TTTGTTTCTTGTGTTGTCCTTTTTCCTTTTTTTTTTTATTTTATTTATTTTCTAGGATTTATGGCTGTAGTTTAATAGGGGCTTCTGGTTTGGGCACCAATTTATTAAAGTTTGGTGTTGAATTGGAAGTTTCTTTTATTTACAACATTTATTTGTTTACATTATTTTATATAGCTTAAGTAAATTGTATTACTTACATTTTTAACTAATTTTCTTGTGTTTTCAGGAAAAGTATGGGGCAACAGGATGGTTGACTGATCCTGTTTTAAAGGTAATTTCATTTAAAAATAATAATTTTATTCAAATTTATTAATGAAGTTCTTTTTTATTTTCCAGGTTTGTAACAATATGTTTATATTTGCTTATTCGTACTTTGTCTCCAACTTTGTATTTTGGTTTATGAAAAACTTTTAAGTTATTGTATACTGTCTTTAATAAAAAATTTTCATTGTTTTTATTAACATCTTTGGGACGCATTTTTATTGTTCGATGAACAGTGTTATTGTATTTGGTAACTAACGCTTTTATGTTATCAATCCATTTATATGATTCATTCATACTGAATTCTTTCCACATCATCTTTTTTAATGTTCTGTTGAAACGCTCAACAATTGATGCTTTCAATGTGCTATATGTTGAATAATGATTAACATTATATTTCTTCATAAGTTGATTAAATTGTGTATTGTAAAATTCTTTCCCTAAACCTGTTTGTAAATTTTTTGGTGATGTTTGTGTTATGTTAAATATATTATTCATTGCTTCAGTAACATCTTTGGCATTTTTTGTTTTAACAGGGTGTACCCAAGCGTATTTTGAGAAAGTATCAATTACAGTTAATAAATATTTATAATTTTTGTTAAATGAAGAGTAATTTCCCATTTCAACTAAATCAGCTCGCCACAAACCATTAATTCCTTTTACTATAACATGTCGCCGTTTAAAATTTTTTCTTGCAGGTTTATGAAGTTCTTCTACAAGTTGTTGTTTTTGCATATTCATTCTGGTACACTTTCTAATGGGAAAATCGATTCTTCAGGTTTATGTTTTTTCTTTATTTCATCGAATAAAAATTGTTGAATATTTTCAATATTATAATTTAAACCATATAGTTTTTCACTGTGACTTTTTAACATGTCCTGATTCTTTGCAAGGTCCTGACGAAATTTTTCTATTTATTTTTGTAAATACTGTTTTCTAAGAGAATCCTGAACTGGTAGTGGTGAATTTTTCAAATTATTCAACATCTTATCATATTTTGCAATAAACACTTTATGTTTTTTTATAAGGTTTTCGTGTAAAGCATTGATTTCATTATCAACATACTTTTTTGTTACTGCATCATTATCATTTAAAGGATTTTCAAGATTTTTCATTCGTTTTGAATTAACATTAAAGTTTCCTTCATTTGTTAAAATAAAACCTATTCCTGGCAAACCTACAGGACCAGGAGGCCCACGTTCAGATGAAATTGTAGCATGGTGATGTCTCCGAATAGAGAAACGTCCAAACTTGTCAACGCTCATAATGTAAATAATAAATTTCACGTTGTAGAATATAAATTTATACGATAATGTCTGCTTCTGTTAATTCCTCAATTATTGAAACTATCTCATTGTTGTGATTATTATGACCTGCATGTGGCTAATAGTAATTTCAATATATTCACTAATTCATTTGGATCATCCCAGTATACATAATTAGGTTTTTCTTTTAGTAAATGCATTAATCCAGAACCAGAATGAGATTTGAACAATCTCTTAATTAGTCTATACTTCGTACTTCTGTTTCCAGATATTTGTCCTCCGTTCTCATAATCTCGTTTATTTGCACTTGTTTGTATTATGATTTTTTTATAATTTTTGAAGTCATCGTTAGTGCATACCGTTTTATTAGGATGTTTTAAAAACAATAATTGTATCAAACTAGGTGTTAGAGAATAAAAGTTTCCATCAATAACAATAGTTTTATCGTTAATATCAAAAGGAGAGTTTCCTATTTTCCAAATATTTCTATCATGATCTAAATGTGGTCCGTATTTATAATCAATATCATCTTCTTTTAATTTCATTTCTTTCAAAATTTCATTTGGCGAGTTTGTAAATGCTGGTTGTTGTAGTTGTTGTGATTCATCAAAACTTTCATCGAATGATTCCAGTGAAAAATCAGGTTGTTTAATTGTTTGAGGTGTTTCAAAGTTTTTCTCTAACTTATTGGAATATTCATGTGGTGTACTTGAAAATTCAGTTTTCAAACGTTTAGGCTTAAATGGAGACTCACATTCTTCTTTTACTTCAGATTTAATTTCCGGATAATTAGTTTTATCTACTATTTTCTTCAAAGGTTAAGTTATTGGTTTAAAAACACTCTGCTTTACCAGTTTTTAAAGCTTAATATTTTTTACGAATAACATTTCTTGTTTTTATAATATTCTTAATTATCTCGTTTTCCATAATGATGCTTTGAAAAACAGCTTCAAAACAGGTCTTTAAACAGCTCTGAAACATCTTAAACAGGTCCAAAAACAGCTTTAACAGGTCTTTAAACAGCTCTGAAACAGCTTAAACAGGTCTTTAAACAGCTCTGAAACAGCTTAAACAGGTCTTTAAACAGCTCTAAAACAGCTTAAAAAAGTCCAAAAACAGCTTAAAAAATGATATACAACTCTTACACACGTATCTATTTATAATAATATAAAAGTATCAAATCCTTTTCTGGATCGTCCACAATCTAATAAACTATCTTTGTTTATTACTAAAAATCCGTAATTATCTTTCCAACATTTTGAACACATATCTCGAAATTTGTCATATGACATGTCGGTGTTTACATGATCATTAAAAATATGCTTTAAATTCATTTCATCTTGTTTAAAAATTACAATAAAGTTTGAGTTATCAACGTATCAAGTGTTTTGGAATATGTGTATAAGTCTAACATAAGTAAAAGCTATCGATATACTTATGACGTCCCATACAAAAGTATGAACGTATATTATTTTGTTTTTCGCAGGCAACATCATCAAATATGAAAATAGAGTTTCGTTTAGTATGTTCTGGTGATATTATTTCAGTATTCTCAGAAAATGTGTTGTATCCTAACCCTTTAATTGGTGAAATCAGTTTTTTAAGATACTCATATTTTGGTTGATATAAAGATTTTGAGTATATGTAAATATTTTCAAATTTAAGACCATTCGGGTGTTCAAGTAAACTCATCATTACATTTATTTTTCCACAATTCGATGTACCCACAATAACGGCACGTACATTGTTAGGTAATAGCTTACTATCTTTAATTTTATTTGAAGTATTTGTTACAAAATCTGTATTTTTTACATTTAATGTATCACGTTGTTTAATGAAACGCATATTGATAAAAACTAGAGAAAAAAACTATAAATACCTAATATATAGGTTTTCAACATCATTCTATTCGTTTTTTCGTGTGAAAAAACATATAAAATGATTAAACATAATCGAAAAACATTTAGTCGAACTCAAACTCGCAAAGGCAAATGATTAGTGAATACATTAATTATCTTCCTGGTTATCAATATTGTGGACCTGGTACAAAACTATAACAACGTCTTGTAAGAGGAGATCAAGGAATCAATCAATTAGATCAAGCTTGCAAACAACACGATATATTTTATTCTAAACTTAAAGACAAAAATCAACGTCATACATCTGACAAAACATTAGCAGAAACAGCTTGGAAAAGAGTAAAGGCAGAAGACTCAAGTATAGGTGAACGTATAAACTCTTGGTTTGTTACAAACGCAATTAAAGCTAAAGTGAAATTGGGTATGGGAATCAAGAAGAAAAAATCTACAAATAAGAAGAAGAATAAAGCAAAAACGCGTAAAATGTTCCGAAAAGCTATACAAAGTGCCCGTGAAATATTAAAAGCACAAAAACCAGAAGAAATGAACAATGCCATTAGAATAGCATTAACTGCAGCCAAGAACACCATAGAAGGAAAAAAATCATCAATTGAACTACCTCGAATCATACCTGTTCCAAAAACAGGCGGTATTTAACCATTCTTAGTTCCACTTTTTGCAGCAGCAGGAGCATTATCTGGTGGTGCAGCGACAACAGCAAAAGCAATCAATGCAATGATGCAAAACAAGCTATAGAACAACTAGCTGGAAACCAACGACATAATAAAACTATGGAAGCAGTAGCAATAGGAAAAGGATTACAACTTAAACCATACAGGAAAGGTCTTGGTCTTTTTTTAAATCCAAATCCAAAAAACTTTGAAGTAAGCTATCCAATAAACCTCTCAGTGAAATCGATTTAATGAAATATGGTAAAAGTATACCGCACTTTAGAGCTGTATTCATGAAAGATAAACTACCACCAAAACCAGCGACGTGCGGTCTAACGCGCAGAACGCGCAGAGCACACCCTGAAAATTTGCCAGAAATAATCTCCAAACTTTATAAATTAAATTTTTTAAATTTAATATATTTTTGTAAATAATAAATCAAAATCTATCAATAAAAAAAATCGTTATAAGAAATGTACCAGAACATTTTGAAATGTTTTGTTGCTTGCAAGCGCAAAAATTTTTCTGCGCCTAGCTAATGTATTAGAAAAAGCAATAAACCAATAACCGTCAAGTTTTATTCTATAATACATTTCCTATACATTTGATGGTGCTGAAAATAAAGTACGTACTTTGGCTTTGTACTTTATTTTGATGACACACCGGTTTTTGTACTTTATTGTGACGTTTAAATTTATTTTGTACTTAATTTTGACGTTTAAATTTATTTTAAATGAAAGTTGTTCAGCTGTTAAAAAAAAATGGCAGCTGCCATAACCAAAAGTATATCTGTCTGTTTATTTCTACATACATATATAGAAAAGAGATAGATATACTACTGGTTATTATGGCAGCTACCATGGTTATTTTTTATTTTTAAATTTTGAATCTTCTTCTTCAAATACATTACATCAGACATGTTTTTTTGCTAGTGCAAGGCTTAACACAAATTTTACTTCTACTATTGACAACAAGTGGCGCTGAAGATCGTACTTTACACCTAAAGTACATAAATTTTTGTGCTTAGCTAAAGTACACAAATGTATGGGAAAAGTCGATGAATTCATACTTCGTGCTTTATTTTTGTACTCAAGTACGTACTTTAGTTTGGTCTATCTAGGCTTTAAGACCACAAAATGTGCGCTTATGCGAACTCGTCATAAATACAATGCACACTTTTTTCGTGTCCCATTGGTGTGCATTTAAGCGGGTTCTACTGTAGGTAATGAAACTATTCAAATACCTTTGAGGTCTTATGTAATTAAAGTTCACACAACGTCTACTTTAACAGAAAAAGAACTATTGGTCAACTGTTAGGGTTCAGTAAAAAAGAATTGGAGTCAAATACAACGCATGTGTCTGATTTACCTGTGAATATAACTAAAGTTAACGCTATACGAATCGAATGTAATCTAATAGTAGGATCATATATAAATAATATTCCTGTTCACACTCTTCATGAATTTTCTCCTAATGTAGGACCAGGGTATAAAATAACAGAAATTCCTAAGAATGTTATATATTTACCCGTAAATGTGAAACGAATTAGTTCTGTTGAAGTAAAAATTGTAGATCAAGATGGAGATTTCAGAGGCGAAATAATTACACTTAGATTACACTTGAAACCACAATAATAAAACAAGACCTGAAGTATAAAACAAGTAGTCTGATAACTAACGCTATTATTTCTTATGTAAGTGTCAAGTGGATAAGAATATATGTTGACATTCAACAAACATAATAATAATAAACACTCATTCAAAAGTGATAATATTGTTACAAACCTGAAAAATAAAAAAGAACTTCATTAATAAATTTGAATAAAATTATTTTTTTTTAATGAAATTACCTTTAAAACAGGATCATTCCACCATCCTGTTGCCTCATACTTTTCCTGAAAAGACAAGAAAATTGATTAAAAATTTAAGTAATGAAATTTACCTAAGCTATATAAATGTAAATAAATAAATGTTGTTGTTGGCTATAAATAAAAGAAACTTCCAATTGAACACCAAACTTTAATAAATTGGTGCCCAAACCAGAAGCCTCTATTGAAATACAGCCGAATCCTAGAAAACAACTAAAATAAAAAATGATGAAAGGACACAAAAAACAAGCATTTAAAACAAAACAACAAAGAACACATCCAAATTCCTTTTCACAACAACAAAAAAAAACACTATCACCATACAAATACACTATCACCACACAATAACAAAAACGATAAAAATCAATAAATTCGCGAATTTTCTGTAAAGAAATTGAAGATTTTCTAGTGAGAGTAAGAGAAATTTTATACCACACTGGAAGTCTAACAATGACTTTCCATAGAAAATTCGCGAATTTCACGGAAAACTATAAAAGCACCCACAATTTTAGTTTTCAGTTGGTGTTGAAAGTTGAAAGTGTTTTTTGAGATTTTCTTTAACGATATATTTTTTTTTAAATAAATTTTTGGTTGCACAGTAGTTTTTTTTTATTACAATTTTAATTCACTTTTTTTTACCACATATTATTTTTTTTACTTCACATCATTTTCTTTATCACAATTCACAATTACAGGTACGTAAATTTATTTTTTCGTACCACCTTTTTTTTTCTATACACATTTATCTTTCACTACTATTTTTTTTATTCACATTTTTTTTTTAACCTCACTTAACTTACTCTAACAAAATTTTTTTTACACATAATTTTTTTTCACATTCTCCACTCGCGGTCTTTATTCATTAAATTTCCTTATTTTTAACACTCGTTTTACTTTACTTCTTCCCGATCTAATCCCGTAATCGAATTATTAATTAATTTAAACGAAAAATTAAAAAAAAAACAAATCAAACCGAAATCGCAAGTTTTGTTTACATTAATCAACCATATATTTAGTATAATTAAATAACTGTAAAAAAAAAGAGTGTTGCCGCGGCGTCTGAAATTAATAAGTGGTTTTAATTAAAAATCCATCGGTGTTGCCGACTTGTAAATTTTGTTCAACCCAGCTTCAGTTCGATATAGTGAGTCAGACTCAGTTTCGAACTGATTCTTCTCACTTCCCGTAAGTCACGGCTCATTTCTCCTCAGACATATTTTCTTGCCATTTTAAAATACTAAAATATTTATATTAGCTTGGTTTCTTGTCTGTCTGTTCGGTACAAATTTAGAAATTGATTTTTAACCAACTTTTTGATAAGATAGAGACTTGAAACTTTCAACATAGCTCAGAACTGCATGACAATGCAATATTACATCGCTAATGAAAGTTTTAAGATTTTACTTTTTATGATACTCGATCCTCAAATTTGGTCTAACACAAATAAAATACTATAATGTTTATTCACTAAAATTTAATCTAAGCAAACTCTGATTTTCAAGTCAAAAATATTTTAGTATTAAAAATTCTTTTTTATTTGATTATTGTTTTCTTTTTTTCAGATAATTTCTTTTCGTTAATTCCTTCCTTTTATTACCGCAATTTAAATTTTGTTTCTCTTTTTATAATTTTGTAATTAGAATTCTTTTTAGTTATAGACCCCAACATTTGTAAATTCTTTTTTATCTATAATAAATATTAGAATTTGTTTAATTATTAAATAATTATTATTAGAATGAAGATTATTGTAATTTTTAGCATATTTAATTTACCTAATTTTATTATTATTTTATTATACATAATTAACATACTTAGCATAAAATTATAGGTCATTCAACCGTTAAAAGAAAAGAAAATTTATTTATGCTAACGTCATGAATTTACCTTGTTGTATACAGTATACTCATAATATGTATATTAATTTTTATTCATGACAAAAATTGCATTATTAGCTGTTTTTAAAAGTTTATTAAACCAAATGTAATAGGTAAATACATTATGTGTATTTACACTTATTGCAGTAAAAAAGGTATATTTATGTATGTATATAATTAAATCATATATTAATTATTAATATGTTATTAGTATTAAGAAATATTGTAGTTGATTAGATAAGCAATAATTTTATATAAATAGGAGATAGTAATTAATAAAGAATCAGAATTAATCAGAAAGTCAAGCCTTTTATTTCCTTGGTGAGGCTGCCAGGGCTGGTCAATTCTTTAGATACAAAGGTCGTGATCCAGAGTATCTGTTCTATACATAATTTCAGGTTTTGTCCTTGAAGTTAATTATTGCGTGTACAGGTTTTGTACTTGGGCACACTCAACCACATTATAATTGTACAGAATTTGTACTTGTGCATAATCACTTAACACCGTCGCTATAATTGTTGATAGGATTCGGTATTGTACTGAATCTATTTCTGGGTATAGTTCAGATTTAGTGTTACACTAGATCTGTACTAATGGATAAATAAAAGAATTTATCTACATTTTTTGGTGACCCCTATCTTTGAATAACACCTTTCGAACAAACAAATTATTTTCTTTTAAATCTTTCACGTCTTTTTTCATATTTTGAATTATTCAAAAATGAATGAACTAACAATAAGACAATCTGAAATCGGGGATGAAATAAAGCGCCTATTAACAAATTACAAAAAAGATTCGCCATCTCGCAAAACAAAAGATTATTTGGAGAAAAAACTTAGCACATTAGAATTAAACTGGACAGCGTTTTACAACAATAATAATGCAATTCTAGAATCAACGGAATATTGGGAAGAACTACCATATATCAAAAACAATTATTATGAAGAAATAAAAGAGGTATATGAAGAATTTAAAACTTCAATTGCAACACTAATGCAAGGTTTTGAAAACTCAACACAACCTGATGATAAGCAAGAAGAAATTAAACAAAATGATGAAGTTGAAAAATTGGTAAAAAGGCAAAAAGCGACTATGACAACAGTCGTGAGCTTATTAAAAGATATCGAAAATAAATTACAAAGACCATGTTCTTCTTCATACTGTGATTATAAAATTGGAATATTAAACAAATATCAAATGGAGTTATACAATCACAATCAACTCATATGGGAGTCAAGTACGGTGGATGAACCATATGATTACAATCAAAATCATTATTGGGAAATTGAAAATTGACTTCAAAACATAACAATTGCCTTACAAGAAAAACGACAATCAATAAATCCATCATTTGAATTTAAAAAAGCAGAAATGGAATTTAATAATAATAAAATAAAACTACCTAAGATTTCAATACCAACATTTGATGGTAATTATTTAAAATGGATTCAATTTCGTGAATTATATACACAACTCATACACAATCAAAAAATTAGTTCAACAGAAAAGATGTTCTATTTGATGAGCAACCTTCAAGGTGAAGCATTAAGTTTAATACAGCATTTACCAGCAACTGGAGAACATTATGCAGGCGCCTGGGAAATTTTATGTACCAGGTATGACAATAAAAGACTATTAACGACGTCACTTCTTAACAAATTATTATCACAACCAACTGTTCAAATAGATTCAGCAACAGATATCAAATCATTACATGATATTACAAAAGAATGTTTACTAGGTATGAAAAATATTGGTCTTAATATAGAGACATGGGATCCAATCTTAATACACTTGTTAACAAAAAAATTGGACAAAAATACACATACATTATATGAGCAATCATTAAAGGCACCACGCGAACTAAACACTATGGACAATTTTCTAAAGTTTTTGGAAACTAGATTTCAAGCACTCGAAACGATTGGAGGAAAAACTATGTTTAGAAAAAAGTTTCACTCAAAACTCAATACCACAAATAAATCTAACTCGTTTTTGGCAACAAAACACGCAAAAGGGCAATGCGCAGCATGCAAGCAAATACATGCATTGTATACATGCAAAATATTTTTATCGAAAACTCCAGATAACAGATACCAATTCTTAAAACGTAATAACTTGTGCATTAATTGCATGCAACCAGGTCATACAGCAACAAATTGTACCTTACGCTCATGTACCAAGTGCAACAAAAAGCACAATTCATTAGTTCACTTTGAAGATAAAACCTCCAACATTAAAAAAGATACACAAAATAAAAATTCTGGTACCACTGACAATTCTAAATCAGAACAAGCATGTCATTCAGTCACTTTGTCGGTACAACAACCAAAAATAAAAACTAATTATGTGTTATTAAGCACTGTAAAGGTAAAGATAACAACTTCAGAAGGTAATGATTTAGAATGTCGAGGCTTATTAGACTCAGGATCGCAACTCAATTTAATTACAAAAAGTTTAGCGAAAAAACTATCATTACGAGGAACCGAAGACAAAATAACAATAAAAGGAATCTCGCAAGCAAACCAATATACGCATCAAAAGGTCAATATGGTGGTGAAATCATTAATAAATGAATTTAGCATAAACATGGAAGCGTATACAATACCAAAGATAACAGGTTATCAGCCATCATCAATTTTAGATACTTCAACATGGTCTATACCACATAATATTCCATTAGCAGATCCTGATTTTAATCAACCTCAACGTGTGGACTTACTAATTGGTGCTGAACATTACTATGAGTTTTTGTCAATTGGCCAAATAAAACTTGTAAAAAATTTGCCAATTCTACAGAATACGATATTCGGATGGATAGTAGCTGGTAAAGCAGGAAAGGTAGCACAATCAAACGCACATTGCAACATTTGCACACAGGACGAAACTAAATTGGATGAACAAGTAGAAAAATTTTGGACTTTAGAAGAATTTGGCGATGGTATGGTATGGTATGGTATGAAGGGCTGTTCGCTTCGGGAGAAACGATTTCACTCGGAGGCCTAAAGGCCCATTGTGAATACCCTTTTTGTTTTGGATAATGTGGGAGTTGGCTTATCCTGAAAACCATTTCGATTTTTGTATGAATCTATTTAAGTCTTTTATTGCTATCTCAGCTATGTCGTCCAGACCGTCGAAGAACCTTGCTCCCAAACAAGCGAGTCTTCGTTCTTTTAGAGCTGGACATTCGCAGAGTAAATGCACTATTGACTCTATTTCTTCTTCATCTCTACAACTTCGGCAGAAATCGTTCGATGGTATGCCGAGTTTATTGGCCATAGCCCCTATAAGGCAGTGTCCAGTAATCACACCGACAAGTTCTCGAACTTGTTTTCTTTGAAACGTTAGTAGAGCTGCGGTCTTTTTTCCGTTTATATCCGGCCAAATGCTACGGGTTATGGAGCAACCACCAGTAGTCCTCCATTGTTCCGCAACCATGTGTTCGAAATAGCAATCAATAAGGTATTTTGCCTTGCTGAGAGGAGGGTCAATCTCTACAGCAAATGGATCAAAGTTTGTGTCGTATCCTTTTCTAGCAAGTTCGTCAGCCTTTTCATTTCCCTCCACGCCGACGTGACCAGGAACCCAGCAAAGTCGAACCCTGTGCTGTGTAAGGACTTTTAAGGCTTTGACGCATTTTTCGACACATCTTGAATTTATCTCGTTGGAGTTTAACGCTCTTAGTGCTGCTTGGCTGTCCATGCAAATTGTGATTTCGGCGGGCGAAATCTGCATTTCATGAACAGCCTGTGCAGCTTTCATCACCGCGTATACTTCTGCTTGGAAAATACTGCAGTCTTTAAGTCTAAAAGACTTCTTGATCTGCAATATTTCTGAGAAGACTCCTGCTCCCGTGCTTTCTCCTGTTTTCGATCCGTCAGTGAAGATGGCGAATCCCCTAATAATGTTATTAGGAGTTGTCCATTCTTCTCTTTTAGGTATGAGAACAGTGTATGGTTTTTCAAAGTCATATTTGGTTTTCCTGTAATCGGTTTTGGGTGGTAATCCAATTTGACTGAAGGTGTCCAAAATGACTGAATGTCCTTTGTTCTGTGGTTTCCAAAAGCCGTTCTCTCTTAGTCTAAGAGCTGCTTTGGCCGCCACGCTTTTTATAAATAGCTCTATGGGTTGCAGGTGTAAAATAGTTTCCAAACCTAATTGTGGTGTGGATTTAAGTGCACCTGTGGTACCCAAACACGCTAGTCTTTGTACTTTTCTTAAACTGTTGAGGTAGGATTTTGTATTTGCGGTTTCCCACCAAATCAGTGCCCCATATGTAAGAATTGGTCTAACAATCGCTAAGTACATCCAGTGTACTATATGCGGTTGCATGCCCCAGTTCTTGCCGAAAGTTCTTTTGCATGCATAAAGTGCATTTAGTGCTTTCCTTGTTCTCTCTTCCGTATTCCGTTTCCAACTTAGTTTGGAGTCGAATATTATGCCAAGATATTTGGCTTCAGGAGAGAGTTTAAGGGTGATACCTTGGAGTCTAGGAAGATCCCATTTAGGTATTTTGTACTTTCTTGTGAAGAGGACTAGTTCTGTTTTATCAGAATTGACTTTAAGGCCACTAGTCTCTGCCCATAACACAACTTCTTTTAGCGCAGAGTTCATAATTTCACTAATAACTGGTAAGAATTTACCTGTTATTAGTATGACTATGTCATCCGCATAGGCCACTACTTTGATGCCCTTCTGTGCTAGGGATTTTAGGATCTTGTTAAGTGAGATATTCCACAAGAGAGGTGATAGCACTCCCCCTTGAGGTGTACCTTTCTTAACTATTTTCCTAATTGAAAATTCCCCCAAACTGGAGTTGATAACTCTGCTTTCTAGCATAGTTTTTACCCAGTGTGTTATCGTATTTCCACAGCCAGTGTCTTCCAAGGAAGCGACTATGGTTTCTATTTTCAGATTGTTAAAAGCTCCTTCTAGATCAAGGAAAGCTGCCAGGGTGTATTCTTTTAGGCTGAGAGATTTCTCAATCGTTCTTGTAACCTCATGCAGTGCCGTCTCAACGGATTTGCCTTTGGCATAAGCGTGTTGGGCGTCGCTGAGGAACTTGGTTGACTCGAGATGTTGCCTGAGACACAGATCAATTAGTCTCTCTAGTGTTTTTAGTAAAAACGATGATAGGCTAATAGGTCGGTAGTCTCCTGCTTTTGTGTGACTGGGTTTTCCCGCTTTGGGAATGAAGGTCACTCGTACTTCTCTCCAGCTTTCTGGGATATATCCTAACTTGAGACATGCCTTGAAGATTTTCGTAATCAAGGGTGTAATACTACTTAAAGTATATTGCAGCATGGCTGGTATAATTCCATCCGGTCTTGCAGATTTGTAGGGTTGAAAGGATTTTACTGCCCATGCTACCTTTTCCTCGCTTACATATTCTCCTATAGCTGTCTCACTTGTAGCCGGGAGAGTTGTCGGCACATTATGTTGACAACCCTCCCAGTTTGTACATCCGGGAAAGTGAGTGGAAATAAGCAACTCAAGTGTTTCACAGCTGTCTTCTGTCCAAGAGCCATTTTCCTTACAGAGGTTTCCAGTTGGAATTGGATTTTTGGCTAGGATCTTACGTAACCTAGCCGCCTCTGTTGTTGACTCTATGTTGGAGCAGAAGTTGGCCCATGATTTCCTTTTGGCTGCCCTCGTTTCCCTCTTGTACTCGTTAAAGCTAGAACGATACGCGTTCCAGTCTTCTTCAGATTTCGTTTGTTTGGCTTTGTTAAAGGCTTTTCTGGTTTTAGACCTGAGGAGTCGTAGTTCCTTTGTCCACCATATTGCATGGTGTCTTTTAGGCGGCCGACTAACAGGACATCATTTACTGAAAGCCTCCGTAAAAGTACTGGTAATAAGTTTGACTGAATCGTTTATCTGTGTCTCACTTGAACATTCGCTTGCCGAGACAAGTTGCAGTCTGTTTGAGACAATTTCAGAGAATTTTATCCAGTCTGTCTTGGTAGGGTTTCTGAAAGGTTTGTTCATTGTTTTCTTGAAACTGATAGTGAAAGTTATTCTAAAATGGTCCGAAAAGGAGAATTTAGATGATACTTTCCAGTCACTAATTCTATCATAATCTACAAATTGAGTCAAGGTTAGATCTATTACTTCTTGCCTAGATTTGTTTTGGAATGTAGGATGACTACCACTGTTACATATTTCTAGTTTTGTTAGTAATATGAATTCAAACATTGACTCACCTCTTTTATTTATGTTCGAGCTGCCCCACTGCGTGTGATGGGCATTTGCGTCCATTCCTATCACTAAGTTTGCTCCGGTGTCACCGGCATGTTTCACCAGACTCCTTAGTGTATCGGTTGGAGGGTTTTCTTCTTCGAATGGTAGATATGCGGATGCAAGAATGAGTTTAGGCTCATTTTTGCGCTCACACATCACCACCGTCAGATCATTGTTGCTGAAACGATGAGAGAACAGAAAATATTGCTGTTTTCTTATCAAAATACAACTTCTTATCCTACCTTCTTTTTGGGAATGGAAGAGATTATAGTGTTTTGATCCTAATCCTTGAATTTTGCCTCTGGCGAGCCACGGTTCTTGGATTAGGGCCACATCTATGTTCTCCTCCGCCATGAAGAGCAGCAGGTCGTCGGTAGCTGCCCGGGAGTGATGCAGATTTATCTGCACCACTCTGAGCTTATTGACTTCCCTCATTTGAGGAGATAGTGAACTTCAGACTACCGAGTCCGAACTTCACCACCCCTGCTGCCCTTCTCAGGAATTTGGCCGACTCACTGTCAACCGCAATCCTGAGGACTATTCCGTTATTCTCTTTGGTTGTTGAAGTCAGGATTTTCCAGTTTCCCGTGCTTAGTCCCTGGTTCTGCACTTCAATTAGCTTCAGTATGGATGTGATCTCCGGTACTGGAGGTGGTATCCATACATGTGCCAATTCGCGCAGTGGCAGGGACGAAGCTGGAATCACTTCAATCCTGGCTCCTTTCCAGAGTTCTCCTATGTTGTGTATGCAGCTGACAAGGAAATCATATGATTCCTTATTACTACATCCCACAACCTTCACTCCTTTCCGCCATCCAGCACCATCAAATTTGCAGATGTTATGTGCATCTGCGTTTCCGCTGGTAGCTATCATAGCTTCTAGGATTTTAGCTTTCACCTTTAACCAGTTTTCTTTCGTTAGCTTCCCATAAGGGTCGCTACGATCGATCACTGCCAGAGTGAGTTCTTCACTGCTGTAGAATCCGGTTTTAGCTTTCTTTTTTGAGTTCCCTTGTTTTTCTTCTGCTGAGCGAAGTCTCTTGGGAGGTCTTGCTAGTTCCTTTTCCTCTAACTGCACAGTTTCCGGATTCAGGTTTAGCTTTTCCTTTGCGATTTCGCTCTTAGCGGTATTGGTACCGGCTTTAGGTTTCGAGGAGCTAGGATTCGCCTTTTTCAGACTTTTCCTTCTTACCTCCGTACCCGCGGCTTTCCCGTCGCCTTGTAGTTCGGTACTTGCTTTGGAGGTGGAGGGGGTAGGATTCGCCCTCTTATGAAGAGTTATTCCAATTACCTCCATTTCCTTTGCGTTCCCTTTTTCTCTAGTTGTTAAAGTTTCCGGAAGTGTTACGTTACCGTGACGTTTCTCGTACACTTTAACTATCTTTTTATGCTTTTTTATAAATCTCTTCTCCCTTTCTGTTAAGGTTGAAGGATCTTTTTTGGCCATCTTTTTAAGAAATTTGGTGGAACTTTTATAGCCAGATTTGGCTTTTTGTTCTGCCCGTTTTTCTTTTTCCGGCATATGTACATAATTTTTTCCTAGTGGACGTTCCTCTGTCTCTGTTTCCATGTCTGAGTCCCCACTGGACTGAGTCCCCACTGGAGTTATACAATCACAATCAACTCATATGGGAGTCAAGTACGGTGGATGAACCATATGATTACAATCAAAATCATTATTGGGAAATTGAAAATTGACTTCAAAACATAACAATTGCCTTACAAGAAAAACGACAATCAATAAATCCATCATTTGAATTTAAAAAAGCAGAAATGGAATTTAATAATAATAAAATAAAACTACCTAAGATTTCAATACCAACATTTGATGGTAATTATTTAAAATGGATTCAATTTCGTGAATTATATACACAACTCATACACAATCAAAAAATTAGTTCAACAGAAAAGATGTTCTATTTGATGAGCAACCTTCAAGGTGAAGCATTAAGTTTAATACAGCATTTACCAGCAACTGGAGAACATTATGCAGGCGCCTGGGAAATTTTATGTACCAGGTATGACAATAAAAGACTATTAACGACGTCACTTCTTAACAAATTATTATCACAACCAACTGTTCAAATAGATTCAGCAACAGATATCAAATCATTACATGATATTACAAAAGAATGTTTACTAGGTATGAAAAATATTGGTCTTAATATAGAGACATGGGATCCAATCTTAATACACTTGTTAACAAAAAAATTGGACAAAAATACACATACATTATATGAGCAATCATTAAAGGCACCACGCGAACTAAACACTATGGACAATTTTCTAAAGTTTTTGGAAACTAGATTTCAAGCACTCGAAACGATTGGAGGAAAAACTATGTTTAGAAAAAAGTTTCACTCAAAACTCAATACCACAAATAAATCTAACTCGTTTTTGGCAACAAAACACGCAAAAGGGCAATGCGCAGCATGCAAGCAAATACATGCATTGTATACATGCAAAATATTTTTATCGAAAACTCCAGATAACAGATACCAATTCTTAAAACGTAATAACTTGTGCATTAATTGCATGCAACCAGGTCATACAGCAACAAATTGTACCTTACGCTCATGTACCAAGTGCAACAAAAAGCACAATTCATTAGTTCACTTTGAAGATAAAACCTCCAACATTAAAAAAGATACACAAAATAAAAATTCTGGTACCACTGACAATTCTAAATCAGAACAAGCATGTCATTCAGTCACTTTGTCGGTACAACAACCAAAAATAAAAACTAATTATGTGTTATTAAGCACTGTAAAGGTAAAGATAACAACTTCAGAAGGTAATGATTTAGAATGTCGAGGCTTATTAGACTCAGGATCGCAACTCAATTTAATTACAAAAAGTTTAGCGAAAAAACTATCATTACGAGGAACCGAAGACAAAATAACAATAAAAGGAATCTCGCAAGCAAACCAATATACGCATCAAAAGGTCAATATGGTGGTGAAATCATTAATAAATGAATTTAGCATAAACATGGAAGCGTATACAATACCAAAGATAACAGGTTATCAGCCATCATCAATTTTAGATACTTCAACATGGTCTATACCACATAATATTCCATTAGCAGATCCTGATTTTAATCAACCTCAACGTGTGGACTTACTAATTGGTGCTGAACATTACTATGAGTTTTTGTCAATTGGCCAAATAAAACTTGTAAAAAATTTGCCAATTCTACAGAATACGATATTCGGATGGATAGTAGCTGGTAAAGCCGGAAAGGTAGCACAATCAAACGCACATTGCAACATTTGCACACAGGACGAAACTAAATTGGATGAACAAGTAGAAAAATTTTGGACTTTAGAAGAAGTTGGCGATACAACTAAACAATATTCAACTTTAGAAAAGCAGTGTGAAACTTTTTTCAATCAAACAGTTAAAAAAGATGAATCAAGAAGGTTCGTGGTAAAATTGCCATTTTTAAAGGAACCAACTGAGTTAGGAGAGTCTAGCGACATGGCATTAGCTCGTCTTAGGTCAATAGAGAGAAAATTAAAAGCTAATCCAGATTTAAAAAGGCAATACCACGAATTTATGGACGAATATCTTCGTTTGGGCCACATGGAAGAAGTTGAATTTACAAAAATCGAAAAACCATACTACATTCTGCCGCACCACTGCGTGTTAAAACCAGATAGCACCACCACCAAGCTCCGTGTAGTATTCGATGCTTCGGCAAAAACCACAACAAATTTATCCTTAAACAATGTCTTACATACAGGACCAATATTACAAGAGGAACTGTTCACAATTTTAATTCGTTTCAGATTACCAAGTTTTGTTATGACAGCTGACATCCAGAAGATGTACATGCAAATCTTAGTAGATCCAGAAGATCGCAAGTTTCAGCTTATTTATTGAAGAAACAGAGATGATGAACCAATAAAGTGTTACCAACTACGTACAGTAACATATGGTGTTACAACAGCACCTTATTTATCCATCAAATGTTTACAACATTTAGCAGCACAACATGCAGAACACTTACCACTCGGGTCAGCATGCCTTCGAAGAAACTTTTATGTCGATGATTGTATGACTGGCAGCAACAGCGTGATGGAAGCGTTAGAAATACAAGGACAGCTTAATAAAATATTAAATTCAGCAGGATTTAAGTTGCGAAAATGGTGCTCAAATCATCCAGCACTACTGAATAATATTCCGATAGAGGATAGAGCTTCCCAACTAGAAATAGGAACTGACGATTATTGCAGTATAAAAACATTAGGATTAATATGGCACCCGAAGTCAGATGAATTTCAAATTACCACCTCTCAGAAGGAAATCAAGAAAAAAGTAACAAAAAGGACCGTACTTTCAGATATCGCTCACATTTTCGACCCATTAGGAATTATGAGCCCAGTAGTGGTAGGTGCGAAAATTTTTTTCCAACATTTGTGGACATTAAAATTGAATTGGGATGCCGCCATACCAATGGAATTGCATACAAAATGGATTAAATTTCGCGATGCACTTAATGGCTTAAACAGTGTAAAAATACCACGACATGTCATTGGGGGAAAATCAGTACAACGATTGCAATTACATGTATTCTGTGACGCATCAGAAAAGGCATATGGTGCAGCTGCATATATTAGATCAGAACATAAGGATGGTATCATTCGTGTTAGATTATTATGTGCCAAATCTAGAGTTGCACCAAATAAAAAGGTATGCCTCCCAAGACTTGAACTTTGCGGTGCAAAACTTGCAGCACAATTGTTGGGCAGGATAAAAATAGATTTAAAATGGCAAGACCAATGCTTTCTTTGGACAGACTCAACTATAGTATTAGGATGGATAATGTCACCATCAACTAATTACCACAACTTTGTAGCGAATAGAATTTCAGCAATTCAAGATATAACAACCAAATCTCAATGGAGACATGTACCAACTAAGGACAATCCAGCGGACTTAGTTTCACGAGGAATACAACCAGACAAATTCAGTTAATGCAGTTTGTGGTTTCATGGACCATTCTTCTTAAGCGGATCAGAAAAAGCATCGCCATCAACACCAATACAACCAGAACCAGAACTGGAAAAGAAAAAACAAATAACAGTATTAACAGCATCCATACCAACCGGTTTAATAGATCAAATTGATCACCAAAATTCATGGATCCGGCTCCAACGAATAATAGCGTTCATACTTAGGTTTACAAAAAACATACGAAATCAAGAATACAAAACAAAAGAGTAAATTATTAACAGTTGAAGAATTAGAAGACGCACAAAAATTCATTATTAAAGAAACACAAGAGTTTGCCTTTGCTGAAGACGTACGAAATTTAAAAAAGAATAAAACACTTAACTCCACTAGCCCTCTGCTAACCCTAAGTCCATTTCTAGATGACAATAACATCATAAGAGTAGGCGGGAGATTAGCAGAAGCTAAGCTACCCTACGACACGAAACACCGCATGCTGTTACCGTACAACCATTATATTACAAAACTTATTTTCACACATTATCATTTAACCAATGCACATATAGGACCACAAGCACTACTCGCCGTAATCAGACAAAAATTTTGGCCTATCAAAGGAAAAGGAATCGCTAGGAACACAGTTCAAAATTGTGTACGGTGTGCTAGAGCAAAGCCAAAATTATTTACACCGCTTATGGGATCTCTACCTGCTGCCAGAGTCGAACCAGCACGTCCATTTATCAATTGTGGAATTGATTTTTGTGGCCCATTTTGGACTCATTTCAAAATACGAGGAAAAAGACCTATCAAATCATACGTCGCTTTGTTCTGCTGTTTTGCCACCAAGGCAATACACATAGAAGTAGTCAGCGTTCTTACAACTGAGTCATTTATTGGTGCCCTTAAAAGATTTATCGGAAGACGCGGATGTTGTAAAAATATTTACTGCGATAATGCAACAAACTTCACCGGTGCAAAGAACCAGTTGCAGGAACTTCAAGAAAGCATATACTCCACAAAAGCCAGTGAAAAAATTGCTCATCTATGTGGAACCAGAAACATCCAATTTCACTTCATACCACCAAGAGCTCCACATTTTGGAGGATTGTGGGAGGCCGCGGTAAAGTCAGCCAAACATCTGTTCCAGCGAAGTGTAGCAGCTGCCAACCTAACAAATGAAGAATTAACTACAGTTATGGTGGAAATCGAAGCAATCCTGAATTCACGACCATTAACTCCATTATCCAACGATCCCAACGATCTAACAGCATTAACACCAGGACATTTCCTAGTGGGAGAGCCCTTAACCGCCACAGTAGATCCACACTCTACTCCAAGCAAAGGTAATTTAATATACAGATGGAAAATAGAGTCTCAGTTAAAAATGGAATTTTGGCATCGTTGGACCCGGGAATATTTGAACGAGCTACAACACCGTTATAAATGGACCAAACCAAATAATGACATAAAAGCTGGAATGATGGTAGTACTAAAAGAGGACGATACGCCAGTATTATCATGGCCATTAGCCAGAATTGTACGAACCATTAAGGGAAACGACGGATGTATTAGAGTAGCAGACGTGAAAACAGCATCAGGAATCTTCAGACGACCAGTTCACAAATTAGCACCCCTTCCTGTTGATCAAGAGCCCACTAGCACAAACCAACCAGCATCTCACGACACACAGCAGGACAAAACACCACCAACAGACAGGTCTAGGTAAATTCATCGCCAGCAATTCTTCGCCAGCAATTCACCGCCAGCAATTCTTTGCCGGATTCGGTATTGTACTGAATCTATTTCTGGGTATAGTTCAGATTTAGTGTTACACTAGATCTGTACTAATGGATAAATAAAAGAATTTATCTACATTTTTTGGTGACCCCTATCTTTGAATAACACCTTTCGAACAAACAAATTATTTTCTTTTAAATCTTTCACGTCTTTTTTCATATTTTGAATTATTCAAAAATGAATGAACTAACAATAAGACAATCTGAAATCGGGGATGAAATAAAGCGCCTATTAACAAATTACAAAAAAGATTCGCCATCTCGCAAAACAAAAGATTATTTGGAGAAAAAACTTAGCACATTAGAATTAAACTGGACAGCGTTTTACAACAATAATAATGCAATTCTAGAATCAACGGAATATTGGGAAGAACTACCATATATCAAAAACAATTATTATGAAGAAATAAAAGAGGTATATGAAGAATTTAAAACTTCAATTGCAACACTAATGCGAGGTTTTGAAAACTCAACACAACCTGATGATAAGCAAGAAGAAATTAAACAAAATGATGAAGTTGAAAAATTGGTAAAAAGGCAAAAAGCGACTATGACAACAGTCGTGAGCTTATTAAAAGATATCGAAAATAAATTACAAAGACCATGTTCTTCTTCATACTGTGATTATAAAATTGAAATATTAAACAAATATCAAATGGAGTTATACAATCACAATCAACTCATATGGGAGTCAAGTACGGTGGATGAACCATATGATTACAATCAAAATCATTATTGGGAAATTGAAAATTGACTTCAAAACATAACAATTGCCTTACAAGAAAAACGACAATCAATAAATCCATCATTTGAATTTAAAAAAGCAGAAATGGAATTTAATAATAATAAAATAAAACTACCTAAGATTTCAATACCAACATTTGATGGTAATTATTTAAAATGGATTCAATTTCGTGAATTATATACACAACTCATACACAATCAAAAAATTAGTTCAACAGAAAAGATGTTCTATTTGATGAGCAACCTTCAAGGTGAAGCATTAAGTTTAATACAGCATTTACCAGCAACTGGAGAACATTATGCAGGCGCCTGGGAAATTTTATGTACCAGGTATGACAATAAAAGACTATTAACGACGTCACTTCTTAACAAATTATTATCACAACCAACTGTTCAAATAGATTCAGCAACAGATATCAAATCATTACATGATATTACAAAAGAATGTTTACTAGGTATGAAAAATATTGGTCTTAATATAGAGACATGGGATCCAATCTTAATACACTTGTTAACAAAAAAATTGGACAAAAATACACATACATTATATGAGCAATCATTAAAGGCACCACGCGAACTAAACACTATGGACAATTTTCTAAAGTTTTTGGAAACTAGATTTCAAGCACTCGAAACGATTGGAGGAAAAACTATGTTTAGAGAAAAGTTTCACTCAAAACTCAATACCACAAATAAATCTAACTCGTTTTTGGCAACAAAACACGCAAAAGGGCAATGCGCAGCATGCAAGCAAATACATGCATTGTATACATGCAAAATATTTTTATCGAAAACTCCAGATAACAGATACCAATTCTTAAAACGTAATAACTTGTGCATTAATTGCATGCAACCAGGTCATACAGCAACAAATTGTACCTTACGCTCATGTACCAAGTGCAACAAAAAGCACAATTCATTAGTTCACTTTGAAGATAAAACCTCCAACATTAAAAAAGATACACAAAATAAAAATTCTGGTACCACTGACAATTCTAAATCAGAACAAGCATGTCATTCAGTCACTTTGTCGGTACAACAACCAAAAATAAAAACTAATTATGTGTTATTAAGCACTGTAAAGGTAAAGATAACAACTTCAGAAGGTAATGATTTAGAATGTCGAGGCTTATTAGACTCAGGATCGCAACTCAATTTAATTACAAAAAGTTTAGCGAAAAAACTATCATTACGAGGAACCGAAGACAAAATAACAATAAAAGGAATCTCGCAAGCAAACCAATATACGCATCAAAAGGTCAATATGGTGGTGAAATCATTAATAAATGAATTTAGCATAAACATGGAAGCGTATACAATACCAAAGATAACAGGTTATCAGCCATCATCAATTTTAGATACTTCAACATGGTCTATACCACATAATATTCCATTAGCAGATCCTGATTTTAATCAACCTCAACGTGTGGACTTACTAATTGGTGCTGAACATTACTATGAGTTTTTGTCAATTGGCCAAATAAAACTTGTAAAAAATTTGCCAATTCTACAGAATACGATATTCGGATGGATAGTAGCTGGTAAAGCAGGAAAGGTAGCACAATCAAACGCACATTGCAACATTTGCACACAGGACGAAACTAAATTGGATGAACAAGTAGAAAAATTTTGGACTTTAGAAGAATTTGGCGATGGTATGGTATGGTATGGTATGAAGGGCTGTTCGCTTCGGGAGAAACGATTTCACTCGGAGGCCTAAAGGCCCATTGTGAATACCCTTTTTGTTTTGGATAATGTGGGAGTTGGCTTATCCTGAAAACCATTTCGATTTTTGTATGAATCTATTTAAGTCTTTTATTGCTATCTCAGCTATGTCGTCCAGACCGTCGAAGAACCTTGCTCCCAAACAAGCGAGTCTTCGTTCTTTTAGAGCTGGACATTCGCAGAGTAAATGCACTATTGACTCTATTTCTTCTTCATCTCTACAACTTCGGCAGAAATCGTTCGATGGTATGCCGAGTTTATTGGCCATAGCCCCTATCTCTCCTATCTCTCTCACAAAGGCCAATTTTGTAACAATATCATTAGTACACCATTACCTATTGAACAAACAACAACACAAAGAGACTTCACTTCAACGAAACCATCATTAACAATTGAAAATAAAAAATTTTTAAAGTCATTGGGGTTTGTTTTGAAAAGCAAACATGAATGATATACTGGATATTTTAGAAGAACCTCACTTCGATGAAAGTATTACTAAAAAAGAATATCATACATATTCACCATTTGTAGAATCGTATAACAATAGGGATGAAATACGAATTTCTATTCAAAACCAAGATTTATACTTACTACCAAGTGAAAGTTTTATATATATTGAAGGAACTTTAACTAAAAACGATGGAACTGTAATAGCTGATTATAAATTAAATAATAATTCTGGGGCCTTCTTATTTGATGAAATACGATATAAATTGAATGGTGTCGAAATTGATCGTTGTCGGAATGTTTGATTTTTCGCGTTTAACAACAAAAGAGAAGAAACAAGTGAATTGGTTACATAAAAATCATCATGGTTTAACTTGGAATGAAGGATCAATATCTTTTCAAAGTGTTAAAAAATTTCTTCGATCAAATCTGAGAATATATAAAGTATGTGTGAAAGGTAATGAAAAACGAAAATGGATTAGTAATATACTTGAGTATAAGATTGAAGTATACGATTTAGAAGAAGAAGAAGAATGTCCGAAATTTGCAACATTGCTTCAAAACTATCCGCATGTTCTGCGTTGTAATATCCATAAAGGATGCTGTGCTTTAGAAAATGTATGTCTTCTAAGAAATTTTGTTGATGAAGAGTTTACAAAAGAAAACCTTGTACTTGAATTGTAAAGAAAGAAAGAAAAACAAAACATGTATTATTTTCTTTAGTAATAATAAATTTATTTAATATAATTTTTTAAAAAACATTTATTTTAATTTGTATCCATATTAATCCTAAAATGCCCCCAAGCATATGTGCTTATCCCATTTTCTCTTATAAATCTTTTATCATCAGAAAAACTTAAAGCTATACTTTATTAATTATTTGTGTATAAATATTATGAATTTTAGATCTAAATACATACATACATATTATTACTATATAATAATTTCTTTTTATACAAGCAATCTCTATAATTTTCTATACTTAAATAATTAACAACTGTCTTTTTTACACCTTTTGCTTTTTTTATATCTTTTGAATCTTTTACACTTAATGAATACATTTTCGATCTTAAACCAATAAATTCAGTCATTATATTTCCATTATTTTCATCTTTCATCACACCTAGTACTTTTTTATTTTTTAATGGAATATCATAAGGATTATTGAATGCATATTCAGAAGTATCAAAATATTTATCATTATCATTTTTAATATCATTATAAAAATCTTCAGTTTGAATAGCATATATAAAAGACTCTGTATTATTATAATTTATTAAAATATTTTCACCATATTTTGGTTTTATATAATCATAATGAAATTTATACATATTTAATTTTGATAATTCTAAAATACAAAATCTTAAATAAATTGGCTTATCATAATAAGTATGCATTCGCTTCATTTGTATAGCAATCATGTTATCAGTGAATTGTGTAGCACTATGAAAATTAGGTCTTGCTATCAAAGCTCTAGCTCCTAATTTCCTTGAATAATTATCCCATTCTGTTACAATTTTAACATCTTTTCTTTTATCAACATTTTCCATAGTTTTTTTCAATAACTTGAAAAAATTTTTATCAAACATTTTTTGCAAGCGTACGATGATGATTATTTAAATCAATGAATCGTTTCATCCATTTTGATGGTTTGAACTGCAAAACTCTATGAATATGTGTAACTTTAAGACCATGCTTAATACAATGTTGTAGATTTCTATAATGAATAACATATTGCTTCTTGTTTGTTAAATCTGTGATTAATTTAACGTGTTTCGAATTTGAAGTTATTTTATTTTCTGAACAAAATGGTAAGTCATTATGTATATCATGTAGTACTTCAGGATATTCTAAATCAACTTCTAATATGTAACCAGTATCTGAATATTCAGGAATATTTTCAATATCAATATTTTTATTCTCCATCCATTTAAAATCACCATAAGGAAGAGCTTGTGACATTGCCCAACCATACAAATTATTTGCATCTACATACATTAAATATTGTGATAGTTTTTGTTCATCATAATCATCCATATATTTATTATTTGCTACAGAATGTCTATGAGAACACTGAGAAATTCCACCTCTGATGCTTTTTTTAATGAAACTGTGTATATTAATATCTGTCAATAATTCGAGCTCAATTTTTGTTTCCTTTAACATTGCATCCCATGATAATCCTGGAGCAGTATAATATTGACAAGGATCGAGTGAGTAAATACTTTTGCAAACTTTTCTAAAATTTTCAAATACATCAGCTAAAAGTAGTACATCTGTCTTCAAATATATTAAACTTGAATGATATGATCTTTTGATGTATTAAAGAATTTCAAAACATCTAATACACCTTCATCTTTGTTTTCAAGCATATATGATTCAACTCTTTCTTCAAAAGCGCTTTTGATTACCTTCAAATTTTCATTTAAAGGTTCAGCTGAATTTTTTTTGTGAAAATTTGTTTTTTGTTCAACCGTATGATTCTTTCTTAAATGAAACAATAAATGATCACTCCTTCAGAATTCCTTTTCATATACTACACAGGAAAGTTTGTCAGAATGGATCTTCTTTTTATGTTCTAATAATTTGTCTTGTCTACTTAAATGTTTCCCACAAATATCACAAACTATGCGTTCAACATGAATGCTATTAACATGTCTTTTAAAACTGATTTTGTTGAAAAATCTTTATTACATAATTCACACGTAAACTTCATTTTTTATTATAAATTTAACTTATTTAATTTATTAAACATTTTGAAATTTCACGATGGACTGATACCGTTTCAAGAAATTGTCTCCATTTATATGCAAAAATCGTATCCTCACTCTTTTTCAACTGCTTACAAGTGCTAACAAAATTTAAACACTCTATTTTTCTACTGCTTACAAGTGCCGGCAAAATTTAAACACACACACACACACACACACACACACACACACACACAACATTAATTTCACAACTTGATGAAATCCGAAATAAAAACATCAAATAATACACTTAAAAATACACAAATGAAAAATCTGATACATAAAATTTTTCCATTTCTATTCGCGAGTTCGAATCTCATCACAACTATTTCACAATCTTTTTTTTTCTTATCACAGAAATGAATAAAATCTGATACATAAATTTTTTTCCATTTTCATTCGCGAGTTCGAATCTCATCACAACTATTTCACAATCTTTTTTTTTCATCTAATAGCATACGAATTAAAATTCGTCATATATACACACAACATAATCACCACATATTAGGATTCTTTGTAGTTCCATGATATATGCCACGGACTATCATGCTACAGGTCTCGGGTTCGCATCCCACCGACATCACAAACATTTTTTTCATTTTTTCTTCATCTCAAACAACAACAAAACAACAACACATTCTTTTACACACTCGGTAGAGGTGCCAGAACTCCCCAATCCTACCTACTAAAAGCTCCCGAAGCACACCACATACAACAACCAAAAAGCACAAAAGATCCCGAAGCACACCACACGTCATAGCCAAAAAGCTAAAAGCTCATGAAGTCATTCCAAAAAGCTGTGCACAAAACCCTCCCTGGGCCTATATTCTCGAGATCACTCGTAAATTTACGCATACGTATCTTTACGAGTACTTTGTTTCGAATGGTTTAGGTCAAACGTATTCTTGAAATCAATCGAATATTTATTTACCATTCTAGATTACGAGTATGGTGAAAGTTCTAAAGTTCAAAACTGGTTTGTGTGTCGGATGATTTAGTCGAGGGGGATGAGGATTAATGAGAGAAGAAATATATATGACGTATGTCATTTAATAATTATTTTGAGAATATCGAAGAGAAATTTGTAAAATTACTCAGATTAAAAAAATGTGTATGATGGATGAAATTAAACAAAGGATTGTATCAATAATTGTTATTTTTATTATTAATATAATATTTTTAATTCATAATTTTATTTTTATAGTTTTTTAATGTAATATATAATATATAGTATGAGTATATACATACATACATTATATTAAATAACTATATATTTATTTTAGACAGTATTAACTTAAGTAGTACTCGTAAGTAGTTACGAGTGCAAATAGGCACTCGTATCTTTACGAATGGTTTTCATTCGAATATTTACGTATGCGGATCTCGAGAATAAGCCATATGTCAAAATTACTTGTAAATGGTGAACTTACGTATGCGTAACTTTACGAGTGATTTCGAGAATAGCGGCCCTGGTCTAGAACCACCATATTTTCACTACTAAGATCCAATGTCAATTAAAGCATTATCAAGGCTTAAACCCTGACTTTTGTGAATAGTAATTAGTAATAGCGAATGCTAAACATATAAGAAACTGCTCTCGGTAAACAAAGACACGGCTTAATACTTCAAATTTTGTTATTAGACGATAAGGTTCTTCTGCCTGCTACGGAATCGGTTATATCTCTAATATTTATTTGGTCGGTAACAGGCCGCGGAAAGCCAAATCTGCAAACGGGTTTGTAGCCGGTGTTTGTTTTTTCTATTTCTCAAGCAGTAATTATTATGCTTATGGGTTTGATATCTAACAACATGTTCATATAAGGTGGGTGACTTAGTTTTGTCTGGAATGATGCATGTTACGTTGTTAGTTCTAAAAGCTGTAACTTCGCTTACTGTTGAATTTTGCAGAATAGGAGCATTTTTTACCCAAAGCATCAAATGGAAGTGCTGCAATCCTCTCGACTGATATTCTCGTCGCCAGAAGTAATGTTCAATTTTTCTTGACCATTTATTTCCTTAATATAATAAGCAAGATCCGTCCAGCTGCACTCAGACGGACTAGTGGTTAAAAATCATGTTGCTGGACCTTGTCATACACATCACGTCACTTCTCGGCTTCTTCCAAAACTGCTCTGTATTCCGTAAACGTCCAAATTTTGCCGAAAATTTCCTTCTAGTTCATTTTTTTCTAATAAATCTATATATGTTTTTGCTGTTAATCGTTCTCTCTGATTAGTTACATTTAATTTATAATAAATACCGGCGCTCTACTGACGTAAATTATCATCATTTAGAAGATAAAATATGTATTGTTGGTTGCGTCTAAATTGAGAATGATTCGATGTCAATCTACATTTAATAAATTCAGCAGAAGTTTTTTTTGTCGCTGATGAAATTATCCGATTTTACCTTCGGTATATACATATGTCCGGGAAACATTTAACATCAATATATTGTGTACTGCTCATACTCAGTTTGATTATCTTCTGTAATTTGTGTAAGTAAAGCGTCGTTGTTATCAAAATCCAGGCATGCATTTTCTGCGCGACTGTTAACTTCATACTGCAACTCCTGATTAAAATCGTTTAGAAGATCTTTTGGATTTTGTGGAAGGACGATATTAGCATAGTGTTTATTATTATTTTTCAATAACTAAAGTGCGCTGTACACAGTACTGACGTTTACTAAATCTTGCCACATTATTTTGTTTTTTGTTAGGGTATTCCGAACTAGAATAAATAGTTCATGGTTCTTGTTCAACGGTTCTTCGGGTTTCGGAAGTTTTTTCAGAATAGCTTCGAGGGGCATTGGTAAATGAAATGTTCTTCCTTTAACTTTTTTTTACAACTTCTCTCTTTGGAATATTTTTGTTACCTACTGGAAGCTTGTTCGATACAACCTGGAAAGCTTTTGCACGTTGAATTGAAAGTTTTTCAAAATCGTTGAGGTTTTTTATTTCTTCCGGAATTGCACTAACATAAAGTCCATTAAGTACACAAATGGTAGGCAGTTTATTTGATCGTATCTTAGGAAGACACGTCCACACATTGCTTTGTATAGATTTTCGCAATCTATATAAATTTGTTACATCCTTCAAGCAGAGAAGTCTTTGGCAAGAAATGCATTCATTTTTTGGTGTATCAAGTGATGTTTTCCTCAGACAATTATATGCCGATCAATATTGTTTATTGTTTCATCTTCATTTAAGCTTGGTTTTTTACTTCGCTTTCGACGGAGATTAATTTTAATAAATTTTGCTGAGTTAATTTCACGAAATAATTAAGGGTTTGTTCCAGTTCTTGCAATATTTTCTCGTTTAACAAAAATTTATTCAGATCGCAAGACCAAACTTCACTTTTTTTGCTCTTTCTCATCCTTGCAATCTATTAGAATAGTATTCCCTTTAATATCTACTATAATCGGCTCGTTTTTTGCAGTACTTTGTACGAATCGTCGTAGAAAAATGGTTTTCCATTCTTTTCAGTAGATGTCGCTAGCTTTTAACTAATCTTAAAGTGAAAAAAGTGATAAAAATTTTTTTGGTTCAGTTGCTGTGTGGAACTAATCAAAAAAGAAGAAGACATGTTTAAAAAGTTGACTGTTTATGAATTCTAAATTGTCAAGATGGAATATGAAGTAGAAGTACTTACTCACTAAATTTAATTAAGTTTTTCACTAAAAATCAACTGCCTATGTACATAAAAGAACTCGAAACTTCAACTGACAGTCAAAAATCAGCTAGCTGATATTTTTGACGTTCCAGTCATCCAAATTTTTCAGTTTAATATCAATTTGTACGATTTGAAGCTTCGCTTATTTTAAATTAGAACCGAACTGATAATATCAGATAAATCGTGTGATTCGAACGAGTTAAAAACTCCAAAAAAAACTTCAAAAAAAAACTAAGTCCAAAAATTAAAACAAATTATAATTATTCTTATAATATCTTTATTTAAGGAAAAGCGACTAATCCAGTTAAAAATCCGTACAAGACTAACTTTTTGATGTTTTACAAAATTTAATTCTTAGTTTTAACGGAAATAACTTAGACAAAGAATTTTACAGAAAAACAAAAGTATCTTATTACATTTAAGTTATTTGTGAAAAACAAAAATATTTAATTTCATAAAATTCTAATAAAGATTCAAATACGTGAGAAACTTTAAAACTTTACTTTTTTGTATAAAAATGCTAAATGCGCGAAAAGATTAAAAGTTATGCAAAAATGTAATATAAATGCAAGATAAATGTAAATTTATTAAAAATATGATGATATATTATTTAAAATTTTGTAGGTGTAGTCGGGGACGTAACTCCTCCCCCCTTAGTATGGAGTGAAGGCCATCTGAGCGACTTTCTAACTTGGTCGTTTCCGGTGGTGCAGAAAATAACTTGTGGTTCTTGTATGGTTGATCTGGATTTCTTCTTCTGTTTTTTGTAGAATTGATGACTGCAGTAAATAAGAATCATGCCAATACTGATGAAGGTCATTGTTACATAATTTGTAGTTTTTGATGATTCAGTTTCCTTAGTTAAAATCTTGATAGATTCTGTATTTTCGATTGTCCAGTTATTTAGTTTTTTGAGGCTTAATTTGTTGAAAAAATAGCTGCTGTTGCTTTCTTTATAAGGTGTAGGTATTATTTGGATTGAATCCCAGTATGTTTTGGTTTTACTTGAATATGTTATATTGTTTATTTGTATGGTACAGTTGTTGAAATTGATGAGTATTAAACCTTTTAATGTTCTATTCTGTATAGTTGGGTCACATGTTGTTTCGACTAAGGTTGTTTTATGGCTGATGATTAATAATAAATTTGGTTGTAAAAGTTTTATATCTTCCATGGATTCCTTTTCGACTAATTCGCAAATTGGTTTTTTGTTGTTTATAATATTTGGTACACATAAGTCAGCTCCTACATTTTTAAGTGAGATTTTGCGGCAGTATCTTGTATCATCGATCAGTTGACAAGGCTCATCCATGTATTGATACGATTTAGTGTTAAGTAGGAGATAGGGTGCAACTAGTTTTATGGTATAATTATCATTTATTGGTAATTCTTTTAGGTGATAGAAGGAAAATTTTTTTTTGGATAGTATGGGAATTTTAATAACAAATACTAGAGTAAGTCCGTTGTAATAAGCTTGTAAATTTATGATTTCGTATATACTATCATCTGATGGAATATTAACATTTTGTTCTTTCAGTAATTTATGGACATAAAACAGTTCTTCGGGGTGTAAAATGTGTTTCGATATAATATTTAATTTTGCGAGAATAATTGACTCTGAAATGTCTTTTATGTGTTCATTTATTATTTCTATATCATACGTTAATTGTTCGAAATATTGATTGAGTATCAATTCAGAATTTAAATTTTTTATTTTGTTATCAATATTCAGTCTATATTCTTGTAGGTAGTTTTCGAGTATTTGTTGTTGTGTATTTATGTGTTTCGAAATATTGCTAAACCTTTCTATCATTTTTTCATTTAGAATTATTTGTTTATTAAATTGATTTTCAATGTTAATTTCATTTTTTCGCAATAATTCTAAATGTTTATTTATTTCAGTATAATCATTATCGTCTAAATTTCCGGTAATGGATTTGATAATTGTACCTAATCCATTTATTAAACCTCGTTTTACTTTAAATTTTGGGACTATTAAATTTAAATTAAGTAAAAGCTTATCAAATTTTTTCTGCAATATTTTGGTTTTGATGTCAAACTGTTTTTGATTTTTTGTTTGATTTAATAGATTGATTATATTTTTACTGATTATATCTATGTTAACCTGATAGTCAGTAATATTGATAATATGTAACATTTTAGAATAACCTTCTATTAGTCTAGCGTTTCCCAGTTTTAACGGCAACAATCCTTGGTTTCTGCTCAAGTCTTGAATAGTTAACTTTTGTTCTTGTGAGTTGCTGATAAACCTGAAAATTTACGTTTCTTTTTAATTTTTTGCTTATGAACTTTTCCTTTGTTTGTAATTATTGTAATTTTATTATTTTTTGATACTTTATGTTTCATAAATTTAGGTGCTAATTTGTTTCGTCTGTTTTCAGATTCATATATTATGTCGTCTGTTTCAAAGTCAGGTGGATCTCTACGATTTTTATTTAGTTTACTGATTCTATTTTGTTTAATAGCTAAACTACGATTGTGAATTAATTTTGCTAAATTTTCGTACTCTTTTTTATGATTTTCTAGAAAGTCTTGATTTGTTTTTACAGATAAATTTTTGGGAAATGGTGTAGCTTTATTGTAATGACCTGTTATAGCTTCAAATGGTGTCAAATTTGTTGAAGAATGTATGGAGTTATTATATGTTAGAATGGCTTCGCTCATAATTTCATTTATTGGTTTTGTAGGGTTTTGACTATGTATGATTCTGATAATTTCTGTGATAGTGGAATGTAATCTTTCTACGGGTGAATTACCAGTTGAATTTTTTGCCGTCGTCAAATGAGATTCAATGTCATAAAGTTTGAGAAATTCATTGAATAAAGAAGAAGTAAACTCAAGGCCATTGTCAAAAATTAATTTTTTTGGGATTCCATGATGCGAAAAAAAGTGTTTGAGACTTTGAATTATGTTTATGCTATTTCTATTCGTAAGTAAATAAGCACTTGCGAATTTACTGAATTTATCTATTATGGTCAAAAAATTTTCTTTATGCACTGAATAAATGTCTATGTGTACTACCTGTAAAGGCATATTAGGTGTCTCAGATATTTCGAATTTTAAAGGCTGTTTGTTTCTTTCGTATTTATTTTCTAAACAAATTTCACAATTATTTATTATACGGGTTATGATATCATTCATTTTTGGAAAATAATAGGTTCTTTTCAGATGTGATAAGGTTTCAGTAATACCTCGGTGATTTGATTTTTTGTGATATTCTTTAATCAGTTTTTCTTGTTCATCAGTTTCAAATATATCTTTTACCATTGTTGTACAACGTATTAATTTTAGTTTTCCATTGCCAAAAAATTTGGAGTATGATTGTTGAACTAATTTGAAAATGTTATCATCTGATGTCATAATCGCAGTTAATTTGTGAGGATTTGTATAATTTTTTAAAATGTCCGTTATAATTTCTTCTTTATCCAGATTGTTTTGTTTAATTATATATCTACGTTTATTTTTAAATAGTATTTTAAAGATTTTTTGTGGTCTGGACGTACTTTCAGTTTTTTCTAAAATTAATTGTTGTGAGAATTCATTTAAAGGACGTTCAGATATTGGTATTCCATCATCTAAGTTTTCTTCTGCAGAATGTACTGTAAAAGTTTCGATATCATCACTATTATTTTGCGTAGACTCACCAATATTTATTTCGACTCGACTTAGAGCATCTGCATTAGCATTTTCCCTACCCTTTTTGTAAATAATTTGATAATCAAACTCTTCCAATCGCAAACGCCACCGAACCAATTTTGAGTTAGGTTCCTTCAATGAAAAAAGCCAGGTTAGGGGTTTGTGGTCTGTGATAATCTTAAATTTTCTTCCGAATAAGTATGGTCTGAAATATTTGGTGGCCCATACGATGGCCAAAAGCTCTTTTTCAATGGTACTGTAGTTTTGTTCAGATTTGCTTAAGGTCCGACTTGCATAACAAATTGGTCTATCTGAGCCTATTGGACCCTGTGATAGTATGGCTCCAAGAGCTACATTACTTGCATCTGTTGTTAAATTAAATTCCTTGGAAAAGTCCGGGTATTGTAATATGGGTTCGTTAGAAAGAATATTTTTACACATTTCGAAGCATTCTATATAACGAGAATCTAGTCTTATTTGATTATCCTTTCTCAAACATTCGGTTAAAGGCTTTGTAAGTTTCGCGAAGTCCTTGATGAATTTTCTATAGTAACCTAATAACCCCAAAAATGACTTAATTTGCTTGTGTGTTTTTGGAATAGGGAAGTTTTTTATCACTCTTATCTTGTCAGGATTTGGTTTGACTCCGTTCGGAGTAACTACATGGCCTAAAAATGCTATTTCTTTATGAAGGAATTCTGATTTATCTAACTGGATTTTAAAATTGGCTTGCCTCAACTTTTGGAAAACAGCAGTGAGATTTTCGAGGTGTTCTTGAAGTGAAGTTGAAAAAATAATAATATCGTCCATAAATACCAGGCATATTTTTCCTAGTAGTTCACGGAGGACATTATCCATTACTCTCTGGAATGTGGACGGGGCGTTTTTGAGCCCAAAAGGCATTCTTACAAACTCATAGTGTCCACTTTCTACACTAAATGCTGTTTTGGGTATGTCTTCGGGTTTCACTTCAATTTGGTGAAACCCAGACGCTAAATCGAGTGTACTAAAATAAAGGCTTTTCCTAATTTATCCAATATTTCTGTTATATTAGGTAAAGGGTACCTGTCATCTACTGTCTTTTGATTCAGTTTCCTATAATCCACAACCAAACGCCACTTTTGCTTTCCACTGGCGTCTAGTTTTTTTGGGACGATCCAAATGGGTGAAGACCATGGAGAAAAACTAGGGCGAATAATTCCGTCAGAAATCATTTTTGAAATTTGTTGTTGAACCTCTTGTTTGTGTACCTCTGGGTACCTGTATGACTTGGTATATATAGGAATATCATCTTTGGTTTTTATTTCATGCTTTATTTGATTTGTAAAGCTTAGATTTTGACCCTCTTTGAAGAATAAATCTTCGAAATTTTTGCAAAGTTTTATAATTGCGTACTTTTCTTCGGAATTAAGATGATCAACACGGATCAATTCTGATATGTCCTTATTAATTTGAGAATTTTCTTTACTGGTGATTGAAACATTGTGAATTTCAAAAAACTGATTTTTATCAAGTGGTTCGACTTTTAGTGGTTGTTCGATTAAAAATTTTTGGGGAGAACTTGAAAAATTAATTACTTCTATATAGGCATACCAATTATGAGCTTTAAATATTCCTTCAGGTATTACTAAGTGTTCTCTTATTTTGATAGGTTTTATATGGATGTCTCCAAATTTTATATCTACTGGTAAATGAGCTATTATTTTACTACGAGGTGGAACTATATATTGCTTGGACATATAGTTTGGCTTGTATAATAGGGGTATTGTTACATTTTTTGTTCTTAACACAAAGTTATCGAAATCAATTATTATTCCTAATTGCTTCATTGCTTCTAAGCCGATAAGTCCGTCGAAATAATTATAGAACTTAAATAGTAAAAATGTAAATCCTTTATTTGTTTTAAATTCTTTTAACCCATTTAATTTAATTTGTTTATCGATTAAGTGGGTATTAAAGGCTGTTTTAATCTTAACTGGTTCTATTTTCTCTACTAAATTTGAATTTACTAAATCTGGATTTATAAAAGACATATTACTTCCTGTATCTATAAGAAACTTTAATGGATTGTTATCGATATCTAAAATATGAATATATGGTAAGAGGTAAGACTGATGAGTGTTGAAATCTATATAACCGATTTGGTCTCCGAGGCAGTTGATGGAAAATTTACATCATCTATTTCATTTTCGATTGTTTTTACTGGCTCATAATATTCATCTAAATTTGGGATATATTCCTGGGGATTTTCGTTATAATAATTAACGTGATTTTCTGATTGGGCAAAATAATTCTGTTGTTGTAATTCGTCGATTGAGTTAGTGTCAAGAGTATAGTATTGGGGTTCATTATACTGTTCCATATTGAATAATTCTTTAGCTACATATTTCGGAGAATTGGATATTTGAGGAAAATTATTGGTTTGGCCTGATCCTCTTGAAAGTTTTATATTAGTATTTCCACTTGAGGTGTCCATAGGTTCAGGACGATTTCCATAATTTGGAGTAAAGTTTCTATTATTATTATTAAAGACTTGATTATTATTGTTTGGTCTTTGTACTGATAGTCTTTGAGACGGTTGAAAATTTGATCTTTGAAATGGTTGAGAAAACGATCTAATTTGTTGCTGTAAATTAGAAGTTTGGGGAGGTTGAGACACAATTCTTTGAGGTGGTGCACTGAGTACTGGTGTTGTGGCTATTTGTTTGTGTAAAGTTTGAACAGGTCTAATTAATGGTTTGTTTATGACATTTTGCTTGAATTGTTGGGAATTTTTGATATAGTATGTATTTTGTTCTGTTAAACAGTAATTTAAAGCTTGTGCTAGTGTAGTTGGTCTCATAGCCCTTATTGTTGAACCTAAGGGTTCTTTTAATCCTGACAAAAATGTATTCAAACACATCTCCTGATATAATTTTTGTTTTGAGAGTATAACATTCCGATCTGTTTCATGGACTCTGATATGATTAGTAATCGTTGAAAGTATTTCAATAATACGTGAATAAAAAGTTTCTACTGTGTCTGAATTTTGTCTTAAACAATGTAAATCACGAATTAGACTTGTTTCGTTTCTCTTATCGGAGTAGTGTGTAATCAAGTTACTTTTGATATCTTCCCACCTTATAGCAGTCCCATACATGTTAAGTACTTCATTCGCACTACCTTTAATTTTATTTCTTATAGCTCTCATTATTAGTTTAGCATAATTTGTGCCGTCAATTCCCGTCATTAACCCTAAAATCTCCTCGACATTATCAATAAAATCAAATAAACACCTTGGATTACCATCAAAACTGGGTAAATCTTTAATAGCGTCGGGAATTTTTAAATTATTAAAAATTTGGTTCACGTTATCATTATTGTTATTAATATTACTGACACCAGAAGTGTTTAATTGACCGATGTTTTTCATATCGTTATTCAATTGATCAGTTGACATTTTATTATTGAGAAAAAATTTATCTTTTATTTCGAGTTTTATTTTACTTAAATCTACACTGTTTAAGCTATTTTCACAAGATATTTCAGAATCAATGTATCCGTTTTCCGCGGCGTTATTTATTGAGCTTAAAGTTTGAGTAGTGTACGGAACTCTAGATTGTCTTTGCTTTTTTGTACTTAATTTGCTTAAGAAGGACATATAATAAGGAGTTTGTAGAGGAGAAAAAAAATGTATCAACACAGGACTTACCCCACAATAATAATTAAGATGTTCGACCAAGTAAGCTGCATTTCTTTTCTCCTGGATGTAGAATTTGATGTTGTTGTATTACCTTTGGTTCGTTGAAGCTGAAGGATTAAAATCCACCAGAAGGCGATATTCTCTCGTTGCTGTGCTTCAAACACCCTTATTGTCCAGCGAATTCACTATATGCCGATATTCTTTCGACACGGAGTTAATATCGTATTCGATTCCGATATTAATTATTATTATTCTTATTATTATATTTAAGTTCACTCTTTTTTATTATATAAGTATATTTTTATTTATTTATTAATTTATTATTATTATTATTTTATTTATTTAAATATATATATATGCGAATATATATATATATATATTATTATTATTATTTTATTTTATATTTTTTTTTTTTTTTTTTTTTTTTTTTATTAACTCCCGAATTTACGACAGGACAATTTAGGATTCCAGAAAACTTGGAATCCTACCGACTGCGCCAGTTAAAAACTCCAAAAAAAACTGCAAAAAAAAACTAAGTCCAAAAATTAAAACAAATTATAATTATTCTTATAATATCTTTATTTAAGGAAAAGCGACTAATCCAGTTAAAAATCCGTACAAGACTAACTTTTTGATGTTTTACAAAATTTAATTCTTAGTTTTAACGGAAATAACTTAGACAAAGAATTTTACAGAAAAACAAAAGTATCTTATTACATTTAAGTTATTTGTGAAAAACAAAAATATTTAATTTCATAAAATTCTAATAAAGATTCAAATACGTGAGAAACTTTAAAACTTTACTTTTTTGTATAAAAATGCTAAATGCGCGAAAAGATTAAAAGTTATGCAAAAATGTAATATAAATGCAAGATAAATGTAAATTTATTAAAAATATGATGATATATTATTTAAAATTTTGTAGGTGTAGTCGGGGACGTAACTAACGCACTTAATATAATAGTTTTGTCAAGACCATGGTTCATAGCTATGCTAGGATCCGATAGGTGGGGCTGTAGTAAAGTTATTTGATATTTACATATTTTGTTGTCACACTGCGATGTTCTCATTACAAAGCATTGAATGAATTAATATATGCCGGCATTTCAATCTATATCTAAGTCAAGATAATTAGAGAATAGATGGTATACTCGATCAAATTTTGATGTTTATTTATGACGTCACAGTGTTCAGTCATTTTGTAAACAAAAGAATATTCGTATGTAAATTGATTGTTTTTTTACGAGTTTTAAAATTAAATTTGTTTTTCATTAATATATTACTTAATAATAATGGTGAATTGGGCTGTATTTGGGTGCAAAAATTACTCTGATAAAGGTGATAAAAAACTAAGCTATTATGCTTTCCCAAAATCGGATGAAATTAAAAGACTTTATTTCTAGATCATCAGAGGCAAAATCATTGGAAGAACAGAAACCTATTTCACAGACAGAAAGCACAAACTTGTGCAATACGGCAGTGCAAATAGAGTAATTTCATATGTAATTTCAAAATAATATAAATATTAATAACTATACGTATTTTCTAAAGTTGATATCGAATGTAGCAAGGAGTTGGAAATAATGAGACTTTTGTCTGAGAATAGACGTCTTAAAAGAAAATTAAAGAAAAAAGAAGAGCAACTTGGTGAGGAAGCCAAAATGAAATCTAATTTGAATCAGATTTTCACACCTGGCAAATTAAAAAAACTATGCAATCCAGAAAAAAAATGGAATTGGAATAAGGTATTTAAATAGATCCGTAAGTAATTTTAATCCTAAAAATAAGAAATTGAATAAAACAATAACTTAAACGCAGTTTTTAATTTTTCAATATTTCTGTTTATGAATCACAAAAAAAAAATGTTATATTACAAAAGTAAAACCATGTGACTTCTTCTTTATACGTTATAAAAATCTATTTAATGTAAGTCAAATACTAATTACACTGCAAAGACAATTTATCAACCTCACTCGAGCACTGTAGATGACTGTAGGTATTAAAAAGAACGAACCCAAAATTTTACTTAATGAATAAACCGAAATTTTAAATGATGTGATGTACTGTAAATTGTAATGTAATGATGATGATTGTTGATATTGATGCGATAAACGAGATAGATATATTTGTGATGCGATTGATTATTGAATAGGTGATAATGAGTGATATTAAATTTTAACCCTAATGGTTATGGTTGATATCGAATGAGATTGATTTACAATAAGTTGATAAGTAAATATGTGATTTTACAAATTTGATAACAATTCCATTTAATGGTATAGGTAATAAGATAAAAATAAAAATATATGAATGACAAAATATTCTAATTCATTTTATAACAATTTCTAATCTTGATCTATTAATTCTCTATGAAAATACACGAAATAGTAATACCGAATTATTCTACATATTTTATTCACAAATTCACTGAACATTGTGACGTCATTGTCAAAACAAAATGGCGAATCCAATTTTCTAGTGAGTATACCATCTATTCTCTAATTATCTTGTAGGTATCTAAGTAACCTTAATCAAAAACAATAAACGACACAAAACGAAAGGGCAGAACATCGTCTGCCGAGCCAGCTAGTCATACTATATTATAATTATACCACATATGATACGAAATTATCACGAAAAACTTTTGAATTTTAAATTATTATTACTTATAAATGAATGAAAAATTTGCTTTTCAGTTAAGAGGACAAAACAAAAAAACAAACATGTGATACCAAGAAATACATAATGGGTAATGGGATTGATCGAATTTCAGTTAAAAATCGAATTACGATGTTCATAATAGCACCCCTATGTATGCTCTCTTTTAACTTCCAGAGGACACGTTATAGAGGACATTCCAAAGTACCATTAAAAACATGTTCCGTTTCAATGGCTCACGCACCCTATATAATTAACTTCCGATTAAAGAGCGTGAGGTTTTGGAATGAAATCTTTGGATATAAAAACTTATAAATGTCGTCTTTAACGTCTTATATGTCCTTATTGGTGCAAATTCAATTTTATTGCCGAGAAGTACCGTTAATTTTTTTTTTACTAAATTGGATATTTAAAGATATTGTAAGATAACGGCTAATAGTGTATGGTAAAGGTTATTTTGCTCTCTTAACAATATCTCATATTATGTCTTTATAAGCCGTATAAGTGGAAAAAGGGTGCGAAAAATGCACATTTTTTTCTTTTTTTGTGAAGAAAATTCGGAAAACGGCTTTGTAATTTCTATTCAGAATATTAAAATCAAGTTGAAATAAAGACACAACCAAAGAATCCTTTTTTTTAATCTTCTTCTTCAAAAAATAAGTAAACTAAGGGGGACATCTTCGATCAGCTAGCAATTAAGCAAATTGCGACTAGCAAATATGGCGGATTTGCGATTGCTAATTGCGATTACAAAAAATCACATCCTCGATTGTAATCGCAAGTCAACCATTTTTATTTTGTAAGCACTTTTGCTGAATAAGTTTTTACATACATAACCTATAATTTTCTATTATATTACGTTAAAAATTCGTTTTTTTTATTCAAATTTTTGAAATTTTAAAATTTTAAATCATAACCGAAATTATTTTGTTTATTATGAACTATTTTTTTTTCAATTTTCAAACTTCTACAGTCTTATAATTGTGTATAAATTTATAAATTCATATACAATGGTCTCACTAACCAATTCTATCCATTACAAGAAAAAAATATTCAAATTATATTGATAACATAACAAATAACATAAGTATTTGGGTTTGAGTTTCTACTTATTTATAAGAAATTTGAGGTTATGTGTTCTGTTAACTGAGTTTGCGACACCAACTTTGCGATCGCAAATTTTGACGGTTAATTTGCTTACTTGCGAGAGCAAAAACAATCGAGGATACCAATTCTATCATTTCAGCTAGCAAGTCTTACTTGCTTGCTTGCTAGCCGATCGAAGATGTCCCCCTAAGGCCCTTATTATGTAAGTCGATGCGAATAGAATCGACTCGTCTTTTTCAAGTCTATTGAAAGAAGTCATGGTATTATGTAAGCATATATAGACTTTTAAAAAAGAGTTACCGTTTGAAAGAAAAATTTTCTACTAGACAGCTGTCAAATCACGTTTGTTTTTGTTGTGTTTAAAACTAATTTTCAATATTTTCAAGTGAATAGTCTATATATTTTGCTATTTTTTACATCTAAATTTATAAAATAAAAAACAGACAAAATATAAAATCATGAGTTTTTTTATTTGGTTTGATGTTTTTGAAAATGAAATTAATTAAGATCGTCGAGCTGAGATTTTGTCAACAATTCGGAAAAGAAGGCGCTTGAGAGTAAATTCAAATCCTCTGGATGTGGATGGAATCATGTAAATTTTCTGTTTTCAGTATAATAAATACTTAAATATTTCAGATTTAAGAAAAATTTTAGATTGACGAAAGAGATTTTTTTTAATATATTAGAAGATATAGAACCTTATTTGAGAAGGTCACAAAGATCCTCATCTATACCAAACATTTTTAAACTTGCGTGCTTATTAAAACTTATTACTTTCCATTATATTTATATTTTATATCATTTATTTTATAAAATAATGTTCTATTCACAATGTAACTATTAAAAAAAACTCTCATAAATTGTGTATATAACTTAAATCACATACAACATACAATAGACTCGAAGTCGCTGGCAAAATTGCTGTCGACTTGACAACTCTATGGAATAGAAAAAAATCTACAGTGATAGAAACTTATAATACTGTGACTCGACTTAAATGGCCAGTTCCACAGTCAAAGTTTAAACGGAGTTTAACTCTTAAACTAAGTTAAAGCACTTTTTTCAGTTTCACAGTGAACGCTTAAGTGTTAAACTGAGTTTAACTTAATCCGTACGAATTGATAGTTTAAGTTTAAACTCTATTTGAGGTTTAAGTAAAAGTCAAAAATAAAATAAAAAAACAACTGCCATCTATCTATCTGTTTTGTCCCTAAATTTATTATAAATTGAAATTTATATGAAAAAATTTAAAATGTCACAATAATTGCCACTGCCATCTAGTGGCTATACAATGACATCTACAAGTTTCTCAGGTTATGTCTGAAATCATTGGATTATTGGACACGTGTTTTTATTACAGTGTAAAGTAAAAATGGGAGCTAGAAGTGCTAATTTTCAAATGCACATATCTCGAAAACTATGAATTTTTTGTAAAAAATTGACATACCAAATCGATGCAGAATCAATCGAGCATTATCTTTCTGCAATAAAAACTTGGGGTTAATTTAAGCCTTTTTTGAGAAAGACAGGGTTAAACACAAAAATTTGGGAAAAATTCACAAAATTTTGATTTTGAATGCGTGTAACTTTTTAACAGATGGAAGCAGAGAAACAAGTAAGGTATTGTTGAAAAGGGCAAAGGGTCTTCTACATTTTTTCTTAACACAAAGTGACCCTTAAATGCCCCTGTAAAAAGTTATAGGGTACATCGTGAAATAAGAGCAAAAAAACTTCAACGCCCTCTAGCGGCAAAACCGTTGGGATATACCCCCCTCCCCCCTCCCATACGATTTTTTGTTTGGCTTGATGAGACCTATCTATGGTATCAAGGTTAAGCAAACCAAACGGGACACCCTGTATGTATGATCACAGGAATTTGTGAAGATCAGCAACCAGTCCCTGAAAAGACACAGTAACGAGCCCTTCATTTTGAACTGAATTAAAATGATTTTTTTTTTAAATTTTAAGATAAAAAATATTTTGTGGCACTTTACATTTATTAGAATTATATTTAAAATAAGAAGTTGTAATGATAAACCATCCACTTTGACTGTGGAACTGGCCATAAGTCTACCTCGAATCGA
Organism: Bombylius major; assembly: GCA_932526495.1. NCBI lineage: Eukaryota > Metazoa > Arthropoda > Insecta > Diptera > Bombyliidae > Bombylius > Bombylius major. The sequence goes on along the minus strand of OW052044.1, from coordinate 24,810,418 downwards.
CTTACATAATAAGGGCCTAAGGAATTTTGAAAATATAAAATTTCTTTAAGCAATGTAGCACTACAGCTACAGGAACTTTTTCTTTGAATTAATGAAATTAATGTATAAATTAAATGCCTAAATCAGATTTCAAAAAATGTTGTAATGAATTAAAACACAACATAGAGAAAAAAGTCCTTCAAGTTTTTTATGAGGTTCTAGAACTATTTTTTTTTTAGAAATAACTTTATGTACCTACATATATTTCAAAAAAAATACACAATATATATATATAAACGTCATTTATTAAAATTATTTGTTTTTATTATGTAAAATTTACTTATAAATAACAATTATTCGAAAACTAATTTACCCATTTTCAACAATGCTAAAATTTGTATTTCTGGTTGTTATTGTACCATTTTTAAGATTTACGATTACAGGTAAAAATCTATTATTCTGATTTAATTGAATAAAATTATTTGACAATATTTCATTTGGTATTATCTGTTCAATAATATCATTTGTTTGTAATGGCGGTAATAATAATTCATCATTAATATCTATTTTTAATTTATTATTTTGTTTCAATTTTTCTATAGATCTTTTTCGTCTTTCTAATGATTTTGAATTTGAGTTATTATTTAAAAATGATAAACGAATAATTGTTCTTTGTTTAATAAATTGTTCTATTATTTCATTCGGTATAGTTTTATATTTTTCAATTAAAATTTTTATAAGTGACTTCAATACTGCTTTTTTTCGTAAACCGACTCTGTGATATAGAATGAATTCATTTTCAAGAATTTTTGCATTTTCAATCCACCATCTTGATGGCCGTACTAATTCACCTTCAATTATTTCTGATGGAATATTTAGAACATCTGTATCTGCTGCAGATAACTTTGGTATTTTTAATTTTAAATTTTTAACAATCCAATACACAATATATTTGAAACTATCATCTTCTGATTTAAAATTAGCCTCATAGCAATCAATATCTTTGATTTCATTTATTTGAGTTGCAATTGTTTCATTTTCTAATGTAATTTTATAATGATTTAAGAGATCAACCGAAATGTATTCATTATCAATAACAAATTGATTAGTATCAATATTATATTCAGATGGCTTGTTTAATATTGGACTAAGTAATAATCTGTAAAAAAAAAAAAGATTTTGTTTTTTAATATTCCAAAATAAATAATTCGTGAAAAATATAATATAAATAAAAAAAGGAATGGACTTTGGTTTATTTAACATTACACAACCGCCCATATCCAGAAAACGCGTGAATTGAAATCACAAGTGAATTCAAAAATGGTGTTCTAGAATCGCGCGTTTATATTTCTTTCAAAATTTGAACAATTCACTTTAGAATTTTTTTACAAAAAAAAACATTTGTGAACTACGATCAAATTTAAAAAATAAAAAAAAGAACTAAAGAATAGTAAGATTTCATAAATCGGAAAATATGGTTTAAAGTGCAAGACAGACGACAAAGATAAAAAAGTTATAAAATTATGGACATTTATTTAATCTTAATGTATACGAATATCGAAGAAAGAAGATTCTTTTTCTTCTTCTGGTCATTTAATAAAGAAAAACTTTATAAACAATTTACTTATAACAATGTACTTACATATTTTTATTTTTAATTAAAATATTATCGCCCATATATGATTTATTAACATAAAATACTGAAAGAAAACAAAAGAAAATGTATATCGCAGTTCACAAATTTTTTAAATCCATTATACGAGTATTTCTATTCACGAATTCAAATCGCAAATATTTAGTGAAAAGCGAATTGTGAAACACCCATAATTCGTTTTTGAAAATACAATATGCGAAGTGAATTGTGGAACATCAAAATTCAAATCGCAAAATGTTAGTGAAAGTGGATTCTGGTACATGGACGAACGTGATTTTGTCGTGGCTTTTCTATACTGTGTATGTTTAACATTTCCGCCTTTTTTAAAAGAAAAATTTTAACTAATTGATGCACAACTTAGTAAAAGACATTTTTTGAAAGGATATCTTTCAAACGTATTATCAACTGGCTTTCTACGTTGCGTAAACTTTGGGCTAGGTTGTAAAAAGTGGAACTAGTCACTTGATAAATCATTGAATGGCTTAGATCGAAAAAATTATTTCACTATCGAAAACTATTGATCTCAAAAATTTAAACTTGATCTATTTATTTCGTCACCGTCATCGCAAAGAGAAAAAAAAAACAGTGACGTCTAATTATATTTGGTTTGGTTTGTAGGTGAGAGAGAGAATGTGGATATCCATTGTACTCAGCACCCCGTGTCTAGTAAAATTTTCTTGTTTTCCTGATAATTATATTCGTTAAAACTTAAAACTTATATCCTATGTTTCAAAAACAATGTTGACGATGACGGACAATCATGTTCAGGACTTTAATTTCAATAAGATATGATAAAAACTTTCAGGAGACATTTAAAAATTTTAAAATTATAATCTGTTGAATTTAAAAAAATAAAAATTACTCACTTTTGTATCAGCACAGGAAACTCAAAAGCTGTAGGCATCAATCCTATCCCACATAATTTTATACTTCTATAAAATTCCTTTGCACATTTTAAAGTTAGTTTATAAATCGGAATTGCTGTACTGTAATTACATAAATTATTATATAAACCCTTTAATGATTCAATAGATATAAGAATTGCTTTTTGGTAATTTAATGGCTTTGATCTTGTTGAATGACGCATTTCTTTAATTATTTCATGAACTCTGTCCAAAATTAAATTTTGTTCTACATCTCCTACATATAAATTTATTTTTTTTTTATCACTAAAAAATTGATACCAATCATCAATGCATTTAAAAAATCCAAATACATCTGATTCATTTGTGATGGATAATTCACGTAATGCATTACAACCATTATCTGATATCATATCTTCAGCTAATTTTATTTCAAATTGATGTGAATATTTTTTATTATAATTTAAATGTTTCTGTGTAAAACCATACAATATTTCAGCTTCAACTGAGTGATTTTCAACTAATTCAATAAACAATTCTTTTGTAATTGCTGTTTTATCTTTAAATATAAATCCAGATTTTAAATACCAATATCTCATTATTCTTAATATTTCAGATGAATCAAAAAATACAAAAATATTTTTTATGTTTAATGAATTTGAAATTTTTAAATATATATTTTCAAAATATGGTTTTTTTATTGTAATTTGTAATTCTTTCCATAATTCACGTTTTTTACAATCTGATATTAATGCAACAACATTATAACTTAACTTACTTAATATTTCAATTAAATTCATTAAAATTGTTTTAGTTATTTGTTTATCATAATTAACATAAATTGGTTGTTTCCAATTTGAAAATAATCCATAACATATTATAATTTGTACATAATTTTTTGGTGATACTATTTCATCTGAATCTTCATTTAAACCAAATAATCTTTCTAAAGTAAATTCATTCAATGATAATACACAAATTTTTTCATAATCTGTTTTCATTTTTGCAAATATTTCCATAAATTCAAAATTTGTTCTACATATTCCATTATTTTCTGTTTTAAAATCAATTTTTAGATTAGATATATAATGTTTTAACGTTGTTAATGATGGTAATGGATAATTCATATCATTCACTATATATAAATAACCATCATCTGATGAATTTTGTTTTAATTTATATGATTTGAAAATCTCTTGTAATTTCCATTCACATTTTTCAGTTATGCCTAAAAGTAAATTAATTTGATTCTCTGTAAATGTATTTCGTAATTTACTTTTGACATCACTTCGTGCTCTTTCAACAAATTTACGTTTTTCTTCATTAAATGAATTTACTCGATTTGTTAAAGCTGTGATTTTTTCTTCAAGTTGGGAAATTTTTTGTAAATTTTGTTGTTTTCGGTTAGCTGCTATAGTTTCTTGTTTCGTTAATTGGGCTATGGTTCTTTCTTTGTCTGTTAAAATTTTTTTATATTTCTGGATTTCATCTTTATAATAAGTCACCATATTAGTAATACCATCTAACTCGTTTTGATTAGAAGTAGTTTGGGTATATTTTGATAAATTTTGCCGTTTATCTATTGTAGATAACGTGGATGAAATTGAAGAAAATCTCATTGAAACTGATTCTTTAAATTTTGATTGCGTATTTACTACAGAAGACCTAGATATCGATTGTTCAAGAGATTTGTTTGTGATAGGGAATGATATATCAGGTAGTACATTTTTTGTAGGAGATGTGGATGATGTTGTTCCAGATACTGAAGTTGATGTTGAAGGTAATTTTCTACTCGATGTATTTTCTACATTATCACATATTGTAGAAAACTTATTAACACTTAAAACAAGTTTATTTGCAGATTGTGGGTTTTCCTCTGTATCCGTAGTAGATAACATACATTTATTCATTTTAACATCTTTTGCTATCTTACTTAAAAACTCATTTTGAAAATTTCTTTTTTTCTTCAACAAATTTTTATTTGAACTGTTGTTTTCTGTTTCTTTAATCATAAATTTATCTTTATTTGGAGTCAATGATTTTTTTCGATTATCTATAAATTTATGTTCTGAATTATCTTTTATATCGTACTTTTTTATTATTACAGGAAAAGCTGAAACATTAAAAAGTTTTACATAGTATGTACATACATAAACATAAAAATTGAATTTACCTCCTTCTTTTAATTTATATTGTTTTACTCCATCTGACTGTTCAAGTTCTACATCATATTCTAAATCACTTTGATCAAAATGCGCGGAGCAAATAAACGTACAGGCTTGAGAACTTGGCAGAGACTTATCTTTTAAAACCTTATAAGTAAACGCAATCCATTTCTCATTTAATTCTAAATCATGTGTTGGATATCTAAACAGCGTGACCAACGAATTATCTTTTTCTTGACTTTCAATGTTATAACAACCTTCGATGCCACATATTTTTCTACCATCATTAGTTACTAAAATTTTTTCACCATTTATTTTCGTATATGTTATTTTTGGAATAGGTGGCTGTTCTATGAGCTCCTTTCCAGATTCATTTATATTTTCTGGTTTATTGAAAAACTTTCTCGTATCTCTATTACCATTATCATCGTCATCATCAGAATTGATAATGATAATTTCATCTGAGTTTGACATTGAATATCCATCCTTTTCATTTGCATTTTTATTCGATGTTGATGTACTCAATTTATATTCAACTTGATCATCTATTTTTCCACTTGAAATTGATAAATGCACAGGATCACTTTCTACATACTCAATGTTATGAACATCTGTATCGTCTAGAGAAGTTACCGTCGATGGCCAAGTACTGCGAATATTAGTATTCGCAGAATAAAAGGTGAAATCACTTTCATCGCAATAAGGAAGAAATACTGGAGGTGACGACTTTCTATTCATAATTTATTATAAAATTTAAAAAGTCAAATACATGGAGCAAGGTTTTTTTCTAAAAACAACTATATTTAATTTATTTTTAAATTTTTTTCCGCTAATAAATACTTCCACTTTGTCCACTCCACAGAATAATTGAACTTGAACATAACAAAGCGTCAAAGTTTAAATTATTGTCAAAATAAACAGGTGAGGTCTGTCTGTCATGTCAGCTACACGAATTGCGCCTTGCGTTCTACTACATCATTATTCGAAATCGGGATTCTTTCATGAATCTTTATACAGCCAGTTTATACGTAGATTTTTTGCACTATCTTATCATGCATTAAGGCCTAGTCAGACACATGGTCATAGAATATAGAAATATAGAATACTAAGTGTAGAACAAATTGTGTTCCCGAATCCCGATTCTGTGAAAATTGTTGTTTTTCTTATTGGTGTGAGTGAAAAAAAAAATATGAGATGAGTCTGTCTTTCACTTTAATAAATAGAACTATAAATTATTAAAGCTGAAAAGAGATAAAACATAAAATTATTCCCACTTCAATTTTCAAATTTTTTTTTTCAATTCAGCATTCAGCGTTCTATGAATCAGATGTTAAACGTCAAATTGACCATGATTATAGGTTAGGTAGGCATGAAAATTTTAATAACAATAATAAATATTGAAACAAAGTGAATAAAAATAATAATTTATCATCAATATCATAACAATCAGTACAAAATCATAATAATAATAATAATATAAAAAAGATGATAAATCTTGTTAATAATAATAATGTGAAAAAAAACTGAAAAACGACATTCAATTGATTGTGGTACAAATATCAAGGAATATTTATTAAAACATAATAATCGTCAACAAATAATAACGTCATTTTTTCTAAAATTATTATTTTAGGAAATTAAAAAAGAAAACCTTTTATAGAAAAGGTTGAAAATAACAAATTTCTTGTTACTTTTCTTATAACGTAACAAATCTGGTGATGCTTGAATGATGAATGAAAACTATTCAACGTAGGTAAATTGTACGTACTGTGTGGAAAATAATGATTGGCCAGTACCAGACCTGTCTTCTTTCAGCTTCAATAACCGTTTTTTTCTGAAGACAGAAGGCGAGTTGTAGTACATTTTATCCAAAAGTGTGGAAGCTGAAAGAAGACAGGTCTGGTACTGGCCATTGAGAAGAAACAATAACAACTTCAGCATAGCATAGCATAACAGCTGTATGTGTATGCTAGCTGTAGCCTGTAGAACAAAAGAAAAGATGTACACATTTTACCATGCAATATGATCGCTACCCAGTTAACCTAGAACGTATTTTTGATATATCAAGTTTGGATTTTTAGAGCACGAGAACAAATTCTGTTGACATTAAGATTAGATAGGTAGAATATATATCATCGATGGTTAACTGGGTTTGAAATTTTTTCAAATCATGTACACCAACACTTAGAAGAAATTTATTTGCTTGTGTTGATGAAGACACAAATACATTTCAGACGATGTTGTTGTTGTTTTCGAAAAAAATTTTCACTAAATTTGGCTCTTAAATAATAATATATATAAATAATAATATTTATCATTACACCATGGTTTTGTTGTTTTTAAATTTTAAGATCATGTTGAGTTGACGCTGTTGAACGGAATAGATATTTTTTGTAGATATTATTTTTTCATAGGTATTAATTAGTAAAAAATTTGTTCTAATTAAATAATTTACTATTCGTGGTCAAAATTTTGTAAAAAAAAATTAAGATTCATATTATGGAATCGAAAAATTTGAAAAAAAAGTGAACAGAAAAAATTATTTAATAAAAGCTAAAAAAAAACAAACGCAGAAATTTAAAATTTTTTAGAAAAAGTATTCAATATTTTTTTATAAGTATTGTTTTTCGAGTAAAAAAAAAATGGAATCACGTGTTATGACATTTCGTCCAGCATTAGAAGATTTAAAAGATTTCTCAAAATACATTGAATATTTAGAAAGTCGTAATGCACATAAAAATGGAATATGTAAAATTATACCACCACATGATTGGAAACCACAAAAATATGATTATAATTTAAATGAAATAAATAAATTAATAATTAAAAAACCAATACAACAGATTGTAATGGATAAAGATGGAAAATATTTTCAATTAAATATTAAAAAAGAGCCAATGACTGTTGAGAAATTTTATGAAATTAATAATTTAGAAGAATATAAAACACCAAAACATTTTGATTATGATGAATTAGAAAACAAATATTGGAAAAATATATTTTATATACCACCAATAAATGGTACATGTGTTAATAAATCATCATTAATGGATTCAAATCTTAAAATATTAAATTTGAATAAATTGAATACTATTTTAGATTACATTAAATATGATTATAATATGAAATAATGAAAATTTTATTTTAAAGGAAGCTATTTCCACACCACCTTGATCTAGAATTCAAAGTTATGTTTTTTATTTATACAAACTTGAGTTCTAGATTAGAGGTAAGCATCTGGCGCGTTACCGGATTTTTTTTCTTGGTGGCCGGTATCCCCGATAGGCCTATTTAGTTAAAATTATACTGCTAAGCTTTTTTTGTTCAAGCATACTTTATTCAAGTAGCTTAGACAGAACATGGTAATGAAACTACCTTTTCTAGCTAGTTTATTATCGTGTCTTGTTTGAGTTACGTAGATAAAGTTCGCTTGAGCAAGAAAATTGCAGTATAAATTTAGCTTTCCACCATCCTAAATATACCTTAATGTACCTACATACGAATATATCAAAAATCCTAATATACATCTAGCTAAAACTGAGGAGTTCATTTCTGAAAAGTGTATGTAGATAAAAATAGCCATACACGAAATATTCAAAAACAGAAGATATTTGAAATGAAATATTATATGATATATGTACATATATATGAACAAATATTTACGTTGATATGTAATAGATAAACGAATAAATTAAACAAATTTCTTTTTATAAAAACCGAAAATTTGCGTATACTATAATTTCATTTCATACATCGTCTGTCCAAAATATCACGTGTTTGACCCACGAGCCTATATATCCGATTTTAGAAACGAACTCCTCAGTATCTCAATATAACTATTTAACTATAAAAAAAAAATTTCTATTTGAATACATACTACAAAAATACTACAAATATATGTACAAAAACATGCAAAATATTCCTATTTCTTACAGATTAGCTACAGACAAATACTTATTTCTATTCTGCCTCGTTTTGAATTTTTCGTTCAATTTTTTTAAAATTGAATACAATCTAACTCTAATAAAAAGTCGTATGATATACTCTTTATTAGAGTTACTACAACACGGAGGATAATCTATTGTTTACTATTACAAATTAAAATGTCTTTTTTATTTCACGTACCTCAAAAAAATACTTTAAAACTTTTTTCAACTTAAAATAATAATTTCTTTTAAAAAAATTTTGTCGCCGTTTTTAAATTCGAATTTGAATTTATTAACAATGAAGTTGAATCATTGTATGAATTCAGCAGTTTAAAGTTAATAATTTAGTGCTACCAAATGAATACATTTGTGGGTTGTACATTAAAAAATTCAAACATTCAAATTTGTAAGTTACGTTTTACATAGTTATGTACTACTATATAATGTGAATATTAAAACAAACAAAAAATATATATATATGTATATGATTATATAATTAAATAAAAAATATAATTATATATTTATAAAATTATATACTATATAATTATATAGGGTATGAAAATAACAACACCATCTAACGGACAAACATTTCAAAAAATTTCATTTCATAATTCTTGTGTATGGCTACTCTAAAAAAATCATATGTTATGAACATATGTTAAATTTGGTTAAATTATATTCAGCGTCCTATTGTTTATCAGCTATTTAACATGTACATTTAATTCAGCGTCCTGAAAAATAAAACAAAAAATATTGTCGTTTTTGTATGTCAGTCTGTCTCATTTTAACTAATTGAAATTTTCGTTTAGAAAAATGTGAAATATTTACATTTCATTTCCACTAACTGAAATTTAAAAAAATAAAAAAAATGGAGTTTTTTATTTCATGAGTGTATATATACCTCCTGCTTTACTTTGGTTGGATATTCATACTTTGTCTGCTATTATTCTATATGCTATGACATGGTATAATGATACTTATAGGTAGGATTATTCTTCTTCTTGAATCGCCATTACTAATGATTGAAACGTCATCGTTTGTACTGTTTCAATAGCCTAATAGGTGTTATTTACGTTATTTACTCTTGTTTATACTTTGCCTTTGTGAATTTTAACCAAGTACATTTTGCTTGGTTTATGATGGTTTTTAACCATTTCATTTATATGGTGAACCACTCGATTCGCGTTGGTTACGTACTTAACCAAGAAGCAGCTTGGTTAACCGTGATGTCTGTCAGTACTATTAATAAAATAATTAAAATAAAAAAATTTTTTTAATATAAAACGTTTTTAAAACGGACTCAAAAGTATAAAATAATTTTTCCTAGCCACATACACATTCTCAACCCCATACAGATAATCCTGAAAATTTGTGATTGCGAATTTTTAATAGCTATAAAAATACTTGTAAGATTAAAAACGATTTTTTATTCATTTGTTTATTTTTTCTTTCAAAAATATTATTCATAAACAAAAAAAAAATTTTCAAGTGGTACTACATTTTCAGAGGTGGCTGTTAAAAATGAGAAATGAAGCATACTAAAATATTTTTGACTTGAAAATCAGAGTTTGCTTAGATTAAATTTTAGTAAAGAAAAATTAATATTTTATTTGTTTTAGACCAAATTTGAGAATCGAATATCATAAAAAGTAAAATCTTAAAACTTTCATTAGCGATGTAATATTGCATTGTCATGCAGTTCTGAGCTATGTTGAAAGTTTCAAGTCTCTATCTCATCAAAAAGTTGGTTAAAAATTAAAAATCAATTTCCAAATTTGTACCGAACAGACAGACAAGAAACCAAGCTAATAAAAACATTTTAATAATGGTTTGGTATAGTATAATAGGGTGTAAAAATGATATATTACATAGTGGTCGGTTGATATGATAAACGTTATCCTAATGTGTTTAAAAAATTAGAAATTTATTCATATAACAAAAATCTCCTTGTGTTATCTTATGATGTTTTGCGATGTATACGTATTGTATTAAAATTGTATGTGATATAAGCTTCATATTCTTATTCTTATTCACAATATATATTTTATTTTCAAGGTCGAAATAAAATAATAAAACCTTCAAACATTGAAGATAATGAAGATGACGGTGATACATTAATTACAGAAAATTTATTTAAGGGAATAGTATCAGATGAAATTAGTGATGATAAGATAATTTTAAAAGAAAACAGACTTGAAAACGATAAAGAAATAAATTTGATTGATACAACAGAAAATAATAATTTTGGTTGTTTAATAATTTGGTGAATTTGGTGACCTTCTTCACATCCTCAATTCCTCATCATCATATCATCACTTCATCAACATCATATTGTACAATATCATCATATGGAGATCAGTTAATACAACAATTCAACTCTATAATATAAGATAAACACCAACGGAGATTCAACGTGGGAGAGTCAAAATTGAGTTCGTACACATCTTTTTTTATTAGGATTTATCGATATTTTTTTTGTGAAAATATTTAAGATAGGTTTTAGTAAGGGTAGTTGCGTTCATGTGTGAGAATTTTTTTTTACTCTTTTGGTATAATTGATCTTGGACGTAATTCGAGAATTTATTTGAAATATATGAAAAAAAAAAATTCTTATATATGTCGCACGACTAAGGTATAATAAGAGTTCTTATAAGGTCAATAAAAATAACTATGCGTAATTAGAAATGAATCTGGAATTAAATTAGAAATAAACACTAAGTTGTATAATGATTCAAGTAAAAAGAATTATAAAATGTAAATTATAATATAAAATGAACATAGGCATTATCTTAGGACTTCAACTTCTAGCATGTAAGAGTCAATGTATTCTTGAAATGGAAATAGGAATTAAGGTTGCAACAAAGCAAAGGAATGACAGATTATTTGGAAATCTTTTTTGTTGTTGCTTAGTTAGCTCGTATCTACATATTTTGCTCTCATTCGAATGAATTTAATCTATCCTTCTTATTGTGTGTTGCAATCAAATTTTTATATTTTTTGTTTTAACCTCGTATTAATTTTTATTCATCTATTTGGTAACTAGATATATATAGTAGGATATTTGTACCAGCAATTAATATTTTTATTAAAGGCTGCATTAATAAAATAAAACAAAGAAACAACGAGAATTATAAATAATATCAATGAACATAATAAAATATGAAATAAATTAGCTCAAGTAAAACTGGTGTTGTGATTTGTATCCCTTAACGATGGGTGGAGCGGACATTGTCCCCTAGCGCAAAGGATTGGAGGATTCCTTTATCAGTATTTGTTTTTCCTGAAATTTTCTTCTGGTATAACTCCTATAGGAACATCCGTTTTAGATCCCTTTTGAGTCTTTTAGGATTTGTTTTACCGGTCAGTTATGTAAGTATGACGGACCACTATCAATAGGGTATCCCCAAGAACCCACCCCGACTGAAGCAGCTGGATTCCACGACCGGCGGGGTATCCCTGAAAGTAACTAAGTATTTCTTCGACCTATTTATGAAACGATTTGATAATACCATCATACATTACATATGGCGCCCAACGACAGGCACCCTACATCTTGTGTCTGCCATTTATTTGTGCTCATATGGAACCCACTCTGGTGTGTTACATATGGCTCCCAAGAAAATGGCAAAATCCAGCTTTGCCTAACTTGAATTCTTTTCTGTATTAAATTCCTCGGTAACATGGGATTTTATGGATTGATGGTGACATTAATCATGAAAATTTTCCATTCCACGCGTCCTCTCCGTACACCAATCACCCGGTTTTCAAGTTTAGTTCGATTTAAAGTTTCACTGTGTAAATACTATGTATATTTTTCTTGATTCTGTATTCGCGTCGGCGAAATCGTATGTCCAGAAATCTTGATCGATGTAATGTTGAGATTCTGTTGCGACGCTATTGCCAGCCAATTTTTATTAGTAGATTTCTGCGGACAAATTGTTCAGTATATTTGAATACTTTTTATATTCTTGAATTTAATCAGTATTTTTGAATACTTCGAATGATTCTGCTTTTACAATTCAGTCAGTATTTTTAAATACTTAATTTTCTTCAAATTAGTATTTTTTGATACTTAATTGATATTGTTGAATATCCATCCATTCCAGTGGCGGATTTAAGTGTGATGCCGCAGGGTTTTTTTTTTTGCTTGTTAGGTAGAAGTTTATTTAGTCTATTCACAACAAAGTTGTGAGGTTTTTTTTTTTTTTTAATATCAATATTACCAAAATTTGCCGCCCCCAAAATTTTGCCGCCTTAGGCAAATGCCTCACTTGCCTAAGCCTAAATCCAGCACTGATCCATTCCGATTTATTTTATATTGGTACTGTTCTTTCGAATCGAATTTCGGTTTGAATTTTCTTTGATCTATTTTTTTTTTGGTATTTGGCCATATATTTGAATTGTATCTTCCTTACGGTATAATTTAATTATTTAACTTCCAACTTGATATGTGAGTTATATTTCACGTTTGTCAGAACGTTTTTGGTATACCCAGGAGTGTCTTCTTTACACGGTAAATATTATTTCACATAAAAACTTGATATAGTCAGACTATTTAATATTTACCTATACTGTGTAGCAGCCAAGAACAGAAAAAACGACATTCGACTCGACTGGGAATCGAACCACAGTGCTCTATCTTTTTGGGATAGTGCGCTTACCAATGCGCCACCGAATGTCATGCCGTTCACTGTTCTTATTTACTACTTCTAAACATTGATATTCAAATCTCCTACAGTTCGGCCAACCTGTCAACACATCTGCCCCAGATGTCTATCATAACCAGAAAGCTTTCCAATGACACATCTACCCCAGATGTCTATCAATCATATAACCCGAAAGCTTCCGTATGACAACACATCTTTCAAATGCCGAACTGCCTGGATTATTTATCCCACTTCTGAAATTGTAGTAGCTATCGTTTGCGACGGGGTATCTGCCAGATATATATTATTGAAATAATTTTTTTTGATATCTAATACAGAACTAATAGTTGGCCTTAAAATTTTTTTTCCTGTTTACACACGAGTCACTTGCCCTCACCATCGCGAATTTTTTGTGTTTTTTTTTCTCGTGTTTGTGAGGCACAGGGCGAATGATTTTCTTGAAACTTAGTTCGAGTTTACATGATAACCAACTGTCTGAAAAAAATTTATTTGTTAGAATTAGCAACTTTGAGTGCAGTGTAGTCCACATTGGTCTCATTTGCCATCTATGGCATTGTCCTTGTACTGGGTTGTTCATTCCTAACCCTACATTCTGGTTTACTTTGAGTGTTTTTCTTTATTCATTCCGTAGAAGGAATAGAACGAACGCAATAAGGTTTAGAATATTCGGAATAGAATGAATAAAGAAACAAAAACAGAGTAAATATTTAAAAAAGATTGAGGTTATGTGAAATATGTGCATTAATATAATAATAATAATAAATAAATAAATAAATAAATCCATACGTCCATCTAAACACAATTTTATATTTGGAACAAGTGAAGTATCTGTCGTATAGAACCCTTATTTTTATTTTATCTTCTTCCTGGTACTGCTATGAATTTTCTTCGTCAAATCGGTAAATTTCAATTAAACGATGGTTGCGCCAGCTGTTATTTATATATAAAAGATTTTAAATTTGTTTAAATTATTCTCGTTATTTTACGTTAGAATCACCAGAAAATAATAATGTAGCATGTATTTTAATATTACCACCGTATCAAAGAAAAGGATATGGTAAACTTTTAATAGCATTTAGTTATGAATTATCAATATACATTCATATTTAAAGACATTTTATTAAAAAACCTAAAGTAATGAAAATTGATAAATACATACATATTCACTTTTAAGTGTTGTATATATGTACATTATGTTGTGTTGTGAGTAGGTAGTTTTTATAACTTCTGAACGGTTAAACGTACAAGGAAAGTATATGCTATACCTTGCTGGAAAGAGCATAAAATTCTCTTATCTTTTGCAGAACACAGAGTGATCGTTAAAGACAAGTTTTTATTAATATTTCAAGAAAAAAATTGTAATTTACTTTTCAAATTTAAATTGACGATTTCTGTATTCGATCATAGAAGTCGTTTTTGTACCACACGTTTTGTGTCTTTGATAACTTATCGTTTATTTAACGACTTTTTCATGGCAGTACCAATTATCAGTGACACCAACCAGAGAAATAGAGGTAAAAGTATATATTTTCAAAACAGGATTTCTGCATCTTTTTTCTTAAAATTTAATAGAAGGATGTATTACAATTTATTAGAAACATAATAATAAAGGTTTACAAACCGTTTACTTTTGGAAAAAATAGCAGAAAGGGGCTAAAAAATGGGCTTCTAAGTGAGTAATTTTAAAGTCCTTTTTCTCGAAAACTATTAAAGATATAGTAAAAAAGACTTCAGATTCGAATTCAGGACATCCAAATTTATTAGGAAACGAGTTTTCATGGATTTACGACAAATGTAAGTGCGTCAAAATCTTTCCGACAACAAATTCACTTAAGCCTTATATTTTTATTTTACTTCTAATTTAGATATTACTTAAATTTTTATTTAAAAATAATAATTTATTCTCACCATTATTAATTGAGTTCATTATTTATATTATTTATAATTTTATATTATTTATATTTATTTATCCAAAAAAATTATTTTTTTATAGTCTTATATTTGACAATCAATAAAATATCAACAAAAGTGAGGTTAATTCCATTTATTCTGTTTTTATTCCATTTTTATTCGCAGATTGAAAAATTGCGTTCCATATACTCTGAAAAAATTAAGAAATATAGAACGGAACATTCGGAATACTTTTATAGGATAAAGAAACGCATATGGAATATTCCAAACGTTTAGAATGAATAAAGAAAAACACTCTTTATTGATAAAGGAATTTTTTTGTGTTTTTTTTTCTGATTCATGAACAGCTAGGCTAAGGGTGGCAAACCATGTCTTATCTTAGTTCAGGACATAAATTTCACAACACCGAACAAGTTAAAATTCATTTTGGGATATACATTTTTTTTTAAAAATAATTCCGATATTTTTATATAAAGAAATTAAAAATGTTTTTAGGTTTGAATAAAATTTTAATGATATATTTGTTTGAAATTTAAAGGTTGTCCAACACATCATTATTTTCGTGTAATTATTTGAAAATTCATTTTCTTTCCTTTCATCTTAAGCATCATACGATTTCATCCATAGGGGAAAGTATCCAGAAGGGTCTACAAATGCTTGATGATTTTTTGACGGTTCAAATTACTGATGAAGGAGCAACTGGCGGTGACATCCATTTTGACAACACGCAGTCGCTACCGAAAAGTACACCAAAAGGGTCTCTGGAAGATCTGAATATCTTGGGCAGTAAAGAGAAAATGGCGGATCCAGTTCCTCGTAAAACCAATAGAAATAAGAAAGTTACAATTGTACAAACTAATAAAGATTTACAAAATAAAAACTCGTCTTTAAATTTCCCTCCTGATCCCATAATCTCATAGAATCCGAACCATTTGCAAAATCGTAACCCAACAAGTGTCTCTCAAAATTTTTCAATTACCAATAATGTCAATCAAGCTAATATGGCTCAGCGAGTCGTAGACGGTCAAAATTACAATCTCAACGCGACATATCCTACCACAACAAATAGATTTTCTCATACAGTCCAAAATACAAAGTCATTATCCAATCACAACAATTTGGTACCTCAAGTGGTCTCTTTTGCCACTTATCGTGGTCGAACCATCCCCGAACAACCAACTAATATTAAAATTTCTAGTCTGAATTTACCATCTCTACGTCGTGATGTACGTCAAAATATTCCAGTATTAAACTCCCCTAATGTGAACCATAGTCCAAATTTTAATATGAATAATCATCGTTTTGGCCCTGGGCCACCACAATCTTTTCAAACACGTCGTGGTTATAGATCCACAAGTCCTTTAAAGAGATGGAACTTGTCTTTTTCAGACAATCGAGTAGGTTTGCCCGTAGAAGAATTTCTCTTTCGTATAGAATCTTTGGCGGTCGCCGATGGCATTTCTGAAGAAACGCTTGCAGCGCATGTCAGTCGCTTTCTCACTGACAAAGCTTTAACTTGGTACTGGCTGTTCCGCAGATCTAGCCCGTGCGTTTCTTGGCGAGAGATACGTCGAGTGTTGCTTGACGAATTTCGAAGCCAGACAACTGATTTCGAGATTCGGCAAGTAATGTTCGCACGTCATCAAAAGCCGAACGAAACATTCAGCGATTTTCGGTTAGATATGCAAGGTCTGACTTCACGCCTCAGAATTCCTATGAGTCAGGAAGAATTAATTGAGATTATTCGACGAAATTCCAGATTGCGTATCATGTCTCTTCACTTGATGAATTACGCGACCTGGCTCGCAAATTTGAAAAGTTGTGGTCAGAAATAGATTTATGCGATAAACCGCGCAATGTTTCTCAAATATTTTCCCCCTATGGCTCATGTGTTTTTGACGAGACTCGTCAACCCAATTTCCCTAGTAACCATAGTGACGAAAGTCACCAACTTCCCCCCCAATTTCCCCCACGTGACACATGAAGCTGATCATGATTCAATTTTTGACACGTCCATGACTTCTGCTGACCTATGTGCTTTAAATAATATCTCAACTGAACATTATGTATGCTGGAGTGACGCAAAGGGTCATTCTTTTCGTGAATGTTCAGTACCTCAACGAAACTATTTTTGTTTTAAATGTGGTCTCAAAGGAGTCACCCCTACTTTGTGTAAAAAGTGCACCCCGAAAAACGGAGTGTCAAACGGGACGCACTCCGTGACGGCTCGTTTGACACGCCGTCTCCCGGAAACAAGGACCCCTGCCGACACGAAGAAAGCGAATTAGGTTTGTCGATTGTTGCCGACGGTTCCCATGTGTTGGACCGGGGACCTGATTCGTGCCAGGTTCTACAGGATAATAGGATCCGTGCCTCTGAGCATGATACCCTAACACAATATCCGCGGTCCGCCTGTTAATGGTCAGAACTCCGGCCCACCACATGATGATACCGTCCTCAGCGCTCGTCAGCCTATACAATCGTTTGAAAATTTACCAATTTTGTCAATTTGTCAACCAACATGGGTAGAAATACCTGCTAATATCACAATATCTTTAGAAGATCGATATCTTGAAAAGTTGCGAAGATATAATAAATGAGACCAATGTAGACTACATTGCACTCAAAGTTGCTAATTCCAACAAATAAAATTTTTTTAAAACAGTTGGTTATCATGTAAACTCGAACTGAATTTCAAGAAAATCATTCGCCCTGTGCCTCACAAACACGAGAAAAAAAAACACAAAAAATTCGCGATGGTGAGGGCAAGTGACTCGTGTGTAAACAGGAAAAAAAATTTTAAGGCCAACTATTAGATATCAAAAAAAATTATTTCAATAATATATATCTGGCAGATACCCCGTCGCAAACGATAGACCCTGGGTGTACCAAGTCTATGTGACTTACGTGGTTTACCAGTTGTAGGAGATTTGAATATCAATGTTTAGAAGTAGTAAATAAGAACAGTGAACGGCGTGACATTCGGTGGCGTATTGGTAAGCGCACTATCCCGGCAAGATAGAGGACTGTGGTTCGATTCCCAGTCGAGTCGAATGTCGTTTTTTCTGTTCTTAGCTACTACACAGTATAGGTAAATATTAAATAGTCTGACTATATCAAGTTTTTATGTGAAATAATATTTCCCGTGCAAAGAAGACGCTCCTGGGTATACCAAAAACGTTCTGACAAACGTGAAATATAACTCACATATCAAGTTGGAAGTTAAATAATTAAATTATACCGTAAGGAAGATACAATTCAAATATATGGCCAAATACCAAAGCTTTTGTGGAAGAGGAAGCTTTTTTGATTTGTGGGTGGTGGCGTGTGGCGTGGATTTTGTGGCTTCGAAGCTTTTCGCCGTGGGTTGAAGCTTTTAAGGCGAAATGGTGGATTCTGGCGGGGGGAAGTGTGTAAAGAAGCTGAGCTAGATGAGACTGGTTTTATCTGGAAATTATTGGTTTTTCTGAGAAATTGTTGTTATCTCCTTTAGTTTCTTAGAAATTTGTTATCTCGTTGGTTTCCTGTAATTTTGTGTTTGACTTCTGAGAAATTTTGTTATTTCGTTAATTTCTCGGAATTTTGTGGTCTTATCTAGAATTAGAATTTTATTGATTTCTTGGAATTTTGTTATCTCGTTGGTTTCTTGTAATTTGTGTTTGATTTCTGAGAAATTTTGTTATCTCTTTAATTTCTTGGAATTTTGTGGTCTTATCTAGAATTTTATTGATTTCTTGGAATTTTGAGGTTTCTTATCAAGAAAATATTTTGGGTGAATATGATATTCAGGGTATAAATACCTTGGAAAAAACAGTTTTGACTACAGTACCTTTGAGTTTTCATTTCAACAAAGAGGTTTTCGTGAATTGTTATAGTGAATCAACATTTATATCAGTTTTATAAACTAGCAGTTTTAAATAAGTTAAAATTATATAAAAAAATGAAGTTTACATGTGAATTATGTAATAAAGATTTTTCCACAAAATCAGTTTTAAAAAGACATATTAATAGCATTCATGGTGAACGCGTAGTTTGTGATATTTGTGGGAAACATTTAAGTAGACAAGACAAATTATTAGAACATAAAAAGAAGATTCATACTGTTATCGAGAAATTTTCCTGTGTAGTGTGTAAAAAGGAATTCTCAAGGAGTGATCGTTTATTATCTCATTTAAGAGAGAATCATACGGTTGAAGTAAAAAATCCAGTTGAACCAATAGCGATAACAAAATTTTGTGATGCATGCCAAAAATATGTTTTAAAAAAGAATTGGTCATATCATGTAAGAACAAATTTTCATAAAAAAAATGCAGCTGAACCTTTAAATGAAAATTTGAAAGTAATCAAAAGCGCTTTTGAAGAAAGAGTTGAAACGTATATACATACTTGAAAACAAAGATGAAGGTGTATCAGATGTTTTAAAATTCTTCAATACATCAAAAGATCATGTTTTAAATGCTTTAGGAAATCTACTCGATAAACACACATCATTCAAGTTTAATATGGAATTATTTTGCGAATATATAAAAATAACAAAAGGAAATGGCGGTGAAGATGATATTACACTTTCAGTTAAATCGTTTCAATCTTGTATGACAATTATACAAAAAATCGAAGATTTAAGTCAAGTTTATGAAGAGATGGTTGACAAAATTCACAAAAAAATGCAAGAATTTCAAGAAAGAGATAGTGATTGGACTGTAATAAGAATTATTCATGTGTAAATTAATATTAATCAATGGAAGCCCTTACGAGGATCTCAGTACATATCACTTCCAAAATCTATACAAAATAAAAAAGCTTGTATAAATGTAAAGAATGAGGATGAGTACTGTTTTAAATGAGCTATAATATCTGCATTAAACCCAGTTGAAAAAAATTCTGAAAGACCATCATCATATCAGATTGAAAATATCAAGTCTGAAAAAATAATTTTAAAAAATGACGTTAATCTTGATTTTTCTACACTAGAGTTTCCACTTAAAACATCTGATATTCATAAATTTGAAATGCTGAATCCAAAAATGAGTATTAATGTATTTGGATTAGAAGATAATAGAATTATTGGACCATATTATTCAACTTCTAAAGAAAAAGAAATTCATATAAATTTATTACTTGTACAAGAAGAAGAAAATGCTCATTACGTTTGGATAAAAAACATGTCTAGGTAATAGTGTTAGTGTAAATTATGAAATTTTAATTATTAACAAAAAAAATTTTTCTTCAAAATTTCAGATTAATGAGAGAGCAGTTAACAAACCATCAGCATCAAATATATATATGTGTAATTGAGTAATTCATGCTTGTTATACTTTTCTTGTGAAAATGACTTAAATACTCACAGAACAGATTGTAATAAAATAGTGACAAGAATGCCAACGAAAGAAAAAAGTATTTTGAAATTTGAACATTATGAGCGTCAATTAGATGTTCCTTTTGTAATATATGCTGATTTGAATGTATTTTAAAGGATATTAGTACATGCATGCCAGATCCATCATTACCACCCACAACAAATGTGCAGGAGCATGAGCCATGTGCTTTTGCATATTATATTAAATGTAGCTTTGATGATAATTTAAATAAATTCAGAACTTACAAGGGAAAAGATTGCACAAAAATATTTGTATCTTCAATTATTGAAGATGTGAAACATTTATATCACAATTATATAGAAAATTCAAAATCAATGAATCGTTTAACACTAAATGAAATGAAAATTCAAAATGAAAGCACAGAATGTCATATTTGCAAACAGTTTTTGGATAAGGATAGAGTTCGAGACCACTGTCATCTAACTGGCAAATATAGAGTACCAGCTCATGAAAAATGTAATTTACTATATCGCGTACCTAAATTTTTTCCAATATTTTTTCATAATTTTTCTGGATACGATTGTCATTTGTTTATAAAAGAGTTATCCGATTTTGATGGACAAATAAATGTTATTCCTCTGAATAAGGAGCTATATGTGTCATTATCGAAGAGAATTTTCGTTGATGAAAAGAATACAATAGAATTGAGATTTCTAGACTCAAATAGATTCATGCAGTCTAGTTTAGATTCTTTAGCAAAAAATTTGACAAATGATATGTTAAAAATAGTTCGGTCAGAGTTCAAGCATGATGATAAATTTAAATTGCTGACAAGAAAAGGAGTATTCTCATATGAGTATATCAATTCATGGGAGTGATTACATAAAACAAGTTTACCAGCACAAGAAGATTTTAGCAGTAAATTGACAAATAGTGAATGTAATAATGAAGATTATAATCATGCGCGAAAGGTTTGGCGTAAATTTGAATGTAAAAATCTTTGGGATTATTTATTATTATATTTGAAGACGGATGTACTACTTTTAGCTGATGTATTTGAAAATTTTAGAAAAGTTTGCAAAAGTATTTACTCACTCGATCCTTGTCAATATTATACTGCTCCAGGATTATCATGGGATGCAATGTTAAAGGAAACAAAAATTGAGCTCGAATTATTGACAGATATTAATATACACAGTTTCATTAAAAAAAGCATCAGAGGTGGAATTTCTCAGTGTTGTCATAGACATTCTGTAGCAAATAATAAATATATGGATGATTATGATGAACAAAAACTATCACAATATTTAATGTATGTAGATGCAAATAATTTGTATGGTTGGGCAATGTCACAAGCTCTTCCTTATGGTGATTTTAAATGGATGGAGAATAAAAATATTGATATTGAAAATATTCCTGAAGGTTCAGATACTGGTTACATATTAGAAGTTGATTTAGAATATCCTGAAGTACTACATGATATACATAATGACTTACCATTTTGTTCAGAAAATAAAATAACTTCAAATTCGAAACATGTTAAATTAATCACAGATTTAACAAACAAGAAGCAATATGTTATTCATTATAGAAATCTACAACATTGTATTAAGCATGGTCTTAAAGTTACACATATTCATAGAGTTTTGCAGTTCAAACAATCAAAATGGATGAAACGATTCATTGATTTAAATAATCATCATCGTACGCTTGCAAAAAATACATTTGATAAAAATTTTTTCAAGTTAATGAATAATGCTTCATTCGGAAAGACTATGGAAAATGTTGATAAAAGAAAAGATGTTAAAATTGTAACAAAATGGGATAATTATTTTAGGAAATTAGGAGCTAGAGCTTTGATAGCAAAACCTAATTTTCATAGCGCCACACAATTTACTGATAACATGGTTGCTATACAAATGAAACGTATGCATACTTATTATGATAAGCCAATTTACTTAGGATTTTGAGTTTTAGAATTATCAAAATTGAACATGTATAAATTACACTATGATTATATAAAACCGAAATATGGTGAAAATATTTTGATAAATTATATGGATACTGACTCTTTTATATATACTATTCAAACAGAAGATTTTTATAATGATATTGATAAATACTTTGATACTTCTAAATATGCATTCAATAATCCTTATGATATTCCATTAAAAAATAAAAAAGTGTTAGGTATGATGAAAGATGAAAATAATGGAAATATAATGACTGAATTTATAGGTTTAAGATCAAAAATGTATTCATTAAGTGTTAAAGATTCAAAAGATATAAAAAAAGCAAAAGGTGTAAAAAAGACAGTTGTTGATTATTTAAGTTTAGATAATTATAGAGATTGTTTGTATAAAAAGAAATTATTTTATAGTAATAATATGTATGTATTTAGATCTAAGATTCATAATATTTATACACAAATAATTAATAAAGTAGCTTTAAGTTTTTCTGATGATAAAAGATTTATAAGAGAAAATGGGATAAGTACATATGCTTGGGGGCATTTTAGGATTAATATGGATATAAATTAAAATAAATGTTTTTTTAAAAATTTTGTTAAATAAATTTATTATTACTAAAAAATAATAATACATGTTTTATTTTTTCTTTCTTTCTTTACAATTCAAGTACAAGATTTTCTTTTGTAAACTCTTCATTAACAAAATTTCTTAAAACTAATACACTCTGTAAAGCGGAAAGTCCACTATGGGTTGGACATCTTAGCGTGTACGGATATTTATCACGAATTTTTTGTAAATTTGATGCTCCCAAATCATCCAGATCATAGACTGTATAGTTATCACCCAAAATATTATATAACCAGGATTTTTTTTCACTACCTTTAACGTATACTGATTTATTTTCTAAATGTGTGCGTAAAAACTGCTTAACGCTCTCAGAATCAATTGTTCCTTCATTCCATGTAAGACCGTGATGATTATTGAATAACCACTTTGCTTGGTTTTGTTGTTTTTTAGGTAAAAGTTCAAAAGGATATGGTGGTTTTATTATAAAAAGTTGAAACTCTTGCAAATTATATGACACTGCCAGTTCTTTCACTATAAAATTATTTTTAACCCCGCGAAATCCTTGAACGTCAATGATTACATTTTTATTTTCCTTTTTTTATAAATTTAAAACAAATTTCAAGTTTCTAGTGTGAAATACTTTAAGATACTAAAAGCTTTTAATGTTTGCAACATAAATTTATATCTGCTTTCTGACTTCACTTGTAAGTGGATTGTATTCTATAATACGATCATGTAGAAGTAAGCAATATGCATTTGTTTTGTCTGGAATTTGAACTGAAGTTTTAAATTCAATTTTAATATCTACTGGACCTGTTTTAATTGTTTCATTCTGATGTGAACAATCGATAATTGCTATAGGAGCTTTATCTTTATATTCTGATAAATTTAGTAACGGTTGAGGTTGTATTCCATAATATGATTTCTGAAACATAGCATACATTTCATAAAGCAGCGCATATCGATTGGTCAAATTTAATATTTAGATCACTGTAAGGGTATGTTTCTGAATTTAACCTTTATGTGACTGAATATTTTTTTTCACGTTGTTGACTGAATGGGTACAGGTGTACCTCCATATATTTTATATGGGGATTTATCAAAAAAACTTTTGTTTTACATGTATTTTTTTTATTTTTTCAAATTTTTTTTCTTAAGCTCTAAATATGTACTAAGCAGTTTATTTTTATTCTAATGAAGCGTTTTTTAAAATTCTATTAGTTTTTTTTACTAAATAATTCACATCTAATGCAAAAAAGTCAGTGTAAATTCCTTTGTTCTTTTTTTGGTTTTTTCCTAATTACCTTCATATTGTAAGTGTAGTTTTTTAACTAAAGAGGTAAAATAAGGAACGGAGCAACAAGCCAACATTGGTGAACGTACGGTGTTGGATTTGTTGATCAAATATCGAGAATCTGGAAGAAATATCGCAGCAAATAATTTTTTTTACATCTTTTCAATTGGCGCACGTTTTTCACAAAAAGTTAAAAATATCACCTAATTCCAAAGGCTGTAGCTTCTGAACCAAGGCAGATAAAGTCATACCGTGAGAAACTAATTTGTAGAAAAAGAATTGTGCTTTTTATTTATTGTAAAAAAAAGTGTAATAATAATGAGCTTTTTCGAGAAATCACCCGGTTTTTCCAAAAATTTAGGTGAAAAATTGCAAATAAAATGATCGCTAATAACTTCTAGGGTAAGGGGGATGAAGAGATGTTAGTTCAAAGGGCAAATAGTTCCATTTTTTCAAATAACGTATCATTGCTATACAATAAGCGAAAACGAAAATACAGGTTGTTTTACAAAAAAAGTCGAAAAAATCGTTAACCCTCCGTACCCCGCAAACCACTTTGAAGTTGACCACCACCACCCCCCCTACTAGTACGAATTTTGGTTTGTCTCGATGAGACCTATCACTGGTATCAGTGGTATCAACCCAAAGCAAACCAAACGGGGCACTCTGTATACAATATACTATGGTACAGGTGTACCTATCCCGTCCGCTAAGGGTGTAAAAAAAAATTTGCCGAAAAATTTGATGAAAAAAAAATGGTGGGGTTTTCAAATTTTCAGCAAACCTTTGGCTCGATAAATTATTGAATGTGACGAAATCTCAACTCTCTATCAGTTTTTGGACGCGAAAAATCTCTGTTTTAAAATGCAAAAGGTACACCTGTACCCATCCCGTCACATAAAGGTTAAATAAACTTTTATATCTGTTAAATTGCAATGATCAAATACGGTATTATCTTTAGCTTTCTCATCATTTTTATTTGTTTGAAGTGTAAATATAACAAATCTAGGCTAAACATGATGAGTTGTACTTGTTGGTAACGTAGGATGTTCATACAATTCCCAACTTCGAAAAGGAACCTCAATTGATTTTCCATCATTAATTATTTTTAATAATTTAAGACGATAATCATCAGCGACATTGATATGAGGAACTCTCCATAAAATTTTATGAATTTGAATGCTTAATTCTTTTGTAGTTTATACTACATTATTATCAGATCTGGTACGAATAAATACAAGTTCATGACGAGCATTTGCAATAATCTTTGTATAATCTTCAGCAAAACCTAAAAGCATTTTCAAGGGAATGCAAAAGTTGAAGAAATTCTCTAATTTTATTGGTGAATCTGGAGACCAGCCCGCATTATATCACATTTTGCTTTGATTACTATTTAATGAAATGTAATTTTTCAAAGTAGTTGTTGCACCAACATTTCTGCAGCGATCAATTTCGACTCCATTCAATTCATAACGAATTTCTTCAAATAGATACGCCATACAATTATTATTTAGTAGTGCATGACCAGCATCTAGTTTTTTACCATCAGGTGCGGTTAAAGCACCCTCAATATATAGAAAACTTTCGCTAGGTAACAAAATTAAATCTTGATTTTGAACAGAAATTCTGATTTCATCACTATTTTTAAAAGACAGTAGAAATGGTGAATAATTATGATATTCCTTTTTAGAAATGCTTTCATCAAAACTTGGATGTTTGGTGATATCAAGTATTTCACTCATGTTTTTAATGTAAATCCAAGCGATTTTAAAAATGTTTTATTAATATTTGTTAGTGTGGAAGATTTAACTGGTAATGTCAATCGTTTAGATGTTACTGGATGACTACTAGAAGTATCTTTATCTGTATGACTTTTATCCTTATTATTATACAACAACATATCTATATTGGTTTTAAATGAAATCTTATTGTAATAGTTTCACCCCTAAAATTAATCAAATCACCGTCTTGATCAACAATTTTCACTTCTATTGAACTGATTCGTTTAGTGTTCACAGGTAAATAAATAACATTTCTGGGAACTTCTATTATTTTATACCCAGGACCAACATCTGGAGAAAATTCATGTAAAGTATGTACCCTATGATTATTTATGTATGATCCTGTGATTAAATTACATTCTATACGAATAACGTTAACCTTTATAATATTTACAGGTAAATCTGATATATGTGTTTTTTCACTTGGCGATAGTTTCACTCGATTAAATCCTAAGAGTTGACCGATAGATCGCTCTTTATCAAAGAAGATTTCTTGATTACTTCTAATTTCCGTTTTGAGTGTGTTGTTGTTTGCTCTAATTTTGAGTGTATACTCGTTTTCTTTTTTTCCCAATTCTTTTTGCACGTGATGTGCGATATCATCGACTTCGTAAGATCCTACAGGTATCTCAATAATTTCATCTCCTATATAAAATAAATTATTACTTATGTCAACGTTTGGAATTGAATTATATGTATGTCTGAAAGTCAATCAAACCACAAGCATAATCTGTAGATAATTCTAATGGAGGAAAATATTCTGATTTAAGTATGGATGTATTCCCAGATAATGTAAGCGTTATCGATATGATGAATAAAAGTAGAATAATGATAAATATACTATATAAATGTCCTATATATATAAAATTGAAATGAAAAACTGATTTTTTTTTCTAGGTTTTATATATTCATTATCATTTATCAATACAATCATTTAAAAATTTTAAACATAAATGTCCACAAATGAATGAATTAAAATCTTGTTGTCTATTATAATTATATCTTATATTAGAACCTAAATATTTTATAACTTCTTCAGGAGGTTGTAAATTCCCAAAACTATCAAAATATTCAACTTTATTATTATTTTTATAATATGCTACCCAATGAGTACCTGGTCTAGATGATGTATCTAAATTTATAATTCCACATTCCTTATAAAGTGGATTTTTTGGTAATTCATCACGCATAAAGACACCTCTAAAATATGGTATATTCTTAGAAAATGTTTGTATATCGATCTCATTAAGTGGTCTATTGGGTAGCTGTTTTAAAAATTTTTTGTTTTTGGTGATAGGAAAAGACCTAATCCCTGTTTGTATGGTTTCAAATGAAGTCCTTTCCCCATAGCGACAGCTTCCATTTGCTTATTATGCCTTATACTTTCTGCCAGTTCTGCTTTTGCATTTTTAGCAGCATTGACAGCTTTAGCAATTTGTGATACTTCACCTGTTAGTGTTCCGATTGCAGACAATCCTGCAAATATTGGTAAAAGTGGTAATATTCCACCTATTTTCGGTATTACTCTTGGTACTTCAATTTTAGATTTTTTTCCCTTTACAATATTTTTTGCTGCTTTTAAAGCTAAATTTATAGCACTTGATAGATTTTCTGGTTTTTCGTTTTTTATAATTGACTTTACACCTTGTAAAGTCTTCCTAAATAATCTTTTATCAGATGTATTTTTTCTGCTTTTACGCTTTTTTTGCTTTTTATAACACCCCATTCCCCATTTATCATATAAAACATTTAACTTATACAAATCAAAGATTAGTTACAAATATGAAATACATAAAGCAACATAAAAAACTTGATGTTAAGAACTATGATTTGGAAAATGTATCAACAGAACAAAAAAGAAAACATAGTACTTTGTTACCAAATAATATAAGGGCTCTCATTGTAGGTCCATCAAATTGTGGAAAAACAAATGTAATTATTAGTTTACTTGAGCATCCAAATGGACTTAAATTTGAAAATGTATATTTCTATTCAAAGTCATTACATCAACCGAAATATGAATATTTAAAACGTATCCTAACACCAATTAAAGGTTTAGGTTTTCATACATTTTCAGAAAATAATGAAGTTTTATCACCCGAAGAGGCTAAAAGAAATTCTATTTTTATTTTTGATGATGTATCTTGTGAAAAGCAAAACAATATGCGATCTTATTTCTGTATGGGGCGCCATAAGGATATAGATAGCTTTTATTTATGTCAAACATATACGCATATACCAAAACATCTAATTAGAGATAATGCTAATTTCATAATATTATTTAAACAAGATGAAATGAATCTAAAACATATACAGGGTGATTCCGTTACGGTGTCCGACCGGGAAACTACGGATAGGTCTTGGCGAGGGGAACAAAAAATCGTATTGGTGGGGGGGGGGGGGAAATCTCAACGGTTTAGGAGTTAGAGGGGGTTAAAGATTTTTGGTACTTTTTTCATATTTTACCCGCACGCTAGGCTCACCAACTCTTTTACATAATTGTGAAGGACTCCTGTGCCTTTCCATCAACATCTTACCTGCTGCTGTGTATCCGACCATTCAGAAGTTATAAGGCCTCAAAACCATAATTTTGTCATTTTTTCACAGATTTTTGGACTTTAACCCTGCTTTACTCAAAAAAGGCTTAAATTAACCCTCATTTTTTATTGCAGAAAATGAAGGCCTAATACATCGATTTGCTATCTTCATTTTTTTCAAAAAATGTATAGTTTTCGACATATTTGCACTTGAAAACTATCATTCCAAGCACCTATTTTCAATTTACACTGTAATAAAAGCACGTGTCCAATAATATAATGAATTTCAGACTAATAATTTCAGATTTTTTAAGAGGTCTTCCTCAATATCTCGAAAAATCTGAAGAAGAAATTGAGAAAAAAATCAAAAATGAAGTTAAAAAGGAACAAGTGTCAGTTTCTCTATATAAAGCAAAATCTGAAATTGATGAAATGAGCACATTTGAAAAAGATATGTTTCAAAATTTCCTATATTCAAATCAACACCAGTAACTGCAGATACTACTTTTAAGACCCCAGATAACACAATCCTTCAAAGTACTCCCATACAAAAATTACGACGATGCGATCGCTTGAAAAATCTTTAGATGAAGATACCTCATTAAATTCGTATTATATGAATGAATATACAAAAGGTTTTGGTATTGATAAAGCTTATGGACCCAAGTATAATAAAGAAAAAAATAGCTTTGAACTCGGTCGGAGTGATTTAAAATTTAATGATAATACTGTAAATATTGATGGTAAACATTATAATGCTACTAGAGGTCTTTATGAACTTATTTTTATGAAAAATTCTTCTTTATATAATATTAATGATCTTCAGAATTATCGTGAAATATTAATTCAAACAAATGTTCACAGAAAAGATGTATTTGATGATAAAAGTCATATCAAAGGTAATGCAGGTAGCAAATATATAAATATTATTAAAAAATTAGTTGATACAAAAAAGCAAGGACAGGGATTAATGCTTTTAAACAATAAAAAGTCTAATTATATATATTGGGATGATCCTAATGAATTGGTTGATAGATTAAGATTGCTTATTGCATCAGAGCAAGCAGGTCATACTAATCATAATAATGAAATTATTTCAATAATAGAAGAGTTAAAAGAAGCCAATATTATTATTTAAACTATCATTGAACTTTTTCAATTTACATTACTATAATGAGTGCTGACAAATTCGGACGTTTTGTTAGTAATCGAACTACTCATCAAGTTATCGGCGAACGAGGCCCACAAGGACCACCAGGAATAGGTTTCTCACTTACACCAGATAGTCATTTTGATATTAATTTTAAAAGTCTAAAAAATGTTGCAAATCCTATAAATCCTCAAGATGCGGTTACAAAGCATTTTCTTGAAGAACAAATAAATAATTTGACTATTGAAATAATAAAAAAATTGGAGAATACATTTAAAGAAAATATACGAAATCTTAAAGAAGATACTGAAAAAACCATCAAACAAATTACAAATGAAATGAATTCTAATATGCATAAATTTTTTATGATATATAATGATAAACTTGAACGAATTAACAATGATATGTTAAAAACATGTACCTACATACAAAACAACTTAATTCTATATATATAACAATAATATACAAAGTTTTAAATAAATCCTGATATTTGATTGAAAAATGAGTAAGAAACAACTTGTTGAAGAACTGCATAAATCAGCACGAAAAAGATTTAATCGAAGAAAAGTAATTACAAAAGGAATAGATGATCTTTGGCAAATAGATTTAGTTGAAATGGGTGCATATTCTGCAAATAACAAAGGTTATCGTTTTCTATTAACTGTAATTGATGTATTTTCTAAATTTGCGTGGGCTATTCCTGTAAAAACAAAAAGTGGTCCTGATGTAACTAAAGCAATGGAAAGTATTTTTAAATCTTCAAATAGAATACCCAAGAATATACAAAGTGATCTTGGAAAAGAATTTTACAATAAACACTTTCAAGATTTGATGAAAAAGAATCATATAAATCATTATTCTACGTATAGCACTTTGAAAGCTTCAATTGTTGAACGTTTTAATAGAACTTTAAAAGCTTTAATGTGGAAACAATTTAGTTTTAAAGGAACATATAAATGGATTGATGACGTTCAAAAACTGGTTGAAAGTTATAACAATACAAAACATCGTACTATTAAAATGCGCCCTCGAGATGTTAATTCATTTAATGAAAAATCGCTGCTAAAAACTGTATATAGTAATTTGAAAGTTTTTCCTAGTTCAAAGTTCAAAATTGGTGATTCTATTCGTATAAGTAAACATAAACACGTTTTTGAAAAGGGATATACACCAAATTGGACGACTGAAATTTTCAAAATTAAAAGCATAAAAAATACGAATCCAGTAACATATTATTTAGAGGACTATAAGGGTGATCCAATTAAAGGAGGTTTTTATGAAAAGGAACTTTTAAAATCAAAATATCCACACATTTATTTAATAGAAAAAGTTTTGAGAAAAAAAGGAGATAAAGTTTTTGTAAAATGGTTAGGATTTTCAAATGAGCATAACTCATAGATAAGTAAAACAGAATTATTGTAAATTAAAATATATTTATACTTTATTTAATTGATTATTTTCCAATAAACAACTGTTTAAACTACAATATGCATAGTTTTCATTTAAAAATCTACTGTAAAAGGTAATAAGTTTTAGCACCCTACTTTCAATTCGATTTACATCACAACTTTCACATGTATCTGGTCCAGATGTAGTACTGGCCTTAGACCAAGGACAGCTTATATAGTGTATTCCATGAATTGATTTAACCCTTTCCATAATGTAATATGGTGTTAAAAATGTTGCGTCACGCAAAAGTTGTTCTCGATGCTCATCCAATAAAATATGATCAAATTTTTTTATTAGATCTTCGTAAATCATTTTTTTCTTATTTAAATATATAACTAGACACTTTCAAAGTTAATTAATGACTAAAATAAATTATTATTTTTTGAATAATATATAGACGAATTTAAAAATATTTTTTTATGAAATTTGCATTTTGTAGACTTGTTTCACATTCCTAGCATCAATATATTCAACATTAGTTTTGTAATTAGGATCTTGAATTTTAACTAATAAATTTAAGATTTTTTTATTTACTTTTTCATTAAAATTCAAATTTTCAGAAACAAGAGCGTTTTTATTTTATTTTATTTTTTTTGTTTCAAACATATAAAAAATTTTTATTTTGGAAAATTTAAAAGAAATTGTTGACCATTTTGACTTTCATCATTTTGAAAAGACTTGAATATTTCTAATCTAAAAGATTTTCCCATTTCTCCAAAATTCTTAATATAAAGTTGACTTGTATTTAATCTTTCAATTTCTGTATTAGAAAATGAATTATATCTTGCTGGTAAGAATATATTGAAGTCTTCTAATTCTAATAATAATCGTTCTCCATATTTTGTTACAATGCGTCTACATCCGACGATTAAATAATTTTTTTTCATATTCCATTTTCTTTAAATTCATTAGTGGTTTAAAAGTATTAGAATTGAACTTCTCAATAATATCTATATCTTCATACTGGTTTTCTGCATTGGAATCACCGCTACTCTGGTTTTCTTTATAAAATCCAAATTCCATTTTTCTTTTTTTCTTCACACTTTTTTTTATCAAAAATTTTTGTAAGGTGTATGAATTTCTAGTTTTTCTATATAACACACTATTATTGAATCTAAATGTGCTTTTTTAGAATATTTCACAAGCTTAGGTATATTTACTTTTTTTCTAAGCGGCCAGTCGAAAACAAAAGAACTAATAAAGTGTAGAAAGAAATATGTGTTTTCCAATCTGATTCTTAACAGCGGTTTTTGTAACTCCTCTTTCCACCTTTTAAGATTAATAATATGATGATTCCAAAGATTATATGCTGCTATTTCAAATAAACTCTGAGGTTGTATTGTGAAATTAAAACTACCTTTAACTGCTGTTTGAATTGATATTCCTGTTGATATACTTTCACAATCCTCTAAAAACTCTTTATCGAATTTAAAACTAGATGCTGTTATTTCAAATAATCTTTGACGTTGTGTTTGAGCTGATATTAATGTTGTTTCACTATCACAATCCGCAAAAACCTCTCTATCAAATTCAAAATTCATACTGTAGTCAAAACTGTTTTTTCCAAGGTATTTATATCCTGAATATCATATTCACCCAAAATATTTTCTCGATAAGAAACCGCAAAATTCTAAGAAATCAATAAAATTCTAGATAAGACCACAAAATTCCAAGAAATTAACGAGATAACAAAATTCCAAGAAAACAATAAAATTCTAATTCTAGATAAGACCACAAAATTCCGAGAAATTAACGAGATAACAACATTTCTCAGAAATCAAACACAAAATTACAAAAAACCAACGAAATAACAAAATTCCAAGAAACTAAACGAGATAACAAAATTTCTCAGAAAAACCAATAATTTCCAGATAAAACCAGTCTCATCTAGCTCAGCTTCTTTACACACCTCCCCCCGGCAGAATCTACCATTTTGCCTTAAAAGTTTTAAACCACGGCGAAAAGCTTCGAAGCCTCAAACCCACGCAACACGCCACCACAATGATTATAGATTTACACAATAGATATTTCGCATAGTACATTTGTATTTTCACTCTATTTCATTAAAGGCCCCTAAACGAAACCTTCTTGTCTGTCCTATCTGGCGAGCAAAAATAGAACTAACGTTTTAAAATTCAAACTTAAAAAAAATGATCGAGTGATTTTTTTTATTATCCATTCGCTCATGCTCTTGCTATTTTTTTTTTTTTTGTGTATAACCAAATCAAACCAGTTTCCAGTATAACTTTGTGTATACCTTTATTTATATAATATATATATATACATATATAAGTATATGTACATATTTTTGCATGTACACAAATGCGTGTTTACCGTCTGTGCACATTTCATTTAATATTTCTTTTTTTTTTTTTTTTTTGAAATTTGTTTCATCGGTTTAGTATAATATAATATTTTTTATTTTTTCATCCATAGAATATCAATATGTATGTACATACATTATGTATGCAAATATATTGTATTGTATAGGAATATGAATTAGAATTTGTTTTCTGATTATTGAATGCATGATAATATGAAAATTTACCCAAATATTTTTATTTTTTTTATAGTTTTTGAAGCTATGAGAAATTTTACTGAAATCCAGAATCCAGATCCCGTTTTTTTTTGTTTTTATTTTATGTAACTATATATATTTTTTTTTTAATTGAAAAAGGGAATTAAGATATTTTGTTTTCAATTCAAGTAGGTACCTAATTAACAACATTACAATACACATTTAATTTTATATACATTTTATTTACCCATATTTATATTTTAAAATGTTATATAATGTGAGGTAGTTAGATATGTTGGACTCTACAAATTTTGATCAATTAGGTGTACCTATAAAATTTTATTTAAACCTTGCAGCCGGGAGATGATCACAGTCATTATTAGAAAATTAGAAAATCGCTAATTCTTGCAAAGTGTTAACATTATAATGTACGTGCAATGTGCATTATAATATACAGTAGCGGTCATGAAAGTCGCCTAACTAATAATTTCTAAAAACTTTTCTCGATACTATCTTTAAATTTTGGTGGGGATGGATGATGGTTTGTTTTTTAACTAAGTATGTGTGTTTTTTAAGGTATATTTTCTATAAGAAAAGAAAAACCATACATGATTCTGTAATACAGCTTAATAAATAAATTATTTTTAGAAAAATGAAAATTATTTAAGTCATGCGTTTTTTCCGCAACTGTATAAACTACAATCTGCATATACAAAAATACATACTTGTATATGCTAAATAGGAAAAATACAAAATTGAGAAAAAAACAGTGACTTCAAGTTTACAATAAATTTTGTATTTAGGTACGAAGCAACAACAAAATTCAAATACGGTATTATAAAAAAATTGTAAATTTGGTTGGGTACTTGAAAAATGAAAAATAAAAACAACAATTATTTTTTTATATGTGGGTTGTTTTTGTTTATATTAATTATAAATTTTCATATAGTACAACATCAACAAAAAAATTGTATGATGATGTCATGCACATTTACTCCGTCCTCATTTTCCATATAAAATTGTCTAATTATAGTTTTGAGGATTTTTGTGTATGTTAAATTTTTTTTTTATTGCAAAAACGGTCATAACGTGTTTTTAAATCTAATGTTCTAAGCGATTCCTTCTTGTCTGTCCGCTCTATGAACAGATTTAGAACTAAAAACTTATTTTTCAACAGCTTTTCTGTTCTGGAATATCTACTTCTTATTAATTATCTTTGGCCACCACCCACAAATCACAAAAGCTTCCACCACATGTCACAACCAAAAAGTTCAAAAGCTCCCAAAGCAAACCACACGTCACAACCAAAAAGCTCAAAGCTTATGACGTCATCCAAAAAAGCTGTGCACAAAACCCGTCCCTGGTCTAGAATCGCTATATCTATACTACTGTGGTCCGTCATACCTACATAACTGACAGGTAAAACAAATCCTAAAAGACTCAAAAAGGATCTAAAACGGATGTTCCTATAGGAGTTATACCAGAAGAAAATTTCAGGAAAAACAAATACTGATAAAGGAATCCTCCAATCCTTTGCGCTAGGGGGCAATGTCCGCTCCACCCATCGTTAAGGGATACAAATCACAACACCAGTTTTACTTGAGCTAATTTATTTCATATTTTATTATGTTCATTGATATCTATATATATAAAACTGAAATGTCCGTTCGTGTGTAGCCAATTTACTCGCGAACCCCTCGACGGATTTTGATGAAATTTTGTGTGTGTGTTGCTTATATTGTGAGGAAGGTTTTAGGCATAGTTTGATTTATTTACGGTGGTTGGTGTTGTTCAAAATTGAAGAAATTTGGAAATACATGAATTTTTGTATTGAATGTCATTTAGAATATCGCATATACATTGAAAAAAAAATTTTTTAACGAAGCAGGCGTATAAATAAAAAATCAATTTAATTTGACTGCCTTTTTTACTTTGTGTCAAACTGATACATTTGCAAAAACATTGCTATACTCCGAAATACCACAATATTACACTTGGAATAAGTCTTCGAAAGTTTTCCAATGACGCAAACAAGGAAAACCAGTTGAAGGTCATCCAAATGTGTTTTCAACAGATGCTTTAGGACGAATTTACACAATTCATCCCAACAATACTGAATGTTTTTACTTGCGTTTGTTGTTGATTAACGTTCGTGGACCAATATCATTTCAAAACTTAAGAACGATTGATGGCCGATTGTCTACAACGTACCGTGAAGCATGTCAACGATTGCATTTACTTGAGCATGACACGCATTGGGATTTTACACTTGCCGACGCCGACTTTAGCTCATTCGTATCAAATACGAACATTATTTTAAATAATAATATCAACATGTTTCCCATCAAATCCACTAGAATTGTGGATGAAATATCGAGATTACATGACAGATGATATTTTACATAGAATGCGTCGCACCACTTCAAATGTAGAATTACTTATCACAATGGACATGTATAATGAAGCATTGATTATGATTGAAGACATGTGTTTAGCGATCGCAAATAAAGCATTAACTCAATTAGGCATGATATCGCCAGATCTTCCATGCACGACATATTTAATCAAGATTTCAAACATGAAAAACAATTTGATTGTAATGAATTGAGAACATTTGTACAAACAAATACTAAAAAATTGAATAATCAACAAAAACATGCCTACGATTCAATCATGCAAGTTGTTAACCACAAAACAGGCTCATTGTTGCCATTGTCGGATTTAAGCTATCTATTTCTGCAAATATATTTCATTGGCAACTCAAATGATGAAGTAAATCAACGCTGTGCAATTGGTTCCAACACAAGAAGAGAATTAGTTGAACAACTACAAAATTTATTTAATCAGCAAAACGAATTGGTTCGATTGTTTCAAACAGCACTTGATCGAATGCCGTCAAACTCATCCCGCCACCTACCCGAATGGGCAGAACAACGTCTGCCGGGCCCGCTAGTTATTTATAATTCTCGTTGTTTCTTTGTTTTATTTTATTAATGCAGCCTTTAATAAAAATATTAATTGCTGGTACAAATATCCTACTATATATATCTAGTTACCAAATAGATGAATAAAAATTAATACGAGGTAAAAACAAAAAATATAAAAATTTGATTGCAACACACAATAAGAAGGATAGATTAAATTCATTCGAATGAGAGCAAAATATGTAGATACGAGCTAACTAAGCAACAACAAAAAAGATTTCCAAATAATCTGTCATTCCTTTGCTTTGTTGCAACCTTAATTCCTATTTCCATTTCAAGAATACATTGACTCTTACATGCTAGAAGTTAAAGTCCTAAGATAAAGCCTATGTTCATTTCATATTATAATTTACATTTTATAATTCTTTTTACTTGAATCATTGTACAACTTTGTGTTTATTTCTAATTTAATTCCAGATTCATTTCTAATTACGCATAGTTATTTTTATTGACCTTATAAGAACTCTTATTATACCTTAGTCGTGCGACATATATAAGAATTTTTTTTTTTTTTTATATATTTCAAATAAATTCTCTAATTACTTCCAAGATCAATTCTGCCGTACAAAGGACAATCGCGTCAATTACATTTTCACTCATTTTGACTTAGATATATTTATGATATAATATATAGTTATACATATGAACTAGTGGAAAAATTAAATTATATATATAATATATAATATATAGACATATTTTTTAATAGAGAATTTTTCCTTCAGTTCATATATATAACTATATATTATATCATAAACATATTTAACTCAAAATGAGTGAAAATGTAATTGACGCGATTGTCCTTTGTACGGCAGAATTATACCAAAAGAGTAAAAAAAAATTCTCACACATGAACGCACTTATTCTTACTAAAACCTATCTTAAATATTTTCACAAAAAAAATATCGATAAATCTGCCTAATAAAAAAAGATGTGTACGAACTCAATTTTGACTCTCTATTGAAGGCCTAGGCCCATCGACATACCGAAAAACAAAAAAAAAACTCACATGGTCGAACATCATTAAATACACTGTATGTAAAAAAACTTATCATATGTTTCACTTTATTTATGAGAAAAATTTATGGTAGTAAATGCGCGGTAAAATTATTAATTCTCATTACCTAATGCATGGGTATATAAATCATCATTATATACTACCAAATATTCGTTATATTATTTGCTGAATAGTATACTCTGAGTATGATAGGTATGGGAGTTGTCACGGTGTGCGTGAACTTGAAATTTTTGTATAATTACATTATGTAAATGATCTAATTCAATTTATATGGATCAAGAAAATCATTCGCCCTGTGCCTCACAAACACGAGAAAAAAAAAACACAAAAAATTCGTGATGGTGAGGCAAGTGACTCGTGTGTAAACAGAAAAAAAAAAATGTTAAGGCCAACTATTAGTTCTGTATTAGATATCAAAAAAAATTATTTCAATAATATATATCTGGCAGATACCCCGTCGCAAACGATAGACCCTGGGTGTACCAAGTCTATGTGACTTAGGTGGTTTACCAGTTGTAGGAGATTTGAATATCAATGTTTAGAAGTAGTAAATAAGAACAGTGAACGGCATGACATTCGGTGGCGTATTGGTTATCGCACTATCCCGGCAAGATAGAGGACTGTGGTTCGATTCCCAGTCGAGTTGTCGAATGTCGTTTTTTCTGTTCTTAGCTACTACAATTTCAGAAGTACGATAAATAATCCAGGCAGTTCGGCATTTGAAAGATGTGTTGTCATACGGAAGGTTTCTGATTATATGATTGATAGACATCTGGGGTATATGTGTCATAGGAAAGCTTTCGGTTATGATAGACATCTGGGGCAGATGGGCTGTCAGGTTGGCCGAACTGTAGGAGATTCGAATATCAATGTCTAGAAGTAGTAAATAAGAACAGTGAATGGCATGACATTCGGTGGCGCATTGGTAAGCGCACTATCCCGTCAAGATAGAGGACTGTGGTTCGATTCCCAGTCGAGTCGAATGTCGTTTTTTCTGTTCTTAGCTACTACACAGTATAGGTAAATATTAAATAGCCTGACTATATCAAGTTTTTATGTAAAATAATATTTCCCGTGTAAAGAAGACGCTCCTGGGTATACCAAAAACGTTCTGACAAACGTGAAATATAACTCACATATCAAGTTGGAAGTTAAATAATCAAATTATACCGTAAGGAAGATACAATTCAAATATATGGCCAAATACCAAAAAAATATAGATCAAAGAAAATTGAAACCGAAACTCGATTCGAAAGAACAGTACCAATATAAAATAAATCGGAATGGATGGATATTCAACAATATCAATTAAGTATCAAAAAATACTGATTTGAAGAAAATTAAGTATTTAAAAATACTGACTGAATTGTAAAATCAGAATCATTCGAAGTATTCAAAAATACTGATTAAATTCAAGAATATAAAAAGTATTCAAATATACTGAACAATTTGTCCACAGAAATCTACTAATAAAAATTGGCTGGCAATAGCGTCGCAACAGAATCTCAACATTACATCGATCAAGATTTCTGGACATACGATTTCGCCGACGCGAATACAGAATCAAGAAAAATATACATAGTATTTACACAGTGAAACTTTAAATCGAACTAAACTTGAAAACCGGGTGATTGGTGTACGGAGAGGACGCGTGGAATGGAAAATTTTCATGATTAATGTCACCATCAATCCATAAAATCCCATGTTACCGAGGAATTTAATACAGAAAAGAATGCAAGTTAGGCAAAGCTGGATTTTGCCATTTTCTTGGGAGCCATATGTAACACACCAGAGTGGGTTCCATATGAGCACAAATAAATGGCAGACACAAGATGTAGGGTGCCTGTCGTTGGGCGCCATATGTAATGTATGATGGTATTATCAAATCGTTTCATAAATAGGTCGAAGAAATACTTAGTTACTTTCAGGGATACCCCGCCGGTCGTGGAATCCAGCTGCTTCAGTCGGGGTGGGTTCTTGGGGATACCCTATTGATAGTGGTCCGTCATACTTACATAACTGACCGGTAAAACAAATCCTAAAAGACTCAAAAGGGATCTAAAACGGATGTTCCTATAGGAGTTATACCAGAAGAAAATTTCAGGAAAAACAAATACTGATAAAGGAATCCTCCAATCCTTTGCGCTAGGGGGCAATGTCCGCTCCACCCATCGTTAAGGGATACAAATCACAAGTCACAACACCAGTTTTACTTGAGCTAATTTATTTCATATTTTATTATGTTCATTGATATTATTTATAATTCTGATTGTTTCTTTGTTTTATTTCATTAATGCAGCTGTTTCATAAATTTTTGTGTTTTAATTTACTTTATATTTTATAAAATTGATTTTATTACAATTTCAGATTTATAATCATAATTTATATAATTAATAAATTTATTCCACTCAAATAGGTTATGTTTGAAAATGTCTTATATGAAATGTTCAAAACTACTTTATTATCACCTTTTTAAATACAATTTAATTTATTTAAATTTAAGATTTGTAAATTAATTCGTTTTAACAATTTTACTTTATTTAAAATAATTATATAAGAGAATGTGATATGTGGAAATATCTAAAATTATTTTAATATCGCTATTAACTGAATGTAATTCACTGATGTTATTCACTTTAGTCTTATCCAATTACCGGCTGATGTAAGAATGAAAGAATAGTTAATTTAATATGAAAATGACCTGCAACTTTATGTATGTATTATGCTATATATGTACAAAATACGACCTAACTGTTCTGTAGTTACATTTGTAATTTTTTATCATTAATAGTACAGGGTGATAGCTAATACATAATATTAATAATTTTTTAGTGAATGTAAATTGTAATGAAAATTTATAATTAATTACAATCCCTAACATACTCCCCCCGGTTAAGAGAATCTTAACCATCATATTCTATAGGTAACCTCACGAGTTTTGTACAAGGTCGATCTAATTCACCAGTAGCTGTCCGAAGCGTTACCACTCTGACTAATCCATCACGACCAGGATGTGTTTTGATTACTCGACCAATTGCCCATTTAGCTGGTAGTAAGTTTTTATCCTTGATCACAACTAAGTCGCCGATTTTCAAATTTGGCCGTATTCCTTGCCATTTTGGTCTCTGCTGCATCATGGTGAGATATTCTGTATGCCATCGCTTCCAAAAGTCTAAGTGCATATTTTGAATTAATCGCCAGCGTTCTTGCAGTGACATAGTTTTGTTTCCTGGTGTTTCTGGAAGGAGTGTAATTGGTTGTCCTATCAGAAAGTGAGATGGAGTTAAAACGTCAAGGCTGGATAAATCATCACTGGTTGGTTGGAGAGGTCTGGAGTTGAGTAATCCTTCAATTTGTACCAGTAACGTGTTCATTTCCTCATACGTTAATTTTGTATCTCCGATAGTCCGACGTAGAATTGATTTGACTGTCTTCACACCAGCCTCCCATAGCCCTCCAAAGTGAGGAGCAGCTGGTGGATTGAACTCCCATTTGATTTTACTGGATAGCAAAAATTCTGATACCTTTTCATCCTTTTCATCAACAAATGTTTTGATGGCGTCATACAAGCTATTTAAATATTTGTTCGCTCCAACGAAATTTGTTCCATTATCAGAATATAATGCAGCTGGCAACCCTCGACGTGATGAAAAACGTTTTAAACATGCTATAAATGTCT
The DNA here is from genome assembly GCA_932526495.1 of Bombylius major. NCBI lineage: Eukaryota > Metazoa > Arthropoda > Insecta > Diptera > Bombyliidae > Bombylius > Bombylius major. The sequence goes on along the minus strand of OW052044.1, from coordinate 24,768,991 downwards.
CTGAGGATAGATCTTCTGCGAGTTCTAAGTGGATAGCTCGAGTGCTGAAACAGACAAATAATGCAATGTAACCCTTAGTTGTTTTCGCACCTCGTCTTCTACGATTCAACAGAAACAAGGGACCTGCATAATAAATTCCAACACACTCAAATGCTCTGTTCAAACCAACTCGAGGTTTTGGAAGATGTGCCATCAGCTGTTGTGACGTAGTTGTTCGTTGTTTAACAAATATAATGCATTTTTTGATGATAGCCTTCACTGCATTTCTACAAGATATGATCCAGTATCGTTGACGTATAATGCTTAAAAGTAATGAAAGTCCAGCATGCAAATGTTGTTCGTGTAAATGCTTGATTAGATAAGTCACAAAGATATGATCCTTTGGAAGGATTACAGGATGTTTTGTGTTGTACGATAAGGATGAGTGGCCTAAGCGACCACCAACCCGCAATATTCCAAATTCATCAATAAATGGAGCAAGTGACGATAGACTACTTGACTGCTGATGAGAGCTTCAAAACCTTAATTTCGTGTGAGCATGATTCCGCTTGAGCCCATAAAGTTAAAATACGATACGCTTTGTCGATGTCTGTTATGGTAGGTTCATTCCTTTCAACTGGCTTAGGACTACCCCTTGAAAGTCTGGCGAATTGAAGACATCTGCAAATTATACGAAGTATTTTAGTGAATTTTGAAAATTTTTTGAATAAAATTGAAAGTATTTCATTTTCGGTGGTTGCAAAGAGGACATCCTTGTATTGAATTCGCTTTTCACTGTCTGTGCCTTGAGTTTGAACAACTGATTTGTGTCGTGATGTATACGATGACCAATCATTCGTCAACCACCTTGGCCCATTCCACCACAGACTTGATTGCAAAATTTTTGTAGGTCTCATACCGCGTGAAGCGATGTCAGCTGGATTTTGCGAGGATTCAACATAATTCCACTGTGAACGTGGAAGAACTGATAAGATAGTAGATGTTCTATTTCACACAAAGCTTTTCCATTTTCGTGGATGAGATGATAACTATGAAAGAACTACTGATGAGTCAGTCCAGGCAAAACAGTTGGTTATGTCAATCTCTAATGTTGATTGGACGAAATTCATTAGCTTTGCAAGTAATGTTGCAGCACATAATTCCAACCGAGGAATAGAAAGTTGCTTAATTGGTGATACCTTAGTCTTTGAAGCCACAATTTTCATTGAAGTTTCCCCTCTTATGTTTTCAGCTCTGCAATACATTGATGTTAATGTATCGTGGAATTCGTAGATGTTGTAGATGAACTAATTCGTCACGTAGTAATAACCATTTTTTACCAATTGCATTACAATTCTCGTCCCATTCAAACTTCTCTAGCCACAACTGTTATAGAATTATCTTAAACAATATGGTCACTGGTGAAATGAGTCCTAATGGATCAAAAACCTTGCTGGACTCAGATAAAATAGTTCGTTTTGTAGGAGTCACATTTGGCGATAAAATGATGTCGAACGAGAAACAATCTTCAGCAGGGATCCAACTCAATCCTAAAACCTTTAAGCTGTCTGGTTGTTCATCAATACTTACTGCATTATTGGCTTGATGTTCTGGATGGACATATTTCATAAATTCCTTTGAATTTGATGACCACTTCCGTAGCAGGAAACCACGTGTTCGTAGCAGTTGTGTCAACTCTTCATATAGTATTACTGCTTGATTCTCATCTTGAGCGCCACCTAAAAAGTCATCAATATAGAAATTGTTTTTTTTAATGCCTTCTCAGCTAATGGATATTGATTGGCAAATTCTATAGTTAGCTGTTTAAGTGCTCTTGTGGCCAGATATGGTGCTGCTGATGTGCCATAAGTTACTGTTGTTACTGGACACTGCCTTATAGGGGCTATGGCCAATAAACTCGGCATACCATCGAACGATTTCTGCCGAAGTTGTAGAGATGAAGAAGAAATAGAGTCAATAGTGCATTTACTCTGCGAATGTCCAGCTCTAAAAGAACGAAGACTCGCTTGTTTGGGAGCAAGGTTCTTCGACGGTCTGGACGACATAGCTGAGATAGCACTAAAAGACTTAAATAGATTCATACAAAAATCGAAATGGTTTTCAGGATAAGCCAACTCCCACATCCAAAACAAAAAGGGTATTCACAATGGGCCTTTAGGCCTCCGAGTGAAATCGTTTCTCCCGAAGCGAACAGCCCTTCATACCATACCATACCATACCATACTGTTGTTAACCATAGTTGATTCAGTGGAAGTGACTCGTGATTTCTCCAAATAATTCTCTGATATGTACGATCTTTGGGATGTACCAACACCTGTCGATACATTTTCTCGATATCACCTACCATTGCTACCTTGAAGGATCTGAATGAAAGCAGTATTGGAATAAGATCTCGTTGCACCTTGGGACCAGCGATTAACTCTTGATTGAGTGAAATGCCTGTGGATGTAGGAGATGATCCGTTGAATACAACTCGCACCTTCGTTGTGGTGCTAGTTGGCTTGAATACTGCATGCAGCATGGTGTGGAAGATACACATGCTCATGAATTGTGTGTTGTTCGTCCCTTGGTATAGGTTCCATATGACCTAACCTTTCATATTCTTCCATGAAATTCTTGTACTCGTCGTACAAGTGATGATTATTTGAGAATTTCCGTTCTAATGCATTAAAGCATGATGTAGCAACCTGAATGGATTGACCCAGTTGACCATTGTTTTGCTTGAATGGAAGTCTTACCATGTACCGATTTGTTACTGGATCAACCGTGAGAGTCTGAACAAAGAATGATTCACAATACATTTCTTTTTCAGTGAAATGCATTCGTTCATGTGGTGTTTCCTCAATTTCCCAGAATTTTCTTAGTGATGACTCAATGTCAGTGATATTGAGGTGCAATGATAACGTGTTCTCCTTGTGACCTTGTGTAGGCATTTGACCAGCAATGATGTACCCAAAAATAGTGTTTTGAAGTTGAGGAACTTCTGATGATATAATTACCTGACCATCTTGCAAAATTTTGAAGAAATGATCAGCGCCTATGATTATGTCAATTTTTTGTGTTGTTGTTGAAAGTAGGATCAGCGATGTGATGTGAGCTTTTCAAGAATGTATGCTGAGATCTCCAGTGTATTTTCCGGTGTTGTCCGTGATGATAATGTTAATGATACCTTGCCCCTTGTTGTGAGTGATTTTGTTGCTGAAAGACCTCAAACTACGATTCGCCTGACACAGTCTTCCGATATAAAACTTGCTTGTGACCCTGAATCGAGAAGAACTCTGCAGGGTTTTAGCCGTCCAGCTGGATCACAAGCGTATACTAGTGCAGTTGGTAGAATAGTGATGTCACAGTGATTATTAGTTGATGATAATGTATCCAAATGAAGTTGTGTTTTTGTAGGTTGATCTTGACTGTGTGATGATGAGGTTGTTTTGGACACGTCCTTGGAAGATTGGTTACTACATGTTTGGTACAAGTTTGGTTGATTCTTAATTGTGTTGTGTGATTCTGATTAATGACTTATTGATCCCTTGGTTGCCTGACCTTGTGTGTGAAGACTAGAGTGATGCAGTTGGTTGCAATAATGACACCTATTTTTTGAATTACATTTTTGAGCGATATGACCAGGGTTGAGACAGTTGAAACAAAGAGAATGTCTTCCGACCAGATTACGTTTGTCTGTAACAGTTAAGCCTTTATATTCTGGACATTTGAACAAATGATGATGACTAGCAGAGATTAATTTACAATATGTTACAATAAAATAAAGTAAATGTTATTTAATGCTATTTATATGATCCAATTCCAATTTAGTGGTTTGATGTTCGAAATAAAGTTGAATTACTCCATGTGCAATTCCTGTACAAAACCTTGTGGATTTTCACTTAACACATTCGTCCCCGGTTTCGGCACCAAAAAATGTTTCATAAATTTTTGTGTTTTAATTTACTTTATATTTTATAAAATTGATTTTATTACAATTTCAGATTTATAATCATAATTTATATAATTAATAAATTTATTCCACTCAAATAGGTTATGTTTGAAAATGTGTTATATGAAATATTCAAAACTACTTTATTATCACCTTTTTAAATACAATTTAATTTATTTAAATTTAAGATTTGTAAATTAATTCGTTTCAACAATTTTACTTTATTTACAAATATTTATATAAGAGAATGTGATATGTGAAAATATCTAAAATTATTTTAATATCGCTATTAACTGAATGTAATTCACTGATGTTATTCACTTTAGTCTTATCCAATTACCGGCTGATGTAAGAATGAAAGAATAGTTAATTTAATATGAAAATGACCTGCAACTTTATGTATGTATTATGCTATATAGGTACAAAATACGACCTAACTGTTCTGTAGTTACATTTGTAATTTTTTATCATTAATAGTACAGGGTGATAGCTAATACATAATATTAATAATTTTTTAGTGAATGTAAGTTGTAATGAAAATTTATAATTATTTACAATCCCTTACAGCAGCCTTTAATAAAAATATTAATTGCTGGTACAAATATCCTACTATATATATCTAGTTACCAAATAGATGAATAAAAATTAATACGAGGTAAAAACAAAAAATATAAAAATTTGATTGCAACACACAATAAGAAGGATAGATTAAATTCATTCGAATGAGAGCAAAATATGTAGATACGAGCTAACTAAGCAACAACAAAAAAGATTTCCAAATAATCTGTCATTCCTTTGCTTTGTTGCAACCTTAATTCCTATTTCCATTTCAAGAATACATTGACTCTTACATGCTAGAAGTTAAAGTCCTAAGATAAAGCCTATGTTCATTTCATATTATAATTTACATTTTATAATTCTTTTTACTTGAATCATTGTACAACTTTGTGTTTATTTCTAATTTAATTCCAGATTCATTTCTAATTACGCATAGTTATTTTTATTGACCTTATAAGAACTCTTATTATACCTTAGTCGTGCGACATATATAAGAATTTTTTTTTTTTTTATATATTTCAAATAAATTCTCTAATTACTTCCAAGATCAATTATACCAAAAGAGTAAAAAAAAATTCTCACACATGAACGCACTTATTCTTACTAAAACCTATCTTAAATATTTTCACAAAAAAAATATCGATAAATCTGCCTAATAAAAAAAGATGTGTACGAACTCAATTTTGACTCTCTATTGAAGGCCTAGGCCCATCGACATACCGAAAAACAAAAAAAAAACTCACATGGTCGAACATCATTAAATACACTGTATGTAATAAAACTTATCATATGTTTCACTTTATTTATGAGAAAAATTTATGGTAGTAAATGCGCGGTAAAATTATATATTAATTCTCATTACCTAATGCATGGGTATATAAATCATCATTATATACCACCAAATATCGTTATATTATTTGCTGAATAGTATACTCTGAGTACGATAGGTATGGGAGTTGTCACGGTGTGCGTGAACTTGAAATTTTTGTATAATTACATTATGTAAATGATCTAATTCAATTTATATGGATCACATGGTAGAATAAATTGATTTTTCTCATATAATAAATTATATGGGAATTAATCATTAATACATGAAAATATATTTTGTAGTGTATTTGAACATTATCAATTACACTGGCATACATAATGACTTAATAGGGTGTGAAAAAGTCAAATAAACTACAGCAAGAGAATATTCTAGAGAAAATATGAAATAATCTTATGTATGTATATTTCTAATAATATTATTCTCGAAGTGGCGTGATTTTTAAAATAATCCATGGGATTAATAGAAAAAATCTTTGTTCAAATTTTGAACAAAACAAGATTAAATTTTATGTTGCGCGAGTTAAATGTTTATTCAAACTTTGTAATAAAAAAAAACAAACTTAAATTTGTTTTATTTTAAACACTTTATTTAAACACTTTTTAAATTTATAAAATTTTAAGAATAGCATAGGCTATGTCTTAAGAGTAGAAAGTTTAAACTTCAACTAACTTAATGATAATTTCTTAAAAATAATTACAACTCTTATTCTGAAGTTTCTTACTTAAAATTTGTTTCTCATGGATAAAAATTCAGTTGTAATATGAGACTTTTGTTTTTCACAAAAATTACGTAAAATCAAAAGTCTCATACAATTTGTGAGAAAGAACATTTTGCAAACGCATCAAAATTAAAATATGGGAAAGTAAAATATTCTGATTTTTTAATTTGTGTTTAGGCAAAGGCTTTTCTTTACCGTTTAATATAAGGAGGTTCAAACCATCTTGACAAATGAAGCACAAATACAAAATTTGTACCTTTCAATTAATCCCTAATTTTCTCCAAGTCAGTACAAATACAATATCTGTACTAACACCCTATGTTTACCTGAAATAAAATATTTTGTATTCAAGTACTAACTTGAACACACTACAAAGAGTAAAAAGATTTGCTATAACAAGACGTGTATAAATTATATCCAAGTACAATACTTGAACATAAAATCTCCAAAATTTACAGTGCCCTTGGCAGCCTCACCAAAGGAAATAAAAAAGGCTTGAAATCACTGTAAAACAGCTACTGAATCTTTATTGAACAATTACATGCTTTTATACATAAAAATTGCTTATACATCAATATTGACCACCAATTTTTTAATCCAATATTTTGTATTGATTAATAATACATAAAAGAATAAAAATCATATCAATTGCAACACCAAATATATAAAATAGATCTATATAAAAATTATTTTCAAAGTGCATTTACCTTTAATGTACAATTACTTAATTATTTGTATTACAAAAAAATATAAACAAAAGACAGCGTCATTAAAATTATTATTAAACTTATAAATGTAAAATTTTAACTAAAGTTCATTATGCTGTAATGTAATGCTAAGTTAGCACATTCTTGTTACAGTAAAAAGTAAAAATGCAATTATAAGATATTTATAAGAACATTAACTTATGATATAAAAAATTGATGATATTGTATTAACATTCTCCTCCCCGTTGAACGGATGTTCAACTATGATTTTCTTCCTTGCTAAATTCGAAATTATGATGTTGTGGTCGCCTAGGACCAGGAGCAGGAGGGTTTTGTTGTGTTTGCTCTTTATTGGATCGAAACCGTTGTTGGATGATGTAAATGACGATGATGAGCAACATACCGAGTGTCGCATATCTTAGAGAAAAGTGGTGTATGTCATATTCATGTCCTCTCTTTTGAAGATGCTGTTGGGTTTTAAGTTCATCAATTCTTCGTTTTAATTCGGTCATGTTGTGAAGCATTATATGTTCAGGTATTGGCTTCATTTGATGTAACTCAGACGTTTGAATGTACTCAGAGATATTGGTAAATGCAATAAATGATGAACTGGATGAACTGTAGTATACATTATGAGCCTGAATCATAGTCGTTTTGTCTCGAAGTGTACTTACCAGGTGTAAGTTCTAACGTTCCTGACCCGTTTAAATTGTATTGTGTCATGTTACTACCACAGAGCACAGTGATTGTTGTTTGATTGTGTGTTACAAAAATCCAGCTATTAGTTTGGTATAAAGGTGTCCATGACTTTGGCTCCGCTTGATTTATAAATGTGCACATATGTGGAGTCGTACCTTTTGACAATATGCTAAGTTCGCATGCTGAAGTAACTGAACCTCTTCTGTGTAAAGCATGGGTGGGTTTGCACAAAATCGTATGGTCCTTAACGGTCAGGCATTTCTGTAGTTCTTGCTGTGTAATCGGATAGTAAAGATTTCGATGAAGATTAACTACGAGGTATTTAGTTGATGGTAAGATGCTGATAAAGGTGTTATTAATCTTAGCTGGAACTGGTGTTATTTGAAGTAGCTCGTACACCTCTAAGGATAGTAACGGCAGTTTTATTTTGAATATGAGCTACTTTGGTGCAACGTATCCTTCCACTACCATTAAATTGTAGATCAGTGGCAGATTGTTTTGCACTGCTGGCAGTTTGTTTGCTGGAGGTAGTTTTACTTAATAATTGCTAGTTGGTGTTGTAGTTGCTGCGGCGTCAATAGGAACGGATTGAGCTTTCCATGATGGGTGTCGATAATAACTTCTAAAAGTGCAGCTTGCATTTTCTGATAGTGGGTTGTCACTAATATAAGTTGTGTAGCTAAAGCGTTAAAGTTTTCTTCTAACATCTGATCTCTAACTTCCGATTGTAGCAGGTTCACATGTACATTTACGCGTTGAATTTGCTGTTTCATAGCTGTCTGAGATTGGTTGAAAATATTGACCGTTGAATCTACTATCGACGTCTGGTTTTTTAGCAGATCAAGCAATTGGTGTTGATTATTGTCTATGTTGTCAATTATATGAGCCATTTTTTTTGCGTACTCAGAGTCCAACACTCCAAACAGTGAGTTAGCCTCATTGCCTACAAAATCAAAAGGAGATCGTTTATATCGATTATGAAAGTGGAACAGTTCATTGCCATTTTGTATATCCTTGATTATTTCCTTGAATTGCAGTATGGTTAAGTTGCACGTTTGCATATCGCGCAATTTGAAACATATGTTTTGTAACTGTGTTACTCCTTTATTTATGTGGTTGAGTTATACAACTAATTTCCATTCGTCCATTATAAGGTTGGTCAGACCGATTCTTTCAAAATATAGTCCAGGCTGAGTTGTGAATGGCTTGATGATAGCTTGGGAATTTGCTAATGTGGGCAGAAGTGCGCAAGTTGTCAGAAGTAGTCCAATAGCAGCGTTGCCTCGATGTCGTTTGGTTTGCCGCTTTGAATCTCTTTCATTATCGTGAGTGATTGGGGTGTCGTTCTGATTACTTTCCATTTCAGTAGCTCGTCGTTTGGTGGGCAATGACGTTCCTATCGGGTCTTAATTTTCAATGGTTTCTTGTTCTATTGGCAAGGGTGCTAACCTATAAATTGGTCGTTTTAGAATAACTGATACTGTCTTCACGTTAACTACTCGAGCAAGACCATCGTTTCCCTTGAAGACTTCCACAATTCTTCCTAATGGCCATGAAAGGGCACGAATGTTATCCTCTTTTATGACAACCATCATGCCTGGTTGAATTTTAGTGACTTCTTGTTTCCATTTATGTCGATGTTGAAGCTCAGAGAGATGTTCTCGGGTCCATCTTTCCCAAAATTCTTGCTTCAGAGTAGCTACCAATTTCCATCGGTATAGCATATTACCCTTTACTGGTCGTGCATGGGCATCTACTACAGTCGTTAAGGGCTCCCCTATCAGAAAATGTCCTGGAGTTTACACTGTAAGGTCGTTTGGATCAGATGAAAGGGGCGTTAACGGACGCAAGTTTAAAATTGCTTCTATTTCCACCATTATAGTTATAAGTTCCTCGTATGTGAGAGAAGCAATCATGATACTGCGAACAAACAGATGCTTTGCCGATTTCACTGCGGCCTCCCAAAGGCCTCCAAAGTGAGGAGCTCGTGGTGGTATAAATTGGAAGTCGATATTGCTTGTTCCACAAAATTTGGTAATGAACTGATATGACCTTTCATCGTAGATTATCTCTTGCAATTCCTTCAGCTGGTTGTTGGCACCAACGAAATTCGTGGCATTGTCACAATACAACTTACGGCAGTGACCTCGTTGCCCTATAAATCGTTTTAACGCACCTATAAAAGCTTCTGTAGTAAGGTCACTGACCACCTCTATATGCACTGCTTTGGTGGAAAAACAGCAGAAGATTGCTACATAAGCCTTTGCTGGTCTGGTGCCTCTGCCTTTATTGAGTATCCAAAACGGGCCACAGAAATCTACCCCCGCGTTTACAAAGGGTCGGGCGGGTTGAACTCTATCTGCTAGTAAATTTCCCATCAGTTGTGACATAAGTTTTGGCTTTGCTTTGCAGCAGCGTACGTAATTCTGTACCACTGAGCGTGCTATGGTTTTGCCTTTGATGGCCCAGAATCGTTGTCGTGACAAGGCCAAAAGTGTTTGAGGTCCTACGTGTGAATTGCGTTGGTGTAACTCGGCGAATATCATTTTGGTGATTGAATGGCCATATGGTAGGAGTGCCGGGTGCTTTGCCTCGTATGATATGGCAGCATTTTCCAATCGACCCCCTACTCTCATAATTCAATCTTCATCTAAAAACGGGGTTAAACTTATCAATGGACTTTGAGAACCAACTGAATCGCCACGTTCCAAGTGTCGTCATAAAACTTTTCTTTTTGCACAGTCTTGAGGATTATTTTTAGAGATGCTTCCATTAATTCTACTGTTAGAGCTTCGCGTTTTGGTTTATCTTATATTTCATTTTGGACAAAGCGATAAACGTATGCAATTATTCTTTGCAGCCGAGCAAATGAGTTTTTGTGGTTAATTTTTTCCAATTGAAAATTCTGTCTATGGTATCATTTGTCTAGCGTTCCACCTATTTTCTGAATTGTACAGGAAGAGGGGGCCATAAAACCATAGGCTGTGATTCTTGAGCTTGCTAGGTGGCACTCCTCGAGAAAGACAATCGGCTGGATTTTCTTTTGATGGTACATGATGCCATTGTTCGGAGGACGATAACTCTTGAATGGTAGCGATTCTATTGGAATTACATACCCGTTGGATCAAATATCGCTCTGAGCTAAATCATTTAAAGGAAGTTCGAGTACCAAGACACATGTTTAATAGTCAAATACCAAAATCAATGCAACTACACGTATTCTGCGATGCATCGGAGCAGGCCTATGGAACAGCTATATATATACGAGCTGTATTGGCAGATGGAACCATCACTGTGCGACTTATCTGTGCAAAATCACGGCTTGCCCCATTAAAAAAGACAACACTACCCCGTCTAGAATTGTGCGCAGCCAAAACAGGTGCTGAGTTGTGTCATCGAATAAGACAAGATCTATCTTTGACAGTACCTTGTTATTACTGGTCAGATTCCATGATAGTTTTGTCCTGGATTAATTCCCCTTCAACAATATACCACACGTTTGTAGCCAATAGAATCGCTACCATTCAGGATCTATCGTCCTCTAAACAATGGCATCATGCAAACATTTTATCGCGAGGTATGGGGCTGTCGTGACACCATACGTTACTGTCTGCAGTTCAAAATATCTAAATGCTTCATGTTCATGATCCCTCCAAACGATCATTTGGTACTTTGTGGCTTCTGGGTGAATGAGAATCTGCCTATACATCTTTTCTATATCTTCCGTGAATACACACTTAGGCAAACGAAATAGTAATAAGATTGAGAACAAATCACTTTGAATTTTGAATTTGAATCACTTTTTGTCATTAAGAGACACGTTTGATGATGTTTTGGCCGATGCGTTGAAGACCACTCGCAATTTGGTCGTAGTACTGTCAGGTTTCAATACACAATGGTGTGGTAAAAAATAACTCGAGCTTGGAATATCATTGCTTGAAATTTCGAGCATATGATTTAGTTTTAAATATTTATCTATGAATTCTTTATATTGCTTTTTTAAGGTATTGCTTTTTCTCGTCTAAATTTCTTCTCCATTGCTTTTAAACGAGCAATAGCCATGTCTTGCGATATTCCTAAGACTTCTGGGCTGCGAGCAAAGGGTAGTCTTACCACAAACCGTCCTGTTTTTTCCCTTTGAACTGTTTCATTAAAAAATGCCTCACATTTTTGGTGATCCTTGCCGAAGAGTTTTAAATGCTTTTCTGGTTCTTCTAAGGTCCAAAATTTCTCAATTTGATCATTGAGTTTAGTTTCTTCACAGGTGCAGATGCCACAGATATTATTTTGTTCTCTTTCGTGTGCTACTGAGCCAGATACAACCCATCCAAATACAGTATTTTGAAGTATGGGGAGTCCATTACCTAGTTTTCTTTGTCCTATGTTGAATAGTTCGAAGAATTTCTCAGCTCATATTAGCAAATCTATGCATGCAGGTTGATAAAATTCTGGATGAACTAACTGTACATTGTTAGGAATTTTCCATTTTTGAATATTCAGCGTAGCTGAAGGATGATGTCCTATTATACGAGGTAAAACGTATGCACTCATAGAGGTTTCATACCCAGAGTTCATTGAATTTATTACAACTGTAACCTTTTTACTGGCTTGTTGTTTTTGATTGACAAGACCATGAATGTCCAATTGATCGTCTACTCCAGTAAGGCAGAGTTTTCTTACTAGTGTAAGGTGGAGGTGAAAAGTAGATGTGCTGAATAGCTGATGTGCTGAATAGCGAGGTGGAAAGGAAAACTAAACTAGATAGTAGCTTGGTTAATGGAGTCGTGAATTACAGTCGTGTTTTTTTAAGTTTAATTAGAATAAAGGAGAGATTAATTTGTATTTAATTGAGATAATGTGTTTTATTTATCTAATTATGGTTTCTACATTATATCGTTAACAATTCGAACTTTACAAGTCAGAACTGGGATAAGAACTCGAATATTTGTTTTTAAATAGTGATTTTGTGTCTATGTGCGAAGCTTTAACGTGACTAGGTTATTGTATGCACGACGGCTATAAATTTGTGTACAAAATAAGGGTCTTATTGGAGAATTGGTTAAATTATTATAATGGCAGGTTATAAAAGAATGTCTGTTAAAGAGTTGCGCAACCGGTTGGGTGAATTGGGATTAAAAGCATCCGGGAATAAGGCGAAGCTGATAAACAGATTGGAAGAGGCAGATGAAATTCATAAAAATGGCGACGCGAATGTAATTAGGGAAGTAATCGAAAATGATGCTATCGACCATTCGAGATTCGAGACTCAATCAGTATTAACCACAGCTGGTGAAAAGAAGAATGAAACAGGTGGGAATAGGAATGTGACAGCTGATGGTGAAAAGAAGAATGAAACAGGTGGGAATAGGAATGTGACAGCTGATGATGAAATGAAGAAAGATTTGAAAGATGTTGAATTTCTCAAAACGGAAATGGAATTAATGAAACGTGAAATGCAACTGCTAGAACGTGAGAAATTATTATTACAAATGCAGAAGAACGAAATTAATGTACCAAGATTCAGTGTAACGGAGGTAAGTGGTATGATTCCAACGTTTAATCCAAACAATACATTCAGTATGAGTGCAGAAAAATGGGTCAACAAAATACAACTGCTTGCAAAAGCACATGGGTGGAATGAACACATTCTATTATTAGCTGCATGTATGAAATTGGAAGGTGCTGCAAAATTATGGTATAATAACAGTGTTGATGTTGCTACATCTTTCAACCAATTTACTGCTGAAATCAAGAAGGCTTTTCCAACAATATATAATTCAGCTGATATTCACCAAGAATTGAAAGAACGTAAACAAAGATTCGGTGAGCACTATTTGGAGTATATTTATGTCATGAAAGCAATAGCAGAAAAAGGTGAGGTAGATGAAGATGCTGTTGTTAAATATATTTTGAATGGATTAAAAAGTGCTGAAATGGCAAAAATGTTAATGGGATCAACAGCTAGAACTGTAAATGAAATAATTGAACAAATACGCTGGATAGATAAGGTGGGCGTCAAGACACAAACAGAACAGCCAAGACAACAGCAGAAACGATGTTATCGGTGTAATGGGGTTGGTCATGTTAAACGTGATTGCAGACAATCAAATAATCATCAGCAAACAAAAGAGAACGTGAACACACGAGAAATGTACATGATAACAACAGCAAAGTCAATGTATATTAAAGACGCGTATATTAATGATAAACCGTTTGTATCTTTTATTGATTTGGGTAGCGATTGTGTCACTTTAAAAAAGAAAGAAGCAGAAGATAAAAACATCAGTTATGAAACATATTCAATACCGTTTAAGGGTTTTGGTGGAGGAAATTGTGAAACACTAGGTCGAACATATGCTGAAATTAAAGTAGATAAATTGAAATCGTGGGTTGAAGTTTTAATAGTTCCAAATCATGTACAAACACAACCTTTAATGATTGGACGTTCTCTGTTAGATCAACCACAAGTTAAAATTGTCAAGACAGCTGGAAGGTTGGAAATTTATGAAAGTGAAGATTTGTTTGTTAAAAATGTAACGTCAAAGTCGAAAATATTTGAACCAATCGAAATTAAAGACCTAGATGTAGGCATGATCGAACAAAATGAAAGTGATGAATTAGTTGATATAGTAACAGAATTCAGGGAGTGTTTTGCAAAAGTTACAAGCGAATTGGGAGAAGCGAAAGTGGGTGAAATGAAAATCGAATTAAAAACGGATGATCCTATTTGCGTTCAACCATATCGAATCCCTTTTGCAAAAAGGAAAATAGTTGATCAAATTGTAACTGAATATCTACAGCAGGGTATCATACGTCCATCATCATCAAGCTACAATTCACCAATTGTATTAACAAAGAAAAAAGATGGTAGTGAGAGATTCTGCATTGATTTTCGACAGATAAATAAATCAACCATAAAGCAAAAGTTTCCTATGCCAGTGGTAGAAGAAGTGTTGTCATCGCTTTCTGAATGTAATTATTTCACGAAATTAGATCTTGCTTCAGGTTATCACCAGATACGAGTTGACGAAAGCAGCAAGAAGTATACGGCTTTTTGGACATCAACTGGTTGTTTCGAATTTAATAAGATGCCATTTGGTTTGGTGAATGCACCAGCCGTGTTTCAAAATGTGATGAACATCGTGTTGTCAAAAATTGGATCAGATAGGGTAGCAGTAAATTATTTAGATGATATCTTGATACCTAGTAAGACTGTAAAGGAAGGTATAGTGAAACTTACGAGAGTTTTAGAAGTTCTAAGAGACTATGGACTTACCTTAAAACTGAGTAAATGTTCTTTCTTGAAGAAAGAAATGGACTTTCTTGGACATCAAATACATCCTCGTGAAATTCGTCCAGGGAAAATTAAAACGAAAGCTATTACCGAATTTGCAACACCAACAAATGAACATGAGATACGACAGTTCTTGGGCTTGGCGGGATACTTTCGTAAATTTGTTCATAACTATGCTCTCATCGCCAAACCGTTGACTGATTTAACCAAGAAAGATGTACAATTTGAATGGGGAATTAATCAAGAAACATCATTTCAAAGATTAAAAAAGATTTTGTGTGACGAACCAGTATTGGCATTATACAACCCAAATGCTGAACATCGTGTTCATACTGACGCGAGTTCTATAGGATTGGCTGGTATACTATTACAGAAAGATGCAAACGAATCATGGCATCCGGTTATTTATTATAGTAGACGTACCACTGAAACAGAATCTACGTACCATTCATACGAGTTAGAAATTTTAGCAATCGTTGAAACACTTGAAAGATTTCGCATTTATTTACTTGGTAAAGATTTTGAAATTGTCACAGATTGTGAAGCTATCGTATCAACAAGCAACAAAGCCAAAATTGTCGCACGAGTTGCTAGATGGTGGTTAAGGTTGCAAGAGTTTAGTTTCAAAGTCATTCATCAGTCTGGTAAAAGTGCACAACATGTCGACACTTTAAGTCGACGACCGGTTGAATCTTCTCACGAAATCGAAGAGGCGAATATAGACGTCATGAAAGTTGATATTAATTTCGACGATTGGTTAGCTTCCATCCAAATGCAAGATGACAGTATGAAAAATTTAGTAAATATTTTAAATGACACGAATCATTTGGAATACGAAAAGAAAAGGAATGAATATGTGGTACAGAACGGCCGATTATTTAAGAAAATAAATAATGAAACAAAGTTTTTAGTACCAAAGAATATACGTTGGCGGGTGCTAAAAGCATGTCACGATGATGTTGGTCATCTGGGTATGGAAAAAACACTGAACAGACTAAAAGAAAATTTCTGGTTTCCTGAAATGAGGCGATATACTGGAAAGTATATAGATTCGTGTGTTAAATGTGCATATAACAAACGGAAGGGTGGTCAAAAAGAAGGTGAACTACATCCAATTGAACGTGTAGCTGTACCTTTTCACACTATCAACGTGGACCATCTTGGGCCATTTACGAAAGGTCATGGAGGGACTGCACATGTGTTAGCACTTATCGATAATTTTACAAAATTTTGTATTCTACGTGCGGTTAAAACAACAAGTACTAATAACACAATAAAGGTCTTACAAGAAGCGTTCAACTACTTTGGTTGTCCAATAAGGATTATTACAGATCGAGGAACTGCTTTTACCTCGAAACAGTTTAAAGAATTCTGTGATGTCAACAATGTTCAACATGTGAAAGTTGCTACTAGAACACCCAGAGCTAACGGACAAGTTGAGAGGCTCAATAGAACTATCCTCACATCACTGAAATGTATGCATGAAGATTCTAAAGGACTTGATTGGGCAACACATTTGAGAAGCTTACAATGGGGACTCAACTCATCCAAGAATTCAACCACAAAGATGACACCGTACGAGTTGATGTTTAACTTCAAGCCTCGTGACACACTTAAAAATGAGCTTTTGTTAGCCTTACATTCCGATGATATCATTAGTCCAGAAAAACTAGAAGAAAAGCGTAATGAAGCGGAAAAGAGAATTCGTGATGTACAACGTATGCAGAAGGTAAGATATGACCGGGTTCATCGGACTCCAATTCAATACAAGGCGAGCGATATGGTTCTTGTTGAGTTTGAGCCTACCTCTACAAGTGAATCTCGAAAACTGGAATGCCGTTACAAAGGTCCTTACCTCATCACTCAGGTTTTGCCAAACGACAGATATGTAGTAGAAAGTTTGCCTGGTCTACACCTGTCTCAACGTAATTATAAATCAGTGTTCCCATCTGATAAGTTGAAGCTATATCGACACGAACTCGATGACGAAATGGATATTGAGGGTGAAAGTGACGAAGACATAAGTGATCATCTTGAGGACAAGATGTAGTCAGGGTGGCCGAACTGTAAGGTGGAGGTGAAAAGTAGATGTGCTGAATAGCTGATGTGCTGAATAGCGAGGTGGAAAGGAAAACTAAACTAGATAGTAGCTTGGTTAATGGAGTCGTGAATTACAGTCGTGTTTTTTTAAGTTTAATTAGAATAAAGGAGAGATTAATTTGTATTTAATTGAGATAATGTGTTTTATTTATCTAATTATGGTTTCTACATTATATCGTTAACAATTCGAACTTTACACTAGATCTGCCGTACAAAGGACAATCGCGTCAATTACATTTTCACTCATTTTGAGTTAAATATATTTATGATATAATATATAGTTATATATATGAACTGAAGGAAAAATTCTCTATTAAAAAATATGTCTATATATTATATATTATATATATAATTTAATTTTTTCACTAGTTCATATGTATAACTATATATTATATCATAAATATATCTAAGTCAAAATGAGTGAAAATGTAATTGACGCGATTGTCCTTTGTACGGCAGAGATTGTCAGGAATCAATGATTGCGCCGCAATTGACATGCTTACCATTAGGAGCTATAATTTTGACTTTTGCAGTACTTAATAACACGTAACCTTCATCAGGTTGCGTGCATCGAGCTGCTAAATTTGCAGGTTCCTTCTTCATTGTGGTTTCTGTTGAATTTTATTTACGTGCAGGAGTTATTTCGTTAGGGTGTATCAAGGTATGGTGCTTTTTACCGCACTTTACACAGTTTCTGGCCTTGCAACTGCTGACCGAATGTCCTGCATGTAAGCAGTTGTAACAAAGATTATGTTTTTTTACTAAATCGATTTTATCGTTGAGTTTCTTCAGTTTGAAAGCATCGCATCTGTATAAGGGATGGGCTAGTTTACACCCGCAGTACTTTTTTACAGCTGTGCCTAATAGCGTTGCAGGTGACGAGTTTGTTCGTTGTTTGCCACTCATGGCTTCCAGAGACTGAAATCTTGTTTCTAAGAAATCGAGTAAACCTTTTAATGGATTTAATTCACTCGGAGATGCTACAGATTGTTCATACAGAGAAAGAGTCGATTTATCAAGTTTTTTGGTTAAAATGTATACCAGAATGGGATCCCACGTTTCAGTTGAGATACCGAGATGATTTAACCCCATGATGCATTCTGTTGTGACATCATGAAGTAGTTTGATAGCCTGACTTGATTCTTGGTGCGATGCTGGTTGATTTAGGAATCTTTTGAGCAATTCACTAACTAAGAGACGTTTATTGTCGTATCTATTACACAAAATTTTCCACGCCACGGTGTAATTTTCTTTGGAGGTGGGGAGGTGTTGAATTAATCTGTGGGCTTCTCCAGATAAGTTACCTTTTAAGTAATACATTTTTTGTGAGTTATCAATTGGTTGATTATGCACAAGTTGGACAAATAAATCTCGGAATTGAAGCCACTGTAGATAGTTTCCATCAAATTTCGAAATATTTATTTTTGGGAGTTTTACAGGTGTCTTAGCTTGAGTTTGCACGATGTCCTTTATTGTAGTATTGTCTTCAAGTTTCTCATACATACCTATAATGGTATCTTGAATCCAGGCGTGTAACTCTAAATAATGAGTTGAATCATAATCTGGTAATTCTTCATCCGTTAATTCTGATATGGAATGGTGATTTTCCATCAATTACTTTTGGTACTGTTGTAAAGTGTCAATTTGTACTTTATAATATGCGTTGGATCTTGGTGTGTCTAATCCAGCTTCTATATCCTGTATAACATGCACAGTTGTCTTCATGAGAGTCTTCTGACGACGTAGCAATTTTAAAGATTCGTCAGTATCAGTTGAATCTGTTTCTTTTGATTCTGAGGTTTGCTGCATCGTTTTCGTCGACGTATTTGGGGCAAGTTTGTTAATTTCATTGGCCTCTTCTCGTATTTTTGCTTGTAATTTAGTTATCTCATCCTTGAATTGGTTAAATATATATTTTGCGGTTTCAAAATAATTTTTCTTAAAATATGGATGCTCAGTGTTTGTGGCCTCACTTTCTAATAATTTTTGATTATTTTCATCAAGTTCAGTCCATATTTCTTCTATCGCGTGTAACCGGTCTAGTAGATACTGTTCAGTTTTTCTAGAAGCGGAATCTTTCTTGAAATTTGTCCACTTGCGTTCCAGCTCACCCCCTAACTCAGATTGTCTATCAAATAACGCGTCCATCACGTCGGGGTCACCAATGTTTAGTCAAAGGCTTTTCTTTACCGTTTAATATAAGGAGGTTCAAACCATCTTGACAAATGAAGCACAAATACAAAATTTGTACCTTTCAATTAATCCCTAATTTTCTCCAAGTCAGTACAAATACAATATCTGTACTAAAACCCTATGTTTACCTGAAATAAAATATTTTGTATTCAAGTACTAACTTGAACACACTACAAAGAGTAAAAAGATTTGCTATAACAAGACGTGTATAAATTATATCCAAGTACAATACTTGAACATAAAATCTCCAAAATTTACAGTGCCCTTGGCAGCCTCACCAAAGGAAATAAAAAAGGCTTGAAATCACTGTAAAACAGCTACTGAATCTTTATTGAACAATTACATGCTTTTATACATAAAAATTGCTTATACATCAATATTGACCACCAATTTTTTAATCCAATATTTTGTATTGATTAATAATACATAAAAGAATAAAAATCATATCAATTGCAACACCAAATATATAAAATAGATCTATATAAAAATTATTTTCAAAGTGCATTTACCTTTAATGTACAATTACTTAATTATTTGTATTACAAAAAAATATAAATAAAAGACAGCGTCATCAAAATTATTATTGAACTTATAAATGTAAAATTTTAACTAAAGTTCATTATGCTGTAATGTAATGCTAAGTTAGCACATTCTTGTTACAGTAAAAAGTAAAAATTGCAATTATAAGATATTTATAAAAACATTAACTTATGCTATAAAAAATTGATGACATTGTATTAACAATTTGATTTTTCTTTGTAATATGAGACTTTTGTTTTTCACAAAAATTACATAAAATCAAAAGTCTCATACAATTTGTGAGAAAGAACATTTTGCAAACGCATCAAAATTAAAATATGGGAAAGTAGAATATTCTGATTTTTTAATTTGTTTTTTCTTTGTAATATGAGACTTTTGTTTTTCACAAAAATTACATAAAATCAAAAGTCTCATACAATTTGTGAGAAAGAACATTTTGCGAACACATCAAAATTAGAATATGGGAAAGTGGAATATTCTAGTTTCCTTGCCTATACTTTGTTACTATTTCTTTGAAGTCTAATTTTTTTATATTGGTAGATTCTTGTAAGTATCTAACTCCTCCCCCCTTTGTCTCAGGATTCTCCTGAATCCTATTTACAATTTTAAATTTTATCTGTTTTCTTTTAAAAATTACATAAATTATTATTATAAAAATTAATATGATAATTAATGCTGAGTTTAGACAATAACTTACAGTTTTATGATATTCTAACTCTTTTATTTTTTTGACATTACTTTCTTGATTAAATACAATTTTATCAAGAGTTACATTATCTTTAATAAATGTAAGTTTTTTTTCTTTCTGGAATTACAAATTTTTCTGTAAATATCTTTATGTTATTACTAAATTCTCTATTATTAATTTTGATAGTACAATTATTGAATGTTATGAAATAATTTCCTTTAAGTAACAATTGTCTTTCATCGCAGCTACTTGTCAAGTTTCACGATTTTATGTTATTAATAATGATTATATTTTCTTCAATTAATAAAACTTCTTCTTCAAATTTTCTGATAAACTTACATGTTTTTAAACTTATGCAGTTCTTACTTTTAATTAATTCCTTTATTGCTTTGCCTTCGGAGTAGGTATAAATTTGATTATTATATCGTATGACGTATTCAGTATCAGTATCGACTTGAAAATTCTGCGAATTTGTGATTGGTGTGAGTATATTCTTGCTAGTTAATATACAGGGTGATTCCGTTACGGTGTCCGACCGGGAAACTACGGATAGGTCTCGGCGAGGGGAACAAAAAATCGTATTGGTGGGGGGGGGGGAAAATCTCAACGGTTTAGGAGTTAGAGGGAGTTAAAGATTTTTGGCACTTTTGAGATATTGAGGAAGACCTCTTAAAAAATCTGAAAATATTAGTCTGAAATTCATTATATTATTGGACACGTGCTTTTATTACAGTGTAAATTGAAAATAGGTGCTTGGAATGCTAGTTTTCAAGTGCAAATATCTTGAAAACTATGCATTTTTTTAAAAAAATGAAGATAGCAAATCGATGTAGAATTAATTGAGCCTTCATTTTCTGCAATAAAAAATGAGGGTTAATTTAAGCCTTTTTTGAGTAAAGCAGGGTTAAAGTCCAAAAATCTGTGAAAAAATGACAAAATTATGGTTTTGAGGCCTTATAACTTTTGAATGGTCGGATACACAGCAGCAGGTTAAGATGTTGATGGAAAGGCACAGGAGTCCTTCACAATTATGTAAAAGAGTTGGTGAGCCTAGCGTGCGGGTAAAATATGAAAAAAGTACCAAAAATCTTTAACCCCCTCTAACTCCTAAACCGTTGAGATTTCCCCCCCCCCCCCCCCACCAATACGATTTTTTGTTCCCCTCGCCGAGACCTATCCGTAGTTTCCCGGTCGGAAACCGTAACGGAATCACCCTGTATATTGGGTTGGAATCTTAATAGCGAAAATTATTGAACTGTCTGTGTGTTTTGCAATGCCTAGCCGAATCATTGATAGTTAAGTAAAGTCTATATTGTATATGTTAATTTCTTCTTCGGTAAGTATATTGGGATGTAAAAGTCCTAAACGTGCCGACGCAATGTTGTCTTGAAGATGTTAAATTTGTTTTTCTATACAATCAAATTTGAACATCTGTTCTAGAAAGGCATTTTCAGAAAGGATTTTCATTTCGGTGGATTTAATTTTGTTCAGATTATGTAGTATTTTTGTCCTGTCTGTCTCGATAATGCTTTTAATTTGGTTAAATGTTTCATTAAAATTTTCATTAATTTTTATTTGTTGGTTTGAGTTTTTTATTAACTCATGATTATTTCTCTCTAAATTGTTTAAGTGATTTTCAATGTCTTGGCGGTCGTCATTGTCCATTGTCCCAAAAACCCAATTAAGGACTGTTCCTTAATGCTGTACAAAAGATTTGCAAAGGTCGAAGTGCAACAATAGCCCTATTTTAATCTAAGGACAGTTCCTCCTAAATTCAATTGTCCTCTTTTATGTCTGTATGGTAAAAGCGTTTTTAGTTTGCTTTTAATTCTATTGATTTTGGTTTGAACTAAGTCTTTGTGATTGTCCAGGTTCAATGTCTGTATTGTTGATTCCAAATTGCAGACAAGGTTTAATATTTCTTGTGGATATACTCTATGTAGGATTATCTCGAATTTGTCAGCTACTTCAACTGTACCTACTTTTATTTCTGTATAACCCAGTTCTGTTTCAATTTTTTCAATTACCGTTGTCTGACTGGTCATTTTGGGTGTCAGTAGTAGTAGTATCCATAGGAGTAGTGTCTTGTTTTTGATTGTCCTGATCTGTAAATTTAAGTTTGCGTTTAATATTGTTTGTATGAACGTTTGTTAAGTCGTATTTTCTAAACTTTGGCTCCTCTTTATGTCTAACAGATTTATAGTTTTTTATAAAGCCAATTTTTCGGCGTTCTTCAAAATCCTCTCTGTCTTGGTTTCTTTTATTGATAACTTTTTCTTTTGATTTTGTCAGCCTATCCTATCATATAAGATACCGAAGTCTATCTCTCTATTTTGGACAGTCAAAGGTGTAGTTTTTATTGTAGTGTGGTAAGACCTATTATAGATTTCGGTTGCTTTAAGAATTTGTACTCTAATTGGTAGTTTCTCTTCTAAATTTAATGCCCTAATTTTTTCGATTATTGTTCCATTTAGCCTTTCAATGTCGGCATTTCCAGTATGATTATTAGGTTTAGTTATATGGTACTCTATGTTTTCTTTTTCACAAAAGTCTTTTATGTATTTTGAACCGAATTCATTATCAAAAATTAATTTTTTCATTTTACCTCTGATTGCGATGATTTGCCTTATTTTTTCTAGTATGGTTATATGACTTTTATCTTCTAAATGTAAGCTAACAGCATGTTTTGAAAATTTGTCGATAATGTTAATGAAATTATGTTTGCTATTTGTATAAATATCTATATGCGCTATTTCATTGATAGTTTTAGGGGTTTCTGTAATTTCAAATTTTTTTTTAATGGGTTTCCTGTCATACTTGGCACCTGTACAAATATCGCAATTATTAATACTTCATGAATGATTAATTTTAGTTTTGGATGATAGATTTTGCTTTTTAGGCCCTCATAGGTAGCTACTATTCCGCAATGTCCGGATTCTACTTTATGGAATAATGATATTTGTTTCTTAAGTTCATCATCATTGTCAATATCTTTTGCAAAGAAGCTGCATTTGATAAATTTCACGACATCCCTACTTAGGAATAAATCTATCAATTTTTTTTGTAGTACGTTGTACACTCGATCACTTAGTTGCGAATAAATACCTATTTTGCCTTTTGTAATATATTTTTTGAATATATCTGTTTCTTGCTCTAAATCATTTTTGTCAATAAATATTCTTCTGTTATTGAATATTTGTTCAAACTCCTTTTCTTTCTTTTCAACTAGAATAATTTGCGTTCTGAATCTATTGACTGATGTCTCAAGTATTGGGATGTGGTCATTAAGGTCTTCTACTTGAGAATGGATAGTTTCTATTTCGATCGAATCCCGAGAGGAAGTACTTGGATTCGCAATATCAACTTGAGACTCTGAGTTTTCTTCCAATTGATCAGTAGTAATTTCGTTTTCATGTTCTTGTGGTTCCGAATCACCTGTTTCAAGTATGTTAATTTCATTTGTATCTGAATTTATTCGGCTTAAAAAGTCGGCAACTTTGTTTTCTTTACCCTTAATATAATCTATTTTTATGTCATACTCGCCTAATTGAATTAACCATCTCTGAAGGCGTGGATTGATATCTTTACCAGTATATTTTGACTGTAGCCATTTAATTGGCTGATGATCTGTTTGCAGATCGAATTCTTTGCCAAACAGATATGGTCGAAAATATTTGGTTCCCCATACTATCGCTAAAAGTTCCTTTTCTATAGTGGAATAGTTCTTTTCATGATCGTTAAGCGTTCTTGATGCATAGCATATGGGATGACCTTCTTGAGTGAGGACGGCTCCCAATTCTAGATTACTGGCATCTGTGATGAGTTTGAATCTTTTGTTAAAATTGGGATATCTGAGTATAGGGTAGCTTATAATGATTTCTTTGAGCTTTTCGAAAGCTGTTATGTAGCTAGGATCATTTAAATTGATTTTTCCTACATTCTTTTTTAAATATTCTACTATGGTCCTTAACGAACTTTCGGTAATATCCCGTTATTCCTAAAAAGGATTTTATCTGCTTTTGGGTGGTGGGTAATTTGAGGTCTTGGATCACTTTTATTTTACTGGGATTTGGTCTAATACCCTCTGATGTCAAAATGTGCCCTAAAAATTCCGTTTCTCGGTTTAAGAAGTTACATTTGTCTATTTGAATTTTTAGACCAGCTTGTTTTAGTTTATCAAATATTTTCTTTAAGTTTGTCAAATGTTCCTCTAGTGATGTACTAAAAACGAGTATATCATCTAGATAAACTACGCATAATTTATTTATATATTCTCGCAATACTCGCAATATTCTTCAGGCCGAAGGGCATTCTCAGATATTCATAATGCCCAAAAGGGGTTGAGAATGCTGTTTTCTTTCGATCAGATTCTTTCATCAAGATCTGATGAAAGCCCTTAGCAAGGTCAAGGGTAGTGAAGTATTGTGCCCTCCCAAGTTTGTTTAATATATTTTCAATGTTTGGAATCGGAAATTTATCGTCTACAGTTACCTCATTTAACTTTCTGTAGTCGATAACGATTCTCCATTTTTTCTGACCTGAATTATCTGTTTTTTTGGGAACAATCCATAAAGGACTGTTATAAGGAGAATTGCTTTCTTTTATAATGCCTTGTTCAAGCATTTCGTTAATTTAACGTTCAATTTATTTTTCGTGAACATGAGGATACCTGTATATTTTAGAATATATTGGTTTTTCTGTAGTAGTTATGATTTCATGTTTTACTTCATGTGTTGAGCTTAACTTATCCCCTTCTTTGAAAAATAAGTCTTCGTAGTTTCTTATCAATTTAGTAATTTCGGTTTTTTCTTCTATATTCAAGTGATCAAGTTTAAGTTTTTCTAAAAGGTTACCATCAATACTGTCTAGTGTAGATGTTTCGCTAGTAATAAAGGGGCAATTGTTTTCTTCGAATAGGACTTTATTATTATTTATTTCAATATACTTATATTCTAGATTTATTGTTGCCTTAAAAGGTACTAAGAAATTCTGACCCATAATTGCATCATAACTTCTACCTTTTAAGTCGATTATTCTCCAAGTAACAGTTCCAAGAAATTTTAATTCCTTTGGAATTGGAGTTACTATTTTATTGGTAATTTTGTTTACATCGTTAATGGTGGAATAGTAGACAGGTTCACTTAGAGCTTCATCTGAATATTCCTTAAGAATATTAGGTTTGATGACACTAGTTGCTGAACCTGTATCAATCAGACATCTAATCTTTTGATGGCCGATTGTTATAATTACTATGGGGATTTTTGGTTCGGAGGTTCTTCTTGAAAATTTACATCCTCATCCTTGTTTAAATTACCAATTTCCATTGGTTCGGGGACAGGGTTGCTTTTCATTTGTACAGAATTTTGTCCTGATTGGTATGATCGATAGCGATACTGACCGGAATTGCTATTAGGGTTCTTATTATTGTTACTAAAATTGTTAGTATGACCAGGGTTGTTTTGATTACCTTTATAATAATTGGTTTTTTGAATGTTGTTGTTTCTATTATTAGCGTTTGTATTGAGAGGGGTTTTATTGGGGAGGTCATTATTTGGATTGTTAGTGTTGCTATTCCTATTGATTTTAGAATTTAAAGAATTTTCAAATCTATTGCCGTTATTTTTATGGGGAGCAAATTTATTTTTTCTACTCCGAAAATCTATCGGAGTTATCTAATAATTTTAATTTATCAAGTTTATTGTAAACCTCAATAATTGTACTATTTTCGGGTATGTTTCATCTTAGAAACTTATGTATCTTACGACTAACTATGTCTACTAGATATTTGTCATTATTTCTCGGATGGTATGTAGGAGGCTTTGATTCATCAAACTCGTACAGTTCATTTAATTTATAATTTATTTCTTTTACATTTTCGAAAAGTTCTCTTAGAGTGCTTACCTTTAAGGATCGGCAATGATTTAATAATTCAGAATAATCCTGTCGGGGCCTGAAATGTAGTTTTAATTCTCGTTTTATCTCCTCCCAGTTATTTCCTGCGATGTTACCTAAACGCTGGATACATCTTTTAGCTTCGCCCTGGATCTTGTCATTAATGATGATACTTAAAGCGTAGTCCCTGAGTCCCAGTATATTTGGACAAAGTTGGAATGTCCTTTCTACCGTACTTAAAAATTCTTGCACTGTATATTCGTCCTTGCCATTAAATTTTGTCAATTTATTTACATAATTGAGAAATTGCTCAGGATTTAGAGTAAAATTGTTTTGTTGGATTTGTTGTGGTTGTTGTCCTGCTACAAGTTGTTCGATTCTGGCTTGAAGTGCTGCAATCTGAGCTTCCTGCTGCTCAATTATGTTTCTCACTTGTTCGTCGACCTGTTGCTCCATTTCTAGCTGATTGATTCTCCGATTACTATCAAAAATGTTCTGTCGTATTCTTCTCATACACTTTCACTAACAATATTTAACGTCTACACCCTTTTTTTTTTTTTTTGTTACTTCAAGTCACTTAATTTTTCATAGATCGAGAAAATTTTTTGTCTAATCTTTTGTTTAAATAAACTAGATGGTTTGTAAGGGATATATAGTCCACTAGATTAATTTTGGTTTCCTTTTCTTCAATTAATTCAAGGATTTCCTTTAATTTATTTTTTATTTCTTTCACCTTTTTGGTATCTTTTCTTGTCACGACCATTGAAACTTTAAAAACAATTATTCATATAAAAAATATATATATATACATAAACGACAAAGTTGCGTTTCTTCGTAACTTAAAATTTTGTTGAAATACTTCGTTTCCACTTTATCGCGGTAATTTTGTTTAATAATTTTAGCTTATTACAACGGTTCGATTTTTCACAGGATTGCCAATCTTTAGACAGCAATCCTACCAACTATCACATGGTAGACTAAATTGATTTTTCTCATATAATAAATTATATGGGAATTAATCATTAATACATGAAAATATATTTTGTAATGTATTTGAACATTATCAATTACACTGGCATACATAATGACTTAATAGGGTGTGAAAAAGTCAAATAAACTACAGCAAGAGAATATTCTAGAGAAAATATGAAATAATCTTATGTATGTATATTTCTAAAAATATTATTCTCGAAGTGGCGTGATTTTTAAAATAATCCATGGGATTAATAGAAAAAATCTTTGTTCAAATTTTGAACAAAACAAGATTAAATTTTATGTTGCGCGAGTTAAATGTTTATTCAAACTTTGTAATAAAAAAAACAAACTTAAATTTGTTTTATTTTAAACACTTTATTTAAACACTTATTAAATTTATAAAATTTTAAGAATAGCTTAGGCTATGTCTTAAGAGTAGAAAGTTTAAACTTCAACTAACTTAATGATAATTTCTTAAAAATAATTACAACTCTTATTTTGAAGTTTCTTACTTAAAATTTGTTTCTCATGGATAAAAATTCAGTTGTAATATGAGACTTTTGTTTTTCACAAAAATTACATAAAATCAAAAGTCTCATACAATTTGTGAGAAAGAACATTTTGCGAACACATCAAAATTAGAATATTGGAAAGTGGAATATTCTAGTTTCCTTGCCTATACTTTGTTACAATTTCTTTGAAGTCTAATTTTTTTAAATTGGTAGATTCTTGTAAGTATCTAACTCGCGTGTGCAACGGAAATACAATTACAGTTCATTTATTGGAAAATTTTGATGAAAAATTTCCAATAAATGTACAATTTAAACATTTTAAAAAAAATATGCGTACAACCATCTGTAATAATACAGCGGCGTACGAAAATATCTTGATAAAAAAAATATAAAGGGGCATATCTACTATCGCAACAAAACAAACTTTGCCACGAACCTGTCGAAGTGGTAAAAGTTGGAACACGGCAGCGAAGACAAGGTAAGGTCCGTAAAGGACATTGATCCATAAATATCAAATTCAATCCAATAGATAATTTTTGACCAGAAAAGATTGGTCGGTGTTGTCTTAACGCAACAACGTCGGGCTCGTCCACACCTTGAGATAAGTCTCAATGCCGGAACACGTGGGCAAGCCGGGCTGAACTTGAGTGAGAAGAAAGGGAGTCCACACACATGTGTTAACACCAAGGAAAAAAAATACTATCTATGATGATTTAAATATCCACATCCGAGAAAACATGAAACGACACGAGGGGATAGTCCAAAAAGGAATTTGTGGTTATTAGAAATATATTGGTTAGAAAATATATAAATCACACACCTAATTGTTTAGAAAAGCGCATTAATTAGTGTGCAATAAACAGATAATAGATTTCTCTAATTCTGTTAAAACACGAATTAGTTGTTCTACAAAATCAGGTTCCTCTAATTCTGTTAGATCAACTATGGGTTTTAGTATAATGCAAGATTAGGTTTCTCTAATTTGCCTTATACTGGGTTGAACGAATAATAAATAATTCACTTATCTTTGAATCAGGTTCCTCTAACTCAATGATAAGCTTAATTAACTCTTAACGAATTGTAATAATACACGTTAAAAGGTTTAGATTACTAATAATTCTTTATTAAAAATTCTTTTCCTTATATACAATTTTCAATCAATTAAGTTCTTACCTAATTACTAAACAATATAATACATACACTCCGCGTCACTTGATTACGGCCACTAATTTTTTAAAGTTATTTTGGATATTACTATAAATTTTGTTACGTGAGTATTAGTTTTTATGCTTGTATTTGAGAATACGTTCTGTTACGAATATAATCACGGAAAAAAAATTTGAAAATATAGTACCGTTATTTGTGCAGTACTCATCAAGTACAATCTCTTCAAAAAACATGCATTTTTTTTTCGTCACTTGATTACGGCCAGTATTGAAAATTAGTGTTCTAACTACTATGACGAACAATTTTTCGACTTTTTCAAAATTATTTCGTTTATTATATTGATAGTGTCCATTAGCTATCAAATTATTAAATTATTGGAAGAATGGATAAAGAAAAGACATTGGTAGAAAGTGAAAAGGCAAAAATCGATGTTTTGAAGCAAGAAGGTTCTTCAAATCCCCAAATTGCAGAAAAAATTGTAAGAAGAAGAACTGTAATTTATTGTTTCTTTAAAACTATTGAAAATTACAGACAGATTAGAAGAGGGCGAATCGCAGAAGCAACAATTTCTCAGGATAAACGAGCAATTCTTCGCACAGCCTCAAACTCAGGCCTATCAGCAGCAAAAATCAAGGCTAAAACCGGAGTTCCTGCCATTTTATCAACAGTACGTCGCGTAATTGATAGTGCCACGCATCAAAAATTTAAAAAAATTGAAGAAAAAAATCCCCGTTGAATACGCCACGTAAAGAAAAGCGATTGGAATTTGCAAGAAATCACATGTCGTTAAGGAGAAAGTGGAAACGAGTTGTGTTTTCGGACAAAAAACAATTCAATTTGGATGGTCCTGATGAATTTAAGTTTTCTTTTCATAACTTAAGAAAGGAAGAACGATTTTAAGCAGAAACCGCAATATACAGGGTAGTGTTATGGTTTGGGGAGCTATTTCATTTAAAGGCACGATTGAATTACCTTTTCAAAACACGAGAATGACTGTAGTTTCACATAAAACCATATTAGAAGGA
The DNA here is from genome assembly GCA_932526495.1 of Bombylius major. NCBI lineage: Eukaryota > Metazoa > Arthropoda > Insecta > Diptera > Bombyliidae > Bombylius > Bombylius major. The sequence goes on along the minus strand of OW052044.1, from coordinate 24,739,157 downwards.
GCTTTTCCAAAGTTTATTCAAATGTTTGGTCCTCTGGCTTTGATTTACCAACAGGATAATGCTCCAATTTACACTGCAGGACGTGCTAGACAGTTCACCGAAAAACAAAATGTGTGATTGCTACCGTGGCTACCATATTCGTCGGGTTTAATTAAATATCATAGAAAACATTCGGAGATGGCTGTAAAGGGAGGTCTACATATGAAGGAGGAAGAAAATTTGAAGATAAAGCTTCACTAATAGAAGCAATAAAATCTGCTTGGACAAAAATCTCGCTGAAGTACTTGACATCGTTATACAATTTGATGTTATCATGAATTTTCGAAACAATTCGTCACAACGGAGGCAGCAATCATTATTACAATTAATTGAAAATAATAAAAAATTAATAAATCTCATATAAATAATAACACAAAAAAAGTTGTCTTTCATTCAAATTTTTTTTTTTTGAGACAATTTCAATACTGGCCGTAATCGAGTGACGAAAAAAAAATGTATGTTTTTTGAAGAGATTGTACTTGATGAGTACTGCACAAATAACGGTACTATATTTTCAAATTTTTTTTCCGTGATTATATTCGTAACAGAACGTATTCTCAAATACAAGCATAAAAACTAATACTCACGTAACAAAATTTATAGTAATATCCAAAATAACTTTAAAAAATTAGTGGCCGTAATCAAGTGACGCGGAGTGTATGTATAAAAATAAATAATAAAAATTGCTTAATATGTAAAAAATAACAATTTAAGTTTAAATGCTTACTTCATCTAAAACTATGTTATTGTTCTTTCGTAATATTACTTTTAAGTTATTTATGCTAATTACTTTTTGACCCATATATAAAACTGCAACATTTGCAGAAACAACAATGCAATGATATCTATGTGATACCTAGCAATATGTAATTACAATACTACTTATGTATGATATGAAATTACGTCAGTAATTATATGATAAAATTATGGACTTTAAATTTAGTAATAGAGCTTTAATCATTAAATAATATTATTGTAAGATAATTAATTGTTGGCGTGAACAATTAGATTGACCAGATATAATATATTCATACCAGAAAAGGTTTTATTATATGAAGAGTGATGCATATCAATTGGATAAGTTTAAGTGAGGTGTCTCACTGAGATTCGACCATAAAGTGAGATAAAAGAAGTGAGACAAAAAAAATTAAAAGTGAGGTATTATTAAGACGATTTAAGGAATATCAGTTTTGTGTCAGCAAAATTAGATTTGAAACTTTAGCGAAAGGTGTTCAACAATAGAACAGTGATATTTAGGATAATGGAAATTCATTTATTTCAAAGATGCCTACAGATTTCCCTTGAAGATCTTCTACCTCTTACATACTATTGCCAATGCATCTTATAACTCTGCACTTGATATATTTCTTTGCTAATTTTGAGTTATAACCCTTCGCTAAATCACTTTGGGTAAAATTTCGTCTATAAATTTCTTGTCCAGGGTGAAATTTCACTTCAGATGAACGGAGATTGTACGATCTTTCAGCTTTATCATGAGCTTTTATCAGACTATTTGAGACTTGGTTGCGGATCTGTTGAAGTTTGGTAAATTCAGGCAGATTCACCACCTCTCCATCCTCCACACAGTCAAGCTCCCTCAGAACTCGATATGCCGAGGCATGCCTTACCATCGGTAAACCAAATACCATCTGGTAAGGCGTGCGCTCAATAGCACTATGGAATCGAGTTCTCAGTGAGCCTGCCACGTGATGGATTGCCCCGTCCCAATTAGCCTGACCTTCTTGAACTTAAGATCTTGCGTCTTCCAGAATTACTCGATTAACGCGTTTTGATGCATTAGATTGAGGTGAATACAAGGCCGTTCATATGTGCTTAACACCATACATAAAAAGAAAATTTTGAAATTCTTTTGATATGAACTGTTTGCCATTATCACTATGCAAGAATTCGCAAACACCAAATAAAGGGAAAATATCGTGTTCTATAAAATGAATAATTGCCGAAGCGTTGGCTTTTCGAAGAGGTTTCAATAACACGAATTTCGAAAAATGGTCTAGAACAATCAAAAGTTGTGAATTACCGTTCTTGGTTCTGGGATAAGGACCAAGCAAATCGATATAAAATCGCTGAAAAGGTCGTTCAGTGACAAACCTAGCTCCCATGAGAGGTCTAGGGCAAAAATTTTGATATTTATTTTCCTTACACACTTCACAATTACCTATCCAAGCCTTTACATCAGACAAAAGATTGGGCCAATAATACTTTTCAAGAATACGCTTGTATGTCACTGCAATCCCACCATGACATGTAACGATCGACTCATGGACACTTTGTATCAGAGTTTTTCTAAGGGATTTGGGGACCCATAATTTCCAAGGATATCTTCAATATTACCATCAGTCCGGAATTTAAGACGTATAAACAACTTACCGTCGTGTATTCTAAGATCAGGCATTTTACTTTGATTGTTTGTCACGAAATTTAAAAGTTGAACATATTCATCATCGCGAAAGCTTTCTGAGTTTAAATCGACTTTCGTTAAATCTAAGTCCGTAATAATTTCTTCACAAAACGCACGTCAGAGTGAATCAGCGACCACATTTTAGGACCCTTTGCGGTGCTGAATGGAAAAATCAAACGCTTGTAACTTTAAACTCCAGCGCGCCAGACGACCACTTAAATCGGATTGAGACATTAGCCATTTCAGACTCGCGTGATCCGTAATTATTGTATTATTGGAACTGTTTAACACATAACACTGCAGCCAAACATTCCTGCTCTGTCACTGAGTAGTTTCTCTGTGCCTTATTGAGCTTTTGTGACACATATGCGATGGGACTTTCGTCTCCCGCCTCCGAAAGTTGGAATATGACATCTCCTACGCCCACTTTCGACGCATCGCATTGAATGAAAAACTCTCTCGTGAAGTCAGGAGTGGCAGCACGTAACTTGTTTCGACTATTTTTTCTTCGACTTAGTCGAAGTCGTTCCAACTTTGGTTTCATAGCACGTAAGTTGAAACGAGTTTGAATTGACGTTGCCACATAGAAAATTTTTTTTTTGCTGTCATTAACGTCAAAACGAGTTTGAATAGTTGTAGCGATAGTGTGAAATATTTTTAAAATACATTGAATTTATTGATTAAAATGATATTTTTTGAGGTCTCCAGCGATTCTGAAGAAGAAAATAAAGTACTAAATAATCTCTCACGCAAAAAGTTGAGATGCGACAGCAATATTTTCGACTTGCCGACAGCAGAGTAGGTTTTTTTCTAACAAATTTTTATGGTTTCTAATATAAATTTAAATATTGTTTTTTTCCAGATTTATTCAAAATTTTAGAGTAAATAAAGAGTGCTTCCTAATGATCTTAGAAGCTATAAATATTGAAACAACCCGTGAAACTGCCATTCCATTTTTTAGTCTTCCTTTCGCCAAATCATTATTATTTTGCATGAATCCAATCATGCATTTCATTTGGTTCTTATTAATGCTTAAACTTTGCTTTTCTTCCTCCCTTAAAAAAAATTAAAACAACTTCAAAACATGTAATATACTATTTTTTTTAATATGTACTTACATTTCATGAAATCATTTACTTTAAAATAAAGTTTTTTCCAAAATAAAATCACTTAAAATTAATTAATTCTCGATTTAAAATTACTGTCGATAACACCTCTACTGTCGACTAAATTATTTGTGACAGATGCTAAAAACACTCGAAACAACATTTACGTGCTACCAACTTTATCGAAACAAAATTTTAATTTGGTCGAAACAACTTACGTGCTGTCAACTTAAAAAAAACCCGTTTCAAACCTTCTGTTACAAGTTACGTGCTGCCACTCCAGGGTTGTTCAACTTGTTAAATGAATTCTGGGCTTCTTCAGACCACGTAAAATATTTCGACTTCTTTAAACAATCAGAGATAGGTGCTGACAAAGAGGCATAATCCCGAATAAAGCGACGATACCATCCCGTCATTCCTAGGAATCGATGAACTTGTTTAGGACTTTTTGGACTTGAAAAATCGACGATCGCGGAGATCTTGTCAGGATCAGTTTTTAAACAATCATCACCGACGATGTAGCCCAGGTATTTTATCTCTTTCTGGCAAAATTTACTTTTCTCGACGTTGATAGTTAATCCCGACATTCTCAAGTAAGTTGCCACTTTATCTAACATTTTTAAATCTGTTTCGAAATCTCTCGATATAATTAATAGATCATCTAAATAAACAAATACATTATCGCGTAACTCCGACGGTACGACTTTATCCATCAATCGACACATTCGCTGCGGGGCATTATACAAACCGAACGGCATCACGGTAAATTGGTAGAGAGGCCGGCAGGTACTGTGAAGGCTGTCTTTTCGCGAGATTCCTTTTCAAGGGGAACCTGCCAAAAGGCATCCTTCAAATCGATCCCTGTTATATATTTTGTGTCAGACAAGCGACTGAGCAACCCGTCAATGTGTAGCAAAGGATATGCATCCTTCTTTGTCACAGCATTGACTTCACGCGAGTCTAAACACAACCGATTCTTGCCAGGTTTTCGTACCAACACCACGGGCGAGTTCCACGCGCTTTGTGATTCTTCAATAACTCCCATAGCTAACATTCGATCTAATTCGTCATACATTAATTTCTGAATCGCGGGCGATACCGGTTAATGTCGTTGTTTTATTGGAACCGTATCACCTGTATCGATAATATGTTTTTCTAAAGACGTTTTACCTAACCCGAGTACGGAGAAAGACGGAAACTTAGCTTTTATAGCTTCTAAATTGCGTTTTTGATCAGGGGTTAATGTATGCATTTTCGGATCTTGCACATCATAGATATGAAGTTCTGAGATACTTTTAGGCAATAAATTGAACTTTTGCCAAAAATCAATTCCGAGATACAACGGTTGAGACAAGGTTGGTACAATAAATAGGCGAAGTGGTTTACAAATTCCGTTGTAAAGAACTTCAACGTCAATAACGCCTTCAACCTTGTTCGCACTTCCGTCAGCTGTTTATATAGGTGCTGAAGAACTAGATTTTTGAACACCTAATTGTTTTAAAATTTCGCGAGCGTTTTTCCCTAAACAGCTAATTGAAGCTCTCGTATCTAAAAGACCGAATAAATCTATCCCGTTTATATTAACTTTAGCGTAAGGACGTGGATCATTAGGTAAACGCAATTGATTCAGAGCCTCTAAAGTATTCCGAATTTGCTTACGTATTCTAAAACGTTGACGACACTTCATAATTCTTTTTGATACTAATTCCGAAATAGACCCGAGAATCCTATTTCGACATTTATTATATCTTCGCAACTTTTCAAGATATCGATCTTCTAAAGATATTGTGATATTAGCAGGTATTTCTACCCATGGTGGTTGACAAATTGACAAATCTGGTAAATTTTCAAACGATTGTATAGGCTGACGAGCGCTGAGGACGGTATCATCATGTGGTGGGCCGGAGTTCTGACCATTAACAGGCGGACCGCGGATATTGTGTTAGGGTATCATGCTCAGAGGCACGGATCCTATTATCCTGTAGAACCTGGCACGAATCAGGCCCCCGGTCCAACACATGGGAACCGTCGGCAACAATCGACAAACCTAATTCGCTTTCTTCGTGTCGGCAGGGGTGCGTCCCGTTTGACACTCCGTTTTCCGGGGTGCACTTTTTACACAAAGTAGAGGTGACTCCTTTGAGACCACATTTAAAACAAAAATAGTTTCGTTGAGGTACTGGACATTCACGAAAAGAATGACCCTTTGCGTCACAATTCCAGCATACATAATGTTCAGTTGAGATATTATTTAAAGCACATAGGTCAGCAGAAGTCATGGACGTGTCAAAAATTGAATCATGATCAGCTTCATGTGTCACGTGGGGGAAATTCGAAAGATTTTGAGGAAGTTGGTGACTTTCGTCACAATGGTTACTAGGGAAATTGGGTTGACGAGTCTCGTCAAAAACACATGAGTCATAGGGGGAAAATATTTGAGAAACATTGCGCGGTTTATCGCGTAAATCTATTTCTGACCACAACTTTTCAAATTTGCGAGCCAGGTCGCGTAATTCATCAAGAGAAGAGATATGATACGCAATCTGGAATTTCGTCGAATAATCTCAATTAATGGCCCCTATTCCGAGTCGTTTCAATCGACAATCGACTCATTGTCGACTCAGTATCAATTTTTGGTATCACGAGAGTCGATTTGAGTCGATATATCGACTATATTCGATTTATATTTTGTTTCTAATTCTTTCAACTCTTTCTTCTTCATATTCAATAAAAAATTCCATTTTAAAAATTTTAAAAAACTCATTTTTTTAAAAAAATTAAATTAAAACAATGAACAACTACCTTAATTTTTTCAAAAATATTTCATTTTGACAACTTTTGACAGTTTAAATCGACACTAAATCGTGTTTGATATGGTAACATTTTAAAGTCGAGGAGATCTGTTTACAGAATACGAATTTTTTTTCGCCTCGACTGAGAAGTCGATAGTCGATCGTCGATCGAAACGACTCTCGGAATAGGGGCCAATTCTTCCTGACTCATAGGAATTCTGAGGCGTGAAGTCAGACCTTGCATATCTAACCGAAAATCGCTGAATGTTTCGTTCGGCTTTTGATGACGTGCGAACATTACTTGCCGAATCTCGAAATCAGTTGTCTGGCTTCGAAATTCGTCAAGCAACACTCGACGTATCTCTCGCCAAGAAACGCACGGGCTAGATCTGCGGAACAGCCAGTACCAAGTTAAAGCTTTGTCAGTGAGAAAGCGACTGACATGCGCTGCAAGCGTTTCTTCAGAAATGCCATCGGCGACCGCCAAAGATTCTATACGAAAGAGAAATTCTTCTACGGGCAAACCTACTCGATTGCCTGAAAAAGACAAGTTCCATCTCTTTAAAGGACTTGTGGATCTATAACCACGACGTGTTTGAAAAGATTGTGGTGGCCCAGGGCCAAAACGATGATTATTCATATTAAAATTTGGACTATGGTTCACATTAGGGGAGTTTAATACTGGAATATTTTGACGTACATCACGACGTAGAGATGGTAAATTCAGACTAGAAATTTGAATATTAGTTGGTTGTTCGGGGATGGTTCGACCACGATAAGTGGCAAAAGAGACCGCTTGAGGTACCAAATTGTTGTGATTGGATAATGACTTTGTATTTTGGACTGTATGAGAAAATCTATTTGTTGTGGTAGGATATGTCGCGTTGAGATTGTAATTTTGACCGTCTACGACTCGCTGAGCCATATTAGCTTGATTGACATTATTGGTAATTGAAAAATTTTGAGAGACACTTGTTGGGTTACGATTTTGCAAATGGTTCGGATTCTATGAGATTATGGGATCAGGAGGGGAATTTAAAGACGAGTTTTTATTTTGTAAATCTTTATTAGTTTGTACAATTGTAACTTTCTTATTTCTATTGGTTTTACGAGGAACTGGATCCGCCATTTTCTCTTTACTGCCCAAGATATTCAGATCTTCCAGAGACCCTTTTGGTGTACTTTTCGGTAGCGACTGCGTGTTGTCAAAATGGATGTCACCGCCAGTTGCTCCTTCATCAGTAATTTGAACCGTCAAAAAATCATCAAGCATTTGTAGACCCTTCTGGATACTTTCCCCTATGGATGAAATCGTATGATGCTTAGGATGAAAGGAAAGAAAATGAATTTTCAAATAATTACACGAAAATAATGATGTGTTGGACAACCTTTAAATTTCAAACAAATATATCATTAAAATTTTATTCAAACCTAAAAACATTTTTAATTTCTTTATATAAAAATATCGGAATTATTTTTAAAAAAAAATGTATATCCCAAAATGAATTTTAACTTGTTCGGTGTTGTGAAATTTATGTCCTGAACTAAGATAAGACATGGTTTGCCACCCTTAGCCTAGCTGTTCATGAATCAGAAAAAAAAACACAAAAAAATTCCTTTATCAATAAAGAGTGTTTTTCTTTATTCATTCTAAACGTTTGGAATATTCCATATGCGTTTCTTTATCCTATAAAAGTATTCCGAATGTTCCGTTCTATATTTCTTAATTTTTTCAGAATATATGGAACGCATTTTTTTCAATCCGCGAATAAAAATGGAATAAAAACAGAATAAATGGAATTAACCTCACTTTTGTTGATATTTTATTGATTGTCAAATATAAGACTATAAAAAAATAATTTTTTTGGATAAATAAATATAAATAATATAAAATTATAAATAATATAAATAATATAAATAATGAACTCAATTAATAATGGTGAGAATAAATTATTATTTTTAAATAAAAATTTAAGTAATATCAATGACCATAGAAACTAAAAGACTTGGCTTTAGTACAAATCTATGAAAATAATTTTTTATTCAAAAATTCGTCTCGCATCCCAGTGACAGCTTTTATTTTTCAAATCTAAAGCTTTGTTAGCTTAGAACAAAACCATTATAAACTTCATTTGTAATGACGAATACTATAACAAAACTTTGACGTTACATATTTATTTTTTGACAGTATTTTATGACGTCATACATTATTATGATTGCTTTGATCATGTTTTTCCAAATTGCTGTTAAAAGTTTTCATTTTTTACACATGTATAACAAAAATTAATAATAAATACATTGTTGCCGTTATTTATATTTTTGAATTTTTTTTTTATTTGATCAAAAATATATATTTGTTTTGAAAAATTTTTCTTTGAAATAAAGAATATTTTTTTTTCATTCATTCAAAAATTAATAATGATTACAATGTTGCCGTTATTCATATTTTTGCATTTTTTTTTATTTGATCAAAAATATATACATATGTATGTATTTGCTTTGAAAACATTTTTTTTTGAAATATAGAATATTACAGTATGACCTCTTTAATCCGGACCTCGAAAATCCGAATTATCCAGTAATCCGAATCGATTTTCTGGATACACGTAAGTATTCTGTAGTCCGAAATAATGCCCTCAAGTATTCTATAATCCGGATCATATTTGTTGGATATATTTATTGTGAAGTGAAATTACGAATGTGGAATATGGTCGTTGTGAAGTACCGTAATTCTGTCTGTTTTTTTTTTTTTTCGTGAATAAAATTATTTGATACATACTTCATTGAAGTGCAAAACAATTGTTTCTAATTTAAAGAAAAAGGTTTTTGTGAATATTCTCAGTCTTGAATCACAGAATTTTTCATTTAATTAAAAAATTCTAAACATAAATTGTATATATGCATTATTAATGAATAAATAATTTTCAAAAATAATGATGTTTTATACTGTTAAATACATATCCAGTAATCCGGATAATCGATAGTCCGGATAAGGCCGCGCATTAATTTATATTGTATTTTTTTTCTATTCTTATATTATACTTCTAGATACTATATACATACATAAATATATATAAAGTGATATTCCAATAATCCGAATAATTGAATGCACACCCTCATTCGAATTTGTGAAATATTCGGATTACAGAGTACTATTGAATTATATTAAAAATGAACAAAAAATCATTAACGATGAAAATGTTTAATGTTTTGTGCACGCTTTTTATTAATCTACATTTTCACTCTCTTTTTATGTTAATTTTTTTCCTTTCGGCAAACTTGTAACTAGTAAGGAATACTACAATACAATAAAAAGTGCACCAGACAAAGTTAAAAATATCACAAAACGGGATAGTGCCAGACAGATAACAGTTAGGTATATATAGAAAATATAAAAAAAAAAAGAAAAAAAAGCAATGTTTCTCTAATTTTACATCAATTCGGATTATAGAAAACATTCAATTCGAATTATAGAATACATAATAGAGATTTTTTAATTGTTCGGACTATTGGAAATTCGGATTTTAGAGTATACGGATTATTGGAACATCACTGTATCGCCCATTCCATGCATGACGGACGGAACATTGACAAACATTTTTTTAGAAATAAGAGAACAAAAAAATGTTCTTTAAGTACATACATCGTAAAATAATTATTAGGTTAGAAATGAACAATAGACAAAAAAACGTGGTAATATATTATAATATAAAAGAATCGGAAGATATAAATAATATTTTAATAAATTATTTATTAAATTTCAAATTAGGAATAAACACCAGATAAAGAAATTGAAATTATCTAGAAGTTAAAAAAATTACAAAAAATAAAAAGCAATACAATCAGAAAACAAACGGGTTTTAAAATATTATAGAAATTGCAAGAAAATTAAAATGGAATTGGGCAGGTCATATAAGTAGAATGAAGGACCTGGACCAGAGATGGAGGAAAACTACTGAGGAATAAATACAACAAAAGGAATAGAGACCATCAAATAAAAGACTACCACCTAAAAATTTACCATTAAACAGGAGGTGTGAAGTTATATACTTCGAAGAAAAATACTGTTGAATTTATGAGTGTAAAAACGAGTATCATTTCATGTCCCATCCGTCATAGTTCCTTATCGCCCTACATATAGAATTAAAACCAAAATTCTTGGAAAACATCTTCTTTTTCGGTTTGACAGGTGTTTGGGTGGATCATTATTTTTTACATTTAACTGAAATACATTTAAACTATATAAAGGTAAAAAAGAAGAAAGATTCAAAAAAATGTTCTTCAATGTCCCGTCCGTCATGCATGGAATGGGCGAGATATATATTTATATATGTATGTATATAGTATTTAGAAGTATAATATAAGAATAGAAAAAAAATACAGTATAAATTAATGCACGGCCTTATCCGGACTATCGATTATCCGGATTACTGGATATGTATTTAACAGTAGAAAACATCATTATTTTTGAAAATTATTTATTCATTAATAATGCATATATACAATTTATGTTTAGAATTTTTTAATTAAATGTAAAATTCTGTGATTCGAGACTGAGAATATTCACAAAAACCTTTTTCTTTAAATTAGAAACAATTGTTTTGCACTTCAATGAAGTATGTATCAAATAATTTTATTCACGAAAAAAAAAAAAAAACAGACAGAATTACGGTACTTCACAACGACCATATTCCACATTCGTAATTTCACTTCACAATAAATATATCTAACAAATATGATCCGGATTATAGAATACTTGAGGGCATTATTTCGGACTACAGAATACTTACGTGTATCCAGAAAATCGATTCGGATTACTGGATAATTCGGATTTTCGAGGTCCGGATTAAAGAGGTCATACTGTAATATTCTATATTTCAAAAAAAAATGTTTTCAAAGCAAATACATACATATGTATATATTTTTGATCAAATAAAAAAAAATGCAAAAATATGAATAACGGCAACATTGTAATCATTATTAATTTTTGAATGAATGAAAAAAAAAATATTCTATATTTCAAAGAAAAATTTTTCAAAGCAAATATATATTTTTGATCAAATAAAAAAAAAATTCAAAAATATAAATAACGGCAACAATGTAATCATTATTAATTTTTGAATGAATGAAAAAAAAAATATTCTATATTTCAAAGAACAATTTTTCAAAGCAAATATATATTTTTATTCAAATAAAAAAAAATTCAAAAATATAAATAACGGCAACAATGTATTTATTATTAATTTTTGTTATACATGTGTAAAAAATGAAAATTTTTAACAGCAATTTGGAAAAACATGATCAAAGCAATCATAATAATGTATGACGTCATAAAATACTGTCAAAAAATAAATATGTAACGTCAAAGTTTTGTTATTGTATTCGTCATTGCAAATGAAGTTTATAATGGTTTTGTTCTAAGCTAACAAAGCTTTAGATTTGAAAAATAAAAGCTCTCACTGGGATGCGAGACGAATTTTTGAATAAAAAATTATTTTCATAGATTTGTACTAAAGCCAAGTCTTATTAGTTTCTATGGTCATTGGTAATATCTAAATTAGAAGTAAAATAAAAATATAAGGCTTAAGTGAACCTGTTGTCGGAAAGATTTTGACGCACTTACATTTGTCGTAAATCCATGAAAACTCGTTTCATAATAAATTTGGATGTCCTGAATTCGAATCTGAAGTCTTTTTTGCTATATCTTTAATAGTTTTCGAGAAAAAGGACTTCAAAATTACTCACTTAGAAGCCCATTTTTAGCCCCTTCCTGCAATTTTTTCCAAGAGTAAACGGTTTGTAAACCTTTATTATTGTTTCTAATAAATTGTAATGCATCCTTTTATTGAATTTTAAGAAAAAAGATGCAGAAATCCTGTTTTGAAAATATATCCTTTTGGCAGTACCAGGAAGAAGATAAAATAAAAATAAGGGTTCTATCCGACAGATACTTCACTTGTTCCAAAGAAACAAAAACAGAGTAAATATTTAAAAAAGATTGAGGTTATGTGAAATATGTGCATTAATATAATAATAATAAATAAATAAATAAATCCATACGTCCATCTGAACACAATTTTATATTTGGAACAAGTGAAGTATCTGTCGTATAGAACCCTTGTTTTTATTTTATCTTCTTCCTGTTACTGCCATGAATTTTTTTCGTCAAATCGGTAAATTTCAATTAAACGATGGTTGCGCCATCTGTTATTTATATATAAAAGATTTTAAATTTGTTTAAATTATGCTCGTTATTTTACGTTAGAATCACCAGAAAATAATAATGCAGCATGTATTTTAATATTACTTTTAATAGTATTTAGTTATGAATTATCAATATACATTCATATTTAAAGACATTTTATTAAAAAACCTAAAGTAATGAAAATTGATAAATACATACATATTCACTTTTAAGTGTTGTATATATGTACATTATGTTGTGTTGTGAGTAGGTAGTTTTTATAACTTCTGAACGGTTAAACGTACAAGGAAAGTATATGTGATACCTTGCTGAGAAGAGCAGAAAATTCTCTTATCTTTTGCAGAACACACAGTGATCATACAGTAGATTTCTAATGAGAGTAAAAATTCAAAAAAAGCCTCAGAAACTAATAACTTATGCCCAAAAACAAATATGTATTAACATTTGGGAGAATTTTCATGATAAAACATTTTTTTAATTAATACATATGTATGTACTTTCAATTTTTTTGTTGCTTAGTTAGCTCCTATCTACATATTTTGCTCTCATTCGAATGAATTTAATCTATCCTTCTTATTGTGTGTTGCAATCAAATTTTTATATTTTTTGTTTTTACCTCGTATTAATTTTTATTCATCTATTTGGTAACTAGATATAGTCGGATATTTGTACCAGCAATTAATATTTTTATTATAAGCTGCATTAATAAAATTAAACAAAGAAACAACGAGAATTATAAATAATATCAATGAACATAATAAAATATGAAATAAATTAGCTCAAGTAAAACTGGTGTTGTGATTTGTATCCCTTAACGATGGGTGGAGCGGACATTGCCCCCTAGCGCAAAGGATTGGAGGATTCCTTTATGAGTACTTGTTTTTCCTGAAATTTTCTTCTGGTATAACTTCTATAGGAATATCCGTTTTAGATCCCTTTTGAGTCTTTTAGGATTTGTTTTACCGGTCAGTTATGTAAGTATGACGGACCACTTTCAATAGGGTATCCCCAAGAACCCACTCCGACTGAAGCAGCTGGATTCCACGACCGGCGGGGTATCCCTGAAAGTAACTATTTCTTCGACCTATTTATGAAATGATTTAATAATACCATCATACATTACATGTATACAAACAGGTTTGTCTACATTTTTTTATTATGGGAATTTTCGTTACGTACCTAAAATTGTGAATGTGTTCGTGCTTTATTTTTTATTTGGAAATATTTGCGTTCATTTCTTTTCAATCAATGAAAAAATATTCCTATCACATTTTAGCATTTTCTCAAAAAATGTGAGAGAAATAAATTTTTAAAAAATCTTCGGCTGTCAGCGGTCCTACTATGTAAGTTCTTCATTAAACTTTGGGATTAATACTAAAAATGTCAAACAAATAACTTTCCTAATTCTCCAAATTCCAATATCCTTCCATTAATCATGAAATTTAAATATTAATATTATTTTTGTGTTGCCATCGTGTTTGGACATTTTTGACAATAATATCAAAATAATTTTTTTAAACGAGGGTGACGTGTCTGATTATTTATTTCTAATATTTTTCTTTAAGAGTGCAATCAAAATAAATAGAAAAATATAAAAATTGCGAACATTCATTCACTAAATTATTTAATTTTCATTTACTTTAAAGAGATATACCAGCAACACAATAATAAGAAAATGTCAGCTGATTTTGATATTGTGTCTCTATTTCTCAAATCTGTTGTCTCTTTCTTATGGCTGAATGATACGGTATTAATACTATTGGAAATTTTAAGTATGTACCTAAAATCCAATAAACAACATTTGAAAATAAATTGTGACAAACAAGTTCTAAAGTACATATATACAGGGTGTTTCCGTTATCTCCGACCAAAAGAATACCATAGATAGGGCTCATCGAGACAAACAAAAAATCGTATTGGAGGGGGGAGAGAAATCCCAACGGTTTGGCCGCTAGAGGGCGTTGAAGTTTTTTTGCACTTTTTCCACCGAACACCCCATAACTTTTTGCAGGGGCACTCTAGGGTCACTTTGTATTAGAAGAAAATATAGAGAGCCCTTTGTCCTTTGTAACAATATCTTCAGTATATATAGTTCAAAAAGATGAAATTGAAGAGATAGATGCCGAATGGCGAATTATGAGAAAACAAACAATAGTTTCAAAACAATTAGATTTAGGAGGCATTTTGATCTTCTATATTTGAATTAAAAAATGTCATGAATGACAGAATGTTTTTGATGTGCCTTCCTACTATGAAGTAGCGCAGCGGCTGAGAGGGTATTTTCTCAACTTACGTTAATTAAAGACAGAAAACGAAACTGTTTACATACAAGTACAGTTAATGCGATAATGGCTGTAAGGGAGCTTCTAAATAAAACTGATGCAGCTGGCTGGGTACCGTCCAAAAACGCATTAAAAAGATATAAGAATTAATTATCTATCATATTCATATATAAATCGACTGAATTTTTTTGTGTTATTTAATTTTAAATATCTTTTGCTTATTTATTTTAGAATTTTCTAAATCAAAGAATTTTGATTATGTGCTTCTACAAGAATGCATCGCTGCTTTGGTGATGCTAATGGTCTTCTGTTCGTGATGCGTAAACGCCGTAAACACTACTTTGTTGCTATGACAATTCTAATGCAATGTTATAAGTTGGCGATGCAATGCTATTACATGACAGCTGAATATTACAAGGAATTTTGAATACTTGATGCTTTTTTGAATATTTGACAAAGCACAAAGAGAATATATATACACTCCGCGTCACTTGATTACGGCCACTAATTTTTTAAAGTTATTTTGGATATTACTATAAATTTTGTTACGTGAGTATTAGTTTTTATGCTTGTATTTGAGAATACGTTCTGTTACGAATATAATCACGGAAAAAAAATTTGAAAATATAGTACCGTTATTTGTGCAGTACTCATTAAGTACAATCTCTTCAAAAAACATGCATTTTTTTTTTCGTCACTTGATTACGGCCAGTATTGAAAATTAGTGTTCTAACTACTATGACGAACAATTTT
Source organism: Bombylius major (assembly GCA_932526495.1). NCBI lineage: Eukaryota > Metazoa > Arthropoda > Insecta > Diptera > Bombyliidae > Bombylius > Bombylius major. The sequence goes on along the minus strand of OW052044.1, from coordinate 24,723,558 downwards.
TCGACTTTTTCAAAATTATTTCGTTTATTATATTGATAGTGTCCATTAGCTATCAAATTATTAAATTTTTGGAAGAATGGGTAAAGAAAAGACATTGGTAGAAAGTGAAAAGGCAAAAATCGATGTTTTGAAGCAAGAAGGTTCTTCAGATTTATTAATTTTTTATTATTTTCAATTAATTGTAATAATGATTGCTGCCTCCGTTGTGACGAATTGTTTCGAAAATTCATGATAACATCAAATTGTATAACGATGTCAAGTACTTCAGCGAGATTTTTGTCCAAGCAGATTTTATTGCTTCTATTAGTGAAGCTTTATCTTCAAATTTTCTTCCTCCTTCATACACCTCCCTTTACAGCCATCTCCGAATGTTTTCTATGATATTTAAACCCGACGAATATGGTAGCCACGGTAGCAATCACACATTTTGTTTTTCGGTGTACTGTCTAGCACGTCCTGCGGTGTAAATTGGAGCATTATCCTGTTGGTAAATCAAAGCCAGAGGACCAAACATTTGAATAAACTTTGGAAAAGCTCCTTCTAATATGGTTTTATGTGAAACTACAGTCATTCTCGTGTTTTGAAAAGGTAATTCAATCGTGCCATTAAATGAAATAGCTCCCCAAACTATAACACCACCCTGTATAATGCGGTTTCTGCTTAAAATCGTTCTTCCTTTCTTAAGTTATGAAACGAAAACTTAAATCCATCAGGACCATCCAAATTGAATTGTTTTTTGTCCGAAAACACAACTCGTTTCCACTTTCTCCTTAACGACATGTGATTTCTTGCAAATTTCAATCGCTTTTCTTTACGTGGCGTATTCAACGGGGATTTTTTTCTTCAATTTTTTTAAATTTTTGATGCGTGGCACTATCAATTACGCGACGTACTGTTGATAAAATGGCAGGAACTCCGGTTTTAGTCTTGATTTTTGCTGCTGATAGGCCTGAGTTTGAGGCTGTGCGAAGAATTGCTCGTTTATCCTGAGAAATTGTTGCTTCTGCGATTCGCCCTCTTCTATTCTGTCTGTAATTTTCAATAGTTTTAAAGAAACAATAAATTACAGTTCTTCTTCTTACAATTTTTTCTGCAATTTGGGGATTTGAAGAACCTTCTTGCTTCAAAACATCGATTTTTGCCTTTTCACTTTCTACCAATGTCTTTTCTTTACCCATTCTTCCAAAAATTTAATAATTTCATAGCTAATGGACACTATCAATATAATAAACGAAATAATTTTGAAAAAGTCGAAAAATTGTTCGTCATAGTAGTTAGAACACTAATTTTCAATACTGGCCGTAATCAAGTGACGAAAAAAAAATGCATGTTTTTTGAAGAGATTGTACTTAATGAGTACTGCACAAATAACGGTACTATATTTTCAAATTTTTTTTCCGTGATTATATTCGTAACAGAACGTATTCTCAAATACAAGCATAAAAACTAATACTCACGTAACAAAATTTATAGTAATATCCAAAATAACTTTACAAAATTAGTGGCCGTAATCAAGTGACGCGGAGTGTATACTACTATAGAGATTTAATCTCAAGCTCTCTCAAAAATCAAGAACATAAAAACATACATAAATATTTGGCTTCAAATAAGCACTGAATATAGCTTTTAAGTCTTTCGAACTAAATTGAAATTTTTTCCGTTTCTATTTGAATTTTCTAATATAAATCAGCTGTTTTGTATATTTTCGAAGTAGACAGCAGAAGTATGTAAAAATTAAGAAAATGTTCAAAAAGAATAATACAACACAAATTTCCAATGCATATCGCTTATATGAAGATAGACAAAGACAGAAGATAAAGAAGAATAATTGATCAATATAAATTTTAATTATTGTATAAATGTTTTTTATGTGATAATGAATTGATCTCCTCCTCGATCCGATCTTATTATTTTTGGTTTTTTATTGAACTTATTAGATACCAAATTTATATACTCATTGAGTTTTTCAAATACTTCAGATTTCTCCCTTAAAAGATAAACATCAGTATATCTGCTAAAATCGTCAATAAAAGAAAGAATATACCTTTTACCACTCGGTGTGATAGTTTGCATTGGACCTCATAGGTCTGTATGAATTAAATCTAATACATCATTTGTATTTGTTTCTGATTCCTTAGGAAATATTTTTCTTGTCATTTTTCCTTGAACGCATGTGTCACAGGTTTCTCTTATTCCACAATCTGTGATTTTAATGTTTTTCATTAAAAATTTTTCTTTGACCAAAGATTCTATGCCAGCTGACAATTTTCACTATGACCTTTAACTAATAATACTTTCGTATCTATTTCATTGTTTTGACGTAATTTATAAAGATTTCCTTTTAGATCAGCTATAGCAACAGCAACTTCATTTTCAGCGTTGAAAATTTTACAGTAACATTCGTTAAATATGATATTAAATCCTTTAAGCACCAAACGTTTAACTGATAATAAACTTCCTTTTATCTCTGGTATGTATAACCATATAACACATCTTGAATTGTAGCTACTGATTCTTTATTAACTGAATTTAGAAATCTTTTACGACAATTACCTTTACCTTTAGCAATTACTTGATCACCATTAGCCAATGTTACTTTATCATTGACACTTTCATTTAAATTTATGAAATTTTCTTTAAAACTTGTGATATGCACAGTGGCACCAGAATCAACTACCCACACATTTTCAAAATTTGTATCACCTTTAGTTGTAAAACAAAATTCTTGTTCTTCTGATGATTCATTTATTATAACTTTATTTGCAGATTCTTTATTTTGTCTTTTTCTCCATTCATTGTATTTTCTACAATTTTTCTTAAAATGATCTTCATTTTTAAAAAATAGCACTTGATACCCTTATTTGTTCTTTTTGAGTTAATTGCTTTTAATGCTACATCAGACACGTTTTTACTTGAACCCTGTTAACGTTGATATTCTTCAATCAACCTCAATTTCACCAAACTCAAAGTTAGATCTTCTTTTTTCCTAGACTCTAGAGCAGTAAGAAGAGTGTCATAATATTTGGGTAAACTAATAATTATCTGACATTTGCTCACCAAGTGCATCTAGCTTATCAAACAGAGTCTTCATTTGTTCAATGTAATCTTCCATATTATTTTTCATCAAGTTACATGATTTAGTTGATTATCTTCTACGGATAACCCAATCAAAGTGAGTGCATTATTATTCTTAGTAGACCATTCCTGTGTAACTGGATCAGGCTTTGCTTCTTCTATTACCTTCCACGAATTTTCACACATCAACAAAAGCTTCATTTTATATTTCCAAATATGGTAATTATCTGCATTTAACTTTAATACATTTAAGCGGAACACTTCTGATGAAGCCATGCTTACCTCGTTTTTCTGAAAAAATTAATGTTACCTAACCTCATCTGTTGAAATGAGTTAAGGCCTAACCAAATTTCGCTTCAAGCCACTCAAGTCAAGTTATCGAAAGTTACTCAAGTTAGCATGATAACCATATTTGACTTGTCTGACTTCTTTGACTTGGGCATTAAGTGAGGTTAAGTTATTTTTTTTATACTTTTGTGAATTGAAAACTAAATAAAATTGTGAGTGAAAAAAAAAATTAAAAATGGATAATATTTTTTTATTTATGTTTTTTACTTCTTAATTTTTCTATTTTTTTTTATTCATATTTATTAAGATTTTTTCATAAATATTATTATATACATACATATGTACATATATGAAATTTATAAAAAATTTTTCAAAAATATTGTCTTTTGTTTTTGTTGTCAAAACAAATTTTACCCAAGTCACTCAATTTCGTGTGCTATGAAGGCACATGAACTAAAGTCAACGAAAATTCAAAATTTTCGTTCAATTTGACTTGAGCTGACTGCAGCCTATTATGGTTTGATTGATTTAAAATAATGTAATCACACTTTTGACTTGAGTGGCTTGAATTGAAGCCAAATTTGGTTAGGTCTTTAAACTGTAAATTGTTGAACTGTTAAAATTGTATTCTTTAATTCGCGACCAACTGGGTCCATACCTGATAAATTTATTATTTAATAAATACAACTTTATAGTGGAACTATATATTTGATATTTAATTAATACACAAGTAATTATACAAGAAAGTAATAGTTTGCATGAACAAAGAACTAAATCAAAGGCAAGTTAGAAGTTAAGTATCTACAGTAGTACCAATACAAAAACTTTAAATCTAAACGTCAATGAGCAAATGCCCATCATTGCCAACATAGTTTAACAGTGATCACCAGCTCGTTTCTGTATCATTTCTCGATTGGCTTTCTCGACTGCTTTACTCGATTTGACATAATTCTCGACTTTAGTGTTTCTGTAACTGTGGTGAATCGAGAACCGAATATCTGTCAGTCGAGTTTATTCTCGATTGGTGTTTTGATAGTGACAACTTCTATGATTTTACAAAAATGATTTAATTTTTACATATAATTACGAAGAAATGATATTTTCACTAGAATATAGTATAATATATTATTACATATATTCAAACTAAATTAAAATTTTCATTTTATATCGGAAATAATTTCTTACAATAGTGTCGCGTATTCCTCTCGCTTCGTTCAAAATTGAAATACTTCCATTTAATTCTTCAGGATTATATATGTATTTCCAATAAAAAGAATTTCATCTTCACCTAACAAGCAAAAAAAAAAAAAAAAACCTCTTCCCATCCCATACAAATATGTATAAACATCTCCACTTATCGACTTGACACAAAAAAAAAACTCCTCTTTGGTACCAAGGGCGCCGCTTCCGCCGGCCCTGACGACACATATTATTATACAATTTCTAATTGTATTGACCAAGATTTCTAAACAATTTTCTTATTTGAGCATTCATATTTCATAAAAACGCAAATAACTGTTTTTAATTTTTTTAATTAAATATTAAGTGATTATAAATAACATATCATAGTAAACTTGTTAGAATAATTCATAAAAACAAAAACATTCAATAATATATTTAACATCATTGTTCTGATAACTTCAAAAAACTTTTGTAGCAATATTTCTTAATTCTTGTTTCTTCTTGCTAAATAAAATACTAAATGCAACCTCCTTCGTATATTTATTATTTTATTGAAGCAAAAAAAGTGAAAAGAACATTAACAAGGTGAGACAACTTATAGTAAAGCTTTCAAGCTCTTCTAAGTTCTTTTATCTTGTTCTTGACGTCAGCATTGAGAGTATAGGAGCAACTACACCAATATAAGCACAGAAGGGTAATTTCTATACAGATGGTACAATCCTTGTATTATAATGTTTTCAGTAAAATTTTATGCGGATTTTCGCAAAATCCAATGGATCCAATGTATAAACTTTAAATTGTAAGAATCGTTTAGCTAGGGCCAAAATTATTGGATAAAACGCACAATTTTTTTTGTCATTTTGTCAATCGGTTGACGGGATTCCGAGAAATTAACTTTGAAAACGGAAAATATAACGAACTGTTAGAACTGAAAGCCCATATGACGTTAAGAATACGTTAAAATGTCGCAATAGCTTTCGTGAGCGACACTACCTTGTAATAGTCATTTTACATGTTTTAAATGTTTTTAAAATTATTATAAAACGAAAAAGAATAATTTATCTGCTTCATTTTTATAAGCCAATATTTAAGATAGTTGAATGACACAACATAGAATTTATGTTTGTACAAACAATTAGTGCAGACTGTTGATTCGTTAAAAAGTTATTTTCAATTCTGTTAAAAATGTTCATACTAATTGCTAATTAGTAATTCGAAATTCATTTTTCGATTAAAATTATCAAAAACTATTGGTTGACTTCTTAAAGGACCTTGGAAAATTGCAAAAGTTACGGTCAGAGACATTATACGATTCCTGAATGGAACAGAATGGCTCATATCCTAAGGTTAAGGTTATGCGAATTGTGGTACCAAAACGGCACTTTCATTGCTAATTGGGTCTTCGAATGATTTTGACTACCGCCACGGCAACCAACCAACCAATTGATGTAATTTACCGAATAAGATAAAGCTCTTATTCTTAAAAAGTAGAATTTTTTTTTGGGATTAAAAATTAAAGTAAAACTAGAGAAATAAATAGCAGTAAGACTAATAATAAGAAAATGAATGAAATATTTAAATAAAAATATTTTATTATACATACATATTTTAATTGAATTATTATCATAGGTTTATTTTGAATTATCAAGTATTAATATACTGAGTACCGACGTCAAGAATCAAAGGTGACTGAGCTGTTTTAAAGTTTTTTAACCTTGTTAATATTCTTTCCATCATGAAAATACTTGGGTCTGAATTAGCTTTTTCTTTTATTTTAATTACTATTGACTTTTTTTCAAATTATTACTTGCAAACTTACTAAACAGCCATTTTTAGACTTACAATAAATAAATATATTTATTCCTATTAATTGAAGAAATAATTATATTTATTGATAATTACAGATCAGATTGTCCAGGACCTGTAAAGAAAATTTATAGAACATTAGATAATTTGTTATTAATAAAATCACCTTAATTATACAGTTTGATACAAATTATTTGATTCTTATTAATTTATGAAGTTGACTTTTTTTACGATTTACTTAACTATAAGTATTCAAATGTCTTCAAGGGTCTTGTACAAACACAAAAATGTATGAATTTAAAAACTGTACTGAAACAACTACTTCAAAGAATTGTCAATGTACTGTACTGTTAATACTCTAACGCTGCATTTTTGAACCATTTAGTTGATTGATTTATTCATAATATATTTAAGATTTATCAAAATTTGTTAATGTCGATCAAAAATGAAATAAAATGTTGTCCTACAATATCTATAAATGAAGAAATAAAGGTTTTTGTAAAACATATCAATATTTTTAGAAAATTTCTAACGGTATTTTTAAATGCATTTGCGTTAGCATTTCATACTAGTTTTTGAAACTATGTATATGACTACAGTTTTCGAATTTACTTATACATACTAATTTAAAAATAAACTTTATTAATCTTTTAAAACGTAAATTAAACTTTTTATCAATAAATTTCAAATTGAATCAAATAATTTTGTTTAAACTGCATTATTAAGGTAAATAAATAACTTAAGAAAAGACATTTTGGCGAAGTAATTTTAGAAAAAAAAAATCTTGAAAATTTAATAATATTCATCATTTTTTTAAATGAAATGATCAAATGATCAAATGTTATCTTGAAATGTATTGTATGTATGTATTTCATGTAATGCTTTATGAAAATGTTTTTGCGCTAAAATGTCTTTAAACAGTTAAATATGTACATATGTAATTCAATCATACAAAGAAAAAACGCATACTTTACTTTACATTTACATTTACATCATAATTAAACAAAATGATAAAAATATATGTTCCATTGAGGTTAGTACTAAGATGGAATGAAATGAAATTTATCATACAAAATTAAACATTGGTGAATTAACAAAAAAAGTTTTAAATTTAAAATGTCCTTTACTCTTTTAAGACCAGAAGTGATACAATACAACTAAACTGAATCTTTACTTTTTATTGAAATTTAAAAATAACTCATAAAATTTTTATGAAAAACATGAAGTTTAAAAAAATCTGATTTCACAGATAAAGTTTGAATTTCACTTTAAATAAAATTAAAAATCAATTTTGAACGATTTCACAATATTAACTCATGTTCATAATTAGTGACACTGAATTTGAAAAATACATAATTGAATATAATTTAAAAAAAAAAAATGTTTTTTGTTTAAAAAAAACTCGCTTTGCATGAGTGAAACCTCAGAATCAAAGCAACGAAGTTCTTAAACTTGCATTGCGAAACAAAGCAAGTTTTTTGATTTAGGCTTCATTCTGAAACCAATTTATTTTTTTTTTATTTCAAATTGAAAATATTTTTTATACCTACTACCTACTACGTTCTAGAATAGGTAAATTTTTGAAATAAATCACTGTGCATCATTCTTGTAGAAGTATCAATGCCATAATTTCACTATATTCTTAATTTCAAATTTATGGACATTTTTACTCAATGATAAAAAGTTTATTTCATATTATCTCATTACTAACCTTCAAAAAGCTGGCATGCAACATGCACAAAAATAAAAAAAAAATTTTAATATTTCTAAAATATTTTATATTATTATCTATATAAATATTATACAAAGATATTTATCTACATTTCAATAAAGCCAATAAATTTTCACAAAATTGTATTACATTTTAGTTGAAAAAAAAATTTTCAATTATATACATATACATATGAAATAATAAACGAGAAAACTTCACCTTTAGAAATGAAAAAATTTTCCAAGATAACAAATTTAAAGTTGAAGAAAAAAAAAAACTATCTTTAGAAAAGTGCGAAAGAAAAATATTGTAGTATCATATTTTTCTTGATTCCAATTTAACATTAAATCTTGTGTTGATTTCACATGACATTGTTCGAAAATTAATAATTTAAATAAGCCAAAGGTGGAGTTTACTCCATAAAAATCTAAATTATTAATCATGTAAGTAAACTATAATATTTTCATTTTTTTATATTTCTAACATTGAAAAAATTGAAATTAAAGATTATTTAAACTGAATCTAATTTAAGCTTTTCACTGCTTCACAATTATTTCATTTTAATTATTATTTTGATAACTTTTCAAATCACAAATTTCAAACTAATAAAATAAGTATATAAATAAAATAAAATATTTCAACTTAAACACGCCATGCTAGATTGTTTTAAAATAGAGCTATGAAATTGATTGATGTATCATTAACATCAAACCTAACATCACTGCAAATGTTTTCTCTCTATACTATTTTTATTTTTGGAAGTCAGTATTGTGCTTATGGAGGCAGTACCCGATGAGTTTGTTGCCCTTGGTATTAAAAGATTTCCCTCGATTGAAATTGAGATCTGATCACCCCACACACGAGACAGATTTATTCAAACGCAATGTAAAAGAATATAGAAAAGTATGCCTATCTTGCCTGTACTGACTTCCAAAAGTAAAAATAGTATAGATCTGTTCTATAGATACTAGCATGGTAAGTATACTAAAAAAATTCAAAATTTACCTTCTAAATATGTACATATGTATATCCTAAAAAGTTACAAAGTATTCCAGAAAAACCCATGAATTCTATCTGAAGCCACATTCTGAACGAGCATTGAAATATATTGTCAGTCGTTTGAGTCCACATATTTAAGAACCCTCTTTCTTCTTATGTGTTTACCCGTTTTCTTTTCCACAATCTATAGAAATTCAAATGGTATACAGGGTGTTTTACGGCTCGTGTGCCAAGCTCAGTAGGGAGCGTCCATTATCAATGGTTACAGAATATTCAAGGTCAAATTTCAAAGAAATTAGTTTTTTAAAAGTAACCAGTTCTAATTTTTGAAACGTATTTCACCACTCGCGTAACGTAAAGGGCCGATTGAGGATATTTACGTTTGAAAGAGAATCTTCCGACTTTTTATAAAATCCAGTCGTGAGCTAATTGCTCAAAGTCAAAAAATAGGGTGGGCAGTGGCCGAAGCGGTAGAGTGCTGGCTTTTGAAGCTGAAGGTCTCCTCAAGATCGAATCACTCAGCTTTGAATGAGTACCACCAATGGCACCAATTCATTTGAGTTGGGTGTAAATGCTCGGTATTGAAGTAGTTTGATGGATGGTTCTGTTTACTGACCGTAAGCAAGCCCCCAAAAACAACTACAAAATATATCACTACCAACCCTGTCATATGAATAAATTCGTTCTCTACCAACGAATTTAGTGGTTCGCGTTTCACTAAACTGTAGGTGTAGGTGCATATAATATATGACAGAAAAGGCGTTATGTTCCCTGGTGATTCCCTGTGAACCTTCTGTAAACAGAGGGTGAATTCTGAAATATTTTGGAAAGGCATATGACTATATGAGCAGTACGTTCTACAATAGTAATAATAACAATAATAACAAAAATGTCTTTTAATTACAATATAATTAATTATATTTTGGACATTGAAATTTTGTCATCTTAATAAGTGAAATAATAATGAAGAATATTAAAGCCTAAATTTATTGGTAAATTATTATTAATTATAGATTCAATTCATTGTATGGAACAAATTTTAAAATGCTATTTATTGAAATGAGTAATTATGAAAATAGTTTAAGTTACACATGTTTAGAAAAAGTTTAATTTCTATGTTTTTGTATAATTTTAGTAAATTAATTTCAGAAAAATGATTTTTTATGCATTTATTTTCTGGAATTTAAATTTACACGTATACCATTTTCATGATCACTAGTAACAAAAAATATTAAACATAATATTACAGTAATAAAAAAATTTCTAATTTCCACAAATTGAAAGAGTTATTAAAATTAATAAAAATCCAAACAAAATCACACATCATAAGGGCCTAATCAAGTTAATTTAATTTTCTAGACCTTTTCTCTGTCGTACCAACGACTCCTATAGTACCAAGACTTAATGCTCATTTTGTGTATGCGTTGGAAGTACCAAATTAACATGAGAACTTATTGTTTTTAATCAATTATAACTAAGTTGTGATTAAAGTTACATGAAAATTATGTTCAAATGAAATGTAGAGAAAATCCTTAGCTTTATTTTTACCGAATATATTAAATATCTATGAGCAACGTAAATCAAAGAAAAAACGTGATAAATATTTAGTAACATAAAACTGAAAATCAATTTTCCCTGAAATCTCCCAAATTACTACAAATATTAACATTTTTTATTTAATAAAAATCCACAAATTTGTAGAACATTATAATTTAATATTTGTAGTAATTTGGGAGATTTCAGGGAAAATTGATTTTCAGTTTTATGTTACTAAATATTTATCACGTTTTTTCTTTGATTTACGTTGCTCATAGATATTTAATATATTCGGTGAAAATAAAGCTAAGGATCTTCTCTACATTTCATTTGAACATAATTTTCATGTAACTTTAATCACAACTTAGTTATAATTGATTAAAAACAATAAATTGTAATGTTAATTTGGTACTTCCAACACGTCATATAAACAATAAAATAAAATTGAACATTCAGCCTTGGTACTATAGTAGTCGTTGATATAAGACAGGAAAATAGTCGTAATGGCATTATCAGACTTAAAAAAACGGTATTTCTTTATGGAATTATTAATCATAAAATGTTGTTAAATTTTTTTCTCCTTTTCGAGGTAGAAGTATTAGTATGTATTGTCAAATATGAAAAATAATAATATCATGACATTCATCAGAAAACTCTTCAATGAGCATATCACTAAACTTTAGAGTGGCGATTGGCAGATACTGATACATATGTATGTTACGCTCATTGAAGCAATGAACCTATACCGGAGGCAGTGATGTTAACCGTACAGTAATTACTGTTTTGTACAGTAATTTTGCTTCAGAACAGTAAAACAGTAATTCAGGCAAAAAATACAGTAATTTCAAAAAACGTACAGTAATGTACAGTAATTTTCAATTCTTAGATTTTACCATTTCAAATTGAATAGTAATTATTTTAAATTTGAAAAAAAAAATGAATCTAACAAGTTGCTAATGGTAAAGACAGATAGCGGGTATATGGTGGGTATGAATATCCGGGTATTCACTATACCCGCATTAAACCCGATATGTGTCAGCGGGTATTCATTGGATATCCGGGTATACATCGAAAGCAATCGAGTATGAAGCGAGTATCCTATACCCACATAAAACAGCCGAGTATTAACAGTGTTGTGAACTTGAAATGGGAAATTTCAGAATAAAAAGGCGAATTGGAGCTAACTTCATATGAAAAAAAACGTCAATGTGTAGGAATGTGAATGTAATGAAAAGAAGAAGAAAGCTAAAATTTGAAAAAATCGTTATAATAAACATTAATATAATAAAATATCAATTATAATAATAATAATTATTAATATAATGATAATAAATTCAAAAACTAATAAAATTATTATAAGTTCATCTAAAATTTCAATTTCACACAAATTCCAACCATATAATATACATACGTACTATACCCGGGTTATGTGTGTCACCTATGCGAGTATTGTCAATACCCGGGTATTCATACCCGGATATTCATACCCACCATTTACCCGCTATCTGTCAGTACTATAAAGCAACAAAATGACTCTACTACCTACTTGACTACAACTTTTTTCAAGTAGTGTTGCTATTTTTTCGAACGTAGCTGTATATTTATACATTGTTGACGTGGCGGTTTTTTGGATTATTTCCGAAGACCTAATTAACACTAACCGTGCCGTTTTAATACCACACACTGACACACTCTCAGTTGTCAGTCAAAGGGTTGTTTGTAAGCCCTTCTGTCATACATGCACCTACAATTCAAAGTGGAATGCGAGCCACTAAGTATATTTATATTTAACCATTATTATACATAATGGAATTAGTTTTTTTTTCACAAAGTGTTTAGATCACTAGGAAAAACTATGTTTTTGTTTTTATTTTGTTAAAGATTTTGTTTTCGTTTTTTAATTTTATGAGTTATGTTTTTTTTTGATTAAGTAAAGCTCCTTTATAAAAAAAATAATTTTTGACTTTTCCTTTCATTTTATATATACCTCTTCTGTGCGTACAGTAATTTGATGTGAAAAACAGTAATTTTAGGCAATAGAGACAGTAATTTAGTCATGGAGAGTTAACATCACTAACCCGAGGGCCGGAGACATCCCAAAGTGTGGGATGCTGAGATACAACTTTCTAAAACAAAAATTAGAAAACTCCCATATGAAACGTGTATGCTATACAATGTATGTATATGTATTCTGGCAATTTTGTGCTTTTTCAAAAAACTTATATTTTGTTCTACTGATTTTGAGCTTTTTTTCAATGGATTAATTGATGAGGTTTTAAAGTCTTAGCTCTGTGTATACGTTTGTTTCTTTTATTTTTATTTTCTTCTATACAGATGGTCGCGAAAACCTAACGCTTTTAATAGTGTAGTGGTTCTTTATTCTTAAAAGTTCGGAGCATCTGATCTATAAATATTAAGTATACAAATCTTCTTCCCGACAATAGTAATCATTATGAATCCATCAATTATAATATTTTTATTAAAAAACAAAAATACATCAAGCAGTTACCTATGGATATAAGTACATACACATATTTCATATTCTTACATTTGTGGAAAAAAGAAATATAGAAAGTAAAAAAGATATATTTAAAAAAAAAAAAAAAAAATTGTATATGCTTATATACAAGTACAAAAATAAAAATTAAAAAAAAAATCTAGTAATCAAAAAATTAATTTAAAACAAATGTTTGTTTTTTTTTAAAGCTTTGACATCAACTATTTAATACCTTTCATTTATGCAACAATTTCAATGTTGAGTGCGAATCAGAATATTCTATTTTCTATTTGCATTTTCATTTCAACAAATTTCAAGGACATTTAATAAAGGATGATAGAAAAAGGAGTATTATAATAATAAAATAAAATTATAAATCAACAATTATAACTAAAAATCTATTTTTATAAATACAAAACATTATCCCGATAAATTATTAAAAAGAAAAATAAAACTTAACATACATAAGTAGAACGTATAAAAATATGCTTTTTAACAGCAAAAATTAAAAAAGTTTATTATACCAATATACCCGTATGTACTTTGACAAACGGAAAAATGTACAAAACATAATTTATATTCGGTAATTTATATATGTATGTACATTGTACATATGTTGTTGGTATCTCGAATCTCGATACAACAGCAAATAGTTGTAAAACATCAATATACTTTATATATATTTTGTTAATCTCAAGAAAATTCATTCATTTTAAAATATTCAATTCACTCATCCTATCCTAGTGAACAGTCAATAAAGGATTACGAAAGTTATAATTATTTTACTTTTTATCTTTTTAATTATGTTTATCTTTTGTAAATTTAAATTTTAAGTTATAATAAATTACAAAATTATATTTTTCAACTACTTTATCATTTTAAAATAAAAAATATTATATAATTCTTGCATGTCCACGTTATTATAACGATGAATTTTATAAGTTAGATTATTTCATTGTTTTCGTTTTACATTCGCAACTAGTGCAATTTTTCTTAAAGCAAATTTACATAAACAAAAATATTTATTTAGAAGTAGTGTAAACATGACTTTTTTCAAAATAAATTGTTTAAAATTTGAAAATTATATTTAAAAAAGTACATAATGTTCTTATTACCATGTTTAACTGTAATTTACTACACTGTTACCGAGTTTTTAAAGTAAAGAGTCGGACATTCGCTCTTAAATAAATTTTCTAACAATCGAAACAAAAATCAGATACACTTCTTTCTATACCTACTTCTATATGGCAATTTACTTAGAAAACTAAATGGATTAGCTTATATATATTATTTGAAGTTGCTAATTTTTAAAATTTTTCTCATTCTTTATACAATATTATCTGTAAAATTTCTACAATTTACCCCTGTGCATAATTAGTGTGTTGTATGCAAAAATTCAAAACTCTCTAAATCTCTAAGGTTTGTCATTGAAAAATAATTTAAATATTTGCAGTGTCTTTAACCAATGACCATAGAAACTAAAAGACTTGGCTTTAGTACAAATCTATGAAAATAATTTTTTATTCAAAAATTCGTCTCGCATCCCAGTGAGAGCTTTTATTTTTCAAATCTAAAGCTTTGTTAGCTTAGAACAAAACCATTATAAACTTCATTTGTAATGACGAATACAATAAAAAACTTTGACGTTACATATTTATTTTTTGACAGTATTTTATGACGTCATACATTATTATGATTGCTTTGATCATGTTTTTCCAAATTGCTGTTAAAAGTTTTCATTTTTTACACATGTATAACAAAAATTAATAATAAATACATTGTTGCCGTTATTTATATTTTTGAATTTTTTTTTTATTTGATCAAAAATATATATTTGCTTTGAAAAATTTTTCTTTGAAATATAGAATATTTTTTTTTTCATTCATTCAAAAATTAATAATGATTACATTGTTGCCGTTATTTATATTTTTGAATTTTTTTTTATTTGATCAAAAATATATACATACCTATGTATGTATTTGCTTTGAAAACATTTTTTTTTGAAATATAGAATATTACAGTATGACCTCTTTAATCCGGACCTCGAAAATCCGAATTATCCAGTAATCCGAATCGATTTTCTGGATACACGTAAGTATTCTGTAGTCCGAAATAATGCCCTCAAGTATTCTATAATCCGGATCATATTTGTTAGATATATTTATTGTGAAGTGAAATTACGAATGTGGAATATGGTCGTTGTGAAGTAAGTATGGAATTGGGCAGGTCATATAAGTAGAATGAAGGACCTGGACCAGAGATGGAGGTAAACTACTGAGGAATAAATACAACAAAAGGAATAGAGACCATCAAATAAAAGACTACCACCTAAAAATTTACCATTAAACAGGAGGTGTGAAGTTATATACTTCGAAGAAAAATACTGTTGAATTTATGAGTGTAAAAACGAGTATCATTTCATGTCCCATCCGTCATAGTTCCTTATCGCCCTACATATAGAATTAAAACCAAAATTCTTGGAAAACATCTTCTTTTTCGGTTTGACAGGTGTTTGGGTGGATCATTATTTTTTACATTTAACTGAAATACATTTAAACTATATAAAGGTAAAAAAGAAGAAAGATTCAAAAAAATGTTCTTCAATGTCCCGTCCGTCATGCATGGAATGGGCGAGATATATATTTATATATGTATGTATATAGTATTTAGAAGTATAATATAAGAATAGAAAAAAAATACAGTATAAATTAATGCACGGCCTTATCCGGACTATCGATTATCCGGATTACTGGATATGTATTTAACAGTAGAAAACATCATTATTTTTGAAAATTATTTATTCATTAATAATGCATATATACAATTTATGTTTAGAATTTTTTAATTAAATGTAAAATTCTGTGATTCGAGACTGAGAATATTCACAAAAACCTTTTTCTTTAAATTAGAAACAATTGTTTTGCACTTCAATGAAGTATGTATCAAATAATTTTATTCACGAAAAAAAAAAAAAACAGACAGAATTACGGTACTTCACAACGACCATATTCCACATTCGTAATTTCACTTCACAATAAATATATCTAACAAATATGATCCGGATTATAGAATACTTGAGGGCATTATTTCGGACTACAGAATACTTACGTGTATCCAGAAAATCGATTCGGATTACTGGATAATTCGGATTTTCGAGGTCCGGATTAAAGAGGTCATACTGTAATATTCTATATTTCAAAAAAAAATGTTTTCAAAGCAAATACATACATATGTATATATTTTTGATCAAATAAAAAAAATTCAAAAATATAAATAACGGCAACAATGTAATCATTATTAATTTTTGAATGAATGAAAAAAAAAAATATTCTATATTTCAAAGAAAAATTTTTCAAAGCAAATATATATTTTTGATCAAATAAAAAAAAAATTCAAAAATATAAATAACGGCAACAATGTAATCATTATTAATTTTTGAATGAATGAAAAAAAAAATATTCTATATTTCAAAGAAAAATTTTTCAAAGCAAATATATATTTTTGATCAAATAAAAAAAAAATTCAAAAATATAAATAACGGCAACAATGTATTTATTATTAATTTTTGTTATACATGTGTAAAAAATGAAAACTTTTAACAGCAATTTGGAAAAACATGATCAAAGCAATCATAATAATGTATGACGTCATAAAATACTGTCAAAAAATAAATATGTAACGTCAAAGTTTTTTATTGTATTCGTCATTACAAATGAAGTTTATAATGGTTTTGTTCTAAGCTAACAAAGCTTTAGATTTGAAAAATAAAAGCTCTCACTGGGATGCGAGACGAATTTTTGAATAAAAAATTATTTTCATAGATTTGTACTAAAGCCAAGTCTTATTAGTTTCTATGGTCATTGCTTTAACTAAATAATTTTTCCGGTGTGGTGTCATTTCAAAAAGTATTACATCAATTTTCCATTGGCTAAGATTCAAAATAACTTTTTAAATTTTCAACTACACATAATCATGTAGTTTTGACAGCGATGCACCGCGTTTATATACACTATTATAATTTCCACACTCGGTATTAGACTGTGGGATAACGCTGCTTGATCGATATTGCTCAAATGATTCTGATTCTGCACTTTCTGTAACTTTAGCTAAATCATGACTGATCGTTTTCGAACTTGAAACTCGCGGACAACGAGCGGCCCAGAGTTTTCGTTTCCCTGTATATGATTGTTCCTGAAGTATTTTGAAAGCTTTAGAAGGCATAATATTGGATGATTGATTTTCATTTGCGTTTATAAAGTTTGTATTCCAAGATTCATAATTGGAATAAGATGACTCATGTTTTTCGGGTTTAAATTCTTGTGGAGTTAACACTGGAGTTGAGTCCAACGATGTATTTTCTAAAGAACTGAAACTTTCTTGCAATGCTTTCTTAGCAGCAGCCTGTAACTTTTCGATAGGTAATTTCTTCAAATGAACACTTTCATTTCTTAAAAGCAAACTTTGAATTAATTCATTCACAAGCTTATCACTTACGACAGAAACTGAATTGCATGGTGAACAAGGTGAGTTAGATGTTGATGGGTTATCAGCATCTATACTTGCGTTCGCTTTTAATGGCAGAGAAAGTCGTTCACGTCTTTCAGACATTGTTTCCGCATTTTTAATTGCTTCAGGATTAGTTTTCCTTGTAATCGAAACATTATGAATAATACTCTTTCGTGGCTGTATTACAAGCACTTTTTTATTATTATCTTCACTTTTATTAATTTTTTCTATGCCGTTTGCTTCACTTTCCTCCGATTGCGATTCCTCTTGAAGAAGTTTAAAAAGTCTAGAATGAGTTGCAGCTCTTTGGTAACGTGTCATTTTTCTTAATTCTGGAAAGCTTTCAGTTTCTGTATCTGTTTCAGAAACTCGTTTACTCAAATCGGATGTTACTCCAGAGTCCTCCTCCTCAATTTCAGATTCTGATTTTTGAATTGAATTAGTATGTACAAAACCTTTTCTTGATAAAACTTCTAACATTGGTTTTGTTTGATTTTCGTTTGCATTAGCAGCAGTGGCTTCGAATATTGCTACTCTATCTCGAACACTAATTTTTTGTTCAGTATTATCAGAAATATTTATTTCTTTTGTACCTGTATTGGTTGGACAGATAATTTTTAACAAATGCAAGTTTATCAACGTTGGATCATTAGTGGATATATTTTCTTTCTCTGTAATTTTCTTCTTTTTTACTCCTTTCTCATCAACACTGTCTTCTTGGATTTCTTCTTCAGTTTCTGATCCTTCTTCATTTGTTATTTCCTCTTCAATCTCCTCTTCCTCGACTTCAAATTCCTCCTCAATCATCTCTTCTTCCATTTCTAATTTCTCCTCAATCAATTCCTCCTCCATTTCTACTTCTTCCTCAATCTTCTCCTCTTCTATTTTTAGTCCGCCTTCAATCTCTTCTTTCCCAATTTTTGTTTCCTCTTTTATTGTTTTCTCTCCAACTCGACCTCTTCTCCCTCTTTCAATTTCTATTTTATCATCTTCCTCGATTTTCACCTTTCCCCCTTCTTTAACTAGTTTTTTGATTGCCAATCCTGAAACAACCCTATTTTCAACATCACTTTTACATTTTTCTTCGTCAATTATCACTGCTTCACTTTCTGTTTCTTCATTGGCAGTTGCTGTTATGTTTATTTGATCGTCTATTTTCATTGCTTCAGAAACTTTATACCCAACTTCCTTTTTTTTAAATATTTTTTCCTTCTCTTCTATTTCTCTCAAAAATTCTTTTTTTATTTTTGGATGTCCCTTTTCAATAAGTTTTGTGCTTTCAAATTTACTATTGTACATATTATTATTTTCACTAACTAGATTTTCAAAGTTAGACATATTGTCTTCTAATAACGTCTTTATACTTTCAACAGATTTGTTTTTCATCCGTAACTTTTCTATTTCAATTTCCAACATCTTTTCCGATTTATTTACTTGATTTTCTTTTGTTTTGTTACTATTCATGCTTTCACTGTCTAAAAATTTTTTTCCCATATTTTGCTCATCATCATTAAAAATTTCTTCTTCTTCATCTACGATTTCTTCCGCTTCATCTTCAGTTTGTACATTATATTCTTTACCCAAAATAAATTTTTCTCCAATATTTTTTAATAAATTTGATATTGAAGTATCGTGGCAACTATTCAGTCTGGTGCCAGTTTCTGTGTATGAACCACTGTCAGTTGAATGTTGATATACTAAATTTTGTTTTTTTATTGGCAGCGAGACACAAACAGATACATCAGATTCAGAATCATCATCTTTAATAGAGTAATTTTTTTTATAATCTATTGAGGAGCTTCGTTTTGTTGATAAATTAACTGTTACACTAACATCTGTCTCGTATTTTCCTTTCCTATTTTCACTAGATATAAATGGAGCAACGTTTCTTTTACCTTCAATTTCACTGTCGCCTACGACAACCGTGGTTATGTTTTCATCATTGGAAGACCTACTGAATGATAATTTTAAAGGAAGACGTACTGTAACTAAGCATGGATTTTCTTCATCATAATCGGCTTTATTTAAATCACCATGGGTTAATTTTATGTTACTTCCAAAACTATCACTAATAATTGTTGTTGAATGATCACTGTTACTTACGATTGTACTTGTCTTACTTCCTGCTCTTTCTTTATCATCGAACTCACTTTCTTCATATATTATACTTAACATTTGTTGTATTTCTGTTTCTCCTATTTCATTATATTCTTCAGTTTCAGTATCACTTTCTTCATGAAAAGAATCAGCTTCCTGCTCGATAAAAGTGAGCTCATCACACTCATTTTGTCTTTTTTTTTCAGTATCATCATCTTTTCCAAAAATTATTTCTGATAATTTTTTATAATTTATACTTTTTCCGTTTCTCTTGGGTTTTTCAATTTTATAATTTTCAACATCATAAATCGTAATATCTGTTACTGATTTAATTGCTTTTAATCGATCTCCTATTTTGTTTTTATTTTTGTTCCTGGTCTCTGAACTTAAATTATCTAAAGTTATATCTGATTCTTCATCAGAACTATCAGAACTATTAGAATAATTATCAGTTTCTATTGTTTCTTCAATACAAAATGATGCTATACTATTGGCATCACCTTCATCTTGAATTTCTTTTCTGCTATCACCAACATATTTTTTATCATCTTTGCTTATATTTAAATTAATATCAGGTTTAGTGATTTCATTCAATCTTCTTGATAACACATCAATTGCTGAATCTTTTTCTTGGGTTTTCAAAAACTTATTGTTAGATTTATTTTCATTATTTACATTGTTTGAAGGTTTTTCAAAGCATTTATCAGTAACATTCAAATTACGATCATTAAACACTTTTTCGTCAGGACAATTCGTTACTATATTAGGAGCCACAATATCATTTTTAACTTGATGATTTTGACAATTTTCAGAATAAGAATTATAAAATAGTGGGTAACAACCGTTGTACAATTTTTCGAAATTATACTCAGGGTAATAGCATAAATATAAGTTAGGATGAGATGGCGGATATGACAAACGTTGCCAATTATTTGAGTCTGAAGAAAGGAAAAGTGGATATGGGGGTAACAAGAATGAAAAATAAGGTGAATTTGGGAATTGATATGGAGAAATTTGTTCGTATTCAACATCCGAGCCTTCCATTTCGGCTATAAGAGAAAAAAATGAGATGATACGAATATGATGTGAAAATTTATTTTATTTCAGTAAGCACAGAAAATAGAAACAATAATAAACATTCAAAACTTTAAATTTACTTTTATGTATTTATTTATTATATTTATGTATATCGATATAAAGGTATTTCAAATAAATTTAACTTATTGTTAGAAACAATATGAGATTTCACGAGACAAAGTACATGGGGACTAAGGGGTCATTTACATTTGCGATTTATTCCTGAAGTTATCTGTCGTGAAGAAACATATTCCTCTCAGTTTCGTTTACACGACGACAGTCGGCAATCGACATTTCTTCTGTGAATAAATTTACATACATATATAAAAAATTGTCGCGAAGAAAATGTCGTGTGCGTTTACATTACATCAAATATTCCGTGAAATATAGTAAAATAGATAGAAAAAGTTCACGATATAAACTTGAATTTTGTTGCACTACTGTTTACACTAGAAAGTGAATTTCTTTCATGAATATTTTGAAAATGTGATGAATAATCTTCACGACTGAAAGCTTTAGCAATAAATCGCAAATGTAAATGACCCCTAACAAAAGTTCTCGCAAACATTGGGAAATGATAATTTCCTTTTCGACTTTTACTTCCCACATTAGCGAAACGACTTCTTATTTTTATCGAAACGTAGTTTGAAGTTGCTGTGTAAACATGGAAACGAGAAAGGGAAAGTTAAGTGAAACAAATTCTAGTGTAATTCCAGCACCAAGTAAAGAAGAAATCAGGTACAGAATTTTGTTTGGTTTTCGTCGGAAGTTAGGTCCAATAGAAATATTCATAGTGTGTAATTGCATTTGAATATAATGCTGTGTCTATCCGCACCGTATACGAGTTTTTAAAAAAATTTAAAACAATTGCTTATACATTGGGGATAAATTCCATGGTAGTACCAAGAATATTAAATGACAATCTGTAATATAGAAACAAATGTGCAGAAAAGGCAGCGAATTTAATAATCTTATATTTAAAAGATGGTGATGAGACCTGGGTTTATAATAGCTGCTTTCGATTTGCCACTTTCAAGTACTTACGAGTAGATAAGGTAAAAGTCTGTGCTAAATCATCTACTCGTAGCTACTCATGTAAAATTTTTCAAGTAGACGCAAGTAGTTACGCACAATTTTTACAACAGAGGGCTTTATAGTTTAAAACTAAGAGCACTAGATGTGTTTTTCTTTTTTGTATGTATATACAAAGATAATTAATAAGAAGTAGATATTCCAGAACAGAAAAGCTGTTGAAAAATAAATTTTTAGTTCTAAATCTGTTCATAGAGCGGACAGACAAGAAGGAATCGCTTAGAACATTAGATTTAAAAATACGTTATGACCGTTTTTGCAATAAAAAAAAAATTAACATACACAAAAATCCTCAAAACTGTAATTAGACAATTTTATATGGAAAATGAGGACGGAGTAAATGTGCATGACATCATCAAAAAATTTTTTTGTTGATGTTGTACTATATGAAAATTTATAATTAATATAAACAAAAACAACACACATATAAAAAAATAATTGTTGTTTTTATTTTTCATTTTTCAAGTACCCAACCAAATTTACAATTTTTTTATAATACCGTATTTGAATTTTGTTGTTGCTTCGTACCTAAATACAAAATTTATTGTAAACTTGAAGTCACTGTTTTTTTCTCAATTTTGTATTTTTCCCATTTAGCATATACAAGTATGTATTTTTGTACATGCAGATTGTAGTTTATACAGTAGCGGAAAAAACGCATGACTCAAATAATTTTCATTTTTCTAAAAATAATTTATTTATTAAGCTGTATTACAGAATCATGTATGGTTTTTCTTTTCTTATAGAAAATATACCTTAAAAAACACACATACTTAGTTAAAAAACAAACCATCATCCATCCCCACCAAAATTTAAAGATAGTATCGAGAAAAGTTTTTAGAAATTATTAGTTAGGCGACTTTCATGACCGCTACTGTATATTATAATGCACGTACATTATAATTATAATGTTAACACTTTGCAAGCATTAGGGGTTTTCTAATTTTCTAATAATGACTGTGATCATTTCCCGGCTGCAAGGTTTTAATAAAATTTTATAGGTACATACACCTAATTGATCAAAACTTATAGAGTCCAACATATCTAACTACCTCACATTATGTAACATTTTGAAATATAAATATGGGTAAATAAAATGTATTTAAATGTGTATTGTAATGTTGCTAATTAAGTACTTGAATTGAAAACAAAATATCTTAATTCCCTTTTTCATTTAAAAAAAAAAATATATAGTTACATAAAATAAAAACAAAAAAAAACGGGATCTGGATTCTGGATTTCAGTAAAATTTCTCATAGCTTCAAAAACTATAAAAAAAATAAAAATAATTGGATAAATTTTTCATATTATCATGCATTCAATAATCAGAAAAAAAATTCTAATTCATATTCCTATATATTATTTACATACATAATGTATGTACCTACCTACATACATATTGATATTCTATGGATGAAAAAATAAAAAATATTATAGGTACTAAACTAACCGATGAAACAAATTTTAAAAAAAGAAGAAAAAAAACAAATATTAAATGAAATGTGCACAGACGGTAAACACGCATTTGTGTACAAGCAAAAATATGTACATATATATTATGTATATGCATTGTTATATATTATATTATATAAATATTGGTATACACAAAGTTATACTGGAAACTGGTTTGATTTGGTTATACACAAAAAAAAAAAAAATAACAAAAGTATGAGCGAATGGATAATAAAAAAAATCACTCGATTATTTTTTTTAAGTTTGAAATTCAAAACGCTAGTTCTATTTTTGCTCGCCAGATAGGACAGACAAGAAGGTTTCGTTTAGGAGCCTTTATTGAAATAGAGTGAAAATACAAATGTACTATGTGGAATATCTATTGTGTTAATCTATAATAATTGGTATATATGACAAAATACAAATTATTTTTAGGTTTTGACACCTATCAAAATTTTTGTGTCGTTCGATTTACCCATTTATCCAAGATACATTAGTACTCGCAAGTATGTACTTGGAAATGGCAAATCGAAAGCAGCTAATAGCGAACCCGAAACAAAACTCCAATCTTCTGTATGGAGTGAAACAGGTCAACCTTCTCCAGTGAAAGGTGAAAGCCTTTTGTCAAAAATCCACTTTAAAAGTAATTTTTGCGATTATCTTTAGTAGAAGTAAAATTATAGCTGCTATACTTCATACATACATACTGTTACCACACACTGGTAAAACTTAATTGCAGAGTTCCTTCACCACGATAATGCTTCTGCACAATGCACATAGAGTATAAATTACATCAGATTTTATAGCTGAATCTGTCATCAATGAAATTCGCTCAGTGCCATATTCGCCCAATTAACCATCTTCGACTTCTGGCTCTTTCCAAAAATAAAAAAGCCTTCGCGTCGAAGAACATACAAAAGCGGAACAGAGTTGCTGCAGAAAAGCAACTTAAGTAGTTTATTTAAAAAAGATGATTTTGAAAAGTGTTTTGACAAGTGGAATTTTAGACTCGAAAAGTTTGTAAAATTAAGTATTAATTATGTTGAGAAAAGTTGAAATATTAAAATATATGAAGCAAAATATGAAACTTTCATTTTTTATTTTCTTGAGTATTTTTGCGAGAACTTTTGCTAACCCCTACGTGTATGTACATAAATACACACTGTATATGTATTTGTATGTATGTGCACGCACATATACATAAGTGTGAATAAAAATCAAAAAGTAGAGTATAATTAAAATCATAAACGTAAAGTCGTTAAGTATATTTTCAATATTCATTTTAGAGGATATTCATTCTAATTCAATACTCCAAAGTAACAATTTATTTTCTGTGCTCAAAGTTTAAAACATCAATTTTATTTTAAATTTGAAGTGAAATATACTAGAACTGTAAAAATTATTTTTAACGTACAAATTTTTCAACACAAGCTTAATGCTAAATAAATCAAATTGACAAAGAAATATAATAATAATACTGAAGTTTTATAACAAAAATAAACTGAAAATATTTTTTTTTCAATTTAGTTTCAAAATACTGTTTACCATCTCTAAAAAATATAGAAACGTATATACAAAAAACAGCAATACATTTATTTCGAAAACGTAACACTCATGTTTTTTTTTTTTTAAATGTTGAAATATCATATTTATCACAAAACCCTAATCATATTTTTTCCCAAACTATTTGATTTGCTACAGAATTCAATAAAAGTAAACTTTAAAAATGTTCATTTAGTTTTCTGTCATTCATTCATTTTTTTGTGCAACATTTTTGGTTTGAACAACTCCAATTTATAGTTTTGAACATGAAATTGATGTTTGTTTTAGTATATATTATCCTTAAAAAGGTAAAAGTCAAGCTTGAAGAAGCAATAAAATAAGTTAAAGGTTAGTTAAAGTAATTTAGAAAAAAATATATTACCAACATGTTAGAATTTCCCCATATGTTTCTACTGACGCAAATTTCATTTTATAGCCGAAAAGTACCGTTAAAAATGTTGTTAGAAATGTGACATGTTATATAAAACCGTTATTAAAATTCGCTATTCTGGGAATCGCTGAGAAAACTTTCGATTAGCTGGGGTGAGGTATTGAAATAAATATGAGAAAGGTTCTAAAATGAAAAACTACCAACACAGACATGTTCATGTAATTGAAGGACATATGCTTTGAAGATTATTATCTGTTGCAATTATATCAAGTTCTGTTATCTTTTTATCAAGACATTGCCAAAAGGCAAAAGGTGAAATTTTGGGTGTGATGTGACAAAAAGATAAGGAATAAAAAGCACGAGTTATAAAAAATAGCATAAACTTTTTATAAGGTTATTGCGTATGAAAATTAGGTTGGGTACCTAATGGGAAAGTTACTTTTTCAAACTTTTTCAACTTGGACAATCTTATGTATGTATAATTCTTTTTTCTTGGCTCTTTCGAAGCTTTTTCACCTTATTATTAATTTTACCAGGCATATAGAGAGGTAAAGTGATTTCACAGTTATTTTAATTTAATACTTAAAATTTTACCCACAAAGACTTTACTGAACAATTTATAAATTTCAATGTTTTTTTAAATTTATTTATTTAATTATTTTTTTTTTTTTGCAGTAAGTTGGATATGGATCTATGCAGATGGTATAACAACTAATAACGAAATTAAAATTTACCATAACTTGAAAACTAAAACAAAAAACGCTGCACATAATCATAGGTACATATTTAACATACGTACATAGTTGTTGCAAATATTTTTAATTGATCTGAAGAGTTTTGTGATTAAATGAGATTTTTTAACATTATAATGATAAATCAACTCTACATATATTATGTACATATGGCACTCAAAGATAATGATTATAAAAAACTACCGTTTTCAATTAAATTATTTGATATTAAAAAATTTATTTTTTTTTTCTAAGTTTTGAAAATATTATAGAAAAAAGTTATTCTAACAAGAACATAGTTATAATCAATTACATAGCCATTTATTATGATCATATACTTTGCAATGTGTCATAAGTATTATCATACTTCATGAAATATAATTTTTATCAATTTTTTGTATTAATAAGAATATAATAAAAGACATATGTACCTGCATTCTCTGGCGTTGTCATTGCTTGTAAAATTTTAAATGACCGACTTGGGATGGCACTACCTGTATACATTTTTGGTTCAGGGACTTGTTGTTCACTTGGATGAATATATTGTTGTGGTTGATCTAAAGTAATAAATTTGAAAATAAATTTATTTTTCAAAATAAAATAGGTAAACTGGTGTATCAAAATTAATTATAAACTATACAGTTTTTAATTATGAACATTGAACAAATTTAGTTAAATATGAAATTGAATTAAATTAAAATACATATACATATCTAAAGAAAAATTAATAAAAATATTAAATATGATACTTCCACACATGTACATAAGGGTCGATTTACACTTTGCCGTGAGTTTACCTTAATGTTGTTACATTCAAATATTTCCTTTTCTACCCGGATTACGTTTTGTAATTAAAACTTAAAACCAATGACACATTGTACTTCATTATGAAGTAAAACGTTGTAATAAATTAGAAACCAATAAAGTTTAGGCATATTACATTTACCTCATTGTATTTAACAATTAAAGTGACTGTTTTTAATATAAGTTGAATCTGGTTGCAAAGCAATGTTCAAAATGGAAAATTGGCATCTTTTTGGAATTAGCAATTATTTAAATTTAATGATAATTCACAAAATGATATGTAAACAGGAAAATTTTTGACTTATGAATTTCACAAAATTTTCAATAGATGTCTCTATTCTTAAGATCGCGTCTTGGTGTGGCACTTGCCTAAAGTGATGCTATTTTCAAGAGGAAGATAAGTGATCTGAGAGAAACTGGAGTGATGACACATCACTTCATAAACAAAATCAATAACGTGACTTCATCGTGTCCGTCAACGGCAAAATTTTTTTATCAACTTTTCTGTCGAGTACGTTGTGCTGACGGTGGCATGTTGGTACACAAATAATATTGGGCCTTAATAATAGACGAATTATTAAGACGCAATTGTCAATGGATATTAAATTAAAATTATCCAAACAATTCACACTTAATAAATTTTTTCAGTACATGCAAGTCCTATTTACATATTATCGTTATTCTTAACAAGCTTTTAACTTTTTGTAATAAATGTATTTTACCTTGATTCTTTCCACTGTTAGTAAAAACTTGATCATTGTCTTTTACTTGCATTCGTCGCATTTGATCTGATGGAACAACATCATTGCCACTATAACCAATACCAACCTGACGTGAATATTGTGGCCGTTGGTTTTGATTTAGCGATTGATCGTTATTGGAAGCTTTATCATCTTCTGTATCTGTTAATTTTTGAAGGATTCTGAATGATTTTGATTGATTCGGTTGTCCATTTCCTCCCCACGAATTTTGATGTTGTAATGTACGAGGGTCACTAAGAACCATTTTTAAAACAAAGATTTAATATTTATTATTATCAAAGAAGAAACCAATTCAACAATAACTTCTCGTTACAGACTACACACCTTGTATATATCTGGTTCTTGTCTAGATTCTATAATTGTAGATTAATTCCGATATTTTATTTAGATACTTTATTTTGTATATCGAATTAAAAATACATTTATTAATTGTTTCTTACGCAGACCATACAGGGTCAAATTTATTTTCAAATTTGTTTGCAAATTAGTAAATTTTCCTCATTCACACATTCTTTCTTTCTGCTAGAATGTGTTTTAAAAAAGACGTAGTCAAAACGAGAACTTACTGTTGAAAATTTAAAAATACTAAAATAATTTTGGCATGAACACATCACAGATGAAAAGAAATAAGTGATGCTAAAAGTATTTATATAGAATATATGTTCATGACTTAAGTATTTACAATAAAATTACAAAAACATAGAGTAACTTTTTACGTATACATAAATTGGCGAACAGCAAAACCTCTGAACATTTTAAAAATTATTGTTATTATAACTTCTATTTTCACACAAATATAAGTTTGATGTTGAAATTTTTATTATATAATATTGTAGTCGTTTTTTACATTATTAACCAAGGCGTAGGGTAGGGATATCCATTTACTGTACTTAGGTTTGCGCACCTCTGATAAATGGATAGGAGAAAAAAAAGAAAGTTCTGATAGATATCCCATTTCCATTCTTTAGAACACCTACCATGCATGGTATGTAGTAGTAACATTTGCAAAATGTTGCAGAGATGTTAAGTTTCATGTTAATGATACATCTTTCAATCAATTTCATAGCTCTGCTTTGGACACAATCCAATTTGGTTAGGTTTAATTTACTGGCTCAAATATGAGAGTTTTCACCTCCATTGTAAATTCTGATCGAGAGTTTATTTCATAAAAATATTGTGAAATCCGTTCGAGAAAATTTATTCGATCAAATAATTCCGAAAAATATATGACATAAGTATAAATAAAAAATAAAACATTTCATGAATTCCGTACAGAAAACATTGCCACGCTAAGTTAAATATTCTAATATGTATTAGCATATCTAAAT
Source organism: Bombylius major (assembly GCA_932526495.1). NCBI lineage: Eukaryota > Metazoa > Arthropoda > Insecta > Diptera > Bombyliidae > Bombylius > Bombylius major. Next base: position 24,694,683 of record OW052044.1, on the reverse strand, counting down.
TAAAATAAGAAGCAGAAAAATTAGAAGAAAGATATGCTTATCGTGATTCGTGATTCGTGAACACATTTTGTTCGATAATCCACAATACACATGATACATAAGTATATATACCTTTTGGGCTTTATTAAAATCAGCCTAAAGAAAAGAAATATACATACGAGGGGAACGAAGGGCCTAAATACCATATAATTTCTTTTCTTGTACATACTTTGATATTATAGCATTCTAATTTTTTTCTCCTCATTTGAATTTGAAATTATAAAATGTTCGTATATACTTATCTTATAGTACTTAGTATCACTTATGTATTTATTTATATAAATTACTCTATTTTTGAATAATATGATCGGGTACATACAAAAATACATATTCATATTTCATTCAACACCTAAACTTGTTCATAAGAGGATTTACCATTCGCGATTTTAATGAACACAAATGACATTGTTGAACAAAAATTGAATCATCACAATAAAATTGAATGTATATTTTAACAAAAGACAAAACCAAAACTGACAATTCTTCAAACTGCAAAGATTATGAGATACCTGAGCCTACTTTTTCTGTAACGTATTTCGGCCTCAAGAGGGCAGTCGTGCACAAAAAGTCTATAATTTCCACTATTTTCCCAATATGTATTAAATAAATAATTTTAAAAAAATATATATGTAAGTATAAAAGAAGCAGTTGATTAAAGCTCTTAACAACATAGTAAAAATAAAAAAAAGCCAAGGTGAAAATATACATTTCATGACATTTCACCAATTTATTTGCCTTCTAAAACCTACTTTTGAATGACTAATGGTGATGATGATATTGGACCTCGAACTGAATTTAGATTAAAAAGTCCTTGATCCTGTCCTTCGACTACAACTGGTATAATTCGAGCTCTACTTGTTGATGATGGTGATTGTGGTGCTGATGAAGATTGCTGTACTGATGGCCATCTTGATGGAATATTGTTATAACCCTGATCAACGAACTGATTTGGATTACGAGAAACTGAACAAAATAGGAGAAATTGAGAAAAAAAAATTAAAAGTCGAAAATCATGACAATCATACCACTGCTTGGACTTGGATAATCCGTATTTGGAGGCAAATTATAAGATTGAGATCCAAATCCTGGCATATCTGGTGTACGAGTTGGTGTCGGCGTATGTTCCATTTGAATGGGGATAATTCGTTCCTGTAATAGAAAAAAAAATGAATTTTTGTATTGAATAATAATAATAAGTAGATTTGCGATTAGGCACCCTTGGATTAGAAGCAATTTTTGGAGTTATTTGAACTCGTAGGCCAACACTTGGTAAACTTGATGGGCTATTTGTAAATGTTTTCGAAGGCGTTTGAAAATGATGAACTGGCGATTGTGGTGAAGCTGACACTTTTTGCTGAAATGACGGTTCTGTAGTTTGGGCATGATGTACAGGAAGTTGTGGTGTTGGGCTTGTATCCTTAACCCACTCAGGGATTTCTTTTATTGAAGGTTTTTGACTCATCCATCTAGGAGTTGGAGAATTATTTGCTTGTGTTGAACGTTGTTGTAAGTGTTGTTGTAAAGGTGGCGTTTGATTTTGTTGTTGCTGTTGTTGTTGTTGATAGTTCATGTTTAAATTTCCTTGTGAAACTGGTGGAATATATAAAGATCCAACTTGACACTAAAAATAATAAAAATTTTTATGTGCAGTCGAATATTTTTGAAAATTTCTAATAAAAAAATATAAAAATTAAATATCAAACAAAAAAGTAAATAAAAATAAAAAGAAAAAAAAATGATTTATATCAGATTCATGAATATTATTTATCACGCAATAATGCATTAACTATAAATTGTTAATTTAATAGATATTAGATATCCGTATATGATAGACCGCCCTCAAATTGTTAGATTTTTTATTAGACATCATTTCTTTATGTATTACTACTACGTAATATCCCAGCAAACGACATGGCAATAGCACACGAAGAAGCAATAAAAAAGCAAGCTTGTACGAGCTGGCAATAGTTAGGCAATAAGCTAAAAAATTTGTTATCTATTGCATGATATGCGAATGAGCGAGAAAATGGCGATACATTATAAATTTATTGCATGTTATAAGAGTTATCTAGCAAACGGCAAAAGCACTTTAATTTGTTTTTAAAAAAAAATATTGTTCTCGGCTCTAGTTTAAATATCGGATTTATTTCATATTAAAATTGGTGTTGTATAGTACGGAAGTTTATTTTCAAGTGGTTACTTATTTAAATTAAAAGTTAAAAGCAAATTTAATGTTTTTATTTTATTTTTTTTTAATATGTATATTTGTATATATAAAAAGTGTTTTTATTAATCAAAATTACGAACAAAATTGTAAGTATTGAGCAATATAATTCATTATATTGAATATTTGCAAGTTTTTTTGCAAATTTTGATTAAATATCAAGGCCCTTAATCTTGGTAAATAATGCCTAAAATGAAGATAATGTAGTATAGGCATTTTAGGCATTATTTACCAAGATTAAGGGCCTTGATATTTAATCAAAATTTGCAAAAAAACTTGCAAATATTCAATATAATGAATTATATTGCTCAATACTTACAATTTTGTTCGTAATTTTGATTAATAAAAACACTTTTTATATATACAAATATACATATTAAAAAAAATAAAATAAAAACATTAAATTTGCTTTTAACTTTTAATTTAAATAAGTAACCACTTGAAAATAAACTTCCGTACTATACAACACCAATTTTAATATGAAATAAATCCGATATTTAAACTAGAGCCGAGAACAATATTTTTTTTTAAAAACAAATTAAAGTGCTTTTGCCGTTTGCTAGATAACTCTTATAACATGCAATAAATTTATAATGTATCGCCATTTTCTCGCTCATTCGCATATCATGCAATAGATAACAAATTTTTTAGCTTATTGCCTAACTATTGCCAGCTCGTACAAGCTTGCTTTTTTATTGCTTCTTCGTGTGCTATTGCCATGTCGTTTGCTGGGATATACTTAACTATACTATTTTTATTTTTGGAAGTATTGTGCTTATGGAGGAAGTACCCGATGAGTGGCAGCCCTTGTTAATATTTAATTTCAAAGATTTCCTCCGATTAAAATTGAGATCTGATCACCCCAAACACGAGACAGATTTATTCAAACGCAATGTAAAAGAATATAGAAAAGTATGCCTAACTTGCCTGTACTGACTTCCAAAAGTAAAAAAAGTATAAATTAATATTACTACAATGAGATAACGGAATATCGAAATATGTACTTTTGTAGAAAATGAAAAATAACTGAATTAATATAATTTCCAAAGGTTCAAAGGTCATGATATAATTTGAAAATTCCCAATCCGCTTACGAGTGCGACAGGTTTTAGTCCAATAATCATCGCTGATATAACGTGTAACTCTTCTTTTTGAAAGAAAACAAAAAAAACAGTAAAAAAAAAGATTTTACACTTCAGTCTAAAATTTGGAAGGATACTCTTAATTGTAACAGATGCCGAAACATAAAAAAATCATTGACTTTTTATAGCCTAGACATACCGCAATATAAAGTACAAATAAAGTACGTACTTTGGCTTTGTACTTTATTTTGGTGACACACCGTTTTTTGTGCTTTATTTTGACGTTTAAATTTATTTTGTACTTAATTTTGACGTTTAAATTTATTTTGAATGAAAATTGTTCAACTGTTGATAAATATTTAAATATTTGTTAAATATTTAGTAAAAATATAAAATTATGTATCACAATAATTGGTGAATTATATAAAAATCTTCAAAAACGGTTTGTAATAAATTTGACTCAAAAATTAAAAATGGCAGCTGCCATAACCAAAAGTATAGGCCCAACCACAATGCTACGTAACGTAACGTAAGAGTGAACGAACGTAAGCTTACGGCTGTCATTTTTCCGTAAATGAACCACAATAGAAAAAGTCACTTACGTAGCTTGTTTGTGTAATGTGTACTTGACAAGTTTTTGGTGAAAAGTTTTTATTGTAATTATAAATAAATTTTTTAAATTGTATTTAATATTTTAAAAATAACTTTAAAAGAAAAATGGATTAGAGGGAAAATGAATTCTATAAATAAAAGGAACCTGGAGAATTTACACATTTTACAATAATTTTAGTATAACCTCACTTATCTTACGTAAAGTGCGAAGCTTACGGCAGGTTAAGTTACGGAAATTTGACATTTTAAAGTGAACGAAAGTTAACGAACGTAACCTTATGTTCATTATGGCCGTATGTATTATTTTACATTTCTCGTTCCTTACGTTACGTAATCTTACGTTACGTTACGTAGCATTGTGGTTGGGCCTTATATCTGTATCAATATTTCTATGTATACAGAAAAGAGATATATATTCTTCTGGTTATTATGGCAGCAACCATGTTTATTTTTTATTTTTAAATACATTACTTCACACATTTTTTTTACTGGTGCAAGGCTCAACACAAATTTTACTTCTACTATTGACAACAAGTGGCGCTGAAGATCGTACTTTACACCTAAAGTACATAAATTTTTGTGCTTAGCTAAAGTACACAAATGTATGGGGAAAGTCGATGAATTCGTACTTCGTGCTTTATTTTTGTACTCAAGTACGTACTTTAGCTTGGTCTGCCTAGGCTATTAAGGCACCTTCAATACATGAATACATTTGAAAAAACCACAATAGCTTGTGATTTTAAATTATATTCAAATGACGGTTTTTGAATACAGCTTTTATTTCGTGTTAATTCAAATTACCTGATTAATTGCTTCATAACGGCGTTTAATAATAATTACAAGTGCTAAAAATAATTGCTTGCACAATAACACCTGCATAAAATTCTGGTGGAAAAAATGTCATTATTTCAAAAAAATTCGGCTTAACACCTAAACTTGATGTAAGTTAAAGAGTGCATACACTAAATGACATATTTAACGATATAATAACTAAATTAAATATTAATAAATTACGTAATGTATATTTATATTACGTAATGTATATTTATAATTAATTAAAACACATAATTCAAGTAATTCTCTATCAATGTCATCTAATAGTTTTAACAAGTTTATCAATGAATAACGAAATATTAATGATGCACTAAATAAAATACTGCTGTCATACCAGCTAAACCACAAAATTTTGTTAATGTATCTATCACCAAGTTTTGTTATATCTGTATCAAAAAAATATGCAATATAAAATTGATCCTTGATAATTACTATTGTAAAACAAATGAAAAAAAATCCTGCATTTATTACTCTGTTCAAATAGCCTCGTAATGTTGTTTCAATTTTGTTCTTTTAATTTGGTAAACCCGAAACACGAAATGGTGTTAAGCCACAAATGTAAGTTATAATAAGCTTGAATATTAAAAAAACTTTTAAAACAAATACTTTTTATAAATAAAATGCAAAAGTAAAAAATTGATTATAAAGCCTCTGAAACTACGATGATATTCGAGTAAAGAGTTGTTCGAGGAAGTACTGAAAGTTTCTCAGTAACAATTTGTTCTTTAAATTCATATTGTCCAAATATTCCATCATATTTAATCATTTTCACGAAAGGATCGATTCTAGACAGGAAGCCCTATTCACTCATCCTAAATCCGAAAACCCCATGTAAATCCGTCCAAGTTTACGACCCTAAAACTTTTCCCAAAATTTCAGTTTTTATTTTTTTATTTATTATGGAAAAAAGACGTACATTCTCCCGTTCGATTCTGTCTGCCACATCACGTGAAGACAAGAAGACAACTGAACTGAACTGATTTTATTCAGTTGTGGACTGTGGACACTGTGGTGTCGGTGTGTCCAGTGTCGCCCGTCATTTATGTTTTTATGAAAAATAAAAAACCGAAGTAAAAAATATAAATTCGTTGCGCAGCCGAAGTCCACTCAAAGTAGTGAACAGAGTTACCAACTTAGCATTTAAAATGCTAAATTTGGCATTATGACGAATGAAAAAGAATTCAAAATTTCGAAAAAGCATTAATTTTAGCATAATTTTTTTTCTTGTTAATTAGCATTGAAAAATAATTTTTAGCATTTAGCATTATTTTTAGCATTTCCTTTTTCCACATGTATAGAGATTTTTATTTTTATTCAATGAAATTATGTTTTACTCGTGCACCTGCCATCTGTCTTTTTAATACGAGAACGTTTATTGAGCTGTGCTGTGCAAGCAGCTTAAATTCCTATCTCTTCTACTTTCTGCTGTTTTAATACTAGTAATGTTTTACGCTTTTTTTTTTTCATTTTCAGTTTTTTAATTTTTTTATGTTATGTTTGATTTTTTTTACATTATTTGAAGAATAGAGAAAAAAAATTTTTTTTGATCTGGCAGCCCTTGATAAAATTTTATTAAAAAATTTCCCTCGATTGAAATTGAGATCTGATCATCCCACACACGAGATAGATTTATTCAAACAATTTGTGAAAGAATATAGAAAAGTATGCCTATCTTGCCTGTACTGACTTCAATTGATAAATAAAGTATAATCTTTCCAATTCATTTTTCAGATTCACTTACATTTTTTCGCTGTTCCTGTTGTTTATTTACTGGGGGACTACTTGCAGCTTGTTGTTGTGTTTGTATTTCTTTTTGATTATTAATTTTGAGAGGACTTAAAGGTCTTTGTAGATTCGGAATATCGTGAGAATAGAAAGGACTTTCCACCCTATTTTGTTGATTCCATGCTGAATTATTTTGTTGCATAGGCGTATGTTTACTTTGAAGACATTGCTGTCTTGTTGGAGAAAGAGTTCGTACTTGTTGTTGTTGTTGTTGTTTTGTAGCTAGAGGCTCTGAATCATTTGGAGACGAGTTAACATTATTTTTTTCTAACTGCTGATAGTTACTATTTTGGGTATCTGTTGAAAAAATTAGTTGAATTTCGTAATTTCTAAAAACAAACTAATATCTTAACTTACTTAAGTTATTGTTCACCATGGGACTAGTTGATCGTTCTTTTCGGTATTCCTCTACCCAGAAATCATTTTTCTCACGTGGTCTCGGTACTTTTTTTAAACTTGCCATTGGATTTGGTGGTATTTTAATTTCTGGACGACATCCAAATGGTGGTGGTTCAAAATTTTGTGGTGATGGAGATTTTCTATTATCTGTGCCATTAGTTTGAGGAGACAAATGATTTTTATTTTCTTGCGAAGGTAATGGTGGTGGTGGTGGAGGAGCAGTTGTAGAAGGAGCTGGTGATCGTTCACTTGGAAAAACTTGTACTGGCATTCCAACTGTTTGTGCTCCGTATGCTGCATTTACTGGTAAAATTTGCTGTGTTGTATTTGGTTGGGCAAGTGGAGACGGCTTTACACCTGTTACGCCCTCATACTGAGCGTTACGAGCTATTCTTTTTGCCATACGTGGCGATTTAATCTGAGAAAGATCTAATCCGCCTGGAGTATACGTGAATGGCTTTTTGTCTTTTGTCATCATAGCATTTTGCACACATGCAGGAGGTGTTCCATAACTTCGAAAAAAAAACACATATGTACATGATTATTGATAAAAGTAAATCTTCAATATTTTAAATTTTTTAAAAATAGAGATTTTTCAGATAATTTGATCGCCAATAAATTAAAATATTTAATTCAATCGTACCGTATTCTAACCTTAGTCTGAACATCAATTAAATAGTTTTCAAAAATGAAAGGATTAGGAAAATCTGGAGTGGCAGCACGTAACTTGTAACAGAAGGTTTGAAACGAGTTTTTTTTAAGTTGACAGCACATAAGTTGTTTCGACCAAATTAAAATTTTGTTTCGATAAAGTTGGTAGCACGTAAATGTTGTTTCGAGTGTTTTTAGCATCTGTCACAAAATAATTTAGTCGACAGTAGAGGTGTTATCGAACTTTTTTTTAAAGTAAATGATTTCATAAAATGTAAGTACATATTAAAAAAAATAGTATATTACATGTTTTGAAGTTGTTTTAATTTTTTTTAAGGGAGGAAGAAAAGCAAGGTTTCATTAATAAGAACCAAATGAAATGCATCATTGAATTCATGCAAAATAATAATAATTTGGCGAAAAAAAGACTAAAAAATTTGCTTATTTTCTTCTTCAGAATCGCTGGAGTCCTCAAAAAATATCATTTTAATCAATAAATTCAATATGTTATAAAAATCTGTGGTTTTTTTTAAAAACAACTTAACTGCAAATTTCTAATTTTTCAGGAGAGCCATCATTTGATGACACTTTTTCAAAAAAATTTTGGTTAATTAGAGTACATTTTTGAATTACAACTTTTTGCATTTTATAGAGCTTGAAAAGACGAATTCAACCATATCCATAACTAAAAAGTTGGAAATTTTCAGTTATGTTTTTAAAAAAAACCACCGAAATATTTCACACTATCTCTACAACTATTCAAACTCCGTTTTGACGTTAATGACAGCAAAAAAAAAATTTTCTATGTGGCAACGTCAATTCAAACTCGTTTCAACTTACGTGCTATGAAACCAAAGTTGGAACGACTTCGACTAAGTCGAAGAAAAAATAGTCGAAACAAGTTACGTGCTGCCACTCCTGAAAACTCACATACACTTCCTTCTTTAACGTTGGCATGAGTTGCCTAAGAGACTAGTCAGATGATTATTATCAATGATTTACAATACATTGAAAACTCATAGTCTAAAAGCCTAGACACACCAGGCTAAGTATGACTATGATATAACAGTTAGAAATAACATTTAATTTTCACAATAAAACTATAAAATTCGAAAAATCAATATAAGTACTTTTACTAAATATAAATAAACAATAAGATTTTATGTTACAATAATCGTAAAGCCATACCATGTTTGAATAGAGCATATCTTAATTTATTGTACTATCCTTGTTGCTACAGACATCTTCATCGAGATTTTAAAGGAAGGAAAAAAAATGAATTTCCAGATATTTATGTGTATTACAAAATTGTAATTTTTTAAAAATTAATTTATCAAATAATGATAAATATTAAAATAAATATTTTTTATTTATATAACAGATTTTTTACCATATTTGTTTTGCCATGATTTTTTTATTTTATTTTATTACTATTATGGCTACGACTACGGTGATAAATGGTGATTTATTTTATTTAACCTTGAGTTGTAATTTCAAACAAATATGTTTTAATATTATTTGTATAATTTAATATGCATTCATATGTACATACATATGTACGTATAAAGACATTTTTCTTAACTACACAATAATATGTGAATTTATATTATACTTTTAGTTTCTCTTTCATAATAAATAATAACAAAAAAAGTAATATTGCAACACTACTTCCTCAACCTTGTCGGATCAGATTTATTATTATTCCTATCTTTTTCAAAAACTTTTGAATTTACATAATGGGGGACATCTTCGATCGGCTAGCAAGCAAGCAAGTAAGACTTGCTAGCTGAAATGATAGAATTGGTATCCTCGATTGTTTTTGCTCTCGCAAGTAAGCAAATTAACCGTCAAAATTTGCGATCGCAAAGTTGGTGTCGCAAACTCAGTTAACAGAGCACATAACCTAAAATTTCTTATAAATAAGTAGAAACTCAAACCTAAAAACTTATGTTATCAATATAATTTGAATATTTTTTTCTTGTAATGGATAGAATTGGGAGACCATTGTATATGAATTTATAAATTTTTACACAATTATGAGACTGTAGAAATTATTAAAATTGAAAAAAAAAATAATTCATGATAAACAAAATAATTTCGGTTATGATTTAAAATTTTAAAATTCCAAAAATTTGAATAAAAAACACGAATTTTTAACGTAATATAATAGAAAATTATAGGGTATGTATGTAAAAACTAATTCAGCAAATTGCTTACAAAATAAAAATGGTTGACTTGCGATTACAATCGAGGATGTGATTTTTTGTAATCGCAAATCCGTCATATTTGCTAGTCGCAATTTGCTTAATTGCTAGCTGATCGAAGATGTCCCCCTAAATTATATTCACTTATTATTACATTTGTATATAAAATGAAAAATATTTTAGTACTTTTTGTGCAATTTTGCGGTTAACCTAAACTTTTGTTCTTATTAATTGTAAATATAACATTTAGCAATGAAAATGTATATACATGTTTCAACGGCGGAGGGTGGTATGGTTCAGGGCGTTCAGTGAACACCCTAAAATTATTAGGAACGTGATCATAACATTTTCTAACCAAATTCAAAAATTCAGTTAGGTTCATATTTAAAAATGAACCCAGTACAAAATGTACAATACATAGTATACACAGAAAATTACAAGAGAATAATATTTGGTTACTTCGTTTCGTTTCTCTTTTTTTCTTCATATAATTTTATATGCAAGATGTTCACATTTTGAAGTGAACATTAGAAAAATCCTATAGTACAAATCAAAAAAGATGGCACGGGTTCGCGCATGTCTTACATGTGTTAGTGATCTTTTTGTGCATACATATACGAAGGAGGAAACCTCTTTCTTAGAATTTACAAAAACAAAAATGCATGTGTGTAAGTATCTTTTCTTCTGCGCATGTTTCTCTAGTATAATACGAAATGCCATCTTTTTTAAATTGTACTATAGTACACCATGACCATATATTCGATATTATTTCTTTCTCTTTTCAAAATCGTTTTCTTACTTATACCATAGAATATAGAAATATAGAATACTAACTGTAGAACAAATTGTGTTCCCGATTCTGTGAAAATTGTTGTTTTTCTTATTGGTGTGAGTGAAAAAAAAATATGAGATGAGTCTGTCTTTCACTTTAATAAATAGAACTATAAATTATTAAAGCTGAAAAGAGATAAAGCATAAAATTATTCCCACTTCAATTTTCAATTTTTTTTTTCAATTCAGCATTCAGCGTTCTATGAATCAGATGTTAAACGTCAAATTGACCATGATTATAGGTAGGGTAGGTATGTAAATTTTAATAACAATAATAAATAATATTGAAACAAAGTGAATAAAAATAATAATTTATCATCAATATCATCACAATCAGTACAAAATCATAATAATAATAATATAAAAAAAGATGATAATTTAAATTATAATTCATTAATAAATTTTATTTACAAAAATTAAATCTTGTTAATAATAATGTGAAAAAAAAAACTGAAAAACGACATTCCATTGATTGTGGTACAAGTATTAAGGAATATTTATTAAATCATAATAATAATCGTCAACAAATAATAACGTCATTTTTTCTAAAATTATTATTTTAGGAAATGAAATAAGACTTATATTTTATACGTTTAACCTTTTATAGAAAAGGTTGAAAATAACAAATTTCTTGTTACTTTTCTTGTAACTTGTAACAAATCTGGTGATGCTTTTTAAAGATAAATAATGAAAATTTTATTTAAAAGGAAGCTATTTCCACACCACCTTGATCTAGAATTCAAAGTTATGTTTTTTATTTATACAAACTTGAGTTCTAGATTGAATTGAATTGAAATAAATATCTAATATCTATAATCTGAAAGTATACTTTAAAACTTTTTTCAACGTAAAAAAAACTAAAAATAAAATTAATAATATTTATTAGAAGTTTTATATAATAAAAATCTCTCCTTAATTTTTATTTATTAATAGAAAGTAGGTACATATGTATAATCATAATTTTTTATAAAAAAATTTTTCCGCCGTTTTTAAATTCGAATTTGAATTTATTAAAAATGAAGTTGAATGATTGTATGAATTCAGCAGTTTAAAATTAATAATTTAGTGCTACCAAATGAATACATTTGTGGGTAGTACAATGAAAAATTCAAACATTCAAATTTGTAAGTTACGTTTTACATAGTTATGTACTACTATATAATGTGAATATTAAAACAAACGAAAAATATATATACATATATATATATTTTTTTCAAAATAAATAATACCACGCATAAAGGTATATTAAACAAATCATTATTAGGGATTTTTTTAAGTGATATATTATAAGAAATATACCTATATCCATACATTTGTACATTTTTTTAAAAATAATATATATAGACTATATAGTATACATAGGTATAATATGTACATTGATTTCATATGCTCATATTTTATATATATGTACATAATATAAATACATAATTTCATAAATTTTTTTGAATACATACATAAAATTGCTTCCAAACTATATATAATATATAAATATATGTATATGATTATATAATTATATAAAATATATAATTATATATTTACAAAAATATATACTATATAATTTATATAGGGTATGAAAATAACAACACCATCTAACGGACAAACATTTCAAAAAATTTCATTTTATAATTCTTGTGTATGGCTACTCTAAAAAAAACCATATGTTATAAACATATGTTAAATTTGGTTAAATTATATTCAGCGACCTTTTGTTTATAAGCAATTTAACATGTACATTTAATTCAGCGACCTGAAAAATAAAACAAAAAATATTGTCGTTTGTGTATGTCAGTCTGTCTCATTTTAACTAATTGAAATTTCCGTTTAGAAAAATGTGAAATATTTACATTTCATTTCCACTAACTGGAATTAAAAAAAATAAAAAAAATGGAGTTTTTTATTTCATGAGTGTATATATACCTCCTGCTTTACTTTGGTTGGATATTCATACTTTGTCTGCTATTATTCTATATGCTATGCTTATACATCAGTCAGGTTCATATTTAAGCATAGTACTCAGATCGACCTGAATTCAGTTTCCTATTCAAAATACATGTAAAAAAAGGTGACTGAATTCCGTCAAGAAAATATTCCGTTCCTTTTTGTTTTGCAGTACTGAGTTCGAGACGGAAAATAAGTTTAAATTGTCTTTGCTAAAATTTCTAAAACTTTTTAAGAGGTGGCGCTAACGATCACTCTCCACTAATTTTCCGCAACAATTGAAACAAAATAAATGTACAGCCATTTATTCCGTTCAAGCGATGTGGTAAATTTGACAGTTGTTGTCAACAACAATTTGAAAAACAACACCTGCTTCATTTTTTATGGATGCTTTTTTAATTTTAAAATTTAAATTTAAACAAAAATGTCGTTTAATTTACGTTTCTCCAAATATTTCTACGTCACTCTACACAAAATTTTTCCATGTAGAAATAAATAGTAAAAATAAGAAACTGAATTCAGGTTGATCTAAGTAAGTACTATCAAAAATAGTATATAGGAAAAGATAAACATTTTCATATGTCGAAATGGAAGCAATTTTATTTTTGCCATTACCTGATATCAGGTGGCAACATGTTGAAAATTTTCATTAAACATTCTGCATACACTTCGCATCACTTGGATACATAATCAAAAATCTTTATCAACAATTTTCAAATTTTTGCAACACTTGATCATCGTCTATTAAATGGTAGCAGTGTAGGAATTTAGAAGAGACGGACAAAATTTTGAGGGGATAAGACAGCAACATTTCCTTTTTTTGTGCTGTCTTATCCCCTCAAAATTTTGTCCGTCTCTTCTAAATTCCTACACTGCTACCATTTAATAGACGATGATCAAGTGTTGCAAAAATTTGAAAATTGTTGATAAAGATTTTTGATTATGTATCCAAGTGATGCGAAGTGTATGCAGAATGTTTAATGAAAATTTTCAACATGTTGCCACCTGATATCAGGTAATGGCAAAAATAAAATTGCTTCCATTTCGACATATGAAAATGTTTATCTTTTCCTATATACTATTTTTGGTACTATGCTTTAAAAGTGAACCGTATTAGAAAATTATGAAAAAATATTTTTTTTTACTTTTCGTTTCCTTTCTCTTTTATATCCTTCAAATAATAGTGCATTGCGTTCATATTTTGAAATGAACGTTGTTGTTTTCCTTTCTATTTGTTAACTTTTTTATTTGAAGAAAATTAAATTTAATAAATTCAATTTGTTTATTATACAATATTTCATATTGTATGTGTGTTGTGATAAAAATTTTGATTGAGTTAAAGCTGGACGGTAAGAAATAAATATACCGTTTTTCTCGGGGTAAAAATAAAAAAAATTTTCGAATTGTAAATGGATTTTTTAATGTTTCTTTCTATTGTTTACACAATTTTCTCCTTAGGAAAATCGACTTTATATCGGTTAAAGCTCTGCTCTGACAGCGATACCTCTTACGTGGAGTGGAAACTCGTGTTTTAAATTATTTTGAATAAAAACAAAATATAACTTTAACTTCTTTTAAAAATCTGAACATCCACTGACATGTTTATACTTAGTTGCGCCATAAGTTCTGTCCCAAAAAACATGTGAGTCATATAGTATCACAAGTGTTCATAGACTTAAGGAGCTATAAATTTCTGAAAAGTATAAATAGGTTGTCTAATTTAAAAAAACCGACAGTGAAAGTTAATTAGTGCTAGTGATAACATGGAGTGGGGAATCAAAGAAAACCGGATTGCAGTTATAGCTCTTCACAAGTGCAATAAGTCGACAAATGAAATTTTCGATTTGCTAAGGCTTCTTCAAATCTCGAAAACATTTATACGTAGGGCAATAAAGAGGTACAACGAGATGTGCTCTGTAGATGACAGACCTAAAACTGGTCGTCCTCGTACTTCGCGAACGACAGCAGCAATACATGCCGTAGCGAAAAGAATTCGTCGAAATCCTCTTCGAAAACAGAAAATAATGGCACTGGAGATGAGTATTCAAAAAAGATCTATGTCCCGCATCATTAAAACAGATCTTAGGCTTGGTGCTTACCAGACATCGTCTTACGGAAGCCTTACAAAAAATTAGAATGACTAGAGCGAAACCGCTGTTGGAGCTGCACGCGAAAAATAATTACCAACAAATTCTTTTTACTGATGAAAAAATTTTTATCGTTGATGAGAAATTTACGCCCACAGCACCCAAGAAGCTGCTGAGAAAATTTTAAGGGTGGAAAGGGGACATCATTCGGCTCAGTGATGGTTTGGAGAAGAATGTCCTATGAAGGGGTCACACAGCTGCATTTTTGCAAACATATTACAAATCGGATGTTTTGGAAAACGTGGTGAAGCCGCTCAACGTTACCTTGTTTGCTGGAAAACATTGGATGTTACAGCAAGATTCTGCGCCGGCTCAAAGGTCTAAAAAGATTAACAATGGTTAAAAGTGAATAAATCCGAATATAACACTGCGGAAGATTCGGAATCCCAGACCTTGATCCTCTGGAATATCGATTGTGGAATATTTTAGAGGAGAAGGCTTGTTCTAATCCCCACCGAAATACCGAAGCTCTAAAAGCAACTTTAGTCGAAACAGCAGCATCAATACCAATTGAGACAGTGCGTGCAGTGATAGATGAGTGGCCCGAACATCATTCTAAAGAAATGTGTGGAGGCCAATGGTGGACATTTTGAATAGTTTTAAAAATTTTGATATTATAAGTATTTAATTTAAAAAAAATAAACATGACACTCCGTTTTATTTTATTTCCAAAATAATACTTGTTTTGTTAGGGACAGAACTTATGGCACCACTAAGTAATACATACATGTTTTCTATATCTATAGGTATAAATATACAATTAGATATGTATATGTAAAAAAAAATGCTGAGTTTGCAAATGTGTATATTACTACATTTATACTTATATACTTATATATATATATATATGTATATATATATATATACATATATACTTATGTCTATATATTATTCACTTATAATATACATACATACATACGTAAGCAATTAAACATACTAATTCAAATTTCATATTGCTTTGTAATTCAACCAAAGGTCTTTTGAAACAAAAAGATTGGAGTTCTGATAAGTTTATTGTAATTTCTCAGGTTTTGATGGCTTTGTTTTATGTAAAAGAACTTTAAATTGTGCTGATTTTGAATTATACGCAAATGCATTTTTAAAAAAATGAAATTTCTGTAAATATATGTACACACTACACAAGTATTACTTATTTTAATCGTTTAAAAATATTTCTACAATAAATTAGGAGAGCTACTAAATTTACATAAATACCTACATACATATGTACATACATATTTTCGAAAAAATTTAGATATTCTTGAACATTAATTTAACTGCTCTACACCTTTGTAAAATATTTAATTATGTTGAAAACAGGAAACTTACTCTGAATTATCAATTTCATCATCATCAGCTTCACAAAAATTAAAACCTCTGTCCTCTGTTACCATATAAGAAGGTAAAGTTTGAATTATTGTATTAGCCTTATTATTATATGATCCTAATAGTTCACGATATTTTGAATAAACAAGTCTTTTTAATTGAGGGCTATTTTGTTGTTGTGATTGTAATGTTGTAGCCATTATTATATTTTTTTAAACTAAAACTTTATATTTTTTTATATTTGCAAAACTTTTCCAATTTATATTTTTTAAATAAAACTTCACATCAATTAACTGCTTGCTAGTCATTCAATGATGAACTATAACAGAGAAAATGCACACACCAAATAATGATTCATTCAACTAAAACTTGTAGATATTGTATACCTATTCATATTTTTTCAATTTATGTAATTTATTTACTATATACAGTCACAGTTATACTTTCAACTATACCAACACACAATAAAATATTTAAAATTCTACCAATAAATCGTTATATCATAGAAATTATAGCAATAATACGATTAATGAAAAAGTAAAAAGATTCTTTTTAAATAATTATTTTATTCCTTTTCAATACTCTTTTATT
Source organism: Bombylius major (assembly GCA_932526495.1). Lineage (NCBI taxonomy): Eukaryota > Metazoa > Arthropoda > Insecta > Diptera > Bombyliidae > Bombylius > Bombylius major. The sequence continues at coordinate 24,678,021 of OW052044.1, read as the reverse complement.
TATTCATTCAACAAAAGTTAAATGTAATGTTGACTTCTTAGTACTGTATATGAGTCACCTTGAATTTAATTTTAGATTTCTTCCAAAATCTTTTTCATATGGTAAGTAATATACATATTTTTTATTTTCCACTTATATAAAATTCAAATAATCTACACACATTATGCATTGCACATATTTTTCCACAAATAATAAAAAAAGTAATCGTTCATTGAAAATTACTTCAAGTATTTATCTTTCTACACAATAAATTTTAATGTATGTAGGTACATAACATAGGTATACATTATGTACATATAGATACAAAATAAGCAAATTTGACTTAATTTTTTATAGTATAAGATTACACAACTACATTTATTTTTTACTTTAATTTTTATCACTATTTCATGTTTCAATTCAAGCTAACTAAACTTAGAAAAAAATAATATCTAAGTATACTACTCAGCTAGGTAATTGCTTCTGATAAGAAACACTGCTGAAGCAACAATAACCATCTTCAAACAATGCAATTTACTTAAAATTTGATGTGTATGTACATATATATATATGTATATAAATATACATATGTATTATGTATGTATCTTTTTTTTCAATCAAATTTGGAATTAAATTTCTGATTTTCTATCTGGAAATTATGAAGAATTTCTGTAACTGACTAATAATAAAAATAACAACTACAAGTAGTGACTAATGGACGAGTTTCTTTCAAAGGCTTATGATAAAATCCAGTCATTCAAGCAAGTTTTATAAAGATACATATATACATAATTATATACCCAGTTGAAAAAATAAAAACATCTCTCTGAAAAAGACATCATGAGGTCTCCAACTTTAATAACAAAAAAGACCTCTTAGAAAAGGATTTTTTGGGGTATTAAGGATATTTATTTTTACGAGTAAAAATTTTCCAAAGGAAACATACTTTTTCAAATGAACGAAAATGTCTACATTTGTAATCTTAGCATCTATGTGTGTAGTTTTCTTTTGGCGCTTTGTAATTTGTGGCTTGTTGCAAAAATATTTTTTTATGTCAAAGAAAGTTTTGTGGAAACTGATAAGAAAATTGCACACGTGCAATAAGAAACGTGCACAGATTTTAAGCCACTCGTATCCGGAGGTTTTTAAATTTGAAAATAGATGTTAGACGAGTATAAGGGTTAACCGTTAAAATTATGTAGACTAATGTTGTTCTTACGTCACTTCGTGAGAGTTGTCACGTTAATCTGTCTGTCTGCCCGCTGGTATTCGTGAGACGCTCTGAGTATAAAAAAATTATATGTACAACAACGGTTAGACTTAAGCTAAGTCTTCACTTATACACTTTTCGAGTGGAAGTGTAACATTCCATCGAGTTTAGAAAAGTGTACAAATGAAAACAGCAGAGTGTAGATCTACACTGAGTCGAACGCTACATTTTGATCATACATTTTCACTCAAAAATGTATATGTGTAAACAATACGTACTGCTAAGTGTAGATGAGTGTATCAACATTTGTTTCCACTTTAAAGTGTATAAACTGTTTTAATAATTTTTAAGTGGATCTCTACATTTTTTTGACATATTTTTCTGTTGTGTGTAGGAAAAGTATAAATAAAGTTAATTTTTTAGAAATAGAAAATTTCGAATTCCACTGAAGTCATTTTTAAAAAATTTTTATAAGACTTTTCATCACCATTTTCTAATTCTGGTACAGAGAAGCCATAATACCAAATTTATTACGGTTCTGAATCCAATCTCTAACCCAACATTTTCTTTTTTGTTTTTGTTTACTTCGTTTTTTATGTACCAAAAGTAAAACTGTATAAGCCGCAGAAATTTCAACAATTGAAGACATGTTTTTAAGAAAATGCAATTCACAAATAAAGTGCTTTGCAATTCAAAAAATGTATCTATACACTTTTCTTGTATAAATATTTTAGTAAGTGTAAACAGTAGTTTAATTTTTGTGTATACACTCAAAAAAGTGGAAAGAAAAAAGTGTATTTGTACACTTTTTTCCTAGTGTAATGCTAAATAAATGTAGAAATGTAAACGCAGCGTACACTTTTGTGGCCATCCACTTTTCTTTTTCTCCACTTAAGTGTATAAGTGGAGACGTACCTTTAGACCTTATTTCATTGCTTTTAAATTTATAAAGTGAAATTTTGTTATAGTACAATTTAAAAAAGATGGCATTTCGTATTATACTAGAGAAACATGCGCAGAAGAAAAGATACTTACACACATGCATTTTTGTTTTTGTAAATTCTAAGAAAGAGGTTTCCTCCTTCGTATATGTATGCACAAAAAGATCACTAACACATGTAAGACATGCGCGAACCCGTGCCATCTTTTTTGATTTGTACTATATGAATTTTAAAGTTATAAGAATTGTAATAGTTTAAAAATAATTTGAAAATGAGTTCGTTTGAACTCGTTGGGTCTGAACTACATACTAAGGTACCAATTATTAGGGATGTCAAACGATGATCGATCATCGATTTAATCGATTAAATCCAAGATAAATTGAGAACACAATAAGGTATGTTCTTATTCGTATAGAAATTAATTTCCTTTTCTTTTCGACTCTCACAAACGTCAGCCAGTTGAAATTTGTCGTGGTTGAAAATTAAAGTTGTATTATGTTCTATGGTGGTTTATTATTATCGTGTTAAATTTAATAAATAAGAAATTAATTTGTTAATAACATATATGAATTTTTTATGAATATTAATTTGTGAACTATAAAATTGAATTTTAATATTAGAAAGTGAAGTTTTATAAGGAATAATTAAAAAAAAGTAAAAACAAACTGCGTGAGCAATTTAGTATAAATGTTCGTGATTGTCCTTTCTAATTATAGTTATCCCAGCCAGCCTTTTGAAGAATCTTCTTGGAAGAACATTACGCGAATGTTCTTCTAGAAGAAGATAACACGAGCACCTTCAATTTATTTGCATGAAAAAAAAGTTTTTATTAGAAGATTCTCCCAACGGAAGATAAAGCGAATATTGTGGAAGTAAATAATGTAAACCCACTGGCTAAACACTTGTAGAACGAAGAAAGTGAGAATTCCCCTGAGTTTCTAAAATGATTCATCTAGGAGATTCTTCTGGGAGAATGAAATGCGAATGTTTAGTCTAAGACGAAAATAATGCGAACCGATACGACAAGTTCGTGAATCTTACGAGTATTATCGGCTTTCCCGTTATGTAACTGCAACTGATATAATTTAATTTACTTAATTGCTCATTTTAAAAGTAATCTTTATGAAGTGAAGTTATTGTGAAGTGAAAAAAAATTATTTATTAAAAAATTAAACATTGTGGTAAGTAAATATTTTTAAATTTAATTAAGTTTACTAAATATTTAATAAATAAATTGGAATTATAAGTTACGATCAACTTATTTTGTATAAAAAATTATTTTTTACCACTTATTGTGTTATTTATTTTATTATTTATATATAGTATTTTAATTTAATAACGGTTTTAAAAAGTGAGTTAGAAGCTTTAAAATAAAACTTGGTTTTGCTTATAAAATACTATTTACAGATGCAGCTCACAAAAAATATGTCAACATGAGCGAAGACTTTTCAAACAACATAATTAAGCAACATTTTCAACATGCCAAAGACAGAATAAATAAAAGACAAAAACAAACAACTATTTGAAGATTACTACCAAATACAATAAAAAATATTCAATATAAAGTGTTGAATAATTATACAATAGAAAAAATCCATGTACAAAATATTGAAAATATCAAAGAAATAAAAGAAACAAAAAGTCAAAACATAAAATCACATTACATAAGTATAACCACTGATACATTAATAATTGTTAGTTTAGTATTAATTACACTTTACTTGTATTTAAAAATTAAAAAACCCAAAAATAACATAAACATAAAAATTTCTGATCGCAGTACTCGCCAGGAGTCGAGTCTTAGGGATGGGGAAGCATTTATGTAAGATCTATATTACAATATAGAACACGCATGCTGTGTAACCTCTTTTCCATGAAGTGCGATCAAGCACCTTTTGTTACATAAAATATATTAGCTATAAATCATACCAATAGCATAGTATGTCCTTACTCTTAACGGTTGTTATCCTTTAACCCTTTCTCCAGGAAATGCGATCAAACATCTTTTATTACACAAATTATATTAACTAAGATGATCATAAATCATACCCTTAACGGTTGTTATCCTTTAACCCTTTCTCCAAGAAATGTGACCAAACATATTTTATTATTATTACATAAACTATATTAATTACGATGATCATAAATTATGCTAACAACATGATATATCCTTACCCTTAACAGTTGTTATCCTTTAACCTTCTTTCCAAGAAATATTAAAACTATGAATTAAACTGTAAAGTATAAACTGTATTTTATGTAACAGAGTATGTAGTATTATTTTTAAGGAAAAAGTATATATAAGAACTTATTAGAAAATAAGATTGGAATTGTATTTTAGACTCAAATAAGTTAAGACTCTTTTTTGTCACTACTATATCGCTGAATAAATTTATATTTTTTAAACTTTGAATTTCGAGTTTTATAATTCATACATAAATTAAAATCAAATAGATGGATAATTGTCACAACAAATCGCAAACCAATCACCATACTTTGTAATAAAATTATTGATGAGGAAATTTCTGGAACACTAGTCCTTGAATTGAATGATACTTGTGAAGCCTATTTTGGAACTTCCAGGCTCCTTCCTAAATATATTATTCAAACAGAATTACAAATATAATAATAATACCTAAGGTAAATATTACTGAATATGATTGCTGTAAACGAGAAAAACTTAATATTTCACATGAATACATGTCACTTTCTCCAATAACACTAACAAACATTAGGCCCAACCATAATGCTACGTAACGTAACGTAAGAGTGAACGAACGTAAGCTTACGGCTGTCATTTTTCCGTAAATGAACCACAATAGAAAAAGTCACTTACGTAGCTTGCTTGTGTAATGTGTACTTGACAAGTTTTTGGTGAAAAGTTTTTATTGTAATTATAAATAAATTTTTTAAATTGTATTTAATATTTCAAAAATAACTTTAAAAGAAAAATGGATTAGTGGGAAAATGAATTCTATAAATAAAAGGAACTTGGAGAATTCACACATTTTACAATAATTTTAATATAACCTCACTTATCTTACGTAAAGTGCGAAGCTTACGGCAGGTTAAGTTACGTAAATTTGACATTTTAAAGTGAACGAAAGTTAACGAACGTAACCTTATGTTCATTATGGCCGTATGTATTATTTTACATTTCTCGTTTCTTACGTTACGTAATCTTACGTTACGTTACGTAGCATTGTGGTTGGGCCTATTAACCTAGATGGCTTAAAAGTCGTCTCTCACACTTTAGACAGAATGAATGATGAACTGCAACAAGCAGCAAATCATCTGAAACACTGAAACCTTGCGCCCAAAGGTAACGACAACGACTTGTCGTTCATCCTCGCCCAATGGTAACGTAACGAGTAACGACAACAGTTGGTGAAATGTCAAACAGTTTGTTTACAAATTTGTGTGAGATTTTGTTACTTGTTAGTTTGTTTCTAAATTTTTTAAATGTTTCTAAATTAACAAAAAGTAATAATAAAAAAACGATTATATAATCTCTTTCTTATAAAATTTCTGCGAAATATTAGTTTTACAAAAATTTACTTAATTTTAATAATTTAACACTAAAATATGAAATATATTTTCGTTTAAAAATTTAATATTAAAATAATAACTTATTTATAGTTTGTTATTAAAAAATTTTACACTAAAAAATAAACTCTTCTTTATACTTTCTTTCGAAAATTTGAAATTTAACGTTTTTGAATTGTCAAATTCAAATTTGACAACTGTCAGTTCACATAAATTACTCCAAAACAACAGAAGAAGGGAAGCTTCACCGACAAAATTAGAAATAGATCTAAGTGAACGACAACGACAACGACAACGTTGTCATTGGGCGAGATCAACAGTCGTTCTATTGATTCTAATTGAACGTCACGTTGTAGTTGTCGTTGTCGTTACCATTGGGTGTAGGCTTTGAAACTAATAAGATACTCATCAATTTTTTCAGTAACACTAACAATAACAATCTATTCAATATTAGGTTTAATTACACTTTATATTATATTATACCAAACAAAGTTGTATAAGTAGAAGATGCCCAAAGTCCATATATCCTCATGGCACTCAAAATTTTTGATCTGGGGTGTGATATCACACCCCACAACATGTTGCTTATACATTTGTTTCTAATAGTCATGTTTATAATTATATTCAGTAGCAAATATCAACAATTACACTCATCGTATCAACATTTTAATCATGAACGAAAGGCAGTAGAAGCGAGAAAGTTTTAGAACAGACGCACAAGTAGAGTGCGGTAAAGTAGAAATGTATTCTATACACAAATGTTGCTTAGTTAAAACAATAAGTAACAATTATATAGCTATAGCACAAACAATATAATAATACAGATATATAAAAACTGTTGTACAAAATGTTGCATATGAATTTTGGTTAACTGACAACGATTAACTGACAAATGTGATATGATTAGCAAAGACATAAACCTATCATGATGTTATATAATAAAATAAACTGACAAAGTTTTCAGTTTTTTGTTTCCTTTTTCTTTAGGTACAATAGTTGTTAACCGACAACAACAAAAATATGTGACAAGCAAATAAAAGCCATTATTATTGTATGTTGTATACATACAATATTGTATTTTACTTTTGCTGGCGCACAAGTAACTGTTCAGTTCAACCGACATTGTATGGTTTAAAGAATTATGTATTTTAGATTTATGTACAGTAGAATCTCGATAATTTTAACTAATTAAAACTACCCTCGTTGAAATTACGGGATAGTAGAAATTATTGAATACAAAATTTAAACTAAATATGTACATATGTATGGAAGTAAAACACACACATGAAATTAAAAAAAGATTAGTTTATTTATTTCTCAATTTTTAATTAACACAAAAAAAAAAATCAAAAATAAAGCCTTTCACAAATCAAATCAAATTTAGATTTTTTGCGATTTAACATGTTCAAATATGTATTTTATGTGTAAATTCATGTATAAATTATGGCTGTTGAAATTATAGAGTAAGCAAAATTTCTTTCGGTGTAAATATAGGAAATTATCAGGTAGTAAAATTATCGTGATTCTACTGTATTCACTTTTTTGATAATTGGATGCCCCGCTTTCTAAACCAATGTTTATAACAAATCATAAACAATTACCTCGTTTATGCGACACATTAATTCGCATTAACTCACACCGTCTTGACTAAATACGGATGCATAAACCAAATCTCAATGCGCATTTAAAGTGTTCATATACATTTTATTCGTTTTAAGTAATTGTTATTACACACGCAGATGGTTAACGTTTTGAGTGAGAACGAAATGTTGTATTACGCATAAACACTAATTAAAATGTATTATCTCAAAACGATGCTTAAAACGTTTTATAGTTAATACGTTTTAATCTTTGCGCATAAACAAGGTAAATGTCAGCTACAAGTTAGAAATGGAAAAAATCAAAAAATCATGATGAAATGAAAAGTGGAAACATAAATAAAAAAACTCAGTTGTTCGGTAATGTTGTTGTTGTTTTATGTTTTTAAAAAAACTATAGTTAGGACGCAAACATAAAAATTGTTTGTTCTTCTTCTTTATTACCACTGAATAACATTTCAGTTCATTTACAATACCCATCTGTATTATTATATTATTTGTGGCTATAGCCTATATACATACATAATTCTAATCATACACACATTCGAGCCATACTTTGCGTTGTTTTCAAATTATGAGTAAAATTTTTTAAAACCATATTATATTATTGTACTTGAAGAAATTTGAAATTTTTTTCGTTTTCTTATTTTTGTTGTTGTTATATTTAAATCCAGTTTCAACCACATTTTTTCTTTCTTTTTTAACTTTTTGCAGGTATAAATACATTTTATACTTTTCTATTTTCATGAAAATTCGCAAATAATTTAAAAAAAAAGTTATTTCATATTTTTTGTGGAAAGATATGTGATTTGTCAGTTTTGGACTATTATATTTCGGACTGGCCAATAATTTATTATATTTTGAGTGGCCAAAATTATAAAAATGAAAAACAATTGAGTTATTAAAAAAAAAAGATAAATATGATTAAAAAACTAAAATTCGTCTTAAAAAAAGTCATATAAATTTAAAAAAAAAAATACAGTGTGTTTCACCAAATTTGTACATCTGTTTTTTTGCACTTTTTTCAAAAAATGCCCTATAACTTTTGAAGGGTAAATTATGTGCCCTTGACTTTCTACAATAAAGTGAAGAAAACTTTTTGTCCTTTTATAATTGCCATGTATTAGCTCCGTATCTTTTACGGTTCAGGAGTTATAAGTGTTCAAATGCAAAAATTTTTGAATTTTTACCCAATTTTTAGGGTTCAACCTTGTTTGGCTAGAAAAAATCCTGAATTAACTACTACGTTTTATTCCGGAAAATTAAAGCCTAATCGATTTCCTATCAATTGTTTTATTATTTTTACTGAAAAGAGAATAGTTGTCGAGTTATAAAGCATTTTATGGTGATGAATGTGCGCAAAACTGGACATTTTTCAATAAATATATAGAAAAATTCCCATTTTGATGGATTTTTATTATATCTATCATTTTCCAGAAGAACAATCAATTGTTTTTAATCTTTTTCAACTTCGGCCTCTTTTTTTTTTTAATTTGGAATTACTGGCACTATAAAATTTTGAGATATCAGGCATATTATAGTAAAAAATGCCTAAAAATCAGAGTTGACCATATTGTTGAATATCAAAACCAAGTTCCTGAAACAGTCCTAGGTCACCCAACGCCAAGGCGTTGACGCACAGCATCACAGCTGAGTTTCAATCTTCAAAATTGATTTCTTTCAGAAATTAATTTTTTTCTTAGGTTGAAGGTGTTATGTTCCAGCATACCCATACCTCCTATACTTTTTCACATAATTTACATTATTCCAAACTTCATTTACCTTATTAATAATTACTCTAATAATATTTTTTCTCATACATCATATCAATGTTATAAGTAAAATTCTAAGAATTATAATGTTAACATCTTACATTCACATCAATTATCTCCCATGTAATATTTCTATCAATAATCTACTTCTTGCATAATTTCATTCTCACCAAATAAATTCTAAGAATTGCATTACTTCCCATGAGAACTTAGCACCTGTGAAGTCAGTACAGATTCTAAGAAACCCCCAATTGACTATTATTCATTAAGCTTTCACCTACTTGTTATAAATTGGCATACTCTGATAAAACGAGTCGAAGTTGATTTTTAAAAGTTAATCAGTTATTCAATTATTCAAAATCAATATTAAATAAAATCTAAGCTTGTGATTAAAACAGTTAAATTAATTTAAATGAAAAATTGAATTAAATAATTTAAGTTTTGTGATTAAAACAGTTAAATTAATGGAAATTTGAACAGTTAAATTCAGTTAAATGGAAATTTGAATTATATAATTTAATTTTGGATTTGGTGACTAAACAAAAGGTTTAATCAAAAGATAAACATTTTCATATGTCGAAATGGAAGCAATTTTATTTTTGCCATTACCTGATATCAGGTGGCAACATGTTGAAAATTTTCATTAAACATTCTGCATACACTTCGCATCACTTGGATACATAATCAAAAATCTTTATCAACAATTTTCAAATTTTTGCAACACTTGATCATCGTCTATTAAATGGTAGCAGTGTAGGAATTTAGAAGAGACGGACAAAATTTTGAGGGGATAAGACAGCACAAAAAAAGGAAATGTTGCTTTAAATTGCTTTACATATAATACAAAGCCTCCCACATAAAAAAAACGTCAACTTTTGAAGAAACGTTTTTGTTTTTGTACATATATTTCAATATTCGTCATTATATAATATATAATATATAATATACTGCTTCACACAACAGCAACATTTCCTTTTTTTGTGCTGTCTTATCCCCTCAAAATTTTGTCCGTCTCTTCTAAATTCCTACACTGCTACCATTTAATAGACGATGATCAAGTGTTGCAAAAATTTGAAAATTGTTGATAAAGATTTTTGATTATGTATCCAAGTGATGCGAAGTGTATGCAGAATGTTTAATGAAAATTTTCAACATGTTGCACCTGATATCAGGTAATGGCAAAAATAAAATTGCTTCCATTTCGACATATGAAAATGTTTATCTCTTCCTATATACTATTTTTGGTTTAATTAAGTTAAATCAAAAACCATATAACTACAAAGATAAACAATTGCCATATATCCTTATGTCACCATTAATTTTTACTTCTACACCTGATATCAGGTGGGTACATGTTTACAGATTCTTATCAACATTTTATGCTTATACAACATTTTAAAATCCAGTACAAATCAGTATATAGTAAAAAAAGACGTTGATGTTGCTAAACATCATATGTACCCAATAATATGTTTGTTTACTAAATATAAATAATGGTTGCTACGGCAACATAAATTACGATTTACACCCCACGCTCAATAGAACGACAACGTCGAACGTCAATATGAACGTCAACGTCTAGATGTTTGTGTTCGCTCAATGAAACGTTGACGTTGCTTTGAATAAAAAACTGTCAAACTCGAATTTGACAACTCTTTTAACATACAAATTACTCCATAACAACTCAAGCAAGCAAGGTACATTGAACGACAAAATTAGAAATAGATCTAATTGAACGACAACGTCAGGACAGATGTTGCCATTGAGCGAGCACAATAGTAGTTACATAAAATTTAAGAGAACGTCACGACAATTGACGGTGACGTTCGACGTTGTCGTTCTATTGAGCGTGGGGTGTTATACTTTTGAATTTATTTTCATTTTGAATAAAAATACATATTTGCTTTAAAAAAAAATTTTTTTTAATATGAAATATTATTTTTATTATACCTCTAAATACTATATACATACTCGTATATAGGTACATATACTATATACAAAATACATTTTATTTTTCAAATTTTAAAAATATATTTTAATATTTTTCATCTTCATTGAGAAATATGAAAATTTTATTCGTAATGAATCAGGAGATCAGAATCAATAGGCACGTTATTTCATTTTCTTTTACATTAAAGAATATCTAATGCTAGTTTTCAACCTTAGGATCGTCTCATCAACGACTCCTATAGTACCAAGACTTAATGCTCAATTTTATTTTATTGTTTATATGTGTTGGAACTGGAAGTACCAAATTAACATTACAATTTATTGTTTTTAATCAATTATAACTAAGTTGTGATTAAAGTTACATGAAAATTATGTTCTAATGAAATGTAGAGAAGATCCTTAGCTTTATTTTCACCGAATATATTAAATATCTATGAGCAACGTAAATCAAAGAAAAAACGTGATAAATATTCAGTAACATAAAACTGAAAATCAATTTTTCCTTAAATCTCCCAAATTACTAAAAATATCAAATTATAATGTTCTACAAATTTGTGGATTTTTATTAAATAAACATTTTTCCCAAACATTGTTATATTATAAAATTAATAGAAATTGATTTATTAAAGAAAAATGATAATTTTTAATTAAAATCACAATTATCTCTCTCATTTCTCATTTTTAACAGCCGCCTCTGAAAATGTAGTACCACTTGAAGAATTTTTTTATTCATTTGTTTATTTCTTCTTTCAAAAATATTATTCATAAACAAAAAAAAATTTTAAAAATAGTTTCAAAAGCTGCGCAGTGTATTTTGCTGGCATCAAAAAGATTATTCGCTGGAGCAAATAAATTTCCAAAATCTGAATATCTGGCATAATTTCCTGCAAATATAAAAAATTCGTATGGACAAGCTATAATTTCATCCTTTTTTTTTAAACTTTCTTCACACCTGGTACAATTAATTTTAGATATAATTTTATATGCAACGTAACCGACAAAATATCTCATAGAAGTTAATTCTACTTTAATATCATCACCAAGGACATCTTCTATAAATATATCCTTATATTCTAGTTCAAGCGTTTCTAAGTCGACTAGTTGTTCTTTGTATATCTCAATATTTTCAGTTTCATTATCCTGTTGCAATAAAATTGATGAAATTGTCATTAAAAAGTATCATATCATCTTTATCAACTTCACAATTACTATTTACTCTAAATTGAACTACATTTGTGGAAACTATTCTTGTTACCAATACTGCAAATTCATGAACAGATGGATTATTATTGTTACCTCCTTTTGATTTTAAAATTCCGAAGAAATTTTCGATAACATCTTGGAGAAGTCTTTTTGGAAGGATAAAGTTAGTCTCGATATTTTCTTGTTCAATAGAATTCATAAGCATAATTGTTGCATTTAAAGTTTGCTCAATACCCTTAATACCTTGTTTTTCACTTTATCTCAAAAAAAAGATATAGGTACTAGAAAAAAATCATACGAGTTAATCAAAGAGAAAAAAGTAGGTAGTGGAATAAATTATATAATATTTAAAATCAAGCATTTTCATATCAATATGATATGAAAATATTCATCTACATCTACCCTATATAGTATAATGTTTATCCAATTGTGGTTTGTTGTTCTAATTATAGAAGAATTTGAAATTAATTCTATTAAGAATATTAAAGTATGTATTTATGCATTTTTTTATTGACTTTATAAGCTTTTAGATAACTTTAGGGTTTATCTATAATTTTTGAATTAACTCTAGTAGTATTTCGGTATTAAAAATATTAATAGAGTTTGTTAAAAATTAAAAGCGAATGATCTGCGCATACTATAATATACTATACACAAAATGTTTATATGTGTATTAGTGTTTTTCTCTCTTTAATAGAAGAAAAAAACCACTACTAGTGTAAAAATTCTCTAAAAATTATATCATTATCTCTCTGCGCAATTATACCATTCGCTTTTAATTTTTAACAAACTCTACATCCCAAATTATAAAATTTCATATGAATTTTTTAATAAGCGCATTTTATACTTTTCATGACATAAGTAATTTTATCTTTTATACCAATAATTTCAACCGTGTGGCCACGGCAGAATCACCATTTTTGTGAAACAATTTAACAATTTTAACCTTTATGTGACTGGACATACACAAAAACCATATATTTAGTAAAATCTTCTCTTTTATCTAATAAACCATGCATACCATACATTGTATGTATGTAAATGGAAGTTTAGAAATTTTTTCCAAAAAAAAATGTATTTCAGCATCCCGTGGACCAAAAACCGTAATTCTTTAACATTAATGTTTATTTTGACCCTAAGGTTGAAAACTAGCATTAGATATTCTATAATGTAAAAGAAAATGAAATAACGTGCCTATTGATTCTGATCTCCTGATTCATTACGATTAAAATTTTCATATTTCTCAATAAAGATGAAAAATATTAAAATATATTTTTAAAATTTGAAAAATAAAATGTATTTTGTATATAGTATAATATGTACCTATATACGAGTATGTATACAGGGTGATTCCGTTACGGTGTCCGACCGGGAAACTACGAATAGGTCTCGGCGAGGGGAACAAAAAATCGTATTGATGGGGGGGGGGGGGAAATCTCAACGGTTTCGGAGTTAGAGGGGGTTAAAGATTTTTGGGACTTTTTTCATATTTTACCCTATAACTTTTTACAAGGGCACGCTAGGCTCACCAACTCTTTTACATAATTGTGAAGAACTCCTGTGCCTTTCCATCAACATATTACCTGCTGCTGTGTATCCGACCATTCAGAAGTTATAAGGCCTCAAAACCATAATTTTGTCATTTTTTCACAGATTCTTGGACTTTAACCCTAATTTGCTCGAAAAATACTTCATATTAACCCTAATTTTTGATTGCAGAGAATAAAGGTTCAATTAATTCTACATTGATTTGCTATCTTCATTTTTTTCAAAAAATGCATAGTTTTCGAGATGTTACATAAATGTTACAGAGTACAGAGAAGGAGAGTATAGTCACAACTGCATAACGGTACACAAAAAAATAACATCCAATCATAATGAAGAACGCAATTAAAAATATAAAAAAAAAAAATTTAAAAAAAATTGCATGCGTCAGAAAAGAACACTCACCTAACCAAATATTTATATGAAGAAAAAATATACCTATCCCTATTCCAATTATATAATACGTATTAGACGGCCCTATCAGGTGTAAGTGTGTTAGTAATCTTCTTATTCCTATTACTTTCATAGCAACATGTCCCCACTTTGTTTTTGTAAAAAGTACTAAAAGTGGTACCGCAAAGGTGAGTATGTGTTAGTAAATAAGTTTCTTTCAAAACCCTCTACAATAAAAGCCTCCTACTGGTGTTGTGTATGTATTAGTAAGAAGTGCCATGTTTTGTTTTGACATTTTAGTTTCTTATGGTTTCTTAATAAGAGTGGTGGAATATTAGTGTAAAAAAATAGTGTTTTAGCTGAATATTTTTGGTTTTTTAAATAAAATATTGTTTATAAAAGTTTTAAAATATAATAAATTAGCAGTGTTATAATTTTTAAAGTGCACAATAGTCAAAAAAATTAAATAAAAAGGTGGAAAATGTTGTGCGTTCTTACCTACTTGTAAGAGAAAAAATTAAAGTATGACTACATAGTACATACCTATCTATGGTGAGGTTATATTATTTATATGTAATAAAGTGAATAAATTGATTTGATTTAATAGAATTTAATTTATTAGTTATCACAAATTAAGTGTCTATTTGCCTTCATTACACAATAAAGATTATGTACCAAATTATTTACTTTTTCATAGACTTTTTTTATATAAATTTTTGTGATTATGTTATGATGTGAGAAATTGATTTGATTCAATAATTTAACAATTAATACAAACTTATAAATAAAATTTTATTAAATTAAATGAATTTGTTCTGTATTTCGTTCACTTTATTTATTTTTTTCATATATTTGTGTTTACATTTCATTTCAATTTATTCACTTTTATAATATAACCTCACCATAGGTAATGTAGTCATCAGTCACATGTCAATATATAGGTATAGAAGAAAAAAGTTTATATTATTTATTATTCTTTAAACTTTAATTATTCATATAAATACATATATGTATCAGAATTATTATAAATTAAATTTTATTAAATCAAATCAATTTATTCACTTTATTACATATAAATAATACATATAACCTCACCATACTTTAATTTTTTCTCTTAAAAGTAGGTAAGAAGGCACAATATTTTTCACCTTTTTATTTAACTTTTTGACTATTGTGCACTTTAAAAATTATAACACTGTTAATTTATTATATTTCAAAACTTTTATAAACCATATTTTATTTAAAAAGCCAAAAATATTTAACTAAAACACATTTTCTTTACATCACTATTTGTACTACCAGCATTGAATGTTTTGACGTTTCAACACTTTTATCGTGTTTGATTGTGTTAGTGCAGAAAGCCACAACTCTGCTTGTGATATAGAGGGTTTTGGTTTCTTTTGTTATTTTCACAGGTAAAGATCACATATATTGGATGATTGTTTTGATTTTTTTTGTTTAAAAATAAAACATATGGACTTTTATGTCAATAAAAAATGTACAGTATATTTTCCCCTATGATATGTAAGTTTGGTATATATATACATATACTATTATATTTTTCTAATTTTTCTAGCAACATTTTATATGAAGTGACCCTACACTTTTCTCTATACACTGGTAAGTACATACATAACATATGTATGTATATGCTTTTTTAATAATTGAAATTCTTGTTGAGACGTTGCCAATGAATTTTACTGATTTTACAAGATTTTACCTATATGCAATGTATCCCAGTTGGAAAAAGAAATTTCCGAAAGAAATTTTTGAATGTTTCTCAGGGATACGTTATAGTACTGACAGATAGCGGGTAAATGGTGGGTATGAATATCCGGGTATGAATACCCGGGTATTGACAATACTAGCATAGGTGACATACCCACCATATACCCGATATCTGTCTTAACCATTATAGGTTGTTATGCACGTTGTTTTTTCTACATGTATGTATGCCATGAGCGAGTTTGAATAAAGACCTATGATGAAAGAATGATTTTGGGAGGTACTATTATAATAGTTTTTTTCACACTAATTTATTTTCAATTTCAGTTTTAATTCAATTTAGGTTGAAAAGTGTGTTAACAAATTGTTTTTTATTAGAAAATAACTAAGATTAAAAAAATACATACTCTTTAACTAAAATTTATAAAAATAACAATAATAAATATAAAATTTATTTTATTTTTTGCCTTTGATGCTTATATTCTGGATACCCGACGTAAAAGAACGGAACAAAAAAACGTTAAAAATTGGAAATTTTCAAAGGTATTAGAAAATAAAGATTTTATGAAGTCTACTGAGTTATATTTTAATAACAAATAAAATAATAAGTAAAATACTCATTAAAATTAATAATATAAAAATTATTTATACTCACCTGATTTTAATTCCGATTTCACAATAAATCTATATAATATTTCGAGTAAAAATCCACTCATTTGAGCAAAAGTTATAGATTAAAATCAAAAACCATATAACTACAAAGATAAACAATTGCCATATATCCTTATTAGTGATGTCGAAAACTGCTAATTTCAATTAGCAGCCACAATTAGCAGCTAAAATTAGCAGTAACTGCCAATTTTGAATCAGAATATAACAAATATATATTATGTAACATGTTGCTAACTGCCAAACACTAACTGCTAATTGCTAATTGTTAAATGCTAAATGCATTTTTTTTTTGAAATTAAAAGAGTAAGAAAAAGACAGATTTATAAATTTATAAAGATATACATATGTATATATATTTTGAATTGAAAAAAATGAATGGTTTGCAAAAAAAAAAAGATATTAGTATTAGAAATAGCAGTTTCATTCTGTTTCAAAATTAGCAGTAGCAGCTATTTTTAAATGAATTAGCAGTTAGCAGTTAGCAGTTGCTAAATGTCATTAGCAGCTAATTTTTAGCTGCTATTGCTATTAGCAACCATCACTAATCCTTATGTCACCATTAATTTTTACTTCTACACCTGATATCAGGTGGCTAGATGTTTACTGAATGTTATTAACATTTTTTGCTTATGCAACAATTTTAAAATCCAGAGCAAACAAGTATACAGTAAGAAAAGAGGTTGATGTTGCTAAACATTATGGGCCTTACTTATAAACATTTTTTAATTTTAAAACTAAAATAGTTTCGACTTGTAAATCAGAGTATGCTTTCAAATTCTTTATAAAATGAAGAGATAACATATTAACTTAACATATTTTGTATAGAGTTTCAAAGCATACTTTGATTTCCAAGTCGAAACTATTTTAGTTTTAAAACTAAAAAATTTTTATAAGTAAGGCCCTATATGTACCCAATAATGTGTCTGTTTACCAAATATAAATAATGGTTGCATTGTTGCTACGGCAACATAAATTACGACTTATACTTTTGAATTTATTTTCATTTTGAATAAAAATACATATGTAGGTATTTGCTTTAAAAAAAAAAATTTTTTTAATATGAAATATTATTTCTATTATACCTCTAAATACTATATACATACTCGTGTATACATATACTATATACATTAATACATTTTATTTTTCAAATTTTAAAAATATATTTTAATATTTTTCATCTTTATTGAGAAATATGAAAATTTTATTCGTAATGAATCAGGAGATCAGAATCAATAGGCACGTTATTTCATTTTCTTTTACATTATAGAATATCTAATGCTAGTTTTCAACCTTAGGATCGCCTGATCCACATTATCAAAGTTTCGGCTGTGCGTATACAAATATATACCATACATTTTATATGAAAATTTAGAAATTTTTCAAAAATTAAAAGCCATAGATAACAAAAATAACTACCATAACATAACAATAATTAAAACAAAAGACAATAACATAATAACAAATCATAAACAAATTGCAACAAATCAAGAATTTTTAAATAACAAAAATAAAATAGAACTTGAACATATTAAGTTCATTCAAGTCAATTAAATTTGGTAGGGAAAAGACCATTTCAACCAAATAGGTTAGATGATAACCAATTTTTTAAATATGTATGTACATCATTCTTTTTCAGTCTATAAAATTATAAAAAACCAAACAAATAATGAATATTTTCGCAACTCGAAATTTATTTTGCAAACACTACTTTCCTACCACGATTTATGATTAAACATGTAAAAACATACCACGGCAGGAACTTAACTTTAGAGTTAAGTTTCACATCAAGATAAGAGTGGTGGTAAGGAAAGAAAATGAGAGGCTTTGACATCAAAATTTCCAGTGCTTTATAAGCTAGTAGCACAGTGTACAGAAAAACTAACTTTAATCGCCGAATGGGCATGCTTCCCTGGATTCCAGGCTATAAGAACATTGAAGGAAGTGAGAAAGCTGATCTCCTGGCAAGACAGGAGTCGGAAATACACTTCGGTTTGGCAGAGGAAAAGAGAGCTCTCTTTGAACACTTTTTAACCATCCATCACCTTACTCTGGAGAGGACAGAGGACTGACGAGTGACGGCTTATGTAATCTCAAAATCTCTGCCAGTTTCCAGCACTTGCCAAAACAAGGTACCGAACAATAGGAAGCTTTATAAGGACCTGAGTGACATTTCTAATATAAGGGTCAGAGACATCATAATACGCTTTGTCAATGAAATAAATGGTTATTATATTAACAGTAAAGGTTATAAGGATCTCCTGCCCGTGTATCAAACGTTACTTTCCTAAGCTTACACTAGGGGTAATATCAAAACTGCACTCTAAATGCTAGCTATTTGGTTTTCGGGAGTAATTCGATTGATTTGTTTTTGTTAACAATTTTTACAATTTCTCGATATTATTATGTATAAGGTTTTTTATTTCCTCGTTCACTTCACTTTTTTTTACCCATGCATGGTTAACTTTTTTCCACACTCGCTTTAATTAAACTAACTGATAATGATCACAAATTTTCTAATACGAAATAAGTAGCAGTAGACAAAATAATCACAAAAATTTGAATACTTTTTCGATTTACTCTTTCTTGAGCTTTTATAATAAATATTTTTTTTTATAGAAATTAATTTTACGGTACATAATAGAATACTGAAAATTTGTATAAATAAAGTAAATATGATGATAAATAAAAAGAATTAAAAAACTCATTAATCAGGTGGTGTATGTGTAACAAATCAATTGAATTTTAGCAAACAAACAAACAAAAAAGGGATAAGATTTTTTTTTTTGATTTTTTAACATAAAGTAAGTTTTACCAAAAAGTTTTTAAATAGGAAGAGATAGCATGTAATATAAAAATGTGTATCCGAAAATTTTTGTACTGGGGTACTGATATCAGTACCGACAGTACCCCAATTTATGTTATACAGTACAGCCAAATAAGATTGGCGAAAAGTCGCGCAGGTGGGGGAAATTTTAAAAATATTAAAAATATCCTTTCATTTCGCCTTTTTTGAAGAAAACAGCAAAAGAAAATAAAGATTAAATCTTCCACTCAGTAAGTATAATGACTAGCGATCATCTATCGCACACACAACGCATATCCTCTTTTTAGCTGAAAAAAATAACAACATCCTACCACCCGATGTTGTTTGTATGACGAATACCATACTACTGAAAAAAAATTTAAAGAAAAGTGAAGTAAATATAGAATAACAAAAACAATATGAGTGATCAGTGATGACAAGTATCCTTTTAAAATAGGAAATTCTTATGAATAAGAAAATGGAAATATATGTAAGATCGTGTATATAATAATTTCCTACTAAAGTAACAAAATGAGAATTTCTCTTTTCAAGAAGGATTTTTGTAAAATGTGATGCTTACATCACAGTGAAATTTAAGTGGAAAGGATACGCAGATCCTACTGCGCACACTTCCCCTTCGCCAATCTTATTTGGCTGTACTGTACATTGTTCTAACCGCACGTTTTCCCTCCCCATCTAAGTAGATTCGAATTTGTGGTATACACATTTTTATACTACATGCTACCTCTTCCTATATAGAATCTTTTTGGTTTTACCTATATCCATATTGCCACAGAGTTTTTAATAACTTGGCAACTATTCATTTTCAAAAAAGAAATACAATTATGATGAAATAATTATAGAATCATCAAATCATTCGAACAACGTGTTAGAAAATGTCAAAAAATTGTTTTAAACTTTTTTAACAAATCAATAAAACAAAATTTAAATTTTCTACTTCAACACACTCTGCAAACGTAAACACCCAGTGTACTAAAATAAACGAAATAATTTTATTTTCTATTAATTTCAATTTTTTCATTATAGTGCAACATTCAAAATTTTGTTAAAAAATTAAAAATTTCATATGAGACATTCTTATTCATTATTAATATAAAAAATATTTATTTTCCACGAAATTTTCTATACTGGTGGAATTTATTTGGAGTTTGTGAAATTTTCGAACTTGCCTATAAATAGAACGTTTCTATATTTAGATCCTGACTTTCTCAATGTATTTTTTTTCCTTGTATTATTTTATTTTTGTTTTGTTAAGTTTTCTGTTTTTAGTTTATACATATATGTATGTATATATATGTAGGTAGATATATAGGTATAGTACATTATAAAGTATACCTATATAGGTATTATGAGAATATTCTTCTAACGAAGAGTGAAAAAGCTTTGAATTAATGCTAAATTTAAAAAAAAAATTATTTTCATTTTTTCCTTAAAAATATACTATGTATATGTATATATAAAATATGTACATATATACACATATGTGTATACATACAATTAATTATTATAGAGAATTATCTAAATAGAATTTTATATATTAATAAAATTTTCTCCTTCATGGATGGAATACAGTCATTGTACGTACGTACATATGTACTTGAAATTAGTTCTTACCTTGTTGATGAATTCATATTATTTTTATTTTGATATTATCGCAGTTGCTATGAATAAATAATAATTGATTCTAATTTTGATTAATGCTTTAAGTACAATAGAAATATTATGTTGACACTTAATTTCTAGTTTTTGTTTTTATGAAATTTTTAAACTTTACCGTTTATTAATTATTTTTAGATAAAAATTTTAATACCTATAACAAATTCTTCTCAACGCAACGTCACAATATTTAATTTTTTTTATGAAGAAAAAAAAAGTATTTGTAAATAAAGATGATCGAAGTTATACCGTATATTTTTTTTAAATTGTATTATATTTATGTACTTATTTATTAAAATATTATTAATTATTTATTACAATATTACTTTCTTTATATAAATCGATTGTTCGAAAATTTATGTCGTTTAATAAGTTATTTATTTCTTTTTCGTACTAGATTTAATTTTTGTAGTATCTATACACATATATTGTATTTACAGAAAAGAATTTTTCAAACAAATAAAAAAAAAAATACGTATATGTTCGAAAATTAATTATAAAAGTGAATTATTCAACACGTTTCATAGCACAACCAAAACTGTCCGAAAGATTTTATTTTTTAATTCGTGTAAGCAAATTTAAAATGACCGCTGATTTTCGGTTTATTAGCGAATACACATAATTATAAAAATAAAAATATAAATTTTACATACACACTAAATAAAAATAATAGACATAAAATTGTAATATCAAAGATTACAAATAGTAAAAACAATATGTAAGAAATATAAATCAGCATTGGAAATACAAAAATGAAAATTAAAATAGAAAAAAAAACCAAAATCTTAAATAAAATATGTATAGCAAAATTTTTTTGAAGGAAAACTCTGCAAATAAAATGTACACAAACACTTTAACTAATTTTCATTATTGAAATTGAAAATTCTTAAATGTATACCTACATATCTACATATCTATATATGTTAACAGAGCCATTTTAAACGTGTGTAGGTATAAATTTTGTTAAGATGCCACTACACTAGAGACAAGTATTTTGGCATAGTGCCAAAATTTCATTCCCGTTTCTACATTCACATAATTAAATACTAATATTTAAAGTTCAAAAATTAACAATTATCTGTACCTACATACAAATGTATATGGGGAATTCCATTTGTAACTGGTGTGACATCCTGACTCCTAAATATTGAAAAACTCGTACAGCAATTGCATTCTGATTATACTTTTATGTTCTTAACATGCCTTCTAGTGAAAGCAAACGACGGTTACGATAAAACAGAAATCTTCAAATATTTCTGATCAGAATCGTCATTTTAGTAGCGTAAAGGGTGTGACGCTGACGATTTCGAATTTCACGGATTTCCGTATATTTTACTGAATATCCTAAAATTTTCATATGAACAATTCCAAAAATTATTTTTAATTATACTATAGACTAGACACTTGAAAGAATCTTTTGTAAAAATTTGACGAGGAACAATGCAATACTTTTTTCATAATTAAAAAAAAAAGTGTAACGGATGTGACATTTTTTGTAACGAGTGTGACAGCGAAACGAGTTTCTACTGATGTGGCAAAAAAAATTTGTTAATAGTTCTCCATAGTGAAATCGTTAATAATTTAACACTAGTTACACCAAAATTCATATAGGGTAAAAGACCCATATACCGGACACTTAAGAGACTTTGCCAAATGAATTTCTTATTACACAAAGAAATATAATTGTATTCGAAAATTTTCTTTTTCAAATCGATAGAAAAGCCTTTAAATTTTCAATTTCAATAAATCTTTTTTCAAATTACATTCCTATTTTTTTAATAATAGTACTTAAAGTCAAAAATTCACATTTCACCTATTATCGGACAGTTGGTGCCTATTGCCGGACGAAATGGTTCCTAATATCGGACAGTACTGAAATGAAGTGTTTAAACTTGAAAGTTGATAATATTGATAAAGAAAACAGATAGAAAAATGTTAATAATAAGAAATTATAGATTTATTGACCAAAAAAAATTAAGAAACATTTTTATGAAACTTAAATTGAACAAAAATTAAAAAAAAATATATGTACCTACCTATATAAATGTATTAACAAAAAGTAGGATTCAATCAAAAAAAAAAGGACCTATATTATTGATTATAAAACTAATTAAAAATAAAATATAATAGGTCTTAATGTTTCTTGCAAATAAAGCACTTAAAACTACTTCTGGATACGTGGAAGTAGTTTTTGAAATCAGGACATCAATCGCATCCTTTATTAATTTTATAGTTCTTCATTTTTCTTTTGTTATATCAAAAATAGCTTTTTGTAAATCGGCTTCGATATAGTTTTGTTTTTTTTCTTTTCATTTTCAAAATACATTCAGGATATAATTTTCTAAAAAATCGGCAGAAATCGAACTTAAAATAGGGATAAAAGTATGTGTCCGGTAAATGAATTGCTGGAGCCTAATACCGGACACCAGTGTCCGATAATAAGAAATTGCCTAAAAGAATGCTCCTTTCACCGGACACCATGATATTATTGTAAAAATTAAAATTTTTGAGTTATTTTTAAATTTTCTGCTTACATAATTGCACTAAATCACTATTTTAATCAAAATATCTTCAAAATTTTGTTTTAAAACACTACAAAGCTTATTTTCCAAACCACCGTTTCTTAAGAAAAAAATAAGAATTTAGACTATGACACGAAACGTCTTCATTCATCAAGATGCAGAACATAAGTGACAAATTTTACATAAAAAGTAAATACATCAAAATAAAGTAGAGGATTTTGGCTATATTATAGACCTTTTTTCTTTCTACGAGTTAATACAGAAATACACAAATTTTTTGTTTTTATTTCATAGTGTCCGGTAACAGGAGCTGTCCGGTATATGGTTCCACTACCCTATACATATACCTATCCAAACTAGCTTCATTTATATTAATTTTAAGGTCAAAAGTGGTCAATTTGCGTGGAATTCTCGATATACATATGTACCTATATATGTATACGTACATTACGTACCTATATATGTATTTTTAAACACATCATTCAGAACATATGTGAACTCTTTCTTGCACACTTTAAATAAAAGTAACCACCAAAATACGGAAATTAATTTTTTTTTATTTAATAATTAAATTTAAGTAATATGAAAATATCTCCTTAAAAAATCGTTATCCCTTCTAAGTACATAACTGAAATGTGTAAATACTTGATCATTATAATATGTGTATTAATGCAACCACAAATGAAACTCAAATCCAGAATTTAATGCGAAATTTCAATTTTATTCTGAATACTGAATACAAAAGTGTATCATATTTTTGTTCCAAATTTGCAATACCTTTTGTAGTAGACTAAACATGAAACATCTATTGCTATTCTTTGATAGTAGTCTTATTTTTATATTATTTAAATAAAAATTTAGATAGCTCATTTTCACCTAAAATATATTTTGTAGTCATAATGGCAGTTTCAATTTTAAGCGATTTTCCTATCTTAAGTGTACTTCACACTTAACGATTTATCTTATGATTTATCATTTGACTAATGTAATTTGTTGTTGTTACAAAAACAAATTACATTAGTCATTTGATAAATCAAATAATAAATCGTTAAGTGTGAAGTACACTTTACTTTTAATTAACTCAATCGAGAAAAATATGTTCGGCAGTGACACTGCTGTTCGGAAAGCTTAATATTGACCTAAGTTAGTTATACCAGTTATACTTATGACAGACAATGACATACCAGAGTTTAAAAACTGTCTAAACACTTTATTAATCAACTCCTACTAAAGCTATGAACATCAAATTTTGTCATTAGATTTATTTTATGATGCTAAGGCTCAATTAAAAGCGAGTTTTCGAAAAAAAACCCCTCCTACATGGGCTAGAACGGTGTTCAAAATTAGTATGGAAAAAATTACGAATCGATACCATTGACTTAAAATAGGGTGGCCAGAATATCTCTTTTTAAGAGAACATGTTCTCTTTTTCGATTATGATCTATCTTTTTCTTTTTTGATGCGAGAATGTCCTCTTTTTATAAATCACATATTAAAAAATAAAATTTGGTCCTAAAGTTAATAAAATTTTTTATATGATAAACTTTTTACCAACATTGTACTGAATACATATTTTTGTGACTTCATTTAAACCGAATTTAGAAATTTACTTAATCCCATTTCAACTCGTTGGTTGTCTTTATATCCTGTAATAAATCACATATTACAAATTATTTTTTGAATCAAACTTTGGTGAAGTCACTTTGTGGTTCGCACATTCCATAATGTATGTTTTTCATGAAAAAACGAAACAATTAGAGGCTGAGAAAAACTCAGTTCTAGAAACAAAGAATATTATAAGGTATATTTAGATAACTTACTACAAAACCGTTTGGATGAATGTTTTATACCATTAAAAGGCAAAGAATTATTACAGAAATTGAAAAATAATGAAGGCTTAATTTCGGACGTTGCAAAATTCAAAACTGAGTTGGTGTTATGTTACGAAAAAATGAATAATTATATAAAACTATGGACGAATCAATTTAATGAATTTTGTGTATATGATTGGATGGAAATGAATGTAGTTCTTAATTGGCAATCAGTAGAAAAATCTATTGTTTTTTTAACGCGTTTGCACCAAGTTTTAAAATTATTGATACAAAGTGCTTTGATAAACTTAAAAAACTATCTTCAGTTCAATCTAAAAGAAGAAAGGTTTTTGAATTTAACTTCTAACGAAAAATGGGTGAAGTATTTTGAAACTAAAAGCAACAATAAAGAGTTCTACAGTGAAATACTCAAAATAAGCCAGTTTTTCTTCTGTAATACCTAGCCACAATGCCAATATTGAACGCGTATTTTAAATTAGTGATGGGAACTATCGAATAGTACTATCGAATAGTTCGAATAGTCAGCTCAAAAATATTCATTCGAATATCTATATTGGTACTATTCGATGTATTCGAATGATTGATAAATATTCGAATATTTATGTACTGGAATTAAACCCAACAAATAATTGACATAGAGCGGGTTTACACGGTCACTTTTTTCAATGGCATTGACGCCCATTCCGCTTTGTTAAATAGGAAAGAAGTAACAAGTATGTGGTGGGAAGTCACTCACGGGATAATCGAACTTTTTCTTCGAGCACGCCTGTTCCCTTTTATGCTATATTCGTAATTTTGAATTTTTTTTTATATTATCGCATCTCCTTTTCATTTTATATTTGTAGTGACACAGCTCATATCTATCTTTATATATGGAGATGAAACATACACAACATATATTGTCGTTTCATCTTACCTAACAAGAAATCGGTATAGAAGAGAATGAAGAGAATTTGAGCTATGGTAAAAAAGTGACTGTGTAAACGTACGTACGACTTTTTCGTAATTTAACAAAGCGGAATGGGCGACAATGCCATTGAAAAAAGTGACCGTATAAACCCGCTCATAAAGTTACATTTTCTTTCATATTTTTCTTTCTTTAACTTTCGTAACAAAGTTAACTTTAGTAAAGACGGAAACACAATGTGTAGCTGTGACGTGAGGTTGTAATATAAAGTAGAAAAATTTCTGCTTTCCGCTTCAGCTAACTACAGCTACACACTACTGTTGTACTTTTGACAGCATGTAGTACTACATGAACTACATACTACAGCTACACATTGCGTTTCCGTCTTTAACTTAATTAACAAACGGCTCACTCGATTCTCGCTTTAAAAAAGCATTCATTTGGAATTTAAGCTAATGCAAAAAAAGCACAAGAATGGCTTCTTGAAGAAATGATATCGTTAATTTTAATTCAAACATGCGAGGTAACGATAAATATTGGCGAAAAAAATCACCGAAAAGAATTAGAAACTGAAAAGGTTAATTCTAATAGTATTTGGAATTTTTTTGACAATAAATTGAAAAAAAATTCAGAAAAAACACTAATTTCGTTTCGGCCAATCTGGAATTAAAACGCTATTTAAGTCTCAAATATATTCAAAGAAGAGAAAATCCCTTACATTTTTCGCAGCATAATAAAAATATTTTTCCTACATTGTATAAATTGCATTTAAAAGAAGCATTTGTTACAGCAATATCTGTATCATCAGAAAGATTGTTCTCCAAAGCCGGGCAACTGGTTTCTAGTAGACGAAACCTCCTTTCAGGGAACACAAATTATGAACTTTTGTTTTTGAGCAATAATTTAGTATAAGTTGAAAAATTTCTGCAAATCAGTATTTTTCTTTTTGTTTTCGTTTTGTTCTGTTATGTTGAGTTTTTAAAAATGTCTTAAGATTCTATATAAAATTACAATAACGTGTGTAAAAATAAAGAATGAATATATTCGATATATTCGATAGTTTGAACTATTCATTATTCGTTTATTCGATAGTTAAAACTATTCATTATTCATTTATTCGATAGTCAAAAATATTCGATAGTTCCCATCACTATTTTAAATGATAACGAATGAGTGGACAAAGGAAAGAAAAATATTACTAGTATTAGTAAAACTTATAATTTTTTTTTCTTTTTTCAAAATAAGATGGAATCTTAAAATTTTGAAAGGACATCTCCTTTTTGCACACGAAGGCCGATATTTACGAAAGTACTTGCAATCGCAAATTGCCGCTTACCATCGCAAGTACGTGATTTGGTATTTACAAAAATTTTGCAATAGCAAATTTGATATACTGCTCTGGTAAAAATGTCAAATTTGCGATCACTGTAGCATGTCTGTTAACATGAATTTGCGATCGCAAGTTTGCGATTAGTAAATTCCACTGGAAGTGTACATCTTACGTTATTTTATTTTAATAATATGTACTTACAATAAATTTTCGTTAAAAAAAAAATACTGTATTTTGTTTTAA
This sequence comes from Bombylius major, assembly GCA_932526495.1. Classification (NCBI taxonomy): domain Eukaryota; kingdom Metazoa; phylum Arthropoda; class Insecta; order Diptera; family Bombyliidae; genus Bombylius; species Bombylius major. The sequence continues at coordinate 24,650,173 of OW052044.1, read as the reverse complement.
TTATAGTGTTCTCTTTTTCAGTTCGGAAGTTCTCTTTTTTTTTACGAAAAGTTCTCTTTTAGTGTAACTACAATATGGCCACCCTAACTTAAAAGTTGATAAAAATGCTCTAAACTATAAATAACTAAACACGTATTTTGTAGATTTTTAGAAATCAACTCCTAAGGAGGTAAAAAGAGTGTTAAAATTTAATAATACATGTACGTATAATAATACAACCTAAAAATCAAGAGTTTAATATCATATTTTAGTCATCATAAACCAATAATATAGTGTTGTTAGATTAGAATATGGAAAAATTGATGAGTCTGAATAAATACGCATTGGAATTGCAAAATACCGTATAAATAAAATATGTGAATGCTGTGTTGTAGCTATTTATAATTATACCTATGTGTATGTTATTGCGTATTTTGTGCTGATGCAGTTTTTATAATTACAATTTTGTTTAAAAAAAAATTGAAAAAAAATAGTTTTATATTAAAATTTGCTTTATTTTTAACCTATTTGCAAGGTTTCTGCTCTAAGAAGAAAAAAACGTTAATGTTCCTTTAATACAGCTTATATAGAAATTATTTTTAAAAAAACGAAGAATTTGATACAAAATTGAGAGAACAATACATAATTGTTTTTTTTATCTATTTATGTATCTTTAAAATTTTTCCCATATTCTGTTTATTTCATCTAAAGATGTTTCTTTGTTTTTTCTTCTTTCTCGAAGGAAGTGTAAAGACACTCATTCTTATGCAAACTTCATAAATTTTCTATGCTTCATTTCCAAACTCTAAAAAGATTAAAGAACAATATTAATCTTTACAAAAATTTTGATTCTTTAATTTTCATTTTTTGTATTTTCAAAATCATTGTCCTGCTGGAAGATCAACTCTTAACTTAAGCCCATTTTTTGAGTAGATTCTCTAAGGCTTTTATTCGAAATTTGTAAAGAAGAGCGACATCGGAATTTTATAATCAAATTTTTAAATAATTATTTTCCTGAGCTAACATTAAATTACCATTAAAAAGGTTTTAATTTTTAAAGTCAAAGTGTCCTCTCAGTTTTGCTCCTGACTGTATGTATAGTTTACATTGTACAAGTTTATGCCTGGTTCGCTTTTAATACGGATTTTGGTTTACTCCCAATTTTTTGTCGTATAAACTCGATAATTCGGATTTTGGCTTAAGCCCAATTTATTTGGGTTTAATCCCAATTTTTTTATATGTATGTGTGAGGTAAAATGCAATATGGCGGATTCTAATTTTTATGGCGAAAGTGAAGCTGTCACGTTCTTCTTCTATTTTTTATGTGGAAGAAGAATAATATGTACCTATACTATAAGTGTATAAAAATATCAACGTTTGCATGTACTTTTTTAATCCCAATTTTACCGTTTCTATGCTACTCTCAATTTAATCCACAATTCGGATTATTTTTTTGCCGTATAAACTGTTAAATTTAATCAAAAACCATATAACCATAGTGTAAGGTAGTGTTTTAACTAGGAACAAGAACTGATAAGATCTCAAATAAATGCGCAATTTCTGCACTAATACACATGTATCTGAGTTAAAAATAGATAGCAAGAAAAATCATGATGAGGAACTGAAAAAGAAGATTCGTTAAAGTTGTATTAGTGATGAGAAATATATAGGGTAAAGCACCTGAGTTGCGTCGAGTAATATAAATAAAAGACTTTTTCGTAATTTGTAAATTTAGTTAGTGTTTTTATTCACTTATAAAAATCATTGAAATACATTTTTCCATCTCCATCTTTTTTTTCTCCACATATAATGCACCTAATAAAGTGACGACCCATATTTAAAAAAAAAAATAATAAAATATTGTATTTTTTAAAACTATTTATTTCTTTTTAATTAATTTTATTTCTTTATAATTAAGTAAAGTTTTTGGTTTTTTTCCCTTTATCTTTAAAAAATAAATGCACTTGGTTTTCTATTTATAGTCTTATTAATTGTTTTCGTACACTAGTTTATTTTATGAAAATAATCACAATAATAATATTTTATAATATTATCATTTACGCACTAAATATTATTTTAATACACTTTATATTATTTTTTTTAAAAATCACTTAGAAAAACTAACTTTAATATATCACAACAGAACTGATATTGATAAGGTAATCATATATATCATACCGTATACTTTGCTTTTTACCTACAAAATTTGGCGCGATCTAAAAATTCTAATAAAATTAGAAGCCACGTGCTAGTGATGAGCAATTTTTCTAGTAAATGAACAAACACATGTTAAAGTGATGAGCACGTGTTTACTTGCGTGTAGAAAATAAACCTATACAAGTAAAAAATGTTTGTAAGATAACAAAAAAGGTTGGGCTTAGTTTTTTCTTGTCTTTTTCAGTCTTATGCATGTTTTTCATTTATAAGAAAAAACAAAGGGGATATTTCATTCTCGCTTGAAGAGATTTTGTTTTTTTTTTTAATTTAATTTTTTTTTTAGTGATAATAGTATATATTTGTACTCTTTTTTTGTTTGCGTCCTTTTTCATATACCGTTACCCGAAAGTTATTCCTCTTTATTAGTATCTACTCTTTGATATAACTACAAAGATAAACAATTGCCATATATCCTTATGTCACCATTAATTTTTACTTCTACACCTGATATCAGGTGGTTACGTGTTTACTGAATGTTATCAACATTTTATGCTTATGCAACAATTTTAAAATCCAGAGCAAACCAGTATACAGTAAGAAAAGACGTTGATGTTGCTAAACAATTTATGTACCCAATAATGTGTCTGTTTACCAAATATAAATAATGGTTGTTGCTACGGCAACATAAATTACGATTTATACTTTTGAATTTATTTTCATTTTGAATAAAAATACATATTTGCTTCAAAAAAAAAATTTTTTTAATATGAAATATTATTTCTATTATATGTATATGTACCTCTAAATACTATATACATACCAACGACTCCTATAGTACCAAGCCTTAATGCTCATTTTGTGTATGTGTTGGAAGTACCAAATTGACATCAGAACTTATTGCTTTCAATCAATCATAACTAAGTTGTGATTAAAGTTACATGAAAATTATGTTCTAATGAAATGTAGAGAAGATCCTTAGCTTTATTTTCACCGAATATATTAAATATCTATGAGCAACGTAAATCAAAGAAAAAACGTGATAAATATTCAGTAACATAAAACTGAAAATCAATTTTTCCTTAAATCTCCCAAATTACTAAAAATATCAAATTATAATGTTCTACAAATTTGTGGATTTTTATTAAATAAACATTTTTCCCAAACATTGTTATATCATAAAATTAATAGAAATTAAGTTATTGAAGAAAAAAGATAATTTTTAATTAAAATCACAATTATCTCTCTCATTTCTCATTTTTAACAGTCAACTCTGAAAATGTAGTACCACTTGAAGAATTTTTTTATTCATTTGTTTATTTCTTCCTTGAAAAATATTATTCATAAACAAAAAAAATTTTTTCAAGTGGTACTACATTTTCAGAGGCGGCTGTTAAAAATGAGAAATGAGAGAGATAATTGTGATTTTAATTAAAAATTATCTTTTTTCTTCAATAACTTAATTTCTATTAATTTTATGATATAACAATGTTTGGGAAAAATGTTTATTTAATAAAAATCCACAAATTTGTAGAACATTATAATTTGATATTTTTAGTAATTTGGGAGATTTAAGGAAAAATTGATTTTCAGTTTTATGTTACTGAATATTTATCACGTTTTTTCTTTGATTTACGTTGCTCATAGATATTTAATATATTCGGTGAAAATAAAGCTAAGGATCTTCTCTACATTTCATTAGAACATAATTTTCATGTAACTTTAATCACAACTTAGTTATGATTGATTGAAAGCAATAAGTTCTGATGTCAATTTGGTACTTCCAACACATACACAAAATGAGCATTAAGGCTTGGTACTATAGGAGTCGTTGGTATGTATATAGTATTTAGAGGTACATATACATATAATAGAAATAATATTTCATATTAAAAAAATTTTTTTTTTGAAGCAAATATGTATTTTTATTCAAAATGAAAATAAATTCAAAAGTATAAATCGTAATTTATGTTGCCGTAGCATCAACCATTATTTATATTTGGTAAACAGACACATTATTGGGTACATAAATTGTTTAGCAACATCAACGTCTTTTCTTACTGTATACTGGTTTGCTCTGGATTTTAAAATTGTTGCATAAGCATAAAATGTTGATAACATTCAGTAAACACGTAACCACCTGATATCAGGTGTAGAAGTAAAAATTAATGGTGACATAAGGATATATGGCAATTGTTTATCTTTGTAGTTATATCAAAGAGTAGATACTAATAAAGAGGAATAACTTTCGGGTAACGGTATATGAAAAAGGACGCAAACAAAAAAAGAGTACAAATATATACTATTATCACTAAAAAAAAAATTAAATTAAAAAAAAAAACAAAATCTCTTCAAGCGAGAATGAAATATCCCCTTTGTTTTTTCTTATAAATGAAAAACATGCATAAGACTGAAAAAGACAAGAAAAAACTAAGCCCAACCTTTTTTGTTATCTTACAAACATTTTTTACTTGTATAGGTTTATTTTCTACACGCAAGTAAACACGTGCTCATCACTTTAACATGTGTTTGTTCATTTACTAGAAAAATTGCTCATCACTAGCACGTGGCTTCTAATTTTATTAGAATTTTTAGATCGCGCCAAATTTTGTAGGTAAAAAGCAAAGTATACGGTATGATATATATGATTACCTTATCAATATCAGTTCTGTTGTGATATATTAAAGTTAGTTTTTCTAAGTGATTTTTAAAAAAAATAATATAAAGTGTATTAAAATAATATTTAGTGCGTAAATGATAATATTATAAAATATTATTATTGTGATTATTTTCATAAAATAAACTAGTGTACGAAAACAATTAATAAGACTATAAATAGAAAACCAAGTGCATTTATTTTTTAAAGATAAAGGGAAAAAAACCAAAAACTTTACTTAATTATAAAGAAATAAAATTAATTAAAAAGAAATAAATAGTTTTAAAAAATACAATATTTTATTATTTTTTTTTTTAAATATGGGTCGTCACTTTATTAGGTGCATTATATGTGGAGAAAAAAAAGATGGAGATGGAAAAATGTATTTCAATGATTTTTATAAGTGAATAAAAACACTAACTAAATTTACAAATTACGAAAAAGTCTTTTATTTATATTACTCGACGCAACTCAGGTGCTTTACCCTATATATTTCTCATCGCTAATACAACTTTAACGAATCTTCTTTTTCAGTTCCTCATCATGATTTTTCTTGCTATCTATTTTTAACTCAGATACATGTGTATTAGTGCAGAAATTGCGCATTTATTTGAGATCTTATCAGTTCTTGTTCCTAGTTAAAACACTACCTTACACTATGGTTATATGGTTTTTGATTAAATTTAACAGTTTATACGGCAAAAAAATAATCCGAATTGTGGATTAAATTGAGAGTAGCATAGAAACGGTAAAATTGGGATTAAAAAAGTACATGCAAACGTTGATATTTTTATACACTTATAGTATAGGTACATATTATTCTTCTTCCACATAAAAAATAGAAGAAGAACGTGACAGCTTCACTTTCGCCATAAAAATTAGAATCCGCCATATTGCATTTTACCTCACACATACATATAAAAAAATTGGGATTAAACCCAAATAAATTGGGCTTAAGCCAAAATCCGAATTATCGAGTTTATACGACAAAAAATTGGGAGTAAACCAAAATCCGTATTAAAAGCGAACCAGGCATAAACTTGTACAATGTAAACTATACATACAGTCAGGAGCAAAACTGAGAGGACACTTTGACTTTAAAAATTAAAACCTTTTTAATGGTAATTTAATGTTAGCTCAGGAAAAAAATTATTTAAAAATTTGATTATAAAATTCCGATATCGCTCTTCTTTACAAATTTCGAATAAAAGCCTTAGAGAATCTACTCAAAAAATGGGCTTAAGTTAAGAGTTGATCTTCCAGCAGGACAATGATTTTGAAAATACAAAAAATGAAAATTAAAGAATCAAAATTTTTGTAAAGATTAATATTGTTCTTTAATCTTTTTAGAGTTTGGAAATGAAGCATAGAAAATTTATGAAGTTTGCATAAGAATGAGTGTCTTTACACTTCCTTCGAGAAAGAAGAAAAAACAAAGAAACATCTTTAGATGAAATAAACAGAATATGGGAAAAATTTTAAAGATACATAAATAGATAAAAAAAACAATTATGTATTGTTCTCTCAATTTTGTATCAAATTCTTCGTTTTTTTAAAAATAATTTCTATATAAGCTGTATTAAAGGAACATTAACGTTTTTTTCTTCTTAGAGCAGAAACCTTGCAAATAGGTTAAAAATAAAGCAAATTTTAATATAAAACTATTTTTTTTCAATTTTTTTTTAAACAAAATTGTAATTATAAAAACTGCATCAGCACAAAATACGCAATAACATACACATAGGTATAATTATAAATAGCTACAACACAGCATTCACATATTTTATTTATACGGTATTTTGCAATTCCAATGCGTATTTATTCAGACTCATCAATTTTTCCATATTCTAATCTAACAACACTATATTATTGGTTTATGATGACTAAAATATGATATTAAACTCTTGATTTTTAGGTTGTATTATTATACGTACATGTATTATTAAATTTTAACACTCTTTTTACCTCCTTAGGAGTTGATTTCTAAAAATCTACAAAATACGTGTTTAGTTATTTATAGTTTAGAGCATTTTTATCAACTTTTAAGTTAGGGTGGCCATATTGTAGTTACACTAAAAGAGAACTTTTCGTAAAAAAAAAGAGAACTTCCGAACTGAAAAAGAGAACACTATAATTAAAACAAAATACAGTATTTTTTTTTTAACGAAAATTTATTGTAAGTACATATTATTAAAATAAAATAACGTAAGATGTACACTTCCAGTGGAATTTACTAATCGCAAACTTGCGATCGCAAATTCATGTTAACAGACATGCTACAGTGATCGCAAATTTGACATTTTTACCAGACCAGTATATCAAATTTGCTATTGCAAAATTTTTGTAAATACCAAATCACGTACTTGCGATGGTAAGCGGCAATTTGCGATTGCAAGTACTTTCGTAAATATCGGCCTTCGTGTGCAAAAAGGAGATGTCCTTTCAAAATTTTAAGATTCCATCTTATTTTGAAAAAAGAAAAAAAAATTATAAGTTTTACTAATACTAGTAATATTTTTCTTTCCTTTGTCCACTCATTCGTTATCATTTAAAATACGCGTTCAATATTGGCATTGTGGCTAGGTATTACAGAAGAAAAACTGGCTTATTTTGAGTATTTCACTGTAGAACTCTTTATTGTTGCTTTTAGTTTCAAAATACTTCACCCATTTTTCGTTAGAAGTTAAATTCAAAAACCTTTCTTCTTTTAGATTGAACTGAAGATAGTTTTTTAAGTTTATCAAAGCACTTTGTATCAATAATTTTAAAACTTTCGCTAACAGGATTTTTCATTATCGATCTGGTTCTATTTGCTACTAGCCATACTTTATCAATACGTGTAATGTGTATTAAATTGTTGTACGTACATTATTTTTTGACATTTGTGGAATATTGCATGTTTAGTCATATTTTTCAAAGATGAGAAGAAATATATTTTATTGATTAAATAAAATACTTGATTGTAATTTAATTTAATTTCTTTTTTTTTATTTTAAAATGTACATATGCAGCAATCATCATTGTTGCAGCACTTATCAATAATTTTGAAACTGAAGTATCTATTGCACTTTTTCACTTTTCCACACAAAAACACAACTGGACAATTATTTTTTGATAAAGAATGTAAATGTTAATTATCATTTTCTAACACATTAGCGAAAGTGAAAAGCTTCCTGACTCCACTATTTAGCGAAATTGTTATCTATTACTAACGCGTGACAATAATAATGTAAAGGTACCTTTATAGACTATTATAGTACTGACAGATAGCGGGTAAATGGTGGGTATAAATATCCGGGTATGAATACCTGGGTATTGACAATACTCGCATAGGTGACACACATAACCCGGGTATAGTACGTATCGTTTATAATTCAAAAAAGATACACTTTTGACCCTTTTCGCACACCTATGATCCTTAATTACATGATAACGGATAGCGGTATTGAACTGAATTTTTTTGTTTTTTTATTATACATAATATTAGCTTTCAAAATAAATATAAAAAAAATTTTCGTTAGTGAATTTTTTTTCCAGGAGCCCAATTAATTGAGAAAATTTCAGGAAAAAAAATCATAAATTTCAAGTTTATGACCTCTTTTCTTGAAAGTGAAATTATTACATACAGTAAGTAATTAAATCACTTCCTGGAGAGGATCCTTTGCATTCTTTAAGTACGTATTAATGTTATTTCGGAATTATAATCTTGTTTTGTGTTTTCGGTATTATTAATAGATTCAAGTTCTATTTTATTTTTGTTATTTAAAAATTCTTGATAATAATTTTATATTCTATAATGTAAAAGAAAATAATAACGTGCCTATTGATTCTGATCTCCTGATTCATTACGAATAAAATTTTCATATTTCTCAATGAAGATGAAAAATATTAAAATACCTATATTTTTAAAATTTGAAAAATAAAATGTATTTTGTATATAGTATATGTGTATACGAGTATGTACAACGACTCCTATAGTACCAAGCCTTAATGCTCATTTTGTGTATGTGTTGGAAGTACCAAATTGACATCAGAACTTATTGCTTTCAATCAATCATAACTAAGTTGTGATTAAAGTTACATGAAAATTATGTTCTAATGAAATGTAGAGAAGATCCTTAGCTTTATTTTCACCGAATATATTAAATATCTATGAGCAACGTAAATCAAAGAAAAAACGTGATAAATATTCAGTAACATAAAACTGAAAATCAATTTTTCCTTAAATCTCCCAAATTACTAAAAATATCAAATTATAATGTTCTACAAATTTGTGGATTTTTATTAAATAAACATTTTTCCCAAACATTGTTATATCATAAAATTAATAGAAATTAAGTTATTGAAGAAAAAAGATAATTTTTAATTAAAATCACAATTATCTCTCTCATTTCTCATTTTTAACAGCCGCCTCTGAAAATGTAGTACCACTTGAAAAAATTTTTTTTGTTTATGAATAATATTTTTCAAGGAAGAAATAAACAAATGAATAAAAAAATTCTTCAAGTGGTACTACATTTTCAGAGGCGGCTGTTAAAAATGAGAAATGAGAGAGATAATTGTGATTTTAATTAAAAATTATCTTTTTTCTTCAATAACTTAATTTCTATTAATTTTATGATATAACAATGTTTGGGAAAAATGTTTATTTAATAAAAATCCACAAATTTGTAGAACATTATAATTTGATATTTTTAGTAATTTGGGAGATTTAAGGAAAAATTGATTTTCAGTTTTATGTTACTGAATATTTATCACGTTTTTTCTTTGATTTACGTTGCTCATAGATATTTAATATATTCGGTGAAAATAAAGCTAAGGATCTTCTCTACATTTCATTAGAACATAATTTTCATGTAACTTTAATCACAACTTGTTATGATTGATTGAAAGCAATAAGTTCTGATGTCAATTTGGTACTTCCAACACATACACAAAATGAGCATTAAGGCTTGGTACTATAGGAGTCGTTGTACATACTCGTATACACATATACTATATACAAAATACATTTTATTTTTCAAATTTTAAAAATATAGGTATTTTAATATTTTTCATCTTCATTGAGAAATATGAAAATTTTATTCGTAATGAATCAGGAGATCAGAATCAATAGGCACGTTATTATTTTCTTTTACATTATAGAATATAAAATTATTATCAAGAATTTTTAAATAACAAAAATAAAATAGAACTTGAATCTATTAATAATACCGAAAACACAAAACAAGATTATAATTCCGAAATAACATTAATACGTACTTAAAGAATGCAAAGGATCCTCTCCAGGAAGTGATTTAATTACTTACTGTATGTAATAATTTCACTTTCAAGAAAAGAGGTCATAAACTTGAAATTTATGATTTTTTTTCCTGAAATTTTCTCAATTAATTGGGCTCCTGGAAAAAAAATTCACTAACGAAAATTTTTTTTATATTTATTTTGAAAGCTAATATTATGTATAATAAAAAAACAAAAAAATTCAGTTCAATACCGCTATCCGTTATCATGTAATTAAGGATCATAGGTGTGCGAAAAGGGTCAAAAGTGTATCTTTTTTGAATTATAAACGATACGTACTATACCCGGGTTATGTGTGTCACCTATGCGAGTATTGTCAATACCCAGGTATTCATACCCGGATATTTATACCCACCATTTACCCGCTATCTGTCAGTACTATAATAGTCTATAAAGGTACCTTTACATTATTATTGTCACGCGTTAGTAATAGATAACAATTTCGCTAAATAGTGGAGTCAGGAAGCTTTTCACTTTCGCTAATGTGTTAGAAAATGATAATTAACATTTACATTCTTTATCAAAAAATAATTGTCCAGTTGTGTTTTTGTGTGGAAAAGTGAAAAAGTGCAATAGATACTTCAGTTTCAAAATTATTGATAAGTGCTGCAACAATGATGATTGCTGCATATGTACATTTTAAAATAAAAAAAAAGAAATTAAATTAAATTACAATCAAGTATTTTATTTAATCAATAAAATATATTTCTTCTCATCTTTGAAAAATATGACTAAACATGCAATATTCCACAAATGTCAAAAAATAATGTACGTACAACAATTTAATACACATTACACGTATTGATAAAGTATGGCTAGTAGCAAATAGAACCAGATCGATAATGAAAAATCCTGTTAGCGAACTTGTTATCTGAATCTTTATCCAAATACATTGAAGTTTACATTGTCTAAGTCACACATTAGCTGACTCTTTAACAATTGATAACGCGTGACAATAATAATGTAAAAGTACCTTAACTATTTATTGATTGGAAGTCTATCATAGTATTAGAAATCACTTTGGTTTTACATTTAAAATATTAGTTTTGGCTTGCTAATAATTATTTATTTTCAAATTTCAAAATAGAAAATATTGAAAAATAAATGAACTTAACTCTCAATTATAAATTAAAATTAAAATTTATAAATTAACAATCGATATTATTTTCTGGACAGGAAATATTATTCAAATCTTTTATGAATTTATATTCATCGCATAGTTCACAAATTAATTTTCCATTTGACTTGTTTGTTCTTTGTACTTTCTCATGGCAAACAATATGCACTAATTTCAAATTTTTACAAGAAAACAATTCTAAAAAATATTCAATAATACTTAAATCAATAATTTGTTTATTATGTTTTTTACACTTTTGTTTTGGATTATTACTTAAATTTTGCACATTTTGAATAATTGAAGGAATTATAGTTCTTGTCATTTCAATTTGATGATCTAAATTCCATATCTGAAATAATATAAGATTTTGCCTTGTTGAATATGGATTTATTGTATGTTTATTTATACAATCATTTTTACTAAATGTTCCTTGACAATAAAAATCACCTTTATTTGTACATAACGATACAATCCATTGATTTAAATATTCTTTTCTTGTTGTATATTCTTTTATAATTAGTCTGAATTTCTTAGTTAAATGTATACATTTATTACCAGTATCGACTTGATCATTCAAATATGAATGTTTTCGCTTAAAACTTCTATCAAATAAGGCAGAAAAATAGTTACAACCAATCAAAAGATAGTGAAATTTTTCTAAAATGTTATCAAATATTTCTTTTGCTTTTCGATTTGTTTTATATAATTCATGTTTTCTTATTTCATCTTTTGTCTTATAAAAATAACCTCTGAAACGGTCTTGTGCTTTTTTAGCAAGAACTTCTTCTTTTGTGAGATAATGTACATCCTGACCTTCAAACCATTCGAAATGTTCATTTTTGTGACTTAAATATGTTTTACTATTCGAAGAATCATAATTTATTAAATTTCCATATTTTATTAAAATTTGTTCAAATTTTTCTGGATTGTTTTGAATAAACTCAGATACTATATCAGAGACTTGAAGTAAGGATGATTTTGCTTTTAACTTATTCAACTCATATTCAGAATCTATAAAATTATTCCAATTATTTAATCAAAAACGTTAAAAAAAAAGGCAATTCCTGTTTTGCAAAAAGCAAAATGATAAGATTAATGTTAATTTTCATAATCAAATGAATGAACGGATATCTCAATTTTCAATATTTATCACTTTGTTTTTTACAGAACTTGTATTAACCATTAATTTGTAATATTGAGATAATATTTACCATTCATAATTACATCATTTGGCTCTGCCACAATAAAAAGTGTTTGGGGAGTAATAGTACAAAAATAATCTTCATCAGAAACTTCAAATCCGTCTTTCGAAAGATAAACTCGACAATCAGAAATCTAGAAAATATTAAAGTATACTCTGCAATTTATTACCTTGTCAACGTCACAGAGTTGTATCAAAAATTAATTTACATTTACAATAATTACTTACACAAAATTTGATTCTAGCCTTTTCCTTAAGCATTTCTAAAGAATTAGCAGCTATTCCAAATCTTTTTTTTCTCTCATTATCCGTTACCTTAAATCCTTTCATTTTAAACAATTTTTAAACGAAAATCAAATCAAAACCTTCAATTTTACTAGTGATGGGAACTATCAATAGTACTATCGAATAGTTCGAATAGTCAGCTCAAAAATATTCATTCGAATATCTATATTGGTACTATTCGATGTATTCGAATGATTGATAAATATTCGAATATTTATGTACTGGAATAAAACACAACAAATAATTGACATAAAGTTACATTTTCTTTCATATTTTGCTTTCTTTAACTTTCGTAACAAAGTAAACTTTAGTAAAGACGGAAACACAATGTGTAGCTGTGGCGTACTTTCCGCTTCAGCTAACTACAGCTACACACTACTATTGTACTTTTGACAGCTTGTAGTACTACATGAACTACATACTACAGCTACACATTGTGTTTCCGTCTTTAACTTAATTAACAAACGGATCACTCTATTCTCGCTTAAAAAAAGCATGCATTTGGAATTTAAGCTAATGCAAAAAAAGCACAAGAATGGCTTCTTGAAGAAATGGTATCGTTAACTTTAATTCAAACAAGCGAGGTAACGATAAATATTGGCGAAAAAAATCACCGAAAAGAATTAGAAACTGAAAAGGTTAATTCTAATAGTATTTGGAATTTTTTTGACAATAAATTGAAAAAAAATTCAGAAAAAATACTAATTTCGTTTCGACCGATGTGGAATTAAAACGCTATTTAAGTCTCAAATATATTCAAAGAAGAGAAAATCCCTTACAGTTTTCGCAGCATAATAAAAATATTTTTCCTACATTGTATAAATTGCATTTAAAATACGCATGTGTTACAGCAATATCTGTATCATCAGAAAGATTGTTTTTGTTTTTGAGCAATAATTCAGAATAAGTTGAAAAATTTCCACAAATTAGTATTTTTCTTTTTATTTTCGTTTTGTTCTGTTATGCTGAGTTTTTAAAGATGTTTTTTTTATATACTGTTACGTTTTTTTTCTTTTTTTAAATACTTAAGATTCTATATAAAATTACAATGACGAGTATAAAAATAAAGAATGAATATATTCGATATATTCGATAGTTTAAACTATTCGTTACTCGTTTATTCGATAGTTAAAACTATTCATTATTCATTTATTCGATAGTCAAAAATATGCGATAGTTCCCATCACTAAATTTTACTAATCATCTGATTTTGGATTAGAGATTAGATGCAGCTTCAATTCAACTACCTTGAGTACCTTGTTGTTAGGTTGTTACCAGGGTTGCCAAGTCGATGGTTACTGTCGTGGCCAGATCTAAGAAATTTGGTGGCTAGTCGTGGCTAAATTTTAAAAATTCTGAGAAATAGTATTAAGTAATGGAAAATTTTTTTTTGTTTTTTAAAAATTCATTGATTTTCATTTAAAAAATAACCTATAATTGTATCGAGTATTCAGTACAAAAAAAAATTAAATCAAAACAACAACAAAATGGTGTAAAATAACAATTAACGAAATTATTAAAAAACTCATTACAAACTTAACTAAAAATATATACATAAAATAAAAAGGAACTTTCAAGTTTCAATCCAGTAAATGAATAATATCATCAATATTTAAAAAATCACTATTTTCATCTCTTTATTTGGTAATTCGTAATTGTTACAACATTTATTGTATCTTTGAAGGCCATACCTTAATTGATAAGATAGAATCTAATGTTTCATTTTATTCCGTATTTTATTTTTAACTATATTCATCGTACTAAAAATCCGCTCAATATCAGCATTGGAAAAAGGTAATGCTAACAACTTAAATGCAAAGTAGCAAAGTTCTTTAAATGGATTTTTTGCAGCAACATCCGTGTATTTATATATTTCTGACCATAACGTTATTGTATCTTTAGAAGACCACTTTATGTTACATAGATTGTTATACTGATACTCAATTTCAGTTATTAATTTTGAATCTTCATTAAAAAGTTTCAATATTGGAACAATAGCTGATTTATATTTTTTTAAAGCATTGTCTATGATTATAAAGTTCACATTTTTTAAAGTATTAATATTATCTGGAAGCATGTTTCTTAACTCGTTAATAAGTATTTCTACAAATCTTTTACAATTTAACGAAACGAAGTTAGTAGTAAAAACATATTCGGTAAAAATATTTTTCGTGGCTAACTTGGTGGCTAGATTACCAGTGTGGCTAAATTAAAATTCTTGTGGCTGGAAAATTACTTTGGTGGCTAAATATAGCCACCAAGTGGCCAAATTGGCAACCCTGGTTGTTACCTGGATGACTGTGATTTTCCTATGCCTAGTTTCTTCAGGTTAAGATATCTTGATGATAATCTTAAACTGGGGATATATCAAGAATTTGGTTTTCTTCACTATCAGATAAGACTTATTAATGCCCAATTTCTTCAGGTCAAGATATCTGCATGATAACCTTAAACTGGGGATAAATCAAGAATTTGGTTTTCATCACTTGGTTATCTGGTTATAAAAGATATAAAATAGCAGTCTGTGACTAAATCACAGGTTTCAAAAGGGATGCCAATTTAGCCGTTTTCCTGAAATCACATTTGGCCGCGGCTTAAATATATGTTTAAGTTTTCAATTATCAAAGATATTTCGAAAATATAACAACTTGACAACATTTCGAGTGTTGAAGATTTTCAAGTATTGAATCGATATTAATCACATCACATAAATCTCATTGCTTTTCCCATCCTTTTCTATACATACTATTAAAAGTTACATGACTGATTCTGATTGTTGAGGGACATTAATGAGGAGTTCTTAATTTAATTAAATTAGATAATTTAGATTTTTAAATATTCATTTATATTTTTTAGATATATAACTTAATTAGTACATAGTAATATAATTGTAAGTAAGTTTAAAAAAAAGAACTAACTTAGCATAAATTCGTAATAAGAATTACTACACATGAAACATAATTGCAACATACCTTTGTATACATATGTTCGCATTACAATAAAAGAATCAATAGTTGCTTTCGATTTGCCACTTTCAAGTACTTGCGACTCTTTCGAGTAGATAAGGTGGAAGTCTGTGCTAAATCATCTACACGTAGCTACTCATGTAAAATTTTTCAAGTAGATACAAGTAGTTACACACAATTTTTACAACAGAGGGCTTTATAGTTTAAAACTAAGAGCACTAGATGTGTTTTTCTTTTTTGTATGTATATTATGACAAAATAAAAATTATTTTTAGGTTTTGACACCTATCAAAATTTTTGTGTCGTTCGATTTACCCATTTATCCAAGACACATTTTAGTACTCGCAAGTATTTGGAAATGGCAAATCGAAAGCAGCTAATATGTCCAATATATCTAAGTATGGTCATAATAAATTTATAATAATTAATTATTAATAATCAGCAATTTTGATGTATAAATACGAGTAAATTGGGAATAAAGAATTATTGTTTGTTGAAAAGCAAGCAAGTGTGTTTTACTTTCTATTTGTACAAGAATTAGGAAACCTAATTCTTCAACTATAAATCAGCGAATCCTGGTTTATAAAATTCAAAATCTTTAACTCAATTAACTCTTAACTCTTGGATTTAGGTAACCTATTTCTGAAGCAATTGAGTTATAGATTTTTGTGATCCCTAGTATTAAACAAATTATTCAGTATAAAGAGTAAAAATTACGCAGTATAAAGCGTAAAATTAGTCAGTATAAAGAGTGAAAATTACGCAGTATAAAGAGTAAAATTAGTCAGTATAAAGGTCGATTCACACATTTCAGGTCAGTCTCAGTTCCGTCACGTCAGTCACAGTTCAGTTTCAGTCGATTTATATTCACACATATCAGGTCAGTCTCAGTTCAGTTTCAGTCGATTTATATTCACACATATCAGGTCAGTCTCAGTTCAGTTTCAGTCGATTTATATTCACACATATCAGTTCAATCAGTTGTATTTTATCATAAGTTGAAAAAGTGTGAGTTAAAATATTGTGTAAATATATATATATAAATTTTTTTTATTTGATAAATCGTACAACACAGTATTTTCTCGTACTTTTTCAATTAATTTTTCGTCAGTAGACATTTTGCTCACATAAAAAAACACAACCTACCTCAACAATGTACAAAAAAAAGACTGAAAGCTATCAGAACTCCGTCAGTCATTTCAAAAAATAACGTTGACGACGATATCGGAAATCTCTGACACCGAGAAATTCTGACTGATCGGTGACTGAACTGAGACTGAACGGACATGTGTGAATATGTACATATGAACTCCATACAATAATACCATCCGAATAATCGGAACTGAGACTGAACTGAGACTGACCTGAAATGTGTGAATCGACCTTAAAGAGTGAAATTATTTAATATCTTTATATTGTAAAATAACGTAAATTACGTAGTATACAGAGTAAAAATATTACATTGTGTTTTCAATTGTTTTTCAAAAAAGAAAATTTTTGTTTAATAAATCATGGAAGCCTTAGCGTTACATCAAATCCAGTTAGGCAAGGAAATGGAGAAAATTTCAAAGACATATTACGATGATTCACCTGATAAAAAAACGTTATCGTATTTAAAAGATAAGTTATCCCAAATTGAAGATATTTGGAAAAAATTTCATGAAGGTGACATAGAGTTAAAAAAAAAATGTGGATCATCGCGCGAACATCAATATTTTACCATAAATTACTACGAGATAGTAAAAGGTGGATACGAGCAATTAAAAGAAGAATTGAAAAATTTGATAAAAATTGTAGATCAGCATAAGTAAATGCAAGAAATTGCCACAGCAAGTGATATTGTTCGTTCTAACGATAATGCGAGCGATTTATTTAAAAATACTGAGGGTATTGAAGTAAAATTAATTAGAGTTCAAAAAAGAACTATTTCAACACTAGAAAAATTTGCAAAAAATGATCAAATCGATGAGGCAAATACAATTAAAGGAATACTATGATATAAAAAGACAATCAATTCAAAAATATGGGGTCGAAATAAATAAGAATCATAAGATAATATATGAAAGTATGGAAAATCCAGATATATATGAGTATAATGTAGAACAATACATTACAATTCAAGAGATGTATGACGAAGTAATGATACAATTTGCGCAAGAAGAAAAACAAATTACAAGTCAAGAATTTAAATAATTTCAATGTACACTACAACAACAATAATAGTAATGAACGTATACATCAACTATCATTGAAATAACCTAAAATACAACTACCTAAATTCGACGGCAATTATTTGAAATGGCAACAGTTTTATGATTTATTTAATCAAATGGTACATTGCCAACCTATGGGTAATGCACAAAAAATGTTTTACTTGATGTCGAATTTGGTGGGGGAGGCTGAAAGATTAATTAGACATATTCCTAGCATATTCCTGTCACAGATGAAAATTATTTAGCTGCTTGGCAATTATTAATTAACAGATACGCAAATAAACGGTTACTGGTTACAGCATTACTAGATAAGTTGTTATCACAACCGTCAGTTAATGTTGAATCAGCCTTAATAATTAAGACGTTACACGATACTACAAAGGAGTGCATTGTTGGACTAGAAAATTAAGGACTGAACATTTATGATGCATGGGATCCAATAATTTTGCATATTTTAACAAGAAAATTGGATCGCACTACACACACATTATATGAGCAAACGCTTAAGGCTCCTCGAGAATTACAATCGTTACAGAAGTTTCTTGAATTTTTAGAACTACGGTTTCAGTCGCTAGAAGCACTTAGGCAAAAGAAATTTAATAATGAAAAAGGCAATTAAAATAGAAGTACTGTTCATACAGCGGTTGCAAAAAATTCATTAAAATGTTATTTCTGCAGGAATTCACACCAAATATATAATTGTGAAAATTTTTTGAAGCTTTCACCTTCAGAGAGACAAACCGCGGCAAAAAAATTAAATTTATGTCTGAACTGTTTAAGACAAAACCATCATACAAACAAGTGTGTATTAAAAGGTTGCTTAAAATGTAATCAACGTCATAATACCCTGTTACATAGTTTAACTGCAATAAAGTCTGATTCTAAAATGAGTAATACACCAGAAAGGTATGAGGAGAAGGTATCAGTGAATCTGTGATCAACAATGGTCAATATAGAAGAGGAATTATCATATGTGTTCTTAGGAACAGCAACAGCATTTGTACTAGATAGTCAAGGCAAACCAGTAAAATGTAGAATTTTATTAAATTCTGGATCACAGGTTAATTTCATAACTGAAAAGTTAAAAAAGAAATTGAAAATCCCTGGTACACAAGATGAATTGAAAATTAGTGGCATTGGCAATGCTAAAGTAACCTCTCAAGACAGAATTAAGCATAATATTAATTCTCGCGTATCGAAATACTGCATACCAACCACAACAATTTATCGATATAAATGAATGGAATATACCGCAAGATATTACATAAGCAGATCCTGAATTTAATAGACCAAACAAAATTGATATATTAATTGGAGCAGAGTTATATGGAGAAATTATGCTGAACGGACAAATAAAACTTAGTGATCATCTTCCAGTATTTCAAAATACGACTCTTGGGTGGATAGATTTAGGCAAATTTTCAGGTTTAGGATGTACAGATCCATTTTCTGGACTCACAAATGCTGAGCTAAACAATGAACTAAAAAAATTTTGGAAATCAAAAGAATGTAATCAAGAAGTAGTGACTAACCAATCAGATATACGATGTGAAGAATTTTTTGTATCCACATTTATGAGAAATGAACAAGGTAATATGTAGTGAATTTACCGATATTCACGGATCCAGCTTTACTAGGCAATTCAAAGACGATGGCATACAAAAGATTGATAAATATGGAGAAAAATTTAGTAATACAGCCTGAATTATACAAGCAATACAAGGAATTCTTGGCAGAATATTTGAATTTTGGACATATGAAAGAAATTAGGGCTGAAGAGATTCCTCCTGTTCACTATTTTTCGCCACATCATTTCGTTTTAAAACCTTCAAGCAGCACAACGAAGTTACGCATTGTATTTGATGCTTCAGCAAAAACGTCCACGAATTTATCACTAAATGATATGATGATGGCAGGACCAAGAATTCAGGATGAATTATTGGAGATTATACTACGATTCAGGATGCATGAATACGTTTTTACAGCCGATATAGCGCAAATGTATCGTCAAATTTTGATAAACGAGGAAGACAGAGCATTCCAAAAATTTAATGTTAATTTGGTACTTCCAACACATATAAACAATAAAATAAAATTGAGCATTAAGTCTTGGTACTATAGGAGTCGTTGGCCTAATCCGTATCCCCCACCCTCACAAATAACAAACAACAACAACATACATTTGTATACGCACAGCCAAAACTTTGATAATGTGGATCAGGCGATCCTAAGGTTGAAAACTAGCATTAGATATTCTATAATGTAAAAGAAAATGAAATAACGTGCCTATTGATTCTGATCTCCTGATTCATTACGAATAAAATTTTCATAGTTCTCAATGAAGATGAAAAATATTAAAATATATTTTTAAAATTTGAAAAATAAAATGTATTTTGTATATAGGTAGTATATGTATATACATACGAGTATCAGTATGTATATAGTATTTAGAGGTATATGTAATAGAAATAATATTTCAAATTAAAAAAATATTTTTTTTTAAAGCAAATTTGTATTTTTATTCAAAATGAAAATAAATTCAAAAGTATAAATCGTAATTTATGTTGCCGTAGCAACAACCATTATTTATATTTGGTAAACAGACACATTATTGGGTACATATAATGTTTAACAACATCAACGTCTTTTTTTACTGTATACTGGTTTGCTCTGGATTTTAAAATTGTTGCATAAGCATAAAATGTTGATAAC
Source organism: Bombylius major (assembly GCA_932526495.1). Lineage (NCBI taxonomy): Eukaryota > Metazoa > Arthropoda > Insecta > Diptera > Bombyliidae > Bombylius > Bombylius major. The sequence goes on along the minus strand of OW052044.1, from coordinate 24,629,589 downwards.
ATTCAGTAAACATGTAGCCACCTGATATCAGGTGTAGAAGTAAAAATTAATGGTGACATAAGGATATATGGCAATTGTTTATCTTTGTAGTTATATGGTTTTTGATCTGAGTCAAATAAAATGCACTAGGTCAGAAAATAGTTCAAGAATTAAAATGTTGACTTTTTTAAAGGATCAAGGTATGAACTAAGAAGGGCCTCATAGAGCATAGAGGTGAAAAAAAAAGTTGTTTGTCGAAGGGAGTTTTGTAGAGGTGTTGTAGGTGTTTTTATTTCGAATGTTTGCTACCGGAAATTATAGATCCCCGAAATACAATCTGTTTCTTGATTTATCTTTTTATCTAATTGAATTTCCATTTATATTGCATGAGTACGATTTTTTAATTTTTTATATGATATGATATATACGTATAGTCACTATAGTCTGTTCAATATAAACATGTTGTCAGTTTTACAAAGTGCACAGCGTTTATTTAAAAAATATTATAGTCAAAATAATATGAGTTGGCGAATCTCGCGCATGTCTTACATGTGTTAGTGATCTTCTTGTGTATACATATACGAAGGAAGAAACCTCTTTCTTAGAATTTACAACAACAAAAATGCGTATGTGTAAGTATCTTTTCTTCTGCGCATAGTTTTCTAGTATAATACGATTTGGCAACTTTTTTAAATCGAGCTATAGTCAAAAATTAGGCAACAGCAAAGATTTTATAAAAGAATGAAAACTATTCAACGTAGGTAAATTGTACGTACTGTGTGGAAAATAATGATTGAGAAGAAACAATAACAACGTCATCATAGCAGCATAGCATAACAGCTGTATGCTAGATGTAGCCTGTAGAACAAAAGAAAAGATGTACACATTTTACCATGCAATATGATCGCTACCCAGTTAACGTAGAACATATTCTTGATATATCAAGTTTGTTTTCTTAGAGCACGAGAACACATTCTGTTGACATTAAGATTAAATAGGTAGAATGTATATCATCGATGGTTAACTGGGTATAAAATTTTTTCAAATAATATACACAAACACTTAGAAGAAATTTATTTGCTTGTATTGATGAAGACGCAAATACATTTCAGACGATGTTGTTGTTGTTTTCGAAAAAAAATTTCACTAAATTTGGCTCTTAAGGATAATTTGATTTTTATCGAATTTAAATTTAATTTTAATTCAAATCCAGTTAGTTTAATTTTAATTTAAATGAAAATTGTGCCTCCATCTATCTATTAAAAATATCAAATGTTTAAATCAATCTTCGTTTATTGAAACATGACGAATTCCCTAAGAGTGAGACACCAATATAAATTTAGTCCCATTTTTACAATATGGTGTTAGATACAGAAGTTCTATCCAGTTGTTTTCATATCATTGGTAAAACCCGTCTATTAGGGGTAAAATATACTAGGACTGCTGAGACCGTCGCAAACGAGTTTATAACCGGTTTTAACAACTCCTGAAAATACACTTGATGGTGGCACGACCAAGTTGTAACGAGCGTGAGTGTATTACAACCGTCAGCTATAATTATTTTAGACTATTCTTATTATACCAAGTAGGAAAAAAATTGTTACAACTAGCGCATTACAACCAATGTATTTTGGCCCTTAGACAGTTAATAAGGTAAAAATAATCCGAATTAAAATCTAATTTTAGATTAAATTGGGAGTACGCTATAAACGTTAAATTGGGATTAAAATAATACATGCAAACGTTGATACTTTTATACCTCTGAAAATGTGGTACCACTGTTGAATTTTTTTTTGTTTATGAAAAATATTTTCGAAAGAAGAAATAAACAAATGAATAAAAAAATTCTTCAAGTGGTACTACATTTTCAGAGGTGGCTGTTAAAAATGAGAAAAGAGAGAGATAATTGTGATTTTAATAAAAAATTATCATTTTTCTTTAATAACTTAATTTCTATTAATTTTATGATATAACAATGTTTGGAAAAAATGTTTATTTAATAAAAATCCACAAATTTGTAGAACATTATAATTTGATATTTTTAGTAATTTGGGAGATTTAAGGAAAAATTGATTTTCAGTTTTATGTTACTAAATATTTATCACGTTTTTTCTTTGATTTACGTTGCTCATAGATATTTAATATATTCGGTGAAAATAAAGCTAAGGATCTTCTCTACATTTCATTAGAACATAATTTTCATGTAACTTTAATCACAACTTAGTTATAATTGATTGAAAGCAATAAGTTCTGATGTCAATTTGGTACTTCCAACACATATAAACAATAAAAAAAAATTGAGCATTAAGTCTTGGACTTATTACTATAGGAGTCGTTGGCTTCACTCTCACCATAAATATTAGAATCCGCCATATTGCATTTTACCTCACACATAAATATAAAAAAAATTGGAGTTAAGATTAAGCCCAATATAAATGTGGGTTTTTTATTGGAACTGATGAAGTGATATGTCATCACTTCAGTTTTTCTTCGTTCACTGATCTTCGTCTTGAAAATAGCATCACTTTGTATCCAAAAAAAAAACATGATAAAATATTAAATTACATACTTGAAAAAACCACCGAAATAATCCATCACTACAAAACAATTCAAAAAGAAATATAAAATACGAATTACAAAACCCTGGGGGCTTTTACTTCGAATCAAATGATATTTCGACACCAAAATAGCTGGTAATCTGAAACTGAGCAATCTCACTTCCGCAGATCCAATCAAATATAGCACATCTTTCTATTTTATATTTATATCTATGGTAATATAAAATGTCCGTTGTCACTTTTGACAATAGCAGAATATAGATTTTAGTTATAGATTGGAATTTGGAATCACTTTTATTTAATATTTTTGTTTTTGGCATTGTAGTTTATGGTTGCAAATTTGATAAATGATATAATTTAAAATATTAAAGTAGCGTCCTTATAGCAGTGAAAATAAATATAATTAAGCAGTTTCGTTTAGTTTTTTTGCTTTATCAAGTTTTATTTTACTAAGAAATTTAGTATTGTTTAATTTGGTTTGTTCAACGAAGGTACATATTCTCATTGTTTATTTATGATGATTTAAATGGTACATTTTCAAATATTATTAATTTTTAAGAAAAAATTAAATAAATCCCTATATTACGCATCATTTGAAAATAAGCTAAACATTCTATTAAAAAAACAAATTTAAATGGTGATAAAGTCGGAATTTCAAAGTATTTCATAATAAGAATGCATTTATTTTAAAAATCTATAATACACAATTATAATTATTATTATAATCTTATATTTTAAATGGCTTAGACTAATTATTTATTATTATTTTCTTCAAATACACAATCTAATTTTAGACCTTATATTTTAGATTCATATGTTTATGAGTGATGTTACTCGTATAATTCCTGTGAGTATAACATATAATAATAAGATTTTGTGTTCGAAAATTAATATTGTTTTTTAATTTTGACATGATTAAGCAAGTTGATATTGTAAAAGAAAAGGTTAATATTTTTTTTATTTTGATTTTTGCAGTTTATTGAATTTTATTGTAATAATCTCTTAGCTTTTTTTCACATTTATATACATTATGCTGATGTAGGTGAAAGTCGCCATTAAATATTTCGGGATTCAGTATTTTTAAGCCGAAAACTTGTATTTTTAAAAATTTTAGTAAATTTAAAATTATTAATTATAGATTTGAGTTGATATATCAGACGTTATTTAAGCCCGTAATAAAAAAGTAGATTGTTCAATTCAAAAATTCCTGGATTAAAATATATTTTTCCATATTCAAAAATAAGAAATTCGTTGAAAAGTTATCCTACTTAATTTATAAATAAACGTTTTTAGATAGAAATCTCAAATAGAATAAAATATTTTATTTTTCTGGAAAATATTTAACTAACAAACTTGTTTTTAAAAAAAACGGAAGTATGGAAAGATTATTTATAATTTTAAAAACAAAAGAAACTTTTTAACTATGTATTAACAATTTTAGAGAAAGAATAACACTGCATGAGGTAATTTTGTTTTATTAAAATATTTGAAAAAATTTTAAAAATTTATTCTTCGAACTATACAATTCTTCACATTAAAGTATGTCGAATTTAGGAAGAACCTTCGATTTTATGGCTGTATAATTTGTGCTGTTAATAAGAACCAGGTTTCTCTGATTCTTGTGATTATTTGAACTCAGGTTACTCTAAGTCCAAATGTAATTTTCTAGAGATTAGGTTTCTCTAATTCTAGAATGTTAGCGATTGTCAAAATATCTGTGATTAAAACACTTTAGGATAGCTAATAATTATTATTTTATTCATGAGCTCTTTATATATCATTTAATCATGTACTTAAACTACGTATTACATATGAATAACAATACAACAAATTCAATAAATGTAATTAATTCATTATTATTAAATTTAAGTAATAAAGTTCTCATAATGTAAAATATAACTAAATTGTAAATAACATGATTTCAACAAATTTAAATGTAGCAAATTGTTAACTAAGCAGTTTAACATTCATATATTAATAGTTACATTGACCGTAGCTCGTTCAATGCACTGTAAAAAATGCAAGCCATGCATTTATGATATTAATAAATGGGTAAATGATGTTAAATTTACCTGTTTTTTTGGTATTTCTACTTTAAATTGAAGAACGAAAAAAATTAGGGGGTAGCACCCTGAGAATCTGAAAGTTGAAAAATAAGGGACACTAATGAATACATTAAAATGTGTTATGTTTTACAAAAATCACTTTCCGTTTCAAGATATTTTAGGATAACGGTTAATAGTTGAATTTTAAAATGATTTTGTTTCCAACTTGAGATATAAGGACAAAAACTGTTGTTGATCTAATGCGTGCTTGCAGAAAGGAGTTGTCATCCAGACTATTTCTGCTAAATCGTCATTCTTTATCACGGCATACACATAACAAGGCAATGTAAGTATCGTAGTGACCGTTAGCATTGTGACGTCATCCTGGTCGTTTTATATGAAACAAATGAATAAAATTTAAAAAAAAAATTTATATGCAAAGACGACCTGAGTGACGTCACAAAACAAATGAAAAAATTTCTTTACATTGCCTTGTAATGTGTATGCCGTGATTCTTTATAATGTTCACAATTGTCAGATATTTTGGAATGTGTTCTTTGTTTTTATATTTTGTAACAAGCGTCAGATTTTATAATACATATCAATTTTATGTAAATGTTGTGATAAGCAATCGTAACTGTTTTTTATTTTTTATTTTTTTTTGTTTTCTCTTTTTTTATATTTTTGTAAACATTTTTGATGTTGCTATGCTACTTGTTCTTAATTTTGTATTTTATGATTTTGATACCTTCTATAGATCTCTGTTTTTATGTATATCAGTTTTTCATCTATTGTCATTGTTTTTGCCTGTTTCATAAGAATATTGACACCTTTTTTGCTGGTCGATCTGCCTTTTCGTTTCCCGAGATCGATATGTGACTAAAATAACATATTACATCAAGCTTTAAGCTGTTTATATAGAGATCGAATTTCTCTATGTCATTATTATCATTTGACTCTTTAAGTTGTATTTTTAAGGACTTAAAATAAAAATGTAGTTTCTTCTAAACTTGAGAGAAGACATTATTTTTTTTGGGATCTTATGAAATATTTGTTGTCATATTTTCAATGATAGCTCAGATGTCCATAAAAACCCTATAAAAAACAAAAATAAATATTTGTTGACATTAATATATTTCAATTTCTTAAATGTTTCGAGATTAAATTTTGGATATAATGCATTAGTTTCTGATTAACTAATATGAAATCATGTCGCAGAAAAGATCTTGTAGATAATTTTAGTGTTGGTTAAGCTTTCACTTTGTTTGAAATAACTTCTGTTAAAACTATTACAGAAGGGAAAAATAGAGCTAAATAAAAATATTTGGTAAGAATTATAAAAAGTTTATTATTTGAACATGAAATCTGTGTTGAAAAACACTATTTCAATTTGAATTCATCCTTAAAACCAGTTGCAATAAACTAAATTTTATGTTTTGTGTATATAGGCTGATAGGCATGAAATAAATTATAAAATTTTGCATGAAAAAAAAATTAACAGGAAACACACAATTTAATATACATATTAATACACATATTAATTCCTTTTGATCATGATTAGACTTCACGAAATACAAGTATTGGTTTGGTTTTTCTTTATTTTAGTTTCTCTATTATTACTTTTTTTATTTTTTCATTACACAAATTTGTTTTTCTGTGTTCCATTTTCGAAATTATATTTGTTTTCTATTTCTATTTATATTTTTAGACCATCAGTTTTTGTCAAATAGGATGCTATCACGTTTTCACAGTCTAATGAGGTGTTCCTCAAGAGAATTATCTCCAGCCCCTCCTGGAGATGATATTACCGCTACATGTTCAGGCAGGGGCGATTGTTTGAATGGTACTTGTCTTTGCGAGATACGTTATAGCGGTGACGAATGCTCTAGATTTAACTTACCATACCATGCTGGTGTATCAGCAATATTTTATTTTGTTGCTTTGATATCAGCAATACAATTGTTAATATGTATTGTGGCTGAATATCAAAAACTTAAACAGCCTTCAATGTTGAGAGCGTGTCGTATAACAACACAAAAATTTTTATACTTTTTTGTTTTTATTGCTGCATTGCTACGCGGAGCATATTTTACTACACCGGTATTTTTAAAAAAATAGTTTTACTATTTCATTAAATTTTATTGTACTTTTCAATGCTTTTAGGAAGTTTTAAAGCCAGGATGGGCTACAACATTAATGTCAATTTATTATCCTCTTTTGATGACATGTTCATCATTGGTTGTTTGTTTATGGGCCGAGGTAAATTAAAATGCAACAACGATTTACGATTTTTATTAACATTTTCTAATTTCACAGATTTTTCACTTACGTGACATCCGTTGGGAAAAATCACAATTCTTATCTAAGAGTTTTCTTGGTTTTTTGGCATTCAATTTATTTTTATACAGTTTATTTGGTGCAGAAGTTTTTTCTTCATTATTAATATCTGATCGTCATAAATATTCACATATTTTCAATGGAATATATGCAGCATTATTGTTAATAGTTGTTGTATTTTTCCTTATATATGGTGTTGAAGTATTTTTTAAACTTCGTGGAGGTTTTCTTTATGATCAAAAGGGTAATACTCTTGGACCAGATAATTCAATACTTAATGCATCACAGCTACATCAATCCAGATTTGGTTTGTTAAGCCAAGCGGTAATGATGATTGTTATTGTTGGATTTTTAACATCAGAAACATTAGGAGATTTTTGGAAAAAGAAGTATGTAATTTTTTTATTTACGCTAAAACTAATTTTTTTAAAAATTGTTTAGAGTACCAGTATATTCAAGAAACTGGCATGATATTGTCTTCCGTATTGTTGAAGTTGGTGTTGCACTTTGGTTTCCATGTTGTTTATGGAATTCTATGGCACCAGAACAGCTTTGGATATTAAATCCAAGAAAATTATTAAGTCGACAAATTGATCCTTCAATACCATCAACATCATCAGGTGAAACTCACCAATTTTCGGCTGAAGAGGGTCAATCATTTTTATCAAAAAAAGATTGTTGGATATGTTACGATACAGATAAATTAGAACCACTTATACAACCATGTAAATGTACTGGTGATGTTAGTTCCGTACATCATGAGTGTTTAAGAAGATGGCTAGTAGAAAGTTGTAGCAAATCAGATGATTTATTGAAATGTAAAGTTTGTGGATTTCCATATGAAATCAAGAAAACAAAAAAGTAAGTTTAAACAAAATTAATTTAACTTGAACTATGCATTTAATTTTCTTAATTATTTTTTGCATAATTTTTTTAAAGTGCTATATTGTCTTCTAATTTTTAGTTTGGAGAATATTTCTAAAGTGATCAAATATCGACTAAAACCATTTTTTTTACTTATACATATTCTGCATAAAAAATGCATCTATTTCAAGAATAAACAATAATTTCTTAGTACCATTGCTTCTACAAGCCTTAATTTTTGAATTTTGAAATTTTCGGATTAATTCCAAAAAATATTGATATTTTTTCTAAACCAGAAGTAAAAAAACTTGAACTCATTTTTAAACAACAATAAAACCATTTTTTAGCTCCATATTAAAAATTAATTACTACTAGGATCATTCTTTTTTCCTTAAAATTCGTATGAATGAAGCTGATTTGGATAGGTATACATATATGAATTTTTGGTATAAAGTGTGCAAGAAAGAGTTCACATATGTTCTGAATGATGTGTTTAAAAATACATATATAGGTACGTAATGTACGTATACATATATAGGTACATATGTATATCGAGAATTCCACGCAAATTGACCACTTTTGACCTTAAAATTAATATAAATGAAGCTAGTTTGGATAGGTATATGTATATATGAATTTTGGTGTAACTAGTGTTAAATTATTAACGATTTCACTATGGAGAACTATTAACAAATTTTTTTTGCCACATCAGTAGAAACTCGTTTCGCTGTCACACTCGTTACAAAAAATGTCACATCCGTTACACTTTTTTTTTTAATTATGAAAAAAGTATTGCATTGTTCCTCGTCAAATTTTTACAAAAGATTCTTTCAAGTGTCTAGTCTATAGTATAATTAAAAATAATTTTTGGAATTGTTCATATGAAAATTTTAGGATATTCAGTAAAATATACGGAAATCCGTGAAATTCGAAATCGTCAGCGTCACACCCTTTACGCTACTAAAATGACGATTCTGATCAGAAATATTTGAAGATTTCTGTTTTATCGTAACCGTCGTTTGCTTTCACTAGAAGGCATATTAAGAAACATAAAAGTATAATCAGAATGCAATTGCTGTACGAGTTTTTTAATATTTAAAAGTCAGGATGTCACACATATAAAATTAGTTATTCTATAATAAATGAAAATATCAACAAAATTTCTTAAATTCCCGTTTATCGTACAATCAAGGCGATTTAACTGTAGTTTTCTCAAAATATTATTTCTATTATAGCTCTTCTGAACCAAAGCTTATCGTAGTTCATTTCCATACATTTGCAAACTACGAAAGTTTTGAAAAACTGCGAAGGTTTCGTAGTTTATATTTGACAGCTATAAAAATTAAAGTAGGCCAAATTTTTTATACACGACAGTTTTTAAAAAAAACAAAATAAATAGGAAGAAATTTGAAATGGTCGTTCATGTCATAGTAGAGTGAAAAATATATATATTGAAAAATAAACGAAAAAAAGTATAAAAAAATGCCATGTCATGTTAAAGAGGACACTTCAAAGTACCGTTCAAAAAAAGTCCGGTGTCAATAGCTCACACTTAAAAAAACGAAATCTCGTCCATTTGACCTTTGACCACGTCTACCGCAGGGTTGGAACCCTCAGATCGGTCTGCCGTTTTAAATAGTGTCATAGAACTGTTGTTTGAATAACATATACATATAAATTTCAGCATTTATACTATGACGTAGGTAAGCCCTGTTTTTGGGCACCTTTGGGACCTTATCCCTGCCAAAGCCACCCTTAGTCAAGATTTATAACCCCCAAACGTTCATATCTATAGTAGTGACAATACACTCAGAAATTTTTAGCCTTTATACTATGACGTAGGTCTGCCATGCCCCGGCTCTCACTCTATCAACTGAACAACGAAATTTCAAAACAACTGAAAAATTACGACGAACCTGAAAAGTGAAGTGAAGCCCCTAATTTAATTATGTTATATAGAATTTCTAATTTTCATTTAATTTATTTTATTTTCTCTTTAATTTGTAGACTTGATTGGGAAAAAGGATTTACAATTCAACACTGGTCAAAAACAATAATATTGGTTACATTAATGTGTATAACAGGTGCATGTGCTTGGGTAATAATACAATTATATGTTGATCCAATAATTAGAATTGTTACAATTGGTACAGCAGTTTTAATTGGATATGTTTGTATAAAATTACTTGGAGAAAATACCGTAACTGCCTATCAAAGAGCCAAAGTAAGTTCAATAAATATTGTTACAACAAATGAAACATTAACAATTACAACTTGTCCCACATCAAAATCAACAATGATTACACCAGAAAAACTTCAAACAATTTGTGAAGAAGTTGGTTGTAAATAGTCACAACTAATATGTACTACTGTTAATTATCAATTATTATCTTTTTATTATAATTTATAAATAAAGTATTACACCTGGTAAAAATACATAAATAGAAAGAAAAAAATATGAAAAATTGGAAAGCAAAAATTTTCAAAAAACAAAAAAATGTGATATTGATTGTGAACTTTATTTGTAAAAACAAAGCTTAATTTATTGGTTTTCTTGAGCACTAAATAAAAAAAAAGGATGGAATAAAGAAAGTGTAAACAAAATATAAGTTTTCCTTTCAAGTAATTTTCTTTTCTTTTTTTAAGCTATTATAAATTAACCTCGGTTGAATAACTATTTCTTACAAGCCGTCATTGTGTTTATGTGTTTGTCATGAATTCGTTAAAAGATATTCGAAATTCCAAGTTGCGATTGTGAGTGTCGAATGTCGATTTGATCGACATTTTGAATTGATATGTGACGAAGACTTATGTATATTGACGATTGTGAAATTTTAAACACAATTATTTGTTTTATTTTAAAATTAATAGTCAATTCTCTGTAAAATGAAACCAAAATTTTCACTTTGTTCAGGAAAAGTGTTGAAAAGAATAGCTAAATATAAAAAAATTCTTTGTTTTTATAGGCAGCTTACGATTGGAATTGATTTTTAGTATATTATTACAAATACAATACACATTTTAATTTTTTTTAATTACACTACAATGTCTTATATGTCACCTTCTTTTGTCTTCTGCGTTACGTCCATATAAATTTTTATTGCTTATTGTAATAGATCAATTTTATGGGTTTTCTATTGAATATTTTTTTAAAGGACATGTGTTACAACAAAACTAGAGAAGTGACAATTCTTAAATACTTAAGAACAGTTTTGTTTAATATGCATACATATGTGAACTTTATCAAACAATTAGTCATTTAAAAAGTGACTTAATAGAAGTTATTTAATAATAATAAGGACTGGAACAAAAAGTATTGCACCCGAAGTAAAATATTTGAAAAAATAGTTTTCGGTATAAAAACAAAATTTATTGAACATTTTTATATTGTTTTAATACTAAAGATTCTACGTATACATAAATTACGTTTATATTCTAGTTTTTTAATAAAGTGCCTAACTTTTGACTTTATTCTTCTCATAATGTTCTGCACAGTTGAGTTTTCGACCTATTTTGAATTCTTTACCTATTTTTTTCTGAAATTTTCTAACGTAGTCGATGCATTTTAGTCATTTCGAAGTTTTCTTTTTACAATTGCTCAGAATTTTTCGAATGGACGAAGTTGAGGGAAATTAGGTGGGTTCATCTCCTTTAGGACAAAATTCACTATTCCGTTATCAAGGAGTTCTAGAACTTCTCTAGAATATTGACAACTAGCTAATTCTAGGTAGATCTGGCCAAAACAGTGTAGAGGTAGACTGCTCTCTCAAAAAAGATAATCTCTTCTTCAAGCACTTTTTGATGTATAAGTGAGCGTTCTCCGTTTATGTAATAAATGACTTGGTTCTTTTGCCACACTTCCAGATGGCATTCCAAACAAGAAATTTTTCCACTGGTATAGATTTCAATTCATTACTAGCCTTTTTCGTCTTCATTTTTGTGTAAAACTGTGGTTCAGGAAATGTCTTAAAATCCGCTTTTACATAAATTTCATCATCCATCCCAATGCAGTCTTCGAACCCAGTTAAAACTTGGTAATAAAATTTTCGGCTTCTCCTAAAAGCAAGTTTTTCTTGTTTTTCTATACGTTTTAGTATTTTTTGTTTTCTGCAGGTCTTAAAGTGATGACTTTTTTTTTACTAGCTAAACCGTGGTGTGTGACGTACCTGCGGCTTTAGCCATATCTCTAATGAACGGACTATGACAATTCTGCAACTGCCGCAGTACCTTCTGCTCCACATCTTTCTTTTAAATACCTTGCAGACTCCCACTTTTAGGTTTTTCCGCTACAGTTCAAGACACGTTTATTTATATCGTCCGGTTGCTTAACAGATATCGTTAATTAACAGCAGAATTTTGGAAGAGGTGCAATACTTTTTGTTCCAGTCCTTAATAAGCTTGAATTTAAAAAAAAAAACTTTTAAAACATATAGGTACTTTTTATAAATAGAATGAAAGAGTAAAAACTTGATTGAAACAACGATGATATTCGAGTAAAGAGTTGTTCGAGGAAGTACAGGAAGTTTCTCAGTAACAGTTTGTCCTTTAAATTTATATTGTCCGAATATTCCATTATATTTAATCATTTTCACGAAAGGATCGATTCTAGACAGGAAGCCTTCTATTCTCTCATCCTAAATCCGAAAACCCCATGTAAATCCGTTCACGTTTACTACCCAAAAACTCTTCCAAAATTTTACAATTACGTCACGAAGAACACTCTTACTCTTAAGTAAAACTAAGGGTGGTCTCATTAAACCAACTAAAACTTTTATGTCTTTTATAGTAGAATTAGAAAAAGTTTTTATTAATCGAAAAGATAAAATTTTAAAGTACAAGAAAATAATGAAACATTTTTTAGAAGCATCAAATAATGTTAATGTAAGGTATAAGAATTAAACAATTATTTTTTAGGAGAAGAATTTATTTTCTAATTAAACAAATGAATATAAACAAAAGAAAACAAAATATAATCAATGTAGAAAACAAAATTAAAAAACTGCAAAAAAATTATAACGTAATTTCTTTTTATTTCAAATTTCCTTACAAAACAATTTTCTAAGTACAAGCAAAGATAATAAAATTTATAATCTCTGGTACAAACGATGACGTCGCCAAAATGAAATGTCATTTAAGTAGCCAACCTATTATAGTCTTTTAACCATGCTCTTACCCACAAAGTTATTTAGTCAAGGGATAGTGAGTGGATAAAAAGTAGGTGTCTATTGCGATTATCACCAATCGATCGATGAAATGTCAATCGAAAAATTTGGTATTGCGAATATCGATTGCAGTCGAAGCAAGTTCGATTACAGTCGAACCCGTTTCGATTGTATTTTTCTTCACGAATGTTATTCCATTGACAGTAGTTGTTTTATTTTCGTGGTGTATCTTTTGGTTAAAAAGTCTTTTTTGTATGTTGTTGTTAATTTTTTGGTTTTAAAATGATGTAAGTATAATTATTTTTATTTATTAATTTTAATTTAGTTCTAGTATTAGAAATTAATAAATATTACTTGTTTTTTTTTCAACTAAACTGAAATGTTTATTTTAATTTATACCTTTTATGAAATGTTATTTGTTTTTTCTTTTCTATTTAGAACAATATTTAATATAATTTTATTATTTTAAAAAACTATAAAAAAATTAAAATCAAACATTTATACAATATCAATATTTATATAAGTTCATGAAATGTCAAAACAAATCATTTACAATAATTTAGAAAATTAATATGCAATTTATATTCACATCAGGCAATGCTTTTAGGCCTATTCGATTGCGTTACACAATACCAGAAGTAAATTCAATCGAATCGAAAAGAGTTCTTCGATCGACTGTCGAATCGATGACCGCAATAGACACCAATGTTATTGATAAACTCGATCAAAAATTCTTAATTTTCTAACATTAAAAATTATTTTTGCACCAGGCAATCAGAATTCAAAGAAATTCAAGTTATATAAGTACAAATTGCTCTACAATATTAGAAGATAAGAAATTGTTGTAATTTAATTTTTTTAGTGATTCTATAAGATTTCAAATTCAGTATATGTAGGTACATACACATGTATATTTAATGTATATTTTAAATGGGAATTTTATAGTATTTGTTTTTTTTTTTTAATATATCCATTTGATATACAAAAATGTACCAAATTCAGTATAGGAATGGGGATTGGGAATGTACATAACTATGTAGGTACATACATATGTATGTACCTATATGAGAAGTTAAAGTGAACGATTCTTTTTCTTCTTTTCAAAATTTATTTAATATAGGATCTGAGGATATTTTAAAAAAACATTCATGATCATGTACATACATAAGCTGCTAATTTGCATATTACCACATTTAAAATTTCTGATAATGATTTTTATATAAAATTTATTAATTTTCATATGGTTTATCAGGTCTAATATCAAAATGATACTTTTGGAAAATAATTTTATTCATAAATTCGATCAAAATTCCTAAAGAGTTCTTCGGACTTCGATCGACCGTCGAATCGATGACCGCAATAGACACCTATATAAAAAAAAGAGAAAACACAAAGATACAAATAAAGCCTTCCCTAATTTATTCAAAAAAAAGTTTTTTTATTAATAATTTCATTATTTGTCTTTCTTTTATTGTACAAAAAATAAAATACACCATAAGAATGTATGCTTTTTATACTTAAGCAATAAAAATAAACGAAAATTCTTTAAACAAAAATTTTTTCAATATAAAAACTCACCAAGAGAAGTTTTTCAAGAAAAATTTACCAAAAAAGAAAAAAACAGAATTTTTTGCCCAACTGAAACCTTATAAAGTAAAGATTGTTTATTCCACTAACAAAATGTGTACAAGTAAAAAAAATATGTAGCATCAAAATGATGAACAAAATATTATCTAATAAAAAAACCAAACAAATTGCTTCATTTTCGGATCGTTTCGAATACAATAATACCACTTTCTCTAGTTTCGAACAATCGTTTTCATTTTAACGACAGGGCTACAGATTCGAAAAAAAAAATTTACAATAATCTTAGTGTACAATGTAAATAGATTCTACATATGGAGCTAACTACAATTATATGGTGTCGATCGAAACTACAACAGCAGGCAATATCTTTTCTAAATTGGTAGCACAGTGCAAAGAGCTTACTTAATTTTGAAGAAGGCCAGGCCGGCCAGGGTCACACTCCTCTGGGTTCGACCACTTCGGGTCGGAATTGCACGAAGTTATGGCAAAGGAGGTAAGTATAGAGAATTAAAGAGAATTCTCTTCCAGCACTTTCTAGCTATAGCTAACATCTGCTGGACAGGTCTTCCGGGGTGTGCAAACTCAAGAAGGACCTGCCCATCTTATAACAAACAGTGAACTGATAGCCACAGTAACAGAAGCCGAAGAGACATTGTCAGGGTCACGGGATCTATCAAAAGGCACTGGTCAATGTAGGATCATGCAGAGAATCTCATCAATTTTTAGAAACAAAATGTAACATTTTTGACTCCTTAGAGAAGTTTGTTCCCTTGAGACTAGGAAGCTGAAATTTGACCAGGATATTCCTTGAAGCAGAATATTGTGCAGAAATTTTATGTCAATGCCTTTACAGGGTCCCGAGATATTTACCTTTCAAGTCGGATTTTTTCACGAAAACGATCAAAAATAGAATGAAGTGTTAATTTAAATGTTTTTATATTTCTTGTCTTGTTTTAAAATTTATGTTGAAAACAAACAAAAAATACAAGAAAAGCGTAAAGGATAATTTTAAAAATGCCCCTTCAAAATTATCTTTTTATATTATCAAATTTTACTGACCAACGAAAAATATTATAATTATAAATTCATTTAAAAATTCCATAAAATTAAATATCAATGTAAAACAGATTTGTAGAGGTAGGTCAAGAATAGGTTCGAAATAAGCAAACAAAAATAAAAAATGCTTGAAAAAAGAAAAATAACATAAAAGCAAAAATCAAGCCAAAAAAATACCAACAACAAATATCATTTTTTTCAGCTGCAAAAAAAAATGACACAGAACTATAAAGAAAAAAAACACAACAACTAAAATCATTTGTTTTAAGCATAATAATGTATACATATAATAAGGGGATTCACTCTTTGGTGCAAACTTACTTTTTTTACACTTTTACTACGAATATTTGCAACGAAGAATGAGCGCACCTTGAACCTGAATTAAAATAATTAAAATAAAAATAATTTTTTAATATAAAATGTTTTTAAAACGGACTCAAAAGTATAAAATAATTTTTCCTAGCCACATACACATTCTCAACCCCATACAGATAATCCTGAAAATTTGTGATTGCGAATTTTTAATAGCTATAAAAATACTTGTAAGATTAAAAACGAAAAACGTGGGGCGCTATTCTTTACACTTCTTACTATTAACTTGCGCTACTCTTTACACTTCTTACTATTTTATCTTGCGCCCCATGTTTTTCGTTTTTAATCTTACAAGTATTTTTATAGCTATTAAAAATTCGCAATCACAAATTTTCAGGATTATCTGTATGGGGTTGAGAATGTGTATGTGGCTAGGAAAAATTATTTTATACTTTTGAGTCCGTTTTAAAAACATTTTATATTAAAAAATTTTTTTTATTTTAATTATTTTTTGCTTTTTAGTCTTATGTGAAATTTGTCAATCGATTTTATTGATATTATTTTACATTAAAAAACAATATAAGTAAAACTAAAAAAGTTTTGAAAAAACAAATATATTTGTATATACATATATGTAAAATACAGTCGCTCTCAAAACATTTGCAACTGAATAAATTTAACGTGTGTAGTTATATATTAAAATTGTAAAAATTTTTTACCTATTTAAATAATTATATACTTTCTTGGTATATTTTTGCCGAATGTTCTTTTCCTTTTTCTTTTTCTTGTAATAAATATATTTTATATATACACGTTTGGTATAGGTCATTGAACACTTATTTAAAGTTAACAAATTTTTAGTATTGTTGAAACCAACGACTCCTATAGTACCAAGACTTAATGCTCAATTTTATTTTATTGTTTATATGTGTTTGAAGTACCAAATTGACATCACAACTTATTGCTTTTAATCAATCATAACTAAGTTGTGATTAAATTTACATGAAAATTATGTTCTAATGAAATGTAGAGAAGATCCTTAGCTTTATTTTCACCGAATATATTAAATATCTATGAGCAACGTAAATCAAAGAAAAAACGTGATAAATATTAAGTAACCTAAAACTGAGAATCAATTTTTCCTTAAATCTCCCAAATTACTAAAAATATTAAATTATAATGTTCTATAAATTTGTAGATTTTTATTAAATAAACATTTTTCCCAAACATTGTTATATTATAAAATTAATAAAAATTGAGTTATTAAAGAAAAATGATAATTTTTAATTAAAATCACAATTATCTCTCTCATTCATTTGTTTATTTTTTCTTTCAAAAATATTATTCATAAACAAAAAAAAATTTTTCAAGTGGTACTACATTTTCAG
Organism: Bombylius major; assembly: GCA_932526495.1. Taxonomy (NCBI): domain Eukaryota; kingdom Metazoa; phylum Arthropoda; class Insecta; order Diptera; family Bombyliidae; genus Bombylius; species Bombylius major. The sequence continues at coordinate 24,612,301 of OW052044.1, read as the reverse complement.
AGGTGGCTGTTAAAAATGAGAAATGAAGCATACCAAAATATTTTTGACTAGAAAATCAGAGTTTGCTTAGATTAAATTTTAGTAAAGAAAAATTAATATTTTATTTGTTTTAGACCAAATTTGAGGATCGAATATCATAAAAAGTAAAACCTTAAAACTTTCATTAGCAATGTAATAGTGCATTGTCATGCAGTTCTGAGCTATGTTGAAAGTTTCAAGTCTCTATCTCATCAAAAAGTTGGTTAAAAATTAAAAATCAATTTCCAAATTTGTACCGAACAGACAGACAAGAAACCAAGCTAATAAAAACATTTTAATAATGGCTGTCAACACCAACACTAATGACATTTCAAAGCTAACATGCACTACGTATACATGATAGGATCCAAAGTTTAAAGGATTGAAAGATCGAATTATTATTATTTATTTTTTTTTTATGTATTTAACTAATTTAATTTAGTTCTAAATAACACAAATGCTCAAAAATATTATAAATTTCTAAATAACCTTAAACGATTTTAACTCGTTCCAGGAGAGAATGATAGGATCGGTTGGATCCAATATGGACTCAATCTTCATTTACATGTATTTTTATGGGATTCAGACCGGATTAAATTCAGATTCAACCCTGCATGCATACGTATTAATGACTGACATTTCACTTTGCAATATGCAACGCCTGTTTGCAATAGGTCTTAGGTATTGCAAATGTGCAAGACTGTAGCAAAATTAGTTTTTTAGTAATTGTTGTTGTATCGTTGCAAATTCGTGCTACGATACACCGAATGCTACGATGCAATACCTATTTGCACCAAAGAGTGAAAACCCTTAATATGTATAACATATAAATATGTATAGTTTCATTTACAATGGTTTTGTTTTTTCTTATTTTTTCATATATTCAAAGTATCAAGTATTAAAGAGATTCCTTCACGAGGAACGTCAAAATTCATAGTTTTTACCATAGTGTAGGTATATAGTGTTCCTACTGAGAGCCGATTTTTTTTTTTTTTATTTATAAATTTTTCTCTGAAAACAAAAACAAAATCCCATATGACTGAAGGAGGTAAAAATAATGCGTATTTCTTTAATGGAAAATTTCCATATATATGAGCGAAAGCACAATATGATTATTCATTAGTGATGTTATGTGATTTTGAAACCTGTGATTAAATCACAGGTTTGTTAAAAGAGCAATTACAGTCGACTGCTCTTTAAAAAAAGAGCAGTGATTGTGATTCATGGTTGTGATTGTGATTCATGGTTGTGATTGTGATTCATGGTTGTGATTGCGATTCATGCTCATGGCTGCTATTGTGATTTTATTTTTAAAAAGTATGTATACTTAGATTCTTAGATATAAAGAGCAGAGCAGTGACTGATTTCGAAATTAATTTAAATTTGAACTTAAAATTTCGAAGTATTCAAAAGCTATTATTGTTGACGGTTATTGTTTTTACAAAAAAAGGATAATTACATTTTTTTTCAATGAAAATTTAACAAAAACAGAAAAAGATAAATTATTTTTATTCATTGAAAGTGTTCACAGTGAAGATTTGTTACGAAATATTTCAAACAAAGAATAAAAAGATATGTCAGTTTGAATTTGAATTTTCAAATGTGCTTTATGAGTTCGAAAACATCCGAAAATCGAACTTACTAAACTTCACTCTACGCTGAATTTTAAACAGGTAAAATTTTTCACGTTCGGTTGTAAACGATCCATTATCGTTACATTTTTTGCATGAAACTTATTAAAAAAACTTTCGTTCCAAATGGAACGAAATTTTTTTTAACCAGTGGGAACTAATTTTTCGAACATCCAGATTGAAAAGTAGAAGTAGAGCCTAATCTGACGCTGACTCTGCAATCTCACTCCGAGGTATGAATGCGAAAGCGATATATACTCTGACGAATAGAAGAAAGAAATGCAACAAAATCTACGTTTCAATCTGTTATGTAAACTTGGCATTATAGTTCTGTGTAATTTTTTTGCAGCTGAAGTAAATGATATTTGTTGTTGGTATTTTTTTGGCTTGATTTTTGCTTTTATGTTATTTTTCTTTTTTCAAGCATTTTTTATTTTTGTTTGCTTATTTCGAACCTATTCTTGACCTACCTCTACAAATCTGTTTTACATTGATATTTAATTTTATGGAATTTTTAAATGAATTTATAATTATAATATTTTTCGTTGGTCAGTAAAATTTGATAATTTAAAAAGATAATTTTGAATGAAAATTTTAAAATATTTGTTATAAAGAGCTTTAATTTAGCATTTTGTTGAAGGGGAACAAGACAAGAAATACCTATAAAAACATTTAAATTAACACTTCATTCTATTTTGATCGTTTTCGTCAAAAAATTCGATTTTAAAGGTAAATATCTCGGGACCCTGTAAAGGCATTGACTTAAAATTTCTGCAAAATATTCTGCTTTTCATTATCTACAAAACTCCCTAAGACACCAAAAAGATCACTGCAAGAGGGCGCAAGTTATACGGCGCCAAATATAAAACTTTCTCTCATCAATTTTTAGAAACAAAATGTATAACAAAACAACATATAGTTCAGTTTGAGTATGCATAGCAGTTAGACGCGTTCTCTCTTTGCTCCGCAATTTTAATTTTAATTTAATTTTTTTTTTTCTTCCTCACATATAGTATATTTGCTGTACTTTTACTATTTGTTAAATCACTCACTGTATAAATAACTGTGCTATTTTATATTTTTATCATTTAATATAATTCTAATAATATAATAATTAATTAATATTTTAATTATCATAATTAATATATCCGATCACATAAAAGTTCATTGCTCCCGAATTTAATCAATCATCAATCAGTCTTATTATACAAGTGATTTAATTTGCATTACATAGCATTGATCAGTATAATCTACAGTTTCACATACAGTTCAGTTTAATTTTTTTACATCATCTGTGTTTTTTTGTACTAACTAGCATCATGAGTGAGAAAAGTGATAAAGTGTACACTAGAAGCAATGCTAGAAATATAACAACAACAACTTCAATTATCACACCGTCATCTGATACAACACCTGTTATTGGTCTAAATTATTTACACAACATGGAAAAGAGAATTTTAGATAGTATCAGTAATATTCTGGATAAGAAGCTCGATTCACTCAAAAATAGTATTGTCGTTCAGTATAATGAAAAATTCACTGCCATTGACAATCATTTAAAAAAATTGGAAGCAGAAGTTAGTAAGCTGCAGTCTAATCTCGCTGCCGACAGTGTAAACAGCATTAACATGGAACTTCGTCGCCTACAACGTGCTTCTGATATCATTGTTACTGGTATACCACTTGTTGATAATGAGTCTCCACTAGAAATCTTTAAAAGTATTGCTTCAATAGTTAATGCTACTGTCTCACCTTTCACTCGTGCTTTTCGTGTGAAACGAAATAACAATGCAAAGATTAATACTGGAACTTCTACATCTAGCAATAGTATTTCGAGTGGACCGATTATAGTTAAATTATCTTGTGAAGCTGAACAAAATGCCTTTTTCACTGCTCTAAAGATTCATGGTAAACCTATCATTTTGAAAGACATTAAATGTGGATTTTCATCGTCTAATAAAGTTGGCATTTTCGCGAGCCTCTTACCTGAAATCAATACCATCAGACAAGAAGCAGTACGCCTACGCAACGAGTCCAAGATATTTGCTGTTAAAATTCTCAATGGGAATGTACATGTAAAACGTAACAGCAAAACTGATTTTACATCTGTTCATAGTATCGACCAGTTAATGAAATTGTCGGAAGCAACTAGAACAACAACTTGATTACATAAATGCTTTTATCGAACTCTCTCTTACGGCAAATCTTTTTTTTTAATTTTTTTTCATATTTATTTTTATTGTTTCTAATACTTCTTTTAAAATTCATAATTACTAGCTTTTTTTTAATAGATATATTTTTACTTTCTTATATAGCTTTCATAGTTTATTTTTTTATTTTTAGCTATACTCTATTATTTATTGTAACTGAAAAAGTCTTCGATATTTTTAACCTTGTTCTACTTGTGCGTGATTTGTGCGTCTGTTCTGGCATTGTGAGCATGTCCTGGATCATGTTAAGGCAGTGATATGAATCCTTTGAATAAGGTGAGAGTGCTATCCAATATTTTTACTTCAAAATATCAAGGTTTTAACATCTGCCACGTCAATATGCGTAGTTTAAAATCCAAATTCGAGGACTTTTGCGAAATGTTTTTACATACTAACTTGCATGCCATTTTAATTTCTGAAACCTGGCTCAGTTCGAGTATATCTTCACATCTTTTCGCTTTACCTGGCTTCAAGTTATATCGCAACGATCGCGCCATTAGAATGGGAGGTGGAGTAGCTATCTATATTAAAGATACTTTGAAAACTCGTGTGGTTAAAATTTCTCAGAATAGTGCTATCGAGTATTTGTGTGTCGAATTAACATCTGGCTACAGTAAGTGTCTGTGTAGTTTATTGTCCTCCTAATACTTTTTCGCTTGACAACATTTTGGATCTTGAAGAATGGCTCAATAGTTGTTCATATTTGTATAAAGATATTGTGATTGGTGGTGATTGGAACGTCAATCTGCTGCGCAAATCTTCTGTGGCTGATAGCTTTCTTCATGTGTTCCAGCGGGTTAATATGTCTGTCGTTAATTCCCTTCCTACATTTTTCAATACGTCTAATCCATCTTTGTTGGACTTGTTTTTAACATCAGATCGTTCTGCAGTGCTATGTTTTGAACAAATTAGCCCCCCAAGTATAATGGATCATGATATTATCTTTCTCGTTTACGACTTCAACATACTTCACGATTCAAAACCTCAATATTCTTTTATAAGGGACTTCTCTCATATCAATTTACCACTACTACATAGGGCCTGCGAAGATATTTATTGGGATTCTCTATATGGTTTGACCTCAGTTGACGATCAGGTTTGTTTTTTTAATCATCACGTGAGGTCTCTTTTCAACAATTTCGTGCCCCTGAAAAGGATAAATACCTTCAAAAAACCGTGTCCCTGGTTTTCCAATAAAGTTAAGATACTAATATCGGAACGCGAATTTTTATTCCATAAGTATAAAATATATAAAACTCCTGAATCTCGACGCGAATATGTCTCAGTTAGAAATAAAGTTACTTCTATGGTGCGAAGTCTCAAACGTGCTTATTTCTCATCCACTCTTAATCCCACTCTGCCACCTAAAGCGCTTTGGTCCAATTTAAAGCGGTTAGGCTTGCATGGCAAAGATAAAGTTTCCTGCGAGCTCGATCCTAACGAATTAAATAAGTTTTTCCTATCATCTTCCTCTGATACCACCTATTCTTTCCGCTCTGTTCATCATGACAATGGTTTCAGTTTTAGACGTGTAGATTGCTGGGAGGTTGTAAATGCATTATTTTCTATTAAATCCTCTGCGATTGGCGTCGATGACATATCCCCACGTTTCCTTAAAATTATCCTGCCATTTATCATATCCCCTTTAACGCACATTTTCAATACTTGTCTTACTACTTCTTGTTACCCTTCCATCTGGAAACAAGCTTCTATAACTCCCATTCCCAAAAAACGCAATTCTGGTAACCCATCAGATTTTCGTCCCATCAATATTCTCTGTTTTTTGTCTAAAGTTTTGGAAAAAATCATGTATTTGCAAATTTCTCAGCATCTTACTTCTCATAAACTCCTTTCTAGTTGTCAATCTGGCTTCAGGCGCTTTCATAGCTGTGAAACTGCCCTTTTAAAAGTTACATCTGATATCCGCGCATCGTTGGACTGTGACCAAGCTACATTCCTTTGCTTGCTAGACTTTTCGAAAGCTTTCGACATGATTAATCATACTATCTTGCTCAATAAGTTGGCTAATAATTTCAACTTCTCGTCAAGCGCTGTTGAACTTTTCAAAAATTTTTTATCGGGTCGAAAGCAACGAGTTAAATTAAATAATCTTTTTTCAAATTTCTTGTCTGTGGGTTGTGGTGTGCCGCAAGGCTCAATCTTGGGTCCTCTCCTGTTTAGCCTGTATGTTAATGATTTACCTAATAGTATCTTTCACTGCCGAATTCATATGTACGCCGACGATGTTCAGTTATATCTTGGTGATAATATCAACTCACTACACGAGTGTGTCGATAAGATCAATGCTGATTTGAATAGGATCTCCGATTGGTCCTTGGCTAATGGTCTTGCTCTGAATCCTTTAAAATCACAATTTATTATTATGTCGGCCATTGACTTACCTCCTGACTTCTCACCAATCATCCTATTAAATAACTGCGAGTTATCACGTGCATACGCAGTTAGGAATCTAGGTGTTATGCTTAATAAGGAGGAAGGAATCATATTTCGCCTTACGCTAATGACATTCTTGGATGTACTCTAACCAATTATCTCAAATTCAGGTCACTTCTTTTTTTCCACAAGATCCTGTACTCGGCAGCTCCGCATTACCTTTTTCCTTTTTTGAAAATGCTTAACAGCCGAAGACACCTAATGTTCTTGATTCCTAAATTTTCTCATGTTGTTGGGGAGCGCTCTTACTTTGTTCAAGCTTGTAGATCTTGGAACAGTCTGCCGTCTGATCTTCAAAGGACATCCTCACATAATGCTTTTAAAAGACTTCTATGGATGCACATCACTGCTAATGGTTAATTATTATTTATTTTTTTAGCTCGGCTGCAAATATTTAAGACTTTTCAGGTTTTTCAGGTTCTTCAGGTTTTTGTTTTTCACTTTTCTTTTCTCCTCTGTTATTTCTTTTTTTTTCTTTTTTCTTTTTTTTTCTTTCTTTTTTTTTTTAGTTGTTAGTCTAAAGAATTTATTTGTACTTTTCTTAACTTCTATTGCATAATCTAACTTAATTATCACTACTACCATCATTATTATTATTATTATTATCATTGTTATTGTTTATATTATTATATAACTTTATTGTTTTTATCATTATTATTATCTTTATTATTATTATGTACTACTATTATTCTACTCATCTTTTGTATTCTTTTTTTTCTCTCTTTTGTACATAATTAATTTTTCTTAATTTAATTTATTTAGTACTGTACTATTTAAAAAGAATTTTGTCTTCTTGCTGTACAGAATTGCTTAAATAAATAAATAAATAAATAAATAAATAAAAATAAATATATGTATATACAATATACATTAAAAATCTCGAAATGGGAGAAGAAAGAAATATTTTAATACTTTTTGTGTATATATATATATATATATATATATATATATATATATATATTGTAATATAGTATAAAAATAAACAAATAATGTTTTCGCTTGTATGTGTGCATTTAATCTTCAGCATATATGTAAAATAAAATTTAAGTCATATGTATAGAACACAAAATTAACTATTGAAAGCTTTTTCTTTTTCATTAAAAAGACAAATGTGATACCTCCTTCTCTGCCCGCACAGGGCCTGTTTACGGTTTTGTTTCATTTCCTTTTCGGATCTCTATTATATTTAAATCTCCTTTGTGTTGACATATAGAAAAGTTTCATTTTTACTTGTGAGAAATGGGAATACAAAAACTAATGTGAAGTGAGACCGACAATACAATTCACCTCACGTAACTCGATTCTGAAAATAAGACCCACTTTAAAAATAGTGTGAAATTTAAAAAAAAATATTCTCAATTAAACTACATAATTGAATTAATTAAAGAATTATTAGCTTTAACTTCCTTCACATAAAAAATAAAACACTGTACTGTAATGCACAAGTTAACAAATAGAAAAAAGAACACTTACACAAAAAAACAAAAATTTGCATTTTAAAATGTGAACATTACGCTCATATTGCATATGAAGAAAACAAAAGAAACGAAACGAAGTAACTAAATAACATTCTCTTGTAATTTTCGGTGGGTCCATTTTTAAATATGAACCTAATGAATAATGATTTATGTATACAAAATTAAAAAAGTTCAAATTGTATTGTTTTCATTTACTCTTATTGTTACCAAAAAAAATTTGTTTTTGAATTAAGTTAGAAAATTTTATGATCACGTTCATAATAATTTTAGGCTGTTCACTGATCACCCTGAACCATACCGCCCTCCTCCGTTGAGTTCCTGTTTTTAGTTCATGAAAGTTACAAAAATTCATTCGTGAAAATATTTTTCCAATAAAATAGCATTGTATTTTAAAAACCTTTACCATCGTATATTTTATTTTCAGTATCACTTCTAAATTGTTATTAGATTTTAATTAAATATTGTGCTTATAACTGTAACCCCAATTGACTTTTTCATCACTACATTAAGGGACACTGTTGATTAGTTCCACCAAAATTTGGTATATCGGTTCCACCGATCTCACCGATTAAATCTTGTGGGGGTTGGCCATATTCGTGAAGTTTTTGCATATGATTTAGAACTCGTTTAAAGCGTTCTTGTTTGATTTCTGAACTGTCGTCTGACTTTTCACCTTCTAAGTCATCACAAATAACTTTGAAAAGTTCTTGTTGTTTAACATACCTACACAATATCAATAAAATTAACTTAAACTTCGTATCAGTTATTTTGATTGTTTTAACTTATTTTACCTTTCTTTATCTGAAGCATCTATTTTATTAGAATTATTTTCTAAATATTTAGGATATTTATCTAATAATTCTTTTATACTTGGTAAAAGTATTTCTGCTGACAGTAAACTTTGCATCATACCATGCATAAACGGTAAAAATGGATTTGGATCCCCACCAGTTTCTCCCTAAAAAGTGAACAAATAAATTTAAATAAAGTGAAGAATTGGAGGAATTAAACTTTTTTGCATTTCAAAGTTGTATATCTCTTACCTCTTGAAGATTCAATCCTGAGAACATACTCGCTATATCAGTTTCTGAAACTGGTGCTTGTAAACTATCAACACCTTCTTTTAATCCCTAAAAGATGATAAATACTTTATGCTAAATTTTTATTCTAAACTAAAATAAAGTACTTTTAATGCTTCTGAAATACTTTCAGCATATTTTGTTGATGTATCATCAACTGATACATTGCCTTGTAATGCAATAGAAGCAGCTTCTGCCATTTTTTGAAAGCCAGTTGTAATTTGATCAACTGATGGAGTTTCACCATCTGTGTTAAATATTGCGTTCATTCTTTCATTAAGGAGTTTTGCTTGTTCGCTGAAATTTTAATAAAATTTAGTTAAATAAAGATAGCAATATACATATTTCATATTTCTCTCATAAAGGCCTTTTTCACGAATTCATATTTGCGTGCACGATCTGATGCAATCTTGCATCAAATTATGCATGACAGCAACTAAAGCAAATATTTATGGCAGAAATCTTGCAATCGTGAACAGCGTGCACGTCAAATATTATAATCATTTGTAATTTCTTAATTTCTTCTTATTTTTCAAACATGCAAATGGTAGAAATATCTTGCGTGGTTTGCATGCTTTAGCACGCAAATTTTTTAATTTATGCGCAAATATGATATGGTGAATAGCATGCGTTTGCATATGCACGGAAATATGAATTCGTGAAAAAGGCCACTCAACATTCAACTACTGTGTATGTTAGGCCCAAAAAAAAATCTGAATTTAATTGGAAATGCGTGCAAGCTAGATAATACAAGGCTTATTGTGAATTATAGTATTCTTAATTTATTTATACATATAAGGTTGAATATCATGCAAATGCTTTAGATATGGGTATACATATAAAGAATTACAGCTTAAACAAATAGGCTGCAACTATACACTTACGCAAAAAATTCCTCATTCCACAAGTCATCTTCATCACATGTTTCGTTTTTTTCTTGCTTTTCTTCACCATCAACTTTCTGAAAATCTTTTAAAGCACCTGAATAAAGAAAATGTTATATAATTAAAAAATTGAAACCTGATACACAGCCTAATAAAATTACTATCAAGTATGTCATCCAAATCTGCATCCTTATTGTCTTTTTTGTCAGTCATGAGGGATAATTTTTATAATCTAGTAATAAAATTTGACCCAAGTTCCCTTTTCCCTTTAATTGCAGAATTTAATTAATTAAGTTAACCTTTTTAGTTTTGAAACTCCAATGTCTAGTGATGGGAACTATCAAATAGTACTATCGAATATGTAGTTCGAATAGTCAGCTCAAAAATATTCATTCGAATATCTATATTGGTACTATTCGATGTATTCGAATGATTGATAAATATTCGAATATTTATGTACTGGAATTAAACCCAACAAATAATTGACATAAAGTTACATTTTCTTTAATATTTTTCTTTCTTTAACTTTCGTAACAAAGTTAACTTTATTAAAGACGGAAACACAATGTGTAGCTGTGACGTGAGGTTGTAATATAAAGTAGAAAAATTTCTGCTTTCCGCTTCAGCTAACTACAGCTACACACTACTGTTGTACTTTTGACAGCATGTAGTACTACATGAACTACATACTACAGCTACACATTGCGTTTCCGTCTTTAACTTAATTAACAAACGGCTCACTCGATTCTCGCTTTAAAAAAGCATTCATTTGGAATTTAAGCTAATGCAAAAAAAGCACAAGAATGGCTTCTTGAAGAAATGATATCGTTAATTTTAATTCAAACATGCGAGGTAACGATAAATATTGGCGAAAAAAATCACCGAAAAGAATTAGAAACTGAAAAGGTTAATTCTAATAGTATTTGGAATTTTTTTGACAATAAATTGAAAAAAAATTCAGAAAAAACACTAATTTCGTTTCGGCCAATGTGGAATTAAAACGCTATTTAAGTCTCAAATATATTCAAAGAAGAGAAAATCCCTTACATTTTTCGCAGCATAATAAAAATATTTTTCCTACATTGTATAAATTGCATTTAAAAGAAGCATTTGTTACAGCAATATCTGTATCATCAGAAAGATTGTTCTCCAAAGCCGGGCAACTGGTTTCTAGTAGACGAAACCTCCTTTCAGGGAACACAAATTATGAACTTTTGTTTTTGAGCAATAATTTAGAATAAGTTGAAAAATTTCTGCAAATCAGTATTTTTTTTTTTGTTTTCGTTTTGTTCTGTTATGTTGAGTTTTTAAAAATGGCTTAAGATTCTATATAAAACTACAATAACGTGTGTAAAAATAAAGAATGAATATATTCGATATATTCGATAGTTTGAACTATTCATTATTCGTTTATTCGATAGTTAAAACTATTCATTATTCATTTATTCGATAGTCAAAAATATTCGATAGTTCCCATCACTACCAATGTCTTCAATTTTCACTACAACAACAATCCAACCACGGGTGATGACTGACGGGAGCTGCAGCTGTCAACTCTCACGTCAGGGATGTACTATTGTTATTTTCCACCAACATAACATAATCCTACCAAATTTTAATCTATTATAATGCTATTATCCAATAGATGGATTTTTCATTTTAGAAGTTATAAAGTTTGTTTACATATTCTCAATTTTAAAATATTGGAAATAAATTTAAATAAAATATGAATTAATTATTATTTAAATTGGTAATAAGTGGTAAGTATAAATAAAATTAATAAAATTAATTAAATTATTCAAATTGATAAAATTAATCAAAATACAAATTAATTTGTTAAAATTAATAGAATTGGTAATTAGTGATAAATATAAATAAAATTAATTAAATTAATCAAATAAATTAAATAATAACTAATTATACATAGTTAATTATCTACTTTTCTGTATTAACAGTGTATTTTATTTAAGATATTATTATTTTTGTTAGAAAAAAGCAGCAGTAGCAGGCACAAAACATACATAAATTAATTTTTTTACGTTCAAATTTACAGGTTAGAATTTGATCCATATGTGAAAAAATAGCGTTCCATTCACAACTACGCCCAACTATGCTTATCTACTCCGGAGTAGTGAACTATCGAATAGTTCGAATAGTCAGCTCAAAAATATTCATTCGAATATCTATATTGGTACTATTCGATGTATTCGAATGATTGATAAATATTCGAATATTTATGTACTGGAATAAAACGCAACAAATAATTGACATAAAGTTACATTTTCTTTCATATTTTGCTTTCTTTAACTTTCGTAACAAAGTTAACTTTAGTAAAGACGGAAACACAATGTGTAGCTGTGACGTGAGGTTGTAGTATAAAGTAAAAAATTTTCTACTTTCCGCTTCAGCTAACTACAGCTACACACTACTGTTGAACTTTTGACAGCTTGTAGTACTACATGAACTACATACTATAGCTACACATTGCTTTTCCGTCTTTAACTTAATTAACAAACGGCTCACTCTATTCTCGCTTAAAAAAAGCATGCATTTGGAATTTAAGCTAATGCAAAAAAAGCACAAGAATGGCTTCTTGAAGAAATGGTATCGTTAACTTTAATTCAAACAAGCGAGGTAACGATAAATATTGGCGAAAAAAATCACCGAAAAGAATTAGAAACTGAAAAGGTTAATTCTAATAGTATTTGGAAATTTTTTGACAATAAATTGAAAAAAAATTCAGAAAAAACACTAATTTCGTTTCGGCCGATGTGGAATTAAAACGCTATTTAAGTCTCAAATACTTATATTCAAAGAAGAGAAAATCCCTTACATTTTTCGCAGCATAATAAAAATCTTTTTCCTACATTGTACAAATTGCATTTAAAATACACATTTGTTACAGCAACATCTGTATTATCAGAAAGATTGTTCTCCAAAGCCGGAAAAGTGGTTTCTAGTAGACGAAACCTCCTTTCAGGGAACACAGATTATGAACTTTTGTTTTTGAGCAATAATTTAGAATAAGTTGAGAAATTTCCGCAAATCAGTATTTTTATTTTTATTTTCGTTTTGTTCTGTTATGTTGAGTTTTTAAAGGTGTCTTTTTTAATATTTTGTTACATTTTTTTTCTTTTTTTAAATGCTTAAAATTATATATTAAATTACGATAACGAGTCTAAAAATAAAGAATGAATATATTCGATATATTCGATAGTTTGAACTATTCATTATTCATTTATTCGATAGTTCTCATCACTACTCCGGATTAGACGAATGGAACGCAACCAATAGCAAACCATTCGAAAAAATACGAGTGCCTATTTGGCATTTGCACTCGTAACTATTTACGATTACGAGTACTAAGTTAACACCAGAGTAGAGAGAAGAGAAGCAGAGTATATAGCTTGTTCCAAAAGAGTTGAAGTTTCGTATTGTACTACGTTGGCATGCGCAGAAGAAAAGATACTTACACACATGCGTTTTTGTTGTTGTGAATTCTAACAAACAGATTTCTTCTTTCGTATATGTATACACAAGAAGATCACTACGCCATGTAAAACATGCGCAATGAACCTTCAACTGAAATAATTTCAGCTATAGCAGTATAGTGTGTACAAAGAACAGTATAGGGTCACTTAATTACAAATGTTGCTAGAAAATTTAGAAAAATATAACAGTATATGTAAAATACACTCACAGTTGGGCTGAAAATAGTCCACATAATAATTCTTGAATGAGCAACATGTCCCTACTTTGTTTTTGTAAGAAGTACTAAACCATCTACATAGATGCCGTGCTCTAGGCGTTTGCTTCGTCCGTACCCGACCCCTCGAAAAATTGAAAAACTGATGATCGATGGTTAGTAGGGATCATCAGTTTTTCAATTTTTCGAGGAGTCGGGTACGGACGAAGCAAACCGTGAAGTAGTATTTGTTAAATTGTGGATGTATTAGTGTTATGTACAAAAAAATGAGCATATAATATTTTTTTATTCATGATCTTCTCGATTACTTTCTTTATTTGTTTATCAGAACAATCATCAGTAATAAAAACTTCAATGTTTTCAATGATGTTCTCAATTACTTTCTTGGTTTTTTCATCAGAACAGTCATCAGTAATAAAAATTTAAATGTTTTTAATACATACTTTGTAGAATTTCATAGCATACTTAGTTTTTTTATGTCGACATTTGTTAAAATTCTATTAATAAGACAAAAATTGAAAATAAAATAAAATCCTTCGAAGTGAATAGTGATTGTGTGAAGAACATAAAGTGAAATTGTAAAAAAATTTTAATAGAATTTACCCAGGATCAAGCTGATTAAGTGTACAAAAAAGTAAGGTATTTATATTTTCACTTTACGAAAACATAAATGCAAATTTGATTTTAATAAGTATACCTATAATTTTTCTTTATTGCAGGAGAAATATCAAGCCAAATGAGGAAGAAAAAAAATAATAATTGCAATCGTTATATGTAATATTAGTAATAGAAATAAGAAAAATAATTTAAAACGTGAAGAAAATGTAAAAGGACATAATGAATTTAATTTGAATTAATAAAAAAATAACTTCTTTCATTTATTCCTAGACTATGATGAAAAAAATCAATTCTTATTTAATATCAGTGCGTTTCCTAATGAAAATCGTGATGATTATCATTAAAAAACTCATCAGTGAAAACATCGATGAGTTTCCTAATGATAATCATCATGATACTCATGGAAATGCTCATAGAGCTCATCACTATGTACATTTGAAGTATATAAATGAGTTTTTTCCCGACCGTAGAATAAAAATCATCATGATTTTCATCGAGACATTCATGATGAGCTCATCGATGCAGTCATCATGACCCCTACTAACCATCGCTCATCAGTTTTTCAATTTTTCGAGGGGTCGGGTACGGACGAAGTAGAGGGTAAAGTTGTATTTGTTAAATTATGGATGTATTAGTGTTATGTACAAAAAATGAAGTATAATATTTTTTTATTCATGATCTTCTCGATTACTTTCTTTATTTGTTCATCGGAACAATCATCAGTAATAAAAACTTCAATGTTTTCAATGATGTTCTCTTCTCGATTACTTTCTTTATTTTTTCATCAGAACAATCATCAGTAATAAAAACTTCAATGTTTTCAATGATCTTCTCGATTACTTTCTTTATTTTTTCATCAGAACAATCATCAGTAATAAAAACTTCAATGTTTTCAATGATCTTCCCGATTACTTTCTTTATTTTTTCATCAGAACAATCATCAGTAATAAAAACTTCAATGTTTTCAATGATCTTCCCGATTACTTTCTTTATTTTTTCATCAGAACAATCATCAGTAATAAAAATTCAAATGTTTTCAATATTTTGTAGTTTCATATAGCATACTTAGTTTTTTGATTCAACTTTTGTTAAAATTCTATTATTAAGGCTGAAATTGAAAATAAAATCATTTGAAGTGAAAAGTGATAGTGTGAAGAAGTAAAAAATAGTGAAATAGTAAAAAAATTTAAAAGTTAAATCAATAATTAAATTAATTTCATTTAAACCAAAAGGTTAGAATAAAATATAAAATAAATATTATTATTGTTGTTATATAGGTTTTTCAAGATATAATTCACGCTATGGCATATCAAATTCATCGTTTATTTTAAAAAAACTGCAACATAATAGATTTAAAATAGGATCAAGTGTACAGAAAAGTAAGTTATTTATATTTTCACTTTACGAAAACATAAATGCAGATTTATTTCTAATAAGTACCTATAATTTTTCTTTATTGCAGGAAAAATATCCAGCCAAATAAGAAACAAAAATCTAATAACAATTTAACAATAATGAATAATGATAATGGTATCAATAATTTATGTAAAGAAAATAATAAATTAAATTTGAAGTATATATGGTTACATCTCCACAGGTGAATTTACCTTTCCCATGAAAATATTGCTGATACTATAACAATTAACTTAATAATTTGTTCCCATAAAATCTTTTTCACACAATTTTTGCATATCAGCAAATTTAAATTTTATTTCTTAATAACATAGAACCAATAAAGATAACTTTCTCATCATTTAGATAATTAATTAAGAAAGTAAGAACGTTTTAAAAATTAGAATTAGAGTTTAGTCGGAAGTAGTGTCTCAAATCGTTGAGTTCAATTTGTAAAATCAGTTTGTAAAATAGAATTATAAAACTCAAAATTCAAAGTTTAAAAAATATAAATTTATTCAGCGATATAGTAGTGACAAAAAGAGTCTTAACTTATTTGAGTCTAAAATACAATTCCAATCTTATTTTCTAATAAGTTCTTATATATAATTTTTCCTTAAGTGAAAATAATACTACATACTCTGTTACATAAAATACAGTTTATACTTTACAGTTTAATTCATAGTTTTAATATTTCTTGGAAAGAAGGTTAAAGGATAACAACCGTTAAGGGTAAGGATATATCATGTTGTTAGCATAATTTATGATCATCGTAATTAATATAGTTTATGTAATAATAATAAAATATGTTTGGTCACATTTCTTGGAGAAAGGGTTAAAGGATAACAACCGTTAAGGTTATGATTTATGATCATCTTAGTTAATATAATTTGTGTAACAAAAGGTGCTTGATCGCACTTCATGGAAAAGAGGTTACACAGCATGCGTGTTCTATATTGTAATATAGATCTTACATAAATGCTGATATAACTTCCCTATCCCTAAGACTCGACTCCTGGCGAGTACTGTGATCAGAAATTTTTATGTTTATGTTATTTTTGGGTTTTTTAATTTTTAAATACAAGTAAAGTGTAATTAATACTAAACTAACAATTATTAATGTATCAGTGGTTATACTTATGTAATGTGATTTTATGTTTTGACTTTTCGTTTCTTTTATTTCTTTGATATTTTCAATATTTTGTACATGGATTTTTTCTATTGTATAATTATTCAACACTTTATATTGAATATTTTTTATTATATTTGGTAGTATTATGTGCTCCATATATGTTGAGATTTTATTTTCAAATTTTACATTTTCAATATTTATTTCACAGTTTTCAAATCTTACTATATTGTTATTAGTAATATTTATTTCATATTGATCATTACATGTGTGAAATAATGTCGTTATATTAATATTTTTGGTTACAATTATATTTTCTGTAATTTGCTTTATTTCTCTTTTTTTATTAAGTTCAAAATTACAATTAATGAGATCATTGTTAAATATATTACTTATACACTTATCGCCTATTGGTTGTAGATATTTAATTACATTATTATTTTTTCCTGGTATTTTATATACCTTCTTATTTTCTATTAAAACATTCTTATATGGTGTTACAATTTGATAGTTTTTGTCTTTATTTGGAATTGGTTCTATTAACATTTTAAAGAATTTTTGAGTTGCAAAATTTGGTATCTGAATTATAAAAAGAATTAGGTTATTCATTTGTGCTACACTTAGTTTAATGTATTTCATTTTTTCAATATTAATATTATAGGTTTCTACTTCTTCGTACGTTAAGATATCTTTACTTAATATTTCTAACCTACTTAACAATATTATTTCTTTAATATTTTGAACATAATTCATTAGTATATCAATATTTTCGCTTAGGTGACTAAATACAATATTTTCTTCAAACTTAATATCTAATCCATATAAACTTTTTTCTAGAACATTTATTTTGTTTTGTATTAGAGTTTGTTGGGTATTTATGTGTTCTGTTATTTTGTTCATTTCTTTTGATAATTGCTCATTGATTTTTATTTGACTATTTATGGTTCTTATAATTTCGTGGTTACCTTCGTCAATTGCTTTAAAACGAATTGCTATTTCTTGAGCATCATCAGCATCCATTGTTCCGGCGATAAAATGTAAGGCACTACCCAAAATGTTTATCAGTCCTCTTTTTTTTATTTTGTGAGGTAATAACTTTGTAAATTCATTTTTTAGATTTTCTAATTTATATTTAAGAGAATGTGGGATTGGTAGTGACGTATTAATAATGGTGTTTTCGATTGATTCAATACTAACTTGAAGTTCAGTTAAATTAACTTGATGAATTACTTTAGTATAATTCTGGATAATTTTGACTTCGTCAAGTCGAATTAGGGTGAACCCATTTCCATTGTTTATTTCTGTTATTTCGATGAATTGTTGAAAGGTTGGTACAATCAGTATTAAAAGGATAAAACCTAGGGAAATGAAAGAAATTTTTGTTACTATTGATATTTCTTTTTTTTACTCAATTGTGATTTATAAATAAATTTATTTCGGGGATCTTTGTAGTGAGTATCATTATGGGGAGTAAGTACTTTTGATATATTTATCGGATCTAGTTTATTGTTTCTTTGTGGATTTTTGACATATTTTGGATTTAAATTCACTTCTTTCCTACTTTTATTGTGGTATTTAATTCTGTTTTCTTTAAATAATTTTTGTTTTTTGTGAATTTTTGCATATTCTTCATGTGAGATTTTACCAGTATGAAAATCTATGGGCTTTTGTCCAGTACTTGAATGATAGGTATGATTATAATATTTTAATGCTAAGCTAACTAAGTCTTCCTCATTCGGGCATTTATTTAACGTTTCTTGAACTTTAAGGAGCCTTATATGCTCATTCAAGGTATTGTGGAATCTTTCAATGTCAGAATTTCCCGTATGTAGACCAGGTGTGGTAAAATGAATCTGTATATTTTCATTTTTAAAAAAATTTCGTAAATTTAAGCTATCAAAACCTCTTTCGTTATCTGTCACTATCTTTTGAGGCTTACCAGCTATTCCTATATACTGAATTAATCCATTTTTAAGATCTATCCAGTTTCTTGATCTAATGGGGATTACCTGTGCATATTTAGAAAATTTATCAATAAGTGTAAGATAGAATTTGTCTTTTCGATAGAACCAAATGTCCATATGAACTATTTGGCAGGGTTTGTCTGGAGTTTCTGTATTTTGGAATGGAATTTTAACTGGATGACGTTCATATTTAGCAAGATTACAAACGTGGCAATTATTGATTACTCTTTGTATTTCATCTTTAAATTTAGGAAAATATATAAAAATTTTTAATTCTGTGTAAACTTCGTTTATGCCCCTGTGATTATTGTTGTTGTGTTCTTTAAGTATTCTTTCATGAAGTTCTGATCGATTGTTAACGTCATGTAATATTTTCGAAACTTTATGTATTCTAACTGGAGTTCTGTCGTTTCTCCATTTAATGAAAGTTTCTTGAAATATTTTAAACAAGTCCAACTCTTCAATATATACACCCACGAGTCCCCGTTTAGGCATGTGGTTGTTAAGAATGTATAAAAAGTGCTTCTCGTTGGGTTCGATACTTGTAAAAATGAGACGTTTTCTATTGAAAATTTTTTTTGTTTCGGTGTGGTTTTGTTTTCCTTTTTTTATTATAATTTGGGTTCTGTATATATTCAAAGGACGTTCTGATATAGGGATATGTCTTTGATTGTCCTCGTCTGCACTATGTATAGTAGCAGCTGTAGAATTTTGTTCTTGAATCTCATTGTTATTAATTTCTATTCTCGACAATGCATCAGCAACGACATTTTCTTTACCTTTGATGTATTCTACATCGAAGTTATACTCTTCGAGTTTAATTTTCCATCTTTGGAGCTTTGAATTTGGTTCTTTCAGGTTGCTAAGCCATTGTAATGGTTTATGATCAGTTTTGACTGTAAATTTCCTACCATAGAGATATGGTCTGAAATATTGAGTGGCCCATACTATGGCTAATAATTCCTTCTCGATAGCAGAATACCGATTCTCATGGTCATTTAAAGTTCTACTTGCAAAGCAGAGAGGATGTCCTTCTTGAGAGAGGACTGCTCCAAGTGCATAGTCAGATGCATCGGTTATTAAGGTAAAATATTTGGAAAAATCAGGATATTTTAAGATAGGGTCGTTTAGAATGAGTAATTTTAAAGTTTCAAAAGATTCTTTGTAATCAGAATCTTGGAAATTGATTTTTCTATTCTTTTTTAATCTCAGAGTCAATGGCTTTGCTACCTTTGCAAAGTCTTTAATAAATTTTCGATAGTACCCAACTAGACCTAGAAAACTTTTAATTTGTTTTACAGTTTTCGGGATTGGAAAATTTACTATCGCCTTGATTTTATCAGGGTTAGGTTTAATGCCGTCCGTGGTTACAATGTGACCTAAAAACTCAGTTTCTTTTTTCGCAAATTCGCATTTATTCAATTGAACTTTTAAATTTGCTTTTTTCAAAGTTTGAAATACTTTTCTTATGGATTGGACATGTTCAGCTAAGCTTGAACTGAAAATAATTATGTCATCAAGATACACTAAACAAATTTTACCTATGTGTTCGGCTAACACTGAATTCATAAGTCTTTGAAACGTTGAAGGAGCATTTTTCAATCCAAAGGGAACTCTTGTAAATTCATAATGACCATTGGTGGTACTAAAAGCAGTTTTCGGGATATCATTTTCTAAAATTTCAATTTGGTGAAATCCCTTTGTGAGATCTAATGTAGTGAAATACAGTGATCTGCCTAGCTTGTCTAAAATGTCGTCAATATTTGGGATAGGGAACTTATCGTCTACGGTGACATCGTTCAATTTCCTATAATCGACGACAATTCTCCACTTTTGCTCTCCCGATGCGTCTGGTTTTTTTGGAACTACCCAAATTGGAGATGAATAAGGAGATTGGCTTGGTCGAATGATACCTTGGTCAAGCATTTCTCTTATCTGCTTGTCTACTTCCCTTCTGTGTATTTCAGGATAACGGTATGTGCGTGTATATATGGGATATTCATTTTTAGTTTTAATTTCATGTTTAATTGCATGAGTAAAACTTAGGTTTGAACCTTCGTAAAAGAAAATGTTCTTATATTCCTTGATAATCGGAATTAAGATATTTTTTTCTTCTTCATTTAAGTGTTCCATTCTAAGTTCACTTAATATATTACTTTTTACTTTATTAATTTCATCTGGATTTTGGAAATTAGCACTAAAAGTATTATATATTTCATATTGACGTTCTTCATTTTCGTTGAAGAATAATGGGATTCGGGTTTCATTTTTTGTTATTATACATCTATTTTTATAATCTATACTAGCTTCAAGGGCTATTAAAATATTATTTCCTATGAGACCATCATATTTATCATGGAAATTAGTTTCTAGGAATTTTAACGTTTGGTTATCACCGAATTCATTAAAACTTGGAATTTATACTTGTTTAACACATACTACATAATGTTTTAATGTTTTTAGTATGATTGGATCTGCTTTAATTAAGTATTTAGGGTTGCAAATTTTTTCATTAATAATACTCATACAAGCGCCAGTGTCTATTATAAATTTTAAGGGCCTTATTTTATTTTCGATTTTTATATAAGGTAATTCACTGTTTGGTCTAAAGTTTCCGAGGCAATTAAGGGAAAATTTTGCACAGGCCTTGACAAATACGTCCTAGAATTTGTGGAAAGATCTACATCCATAGGTTCAGGAGGGGGTAAATTATTTCGTTGATTAAAAGGGTTATTATTGTACCGTAAGTTTCTGGAAAAAGCTGAATTATTGTCCCTCCCGTTCCTGTATCTATTAACAGGTTGAGGTTGATAAACATTACGCGAAAATTGGTAACTTTGAGGGTGCGCTACATTACTTGGATACTGAAGATGGTGGTTTTGCTTACTTTTATTTTGCATTGTTGTGCTTTTTTTGTCTTGATAAAGGTAACCACCATCACTGAGAATCCTTAATGCTTCTTCTATAGATTCGGGATTTCTACTTATTAATATGGATTTCATAGGTTCCGTTATTTTATTTTTAAAAATTTGGAGCCCTATTTGTATATTATTTTTAATTTTTTCTTTTGTGTCTGTTTCAGATAAATTTGCTTTTTTGCACTCAATATTTGTTTTATTATTTAAATTGCGAAGCACACATTGAATTTCGTTATAAAAACTTAAGGTATTATTCTTAAAATTAATCCCTCGTAATTCATCATATAACTGAAATGAAGTACGTTGGTCTGAAAAACTATTGTAAAGGACTTCTTTTAAATCTATCCACTTTTTTATGTGGTTATGTATTTCTATAACTGTTCTAGCTCTACCAATAATTTTAGACTTAATTATAGTGTATAATATTTTCTGGGAATTTGCATCATATTTTAAAAAGGTTGGCATGAGGTCATCTACTGCATCCACAAAGGTTGTCAGTTCCTCGGTTCTACCACTGAATTCCGGCAATTTTTCTATATATTTAAGGGGTTCTATAGATAAACTTAACATACCTGTTGTATTTGTTGTTACCGCCATAGCTTTTGCTATTGTTATTGTAGAAATAGTTGTTGTACTGGAACTTGTTGTAAGGGAAGGTCTCTGGATTTCTTCACTTTTCTTAGATTTTAACTGTGACACCCACATAAATTTTTATATAATTTATTTATTTTATTTTTTTTATTTTTTTCTTTTTCTTTATTATTAAATTATTATTATTATTATTATTATTATATATATTTCTACTTTTTTTTTTTAACTTTATCATACATATCATATAAACTGCGAGCACTTTATAGCATTTTTATCATTTAAAACTTTTAGGATATATGTAGTACAACTAATTCAAAGTGTATAATTTTTATTTATTACAATCTAATAAAATTTGTAATTTTGGAAAATTAGTGTTTTTCCTTCTTTTTTTTTTTTTTTTTTTTTTTTTATATAATTCAATTTAATTTCACAAACATATAATATTTATGTATCACAAAAAAAAAATTTTATTTGAACAAACACAAAACTATTTCTCACTATTTTCTTTTATTTTATTTATATATACAATATAATTCTTTTTTATTATTATTATTATTATTTTTGTTTTTTTATATATTCGTCTTAATTGCACCACATCACTTTAAATCACGATTCCAAGTGAATTTAAAATCATTTACTCGAAAAACGTTTTTATTCTTTAAATTTCTTAAAAAGATATCTCACGATTTTTGAGATATCCTACCGACTGCGCCAATTATAAAACTCGAAATTCAAAGTTTAAAAAATATAAATTTATTCAGCGATATAGTAGTGACAAAAAGAGTCTTAACTTATTTGAGTCTAAAATACAATTCCAATCTTATTTTCTAATAAGTTCTTATATATAATTTTTCCTTAAGTGAAAATAATACTACATACTCTGTTACATAAAATACAGTTTATACTTTACAGTTTAATTCATAGTTTTAATATTTCTTGGAAAGAAGGTTAAAGGATAACAACCGTTAAGGGTAAGGATATATCATGTTGTTAGCATAATTTATGATCATCGTAATTAATATAGTTTATGTAATAATAATAAAATATGTTTGGTCACATTTCTTGGAGAAAGGGTTAAAGGATAACAACCGTTAAGGTTATGATTTATGATCATCTTAGTTAATATAATTTGTGTAACAAAAGGTGCTTGATCGCACTTCATGGAAAAGAGGTTACACAGCATGCGTGTTCTATATTGTAATATAGATCTTACATAAATGCTGATATAACTATAGTTTAAGTGAAAAGTTGAAGTGTTAAAATAAAGTGTTAGAAATTTTAAAGAATAACACTGTGTTTTATTTTTCCACCTGAATTTTATTTTCTACACAACAAATATTTTTATTTTATTTATTTTTTTTTTCCTACTTTCGCGTTGACACATTTTAGTATATAAATGAGTTTTTTCCCGACCGTAGAATAAAAATCATCATGATTTTCATGGAGACATTCATGATGATCTCATCGATGCAGTCATCATGATGTGGTTACTAGGGAGGGAGGTTTCTGCACTAAACTAACTTAATCAAACATGATAAAAGTGTCGAAACGTCAAAACATTCAATGCTGGTAGTACAAATATTAGTGTAAAGAAATAGTGTTTTAATTAAATATTTTTGGTTTTTTAAATAAAATATGGTTTATAAAAGTTTTAAAATATAATAAATTAACAGAGTTATATTTTTAAAGTGCACAATAGTCAAAAAATAAAATAAAAAGGTGGAAAATATTGTGCGTTCTTACCTAGGTACTTGTAAGGTTGTAAGAGAAAAAATTGAAGTATGACTATGTCTATATGTACCTATGGTGAGGTTATATTATTTATGTGTAATAAAGTGAATAAATTGATTTGATTTAATAGAATTTAATTTATTAGTTATCACAAATTAAGTGTCTATTTGCCTTCATTACACAATAAAGATTACATATGTACCAAATTATTTCTTTTTCATAGACTTTTTTTATATAAATTTTTGTGATTATGTTATGATGTGAGAAATTGATTTGATTCAATAATTTAACAATTAATACAAAATTATAAATAAAATTTTATTAAATTAAATGAATTTGTTCTGTATTTCGTTCACTTTATTTATTTTTTTCATATATTTGTGTTTACATTTCATTTCAATTTATTCACTTTTATAATATAACCTCACCATAGGTAATGTAGTCATTAGTCACATGTCACTATGCATTTTTTGAAAAAAATGAAGATAGCAAATCGATGTAGAATTAATTGGGCCTTCATTTCCTGCAATAAAAAATGAGGGTTAATTTAAGCCTTTTTTGAGTAAAGCAGGGTTAAGTCCAAAAATCTGTGAAAAAATGACAAAATTATGGTTTTGAGGCCTTATAACTTCTGAATGGTCGGATACAGAGCAGCAGGTAAGATGTTGATGGAAAGGCACAGGAGTCCTTCACAATTATGTTGAAGAGTTGGTGAGCCTAGCGTGCCCTTGTAAAAAGTTATAGGGTAAAATATGAAAAAAGTACCAAAAATCTTTAACCCCCTCTAACTCCTAAACTGTTGAGATTTCCCCCCCCCCCCCCCACCAATACGATTTTTTGTTCCCCTCGCCGAGACCTATCCGTAGTCTCCCGGTCGGACACCGCAACGGAATCACCCTGTATAGGTATAGAAAAAAAAAGTTTATATTATTATTCTTCAAACTTTAATTATTTATATAATACATATAAAAATAACTTATATAATTAGACGATCAATTTTTCCGTTACTTGACTGTTACATTTCAAATTTCTTAAACAATCAACAAAATTTGATCGTTATTTTCCAATAGTAAAGCTCTTGAGTTCTTCAAGCTCTGCAAGTACAATTGTACAAGTATAAAGTTTTTTAAATATGTATTTCGAATTTTCGTAAATATCGTCGAAATCTACCATTTTTATTTTTTTTCTATTTCATTCACACACATTATTGTATTAATTGTTTTTGTATACCATATGATTTTTTTAAATTTTGTTTTGATTCTGATTGTATACATTTTTGGATATTTATATTTTGTTTCGAGAAACAAAAACAATACAATTGAGAACAATGATTGTTGATTATGATATTAATGTGTCTTGTGATATGTAAATTATGTATAAAATGAAAAAAAAAATTTTAATTTTCATATTTTTTAAGATATTCTGCTTCTAAATAATTTTTTTAATTTTTATAAAATAATGATAAATTTATTAAATCGGATATAAATTTTACTTCTTTTTATGATTTTTGTTGTTGTCAAATTTCATGTTTTTTTTAAACTTATTTTCATTCTGAAAAGAAGAATTTATTTTATATTTTTGTAGTAGATATACCTACATAATGTATGTTATTAAACTTAAGTTTAGGAAAATTTTTTATTATCATATTATGTGGGTATTATGAGTTTAACTAATAGATCAATTATTTTTATAATTTTTGAAAAATATGTAGGTATATATTCGGAAATATACATAAGTATGTATAATATGTAAGTACATTATGTACTAATAATTTTTAAAATATTTAAAACAAAGTGAAATAAATATTAAATATTTTTGGTTTTTTTTAATAAAATATGGTTTATAAAAGTTTTAAAATATAATAAATTAACAGTGTTATAATTTTTAAAGTGCACAATAGTCGAAAAATAAAATAAAAAGGTGGAAAATACTGTGCCTTCTTACCTACTTGTAAGAGAAAAAATTAAAGTATGACCACATACCTATGGTGAGGTTATATTATTTGTAATAAAGTGAATAAATTGATTTGATTTAATAAAACTTAATTTATAATAATATAAAATGTCAAAACAAAACATGACACACTTCTAACTAATACATACAAAACTCCATAACTCGGCTTGTGATATAGAGGGTTTTGTATTCACAGGTAAAGAATACATATATTGGATGATTGTTTTGATTTTTTTTGTTTAAAAATAAAACATAATACTCGTATATGGACTTTTATGTCAATAAAAAATGTATAGTATATTTTCCCCTATGATATGTACAAACGGACAGTACCAAACCTGTCTTCTTTCAGCTTCAATAACAAGTTTTTTAGATGACAGAAGGCGAGTTGTAGTACATTTTATCCAAAAGTGGGGATAAAAGACCGGTTATTGAAGCTGAAAGAAGACGGGTCTGGTACTGGCCAACCAGAATTATAAAGTTGGTTCTGTAAAAAGTTCGAACAAACTTCAAACTTAAGCCCAATTTATTTGGGTTTAATCCCAATTTTTTCATATGTATGTGTGAGGTAAAATGCAATATTGCGGATTCTAATTTGTATGGTGAAAGTGAAGCTGTCACGTTCTTCTTCTTTTTTTATGTGGAAGAAGAAGAATATGTATACTATAAATGTATAAAAGTATCAACGTTTGCATGTATTATTTTATTCCCAATTTACCGTTTATAGCGTACTCCCTACTTAATCCAATATTCGGATTATTTTTTCACCGTATAAACTGTTAAAATGTCCTCATACAACCTCATTTAATATTCAGTTTTATTTATTGGATTCAAATTTAACGAATTATTAGTGCCTACTTGTGTATGTGTAAGGCCTAACCAAATTTGGCTTCATGCCACTCAAGTCAAGTTATCGAAAGTTACTCAAGTTAGCATGATAACAACGACTCCTATAGTACCAAGTCTGAATGCTCATTTTGTGTATGTGTTGGAAGTACCAAATTAACATTACAATTTATTGTTTTTAATCAATTATAACTAAGTTGTGATTAAAGTTACATGAAAATTATGTTCTAATGAAATGTAGAGAAGATCCTTAGCTTTATTTTCACCGAATATATTAAATATCTATGAGCAACGTAAATCAAAGAAAAAACTTGATAAATATTTAGTAACATAAAACTGAAAATCAATTTTTCCTTAAATCTCCCAAATTACTAAAAATATCAAATTATAATGTTCTACAAATTTGTGGATTTTTATTAAATAAACATTTTTCCCAAACATTGTTATATCATAAAATTAATAGAAATTAAGTTATTGAAGAAAAATGATAATTTTTTATTAAAATCAGAATTATCTCTCTCATTTCTCATTTTTAACAGCTACCTCTGAAAATGTAGTACCACTTGAAAAAATTTTTTTTGTTAATGAATAATATTTTTGAAAGAAGAAATAAACAAATGGACGCGTTATTTGATAGACAATCTGAGTTAGGGGGTGAGCTGGAACGCAAGTGGATGAATTTCAAGAAAGATTCCGCTTCTAGAAAAACTGAGCAGTATTTACTAGATCGGTTACACGCGATAGAAGAAATATGGACTGAACTTGATGAAAATAATCAAAAATTATTAGAAATTGAGGCCACAAACACTGAGCATCCATATTTTAAGAAAAATTATTTTGAAACCGCAAAATATATATTTAACCAATTCAAGGATGAGATAACTAAATTGCAAGCAAAAATACGAGAAGAGGCTAATGAAATTAACAAACTTGCCCCAAATACGTCGACGAAAACGATGCAGCAAACCTCAGAATCAAAAGAAACAGATTTAACTGATACTGACGAATCTTTAAAATTGCTACGTCGCCGTCAGAAGACTCTCATGAAGAAAACTGTGCATGTTATAATACAGGATATAGAAGCTGGATCAGACACACCAAGTTCCAACGCATATTATATCATAAAGTACAAATTGACACTTTACAACAGTAAAAGAATATAGAAAAGTCTGCCTATCTTGCCTGTACTGACATCCAAAAATAAAAATAGTATAGTCAAATTTAATTTTTGAGTTTATAATAATTCTGATATGTATTAAATGTACATAGGTACATGTTCTTAATACAATATCATCAACACTTTATATCATTAGTTAATGTTGTTATAAATCTCTTATAATTGCAATTTTTTACTTTTCATTGCAACAAGAATGTGCTACCTTAGCATTACATTACAGCATAATGAACTTTAGTTAAAATTTTAGATTTCTAATTTTAATAATAATTTTGATGACGCTGTCTTTTTATTTATATTTTTTGTAATACAAATAATTAAGTAATTGTACATTAAAGGTAAATGCACCAACATCCAACGCATATTATAAGGTACAAATTGAAACTTTACAACAGTACCAAAAGGAATTGGTGGAAAATCACCATTCCATATCAGAATTAACGGATGAAGAATTACCAGAATATGATTCAACTCATTATTTAGAGTTATACGCTTGGATTCAAGATACCATTATAGGAATGTATGAGAAACTTAAAGACAATACTACAATAAAGGACATCGTGCAAACTCAAGCTAAGACAACTGTAAAACTTCCAAAAATAAATATTCCGAAATTTGATGGAAACTATCTACAGTGGCTTCAATTCCGAGATTTATTTGTCCAACTTGTGCATAATCAACCAATTAATAACTCACAAAAATGTATTATTTAAAAGGTAATTTATCTGGAGAAGTCCACAGATTAATTCAACACCTCCCTACCTCCAAAGAAAATTACACCGCGGCGTGGAAAATTTTGTGTAATAGATACGACAATAAACGTCTCTTAGTTAGTGAATTGCTCAAAAGATTCCTAAATCAACCAGCATCGCACCAGAAATCAAGTCAGGCTATCAAACTACTTCATTATGTCACAACAGAATGCATCATGGGGTTAAATCATCTCGGTATCTCAACTGAAACTTGGGACCCCATTCTGGTATACATTTTAACCAAAAAACTTGATAAATCGACTCTTACTCTGTATGAACAATCTGTAGCATCTCCGCGTGAATTAAATCCATTAAAATCCATTAAAAGGTTTACTCGATTTCTTAGAAACAAGATCTCAGTCTCTGGAAGCCATGAGTGGTAAACAACAAACAAACTCATCACCTGCAACGCTCTAAGGCACAGCTGTAAAAATGTACTGCGGGTGTAAACTAGCCCATCCCTTATACAGATGCGATGCGTTCAAACTGAAGAAACTCAACGATAAAATCGATTTAGTAAAAAAACATAATCTTTGTTACAACTGCTTACATGCAGGACATTCGGTCAGCAGTTGCAAGGCCAGAAACTGTGTAAAGTGCGGTAAAAAGCACCATACCTTGATACACCCTGACGAAATAACTCCTGCACGTAAATAAAATTCAACAGAAACCACAATGAAGAAGGAATCTGCAAATTTAGCAACTCGATGCACGCAACCTGATGAAGGGTACGTGTTATTAAGTACTGCAAAAGTCAAAATTATAGCTCCTAATGGTAAGCATGTCAATTGCCGCGCAATCATTGATTCCTGACAATCTAGTAAGAAAACTCTGCCTTACTGGAGTAGACGATCAATTGGACATTCATGGTCTTGTCAATCAAAAACAACAAGCCAGTAAAAAGGTTACAGTTGTAATAAATTCAATGAACTCTGGGTATGAAACCTCTATGAGTGCATACGTTTTACCTCGTATAATAGGACATCATCCTTCAGCTACGCTGAATATTCAAAAATGGAAAATTCCTAACAATGTACAGTTAGTTGATCCAGAATTTTATCAACCTGCATGCATAGACTTGCTAATATGAGCTGAGAAATTCTTCAAACTATTCAACATAGGACAAATAAAACTAGGTAATGGACTCCCCATACTTCAAAATACTGTATTTGGATGGGTTGTATCTGGATCAGTAGCACACTAAAGAGAACAAAATAATATCTGTGGCATCTGCACCTGTGAAGAAACTAAACTCAATGATCAAATTGAGAAATTTTGGACCTTAGAAGAACCAGAAAAGCATTTAAAACTCTTCGGCAAGGATCACCAAAAATGTGAGGCATTTTTTAATGAAACAGTTCAAAGGGAAAAAACAGGACGGTTTGTGGTAAGACTACCCTTTGCTCGCAGCCCAGAAGTCTTAGGAAAATCGCAAGACATGGCTATTGCTCCTTTAAAAGCAATGGAGAAGAAATTTAGACGAGATAATACATTAAAAAAGCAATATAAAGAATTCATAGATGAATATTTAAAACTAAATCATATGCGCGAAATTTCAAGCAATGATATTCCAAGCTCGAGTTATTTTTTAACCACACCATTGTGTATTGAAACCTGACAGTACTACGACCAAATTGCGAGTGGTCTTCAACGCATCGGCCAAAACATCATCAAACGTGTCTCTTAATGATATATTATACACCGGTCCAAAAATTCAAAGTGATTTGTTCTCAATCTTATTACGATTTCGTTTGCCTAAGTATGTATTCACGGCAGATATAGAAAAGATGTATAGGCAGATTCTCATTCACCCAGAAGTCAGAAAGTACCAAATGATCGTTTGGAGGGATCATGAACAGGAAGCATTTAGATATTTTGAACTGCAGACAGTAACGTATGGTGTCACGGCAGCCCCATACCTCACAATAAAATGTTTGCATGATGCCATTGTTCAGAGGACGATAGATCCTGAATGGTAGCGATTCTATTGGATACAAACGTGTGATATATTGTTGAAGGGGAATTAATCCAGGACATTACTATTATGGAATCTGACCAGTAATAACAAGGTACTGTCAAAGATAGATCTTGTCCTATTCGATAACACAACTCAGCACCTGTTTTGGCTGCGCACAATTCCAGACGGGGTAGTGTTGTCTTTTTTAACGGAGCAAGCCGTGATTCCATCTGCCAATACAGCTCGTATATATATAGCTGTTCCATAGGCCTGCTCCGATACATCGCAGAATACGTGCAGTTGCATTGGTTTTGGTATCTGACTAATAAACATGTGTCTTGGTACTCGAATTTCCTTTAAATGATTTAGCTCAGAGCGATATTCGATCCAACGGGTATGTAATTCCATAGGCACGGCCTAAGAAGAAATGGAAGCATCTCTAAAAATAATTCTCAAGATGGTGCAAAAAGAAGAGTTTTATGACGACTATCAACACTTGGAACGTGGCAATTCAGTTGGTCCTCAAAATCAGATGAATTTCTGATCACAGTGAATAAACAAGAACCTGACACAAAGGTAACGAAAAGAAAAATACTCTCCGAAATAGCTCATTTATTCGATCCATTAGGGTTATTGAATCCAGTGCCTATGGAATTACATACCCGTTGGATCAAATATTGCCCTGAGCTAAATCATTTAAAGGAAATTTGAGTACCAAGACACATATTTTACACCAACGCAATTCACACGTAGGACCTCAAACACTCTTGGCTTTGTCACGACAACGATTCTGGGCCATCAAAGGCAAAACCATACCACGCTCAGTGGTACAGAATTGCGTACGCTGCTGCAAAGCAAAGCCAAAACTCATGTCACAACTGATGGGAAACTTACCAGCAGATAGAGTTCAACCCGCCCGACCCTTTGTAAACGCGGGGGTAGATTTCTGTGGCCCGTTTTGCATACACAATAAAGGCAGAGGCACCAGACCAACAAAGGCTTATGTAGCAATCTTCTGCTGTTTTTCCACCAAAGCAGTGCATATAGAGGTAGTGACCTTACTACAGAAGCTTTTATAGGTGCGATAAAACGATTTATAGGGCAACGAGGTCACTGCCGTAAGTTGTATTGTGACAATGCCACGAATTTCGTTGGTGCCAACAACCAGCTGAAGGAATTGCAAGAGATAATCTACGATGAAAGGTCATATCAGTTCATTACCAAATTTTGTGGAACAAGCAATATCGACTTCCAATTTATACCACCACGAGCTCCTCACTTTGGAGGCCTTTGGGAGGCCGCAGTGAAATCGGCAAAGCATCTGTTTGTTCGCAGTATCATGAGTGCTTCTCTCACATACGAGGAACTTATAACTATAATGGTGGAAATAGAAGCAATTTTAAACTCGCGTCCATTAACGCCTCTTTCATCTGATCCCAACGACCTTACAGCGTTAACTCCAGGACATTTTCTGATAGGGGAGCCCTTAACGACTGTAGTAGATGCCCATGCACGACCAGTAAAAGGTAATATGCTTTACCGATGGAAATTGGTAACTACTCTGAAGCACGAATTTTGGGAAAGATGGACCCGAGAATATCTCTCTGAGCTTCAACATCGACATAAATGGAAACAAGAAGTCACTAAAATTCAACCAGGCATGATGGTTGTCATAAAAGAGGATAACATTCCTGCCCTCTCATGGCCATTAGGAAGAATTGTGGAAGTCTTCAAGGCAAACGATGGTCTTGTTCGAGTAGTTCACGTGAAGACAGCATCAGGTATTCTAAAACGACCAATTCATAGGTTAGCTGTTATAAAAGATCACCCTGTACACATTATATAAAACATTAATTCTAATATTACTTTCCTTTAAATTACTTATTTCATTAAAACATAAATGCAACCTCAACAGAAAAATTGTAAAACCAAAATTCCCACAGAAACGAAAAATAGAATTTTTCTCATAAATAAAATTTTGCATATTAGAATTTTTCTCAAAAACAAAATTTGCGTAATTAACAAAATACATGCATGGAACACATGCCTATTGCACTTAAAAGTTCCGGTGCGATAGACATAGAGTAAGCATAAATTCTTTTAAAAATTTTAGAAAATACTGGAAATAAGAAATTACTAAAAAACTAGAAAAACAAAAAGAGTTAGTCTGAAGTGGTCCGTCAAAGTAAAAGCAGTGAATTAGAATCTTGAAAGATTAAAAATTTGTAAAATTATAAAAAGAGAAAAGGAAATTTTTGTAGAGTAGTGAAAGTTAATTATAATAGAAATCTTTGTAGAAAAATTTATTGTCAGTGAATAAAAAATTATTATTTGGTGAATAAAAGTTTGTTTTATTTTCAAACAATTATTGGGACATCAATAATTTTCATTTTTTAATTTTTTTTTTGTGTTCTGAAACTTCGAACCTTTAATTGGCGCAGTCGGTAGGATGTGCCAAGTGTAAATTAATATTACACTTATGTTTAAACATTTTATGGCACATTCTTAAAAAGAAAAAAAAAAAAATCAAATTTATTAGTGAAAATTTATATCAAAGAAAAGTGATATAACATCAAATTTTTTTTTTGTTTTACACTATTTACCAGAAGAAGTGGTTTAGTGAAAATTTATAGCAAAAAAAAGTGATATAACATCAATTTTGTTTTTTGTTTAACACTATATACCAGAAGAAGTGGTTTAGTGAAAATTATACATATATCAGAAGAAGTGAAATAATATTAAATTTTTTCTTCTCTTTTCCTATACTTATATAATAATAATATATGTATACAAATATATATATCTAGAATAAAATCCAGCCATAACATACATATAAGCAAACAATCTCCATGTACACGTCAAGAATAAACATATAAAATAGAAAAAATTGTGCAAATTTTTTTTCGTGTGTGAAAAAAAAAAAAAAAAAAAAAAAAAAAAAAAAACAAGGAGAATTTCTAATTATTTGAAGATACACATTTAATCTTTCATTCTCCAGCGAGGACATCAATATCAGATTTATTATTAACAACATCAGTGCAGCTCTTCAAAATCAACATTGCATCAACTGCATCAGTTCAACACGAAGAAAACAAGTAGGTTATGAATAGTAATATTAAAAATTATAGTAGTAGCTTAGAAGATCTCACAGACCTGATAGGAAATTTTAGCTTAGGAAAAGTAGAAAATTCAAAAAGCTCTAATTGTATTGTAGAAAAAAATTCAGCAATAGAAGAAAATACGACCTCTGTTAACAACCCACAAAACCCAGTAATAAACACCAATAATTCTAATATCACAATTGAAAAAATGACACTAACATTGACTATTGACCCCTTAAAGTACCTAAGTAAAGTACCGGAATTTCATGGAGATTATAGGGACTTACAAAATTTTACCGATCTTATAGACAAAGTACACCCACTTTTATTACGCTACGATAATGTGTCGCAAAGTATTTTTTCTGATGTAATCAAATCAAGGTTAAGAGGCAAAGCAAGAGAGTGTATAGAAATCAATAACCATGTCACCTGCTGGTTAGATATAAAAGCAATTCTTATACATAATTTTGGTGATCGAATGACTTTAGAAGAACTATTCGATCAACTAAGAGGTGTAACATTCAAAACTAATTCTGTCGAATTTTATAATGAAATAAAATCTACCTTACGGCGACTTAATGTAAAAACAAGATTGACTGCCGGAGATGATTTAGCAAACGTAGAACAAACTATTTCAAATAATAAATCATCTGCATTAATGATATTTAAAAATAAAATTCCCGAACCAATGAGGTCCTTACTGCATTGTAGAAATCCTGACAGTCTAGAAGCCGCTATGGACATACTATACGAAGCCGGTTATGCATACTATAACACTTCATCAAATAGAACAAATAATTCCAATGCAAGAGCTAGTAACAGTAATAGATTTAACAATTCAAACCAAAATAAAAACGACAACAACCACAAAAATTTTAACCAAAATCTGAGAAATAACAATTACAGCAGTAATGGAAATCCCAACCAAAATTCTAGAAACAATAATCTTAACAATAATAGAAATTTTAATTATAATAGATACCCAAATAACAACAATAATAATAATAACCAAAGTAACGTGCACCTAAATAACCAAAATGATAGACCCCCAAATAACCGTTCAACACGTCCCTACAATACTACCG
The DNA here is from genome assembly GCA_932526495.1 of Bombylius major. Classification (NCBI taxonomy): domain Eukaryota; kingdom Metazoa; phylum Arthropoda; class Insecta; order Diptera; family Bombyliidae; genus Bombylius; species Bombylius major. The sequence continues at coordinate 24,577,630 of OW052044.1, read as the reverse complement.
TTCAAAATTCTTCTCCACGTAATAATAGTTTTACGCCACAAAGTACACCTCAAAATTCTTGGAATAACCCTGCAAATAACCAATTCGCAAACCGTAGTGTGCCGCAGAATAACTATTTGCCACCCCCAGAGCCAATGGATATCAACCTCAATGAAGCAACACAACCCATAGAACCACAAAATTTTCTTTCACAAGCCTCGATAATCAGTTACCCTATATAATAGTTGATAGCAAAACAAGACCCCTAAAATTTATTATAGATACCGGTGCAACACATTCAATTATAAATCCAAATATATGCAATCCAACATTACTAGAACCTCTTAAAAACAAAATTTCTCTCAAAACACTACACCAAAAGGTAGAAATCACACACAAAGCAGTTATCCCCTTATTCAAAGAATTGGGTGATCCGCAAATGAAAGTCGAAATGTATATATTCCCTTTTCACGAATATTTCGACGGTCTTATAGGCAATAATATTCTTATTCCGCTTAAAACGAAAATAGACTTTGAAAAACAATGCCTTACTACAAAATACAATAACATAAAATTGCATTTTTTATATAAAAACGAAAAACTTAATTATATACTAGAAAAAAAAGGAAATTTCAAATTAACAATCCCAGTGTTACAAAAAGAAGGTCTGGCATATTTGGAGGAGCAGAAGTCCCCAAATAACCAAATAGTTATACAAGAAGGCGTTTATAATGTAGAAAATTACAAGGTTAATGCACTAGTCAAAGTAGATATCGACGGACCGAATTTCACGAGCTTTAATCCCCTTCAGACTCAAATCGTGGACCACCATAATTTTAACATCATACAAGAAACAGAAAATAAACCTTTATTAGAACAAATTCGCGTAGACCACTTAAATAACGAAGAAAAAATAAAACTCCTCAAAATTATCAAACAATTTCAAAATATATTTTATGATGAAAACTCAGACTTATCATTCACAAACGTCATCAAGCATAGAATACGCACCACGAATGATATCCCTATATACGCAAAATCTTATAGATATCCCTACATCCACAAAGAAGAGGTCGAAAAACAAATAAACGAGATGTTAGAAAAAGGAATAATAAGAGCAAGTAACTCCCCATACTCTGCACCTGTCTGGATCGTCCCTAAGAAGCAGGACGCCAGTGGCAAAGTTAAATGGCGGATCGTTATTGACTATCGTAAAATAAACGAGATAACGATAGACGACAAATTTCCAATACCGAATATAGAGGATATATTGGGAAAATTGGGAAGATGTCAGTACTTTACAACACTCGACCTCGCTAAAGGCTTTCATCAAATTGAGATTGATGAAAGAGATATCCACAAAACGGCATTCAGTGTTGAGAATGGTCACTATGAATTTTTGCGGATGCCTTTCGGTTTAAAAACAGCGCCCGCTACATTCCAACGATTAATGAATTATGTCCTAAAGGACTACGTAAATAAGATCTGCTTAGTGTACCTGGATGACATCATTATCTTTTCAGCGTCACTAGAGGAGCATTTAGATTCTTTAACCAAGATTTTTAAGAGATTACAAGAAGTGAAACTAATGGTGCAATTGGACAAATCGGAGTTCCTAAAGAAGGAAACCGAATTCCTAGGACACATTGTCACGCTAGAAGGAATAAGACCTAATCCGAAAAAAATTGAATGTGTCAAAAATTTCCCTATACCAAAAACACCTAAGCAAATAAAACAGTTTCTCGGTCTTACGGGGTATTATAGAAAATTCATTAAAGATTACTCCGCAATCGCAAAACCTATGACCAAATATTTAAAAAAGGACCAAAAACTAAACATCGGTGACCCCCAATACATAAACAGCTTTGAAACCTTAAAAAGACTCCTAATAAGTGAACCCATTCTGAAATACCCGGACTTCAATAAAACTTTCACTGTAACAACAGACGCTAGTCAATTCGCTTTAGGTGCCATATTGTCCCAAGATAACCACCCCATATGTTACGCCAGTCGTACGCTGAATGAACACGAACAACACTATAGTACAATAGAAAAAGAGCTTTTAGGTGTAGTTTGGGCAACAAAATATTTCCGCCCTTACATCTTTGGCAGGAAATTTTTTATTGAAACTGATCATAAACCTTTACAGTGGTTATTTTCCATAAAAGAACCCAACTCTAAGTTAGTCCGTTGGCGATTGAAACTATCTGAATTTGATTACGAAATAAGGTATAAGAAAGGCATAAAAAATAGCAATGCAGATACATTATCACGTATCGAAGTAAATTTTACCGAAGAAAACCATTCAACTCTTATCCCCTCAAGTAAATCACCATTAAATGTATTCAAAAACCAAATTATTATTCAAAAAACAAACTCCGGTTCACTAAAAATAAAAAACTCAAAAATATTCGACAAAAATAGAAAGATAATTTACACAAAAAGTTTGGATGATGAAACAGTAACAACCCTTTTTAAAAACCATTTCAATCCTAAAAATCTCAATGCAATCCTGATACAAGATCCCAATTTCTTTGAAATTATAGAAAAAGTCTTTCGCAATCACTTCTCGAATAGCGGACAAATAAAAATAATAAGGTGTAACAAACTACTCGAAGATGTAGTAGAAGAAGAAAAACTAGCAGTCATAATAGAAGAAGAACACCTAAGGAATAACCATCGTGGTATTTCAGAAGTCTGCAAAGAATTACAATTGAAATATTTTCATCCCAAATTAAACATTAGAGTAAGCCAATTTATAAACAATTGTGAAATCTGTAATGTTGAAAAATATGAAAGAAAACCAATAAAAAAAAAATTCCAACTAACTGACACACCAAACGGTCCTAATGAAATTATCCATGTAGACGTATATTACTCATTAGAAAAGAATTTATTTTTAACTTTCATCGACAAATTTAGCAAATTCGCACAGGCTATCAAAATAAATGCAAGGACATGGGTAGAATTTAAACGGGCAATATTACAATACTTATCAGCGGTAGGTAATATAAAAAAAATTATTGTGGACAACGAGTTAGGATTCAAAGCTTTGCCATTGAAAGAATTTTTAAGAAACGAACAAATTGAAATACACTATACATCGAACAACAATCACACATCAAATGCCGACATTGAGAGGCTACATAATACAATTAACGAACATTTAAGACTCTTACGACACGATGAATACAAAGAATTAGAAAGCGTCGAAGAAAAAATATTAAAAATAATAGGTTTTTACAATAATACGATACATTCTACTACAAATAAGAAACCGATTGATTTTAAAAACGGAAGCATAAAGACTGAAGAATACAACGAAATTAGAGAGAGAATCATGAAGATAAAAGAAAAGACCATTGACAAATTAAATCAAAATAGAGACGAAGTACAAGTAGAATGCGGCCCAAACTTTATCAAAGAAATAAGGGGAGGGAAAAATCATGCAAAGTTCAGGAAAATAGAGTTAGAGAAGCTTGATGAAAACCATGTGACAGATAAAGAAACGGGGTTGAAATATTATAAATCACACGTGAAAAGAAGAAAAAGATTCCAAAATAACAACAAGCCAACTATAAAGATAAAAAGACGAACAAAACGTAAAATTAAAAATACAAATCTTATTTCAGGTCAAAATGATGAAAATCTTGCTCACCACTCTCGTAATCATCCCCCTGGTCTTAGTAGTACCACAGAAAATTGAAGTTCAAAATCTAGACGACAACAATGGATACGTTACAATTAAACTAACAGACAAAAAAATTATTAAGAAATTCAAAAAAATTTTACACTTAATAAACATAACAGAATACGAAAACACGAAAGACATAATATACGAAAATATCCAAAACATCAAACCAAAATCCCTTCTTTTAGGACCAATGTTTAACACAACCATTCACAATTTCAATCTTTTAGAGAGAAAAATAAATATTCTCAAACCACACGACAGAAATCCAAGAGGACTAATCAACATATTAGGTACTACACTAAAGTACATAACAGGTACAATGGACTACAATGACGAAAAAGACATAATAACTAAACTAGAAACACTATCACAAAACAACAAAAACTTAATCGAAGAAAATAACAAACAAGTAATAATAAATAACGAAATTACAACTCAAATTAAAACTATAACAAATCAAATTGAAAAACAACAGAAAACAATATCACAATATTTAAATGATTTCAACAAACAAAACAAAAATACGATTTTTACATTAGAAGACGAAATAGGTTACATGCAACAAATATACCAAATTAACTACGACATTAATTTACTCAAAAATCACATAGATGACATGGAACAAGTTATACTGACTAGCAAATTAGGCATTCTTTCTAAAAATATTTTAACAGAACAAGAACTTACTATAATACAAGATATAGGTGACATAAAAGATATTAGAATTATTGTAGCATTCCATTTAGATCAAATAATGATTATTTTACTAATTCCTGAATATACAGAGGGAGTATTTTCAAAAATCCTAATAGAACCTCTACCCAACAAACAAAATAAATCTATACTCTTAGAAGAATATAATATTCTAGTTGACCAGAAAAATAATGTATTTAATTCAAACGTAAAAGATGACCTAAGCAAAAATCTCATCGCTATACACGATGAATGCATTGAAAATATAATCAACTTCAAAAAAGCACACTGTAAAATGCAAGATAAAACTAAAGAAGTAATTACAGAAATTATGCCTGGAGTCATCATAACTAAAAATGTAGGTCAGACTAATATACTACAAAATTGTAACAATTATAATATAAGTATATCAGGTAACAATATCATAAGATACAAAGATTGTAAGATCAAAATAAAAGACAAACTATACGAAAATTTTTATACTGAGATACATGATAACATTCTTCTACCACATTATGTAACTAAAATAAAAGAAAATAGAACAATTCATCTTATAGAATTTGAAAAAATGCATTTAGAACAGATAAATAACAATAGAAAACAAATTGATGAAATTCTAGGTAATAATTACAAAAATTATGTTGTAAATATTCCAATAAATATAATCATAATCATTGTACTGCTTTCAGCCTTTATAATTAAACAAAATGTATCCAAAAATAAGAATAAAATTGTAAAAAATACTTCGTCGGAGCCTCAGACTAACGGTGGGGGTGTTATAAAAGATCACCCTGTACACATTATATAAAACATTAATTCTAATATTACTTTCCTTTAAATTACTTATTTCATTAAAACATAAATGCACTCTCAACAGAAAAATTGTAAAACCAAAATTCCCACAGAAACGAAAAATAGAATTTTTCTCATAAATAAAATTTTGCATATTAGAATTTTTCTCAAAAACAAAATTTGCGTAATTAACAAAATACATGCATGGAACACATGCCTATTGCACTTAAAAGTTCCGGTGCGATAGACATAGAGTAAGCATAAATTCTTTTAAAAATTTTAGAAAATACTGGAAATAAGAAATTACTAAAAAACTAGAAAAACAAAAAGAGTTAGTCTGAAGTGGTCCGTCAAAGTAAAAGCAGTGAATTAGAATCTTGAAAGATTAAAAATTTGTAAAATTATAAAAAGAGAAAAGGAAATTTTTGTAGAGTAGTGAAAGTTAATTATAATAGAAATCTTTGTAGAAAAATTTATTGTCAGTGAATAAAAAATTATTATTTGGTGAATAAAAGTTTGTTTTATTTTCAAACAATTATTGGGACATCAATAATTTTCATTTTTTAATTTTTTTTTTGTGTTCTGAAACTTCGAACCTTTAATTGTTAGCCCCCTTGCCAATAGAACAAGAAACCATTGAAAATTACGACCCGATAGAAACGCCATTACCAACCAAACGACGAGCTACTGAAATGGAAAGTAATCAGAACGACACTCACGGTAATGAAAGTGATTCAAAACGGCAAACCAAACGACATCGAGGCAATGCTGCTATTGGATTACTTCTGACAACTTGCGCGCTTCTGCCCACATTAGTAAACACCCAAGCTATCATCAAGCCATTCAAAACTCAGCCTGGACTATATTTTGAAAGAATCGGTCTGACAACCCTTATAATAGACGAATGGAAATTAGTTGTATACTTCAACATGACAACCTATTGGAATGAACTCAACCACATAAATAAAGGAATAACACAGTTACAAAACATGTGTTCCAAATTACACGATATGCAGACGTGCAACTTCACCATACTGCAATTCAAGGAAATAATCAGAGATATACAAAATGGCAATGAACTGTTCCACTTTCATAATCGATATAATCCTTTTGAATTTGTAGGCAATGTGGCTAACTCACTGTTTGGAGTATTGGACTCTGAGTACGCAAAAAAATGGCTCACATAATCGACAACATAGACGATAATCAAAACCAATTGCTTGATCTGCTAAAAAACCAGACGTCGATAGTAGATTCAACGGTCAATATTTTCAACCAATCTCAAACAGCTATGAAACAGCAAATTCAACGCGTAAATGTACATGTGAACCTGCTACAATCAGAAGTTAGAGATCAGATGTTAGAAGAAAACTTTAACGCTTTAGCTACACAACTTATATTAGTGACAACCCACTATCAGAAAATGCAAACTGCACTACTAGAAGTTATTATCGACACCCATCATGGAAAGCTCAATCCGTTTCTATTGACGCCGCAGCAACTACAACAACAACTAGCAATTATTAAGGAAAACTTACCTCCAGCAATCAAACTGCCATCAGTGCAAAACAATCTGCCACTGATCTACAATTTAATGGTAGTGGAAGGATACGTTGCACCAAAGCAACTCATATTCAAAATAAAACTGCCGTTACTATCCTTGGAGGTGTACGAACTACTTCAGATAACACCAGTTCCAGCTAAGATTAATAACACCTTTATCAGCATCTTACCATCAACTAAATACCTCGTAGTTAATCTTCATCGAGATCTTTACTATCCGATTACACAGCAAGAACTAGAGAAATGCTTGACCGTTAAGGACCATACGATTTTGTGCAAACCCACCCATGCTCTACACAGAAGAGGTTAGTTACTTCAGCATGCGAACTTAGCATATTGTCAAAAGTTACGACTCCACATATGTGCACATTTATAAATCAAGCGGAGCCAAATTCATGGACACTTTTATACCAAACTATAATAGCTGGATTTTTGTAACACACAATCAAACAACAATCACAGTGCTGTGTGAGAGTAACATTACACAATGTAATTTAAATGGGTCAGGAACGTTAGAAATTACAAATGGATGTACACTTCGAGACAAAACGACTATGATTCAGGCTCATAATGTGTACTACAGTTCATCCAGTTCATCTTTTATTGCATTTACTGAGTACATTCAAACGTCTGAGTTACATCAAATGAAGCCAATACCTGAACATATAATGCTTCACAACATGACCGAATTAAAACGAAGAATTGATGAACTTAAAGCCCAACAGCATCTTCAGAAGAGAGGACATGAATATGACATACACCACTTTTCTCTAAGATATGCGACACTCGGTATGTTGCTCATCATCGTCATTTACATCATCCAACAACGGTTTCGATCCAATAAAGAGCAAACACAACAAAACCCTCCTGCTCCTGCTCCTAGGCGACCACAACATCATAATTTCGAATTTAGCAAGGAAGAAAATCATAGTTGAACATCCGTTCAAAAGGGGGAGAATGTTAATACAATATCATCAACACTTTATATCATTAGTTAATGTTGTTATAAATCTCTTATAATTGCAATTTTTTACTTTTCATTGCAACAAGAATGTGCTACCTTAGCATTACATTACAGCATAATGAACTTTAGTTAAAATTTTAGATTTCTAATTTTAATAATAATTTTGATGACGCTGTCTTTTTATTTATATTTTTTGTAATACAAATAATTAAGTAACTGTACATTAAAGGTAAATGCACTTTGAAAATAATTTTTATATAGATTTAGTGTTGCAATTGATATGATTATATTCTTTTATGTATTATTAATCAATACAAAATATTGGATTAAAAAATTTGTGGTCAATATTGATATATGTATAAGCAATTTTTATGTATAAAAGCATGTAATTGTTCAATAAAGATTCAGTAGCTGTTTTACAATGATTTTAAAGCTTTTTTATTTCCTTTGGTGAGGCTGCCAAGGGCACTGTAAATTTTGGAGTTTTTATGTTCAAGTATTGTACTTGGATATAATACATACACGTCTTGTTGTAGCAAATCTCTTTGCTCTTTGTAGTGTGTTCAAGTTAATAAACATAGGGTGTTAGTACAGATATTGTATTTGTACTTGGGGGAAATTAGGGATTAGTTGAGAGGTATAAATTTTGTATTTGTGCTTCATTTGGCAAGGTGATTTGAACTTCCTTGTATTAAACGGTAAAGAAAAGCCTTTGCCTTAACAATATGTATACAAAATTTCAAGAAACTTATTATGGAAGGAATTGTCAACCGTTGTTAAAATGGGATAGTTTCAAGAGTATAGCACCAATTGTTGTTATTGATTGTGCTCATCAAAATGAAACAATAAAAACAGGACCTGTTGATATTAGAATAGAGTTTGAGTTAGCAAGCAACGTCAATATTCCTAACAATACTTCAGGATTTTGTTTACTACTACATGATCGAATAATTGAGTACAATCCACTGAATGGAGAAGTTAGAAAACTGATATAAATGAGATTATAATATAGAACTTTATTTAGTATTTTAAAGAACTTGTGAGAGAAAACACATATACATATCATAAAATGTTAAATAAAATTATTATCGATGTTCAAGGTTTCAAAGACTATAATAATAAGTTTATTGTTAAATAACTTGCTATTTCTTCCAATACACGTGAATTTCAAGTGTTTATTATAAAGCCACCGTTTGATTTTTCGCGTTTAACAACAAAAGAGAAGAAACAAGTGTATTGGTTACATAAAAATCATCATGGTTTAACTTGGAATGAAGGATCAATATCTTTTCAAATTGTTAAAAAATTTCTTCGATCAAATCTGAGAAATTCTAAAGTATGTGTGAAAGGTCATGAAAAACGAAAATGGATTAATAATATACTTGAGAATAAGATTGAAGTATACGATTTAGAAGAAGAAGAAGAATGTCCGAAATTTGCAACTTTGCTTCAAAACTATCAGCATGTTCTGCATTGTAATATCCATAAAGGATACTGTGCTTTAGAAAATGTATGTCTTCTAATAAATTTTGTTGATGAAGAGTTCACAAAAGCAAACCTTTTACTTGAATTGTAAAGAAAGAAAGAAAAACAAAACATGTATTATTATTTTTTTTTAGTAATAATAAATTTATTTAATATAATTTTTTAAAAACGTTTATTTTAATTTATATCCATATTATTCCTAAAATGCCCCCAAGCATATGTGCTTATCCCATTTTCTCTTATAAATCTTTTATCATCAGAAAAACTTAAAACTACTTTATTATTTACATATTTGGGTATAAATATTATGAACTTTAGATCTAAATACATACATATTATTACTATAAAATAATTTCTTTTTGTACAAGCAATCTCCATAATTTTCTATACTTAAATTATCAACAACTGTCTTTTTTACACCTTTTGCTTTTTTTATATCTTTTGAATCTTTAACACTTAATGAATACATTTTCGATCTTAAACCAATAAATTCAGTCATTATATTTCCATTATTTTCATCTTTCATCATACCTAAGGCCCTGTTTGAAAACATCAATTGACTATCAAAAATAAAGATAATTGTCAAAATATTGATTATCATTTGACAATCAATCTTACCAATTGCATTATCAGAAATTTGACGTTTTAAAACGATTATGTTTTTGTAGTGTTTTGTTTGCAGCCGAATTTCATACGACACATTTTTAAATATGAAATTTTTTCATTTTCCCTGTAAATTATAATTTTAGAAAAACTGTTTGATAAATAAAAAAAAAGAACCTATTTATTTACTTACTCAAACTCTATTTTTCTCACAAATTATTATTTTAAAGAACAAAATCGATCTACCTGCAAGTACAAATTTTAGACTGCAAATCTGCCGATCAAGTGACTGTCAATTATACTGAATTGACATTTTAATACATTTGACAATTGCAGCTTGCAATAAAAAACGTGCTGCCAAAGTAGAATGATAGTCAATTGACGTTTTCAAACAGGGCCTTACTTTTTTATTTTTTAATGGAATATCATAAGGATTATTAAATGCATATTCAGAAGTATCAAAATATTTATCAATATCATTTTTAATATCATTATAAAAATCTTCAGTTTGAATAGTATGTATAAGAGTCTGTATCCATATAATTTATCAAAATATTTTCACCATATTTCGGTTTTATATAATCATAATGAAATTTATACATATTTAATTTTGATAATTCTAAAACACAAAATCCTAAATAAATTGGCTTATCATAATAAGTATGCATACGTTTCATTTGTATAGCAATCATGTTATCAGTGAATTGTGTAGCACTATGAAAATTAGGTCTTGCTATCAAAGCTATAGCTCCTAATTTCCTATAATAACTATCCCATTCTGTTACAATTTTAACATCTTTTCTTTTATCAACATTTTCCATAGTTTTTCCGAATGAAGCATTATTCATTAACTTGAAAAAATTTTTATCAAACACATTCATACAAATTGTTTGCATCTACATACATTAAATATTGCGATAATTTTTTTTCGTCATAATTATCCATATATTTATTATTTGCTACAGAATGTCTATGACAACACTGAGAAATACCATCTCTAATGCTTTTTTTAATGAAACTATGCATATTAATATCTATTAATAATTCCAGTTCAATTTTCGTTTCCTTCAACATTGCATCCCATGATAAACCTGGAGCAGTATAATATTGACAAGGATCGAGTGAGTGAATACTTTTGCAAACTTTTCTAAAATTTTCAAATACATCAGCTAAAAGTAGTACATCTGTCTTCAAATATAATAATAAATAATCCCAAAGATTTTTACATTCAAATTTACACCAAACCTTTCGCGCATGATTATAATCTTCGTTATTACATTCACTATTTGTCAATTTACTGCTGAAATCTTCTTGTGCTGGTAAACTTGTTTTATTTAATCGCTCCCATGAATTGATATACATATTCATATGGGAATATTCCTTTTCATCATCGCTGAACTCTGATCGAACTATTCTTAACATGTCATTTGTCAAATTTTTCGCTAATGAATCTAAACTAGACTGCATGAATCTATTCGAATCTAGAAATCTCAATTCTATTGTATTTTTTTCATCAACAAAAATTCTCTTCGATAATGACACATATACTTAGCTCCTTATTCAGAGGAGTAACAATTATATCTCCATCAAAAAATGATAACTCCTTTATAAACAAATGACAATCGTATCCAGAAAAATTATGAAAAAATATTGAGAAAAATTTAGGTATGCGATATAGTAAATTACATTTTTCATGAGCTGGTCCTCTATATTTGCCAGTTAGATGACAGTGGTCTCGAACTCTATCCTTATCTAAAAACTGTTTGCAAATATGACATTCTGTGCACATTTGTTGTAGATGGTGATGATGCATCTGGCATGCATGTACTAATATCTTTTAAAATACATTCAAAATCAGCATATATTACAAAAGGAACATCTAATTCTCGTTCATAATGTTCAAATTTCAAAATACTTTTTTCTTTTGTTGGCATTCTTGTCACTATTTTATTACATTCTATTCTGTGAGTATTTAAGTCATTTTCACAAAAAAGGTATAACAAACATGAATTACACATATACATTTGATGCTGATAATTTGTTAACTGCTCTCTCATTAATCTGAAATTTTGAAAATATTCTGTTAATTAATAAAATTTCATAATTTACACTAACACTATTACCTAGACATGTTTTTTATCCACACGTAATGAGCCTTTTCTTCTTCTTGTATAAGTAATAAATTTATATGAATATCTTTTTCTTAAGAAGTTGAATGATATGGTCCAATAATAATTTTATTATCATCTAATCCAAATACATTGATACTGATTTTTGGATTCAACATGAATAATTTTTATTAAAGTCCAACCGCTATCTCTTTCTTGAAATTCTTGCATTTTTTTGTGAATTTTGTCAACCATCCCTTCATAAACTTGACTTAAATCTTAGTTTTCTGTATAATTGTCATACAAGATTGAATTGATTTAACTGAAAGTGTAATATCATCTTCGTCGTCATTTCCTTTTGTTATTTTCATATATTCAGAAAATAATTCCATATTAAACTTCAATGATGAATGTTTATCGAGCATATTTCTTAAAGCATTTAAAATATGATCTTTTGATGTATTAAAGAATTTTAAAACATCTAATACAACTTCATCTTTGTTTTCAAGCATATATGATTCAACTCTTTCTTCAAAAGCGCTTTTGATTACCTTCAAATTTTCGTTTAAAGGTTCAGCTGCATTTTTTTTTGTGAACTGGCTGAACTGTAGTACACATTATGAGCCTGAATCATAGTCGTTTTGTCTCGAAGTGTACATCCATTTGTAATTTCTAACGTTCCTGACCCATTTAAATTACATTGTGTAATGTTACTCTCACACAGCACAGTGATTGTTGTTTGATTGTGTGTTACAAAAATCCAGCTATTATAGTTTGGTATAAAAGTGTCCATGAATTTGGCTCCGCTTGATTTATAAATGTGCACATATGTGGAGTCGTAACTTTTGACAATATGCTAAGTTCGCATGCTGAAGTAACTAACCTCTTCTGTGTAGAGCATGGGTGGGTTTGCACAAAATCGTATGGTCCTTAACGGTCAAGCATTTCTCTAGTTTTTTTTTCAGGAGCCCAAATAATTGAGAAAATTTTAGGAAAAAAAAAATCATAAATTTCAAGTTTATGACCTCTTTTCTTGAAAGTGAAATTATTACATACAATAAATAATACACCAAATGAAAGGTAATTTTAATAGCCATTCACAATAAAAAGAAAAATTTTGATACATAGGGTGAAAAAAAGTTACAAGTGATTTTGTGTTGGGAGGTCTTGCATAAAATTCATAACTTTGAACGCCCTCTAGCGGCGAAAATAGACACGTTAAAAAGTTTCGCTAGTACAATTTTTTTCATGAAATAGTCCAGCGAACATCGTGGTACCCCTCTTGGTAGTTAGAAAGAATACACCCTGTATAGATGAATTTAAAAATATTTTTTTATGAAATTTGCATTTTGTACACTTGTTTCACATTCCTAGCATCAATATATTCAACATTAGTTTTGTAATTAGGATCTTGAATTTTAACTAATTCAACTTCACCATTACTTAAAATTCTTTCTGTTTCATATTCATGATATTCATAGCAAGAAATACTTAAAGCGCGCTTCTTGTAATTACTATCATATGTACATCTTATTGTTAAATTTGTATTATCAGCAAATTCTAACTTGAAATGTCTGCAAAATAGATGCTCACTTTCAATTATTCCAGCTATTTCACTTTCTTTACGTATTAAATCTTACCTAAATGCTTCAATAGCTTCGGCGACTGTAATAAGTTTCGACTCAGGTTTTGAAGTTGTTGTTGTTGTTATCGATGTTTCTGGTAGAGCAGTAAAAGTAACATTTAGTTAGTGAAGAAATTATATTTAGGAATTATTTAGAATTAAAAAATTATATATTAGATTGTAGATTATTTTGTAGTATTTGTTTAAGGAATTGTTTCATAATTAAAATTTTAGATTAAGTTAGCACTTATGCTAATGCTTAATTACTTATAATTAAGTTATTTATCAATAAAAATACTTTTATATATAAAAAATTTAAGATTTTTTTATTTACTTTCTCATTAAAATTCAAATTTTCAGAAACAAGAGCGTTTTTATGTTTTTGTGTTTCAAACATAATAAAAAATTTTTATTTTGGAAAATTTAAAAGAAATTGTTGACCATTTTGACTTTCATCATTTTGAAAAGACTTGAATATTTCTAATCTAAAAGACCTGAATATCATATTCACCCAAAATATTTTCTTGATAAAAAACCGCAAAATTCCAAGAAATCAATAAAATTCCTGATAACACCACCAAATTCCGAGAAATTAACGAGCTAATAAAATTTCTCAGAAATCAAACACAAAATTACAGGAAACCAACGAGATGAGATAACAAAATTCCAGGAAACTAAAGAAGATAACAACAATTTCTCAGAAAAACCACTAATTTCCAGATAAAACCAGTTTCATCTCGCTCAGCTTCTTTCCGCACCTCCCCCCGTCAGAATCCACCATTTCGCCTTAAAAGCTTCAACCCACGGCGAAAAGCTTCGAAGCCTCAAACTCACGCCACACGCCACCACCCACAAATCACAAAAGCTTCCACCACATGCCGCAACCAAAAAGCTCAAAAGCTCCCAAAGCACACCACACGTCACAACCAAAAAGCTCAAAGCTTATGAAGTCATCCAAAAAAGCTGTGCACGACCCCTTCCTTGAGTTAGAGTCGCTATATATACACTACTAAATCAAAATTTTAATTATGTATTTATAATAAAACTCTGTAGTAAGTGAACAAAAGCACAATCACATTATTAACCGTCAAACTGTGATAATTTGAATTTCAATTCCATTATTCCGTTTCGATTCATAATACAAACCACAGATTTCTCGAGTGGTGAATTTTTTGAGTTACAGAAACACTAATACTCGATCAATCGAGAATTACCAATCGAGAACATAAGACGCCATTTTAAAGTTAAAGAAACGGGCTACAAATCATAACCACTCGATTCGAGTTTGTTATAGTATAAACAGAAATAACTTGGTTAACCAACTCATCCATTTAACCAACTCAACCAAAATAAGTGACAGACATAATGTCAGTTGGTTTATTTTAACATTTGTTTATTTAGGTGTCAATTATGATTTTCTATAGTTGATAGAATCGACTTAAAAAATCGACTTTTGGTATTATGAATATCTATTGGAAGAAATTTTTCGATTTTTTCGATACGAGTCTCTCATTTTTTTCTGGTCGACTTTCAAAATTTTGAGGTTATTGTGCAGTTGACATATTCACAGTTAAGAAAATTTATCGACTTTCGTAATACCGTGACTTTCTTCAATCGACTTTGGAAAGTCGATTCTATCATTGATAGAATAGAAAACCATAATTGACACCTTAGATTTTTTTCTGTTAAGAGTTTGTACTTTTTTTTTTTAAATTTTCTGAATTTTGTTAATTATTTTGTGTTTGTGAAATGGAAGTCTCAAATATTTTTGATGAAGACGTTCTTTTATTCCTTTCTATAAATATAAATTTTAATTTTAATTTAAAAAAAAAGAACAACAAGAAAAAACAAAATTTGAAGTATATCATATGATAGCAAATGACAACTAACTGGAAAGCTTGACGTTTGTTCATTGGAAAGTACTTAGTTAACTCATAAACCAAGCAAATTTTGCTTGGTTAATAATGGTTTTTAACCATTTCATTTATATGGTAAACCAAATCATAACCACTCGATTCGAGTTGATTACGTACTTAACCAAGAAGCAGCTTGGTTAACCACGATGTCTGTCAGTACTATTACCAGCTGAAATTGATAGACTGATGAAATAAAAATTTTCATCAGTTCTTCACTGTAGAACTGAAATATTCGTAGCGACCTCTATTGTTGAGAGACTAATGGTGGATTTCTTCAGTCTCAACTTTCTTGTAGCTAACTTTAACTTTATCGTTCCATTTTCTTTAATTTATCTACTCCGGAGTAGTTCTACTCCCAAGTCATCCCAACTGCATCATCTCATACTTTGGTGCAGTTGATCATCCTACTCAGGAGTAGTTATGTCGATTTTTACCACCAGAGTGTTTTTAATTTTTAAAATTTCCAAAAGATGGATTTGACTTTTTTAGGGTTATTTACTTTGTTTTTTTCCGTTTTTTTTTGAATTTTTTTACATTAAATACATAAAGTAAAGAAGATAAATTTATCAAATAAATCTCGTTTTTTGTCAAGAATCTAAAATAGACAGTAAGAACGTAAGTCAAACAAATTTTGTGGATTTTAAATTAAGGAGGATAATATTTTTTTTATTGCTAATGTTGATCAAACTAAAAGAAAGTAGCGAAGACAGTGATCAGGATGATTCACCTCGAAATAAACAGCCGAGAGAACAAATATTTAACAATAACATATTTGATCTTGATAGTATGCATTATTTAAATTAAATAATGCTAAAATACGATGCAAAATTTATTAAAGATTATTTATAAAATTGTTGAAGTAAAATAAAACATGCAACAATTATGAAAAAATGGCTTTTTTGATTTTCTTACCTCAACAAATACATACGTATGTATATTATGTACATTTTTACTAAACTAAAAATCCATTTTTATAACAAAGAAGAGAAAAATTCACACAGATTTGAAGGTCATGAGTCTACTCCGGAGTAGATAAAAATACCAAAATGGAACGCAGCTAAAGCAAAAACCATCTACATATAGAAGCCGCGCTATGGATGTCTGCACTAACACAATCAAACACGATAAAAGTGTTGAAACGTCAAAAGATTCAATGCTGGTAGTACAAATAGTGATGTAAAGAAAATGTGTTTTAGTTAAATATTTTTGGCTTTTTAAATAAAATATGGTTTATAAAAGTTTTAAAATATAATAAATTGTGTTATAATTTTTAAAGTGCACAATAGTCAAAAAATAAAATAAAAAGGTGGAAAATATTGTGCGTTCTTACCTACTTGTAAAAGAAAAAATTGACGTGTTGACTATACCTATGGTGAGGTTATATTATAAAGTGAATAAATTGATTTAATTTAAAACCATCTATTATATAGGTATAGAAGGAAAAAGTTTATATTATTATTCTTCAAACTGTAAATATTTATATAATCATATGTGTTTAGGCAAAGGCTTTTCTTTACTGTTTAATACAAGGAAGTTCAAACTAAATAAATTTCTATATTATAATCTCATTTATATCAGTTTTCTAACTTCTCCATTCAGTGGATTGTACTCAATTATTCGATCATGTAGTAGTAAACAAAATCCTGAAGTATTGTTAGGAATATTGACGTTGCTTGCTAACTCAAACTCTATTCTAATATCAACAGGTCCTGTTTTTATTGTTTCATTTTGATGAGCACAATCAATAACAACAATTGGTGCTATACTCTTGAAACTATCCCATTTTAACAACGGTTGACAATTCCTTCCATAATAAGTTTCTTGAAATTTTGTATACATATTGTTAAGGCAAAGGCTTTTCTTTACCGTACAATACTTGAACATAAAAACTCCAAAATTTACAGTGCCCTTGGCAGCCTCACCAACGGCAATAAAAAAGCCTTAAAATCACTGTAAAACAGCTACTGAATCTTTATTGAACAATTACATGCTTTTATACATAAAAATTGCTTATACATATATCAATATTGACCACAAATTTTTTAATCCAATATTTTGTATTGATTAATAATAGGTACATAAAAGAATTAAATCATATCAATTGCAACACTAAATCTATATAAAAGTTATTTTCAAAGTGCATTTACCTTTAATGTACAATTACTTAATTATTTGTATTATAAAAAATATAAATAAAAAGACAGCGTCATCAAAATTATTATTAAAATTAGAAATCTAAAATTTTAACTAAAGTTCATTATGCTGTAATGTAATGCTAAGGTAGCACATTCTTGTTGCAATGAAAAGTAAAAATTGCAATTATAAGAGATTTATAAGAACATTAACTTATGATATAAAGTGTTGATGATATTGTATTAACATTCTCCCCCTTTTGAACGGATGTTCAACTATGATTTTCTTCCTTGCTAAATTCGAAATTATGATGTTGTGGTCGCCTAGGACCAGGAGCAGGAGGGTTTTGTTGTGTTTGCTCTTTATTGGATCGAAACCGTTGTTGGATGATGTAAATGACGATGATGAGCAACATACCGAGTGTCGCATATCTTAGAGAAAAGTGGTGTATGTCATATTCATGTCCTCTCTTCTGAAGATGCTGTTGGGCTTTAAGTTCATCAATTCTTCGTTTTAATTCGGTCATGTTGTGAAGCATTATATGTTCAGGTATTGGCTTCATTTGATGTAACTCAGACGTTTGAATGTACTCAGTAAATGCAATAAATGATGAACTGGATGAACTGTAGTATACATTATGAGCCTGAATCATAGTCGTTTTGTCTCGAAGTGTACATCCATTTGTAATTTCTAACGTTCCTGACCCATTTAAATTATATTGTGTAATGTTACTCTCACACAGCACAGTGATTGTTGTTTGATTGTGTGTTACAAAAATCCAGCTATTATAGTTTGGTATAAAAGTGTCCATGAATTTGGCTCCGCTTGATTTATAAATGTGCACATATGTGGAGTCGTAACTTTTGACAATATGCTAAGTTCGCATGCTGAAGTAACTAACCTCTTCTGTGTAGAGCATGGGTGGGTTTGCACAAAATCGTATGGTCCTTAACGGTCAAGCATTTCTCTAGTTCTTGCTGTGTAATCGGATAGTAAAGATCTCGATGAAGATTAACTACGAGGTATTTAGTTGATGGTAAGATGCTGATAAAGGTGTTATTAATCTTAGCTGGAACTGGTGTTATCTGAAGTAGTTCGTACACCTCCAAGGATAGTAACGGCAGTTTTATTTTGAATATGAGTTGCTTTGGTGCAACGTATCCTTCCACTACCATTAAATTGTAGATCAGTGGCAGATTGTTTTGCACTGATGGCAGTTTGATTGCTGGAGGTAAGTTTTCCTTAATAATTGCTAGTTGTTGTTGTAGTTGCTGCGGCGTCAATAGAAACGGATTGAGCTTTCCATGATGGGTGTCGATAATAACTTCTAGTAGTGCAGTTTGCATTTTCTGATAGTGGGTTGTCACTAATATAAGTTGTGTAGCTAAAGCGTTAAAGTTTTCTTCTAACATCTGATCTCTAACTTCTGATTGTAGCAGGTTCACATGTACATTTACGCGTTGAATTTGCTGTTTCATAGCTGTTTGAGATTGGTTGAAAATATTGACCGTTGAATCTACTATCGACGTCTGGTTTTTTAGCAGATCAAGCAATTGGTTTTGATTATCGTCTATGTTGTCGATTATGTGAGCCATTTTTTTGCGTACTCAGAGTCCAATACTCCAAACAGTGAGTTAGCCACATTGCCTACAAATTCAAAAGGATTATATCGATTATGAAAGTGGAACAGTTCATTGCCATTTTGTATATCTCTGATTATTTCCTTGAATTGCAGTATGGTTAAGTTGCACGTCTGCATATCGTGTAATTTGGAACACATGTTTTGTAACTGTGTTACTCCTTTATTTATGTGGTTGAGTTCATTCCAATAGGTTGTCATGTTGAAGTATACAACTAATTTCCATTCGTCTATTATAAGGTTTGTCAGACCGATTCTTTCAAAATATAGTCCAGGCTGAGTTTTGAATGGCTTGATGATAGCTTGGGTGTTTGCTAATGTGGGCAGAAGCGCGCAAGTTGACAGAAGTAATCCAATAGCAGCATTGCCTCGATGTCGTTTGGTTTGCCGTTTTGAATCAATTTCATTACCGTGAGTGATTGGAGTGTCGTTTGTGTAAGGTTCTTGATTATTCACTGTGATCAGAAATTTATCTGATTTGGTACTGGTCATCATCGCATACGTCCAGTTGTGATGATCTATCTTCTACTGCAATGTTTTGAAATAATGCAGGATGGTTGACATACCATTTTCTAAGTTTAAAGCCTGCTGACAGTAAAATGTGGTTTAGTTGATCTCTTTTTCTTAGGGCTTCTTGAAGATCATCACTTCCTGCCATAGCATACGTATAAGTTTTCCATTATACAGGAGGCGCCTAGTGAGTATTGCATTTGGTGTTGTTCAGCTAGTTTTTGCAAACATTTTGCATGATGTTTTGGCCGATGCGTCGAAGACCACTCGCAATTTGGTCGTAGTACTGTCAGGTTTCAATACACAATGGTGTGGTTAAAAAATAACTCGAGCTTGGAATATCATTGCTTGAAATTTCGCGCATATGATTTAGTTTTAAATATTCATCTATGAATTCTTTATATTGCTTTTTTAAGGTCATATCTCGTCTAAATTTCTTCTCCATTGCTTTTAAACGAGCAATAGCCATGTCTTGCGATTTACCTAAGACTTCTGGGCTGCGAGCAAAGGGTAGTCTTACCACAAACCGTCCTGTTTTTTCCCTTTGAACTGTTTCATTAAAAAATGCCTCACATTTTTGGTGATCCTTGCTGAAGAGTTTTAAATGCTTTTCTGGTTCTTCTAAGGTCCAAAATTTCTCAATTTGATCATTGAGTTTAGTTTCTTCACAGGTGCAGATGCCACAGATATTATTTTGTTCTCTTTCGTGTGCTACTGATCCAGATACAACCCATCCAAATACAGTATTTTGAAGTATGGGGAGTCCATTACCTAGTTTTATTTGTCCTATGTTGAATAGTTTGAAGAATTTCTCAGCTCATTTTAGCAAGTCTATGCATGCAGGTTGATAAAATTCTGGATCAACTAACTGTACATTGTTAGGAATTTTCCATTTTTGAATATTCAGCGTAGCTTAAGGATGATGTCCTATTATACGAGGTAAAACGTATGCACTCATAGAGGTTTCATACCCAGAGTTCATTGAATTTATTACAACTGTAACCTTTTTACTGGCTTGTTGTTTTTGATTGACAAGACCATGAATGTCCAATTGATCGTCTACTCCAGTAAGGCAGAGTTTTCTTACTAGATTGTCAGGGATCAATGATTGCGCGGCAATTGACATGCTTACCATTAGGAGCTATAATTTTGACTTTTGCAGTACTTAATAACACGTACCCTTCATCAGGTTGCGTGCATCGAGTTGCTAAATTTGCAGATTCCTTCTTCATTGTGGTTTCTGTTGAATTTTATTTACGTGCAGGAGTTATTTCGTCAGGGTGTATCAAGGTATGGTGCTTTTTACCGCACTTTACACAGTTTCTGGCCTTGCAACTGCTGACCGAATGTCCTGCATGTAAGCAGTTGTAACAAAGATTATGTTTTTTTACTAAATCGATTTTATCGTTGAGTTTCTTCAGTTTGAACGCATCGCATCTGTATAAGGGATGGGCTAGTTTACACCCGCAGTACATTTTTACAGCTGTGCCTTAGAGCGTTGCAGGTGATGAGTTTGTTTGTTGTTTACCACTCATGGCTTCCAGAGACTGAGATCTTGTTTCTAAGAAATTGAGTAAACCTTTTAATGGATTTTAATGGATTTAATTCACGCGGAGATGCTACAGATTGTTCATACAGAGTAAGAGTCGATTTATCAAGTTTTTTGGTTAAAATGTATACCAGAATGGGGTCCCAAGTTTCAGTTGAGATACCGAGATGATTTAACCCCATGATGCATTCTGTTGTGACATAATGAAGTAGTTTGATAGCCTGACTTGATTTCTGGTGCGATGCTGGTTGATTTAAGAATCTTTTGAGCAATTCACTAACTAAGAGACGTTTATTGTCGTATCTATTACACAAAATTTTATCTTATAATCTTATAAGAGAAAAAATTATATACCTATATAATAGATGTTTTTTAATCAAATCAATTTATTCACTTTATAATATAACCTCACCATAGGTATAGTCAACAGGTCAATTTTTTCTTTTACAAGTAGGTAAGAACGCACAATATTTTCCACCTTTTTATTTTATTTTTTGACTATTGTGCACTTTAAAAATTATAACACTGATCATGTTTATGCGACGCATCAATTCGCATTAACTCACTTCGTTTTGACTAAATACGGATGTATAAACTAAATTTCAAAACGCATTAACGCTCGACGACGTTTTGAGTTAATACACTATTAAATCCGCATTTAAAATTTCAATTCGCTTTTAAATTGTGCATATACACTTACTTCGTTTTAAGTAATTATTATTACACACGCAGGTGTTCAACGTTTTGAGTGAGAACGAAATGTCGTATTACGCATAAATACCAATCAAAATGTATTATCTCAAAACGATGTTTAAAACGTTTTATCGTTAATACGTTTTAACCTTTGTGCATAAACAAGGTAACTGTTAATTTTTTATATTTTAAAACTTTTATAAACCATATTTTATACTTTGGTGAGTTTCTGTAAAGCGATGGTGATGATCACCTGCAAAGAGAATTTATATACTACAATAGAGGTTTAATTTATCCGCTAAATTCAAATTTTTGAATTTTCGTGTCTGTATGTTTGCCAATTTGGCTTCGAATAAGCTCATGAGATGTTTGACTATACAAGGGTGCAAGAGGAGAGATGTGAAAAGAAGAAACATGTAAAGAAAATTCAAGAAATAAAGAATAATGAAGAACACGCCCATAATTCTTACATTTATCTTATAATGCCGTATTTTGTTGTTGTATACCATATGATATTTTTTAGTTTTGTTTTGATTCTGATCGTATACATAAAAATTTTTATATTGCAAAATGCAATCGAATTTGTATGTGAATTTTGTATGAAAGAAAAATAAATATTTTTAATCTCCTTCTTTTTAAAATATTCTGCTTTTATTTTTATATTGCATTTTATAATTCTTATAAATTAATGATAATTTATTGAATCGAATATTAATTTTGCACATTTTGCTTCTTTCATCATTTTTTTTTTCTTTTTTGTCGAATTTTATGTTTTTTAATTTTTGTAGTATGTTGATAGGTGAAATGATATATGATATGTACTAATAATTTTCAAAACATTTAAATAACAAAGTAAAACAGAAGAAGAAAAAACTTAACTAAAAATATTGTTATAAGTACAAATTTTATTTTGCAATGAACCATTCCCTTAATTGTATTGTTATTTAAAAAGAATGTAGGTCGGTATAAATTTTCAACTTGAAGAAAAATTAATTTTATACAAGCATTTTTTAAATTATAATAGTTTTAACTCATTTCCACATCCACATGAATTAGAGTAATATGTTTGAAAAATTTCTGATAAAAATTAGAAAATTGAAAAAAAAATCTGTAATATTTAGATATGTGTATTAAAAACATACTATAAAAATATATTACAGTATTTTCTGAATAATTTTTTTTTGAAACCCCTTACTTAAATGACAAATTTTTCATATAAATTATTTTACATAGGTATACGTATACATAAAATTTGTAAAATATTTTTAAAGTGAAATATAATAAAAAGAGATATTATTTGTTGCCAAATAAAATTTTTATACCATGTATTTTGAAGCCCAACCAGAATAGCTCGTCATAAAACTGGCAACAACGATTTTCAATATATTCATTCAATGAAAAAGAAGTAGAAAATATACATAACAGTGTAACCTCGATAATTTGAACTAATTTCAAACCGACCTTGTTGAAATTTAAAAATTTAGACTGAAACCAATTTCCACTTTCAACACTACATATTTTAAACAAAAATACCCATTAATTTTCTGATAAAGTTCATTTGCATTATTAAAACAATATTTACAAAATTGATTATGACGATTTTAAAATTAATTTTTTATTGCAAAAATCAGTGATTTAAATTAGGTACAACATATTTAACTTGTATTTATTTCATTCTGTTTTTCATAAAGTGAAATCACAAAAAACCTCTTAACAAAATTACAAAAACTGAAGTTACGGAAACTTAGGTGTTCATTTTTCATTCCATATTGATTATTCATGCCTTTTACACATTTTTCTTCACGATGGTATTTTTGGAAATTCGTCTACCAAAGGCGTAGTGCGGTTTCCTTATCTTTCTTCACTTTTTCAACCAAAATGATTTCTATTTAAATAATAGGTGAAGATACTAACACATATACACAAAAACAAGTTTTTAAAGCCATTAAAAATTCAAATACATTGAAAAATGTGTGTATGAACAATGAATTAGGAAGCTAGAAGGAATACCTGTGTAAAAGCAAAGTTGTATAAGTAGAAGATGCCCAAAGTCCATATATCCTCATGGCACTCAAAATTTTTGATCTGGGGTGTGATATCACACCCCACAACATGTTGCTTATACGTTTGTTTCTAATAGTCATGTTTATATTGATATTCAGTAGCAATTATCAACAATTTTACTTATCGTATCAACATTTTAATCATGAACGAAAGGCAGTAGAAGCGAGAAAGTTTAGAACAGACGCACAAGTAGAGTGCGGTAAAGTACAAATAAATTCTATACACAAATGTTGCTTAGTTTTAATTTTTTTACTATACCTATAGCTATATTAAAATTAAAAACAATAAGTAACAATTATATGAATTGTTGGTATTCTCGCTCAGGCATATTGTAGTAAAAAAATGCCTAAAAATCTATCAGAACAACAATTGATAGAAAATCGATTAGGCTTTAATTTTCCTCCTTAATCCTTAAATTTTTTTATATTCGATTTTCGAAGGTACAGACAAAACAAAAATTCACTAAACTTTTCACACATTTTTCATGTATTAAAACGTTTTGATATTATGTTTTTTTCTTATAGGATTTAAATTTAACCTTGTCCAAAAAGTTTAAAATAAATTTCAAGGAAATTGGTTACGTAGTTTAATTATTATAAATAAAACAAATTGTTAATTTTTCATAAAATTTTATTACTAATTTTTCTCATCACAGGATTTTTTTTTGCATACCTTTAGGATCGAATAAGAATTACACAGATAGTATAAACTCTATAAACGCGATGCAATAAAAAATGTGATTGTAGGGTAGTATGTGTGATGATAAAATAAGTAACGTAAGCAGCATGTAAAACTTATGTTGTTTATTTAGGCTGCACATTGTATTGTATATAAATATACGAAAAAATTTTTATGTAAAATTCAAAAATTTTGAATTATTTTATTTTTTAAATTTTTACATGGAAGGATATGTGACTTTCTAACTTTGAACTATTATATCTCAGGCTGTATTTCATCGATTTGAGTCAAATAAAATGCACTAGGCCAGAAAATAGTTCAAGAATTAAAATGTTTGCTTTTTTCAAGGATCAAGGTATGAACCAAGGAGGGCCCCATTGAGGTGAAAAAAAAGTTGTGTTGTAGGTGTTTTTATTTCGAATGTTTGCTACCGGAAATTATAGATCCCCAAAATAAAATCTGTTTCTTAATTTACCTTTTCATCTAATTGAATTTCCGTTTATATTGCATGAGTATAATTTTTTATATGATATGATATATTCATACAGTCTAGTCTGTTCAAAATAATTGTGTTATCAGTTTTACAAAGTGCATAGCGTTTATTTAAAAATTATTTAGCAAATTAGTCAAAAATTAGGCAACAGCAAAGATTTCATAAAAGAATGAAAACTATTCAACGTAGGTAAAATTGTACGTACTGTGTGGAAAATAATGATTGGCCAGTACCAGACCTGTCTTCTTTCAGCTTCAATAACCGGTTTTTTCTGAAGACAGAAGGCGAGTTGTAGTACATTTTATCCAAAAGTGTGAAGCTGAAAGAAGACAGGTCTGGTACTGGCCATTAAGAAGAAACAATAACAACTTCAGCATAGCATAGCATAACAACAGTATGCTAGCTGTAGCCTGTAGAACAAAAGAAAAGATGTACACATTTTACCATGCAATATGATCGCTACCCAGTTAACCTAGAACGTATTTTTGATATATCAAGTTTGTATTTTTAGAGCACGAGAACAAATTCTGTTGACATTAAGATTAGATAGGTAGAATATATATCATCGATGGTTAACTGGGTTTGAAATTTTTTCAAATCATGTACACCAACACTTAGAAGAAATTTATTTGCTTGTGTTGATGAAGACGCAAATACATTTCAGACTATGTTGTTGTTGTTTTCGAAAAAAATTTTCACTAAATTTGGCTCTTAAGGATCAAAATTTAAAAATCTGTTTCGCTTAAGCACCACAATTACCTTCCACCTATCTATATTCAAAATTTCATGAAAATCGGTTCAAAATTGTAAGCTGTAGGTGGTCACTTTGAAGGCCCAAAATCGCAAAACAGCCTCACTTTGAACCCTTGTATTTTTGAAATAAAGGACTTTTTCAAAACTCTGTTTCGCTTAAGCACCACAATTCCCTTAAACCTGTCTATATTCGAAATTTCATGAAAATCGGTTGAGAAATGTAAGCTGTAGGCGGTCACTTTGCTGGCCATTTCACTAAATTTGGCTTTTAAGGATATTTGAAGAAGAAGAAAAATAAACTACATATTTAAACTAAAATTATTAAAATATTTTTAAAAAAAATTAAACTGAAAAAAAAAAAATAAAGACTAAAAATATTTCATAATCATGAATTGCATATAAAACATTCATACAAATAATTCTTATGGATCAATATTGATCTTCTGTCTTTCTCTATCTTCAAAAAAGTGATATGCATATATAATTTGTATTATTCTTTTTACATATTTTCTTAACTCTTCCTACTAATTCGAAAATAAAAGTCAGCTGATTATTTAAATAAGAAAAGGGAAAATGCAATTTAAAAATAAAAATTTGTAATAATATTATTAAACAAAAATATCTAACTATTTAAACTAAAATTAATAAATTATTTCAAGAAAAATTAATTTGAAATAAAATCATGATAAATCAAAAATAATTCAATTCATTATCACATAAAAAACATTTATATAATAATTAAAATTGATATTGATCAATTCTTCTTCTTTATCTTCTGTCTTTGTCTATGTTCATATAAGCGATATGCATTGGAAAATTGTTGTGGATTATTCTTTTTAACCATTATCTTAATTTTTACATACTTCTGCTGTCTACTTCGAAAACAGCTGATTTATATTAAAAAATTCAAATAGAAACGGAAAAAATTTAAATTTAGTTCGAAAAACTTAAAAGCTATATTGAGTGCTTATTCGAAGCCGAAAATTTATGTATGTTTTTATGTTCTTGATTTTTGAGAGAGCTTGAGATTAAATCTCTATAGTAGTATATATATTCTCTTTGGTGTAGTCTAACATCTCATGAGCTTATTCGAAGCCAAATTGGCAAACATACAGACACGAAAATTCAAAAATTTCGACAGCATTTTTTGTATTGAATTAGTTCCGACTAGATCACAATTTAAAAAGAAAAATGTGCTTTTGCAATTTTTTAATGTAAATTAAATATTTTTATTTATTTTACTGAAATATTTTTCAAAGTCCAACTGAACAAGGCAAAAGAATTTAAAATTTTTATTAATATGTACATAGAAACAAATATGAAATACGCTTTGTTTCATTACTATTATTATTATTTTTTTTCCTATTAAGTTTTGCTTTAATAACATCTTCAATTAATTTGTGGAAATTCGACATCTATATATTCGAACCTCTTCCAAAATTCGCAAAAAGTGAAAACGAAATCCGATTTCAATTTCGCACGATTTAAAAATTGGTGTTCCACATTTCGCACGAATTTATCGAATTCGAAATTGATCAAAATTAACTTTCGAAAACAGGTGACATAATTTAAAGCTGTCAAAACGAAAAATTTTTAAATGTTAATACAGAATTAAAAGTGTTTTAATATTTAATTTGCTTAAACACTATTTATATTATGATCTTGTATATATATTATTAAATGTATAGCCAGGGCCGCTATTCTCGAGATCACTCGTAAAGTTACGCATATCAATCAATCGAATATTCATTCACCATTCGAATATATTACGAGTATGGTGAAAGTTCTAAAGTTCAAAAATGGTTTGTGTATCGGATGATTGAGACGAGGGGGATGAGGATTAATGAATAATGAGAGAAGAAATGTCATTTAAATAAATAATTATTTTGAGAATATCGAAGAGAAATTTGTAAAATTACTCAGATTAAAAAAATGTGTATGGTGGATGAAATTAAACAAAGGATTGTATCAATAATTGTTATTTTAAAATGTTTTTATTAGCTTGGTTTCTTGTCTGTCTGTTCGGTACAAATTTGGAAATTGATTTTTAATTTTTAACCAACTTTTTGATGAGATAGAGACTTGAAACTTTCAACATAGCTCAGAACTGCATGACAATGCAATATTACATCACTAATGAAAGATTTAAGTTTTTACTTTTTATGATATTCGATCCTCAAATTTGGTCTAAAACAAATAAAATATTAATTTTTCTTTACTAAAATTTAATCTAAGCAAACTCTGATTTTCAAGTCAAAAATATTTTAGTATACTTCATTTCCCATTTTTAACAGCCACCTCTGAAAATGTAGTACCACTTGAAAAATTTTTTTTTGTTTATGAATAATATTTTTGAAAGAAAAAATAAACAAACGAATAAAAAATTCTTCAAGTGGTACTACATTTTCGGAGGTGGCTGTTAAAAATGAGAAATGAGAGAGATAATTGTGATTTTAATAAAAAATTATCATTTTTCTTTAATAACTCAATTTCTATTAATTTTATAATATAACAATGTTTGGGAAAAATGTTTATTTAATAAAAATCTACAAATTTATAGAACATTATAATTTAATATTTTTAGTAATTTGGGAGATTCAAGAATAAATTGATTCTCAGTTTTATGTTACTTAATATTTATCACGTTTTTTCTTTGATTTACGTTGCTCATAGATATTTAATATATTTTGTGAAAATAAAGCTGATGATCTTCTCTACATTTCATTAGAACATAATTTTCATGTAACTTTAATCACAACTTAGTTATGATTGATTGAAAGCAATAAGTTGTGATGTCAATTTGGTACTTCCAACACATATAAACAATAAAATAAAATTGAGCATTCAGTCTTGGTACTATAGGAGTCGTTGGTTTCAACAATACTGAAAATTTGTTAATTTTAAATAAGTGTTCAATGACCTATACCAAACGTGTATATATAAAATATATTTATTACAAGAAAAAGGAAAAGAACATTCGGCAAAAATATACCAAAAAAGTATATAATTATTTAAATAGGTAAACAAATTTTACAATTTTAATATATAACTACACACGTTAAATTTATTCAGTTGCAAATGTTTTGAGAGCGACTGTATTTTACATATATGTATATACAAATATATTTGTTTTTTCAAATTAAAAAAACTTTTTTAGTTTTACTTATATTGTTTTTTAATGTAAAATAATATCAATAAAATCGATTGACAAATTTCACATAAGACTAAAAAGCAAAAAATAATTAAAATAAAAAAAAATTTTTAATATAAAACGTTTTTAAAACGGACTCAAAAGTATAAAATAATTTTTCCTAGCCACATACACATTCTCAACCCCATACAGATAATCCTGAAAATTTGTGATTGCGAATTTTCAATAGCTATAAAAATACTTGTAAGATTAAAAACGAAAAACATGGGGCGCAAGATAAAATAGTAAGAAGTGTAAAGAGTTATAGTGCAAGTTAATAGTAAGAAGTGTAAAGAATAGCGCCCCATGTTTTTCGTTTTTAATCTTACAAGTATTTTTATAGCTATTGAAAATTCGCAATCACAAATTTTCAGGATTATCTGTATGGGGTTGAGAATGTGTATGTGGCTAGGAAAAATTATTTTATACTTTTGAGTCCGTTTTAAAAACGTTTTATATTAAAAATTTTTTTTTATTTTAATTATTTTTTGCTTTTTAGTCTTATGTGAAATTTGTCAATCGATTTTATTGATATTATTTTACATTAAAAAACAATATAAGTAAAACTAAAAAAGTTTTTTTAATTTGAAAAAACAAATATATTTGTATATACATATATGTAAAATACAGTCGCTCTCAAAACATTTGCAACTGAATAAATTTAACTATGAGCCTTCTTTTTCTGAAATAAAAACTGAGGGTTAATTTAAGCCTTTTTTGAGTAAAGCAGGGTTAAACACAAAAAATGGGTAAAAATTCAGAAAATTTTGATTTTAAATGACTCTAACTTTTTAACAGTTAGGAAAAGAGGAACAAGTAAGGTATCGTTGAAAAGGGCAAAGGGTCTTCTACATTTTTTCTTAATACAAGCTGACCCTAGAGTGCCCCTGCAAAAAGTTATGGGGTGTTTGGTGGAACAAGTGCGAAAAAACTTTAACGCCCTCTAGCGGCCAAACCGTTGGGATTCCCCCTCCCTTCCAATACGATTTTTTGTTTGTCTCGATGAGCCCTATCTATGGTATCCTGTTGGTGGTGGATAACGGAAACACCCTGTATCTAAGCGCACGGTAGTGCGCGGCCAAGTTCAACATAGGCCGTATGCACACCGTACGTACACTATTAACACGAACTGTTTCGAGCCATTTTTGACCTCTCACAGCTCAGTGTCTATTAAAGCTAAACAGACAAAATTTAAACCACGCAATAGTGTGCTTCGTCCCGCCCGCTGTATCAAATTTCATGTATATAGGTTCAATGCGTCTTGAGATATTGACCCCAAAAAAAGCAAATTTTGGCACTCACTCACTGACCGGTAATCAAAACCTCTAGGGTACTTCTGATGAACCTAGAACCATGAAATTTTACACGTAGGTAGTGTTTAACGCGTAGCGCGTAGGTCAAGGAAAAATTACGAAATCTGTCTAATGTGTGCTGGACAAATAAATATTTCTATAATTGTTACAGTTTTTGTGCATTTTATATAATTTTTCTATCATTCACAACTCTAGATTTAGTTTCCATAGCTTGCTTTAATAAAAATAAAAAATGTCATAATTTTAAAATTAATTTTTTATAGACACATAAAATATATACTAATGTTCTAAAAAATAGCAGCGCTTACTGAAAAATATTTACCACCTTAAAATAATACCTATAATGGCTGTAATTCAACAAAAATAGTTGAAATCCAACCAAAAACATAAATGTGAAAAGCGGCCAAGTTCTTATTCGTTAGCTGTTGGGCCAGCTAAAGTAATGAAATCTGCATTAATGCCAAGTTCGAAGAACCTTTTCACATAAAAAATGTCAATACAGAACGTTTAATAATTATGAACTTGACAGGTTTTTATTCAATGTGCGTGAATATCAATACATTCATATTACTTCTATTTGAAAGAAAACAAATACGGTCAATACGAAATTAAAACTTAAAAACTGTCAAGTACATAATTATTAAACGTTCTGTATTGAAATTTTTTATGTGAAAAAGTTCTTCGAACTTGGCATTAATGCAGATTTCATTACTTTATCTGGCCCAACAGTTAACGAATAATAACTTGGCCGCTTTTCACATTTATATTTTTGGTTGGATATAATATAATCGTAGCGTGTGCGATGTTTGTTATCGTGTAACTTTTGAACGACTTGACCGATTGAAGTCATATTCACACAATGGCCCTTATTGTGATTTTCGTCAAATGATCGAACAGCTGTTTCGATCACTTTTTTACTGACGAAACGCAATTTGTAATACGAAAAATATCAAAAAAAGATGGATATTTCAAAGAAAATGTAACTTTCAATGTTTTAAATGTAATAATAATACTAATTAAATGTGTTTTTATTAATTACTACATACATTAATTATTATTTTAATAGGAAAAATACGGTAATAAGTAGCAATTAGAAGAGCTTGTGAATATCATGAAAATACTGACATAAATTAATTTTTCTCACAGAAATCCCCAAAATGGTTACAAAACAATAAAATACTTGCCTTACTAATAACATTTTTTAAAAGTCGAATTTAACAAATGTCGACTCTAAAAACTGAGTATGCATTGAAGTTTTGTACACGAATACATACTTGAAAAATTAAAATCTTCAACATATTTTGTAAAATAGCATACTCAGTTTTTAAAGTCGACTTTTGTTAAATTCGACTTTAAAAAAATGTTATTAGTAACTTAAAACAATTTATTCAAATATATTCAAATTTTAACAGCTGAAAAATAATTTTAAAAAGAAAATATTTACAATAATTCACGATAATGACGCTTGTAACCAATGTGTATGATGCAACGCTTTTTGGTTCGTTCGATTGAGTTACACAATACCGAAATTAAATTCAATCTATAATTGTTTTGTCAAGATGATGGTTCATAGCTATGCTAGGATCCGATAGGTGGCGCTGTAGTAAAGTTATTTGATATTTACATATTTTGTTAAGTCACACTGCGATGTTCTCATTACAAAGAATTGAATGATTCAATATGTGCCGGCATTTCAATCTAAGTAACCTCAATCAAAAACAATTTAATTGAATGAAAACGTATAATTGTAATAGTAAAGAGTAGTAGGGATATGCCCGTTCTAGATCACGGCTCCGGCTCAGTGACGTCATCAAGTTATCAGTGCGGGATCACGTGGTTTAAGGTTACGTGTTATAAGTGAGGGTTTACAGTGGTTAAGGTTTCGTGCTATCAGTGAGGGGTGACAGGGGCCAAGGTTACGTGTTATCAGTGGGAGTCACACGAGTCAAGATTTTTTTATTATCAGTATGGGCTGGATCACGTGGTTCAAGGTTACGTGTTATCAGTGAGGGGTTACAGGGGTCAAGGTTATGTGTTATCAGTGAGGGATTAAATGAGTCAATATTTTTTTTTCTTATCAGTGTGGGATCATGCGGAGGTTAATATTTTTTTCTTATCATAGAGGAATCATACAGAGGTTCAAATTTTGTTTTTATCAGTGAGAGATCATGCGAGTTGAAATTATGCGGGTTATTATTAAAAAAGCAATTGAAAATTGTTAATACATATTAATGAAATATTAAAAATGAAAGTTAAAAATGTTTATAATTTATGTTAAGACACTACAAGACAAGGACAAGGACGCCACATAAACGAAAGGGCAGAACAACGTCTGTCGGGCCAGCTAGTATAATATATAGTATGAGTATATACATACATACATTATATTAAATAACAATATATTTATTTTAGACAGTATTTACTTAGTACTTATAAGTAGTTACGAGTGCAAATAGGCACTCGTATCTTTACGAATGGTTTTCATTCGAATATTTGCGTATGCGGATCTCAAGAATACACTATACATCAAAACCACTCGTAAATGGTGAGTTTACGTATACTTAAAGTTACGAGTGGTTTCGAGAATAGACTCCCAGGTATTTAGTAAGTATGTACCTACTTTTATTCACTTTATTTTGAAAATTTACTTACATTTTTTATTTTTTTAATTCACACAACGTGAAATCGTAATGTTTTTATTTCCGATTTCAATTCGGCTATCTTTTGCGGAATGTAAAATTTGGAACACCTAATTTTACTTTTTCGAATTGAATTCGCATAATTCTTGCGAAACTGAATTTTGGAACAGGGGCGATTGTAATATTGTGCAAAGCAACACAAACACAAAAAGTATAAAGATATAACAGAGTCAGAGATGCGAAAAGGAAATGAAACAAAACCGTTAACAGGCCCTGTGCGGGCGGAGAAGGAGGTATCACATTTGGCTTTTTTATGAAAAAAAAAAGCTTTCAATAGTTAATTTTGTTTTACGTTATGTTCTGAAGATTGAATGCACACACGCAAGCGAAAACAGCTGTTTTACATTATTTGTGTATTTCTATTCTATATACACAAAAAGCATTGAAATATATTATATATCTTCTCCCTTTTCGAGACTTTTAATGTATATTGCTTTATGATCATTATGAAAAAATAAGAAAAAACAAAACCATTGTAAATGAAACTATACATATTTATATGTTGTTATACATATTATATTTGTATACATTATGCTTAAAACAAATGATTTTAGTTGTTGTGTTTTTTAAAATGTTTTTATTAGCTTGGTTTCTTGTCTGTCTGTTCGGTACAAATTTGGAAATTGATTTTTAATTTTTAACCAACTTTTTGATGAGATAGAGACTTGAAACTTTCAACATAGCTCAGAACTGCATGACAATGCAATATTACATCACTAATGAAAGATTTAAGTTTTTACTTTTTATGATATTCGATCCTCAAATTTGGTCTAAAACAAATAAAATATTAATTTTTCTTTACTAAAATTTAATCTAAGCAAACTCTGATTTTCAAGTCAAAAATATTTTAGTATGCTTCATTTCCCATTTTTAACAGCCACCTCTGAAAATGTAGTACCACTTGAAAAATTTTTTTTTGTTTATGAATAATATTTTTGAAAGAAAAAATAAACAAACGAATAAAAAATTCTTCAAGTGGTACTACATTTTCGGAGGTGGCTGTTAAAAATGAGAAATGAGAGAGATAATTGTGATTTTAATAAAAAATTATCATTTTTCTTTAATAACTCAATTTCTATTAATTTTATAATATAACAATGTTTGGGAAAAATGTTTATTTAATAAAAATCTACAAATTTATAGAACATTATAATTTAATATTTTTAGTAATTTGGGAGATTCAAGAATAAATTGATTCTCAGTTTTATGTTACTTAATATTTATCACGTTTTTTCTTTGATTTACGTTGCTCATAGATATTTAATATATTTTGTGAAAATAAAGCTGATGATCTTCTCTACATTTCATTAGAACATAATTTTCATGTAACTTTAATCACAACTTAGTTATGATTGATTGAAAGCAATAAGTTGTGATGTCAATTTGGTACTTCCAACACATATAAACAATAAAATAAAATTGAGCATTCAGTCTTGGTACTATAGGAGTCGTTGGTTTCAACAATACTGAAAATTTGTTAATTTTAAATAAGTGTTCAATGACCTATACCAAACGTGTATATATAAAATATATTTATTACAAGAAAAAGGAAAAGAACATTCGGCAAAAATATACCAAAAAAGTATATAATTATTTAAATAGGTAAACAAATTTTACAATTTTAATATATAACTACACACGTTAAATTTATTCAGTTGCAAATGTTTTGAGAGCGACTGTATTTTACATATATGTATATACAAATATATTTGTTTTTTCAAATTAAAAAAACTTTTTTAGTTTTACTTATATTGTTTTTTAATGTAAAATAATATCAATAAAATCGATTGACAAATTTCACATAAGACTAAAAAGCAAAAAATAATTAAAATAAAAAAAAATTTTTAATATAAAACGTTTTTAAAACGGACTCAAAAGTATAAAATAATTTTTCCTAGCCACATACACATTCTCAACCCCATACAGATAATCCTGAAAATTTGTGATTGCGAATTTTCAATAGCTATAAAAATACTTGTAAGATTAAAAACGAAAAACATGGGGCGCAAGATAAAATAGTAAGAAGTGTAAAGAGTTATAGTGCAAGTTAATAGTAAGAAGTGTAAAGAATAGCGCTCCATGTTTTTCGTTTTTAATCTTACAAGTATTTTTATAGCTATTGAAAATTCGCAATCACAAATTTTCAGGATTATCTGTATGGGGTTGAGAATGTGTATGTGGCTAGGAAAAATTATTTTATACTTTTGAGTCCGTTTTAAAAACGTTTTATATTAAAAATTTTTTTTTATTTTAATTATTTTATATTAATATTTACATTACCTTCCAAAACTCAAGAATATCAACATGTGAAGATGCATTTGGCTTTGTTAAATACTGTCTTTTGACCATGATGACGTCCACGGTAGTGCTCTTGTTTTTTTCACTTAATCTTTCTTTTAAAAAAGAAAAAAGATTGGATACATTATCTTCTTTACTATTTTGGTCGAGTGAATGTGTTTCATCTTGGCTAATCATCTTGCTTTTGTTTAAAATATGGTCATTTCAAGTTCTAAAAAACTTGAAGTTTGATTGGCATTGTCATTTGAAAGAAATCCGTCTTTTTTAAATCTTGAATCTAGTATAGTAGATATTCGTGTAATAGATCTCAATTCATAAGGAATTAACCTTGCTTTAACTGACTGAAGTATGATAGAGTAAACATCTTTGCCTTCTTCGCTTACTATTTTATTTTCTATTTTGACAAGTGTTTTATATATTCCACATGACCATATGTAATTGGGATAATGAGTGAAACGGTGACATAGTTAAAATTAAAATTAAGTCTTTAAGAGCAGTGATTTCTTCTGCAGTCAAAAGTCAAAAGTGTCGGAGCTTTCTTGAAATTTAATAAAGACCTTGCAAGTACGTCAGAAGTTTCGATTATTCTCCTTACCATACATAAAGTGCTGTTCTAACGTGTTGGTACCTATTGGCAATAGGTACTGCCACTTTGCCACTTTTATAAGAAAATAATTTATCCTTCAAATTTTGAAAAATTCTCTTTTAATTTTCCCCCATTTTGTTACTTCTTCAAAACTAAGCTGCCAAACAATTTTTTCAATTTTATACTTGTAATATGCATAAACCAACAAAATGAAACAAAAGCCTTAGTAGGTAATTATTCTCTATTACCACTTTAGTGAACTAATTCGTAACGGTTACAAAAATGAAAAAAACAAAAAAAGTAAAACTACTAATGTACAACATTTTTATTTTATATAAAATATATAACATTGCTCTATGAGTCTTTTAAATTATCATTATTAGTCTCACTTTATTTAGTTTATATTTTTATCTATAAATTCTCAATAATCACAATATTATCAATAATTGCTTTCAAATTATTTGATTTATTAATTCGAAAAGATAAATAATATATTTTATGAAGAATTTGTAATCTTTTCATAATATTGCTATAATTATCAGAAATATTATCACGCCATTTTTGTAAATTATTTGAAATACAATTTGATATAGTAATTCTAAAATTATTCATACAAGATGGTAATAAATCTTCAACCTATAGGAAATTATAAATCAATGTAGAACTATAATTCATTAAAATTTGCAAATTTATAACATACCTGAAATTGCTGACATATTTCTAGTAATAAACGTAAACGATCTACTGAACTTAAACTTTTTAAAATGAATCGTAATACATTTTGTCTTGATATTTCTAGATTCCTGGGATAAATTTTAGCATCAGCTTCTCTAAAATTTAAACAAAATAAACATTTAACTCAAATTATTGCCACACTATTATAAATTTATTAACCGTTTTCAAAAATTCAAGCTTGCCATAAAATTGACTTGTCAAAGACTACATAAAATCAATTTAGCAATTTAAAGACCATTTTGTGTAAGTAACAATTTAAATAAGATCTATTTTTCTTATCCACTTATGCTACTTTTAATATTTTTATTAAGATCTTAGTTTATCAGCACTTAGTTTACATACAATGAAATTTAAATTAATGAAATATGAACAATTTCCTGCCAAAATTTGGAACATGTTTACTGGCGAAACAAAACTTGAATTTTTTAAAACGGCCATTACGATAGCTTCATATTTAGTTCTGAAATTACTTACCGGTTTTTTGGGATTACTAATAAAGTTGGAAATGATTCCATTGTATACTCCCACGAAAAATCATTGTTTTCACCATCTATTCGGAAAAAATTAATATTTGCTGATTTTAACATTTTCTCAATGTTTATAACCGTTCTTGAAAAGAGATTACATAGAGCACATTGCGATGAATAAAATAATACAACGGTGTTCTAAAATTTACAATACATAAAAAAAATATATTTAAATATTTATATGACAAATTTTTTTTTTTCAAAAAAAAACTCACCTGATTTGACAATTTTATAATTTCTTTCAATTGTTTTGAATTAATTTCTTTACTATAAATTACTTCTCGGGTTGTATCGTTCACAGTTTGATGTTGCAATAATTTCTGTCTGAGATTTCTTAACAGAGAATTATTATGAAACCTTTCTATAAAGTTTGTTATTGATGACATAGAAATTTCACCTTTTAGTTTAAATATTGATTCTTTCTGCATTAAAAAAAAAATTATTATTATTCAGAAATTGATAGTTATGGTAAGTTTCACAACAGGACACATTCGGCCTCTCACATATTTTTAGGTCTCTTGAGTGTTTACAAGATCTCCTGGTCTCCAGACACCATTTTTTGGAAGCCAAAGTCCCTGTCGTACAAACTTACAATTATGAATGTAAAAATGCCCTAGTTTCTTTTCTTTAAAATAAATGCAGCCTCAATTTAGTGATATCAAAGAGAATTACAAAATATTTTTACAAAATTGTAATAAAGTCTTGAAAAATATTTCTAAACAGTGTTTTAAATTTAAAAACCAGGACCTAAAACGGGATGTAAATGCTTATGCTATAAAAAAGAGCCGTATTTTTTTTTATAGTCAAGAGTGTTTCAATTTTATCATTAAAACTTCTACTTTTTATATTCAATAAACGCCATTTTGCTGAAAACTGATAAAAGCTAAATAATTTTGTTGAGAATCACTGAAACATTTTAAACAATCGGTTAAATTCTTTTCGAGATACCTCGATTATTAATTTTTACGTCATATTTTGAAAAAAAAAAAAAATTAATTAATAAAAATGTTAAAAAATACAAAATTTTAATGTTATTAAATATGATGTTCGGGTCTTTTGTTTAGAAGTGTTTTTATACCTGTTTCAAACTGTGTGCTAAACTGTACGGGGTGATAGATCTCGACAAGAAATTTAAATAAAAATTGTATGGCAGAAGGGCACTTTTTTCTAATTCTAATTTTTGCAACACATTGCAAGGCTCTAAGAAGGTCAAATAAGAATAAAAAAGAAAATCTTCGCACCATTTTAAAAATGCCTATTAAGTTGTGCCATCAATTAGTAGAATATCTTGAAAATTTTGTCTATTTCAAATTAGCTTCTATTTTATTACATTATCTTCATCCGTTCAGAAATTTTGAGCCATAATTCAAGAGCAGTGTCTTCAAAATTAGATAAATTTGTATTTTCGTACATGAAATGAATGAATAAAACATACCACGTAATAAAAATAAGCCTCAAATTGAACAGAAATTCGAAAGTAAAATATTAAGAAATTAATTAAATACCTGTTTGTCAACAATAAATACAAATGTTTTTGTTGTATTTTGAAATTGTAAATTTACACCCAATGATTTTATTATATAATTGTATATATCGTTATCTGCCATTACAAATGATAAACTCCTGTTATATTTACATCCAAATCCAGTGAAATTTTTCTTGTAAGAAAAAAAATAATAATTTAAATTAGTTCAAACAATTTTTAAATAATATAAAAATCGAAAAATGTATTAATTGTTTACATTTATTTCCTGGAAGGTGATATTTTTTGAATTATATTCTGTTAATGATAATTTCCAACATTTATAATTCTGAGATTTTATTAGAAGATATGATGGACTTTTAATGTCACGAAGTAGAAATTCATTATGTGAATACCATTGTAGCTTTTTTTTCTCTTCTTCTCTAATATTAGACCATGTATTTACTATGAAGAATGAAGATTGATCAATAATTT
This sequence comes from Bombylius major, assembly GCA_932526495.1. Classification (NCBI taxonomy): domain Eukaryota; kingdom Metazoa; phylum Arthropoda; class Insecta; order Diptera; family Bombyliidae; genus Bombylius; species Bombylius major. Next base: position 24,538,392 of record OW052044.1, on the reverse strand, counting down.
TTCTATTACATGGACAATAATTATAAATATTTGAATTTTTTAGTGCAAATACATTTTCAGTTACATTGCAAATTTGACTAGGTTCAAAATATTGCTTTCGTTGACGATTTTCTATTAACTGAAGACATTTCAATTTTAAATTTAAATTTTGTCTCAAACTTTCTGAAAAGATACAAATCTTCTGTTTTGAAAAAAATATATATATATTTTTTTTTGTTTTTTTGTTTGTTTTTATTTTTTAATATTTTACCTTCTCTTAAAAATTTAACAAATCTAATATTTGCAGAAGTTCTGTTTAATCTACAATCATTATATGTAAAAGCTACTTCTCGCAACTATAAAATGAAAAATAAATTTTGAATAAAGTAAAAATAAAAATTTTGAAAATGGTTCATTATTAAATTAAAAAAACAAAACCAATTACCATGTAGTAAGCATCATCATAGTCTCTTCCATAATGTTTTGGATAAAACATAAAAAGTACTGGTTTTTTTTTCAAACGTTGTGATAAATTCCATGATTTCTTTCCTGATATTTCTACCCATATATGCTCAAACTCAAGATTTTTTTTTACCCAATTACTAATACCATCAATTGACCATAAATCATTATCATAAATCTAAAATTAATCAGCATACATATTATTTTTTTCAAATTTTTAGTGTTTTACGTAAAAAAAATTGTCCTACCAAAGTAGCATTCATTAAATGCATTTCAATTGTTGGATTTGATGAAGTTCTATTAAACTTTTTTATGGTTTCTCCAGTTACAACAGCAAATTCAATTTCATTCAATGTATTATATTCAAGACTTTTAATAGACATTTGAAAAAATATTTGGTATTTTTCAGAAACAAATGGATGTTGTGTTGAAGGAAAAAATCCCACTAAAGTTGCAAAATTATCGAATTTCGCCTTCAATAAATCTTTCTTAGTTTCAATTCTTTGTAAAGGATTTAATAATTTATCAATAAATGTTGCAACTGATTTTAAATTCCAAAGTCCATTATATTGAACAGCCAAACCTTTTGGATAATATGCCATTAAAATTGGCCAGGAATCAACCTGAATTTATATTTGAAAAAAAAAAAAATAAAAAAATAAAAAATAATATTTATAAATGATATCGATTATTTTAATAGCCATTTAGTTCTAGAATTTATTGTGAACTGAGTATTCTCAATTGTAAAATTTACTGTTTTATTATTCAATTGACTCTAGAACTAAAAATTATTTTCTAACATACTCTTGGATATTGTATTTTACATTCTCCTCCTGGTTGCCAACAATTTACTGCTGCAAAATATACCTGTATAAAAAATTTCAAAAAATGTTACAATAATTTCCATTTTCCACTTACTTCATCAGAAAATTCTTTCGCTAAAATTTCAATTGTCTTCTTGGCATAATATGATTCTGCACACCATGGAGCATAAAAAAAGACTAAAGAAAGTTCAGATGATGCAACTTGTGTTTGAATAACACCTAACTGTCCGTCTGGGTATTCTTGAATCATTGAACTTTTATCAAACAAATATGATGGTGATGGAGGTCTTGCAAATTTCTGAGTTCTAGAAAAGCAATATTAATAATAATATATGTATTTATTATAATAAAGCTATAATATTAATTATATTGTAGTAGCTAAGAACAGAAAAAACGACATTCGACTCGACTGGGAATCGAACCACAGTCCTCTATCTTGCCGGGATAGTGCGCTTACCAATGCGCCACCGAATGTCATGCCGTTCACTGCTCTTATTTACTACTTCTAAACATTGATATTCAAATCTCCTACAATATATTTATAATATTTTATAAACCTATTTTGAAACGTCGCATATGTTGTTAAAAAGAATGCCAAAAAACATATTAATTCTCTAGCATATTGGGACATTGTTTTCCACGACCAAAATTCCTCTTGTTCTTGTACTTCTGTGGAATTAGCAATTGTTGATTGTGAATTTCTATCTTCTGCATCTGATAACTGTTCAGACATCATCCAAACAAATTAGATGAAACTTCTAATACAGTTGTCTCTTACTTTTCAATATTCATGAATATTATGCTGAATTTTTTTTAAATACCTATTACCTTGAAAAAGTAAATAAATAAACACAATAATTTAATTATCTCCTTCGTAAGATTTGTTTAAAAACTAATAAGATATAATAGAAATAAATACTCATTAGTAGTCTATCATAAAAACAGTTAAATAAAGAAAAGATTTTTTAAATTTAATAAATTAGTAATTCATATAAATTTAAAAATTTATTAATATGATGATATGAAAATGTGGATGAAACCAAATAATGTACAGTGTTATCGAGAACATATATTTTATTTAGTTTACGTGTGGTGAATGGTGATATGTACGTGTTTTTATGATGCCACTACGTGGAAATAATCATACTTTCTCTACTTACAATTGTCGTTTCTTTGCCAAAAATTAAATTTTTAATACACGTTAAAAGAACTTGTAAGTAAAATTTATACTTTAATTTTTAAAACAAAATAATATTACCAAAATAACTATATTTATATTTCAACAAGTAAAAAAAAAACAAATTAATTTAATTTGATTTTAACCACACATTGTCCTGATTCTGATTTCTTTTCTGACTTGAATTCCACTGAAAAAACAATTTTGACAATTGAAAAATCCCAATTCTCAATTCTCACTCATTTTAACAGTTTATACGGTGAAAAAATAATACGGATTTTGGATTAAATTGGGAGTAGCGTAGAAACGGTAAAATTGGGATTAAAAAAGTACATGCAAACGTTGATATTTTTATACACATTATGGTATATACATATTATTCTTCTTCCACATAAAAAAAAAGAAGAAGAACATGACAGCTTCATTTTCACCATAAAAATTAGAATCCGCCATATTGCATTTTACCTCACACATGCATATAAAAAAATTGGGATTAAACCATAGTGTAAGGTAGTGTTTTAACTACGAACAAGAACTGATAAGATCTCAAATAAATGCGCAATTTCTGCACTAATGCACATGTATCTGAGTTAAAAATAGATAGCAAGAAAAATCATGATGAGGAACTGAAAAAGAAGATTCGTTAAAGTTGTATTAGTGATGAGAAATATATAGGGTAAAGCACCTGAGTTGCGTCGAGTAATATAAATAAAAGACTTTTTCGTAATTTGTAAATTTAGTTAGTTTTTATTAACTTATAAAAATCATTGAAATACATTTTTCCATCTCCATCTTTTTTTTCTCCACATATAATGCACCTAATAAAGTGACGACCCATATTTTAAAAAAAAAAAAAAAATAAAATATTGTATTTTTTAAAACTATTTATTTCTTTTAAATTAATTTTATTAAATTTTATTTCTTTTTAATTAATTTTATTAAATTTTATTTCTTTATAATTAAGTAAAGTTTTTGGTTTTTTTCCCTTTATCTTTAAAAAATAAATGCACTTGGTTTTCTATTTATAGTCTTATTAATTGTTTTCGTACACTAGTTTATTTTATGAAAATAATCACAATAATAATATTTTATAATATTATCATTTACGCACTAAATATTATTTTAATACACTTTATATTATTTTTTTTAAAAATCACTTAGAAAAACTAACTTTAATATATCACAACAGAACTGATATTGATAAGGTAATCATATATATCATACCGTATACTTTGCTTTTTACCTACAAAATTTGGCGCGATCTAAAAATTCTAATAAAATTAGAAGCCACGTGCTAGTGATGAGCAATTTTTCTAGTAAATGAACAAACACATGTTAAAGTGATGAGCACGTGTTTACTTGCGTGTAGAAAATAAACCTATACAAGTAAAAAATGTTTGTAAGATAACAAAAAAGGTTGGGCTTAGTTTTTTCTTGTCTTTTTCAGTCTTATGCATGTTTTTCATTTATAAGAAAAAACAAAGGGGATATTTCATTCTCGCTTGAAGAGATTTTGTTTTTTTTTTAATTTAATTTTTTTTTTAGTGATAATAGTATATATTTGTACTCTTTTTTTGTTTGCGTCCTTTTTCATATACCGTTACCCGAAAGTTATTCCTCTTTATTAGTATCTACCAAAACCCTCTACAATAAAAGCCTGGCTGTGACAGCTGTCACTAACACAATCAAACACGATAAAAGTGTCAATTTTTTCAAAACAATACTGCTGGTAGTACAAATAGTGATGTAAAGAAAATGTGTTTTAGTTAAATATTTTTGGTTTATTAAAAAAAATATGGTTTATAAAAGTTTTAAAATATAATAAATTAACAGTGTTATAATTTTTAAAGTGCAGAATAGTCACAAAATTAAATAAAAAGGTGAAAAATATTGTGCCTTCTTACCTACTTTTAAGAGAAAAAATTAAAGTATGGTGAGGTTATATGTATTATTTATATGTAATAAAGTGAATAAATTGATTTGATTTAATAAAATTTAATTTATAATAATTCTGATACATATACCTATGTATTTATATAAATAATTAAAGTTTAAAGAATAATAATATAAACTTTTTTCTTCTATACCTACATATATATGTACCTATTGACATGTGGACTAATGACTACATTACCTATGGTGAAGTTATAATATATGTAATAAAGTGAATAAATTTATTTGATTTAATAAAATTTAATTTATTAGTTATCACAAATTAAGTGTCTATTTGCCTTCATTACACAATAAAGATTATGTACCCAATTATTTACTTTTTCATAGACTTTTTTTTGTATAGATTTTTGTGATTATGTTATGATGTGAGAAATTGATTTGATTCATAATATTTTAACAATTAATATAAACTTATAAATAAAATTTTATTAAATTAAATCAATTTATTCTGTATTTCCTTCACTTTATTTATTTTTTTTCATATATTTGTGTTTACATTTCATTTTAGACGATGTCTGGTTTGGAAAATGGTTCCTTCAACCACCAAATAATGAAGTGATAATTAGAATAATCCAATAGGTATGGTATGATTCAAAGTGTGATAACAGTGAGGTCATCTGTTTAATGATGAATTTTTATTGAATATTTTTTAGATATGGACAAATTTATATATATGGTAATCATACATAGTTCGCCCACTTCTCAGGAAGATAAGAAAGACAAATAATTTATCTTTACCAATTTTGAAAAATGAATATAAGACAGTGTTTTTTGTTTTGAATATCTTTTTCTAGGGGTCATTTACATTTGCGATTTATTCCTAAAGTTTTCTGTTGTGAAGATTATTTATGACATTTTCAAAATATTCATGAAAGAAATTCACTTTCTAGTAAAAAAAGTAGTGTAACAAAATTCAAGTTTATATAGTGAACTTTTTCTATCATAGAACTATCATGAATATTTTACTACCTATTTAACTATATTTCACGAAATATTTGATGTAATGTAAACGCACACGACATTTTCTTCGCGACAGTTTTTTATATAAATTATAAATTTATTCACAGAATAATAAAAAAATAATAAAATGAAACTGAGAGGAATATTTTCACGACAGAAAACTTCAGGAATAAATCGCAAATGTAAATGACCCCTTAGCTTGCTGAAAAATTGTTGATTTCGTCCTGGAGTTGGTGAGACAACAGTTGGTTGGGAATACATTTGATAGTAAATTAACAACAAAAATTTGTAGTTTTTATAAAATTTTATTGATAAAAAAAACAAAAATGTATTTATTTATATGTAAATAATAACGTATACAATTCAAATCAAAACAATTCATTTGTAATAAAAAAATAAAAAAACATGTAATATATTTCATATTAATAACGAAAACAAAAATGTTTGATGTATAAATCCAGTAATGTTTAAATCCTGTACCATCCTGTATCATCTTAAATTTCCTCATTGAAGTGGCTCGCAAAAAAAGATAAATACATATAAAGCAAGAAATTAAAAATTTTTAGGGAACTTGAAAACTGAAACCTTTGCAGAATTTTTAATTGTTGAATTATAATTTGATTTGCAACCGGGTACACAACAACAAGAAGGCATTTTAAATATCTCGAAAACTTATATACAAGTTTAAAAAGTAAATAATAGTAAAAAATTAATAAATACAATAAAAAAAATCATACAATTGATTTATTTTTTTATCTACTTGCCTGCAGTGAGTTATCCCATAGAACATGTGGTTATTTGGTAGATAGCGATACTTCTTTTTTCATTAGCACTAAAAATAGAATGATAAAGTTTATATTATATATTATTCTGCACTGTTCTAAATTTTCATATAAATATATAAAGGTGTCACAATTAATAAAAATTATAAACTAAATTTGACTAAATCAAATCAATTTATTCATTTATAATATAACCTCAAATACTTAGTCATTTACAACATTTTCTCTTACCTTCTTGCACAATATTTCCCAGCTTTTTGTGTTCCTTTTTTATGTGGTGCACTCTAAAAATATAAAAATTGTTTATTTATTATGTTTTCAAATTTTTTTTCAAATATTTTATTTAAAAAACCAAAAATATTTACCTAAATCATTTCTTCCTCACACCTATTTCAGTACTCAATCTAAGAAATCAACTAAAATGTCAAAACAAAACATGGCACTTCTAACTAATACATACACAACACCAGTAGGAGGCTTTTATTGTAGAGGGTTTTGGTATCTACTCTTTGATTAAACCAAAACCATCTACATATAGAAGCCGCGCTATGGATGTCTGCACTAACACAATCAAACACGATAAAAGTGTTGAAACGTCAAAAGATTCAATGCTGGTAGTACAAATAGTGATGTAAAGAAAATGTGTTTTAGTTAAATATTTTTGGCTTTTTAAATAAAATATGGTTTATAAAAGTTTTAAAATATAATAAATTAACAGTGTTATAATTTTTAAAGTGCACAATAGTCAAAAAGTTAAATAAAAAGGTGAAAAATATTGTGCCTTCTTACCTACTTTTAAGAGAATAAATTGAAGTATGGTGAGGTTATATGTATTATTTATATGTAATAAAGTGAATAAATTGATTTGATTTAATAAAATTTAATTTATAATAATTAAAGTTTAAAGAATAATAATATAAACTTTTTTCTTCTATACCTATATGTATATTGACATGTGACTAATGACTACATTACCTATTGTGATGTTATATTATAAAAGTGAATAAATTGAAACGAACTGTAAACACAAATATATGAAAAAAATAAATAAAGTGAACGAAATACAGAACAAATTGATTTAATTTAATAAAATTTTATTTATAAGTTTGTATTTATTGTTAAATTATTGAATCAAATCAATTTCTCACATCATAACATAATCACAAAAATTTATATAAAAAAAGACTATGAAAAAGTAAATAATTGGGTACATAATCTTTATTGTGTAATGAAGGCAAATAGACACTTAATTTGTGATAACTAATAAATTAAATTCTATTAAATCAAATCAATTTATTCACTTTATTACATATAAATAATATAACCTCACCATAGATAGGTATGTAGTATGTAGTCATACTTTAATTTTTTCTCTTACAAGTAGGTAAAAACGCACAATATTTTTAACTTTTTTATTTCATTTTTTGACTATTGTGCGCTTTAAAAATTATAACACTGTTAATTTATTATATTTTAAAACTTTTATAAACCATATTTTATTTAAAAAACCAAAAATATTCAACTAAAACACTATTTCTTTACACTAATATTCCACCACTCTTATTAAGAAACCATAAGAAACTAAAATGTCAAAACAAAACATGGCACACTTCTTACTAATCCATACAAAAATCCAGTAGGAGGCTTTTATTGTAGAGGGTTTTGGATTAAACCAAAAACCATATAACTACAAAGATAAACAATTGCCATATATCCTTATGTCACCATTAATTTTTACTTCTACACCTGATATCAGGTGGCTACAGGTTTACTGAATGTTATCAACATTTTATGCTTATGCAACAATTTTAAAATCCAGAGCAAACCAAAAATACGTTGATGTTGCTAAACATTATATGTACCCAATAATGTGTCTGTTTACCAAATATAAATAATGGTTGTTGCTACGGCAACATAAATTACGATTTATACTTTTGAATTTATTTTCATTTTGAATAAATAATTATTTAAATAAAAAAGAATTTTTAATACTAAAATATTTTTGACTTGAACATCAGAGTTTGCTTAGATTAAATTTTAATGAATAAACATTATAGTATTTCTAAAACTAGCATTAGATATTCTATAATGTAAAAGAAAATGAAATAACGTGCCTATTGATTCTGATCTCCTGATTCATTACGAATAAAATTTTCATATTTCTCAATGAAGATGAAAAATATTAAAATATATTTTTAAAATTTGAAAAATAAAATGTATTTTGTATATAGTACATGTATATACGAGTATGTCTCATACATATATAGTATTTAGAGGTATAAGAAAAATAATATTTCATATTAAAAAAAAAAATTTTTTTTAAAGCAAATAGGTATGTATTTTTATTTAAAATGAAAATAAATTCAAAAGTATAAATCGTAATTTATGTTGCCGTAGCAACAACCATTATTTATATTTGGTAAACAGACACATTATTGGGTGCATATAATGTTTAGCAACATCAACGTATTTTTGGTTTGCTCTGGATTTTAAAATTGTTGCATAAGCATAAAATGTTGATAACATTCAGTAAACATGTAGCCACCTGATATCAGGTGTAGAAGTAAAAATTAATGGTGACATGAGGATATATGGCAATTGTTTATCTTTGTAGTTATATGATTTTTGATTAAACCCAATTAAATTGGGCTTAAGCCAAAATCCGAATTATCGAGTTTATACCACAAAAAATTGGGAGTAAACCAATATCCGTATTAAAACCGAATCAGGCATAAACTCGTACATTGTCATTCCATATTTCATCGCCGCATTCACCAATCACATTACAAGGTTCCATTTGTAGAGTAGAGAGTGCGACAGCAACATCAGCAGCGAAGCGAAAGTGGTTAGCAAATACGCTAACAAAAAGTATAAAGATATAACAGAGATGCGAAAAGGAAATGAAACAAAACCGGTTTGCCCTGTGCGGGCAGAGAAGGAGGTATCACATTTGGCTTTTTTATGAAAATGAAAAAGCTTTCAATAGTTAATTTTGTTTTACGTTATGTTCTGAAAGATTGAATGCACACACGCAAGCGAAAACAGCTGTTTTACATTATTTGTGTATTTCTATTCTATATACACAAAAAGCATTGAAATATATTATATATCTTCTCCCTTTTCGAGATTTTTAATGTATATTGCTTTATGATCATTGGGGTAAAATAGATTTGGACTGCTGATACCGTCGCAAACGAGTTTCTAACCGGTTTTAACAACTCCTGAAAATACACTTGATGGTGGCACGACCAAGTTGTAAAGAGTATAAGTGTATTACAACCGTCAGCCAAAATTATTTTAGACTATTCTTATTATACGAAGTAGAAAAAAAATTGTTACAACTAGCGCATTACAACCAATGTATTTTCACCCATTGATCATTATGAAAAAATAAGAAAAAACAAAATCATTGTATATGAAACTATACATATATGGGTTATACCAACGACTCCTATAGTACTACAAAGTCATAATGCTCAATTTTATTTTGTTGTTTATATGTGTTGGAAGTACCAAATTAACATCACAACTTATTGCTTTCAATCAATCATAACTAAGTTGTGATTAAAGTTACATGAAAATTATGTTCAAATGAAATGTAGAGAAGATCCTTGGCTTTATTTTTACCGAATATATTAAATATCTATGAGCAACGTAAATCAAAGAAAAAACGTGATAAATATTTAGTAACATAAAACTGAAAATCAATTTTTCCTTAAATCTTCCAAATTACTAAAAATATCAAATTATAATTTTCTACAAATTTGTAGATTTTTAATAAATAAACATTTTTCCCAAACATTGTTATATCATAAAATTAATAGAAATTAAGTTATTAAAGAAAAATGATATTTTTTTATTAAAATCACAATTATCTCTCTCATTTCTCATTTTTAACAGTCACCTCTGAAAATGTGGTACCACTTGAAGAATTTTTTTATTCATTTGTTTATTTTTTCTTTCAAAAATATTGGGAGCTATTCTGTAGGTTTCTGCTAATTTGACATTCTGCTAACTCTCATACAAAATTTTGACAGCTGGTAAAAAAACCTGCTAAGACAAAAATTGGTATTCTGGTACCAAAAATTAACAGAAAAATCTGCTAATTTTTCGTTAACTTAGCAGGTCATATTTTCGATTTCGTTATCGTTTAAGTTTTCTGCTAACTTCTGTCATTTTTAAGTTTTAGTACAGAAATAGTGAATTTAATAGAATGTATGATTTTTTAAATGCAATTACATAAACATATAAATTAAATAGAATAAATACGAAATACCTAGCTTATGATTATCATTATTTTTCATTTTTATTTAAAAATGTATTTGTGTATTTATAAAATGTAAACAACAAATAGTGTATAAACATTAGTGGTTATAACAACTTCTGTAAACAGGTTTACCTACATGCTTTTACACCGAATCAAATTAAATCTATACTTAACACGATCAATTTGAACTAGAATGGAGTGTATTATCTTCGTGATAAAATTATTTTAGTAATTCTTAGTATACAGAGCTGGGAAAAAATTATACCAACATTCTAAAAACGAACGCAAAAAAACTGGTTCAACTACATAGTGTAGAAAGGCAAAAAATTTCTTTAAAGTGACATTTGTTAGCAGATTTCGAATCTCTGTTGACAGCTTCATTAAGATTTCGAAAAACATTAGTGACCAGAATACGAATTTTTAAGAATCTGCTAACATCATAATCTGCTAACTTTTTTAGCAGAAAAATTCGCTAACTAAAGAATTTCTGTAGAATAGCCACCATTATTCATAAACAAACAAAAAATTTTCAAGTGGTACTACATTTTCAGAGGTGGCTGTTAAAAATGAGAAATGAGAGAGATAATTGTGATTTTAATAAAAAAATATCATTTTTCTTTAATAACTTAATTTCTATTAATTTTATGATATAACAATGTTTGGGAAAAATGTTTATTTAATAAAAATCCACAAATTTGTAGAACATTATAATTTGATATTTTTAGTAATTTGGGAGATTTAAGGAAAAATTGATTTTCAGTTTTATGTTACTAAATATTTATCACGTTTTTTCTTTGATTTACGTTGCTCATAGATATTTAATATATTCGGTAAAAATAAAGCCAAGGATCTTCTCTACATTTCATTTGAACATAATTTTCATGTAACTTCAATCACAACTTAGTTATAATTGATTAAAAACAATAAAATGTAATGTTAATTTGGTACTTCCAACACATATAAACAACAAAATAAAATTGAGCATTATGACTTGGTACTATAGGAGTCGTTGGTTATACATATTCTTATGTATACATTATGCTTAGAACAAATAGGTGTTGTGTTTTTTTTTAATAGTTCTGTGTCTTTTTTTGCAGCTGAATGAAATAAATGATATTTGTTGTTGGTATTTTTTTGGCTTGATTTTTTCTTTGCTTTTAAGTTATTTTTCTTTTTTCAAGCATTTTTTATTTTTGTTTAAAAATATTACATTTTGTTTCTAAAAATTGATAAGAGGGAGTTTTATATTTGGCGCCGTATAACTTACGCCCTGTTGCAGTGATCTTTTTGGTGTCTTAGGGAGTTTTGTAGAAAATAAAAAGCAGAATATTGTGCAGAAATTTTAAGTCAATGCCTTTACAAGGTCCCGAGATATTTACTTTTTTTACGAAAACCATCAAATATAGAATGAAGTGTTAATTTAAATGTTTTTATATTTCTTGTCTTGTTTTAAAACTTATGTTGAAAACAAACAAAAAATACAAGAAAAGCGTAAAGGATAATTTTAAAAATGCCCCTTCAAAATTATCTTTTTATATTATCAAATTTTACTGACCAACGAAAAATATTATAATTATAAATTCATTTAATAATTCCATAAAATTAAATATCAATGTAAAACAGATTTGTAGAGGTAGGTCAAGAATAAGATCGAAATAAGCAAACAAAAATAAAAAATGCTTGAAAAAAGAAAAAACATAAAAGCAAAGAAAAAATCAAGCCAAAAAATACCAACAACAAATATCATTTTTTCCAGCTGCAAAAAATGACACAGAACTTTAAAGAAAAAAAACACAACAACTAAAATCATTTGTTTTAAGCATAATGTATACATATAATATGTATAACAACATATAAATATGTATAGTTTCATTTACAATGGTTTTGTTTTTTCTTATATTTCATATTTTAACAGTTTATACGGTGAAAAAATAATACGGATTTTGGATTAAATTGGGAGTAGCGTAGAAACGGTAAAATTGGGATTAAAAAAGTATATGCAAACGTTGATATTTTTATACACTTATATAGTATACATATTATTCTTCTTCCACATAAAAAAAAGAAAAAGAACGTGACAGCTTCACTTTCACCATAAAAATTAGAATCCGCCATATTGCATTTTACCTCACACATACATATAAAAAAATTGGGATTAAACCGAAATAAATTGGGCTTAAGCCAAAATCCGAATTATCGAGTTTATACGACAAAAAATTGGGAGTAAACCAAAATCCGTATTAAATTCGGAGCAGGCATAAACACGTAGATTGATCATAAAGCAATTTACAAACACAGTCATCAATCCCCATTCATTCTATTCAATTCGAAAGAGCTTCAGACTAGAGCTTTCTCAGACCAGTTTTTGAGCTTTCTCAGATAAATTTTTATAAAAATGTAAAAATTATGAATTTCATACGTTCCTCGTGAAGGAATCTCTTTTATATTTCAATCCTCTTTGCGCTAATCTAATCAGTACTTTGCGCTTAAACCTCGCAGCAACCAAAAAGTATATAAAATCATTAGAGATTCCAGTTTACATTTTTTTTGAAATTATAAAATTTTAGTTTTCCAAGCAATAATAGATGGCGCAACCAGGTAATTCCAATGGTAAAGCTCATTTTTGAATTTAAAATTTTGATTTTTTCGTTGATTTCGAAATTCGATAATTTTGTATAATGTTGCAATTTTGTTTACATTACCCATACGATCATTATTATGTTATGTTATGAGTATGCATATATGTATATTTTTTACAACTGTATAAATGTTTTTTATGTGATTGATAATGACTTGAATTATTTTTTGTTTATAATTTTTTTTCAGTTTAATTTTTCTTAAAATAATTTACTAATACATATTAGTTTAAATAGTTAGATAGTTTTTGTTTAATAATTCTATTACAGATTTTTATTTTTAAATAGTATTTTTCTTTTTCTTCTTCTTTTAATATCCTAAAGCATATCAGCTGACTTTTATTTTTGAATTAGTAGGAGGAATTAAGAAAATATGTAAAAAGAATAATACAAATTATAAATGCATTTCACTTTTTTGAAGATAGAGAAAGACAGAAGACAAAGAAGAAGAAGAAGAATTGACCAATATCAATATCAATTATAAATATAATATGAATGTTTTATGTAATAATGATAAACATACTTTTATTGTTTTTTTTCTTCTTACAGTTCAATATTTTTTGAAAATATTTTATCAATTTAGTTTAAATAGTTTAGAAAGTTTTTGTTTAATAAAATAAAACTATTACAGATTTATCCTTCAAAAATTTCACTTCTTCTTTTTCTTTAAATATCCTAATGCATATCAGCTGACTTTTGTTTATTTTCAAAGAAGATAAGAAAAGTAGGAAGGATTAAGAAAATGTGTAAAAAGAAAAATACAAATTAAAAATGCATATCACTTTTCTGCATAGACAAAGACAGAAGAAATATTTGTTCAATGATCAATATGGAATGAAATATGAATTATATTTGAGATACAGTATTAGATCGGTAATTTGAACCTCTATATTTTCAACACCTAAATTTCTGTAATTTCGGTTTCTGTATTTTTGTAAAGAGGTTTTTTTGTGATTTTACTTTATGAAATAGCATGAAATAAAACCAAGTTAAATATGTTGTACCTAATTTCAATCACTGATTTTTGCAATAAAAAATTAATTTTAAAATCGTCATAATCAATTTCGTAATTATTGTTTTAATAATACAAATGAATTTTATTACAGAATTATGGGGTGTTTTTGTTTAAAGTAGTGTTGAAAGTGTAAACTGGTTTCTATATAAATTTTTAAATTTTAACAAGGTCGGTTTGAAATTAGTTCAAATTATTGAGATTATACTGTTATTTATATTTATTGAATGGATATAATATTGAAAATCATATTTGTAAAATTTAATTTTTCTTCAATCAATAGTTGAAAATTTTTACCTACCTACATTCTTTTTAACCCTAGGATTGCCTGATCGTATACAAACGTATACACGCGGACTTTGACCCTTGATAAAAATACGATCCCTTTGAGCTAGGACCTAGAAACTATTTTTATACTAAAACATTTATCAAAGTGTTCTTTTTAGTATTGTTCTTTACAGTATTTTTTTAGTTTTTTTAGTTTTCAAGATAAAGTGCATAATAACATGAAAAACGTGAATGTTCCATACATTCTTGTACATTCATAAACGCAAACATCTATTGTTGGCTTTGAAGTTCTATATCTCAGCATCCTCTGAACCAAAAACTAATATTTTTGGATTAAAATATTTGCTGAAGTATTCCTTAAAAGCTGTCTTATACAGTAATTCTGTAAGTGCCACTGTTTTCAACCAAAAGGACAAAATACGCGAAAACCATTAAGAAGTTCAACATTTTCAACTTTATTTTCCATTTTATCTCGGAAACTAGAAAAAATATGAAACTGTAGTAGCAACAACATTAAAGATTTAATAAAGATTTTAATATAAAAATAATAGTTTTTGGTCCATGCGATGCTGAGATACAGCTCTTTGAAAAAAAAATTTTAAAATTTCCATATAAAATGTATGGTATACATTTGTATACTCACGGCCAAATTTGTGACATTCTTGATCAGGCAATCCTAGGGTTAAATAACAATACAATTGAGGGAAAAGTTAACTGCAAAATAAAATTTGTAGGTACATATGTACCTACTAATATAACAACATTTTTAGTTAAGTTTTTCTTCTTCTTCTGGTTCACATTTGTTTTAAATATTTTAAAAATTATTAGTACATATGTACTTACATATTATACATACTTATATTTCCGAATATGTATATACCTACATATTTTTCAAAAGTTATAAAAATAATTGATCTATTAGTTAAACTCATAATACCCACATAATATGATAATAAAAAAATTTCCTAAACTTAAGTTGAATTACATACATTATGTAGGTATATGTACTACAAAAAATTAAAATAAATTCTTCTTTTCAGAATGAAAATAAGTTTAAAAAAAACATGAAATTTGACAACAACAAAAATCATAAAAAGGAGTAAAATTTATATCCGATTTAATAAATTTATCATTATTTTATAAAAATTAAAAAAATGATTTAGAAGCAGAATATCTTAAAAAATATGAAAATTAAAATTTTTTTTTTCATTTTATACATACTTTACATATTACAAGACACATTAGTATCATAATCAACAATCATTATTCTCAAATCTCAATTGTATTGTATTGTTTTTGTTTTTCGAAACAAAATATAAATATCCAAAAATGTATACAATCAGAATCAAAACAAAATTTAAAAAAATCATATGGTATACAAAAACAATTAATACAATAATAATGTGTGTGAATGAAATAGAAAATAAAATAAAAATGGTAGATTTCGACGATATTTACGAAAATTCGAAATACATATTTAAAAAACTTTGTACTTGTACAATTGTACTTGCAGAGCTTGAAGAACTCAAGAGCTTTACTATTGGAAAATAACGATCAAATTTTGTTGATTGTTTAAGAAATTTGAAATGTAACAGTCAAGTAACGGAAAAATTGATTGTCTAATTATATATGGTCTTTGCAGCAACAGAATTTTTTGAATCAAATTCTAAAAATGCTGTTGCTGCTAACAAGATGGCTACATTACAAAATTAATTTTCTGTTTCATTCCTCAAGTTGGTAACATTGTCTAATAACTGCCAACTACTGTTTGAGCCAGAATACATTGAGCCAAAATACATTGGTTGTAATCAGTGTTGCCACGGCCAAAAATTTTTCCCCTCCAAATTTTTGTGAATAAATCTCCAAAATTAGGAAAAAACCTCCAACGTTGAAAAAAAAGTATATTGGACTGAGTTTAGTAATAAAACTTGAAGTAAATTCCACTGAGTGTGAATAGTATCAACAAGATGAGGAAACTGCGATAATAAGGTTGATATTGATAACTCAGATTCGGCCAGAATTCTTTCAAATTGTTAGTCAAATCAAATCTTAATTTAAACTGTTCTAGTAGTTCTATATATAAGAAGTGGATCCTAGTTTTGACTTTAATTATGTCTGGCTCTGTTATAAGGTTTTTGTTTTTCAAATTCGAAAGATAATTATCACATTTTGAACCACTAAATATGTATATCGTTTTCCAACACATAATTGTTTTTATTGTATAGATCAACACTTTTGAATTCGGAGATTAATATTGTCATTTATATCGTTATTCGTTATTCCATTTTAAATTCTTATGTGAGATCTAGAAACACAATAGCAACAGTAACAGCATTGCAAATGCTGCTCAGATTGAACCTAGCAAGTAGCAGCAACAGCGTTTGATTAATTTTAATTTTTCGCTTCACTGTTGGTAATTGAATATATGTGCAAAGAATTGTAAAAGGAAGTGCGAAAAACCTCCAAATAAAAATAAAACCCTCCAACCCTCCAAGAAGAAAAAAAAAACCTCCAATTTTGGAGGGAAACCTCCACCTGTGGCAACGCTGGTTGTAATGCGCTAGTTGTAACAATTTTTTTCCTACTTGGTATAATAAGAATAGTCTAAAATAATTTTAGCTGACGGTTGTAATACACTCACGCTCGTTACAACTTGGTCGTGCCACCATCAAGTGTATTTTCAGGAGTTGTTAAAACCGGTTATAAACTCGTTTGCGACGGTCTCAGCAGTCCAAGTCTACGTTCACTGGTTGAGTGTTAAATTGAAACAATTCAAGTGGGACATTTTACAATACAAAATAAAATGGAAAAAAAAATTAATAAACGAGGTTTAAAATTAAAACAACCCATTACAGCATCATATATGTAATATCTTAGATAAACAATGAATTAAAATTGTGGATTTCTTTGAAATAGAAATGTTTATTGTCCCTACATATCATGGTACACACCACCCTCCCCGCCCGAGGACGTTTATTATAGTTTTTACGATTTCTACTTTCTAGTTATATTCAAACTTATTTGTTATCTATGTGTACACCTTGATTATAGCCCTAGCAAATATATTTTTTAGGGGGACATCTTCGATCCGCTTGCAATTAAGCAAATTGCGACTAGCAAATATGGCGGATTTGCGATTGCTAATTGCGATTACAAAAAATCACATCCACGATTGTAATCGCAAGTGAGCCATTTTTACTTTGTAAGCACTTTTGCTGAATAAGTTTTTATATACATAACCTATAATTTTCTATTATATTACGTTAAAAGTTCGTCTTTTTTATTCAATTTTTTTAAATTTTCAAATTTTAAATCATAACCGAAATAATTTTGTTCATCATGAATTTTTTTTTTCAATTTTAATAATTTCTACAGTCTCATCAAATTTATAAATTCATATACAATGGTCTCACTAACCAATTCTATCTATTAAAAAAGAAAAATATTCAAGTTATATTGATAACATAAGTATGTATTTGGGTTTGAGTTTATACTTATTTAGAAGAAATTTGAGGTTATGTGCTTTGTTAACTGAGTTTGCGACACCAACTTTGCGATCGCAAATTTTGACGGTTAACTTGCTTAATTGCGAGAGCAATAACAATCGAGGATACCAATTCTATCATTTCAGCTAGCGAGTCTTACTTGCTTGCTTGCTAGCCGATCGAAGATGTCCCCCTTAATTGCTATTATACCTTGAACCAAAAAAGTTGAGGAATCATATTATACTAGAAAACTATGCGCAGAAGAAAAGATACTTACACACATGCATTTTTGTTGTTGTAAATTCTAAGAAACAGATTTCTTAGGTATACATCGAAAGCAATCGAGTATGAAGCAGTGTTATTCCTCTACGCGTAGATTTTAATTGTCTACGCCATGAGGTAGACAACAGCGTATACAATTGAAAATCCGTAGACAATGTCGACAACGACGTCGACTATGTCGACAATGACGTCGACTATGTCAACAATAACGGTGACTACGTCAACAATTGTGTTTTTTTTATTTCTGTCAAAAAATCAAGTGCAGTTACATTATTATGTTACAATACAACAGACTACAGGTACAACGTCTAGTGAATTTTTCAATATACTTATTTGTAAAATAAATAGATAAATAAAGACAAGATGCCAGGGCGCCCAAAAAATAAATGTTTTGAAGAATTAGGCTTTGATTTAAGCAAAATCAATAATAAATATGTAGCAATTTGCAGATTGTGTAAGAGAAATTTGCAAAATATGCTAGCAATCGTCTTAGAGGTCACAGGTTAGTAGAAATTTCATTTAAATATAATTATATTTATAATTATATTACAGTAAATTTTAATCAATTTTCAATCATTTTTAAAACCTAATTCTTCTATTGTCTACAGTCTACACGTAGACAATAACGAGTAGACAACTAATAATTGTTGACACGCAATTGTCTACACGTAAACAATAGCGTAGTCTACATACATGAAGTAGATTACACGGAACAACACTGGTATGAAGCGAGTATCCTATCAAAGATAATTAATAAGAAGTAGATATTCCAGAACAGAAAAGCTGTTGAAAAATAAATTTTTAGTTCTAAATCTGTTCATAGAGCGGACAGACAAGAAGGAATCGCTTAGAACATTAGATTTAAAAATACGTTATGACCGTTTTTGCAATAAAAAAAAATTTAACATACACAAAAATCCTCAAAACTGTAATTAGACAATTTTATATGGAAAATGAGGACGGAGTAAATGTGCATGACATCATCATACAATTTTTTTGTTGATGTTGTACTATATGAAAATTTATAATTAATATAAACAAAAACAACACACATATAAAAAAATAATTGTTGTTTTTATTTTTCATTTTTCAAGTACCCAACCGAATTTACAATGTTTTTATAATACCGTATTTGAATTTTGTTGTTGCTTCGTACCTAAATACAAAATTTATTGTAAACTTGAAGTCACTGTTTTTTTCTCATTTTTGTATTTTTCCTATTTAGCATATACAAGTATGTATTTTTGTATATGCAGATTGTAGTTTATACAGTAGCGGAAAAAACGCATGACTCAAATAATTTTCATTTTTCTAAAAATAATTTAGTTATTAAGCTGTATTACAGAATCATGTATGGTTTTTCTTTTCTTATAGAAAATACCTTAAAAAAACACACATACTTAGTTAAAAAACAAACCATCATCCATCCCCACCAAAAGTTAAAGATAGTATCGAGAAAAGTTTTTAGAAATTATTAGTTAGGCGACTTTCATGATCGCTACTGTATATTATAATGCACGTACATTATAATGTTAACACTTTGCAAGCATTAGCGATTTTCTAATTTTCTAATAATGACTGTGATCATCTCCCGGCTGCAAGGTTTTAATAAAATTTTATAGGTATGTACACCCAAGTTAAATAGATAAATGTTGTCTATTTATCTTGGGTACACCTAATTGATCAAAATTTGTAGAGTCCAACATATCTAACTACCTCACATTATGTAACATTTTGAAATATAAATATGGGTAAATAAAATGTATTTAAATGTGTATTGTAATGTTGTTAATTAGGTAGGTACTTGAATTGAAAACAAAATATCTTAATTCCCTTTTTCATTTAAAAATATATAGTTACACGCATTTGTGTTATATATATTATATAAATATAGGTATACACAAAGTTATACTGGAAACTGGTTTGATTTGGTTATACACAAAAAAAAAAAAATAACAAGAGCATGAGCAAAAACCATATAAATACCATATAGACAGACCAAAATGAAAATTTCTTGAAAAAAAATATTTTTCTCCCTGCAGATGGCCAGCCAAGGAGGCTCTGATAGAAAGAATAATTTTTGTATGAATCGAAATCAACAGTATGAGTGTTTGAGTGTATAAACATATACAATAATAATAACGTGGCTTTTTAGAGCCAATATGGAAATTGCGTATACAGAAAAAAAAAAAAACAGATCGCAAAAACGAAAAACGTACAGAAACAATATGTATAAGCGCATATATAAATTATGAGTCAATTCATTCAAAAACTATATAGGTATACAACTTGTCTGTTAAAATAATGATCATTAAATAATATGACATATAGATATATATTATACTGTAGTATATACAGAATAGATAATGTACATATGTACATATTTCATAGGATTTTGCAATTATATCCTATAATTACACATATATTGCTGGTATGGTTTTTTTCTTTTCTTTTTTTTTTTGTCCACATGCATATATTATAGTTATGTAGGTATGTATACCTATTTGATACAGCAAACAGCGTATTTAAAGCTGAAATAAATGGTTATTGTTGTTGTTTTTTTTTTTGGTTTGATTTTTCTGTTTCTTGTTGTTATTGTACTTTTGCTACAATGAATATGCTCGCGTAAATAAATATTTTTTGAAATAAGAATTTTATTTCAAATTACAGTGTCCGCTCAATAATTTTTCCCTTCCTATTTTCAATTTTTGGTTTTTTCAACACCCAAATTTCAATAGGTACTTTGAAGGTTTTTCGATGATTTTTATTTTATAAAATAGAATAAAGTTTAAATAAGCTAAACATGTAGGTACTGCCTAATTTAAATCACAGATTTTTGTAGAAATAATTCATTATATAATTATCATAATCGGTTTTTATAATAACAAAAACTAATTTTATTACAAAACTATTTATTGTTTTTTCAAAAATAGCGTTGAAAGTTGCAAATTGGTTTCTATCCAATAATTTCAACTATTTTAAAATTTAAACAAGGCCTATTTTAATCAGTCCAAATTATCGAGCTCATACTGTATGTATGTGTAATTTTTGCTTCTTTTCTTTCAAATGAATATTAACATTAAAATACAAGTGCAAGTGAACAATTCGTTCTATTTCAAATTTTAAACCCTCGAATCAATTTTAAGTAACAAAATGTAACATTTTTTGATTCTTTAGAAAAGAATGTTCCTGTGAAGCTAGGAAGTTGAAATTTGGCCAGAATATTCTTTGAACGGTCTTATATTGCATGAACTTTGAAAGGTTGAATTTTTTTCTAAAGAATTAAAAAATGTTACATTTTGTTACTTAAAATTGATTCGAGGGTATAAAATTTAAAATAGAACGAAGTGTTAACTTGCACTTGGTACTGTTAAAAATTATAGAACAAGAAAAAAATGCTAACGCAAAACCAAAGGTCGATTCTCTGTAAAATTATACCAAAATTTTCACTTGCTTCAGTAAAAATGTTGAAAAGAATAGCTAAATATGAAAAAATTCTTTGTTTTTATAGGCAGCTGACCTGATATCGGCATTGATTTTTAGTATAATATTACATACAATATACATTTTTTTTTTTTTAATTACTTCAAAATGTCTTCTGCGTTGCCTGAAATGTCCTCATAGATTTTAATTGCTTATTGTAAAAGATCAATTATATGAGTTTTCTATAAAATACTTTTTTAAAGGACATGTGTTACAATAAAACTATAAATGAGACAATTATTAAATACTTAACAATTCACAGAATTCTTAAAGAAAATATTAAGAATGTATTAACAAGGTTGTGTACGAGTCTTCTGCGTTGCCGCCTTCATTTCAGATAAATTTAAAACATAAGGTCAGAATAATAGAAATGCGCTATATAGTTTTAAAAGTGAGGTATAGAAAAATGTACAAGTATTAAGTCTTTACACTTTTATTATGCAACAATTTTTTAATAAAATTCCTCACAAAGTGTCTTCGATGTTAACAGAGAATCGACCTGAAACAAAAATACACACATGCTTAAGAAAATAATATCACACGTACAGTATATGGTTTAATAAATACATATATTGTAATGTAAAAACACAAACACAAAAATTTTAGTTCTATGTCCAACCACTTGGGGACAAGGAGAAATCGCTAAAATGATAAAAGTTATGCTGATTTGAAATGTAACTGTCAGTAACGGACAAGTGGGCTGTCTTTATGATGTAATTATATAGTCATTGGCATGAGCGAAGCGAATGGATAATAAAAAAAATCACTCGATCATTTTTTTTAAGTTTGAATTTCAAAACGTTAGTTCTATTTTTGCTCGCCAGATAGGACAGACAAGAAGGTTTCGTTTAGGAGCCTTTAATGAAATAGAGTGAAAATACAAATGTACTACGCGAAATATCTATTGTGTAAATCTATAATCATTGATCCTATACCCACATAAAACAGCCGAGTATTGACAGTGTTGTGAGCTTGAAATGGGAAATTTTAGAATAAAAAGGCAAATTGGAGCTAACTTCATACGAAAAAAACGTCAAATGTGTAGGAATGTGAATGTAATGAAAAGAAGAAGAAGACTAAAATTTAAAAAAATCGTTATAATTAACATTAATATAATTAAATATCAATTATAATAATAATAATTATTAATATAATGATAATAAATTAAAAAAGTAATAAAATTATTATAAGTTCATTTAAAATTTCAATTTCACACCAATTCCAACCATATAATATACGTACGATACCCGTGTTATATGTGTCACCTATGCGAGTATTGTCAATACCCGGGTATTTATACCCGGATATTCATACCCACCATTTACCCGATATCTGTCAGTACTATAAGACATGCGCGAAAAAACCTCAACTTTTTTGGTTTTACTTATTTAAGTTTTACCCTGGATGATTTTTCTAAAAGATATTCAATTTTTTTAATTTTTGAAAATTGCGTCATATTTTCAATTTGAGAATATGTTTGTCGTATATTCATTGGTTTCACCACCCATAATCCAAAGTGTTGAGAATTTATTTGCTAATGATGTTGTATGTGAGTTATACGCCGTCCAGACAAGACTTTTTTAATATGTCTCAAATAGACCGCTTATGTCTTGCAGACATAAATGGCAAGACATCGATGTCAAGACTTATGTCTTTGCTACGATGTCTTGCAGACATGAGCAAGCAAAATAGAGGTTTCATATGTTTTGTGCAAATGTATCAGATATATCAGACTTTCATCGAGAGAAAAAATTGCAAATGTGAATTTTTTAATAAATTTAAATTAATTTTTAAATTTACAAAGTTATTTGGACAAAATTTCACAAAAATATATTTCAAAAATTTTACACTTTATATTCACTTATTTGAAATGGCAAGACATGAAAAATATGGCAAGACATGAACAATGTCCTGACATAAGTCTTGACATAAAAAAGTCTCGTCTGGACTCTGTATTAGATAGAAGATAGAGTTCACTAAGCATCACGCCTTTTTCAAAGTTAAGTATATGGTTTTTGCAGGAATATGGGATATGTTCCACTACAGTAAAGACACAATTTTCGACTAATTAACGGAAATATGACGGACGACAGTGAAAATTATTTAAATCTGTAAGAAGAGAAAATCTCGACAAGACTTGTACCAAGCAAAAACGATAATCGAGACTTATCGTTTTCAACATCGTTCACCCACACCTATGGAATTCAAATTTGAATTTAAATCTTGTATAAAGAACATACATATACAGGGTGTTTCCGTTATCTCCGACCAAAAAGATACCTAGATAGGGCTCATCGAGACAAACAAAAAATCGTATTGGAGGGGAGAGGACAATCTCAACCGTTTGGCAGCTAGAGGGCGTTGAAAATTGTTTGCATTTACTCCACAAAACACCCCATAACATTTTGCAGGGGCACCCTAGCGTCACTTTGCATCAAGAGAAAATATAGAGAACCCTTTGTCCTCTCCAACGATGCTTTAATGGTTTCTCTATTCGTAACGTTTAAAAAGATATACGCCCTCAAAATCAAAATTTTGTGAATTTTTACACATTTTTTGTGTTTAACCCTGTCTTTCTCAAAAAAAACTTAAATTAACCCCAATTTGTTATTGCGAAAAATTGAAGCTCAATCGATTCTGCATCGATTTGTTATCTACATTTTTTCAAAAAATGCATGTTCCGAGGTATTTGGATTTGAAAATTAACACTTCTAGCTCCTATTTTCAATTTACACTGCAATAAAAATACGTGTCCAATAATCTAATGAATTTCAGACTTATTTTTTAGTGCTTCGATTTGTTATCTTCTTTTATTTCGAAAAATAAATAAATTTTGAGATATTGAGTAAGACTTTTTGAAAAAACTGAACGTGTCTCACTTTTTAACAGTTGAGAATAGAGGATCCAGTCAGGTATCGTTAAAAAAGACAAAGGGTCCTCTATATTTTTCCTCCACACAAAGTGGCCCTTTAGTGCCCCTATAAAAAGTTATAGGGCATACCGTGAAATAAAAGCAAAAAAACTTCAACGCCCTCTAGCGGCCAAACGGTTGAGATTGCCCCACCCCTCCCATACGATTTTTTATTTGTCCTGAGAGCCCTATCTATGGTATCATTTTGGTCTATGATAACGGAAAAACCCTGTATAATTAATTAGGAATGTTATTTGTAACATTTTACACATTTACATTAAACCAAAAAATATGTAGTAAGAAGAACTCTTATGGCCAGTTCCACAGTCAAAGTTTAAACGGAGTTTAACTCTTAAACTAAGTTTAAGCACTTTTTTCAGTTTCACAGTGAACGCTTAAGTGTTAAACTGAGTTTAACTTAATCCATACGAATTGAGAGTTTAAACTCTATTTGAGGTTTAAGTAAAAGTCAAAAATAAAATAAAAAAACAACTGCCATCTATCTATCTGTTTTGTCCCTAAATTTATTATAAATTGAAATTTATATGAAAAAATTTAAAATGTCACAATAATTGCCACTGCCATCTAGCGGCTATACAATGACATCTACAAGTTTCTCAGGTTTCAACCTAAATTCATTCACAATGATAGGTTTAACTGTCTTTAGTTAAATTTAGGGACAAAACAGATAGATAGATGGCAGTTGTTTTTTTATTTTATTTTTGACTTTTACTTAAACCTCAAATAGAGTTTAAACTCTCAATTCGTACGGATTAAGTTAAACTCAGTTTAACACTTAAGCGTTCACTGTGAAACTGAAAAAAGTGCTTAAACTTAGTTTAAGAGTTAAACTCCGTTTAAACTTTGACTGTGGAACTGGCCATTAGAAAAACATTGATTTCTTATTTATTTGATTTGATAATTCTATTTTTTCTGACTCATTAGGTATACCTACTATACCTATATATAACTCCTCCTCCGTTAGAATAAGAATTCTCCTGAATTCTTTCAATTACAATGTTTGCTTTGGTTAATGTTTTTCTTTTTAAACAAAATACAATAATTATACTTATAATACATACTTACATATTACTATTACTATTGTTATATTAATACCATATGTTATGTTTTGATATAATTGCAATTCCTTAATCTTTTCTATATTTTTAAAATTACTTGTTACTATCTTTTCAAAAGTTATTGGTTTATGTAATGTTAGATTTACATCGTTAGGAAGAATATATTTTTCTTGAATTACCGTTTTAGTATTATAGAAGGTTTCTTTAAAAATTTTTAGTTTGCAATTATAAAAGTTTATTATATAATTGTTTCTTAGTATTAAATTTCTCTCATCACAATTATTGCTATTCATTACAACAATTGTTTCATCATCTATTTTTTCAATTTTGGATTCATTATTAAATCTTAATTTACATTGATGTTTTATTGTACAATGTTTACTCAACTTTAAATCTCTTAATAACGTTTCTTTTTGATAATTGTATGTTTGATTATTAATTTCAATAATGAATTCATTATCTTCGTCTATTTCTAGATAATT
The DNA here is from genome assembly GCA_932526495.1 of Bombylius major. Lineage (NCBI taxonomy): Eukaryota > Metazoa > Arthropoda > Insecta > Diptera > Bombyliidae > Bombylius > Bombylius major. The sequence goes on along the minus strand of OW052044.1, from coordinate 24,512,330 downwards.
TGTATTTGGTAATGGTATAATTAATTTTAGATCTGTTTTTATATAATTCTGTGGTATTTTTATAGATAATGGGCCTTACATTTTTTAGTTTTAAAACTAAAATAGTTTCGACTTGGAAATCAAAGTGTGCTTTGAAACTCTATACAAAATATTTTAAGTTAATATTTTATTTCTTCATTTTATAAAGAATTTGAAAGCATACTCTGATTCTCAAGCCGAAACTATTTTAGTTTTAAAACTAAAAAATGTTTATTAGTAAGGCCCAATATATATATATAACTTAATTAATTTTAGCTTATAAAAATCTATGTTAAACATTTCAATTTCTTCTAATGTTAATATGCTTGGATGTATGATATTATTTTTAGCTGATGCTATATTATCTTGGATCTGATTTATTTTATTTTCTAGATATCTTAGTTTAGAAATTTGATCTAAGTACAAAGTATGACTTTTAATTTTTTTATATTGATTTTCTGATTTATTATATGTGTCTAAAATTTTAATTCTGTCTTTTTCTATTGCTTCTTTTAACATTGTTATTGTGTTACTGAAATGATTATTTATTCTTATTTGTTTATTTATTGTTGTTATAACATTATGATTATTATTATCTACTATTCTTAAATGCTCAAATATATTATTTCTATCTATATCATCCATAGTTCCAAAAAGCCATTTTTGTGTTCTTCCTATGATATTGATAAGACCTCTTTTTTCTCTGTTATTAACTTTAGGAGTTTTTGATTTTATTTTCGCTTTTATTATATTGATTTCTGCATTTATTTATTCTTTGTTGTCTATATCTAGATGTCCTATATTTAACTCTGGTTTTGTAACAACTTGTAAAATTTCTTCAGGATTAATCACATGTAAAATTGTATTAGTTTGAGTAACTATTTCTACTGTTCTAATTTTCATTTTTAAAAAACCGAATTCTTCATGTATTTGATTTATTTGTAATATCGCTGTTGTTGGAGTGATTAACATTAGTAATAATATTATTTTTACCTGTAAATTTATTAGATCTTTTAATATTTATTTGATGAACATTTTTTAATGGTTTAATTTTATATCTAGTTTCTTCTTTATGTCTTAACCTCTTATAATTTTTTATTGGGCCTAATTCCCTATTTTCTATATAGTCTTCCCTATTCTGATTTAATTTATTTATAATCTTGTTTTTTTTGTCATCTACTACTTTGTTTAATGTTTTTTCATTTATTTCTTCTCTTGCTTTTTTTGGTGTTGTTTTTATTGTGGAATGGTATCTTTCATTATAATTTCCGATTGCTATTTGTATTTTCATTTCAGTTGATAATTCCTTATTATCGATTCCGGTTACTTTTTCTAATAAAGTAGAATGTAATCTTTCTATGTCTGAATTACCAGTATGACTATTTGGTTTTGTCCAATGTACCTCAACATTATTTTCTTTTAACAAAAATATAATTTGCTCAGACTTGAATTCATTGTCCATTATTTTTTTTTTTGACTTTCCGAATTTCGCGAAATGATTTATTAATATAGATTGTTTACTTCTCCAATTTCTATCAATTATTGGATATACTGCTGCAAATTTAGTTAATTTGTCAATAATGGTTACAAACGTTTGTTTTGTTATGTGGAATATGTCTAAATGAATTATTTCATTTTTCGTTTTTGGGGTTTCTGTTACATGGAATTTCGATTTTATTGGATTTCGGTCATATTTGATTTCTTGACATCACAGTTATTAATTATTAATTGAATATGTTCGTGTAATTTTGGATAATAAATTGCATTTTTTAAACTATAATATGTTTCATTTATTCCACTATGCATAGATTCTTTTATATGATATACAGAGATTTGTTTGTGTAATTCTTCTTCACTGTCTACTTCTTTAGCTCTTATTGTACATTTAACAAATTTTATTTTATTTTCACTTGAATAAAGTTCTATAATAATTTGTTGTACTATATTAAATTCGTGATCAGTTACTTCTGAAAATATTCCTATTCTACCTATTTTTATAAATTTCTTTAATGTATCTTTTATTTGGTTGTTTGTATTTAGTGGATTTATATAAATAATTTACTTCAACTTCTTGGATTGGACTGTATGTGAGTATTAATTGGGTTTTATACTTATTAACAATTTCTTCTTTTATTGGAATGTGGTCTAATAATTGTTCGTCTACTGAATGTCTTGTTTCTGATAACTCCATGTTTGATTCTGCATAATTTTTTTCATTTATTTTAGGTGTATTATCTAATCTACTTAAAAAGTCGGCTACTTTATTTTCTTTCCCTTGTAAATATTCTATTTCGTAATTATATTCCTGTAATTTTAGTAACCATCTTTGGTTTCTTTGAGAGAATTCTTTGCCTTGATATTTATTATTTAAATATTTAATTGGGACATGGTCAGTTATAATTTTAAATTTATTTCCATATAAATATGGCCTAAAATAATTAACAGAATATACTATCGCTAAAAATTCCTTATCAGTAACACTATAATTTTTCTCATGACTGTTTAAGGTTCTTGATACATAACAAACTGGATGTCCTTGTTGGGATAGCACTGCTCCTATTGCAAAATCACTTGCATCTGTTGTTATTGTAAAAGGTTTTTCATATTCGGGATATTTTAATATTGGATGAGCAGATATTAGGGTTTTCAAATTGTCAAATGCTGCTATGTATAGTGGATCTTTCTCATTAATTTTTACATCTTTTTTTAAATATTTAATCATAGGATACGCTATTTTTGCATAATCTTTAATGAATTTCCTGTAATATCCTGTCATTCCTAAGAAACCTTTCAATTGTTTTTCTGTTCTAGGCCAAGATAAATTTTCTATATCTTTTATTTTGTTAGGATTAGGTTTTATTCCATCTTTAGTTAATATGTGCCCTAAAAACTCTGTTTCATGCTTCATAAAACTACATTTATCTACTTGTATTTTCAAGTTATGTTCTTGTAGTTTTTTAAATATTTTTTCTAAAGAATTAATATGCTCTTCTAGGGTTGTAGAGAAAATCAAAATATCATCTAGATAGACTACACAAATCTGATTAATATATTCTCTTAGAATATTATTCGTTAATCTCTGGAATGTTGCTGAGTAGTATGAATATGTACCTTCTGGACCATGGAGCAGGAGCAAAAATGACGTCATCACTGTTATCAGTGCGGGTCACGTGGTTCAAGGTTGTGTGTTATCAGTGAGGGGCGCGGGGGGGGTCAAGGTTGCGTGTTATGAGCGAGGGGTTACAGGGGTCAAGGCTAGTGAGGGGTCACATGGGTCAAGATTTTTTTTCTGTTCAGTGATGGATCATGCGGGGGTTAAGATTTTTTTTATCAGTGAGGGTTAAAATTATGGGCGTTATCATTGAAAAAGCAATGGGAAATTTTTGGTACAGTTCTGATTCACGTGTGCTTAATCAGTGCTAAGCATGTTGAGACATGTTTGTTCACGTTTCATATTGTTTATGTTGTGTTATTGTTTTTTACTTTTTTCCGAATAATTATATTGAGAGTAGAGACATGTTTGTTCAAGTTTAAAGTTTTTCGAATGTGCGTTATTAGTTTAAAAAAAGTTTGGGGATAAGATATTCATACTATAAATGAAGACAATTTCTTCAAGCGGCATCAGTTCATCGTGAAATTTCAAAGTGATTATTTGATTTTATTTTAAAGTTTAAAGTCTTAAAAAAGGATATTACAATTTATTCAGTTTCAAAGTGTTTAATTAATTTTCTGTTAAATTTGAAGTTGTGTTTAAGGATCTTAAAAAAGGATATTAAAATTTATTCAGTTTCAAAGTGTTTAATTAATTTTCTGTTAAATTTGAAGTTGTGTTTAAGGATCTTAAAAAAGGATATTAAAACTTATTCAGTTTCAAATTGTTTATTAAAATAAAAACAATAATTTACATAGACTACAAATTGAAGAGTTTTATATGTGAAATTTGTGGAAATGGATTTTCAAGTAAGTATAACTTGAAAAGACATGTCCAGTCAGCTCATGGTAACCACGAAATTCGTAGCATTTGCAAGAAGAGCTTTACACGCAAAGAAAATCTACTAACGCATATGAGAACCCAGCATAAGGTGTCTTCAGTTGATGCTATTTCTTATGATATTAGCAATCAGCCTTCATCATCACAAAACAAAATTTTATGCCAAACATGTAATAAAGAAATTTTAAGTAAGGTCTGGAGTTATCATCTGAGAACAAATTTACATAAAATAAAAGCGGCTGAACCAGTTAATGATCAATTGAAGGTAGTAAAAACCAGTTTTGAAGAACGAATTGAAACGCTCATTTATGAAAACAAGGATGAAGGAATTTTGGATCCTCTCAACTTTCTAAAGACAGAAAAAGATCTTATTATAAACACATTAAATGAACAACTGATAAAACACTCATCTTTAAAATTCAACATAGAACTTTTTGCAGAATATATGAAAGTAACAAAAGAAAATGATGATAACGATGAAATAACAACTTCAGTTAAATCATTTCAATCAAAAATGATAATCGTTAGGAATGAAACTGAGTTATCGTCTGCATACGAAGTTATGATTGATAAAATTCATACAAAAACGCAAGAGTTTCAAGAACGAGATAGTGGTTGGACTCTTATAAGAATAATCCATCTTGAAATCAACATTAATCAGTACAGACCAATAAGAGGTTCTCAGTATTTACCATTACCAACAACAATTGCACGTAAACATGCTTGTATCAATGTGAAAAATACGGACGAGTACTGCTTTAAATGGGCAATAATTTCAGCTCTAGATCCTGTTGAAATTCATTCTGATAGAGTTTCATCATATAATGTAGAAAATATTGTTGCAAGTACAATTCTTCTGCAAAACAATATGATATTAGAATTTGATGATCTTGAATTTCCACTGAAGGTGACGGACATAACAAAGTTTGAAGACCTAAATCCTGAAATTAGTATAAACGTATACGGTTGTGAAGAAATGCAATTTAATACATGTAAAATAGTAGGACCGTATTACTGTACAAAAAATGAGAAGAAACTACATATTAATTTACTGTTGATTCAAGATGGAGAAAAGAGTCATTATGTGTGGATCAAGAACATATCAAGATTAATAAAATCTCAAATAACACAACATCGTAGAAAGATATTTCTATGCAATGGATGCTTACAACATTTTTATACCGAAGAGGCGTACAATATACATAAAAATGAATGCAGTAAGATTGTTACACTTATGCCATCACCAGAAAAAAATGAATTGAAATTTGAGAAATACGAACGTCAATTAGAGGTCCCATTTGTTATATACGCAGACTTTGAATGCATTTTACAAGGATTAAATACGTGTATTCCAAATCCAGATATTTCATCAACAACAAATATACAACAACACGTTCCTTGTGCATTCTCTTATTATATCAAATGTTCTTATGATGATAGCTTAAGTAAATTAAAAGTGTATAAAGGAAAGGACTCACCAGCAAAATTTGTACAATCCCTGGTTGAAGATGTATTAGATATTCATAATAATGTTATTATGAATCCAAAGGCTATGGAACCACTCACAGCTTTTGAAGAAAGGAGACAATGTAGTAGTAAGATTTGTCATATATGTAAGAAATATTTAGGTAATATAAGAGTAGCAGACCATTGTCATTCAACAGGAAAGTACAGGGGTCCAGCGCATAATGAATGTAATTTGCGGTATCAAGTCCCAAAGTTTTTCCCAATTTTCTTTCATAATTTTTCTGGTTATGACTGTCACTTATTTGTTAAAGAATTAGCAAATATTGATGGTGATATAAATTTGATACCATTAAATAAAGAACTGTATGTGTCACTTTCAAAACGAATTTTCGTTAATGAAACTGATACAATTGAACTTAGATTTTTAGATTCCGCAAGATTTATGCAGTCTAGTCTAGATTCATTAGTAGGAAATTTATCCCCGGAAGATTTGAAAACAGTTAAATCTTTATATCCAGAAGAAGAAAATTTCAAATTACTAACACGTAAAGGAGTATTTCCATACGAATACATTAATTCTTTTGAACGTCTAGATGAAACGTGTTTACCTTCACAAAAACATTTCGATAGCAAATTAACAAATAGTAAATGTTCTGATAAAGATTACATTCATGCTAAGAAAGTTTGGGAAAAATTTGATTGTAAAAACATTTGGGATTATTTAGAGTTATATTTAAAAACAGATGTATTGCTTTTAACAGATGTATTCGAAAATTTCAGAAAAGTTTGTAGAAATATTTATACGCTGGATCCCTGTCAGTATTATACAACTCCGGGGTTATCATGGGACGCGATGTTAAAATATACTGAAATAAATCTTGAACTATTCACCGACATAAATATGTATAATTTTATTAAAAAAGGTATCCGTGGTGGAATTACTCAATGTTCGCATAGACATTCTACAGCGAATAACAAGTATATGAGTAATTTCGATGAAAATAAACCATCTTCATATTTAATGTATGTTGATGCAAATAATTTATACGGTTGGGCTATGTCACAACCTTTACCATATTCTGATTTTCAATGGGTAGAAAACGTTGAAGATATAAATATTCTTAATATTACAGATAACTCAAATACGGGTTATATTTTAGAAGTAGATTTAGAGTATCCTGAATCTCTTCATGATTTACATAATGATTTGCCGTTTTGTGCACAAAATAAAAAAAGTCCGGGGTCAAAATTCAACAAATTAATTACAGATTTGACAGTAAAAAGAAATTATATAACTCACTATAGAAATCTTCAGCAATGTTTAAAACACGGTTTGAAATTAGTGAAAATTCACAGAGCGCTACAGTTTAAACAATCATGTTGGTTGAAAAAATATATTGATTTAAATACATATTATCGTACTATTGCAAAAAATACTTTTGAAAAGAACTTTTTCAAGTTGTTGAATAATGCTGTGTACGGTAAAACGATGGAAAATGTTGACAAACGAAAAGAGGTCAAAATTGTTACTGACTGGGAAAGTAGTGGTAAACATTTAGGTGCTAGGGCTTTAATAGCTAAACCGAATTTCCACAGCTTAGCTCAGTTTACAGAAAATATGACAGCTATACAACTTGAGAGAGTTCGAACATACTATAACAAACCAATTTATCTTGGTTTCGTTGTATTAGAATTATCAAAGTGGAAGATGTACGACTTTCACTATGATTATATAAAACCCAAGTATGATGAAAAAGTACTTCTTGCTTACATGGATACAGATTCTTTTATATATTCAATAGAAACTGAAGATTTCTATAGTGACATTATAAATGATATTGACACTAAATTTGATACTTCCGAATACTTACCTGATAACCCTTATAATATTCCGCTTAAAAATAAAAAAGTATTAGGTTTAATGAAAGATGAGAACAATGGTCGGATAATGAAAGAGTTTGTAGGTTTAAAATCAAAAATGTATTCAATAGATGTAGAAGATTGTAAATTAATAAAAAAAGCTAAAGGTGTTAAAAAAACAGCTGTAGATAATTTAAGTTTAGATAATTATAGAGATTGTTTATATAAGAAACAATTATTTTATGGTAATATGTTAGTATTTAGGTCATACATACATAAGATATATACTCAAAATGTAAATAAAGTAGCTTTAAGTTATATAGATGATAAGAGATGTGTTAGAGAAGATGGTGTTAGTACATACGCATGGGGTCATTTTAGACTAAGTTTAGAATAAGAAAACTGAAAAATAGATACGTAAATTATATAAGAAAACTGGAAAATAAATACATATATTAAATAGAAAGCTGAAAAATAAATACATATTTATGAAATAATAAAACTGAAAAATAAATACATATATAAAATAAAACAAAAAAAATTTATTTAAAAAAAAAAAATTGGTTTTATTTATCTAAAAAAAGTTTTGTAGCATGGTGATGTCTCCGAATAGAGAAACGTCTAAACTTGTCAACGCTCATAATGTAAATAATAAATTTCCCGTTGTAGAATATAAATTTATACGATAATGTCTGCTTCTCTGAGCTCCTCAATTATTGAAACTATCTCATTGTTGTGATTATTATGACCTGCATGTGTAGATGCTAATAGTAATTTCAATCTATTCACTAATTCATTTGGATCATCCCAGTATACATAATTAGATTTTTCTTTTAGTAAATGCCTTAATCCAGAACCAGAATGAGATTTGAACAATCCCTTAATTAGCTTTTAAACAGCTTAAACAGGTCTTTAAACAGCTCTGAAACAGCTTGAACAGGTCTAAAAACAGCTTAAACAGGTCTTTAAACAGCTCTGAAACAGCTTGAACAGGTCTTCAAACAGCTCTGAAACAGCTTGAACAGGTCTTTAAACAGCTTGAACAGGTCTTTAAACAGCTCTGAAACAGCTTGAACAGGTCTTTAAACAGCTTGAACAGGTCTTTAAACAGCTTGAACAGGTCTTTAAACAGCTCTGAAACAGCTTGAACAGGTCTTCAAACAGCTCTGAAACAGCTTGAACAGGTCTTTAAACAGCTTGAACAGGTCTAAAAACAGCTTGAACAGGTCTTTAAACAGCATCAGTTCATCGTGAAATTTCAAAGTGATTATTTGATTTTATTTTAAAGTTTAAAGTCTTAAAAAAGGATATTACAATTTATTCAGTTTCAAAGTGTTTAATTAATTTTCTGTTAAATTTGAAGTTGTGTTTAAGGATCTTAAAAAAGGATATTAAAATTTATTCAGTTTCAAAGTGTTTAATTAATTTTCTGTTAAATTTGAAGTTGTGTTTAAGGATCTTAAAAAAGGATATTAAAATTTATTCAGGTTCAAAGTGTTTAATTAATTTTCTTTTAAATTTGAAGTTGTGTTTAAGGATCTTAAAAAAGGATATTAAAACTTATTCAGTTTCAAATTGTTTATTAAAATAAAAACAATAATTTGCATAGACTACAAAATGAAGAGTTTTATATGTGAAATTTGTGGAAATGGATTTTCAAGTAAGTATAACTTGAAAAGACATGTCCAGTCAGCTCATGGTAACCACGAAATTTGTAGCATTTGCAAGAAGAGCTTTACACGCAAAGAAAATCTACTAACGCATATGAGAACCCAGCATAAGGTGTCTTCAGTTGATGCTATTTCTTATGATATTAGCAATCAGCCTTCATCATCACAAAACAAAATTTTATGCCAAACATGTAATAAAGAAATTTTAAGTAAGGACTGGAGTTATCATCTGAGAACAAATTTACATAAAATAAAAGCGGCTGAACCAGTTAATGATCAATTGAAGGTAGTAAAAACCAGTTTTGAAGAACGAATTGAAACGCTCATTTATGAAAACAAGGATGAAGGAATTTTGGATCCTCTCAACTTTCTAAAGACAGAAAAAGATCTTATTATAAACACATTAAATGAACAACTGATAAAACACTCATCTTTAAAATTCAACATAGAACTTTTTGCAGAATATATGAAAGTAACAAAAGAAAATGATGATAACGATGAAATAACAACTTCAGTTAAATCATTTCAATCAAAAATGATAATCGTTAGGAATGAAACTGAGTTATCGTCTGCATACGAAGTTATGATTGATAAAATTCATACAAAAACGCAAGAGTTTCAAGAACGAGATAGTGGTTGGACTCTTATAAGAATAATCCATCTTGAAATCAACATTAATCAGTACAGACCAATAAGAGGTTCTCAGTATTTACCATTACCAACAACAATTGCACGTAAACATGCTTGTATCAATGTGAAAAATACGGACGAGTACTGCTTTAAATGGGCAATAATTTCAGCTCTAGATCCTGTTGAAATTCATTCTGATAGAGTTTCATCATATAATGTAGAAAATATTGTTGCAAGTACAATTCTTCTGCAAAACAATATGATATTAGAATTTGATGATCTTGAATTTCCACTGAAGGTGACGGACATAACAAAGTTTGAAGACCTAAATCCTGAAATTAGTATAAACGTATACGGTTGTGAAGAAATGCAATTTAATACATGTAAAATAGTAGGACCGTATTACTGTACAAAAAATGAGAAGAAACTACATATTAATTTACTGTTGATTCAAGATGGAGAAAAGAGTCATTATGTGTGGATCAAGAACATATCAAGATTAATAAAATCTCAAATAACACAACATCGTAGAAAGATATTTCTATGCAATGGATGCTTACAACATTTTTATACCGAAGAGGCGTACAATATACATAAAAATGAATGCAGTAAGATTGTTACACTTATGCCATCACCAGAAAAAAATGAATTGAAATTTGAGAAATACGAACGTCAATTAGAGGTCCCATTTGTTATATACGCAGACTTTGAATGCATTTTACAAGGATTAAATACGTGTATTCCAAATCCAGATATTTCATCAACAACAAATATACAACAACACGTTCCTTGTGCATTCTCTTATTATATCAAATGTTCTTATGATGATAGCTTAAGTAAATTAAAAGTGTATAAAGGAAAGGACTCACCAGCAAAATTTGTACAATCCCTGGTTGAAGATGTATTAGATATTCATAATAATGTTATTATGAATCCAAAGGCTATGGAACCACTCACAGCTTTTGAAGAAAGGAGACAATGTAGTAGTAAGATTTGTCATATATGTAAGAAATATTTAGGTAATATAAGAGTAGCAGACCATTGTCATTCAACAGGAAAGTACAGGGGTCCAGCGCATAATGAATGTAATTTGCGGTATCAAGTCCCAAAGTTTTTCCCAATTTTCTTTCATAATTTTTCTGGTTATGACTGTCACTTATTTGTTAAAGAATTAACAAATATTGATGGTGATATAAATTTGATACCATTAAATAAAGAACTGTATGTGTCACTTTCAAAACGAATTTTCGTTAATGAAACTGATACAATTGAACTTAGATTTTTAGATTCCGCAAGATTTATGCAGTCTAGTCTAGATTCATTAGTAGGAAATTTATCCCCGGAAGATTTGAAAACAGTTAAATCTTTATATCCAGAAGAAGAAAATTTCAAATTACTAACACGTAAAGGAGTATTTCCATACGAATACATTAATTCTTTTGAACGTCTAGATGAAACGTGTTTACCTTCACAAAAACATTTCGATAGCAAATTAACAAATAGTAAATGTTCTGATAAAGATTACATTCATGCTAAGAAAGTTTGGGAAAAATTTGATTGTAAAAACATTTGGGATTATTTAGAGTTATATTTAAAAACAGATGTATTGCTTTTAACAGATGTATTCGAAAATTTTAGAAAAGTTTGTAGAAATATTTATACGCTGGATCCCTGTCAGTATTATACAACTCCGGGGTTATCATGGGACGCGATGTTAAAATATACTGAAATAAATCTTGAACTATTCACCGACATAAATATGTATAATTTTATTAAAAAAGGTATCCGTGGTGGAATTACTCAATGTTCGCATAGACATTCTACAGCGAATAACAAGTATATGAGTAATTTCGATGAAAATAAACCATCTTCATATTTAATGTATGTTGATGCAAATAATTTATACGGTTGGGCTATGTCACAACCTTTACCATATTCTGATTTTCAATGGGTAGAAAACGTTGAAGATATAAATATTCTTAATATTACAGATAACTCAAATACGGGTTATATTTTAGAAGTAGATTTAGAGTATCCTGAATCTCTTCATGATTTACATAATGATTTGCCGTTTTGTGCACAAAATAAAAAAAGTCCGGGGTCAAAATTCAACAAATTAATTACAGATTTGACAGTAAAAAGAAATTATATAACTCACTATAGAAATCTTCAGCAATGTTTAAAACACGGTTTGAAATTAGTGAAAATTCACAGAGCGCTACAGTTTAAACAATCATGTTGGTTGAAAAAATATATTGATTTAAATACATATTATCGTACTATTGCAAAAAATACTTTTGAAAAGAACTTTTTCAAGTTGTTGAATAATGCTGTGTACGGTAAAACGATGGAAAATGTTGACAAACGAAAAGAGGTCAAAATTGTTACTGACTGGGAAAGTAGTGGTAAACATTTAGGTGCTAGGGCTTTAATAGCTAAACCGAATTTCCACAGCTTAGCTCAGTTTACAGAAAATATGACAGCTATACAACTTGAGAGAGTTCGAACATACTATAACAAACCAATTTATCTTGGTTTCGTTGTATTAGAATTATCAAAGTGGAAGATGTACGACTTTCACTATGATTATATAAAACCCAAGTATGATGAAAAAGTACTTCTTGCTTACATGGATACAGATTCTTTTATATATTCAATAGAAACTGAAGATTTCTATAGTGACATTATAAATGATATTGACACTAAATTTGATACTTCCGAATACTTACCTGATAACCCTTATAATATTCCGCTTAAAAATAAAAAAGTATTAGGTTTAATGAAAGATGAGAACAATGGTCGGATAATGAAAGAGTTTGTAGGTTTAAAATCAAAAATGTATTCAATAGATGTAGAAGATTGTAAATTAATAAAAAAAGCTAAAGGTGTTAAAAAAACAGCTGTAGATAATTTAAGTTTAGATAATTATAGAGATTGTTTATATAAGAAACAATTATTTTATGGTAATATGTTAGTATTTAGGTCATACATACATAAGATATATACTCAAAATGTAAATAAAGTAGCTTTAAGTTATATAGATGATAAGAGATGTGTTAGAGAAGATGGTGTTAGTACATACGCATGGGGTCATTTTAGACTAAGTTTAGAATAAGAAAACTGAAAAATAGATACGTAAATTATATAAGAAAACTGGAAAATAAATACATATATTAAATAGAAAGCTGAAAAATAAATACATATTTATGAAATAATAAAACTGAAAAATAAATACATATATAAAATAAAACAAAAAAAATTTATTTAAAAAAAAAAAATTGGTTTTATTTATCTAAAAAAAGTTTTGTAGCATGGTGATGTCTCCGAATAGAGAAACGTCTAAACTTGTCAACGCTCATAATGTAAATAATAAATTTCCCGTTGTAGAATATAAATTTATACGATAATGTCTGCTTCTCTGAGCTCCTCAATTATTGAAACTATCTCATTGTTGTGATTATTATGACCTGCATGTGTAGATGCTAATAGTAATTTCAATCTATTCACTAATTCATTTGGACCATCCCAGTATACATAATTAGATTTTTCTTTTAGTAAATGCCTTAATCCAGAACCAGAATGAGATTTGAACAATCCCTTAATTAGCTTTTAAACAGCTTAAACAGGTCTTTAAACAGCTCTGAAACAGCTTGAACAGGTCTAAAAACAGCTTAAACAGGTCTTTAAACAGCTCTGAAACAGCTTGAACAGGTCTTCAAACAGCTCTGAAACAGCTTGAACAGGTCTTTAAACAGCTTGAACAGGTCTTTAAACAGCTCTGAAACAGCTTGAACAGGTCTTTAAACAGCTTGAACAGGTCTTTAAACAGCTTGAACAGGTCTTTAAACAGCTCTGAAACAGCTTGAACAGGTCTTCAAACAGCTCTGAAACAGCTTGAACAGGTCTTTAAACAGCTTGAACAGGTCTAAAAACAGCTTGAACAGGTCTTTAAACAGCATCAGTTCATCGTGAAATTTCAAAGTGATTATTTGATTTTATTTTAAAGTTTAAAGTCTTAAAAAAGGATATTACAATTTATTCAGTTTCAAAGTGTTTAATTAATTTTCTGTTAAATTTGAAGTTGTGTTTAAGGATCTTAAAAAAGGATATTAAAATTTATTCAGTTTCAAAGTGTTTAATTAATTTTCTGTTAAATTTGAAGTTGTGTTTAAGGATCTTAAAAAAGGATATTAAAATTTATTCAGGTTCAAAGTGTTTAATTAATTTTCTTTTAAATTTGAAGTTGTGTTTAAGGATCTTAAAAAAGGATATTAAAACTTATTCAGTTTCAAATTGTTTATTAAAATAAAAACAATAATTTGCATAGACTACAAAATGAAGAGTTTTATATGTGAAATTTGTGGAAATGGATTTTCAAGTAAGTATAACTTGAAAAGACATGTCCAGTCAGCTCATGGTAACCACGAAATTTGTAGCATTTGCAAGAAGAGCTTTACACGCAAAGAAAATCTACTAACGCATATGAGAACCCAGCATAAGGTGTCTTCAGTTGATGCTATTTCTTATGATATTAGCAATCAGCCTTCATCATCACAAAACAAAATTTTATGCCAAACATGTAATAAAGAAATTTTAAGTAAGGACTGGAGTTATCATCTGAGAACAAATTTACATAAAATAAAAGCGGCTGAACCAGTTAATGATCAATTGAAGGTAGTAAAAACCAGTTTTGAAGAACGAATTGAAACGCTCATTTATGAAAACAAGGATGAAGGAATTTTGGATCCTCTCAACTTTCTAAAGACAGAAAAAGATCTTATTATAAACACATTAAATGAACAACTGATAAAACACTCATCTTTAAAATTCAACATAGAACTTTTTGCAGAATATATGAAAGTAACAAAAGAAAATGATGATAACGATGAAATAACAACTTCAGTTAAATCATTTCAATCAAAAATGATAATCGTTAGGAATGAAACTGAGTTATCGTCTGCATACGAAGTTATGATTGATAAAATTCATACAAAAACGCAAGAGTTTCAAGAACGAGATAGTGGTTGGACTCTTATAAGAATAATCCATCTTGAAATCAACATTAATCAGTACAGACCAATAAGAGGTTCTCAGTATTTACCATTACCAACAACAATTGCACGTAAACATGCTTGTATCAATGTGAAAAATACGGACGAGTACTGCTTTAAATGGGCAATAATTTCAGCTCTAGATCCTGTTGAAATTCATTCTGATAGAGTTTCATCATATAATGTAGAAAATATTGTTGCAAGTACAATTCTTCTGCAAAACAATATGATATTAGAATTTGATGATCTTGAATTTCCACTGAAGGTGACGGACATAACAAAGTTTGAAGACCTAAATCCTGAAATTAGTATAAACGTATACGGTTGTGAAGAAATGCAATTTAATACATGTAAAATAGTAGGACCGTATTACTGTACAAAAAATGAGAAGAAACTACATATTAATTTACTGTTGATTCAAGATGGAGAAAAGAGTCATTATGTGTGGATCAAGAACATATCAAGATTAATAAAATCTCAAATAACACAACATCGTAGAAAGATATTTCTATGCAATGGATGCTTACAACATTTTTATACCGAAGAGGCGTACAATATACATAAAAATGAATGCAGTAAGATTGTTACACTTATGCCATCACCAGAAAAAAATGAATTGAAATTTGAGAAATACGAACGTCAATTAGAGGTCCCATTTGTTATATACGCAGACTTTGAATGCATTTTACAAGGATTAAATACGTGTATTCCAAATCCAGATATTTCATCAACAACAAATATACAACAACACGTTCCTTGTGCATTCTCTTATTATATCAAATGTTCTTATGATGATAGCTTAAGTAAATTAAAAGTGTATAAAGGAAAGGACTCACCAGCAAAATTTGTACAATCCCTGGTTGAAGATGTATTAGATATTCATAATAATGTTATTATGAATCCAAAGGCTATGGAACCACTCACAGCTTTTGAAGAAAGGAAACAATGTAGTAGTAAGATTTGTCATATATGTAAGAAATATTTAGGTAATATAAGAGTAGCAGACCATTGTCATTCAACAGGAAAGTACAGGGGTCCAGCGCATAATGAATGTAATTTGCGGTATCAAGTCCCAAAGTTTTTCCCAATTTTCTTTCATAATTTTTCTGGTTATGACTGTCACTTATTTGTTAAAGAATTAGCAAATATTGATGGTGATATAAATTTGATACCATTAAATAAAGAACTGTATGTGTCACTTTCAAAACGAATTTTCGTTAATGAAACTGATACAATTGAACTTAGATTTTTAGATTCCGCAAGATTTATGCAGTCTAGTCTAGATTCATTAGTAGGAAATTTATCCCCGGAAGATTTGAAAACAGTTAAATCTTTATATCCAGAAGAAGAAAATTTCAAATTACTAACACGTAAAGGAGTATTTCCATACGAATACATTAATTCTTTTGAACGTCTAGATGAAACGTGTTTACCTTCACAAAAACATTTCGATAGCAAATTAACAAATAGTAAATGTTCTGATAAAGATTACATTCATGCTAAGAAAGTTTGGGAAAAATTTGATTGTAAAAACATTTGGGATTATTTAGAGTTATATTTAAAAACAGATGTATTGCTTTTAACAGATGTATTCGAAAATTTTAGAAAAGTTTGTAGAAATATTTATACGCTGGATCCCTGTCAGTATTATACAACTCCGGGGTTATCATGGGACGCGATGTTAAAATATACTGAAATAAATCTTGAACTATTCACCGACATAAATATGTATAATTTTATTAAAAAAGGTATCCGTGGTGGAATTACTCAATGTTCGCATAGACATTCTACAGCGAATAACAAGTATATGAGTAATTTCGATGAAAATAAACCATCTTCATATTTAATGTATGTTGATGCAAATAATTTATACGGTTGGGCTATGTCACAACCTTTACCATATTCTGATTTTCAATGGGTAGAAAACGTTGAAGATATAAATATTCTTAATATTACAGATAACTCAAATACGGGTTATATTTTAGAAGTAGATTTAGAGTATCCTGAATCTCTTCATGATTTACATAATGATTTGCCGTTTTGTGCACAAAATAAAAAAAGTCCGGTGTCAAAATTCAACAAATTAATTACAGATTTGACAGTAAAAAGAAATTATATAACTCACTATAGAAATCTTCAGCAATGTTTAAAACACGGTTTGAAATTAGTGAAAATTCACAGAGCGCTACAGTTTAAACAATCATGTTGGTTGAAAAAATATATTGATTTAAATACATATTATCGTACTATTGCAAAAAATACTTTTGAAAAGAACTTTTTCAAGTTGTTGAATAATGCTGTGTACGGTAAAACGATGGAAAATGTTGACAAACGAAAAGAGGTCAAAATTGTTACTGACTGGGAAAGTAGTGGTAAACATTTAGGTGCTAGGGCTTTAATAGCTAAACCGAATTTCCACAGCTTAGCTCAGTTTACAGAAAATATGACAGCTATACAACTTGAGAGAGTTTGAACATACTATAACAAACCAATTTATCTTGGTTTCGTTGTATTAGAATTATCAAAGTGGAAGATGTACGACTTTCACTATGATTATATAAAACCCAAGTATGATGAAAAAGTACTTCTTGCTTACATGGATACAGATTCTTTTATATATTCAATAGAAACTGAAGATTTCTATAGTGACATTATAAATGATATTGACACTAAATTTGATACTTCCGAATACTTACCTGATAACCCTTATAATATTCCGCTTAAAAATAAAAAAGTATTAGGTTTAATGAAAGATGAGAACAATGGTCGGATAATGAAAGAGTTTGTAGGTTTAAAATCAAAAATGTATTCAATAGATGTAGAAGATTGTAAATTAATAAAAAAAGCTAAAGGTGTTAAAAAAACAGCTGTAGATAATTTAAGTTTAGATAATTATAGAGATTGTTTATATAAGAAACAATTATTTTATGGTAATATGTTAGTATTTAGGTCATACATACATAAGATATATACTCAAAATGTAAATAAAGTAGCTTTAAGTTATATAGATGATAAGAGATGTGTTAGAGAAGATGGTGTTAGTACATACGCATGGGGTCATTTTAGACTAAGTTTAGAATAAGAAAACTGAAAAATAGATACGTAAATTATATAAGAAAACTGGAAAATAAATACATATATTAAATAGAAAGCTGAAAAATAAATACATATTTATGAAATAATAAAACTGAAAAATAAATACATATATAAAATAAAACAAAAAAAATTTATTTAAAAAATAAAAATTGGTTTTATTTATCTAAAAAAAGTTTTGTAGCATGGTGATGTCTCCGAATAGAGAAACGTCTAAACTTGTCAACGCTCATAATGTAAATAATAAATTTCCCGTTGTAGAATATAAATTTATACGATAATGTCTGCTTCTCTGAGCTCCTCAATTATTGAAACTATCTCATTGTTGTGATTATTATGACCTGCATGTGTAGATGCTAATAGTAATTTCAATCTATTCACTAATTCATTTGGACCATCCCAGTATACATAATTAGATTTTTCTTTTAGTAAATGCCTTAATCCAGAACCAGAATGAGATTTGAACAATCCCTTAATTAGCTTTTAAACAGCTTAAACAGGTCTTTAAACAGCTCTGAAACAGCTTGAACAGGTCTAAAAACAGCTTAAACAGGTCTTTAAACAGCTCTGAAACAGCTTGAACAGGTCTTCAAACAGCTCTGAAACAGCTTGAACAGGTCTTTAAACAGCTTGAACAGGTCTTTAAACAGCTCTGAAACAGCTTGAACAGGTCTTTAAACAGCTTGAACAGGTCTTTAAACAGCTTGAACAGGTCTTTAAACAGCTCTGAAACAGCTTGAACAGGTCTTCAAACAGCTCTGAAACAGCTTGAACAGGTCTTTAAACAGCTTGAACAGGTCTAAAAACAGCTTGAACAGGTCTTTAAACAGCTCTGCAACAGCTTGAACAGGTCCTTAAACAGCTTGAACAGGTCTTTAAACAGCTTGAACAGGTCTTTAAACAGCTCTGAAACAGCTTGAACAGGTCTTTTAACAGCTTGAACAGGTGTTTAAACAGCTTGAACAGGTCTTTAAACAGCTCTGAAAC
Organism: Bombylius major; assembly: GCA_932526495.1. NCBI lineage: Eukaryota > Metazoa > Arthropoda > Insecta > Diptera > Bombyliidae > Bombylius > Bombylius major. Next base: position 24,493,563 of record OW052044.1, on the reverse strand, counting down.
AGCTTGAACAGGTCTTCAAACAGCTCTGAAACAGCTTGAACAGGTCTTTAAACAGCTTGAACAGGTCTAAAAACAGCTTGAACAGGTCTTTAAACAGCTCTGCAACAGCTTGAACAGGTCTTTAAACAGCTTGAACAGGTGTTTAAACAGCTTGAACAGGTCTTTAAACAGCTTGAACAGGTCTTTAAACAGCTCTGAAACAGCTTGAACAGGTCTTCAAACAGCTCTGAAACAGCTTGAACAGGTCTTTAAACAGCTTGAACAGGTCTTTAAACAGCTTGAACAGGTCTTGAAACAGCTCTGAAACAGCTTGAACAGGTCTTTAAACAGCTTGAACAGGTCTTTAAACAGCTCTGAAACAGCTTGAACAGGTCTTCAAACAGCTCTGAAACAGCTTGAACAGGTCTTTAAACAGCTTGAACTGGTCTTTAAACAGCTTGAACAGGTCTTTAAACAGCTCTGAAACAGCTTGAACAGGTCTAAAAACAGCTTAAACAGGTCTTTAAACAGCTCGGTAGATGAAATAATAATGATATACAACTCTTACATACGTATCTATTTATAATAATATAAAAGTATCGAATCCTTTTCTGTATCGTCCACAATCTAATAAACTATCTTTGTTTATTACTAAAAATCCGTAATTATTTTTCCAACATTTTGAACACATATCTCGAAATTTGTCATATGACATGGCGGTGTTTACATGATCATTAAAAATATGCTTTAAATTCATTTCATCTTGTTTAAAGATTACAATAAAGTTTGAGTTATCACGTATCAAGTGTTTTAGTTATATTTAAAAACAGATGTATTGTTTTTAACAAATGTATTCGAAAATTTGAGAAAAGTTTGTAGAAATATTTTAACATCGCGTCCCATGACAACCCCGGAGTTGTATAATACATGGTTGTATTAATGTAAAAAATACGGATGAATACTGCTTTAAGTGGGCAATAATTTCAGCTCTAGTTTGATGATCTAGAATTTTCACTAAAGGTAACAGATATAACAAAGTTTGAAGACATAAATCCTGAAATTAGTATAAACGTATACGGTTGTGAAGATAGACCAGTTCAAGCTGTTTAAAGACCTGTTCAAGCTGTTTCAGAGCTGTTTGAAGACCTGTTCGAGCTGTTTCAGAGCTGTTTAAAGACAGGTTCAAGCTGTTTAAAGACCTGTTCAAGCTGTTTAAAGACCTGTTCAAGCTGTTTCAGAGCTGTTTAAAGACCTGTTCAAGCTGTTTAAAGACCTGTTCAAGCTGTTTAAAGACCTGTTCAAGCTGTTTCAGAGCTGTTTGAAGACCTGTTCAAGCTGTTTCAGAGCTGTTTAAAGACCTGTTCAAGCTGTTTAAAGACCTGTTCAAGCTGTTTAAACACCTGTTCAAGCTGTTTAAAGACCTGTTCAAGCTGTTGCAGAGCTGTTTAAAGACCTGTTCAAGCTGTTTTTAGACCTGTTCAAGCTGTTTAAAGACCTGTTCAAGCTGTTTCAGAGCTGTTTGAAGACCTGTTCAAGCTGTTTCAGAGCTGTTTAAAGACCTGTTCAAGCTGTTTAAACACCTGTTCAAGCTGTTAAAAGACCTGTTCAAGCTGTTTCAGAGCTGTTTAAAGACCTGTTCAAGCTGTTTAAAGACCTGTTCAAGCTGTTTAAAGACCTGTTCAAGCTGTTGCAGAGCTGTTTAAAGACCTGTTCAAGCTGTTTTTAGACCTGTTCAAGCTGTTTAAAGACCTGTTCAAGCTGTTTCAGAGCTGTTTGAAGACCTGTTCAAGCTGTTTCAGAGCTGTTTAAAGACCTGTTCAAGCTGTTTAAAGACCTGTTCAAGCTGTTTAAAGACCTGTTCAAGCTGTTTCAGAGCTGTTTAAAGACCTGTTCAAGCTGTTTAAAGACCTGTTCAAGCTGTTTAAAGACCTGTTCAAGCTGTTTCAGAGCTGTTTGAAGACCTGTTCAAGCTGTTTCAGAGCTGTTTAAAGACCTGTTTAAGCTGTTTTTAGACCTGTTCAAGCTGTTTCAGAGCTGTTTAAAGACCTGTTTAAGCTGTTTAAAAGCTAATTAAGGGATTGTTCAAATCTCATTCTGGTTCTGGATTAAGGCATTTACTAAAAGAAAAATCTAATTATGTATACTGGGATGGTCCAAATGAATTAGTGAATAGATTGAAATTACTATTAGCATCTACACATGCAGGTCATAATAATCACAACAATGAGATAGTTTCAATAATTGAGGAGCTCAGAGAAGCAGACATTATCGTATAAATTTATATTCTACAACGGGAAATTTATTATTTACATTATGAGCGTTGACAAGTTTAGACGTTTCTCTATTCGGAGACATCACCATGCTACAAAACTTTTTTTAGATAAATAAAACCAATTTTTTTTTTTTAAATAAATTTTTTTTGTTTTATTTTATATATGTATTTATTTTTCAGTTTTATTATTTCATAAATATGTATTTATTTTTCAGCTTTCTATTTAATATATGTATTTATTTTCCAGTTTTCTTATATAATTTACGTATCTATTTTTCAGTTTTCTTATTCTAAACTTAGTCTAAAATGACCCCATGCGTATGTACTAACACCATCTTCTCTAACACATCTCTTATCATCTATATAACTTAAAGCTACTTTATTTACATTTTGAGTATATATCTTATGTATGTATGACCTAAATACTAACATATTACCATAAAATAATTGTTTCTTATATAAACAATCTCTATAATTATCTAAACTTAAATTATCTACAGCTGTTTTTTTAACACCTTTAGCTTTTTTTATTAATTTACAATCTTCTACATCTATTGAATACATTTTTGATTTTAAACCTACAAACTCTTTCATTATCCGACCATTGTTCTCATCTTTCATTAAACCTAATACTTTTTTATTTTTAAGCGGAATATTATAAGGGTTATCAGGTAAGTATTCGGAAGTATCAAATTTAGTGTCAATATCATTTATAATGTCACTATAGAAATCTTCAGTTTCTATTGAATATATAAAAGAATCTGTATCCATGTAAGCAAGAAGTACTTTTTCATCATACTTGGGTTTTATATAATCATAGTGAAAGTCGTACATCTTCCACTTTGATAATTCTAATACAACGAAACCAAGATAAATTGGTTTGTTATAGTATGTTCGAACTCTCTCAAGTTGTATAGCTGTCATATTTTCTGTAAACTGAGCTAAGCTGTGGAAATTCGGTTTAGCTATTAAAGCCCTAGCACCTAAATGTTTACCACTACTTTCCCAGTCAGTAACAATTTTGACATCTTTTCGTTTGTCAACATTTTCCATCGTTTTACCGTACACAGCATTATTCAACAACTTGAAAAAGTTCTTTTCAAAAGTATTTTTTGCAATAGTACGATAATATGTATTTAAATCAATATATTTTTTCAACCAACATGATTGTTTAAACTGTAGCGCTCTGTGAATTTTCACTAATTTCAAACCGTGTTTTAAACATTGCTGAAGATTTCTATAGTGAGTTATATAATTTCTTTTTACTGTCAAATCTGTAATTAATTTGTTGAATTTTGACCCCGGACTTTTTTTATTTTGTGCACAAAACGGCAAATCATTATGTAAATCATGAAGAGATTCAGGATACTCTAAATCTACTTCTAAAATATAACCCGTATTTGAGTTATCTGTAATATTAAGAATATTTATATCTTCAACGTTTTCTACCCATTGAAAATCAGAATATGGTAAAGGTTGTGACATAGCCCAACCGTATAAATTATTTGCATCAACATACATTAAATATGAAGATGGTTTATTTTCATCGAAATTACTCATATACTTGTTATTCGCTGTAGAATGTCTATGCGAACATTGAGTAATTCCACCACGGATACCTTTTTTAATAAAATTATACATATTTATGTCGGTGAATAGTTCAAGATTTATTTCAGTATATTTTAACATCGCGTCCCATGATAACCCCGGAGTTGTATAATACTGACAGGGATCCAGCGTATAAATATTTCTACAAACTTTTCTAAAATTTTCGAATACATCTGTTAAAAGCAATACATCTGTTTTTAAATATAACTCTAAATAATCCCAAATGTTTTTACAATCAAATTTTTCCCAAACTTTCTTAGCATGAATGTAATCTTTATCAGAACATTTACTATTTGTTAATTTGCTATCGAAATGTTTTTGTGAAGGTAAACACGTTTCATCTAGACGTTCAAAAGAATTAATGTATTCGTATGGAAATACTCCTTTACGTGTTAGTAATTTGAAATTTTCTTCTTCTGGATATAAAGATTTAACTGTTTTCAAATCTTCCGGGGATAAATTTCCTACTAATGAATCTAGACTAGACTGCATAAATCTTGCGGAATCTAAAAATCTAAGTTCAATTGTATCAGTTTCATTAACGAAAATTCGTTTTGAAAGTGACACATACAGTTCTTTATTTAATGGTATCAAATTTATATCACCATCAATATTTGCTAATTCTTTAACAAATAAGTGACAGTCATAACCAGAAAAATTATGAAAGAAAATTGGGAAAAACTTTGGGACTTGATACCGCAAATTACATTCATTATGCGCTGGACCCCTGTACTTTCCTGTTGAATGACAATGGTCTGCTACTCTTATATTACCTAAATATTTCTTACATATATGACAAATCTTACTACTACATTGTCTCCTTTCTTCAAAAGCTGTGAGTGGTTCCATAGCCTTTGGATTCATAATAACATTATTATGAATATCTAATACATCTTCAACCAGGGATTGTACAAATTTTGCTGGTGAGTCCTTTCCTTTATACACTTTTAATTTACTTAAGCTATCATCATAAGAACATTTGATATAATAAGAGAATGCACAAGGAACGTGTTGTTGTATATTTGTTGTTGATGAAATATCTGGATTTGGAATACACGTATTTAATCCTTGTAAAATGCATTCAAAGTCTGCGTATATAACAAATGGGACCTCTAATTGACGTTCGTATTTCTCAAATTTCAATTCATTTTTTTCTGGTGATGGCATAAGTGTAACAATCTTACTGCATTCATTTTTATGTATATTGTACGCCTCTTCGGTATAAAAATGTTGTAAGCATCCATTGCATAGAAATATCTTTCTACGATGTTGTGTTATTTGAGATTTTATTAATCTTGATATGTTCTTGATCCACACATAATGACTCTTTTCTCCATCTTGAATCAACAGTAAATTAATATGTAGTTTCTTCTCATTTTTTGTACAGTAATACGGTCCTACTATTTTACATGTATTAAATTGCATTTCTTCACAACCGTATACGTTTATACTAATTTCAGGATTTAGGTCTTCAAACTTTGTTATGTCCGTCACCTTCAGTGGAAATTCAAGATCATCAAATTCTAATATCATATTGTTTTGCAGAAGAATTGTACTTGCAACAATATTTTCTACATTATATGATGAAACTCTATCAGAATGAATTTCAACAGGATCTAGAGCTGAAATTATTGCCCATTTAAAGCAGTACTCGTCCGTATTTTTCACATTGATACAAGCATGTTTACGTGCAATTGTTGTTGGTAATGGTAAATACTGAGAACCTCTTATTGGTCTGTACTGATTAATGTTGATTTCAAGATGGATTATTCTTATAAGAGTCCAACCACTATCTCGTTCTTGAAACTCTTGCGTTTTTGTATGAATTTTATCAATCATAACTTCGTATGCAGACGATAACTCAGTTTCATTCCTAACGATTATCATTTTTGATTGAAATGATTTAACTGAAGTTGTTATTTCATCGTTATCATCATTTTCTTTTGTTACTTTCATATATTCTGCAAAAAGTTCTATGTTGAATTTTAAAGATGAGTGTTTTATCAGTTGTTCATTTAATGTGTTTATAATAAGATCTTTTTCTGTCTTTAGAAAGTTGAGAGGATCCAAAATTCCTTCATCCTTGTTTTCATAAATGAGCGTTTCAATTCGTTCTTCAAAACTGGTTTTTACTACCTTCAATTGATCATTAACTGGTTCAGCCGCTTTTATTTTATGTAAATTTGTTCTCAGATGATAACTCCAGTCCTTACTTAAAATTTCTTTATTACATGTTTGGCATAAAATTTTGTTTTGTGATGATGAAGGCTGATTGCTAATATCATAAGAAATAGCATCAACTGAAGACACCTTATGCTGGGTTCTCATATGCGTTAGTAGATTTTCTTTGCGTGTAAAGCTCTTCTTGCAAATGCTACAAATTTCGTGGTTACCATGAGCTGACTGGACATGTCTTTTCAAGTTATACTTACTTGAAAATCCATTTCCACAAATTTCACATATAAAACTCTTCATTTTGTAGTCTATGCAAATTATTGTTTTTATTTTAATAAACAATTTGAAACTGAATAAGTTTTAATATCCTTTTTTAAGATCCTTAAACACAACTTCAAATTTAAAAGAAAATTAATTAAACACTTTGAACCTGAATAAATTTTAATATCCTTTTTTAAGATCCTTAAACACAACTTCAAATTTAACAGAAAATTAATTAAACACTTTGAAACTGAATAAATTTTAATATCCTTTTTTAAGATCCTTAAACACAACTTCAAATTTAACAGAAAATTAATTAAACACTTTGAAACTGAATAAATTGTAATATCCTTTTTTAAGACTTTAAACTTTAAAATAAAATCAAATAATCACTTTGAAATTTCACGATGAACTGATGCTGTTTAAAGACCTGTTCAAGCTGTTTTTAGACCTGTTCAAGCTGTTTAAAGACCTGTTCAAGCTGTTTCAGAGCTGTTTGAAGACCTGTTCAAGCTGTTTCAGAGCTGTTTAAAGACCTGTTCAAGCTGTTTAAAGACCTGTTCAAGCTGTTTAAAGACCTGTTCAAGCTGTTTCAGAGCTGTTTAAAGACCTGTTCAAGCTGTTTAAAGACCTGTTCAAGCTGTTTCAGAGCTGTTTGAAGACCTGTTCAAGCTGTTTCAGAGCTGTTTAAAGACCTGTTTAAGCTGTTTTTAGACCTGTTCAAGCTGTTTCAGAGCTGTTTAAAGACCTGTTTAAGCTGTTTAAAAGCTAATTAAGGGATTGTTCAAATCTCATTCTGGTTCTGGATTAAGGCATTTACTAAAAGAAAAATCTAATTATGTATACTGGGATGGTCCAAATGAATTAGTGAATAGATTGAAATTACTATTAGCATCTACACATGCAGGTCATAATAATCACAACAATGAGATAGTTTCAATAATTGAGGAGCTCAGAGAAGCAGACATTATCGTATAAATTTATATTCTACAACGGGAAATTTATTATTTACATTATGAGCGTTGACAAGTTTAGACGTTTCTCTATTCGGAGACATCACCATGCTACAAAACTTTTTTTAGATAAATAAAACCAATTTTTTTTTTTTAAATAAATTTTTTTTGTTTTATTTTATATATGTATTTATTTTTCAGTTTTATTATTTCATAAATATGTATTTATTTTTCAGCTTTCTATTTAATATATGTATTTATTTTCCAGTTTTCTTATATAATTTACGTATCTATTTTTCAGTTTTCTTATTCTAAACTTAGTCTAAAATGACCCCATGCGTATGTACTAACACCATCTTCTCTAACACATCTCTTATCATCTATATAACTTAAAGCTACTTTATTTACATTTTGAGTATATATCTTATGTATGTATGACCTAAATACTAACATATTACCATAAAATAATTGTTTCTTATATAAACAACCTCTATAATTATCTAAACTTAAATTATCTACAGCTGTTTTTTTAACACCTTTAGCTTTTTTTATTAATTTACAATCTTCTACATCTATTGAATACATTTTTGATTTTAAACCTACAAACTCTTTCATTATCCGACCATTGTTCTCATCTTTCATTAAACCTAATACTTTTTTATTTTTAAGCGGAATATTATAAGGGTTATCAGGTAAGTATTCGGAAGTATCAAATTTAGTGTCAATATCATTTATAATGTCACTATAGAAATCTTCAGTTTCTATTGAATATATAAAAGAATCTGTATCCATGTAAGCAAGAAGTACTTTTTCATCATACTTGGGTTTTATATAATCATAGTGAAAGTCGTACATCTTCCACTTTGATAATTCTAATACAACGAAACCAAGATAAATTGGTTTGTTATAGTATGTTCGAACTCTCTCAAGTTGTATAGCTGTCATATTTTCTGTAAACTGAGCTAAGCTGTGGAAATTCGGTTTAGCTATTAAAGCCCTAGCACCTAAATGTTTACCACTACTTTCCCAGTCAGTAACAATTTTGACCTCTTTTCGTTTGTCAACATTTTCCATCGTTTTACCGTACACAGCATTATTCAACAACTTGAAAAAGTTCTTTTCAAAAGTATTTTTTGCAATAGTACGATAATATGTATTTAAATCAATATATTTTTTCAACCAACATGATTGTTTAAACTGTAGCGCTCTGTGAATTTTCACTAATTTCAAACCGTGTTTTAAACATTGCTGAAGATTTCTATAGTGAGTTATATAATTTCTTTTTACTGTCAAATCTGTAATTAATTTGTTGAATTTTGACCCCGGACTTTTTTTATTTTGTGCACAAAACGGCAAATCATTATGTAAATCATGAAGAGATTCAGGATACTCTAAATCTACTTCTAAAATATAACCCGTATTTGAGTTATCTGTAATATTAAGAATATTTATATCTTCAACGTTTTCTACCCATTGAAAATCAGAATATGGTAAAGGTTGTGACATAGCCCAACCGTATAAATTATTTGCATCAACATACATTAAATATGAAGATGGTTTATTTTCATCGAAATTACTCATATACTTGTTATTCGCTGTAGAATGTCTATGCGAACATTGAGTAATTCCACCACGGATACCTTTTTTAATAAAATTATACATATTTATGTCGGTGAATAGTTCAAGATTTATTTCAGTATATTTTAACATCGCGTCCCATGATAACCCCGGAGTTGTATAATACTGACAGGGATCCAGCGTATAAATATTTCTACAAACTTTTCTAAAATTTTCGAATACATCTGTTAAAAGCAATACATCTGTTTTTAAATATAACTCTAAATAATCCCAAATGTTTTTACAATCAAATTTTTCCCAAACTTTCTTAGCATGAATGTAATCTTTATCAGAACATTTACTATTTGTTAATTTGCTATCGAAATGTTTTTGTGAAGGTAAACACGTTTCATCTAGACGTTCAAAAGAATTAATGTATTCGTATGGAAATACTCCTTTACGTGTTAGTAATTTGAAATTTTCTTCTTCTGGATATAAAGATTTAACTGTTTTCAAATCTTCCGGGGATAAATTTCCTACTAATGAATCTAGACTAGACTGCATAAATCTTGCGGAATCTAAAAATCTAAGTTCAATTGTATCAGTTTCATTAACGAAAATTCGTTTTGAAAGTGACACATACAGTTCTTTATTTAATGGTATCAAATTTATATCACCATCAATATTTGTTAATTCTTTAACAAATAAGTGACAGTCATAACCAGAAAAATTATGAAAGAAAATTGGGAAAAACTTTGGGACTTGATACCGCAAATTACATTCATTATGCGCTGGACCCCTGTACTTTCCTGTTGAATGACAATGGTCTGCTACTCTTATATTACCTAAATATTTCTTACATATATGACAAATCTTACTACTACATTGTCTCCTTTCTTCAAAAGCTGTGAGTGGTTCCATAGCCTTTGGATTCATAATAACATTATTATGAATATCTAATACATCTTCAACCAGGGATTGTACAAATTTTGCTGGTGAGTCCTTTCCTTTATACACTTTTAATTTACTTAAGCTATCATCATAAGAACATTTGATATAATAAGAGAATGCACAAGGAACGTGTTGTTGTATATTTGTTGTTGATGAAATATCTGGATTTGGAATACACGTATTTAATCCTTGTAAAATGCATTCAAAGTCTGCGTATATAACAAATGGGACCTCTAATTGACGTTCGTATTTCTCAAATTTCAATTCATTTTTTTCTGGTGATGGCATAAGTGTAACAATCTTACTGCATTCATTTTTATGTATATTGTACGCCTCTTCGGTATAAAAATGTTGTAAGCATCCATTGCATAGAAATATCTTTCTACGATGTTGTGTTATTTGAGATTTTATTAATCTTGATATGTTCTTGATCCACACATAATGACTCTTTTCTCCATCTTGAATCAACAGTAAATTAATATGTAGTTTCTTCTCATTTTTTGTACAGTAATACGGTCCTACTATTTTACATGTATTAAATTGCATTTCTTCACAACCGTATACGTTTATACTAATTTCAGGATTTAGGTCTTCAAACTTTGTTATGTCCGTCACCTTCAGTGGAAATTCAAGATCATCAAATTCTAATATCATATTGTTTTGCAGAAGAATTGTACTTGCAACAATATTTTCTACATTATATGATGAAACTCTATCAGAATGAATTTCAACAGGATCTAGAGCTGAAATTATTGCCCATTTAAAGCAGTACTCGTCCGTATTTTTCACATTGATACAAGCATGTTTACGTGCAATTGTTGTTGGTAATGGTAAATACTGAGAACCTCTTATTGGTCTGTACTGATTAATGTTGATTTCAAGATGGATTATTCTTATAAGAGTCCAACCACTATCTCGTTCTTGAAACTCTTGCGTTTTTGTATGAATTTTATCAATCATAACTTCGTATGCAGACGATAACTCAGTTTCATTCCTAACGATTATCATTTTTGATTGAAATGATTTAACTGAAGTTGTTATTTCATCGTTATCATCATTTTCTTTTGTTACTTTCATATATTCTGCAAAAAGTTCTATGTTGAATTTTAAAGATGAGTGTTTTATCAGTTGTTCATTTAATGTGTTTATAATAAGATCTTTTTCTGTCTTTAGAAAGTTGAGAGGATCCAAAATTCCTTCATCCTTGTTTTCATAAATGAGCGTTTCAATTCGTTCTTCAAAACTGGTTTTTACTACCTTCAATTGATCATTAACTGGTTCAGCCGCTTTTATTTTATGTAAATTTGTTCTCAGATGATAACTCCAGTCCTTACTTAAAATTTCTTTATTACATGTTTGGCATACAATTTTGTTTTGTGATGATGAAGGCTGATTGCTAATATCATAAGAAATAGCATCAACTGAAGACACCTTATGCTGGGTTCTCATATGCGTTAGTAGATTTTCTTTGCGTGTAAAGCTCTTCTTGCAAATGCTACAAATTTCGTGGTTACCATGAGCTCGTGTTTGGGAGGATATCTATACAATTTTGAATTAATTTTTTGGTTTGTTGTTGTATTAATTTCATGAACAACTGTATTTGTATTAGTTAAATGATCACCGTCTTTATATAATAATCTTTTATATTTATTTATAAGTTTTAAAATACATTCTTTTTCTATTCCATTCAAATGATTTGTCTGAATATTACATATTTCATTTTCTTCTAGCACATTTACTTCATAAAGTGTTTTGACTAGGAATGAAATATGTATATCATTCATCAAAATAATTTGTTGATTCATTATGTTTATATTTTTTACATTTTTCTCTATCCAGTCCATTCTAACCAAGAAATCATAAGGTTTATCTAATTCTACTTTAATCCATTTCATTTTTGCATTTTTAGGTTGATTAAATTCTCTATAGTATTGATTTGTATATTATTAATATTTGTTATCATTTTTTCATAGATAAATTTTGGTACTGTTTTTGAATTGAGTAAACTAATAGTAGATCCTGTATCTATCGTGGCTATAAATTGTTTTTCATTGAAAGTCACGTTTATAAAAATTTTCTTTGTATCCGAGGCTAGTTGATAAAAAAACTCATTATTACTAATTTGATTTACCTCTTCTTTTATATTTAAATTATCTACTTCCATTGGTTCTGGTTTAAAATTATTTCTATATTGATTTGACTTATTCGGATTATTATTATTTCTAAATTGATTTGATGTGTTTTGGTTATAATTATTTTGATTCCCTGTATTTTGATTATTGTAATTATTAGATCTAAATTGATTTGTTCTATTATGATTTTGATTATAATTATTGTTTCTATATTGACCTGATTCATTTCTCCTAAAGTGTCCTACTTGATAATGGTTTTGACTGTTTCGAGGTCTTATATGATTTTTAACAGGTTTGAATGATTTTTCAAGTATTAAATTATATTTATCCTGTCCTACATATTTATATAATACTGGCCTAATGGAACTTAGATCGAATTTGTCATAAAGTTCAGCTGCTAAAGATCCAGCTGTTATTTCTTTTATTTTTAAGACTAACATACCACATAAACTAGTTATAATTTCAGTTTGATTTGAACTAAAGGCTGCGTACTCAGTTATATAATTTATTATTTCTTGAATCTTATTTAATAATTCACTGATTGAACTTACTCTTAATGTTGATATATCCTTGATGATAGTTGTTTGATCCCTGGTGGGTCGATAATGTATTTTCAATTTTGTTTTACACTGCTCCCATGTAGTTGGTACTTCTGCTGCTAAATAATTTTTTGCTGATCCTCCAATTTTTTCATTAACGTTCATTAATCAATCGAGCATTTTTTTTCTGCAATAAAAACTTGGGGTTAATTTAAGCCTTTTTTGAGAAAGACAGGGTTAAACACAAAAATTTGGGAAAAATTCACAAAATTTTGATTTTGAATGACATTGCCCAACCATACAAATTATTTGCATCTACATACATTAAATATTGTGATAGTTTTTGTTCATCATAATCATCCATATATTTATTATTTGCTACAGAATGTCTATGACAACACTGAGAAATTCCACCTCTGATGCTTTTTTTAATGAAACTGTGTATATTAATATCTGTCAATAATTCGAGCTCAATTTTTGTTTCCTTTAACATTGCATCCCATGATAATCCTGGAGCAGTATAATATTGACAAGGATCGAGTGAGTGAATACTTTTGCAAACTTTTCTAAAATTTTCAAATACATCAGCTAAAAGTAGTACATTCGTCTTCAAATATAATAATAAATAATCCCAAAGATTTTTACATTCAAATTTACGCCAAACCTTTCGCGCATGATTTTAATCTTCATTATTACATTCACTATTTGTCAATTTACTGCTAAAATCTTCTTGTGCTGGTAAACTTGTTTTATCTAATCGCTCCCATGAATTGATATACATATTCATATGGGAATAATTCTTTTTTTGTCAGCAATTTAAATTTATCATCATCCTTGAACTCTGATCGAACTATTTTTAACATATCATTTGTCAAATTTTTTGCTAAAGAATCTAAACTAGACTGCATGAATCTATTCGAGTCTAGAAATCTCAATTCTATTGTATTCTTTTCATCAACGAAAATTCTCTTCGATAATGACAGTAGTATGAATATGCCGTTTCTGGACCATGGTGGAGGCTCAGGCTCAGTGACGTCATTACGAAATTGTTATCAGTGCGGGGTCACAGAGGTCAAGGTTGCGTGTTATCAGTGAAGGTAACACGTGTCAAGATTTTGTCTTATCAGTGAAGGTCACATATGTCAAGATTTTGTCTTATCAGTGAAGGTCACATGTGTCAAGATTTTTTCTTATCATTGTGGGGTTGCATGGGTTAATATTTTTTCTTATCAGTGAATGAATATGCTGGTTAATATAGTGCGTTGTGTTATCATTGAGAAGAAATTTTTGATACAGTTGTGATTCACGTGTACTTGATCAGTGCTAATCGTGTTGATACATGTTTGTTTGAGTTTAATGTTGTTTATGCTGCGTCATTGTTTTTAATTATCTTTTTACGAATAATCATAATGCGATATGATTGAAAAGCAATGGAAAATGTTTGGTACAGTTCTGATTCACGTGTACTTTATCAGCACATGTACTTTATCAGTGTTAAACATGTTGAGACATGTTTGTTCGCGTTTCATATTGTTTATGCTGTGTCATTGTTTTTAATTAACTTTTTATGAATAATCATATTGAGATATGTTTTTCAAGTTTTTAGTTTTTCGAATGTGCGTTATCAGTGAAAAAAGGGTGGAGGTAAGGAATTTTGACTATAAATGAAGACGATTTCTTCAAACGGTATTAGTTTATTGTAAAACTTGAAAGTATTTATTAAATTTTATCTTAAAGTTCAAAATTGTGTTTTAAAGTCTTTTTAAAGAATATTGAAATTTATTTAAATATTTAGATTTTTTTTTTGTAAAATATTTACATAGACTACAAAATGAAGAGTTTTATATGTGAAATTTGTGGAAATGGATTTGCATTCAAAAATTCGTTGAAAAGACATATGCAATCAGCTCATGGTGACAAAGAAATTTGTAACATTTGCAAGAAGAACTTCACACGCAAAGACAGCCTACTAACACACATGAGAACTCAGCATAAAGTGTCATCTGTTGAAGCTATTTCCAATGATATTCATACTCAACTTTCAACATCATCATCAGAAAAATTTTTTTGTCAATCATGTAATAAAGAAATTTTAAGTAAGGACTGGAGTTACCATCTTAGAACAAATTTACATAAAATAAAAGCGGCTGAACCAATTAATGATCAATTAAAGGTTGTGAAAAGTAGTTTTGAAGAACGAATTGAAACACTGATTTATGAAAATAAGAATGAAGGAAATCTGGATCCTCTTAACTTTTTAAAAGCGGAAAAAGATCTTATTATAGATACATTAAAGAAAGAACTAATTAAACATTCATCTTTTAAATTCAACATAGAACTATTTGCAGAGTATATAAAAGTAACAAAAGGAAATGATGATAACGATGAAATAACAACTTCAGTTAAATCATTTCAGTCAAAAATGATAATCGTTAGGAATGAAACTGAGATGTCATCTGCATATGAAGAAATGATTGATAAGATTCACACAAAAATGCAAGAATTCCAAGAACGAGATAGTGGCTGGACTCTTATAAGAATAATCCATCTTGAAATCAACATTAATCAGTACAGACCAATAAGAGGTTCACAGTATTTACCATTACCAACAACAATTGCACGTAAACATGCTTGTATCAATGTGAAAAATACGGACGAGTACTGCTTTAAATGGGCAATAATTTCAGCTCTAGATCCTGTTGAAATTCATTCTGATAGAGTTTCATCATATAATGTAGAAAATATTGTTGCAAGTACAATTCTTCTGCAAAACAATATGATATTAGAATTTGATGATCTTGAATTTCCACTGAAGGTGACGGACATAACAAAGTTTGAAGACCTAAATCCTGAAATTAGTATAAACGTATACGGTTGTGAAGAAATGCAATTTAATACATGTAAAATAGTAGGACCGTATTACTGTACAAAAAATGAGAAGAAACTACATATTAATTTACTGTTGATTCAAGATGGAGAAAAGAGTCATTATGTGTGGATCAAGAACATATCAAGATTAATAAAATCTCAAATAACAAACAACGAACATAAAATCTTTCTATGCAATGGATGTTTACAACATTTTTATACCGAAGAGGCGTACAAGTTACATAAAAATGAATGCAGTAAGATTGTTACACTTATGCCATCACCTGAAAAAAATGAATTGAAATTTGAGAAATACGAACGTCAATTAGAGGTTCCATTTGTTATATACGCAGACTTTGAATGCATTTTACAAGGATTGGATACATGTATTCCAAATTCAGATATTTCTTCAACAACAAATGTACAACAACACGTTCCTTGTGCATTCTCTTATTATATCAAATGTTCTTATGATGATAGCTTAAGTAAATTAAGAGTGTATACAGGAAAGGACTCACCAGCAAAATTTGTACAATCCCTGGTTGAAGATGTATTAGATATTCATAATAATGTTATTATGAATCCGAAGGCGATGAAATCACTCACGGCTTTTGAGGAAAGGAGACAATGTAGTAGTAAGATTTGTCATATATGTAAGAAATATTTAGGTAATGTAAGAGTAGCCGACCATTGTCATTTAACAGGAAAGTACAGGGGTCCAGCGCATAATGAATGTAATTTGCGGTATCAAGTCCCAAAGTTTTTCCCAATTTTCTTTCATAATTTTTCCGGTTATGACTGTCACTTATTTGTTAAAGAATTAGCAAATATTGATGGTGATATAAATTTGATACCATTAAATAAAGAATTGTATGTATCACTTTCAAAACGAATTTTCGTTAATGAAACTGATACAATTGAACTTAGATTTTTAGATTCTGTAAGATTTATGCAGTCTAGTCTAGATTCATTAGTAGGAAATTTATCTCCGGAAGATTTGAAAACTGTTAAGTCTTTGTATCCAGAAGAAGAAAATTTCGAATTATTAACACGTAAAGGAGTTTTTCCATACGAATATATTAATTCTTTCGATCGTTTAGATGAAACGTGTTTACCTCTTCAAAAACATTTTGATAGCAAATTAACAAATAGTAAATGTTCTGATAAAGATTACATTCATGCTAAGAAAGTCTGGGAAAAATTTGATTGTAAAAATATTTGGGACTATTTAGAGTTATATTTGAAAACCGATGTATTATTTTTAACAGATGTATTCGAAAATTTCAGAAAAGTTTGTAGAAATATTTATACGCTGGATCCCTGTCAGTATTATACAACTCCGGGGTTATCATGGGACGCGATGTTAAAATATACAGGAGTAAATCTTGAATTATTCACTGATATAAATATGTATAATTTTATTAAAAAAGGTATCCGTGGTGGAATTACTCAATGTTCGCATAGACATTCTACAGCGGATAACAAGTATATGAGTAATTTCGATGAAAATAAACCATCTTCATATTTAATGTATGTTGATGCAAATAATTTATACGGTTGGGCTATGTCACAGCCTCTACCATATTCTGATTTTCAATGGGTAGAAAACGTTGAAAATATAAATATTAGTAATATTTCAGAAAATTCTGATACGGGTTATATTTTAGAAGTTGATTTAGAATATCCTGAATCTCTTCATGATTTACACAATGATTTACCGTTTTGTGCTGAGAATAAAAAAAGTCCGGGATCAAAATTCAATAAGTTAATTACCGAGTAGAGTAGATATGGGGTTTCTAACTCAAGGAGGTTTTTGTGCACAGCTTTTTTGTGCACACCTTTTTTTGGATGACGTCATGAGCTTTTGTGCTTTTTTGGTGTGTGTAAAAGAATGTGTTGTTGTTTTGTTGTTGTTTGAGATGAAGAAAAAATGAAAAAAAATGTGATGTCGGTGGGATGGATGCGAACCTGAGACCTGTGGCATGATAGTCCGTAGCATATATCATTGAGCCACAGGGAATCTTAATATATGGCGATTATGTTGTGTCTATATAGGTATGATGAATTTTAGTTCGTATGTTATTAGAAGAAAAAAAAAAAAAGATTGTGAAATAGTTGTGATTAGATTTGAACCCGCAAATAAAAATGGAAAAATTTGTATGTATAATATTTTTATTCATTTGTGTGATAAGAAAAAAAAAAGATTGTGAAATAGTTGTGATGTTGATGAGATTTGAACCCGGGCCCTGACGTGATAATTCAAGAAAAAAAAAAAAAAGTTTAAATTTTGCAACTTTTATAAAAAGAAATTCTGGTTCGGTCTTTCTAATTGATTTTTTTTTTGCACATATGATACATATAAGCAATTTTTTTATTTCGGATTTCATCAAGTTGTGAAATTATTTTTATATGTATGTTTGTGTGTGTGTGTGTATATAAATTTTGTCGGCACTTGTAAGCAGTTGAAAAAGAGTGGGGATACGATTTTTGTCTATAAATGGAAACAATTTCTTGAAACGGTATCAGTCCATAGTGAAATTTCAAAGTGTTTAATAAATTAAATAAGTTAAATTCATAATAAAAAATGAAGTTTACATGTGAATTATGTAATAAAGATTTTTCAACAAGATCAGTTTTAAAAAGACATGTTAATAGCATTCATGGTGAACGCATAGTTTGTGATATTTGTGGAAAACATTTCAGTAGGCAAAACAAATTATTAGAACATAAAAAGAAGATCCATTCTGACAAACTTTCCTGTGTAGTATGTGAAAAGGAATTCTCAAGGAGTGATAATTTATTATCTCATTTAAGAAAGAATCATACGGTTGAAGTGAAAAATCCAGTTGAGCCAATAGCGACAGCAAAATTTTGTGATGCATGTCAAAAAGATGTTTTAAAAAAGAATTGGTCATATCATGTAAGAACAAATTTTCACAAAAAAAATGCAGCTGAACCTTTAAATGAAAATTTGAAGGTAATCAAAAGTGCTTTTGAAGAAAGAGTTGAATCATATATGCTTGAAAACAAAGATGAAGGTGTATTAGATGTTTTAAAATTCTTTAATACATCAAAAGATCATATTTTAAATGCTTTAAGAAATCTGCTCGATAAACATTCATCATTCAAGTTTAATATGGAATTATTTTGTGAATATATGAAAATAACAAAAGGAAATGACGGCGAAGATGATATTACACTTTCAGTTAAATCATTTCAATCTTGTATGACAATTATACAGAAAATCGAAGATTTAAGTCAAGTTTATGAAGAGATGGTTGACAAAATTCATAAAAAAATGCAAGAATTTCAAGAAAGAGATAGCGGTTGGACTTTAATAAAAATTATTCATGTTGAAATTAATATTAATCAATGGAAGCCCTTACGAGGATCTCAGTACCTATCACTTCCAAAATCTATACAAAATAAAAAAGCTTGTATAAATGTAAGGAATGAGGATGAGTACTGTTTTAAATGGGCTATAATATCTGCATTGAACCCAGTGTTGCGACAGCAAAGAACCCCCTTGATTTTTTTTAAAGATATTTTCGTACGCCGCTGTATTTTTACAGACGGTTGTACACATAATTTTTAAAATGCTTAAAATGTACATTTATTGGAAATTTTCAACAAAATATTCCAATAAATGAACTGTAAATTCCAATTCCGTTGCACACGCGCAACATCAAATTTAATCTTGTTTTGTTCAAAAAATGAACAAAGATTATTTTCTTGTAAACCCATGGATTATAGCAAATCACGCCATTTCGAGAATAATCCCATGTATTTAATACAAATACATGAGATTATTCCATATTTTTCTCGAATATAATCTCGTTTGAATTTTCTATACCTTTTTATCTATTCTCACAATACTAAAATATTATGAACTTCAGTGTATTTGTCAATATACAAATACACCACATAAATTTTTCACACAACATTTGATTTATTCTCATATAAATCAATGTGTATGAAAAATCAATAACACCATATGATCCATATAATTGCATTATATGACCTATTTACCTAAAGTAAATAGCATAATGTAATACCCATCTTCTAATGCACACACACACCAGGTCAACTTCCATAATCATGATACTCTTATACATTATTCATATAATAATGTATCGAATAATCTGGAAATTACGTGTAATGATGATTGATGTACTCGCGCATAGTACCAGACATTAACGATGATTTAAATCTGCCGCGCAAATACCAATACTAATTAAAATTGTGCAAATGGATTAGTACATTAATTGGTATATAAGGCAGCAGAATTTTTGGATACTGGCTTCTTCTGTTTTGATGGCTCTTCAGTTTTTTTTCACATTTTGCTAAAGTAACATCACTTTAAAATGGATACCGGTCAAGACGGTGATAATATTTTTTTTGAGTTCAGTGTGAATGTTATTTTTTTTAAAGAATCGCGTGTATCTTCACAATCCTCGTCTCAAATTGGTTATTTTTCAAGTTATTAATTAAAGTAAAGAATTTTTTTTAAATTTATAAGAAAGAAAAAAGAAAAAAAAAGTGTAGTAGTTAAGTGATAAAAGAAAAGAAAAAAAAATAATTTTTGTTGTGTAAAATCAAAAAAAAAAAAAAATTCAAATCTTTGTGGAAAGGAAGAAAAAAAAATACATAGATTCATGATTTTCTTAGTTTTAGTTAATCTTTCTATTTGCGATATTTTGGCAATTTGGTGAAGAGTTTATATTTTCGAAAAATTTAATTTGAGGAAAGAAAAAAAAAAGGAAAATTTAAAAGCAATTTTCTTTGAGTATCAAAGATATTCTTTTTGTAATTTATTTTAATTTTTTTTGTCAAAGAAAGAAAAAGGAAAGAAAAAAAAATGAAATATGAATAAATCCAGATTTTTTTTTTGTGCATTAGTGTCCATTAAAGAAAAAAAAAACAAAAAAAAGAAAAAAAAAGGGGAAGAACGTGATTTTGTTTGTTTGTTGTTTACATAATTTACAAGATATATTAAATACGAAACGTGTTAGTGGTACTTTAATATTATTATCTGAACCTTATATTTGCAAAATTAAATAACTGTGCTATTCTAGACAGATATGAAAACATACTATAATTAAAAATAATTATAACGTTAATAATTTATGTATCCATAGTTTATTCTTCGAAGATCGATTAGTTATAAAAAGAAAAAAAAAATAATACGATTAATAGTTGTCCAGTTAATAGTTTAATTAATTTAAATAAAAATTCATTTTTTTTTGATAAATTTAAAACCAAAAAAAAAAAAAAAAAAAACAAAAAAAAAAAAAAAAAAAACAACAAAAAAAGAAAAAAAAAGAAAAAAAAAAAAAAGAAAAAGAAAAATATTTTTAAAATTATGATTTTTTTTTGTATCAAGTGTAAGACATTAGAATTTTTCTATAAAAAGGAGAATAATCAAGAATTTTCACGAAATAGTTAGAATGTACATATATAAAATATATTATGGTGAAACAGAGAAAAGGAAAAGAAAAAAAAAATTATTATTATTATATACTTGTATATAAATATTTAGTTTTGTGCAACAACCTGTAAGAAAAAAAAAACAGAAGTTATGAAGAAAAAAAAAAAAAAAAAAACCACAAAAAAAAGGAAGGAAGAACCCGTATGGCAATGACCCATTGATGGAAATTACAAGTAAGAGAATTTAGAAAATTATGTCATTTAGCACAGGATAGGGTTAATCAAAATTTTTTTTTTACGAGTTATAATTATCATGATCAATAAGTAGATATATTATTACAGAAGAGAAATACTAAATGTATGCTTAGCTGTTAGAAGTATTTTTTTTTTTTGATTGTTTTTTTATGGGCCCAAGTTAAAGTTTTGTTTAAAACCAAAAAAATGTCAAATTAATCATTTGTACAAGAGATATAGCAAAACAGAGAAAAGGAAAATTAGAAAAGAAAATAGACTTAAGTGAAATTGTATTAGGTATTCTATGAAGGAAAAGAATTAGGTACATTAGTAAGTAATTTTTGTAAAGAGAGAAAAAATATTATATGAACAATAAACAAAAACAAAAAAAAAAAAAAAAAAAAAAAAAAAAAAAAAAAGGAATAAGAATTAATAATGGAATATAGCTTTTTTTTTGCTCGTTCCTTCACAAACAATTTTTTTTTCTTTTTTGTTGCATTATGAAGACAATTTTCAGGATGCATTGATGGTATTTTAAGGGTGTTGTGACCTGGAGCCATTTCAACGTTGGGTGAAGATGGTCCTCTAGGATAAGTCCTCACATTGCAGAATTCCATGTTGAGTTATTGGTGGGTTTCCCTATCATCTCTTTTTCTTTCATGACTTGTTTATCTAGCTTCCCAGGAGTCCCTATATTTTTTTATTTGCCGGTCCCTTCACTTTTATGTTGTCGTAACGGGCCTTTCTCCGAAACGGTGCTTTCAAGAACCCACCCAAGGCTGAAGCAGCTGGAAACTTCGACCGGCTGAAGGCACCCAGGAGGTGTAATGTTCATCAGCGCTTTTTAGATTTTTAGACTTTCTTTCTTTTTTTTTTAAAAAATTAAAAATTCAATTACATTTTTATGTAATTGAATTTTCCGTTATGCAACATATGGCGCCCAACGAACCGCCCATCTGGTACATTAAATTATTCGCGTCCATATGTCACTCCACCTTTTGGTGTCGTAACATATGGCGCCCAACGACAGGCACCTACCATCAAGTGTCTGATCCTTTTCTTGCCCTTAAGGCACAATAATTTTTTTTGTAATTTAGCTTCATCGGTAACATGGAGATTTTCTGTTTAATGGCAACATTGAGCAGAAAATCTACCATCCCACGCGTCCTTTCAGCTCACCCCAATAACCCGGTTTTGAAAATTTAATTCATTATATTTCATGCGCGATGTATAATTTTTTTTGTGTAATAAAAAATTCTCGAACACATTGACGTAAGTCCAAGATTTTGGGTCGGTATAAATCCCGAAATCTTGTTGCGACGGCACTGTGAAAATGTTTGTAGTTTCAGTATATACAAAAGTAATTGAAAAATTCGATTACTTTTGCTATTAAATTTTGTAATTAACTTTGCATATTTTTTTTCGGTCTGAATTTTGTGCGACTTTAATAGTTTTGTAATTTTTTTTCGGTAAATTCAACTCACTTTGCCTCTTGGTATTTAAATTCAATTTCGGTTCGAAATTTATATGCTGAATGACAGATACGATAGTCAGGACGATTTTGCATATGCAAGATCGAGCCTTTGCTCGTTATGTCCATTCAGCATCGCGTTTCGTTATATTCAGATCTTTTAGCTAAATTTTATACTTTGTAACCTCCGTCGTTTGTCACAGGTTTTGGGGCATAACCCGAAATGCTGTTTGCACGCGGTAGTGTTTCAAAGTATACGTATATTTTATAATGAACCATTTTTTTTGAGAATTTGAAATATTTTGTAATGGCAATCGATGTCGTGCGATTGATCGCTTTGAAGTCGCTCATGTTTTCGGATCTATTTAATTACACATGAGGACTCATCAATGCATCAATTTATATGAAATTTAATTCAATTAAAATTTTGAAAACCCCAGTGTGCCCAGAATTTATATTCCCTATCTACAATCTGTTTTCTTAAATTATTTTATTGATAGAGGAAACCTTTGCTTTTGTTCCAGATTTAACAAGGTGGAAAGTCGTTTATTTTGACGCCTCTTCGCCCTCGTTGGGATTCTCCAGATCACAACACCAAAATGATAAATAAAACTAACATATATATATTTTTTTTTTGTTTGCATGTTTTTATTTTTGCATGACTTTGATAAAAATATTTTGATTTTTATTTTTTTTGTTAATAAAAATATTTTGATTTTTATCTTTTTTGATAATAACAATAAAATTTTGAGATTTCGATTTTTTTTTGAGAAAAAACAGGGATTTTTTTTTCTTTTCTTTCCTTCTTCTTATGAATAAACGGAGTAATCTTAAAGTTATTCGCGTCCGCGTTTTAAAGAATCATAAATAAAATCAGTTTTTTTTATATATACATACATTCATTTTCGTGATGAATTTTTGAGTTTTTTTTTTGCATTTCTAGATTTTTTTTTATTTTTGGGTCTACGTCGAGGCGTAGATCTTTTAGCACCTGAAGGTTTAATCGCTGGTCTCGCGCGGCTGAGTTTCGCGTTGAGCCCCGATTTATAAAAAATTTAGAACATATAGTTTTTTTTATATAAATTCAGTGATAATAATAATTTTGATTTTATTTTGTAAATTAAATTACATTGATTAGATTTTCCAAATAGAAAAATTTTTTTTTGAGTGACTTACCTAATCTCGGTTCATAATAATCGCGAGTGATTTAGTGTTCAATTCAGTGCCAATTTTACAGATTTTTTTTTGGAAAAGGCTACTTAAATTCTGCTAAGATGGATCCCAGCTACCTGGACCAACCAGAATTTGCTTACGAATGCCAAATTAGGAATATAGATCCTAACCACCAGGACTCTCTCAAGACCCTGAGCGATCAGTTGGCCGCTGAAGCCGATGGACTAGTTGAACGAGCTGACAAGATTGTATATTCTTTAAACAAGGAAATTGCTGATCTACGTAGCCAGGCGGAAGGTTTAATTAATAACCTGGCTTCACAGGACCTTACATCCGACACTGATAAGTCTTTGCGTGTGCAAGCTAAGCTTTGGCACCTGCAACATCGTGTCGATCGAGTTAAGATTAGGAAACCTAAATTCGAGTCAGTTAAAGCCATCGATGACGTTATAAAACACGGATTTCAACTGTTAAAGCGCGCCTTGAGAGCGGATGATGCAGATTTAGGAGCAGTAGGAGGAGATTTGAACGTTTTGAACTTCGATAATACTCAATCCATCGTAAGGAGTACCCCTGCGACTTCTATAGAAAATCTTAGCATCATGGGTGGAAAAGAAGGACCTGCTGTTTTAAGTTCCATTCCTTTTGTAAGACAAAATGTTGTTAATATTCAGAATAAATCTAAAAATAAACAAACAAAATCTCTGGCTTTCAATATCCCTTTTTCCAGCAAATCATCTGTGAACTTACACCAACGTGGACACGATATCGCCTCGCGATCTTCGAATCGAAATTTTGAAAACTTAAACTTGTCAAACACAACTCAGCGTGACACTGATAAGTCCAATTTCAGATTGAATACTTCGTTACCAGCCACAACTAAAGATTTTTCTCCAGTTGTTTTAGATAAACCTTATTCTCAAACAACTCATAATATTCCAATTTCTTTTAATAATGATTTTAATCGTACGCGACAAGCAGCTAATCCTCAGCTTTCTAGTTTGAATCTTCCACAATCTCGTCCTGAGGTTTTTCTCAATAATACCCATCCAAATTTTCGTACTGAGCCTTCGTCGGCAAATAATATACGTTTTGGCTCTGTGCCACCCTTTTCTCAACAACCTAGACGTTTTTACAGATCCACAAGTCCTCTTAAGAGATGGAACTTGTCCTTTTCAGGTAGTCGTATCGGATTGCCTATTGAAGAATTCCTTTTCCGTCTAGAATCTTTGGCCGTTGCTGACAAAGTCTCAGAAGATACCTTAGCTGCTCACGTGAGTCGATTTTTGTCAGATAAAGCTCTGACATGGTATTGGCTTTTCCGCAGATCCAATCCGTTTGCAACATGGCGCGATGTACGACGAGCATTGCTTGACGAATTTCGAAGTCAGACCACCGATTTCGAGATACGCCAAGCAATGTTCGCTCGTCATCAAAAGCCTGGCGAGTCCTTTAGTGACTTCCGATTGGAGATGCAGGGTTTGGCTTCACGCCTTAGACATCCTATGAGCCAACAGGAGCTTATCGACATTGTTCGTCGCAATATGAATGCAAGATTACGTAACGCCCTCCTTCTTCATACAGTGAATTCTCTTGATGAATTACGAGATCTTGCACGTCGTTTCGAAAAGTTGTGGTCAGAAACTGAACTTCGGGCTAGAACACGTAATGTTTCTGAGCTTTACAATTCATACGATTCATGTGTCTTCGATGAAATACCTCATCAAAATTTTTCAAACTCTTACGATACTTCTTGTGACCTAGGTCACCAATTTTCTCATATGTCTATTAATTCACCCCGAAATGTACATGAATCGAATAATGTTTCTAGAACGGACTTACCAATGTCGAACGTTGATGTTTGTGCGTTGAACAATTTAAATACAGAGAATTGTGACGCGAAAGGACATTCTTTTAGAGAATGTACGGTGGCCAAACGAAATTTATTCTGTTACAAATGTGGCCTCAAAGGTGTCACAACTCCAGTGTGCAAAAATTGTGTTTCGGAAAACGGAGTGTCAAACGTGATGCACTCCGAAGCACCGCGTTTGATACGTCGCTTCCCGGATCCGAAAACATCTGCTACGTCGAAAAAGACAACTTAGAATTGTCTGGTGTTGCCGATGGTTCTCTTGTGATGGACCGTGGGCCTGATTTGAGCCAAGTTTTTCAGGGCGTCTGTAAGTGTGCCACTGATTGTGACACCGTGACAAAAAACCCGCTTGGCGATGACCAGTGTCAGGGCCCATCACAGGACGATACCATCTCCAATGTCTGCCAATCTCTATCCTTGTCTGAAAAATCTGATTTGTCCGAAATTTTACCTGATATGTCTATTAATTTACCTGATTTGTCTTATAATGCAACCACGAGTTTCGAGGATCGTTATCTAGAGAAGTTGCGTAAATATAATGACCGTCGAAATAAAATATTCGGTACAGTTTCGGAAGTTGTATCAAAACGTATTTTAGAATGTCGTGAACGTTTCAAGAAACGTGTGCAAATTCGGAAATCGTTGGAAGTTCTGAATAATTTTTGTCCTTTTAAAGATCCGCGCCCGTACGCTAAAATTAAAATAAATGATGTTGAATTATACGGTTTGATGGATACAGGGGCTTCTATCAGTTGTTTGGGTAAAAACGCTCATGAAATATTAAAGCAAATAGGTGTCAAGAGTTCACGCTCGGCAGCACCTATTCAAACAGCTGATGGAAGCGCGCAAAAAGTTGAGGGCGTTATAGATGTTGAAGTTGTTTACAACGGTGTTTGTAGAACACTTCAACTCTATATCGTGCCAACTTTAGCGCAACAATTGTATCTCGGGATCGATTTTTGGCAAAAGTTTAATTTATTACCAAAGTGTGTTTCAGAACTTCGTGACGAAAGCGTTCAAGATCCGAAAATGCACGTTTTGACCGCGGAACAGCAACGAAAGTTGAATTTAATTAAAGCAAAATTTCCCTCGTTCGCTGTTCTCGGTTTAGGTAAAACGTCTATTGAAACGCACGTAATAGATACCGGTGATACACCTCCTATAATACAACGTCATTATCCTGTCTCGCCCGCGATTCAAAAACTAATGTACGACGAGCTTGATCGCATGCTCGACATGGGAGTGATCGAAGAATCTTTTAGCGCGTGGAACAATCCCGTTGTTTTGGTAAGAAAGCCTGGTAAAAATCGCTTGTGTTTGGACTCGCGAAAAGTCAATGCTGTGACAAAGAAGGATGCATATCCTTTGCCACACATTGACAGGCTGATCAGTCGCTTGTCCGACACAAAATTTATCTCAGGGATCGATTTGAAGGATGCCTTTTGGCAGATTCCCTTAGAAAAGGAATCTCGCGAAAGGACAGCCTTCACAGTACCTGGCCGGCCTCTTTACCAATTCACCGTGATGCCGTTCGGTTTGTGCAACGCTCCCCAGCGAATGTGTCGATTAATGGACAAAGTCGTACCGTCGGAGTTACGCGATAATGTCTTTGTTTATTTTGACGATTTGTTAATAATATCGAAAGATTTTGACACTCATTTGAAAACGCTCGAAAAAGTTGCAACTTGTCTAAGAATGTCGGGATTAACCATCAACGTCGAAAAGAGTAAATTTTGCCAAAAAGAAATTAAGTATCTTGGCTATATCGTCGGCGATGGTTGTATTAAGACAGATCCTGACAAGATTTCGATTGTCGATTTTCCAAGTCCGAAAAATCCTAAGCAGGTTCGTCGTTTCTTAGGAATGACCGGTTGGTATCGTCGTTTTATTCGTGACTACGCGTCTCTTACAGCACCTATCTCTGATTGCTTGAAAAAGTCTAAAAATTTTGTTTGGTCCGACGAAGCTCAACACTCTTTTGAAAAGCTCAAGATTTGTATGACTTCCGCGCCCGTGCTAGGAAATCCGGACTTCACGAAGGAGTTCTTCATACAATGCGATGCGTCGAAAGTGGGCGTAGGAGGCGTCCTATTCCAACTTTCGGAGGCGGGTGATGAAAATCCCATCGCATTTGTTTCGCAAAAGCTGAACAAAGCGCAGAAGAACTACTCCGTGACAGAACTGGAGTGCTTGGCCGCGGTGTTGTGCGTCAAAAAGTTTAGAGCCTACGTTGAAGGATTTAAATTTACAATTATTACAGATCACGCGAGTTTGAAATGGTTGATGTCTCAGCCAGATTTAAGCGGTCGTCTCGCCCGTTGGAGCTTGAAATTGCAAGCTTTCAATTTTGCAATACAGCACCGCAAAGGCTCACAAAATGTGGTTGCTGATTCGCTCTCGCGCGCGTTTTGTGATGAGATTACTACGAACTTAAATCTGACTGAAGTCGACTTAAGTTCAGATAGCTTTCGCGATGAAGAATATGTTCAATTAATATCTTTTATTTCAAACAATCAGAATAAGTTGCCAGATCTGAAGATTTATGACGGTAAAGTGTTCAAGCGTGTCCGTTTTCGTACTTCGGAATCTAATGACAATCCTTGGAAACTCTGGGTCCCTAAATCCCTTCGTAAGTCTTTGGTCCAAAATGTTCACGAATCTGAAACAACTTGTCATGGTGGCATTACTGTCGTATACCGATTTTTGACTGATAAATATTTTTGGCCCAAAATGATTATTGATGTCCAAAATTTCGTTGGTTCTTGTGAAACTTGTAAGGAGAATAAATCCCCTAATTTTCGAACTAGACCTCCTATGGGATCTAGATTCATCTCTGAAAGACCCTTTCAACGTCTTTATATTGATTTGCTTGGTCCATATCCCAGGACTAAAGCTGGAAATTCGCAAATTTTGATCGTGCTTGATCACTTTTCTAAATTCGTGTTTCTTAAACCCCTCCGTAAAGCCAATGCCCCTGCTATTGTGACTTTCTTGGAACACGAAGTCTTCTCAATTTTTGGCGTTTGCGAATTTCTCCATAGTGACAACGGTAAACAATTTGTTTCGAAAGATTTTCAAAACTTTTTATCTTCTTATGGTGTCCACCATATTCGCACTGCTTTATACTCACCTCAATCAAATGCATCTGAACGCGTAAATCGGGTCATTTTAGAGGCTGTAAGGTCTTATGTTCAAGAAGACCAGGCGAACTGGGACAAGGCCATCCACCGCATAGCTGCCTCCCTTAGAACTCGATACCATAGTGCTATTGAGCGCACACCTTACCAGACGGTATTTGGTTTCCCTATGGTAAGGCATGCCTCAGCATATCGAGTTCTGAAGGAGCTAGACTGTGTGATGGATGGAGAAGTCGTGGATCTCCCTGAATCTGCAAAGCTTCAGCAGATCCGTGATCAAGTCTCAGTGAGCTTGAAGAAACCTCACGAACGAGCAGAAAGGTCTTACAACCTCCGGACCACCACAGTGAAATTTCGACCTGGTCAAGAGGTTTATAGGCGGAATTTCATTCAAAGCGATTTCGCGAAAGGTTTTAATTCGAAATTGTCGAAAAAATTTATAAAATGTCGAATTAAAAGATGCATTGGTGGAAGTATGTATGAAGTAGAGGACCTACGAGGTAAATATGTAGGGACTTTTCATGCGAAAGACCTCAAAGCATAACACCATTTTTGGTTTACCATGTCACCTTTAATTGCCTGTACTTTCCTTACTCAAAATTTTGTAATCATGGGTCTATACTGTTTTTATTATGTTATTTTGTTCCTAAATAAGCTTTACCAGTTTCACCCTAATTGGTTCACTCTACCCTCCTAGATGAAGAAAATATAATGGTTGATGAATCAATTGGTTTCCAAGATATTTTTTTGGTCCAATTTTAATATTCTCTCCTGGATTGGTCATATAATACACGGTTGTGATATTTTTATGTACGAGTAAATAAATCATCATCGCGAAATGGAATTTTTTTTTTTTGATTTTGGATTTTGGCTATGTGTGTGTGAACTTTTCTCCCCATTCTTTTGTTCAGCCCGGCTTGCCCACGTGTTCCGGCATTGAGACTCATCTCAGGGTGTGGACGAGCCCCACGTTGTTGTGTTAAGGCAATACCGACCAATCTTCTTTTCTGGTCAAAATTTCCCAGTGGGACTTTATTTTTTTTTGGATCAATGTCCTTTACGGACTTAACATTATCTTTTCGCTGCCGTGTTCCAACCTTTCCCACTTCGACAGGTTCGTGGAAAAGTTTGTTTTGTTGCGACAGCAAAGAACCCCCTTGATTTTTTTTAAAGATATTTTCGTACGCCGCTGTATTTTTACAGACGGTTGTACACATAATTTTTAAAATGCTTAAAATGTACATTTATTGGAAATTTTCAACAAAATATTCCAATAAATGAACTGTAAATTCCAATTCCGTTGCACACGCGCAACATCAAATTTAATCTTGTTTTGTTCAAAAAATGAACAAAGATTATTTTCTTGTAAACCCATGGATTATAGCAAATCACGCCATTTCGAGAATAATCCCATGTATTTAATACAAATACATGAGATTATTCCATATTTTTCTCGAATATAATCTCGTTTGAATTTTCTATACCTTTTTATCTATTCTCACAATACTAAAATATTATGAACTTCAGTGTATTTGTCAATATACAAATACACCACATAAATTTTTCACACAACATTTGATTTATTCTCATATAAATCAATGTGTATGAAAAATCAATAACACCATATGATCCATATAATTGCATTATATGACCTATTTACCTAAAGTAAATAGCATAATGTAATACCCATCTTCTAATGCACACACACACCAGGTCAACTTCCATAATCATGATACTCTTATACATTATTCATATAATAATGTATCGAATAATCTGGAAATTACGTGTAATGATGATTGATGTACTCGCGCATAGTACCAGACATTAACGATGATTTAAATCTGCCGCGCAAATACCAATACTAATTAAAATTGTGCAAATGGATTAGTACATTAATTGGTATATAAGGCAGCAGAATTTTTGGATACTGGCTTCTTCTGTTTTGATGGCTCTTCAGTTTTTTTTCACATTTTGCTAAAGTAACATCACTTTAAAATGGATACCGGTCAAGACGGTGATAATATTTTTTTTGAGTTCAGTGTGAATGTTATTTTTTTTAAAGAATCGCGTGTATCTTCACAATCCTCGTCTCAAATTGGTTATTTTTCAAGTTATTAATTATAGTAAAGAATTTTTTTTAAATTTATAAGAAAGAAAAAAGAAAAAAAAAGTGTAGTAGTTAAGTGATAAAAGAAAAGAAAAAAAAATAATTTTTGTTGTGTAAAATCAAAAAAAAAAAAAATTCAAATCTTTGTGGAAAGGAAGAAAAAAAAAATACATAGATTCATGATTTTCTTAGTTTTAGTTAATCTTTCTATTTGCGATATTTTGGCAATTTGGTGAAGAGTTTGTATTTTCGAAAAATTTAATTTGAGGAAAGAAAAAAAAAAGGAAAATTTAAAAGCAATTTTCTTTGAGTATCAAAGATATTCTTTTTGTAATTTATTTTAATTTTTTTTGTCAAAGAAAGAAAAAGGAAAGAAAAAAAAATGAAATATGAATAAATCCAGATTTTTTTTTTTGTGCATTAGTGTCCATTAAAGAAAAAAAAAAAACAAAAAAAAGAAAAAAAAAGGGGAAGAACGTGATTTTGTTTGTTTGTTGTTTACATAATTTACAAGATATATTAAATACGAAACGTGTTAGTGGTACTTTAATATTATTATCTGAACCTTATATTTGCAAAATTAAATAACTGTGCTATTCTAGACAGATATGAAAACATACTATAATTAAAAATAATTATAACGTTAATAATTTATGTATCCATAGTTTATTCTTCGAAGATCGATTAGTTATAAAAAGAAAAAAAAAATAATACGATTAATAGTTGTCCAGTTAATAGTTTAATTAATTTAAATAAAAATTCATTTTTTTTTGATAAATTTAAAACCAAAAAAAAAAAAAAAAAAAAAAAAAAAAAAAAAAAAAAAAAAAAAAAAAAAAAAAAAAAAAAAAAAAAAAAAAAAAAAAAGAAAAAAAAAAACAGAAAACTAATAATATTATTAAAATTATGATTTTTTTTTGTATCAAGTGTAAGACATTAGAATTTTTCTATAAAAAGGAGAATAATCAAGAATTTTCACGAAATAGTTAGAATGTACATATATAAAATATATTAAGGTGAAACAGAGAAAAGGAAAAGAAAAAAAAAATTATTATTATTATATACTTGTATATAAATATTTAGTTTTGTGCAACAACCTGTAAGAAAAAAAAAACAGAAGTTATGAAGAAAAAAAAAAAAAAAAACCACAAAAAAAAGGAAGGAAGAACCCGTATGGCAATGACCCATTGATGGAAATTACAAGTAAGAGAATTTAGAAAATTATGTCATTTAGCACAGGATAGGGTTAATCAAAATTTTTTTTTTACGAGTTATAATTATCATGATCAATAAGTAGATATATTATTACAGAAGAGAAATACTAAATGTATGCTTAGCTGTTAGAAGTATTTTTTTTTTTTGATTGTTTTTTATGGGCCCAAGTTAAAGTTTTGTTTAAAACCAAAAAAATGTCAAATTAATCATTTGTACAAGAGATATAGCAAAACAGAGAAAAGGAAAATTAGAAAAGAAAATAGACTTAAGTGAAATTGTACTAGGTATTCTATAAAGGAAAAGAATTAGGTACATTAGTAAGTAATTTTTGTAAAGAGAGAAAAAATATTATATGAACAATAAACAAAAACAAAAAAAAAAAAAAAAAAGGAATAAGAATTAATAATGGAATATAGCTTTTTTTTTGCTCGTTCCTTCACAAACAATTTTTTTTTCTTTTTTGTTGCATTATGAAGACAATTTTCAGGATGCATTGATGGTATTTTAAGGGTGTTGTGACCTGGAGCCATTTCAACGTTGGGTGAAGATGGTCCTCTAGGATAAGTCCTCACATTGCAGAATTCCATGTTGAGTTATTGGTGGGTTTCCCTATCATCTCTTTTTCTTTCATGACTTGTTTATCTAGCTTCCCAGGAGTCCCTATATTTTTTTATTTGCCGGTCCCTTCACTTTTATGTTGTCGTAACGGGCCTTTCTCCGAAACGGTGCTTTCAAGAACCCACCCAAGGCTGAAGCAGCTGGAAACTTCGACCGGCTGAAGGCACCCAGGAGGTGTAATGTTCATCAGCGCTTTTTAGATTTTTAGACTTTCTTTCTTTTTTTTTTAAAAAATTAAAAATTCAATTACATTTTTATGTAATTGAATTTTCCGTTATGCAACACCAGTTGAAAAAAATTCTGAAAGATCATCATCATATCAGATTGAAAATATCAAGTCTGAAAAAATAATTTTAAAAAATGGTGTTAATCTTGATTTTTTCACACTAGAGTTCCCACTAAAAACATCTAATATTCATAAATTTGAAATGCTGAATCCAAAAATCAGTATTAATGTATTTGGATTAGAAGATAATAGAATTATTGGACCATATTATTCAACTTCTAAAGAAAAAGAAATTCATATAAATTTATTACTTGTACAAGAAGAAGAAAAGGCTCATTACGTTTGGATAAAAAACATGTCTAGGTAATAGTGTTAGTGTAAATTATGAAATTTTAATTATTAACAAAAAAATTTTTTCTTCAAAATTTCAGATTAATGAGAGAGCAGTTAACACATCATAAACAGCAAATATATATGTGTAATTCATGTTTGTTATACTTTTCTTGCGAAAATGACTTGAATACTCACAGAATAGATTGTAATAAAATAGTGACAAGAATGCCAACAAAAGAAAAAAGTATTTTGAAATTTGAACATTATGAACGAGAATTAGATGTTCCTTTTGTAATATATGCTGATTTTGAATGTATTTTAAAGGATATTAGTACATGCATGCCAGATGCATCATCACCATCTACAACAAATGTACAGGAACATGTGCCTTGTGCTTTTGCATACTATATTAAGTGCAGCTTTGATGATAATTTAAATAAATTCAGAACTTACAAGGGAAAAGATTGCGTAAAAATATTTGTATCTTCAATTATTCAAGATGTAAAATATTTATATCACAATTATATCGAAAACTCAAAATCAATGAATCGTTTAACACTAAATGAAATGAAAATTCAAAGTGAGAGCACAGAATGTCATATTTGCAAACAGTTTTTAGATAAGGATAGAGTTCGAGATCACTGTCATCTAACTGGAAAATATAGAGGACCAGCTCATGAAAAATGTAATTTGCTATATCGCGTACCTAAATTTTTCCCAATATTTTTTCATAATTTTTCTGGATACGATTGTCATTTGTTTATAAAGGAGTTATCATTTTTTGATGGAGATATAAATGTTATTCCTCTGAATAAGGAGCTACATGTGTCATTATCGAAGAGAATTTTCGTTGATGAAAAGAATACAATAGAATTGAGATTTCTAGATTCGAATAGATTCATGCAGTCTAGTTTAGATTCATTAGCGAAAAATTTGACAAATGATATGTTAAAAATAGTTCGATCAGAGTTCAGCGATGATGATAAATTTAAATTGATGACAAGAAAAGGAATATTCCCATATGAATATATCAATTCATGGGAACGATTAGATAAAACAAGTTTACCAGCACAAGAAGACTTCAGCAGTAAATTGACAAATAGTGAATGTAATAACGAAGATTATAATCATGCGCGAAAGGTTTGGCGTAAATTTGAATGTAAAAATCTTTGGGATTATTTATTATTATATTTGAAGACAGATGTACTACTTTTAGCTGATGTATTTGAAAATTTTAGAAAAGTTTGCAAAAGTATTTACTCACTCGATCCTTGTCAATATTATACTGCTCCAGGTTTATCATGGGATGCAATGTTGAAGGAAACAAAAATTGAACTGGAATTATTAACAGATATTAATATGCATAGTTTCATTAAAAAAAGCATTAGAGGTGGTATTTCTCAGTGTTGCCATAGACATTCTGTAGCAAATAATAAATATATGGATAATTATGACGAAAAAAAATTATCGCAATATCTAATGTATGTAGATGCAAACAATTTGTATGGTTGGGCAATGTCACAAGCTCTTCCTTATGGTGATTTTAAATGGATTGAAAATAAAAATATCGATATTAGAAATATTCCTGAAGATTCAGATACTGGTTACATATTAGAAGTTGATTTAGAATATCCTGAAGTATTACATGATATTCATAATGACTTACCATTTTGTTCAGAAAACAAAATTACTTCAAATTCAAAACATGTCAAATTAATCACAGATTTAACAAACAAGAAGCGATATGTTATTCATTATAGAAATCTACAACATTGTATTAAGCATGGTCTTAAAGTTACACATATTCATAGAGTTTTGCAGTTCAAACAATCAAAATGGATGAAACGATTCATTGATTTAAATAATCATCATCGTACGCTTGCAAAAAATGTGTTTGATAAAAATTTTTTCAAGTTAATGAATAATGCTTCATTCGGAAAAACTATGGAAAATGTTGATAAAAGAAAAGATGTTAAAATTGTAACAGAATGGGATAGTTATTATAGAAAATTAGGAGCTAGAGCTTTGATAGCAAGACCTAATTTTCATAGTGCTACACAATTCACTGATAACATGATTGCTATACAAATGAAGCGAATGCATACTTATTATGATAAGCCAATTTATTTAGGATTTTGTGTTTTAGAATTATCAAAATTAAATATGTATAAATTTCATTATGATTATATGAAACCGAAATATGGTGAAAACATTTTAATAAATTATATGGATACAGACTCTTTTATATATTCTATTCAAACTGAAGATTTTTATAGTGATATTAAAAATGATATTGATAAATACTTTGATACTTCTGAATATGCATTCAATAATCCTTATGATATTCCATTAAAAAATAAAAAAGTATTAGGTATGATGAAAGATGAAAATAATGGAAATATAATGACTGAATTTATTGGTTTAAGATCGAAAATGTATTCATTAAGTGTTAAAGATTCAAAAGATATAATAGTTAGACAGTTGTTAATAATTTAAGTTTAAATAATTATAGAGATTGCTTGTATAAAAAGAAATTATTTTATAGTAATAATATGTATGTGTTTAGATCTAAAATTCATAATATTTATACACAAATAATTAATAAAGTAGCTTTAAGTTTTTCTGATGATAAAAGATTTATAAGAGAAAATGGGGTAAGCACATATGCTTGGGGGCATTTTAGGATTAATATGGATATAAATTAAAATAAATGTTTTTTAAAAAATTATATTAAATAAATTTATTATTACTAAAAAATAATAATACATGTTTTGTTTTTTCTTTCTTTCTTTACAATTCAAGTACAAGGTTTTCTTTTGTGAACTCTTCATCAACAAAATTTCTTAGAAGACATACATTTTCTAAAGCACAGTATCCTTTATGGATATTACAACGCAGAACATGCGGATAGTTTTGAAGCAATGTTGCAAATTTCGGACATTCTTCTTCTTCTTCTAAATCGTATACTTCAATCTTATTCTCAAGTATATTACAAATCCACTTTCGTTTTTCATGACCTTTCACACATACTTTAGAATTTCTCAGATTTGATCGAAGAAATTTTTTAACACTTTGAAAAGATATTGATCCTTCATTCCAAGTTAAACCATGATGATTTTTATGTAACCAATTCACTTGTTTCTTCTCTTTTGTTGTTAAACGTGAAAAATCAAACGGTGGCTTTATAATAAACACTTGAAATTCACGCGCATTGAAAGAAATAGCAAGTTCTTTAACAATAAACTTATTATTATAGTCTTTGAAACCTTGAACATCGATAATAATTTTATTAAACATTTTATGATATGTATATGTGTTTTTTCTCACAAGTTCTTTGAAATACTAAATAAATTTCTATATTATAATCCCATTTATATCAGTTTTCTAACTTCTCCATTCAGTGGATTGTAATCAATTATTCGATCATGTAGTAATAAACAAAATCCTGAAGTATTGTTAGGAATATTGACGTTGCTTGCTAACTCAAACTCTATTCTAATGTCAACAGGTCCTGTTTTTATTGTTTCATTTTGATGAGCGCAATCAATAACAACAATTGGTGCTATACTTTTGAAACTATCCCATTTTAATAACGGCTGACAATTCCTTCCATAATAAGTTTCTTGAAATTTTGTATACATATCATATAACAACGCATATCGATTACGTTCAAAAAGTATATTTAAATTATCATATGGATACGTCTCAGAGTTTAAATGAGCTTTAACGTTAGCTA
Source organism: Bombylius major (assembly GCA_932526495.1). Classification (NCBI taxonomy): domain Eukaryota; kingdom Metazoa; phylum Arthropoda; class Insecta; order Diptera; family Bombyliidae; genus Bombylius; species Bombylius major. The sequence goes on along the minus strand of OW052044.1, from coordinate 24,456,718 downwards.
GTTTACAGTGATCAAATTTACTAGCATCAGCTTCTTTTTGGTTTTGTCGATTGGTTTGTAATGCAAATATCAAAAAACGAGGTTTTTCTAGTTGTGTAGATGTTTTGATAGTCCATATGATGTGATTTGTATTTGGAATATTCGGATATTCATATAAATCCCAACTCCGAAAGCAAATACGAATTGGTTTCGCATTTCGAGTGATTTGAAGTAGTTTTAGTCTTTCTTTATCGTCTACATTTATATGAGGTACTTTCCATAAGACTTTTGTGAGTGTAATTTTATAGTCAGTAGCTGCAGCTGATACTTGAACCGCATTTGCATCATTTCTTGCTCTAATTAAAATCAGATCATGTCTTACATTAACAACTATTTTTTTATAGTCTTCAGCAAATCCTAATAGCATTTTTAGAGGTATACAAAAATTGAAATGTCCTGATGTAGGTAATATAGTACTATTTCCTGTCCATCCTGCATTATACAGCATTGTACTTTCACTTTCGCTTAATGAAATGTAATTTTTTAAAACACTGCTGATTCCTGCATTCCGACAACGATCAATTTCTACACCATTCAATTCATATCGTATTTCATCAAATAAGAAGGCCCCAGAATTATTATTTAGTTTATAATCAGGTATTACAGTTCCATCGTTTTTAGTTAATGTTCCTTCAATATATATAAAACTTTCACTTGGTAGTAAGTATAAATCTTGGTTTTGAATAGAAATTCGTATTTCATCGCTATTGTTATACGATTCTACAAATGGTGAATATGTATGATATTCTTTTTTAGTAATACTTTCATCGAAGTGAGGTTCTTCTAAAATATCCAGTATATCATTCATGTTTGCTTTTCAAAACAAACCCCAATGACTTTAAAAATTTTTTATTTTCAATTGTTAATGATGGTCTCGTTGAAGTGAAGTCTCTTTGTGTTGTTGTTTGTTCAGTAGGTAATGGTGTACTAATGATATTATCACTTTTGAATGAGTTTTTATTATTATTATTATGTTTGTTGAATATCAGCATATCTAGTTCTTATCCACTTGACACTTACATAAGAAATAATAGCTTTAGTTATCAGACTACTTGTTTTATACTTTACGTCTTATTCTATTATTGTGGTTTCAAGTGTAATCTAACTGTAATTATTTCGCCTCTGAAATTAATCAAATCTCCATCTTGATCTACAATTTTTATTTCAACAGAACTAATTCGTTTCACATTTACGGGTAAATATATAACATTCTTAGGAACTTCTGTTATTTTATATCCTGGTCCTACATCAGGAGAAAATTCATGAAGAGTGTGAACTGGAATATTATTAATATATGATCCTACTATTAGATTACATTCAATTCGTATAGCGTTAACTTTAGTTATATTCACAGGTAAATCAGACACATGCGTCGTATTTGACCCCAATTCTTTTTTACTGAAACCTAACAGTTGACCAATAGTTCTTTCTCTGTTAAAGTAGACGTTGTGTGAACTTTTAATTTCTGTTTTGAGTGTGTTGTTGTTCGCTTGTATTTTGATTGTAGGCTTAGTTTTCGTTTTCTCGAGCTCTTTTTGAATGAAATTCGCGATGTCATCAACTTCATAAGACCCCACAGGTATTTGAATAGTTTCATTACCTATATGAAATAAGTTATTGCTACTATCCACATTAGGTATTGAATTATAGGTATGAAAATCAACAAGACCACAAAGATAGTCAGATGATAAATCAATGGGTGGAAAGTATTCAGTTGTTAATATAGATGTATTCCCACTTAAAGTTAATGTTACTGACATGTTGAAGGTTTTAAATGAAATGAATAATAGTTCCATGTTTACACATTTATTTATACTAATTCACATCAATAAAATTATACAGAAACTTTAAACATAAATGTCCACATTTAAATGAGTTGAAATTTTGATATCTATTATAATTATATTCTATATTATTTCCTAAATATTTTACAATTTCTAGAGGTGGTTGCAGATTACCATAACTATCAAAGTATTCAACACGATTTCCTTTTTTCTGATATGCTACCCAATGTGTACCAGGTCCACTTGAATTATCTAAATTTACTATACCACACTCATTTTTATAAGGTTTTGGTGGAAGTTTATCTTTCATGAATGCAGCTCTAAAGTGCGGTATACTTTTACCATATCTCATTAAATCGATTTCACTGAGAGGTTTATCGGGTAGCTTACTTAAAAGTTTTTTGGATTTGGATTTAAAAAAAGACCAAGACCTTTCCTGTATGGTTTAAGTTGCAATCCTTTCCCCATTGCTACTGCCTCCATAGTTTTATTATGTCGTTGGTTTTCAGCTAGTTGTTCTCTAGCTTGTTTTGCATCATTGATTGCCTTTGCTATTGTCGCTGCACCACCAGATAATGCTCCTGCTGCTGAGAGTCCCGCAAAAAGTGGAACTAAAAATGGTAAAATACCACCTGTTTTTGGAACAGGTATGATTCGAGGTAGTTCAATGGATGACTTTTTTCCCTTTATGGTGTTCTTGGCTGCAGTTAATGCTATTCTAATAGCATTATTCATTTCTTCTGGTTTTTGTACTTTTAATATTTCACGAGCACTTTGAATAGCTTTTCGGAACATTTTACGCGTTTTTGCTTTATTCTTCTTCTTATTTGTTGATTTCTTCATCTTCTTGATTCCCATACCTAATTTCACTTTAGATTTCATTGCGTTTGTAACAAACCAAGAGTTTATACGTTCACTTATACTTGAATCTTTTGCCTTTACTCTTTCCCAAGCTTTTTCTCCTAATATTCTGTCAGCTGTATGACGTTGATTTTTGTCTTTATGTTTAGAATAAAATATATCGTGTTGTTTGCAAGCTTGATCCAAATGATTAATTCCTTGATCACCTCTAGCAAGACGTTGTTGTAGTTTTGTACCAGGTCCACAATATTGATAACCAGGAAGATGAAGCTCTACTGGTAACTTATTAATTAATGTATTCACTAATCCTTTACCTTTGCGAGTTTGAGTTCGACTAAATGTTTTTCGATTATATTTAATCATTTTATATGTTTTCTCATACAAAAAGATGAATTGAATGATGTTGAAAACCTATATATTGGATATTTATAGTTTTTTTCTTTAGTTCTTATCAATATGCGTTTCATTAAACAACGTGATACATTAAATGTGAAAAATATAGATTTTGTAACAAATACTTCAAATAAAATTAAACATAGTAAGCTATTACCTAACAATGTACGTGCCATTATTGTGGGTCCATCGAGTTGTGGAAAAACAAATGTAATGATGAGTTTACTTGAACATCCGAATGGTCTTAAATTTGAAAATATTTACATATACTCAAAATCTTTGTATCAACCAAAATATGAGTATCTTAAGAAACTGATTTCACCAATAAAAGGATTAGGATACAACACATTTTCTGAGAATACTGAAATAATGTCACCAGAACAGGCTAAACGAAACTCCATTTTCATATTTGATGATGTTGCCTGCGAAAAACAAAATAATATACGTTCATATTTTTGTATGGGACGTCATAAGGATATCGATAGCTTTTACTTATGTCAGACTTATACACATATTCCAAAACATTTGATACGTGATAACTCAAACTTTATTGTAATTTTTAAACAAGATGAAATGAATTTAAAGCATATTTTTAATGATCATATAAACACCGACATGTCATATGACAAATTTCGAGATATGTGTTCAAAATGTTGGAAAGATAATTACGGATTTTTAGTAATAAACAAAGATAGTTTATTAGATTGTGGACGATACAGAAAAGGATTCGATACTTTTATATTATTATAAATAGATACGTATGTAAGAGTTGTATATCATTATTATTTCATCTACCGAGCTGTTAAAAGACCTGTTCAAGCTGTTTAAAGATCTGTTCAAGCTGTTTCAGAGCTGTTTAAAGACCTGTTCAAGCTGTTTAAAGACCTGTTCAAGCTGTTCAAAGACCTGTTCAAGCTGTTTAAAGACCTGTTCAAGCTGTTTCAGAGCTGTTTAAAGACCTGTTCAAGCTGTTTAAAGACCTGTTCAAGCTGTTTAAAGACCTGTTCAAGCTGTTTAAAGACCTGTTCAAGCTGTTTCAGAGCTGTTTAAAGACCTGTTCAAGCTGTTTAAAGACCTGTTCAAGCTGTTTAAAGACCTGTTCAAGCTGTTTCAGAGCTGTTTAAAGACCTGTTCAAGCTGTTTAAAGACCTGTTCAAGCTGTTCAAAGACCTGTTCAAGCTGTTTAAAGACCTGTTCAAGCTGTTTAAAGACCTGTTCAAGCTGTTTAAAGACCTGTTCAAGCTGTTTCAGAGCTGTTTAAAGACCTGTTCAAGCTGTTTTTCAAAGCATTATCATGGAAAACGAGATAATTAAGAATATTATAAAAACAAGAAATGTTATTCGTAAAAAATATCAAGCTTTAAAAACTGGTAAAGCAGAAGAAGAAATACAATTGGAAAGTGTTTTTAAACCAATAACTCAACCTTTGAAGAAAATAGTAGATAAAACTAATTATCCGGATATTAAATCTGAAGTAAAAGAAGAATGTGAGACTTCATTCAAGCCTAAACGTTTGAAAACTGAATTCTCAAGTACACCACATGAATATTCCAATAAGTTAGAGCAAAACTTTGAAACACCTCAAACAATTAAACAACCTGATTTTTCACAGGAATCATTTGGTGAAAGTTTTGATGAATCACAACAACTACAACAACCAGCATTTTCAAACTCGCCAAATCGATTTTTGAAAGAAATGAAATTAAAAGAAGATGATATTGATTATAAATACGGGCCACATTTAGATCATGATAGAAATATTTGGAAAATAGGAAACTCTTCTTTTGATATTAACGATAAAACTATTGTTATTGATGGAAATTTTTATTCTCTAACACCTGGTTTGATACAATTATTGTTTTTAAAACATCCTAATAAAACGGTATGCACTAACGATGACTTCAAAAATTATAAAAAAATCATAATACAAACAAGTGCAAATAAACGAGATTATGAGGACGGAGGACAAATATCTGGAAACAAAAGTACGAAGTATAGACTAATTAAGGGATTGTTCAAATCTCATTCTGGTTCTGGATTAATGCATTTACTAAAAGAAAAATCTAATTATGTATACTGGGATGATCCAAATGAATTAGTGAATAGATTGAAATTACTATTAGCATCTACACATGCAGGTCATAATAATCACAACAATGAGGTAGTTTCAATAATTGAGGAGCTCAGAGAAGCAGACATTATCGTATAAATTTATATTCTACAACGTGAAATTTATTATTTACATCATGAGCGTTGACAAGTTTGGACGTTTCTCTATTCGGAGACATCACCATGCTACAATTTCATCTGAACGTGGGCCTCCTGGTCCTGTAGGTTTGCCAGGAATAGGTTTTATTTTAACAAATGAAGGAAACTTTAATATAAATTCAAAACGAATGGAAAATCTTGAAAATCCTTTAAATGATAATGATGCAGTGACAAAAAAGTATGTTGATAATGAAATCAATGCTTTACACGAAAATCTTATAAAAATAGAAACATTTCGTCAGGATCTTGCAAAGAATCAGGACATGTTAAAAAGTCACAGTGAAAAACTATATAGTTTAAATTATAATATTGAAAATATTCAACAATTTTTATTTGATGAAATAAAGAAAAAACATAAACCTGAAGAATCGATTTTCCCACTAGAAAGTGTACCAGAATAAATATGCAAAAACAACAACTTGTAGAAGAACTTCATAAACCTGCTAGAAAAAATTTTAAACGGCGACATGTTATAGTAAAAGGAATTAATGATTTGTGGCAAGCTGATTTAGTTGAAATGGGAAATTACTCTTCATTTAACAAAAATTATAAATATTTATTAACTGTAATTGATACTTTCTCAAAATACGCTTGGGTACACCCTGTTAAAACAAAAAATGCTAAAGATGTTACTGAAGCAATGAATAATATATTTAACATAACACAAACATCACCAAAAAATTTACAAACAGATTTGGGGAAAGAATTTTATAACACACAATTTAATCAACTTATGAAGAAACATAATGTTAATCATTATTCAACATATAGCACATTGAAAGCATCAATTGTTGAACGTTTCAACAGAACATTAAAAGAGATGATGTGGAAAGAATTCAGTATGAATGGATCATATAAATGGATTGATAACGTAAAAGCGTTAGTTACCAAATACAATAACACTATTCATCGAACAATAAAAATGCGTCCCAAAGATGTTAATAAAAACAATGAAAAATTTTTATTAAAGACAGTATACAATAACTTAAAAGTTTTTCATAGACCAGAATACAAAGTTGGAGATAAAGTACGAATAAGCAAATATAAACATGTTTTTGAGAAGGGATATACACCCAACTGGACCACCGAAATTTTTATGATAACAAAAGTTCAAAACACGAATCCAATAACATATCTTTTAGAAGACTACGAAGGACAACCAATTAAAGGGGGCTTCTACGAAAAAGAAATTATTAAAACCAATCACCCAGATCTTTATTTAGTGGAAAAAATTTTAAGAAAAAAAGGAAGCAAAGTTTTTGTGAAATGGCTAGGATTTTCTAATCAGCATAATTCGTGGATAGAGGAGAAAGAGTTATTAAAAAAATTAAATAAAAAAAACCTTTAACTGTTTTTGTTCTAATGATATTTTATTTTTATTTCATTAAATTTTATTATAAATTATTGAAAATAAATTGGTATTACATAAAAAACATTTCAAGTTGTGTTTTTCAATAAAATCTTTTATTACAAAATTACTATTTGCTTCAAAATTCCCTGAAACTCTACATACATTTACAGGCATGTATTTATGGTTTTTACAATCAAAACAAAATTTAATATTTGTACTGTTTTCAAAAAATTTATTAAAATATTGAAAACTTATTTTATATGAGATGCCGTTGTAACCTTCTTCTTCATCTAAAAACTCCATATTGAAATTGTTGATGTTGCTATTGAAATCTTCTTGTTCATCTAAAAACTCCATGTTGGAATTGTCGATGTTGCTGTTGCAATCTTCTTGAACATCCAGAAACTTTATGTTGTTATCTTCTTGTTCGTCTAGAAACTCCATGTCGTGAGTTTCAAAAATTTCTTTTAGAAATTCCAAAATTTCTCGTGTTTCACTTATAGTTTCCATTTTAAAATAATAAAACCGACTAAGAAAGAATTACTTGCTTGACTAACAGGAGGTAAAAAAGTCTTGAAATTAATGAAGCATAAAAGTGATTCACATGTGTTTTATATACCTAATCTCGAATGTATTTTAAAAGCTTAATAGTCGATAATTCTAATATTAGTCACATAATCCAAAAGCAAAATACTTTGTTAGAAATTCTTTTCTTCTGAACTTAAAAACAATAACGCAGCTGGCAGCATAATCCGTTTGAAAAACAAAAGACTTCATTGTTTCATTGTTTTAAACAAGAACAAACATGTCTCAACATGAAAACTGATAAAGTAGCAACTATACAAAACGTATACATACTCAACATATATTATCATGCTATGAATATCATGAATTTGAAACAGATTGAATTCTAAGCAATGGTGAAATATAACTTGTACGATTTCAAGACTATAACTACAGAACCGATACGAAAATCGAAAATGTTAAACAAATAAATATAATCATTAATAAAAGTCAATTCATTCTCAAAATAATTAACAGTTAACCAGCATTTTTCAAAGTATAAAGATGGATTTTGAAGGCGAGTTTTACACAGATTATTTAACAGACGAAGATAGGAGAACTCTTGTATACTATCGAAAATATATACAACAATATGAAAACATGGAAAAAATCACATCAATTCATGGATATCATTACGTTGATTGTTGTTGGGCTAAAGATGATACAACTACAGGACCAGATACATGTATTTGTAGTTATAGACAAAATCAAGTTATCAAATTTAAAAATGAATTTGAAAAATTATTGAAATTTTACGAGAAATTGATTGGGTACTTAGAAGAAGGAAATCTGGATATAATAGATAATATTTCATTATTTTTAAATGAATTTGATACATTTTTTGGTATAGAATCATATGGAGAAGTTGTATTCAACAAAAAAGAAATTGAAAATATTCGAGAATATCTAAACAACAGCAAAAGTGAAGAATTTACATCTAACGGCCATTATCTTGCATGTTCTAATCCTGAAGACAATGAAAATATTTGTGAATGTGATTTAATAGAAGAAAAACAAAGAGAAAAAACAGATACAGCTAAAGAAGCTATTAGACTTATAAAGATATTTCTTGGAAGAATATATTATAATTATTTTGCTGATTATTAGTTAATAAATAAAAAGCACATATGCTTGGGGGCATTTTAGGATTAATATGGATATAAATTAAAATAAATGTTTTTTAAAAAATTATATTAAATAAATTTATTATTACTAAAAAATAATAATACATGTTTTGTTTTTTCTTTCTTTCTTTACAATTCAAGTACAAGGTTTTCTTTTGTGAACTCTTCATCAACAAAATTTCTTAGAAGACATACATTTTCTAAAGCACAGTATCCTTTATGGATATTACAACGCAGAACATGCGGATAGTTTTGAAGCAATGTTGCAAATTTCGGACATTCTTCTTCTTCTTCTAAATCGTATACTTCAATCTTATTCTCAAGTATATTACAAATCCACTTTCGTTTTTCATGACCTTTCACACATACTTTAGAATTTCTCAGATTTGATCGAAGAAATTTTTTAACACTTTGAAAAGATATTGATCCTTCATTCCAAGTTAAACCATGATGATTTTTATGTAACCAATTCACTTGTTTCTTCTCTTTTGTTGTTAAACGTGAAAAATCAAACGGTGGCTTTATAATAAACACTTGAAATTCACGCGCATTGAAAGAAATAGCAAGTTCTTTAACAATAAACTTATTATTATAGTCTTTGAAACCTTGAACATCGATAATAATTTTATTAAACATTTTATGATATGTATATGTGTTTTTTCTCACAAGTTCTTTGAAATACTAAATAAATTTCTATATTATAATCCCATTTATATCAGTTTTCCAACTTCTCCATTCAGTGGATTGTACTCAATTATTCGATCATGTAGTAATAAACAAAATCCTGAAGTATTGTTAGGAATATTGACGTTGCTTGCTAACTCAAACTCTATTCTAATGTCAACAGGTCCTGTTTTTATTGTTTCATTTTGATGAGCGCAATCAATAACAACAATTGGTGCTATACTTTTGAAACTATCCCATTTTAATAACGGCTGACAATTCCTTCCATAATAAGTTTCTTGAAATTTTGTATACATACATATCATATAACAACGCATATCGATTACGTTCAAAAAGTATATTTAAATTATCATATGGATACGTCTCAGAGTTTAAATGAGCTTTAACGTTAGCTAGTTTACAGTGATCAAATTTACTAGCATCAGCTTCTTTTTGGTTTTGTCGATTGGTTTGTAATGCAAATATCAAAAAACGAGGTTTTTCTAGTTGTGTAGATGTTTTGATAGTCCATATGATGTGATTTGTATTTGGAATATTCGGATATTCATATAAATCCCAACTCCGAAACCAAATACGAATTGGTTTCGCATTTCGAGTGATTTGAAGTAGTTTTAGTCTTTCTTTATCGTCTACATTTATATGAGGTACTTTCCATAAGACTTTTGTGAGTGTAATTTTATAGTCAGTAGCTGCAGCTGATACTTGAACCGCATTTGCATCATTTCTTGCTCTAATTAAAATCAGATCATGTCTTACATTAACAACTATTTTTTTATAGTCTTCAGCAAATCCTAATAGCATTTTTAGAGGTATACAAAAATTGAAATGTCTTGATGTAGGTAATATAGTACTATTTCCTGTCCATCCTGCATTATACAGCATTGTACTTTCACTTTCGCTTAATGAAATGTAATTTTTTAAAACACTGCTGATTCCTGCATTCCGACAACGATCAATTTCTACACCATTCAATTCATATCGTATTTCATCAAATAAGAAGGCCCCAGAATTATTATTTAGTTTATAATCAGGTATTACAGTTCCATCGTTTTTAGTTAATGTTCCTTCAATATATATAAAACTTTCACTTGGTAGTAAGTATAAATCTTGGTTTTGAATAGAAATTCGTATTTCATCGCTATTGTTATACGATTCTACAAATGGTGAATATGTGTGATATTCTTTTTTAGTAATACTTTCATCGAAGTGAGGTTCTTCTAAAATATCCAGTATATCATTCATGTTTGCTTTTCAAAACAAACCCCAATGACTTTAAAAATTTTTTATTTTCAATTGTTAATGATGGTCTCGTTGAAGTGAAGTCTCTTTGTGTTGTTGTTTGTTCAGTAGGTAATGGTGTACTAATGATATTATCACTTTTGAATGAGTTTTTATTATTATTATTATGTTTGTTGAATATCAGCATATCTAGTTCTTATCCACTTGACACTTACATAAGAAATAATAGCTTTAGTTATCAGACTACTTGTTTTATACTTTACGTCTTATTCTATTATTGTGGTTTCAAGTGTAATCTAACTGTAATTATTTCGCCTCTGAAATTAATCAAATCTCCATCTTGATCTACAATTTTTATTTCAACAGAACTAATTCGTTTCACATTTACGGGTAAATATATAACATTCTTAGGAACTTCTGTTATTTTATATCCTGGTCCTACATCAGGAGAAAATTCATGAAGAGTGTGAACTGGAATATTATTAATATATGATCCTACTATTAGATTACATTCAATTCGTATAGCGTTAACTTTAGTTATATTCACAGGTAAATCAGACACATGCGTCGTATTTGACCCCAATTCTTTTTTACTGAAACCTAACAGTTGACCAATAGTTCTTTCTCTGTTAAAGTAGACGTTGTGTGAACTTTTAATTTCTGTTTTGAGTGTGTTGTTGTTCGCTTGTATTTTGATTGTAGGCTTAGTTTTCGTTTTCTCGAGCTCTTTTTGAATGAAATTCGCGATGTCATCAACTTCATAAGACCCCACAGGTATTTGAATAGTTTCATTACCTATATGAAATAAGTTATTGCTACTATCCACATTAGGTATTGAATTATAGGTATGAAAATCAACAAGACCACAAAGATAGTCAGATGATAAATCAATGGGTGGAAAGTATTCAGTTGTTAATATAGATGTATTCCCACTTAAAGTTAATGTTACTGACATGTTGAAGGTTTAAAATGAAATGAATAATAGTTCCATGTTTACACATTTATTTATACTAATTCACATCAATAAAATTATACAGAAACTTTAAACATAAATGTCCACATTTAAATGAGTTGAAATTTTGATATCTATTATAATTATATTCTATATTATTTCCTAAATATTTTACAATTTCTAGAGGTGGTTGCAGATTACCATAACTATCAAAGTATTCAACACGATTTCCTTTTTTCTGATATGCTACCCAATGTGTACCAGGTCCACTTGAATTATCTAAATTTACTATACCACACTCATTTTTATAAGGTTTTGATGGTAGTTTATCTTTCATGAATACAGCTCTAAAGTGCGGTATACTTTTACCATATCTCATTAAATCGATTTCACTGAGAGGTTTATCGGGTAGCTTACTTAAAAGTTTTTTGGATTTGGATTTAAAAAAAGACCAAGACCTTTCCTGTATGGTTTAAGTTGCAATCCTTTCCCCATTGCTACTGCCTCCATAGTTTTATTATGTCGTTGGTTTTCAGCTAGTTGTTCTCTAGCTTGTTTTGCATCATTGATTGCCTTTGCTATTGTCGCTGCACCACCAGATAATGCTCCTGCTGCTGAGAGTCCCGCAAAAAGTGGAACTAAAAATGGTAAAATACCACCTGTTTTTGGAACAGGTATGATTCGAGGTAGTTCAATGGATGACTTTTTTCCCTTTATGGTGTTCTTGGCTGCAGTTAATGCTATTCTAATAGCATTATTCATTTCTTCTGGTTTTTGTACTTTTAATATTTCACGAGCACTTTGAATAGCTTTTCGGAACATTTTACGCGTTTTTGCTTTATTCTTCTTCTTATTTGTTGATTTCTTCATCTTCTTGATTCCCATACCTAATTTCACTTTAGATTTCATTGCGTTTGTAACAAACCAAGAGTTTATACGTTCACTTATACTTGAATCTTTTGCCTTTACTCTTTCCCAAGCTTTTTCTCCTAATATTCTGTCAGCTGTATGACGTTGATTTTTGTCTTTATGTTTAGAATAAAATATATCGTGTTGTTTGCAAGCTTGATCCAAATGATTAATTCCTTGATCACCTCTAGCAAGACGTTGTTGTAGTTTTGTACCAGGTCCACAATATTGATAACCAGGAAGATGAAGCTCTACTGGTAACTTATTAATTAATGTATTCACTAATCCTTTACCTTTGCGAGTTTGAGTTCGACTAAATGTTTTTCGATTATATTTAATCATTTTATATGTTTTCTCATACAAAAAGATGAATAGAATGATGTTGAAAACCTATATATTGGATATTTATAGTTTTTTTCTTTAGTTCTTATCAATATGCGTTTCATTAAACAACGTGATACATTAAATGTGAAAAATATAGATTTTGTAACAAATACTTCAAATAAAATTAAACATAGTAAGCTATTACCTAACAATGTACGTGCCATTATTGTGGGTCCATCGAGTTGTGGAAAAACAAATGTAATGATGAGTTTACTTGAACATCCGAATGGTCTTAAATTTGAAAATATTTACATATACTCAAAATCTTTGTATCAACCAAAATATGAGTATCTTAAGAAACTGATTTCACCAATAAAAGGATTAGGATACAACACATTTTCTGAGAATACTGAAATAATGTCACCAGAACAGGCTAAACGAAACTCCATTTTCATATTTGATGATGTTGCCTGCGAAAAACAAAATAATATACGTTCATATTTTTGTATGGGACGTCATAAGGATATCGATAGCTTTTACTTATGTCAGACTTATACACATATTCCAAAACACTTGATACGTGATAACTCAAACTTTATTGTAATTTTTAAACAAGATGAGATGAATTTAAAGCATATTTATAATGATCATGTCAACACCGATCTATCATATGAAAAATTTCGAGAAATGTGTTCAAAATGTTGGAAAGATAATTACGGATTTTTAGTAATAAACAAAGATAGTTTATTAGATTGTGGACGATACAGAAAAGGATTCGATACTTTTATATTATTATAAATAGATACGTATGTAAGAGTTGTATATCATTATTATTTCATCTACCGAGCTGTTAAAAGACCTGTTCAAGCTGTTTAAAGATCTGTTCAAGCTGTTTCAGAGCTGTTTAAAGACCTGTTCAAGCTGTTTAAAGACCTGTTCAAGCTGTTCAAAGACCTGTTCAAGCTGTTTAAAGACCTGTTCAAGCTGTTTCAGAGCTGTTTAAAGACCTGTTCAAGCTGTTTAAAGACCTGTTCAAGCTGTTTAAAGACCTGTTCAAGCTGTTTAAAGACCTGTTCAAGCTGTTTCAGAGCTGTTTAAAGACCTGTTCAAGCTGTTTAAAGACCTGTTCAAGCTGTTTAAAGACCTGTTCAAGCTGTTTAAAGACCTGTTCAAGCTGTTTCAGAGCTGTTTAAAGACCTGTTCAAGCTGTTTAAAGACCTGTTCAAGCTGTTTAAAGACCTGTTCAAGCTGTTCAAAGACCTGTTCAAGCTGTTTAAAGACCTGTTCAAGCTGTTTCAGAGCTGTTTAAAGACCTGTTCAAGCTGTTTAAAGACCTGTTCAAGCTGTTTTTCAAAGCATTATCATGGAAAACGAGATAATTAAGAATATTATAAAAACAAGAAATGTTATTCGTAAAAAATATCAAGCTTTAAAAACTGGTAAAGCAGAAGAAGAAATACAATTGGAAAGTGTTTTTAAACCAATAACTCAACCTTTGAAGAAAATAGTAGATAAAACTAATTATCCGGATATTAAATCTGAAGTAAAAGAAGAATGTGAGACTTCATTCAAGCCTAAACGTTTGAAAACTGAATTCTCAAGTACACCACATGAATATTCCAATAAGTTAGAGCAAAACTTTGAAACACCTCAAACAATTAAACAACCTGATTTTTCACAGGAATCATTTGGTGAAAGTTTTGATGAATCACAACAACTACAACAACCAGCATTTTCAAACTCGCCAAATCGATTTTTGAAAGAAATGAAATTAAAAGAAGATGATATTGATTATAAATACGGGCCACATTTAGATCATGATAGAAATATTTGGAAAATAGGAAACTCTTCTTTTGATATTAACGATAAAACTATTGTTATTGATGGAAACTTTTGTTCTCTAACACCTGGTTTGATACAATTATTGTTTTTAAAACATCCTAATAAAACGGTATGCACTAACGATGACTTCAAAAATTATAAAAAAATCATAATACAAACAAGTGCAAATAAACGAGATTATGAGGACGGAGGACAAATATCTGGAAACAAAAGTACGAAGTATAGACTAATTAAGGGATTGTTCAAATCTCATTCTGGTTCTGGATTAATGCATTTACTAAAAGAAAAATCTAATTATGTATACTGGGATGATCCAAATGAATTAGTGAATAGATTGAAATTACTATTAGCATCTACACATGCAGGTCATAATAATCACAACAATGAGGTAGTTTCAATAATTGAGGAGCTCAGAGAAGCAGACATTATCGTATAAATTTATATTCTACAACGTGAAATTTATTATTTACATCATGAGCGTTGACAAGTTTGGACGTTTCTCTATTCGGAGACATCACCATGCTACAATTTCATCTGAACGTGGGCCTCCTGGTCCTGTAGGTTTGCCAGGAATAGGTTTTATTTTAACAAATGAAGGAAACTTTAATATAAATTCAAAACGAATGGAAAATCTTGAAAATCCTTTAAATGATAATGATGCAGTGACAAAAAAGTATGTTGATAATGAAATCAATGCTTTACACGAAAATCTTATAAAAATAGAAACATTTCGTCAGGATCTTGCAAAGAATCAGGACATGTTAAAAAGTCACAGTGAAAAACTATATAGTTTAAATTATAATATTGAAAATATTCAACAATTTTTATTTGATGAAATAAAGAAAAAACATAAACCTGAAGAATCGATTTTCCCACTAGAAAGTGTACCAGAATAAATATGCAAAAACAACAACTTGTAGAAGAACTTCATAAACCTGCTAGAAAAAATTTTAAACGGCGACATGTTATAGTAAAAGGAATTAATGATTTGTGGCAAGCTGATTTAGTTGAAATGGGAAATTACTCTTCATTTAACAAAAATTATAAATATTTATTAACTGTAATTGATACTTTCTCAAAATACGCTTGGGTACACCCTGTTAAAACAAAAAATGCTAAAGATGTTACTGAAGCAATGAATAATATATTTAACATAACACAAACATCACCAAAAAATTTACAAACAGATTTGGGGAGCGTTTCAACAGAACATTAAAAGAGATGATGTGGAAAGAATTCAGTATGAATGGATCATATAAATGGATTGATAACGTAAAAACATTAGTAACCAAATACAATAACACTATTCATAGAACAATAAAAATGCGTCCCAATGATGTTAATAAAAACAATGAAAAATTTTTATTAAAGACAGTATACAATAACTTAAAAGTTTTTCATAAACCAAAATACAAAGTTGGAGACAAAGTACGAATAAGCAAATATAAACATATTTTTGAGAAGGGATATACACCCAACTGGACCACCGAAATTTTTATGATAACAAAAGTTCAAAACACGAATCCAATAACATATCTTTTAGAAGACTACGAAGGACAACCAATTAAAGGGGGCTTCTACGAAAAAGAAATTATTAAAACCAATCACCCAGATCTTTATTTAGTGGAAAAAATTTTAAGAAAAAAAGGAAGCAAAGTTTTTGTGAAATGGCTAGGATTTTCTAATCAGCATAATTCGTGGATAGAGGAGAAAGAGTTATTAAAAAAATTAAATAAAAAAAACCTTTAACTGTTTTTGTTCTAATGATATTTTATTTTTATTTCATTAAATTTTATTATAAATTATTGAAAATAAATTGGTATTACATAAAAAACATTTCAAGTTGTGTTTTTCAATAAAATCTTTTATTACAAAATTACTATTTGCTTCAAAATTCCCTGAAACTCTACATACATTTACAGGCATGTATTTATGGTTTTTACAATCAAAACAAAATTTAATATTTGTACTGTTTTCAAAAAATTTATTAAAATATTGAAAACTTATTTTATATGAGATGCCGTTGTAACCTTCTTCTTCATCTAAAAACTCCATATTGAAATTGTTGATGTTGCTATTGAAATCTTCTTGTTCATCTAAAAACTCCATGTTGGAATTGTCGATGTTGCTGTTGCAATCTTCTTGAACATCCAGAAACTTTATGTTGTTATCTTCTTGTTCGTCTAGAAACTCCATGTCGTGAGTTTCAAAAATTTCTTTTAGAAATTCCAAAATTTCTCGTGTTTCACTTATAGTTTCCATTTTAAAATAATAAAACCGACTAAGAAAGAATTACTTGCTTGACTAACAGGAGGTAAAAAAGTCTTGAAATTAATGAAGCATAAAAGTGATTCACATGTGTTTTATATACCTAATCTCGAATGTATTTTAAAAGCTTAATAGTCGATAATTCTAATATAAGTCACATAATCCAAAAGCAAAATACTTTGTTAGAAATTCTTTTCTTCTGAACTTAAAAACAATAACGCAGCTGGCAGCATAATCCGTTTGAAAAACAAAAGACTTCATTGTTTCATTGTTTTAAACAAGAACAAACATGTCTCAACATGAAAACTGATAAAGTAGCAACTATACAAAACGTATACATACTCAACATATATTATCATGCTATGAATATCATGAATTTGAAACAGATTGAATTCTAAGCAATGGTGAAATATAACTTGTACGATTTCAAGACTATAACTACAGAACCGATACGAAAATCGAAAATGTTAAACAAATAAATATAATCATTAATAAAAGTCAATTCATTCTCAAAATAATTAACAGTTAACCAGCATTTTTCAAAGTATAAAGATGGATTTTGAAGGCGAGTTTTACACAGATTATTTAACAGACGAAGATAGGAGAACTCTTGTATACTATCGAAAATATATACAACAATATGAAAACATGGAAAAAATCACATCAATTCATGGATATCATTACGTTGATTGTTGTTGGGCTAAAGATGATACAACTACAGGACCAGATACATGTATTTGTAGTTATAGACAAAATCAAGTTATCAAATTTAAAAATGAATTTGAAAAATTATTGAAATTTTACGAGAAATTGATTGGGTACTTAGAAGAAGGAAATCTGGATATAATAGATAATATTTCATTATTTTTAAATGAATTTGATACATTTTTTGGTATAGAATCATATGGAGAAGTTGTATTCAACAAAAAAGAAATTGAAAATATTCGAGAATATCTAAACAACAGCAAAAGTGAAGAATTTACATCTAACGGCCATTATCTTGCATGTTCTAATCCTGAAGACAATGAAAATATTTGTGAATGTGATTTAATAGAAGAAAAACAAAGAGAAAAAACAGATACAGCTAAAGAAGCTATTAGACTTATAAAGATATTTCTTGGAACAATATATTATAATTATTTTGCTGATTATTAGTTAATAAATAAAAACACTTGATATTCATTTAAAAAATTGTTTTTTATTGATTTTATATTATGTTATTATAAAAACCAGGTAAACTTAAATCAAATGGTTGTGAAAATTCATCATAATTTATATTAGCTTCCGTTTCTGTTGAATATTGTTGATCTGGTTCTGATTGTACAGGTTGCTGCTCATTCTCTGTTATTTTCGGTTGTTCTTGTTGTTGTTCTTGTTGTTGTTCTTGAAATTCATTGGATATCGGAAATTCGGTAAAGTCTATACTGTAAGCTTTGCCTACTTGTCCATAGTTGATTAAGTGATATTTCCCCTTGTTTAATGCTGTTAACACATTATCTGATAACTTGTTATATTTTTCTGGTAAATTCAATCGTTGACTTCCTTCTAATTCAAGCGAAACTCGATCACCAAATTTTGTGTTAACTTTTTCTGCACTGATGATTTTATATGGATGATTTTTCACCATATTTCCCAAGTTTAAGTATATATTGTATCGAAATGATTTTAACTCCTCCAGCTCAGAAGCAAATACTTTGTTTGGTATTTCATCTCTTACAAGATTATCTTCTTGTTTCCGTTTAACTACTTTTGGTGCCTTCTTTGAACCAACTTTTTCAGGTTTCTGTATTTCACTCATTTTTTACAAACTTTAAGATAAAATTAAATTAACACTTTGAAATTTCACTATGGACTGATACCGTTTCAAGAAATTATTTCCATTTATAGACAAAAATCGTATCCCCACTCTTTTTCAACTGCTTACAAGTGCCGACAAAATTTATATACACACACACACACAAACATACATATAAAAATAATTTCACAACTTGATGAAATCCGAAATAAAAAAATTGCTTATATGTATCATATGTGCAAAAAAAAATCAATTAGAAAGACCGAACCAGAATTTCTTTTTATAAAAGTTGCAAAATTTAAACTTTTTTTTTTTTTTCTTGAATTATCACGTCAGGGCCCGGGTTCAAATCTCATCAACATCACAACTATTTCACAATCTTTTTTTTTTTCTTATCACACAAATGAATAAAAATATTATACATACAAATTTTTCCATTTTTATTTGCGGGTTCAAATCTAATCACAACTATTTCACAATCTTTTTTTTTTTTCTTCTAATAACATACGAACTAAAATTCGTCATACCTATATAGACACAACATAATCGCCATATATTAAGATTCCCTGTGGCTCAATGATATATGCTACGGACTATCATGCCACAGGTCTCAGGTTCGCATCCATCCCACCGACATCACATTTTTTTTCATTTTTTCTTCGTCTCAAACAACAACAAAACAACAACACATTCTTTTACACACACCAAAAAAGCACAAAAGCTCATGACGTCATCCAAAAAAAGCTGTGCACAAAAAAGCTGTGCACAAAAACCTCCTTGAGTTAGAAACCCCATATCTACTCTACTTTACCGATCTAACAGTAAAAAAAAATTATATAATTCATTATAGAAATCTTCAGCAGAGTTTAAAACATGGTTTAAAATTAGTGAAAATTCACAGAGCATTAAAATTTAAACAATCATGTTGGTTGAAAAAATATATTGATTTGAATACATATTATCGTACTATTGCAAAAAATACTTTTGAAAAGAACTTTTTCAAGTTGTTGAACAATGCTGTGTACGGTAAAACGATGGAAAATGTTGACAAACGAAAAGATGTGAAAATCGTTACTGACTGGGAAAGTAGTGGTAAACATTTGGGTGCTAGGGCTTTAATAGCTAAACCTAATTTCCACAGCATAGCTCAGTTTACAGAAAATATGACAGCTATACAACTTGAGAGAGTTCAAACATACTATAACAAACCAATTTATCTGGGTTTCGTTGTATTAGAGCTATCAAAGTGGAAGATGTACGACTTTCATTATGATTATATAAAACCTAAGTATAATGAAAAAGTACTTCTTGCTTACATGGATACAGATTCGTTTATATATTCAATAGAAACTGAAGATTTCTATAGTGACATTATGAATGATATTGACACTAAATTTGATACTTCCGAATACTTACCTGATAACCCTTATAATATTCCCCTTAAAAATAAAAAAGTATTAGGTTTAATGAAAGATGAGAACAATGGTCGGATAATGAAGGAGTTTATAGGTTTAAAATCAAAAATGTATTCAATAGATGTAGAAGATTGTAAATTAATAAAAAAAGCTAAAGGGGTTAAGAAAACAGCTGTAGATAATTTAAGTTTAGAAAATTATAGGGATTGCTTATATAAGAAAAAATTATTCTATGGTAATATGCTAGTATTTAGATCATACATACACAAAATATATACACAAAATGTAAATAAAGTAGCTCTAAGTTATATAGATGATAAGAGACATATTAGAGAAGACGGTGTTAGCACCTATGCATGGGGTCATTTTAGAATAAGTTTGGAAAAAGAAAACTGAAAAAATGTATATAATAAAATAAAAAAGATTTATTAAAAAAATATATTATTAATCAAAACAATTTCTTGCATTTTTTATTTCAATAATTGTATTTATATAGAATTTGAGTTTAAGAATTATAATTTTGCAGATCGGCATTTTTACAATATCTGTTTACAGATCAATAAAATGATTAAACTTAAGAATCTGATTGGTTAAGTTTTTTTGCATATAGAATTTTATCTTAGTATAAGAGCTTTCTTTTTGTGAAACTTCATTCCAATAAAACTGTTTTTATTTTGAACTTCAACAAGACAAGTCGTTTTTGTTTTCATATCAGTAAAAAGGTTTTAAAGATTAAGAGCATCTTAAAACAGTATAATATATATTGTTTTCTAAATAGTTACCATCGCGTGAAAGCATGCTTTATCAGTTTATTAAGTGAATTAATTGATAATAATTAAGAATGATTTAGTCATTATCAAGGTTAAGAACACAAAAAAACAAAAAAAAATTTTTTTTTATTTTTCTTTTTTTAATCAAAATTTATTACATAAATCAGTGAAATTTCAAAGTTAGAAATGTGGTATAATTAATTGTTATCAAGGTTAAGAACATCAAAAATATTGTTTTCAAATGTTTTACATGCTTTATCAGTTAACTAAAAAATTTAAAAATTTTTAAATATGTGTGTTATCGAAGTTGTTTCCGTGTAAAAATATTGTTTTCTGTAATTAAAATTTAGTATATAAATCAGTGAAATTTTAAAATTAAAACCACTTTTATTAAATTTTGTGAAAATTATAAAGACGATGAATAACAACAACAGCAACAACCAAAATTTTAACAATGGAGATGCTCTGATGAATTATACACTACAGATGCAAGCTGAAACAGCCTTCTTAAAATTTACTTATATGCATGTGCATATTTTCAACTATTTCAATAATAGAAATATACCATGTAATATGTATAGTTAAGTTTGTTTATTATTATTATTATTAATTTTTTTCTTTTTTTAAATATTATTATACTTTTAATTTTTTAAAGGATGTTGATACAACAATGGGGAAGAGAGGTGTGTCCCAACGTACTCAACACAAGGGAACAACGCGAGGAGTGGTTAGAAGACTTCCCGGCAGATGGTGTATACTTTATACACATTAACGCATTGTGTAATAAATTAAGTATTAATAGTAACAAAACATACTTTTGTTCAAATGATGATGAACAAAGTAGTTGTTTTATTTCAAGAATACAAGACATGTTGGTTGAGGAATCACGTGTTCTTGTATTCGATAATTATGAAGAATTTCATAATTTAATTTTAAATAATAGTTTACATTGTAGTTTATGTTTAAGAAATATATATTCTATTCATGTAGCAACTAATAAAAATAGGTAGAATAAGATAACTAAAAAAATAAAAAAACATGTAGTAGTAAGATTTGTTTTATAGATATATAAGAAATATTTAGATAAAATAAAAAAATTAAAAAAAACATTCATTTAAAAAAAATATTGGTTTTTATTTATCTAAAAAAGTTTTAACACTTTTTATTTCAATTTTACATCAAGATAATTTCTTAGAAGACATACATTTTCTAAAGCACAGTATCCTCTATGGATATTACAACGCAGAACATGCGGATAGTTTAGAAGCAATGTTGCAAATTTCGGACATTCTTCTTCTTCTTCTTCTTCTAAATCGTATACTTTAATCTTATGATTAAGTATATTACTTATCCATTTTCGTTTTTCATTACCTTTCACATATACCTCAGCATTTCTCAGATTTGATCGAAGAAATTTTTTAACACTATGAAAAGATATTGATCCTTCATTCCAAGTTAAACCATGATGATTTTTGTATAACCAATTCACTTGTTTCTTCTCTTTTGTTGTTAAACGCGAAAAATCAAACGGGGGCTTTATAATAAACACTTGAAATTCACGTGTATTGAAAGAAATAGCAAGTTCTTTAACAATAAACTTATTATTACAGTCTTTGAAACCTTGAACATCGATAATAATTTTATTAAACATTTTATGATATATGTGTATTCTCGCACAACTTTTTTTAAATACTAAATAAATTTCTATATTATAATCTCATTTATATCAGTTTTCTAACTTCTCCATTCAGTGGATTGTACTCAATTATTCGATCATGTAGCAGTAAACAATATCCTGAAGTATTGTTAGGAATGTTGACGTTGCTTGCTAACTCAAACTCTATTCTAATATCAACAGGTCCTGTTTTTATTGTTTCATTTTGATGAGCACAATCAATAACAACAATTGGTGCTATACTCTTGAAACTATCCCATTTTAACAACGGTTGACAATTCCTTCCATAATAGGTTTCTTGAAATTTTGTATACATATCGTATAATAACGCATATCGATTACGTTCAAAAAGTATATTTAAATTATCATATGGATACGTCTCAGAGTTTAAATGAGCCTTAATGTTAGCTAGTTTACAATGATCAAATTTACTAGCATCAGCTTCTTTTTGGTTTTGTCGATTGGTTTGTAATGCAAATATCAAAAAACGAGGTTTTTCTAGTTGTGTAGATGTTTTAACAGTCCATATGGTATGATTTGTCTTTGGAATATTCGGGTATTCATATAAATCCCAACTCCGGAAGCTAATACGAATTGGCTTCGCATTTCGAGTGATTTTAAGTAGTTTTAGTCTTTCTTTATCGTCTACATTTATATGAGGTACTTTCCATAAAACTTTTGTCAATGTAATTTTATAGTCTGTAGCTGCAGCTGGTACTTGAACCGCATTTGCATCATTTCTTGTTCTTATTAAGACTAGATCATGTCTTACATTCACAACTTTTTTTTTATAGTCTTCAGCAAATCCCAATAACATTTTAAGAGGAATACAAAAATTGAAATATCCTGATGTAAGCGAAATAGTACTATCTCCTGTCCACCCTGCATTATACAACATTGTACTTTCACTTTCACTTAATGAAATGTAGTTTTTTAAAACACTGCTAATTCCTACATTCCTACAACGATCGATTTCTATACCATTTAATTCATATCTTATTTCATCAAATAAGAAGGCTCCGGAATTATTATTTAGTTTATAATCAGATATTACAGTACCATCGCTTTTAGTTAGAGTTCCTTCAATATATATAAAACTTTCACTTGGTAGTAAGTATAAATCTTGGTTTTGAATAGAAATTCGTATTTCATCGCTATTGTTATACGATTCTACAAATGGTGAATATGTATGATATTCTTTTTTAGTAATACTTTCATCAAAGTGAGGTTCTTCTAAAATATCCAGTATATCATGCATGTTGTTTGCTTTTCAAAACAAATCTTAATGATTCTAAAAATTTTCTATTTTCAATTGTTAATGATGGTCTCGTTGAAGTGAAGTCTCTTTGTGTTGTTGTTTGTTCAATAGGTAATGATGTACTAATGATATTATCACTTTTGAATGAGTTTTTATTATTATTATGTTTGTTGTGTATCAGCATATCTAGCTCTTATCCACTTGACACTTACATAAGAAATAATAGCTTTGGTAATCATACTACTTGTTTTATACTTTACATCTTATTCTATAATAGTGGTTTCAAATGTAATCTAACTGTAATTATTTCGCCTCTGAAATTAATCAAATCTCCATCTTGATCTACAATTTTTATTTCAACAGAACTAATTCGTTTCACATTTACGGGTAAATATATAACATTCTTAGGAACTTCTGTTATTTTATACCCTGGTCCTACATCAGGCGAAAATTCATGAAGAGTATGAACAGGAATATTATTAATATATAATCCTACTATTAGATTACATTCAATTCGAATAGCGTTAACTTTAGTTATATTCACAGGTAAATCAGACACATGCGTTGTATTTGACTCCAATTCTTTTTTACTGAAACCTAACAGTTGACCAATAGATCTTTCTCTGTTAAAGTAGACGTTGTGCGTACTTTTAATTTCTGTTTTGAGCGTGTTGTTGTTTGCTTGTATTTTGATTGTAGGCTTAGTTTTCGTCTTTTCGAGCTCTTTTTGAATGAAATTCGCGATGTCATCAACTTCATAAGATCCCACAGGTATTTTAATAGTTTCATAACCTATATGAAATAAGTTATTGCTACTATCCACATTAGGTATTGAATTATAGGTATGAAAATCAACAAGACCACAAAGATAGTCAGATGATAAATCAATAGGTGGGAAGTATTCAGTTGTTAATATAGATGTATTCCCACTTAAAGTTAATGTTATTGACATGTTAAAGGTTTAAAATGAAATGAATAATAGTTTCATGTTTACACATTTATTTATACTAATTTACATCAATAAAATTATACAAGAACTTCAAACATAAATGTCCACATTTAAATGAATTGAAATTTTGATATCTATTATAATTATATTCTATATTATTTCCTAAATATTTTACAATTTCTAGAGGTGGTTGCAGATTACCATAACTATCAAAGTATTCAACACGATTTTCGTTTTTCTGATATGCTACCCAATGTGTACCAGGTCCCCTTGAATTATCTAAATTTACTATACCACACTCATTTTTATAAGGTTTTGATGGTAGTTTATCTTTCATGAATACAGCCTTAAAGTGCGGTATACGTTTACCATATCTCATTAAATCAATTTCACTTAGGGGTTTATTGGGTAGCTTACTTAAAAGCTTTTTGGATTTGGATTTAAGAAAAGACCAAGACCTTTCTTATATGGTTTAAGTTGTAATCCTTTTCCCATTGCTACTGCTTCCATAGTTTTATTATGTCGTTGGTTTTCAGCTAGTTGTTCTCTAGCTTGTTTTGCATCATTGATTGCTTTTGCTATTTTCGCTGCACCACCAGATAATGCTCCTACTGCTGAGAGTCCCGCAAAAAGTGGAACTAAGAATGGTAAAATACCGCCTGTTTTTGGAATAGGTATGATTCGAGGTAATTCAATTGATGACTTTTTTCTTTTTATGATGTTCTTGGCTGCAGTTAATGCTATTTTAATGGCACTGTTCATTTCTTCTGGTTTTTGTGCTTTTAATATTTTACGAGCACTTTGTATAGCTTTTCGGAACATTTTACGCGTTTTCTTATTATTCTTCTTCTTCTTATTTGTTGATTTCTTCTTCTTGAGTCCCATACCTAATTTCACTTTAGCTTTCATTGCGTTTGTAACAAACCAAGAGTTTATACGTTCGCCTATACTTGAATCTTCTGCCTTTACTCTTTTCCAAGCTGTTTCTGCTAATATTCTGTCAGCTGTATGACGTTGATTTTTGTCTTTATGTTTAGAATAAAATATATCGTGTTGTTTGCAAGCTTGATCTAATTGATTGATACCTTGATCACCTCTAGCAAGACGTTGTTGTAGTTTTGTACCAGGTCCACAATATTGATAACCAGGAAGATGAAGCTCTACTGGTAACTTATTGATTAATGTATTCACTAATCCTTTACCTTTGCAAGTTTGAGTTCGACTAATTGTTTTTCGATTGTATTTCATCATTTTATATGTTTCCTTACACAAAAAGATGAATTGAATGATGTTGAAAACCTATATATTAGGTATTTATAGTTGTTTTTTCTTTAGTTCTTATCAGTATGCGTTTCATAAAACAACGTGATACATTAAATGTAAAAAATGTAGATTTTGTAACAAATACTTCAAATAAAATTAAACATAGTAAGCTATTACCTAACAATGTACGTGCCATTATTGTGGGTCCATCGAATTGCGGTAAAACAAATGTAATGACGAGTTTACTTGAACACCCGAATGGTCTTAAATTTGAAAATATTTACATATACTCAAAATCTTTAAATCAACCAAAATATGAGTATCTTAAGAAACTGATTTCACCAATTAAAGGCTTAGGATACAATACATTTTCTGAGAATACTGAAATAATGTCACCAGAACAGGCAAAACGAAACTCTATTTTCATATTTGATGATGTTGCCTGCGAAAAACAAAATAATATACGTTCATATTTTTGTATGGGACGTCATAAGGATATTGATAGCTTTTACTTATGTCAAACTTATACACATATTCCAAAACACTTGATACGTGATAACTCAAACTTTATTGTAATTTTTAAACAAGATGAGATGAATTTAAAGCATATTTATAATGATCATGTCAACACCGATCTATCATATGAAAAATTTCGAGAAATGTGTTCAAAATGTTGGAAAGATAATTACGGATTTTTAGTAATAAACAAAGATAGTTCATTAGATTGTGGACGATACAGAAAAGGATTTGATACTTTTATATTATTATAAATAGATATGAGTGTAAGAATTGTATATCATTATTATTTCATCAACCGAGCTGTTCAAAGACCTGTTTAAGCTGTTAAAAGACCTGTTTAAGCTGTTTTTGGACCTGTTTAAGCTGTTTCAGAGCTGTTTAAAGACCTGTTTAAGCTGTTTTAGAGCTGTTTTAGAATCTGTTTAAGTTGTTTCAGAGCTGTTTGAATACCTATTTTAAAGCTGCTTTTCAAAGCATCATTATGGAAAACGAGATAATTAAGAATATTATAAAAACAAGAAATGTTATTCGTAAGAAATATCAAGCTTTAAAAACTGGTAAAGCAGAAGAAGAAATACAATTGGAAAGTGTTTTTAAACCAATAACACAACCTTTGAAGAAAATAGTAAATAAAACTAATTATCCGGATATTAAATCTGAAGAAAGAGAAGAAGAAGAAGAAGAAGAATGGGAGACACCATTTAAGTCTAAACGTCTAAAAACTGAATTTTCAAGTACACCACATGAATATTCCAATAAGTTAATGGAAAACTTTGAAACACCTCAAACAATTAAACAACCTGATTTTTCTCAGAAATCATTCAATGAGAGTTTTGATAAATCACAAAAACTACAACAACAACCAGCATTCACAAACACACTAAATCGATTTTTGAAAGAAATGAAATTAAAAGAAGATGATATTGATTATAAATATGGACCCCATTTAGATCATGATGGAAATATTTGGAAAATAGGAAACTCTCCTTTTGATATTAACGAAAAAACTATTGTTATTGATGGAAACTTTTGTTCTCTAACACCTGGTTTGATACAATTATTGTTTTTAAAACATCCTAATAAAACGGTATGCACTAACGATGACTTCAAAAATTATAAAAAAATCATAATACAAACAAGTGCAAATAAACGAGATTATGAGGACGGAGGACAAATATCTGGAAACAGAAGTACGAAGTATAGACTAATTAAGGAATTGTTCAAATCTCATATTGGTTCTGGATTAATGCATTTACTAAAAGAAAAATCTAATTATGTATACTGGGATGATCCAAATGAATTAGTGAATAGATTGAAATTACTATTAGCATCTACACATGCAGGTCATAATAATCACAACAATGAGGTAGTTTCAATAATTGAGGAACTCAGAGAAGCAGACATTATCGTATAAATTTATATTCTACAACGTGAAATTTATTACTTACATTATGAGCGTTGACAAGTTTGGACGTTTCTCTATTCGGAGACATCACCGTGCTACAATTTCATCTGAACGTGGGCCTCCTGGTCCTGTAGGTTTGCCAGGAATAGGTTTTATTCTAACAAATGAAGGAAACTTTAATATAAATTCAAAACGAATGGAAAATCTTGAAAACCCTTTAAATGATAATGATGCAGTGACAAAAAAGTATGTTGATAATGAAATCAATGCTTTACATACCAAACTTGTAAAAAAACAAGAAGTGTTTATTGAAAAATATGATAAGATGTTGAATAATTTGAAAAATTCACCACCACCCGTTCAGGATTCTCTTACAAAACAGTATTTAGAAAAAGAAATAGAAACATTTCGTCAGGATCTTGCAAAGAATCAGGACATGTTAAAAAGTCACACTGAAAAACTATATGGTTTAAATTATAATATTGAAAATATTCAACAATTTTTATTTAATGAAATAAAGAGAAAACATAAACCTGAAGAATCGATTTTCCCATTAGAAAGTGTACCAGAATAATAATTATGCAAAAACAACAACTTGTAGAAGAACTTCATAAACCTGCTAGAAAAAATTTTAAACGGCGACATGTTATAGTAAAAGGAATTAATGATTTGTGGCAAGCTGATTTAGTTGAAATGGGAAATTACTCTTCATTTAACAAAAATTATAAATATTTATTAACTGTAATTGATACTTTCTCAAAATACGCTTGGGTACACCCTGTTAAAACAAAAAATGCTAAAGATGTTACTGAAGCAATGAATAATATATTTAACATAACACAAACATCACCAAAAAATTTACAAACAGATTTAGGGAAAGAATTTTATAATACACAATTCAATCAACTTATGAAAAAACATAATGTTAATCATTATTCAACATATAGCGCATTGAAAGCATCAATTGTTGAGCGTTTCAACAGAACATTAAAAGAGATGATGTGGAAAGAATTCAGTATGAATGGATCATATAAATGGATTGATAACGTAAAAACATTAGTAACCAAATACAATAACACTATTCATAGAACAATAAAAATGCGTCCCAATGATGTTAATAAAAACAATGAAAAATTTTTATTAAAGACAGTTTACAATAACTTAAAAGTTTTTCATAGACCAGAATACAAAGTTGGAGATGAAGTACGAATAAGCAAATATAAACATGTTTTTGAGAAGGGATATACACCCAACTGGACCACCGAAATTTTTATGATAACAAAAGTTCAAAACACGAATCCAATAACATATCTTTTAGAAGACTACGAAGGACAACCAATTAAAGGGGGCTTCTACGAAAAAGAAATTATTAAAACCAAACACTCAGATCTTTATTTAGTGGAAAAAATTTTAAGAAAAAAAGGAAGCAAAGTTTTTGTGAAATGGTTAGGATTTCCTAATCAGCATAATTCGTGGATAGAGGAGAAGGAATTATTGAAAAAATAAAATACATATAAAAATTTATATAAAAACACGAATTTATTTTTTAATTGTGTAAAGTTAATATCTACATTATATAACAATTAATTTGCATATTGAATAAATTACTATAACATAAAAAAAACATCTTAATTTTTTTATTAATAAAATTTTTAATTATAAAAATATCGTCTGAATGAAAATTTCCTAAAACTTCTGTTTATTTTAAAAGATTTGACCTCTTTTTCTCTAATTATTATATAATCTGGATACTATACGTAAGAAAATCAGTATCTAACAATGTTTTGGTGTGAAACTATTAAAAGCAGATGCAAATTCTGCTCATGTGAAGGTGTGTGGACAAATTTCAAAATTGTAAATGTAATCGCTTCATGTTCAGATTTACTTGAAGTCTATGCTACGCCTGAAGATGGTAGTAGATGTTTAATTCTTAGAATGAGAAGTGGAGAACCTATTCCATCTTCATCAAATATTGAATTTAAATTTAAACCTCATCAACATGTAAAATTTGAAGTTTATGGAGGTGAAATTTGTATTGTTGGTCAAGCCTATGATGGAACGCACAGACAACGAAATATGAATCGTTTTCCAAGCACCTGTCCTTTTGGTGATGAAGAATCTTGGAATTTGAGTCAGAAAATATTATATCGAGATCCTAAAAACCAGTTTAACACAGAAGAGATTCTTCAACTTATTGAAAAGGAAGCTGAACATGCAGAAATACAAGAAAGTAGATTACAAAAACCAGATCCAAAATAAATAAAAGGACCATCATCAGAAAAAATTCTTCATTAATAGAGATATTACTGTTAAGTGAACATCGTATTGCAGCAACAACAACAAAATGTTTAAATCTACGATAATAAATCTTATTATTTTATTAACAACATATATAAATGCTATATCTATACCAGTAAGACTTGATTCTAATCAGGGAAACAAAGGAAATCTGGAATTTGCGTTACAATTACCAAATAATGATACAGTACAGATAGATTTATCCTTTCACTTGTTAACTTTTAGTGAAAAATTACCAAACATTCCAACAAAAAACTTAACTCTGAATGATACAGATTTTACATCAACAACAACAACAACTGAAATACCAACGACAGAAGAACCTGAAATAGAATCAAAATATGTTACAGTTGAAGAAGCAATTGAAAGTTTTAGGCAAGATTTAATTAAAAAAGAAATGGATATTGCAGGAATCATTGAAAGCCCTCATTCATTTTATAGACATTTTAAACTTCAATTTACTAAAGATGTAACTTTAACTATACGTTGTACTTATGATAGCAACTATACAAAACGTACACTCAACATATCATGTTATGAATATCATGAATTTGAAACAGAGCGAATTCTAAGCAATGGTGAAGTAGAACTAGTACGACTTCAAGATTATAACTACAGAACCGATCTCGAGTATATTGATGCTCGCAATGTCAAACAAATATACAAAATTAATATTTCATAAATAATCATTAATAAAAGTCAACTCATTCTTAAAATTTTCAACAGTTAGCCAGCATTATTCAAAGTATAAAGATGGATTTTGAAAGCGATGTTTATACAGATTATTTATCGGACGCAGATAGGAGAACTCTTCTCTACTATCGAAAATATATACAACAATATGAAAACATGGAAAAAATCACATCAATTCATGGATCTCATTACGTTGATTGTTGTTGGGCTAAAGATAATACAACGACTGGACCAGATACATGTATTTGTAGTTATAGACAAAATAAAGTCAACAAATTTAAAAATGAATTTGAAAAATTGTTGAAATTTTACGAGAAATTGATTGGGTACTTAGAAAATGGAAATCTGGATATAATAGATAATATTTCATTATTTTTAAATGAATTCGATACATTTTTTGACACAGAATCATATGGAGAAGTTGTTTTCAACAAAACAGAAATTGAAAATATTCGTGAATATTTAAACAACAGCAAAAGTGAAGAATTTACATCTAACGGCCATTATCTTGCATGTTCTCATCTTGAAGACAATGAAAATATTTGTGAATGTGATTTAATAGAAGAAAAACAAAGAGAAAAAGCTGATAGAGCTAAAGAAGCTATTAGACTTATAGAAGAATTTCTTGGAACAATATATTATAATTATTTTGCTGATTATTAGTTAATAAATAAAAACACTTGATATTCATTTAAAAAAATTGTTTTTTATTGATTTCATATTATGTTATTATAAAAACCAGGTAAACTTAAATCAAATGGTTGTGAAAATTCATCATAATTCACATTATCTTCTGTTTCTGTTGAATATTGTTGATCTGGTTCTGATTGTACAGGTTGTTGCTCATTCTCTGTTATTTTCGGTTGTTCTTGTTGATCTTCTTGAAATTCGTTAGATATCGGAAATTCGGTAAAGTCTATACTGTAAGCTTTGCCTACTTGTCCATAGTTGATTAAGTGATATTTCCCCTTGTTTAATGCTGTTAACACATTATCTGATAACTTGTTATATTTTTCTGGTAAATTCAATCGTTGATTTCCTTCAAATTCAAGCGAAATTCGATCACCAAATTTTGTGTTAACTTTTTCTGCACTGATGATTTTATATGGATGCTTTTTTACCATATTTCCCAAGTTCAAGTACATATTATATCGAAATGATTTTAACTCCTCCAGCTCAGAAGCAAATACTTTGTTAGGTACTTCATCTCTTACAAGATCATCTTCTTGTTTCCGTTTAACTACTTTTGATGTCTTCAGCGCTTTCATTGAACTTACTTTTTCAGGTTTCTGCATTCCACTCATTTTACAAACTTTGTGATAAAATTTAATAAACACTTTAAAATTTCACGATGAACTGATACCGTTTGAAGAAATTGTCTTCATTTATAGGTGAAAATCTTATCCCTACTCTTTTTTCAACAGCTTACAAGTGCTGACAAAATTTACACGCACACACGCACACACACACACCCACACGAACTTAAATTTCACAACTTGCAGAAATCCGAAATTAAAACATTAAAACATCAAATAATACACGTAAAAATAATCGTCAGAATAGCTCAGTGGGGAGAGCGTTACACTGAAACTCTAAAGGTCCCCGGTTCAAATCCGGGTTCTGACAATACGGTAAGTATTTTTTTTTTTTGTTAATCAAAAACAATGACACAGCATAAACAATATGAAACGCGAACAAACATGTCTCAACATGATTAACACTGATAAAGTACATGTGCTGATAAAGTACACGTGAATCAGAACTGTACCAAAAATTTTCCATTGCTTTTCAATCATATCGCATTATGATTATTCGTAAAAAGATAATTAAAAACAATGGCGCAGCATAAACAACATTAAACTCAAACAAACATGTATCAACACGATTAGCACTGATCAAGTACACGTGAATCACAACTGTATCAAAAATTTCTTCTCAATGATAACACAAGGCACTATATTAACCAGCATATTCATTCACTGATAAGAAAAAATATTAACCCATGCAACCCCACAATGATAAGAAAAAATCTTGACACATGTGACCTTCACTGATAAGACAAAATCTTGACACATGTGACCTTCACTGATAAGACAAAATCTTGACACGTGTGACCTTCACTGATAACACGCAACCTTGACCTCTGTGACCCCGCACTGATAACAATTTCGTAATGACGTCACTGAGCCTGAGCCTCCACCATGGTCCAGAAACGGCATATTCATACTACTAATGACACATATAGCTACTTATTCAGAGGAATAACATGTATTTGTCCATCAAAATCGGATAACTCTTTTATAAACAAATGACAATCGTATCCAGAAAAATTATGAAAAAAAATTCGAAAAAATTTAGGTACACGATATAGTAAATTACATTTTTCATGAGCTGGTCCTCTATATTTGCCAGTTAGATGACAGTGGTCTCGAACTCTATCCTTATCTAAAAACTGTTTGCAAATATGACATTCTGTGCTTTCATTTTGAATTTTCATTTCATTTAGTGTTAAACGATTCATTGATTTTGAATTTTCTATATAATTGTGATATAAATGTTTCACATCTTCAATAATTGAAGATACAAATATTTTTGTGCAATCTTTTCCCTTGTAAGTTCTGAATTTATTTAAATTATCATCAAAGCTACATTTAATATAATATGCAAAAGCACATGGCTCATGCTCCTGTACATTTGTTGTGGGTGGTAATGATGGATCTGGCATGCATGTACTAATATCTTTTAAAATACATTCAAAATCAGCGTATATTACAAAAGGAACATCTAATTGACGCTCATAATGTTCAAATTTCAAAATACTTTTTTCTTTCGTTGGCATTCTTGTCACTATTTTATTACAATCTGTTCTGTGAGTATTCAAGTCATTTTCACAAGAAAAGTATAACAAGCATGAATTACACATATATATTTGATGCTGATGGTTTGTTAACTGCTCGCTCATTAATCTGAAATTTTGAAGAAAAATTTTTTTTCTTAATAATTAAAATTTCATAATTTACACTAACACTATTACCTAGACATGTTTTTTATCCAAACGTAATGAGCTTTTTCTTCTTCTTGTACAAGTAATAAATTTATATGAATTTCTTTTTCTTTAGAAGTTGAATAATATGGTCCAATAATTCTATTATCTTCTAATCCAAATACATTAATACTCATTTTTGGATTCAGCATTTCAAATTTATGAATATCAGATGTTTTAAATGGGAACTCTAGTGTAGAAAAATCAAGATTAACGTCATTTTTTAAAATTATTTTTTCAGACTTGATATTTTCAATGTGATATGATGATGGTCTTTCAGAATTTTTTTCAACTGGGTTCAATGCAGATATTATAGCCCATTTAAAACAGTACTCATCCTCATTCTTAACATTTATACAAGCTTTTTTATTTTGTATAGATTTTGGAAGTGATATGTACTGAGATCCTCGTAAGGGCTTCCATTGATTAATATTAATTTCAATATTAATAATTCTTATTACAGTCCAACCACTATCTCTTTCTTGAAATTCTTGCATTTTTTTGTGAATTTTGTCAACCATCTCTTCATAAACGTGACTTAAATCTTCGATTTTTTGTATAATTGTCATACAAGATTGAAACGATTTAACTGAAAGTGTAATATCATCTTCACCGTCATTTCCTTTTGTTATTTTTATATATTCGCAAAATAATTCCATATTAAACTTGAATGATGTGTGTTTATCGAGTAGATTTCTTAAAGCATTTAAAACATGATCTTTTGATGTATTAAAGAATTTTAAAACATCTAATACACCTTCATCTGTGTTTTCATATACGTTTCAACTCTTTCTTCAAAAGCGCTTTTGATTACCTTCGAATTTTCATTTAAAGGTTCAGCTGCATTTTTTTTATGAAAATTTGTTCTTACATGATATGACTAATTCTTTTTTAAAACATCTTTTTGGCATGCATCACAAAATTTTGTTATCGCTATTGGTTCAACTGGATTTTTTACTTCAACCGTATGATTCTCTCTTAAATGAGATAATAAATGATCACTCCTTGAGAATTCCTTTTTACACACTACACAGGAAAATTTCTCGATAACAGTATGAATCTTCTTTTTATGTTCTAATAATTTGTCTTGTCTACCTAAATGTTTCCCACAAATATCACAAACTACGCGTTCACCATGAATGCTATTAATATGTATTTTTAAAACTGATTTTGTGGAAAAATCTTTATTACATAATTCACATGTAAACTTCATTTTTTAATATAATTTTAACTTATTTAAAACTGCTAATTTATAAAACTGATATAAATGTTGATTCACTATAACAATTCACGAAAACCTCTTTGTTGAATTGAAAACTCAAAGGTACTGTAGTCAAAACTGTTTTTTCCAAGGTATTTATACCCTGAATATCATATTCACCCAAAATATTTTCTTGATAAGAAACCTCAAAATTCCAAGAAATCAATAAAATTCTAGATAAGACCACAAAATTCCAAGAAATTAACGAGATAACAAAATTTCTCAGAAATCAAACACAAAATTACAGGAAACCAACGAGATAACAAATTTCTAAGAAACTAAAGGAGATAACAACAATTACTCAGAAAAACCAATAATTTCCAGACAAAACCAGTTTCATCTAGCTCAGCTTCTTTACACACCTCCCCCCGTCAGAATCCACCATTTCGCCTTAAAAGCTTCAACCCACGGCGAAAAGCTTCGAAGCCACAAACACACAGCTCAAAAGCTCCTGAAGCACACCACACGTCACAACCAAAAAGCTCAAAGCTTATGACGTCATCCAAAAAAGCTGTGCACAAACCCTTCCCTGAGATAGAACCGCCATATACATACTACTTGTTAATTGGTTTACTTCTAATCCAAAGCTGTTTAGATTCTGCATCTAACTTATTTGAAATTATAAAAATAAGTAGAGCATCCCAGCTTTCCACCGGTACATTCATTGCCTTCAGTCCTCTTAAGGCTACATTTACATTGTTGTATAAATTTTTCAAACCTTGTGCTGAAGTTGTATTCAACGTAGGTATGTCCATAATCAGTTTTATATAAATGCTTAATAAGAGACGCCGCTTCTCCTTTTAGACTCATTTTTAAATATTGAAGTTTCACCGAATTGTTTAACATTGTATCACTATGAACTAAAGAATCGAAAAGATCTTTGAACGCTGGCCATTCATGATATTCTCCAGAGAATGTAGGAATGTTCAAGCACGGTAGTCGAGCATTCGAATTAGATATAGTCGTTGTACTGATGTCTGCATTACGTGTACGATTGAAATCACTTGATTGGGAATTTTGTGAAAGCTGATCTAAAATTGTAGAAAGCATGGTTTGATTTGTAGTTAAATTGTCCAAAGCAGCTGTTAGCTCGCCGTTAGCCTCATTTGGTCGTGGCGTAGACGTGGCGTTAGTGCTTGATGAACATTCACGTTTTAATCGTGCCATTCCCGATTTTGTGTTTAAATACTTTTCTTCAATATCTATAAAGTATTCATCTTCGTTATCTCGTTCATTTTCAACCTCAATCAATGAGACTATTTGAATTTGAATTTCGTTAAGATCTTTCCAAGCTAAATCAAGCTGAATTTTACGTACATCGATGTCATGTACGTCATTTTTTCCATTATCAAAATTCTCAATAAAAGTTTTACATCTAGGTATCTTACCTTTATTGACACTGCGCTTATGCTTTAATTCATCCATATCACGTAATTTTAACATTATAGAATTTTAAATCAAGGCGTTTTACCGACAATGTTTTATCGTATTAAAACAAATATACCCCGTATTCTTATTTTATCCGGCTCGATAACAACAATTACTCAGAAAAACCAATAATTTCCAGACAAAACCAGTTTCATCTAGCTCAGCTTCTTTACACACCTCCCCCCGTCAGAATCCACCATTTCGCCTTAAAAGCTTCAACCCACGGCGAAAAGCTTCGAAGCCACAAACACATGCCACACGCCACCACCCACAAATCAAAAATGCTTCCACCACATGCCACAACCAAAAAAGCTCAAAAGCTCCTGAAGCACACCACACGTCACAACCAAAAAGTTTAAAGCTTATGACGTCATCCAAAAAAGCTGTGCACAAACCCTTCCCTGAGTTAGAACCGCCATATACATACTACTTTAACAAATGTTCAGATTTTAAAAGGTTTAAAGAATTTTTGGAAAAAAGGACGTATGAATTGGAAATGGTACAAAGTTCTTCTAAGTGAAATATAATTGGTAACTCTAATCCACGCAAACATATTCAAAAACAGTCAAGTTATTCAATTATAATTAGTTCATGTCAAAATGTGTCAAGCTAATCATCGTTTGTTCAAGTGTCAAAAATACAACAGTCTTAATTCAGCATCTAAAAGGGAATTTTTATTAAAACATAAACTGTGTATTAATTGTACAAAACAAGGTCATAATTCATCAAACTGTACATCTAGAGGATGTTTTATTTGTAATGAAAAACATCATACCAGTATTCATGAAGCAATCAAAAATATCGTTACCGAACGAAATGATGATTCTCAACGTACACTTACACGTCGTTCTTTTGTATCACAAGTCGATTTCAAAACAGTGTTTTTGCCAACTGTAATTTGTTTAATTGAAGATTATACCGGTGATTTACAACCTTGCAGAGCATTTCTAGACAGTGGCTCTTAAGTAACCATGATAAGCGAATCATGTGTACAGCGTTTAAGATTAAAACGAAAACGTTCAGAACTTTCAGTTATCGGAGTAGGATCACTTTCTTCTATAAAGACTAAAGGATCAGTGGAATTAAATCTTCATTCAAGAATAAATGATTTCAAGTTAAGTACAAACGCAATTATTTTAAATAAACTTACCAGTGATTTGGTTTTTAAGGTTGATTATGAAATGGAAGTTCAAGAATTTAGATACATTAGATATATTATACTGAGTGCGGATATATTTTTCAATTGTATCGATTCTGACAAAATAAATCATCCAAGTGAAGTGGTAGATTTAGTGCCATTAAAACAACTTTTGGTTGGATCGTGACGGGTATTGCTGATCAATTTCATATGAAAACGACATCACTACACACTTGTGTTGATATTGATGATTCAATAAGGAAGTTTTGGGAGCTTGAAAACGTAAATTCTCCATCAATGTTATCTCAAGAAGAAATGTTAGTTGAAGATTTATACAATAAAAATATTTCTCGTAATGATGAAGGTAGATACATTGTCAAATTACCGTTTAACGATAAAAAAGAATTGTTGGGAAATTCTCGTGAAAGTGCTTTGAAAAGTTTTCTATATCTCGAGAAGAAGCTTGCAAATGATCAATCACTGAAGGAAGAATATTCTAAGTTCTAAGTTTATTCAAGAATATATAGAACTGAATCATGCTAGAAAGACCAATGATAACAAAGGTTTGTTTTATTTACCACATCACGCTGTAATGAAAGAGTCAAGCACAACAACTAGACTCAGGGTTGTTTTCGATGCTTCTAGAAAATCAAGCACAGGTCTGTCATTCAATGACACTTTATTTGTAGTCCTACAATACAAGCTGAAGGGTTTAACATAATATTAAATTTTCGTAAATACAAGATAGCTTATCCAGCAGATTTTGCATCACGAGGTTTATACCCAGCGGAACTGATCAATAAGGACATGTGGTGGAATGGACCACGAATGTTATACGACTATTTACAATGCGGAAGTACGAGGGATGTTTTTGAAACATCTGAGGAGATAAGGGAAAGAATTTCTTTGAATACTGTCATTCAGCGTGAGAATGATATACTATTTCAATATTCATCATTGCAAAAGTTGAGAAATGTCATAGGTTGGTGTTTACGTTGGAGAAAAACAACTTCAGCAGCTGATAAAATATTAACTACGGATGAATTAAATTCAGATATGAATTCAATTATAAGAATTGCACAAAAGTCATCATTTGCTGGTGATATTGAACGCTTGAAAAGTTCTAAACAGTTATGAAAAGGAAGCCGAATTAGAAATTTAAATCCATTTATAGATGATCAACATATATTACGAGTTGGAGGCAGATTAAATCAAGCTACTAAGTTATGAAGAAAAACATCCGATTATCTTAGGAAAAAACTGTCCTTTAGCTAAACTGATTGTATCCGATTTACATGAAAGGTATTATCATGCTGGAAGACAACTTTTGTTACGAATTGTAAGCTCGAAGTATTGGATTCAACACTCCAAAAGTTTAATAAAAAAGCACATTAGTTTATGCATCGTGTGCAGGCGATACAAGGCATCTACTTGTCAGCAACAAATGGGTAACTTACCTTCAACACGGATTCAACCATCACCACCTTTCTTTATTACTGGTGTTGATTACGCAGGACCGTTCTATGTGAAAAGTTGGAAGGGTAAAAATGCTAAGGTATTCAAGGGATATGTGTCCTTGTTTGTCTGCTTATGTACAAAAGCTATACACCTTGAATTAGTATCAGATACATATGTCAACTGATGCTTTTATTGCTGCCATAAATCGTTTTGTTAGTCATCGAGGGCTTTGCAGAAACTTATATAGTGACAACGGTTCTAATTTTATTGGTGCCAAGAATAAATTTAATGAACTCTACAAACTAATTAAATCATCACAACATTTTAAACATCTTCAACAAGAATTATCATCACAGTCAATTAATTGGTCGTTCATACCACCATCTGCACCACACTTTGGAGGTATATGGGAAACTGGTGTGAAACAAATGAAAATACACTTGAATAAAACCATAAATTCGAATCAACTTACATTTGAAGAATTTTCAACAGTTTTGAGTCAAGTTGAAGCTTGTCTGAATTCTCGTCCGTTGGTTGTAACCTGCAATGATGATTCTACTCTTGATGTACTAACGCCAGGTC
This sequence comes from Bombylius major, assembly GCA_932526495.1. Taxonomy (NCBI): domain Eukaryota; kingdom Metazoa; phylum Arthropoda; class Insecta; order Diptera; family Bombyliidae; genus Bombylius; species Bombylius major. The sequence continues at coordinate 24,417,166 of OW052044.1, read as the reverse complement.
ATTTCTTGGTTGGGCGACCATTACTAAGCATGCCACAAGATGATTTCACAGATTCTAAGGTTACACATCTATCTCGCTGGCAATTCTTACAACAATTAACACAGAAATTTTGGCGGACATGAAGCCTAGATTATCTAAGGCAATTACAAATACGTAACAAATGGACAAATAGTGCTTACAACTTAAAGGTTAATGACTTAGTCATCATTAAAGATAACAATCTACCAACTTGTTCATGGTTATTAGGCAGAGTTGAAAAAGTCTTTCTGGGTCAAGATAAATAGAATAACAGGTATGATATTCAGCGAAGAGAATTTTCTGTGACGTCATAGCTTGAAAATTTTTAATATACTGACATACTGATATTAGTACAATGAATGTTGTGTTTTTAAACATGAGCGTAAATTGAATATAAGTTAATTTTTACATTTTGATTACAAAATATGTACAGTAATCTACACTTAAAAAATTTTTATGTAATAATTTTTTTTTCTTTTTATTATTGCTTTTTGCACTTTTAGAGATGATATAATTTTTGTTTAAACTTTACGGAAATACATTCGGCATTTAAAAAATAATTTTATATCATCTCTTATTTCAACTACTTTTGCTGCATTTAAAAGATTATTTAAATAATGCATCGTTGTAGAAATTTTGTCTTTATTAAAATATTGGAAAATAACTTCTAATTGTTTTATTTTTTTTAAGAACTCTTCCTTGGGCTTTTTTAAACCCCTTTCAGTCACTTCATCGATCCATGTATATTTGCTGCAAGTACCGCCTTCATATATGAAATCTTTACCAAGTTTCAATTTTTTGGAGATGTAACCAGCCACATATTCAAGAGCATCTTCATGAAGTTCATCGAAATCAAATTCTGTTTCATCGAAAAGTTGATTTACTGAGTCTTGAGTAGGTTCGGGTTCTGAATTCAAGATATTTGAAAAAATTGTTCTTGACAGGACTTCCTCATCAGAAAATGGAGTGTCTTCTGTATCATCATATTCGGCGTTAGAACTTAAACTTACTTGAAAGCTAATATCAATTTTTTTACTTCATTCTCTAATTCTATTCTTTCTAATTCTTTCGCGCATTTTAAATCAATCCTGCAAAATATTTTGATTTTTTTAGAAGTTCCCATATGTATTATTATTAGTACACCTACATTGTTTGAGTTCCAGCATCGCTTGTTCTCTTTTCAACTATATTATCTATAGATCTTATAATCCTATCTGTTTTTTCTAAAATTACTGGAAGATTCTTCGTCGGTATAGCATCTTTTCTTAAATGTTTTTTTTTTCAAACGGTGTATTTAAAAACGGTCTTTTAGAATATAAGCACCTTCATCAAAGTGATCCGAGCATATTTTACTATGTTTCACATTAATTTGTTTTCCTTTACCACAAACACTTATCCACTTTTCTAGAATTTGTTCATCTTTTGGAAATTGAAAATACCTTTCTGAAGTTTTATTCTTTTCATTACTATAATTTTTACAAGTTTTCACTGCACAGTTCACCATTTTTATGAAAGTTTTTAACTAATTGATATATTTTAAAATAATAATAATTTTTATACTTTACTCCTTTATAGTTTAATAAAATAAAAACACAAAAAAATATTTCACAAATATGTAGCACAATTTATTTTCACTTCAATTCATTTGTTTTGTTGAACATTTCATAAAAATTTTTCAAGTGTTGACGTCACGAAAGAAAGAGACCGGAATATCATACCTTAGTATTCTATTTATCTTGTTTCTGGGTAAAGACAATTTAGTTCGGTAAACTGGTGTTGCTTACACCAGATAACTAATTGAAAGAGGTCCTTTCAACGGGCGGAGTATGTTACGATATATACACGCCTAATCCATTACGTGTACATGCGGACTATCACGATACAAGCAACTGTGTATACAAGGGGACTACACATAATCTTTTTTGACATATCCAACACAACGAGCGAGAAGTGCAGTGGATCGAAGACAAGATGGAAGTCGGAGTACATTTTCTCTCTGAAATATTCTTTTTATATTATTATTATTTTTTTGTAAAAAACGTGAATAAATATTGTGAAACTAACAAAATGTTTTAATCTAAAAATACAGTCCATTAAACAAAACGTAATCAACAGCCTCCTTTATGCATTAAATAGAAAATTGTTACCTTATTATATTTCTCACCTTATTAATTGTTTTCTAATTAAATTAATCAAACTTTGGACATTTACGTATTTTTCACTAATTATTCCACAATTTTTCACTATTTAAACTTCACTTTACAAAATCATTTATTAAACTGAGAATTACGTATGTAATTTCACAACTCTAAATTAGATGAGTAATATAAATTGCGTTTTTTCTTTTTTTCTTTGTTTAATCATATTTGACTATTGTATTTATCCCATAGACCTCACTAGGGAGATATCTTGTTTTCCTTTGTAGTTTTTCTAAACTCCCTTATCACTTTTTTTGGGATGCATACCAAATATTTCTACTGGGATGCGCAGAAGAAAAGATACTTACACAAATGCATTTTTGTTGTTGTAAATTCTAAGAAGTAGGTTTCTTCCTTCGTATATGTATACACAAGAAGATCACTAACACATATAAGATATGCGAGAGATTTGTCAACTCATATTATTTTGACTATACAACTTTGATAATACATAACTATATGTACATATTTTTGCATGTATACAAATGCGTATTTACCGTATCTGTGACGTATCTGTGAACATTTCATTTAATATTTGTTTTTCTTCTTCTTTTTTAAAATTTGTTTCATCGGTCAGTATAATATTTTTTATTTATTCATCCATAGAATATCAATATGCACTTACATATACAGGTAATATAAATTAGAATTTGTTTTCTGATTATTGAATGCATGATAATATGAAAAATTTACCCAATTATTTTTATTTGTTTTATAGTTTTTGAAGCTATGAGAAATTTTACTGAAATCCAGATCCCGCTTTTTTTTGTTTTTATTTTATGTACCTATATATTTTTTTTAAAATTAAAAAGGGATTTAAGATATTTAGTTTTCAATTCAAATATGTACCTAATTAACAACATTACAATATGTAGAAGAGTTAATGTAATTATTCAAAATTTAATTAAGTTTTATTAAATGAAAATAAAATACCATGTGGTTACTAAATTAATACACGTTATAATTCAATCAATTTAATCAACTTACTCTTACGACTGCAGTAACAACAAAGAATGAATTTGATTGCTATGTACAATGCAATGCTATAACTAATCTATACAAAATGACCTAACTGTTATCTAAAATTATTGTACAAGTAGGTATAAAGTATAATAATGATAAGCTAAATACAAGTACATGTGATGTAAAAACTAAAATATTACATGAATATGAAAATGTTGAATGATTTTAAATGTGGTAATCAATATTTAACTGTTGATAATTGGGATGATACTGCTCTAAAATGCCGCCCGCCTTTGGCCAAAATCAGGAATTGCAACCACTAGATTCTACTGGTAGTCTACACAGCTTTGATATGGGTCGTTTAAACGATGTACCACGACAACATACGGTGACGACTCTTACTTTACCATTTGATCCAGGGTGGAGCTGTTCAATTCGAGCTAGGATCCAATCACTCGGTGCAGAGATATCATTCAGTAGTACGACCTCTCCAATTTTCGGATTTTTATTTTCCTTCCTCCACTTCACCCTTTGCTGTAGTGTATATAAATAATCTCTTGACATCGCCAAAAATGCTGCTTTATCTGCGAGAGCAATCGCCATTTAGAGAGAATATGCGGTTTTTTGTCTAACAAATTCGGTTCTGGAATTGACAGCAAGGAATCGCCAATTGAAAGATGACCTGGAGGTATTGCTACCGGATCATCCGAGTGACTCGATAAGATACCCAACGGACGCGAGTTCAAGCAAGCCTCAATTGAAGCCAAAATCGTAGAAAGCTCCTCGAAAGTCAGCAACCTGTCTTTGATAATACGACGGAAATTATGTTTAAACGACTTCACGGCGGCTTCCCAGATGCCACCAAAATGAGGGCTATATGATGGAATAAAATGCCAATTAATCCCTCGAGTGACAGCCAATTCAGCAATATCAGAGATTTGAAACTGTCCCTCTTCTTTCAATAGTTGTCGTAGTTCTCTATCGGCGCCCACGAAAGTAGTACCTCGATCGCTGTAGATGTCCGAGCAAATGCCTCGTCTCGAGGTAAATCTGGTGAGTGCTGACATAAAATCAACAGTTGACAACGAAGTAACAGCTTCAAGGACTGCGACGTATCCCTTATAGCTACGATGACCCCTTCCTTTCCAAGACTTTATGAATAACGGACCAGCAAAATCTACGCCGGAATGAAGAAATGGCCGTGATGGTGTGACTCGAGGCAAAGAATTTAGAATACTTATATAAGAAGTCTCAAGTTGTAAATTTTGAATAAAAGAGCTTCGAACATTAGATCACAAGATCAACGGGGAAACTTTTTTTTCGAATAAAATGAGATACCAACTTCAACGTGCATAATAAAATTTCTCTAAACTTCGACGTTGATTTTCGTTGTTTACAAATGCATAACAAATATTCGTTGCTACGGAAACAATAAGAATTACGATTTATATTTTTGAATTTTTTTTCGTTTTGAATAAAAATACATGTATTGTATATTGTATGTATACATATTTATTTTGGAAAAAAAAATTTTTTTTTTTTTGAATATTAAATATTATTTTTTTCAAGATAATTATTATTTAAAGAAATTAAAAGAGTAAGTATTTCAGTTATTTTTAAGGAAGAAAAAAAAATATTTAAATCAAAAATTTTGAAGTTCAAAATTCGTATGTATTCATGATATTTCAATCATTTCAGATCATTGACAAAATCATTGAATGAATTTACACCAGATTTAATTGTTTATAATGCTGGAACAGATATTTTAATAAATGATCCACTTGGTTTATTATCAATAACACCATCTGGTGTTATACAACGTGATGAAATGGTATTTCGACAAGCAACTACAAAAAAAATTCCTATTGTAATGCTATTAAGTGGCGGTTATTTGAGATTCTAAAGTTATTGCCGATTCTATAATGAATTAAAAAGCTAAATCATTAATTTCAACAAAAATGTAAAGAAAGGAAAAAACGAGCCATATATTGAAACACAAAATTTTTTATTATTAACTATACTCTATTTAACAATTAAAGTCAGTATTGTGCTTATGGAGGCAGTACCCGATGAGTTTTTTGCCTTGGTAATATTTAATGTAAAAGATTTTTCTCGATTGAAATTGAGATCTGATAACCCCAACACACGAGACAGATTTATACAAACGAAATGTAAAAGAGTATAGAAAAGTATGCCTATCTTGCCTGTACTGACTTTAATTGTTAAATAAAGTATAGAAAAGCTTCAAAGCAAAAAAAAGAAAAAAAAACGATAAATTATTTTAAAAGATAAAATTTAAAAACAAAAAAGACGGAAAAATGAATCAAAGATAAAACAGGCTTATAGTTATTAGAAAAAATGGTGTAAGAGAAGGGTTATTTTTTTTTTTTAAAGGTGATGAATGTGATCAAGAAATGTACCTGTCTTAAGTGCATAACTAACTAGTAAATATTAAATATTATTAAAATTCAAGCAGAATATATGTTTATTACATTATAATACTCGTATGTCGTATGGCATATGAATTTAAATTATGTCAATAAAATAAAATGTTTAATTGCAAATATAATATGTATATGTAGTTGTTGTATGTTGTAGTTGTCTGTAACAAATTTTTAATATTAATTTTTCCCTTTTAGATCGGATTCATACAGAATTTTTTTCATAGCTCACGAAATAGTTGGAGTATCGAAAAAACAAAACGTTTTTCGAATTCTTAAGACTCAAATCTAGAAAAAAGAAACCCATTCAACTCATTTCTAAGCAAAAAATTTCTGACCCAAAAATCGAGAAAAATCAAAGGTTAACCTCTTTGAATTTTTCATGAAAACAGATATAGTTTAGATTTTCGAGAAAAGGACTGGAAATGATAATTTGAGATGTCCTGAATTCAAATCTGCACGGGACTTGGCTGTGCGACTTTTAGTTTTCGAGACACAGCTTTTCAAAGTTTGCAAAAAATGATGATTTCTCAATTTCATATACATATTGGAAATCAAGGAAAATATATTTCAATCCTACGTAATACATTTCGTGTCCTATATTCAAAAAAGGTTTTTACAAAAAAAATAGAACAAAACATACATAAATAGATGAACAATTTCATAAACATATTATTTTCGAGAAAATTTTCTTTTCAACGTACGTGTATAATGTATGTACATTAGACTGTCCCTTATTTGTTCTACGAAAAATTTTTTTCAGGAAACTCGTGTGCTACCCCTCAATTTTTTAAGCTATTACAAAATAACTAAAATCCTAAAATTTCATAACTTTTAAAAGTTATTTACTCGTTCCGACAAAGGGTTCTTTTTACCTAAAAAAATGTTCTGAAAATATAAGTTCGTATGTTAGCACGATTTTGTCAAAAATCATATTTAAAATTTGAATATCTACATATTTTCTTTTCAACGTAATTGTATAATAAATTAATAATGTATGTACATATATACATATATCATAGTAAAATTTAATAAAAAAATATATTCAGCTATTTTGAACTAATATTTTTCTCCCAAATTAAAAAAAACAAGATATATGATATATGTATATACATCGCCCATTCCAAGCGAGGTGGTAAATCAGACCTAAAAAAATTCTTTCGATAAATTTAGAATAAATAGGGTAAATAGGTTGACCAATTAGTATACTTCACTACTGTAAAATTTAAAAAAAAAAAAACTCGTTTTTTAAGAAAAAAACAGGTACATACACATAACACCTACCTTAAGTAGATTTAGGTATACTGTTTATGAATTGCAATAATTCATTACCAAATGAGTTTGATGAGAATTAGTACAGTATTTTTTAATCCTTAATAAGTGCACTATAAAACAGTATAAAAAAATTTTTAACATTATTTTGTGAACATAAAGATACAGCAGTGTAAATTTATTATAAAATTTTTGTCCCGTCCGTCATAAAAAAGTAGTGTTTTTGTGAATATGCAGGTACGTTTGAAATATACACATAATTAGTTATGTTAAAAATTAAAAGTTTATGGAGGCAAATATTTACAGAAAAACTTGGCTCGATATCATGAATATCATCCTAGTTATAACAAATTGAAAATTGTCCCGTCCGTCATTATGAAAAAGAAAAAAAAATGTTTTTTTCATGCTTTTTTTCATCTCTAATCCTATGGTTTTAGTTATAACGAAAAAATTATGTTGAAGATTTATAGTACATTTTACATAACCTTAAACGTTTCTATGCTTTTATATAGAATCTACAATAAATGCAATATACATATAACGAAATGTTTCTTAATAAGCATGTTTTAAATAATAATAAAAAGAAAAAAAAAAACTATGTATCAAAAAAATAATTTCAGTGTTTGATTTTATTATTTTCATCTTTTTTTATAAAATTTGTTTGAAATTTTTGAATGGTCCCGTCCGTCATGTCCCGTCCGTCATATGACCTGGCAAACATAATTTGTTATATCTTGACTTGGGTGAGTTGGAGAGATAACCAATTTCTGTCGTAGTTTGCTAAGACTACCACCTAAAAATTTACTATGAATCAGGAGGTGTGAAGTTATATACTTCGAAGAAAAATAGTGTTGAATTTATGACTGTAAAAACGAGTGTCGTTTCATGTCCCGTCCGTCATAGTCACTTATGGGCCTATAAAATTAAAACCAGAATTCTTGGAAAATATCTTCTTCTTCGGTTTGATAGGTCTTTGGATGGATCATTATTTTTTACATTTAACTGAAATACATTTAAACTATATAGAGGTAAAATGAAGAAAGATTCAAACAAATCTTCTTCGATGTCCCGTCCGTCATGCATGGAATGGGCGACATATAGTATTTAAAGGTATAATAAAAATAACAGAAAAAAATAATATTTCACATTCAAAAAAAAAAAATTTTTTTTTCCAAAACAAATATGTATACATACATTATTTTTATTCAAAACGAAAAAAAATTCAAAAATATAAATCGTAATTCTTATTAAACCCGTAGCAACGAATATTTGTTATGCATTTGTAAACAACGAAAATCAACGTCGAAGTTTAGAGAAATTTTATTATGCACGTTGAAGTTGGTATCTCATTTTATTCGAAAAAAAGTTTCCCCGTTGATCTTGTGATCTAATGTTCGAAGCTCTTTTATTCAAAATTTACAACTTGAGACTTCTTACATAACTATTCTAAATTCTTTGCTCGAGGTGAAGGAAGATCTGACATGATTTGCGTATGGCGAATGGGGCGATGACGTACACATTCTGGACACTGTCTGGTAATCTTACGGACAAGGTGTCTACCTCCAATTATCCAATAACTTTGTCTTAGCTGACTGAGTGTTAACTGTGGACCTCCATGAAGCTTTGTTAAATGCGCATGTCGGACTAACAGCTTTGTTAAATGGTTGCTACTGGGTAAAATTGCAGGATGTTTTGCTGTAAAACTAAGAAAAGAATTAGATAATCGGCCACCAACTCTTAAAATACACTTCTCATCCAAGAATGGATTCAAGCTACGGAGGCTGGATCTTCTTAATAGGTCTTTACCATTCCTCAGCCGATTTAAGTCCTCAGCAAATGATTGTTTTTGAACCGTCTTTAACCAAAATTCACGAGAATCAGAGATTTCCACAGCCAATAGATAACCTTTTCTTCTATCACCACTTTTACACCGACAGTTTGAAATGAAACGTCGTATGTATGCTGTCACGCGTAACAATCTAGGTAGGGATGAAAACCTTTCCAGTAGCTCATTGTCTGGTAGTGTCATGGCCTGACATGTCACAGTTAGTTTACGTACTTCTTCATGCGTCTCTGGATGCTCTGAAACAAGATTCTCAAAACGTTTAAAGTTAAGTAATTTTAGAAATTCCGGGCCGTTCCACCACAGCTTATAGTTCCTTAGATCTGATGCATTCATACCCCGTGAAGCACAATCGGCTGGATTCAGCTTTGATGGTACGTAGTTCCAATGATGACTAGGAAGCGTAGCTTGTATTTCGGATACACGATTAGCCACAAACGTTTTCCAGCGACTTGGAGCCGAGCGTAGCCATCCAAGAACTACCATGGAATCTGCCCATGCGAATATAGCATTTGGAGAATATTCTGATAAGTCAAGGTGCTTCAGAAGGCGTGTTAGAAGAACCGCAGCACAAAGCTCTAATCTGGGAAGTGTTACAGTTTTCAGAGGCGCTACTTTAGTCTTGGCGCTTATTAATCTTGTAGAGATTTCTCCATTGGTCTGAATCATCCTAACGTAGATAGCTGCAGCGTAAGCTACGGTAGAAGCATCAGCGAAAGCATGTATTTCAATGCAAGTGGTAGATAACGCAGTATGAAGCCAGCGATCAAGTCGAATTGTTTCTACTGCCATTGCCTGAGTTCGAATCTCATTCCATCGACACACTAGTTCACCTGCAAGTGCATCATCCCAGCTAAGTGATGAGCGCCACAGTTTTTGAATGAAAATTTTTGCCTGAATTATAACAGGAGCCAACCAGCCCAAAGGATCGAAAAACTTAGAAATGTCAGATAGGATTGTCCGTTTAGTCACCGTTTCACGATATTGGCTGAATGGACATCTGAAAACAAATTGGTCCGTTGATGGTTCCCACAATATGCCAAGTGTTTTTATTGTGCTGGTAGTACTGAACCCTAACAACGTACTACGCGCTCTAAATTCTTCAGGAAGATGATCAACTGAGCTAAAGTGGTTTGCGTACCATTTTCTCAATGTGAAACCTCCTGCATTTAGAAGCTGGATCAGTTCCCTTTGCAGTGCTTTAGCCGTATGTAAGTCATCTGAGCCTGATAAGATATCATTGACATATGTACTGGTACGTAAAATTTTCGCTGCATGTGGAAAGTTACTTTCTTCGTCGTGCGCCAATTGCTTTAGGACTCTGAGAGCAAGGTAAGGAGCCGAAGAAGTGCCATATGTAACTGTTCGAAGCCTATATTCCTTAATAGGTTCATGCTCAGTGGGTTTCCACAATATTCGCTGCAGATCTCGATCACATTCATGGACCAATATTTGACGAAACATTTTCTCAATGTCCGTACAAAAGACATACCGATGACGCCTCCAATTCAATATGATGCTACCCAAATCTTGTTGTAGTTTAGGACCAACCAACAAAAACAACTCGCAGCTTGGTAGATTCTGAATCTTCCTTTAAAATGCAATGGTGTGGAAGATAGCAAAGCTTATTTTCAACAGATGTGTTCAAAATAGATACTGGTTCCATGTGACCTAGACTTAAATACTCGTTTATAAATGCAGAATATTCCTGATGAAGTTTAGGATAAGATAAGAATTTTCGATACATTGCCTGCAGTCGTTTAATTGCCATGTTTTTTGAGTTACCCAGAGTTATATGCTCAATATACTGCTTGGAAATGGGGAGGCGAACGATGTAACGACCTGTCGAATCTCTGCTATATGTGTTGTGTTGAAAAATGTTTCACAATGATTTTCATCAGATGCACCGGGTGAAATGTTCGCATCTACCTCCTCAACTTCCCAAAAACGTCGAAGTTGCATCATTAAATCATCTTCTACTTGAATGGTATATGTTGTGATAGGAGGCCTATCGAGTGGTAATGATGATATACTTCCAGAAAGAACCCATCCTAAAGATGTTTTTTGCGCTACTGGTTGATCAATTTTTTCTTTAACTATACCATCCAGCAGTATCTGACTATACACAGCAGCTTCAAGAATAACATCAATGCGGTGAAGAACTAGGTAGTCAGGGTCGGCTAATTGAAGATTCTTGATATGAGGCCAATTTGTTTGAACACCAATGCAGGTTTTACTTGAAGCAGTAAGTTTTTTCAAAACGAGGGCTTCGCATAAAAGTTCGAAGCTCGAATCAACCACCGATCTCAAATGCAATTTGACTGAACCCCTTGCTGTACCAGGAGTTGTTCCCCCAATTCCATAAATGGAGATATTGCAATTTTGCTTAGGTAATCTTAGCCTCTGCACGCAGTATTCTGAAACGAATGAAGCTTGGGATCCTTGATCCAACAGTGCTCTGACCCGAATAACAAAACCATCAGATGAGATGAGATCAACTAAAGCTGTAGCCAACAATACTTGGTTGACGGGCATTATTTTGCAGCTCACCAAACCCGTGACAGATGTGACTGACTGATCGATGCACGAAGATTGATGGAGAAGTGAATGATGTGAACCATTACAAATTCGACATTTATAGGAAGATGTGCAGCTATTAGCAGTATGTCCTTGATGCAGGCAGTTCAAGCATAGTTTTCCTTGTCAGCAAATTCCTTTCGTTTTGAAACTGACAGACGTTTGAATTTGAAGCAAAACCCAATTGAATGACTCGAGATAAACAAAATGGACATTTTCTTATATTGGAAGGGCTTGTGCCATTAGTAGCCACATGATTATGTACAGCAGACGGTTTTGAATTACTAGTAGCTAACGTTTTTTTCCAGTCTTTTCGGGTGTTAATATCTAATTTTTTAATTGTCACACACACTAACCAGTCATCCCAATATTTCACTGCTCTATCTAAATTTTCTAATGCTTTTACCGATTCAACAACACGATTCAGTAGCCTTTTCAGTTCTAACGCAGATTCGTTACGAACAACCGGTTATTAAAGAATCAATATGAGTTTGCACTAACACTCGAATATGTTCATATCTCTCAACTAAAGGGTCCCATGCCGCCGTATAATTCGCTTCAGTTATAGTAAAATTGCGTAAAAGTTGTTCAGCTTCACCACTTAGATTAGTTTTCAAATAATGCAATTTTTGTACATCACTTAAATTGGGATTGTGGTCAATTAAAGTTGAGAACATGTCTTTAAATGCGGTCCATTCAAGGTAATTTCCCGAAAAACTAGGCAACGAAATACGAGGTAACTTTGCATCAACATTGTGTATTGGTGTTGTTTCATTACGTACACTAGTGTCTTGATTTACAACCGAATTATTAACACCGGATACATTGAACTTTTCTAGACATTCGTTTATGTACGTTATAGCATCAATATATGCGGTTTCCGTCTCGCCATAGATATCACGTTTTATATATTCACATTCTGAATCGAATTCAGCCCTTATTATAATATTGTCATGTGTAACACTGAATTTATCCCAATATTTATTTAAGAAATCGCGCCTGGCAATAAGGAAAACTCGCGATCTTTTGTCCTTTGCAGTTTTGTTCATATTCGAGATAAACTTGCAAATTAAATTTGAACACGAGGTTTGTTGTAAGAAAATGTTCTCCATTTTGATTAGTATCCACAAACAACAACAAAATAATGTGAAAGTTACCTTGAATTTAATTCCAGAAATCCAGTAAAACAGAACTGCTCCAAATATCCTTGAACGTCACAAAGGTCAAATGGCTGAAGAACCTTATTAGTTGATATGATTTATATATAAATTATAATGTTCACTACTGCTTTAATATGCGAAAAAACCACAATCTACTTCAAACACTATTCCACGTGTTACTGAACTCAATACAAATTTTGAATTTTTGTTTTAAATATTAATTGCAAAATCGAATTACTTAGAAATCCGGCTCGAAGGACCAAAATATGTAAAAGAGTTAATGTAATTATTCAAAATTTAATTAAGTTTTATTAAATGAAAATAAAATACCATGTGGTTACTAAATTAATACACGTTATAATTCAATCAATTTAATCAACTTACTCTTACGACTGCAGTAACAACAAAGAATGAATTTGAATGCTATATACAATGCAATGCTATAACTAATCTATACAAAATGACCTAACTGTTATCCAAAATTATTGTACAAGTAGGTATAAAGTATAATAATGATAAGCTAAGTACAAATACATGTGATGTAAAAACTAAAATATTACATGAATATGAAAATGTTGAATGATTTTAAATGTGGTAATCAATATTTAACTGTTGATATTTGGGAAGGTGATGAATTGATGATACTGCTCTAACACAATACACATTAAAATACATTTCATTTACCCATACAGGTGAATCGCGATATAGTGAACCCAAAAAAACAAGGCATGTTCACTGCATCAAGCCGATTCTGGGGGCCTCGGTTTAGTGAACATTTAGAATTGCAAAAAGTATTTGTGCGTCACTGTCATATAACAAAAATAAAAATGTGTGTTTAAGAAAAAACTTGATTTGTTTATTCTATGTAATACTACATAAGTGAATTTGTTCTAATAAACACAAATGAAAATATGAGTGACAATGACCAACAGACAAATAGACAATATTTTTTTCTTATTAGTTTACAGGAAGATCTATAGACAAGTACAGACATTTTAAAACTTGCATAAAAAAAATAAATTGGTAACGTCATCTCCCGTCCGTCATATGACCTGGCAAACATAATTTGTTATATCTTGGATTGGGTGAGTTGGAGAGATAACAAATTTTTGTCGTAGTTTGCTAAGACTACCACCTACCACCTACAAATTTACCATGAAACAGGAGGTGTGAAGTTATATACTTCGAAGAAAAATAGTGTTGAATTTATGAGTGTAAAAACGAGTGTCATTTCATGTCCCGTCCGCCATAGTCACTTATCGCCCTAGAGAATTAAAACCATAATTCTTGGAAAACATCTTTTTCGGTTTGATAGGTCTTTGGGTGCATCATTATTTTTTACATTTAACTGAAATACATACATTTGAACTATGTATATAAAGGTAAAAAAGAAGAAAGATTCAAAAAAATGTTCTTCAATGTCCCGTCCGTCATGCATGGAATGGGCGATATATATATTTATATATGTATATAGTATCTAGAGGTATAATATAAGAATAGAAAAAAAAATATTCTATATTTCAAAAAAAGTTTTTCAAAGCAAATATATATTTTTGATCAAATAAAAAAAAAATTCAAAAATATAAATAACGGCAACAATGTAATGATTATTAATTTTTGTTATACATTTGTAAAGAATGAAAATTTTTAACAAAAATTTAGAAAAGCATGATCAAAGCAATCATAATGAATGACGTCATAAAATACTGTCAAAAAATAAATATGTAACGTCAAAGTTTTGTTGTTGTATTCGTCTTTACAAATTAAGTTTATAATGGTTTTGTTCTGAGCTAACAAAGCTTTAGAATTGAAAAATAAATGCTCTCACTGGGATGCGAGACGAATTTTTGAATAAAAAATTATTTTCATCGATTTGTACTAAAGCCAAGTCTTATTAGTTTCTATAGTCATTGGTACTACGAACAACAAATGATAATTCACCAACTAATTTGACAATTCAATGAAGGTTTATTCCATAGAATAATAGTTTGAACTTTTTGACCGTTTTCGAATGTTAAGTGTGTTTATTTATTCAACGCTTCTAATTTGCAGTGTACATTAAATAATACATTGCGTTCGATAAAACTTCATTCCCTGCCTTAAAAAAATCTGGATATTGTTCTATTAATTTTGTTTTTAGTTTCAAATTTTATGAAGTTTTTACCTGGCACCTGCATATTTCATAATATTACACCTACATACATATTATAATTGCTGGTTCAATTAGAGCTTCTTTAATAATTATATAAAAAAATAATAAAGTAAATAAAGTGATTTTACGATACTTTTTTAGCTTTTTTCTGTTTAATTTCTTAAGAATTCTTTTTGGAGATAATGGGCCCGATCGCGTATGGCGATATTATCACCAATCGACACATTCGAGGCGAGGCGAGGCGATTGCAATTTGGTATCATGTAAATGGATCGCCTCGCCCAAATATCATTACCATGTGTTATTTTTAACAACATGTATTTTAAGCTGTATAAAAGGTTTATGTATTAAATAAAGCTAGTAAATAAATATTTACTAATAGAAATAGAAGAGACAGAGAGAGAAGAATGGAGAATATGAAGCTTTCCTAGTAAACTTGAAAATTTTTCAAATTTTGAAGAAGAAGAAGAAGAAGGGAATATGTAATTTAATTAGAAAATCAATAGAAAAAAGAAGAATACTAATCCTCTTGAAATTGATATGGAAATTGTAAAAAATGTAATTAATAAAAAATTAACTCACATTTTATATAAGTAATTCAAAATAACTACTAACTAGCAATTTTTAAAGCAACAAAATATCAAATGATACTTCGGCGATACCTGTCAGCTAATCGCCAGTATTGCTCGAGAAAATCGCCAAAAATCGCCAAAAATCGCCATATATTGCCATACGCGATAGGGCCCAATATAGAGGGTATTGAGTTTAATCAAAATAATTAAAATAAAAAAATTTTTTTAATATAAAACGTTTTTAAAACGGACTCAAAAGTATAAAATAATTTTTCCTAGCCACATACACATTCTCAACCCCATACAGATAATCCTGAAAATTTGTGATTGCGAATTTTTAATAGCTATAAAAATACTCGCAAGATTAAAAACGAAAAACATGGGGCGCGCAAGATAAAATAGTAAGAAGTGTAAAGAGTAGTGCAAGTTAATAGTAAGAAGTGTAAAGAATTTTCATTTTTTACAAATGTACAAATTAATATTTATCATAATTGCATTGTTGCTATGGCAACATAACAAATTACGATTTATACTTTTGATTTTTTTTTCGTTTTCAATAAAAATACATATTTGCTTTAAAAAAAAATTTTTTTTTTTTAATATGAAATATTATTTTTCTCTATTATTTTTATTATATACATAAATAAATAGTATATACATATTATGTATATCATATATCTTAGTAACATCTTCATGGTTTGTCGCGTATTTTGTCCTTGTGGTTGAAAACTGTGGCACTTACAGAATTAATGTACAAGATAGCTTTTAAGAAACACTTCAACAAATATTTACATCCAAATATATTAGTTTTTGGTTCAGAGGATGCTGAGCAGATCTTTGAAATTTAAATTTTAAAAAAAAAAGCCAAAACTTTGATAATGTCGATTAGGCGGTCCTAAGGTTAAAAACTAGCATTATATATTTTATAATGTAAAAGAAAATAAAATAATATGCATATTGATTCTGATCTCTTAATTCAGTACGAATAAATTTTCATATTCTTCAATGAAGATGAGAAAACCACGAAAAAATGTTTGGATATAGAAATTTAGAAAAATATTAAAATATATTTTTCTCCTATATTACAAAAACTCAGATATATGATATACATACATATGTATATATACTATTTAGAGGTATAATAAAAATAACAGAAAAAAATATTTCTTATTTAAAAAGAGAGGAAAACTTTTGAAAGCTCGAAAGAAATCAGAAAACTTAATTTTTTAATTGAAATATGCTTGCATTTGTGCAGGGCCGGCCCTAGCAGTTTTGGCGCCCTGTTCAAATTATATAAATGGCGCCCTTACACTGCCGTATTTCAGTTTTTCCGTATATTCGTATGTATATTCATTTTCAGTCAATTCCACACCACCCAAGAGGTTGACTTCGGAGCATATAACTAAAAACAAAATGGAATAAAAGTCACAATGTTCCTTATAATCCCATTTTATTGAAAAATATGTCCAATAAGGCGCGTTTTTTTCATGAGGTTTCCCCAGTAGGCCTAATCCTCAATTTAGATTTTCCCTGTTCCCTTATATAAAATTTACCTTCCTAGCCTTTGTTTTTGCAAGGTTATGAATTAAATCTTCATAATCCAAATTCTCTACTATTTCTTTCTCTATCGACAATGTTGCTAAACCTACTAACCTATTTTGTGTCATTGTCGACCTTAAATAATTTTTAATGATTTTTAATTTAGAAAAGGTTCGCTCTCCCGAAGCTACAGTCATTGGAAGTGTATTTAAAATTTTTAATGCAACTACTACTTTTGGATAAATTGTATCCAAATATTTCCCAAAAATAAAATTAAGGACATTTAGGGGGGACATTCCCTCATTAATAAGGGGAGAAAGTGTTATCAATTCCTGATGAAGCTCCTCTGCATTCAAATCTTTGCTGTTATTAAAAGATAAAGATATTTCTAAACTTTTGCAAAGTTTCCCGAGATTAGGTAAGGAAGATTCGATATTACCTGATCTAAAATGCTGCTAAGTGTATATGGTATATAAGCGTTGAGCAAGATTTTAACTTGAACAGGTTTTTAAGAAACATTTTTTCGGTTCCATCAGCTTTGTATGAAGAAATGAGCAGATTTTTATTTTGAACAGTGTCGACGTAATCGTATCAACATTTGAGTGTTGATCAATATTCTTTGGTCTTATGCTGCTAAGTGTATATATAAGAGATTGAGCAAGATTTTAACTTGAACAGGTTGCTAGAATTTTTTATAAATAATTTTTTAGAAACATTATTGCTTTAAAATATAAGTGATTTTATTTCCAACAATAAAATATGTTTGAGCAATGTTGACAAGTTTTTCAAGTATTTTTAGAAAAAATTTAATAATTTTTAAAAATATTTTTGTGTTGAAATTTTGGCGCCCTCATATTACAGCGCCCTGTTCATATGCTCGTTGTGCTCATATGGAAGAACCGGGCCTGCGATTTGTGCTATCTGTATAGATATAGATATAACCAGAGTATAATGAATACTTACATAGTAGGATCACTGAGAGCCTGAAAACAAAAACAAAATCCCATATGTCTGAAGGAGGTAAAAATAATGCGTATTTTTTTAATGGCAAATTTCCGTAGATATGAGCGAAAGCACAATATGATTATTCATACTAATCCCTCTCCAATATAGTTTTTTATAAACGCATTTTTCAAATTACTTACCTAAATATGCATTAGGGTTCGTGTTTTCTTTTTAAGTAAGCTAAAATCATATAAGATATAAGAAACGCATACAAGCAAGTTACATATGGTTCCCATATGTTACATTACACCTTTCATTTATTATATACTTCACACAAATGGCCATAAACAAATCAGCATTTTTGATGAGAACTATCTACAATATGATTTTCCACCTGCAATAAAACACCTTATTTCTTACATCTAAATAATAAGTTAGCAATTACATTATGAGAAAGTTTTTAGTCAATTCATGAGAAATTTTAATAAATAAATTATTATATTTGAAATTAAGAAGTTAGATTTAAATAAAAATTCTAATTAGTATTTTAGTCTGATTTTTACCATCAATCAATTAAGTACAAAATTTTAATCGGTCTTCAAAATTTTAAAAATTGTAAAGTTTAGTAAAGAATTAATAAAGTATTCAGTAAAATTTTAAATTTTGTTTCTTTAATTTTTAATATATAATAAACACGTATAACTGGCGCAGTCGAAAAACTTGCTACCGAAACTTGCTCTATTGAAGATAACTCGTCCTTTAAAAAAAAAAAAAAAAAAAAAAGTTCGTAGCAAGATAAAGAACCGAAACAAATGTCGTTGTTTTACCTATAAATCTATAAAATATAAATTATGAGAAATAATCTATCGAAGATAACTCGTTCAAATTAAATAATATAGGTACAAAAAAGTGAATAAATAGTTAAATAGTTTCAAAAAAAATTAATAATAATACAAAATAACAGTTCCTAAATTAAAAGTTGTTTTACATTGTGCAAAAAAAAAAAAACCAATTATTACATAAAATAGTGTCTAAATAAAAAAAAAAAAAGAAGAAAAATGTGCATTGTGCAAAAATAAAAAAAAAAATTAAAAAAAAGAAAGAAAATATATAATATATACAGGGTGTCCCGTTTGGTTTGCTTAACCTTGATACCAGTGATAGGTCTCATCAAGATAAACAAAAAATCGTATCGGAGGAGGGGGGGGAAATCCCAACGGTTTCGCCGCTAGAGGGCGTTGAAGTTTTTTTGCTCTTAATTCACGATGTACCCTATAACTTTTTACAAGGGCACTCAAGGGTTCTTTTGTGTTATAAAGAAATGTAAAGGACCCTTCGCCCTTTTCAACGATACCTTAATTGTTCTTCTTCTTCTACTTGTTGGAAAGTTACACGCCTTCAAAGTCAAAATTTCTTGAAAACTATGTATTTTTTGAAAAAACTAAACATAGCGAATCGGTGCAGAATCAATTGGGCTTTTATTTTCTGCCATAAAAAATTAGGGTTAATTTAAGCCTAAATTGAGAAGGACAGGGTTTAACACAAAAATTTGAAAAAAATTCACAAAATTTTGATTTTGAGGGCGTATATCGTGTGTAACTTTCCAACAAGTAGAAGAAGAAGAACAATTAAGATATCGTTGAAAAGGGCAAAGGGTCCTTTACATTTCTTTATATCACAAAGTGATCCTTGAGTGCCCTTGTAAAAAGTTATAGGGTACATCGTGAATTAAGAGCAAAAAAACTTCAACGCCCTCTAGCGGCGAAACCGTTGGGATTTCCCCCCCCCCCCCTCCGATACGATTTTTTGTTTGTCTTGATGAGACCTATCACTGGTATCAAGGTTAAGCAAACTAGGAATGTCGATATATTCAAAGTATATCGATATATTCTATCGATATCTATCGAATGTGAACTTATCGATATGAAAAAATATCGGCTAAAATGTATCGATATGTTATATCGATATCGAAAAAAATTTCTCAAAAAGAAACAAAAAACAAGATTTTTTTTTAAACATATTTCTTTTATTAAAAAAATAAAAATAAAATTGTACAAAAAATTCAAAAATTGATGAGCTGAGCATGTACAACAAAACAACAGTACATAGCCATACACGCTTGATTTTGATTTGACTATTTGACATTAATATTTGACACTTTTGTAGATGTCATATAAAGAGTTTATGCGGCAAAAAAATAATCCGAATTTTAGATTAAATTGGGAGTAGCGTAGAAACGGTAAAATTGGGATTAAAAAAGTACATGCAAACGTTGATATTTTAATACACTTATAGTGTATACATATTATTCTTCTTCCACATACAAAAAAGACGAAGAACGTGACAGGTTCACTTTCACCATAAAAATTAGAATCCGTTATATTGCATTTTACCTCACACATACCTACATATAAAAAAATTGGGACTAAACCCAAATAAATTGGGCTTAAGCCAAAATCCGAATTATCGAGTTTATACCACAAAAAATTGGGAGTAAACCAAAATCCGTATTAAAAGTGGAACTCGCATAAACCTCTACATAGTGATAGATAAGGTAAGGCATAAATAATTTTTGTTTCAAAATGAGATTGGGTTTAATGTCTATTGTCTAATGTCTATGACGTCATGGAAAGGTCGTGATAAAAAACGCAACAAATTTTGCACTAACTATTATATTAAAATTAATTATTTCAATACAGTAATGATGATTTAAAATTATTTTTATTTTAATAAAACTTTCAATTTTTAAAATTATTATAATTTCAAATTTCCCTTAAAAATTCTGTGACGTAACGTACAGATACGATATACTCAAAAATCATATCGTATCGACGATATATCGAATTATAATTATCGCGATAATTATCGATAATATTCATCCGATATATCGATATAAAAGCATATCGATAAAATATCGACATTCCTAAAGCAAACCAAACGGGACACCCTGTATATACACATAAATAAATAAAAATTAATTATAACGCGTAGTGAAAACAAAGGAAGTTGTTATAAAATACTATATATTATATATGTATATTTACAAAAAGAAGGAACTAATAATCATAATCAAGAAGACCAAAACAACACCATCCATGCACTCAAGGATTGTACTGTAAGTACATAAAATTTTAATTTTCCATGTCAGACTCCTCTAGTACCACCTCCTTTTGCGATAGTGAAAAACTAGAGCCAAATATTGAAGATTTAGTTCAAAAATTTAATTATATCTCGGTAAATGAAAGCACCTTAAACGAAAATTTGAATAGTGAAAACTTTACCACAAAAAACAGTAATAACTTTGCTTTTGCAAGTAATTCAAATAGTGAAAATATTTCAAGTAATAATAAATTAAAAAGAATGTCACTCCCAAGTTTTTCTAAAGTACATGCAGAAACAATACCTGATTTTGACGGGAATGTTAACGAGTTACAATTCTTTATCGAGAGTATTAACAGTATAGAAGAAAATTTTTATGATAAAGTAAACGTTTCAAACTATCAAAACGTGGTTATTTTTCGTACTATCATTAGTAAACTTAAATGCCCTGCAAGAGAAGTAGTTAACATAAGCGCTGCAAGTACAATTGAAGAAATAAAAAATGAATTAATTACTAATTTTAGCGACCCACGTAACGAAAACTGTCTTTCTTTTGACCTTAATAATTTGAAACAACTTTATAATGAAACACCGTTTGAATTTTATGACAGAGTAAGAAAACTTTTAAATACTATATCAAATTACCTAGGTCTTCACGAAAAAGACATCAATATTCGAAAATTCAAACAAAACATGTACAATAATCAAGCTCTTGAAGTTTTCTTAGCAGAATTAAGAAATCCTTACGGGTTCATGGTCCGTACAAAAGAACCGAAATCCATGCTGGAAGCAATAAACTTTATAAAAAAAGAAGTAAATATAAAATATTTTCAAAACTCCCATAATAATTATCCCAAAGCTCAACAAAATCAAAGAAAACCTCAACATACTTATTACAACAACGATTTCAAGCACGCTTTATATACACCGAGCTCACAGAATAACATATACCCTCATACTTTAAAAAATAATGAATCTAAATTGTATTTCCCACTATCAGTGCAGCAAGACAATCCTAGTTACACTCAATATCAGACAAACCAAATACTTTCTAACAATCGAACTCTTGGCCCAAAACAAGCATTTCCTACAGGTCCAGTAAATATAATACCAAAACAAAACCAAGCATATCAAAAATTACCAACACACACGCAAGTTTTTGGCAAATCAAAAAACGTTTGGAAACCAAATCAAGTTTCTACCCAAAATAAACCCACACCAATGAGTTTAACATCCCGTTTAACAAATCACTCAAAAAATTCACAACCCTTAACTCCTAAAATGGATATAGACGAACTGTACAATACAGAACATACAGACGACTCAAAAAATCTGATTGAATTTCCAGAAAATGAATATAACACAGACGAATACGAATATTTAGAACAAACAAACGACTATGAATATCAAAATTTTTGCCAGGATCTGAAGAGCTCAGCCCCAATATAATAGACTTTAATTCTTCTTTTGACAAACGACAACTGCCTTTTATTACCATAAAAGAACCCTCTTTGAAATTACTAATAGACACAGGTTCAACAAAATCATTTTTATGTCCACATGTCATTGAAAAATACTACTCAACCTATAAAAAATACGATCCTTTCACAGTAACCACATCCTTCACTTCATCAAAACATAATTTTTCAGTAACCATACCCGCTTTTAAGGAATTTAATGAAAACTCAATGATAAAATTTTACTCATATAAATTTCATAATCACTTCGATTGTCTTATTGGTATAGACATTCTAAATTCTCTCAAAATAGTGCTAGATTTTTCAAATTTAAAACTAATTTCACCACATTCAGAAATTGAAATAGAACTAATGAATACAAGCAAAACAATTTTGGTAGAAAAACTACTTACACCAAATTCTATTTCATTATTAAAAATTCCAGTAACAGTTAAAAATGGGGAAATCATAGTTCCAAAACAAATTATAAATAACTGTATCATACCAGAAACTCTAACAATTTCTTACGATGGATGGGCAAATGTTGAAATTCATAACTTTTCAAACGAAGAAGTAAACCTCACAATACTGTATCCTATCAAAACTATACCAATAAAAAATGATTTCGAACTTTACCACATGGATATCGAAGAATCAGAAAACCAATGTCATAAAAACGACGTTACAACACTTTTAAGAACCGATCATATGAATGAACAAGAAAGAATGTCTATTACTTCCTTATGCAAGCAATACGCAGATATTTTTTATACCGATAATATTCCACTTTCATTTTCTAATCAAATCAAACATAGAATTCTAACAACTGATGAAATACCTATATACCAGAAAAGTTATCGTTATCCATTCGTTCACAAACAAGAAGTACACAACCAAATACAAAAAATGTTACAACAAAATATTATCAGACCAAGTAATTCTCCATGGTCATCACCAATTTGGGTAGTCCCAAAGAAGGCAGATGCGTCTGGAAAAAAAAAATGGAGAATTGTTGTCGACTACAGAAAACTAAATCAAAAAACTGTAGATGACAGATACCCAATTCCTAACATTAATGACGTTCTCGATAAATTAGGAAAGTGTAACTATTTTTCTACAATTGACCTAGCGAGTGGTTTTCACCAAATAGAGATGCATCGCGAAGATATAGCAAAAACAGCATTTAACGTAGAAAACGGACACTATGAGTTCCTCAGAATGCCTTTTGGTCTAAAAAATTCTCCAGCCACATTCCAAAGAGTAATGGATAACGTACTTAAAGGTCTACAAAATGAAATTTGTCTGGTATATGTCGATGATATTATCGTTTATTCAACATCTCTACAAGAACACCTTGTAAATCTTAAGAAAGTGTTTCAGCGTCTCCGTGATGCTAATCTTAAGATTCAATTAGACAAATCCGAATTTAAAAAAAAAGAAACTGCTTATCTTGGAGACATTATTACACCCGAAGGCATAAGACCCAATCCAGACAAAATAAAATGTATAAAAAACTACCCATTACCAAAAACAAGTAAAGAAATAAAAGGATTCCTTGGCTTACTAGGCTTCTACCGCAAATTTATTCCAAATCTGGCAAAAATTACAAAGCCCATGACAGTCTGTTTAAAAAAAGGTAAGAAAATAGATTTTAATTCTGAATACATTCGCTGTTTCGAAATATGTAAAGAACTTTTAACAAACGAGCCAATCCTTCAATATCCAGACTGTTGGGAAATAGAATATATATTATATATTATGTTATATTATTATTATATACTTGTATAAAATAATATATTATTTTTAACCTACATTTTTAATTAATATAAATAAATTTAATTTATCATATTTCATTCATATTTTATGTCATATATGCAAAATTATTTAATGTACATATTTTTTGTTAACGTTAACACTTTATGGTGTAAACATTGTTCAGTGCATTGTACTACCTAAGTTCAAGGTAAAAGAAAATTTGTAATTACTTAGGTAAGCTCTTTTTGTTAATAAGACAATAATGCACTTAGCAATGTCTAAATATGGTAATGTAATTGATAATTTTAGTAATCAAAAATTGTATATAAAGAACATTAATTTGCCAATAAATGGATTCAGTTTATCAATCACAATCAAGGTGTCTTTCTGATATACTGCGTAATTTATTAGAATTAGCGTTCTCTAATTTCTAATAACTAAAAGTATCGATCCATAGAACTAGCGATTTCTGGTTTTATGAATCATTTATTATAACATATTCAGAGTTAGCGTTTTCTAATTTTCTGAATCTTGTTATAATCACAGACTTTTCCCAACCTTTAAACCTATCAACTGACAGTAGTCAATTCGCTGTCGGAGCAGTGCTTTCACAGGGCGTACCAGGTCAAGACAAGCTAATAGCATACGCATCACGTACATTAAATGATTCAGAACAAAAGTATAGTACAATCGAACGCGAGTTACTCGCTATTGTCTGGGCTACCAAATATTTTCGCCCCTATTTGTATGGTCAAAAATTCTTTATTTTTATAGACCACAAACCACTTAATTGGCTTTTCTCAATAAAAGACCCTAGTGCAAAGTTAACAAGATGGTTACTAAAGTTAGAACAATTTGATTACACAATTATGTACAAAAAAGGCTCAGTCAACTCCAACGCTGATGCTCTTTCCCGAATAAGAATCAACGAAGTAAACATTAATACAGTTAGTCCTAAAAACGACTTACAGAATAATAATCTTGACAATGTATCTGTTATTGGAAACATTGACGAAAATCCAGACACAGATGACCCTGCACTCGATGACCAAGAAGATTGTAACACTATACATACATGCGAGGAGAATCCAATCTTTGAGATCCCAATTTCAGAGATTCCAATTAACTACTTCAAAAATCAAATTTTAATAAAAATCGTTCTAGTACCATTGAAGGCACCGAAGATCATTCAATTATTCCACAACAAGCTTCGAACAATCATTGAGGTTTCCGAAAATAACTTCGAAAAAGAAATTATTGATATTTTCAAAGAATTATCTCTTACAAATAAAAATTACGCCATACATTTAGACAAAGAAGAATTTATACCCAAAATGTGTAATGTGCTACGAAAAACATTTAAAAACCCTACTTTTAAACTATTCCTTTGTAAACAGATACTTGAGGATGTCAAATTAGCCCCCCAACAAGAAAACATTATAAAACAATATCATGATAGTATAACTAATCACCGTGGAATTCAAGAAACAGAGTCCGAAATAAAACGTAATTATTACTGGCCAAATATAAAAAAAACTGTCACAAATATCATTAATAATTGTACGCTATGCCAAATAACAAAATATGAACGCCATCCTCCAAAACAAAAATTCAGCGTCACCCCGACACCTACCAGACCCTTTGAAATCGTTCACTTAGACACATTTTCTATAAAAAAGCAGAAATTCCTCACAATAATAGACAAATTTTCAAAATATGCACAAGCTTATCCTCTAGATGGACAAACCGCAATACATGTTTCAAGGGCTTTTATTAATTTCATGAACCATCATGGTGTGCCAAAACTTTTAGTTCTCGATAATGGCTCTGAACTAAAAAATAATATTATCAAAGACCTGGCAAATCTCTACAAAATAGACGTGCATTACATTACACCCTTAAATCCAAATTCTAACAGTATAATTGAACGATTTCACTCCACAATTACTGAACATCTGAGAATATTGAGCCAAACAAAGAAAGATCTTAACATTATTGATCAAATGCCTTATGCAGTTCTTGGATACAACAATTCAATACACTCTGCAACTAATCAAAAGCCCATTGACATTATAAACGGTCATTTAAATACTAAAAGTCCCCTAAATATAGACGTAAACAAACTGTTATGTACAAATTATATCAATAAGCACAAAGAGAAAACTGCCGAAATATACAAACACCTACACCAAAAAATGGCCAAACAAAAAGAAAAAGTCATTGACAAGTTAAATGAAAATCGGGAAGAGCCCCTAACATACGCCACAAATACCTTAGCTTATCACAAAACCAGAGCAAGAGATAAATCAGCTCCTCGATTTAAAGCACATGTTGTCAATTCTGATTCAAAACTAACCATTAAAACTAAAACAAATTCCTACCATAAAAATAACCTAAGAAGACGTTACTCGCTCTAATAGCGACAACGCCGACAACAGCTACAACTGACATTAAACTTACAAATTTAGAATCCAACCCCGGAATTTTACCATTCAAACTGGGACATGCTAAGCTTAGAGCATCACACCACACATTTATACACTATTTCGACCTAAAACCGATTGAAATCGAACTTAAATCTATTTTACAACACTACAGTAGCATAAAAACAGTTGATGTAACGGACAAACCATATTCAACGCGAATAAAAAATTTAAAAAATATTGTAGAATTTCAACTCAATCTTGCTGATGAAAAACTAAAATCCCTTAATCATTTTTCAAACGAAAGAGTAAGAAGAGGCGTATTTAATGGTTTAGGAACAGTATTTAAAAGCATAACAGGAAATTTAGATGCCGAAGATGGTAGAAAATTCGACGAAGCAATAAATACTTTAAAATTTAATCAAAATAATTTAGTAAAAACCCTAAACAAACAAATTTCATTAACTACAAAAATAATCGATGACTATAATAAAACTATTAGTCTCATTAAACAAAATGAAATCAATTTAGCTGCAAAAATTAATGATATCACGAAAATAACCACAGTCAATTTTGATAATTTTCTACAGGTCAAAACTTGTCTCGACGAAGTTATAACAGTCGTAAATTCAATTTTACAGATTCTTAACAATTTAGAAAACGCCATAACATTTGCTAAATTAAAAATCTTACATAACAGCATTTTAAAACCAAAAGACTTGGAATACATGATTCAAAAACTTCTGCAACATTATTCTCCAAACGCATTGTTTTTCGGTGGTGAAGTTTCCAATATTCATAAATATTACGAAATTTTAGAAGTCGAAGCATACATTTCGAATTATAAACTAGTTTTTATTATCCATTTCCCCATAATGAGCTCCGAGACATATCTGTTCTATCACCTGTATCCTGTTCCCAACAAGCATAATGAAATAGTTATTCTATTTAAACCATTTCTGGCAATGGGAAGTAAAATTTACTATTATGGAGAGAAAGAGTGCAAAAATATTTATTCAACATACTACTGCGAAAATTCGATGCCATTTAGTCAACCACAACAAGAAGAGTGCATCCATGAAATTCTCCAACTAAAATACAACACATCAAGTATATGTAATACAGTACCAGTAACAATTAAAGCAGAAATCATCGAACCAATTTCATCAAGCTATTACATTGGAATATTTCCCAACAATACAAAAATAAAACTTGAATGCAGAACTTTCGATTTTACAACAATCCACGGCACGTATCTTATAGAATTACCTTCAAATTGTAGTTTCCAGACGGCAGAATGCACATATTTCAACAATGAAAACGCCATTAAGGGCCAACCTTTACTTCTTCCACAAATTGAAACAAAAAAATCAACAGTCAGAAACTCACAAAAACTTATTTTGAATAACTTGTCGCTGGATAAATTACACCAGATATATAAAGAACAACAAACAATACAAGAAGTTAGTCTAAGAAGCTTTCCGGAAAGTTTTAGTTACAACTGGATCCTACTAATATGCTGTTGCATTACAATCATAGTTTTAGTCACGATAAACTGCATCAAAAACTTCAAAAACATTTTAACAAAACAAAAAGATCAATCGCAATCAAAATCAACTACCAGTACTAAAATTCAAGTAGGAACGTTGCCATTCGAACAGGATATGGAACCTTGATAACGTCCTCTAGGGACTCTTCTGGTGAGGGAGGAGTTACATATGGTTCCCATATGTTACATTACACCTTTCATTTATTATATACTTCACACAAATGGCCATAAACAAATCAGCATTTTTGATGAGAACTATCTACAATATGATTTTCCACCTGCAATAAAACACCTTATTTCTTACATCTAAATAATAAGTTAGCAATTACATTATGAGAAAGTTTTTAGTCAATTCATGAGAAATTTTAATAAATAAATTATTATATTTGAAATTAAGAAGTTAGATTTAAATAAAAATTCTAATTAGTATTTTAGTCTGATTTTTACCATCAATCAATTAAGTACAAAATTTTAATCGGTCTTCAAAATTTTAAAAATTGTAAAGTTCAGTAAAGAATTAATAAAGTATTCAGTAAAATTTTAAATTTTGTTTCTTTTATTTTTAACATATAATAAACACGTATAACTAGCATATCATATATAAACAGGTTTGTGTACATTTTTTTATTATGGGAATTTTTCTTACTTACCTAAAATTCTGAATGTGTTCGTGTTTTATTTTTTTTTTGGAAATATTTGCGTTGCATTTCTTTTCAGTCAATGAAAAAATATTCCTATCACCTAAAAGGTGCACTCTCAAAAAATTTGAGAGAAATAAATAAAAAAAAAATCTTCGGCTCTCAGTGATCCTACTATGTAAGTATTCATTATACTCTGGATATAACCGTGTGTGGTATGACGTTATAAAATACCCTCAAAATCAATGACGTCAAAGTTTAGAGAAAACTTTGAGAGAGCATAACTAAGCTTTTAAAATAAAAGCTTGGGGTACTCGCGCCAGAACCCCAGAATAAAAATTTTTATATGATAAAATTTTGTCTGAATAATGGCCAGTTCCACAGTCAAAGTTTAAACGGAGTTTAACTCTTAAACTAAGTTTAAGCACTTTTTTCAGTTTCACAGTGAACGCTTAAGTGTTAAACTGAGTTTAACTTAATCCGTACGAATTGAGGGTTTAAACTCTATTTGAGGTTTAAGTAAAAGTCAAAAATAAAATAAAAAAACAACTGCCATCTATCTATCTGTTTTGTTCCTAAATTTATTATAAATTGAAATTTATATGAAAAAATTTAAAATGTCACAATAATTGCCACTGCCATCTAGCGGCTATACAATGACATCTACAAGTTTCTCAGGCTTCAACCTAAATTCATTCACAATGATAGGTTTAACTAAAGACAGTTAAACTACAAATATAAATTGACTGAGGAACGAAAAAAAATTTAAATGAAGTTTAAATCTTGGTTTAGGTTTAACTTAAACTCCGTTTAAACTTTGACTGTGGAACTGGCCATAATTGTACTTCAAGAAATTTGAAATTTTTTTCGTTTTCTTATTTTTGTTGTTGTTATATTTAGATCCAGTTTTAACCAAATTTTTTCTTTCTTTTTTAGCTTTTTGCAGGTATAAATAAATTTTATATACTTTTCTATTTTTATTGAAAATTTGCATAAAATTTTTAAAAAAAGTTATTTCATTTTTTTTGTGGAAACATATGTGATTTGTCAGTTTTAAACTATTATATGTATATCTCGGACTGTATTTTGAATAGGAAAACATTACATAAGAAAACACTTCAATCATTGTAAAGTAATGCTTAAATTTTTTTCAGCATAGGTACCTTTGTAAATACATTATTGGTTTCACATAATGAAAGGAAAGAAAACTTGCTTTTTAACCCAAGGACTGGAAGATCAGTTTCAAAATACTCATGTACATACATACACACTTGATATATCTTCCGTATCAGTACCGTCAGGTTACTTTCACAAAACCAATCGCTGTGATGTTCATTTTTGTTTGTAAATTCTATGCACTCTTCTAATATAAACTTTTTTATGTTTTTAATATGTAATTGAGTTTTAAAAATTTTACTAAAAACCAAACAGTGAGCTTTTGATACTTCAAATAAAATATCTGAAGGTGCATATAAATTTCCAAAGTCGCAATTCCTTAAGTAATTTTTAGAAAAAACCAATAATTCAGATGGTCGAGTTATAACTTCATCTTTTTTTCGAAAAGTATCTTCACAGGTGTCACAAACAATCTTTGAGATACAGTACTTTCATGAATGCGTCGACGACGCTGACGGCGTAAAAATCATGTTCATAAATGACTTTCCAGTGCAGTCGTGGAATGGTATCATGTTCATTAATTCAAGCATGCAGCGCAGTCGGCTGATATTACTCAATCGTTTTCAGGCGACTGCGATGTTTATTTTCAATTAAAACGAATAGTGTTGTACATTTTTTTTCTGATATTTATTTAGTTCGGTTTTAAATTTAAAATAAGATTTAAATTAATTAAAAATTATTAAATTTTATAAACATTTTGACGTCATATTTGAAGATGGCGAATTATGTTCATTTATTCTAATAACTGCTTGCATGCACAGTTGACGCCTCTGATTACAATTCCAGTGCATTCGAGTTGTCGACGTAGGTTGACGACGCATTAATGAAAGTACCGATAATTTTTTGAGCAAAATATCCAATAAACTACCTCATTGATGACATTTCAATAGATGAATTGATATTATTAAAAGTATCATCTATAAGTGAATTTTGCAATTCATTTTCAATTTCATCGTATGTGCTTTTATCTAGTTCTATTCCAGTATCATTCTGATTTAAATCATCTGTAATGGAATCCGTGGTATCGTTAACTAAATCATTTACATTAATATTCAGCACATTGTCTTCATCTTCTACACAATTAGATATTTGATTGAATTGAATCAAGTTAATAGATAATACTTTGGATAACAGTATAATAATTTTATAGACAGAAGGATTTTTGTTATGACCATATGTCCATGTCTTGCTCTTAAAACACTAAAAAGATTTTCAACGATGTCTTGGTTTAATCGTTTTTTTAGTAAGAAATTTACACCATTACTATTTTCTGAGCCGTTAATGTAATTCATTAGTACAATAACTCCTCGTAGAGTTTGCTTCATACCGTCCAAACAATAAACTGCATTTTTACTAGGAATAAAAGAGATGTTTTCTAAATAATCTATGAGTTCAAGAATAAAATTGTAAACTTTATTACTAAATTTGACCGCAGATTTAAATTAATTTTTATCATATAAAGTTCCACTGTTCAAACAATCGAATATTTTGTCAACCTTTTTAACAAAGATAGCAGTGGACTTTGCAGATATATCTGAATTTTTTTTAAAGGCGTTTGCTTCTCTAGCAGTGTCAATGTCTGCAGCTACACTTTTTTGCTAAAAATTTGAGCCGCATAACACACTCTCATTTTTTGAAATGTATTGGGTGCAATATGGCACTCAGTAAGTTCGCAACACATTTTTGTAATTTTGCTTTTTTCTAATTCATAAAGTTCTCTGATCACATCGAATGGTACAATTCCATCTGGCGTGTTCATATTACGTGATAACCAAACATTTAGCAAAGATTTAAGTAAGTGTGGAAAATCAAAGATGGCTATTATATGTCAAGTCTTTTCTCACAATTATTTCGACAAAAACTAGAACAATTTGTTTTGACCTTTCGCTCATTTCTTGGCATCTTTTGTGTAGCATTGGAATGGCAGAGTTTTTAATTCCAGATTGTGAATATTCCACAGGAGACCAATTATAAAGAGAATTTTTATGAGGTAAATTCAAATTCATTCCATTGCGAAGGAACATCCTACATACTTGTAGATCTGTAAAAAATATTCAAGCACATAGTTCTCTATTTCTCATTATACTTTCGGGCTTTTTCATTTTTCAAAAGCATTATGCTTAAGATTTTGACATTTTCTGACACGCATAGGTCCTTTATTTGACTTTGCAAATTCAACTTTTTTGTTTTGGACAAATTTCTTTTTTCCATTTTTTTGTAATTTGCTGCTACAACATGTTTTCCTTTTTTCAAGGCTTTAATTTTCTTAGCAAGTGTATTTATTTTTTTTAAAGAATTAATATACTTTTTTTCAAAAACCTCTACCGCTTTTTGGTTTTTAAGGCAAAGGCACAAGCTCCAACTTCAGAATCATTTTCTGATAATCGTCGCCTTTTTATCGAACTGTGGTTGAAACTATATCGTCACCCCAGTTCTATCCTGCCCTGATAGGGCTGTTTTAAGACATTCCTTCATTTCCCTTTCCCACATTTATTTAAGAAATTGGAACTTTGCAATTTTATAAGCACCTTCAGATATTTTATTTGAAGTATCAAAAGCTCACTGTTTGGTTTTTAGTAAAATTTTTAAAACTCAATTACATATTAAAAATATAAAAAAGTTTATATTAGAAGAGTGCATAGAATTTACAAACAAAAATGAACATCACAGCGATTGGTTTTGTGAAAGTAATCCATGTGCTACTCATAGGAAGAAATTTTTAGAATCCCTTCTGACGGTACTGATACGGAAGATATATCAAGTGTGTATGTATGTACATGAGTATTTTGAAACTGATCTTCCAGTCCTTGGGTTAAAAAGCAAGTTTTCTTTCCTTTCATTATGTGAAACCAATTATGTATTTACAAAGGTACCTATGCTGAAAAAATTTAAGCATTACTTTACAATGATTGAAGTGTTTTCTTATGTAATGTTTTCCTATTCAAAATACAGTCCGAGATATATATATAATAGTTTAAAACTGACAAATCACATATGTTTCCACAAAAAAAATGAAATAACTTTTTTTAAAAATTTTATGCAAATTTTCAATAAAAATAGAAAAGTATATAAAATTTATTTATACCTGCAAAAAGTTAAAAAAGAAAGAAAAAATTTGGTTAAAACTGGATCTAAATATAACAACAACAAAAATAAGAAAACGAAAAAAATTTCAAATTTCTTAAAGTACAATTAATAATAATATATGGTTTTAAAAAATTTTACTCATAATTTAAAAACAACGCAAAGTATGGCTCGAATATGTGTATGATTAGAATTATGTATGTACATATATAGCTATAGCTATATATAGCGAGAATACCAACAATTCATATAATTGTTACTTATTGTTTTTAATTTTAATATAGGTATAGTAAAAAAAATTAAAACTAAGCAACATTTGTGTATAGAATTTATTCCTACTTTACCGCACTCTACTTGTGCGTCTGTTCTAAACTTTCTCGCTTCTACTGCCTTTCGTTCATGATTAAAATGTTGATACGATAAGTAGAATTGTTGATAATTGCTACTGAATATCATTATAAACATGATTATTAGAAACAAATTAATGAGCAACATGTTGTGGGGTGTGATATCACGCCCCAGATCAAAAATTTTGAGTGCCATGAGGATATATGGACTTTGGGCATCTTCTACTTATACAACTTTGGTATTATATAAATATAGGTATACACAAAGTTATACTGGAAACTGGTTTGATTTGGTTATACCAAAAACCATATAACTACAAAGATAAACAATTGCCATATATCCTTATGTCACCATTAATTTTTACTTCTACACCTGATATCAGGTGGCTACATGTTTACAGATTCTTATCAACATTTTATGCTTATGCAACATTTTAAAATCCAGTACAAATCAGTATATAGTAAAAAATGACGTTGATGTTGCTAAACATTATATGTACCCAATAATGTGTCTGTTTACCAAATATAAATAATGGTTGCTACGGCAACATAAATTACGATTTATACTTTTGAATTTATTTTCATTTTGAATAAAAATACATAGGTATGTATTTGCTTTAAAAAACAAATTTTTTTGTAATATGAAATATTATTTTTATTATACCTATTATTTATTATATACTACTGATACTAAGTATGTACTCGTATATATATCATATATCTTAGTTTTTGTAATTTGGGAGAAAAATATATATATATATATTTTTTTCAAATTTTAAAAATAATTTTAAAAATATATTTTAGTATTCTTCATCTCATTGAGAAATATGAAAATTTTAATCGTAATGAATCTGGAGATCAGAATCAATATAGGTATGTTATTTTATTTTCTTTTACATTATAAAATAGCGAATACTAGTTTTTAACCTTAGAATAAAAATAAACATTAATGTTAAAGAATTACGGTTTTTGGTCCACGGGATGCTGAAATACAGTTTTTTTGGAAAAAATTTCTAAACTTCCATTTACATACAATGTATGGTATGCATGGTTTATTAGATAAAAGAGAAGATTTTACTAAATATATGGTTTTTGTGTATGTCCAGTCACATAAAGGTTAAAATTGTTAAATTGTTTCACAAAAATTGTGATTCTGCCGTGGCCACACGGTTGAAATTATTGGTATAAAAGATAAAATTACTTATATCATGAAAAGTATAAAATGCGCTTATTAAAAAATTCATATGAAATTTTATAATTTGGGATGCATAAATATTTTTAATACCGAAATACTACTAGAGTTAATTCAAAAATTATAGATAAACCCTAAAGTTATCTAAAAGCTTATAAAGTCAATAAAGAAAATGCATAAATACATACTTTAATATTCTTAATAGAATTGTTGTGTGGGTGGGGGGGATGCGGATAAGGCATCCACGAGCACTCAGACAGGAGAGTCCATTGTACTCAAACTTAATAGAATTAATTTCAAATTCTTCTATAATTAGAACAACAAACCACAATTGGATAAACATTATACTATATAGGGTAGATGTAGATGAATATTTTCATATCATATTGATATGAAAATGCTTGATTTTAAATATTATAATTTATTCCACTACCTACTTTTTTCGCTTTGATTAACTCGTATGATTTTTTTCTAGTACATATACTCCTTACAAAAAGACTTCTCCAAGATGTTATCGAAAATTTCTTCGGAATTTTAAGATCAAAAGGAGGTAACAATAATAATCCATCTGTTCATGAATTTGCAGTATTGGTAGCAAGAATAGTTTCCAAAAATGTAGTTCAATTTAGAGTAAATAGTAATTGTGAAGTTCATAAAGATAATATTGATATGATACTTTTTAATGACAATTCCATCAATTTTATTGCAACAGGATAATGAAACTGAAAATATTGAGATATACAAAGAATAACTAGTCGACTTAGAAACGCTTGAACTAGAATATAAGGATATATTTATAGAAGATGTCCTTGGTGATGATATTAAAGGAGAATTAACTTCTATGAGATATTTTGTCGGTTACGTTACAAATTGCAAACGAACTCGTACACTATTTTAGCGAAGTATCTTGTGATAAAAATTATAATCAAGAATTTTTAAATAACAAAAATAAAATAGAACTTGAACCTATTAATAATAGATACCGAAAACACAAAACAAGATTATAATTCCGAAATAACATTAATACGTACTTAAAGAATGCAAAGGATCCTCTTCAGGAAGTGATTTAATTTATTATGAAATGATCAAAAACCTCAAAAATACTCAAAAAACATATAATCTACTGGATTTCTATAACACAATATGAAATACATGGTTTATTAGGAAAACGAGAAGATTTTACTAGAGACCGGGCACTAAGTACAATGGACTCTTCAGTCTGAGTGATTGTGGGTGCCTAATCCGCATCCCCCACCCACACAAACAACAAATAACAACAACATACATTTGTATACGTACAGCCAAAACTTTGATAATGTGGATCAGGCGATCCTAAGGTTGAAAACTAGCATTAGATATTCTATAATGTAAAAGAAAATGAAATAACGTGCCTATTGATTCTGATCTCCTGATTCATTACGAATAAAATTTTCATATTTCTTAATGAAGATGAAAAATATTAAAATATATTTTTAAAATTTGAAAAATAAAATGTATTTTGCATATCGTAGGTATATGTATATACGAGTATGTACATATATAGTATTTAGAGGTACATATAATAGAAATATTTCATATTAAAAAAAAAATTGTTTTTTAAAGCAAATACATACCTATGTATTTTTATTCAAAATGAAAATAAATTCAAAAGTATAAATCGTAATTTATGTTGCCGTAGCAACCATTATTTATATTTGGTAAACAGACACATTATTGGGTACATATAATGTTTAGCAACATCAACGTCATTTTTTACTATATACTGATTTGTACTGGATTTTAAAATGTTGCATAAGCATAAAATGTTGATAAGAATCTGTAAACATGTAGCCACCTGATATCAGGTGTAGAAGTAAAAATTAATGGTGACATAAGGATATATGGCAATTGTTTATCTTTGTAGTTATATGGTTTTTGCTTGAAGTCACTGTTTTTTTCTCAATTTTGTATTTTTCCCATTTAGCATATACAAGTATGTATTTTTGTATATACAGATTGTAGTTTATACAGTAGCGGAAAAAACGCATGACTCAAATAATTTTCATTTTTCTAAAAATAATTTATTTATTAAGCTGTATTACAGAATCATATATGGTTTTTCTTTTCTTATAGAAAATACCTTGAAAAAACACACATACTTAGTTAAAAAACAAACCATCATCCATCCCCACCAAAATTTAAAGATAGTATCGAGAAAAGTTTTTAGAAATTATTAGTTAGGCGACTTTCATGATCGCTACTGTATATTATAATGCACGTACATTATAATGTTAACACTTTGCAAGCATTAGCGATTTTCTAATTTTCTAATAATGACTGTGATCATATCCCGGCTGCAAGGTTTTAATAAATTTTATAGGTACACCTAATTGATCAAAATTTGTAGAGTCCAACATATTATCTAACTACCTCACATTATGTAACATTTTGAAATATAAATATGGGTAAATAAAATGTATTTAAATGTGTATTGTAATGTTGTTAATTAGGTACTTGAATTGAAAACAAAATATCTTAATTCCCTTTTTCATTTGAAAAAAAAAAATATAGTTACATAAAATAAAAACAAAAAAAAACGGGATCTGGATTCTGGATTTCAGTAAAATTTCTCATAGCTTCAAAAACTATAAAAAAAATAAAAATAATTGGATAAATTTTTCATATTATCATGCATTCAATAATCAGAAAAAAAATTCTAATTCATATTCCTATACAATACAATATATTTACATACATAATGTATGTACGTACATTCATATTGATATTCTATGGATGAAAAAATAAAAAATATAATAACCGATGAAACAAATTTTAAAAAAAGAAGAAAAAACAAATGTTAAATGAAATGTGCACAGACGGTAAACACGCATTTGTGTTATATATATTATATAAATATAGGTATACACAAAGTTATATTGGAAACTGGTTTGATTTGGTTATACAAAAAAAAAAAAATAACAAGAGCATGAGCGAATGAATAATAAAAAAAATCACTCGACTCGATCATTTTTTTAAAGTTTGAATTTCAAAACGTTAGTTCTGTTTTTGCTCGCCAGATAGGACAGACAAGAAGGTTTCGTTTAGGAGCCTTTAATGAAATAGAGTGAAAATACAAATGTACTACGCGAAATATCTATTGTGTTAATCTATAATCATTGGCATGAGCGAATGGATGATTAAAAAAATCACTCGATCATTTTAAATTTTAAGTTTGAATTTCAAAACGTTATTTTTATTTTTGCTCGCCAGATAGGACAGACAAGGTTTCGTTTAGGAGCCTTTACTGAAATAGAGTGAAAATACAAATGTACTACGCGAAATATCTATTGTGTTAATCTATAATCATTGTTGTTGTATTCGTCATTACCAATTTAAATTTTAATGGTTTTTTTCTAAGCTAATAAAGCTTTAGAATTGAAAAATAAAAGCTCTCACTGGGATGCGAGACGAATTTTTGAATAAAAAATTATTTTCATAGATTTGTACTAAAGCCAAGTCTTATTAGTTTCTATAGTCATTGGTAGTACGTACTCTATATTTCTTTGCTTATGAAGAACACCGTTACATAATTTTTGTTATTGTAATTAAGCATCACTTAAAGCGGCAACACCTGGCAAAGTCTTTCCTTCTAATAATTCAAGCGATGCTCCTCCACCAGTGGAAACATGGGAAACCTGGGATTCAGTTTTCCACTTCTCACAACATGATGCTGTATCGCCACCACCAATGATAGATACAGTATCAGCTTTTGTAGCAGCAACAACAGCATCCATAACTGCTTTGGTACCCCCCGCAAAATTTGGAAATTCGAAAACACCTGGTGGTCTATATAAAAAAGTAAAATATTGAACTTAAATAATAAAATTGATAAAAGCTAATTACCCATTCCAAACAATTAATTTTGCTCTCTTAATTGGTTCTTCAAAGAGGCTTCTTGTTTTTGGGCCAACATCTAATCCCATGCAACCATCTGGAATACCACTCTCGACAGTTGCTTCACCAACTTTGGCATCTTCCGCGAATTTATCTCCAGTAACAAAATCAACGGGCAAATGCAACTGCACATTGTTTTTTTTCGCCTTTTCAACAAGATTTGGAACAATTTTTGATCCTTCTTCATCGAACAAAGAAGATCCAATTTTCATTCCGTTTAATACTTTAAGGAATGTAAACGCCATTCCACCACCAATAATCATTTCATTAACTTTATCCAGCATATTTTCAATTAATTGTATTTTATCAGCAACTTTTGCACCACCTAAAATTGCTAAAAATGGACGTGGTGGGTTATGAAGTGCTTGTGAGAAATATTTTAACTCTTTATTTAGAAGAAATCCAGCAGCACGTTTGTCAAACCCTTCACCAAGCATTGAGCTATGCGCTCTATGTGCTGTACCAAAAGCATCATTTATGTATACATCTCCCAAAGATTTTAAACTTGCACGAAACTCTTTCACTTTTGCTGGATCTGCCTTAACTTTAGCTCCATTCTCATCAACTCCTTTTCCTTCTTCTTCAACATAAAATCTTAAATTCTCCAATAAGAAAACTGAGCCTACAGGTGGATCTTTACATTTGCCTTCAACTTCTGATCCTACACAATCAGGTAAGAATTCAACATTACGCCCAAGTAATTTATTTAACTCTTCAGCAACGGGAGCAAGTGTATATTTCAAATTTTTTTTACCATCTGGGCGTCCAAGATGAGACATGAGGACCTATTTGAAAAAAGAAAAATAAATGAATTAGTAACAGCATAATAAATTGTATATCTCATTGTTAAAGACCAATTACATACCACTGATTTTGCACCTTTGTCAAGAGCATGTTTAATTGAATCTAAAGCAGCAACTATTCTTTGATTACTTGTTATCTTTCCTTCTTTAATTGGAACATTAAAATCAACTCTGAAATTATTTCAAATGTTTATATATTAAATCTTTCTTTATAATGAACAAATTTCTGTTATCTAATATAGATACATATTATGTATGTACATACATAAATAATCTACAAACAAGTTCTTAAACTTACCTCATTACAACCCTTTTTCCATTTAGATCCACATTTTCAATACTTAGTTTATTCAGTGCCATTTTTCTACTGTAAAATAATGTAGAATTTAAAATCTAATAAATATCCTCTAGTCAAAATTTTTTCAAATTTATAATTTAAACTCTTATATGAATTACCCGGCTAAGAATTTTGAATGTCATACAAAGGTCAATAACAAATTTTGCAACAATAACCTAATAAATTTGCGATAAAAAAGAAAAAGTCTGAAAAATTTTTTTTTTCAAATTACGAGAGAAAACTATATAATTTGATGTAAAGATAATCACTTCTTACCAATATGATTTAAACAAGGAATTAATTATAAATAAAATTAACCCAACAACGGACTTCTGTTTCACAAAGAAAAAACAATAATATAAATGAAGTGAATACAGCAACAAAATGCAGGTATGCTGAATAGCTACATACATATATGATGGGAATACTTTTTAGTCAAGGTTAATATAATATAGGTTACATCTTCCCATAGGCATTACCTACTTACAATAAAAAAGTGATCAATGTGACGTCACAAGTATCAAATAATTGACATAAAAAACAAACAAAAATTTCTTTCATATATGGGAAGATGTAATCCAAGGTTAATATAATATATAGGTTACATCTTCCCATATATGAGAAAAATTTTTGTTTGTTTTTATGTCAATTGTTTGAAACTTGTGACGTCACATTGATCACTTTTTTATTGTAAGTAGGTAATGCCTATGGGAAGATGTAACCTATATTATATTAACCTTGCTTTTTAGTGGAGTTTGACGTCACCTTCGATAATGCTGTTATGATACGGTTTTAATTTCATGATTAATTTCGTTATTAAAAAGAGATAACAAGTATGCTTTACGGAAAAAGCAACTAGAAAGAAAGAGAGATATGACTAACACTTATTTCAGTATTAATACTGAAACTGTCAAAAAATAACTCTCCCAATTCTCCAAATTCCAATATCCTTCCATTAATCATGAAATTAATCATGAAATTTGAACATTAATATTATTTTTGTGTTGCCATCGTGTTTAGACATTTTTCATAGTTTAATATTATGTTTCAACGAGTGTGATGTGTCTAATTATTCATTTCTAATTTTTTTCAGTGAGTGTAAAAAAATGAATAGAAAAGAAATAATAATCACGAATATTCATTTACTAAATTATTTAATTGCCATTTACTTTAAACAGAGATACAGGCAACACAACTTTAAGAAAATGTCAGCTGATTTTGATAGTGTGTCTCTGTTTCTCAAATCTGTTGTCTCTTTCTTTAAGTACTTAAAATTTGCAATAGTATTAATACCGTGTCATAACAGCATAAAGTGGACTCGCAAGTCGCAATGCTGCCCATACACATTACACAGTGAAATATGTTGATTGTTGATCAACTTCGTTGACTGCTGACTTGCTGAGTTTAA
The DNA here is from genome assembly GCA_932526495.1 of Bombylius major. Classification (NCBI taxonomy): domain Eukaryota; kingdom Metazoa; phylum Arthropoda; class Insecta; order Diptera; family Bombyliidae; genus Bombylius; species Bombylius major. The sequence continues at coordinate 24,376,286 of OW052044.1, read as the reverse complement.
CAAAAAGGTTTATCGTATGTATATGGAGCTGTTATAGCCTAACCAAATAAAACATAAAGAGACGTTAGAAACTGAACAAACGTAAGCAAAAGTACTGTCATTTTGACATTTTGCCCACAATGAAAACGTAACAAAACGTTTGCTTTTATATACATTTTCAGTTTATACTGTGTGAAATATGTACTATACTTTATTTAACAATTAAAGCAAAAATCATATAACTACAAAGATAAACAATTGCCATATATCCTCATGTCACCATTAATTTGTACTTCTACACCTGATATCAGGTGGCGACATGTTTACTGAATGTTATCAACATTTTATGCTTATGCAACAATTTTAAAATCCAGAGCAAACCAAAAATACGTTGATGTTGCTAAACATTATATGTACCCAATAATGTGTCTGTTTACCAAATATAAATAATGGTTGTTGCTCTTTTTTATATACTTTTTATCCACTTACTTTTTCCTTTGTGGGTAAGAGTGTTCCTCGTGACGTAATTGAAATTTTGGAAAGAGTTTTAGGGTAGTAAACGTGAACGGATTTACATGGGGTTTTCGGATTTGGGATGAGTGAATAGAATGCTTCCTGTCTAGAATCGATTCCTTTCTTGAAAATAATTAAATATGATGGAATATTCGAAAAACATGAATTTAAAGAACGGAGAAAGTTACTGAGAAACTTCCGAAACGTCCTCGAACAACTCTTTCTTGAATATCATCGTAGTTACAGAGGCTTTATAATCAATTTTTAAAAAGTATATGTTATAAAAGTTTTTTTAACCTTAAGCTTATTTTAATATGAAATATTATTTCTATTATACCTCTAAATACTACATATATACTCGTATATACAAATACTATATACAAAATACATTTTATTTTTCAAATTTTAAAAATATATTTTAATATTTTTCATCTTCATTGAGAAATATGAAAATTTTATTCGTAATGAATCAGGAGATCAGAATCAATAGGCACGTTATTTCATTTTCTTTTACATTATAGAATATCTAATGCTAGTTTTAGAAATACTATAATGTTTATTCATTAAAATTTAATCTAAGCAAACTCTGATTTTCAAGTCAAAAATATTTTAGTATTAAAAATTCTTTTTTTTAAAGCAAATATGTATTTTTATTCAAAATGAAAATAAATTCAAAAGTATAAATCGTAATTTATGTTGCCGTAGCAACAACCATTATTTATATTTGGTAAACAGACACATTATTGGGTACATATAATGTTTAGCAACATCAACGTATTTTTGGTTTGCTCGGGATTTTAAAATTGTTGCATAAGCATAAAATGTTGATAATATTCAGTAAACATGTAGCCACCTGATATCAGGTGTAGAAGTAAAAATTAATGGTGACATGAGGATATATGGCAATTGTTTATCTTTGTAGTTATATGATTTTTGATTAAAGTCAGTATTGTGCTTATGGAGGCAGTACCCGATGAGTTTTTTGCCTTGGTAATATTTGATTTAAAAGATTTCCCTCGATTGAAATTGAGATCTGATCACCCCACACACGAGACAGATTTATACAAACGAAATGTAAAAGAGTATAGAAAAGTATGCCTATCTTGCCTGTACTGACTTTAATTGTTAAATAAAGTATACATATTTTCAATTTTGTTAAATATTGTGATTTTTTTTAAAAATGAATAAAAACAAACATAAAAAATTTGGAAAATATCATAGATTTATATACAGGGTGTTTCCGTTATCTACGACCAAAAGGATACCACAGATAGGTCTCATCGAGACAAACAAAAAATCGTATTGGTGGGGGGGGGGGGGAAATCCTAACGGTTTGGCCGCTAGAGGGCGTTGAAGTTTTTTTGCACTTTTTTCACCAAACACCCCATAACTTTTTGCAGGGGTACTCTAAGCTCACTTTGTGTTAAGAAAAAATGTAGAAGACCCTTTGCCCTTTCTATCAATACCTTACTTGTACCTCTGTTCTCAACTGTTAAAAAATGAGACGCCCTCAAAATCAAAACTTTGTGAATTTTTACCCATTTTTTGTGTTTAACCCTGCTTTACTCAAAAAAGGCTTAAATTAACCCTCATTTTTTATTGCAGAAAATTAAAGCTCAATTAATTCTACATCGACTTGCTATCTTCAATTTTTGCAAAGGACAAAGGGTTCTCTATATTTTCTACTAATATAAAGTGACCTTAGAGTGCCCCTGCAAAAAGTTATGGGGTATTTGGTGGAAAAAGTGCAAAAAAACTTCAACGCCCTCTAGCGGCCAAACCGTTAGGATTTCCCCCCCCCCACCGATACGATTTTTTGTTTGTCTCGATGAGACCTATCTGTGGTATCCTTTTGGTCGTAGATAACGGAAACACCCTGTATATACCTGTAGCTCCAATTTTAACATATGTTAATATTTCAAAAGGCTTTTAAAAAAAACACATCCTTGTCCATCCAAGATCTCTTCAGATTCAATACAAAGGACATCTATGTTATATAATAAAAAAAGAATCTCATCCGCATCTTTCCGCCTCTGGACATAATTTGTCCTTAAGTAGCTGAAGATAGGGTTCTCCGTACCTTTTTTTTTGTAACAAAAATGCATCATCTTATTTAAAAGTACTTAAGTTTTAAGTACATTGTAACTATATGTGAAGTAATTATTATACAATTTTATTTAGTTTTCCCTCCTCCATCGATTTTTATACTTCTTAGTCTAATATTTTCACTATACGAGTCTAAAGCTTTAATTTTAAATAAGAATAACGCATTTTAAAATTGCAAGATCAAAGTGAGTCAAAGCGACTTTAAAGAAAACATATTTTAAAATTATTGTAACAAATTTGTAAAAAGTTAAAAAAATGTAGTTAAATGTTAGTGGGAAATCGAGAAGTTTTTTGGAAATAATAATAATTCAGAAGCCTGTGAAATTTGTGTAGATTTCATAATACAAACTTTAGACAACAATTAATGACAAGTGAAAAAAATAAAGAAGATGTGAAAAATAATATTGTTTATTGTAGGTATATATGTATGTATTTTGAATTTCTTAGATAAAATCACTATAAACACGAAAGACTTTTGTACAAGTATCAAAAATGGTTAAATTCTTATATAAAAGTGCTAACTATTTTGTAACATTCAACGGCTTCAACATCTTCGCACGCAGGGCGACCCACAAAACATTTTAGAGCTTCAATCTAAAAAAAAAAAACACGACAAAAATCACCTATAAATATAATGCAATAGAGAGGGATCATCAAGACAAACCAAAAATCGTATGGGAGGGTCAATCTCAACCGTTTGGCCGCTAGAGGACGTTGACATATTTTTTGCACTTTTTTCACAAAACACCCTATAACTTTTTATAAAAGCACTCTAGAGGCTTACTTTGTATTAGAAAAAATGTAGAAGACCCTTTGTCCTTTCCAACGATACTTTACTTGTTTTTTATTATTAACTCTTGAAAAGATATATGCCTTCAAAATCAAAATTTTGTATTTTTTTGTCAATTTTTTGTGTTTAACCCTGCTTTGCCCGAGAAAAGCCCTTGATAACCTTTACTTTTTATTCCACAGGAAGAAAGCTCAGTCAATTTTCTATAAAATTGCCAAATTGTATGGCTTTATCTTTCAAAATGAAAAAGTTATTTGCAAAATAGAAAATTATTTTTCAACTCAATACATTTTTATAGAGTAAAAAGTTATTTCTGCATATTACATTTAGTTCAAATTTCACCTATGTCAATAAGCCACTTCTACTTAACGGATTTTAAAAAAAATTAAAACTCAATTTTCTTTCAATACAATAGACAAACCTACGAAGTTTCATCAAAATCGGACCATAAATGAATAAAGTTCATTTTTTGGGTAAAATTTCCCACTGTGCAATGCAATTGAATCTGAACTTCTTAGTTTGGTGGCCAAGAAACCCACATTTACCTTATATACACATAACACATGCAAAAAAAATAATCTGAATAAAAACAGCTGGTAAACAAGTGAGAAAGTGAGCAAATAAATTTTTCTTGCCTGCTCACTGAGAAATGGAGATTTCTCGTAGCGAGCTCTATTGTCGACATAAGAAAATCAGTTCGAAAATAGGTAACACGCTTACTAAGTGAAAAATTCAGAAATCTTAGAATTAAATTCTTATTTAACAATTTCATTCGATCGGAAAAAAGATACGGAATAATTTTCCATAGCAATCGAATAAAATTAAAAAAGTCAATTTTCTAAAACACAAAAATGTTGACTTAATTTTTATATTTTAAAAACCAATAATCCAAACAAAGTGAAATACAGTCCTTTTTGAAATTATGCACAACTAACTTAAACTACAATATTCTGAAACGAAAAAACGACTGTTTTACTAAAACTTATCAATTTGCCAATGGAATTTATGACAATATATGGATTATGGATATAATATTGTACATTAAAGAGAACATTCCGTTTTCATACTCAGCCTTCAGTCCAAAATCTTACACCTCTAATAGCCCAGTAGTAAACTCTCAATCATTCAAATAATACAGAATTCAGGATATTTTCCATTAACAATAAAAGAAAATAAAAAACAATTTTTTTGAAAAATACCTTATCACACCACTTACACTTTTCAATCTACGTGTTTATGCCTGCTCCGAATTTAATACGGATTTTGGTTTACTCCCAATTTTATGTCGTATAAACTCGATAATTCGGATTTTGGCTTAAGCCCAATTTATTTCGGTTTAATCCCAATTTTTTTATATGTATGTGTGAGGTAAAATGCAATATGGCGGATTCTAATTTTTATGGTGAAAGTGAAGCTGTCACGTTCTTCTTCTATTTTTTATGTGGAAGAAGAATAATATGTATACTATAAGTGTATAAAAATATCAACGTTTGCATGTACTTTTTTAATCCCAATTTTACCGTTTCTACGCTACTCCCAATTTAATCCAAAATTCGGATTATTTTTGTGCCGTATAAACTGTTAAAATATAGAAGTTTAGGTTTCTGTATAAAGTAAAGACATTTCTTTACTAGTGTTATTACACTAGCTAGTGCATCTTCGAAAACGTCAAATGATCACCAGTTGTTGAAATTCAGCAATTCAACGTTTTAAGCTAAATGTCATCAATTGACGATCATCTGACGTTTTCGAAGATGCACCTACTATGAAAAACATTTTTTTTTCTTCAAAGAATTTCAGAATATACTCGTATAGGTATATCAAATAACTTTATTATCATCTAATTATATGTAATAAAAACTAATATTCTATTCTATTCTATTTAATCTTAACTAGTTCTTTTTAAACTAAACTTTTACTTATAAACTGTGATGTTTGTAAATTAATAAAGCATATAGATTTTAGAATATAATAAAATTGAAATTATGCTTAATCTTTTTGTTAAAAGGGTATTAACAATTTCAAGAAAAACAATTTTTTTTTTTTTACCACATTCAAATTTTATAAAAGCTGTTAATGTTTTAGGACATTTGCAAATGTAAATTTAATTTCGGACAATTAAATTACAGGATACAGATTTTAACAAAAACTGTTTATAAATGCTTGCAAATGCAAATTTAAGAATTATTCACTAAACGTCATTTAATTGTCACTTTTTTTCGAAATTATTTTAGTAAATTGTTTTTTTTTAATGATTAGGACGGGATGATGTTTTTCTTTTTCATACCAGAACTGCTAAACAAAAACATATTGCGATTCTTTATGTTAATTAACTTAGCTGGAAAAATTGGAAAAAATGTTGAAAAGCGGTCAGTGTATGAATAAAAGCAACAATTTCAGATGTATTCGAAAAAATAAGAATATAAAAGAATTGATAAAAAAAATAACTAAAGAAAAAAAAAATATTTACAACGTTTAGTTCTTATACATATGTACATATACATTCATAATACCAGTTAGGACATCACATTAATGTTTTTTATTTTTTATTTTTTTACAATTAAATGTTGCGCTTCCAAATATATGTAATTGCAGTGTTACTTTTGTTATTTTTGAAATAGATTTGATATTTTTATACCTTTGTATTTTGTTTTTAAGAATGTTTTCTACAAGAAATCTCATATTAAAGATAAAAATATGTTTTTAAACAAAGATAAATTTCTAAATAATAAAAATAATTGTAATAAAAATAATATATTAAAACAGCACACTTTATCTTTCATTTTGTAAATGCCATAAAAACTGCCCAAAGTACTTCATTTGTATTTGGTTTTGTTGATTCTGTTTCAAAATCTAAATCAAGCAATTCTCTAACACGTTTCATTGCAACTTCATAATCGTCATCATTTAATAATGCAAAAGCATTTTCTAAAACATCACTTGCATGTGCTAAAAATATTAATGCTAGCATACGTTTATCCATTCGTTGTGGATCATTAACCCATTTTGTTAATACCGCATCCTGAATCTGAAAAGAAAAAAATTGAAAAACAAATAAAAATTAATATTTGATATTTGATCATATCAAGATTCAACGGAATAAATCCACAGACCACACATATGCGATCCGACTCCGGTCCGTCCGAATAAATACATAAAATAAAATCACATGTACATTGTACAATCGTATGGACGGTAACCGGATGGGATGTGTGTGAATAAACTTTTATGATAATAGTTTAATTAAATTTGTATATCAAAGTATGTATAAAATAAAGTGTCTAAGAAATATGTCAAAAAATAAAATTACATACATACTTGAATAAATTTCACTGAAGAAATCCAACATTACGAATCAATTCAAGAAGAAATATATATAATAAGCTTGAATACTTATTTAAAAAAACTTTTAAAACGAATACTTTTTATAAATAAAATGCACTGTAAAATTCAAAATTAAAAATTGATTATAAAGCCTCTGTAACTACGATGATATTCGAGTAAAGAGTTGTTCGAGGACGTTTCTCAGTAACTTTCTCCGTTCTTTAAATTCATATTTTTCGAATATTCCATCATATTTAATTATTTTCAAGAAAAGGATCGATTCTAGACAGAAAGCTTACTATTCACTCATCCCAAATCCGAAAACCCCATGTAAATCCGTTCACGTTTACTACCCTAAAACTCTTCCCAAATTCACAATTACGTCACGAACATCACTTTTACCCGCAAAGGAATTTAGTCAAGGGTTAGTAAGTGGATAAAAAGTATATAATAAAAATACAAATTAAAAATTCACGTAATAGCCCCAAACTTCGATTTCATATGATACTTTGACACCAAAACAGCTGGTAAAATGAAACTGATGAAATAAAATTTTATATCAGTTTTTCACTGAAGAACCGATATTTTCCGTAGAGAAACAAATGCATAATTTCTACAGTCTCAACTATCTTGTAGTTGAGTGTCAGTTTTAGTAAATTCTTTCAGAAAGGTTTTTTTTGTCTTCGAAGAGTGACTACAGTATCATACGTAGTCTTCATCACTTGTCGTCAATTACGTGTAGACAATGACTATAGAATTACATCATAAGACAGACCACTTGTCCGTTACTGACAGTTACAATTTAAATCAGCATTAACTTTTGTCATTTTAGCGATTTCTTCTTGTCCCCAAGTGGTTGGACATGAGAACTAAAATTTTTGTGTAAGTGTTTCTACATCGCAAATGTATTTATTATACATACTGTACGTGTCAAATTATTTTCTTGAGCCTGTATGTGTTTTTGTTTTGGGTCGATTCTCTGGTAACGAGAAGCCATTTTGTGAGGAATTTTGTTAAAAAACTGTTGTACAAGAAAGGTGTAGAGACTTGATACTTTTACATTTATTACAATTTACCTTCACTTTTAAAACTATAGGTAGCGCGTTCCTATTTTTTTGACCTTATGTTTTAAATTAATCTATAAAAAAAGCGGTAACGCAGAAGACTGGTACACAATTTATTAATACATTCTTAATATTTCCTTTAAGAATTCTGTGAATTATTACATATTTAGGAATTGTCACTTTTATAGTTTTGTGGTAACATATGTCCTTTAAAAAAGTGTTTAATGGAAAACCCATATAAATTATCTTTTACAATAAGCAATAATAATTTATGAGGACATTCCAAGTAACGCAGAAGACATTCTGAAGTAGTTCAAAAAAATTAAAATGTATATTGTATTTGTAATAATATACTAAAAATAAATGCCGATATCAGGTCAGCTGCCTATAAAAACAAAGAATTTTTTTATATGTAGCTATTTTTTTTAACACTTTTACCATAGACTAGTATCATAGATTAATTATCTATGCTTTTACTGAAGAAAGTGATAATTTTGATTTAATTTTTCAGAGAATCGACCTTTGGTTTTTCGTTAACATTTTTTTCTTTTTATATAATTTTTAACAGTACCAAGTGCAAGTTAACACTTCGTTCTATTTAAAATTTTATACCTCGAATCAATTTTAAGTAACAAAATGTAACATTTTTTGATTCTTTAAAAAAGTAAGCCTTAGAAACCTTAGCCTTAAAAAAGTATGTATGTATTTTAATTCTTAAACTACTTTTTGACCTAATGCTTTTTAATTAATTCAAATCGGCGAAACATGTTTTTCATACAAACAATTTTTTGTAAGAATTCAAAAATATTAAATTACATATTTAATTTTTTAAGCTTAAACTTTTGCCCTAGTGAACGGAATTAAACTGCAATCATGCAATATTAGACCGCTCAAATAATATCTTGGCCAAATTTCAGCTCCCTAGCTCCACGGGAACATTTTTTTCTAAAGAATCAAAAAATGTTACATTTTGTTACTTAAAATTGATTCGAGGGTATAAAATTTGAAATAGAACGAAGTGTTAACTTGCACTTGTATTTTAATGTTAATATTCATTTGAAAGAAAAGAAGCAAAAATTACACAAACATACAGTATGAGCTCGATAATTTGGACTGATTAAAATAGGCCTTGTTTGAATTTTAAAATGGTTGAAATTATTGGATAGAAACCAATTTGCAACTTTCAACGCTATTTTGAAAAAACAATAAATAGTTTTGTAATAAAATTAGTTTTTGTTATTATAAAAACCGATTATGATAATTAAATAATGAATTATTTCTACAAAAATCGGCGATTTAAATTAGGAGTACATGTTTAGCTTATTTAAACTTTATTCTATTTTATAAAATAAAAATTATCGAAAAACCTTCAAAGTACCTATTGAAATTTGGGTGTTGAAAAAACCAAAAGTTGAAAATAGGAAGGGAAAAATTATTGAGCGTACACTGTAATATATACAAAATTCTTATTCTAAAAATTTTTATTTTACAATTTTTATTTACGCGAGCGATTATTATACAATGCATATTCATTGTAGCAAAACAGAAAAAAAAACAACAACAACCATCTATTTCAGCTTTGAAAGTTTGAAGTAGGTATGCTGTATTAAATAGGTATACATAACACTAGATGTATATGCATGTGCACAAAAAGAAAAAGAAAAGAAAAAACTATACCATCAATATATGTATATGTATAGGATATACATACATATTTGCAAAATCCAATGAAATACATTATCTATTATGTATACACTATATACAGTATAATATATCTATATGTCATATTATTTAATGATCATTATTTTAACGGACAAGTTGTATACCTATATAGTTTTTGAATGAATTGACTCATAGTTTATATATGCGCTTATACATATTATTTCTCTACGTTTTTCGTTTTTGCGATCTGTATTTTTTTTTTCTGTATACGCAATTTCCATATTGGCTCTAAACATCCACGTTATTATTATTGTATATGTTTATACACTCATACACTCATACTGTTGATTTCGATTCATACAAAAATTATTCTTTCTATCAGAGCCTCCTTGGCTGGCCATCTGCAGGGAGAAAAATATTTTTTTTCAAGAAATTTTTATTTTGGTCTGTCTATATGGTATTTATATGGTTTTTGGTGTAGAATAGAACATAAGCTATCATCATAGTGGTAAACATAACATAGTGCTTCTTCAAAAATGCATCGCTGCTTTGGTGATGTTAATGTTCTTTTGGAATATGTGACAACGCATCATAAAAATTGTGTTGCATTTTTGAATTTGTGACAAGCATCAGCATCGCATCACCAAAGCAGCGATTCATTTTTGAAGAAGCACATAGTAAACTTTGTATGTATTTGTTTCATGACCATCGAAGACAGAAATTTCTTGTCAACAAAACTTTTATCCATTTCTCTCCACTTTTAGATAAAATGTACTTCACCTTGCTTTCTCTCTTCTAAAAAACCGTTTTATTGAAACTGAAACTGAAAGGTTTGGGATGAACCAAGGAGATTTGCATTTCTTCACCTCTGATTAGTACTTAGCTGCCACCTAAGTTTAGCTGGCAGATGAAGTACTGATTATTTACTCATTTAGGTGTTACCTAACTCGATAGTAACGCATTCTGTGCCAAGAAAAAGTGATTATTTATGTCAAAATAAAGTGCCAATGACATTGAATTATTTATATTTTGTTGTCGAATAAAATTGTAAAGGAAATTGGTTTTTAAATTTCAATTTGATTTCCTAACATACACTTTTACTTAAAAAATATATTTTTTAATCACTTATACACTTTTTTAAATACAAAATAAAAGTTACACGATTTAAAATTCAATATTAAATATTCAAATTTGACATTACTAAATTTTAGTCTCGATTAAAATTATATGATTTTCATAGTTGGGAATCAGAAATGTAGCTACCAGCTAGTTAGCAGAAAGTTTTAATGAAGAAAATCAAACCTCTAGCTAGCTGTCACCTACACTTAGGTGTACCCAGTTAACAGAGACTTCTGAAGAAATTGGGCATAAGTGTCAAAAAATGTGCTTCCTCAGAGAAATATCAGAATTATCACTTTCAATAAAACACAGCTATGTAGCTCATGTCTCTTGCACCGGAGTCCGGAACTGCAATACGCATGTTTTTTATGCGTGCATTAACAAAAGTTAATTATGCAAAATGTTACTTATGAGAAAATTTAAATTTTCGTTTTTGTAGGAATTTTGATTTTACAACATTTCCGTTGAGACAGCTTTTATGAGTTTTATAAAATATGATATAAAAAGGAAAATAAAGAGATTTATATTTCTTATATAATATTTACAGGGTGATCTTTCATAACACATAGCGCCTCACCTTAGGTGTCCAAAAAACATGCTAAATAAACTGCGAGGTTGTATTATTCGGGTTATAGTTCTAGTGGCACTTTACATTTGATGTAGAGTTTGTTAAAAATTAAAAGCGAATGGTATAACTGCGCAGAGAGATAATGGTATAAATTTTAGAGAATTTTTGCATTAGTAGTGGTTTTTTAATTTATTTTTTTTTTCATGTTAAAAAGTGAGTAAAATACTGATATACATATCAACTTTTTGTATATAGCATATAATATAGGATGCGCAGATCATTCACTTTTAATTTTTAACAAGCTCTACTGGAAAACACGTACACATTAGCTGCATTTTATTAGAACTGAGGTACCCACCCGAGAAAAACAACCTCGCAGCGACAGCAAATACAACAGCAACGAAAGTGGTTAGCAAAAACGCTAATCAGTATTTTGCGCTTAAACCTCGCAGCAAAAGTATTTTTGAATCAAATTCTAAAAATGCTGTCGCTGCTAACAAGATGGATACACTACAAAATTAAATTTTTTTATTCCTCAATTTCGTAACATTGTCTAAAAAACTTGTTGTCAAATACTGTTTGAGCGTTAAATTGAAACAATTTAAGTGGAACATTTTACAATACAAAATAAAATGCTGTGCTGTTGCTGCGATTTAAAATTTGCTAAAGCATTTGCAATGCTGTTACTGTTGCTGCGAGGTTCTAGTTTTCGCATCAATCGTCTAGCGATTAAGCAAATTTCGACTAGCAAATATAGCTGATTTACCCAAAACCACATCTTCGTCCCTCTATTGCAGTCGTAAGTTCGATATTTTCACTTTATAAGCTGTTTTGCTGAATAAATTTATATAATCTATTTCTTTTATTGAATCTATGATTTTAAATATTTATTTAACAATTTCATTCCATTGGAGAAAAGATAGGAAATTATTTTTCCATAGTTACTAATCGACAATAGAGGTGAATATATCGTACTGTAGAGATCTTTAGACGGTTTCTATTTTCCACTGGAATCGTAGTAGAGAATATGAATATCCAACGTTGGCGTTCTGTGCTAGGATTGAATATTTTCAATAGTTTTGAATACATTTTTGATTTAAAACTTAAATCAACTATAGCTCGAAATCAGTTCAAATGTAAAAATAATTTTAGTCCAACCCGTCCTCATTTTTTAAAAATAAAAAGTAGACTTTAGGGGCGATATTTACGAAAGCACTTGCAATCAAAAATCGCCACTTACCATCGCAAGTACGTGATTTGGTATTTACAAAAATTTTGCAATCGCAAATTTGGCATACTGCTCTGGTAAAAATGTCAAATTTGCAATCACTGTAGCATGTCTGTTAACATGAATTTGCGATCGCAAGTTTGCGATTAGTAAATTCCACTTTAGTTCTGTTTCCGTACTTTTCTAATCTTAAAAATTTTACAGAAAACTAGAGAATTGCTAGAAAATTACAGATGGCTGTAAGTACGGGAACAGACCTACTAACAGAAAATTTAAAGAAAAAAGAATAAAATACTATAGATAGGGGACATGTTTTTTTTTTTTAAAAAAAAGTTTTAGTAACCCTATACGCAGTCCAGACGAGACTTTTTTATGTCAGGACATTGTTCATGGCTTGCCTTTTTTTTTCATGACTGGGCATTTCATGTCTTTCAATTTTTTTCAGGTCTTGCCATTTAATTTAAATTATTGTAGCTGGTCAAATTCTTGAATATAAATTGTAAAAATTTTGAAATATATTTTTGTGATAATCCAAATTTTGTAGAAATCATGGATATTTCAATTTTAAGTCTTTTGTTTTTATTTTTAACATTTTAATATATTTATTTTTTTTTCAATATTTTATATTTATATTTTAAACAACACATTCACAATATTTTTCTCGATAAAAATTTGATGAATCTGACACATTTGTACAAAACATCATAAACCTCCATTTTGTTTTTTCATGTCAGGCAGAAATTGGTAGCAGACATGTCTTGCCATCTATGAGCCAGAATACATTGGTTGTAATGAGCTAGTTGTAACAATTTTTTTCCTACTTGGTATAATAAGAATAGTCTAAAATAATTTTAGCTGACGGTTGTAATACACTCACGCTCGTTACAACTTGGTCGTGCCACCATCAGTGGTGTATTTTCAGGAGTTGTTAAAACCAGTTATAAACTCGTTTGCGACGGTGGCAGCAGTCCAAGTCTATTCTCAGCCTATTTCTACAAGACATACGCGGTCTATACGGGACATATTCGATGTCAAGACATAAGTCTTGACATAAAAAGTCTCGTCTGGACTGTGTGCTACATAAGAGCCATCAAAAAGGCAACACGATTAGGTTTACGTTTTAAACTTTTAAAATTATACTACTAAAAAACGTGGTGGTACTACAGAAATTATCGTTCCGCAGTTCTTTAAAAAAAACTACACAGATAAATATTCAATAAAAATTAAACTATGCATATTACCTTTTTAACTAAACGACATTTGATTACGTCATCATTTAATGGATGCGTTGTCATATCGAATAAAAGAAAATTTTGTTTTTCTGTTGTGAGAACACCTTTTTCTACTAAATTTTTCGCAAGTCTTTCACGAACATTCTTCAGTTGGTATCTAAGTTTAAGTGGATTCCATGTTTCACCTTTAATGTATAATTATCATTGTATAAGAATTATTTAGATGTCACTTTTTTTCGATTTCATTTACCACTAAGATATTCGATCCAACTTTGAACTGTTTCAGGAGGATCAGTTTCTTTAATGTGTTTTAAGGCCTCATCCAGAAGTACATCTCCAGTTGGTGTATCCGATTTTAAGATTAATTTCCTTAAAACAAGAAAACAAAATAATTAAAAAGCCACCAATCCTTTTTACAAAAAAAAAACCCGTACCTTAAACACAAGCCACGCCTTCTCATTCCTGCTTTTTCCAATTCAATTCGCCCCCGCAGGCCTAATTCAATTAAAATACACCCTCTTAATCCACTAGAAATGCAATCATTCCAAAATGATGTATATCCCTTTAAAAGAAATTTGATATGTTATAAAGTTAGACAGTATTAATATACAGTTAGAAATCTGAATAAACATATGCATGAATTTTAGTTTATAAAAAAATAAAAAATTTAAATAGGAAAATTTACTTCTTAATTAATCATTCTGAAAAAAGACATTAAAATTAGTTTTAAAAATTTTAGTTTATAAAAAAATAAAAAATTTAAATAGGAAAATTTACTTCTTAATTAATCATTCTGAAAAAAGACATTAAAATTAGTTTTAAAAAATACCAATTAGACTCAACTAAAAAAATTAGAGTAACTGTAGTCATGTACATACATACATATTATGATCCAAAAAAGAGAAAAACAAAATTAACATTTAGGAAAAATTTATACTAACATTCTTCTTATACACTGAAAAATTTAATCTTTCTTTCATGAAATTGAATTGAGTTCTAATTATATACGCACAAAGTTATACAAAAACAATATACTTTTGATATATGTACATATAATATGTATAAGCCGTTTATTTTGAAAGTCATATGAATCGACTGGGTTTTTTATTCGTTTTCATACTATTCTGATGAGAAGTTGTGTGGCACATGACATGTCTAATGTTTTTCTGAAATCAATTATAACTTATTTTACACTAGAAGTGAACTTTACCATTAAAAAAACGGCTCATATAAATAAATACTTCAATAAAATAATACAATTGAATAACGTCTTTTCAAACATAGACAAATTGTTGGCGTTTATAAAAAGAAATATATTGATTAAATTTATCGAGATACTGATTTTTGAATATACATATATGCAACATATTCTGTAAAAAAAATAAGCAGAATTCTTTATAAATTTATATTTCACATTTTTTGCGAAAGTATGAATACATTATTCGTGTAAATATTTGTTTAGTTCCTGTAAAATATATAATTATGTAGTACATTCCAGATTTTTAAAAAAACTTAATTTTATTCAATGTGGAAAAAAATAAGAAATAACAGAAATTATTCAAAAGAATTTGAATGAATCTTATTATTATATTACTACTTTGAACTATAACTAAATAATTCCTTGAAGTATACTTAAAAGAAATTTGAAATTACATAAATAATGAATTCATGTTTGAAATTGCAAAATCATAAATTTTAATTTGTTTCACTATTTTCCTTTTTTAGTCTTTGACATTGCTAAAAATTAAATAAAGTAAGCAAAACAAATCAAATAAAACCTTTGAGAAATAATACAGTTTTTTTTATTGTGTTGGTTCACTTCACATTTCTATTTACTTTGATACAAATTGTATACCTCTTTATCTTTCAATCCAAGAAGTAATACTTCCTCCATCAATGTCAAACGAGTTTCTTTAGAATCACCGTCATCATTTTCTTCAATTTCTTTATCTTCATTTTCATTGGGAGAATTTATGGTATCTGCATTCATTGATTCTGAAGAAGTATCTTTAGTTTTTACTCTTCTAACAAGTCCATCACTTCGATTCATTTTTTTTTTCAAACAAATAAATGTGACAATAAAGAATAAAAACTCAAGTAAAATCCTTTTCCAAAAATTATAAAATGAAATTCGTAACAAATGATCAGTGCTATCGTATTATATTATTTACTTCTGAATTCTGACTTCTAACACAACTCAATATGGCGAATCTTGACAGCAAACATTGCCAAGTGGTAAGAAACATGGTAAATAGAATAGGAAGGTATGCTGAAAAGGGGGTTTTAACCTAAAATAAAAAAGTCAGTTACAGATGACGTAGCTGCGAAGAAATTTTGAATTTTTAGAAATAAAAACTGTTGTACGTTCACAATAATTATATATATGTATACATTTTTTGTTTGCAATTCTTCAAATTTTTCTCATTTTCTGTTCAGTCAGATTGTTTTCAATTAATTAATTGTATAAAATTTATACAAATATTTTTCTCATCATTTTTGTGAAATGTCGAAAGTATACATTTTTTGCTACCTAAAATATTTTATATAGGTATAGGTAGGTATTTATATACATTTTATCAGAATCACATCCTCATATCCCATACTTTATAAGCTCACATTATAAAAAATCTAAAAATAAAATATTTGTTTTAATTGTGTAAATTTGTTTCTTTTTCATTTAATTTTATCGTTTTTATTGTACCATCACGACCGCTTGTCTTCAAATACAAACAATCATTTATATCATCTGAATAATTAATTTGCATTAAATGTTTTTTTAAGTATATTTTTTAAAGTATATTTCAATTCAACAATATTATTTTTTAATGAATACGAATAAACATGTCGTTGACGGTTACATATTAAAAACCAACGATTTTTTATAATTTCTGCCGTTGTAAACCATTTTTCTTTAATTGATGATGGTAATTGAAAATTAATATGATACAATGGATTTTCAATATTTTCATATGAATTTATATAAATACAATTACCATTATCATCACATAATAACATTTCTTTAGATTCATCACATATAAAAATTGATTTAATATAACTTTTTGTAATTTCAATTTGTTTAAATTTTAATTTTTTTGGTTTTTTACAACCATGTTCATAAATTAAAAGTTTCTTATAACCGCCAATTAAAATTAAACAATTATTTTCATTTATTACAAATGTTTCTAAAATTGTACAATTTTTCAATTGAATATCTTCTTTTATTTCCCAATTAAATGTTTTTATATAAATGTAATCTGTTGTAATTCCAACTAAATTTTGTGAATTTACGCAATTTTTAACTTGATAACATTTAAATTTTGTGAAATTATTAATATTGAATGAATTTATCACTGTTGGTAAGTATATTCACCAAACTAGTTTTATGACCGTCATAGTCAAGTTATGACCATAAAATTCTTTTAACTGTTTTGCTGACCTATTAGCTTTGCTACTAGCATTTTGAACCCAACATTGAACTTGATTATGACGGTCATAAACTAGTTTGGTGAATATACTTATGACTGGTCACAAGTTATGACTTGATGTAGAATAAGGCAGATAATTTAACTTTTAAATTATTATCATCATCATCATCATCACTATTCACGCTGAACGATTTGAAAATTTTTTCTAATTCAAATTTAATTAAATTTCCGTCATTACTGGTTGTTAATAATGTTTTAGTTTTTTCATAATAATCAAAATTCCATATAATTGCGCCAAAATGATGTCACCGTTTGAATTCCATACACATAAATTTGAATCTTCACCAACAGAAATTGCAAACTGATGATTATCTAAAATAAATTCAAAAATTTAAGACTTAAAAAAGACTGGCTACGTTTCAGAATTCAACATTGAGTCCACACTAAGGTATATGGTGAATTCACCTTGGTGAATTGATGATTATTGAAACATCGAAATGTAGTTTTGGTGGAAAGATTGTGCAAAGTGTTGAATTTTGAAACGATCGAAATGATTCAATTTATTAATTATTTCCCTTCTACCTACCATTTTCAATAATTTTTCCTTTGAATACCTTTGCTGTATGAGCATAACCACTTTTGTATGGTGAAATTTCTTTATTTTTCCAATCATCATCAACGGTGGTAGTATCATGGATCATTTTATTTTGTATTTTCCAAAAACGTATCGATCTATCATCTGAAGTTGTTGTCATCAACATAAATTTCATATTTACATCAATAGAAAATATTACACCAGAATGAGCAGAAATACGATGTAAAACTGGATAATGATTGGTAATTTTTTCATCATTTATGGTCCAGATAATCACTTCACCAAATGCGTTTCCTATAAAATACAAAATGAAATTAATTTAATACGAAAAAAATTCTAAAAAGAATTCCCTAATTACCTCCAAAAATTGTTAAATTTGAATTTGATTCCATTAAATGCGAACAATACATTGTGGATTTATCAATACATGAATATTTTTCTAGAATTTTAAATGCGTTTTCATGAAAACAATATTCAACAATTAAAAGGACACTATGAGCTGTTAATAGATAAAATTTTGCAATTTCTGGGTTTGTATTTTTATTTAAAAACAGCCCATTACTAATCCAATCCGTAATTTTCGAACAGGAAAGTAGTTTAAATTCTTCGTTGATATTTTTTCCTTCATATTTCTAAAAAAAAGAGCCAAAAAGACAATTTTCCTAAGATTTTAAATCAAAATATTTTACTACTCACACAATTATGAGATCAAAGAAAATTTTTTTGCTCCATACGTTAGAAGAACATTATGATCTGTTTCATATTCTAGACCATGGATTTTTTCTTTGAATTTACAATGTAATTTTTCACGTTGAACTTCATTCGGCTCATTCTTTGGGGAGTCTGATGATGATGTATTCAAATAGCTATTGTGCACCACATGAAGTTCATTTCCAATTGCTGAAGAAAAAAAGGAACTGATTAGAAAAAATAACTATCATAAGTATGTATAACAATTTGAAGATTTATAAAAAAAACTGTACATGAACCCTTAAGGAGCTTAAAAGGTTTTAAGGAGTTCGTTTTTGCAGAGGTGTATTTAGCAGTCTGTCTTTTAATAAATAATCTTCCTCCACAAAATGATTTGAACACACGGCCCAATTATTTTTCATATATGAAACATTTTACTGGTTTCACACCACAGGCCCGAATCCACTTCTCAAACATATTTTTTTCAGATGGAAATCTGAAAAATTTAACTTTTTCTTTTGTTTTTCCTGTATAATTTTTACAGGACACCACCACACATTTAACCATTTTAATAGATTTTTTTTTTTTCAATAATATATAGTCAATTATAGTTTTTAAATATATTTAAATTCACTTTATTTATAAAATAATACAACTTTATCACTACCCACTATGCAAACTACATATAAAAAAAAATGTAAACAAAAACTTTTCCTTCGCAGCAACGTCATCAACTTATTGTAATGTCACTAAAAAACGAAAAAAAATCTCCGCCATATTGCTTTTCAGCATACCTTCCTATTCTATTTACCATGGTAAGAAATAAACACAACCAGTGTTACTAGTTGACATTTGACAATTTATGCGAGAACCAGAACCTCGCAGCAACAGTAACAGCATTGCAAATGCTGCTTTAGCAAAAAGTAAAAAATGGATGGAAGTTCTGGATTTATTACGTGATTTGTGATTCGTATTTATATTTCTTCTAGAATTATTTTTGTAATATTGGATTTTTTCAGTGAAACTTGTAAAGGTAAGTAATCTGAAAAAAACTGAAGTGATCATGTGATATGTATCACTTCATCAGTTCGTATAAAACACAGCTATACGTTGCAATCGACAGCGAATGGGGTAAAATAGACTTGGACTGCTGCCACCGTCGCAAACGAGTTTATAACTGGTTTTAACAACTCCTGAAAATACACCACTGATGGTGGCACGACCAAGTTGTAACGAGCGTGAGTGTATTACAACCGTCAGCTGAAATTATTTTAGACTATTCTTATTATACCAAGTAGGAAAAAAATTGTTACAACTAGCGCATTACAACCAATGTATTTTCACCCAATACCACGTTAATTATGGTTTCGGCATCAAACGATAACTCTGGAACACACCATTCGTTATTCGTTGAGATTACGTGGCAGCTTTTGACATCTTCGTACAGTGTCAACACTTTCTTTGGTTTGTTTTTAGGCCCTTCTGGGAAGTATATTGTGTCTAGATTGCTCTTGACGTGGTAAACTTTAGTGCAAACTTTTAGTAATTAATTAAATTTCCTCTTTTGGTGGTGGCGATTTATTTAAATTTCAAATAATATTCTTTAAAAGAATTTCCATAAATTCTAGGTGAATAAAGAAAGTACAGTTTACGTGAGGTTGATGGTAAATACTTCATAATATATGTGTGTATTATATGATTACTTGAACAATGAATTCAGAAAATATTTATGGACAACAAGCACAGCCACAACGTATGCTATTACCAACGCCTAATGGGAACTCGTATCCTCCTCAAGACCAGGTAATTTAAAAGTTAATGTACATACATATTAGGATTTGAATTACTTTATTATTTTAATTTGTAGGTTTTAGCTGGAGTTGCATCAATGACGATAAATTCTGGAAAGTATCCACCCTCCCCCGTATATCAGTCATTACCTGTGCAAAATCACGACAAAATTCTTTCTTATAATGGTGTTAGTATGTCAACGAATAATAATATAACAGATAATAGTGTAAAAGGTTTCAATATGCAAAGTTCTATGGCTGGAGCTACATATCCACCTAACATACCCTACCCCACAAATAATTCTGTATTGGAAATGAAATCATCAAATATGCCACATCAACAATTGCCACCACCTATGCAACTACAACCACAGCAGAATCAACAACAGCAACAGGCCTCTTACATACAGCAGAAGCCCTTCATAGCAGGTGAAGATAAAGTATCAACTCAACCAACTTTGAACACGCAAAATATAAATTATGCTACAGTGACGAATACAATCAGTCAACATCAAAACTTGAACAGTAATTTTCCGCCACAAATTTCACCACCTCTACCCCCAATGACTTCAAATGTATACAAATTTTTGAGTAATTAACAATATTAAACTAAAAAAAAGTAATTTTTCATAGATACCTTCAGGATTTCCTCCAGCACCAGCTATTCAACAACAGACAGGTGGATTTTACATGAATGATCAAGCTGCTCAACGTAAAGTAAATCAACCTTCACGCTATCCTAATATACCGCAAGGAGCATCACCTGCACAACAACCACATCAAATGCCATCTCAACCTTATCCACAATCACAAGCAATGATGCCTCCGCCACCATCAACTTCTGGGATTCAAGGACCTCCAATGATGCCGGGATCTCAAATGAACCCTCAAATGAAAAATTTCAATGTAAGAAACTATATTGTAATTAATCTTACTTTAGAAAGTGAAATTTATGTATTAAACAAATAGCAAGCTCCAGGAATGTATGGCGGACCTTATCAACAACCAGCTGCTGCAGCACGTAGATTAGATCCGGATCAAATGCCTAATCCAATTCAAGTAATGGTTGAAAATCAAAATCAATGTAGCGGTGTTTTCGTTACAAATCAAGCTGGATTATTGCCTCCACTTGTAACTACGAAATATGTTACACAGGATCAAGGCAACTCAAGTCCCAGATTTGTTAGGTAAATATTTTTCTATATTTAGAACATATGAATTATTTTCTAAAAAGATAACTTGTTTTAATTAATGTACAGATTTTTATTTTTATTTTGCAAAACAAAGAGTTACATTTTTTTAAAAACATTTTAGGTCTTCTTTATATAATGTTCCAGCTACTTCCGATATACTGAAACAAACAGCATTACCGTTTTCTCTTATAATATCTCCATTTGCTAAAATAGTTGAGGGTGAAATAGATCCTCCAATTGTTGATTTCGGTGAACTGGGACCAATAAGATGTATTCGTTGTAAAGCTTATATGTCCCCAAATATGCAATTTATTGATGCTGGCCGTCGCTTTCAATGTTTATTATGTAAAGCAACAACTGAAGGTAATAACTGAATTTTAAATTTATTTATATAGATTTTCAATTTCATCTTATTGGAAATTATATAAATGAGCCAACACTTTTTTTTGTAGTTCCAAGTGAATATTTTCAACATTTGGATCATACTGGACAAAGGGTCGATAAATATGAACGTCCTGAATTGGTTTTAGGTACCTACGAATTTATTGCCACGAAAGATTATTGTAGGGTATGTACATTATTTTGATTTATTTTTTTAAAAAATTCTTATTATTTTTTTTTTTTTCTTAGAATAATACGGCTCCAAAACCTCCAGCATTTATTTTTGTTCTAGATGTGTCGTACAATAATATTAAATCTGGATTAGTTCATCTTTTATGTCGTAATATGAAACATATAATTTCAAATTTACCAGTTGATAAAGGGCAAGAAAAAACAAAAATGAAAGTTGGTTTTATAACATATAATAGCGTTGTACATTTTTATAACATAAAAAGTTCTTTAGCTCAGCCCCAAATGATGGTTGTTGGAGATACACAAGTTAGTAACAATTTTTTTTTCAAATGTGATTTTATTATATTATATATTCTTAACTTTTGTTTCCTCTTTGAAGGATATGTTTATGCCTTTACTTGATGGTTTTTTATGTGATGTTGATGAATCGGCTGCTATAATTGATGCTCTAATGAAACAAATTCCATGTATGTTTGGTGATACTAAAGAAACTGAAACAATATTATTACCAGCTATTCAAGCTGGTTTAGAAGCATTAAAAGCATCAGACTGTACTGGTAAACTACTTGTATTTAATTCATCATTACCAATAGCTGAAGCACCTGGAAAATTAAAAAATAGAGATGATCGTAAATTATTAGGAACAGATAAAGAAAAATCTATATTAACACCACAAACCACAGCCTATAATACTTTAGGGCAGGATTGTGTTCAAGCTGGTTGTGCTGTTGATTTATTCATTTTTAATAATTCATACATAGATATTGCAACCATTGGTCAAGTTTCACGGTTAACAGGCGGTGAAGTGTATAAATACACTTATTTTCAGGTATATTTGTAAAAATAATTAAATTTAAATATCTCTTTAATATCAAATTTAAATAACTAAATGATTTAATTTTTATTTTCTTATTTGATTTTACAGGCAGATATTGATGGAGAAAGATTGATAGAGGATATTTGTGTGAATGTTTCTAGGCCAATTGCATTTGACAGCGTCATGAGAGTTAGAACATCAGCCGGAGTTCGACCAACTGATTTTTATGGCCATTACTTTATGTCAAACACAACTGATTTAGAGCTTGCAAGTATAGGTAATACAATTTTTAACAACAGCGATTGAAATTTTTAAGTCTAATCTAACAAACTATCGGTAACGAACAATAGTACCGATGGAAAAACATCACAAGAACTTCCGAATAGGATGCGCGAGATTTTAGAACGGGACTTTTTTTTTCTAACTTTAAGTTGTCATTTTCAACGTGTCCTTATATGTGTAAATTTCATTTTATAACTGAAAAAGAACTGTTAAAAAGTTTGTGAAAAAAAATGAAAAAAATGCAAAGACTCCCATTTCTCCGACTTTCCGAAGTTTTCTTAATTGGACGTTCATCCAAAAACACATAACGTTTTTAGACACCAAGTGAACTTCCGCTCCTTTTAGTTTTTCTCTAATATTTTTAGTTTATTTATGTAATTTAATTTTAATGAATGTATTAATTTTTTTCAAATAGATTGTAATAAAGCAATTGCTATTGAAATCAAACATGACGATAAATTAGCACCAGAGGATAATGTATATATACAAGTTGCTCTGTTGTATACATCATGTGGTGGTCAAAGAAGATTACGAATTATGAATTTAACATTAAAAACAACAACACAAATATCAGAAGTATTTAGAAGTTGTGATTTAGATTCAACAATATTATTTTTCGCAAAACAATCAATGTTTAAATTAATGGAATTAACACCGAAAGCAGTTAAAGATAATTTAATAAATCGTTCAGCTCAAATTTTAGCATGTTATAGAAAAAATTGTACATCACCAACATCAGCTGGTCAATTAATATTACCAGAATGTTTAAAATTATTACCACTTTATATATCATGTATGCTTAAAAATGATGCATTATCTGGTGGATCAGATATGACATGTGATGATCGTACATATGTTATACAATTTGTTTTATCTATGGATTTACCACAATCTGTATTTTATTTTTATCCACGTTTAATTCCAATACATGATGTTGATGTAAATGATACTGAATTTCCATTGCCAATTAGGTGCACATATGAAAAAATGCATGAAAATGGTGCATATATTTTAGAAAATGGTATTCATATGTTTATTTGGATTGGTTTAGCTATATCTTCAGAATTTTTAAAATCACTATTTGGTGTACAATCTATACAACAATTGAATACTGAAAGATTTCAATTGTCACAACTATCAGATTCACCACTAGCTAATAGAATTACAAAAATAATAGATATCATAAAGGAGGAAAGGTCTAGATGTATGAGAGTAAGTGAAATTTTTTAGTAAAGTGTATTTAGAAATGTGCATTGAATAATAAAGTATGTGACTGTAATGGTAAGTTTACACTACAGAAGACTTTGGTTTCACCATGGAGACCTTCAATCTCCTACATATTTTTAGGTCTCTTGAGTTTTTACACAAAATTTCCAAGTCTCTGCACACTATTTTTTGGTATCTGGAAACCAAAGTCTCCTGTCGTGTAAACTTACTACAGATTGCTAAAATTTAGGATAATAAGATTTTATGCTAAATTTTTGTAAGTGACAGACAGTTTATTCTTAGTTATACACAGAAATATTATTTTTTATTGTTATAAACATTTTAATTTATATTTTGTTTTGCAGATAACTATTGTACGACAACATGATAAACTTGAAAATGTTTTTAAACATTATCTTATTGAAGATCGTGGCACAGATGGATCTGCTAGTTATGTTGATTTTCTATGCCATATGCATAAAGAAATAAAAGAATTATTAAGCTAGCTTACAACGTATAAAAACAAATGTGGTGGTAATTCAACACAATGTCGAAGTACATCGCAAAATCGCACTCGGACCTTACGATATCGAAAAGCGTTCATGGGAAAATGGTAGAAAATATTATACTGCAATTATATATATATATATATAAATATGTTTATGAATGAATCAATTATTATCCATTTGGAATTAGTTCAAAATATATTAATTGTAAAGTTATTTTCAGATTTTCGTTTTTACTTTCTTTTACAAAATTCATCATTATCATCACAATTCGTGATAAGCCTTAGCTAAAAATATTTAAATTTACTATTTACTTTATGTGTTGAGTATAATTCAAATATAGTATGGAGGATATACAATTTTGTATAAACGATGAATTTTCAAAAATTTACCTAAGAACGAGTACATTCAGTATATATTTTGAGTGTTATGTAGAATTAAAACATTGTAGATAAGGTATTTCTATAGAAAATCCAAATTTCGTTGATATAACTTTTGGCTATATTTTTTTCTGTTTGCTTTTTTCATTTTATATTTTATTTCGTTTTTTGAGTTTGAATAGAAAAAGTGTTGAATTTGAATTGCTAAATTTTATAGAGTGAATATTTAAAATTTTTTGTCGAAACTTTATATTTGGGAAAAAATATTGGTAAGTAAAATTTTGTAGATGATATTCCATGTGCAAATAAAATTATGGTGCTTATTGTGATTTTCGTCAAATGATCGTACAGTGTTCGATTTCATATTTTGGTATTATCATTTTCGATTTTTTTCTTTTTGTTCGATTAAATCGAACAGCTGTTTCGATCACTTTTTTACTGATGAAACGCAATTTGTAATACGAAAAATATGAAAAAAAGATGGATATTTCAAACAAAATGTAACTTTCAATGTTTTAAATGTAATAATAATACTAATTAAATGTGTTTTTATTAATTACTACATACATTAATTATTATTTTAAATAGGAAAAATACGGTAATAAGAAGCAATTAGAAGAGCTTGTGAATATCATGAAAATTTTGACATAAATTAATTTTTCTCACAAAAATCCCAAAAATTGTTCTAAAACAATAAAATACTTGCCTTACTAACAACATTTTTTTAAAGTCGAATTTAACAAATGTCGACTCTAAAAACTGAGTATGCATTGAAGTTCTGTACACGAATACATACTTGTAAAAATAAAATTTTCAACATATTTTGTAAAATAGCATACTCAGTTTTTAAAGTCGACTTTTGTTAAACCCGACTTTAAAAAAATGTTATTAGTAACTTAAAACAATTTATTCAAATATGTATCTTCAAATTTTAACAGCTGAAAAATTGTTCAAAGGAAATATACACAATAATTCACGATAATGACGTTTGTTCGATCGATTGAGTTACATAATACCGAAATTAAATTCAGTCGAATCGAAGAAGATTCTTCGATCAACCTACGAATCGAAAATCATAATAAGCACCTATATCTTAAAAATTTGGGATTATTTCAAAACAGCAATGTCGTCGAAAAGACGTTGCTGTGTTTACTAGTAGCGATGGAACTCAATAGAATGCAAGCCCATTTCGTAACCGCACACAAATGGTGTAAAAGGATCTTTAGATAAAGAAGTGCTTTCTCCAAATAGAAAAATTGACGAACCTGTAGAATCTTTAAACTTATTTTTTGACAACGAATTTTGAACATTATTGTAAAATAGACCAATCTGGAAGCGGCCCGAACTCACGGAATGAATTATAAACCTACTGAAAAAGATGAAATACAGGCATTCTTTGGACTTCTTCAAGAGGAACGCAACGCAAGCAGCACAGCAAAAGCAAATCATTCACGGTACTTTCATTAATGCGTCGTCAACCTACGTCGACGACTCAAATGCACTGGAATTGTAATCAGAGTCGTCAAATGTGCATGCAAGCAATTATTAGAATAAATGAACATGATTCGCCATCTTCAAATATGACGTCAAAATGTTTATAAAATTTAATAATTTTTAATTAATTTAAATCTTATTTTAAATTTAAAATCGAACTAAAGAAAAATCAGAAAAAAAATGTACAACACTATTCGTTTTAATTGAAAATAAACATCGCAGTCGCCTGAAAACGATTGAGTAATATCAGCCGACTGCCCTGCAAGCTTGAATTAATGAACATGATACCATTCCACGACTGCACTGGAAAGTCATTTATGAACATGATTTTTACGCCGTCAGCGTCGTCGACGCATTTATGAAAGCACTCTTAAGTTTTGCTGGAAGATGTTGATGGAGCACCCAATATGAGCGGGTTTATACGGTCACTTTTTTCAATGGCATTGTCGCCCATTCCGCTTTGTTAAATTACGAAAAAGTCGCACGTACGTTTACACAGTCACTTTTTTACCATAGCTCAAATTCTCTTCATTCTCTTCTATACCGATTTCTTGTTAGGTAAGATGAAACGACAATATATGTTGTGTATGTTTCATTTCCATATATAAAGATAGATATGAGCTGTGTCACTACAAATATAAAATGAAAAGGAGATGCGATAATATAAAAAAAAAATTCAAAATTACGAATATAGCATAAAAGGGAACAGGCGTGCTCGAAGAAAAAGTTCGATTATCCCGTGAGTGACTTCCCACCACATACTTGTTACTTCTTTCCTATTTAACAAAGCGGAATGGGCGTCAATGCCATTGAAAAAAGTGACCGTGTAAACCCGCTCTATAGATACAGAATTCAATAGAGATGCTGAACCTCCACTAAAGAAAAGAAAGTGCAAAAATTTCAAGGAAATCGAAACAAATATGTGAAAAATGTAGAATAGCTATATGCATCAGAGCATTCAAAAAAATTAATTATTTGTAAAAAATGTTTAGAATAATTCAATAAATGAATTTTAATTAAAATTGCTGAAAAAAATTTGTTTTTCTTATTATTCCTATCATTTTTCATACATGGGTCTATTGGACCCTATGGGTTTTTTACGTTACATTTTTGTTTGGTCTTTTCAGGGTTAAATATTTTCATATGTGCAAAGTAGCTTATATTTTCTGCTTTTAGTCTTTCTTGTAACTCATTTTTTATGTCGTTTGTGTTATCGTTATGTACGAGTATTAAACGCAGACTTATGTCTTGACATCGAATATGTCCTGTATAGACCGCGTATGTCTTGTAGAAATAGATGGCAAGACATCGAGCGCGTATACTCCGCAGTACCAAACCGGTCTAGTACTATTTTGGTACGACTAAACCATTTTAGTACTGCCTGTATATACCGTAGGTGCAAATAATGAAAAAAGAAAGAAAAAAATACTTGTCAAACTCAAATATTTCATTCATTGTTAATTGATTTAATAATTTCTATTTGTGTATAGTGTCAATTATCAATAATTTTTTTCTTTTTGTGCAAAATTAATTGGAAATGAACAAAGAATCGACCAAATTAGTTGGTTCGCACCAAAATGGTCGGCCTAAAATGGTTCGGTACCATGCGTATATACCGGGACCAAAACAGTACTAGTACCGGTTTGGTACTACGGAGTACAAGTGCTCATCATCGATGTCAAGACTTATGTCTTTGCTACGATGTCTGCCTGACATGAAAAAAAAATGGCGGTTTCAGATGTTTTGTGCAAATGTGTCGATTTATCAGATTTTCATTGAGAGAAAAAACTGTAAATGTGGAGTGTTTTAATAAATTTAAATTATTTTTAAATTTACAAAGTTATTTCGACAAAATTTCACAAAAATATATTTCAAAAATTTTAAACTTTATATTTACTTATTTGAAAGACATGAAATGCCCAGACATGAAAAAAATGGCAAGACATAAACAATGTCCGGACATAAGTCTTGACATAAAAAAGTCTCGTCTGGACGGCGTATTATAGCGTCTAGATAGTGCGAGTTCGAGAACGTCAAAATGATCGTCATTCGTCAATTGACGATATTCAGCTCGAAACGTATTGCTGAATGATTTTTTACACTACACTGGGAGTTACGCTAGAAATACATACATAGTCGGAAATATAAATGACAAAAAATGAAGATGAAGGAAAGAGAAAAAAATTCGCCTAAGTCTGTGTTGGTGACAACTTTCATATTTATAATAACTATGTAGGGCATTGCATGGGCATTGCATCTGACAAAATGACGACCCATCATTTTTCACTTCTTTTTTAACTTTAACACTAATTATTATTTATATTTAAAAAAATCAAAAAATTTACATCTTATTATTAATAATTAAAAAAAATCAAAAAATTTAATATTTTATTATTATGTATTTATATTTAAAAAACTTGACACCTTATTATTTTTTATATTTAAAAAAATCAAAAAATTTCATATTTTATTCTTTATATTTTATTTCATTTCTAAATGATAATTTGTTTTACAGAAACACATTAGTCTTCTTTTTCTTTCAAATTATTAACACAAAAACGCACGTGTTTTCCATGTGCTTTTCAATTTGAAGGGTAATAGTCTTGTGTGTAAGAACGAAAACGAATGAACAATAACGCATGGGTTGAAGTGAGAGGCAATAAAAAAGTAACAAGTAAAATATAAAGATAATACAAATGCATTTCAAAAGTGTAGAGCTATCTTAACCTTATGCTAAAAATAACCCATACAACGAAATCCACGCTAATCGGAATACATAACTGGTTTGTGTTGGGATTTTTTGTCTCCATTACTCTTTTGTAAAGTTTTCATTGATTAAAGAATATCTCTCTTCAACATATTAGAATTTTTTTAGTTTTTATTTATTATTTTTCATATATATTTGGACTCTTCTTTTTGGTGAGTCCTTTTTCATATACCGTTATGCAAGAGTTTACCCACTGGCCACTGTATATTATTCCACTGTGACCATACCATAAACTAAAATACCCAGATGAGTAAATAGAAAGACAAAAAATGATGTATGAAAATAAAAATTCTAAAAAGCTTTAGGTACGTATACACAACAGGAGACTTTGGTCTCTAGAGACCGAAAAGCTGTATCTAGAGACTGGAGACTTCGTGTATACACTCAAGAGACCTGCAAATTTCGAGGAGACCAGTGGTCTCCGTAGGTCTCCGGAAACTTTTGGTCTCTTGTCATGTAAACAGCTAAACGATGGTCTCCATTACTGGTCTCTGGTTATTAAAACGTTTTGATATTTGTCTCTCGGTCTCCGAAGACCATTTTTGACGTTTTTCTCACAAATTGTTTGTTTTTGTCTGAGTATTGTATGTGATTTTATTTATATTTGTTATTTTATATTTATTTTTGAAGGTAAGTATTAAATATATTTTTTAAATGCGAAAATATCTGAATCTGCATATTAAAATATAAATATGAAGTATAGAAAGTACCTCTTTCAAATTCCAAATTTTTTTTAACTTTATATGCAACTGATGGTTTTCTTTTTTTAAATTTAATATTATCAATTAAATTTCACAAATAGTATACGACCTTTACATACAACTATGCACTACTTCAAAATTATTCTGGTTATTCTGTTTTGTTATACAAATTAAAATAAAAGCAAACAAAATTCTTTAAAAAAGAATCACGCACACGCCATCATTTATGAAATCGTCAAATCTCCAGAGTTATAAATAAGAGACCTAAACCAGAGACTTAAATTTAAGTCGTGTATAGTGTATACACTTAAGAGACCGAAATACAGGAGACTTTTTTTATGAGGTCTCCGGAGATCTAGTTTTAGGTCTCTTGTAACAAAAGTTACTTACCGTGTATACACTTTGGAGACTTTGGTTTCTAGAAAGTGGTCTCTAGAGACCAAAGTCTCCTGTCGTGTATACGTAGAGTTTGTTAAAAATTAAAAGCGAATGGTATAACTGCGCAGAGAGATAATGGTATAAATTTTAGAGAATTTTTGCATTAGTAGTGGTTTTTTTCTTCTAGTAAAAAGAGAAAAACACTAATACACATATAAACATTTTGTGTATAATATAAATGGTATGCGCAGATCATTCGCTTTTAATTTTTAACAAACTCTACCACGAAAGTTTATTCTAAAGGTAAAGTTTTACAATGAAGGCTTTAAGTGTTATGGAGCGTTTACAACATAACGTGAAAAATGTTATCTGTTTCAAATTCAGCGTAGAGTGAAGTTTAGTAAGTTCGATTTTCGGATGTTTTCGAACTCATAAAGCACATTTGAAAATTCAAATTCAAACTGACATATCTTTATATTTTTTGTTTGAAATATTTCGTAACAAATCTTCACTGTAAACATTTTCATTGAATAAAAATAATTTACCTTTTTCTGTTTTCGGTAAATTTTCATGAAATAAAAATGTAATTATCCTTTTTTGTAAAAACAATAACCGTCAACAATAATAGCTTTTGAATACTTCGAAATTTTAAGTTCATATCTAAATAAATTTCGAAAAAAACTGTTTTATCGCTACATTTTTTACATGAAACTTCTTAAAAAACTTTCGTTCAAGTGGCAAGTGGAATGAAATTTTTTTTAACAAGGGGGAACTAATTTTTCGAACATCCAGATTGAAAAGTAGAAGTAGAGCATAATCTGACGCTGATTCTGCAATCTCACTCTGAGGTCATGAATGCGAAAGCGATATATACTCTGACGAATAGAAGAAAGAAATGCAGCAAAATCTACGTTATTGAAAATCAACATTGCAAAACGATTGAGTAATATCAGTCGACTGCGCTGCAAGCTTGAATTAATGAACATGATACCATTCCACAACTGCACTGGAAAGTAATTTATGAACATGATTTTTACGCCGTCAGCAGCGCCGTCGACGCATTCATGAAAGTACTCTAATACTCGATCAATCGAGAATTACCAATCGAGAACATAAAATGCCATTTTTGATCGCGAATTTCTCGATTAAGTTACAATGGGCTACAGAGTACAGATACAGAGATATATTAAAGTCAATGTTTTGATGACAATATTTTAGTTGAATGACAATTTTGACAATAAATTTTTGATACAACTTTGTACCAGTCAAAATATTTTTGAATTTCAAAGTTAAAAATTCATAGCCTTGTCGAAAGTGACGCCATTTTAGCTGTCAAATTTGTCTTTTAGGTTATGCATAACTATTCAGTACACCTTCCTATTCTATTTACCATGGGGGTAAAGCATAGAAATGAAATAAAATAAGTAGACTGGAAAGCCCCTTCACTTTTGTTAATTTTATTTCTTGTTTGTGTTTTAATCTTGTTTAATAAATTAAATTGCAATTTTCACGTGAATTAATTATAATTGTTTCACAATGGAAAGTGATAAAGTAGATATGTGCAAAAGTTTGATTGAATGGTTCAAAGAGCTGAACCTAAACGTACCTCATTCAAATATTGAAGAATTAAGCAGTGGAGTAGCATTTGCTTTGGCTTTAAATCAATTTGCTCCTGAAACATTCACAGGTTTGAGTAATATTTTTTAAACAGTAAATTATTTACCTATATAAATTTAAACTGAAAAATTAATGTATCTACTACAGCTATTATTAAATATATTACTAAATGAAAAGAAAACAAAATCATTGAAATATAAAAAACTGATTACATACATACACAATTATTTTATATAAATTTTAAAAAAAGTAAAAAGAAGCTCTAATGTCAGATAATTTAAAAAAAGGAGATACATATGTAATGATTGTATTTTAGAATATATTATGTACATTTATAAACATCTAAACATTAATTGCAAATTCTACAGCAATAACAGGATATTAATATTAATACATTAGTTTTATGAGTATACAAAATCTTTACTTTTATCAATTTTTTAAAATTGTTTTTATAGAGTTGTGGCTTTCAAAAATAAAATCAGATGTTGGAACGAACTGGAGATTAAAAACAAGCAATTTGAAAAAAGTTGTAGAATATCTTTATGATTATTATACTGATGTATTAAATCTAAGCCTTAATGAATTTCCCAGACCAGATGCAATGAGAATTGCAGAAAAGCATGATGTATTAGAATTGGGAAGATTATTGCAATTAGTTTTAGGATGTGCTGTTAATTGTAATGAAAAACAAAATTATATAACACAAATTATGGATTTAGAAGAATCTTTACAACAAAATATTATGAAAGCACTTCAAGATCTTGAATCATTTTGGCAAGGAAATTCACCATCACGTTCATCATTATGTATTGCCAATTTTGATCTTAAATTGGTTCAAGAAGAAAGAGATAATTTAGCACAAAAATGTTTTGAAACAGAAAAGCAAGTAAGTAATTAAATTTCTTCATAAACTACAATATATCAAAGTAATATTTAAATTTCTTCAGATAACTTTGCTTTTGGATGAAAAATCTTCAATGCAACAAGAAATATTAAGATTACAAAATGAATTACGAAAATATGAATCACCTTCGGCTGGAATAGGAGAGGATGGAGTTTCTATTGGTCCAGTTCAGTTAGGATCGACAAGATATAACGATTTAAGGAGGCAATTAGATGCATTAAAAGAAGAATTAATACAATCTGAAACATCACGTGAAGATCTTAAAATGAAAACGTTACAACAAGAAAAAGAAATAACTGCATTACAAGCTAGAATTGAAGATATAACAGTAAGAATAAATTCAATTTTATGATTATTCATTTTCATCTGTATACCAGAAATAAATTTATATTTCAATAGAAAGATACAAGCGAACTTTCTCAACTTAAAGATGAATTAGATGTACTACGAGAGGCTAATGATAAATTAAAAACTTGTGAAGCTCAATTAGCAACTTATAAAAAGAAACTTGAAGATCACAATGATTTAAAGAAACAAATAAAATTGTTAGAAGAAAGAAGTGTTGAATATTTGCGACAAAGTACACAATATGAAGAAGATTCAAAAAAATTATCAACACTTAAAGGGCAAATTGAACTTTTTAAAAAAGAGGTTATTTATTTTGAAAATTTGTTGTTTATTTATTTTACGTTATAAATTTTTACAGATTAAAGAATTACATACTAAATTAGATAGTGAAATGAGTAAAAATGTAAAATTAGAATTTGAAAATAAAAATCTTGATAGTAAAATCAGTGTATTGCAAAGAGAAAGAGACAGTCTTTTAAGTGAAAGAGATGGATTACGAGAAACAGTTGATGAATTAAAATGTGGACGTACTTCAGAAGAAGGTGAACAAATAAACAATGCTGTTAATAAATCTTTTAAACACCTTTTATCGAATCAAAGATATTTTAGTTAGAACAATTTATAAATAAACAAATTTCTTATTGTACAAAGTTTAAGAAATGAAAATTATTTTAGGTTGCGGAGAAACAGTATCTAAAGAATTACTTTCACCATCTTTGAAAGAAAAAATTGAAAGACTTGAAGCCGAAAACAAAGCTTTGAGGGAAGGTCAAGGAGGACAGACAGCTTTAGCAGTATGTATAAAAACTTTTTAAACAAAAAATCTAATTTTTATGACAATGGGTAAAACACTGTTTTTGCTTTAACTTTCCTTGTTTCTTGCCCTACCCGTTTTCTTCCTTCATGTGCTAGCGCTGTATCAGTAAAGGAAATCCTATACCTAGTTCATACATTTTAAAGTCAAACGAGATAATATAATTTTAAAATATTGTTTATACATTTAATTTTAAGATTCAATCTGAGTTCTAGCACTTCTTATTTTGCAATGAAACTTTTCTTGGGTGTATCATTGAGAAAGAAAAAATTATTTTTTACTTTTTAGTGCATTTTATTTATAAAAAGTATTTATTTTAAAATTTTTTTTAATATATTTTATTTTCAACTTTTTAGTCATAACTATAAGTAAATAATAAAGAAATTTACAAATTCATCAATTTTAAAATACAGGATGTAGGCCCCTATTCTAGGTAATAGAATTTTAATAGATCTCTTAACCTATTAATTAAGAAGTTAGTAGAAATTCTGTATTCTACTTAATAGAGTTTGTAGAGTTTGAAAAGTTAATAGACTAAGAGATTTGTAGACTTTTAATAATAAATGTAATTATGAAAATAGTATAATATATTTAAACCTTTTCACGTAAAATTATACTATTATTCAAATTTTACTTATCAATTCTCTGGTTTTCCATCCCATGGAGTTGAATGTAGAAAATCAAAAATTCCTTCAGCATTATTTATTTTATTTTATTATTATTTTTTTAAATTCTTTTTAAACACTTTTATAACATTTAAAAGCACTCTTTTGTATTAATTTTTATTTATTTTTATATTCACAATAATTTTTATTTATTTTTATATTCACTCTCTATTCACTTAATAGACTAATAGCATATACATACTAATAAAATAATAATATAAGCAACGTATAACAAAATTGTGTGCCTAATTTTTTTTAGATTAACCGACAAGATTAACCGACAAACGCTTTTTCATCAAAGCTTCATTTCAAAGCTTTTATAAAATTTATGACGTCATACATTATGATTATTTTGATCATGCTTTGGCATATTTCTGTTAAAAATTTTCATTTTTTACGAATCTATAACAAATATTAATAATGATTGTATTGTTGCTACGGCAACAATACAAATTACGATTTATACTTTTGAATTTTTTTTCGTTTTGAATAAAAAGACATATTTGTTTGAAAAGAAAAATTTTTTTTTGAATATGAAATATTATTTTTTTCTATTATTTTTATTATACCTTCAAATACTATATATATCTTAGTTTTTGTAATTTGGGAGAAAAATATCAGTTAAAAATAGCCGAAATTTAACATTTTCCATTTTCAGTGAGCTTGAATATTAAAAACACATGTAAAACAAATAACTTTTTATTTATATAAAATGCACTGTAAAATGCAAAAGTAAAAAATTGATTATTAAGCCTCTGTAACAACGATTATATTCGAGTAAAGAGTTGTTCGAGCAAATACTTGAAGTTTCTCAGTAACAGCTTGTCCTGTAAATCCATATTGTCCGAATATTCCATCATATTTAATCACTTTCACGAAATGATCGATTTTAGACATTAAGCTCCTCATTCACTCATTCCAAATCAGAAAACCCCATGTAAATCCATCCACGTTTACTATCCTAAAACTCTTCCCAAAATTTCACCTTTCGTCACGAACGTCGCTCTGATACACAAAATTATTTAGTGTTAGTGAGTTTAAAAGGTATTTATTATTTAATACTATTTAATAATAATAATAAAAAACGAACAACTGTTTTTTTTTAAATTAAAATGAATTCTGTTTAAAAATATCATATATTCAGGAATTACGTACTACTTGGTACTATTGAATCTAAAGTTTTCTCTGGGCTTTTTGTAATCAGATGAAGAAAATTTTTATATTTGTATTGGAAATCAATATATTTTTGTAAGAATTTTTTTGAGAAATTGTTATTTGTATTATACTTCAACAATCAGAGAAAACGATCAAGAAAGGTACAAAATATTCAATTTTCTATAGTATTTTTATTTATGGAAGTCAGTATTGTGCTTATGGAGGAAGTACCCGATGAGTTTTTTGCCTTGGTAATATTTAATTTAAAAGATTTCCTCCGATTAAAATTGAGATCTGATCACCCCACACACGAGACAGATTTATTCAAACAATTTGTGAAAGAATATAGAAAAGTATGCCTATCTTGCCTGTACTGACATCCAAAAATAAAAATAGTATACCTATAAAACTAAATTTAAAATTTTTCTTAAGCTTGAAAGCTAGAAGTTATAATCAAAAAAATAAGCTTGCCTATATGAAAAGAACATAATTTAAAAAAAAAAAACATAATGGCCCTTATTGTGATTTTCGTCAAATGATCGTACAGTGTTCGATTTCATATTTTGGTATTATCATTTTCGATTTTTTTCTTTTTGTTCGATTAAATCGAACAGCTGTTTCGATCACTTTTTTACTGATGAAACGCAATTTGTAATACGAAAAATATGAAAAAAAGATGGATATTTCAAAGAAAATGTAACTTTCAATGTTTTAAATGTAATAATAATACTAATTAAATGTGTTTTTATTAATTACTACATACATTAATTATTATTTTAAATAGGAAAAATACGGTAATAAGAAGCAATTAGAAGAGCTTGTGAATATCATGAAAATTCTGACATAAATTAATTTTTCTCACAGAAATCCACGATAATGACGCTTGTAACCAATGTGTATGATGCAACGCTTTTTGGTTCGTTCGATTGAGTTTTACACAATACCGAAATTAAATTCAATCGAATCGAAGAAGATTCTTCGATCAACCTACGAATCGAAAATCACAATAAGCCCCAATATCTACATATCCCAGCGGCGACAGCACCGATTACCGCATCGATGTTTGCATTGATTCCTATAGCTTCTATGGCTACTTTCTCGGTGAAAACATCGATTACTTTTACATTATGTGTGATTGCTGGTAGTTATAATAACTACTTTCTGCATTACCACAGCATCAATGTTTTCATCAATTACAAAGAACCGAAGAAAACATCAACGAAATGAGCTTTTTTTTCACTCATGTTTTCTTCTATTCATTATTCACTTTAAATTTATATTTTAAATTTAATATCACGTAATTAAATACGCAGTTTGAAAAAAAAAGTTTCTAATGGAAAAATTTATATCACTTATACATTGCATTACCGTTTGCATTACCTTTTCATCAGTGACATTTTTGTTCATAACATCACTGAAAACATCGATGAAAATTTCATCTATTACAATTTGCGCTGCTGGGATATACTGTGTCTTACAGTGAAACTCATGCACTTTTTAGTTTTATTGTAATTTAAGAAAAAATTGTTTGTTGAAAGTAGTCTCAACATTTTTTTACACGTCTGATATACAATTTTTGAATTTTGTTAGTCTAGTTTTACTTTTTATAAGTATCATTTAAAAAAAGATAGTTAAAACATACATATTTTTTTTAAATAGCAACTTTTGGATGATGCTAACCGTCGAAATGAGAATTTGAGAGATCAATTGAAGTCAGTAAATGAGCAAATTTTATCATTAACTCGTGCAGCACAATCTGATGACATTAATATGAAAGGGTAAATTTTAAAAAGTTCAAAGGTATGTCTCCCTTTATATATTCTTTAAGTTGAAATTTTACGATTTACTAATTACTTAAGTGTATGTATACAAGCGCATTAATGTAAACTGAAATGTAGCTCTGCATTCAATGAAACCTTTCACTTAAATATGTACATATATGTGTATACGCAGCTTTGAAAATATGGAGATAAGTGGAGGCAATTAGTGTATATGCACTTAAAAGTGAACAGAGACAGTTTTGTTTGTTTACAGCATAAAGTTTCCAAATTGGATTATTTTTCATTATAAAAGATTGTTGCTTTTCATAGTATGGTCCCACCTTTTTTTCATAAAACTTTAAAATCTGAAGAAGTCATGCTTAAGAAATTTTCATGGCATCTCCTATCATCCGATTTGAGTTCTTTCAAAAGAACATTTGTACAACATTTTTAATATTTGGAATCCATTTTAGAACCAAACACTTTCTTTTCTGTTTCTGTACGTGTTTTTTTTTTCTTATTTTTCTACAAAGCAATATTGAAATTGCTCCATACGCATATAATTCAATTAAGGACAATATAATGAAATATTTCTTGTTTACATATTTAATTTTTCTAAATGACGCACGTAATCAAATTTAAAAATCAGAAATAAAATATCCAGTTTTTTAAACGATAATCAAAAACTCATTCGTAAAAAAGTGTAATGTCAATTTTACGTACACTAAAGTGGAGACATATCTTAAAATTTTATTTTGTTTTTGAATAATTTAATTTTTTTATTTTATAACTGAAAATAAAGATTTGAACTAGCAAAGCAATTGAAACAAGTTATTGAATTGAACGAACAAAAAGGTAAATTTATTTTTTAAGAAATTAAATATTTTTATTCACATAATGAAATACATAATACATTTTTAAGGTGTTCAACTTGACGAAGCTCATACTCAAATTGCTAGTTTACAAACGAAATTATCACAAGTAGAAAATACAATATTATTAAAGGAACAAGAAAATTTATCACTTGAAACAAAATATCGAAAATGCGTTGAACGAGCAAAAGAAATTTTTAAAACCCTTGATTATAGAGTTACGAATAGTAAGTAGCAGTTAAAAAACAAATTAGGCTGCATTTTAGAATTAAACATTGTTGAGCATCACATCATAATATGGTGAATCCACCGTGATTGGAGGTTGGGTTTATTGATGTTTTGTTCCGATGTTTTGGCGCAAAGGTTGTGTGCAACATGTTGAATATTGAAACGCAGCCTTATTAATCAGGAATCATGATAAGAAAAAAAGAAAATAGTATAGAATTTTAATTTAATTTTTATTCGTTTTCATACTTTTTTATTTTCTTTTTTTTATAAATTATATTTTCAGCAATGGAAAATAATCTTTTGGAAAAATCTTCTGACAGTGAAGTTGATAATAAAAGTAGTATGAGTACCACTGAAGAAAAACTAATTGCAACAGCATTTTATAAGTATGTAGTTCTTAAATATTTTTTTCATTTAAATCCAAGTACATATTTTATTTTTTTCAATAGATTTGGCTTGAATTGTCAACGTGATGCTGTTGATGCGAAATTGGCAATTTTAATGGGCCAAGGGCAAAGTTTCTTAGCTAGACAGAGACAATCAATACCCAGAAAATCATTGAATTCCAATTTTAAACAAAAATAGAATAACTTTAATTTGAAAGCCTAAAAATCATAATCAATCATTTTATATTTTAACAAATTCCAAATTAAAATAGGACCGGATATAAAACAAAAGTCTGGGACTAAAATGTAAAAAAAAAAACAGAACTGTATTCGAATTTTTTCGGTTGATTTTATTACCGGGATAACGGAAGGATTATATAAATTTACATGTAGCAAAATAAATTGTAAATCACAACATTGAGACAAATTTCTTAAATGCTATTAAGAAAATTGGAACTATGTACATTAAATGCGGAAATATTATAAGTTTTTAATTAATTTCCTTGATTTCGAATTGCAATTTAAAAATACTGCATATTATTATTCATTTTTCATGAAATATTTGATATTGTTTTGTTAATTTTATTTTAAACTATAAACACTAGTTAATCAAATTTTATCATATTTTTTTTCTTTGGTTTTAAAGCTTTTTTCCAATAAAATAAATATTGGACTGATAAGTGGGGAATGAAAAATGAGCATTTTTTCTCATTTATTCATTATTGTTCTACTTACATTGTAAAGAGTATAAAAAAAGCCTTTCATATGATACCAAGATCAAGTTTCAGAGATATCGAAAGAAGCTGGAAAATCGATTTTCCAAAAAACCAAAATTTTAAATTTCAGTCTCTTTATCTCAAGAACTATTAATTTCATCAAAGTATAATAGTGTGTTAGAAAGAAGGATTTTTCTTTAAAATACAATAATGTTTATTCTACAATATTCTGAAACAAAGTAATAACGCTTTTTGTGGAACATGCCAATTTTGTCACAAAATTCTTCGGCACTTTTCAGCTATAAAATGGAATTTGCGTCAATAAGGACAAATGAAATGTTAAAGAGGACATTCCAAAGTATCAGATAAAGTCTCGTTTTAATAGGCCACTTAATCGGGAGTTTTCCCAAATGTTGTAGTGCCTTGTGTTTCAAATTCAACTCCGTATAATCAAAAACTACATACATATATAAGAAATTTATGAATTGCTTTGTTTTTCTCAAAAAGTTATCGACGTTTATCAAGCATTTTGAATATTGAGCATACCAGGAACTGTAAAAGATACTTGATATTTCATGAAAAATATTTTAAACTTAAAAATATAAATGGTATATTCCTTTTTTTAAATTTCACAATGTATACAAACATAAGTAGTCTTAATAGTTATATATTATCTCGCGCAAACTTCTGCAGAGGTAAATCCATAGCAAAACATTTACAAGTACAAGCCGTAACAGGACAGTCCGAATTTTGACTTTAGAAAGAAAAAAAAAATTTAAATAAAAGCGTAAAAAAATAAAACATTTCGATTTACCTAAACCATTGCATCAAATGTTCTGTATGCCCCCCATGACGGCAAGTTTGACACCAGGAAAACCATTTTGAAAATGGTTTTGATTGCCAGCCTAAACTTTCATGACCCGGTGCATTTTGCATTGGAATATGAGTTGTTGTTCCCATATGAAGCAAACACAATGAACATCTTGGCAATGGCTTTCGACAACTTGGGCATGAAGATAACTAAAATTTAGTTATTAATTTTTTTCTTTGTAATTTGAACAAAAGAAAATATCTAAATTTAGTTAAACCATTACCTTATTAACATTAGAGGCACTTCTTATTCTTACATCCTCTTGTAATGCAGCTGATACAGATTTACCACAAAAATTACAGAGTAAAAGTACTGATCTTGAAGGTTTCGATTGCGATCTAGATTTTTCTATTTTTATATCAAGCTCTGCTCTTTTTTCCCATAAACCCCAAGTATCCAAAAGATCACGATAACTTGAAAGAAATTGAAAAAAAAAAAAATAGTTCGAATAGTCAAATTATGAATTATTTTAAATTTAAAAAAAAAAAAAATATCAAAGATTAGTTATTACTTGGAAATCCAAAATTGTACTCTATAATCTGAAAGAACTTCTTGATGGAAAAATCGTACAGCTATCAATGAAACTGTTTGAATATCTTCTGTTAGATCTACATAACTTTGAAGAATATTAATTCCTTCATTAGAATCACCGGTTAATAAAAGACCATTAATATCTCCTCCTTTAGTGCATATTTGTATCATTGTTTTTATGTATTCAATAAGTTTAACATCACTTAAATACCTACAAGCGAAAGCAATTCTGTCTGACAATGAAACTCCTTTTTCCATCTATTAAATAATAAAATTAAAATTAAAATTATAATGTTCAAGTACAAAATATAAATTATTAAGTTTTTTTTTACCACTACAGAATCGAAATTTTCATTTTCTACAGTCAAAAATCCAAAAAGTACTCTTAAGTATGGATCATTGATTTGATTATGAGCAGCAGTCCGTTGAGATCTCCAAATTGCACTAAATAAATCAGCATTAAAGCCAGACAACGCAATAGCGGCCATTCTTAAAATACTTGGATCATTCGACTAATATAATTTTAAAAATTTTAAATTATATGATTTACATAAAATTTTTATAAATGACTTACTTGATCAGCTCCTTTTGATAGTATTTCAATGGCTTGTTTAATTTTTAAATGAAAAACACATATCATTGCTGCTCTTGAAAATTCCTGTTAATATTAAAATTAGACCTTTATAATTAATACTGAAAATCGAAATTTTTCACAATCGAAGTTTTAAAATAATGATTCAGGCCCTTATTGTGATTTTCGTCAAATGATCGAACAGCGTTCGATTTCAGATTTTGGTATTATCATTTTCGATTTTTTTCTTTTTGTTCGATTAAATCGAACAGCTGTTTCGATCACTTTTTTACTGATGAAACGCAATTTGTAATACGAAAAATATGAAAAAAAGATGGATATTTCAAAGAAAATGTAACTTTCAATGTTTTAAATGTAATAATAATACTAATTAAATGTGTTTTTATTAATTACTACATACATTAATTATTATTTTAAATAGGAAAAATACGGTAATAAGAAGCAATTAGAAGAGCTTGTGAATATCATGAAAATTCTGACATAAATTAATTTTTCTCACAGAAATCCCCAAAATTGTTACAAAACAATAAAATACTTGCCTTACTAACAACATTTTTTTAAAGTCGAATTTAACAATAATGTCGACTCTCAAAACTGACTATGCATTGAAGTTCTGTACACGAATACATACTTGTAGAAATAAAATTTTCAACATATTTTGTAAAATAGCATACTCAGTTTTTAAAGTCGACTTTTGTTAAATTCGACTTTAAAAAAATGTTATTAGTAACTTAAAACAATTTATTCAAATATATTCAAATTTTAACAGCTGAAAAATAATTTTAAGAAGAAAATATTTACAATAATTCACGATAACGACGCTTGTAACCAATGTGTATGATGCAACGCTTTTCGGTTCGTTCGATTGAGTTACACAATACCGAAATTAATTTCAGTCGAATCGAAGAAGATTCTTCGATCAACCTACGAATCGAAAATCATAATAAGCACATTGATTTTTAATTTTTATTTAACAATTTCATTCGATCGCAGGAAAAATACCGAAATAATTTTCCACAGCAATCGAAAAAACATTAACTTTTGAAAACTAAACCACCTTTTACATACGACGTCAGAAAAAAAACTAAATTCAAAAATTTAGTAGCAAATAAAAATTGTACCTTCTTTAGGCACATTTCTGGAACAAATTTATTCAAAAGTAAATCTATATCACTTTCGAAGGTCCATCCGCAAAGCTTCTGCGCTAAACTTCTTTGTTCACTTCTAGAGATTAAAAAAGCAAAAAAAAAAAAAGATTAATAAATAAAATTATATAACCACATAAATGTACACGTATTTACTTATATATAAATAAAATTGATGAACTGCTTATAATATCAGGCCACGATAATGTTTGAGCCTCACTTCGATTTTGTGAACCTTCCCCTGTTGTTGAGCTTAATATAGTTTTCAAACCTAATAAATTATCTTCCTTTGCCATACTGGATAAAATACTCCATACGGACTTCAAGTTATTATCATAAGTTAATTCTCCATTTTTACTAATGTCGGACTAAAATTGAATAAATCGTGTAAAAAAAAAGATCAGTACAAATTAAAAAAACTACTTTTTCTGTTTACCAGAAGTCCATAATCACCTAGCGCTCTCTTATGCATAATATTAGCAATATCATCAACAAAATTATCGTTTATTGTTAATTCTTTTAAGTTTGAA
This sequence comes from Bombylius major, assembly GCA_932526495.1. Classification (NCBI taxonomy): domain Eukaryota; kingdom Metazoa; phylum Arthropoda; class Insecta; order Diptera; family Bombyliidae; genus Bombylius; species Bombylius major. The sequence goes on along the minus strand of OW052044.1, from coordinate 24,332,770 downwards.
TTAATTTGATTTTGTTGTTTTTGTACAGAATGTGCTATAACACATATATGATTATTGACATCCCAAGCTACAGCAATTCTTGGTGGAATTTTATAATCGATAACTGCACCTAAAAATTACATAAAATATAATGAATATTAATTGTACTAATACCTTAGTATATTTTGTAAAGTGAATACATTAGCTGTTTTTGATTTAAAATTTTCAAACGATTGCGAGAACTAAAATGTGTCTTAGTAAATGATTAAATGAAACGACACAAAATTATTTTATGGTTATTAAGAAATTTTTTACCTTTATCCTAACACTGTATCATTTTTTTTAAATCACTAGAGTCACTGAAGTCTAATAACTAGAATTAATTTTAATATATTGAAATCCACCTGGTGTTAAAAAGTTTTCATAACTACTTTTATCTAACCATGAAAAATTCATAAGACTAGTTGGTAGTAAATGATCTAGCGAAGATACACACGATAACTTCTTGCAAGCACTTGAAAATGTTAAATAGAAAACAGCTATTACTAACATGTATCCGATAAAACTAATACTCGTTCAAGATCAGTCGGATGCCATGAAAGATCAAGAAGACTACTTTTACTAATTCTACAATTTTCACTGTAAAATGGTGTTACATATTTTTTTCTTGGATATAATTCAAAACTTAGACCAATTTCTGTACAATGAATATCCATTATATGTATATAAGGTGAATCTCTTTGAATTGTTGAAAGTAAGTTTGTCCTTTAATAGAGAATAATATAAAGTTTTTAAACTTAAAAATCGATTTATGTATTTTTATGGAAAAATATATATAAACCTCGTAGGACACCAGGACAGATTTATAATATTTTTTGCTGCTTGAGTTGTTGTTAAAGGTTTCTCTAAATTCCTTAAATCCCAAAGACCAAGTAATGTATCTACATAACTAGCCAAATATTTTCCATTTGATGAAACGCATACCCCATATACCATTCTAGTTGCAATTGGTGCACAATTCAAATTGCTTTCTATAAATTAAAACATAATTAAGTTTCATATTCTTTGTTTTATTTCACAACACTTACGTCTTAAGTCATAAAGTTTAATATTCTTTTGATTCATTCCAGTTATCAAAATTCTATTTGTTTTGTCCCAACATAATGAATGTGCTGTTTCTGATAATCCAATTAACTGTACTGAAATCAAAATTAAAATTTTTCTAAAAGCTGAAATAGAAAGGGTCTAGGAAAATTCATCGCCAGCAATTCACCGCCAGCAATTCATCGCTACAGCAATTCACCGCCGAGTTGCTGGCAAAGAATTGCTGTGGCGATGAATTGCTGGCGATGAATTTTCCGGATCCCAAATAGAAATAACATTTTCATGATGTTAATAAGCAGAGCTATTAACATATTTAAAAAGTCATTGAAAAAATCATTATACAGTGTTTTTGTTTTCTACGTGTTGTCTGGACTATTTTATGAAAAAAAATTGTACTAGTAAAAATTTCTAAAACACCCTGTATAGCTTTCCTTAGACTTTGTAAAACTTATTACATCATGAAAATACTTCAAAATTCATAAGTTACTGCTTGACTCCTTAGAAGCTCCTCTATCAGTGTCCCAAATTGTTATACAATGATCAGATCTATTTCTGTCATGACCTATTGATAGAAGATTCTTTTCATTTTCATTCCATGCTAGACATAAACAAGTCCTTTGTTGTCGAGGAGCTTGAATAATTTTAAAATTTCATATTTTTGTATGAATAAATAATTATTTTAAAATAAGTATTAGTACATATTTCCATTCTTACTAAATTCTATATTATCATTATCTTGGTTGAAATTACAAAGTCCAACTTTTCCGCTGGCTAATCCTGCTGCAACTAAGACTGTAGTATTATAAGATGGTTCAAGGCATCGAATATATTGATATCGATTTTCGGAAGCCTGAAGCATAACGGAACATTTTGAATAAATTCCTGTGACACTAGCTAAAAAATAAAGTTGACTGTTAATAAAATTTCTTATAAAGAAAATATAACTAACCACTTTACAATGCTTTCTTTAATTATAAACAGACATATTTTGAATTCTTACCCGGCTTTCCTGTCTTACATTCCTGTTCAATTTTGTATAGATTTATTTCAGACCCCCAAGTAACGAAATTTTCTGAATTTGAAGGAAGCCAACTCAAACCATATGTATTATATTTTTCATTTCCTGTAAAGGACATTGTATCCTTGACTTTTTATCTGTAAACGATTTAAAAAAAGATTTGATAGCTTGTCCACTATTTCCCAACACTGGAACGCGAGAGATGGCTTAACTCCCAATTCCCATCAATTTATGTTAAGAATGTGGACTGTGGATGTGGTGTCGGTTCGGTCGTACAACCGTCGAGAAGTAGATGTTAAATCCCAGAGCAGAGACCCAGACTCTTTAGTTTCCAAACACAACTATTCTACGATTAGTATAAATTTGATTCTTCTATTTATATTCTCGTATTCTTTGCAAAATATCCTTACGAATTATTCTTAAGCTTGAGCCGGTAATCAGTGAAACTATGTACAATTAAGTGTATTGAACTTATACAACTTTTATATATCAATTATCAATATTTTAATATAAAAAAATACGGAAATATTTTAGAACAGAAACAAATTTCCTTGTAAAATCTTGTAATATTTTCATTTTGATGATGTATAGTATGTATTTAGTAAAGTAGAATATGATTACAGCAGTACTGCTGTCAACCAGTGGTGCCAAACATAGCCAAAAGTAAGTAGATCTATTTACTTTTTGGTCTTTCTACTTAAGCTGTTATGATACGGTTTTAATTTTATGATTAATTTCGTTATTAAAAAGAGATAACAAGTATGCTTTACGGAAAAAGCAACTATAAAGAAAGAGTGATATGACTAACACCTATTTCAGTATTAATACTGAAAATGTCAAAAAATAACTCTCCGCATTCTCCAAATTCCAATATCCTTCCATTAATCATGAAATTTGAACATTAATATTATTTTTGTGTTGCCATCGTGTTTAGACATTTTTGTCAGTTTGATATTATGTTTGAACGAGTGTGATGTGTCTAATTATTTATTTCTAATTTTTTTCAGTGAGTACAAACAGAATGAATAGAAAAGAAATATTAATCCAGATAATTCATTTACTAAATTATTTAATTGCCATTTACCTTAAACAGAGATACCGGCAACACCGCTTTAAGAAAATGTCAGCTGATTTTGATAGTGTATCTCTGTTTCTCAAATCTGTTGTCTCTTTCTTTAAGTACTTAAAATTTCCAATAGTATTAATACCGTATCATAACAGCATTACCTACTTACACTTTAGTCCATTCTACTTACTTTTTGCTAATTCTACTTACTTTCTACTTACTTCTTATTTACACCCCTACTCTAGAACATTTTATCAACTTTTGCTCAACCCTGACTAATTACTCCGACACTAGATGGCCCAAACCAGACTAGTCTTCTTTCAGCTTCAACAACCGGTTTTTTCTCCCCACTTTTGGATAAAATGTACTACACTTCTCCTTCGCTCTGTTAAAAAAACCGGTTGTTGAAGCTGAAAGAAGACTAGTCTGGTTCTAGTTCTAGTTGTAACAATAATATTGTAGTTTTTTTCCAACTTAGTATAATAAGAATCATCTAAAATAATTTCAGGTTCACGGTTTTAATATAGGTACTCCACTCTCATTAAAAACATTTTTAAACTGAATTGCGACGGTTGTAACAACCAGCTAATGTATGAGTGGTGAATGGTTATAATTAATTAGAATTTAGTTTGCTGGTTTTACCTGATTATGGTATAAATTCGAATTATTTTACTTGAAAATGTTTTCCTTAATTTTGAATTAACAAATAAATAACAGATAAAGCCAAAATAAACGTATTTTTGTTTTTTAAGGGTCGTATGTAGGCAATACTAAATCTACTTACTTTTTAAAGAACCTCCCATACAATCTACTTACTAAATTTTTCAAAATCTACTTACTAAGCAAAAAACGATTTGGCAGCACTGCTGTCAACTTGTCAAGTGTCATTTGACATTTGGTAATTGGTCACGGCATACACATAACAAGGCAATGTAAATATCGTAGTGACCGTTAGCATTGTGATGTCATCCTGGTCGTTTTATATGAAACAAATGAATAAAATTAAAAAAAAAAATTTAAAAAAAAAATTAATATGCTCAGACGACCTGAGTGACGTCACAAAACAAATGAAAATATTTCTTTACATTGCCTTGTAATGTGTATGCCGTGGTAATTGGTAATGAACAACCAAACACCAAACCATGGTTGAATGATTTATAATAGCTGTATGACATGGTATTAATTTCATGATTAATTTCGTTATTAAATAGAGATAACAAGTATGTATACATTATTATATACATACATACTCTATTCACCAAATTTCTTCACTGCAGGTCTTATGGACATATTTTGTCTTGTTTCTTCTTTGAGTAATTCTAACTACATAGAGCCAAAATACATTGAGACGAATGCGCTAGTTGTAACAATTTTTTTCCTACTTAGTATAATAAGAATAGTCTAAAATAATTTTAGCTGACGGTTGTAATACACTCACACTCGTTACAACTTGGTCGTACCTCAAGGTAAATAGAATACAATAGGTATGATTGAGCCAGTATGAAACGAAACTTCTCTCTCTTTGTGAGCTTTTTTAAAACGTCACTCAGATGAAATTATTTAAAAGGGTATATGTGTTTATGGTTAATGGTAGTGCGAGTAGTTTGTTTTTGTTATACAATATTATTTTTCTCTAAATATAAATTTTAAAAATAATATAATGGTTAATTGTGCAGTAGAAAGTTGTAAAAATTACACTAATAAAAAAAAAAACAATAAAAGTGAAATATTTTAATTTTCCAAATGAAAACTGGCATGTAAATAGAAAATATAAAAAAATTTCAATATAATATATTGAAATATGTATTTTTATTGTTAAATTTAATTCCTTAAATTAAATTTATGACCATAATACCATATACTTTGCTATATACCATGACTTAAAAATTTCAACTGAGTGACGTCACATATTGAGAGAAGAGAGTATACTGGCTCAATCATACCTATTGTATTCTATCATGGTAAATAGAATAGGAAGGTATGCTGAAAAGGGGGTTTTAACCTAAAATAAAAAAGTCAGTTACAGATGACGTAGCTGCGACGAAATTTTGAATTTTTAGAAATAAAAACTGTTGTACGTTCACAATAATTATATATGTATACATTTTTTGTTTGCAATTCTTCAAATTTTTTTCATTTTCTGTTCAGATTGTTTTCAATTAATTAATTGTATAAAATTTATACAAATATTTTTCTCATCATTTCTGTGCTATATCGAAAGTATACATTTTTTTGCTACCTTAAATATTTTATATATTTTAGGTAGGTATTTATATACATTTTATCAGAATCACATCCTCATATCCCATACTTTATAAGCTCATATCAAAGAGTAGATACTAATAAAGAGGAATAACTTTCGGGTAACGGTATATGAAAAAGGACGCAAACAAAAAAAGAGTACAAATATATACTATTATCAATAAAAAAAAAAATTAAATTAAAAAAAAAACAAAATCTCTTCAAGCGAGAATGAAATATCCCCTTTGTTTTTTCTTATAAATGAAAAACATGCATAAGACTGAAAAAGACAAGAAAAAACTAAGCCCAACCTTTTTTGTTATCTTACAAACATTTTTTACTTGTATAGGTTTATTTTCTACACGCAAGTAAACACGTGCTCATCACTTTACATGTGTTTGTTTATTTACTAGAAAAATTGCTCATCACTTGCACGTGGCTTCTAATTTTATTAGAATTTTTAGATCGCGCCAAATTTTGTAGGTAAAAAGCAAAGTATACGGTATGACATAATATATGATTACCTTATCAATATCAGTTCTGTTGTGATATATTAAAGTTAGTTTTTCTAAGTGATTTTTAAAAAAAATAATATAAAGTGTATTAAAATAATATTTAGTGCGTAAATGATAATATTATAAAATATTATTATTGCGAATTTTCATAAAATAAACTAGTGTACGAAAACAATTAATAAGACTATAAATAGAAAACCAAGTGCATTTATTTTTTAAAGATAAAGGGAAAAAAACCAAAAACTTTACTTAATTATAAAGAAATAAAATTTAATAAAATTAATTAAAAAGAAATAAAATTTAATAAAATTAATTTAAAAGAAATAAATAGTTTTAAAAAATACAATATTTTATTATTATTTTTTTAAAATATGGGTCGTCACTTTATTAGGTGCATTATATGTGGAGAAAAAAAAGATGGAGATGGAAAAATGTATTTCAATGATTTTTATAAGTGAATAAAAACACTAACTAAATTTACAAATTACGAAAAAAAAATTACGTCTTTTATTTATATTACTCGACGCAACTCAGGTGCTTTACCCTATATATTTCTCATCACTAATACAACTTTAACGAATCTTCTTTTTCAGTTCCTCATCATGATTTTTCTTGCTATCTATTTTTAACTCAGATACATGTGTATTAGTGCAGAAATTGCGCATTTATTTGAGATCTTATCAGTTCTTGTTCCTAGTTAAAACACTACCTTACACTATGCTCATATTATAAAAAATCTAAAAATAAAATATTTGTTTTAATTGTGTAAATTTTTTTCTTTTTCATTTAATTTTATCGTTTTTATTGTACCATCACGACCGCTTGTCTTCAAATACAAACAATCATTTATATCATCTGAATAATTAATTTGCATTAAATGTTTTTTTAAGTATATTTTTTAAAGTATATTTCAATTCAACAATATTATTTTTTAATGAATATAAATAAACATGTCCTTGACGGTTACATATTAAAAACCAACGATTTTTTATAATTTCTGCCGCTGTAAACCATTTTTCTTTAATTGATGATGGTAATTGAAAATTAATATGATACAATGGATTTTCAATATTTTCATATGAATTTATATAAATACAATTACCATTATCATCACATAATAATATTTCTTTAGTTTCATCACATATAAAAATTGATTTAATATAACTTTTTGTAATTTCAATTTGTTTAAATTTTAATTTTTTTGGTTTTTTACAACCATGTTCATAAATTAAAAGTTTCTTATAACCGCCAATTAAAATTAAACAATTATTTCTGACTTTTAATAAATAATCTTCCTCCACAAAATGATTTGAACACACAGCCCAATTATTTTTCATATACTTAAAACATTTTACTGGTTTCACACCACAGGCCCGAATCCACTTCTCAAACATATTTTTTTCAGATGGAAATCTGAAAAATTTAACTTTTTCTTTTGTTTTTCCTGTATAATTTTTACAGGACATCACCACACATTTAACCATTTTAATAGATTTTTTTTTTTCAATAATATATAGTCAATTATAGTTTTTAAATATATTTAAATTCACTTTATTTATAAAATAATACAACTTTATCACTAGCCACTATGCAAACTACATATAAAAAAAAATGTAAACAAAAACTTTTCCTTCGCAGCAACGTCATCAACTTATTGTAATGTCACTAAAAAACGAAAAAAAATCTCCGCCATATTGCTTTTCAGCATACCTTCCTATTCTATTTACCATGGTATTCTATTTACCTTGGTCGTGCCTAGGGTGACCAACACAAATTTTAGTAAAAGTGTATCCTAAGTTTTGAAAAAGAGTACAAAAGAGTACATTCACTAATAAATTTATATCAAGCTATTTTTACGCTTAAATCAAATTAAGTGAGGTACACATTATCATTTAAACTGACAGTCGGCGACTGATGAAAAAAACTGAACAACCATGAAATGATTTTGTCAGCATCAGTTTTTCCATTAGTTACACATATCTACACATTATCATTTCAAGTTCAACTGACAGTTATGCAAAAACCTGATAATGTGTTTAAATGATAATGTGTACCTCACGTTATATAGCTTTCTGCATCGTAAAAATTGATATATGAGAATGAGATGTAAAGACAGTTTTTTGCATAACTGTCGGTTGAAATGATAATGTGTAGATATGTGTGACTGATGGAAAAACTGATGCTGACAAAATCATTTCATGGTTGTTCAGTTTTTTTTATCAGTCGCCGACTGTTAGTTTAAATGATAATGTGTAACTCACTTAAGTTATACTATTTTTATTTTTGGAAGTCAGTATTGTGCTTATGGAGGCAGTACCCGATGAGTTTGTTGCCCTTGGTAATATTCAATTTAAAAGATTTCTCTCCATTGAAATTGAGATATGATCACCCCACACACGAGACAGATTTATACAAACGGAATGTATAAGAGTATAGACAAGTATGCCTATCTTGCCTGTACTGGACTTCCAAAAATAAAAATAGTATAGATATTTATTAAATTATAAAAATAAGCTCATTTCATTATGCGAAGGAATAGTATAGAAGAATTGAACTATGTACGTATATATTGAAGAGTTCTGATTTCTCTTCTAAATCAGTTGTTTTAAAAAATTGTGTCCACTTCTCATGTGATAGTTTATTATTAAATTCTTCTTTACAAATGTGTTCTTTCAAAAAATTACTCAAGCATTTGTACTGATCAATACATTTTGAATCATCGATAATTACGTTTTTCTTCTGTAGAAATTCTACACATATTTCGATTTCGGAACATTCCGGAATCCGATTTAATTCTAACTAGTAAAAAATTTGAAAAGCGAAAATTGTTCACACCACTAATCTTAATATTCTATTGCATTGCTCTATATGTTTTAATTAAAATTTGTTTAAAGTGATTGATTTCATCTTCATTTTGGCAATTAAGATTTTCGTTTATAATTTTTTTTTTACAGTTAGAGGTATAAATTGGTTTTTTAATCGACCATGTGTAAACATACACGTACTAATTTAAGATATTCATAATTTTAATCAAGGAATTTCCCTCTTTTTCCATTTTTTGAATGTTTAAGTGAAAAATGTTTGCAAAGAATGTAAGAAGAATAAATAAGCTAGGCTTCACTTAATGGGTTTTGAAGAAAAAATAGTACAGATTTTAAGAAATAGTATGTCTTTTCAAAAAGAGAGAGTACAAAAGAGGAGGTCTTAAAAAGAGTACTTGTACTTTTAAAAGAGTACGGTTGGTCACCCTACTTAGTCGTACCACCATCAGGTGTATTTTCAGGAGTTGTTAAAACCGGTTATAAACTCGTTTGCGAGGGTGGCATTAGTCCTAGTCTATTTTCAGTCATAAATGTGTTTCTGTTCTGATTATCATCACCGGCAGTGTTACCCTTTAGTTTAAATTAGCTATGTAAAATCGGATGAATTTTTTAATGAGTGTTACCGGCTTTACCTTTGTAATAAAATTTTATAAAATTTCATACTTTGTAAAAATTGCTTTTTAAAAAGGAAAAATATAATATAATGGCCCTTATTGTGATTTTCGTCAAATGATCGAACAGCGTTCGATTTCAGATTTTGGTATTATGATTTTCGATTTTTTTCTTTTTGTTCGATTAAATCGAGCAGCTGTTTCGATCACTTTTTTACTGACGAAACGCAATTTGTAATACGAAAAATATGAAAAAAAGATGGATATTTCAAACAAAATGTAACTTTCAATGTTTTAAATGTAATAATAATACTAATTAAATGTGTTTTTATTAATTACTACATACATTAATTATTATTTTAATAGGAAAAATACGGTAATAAGAAGCAATTAGAAGAGCTTGTGAATATCATGAAAATTCTGACATAAATTAATTTTTCTCACAGAAATCCCCAAAATTGTTACAAAACAATAAAATACTTGCTTACTAATAACATTTTTTTAAAGTCGAATTTAACAAATGTCGACTCTAAAAACTGAGTATGCATTGAAGTTCTGTACACGAATACATACTTGTAAAAATAAAATCTTCAACATATTTTGTAAAATAGCATACTCAGTTTTTAAAGTCGACTTTTGTTAAACCCGACTTTAAAAAAATGTTATTAGTAACTTAAAACAATTTATTCAAATATGTATCTTCAAATTTTAACAGCTGAAAAATTGTTCAAAGGAAATATACACAATAATTCACGATAATGACGCTTGTAACCAATGTGTATGATGCAACGCGTTTTGGTTCGTTCGATTGAGTTACACAATACCGAAATTAAATTCAATCGAATCGAAGAAGATTCTTCGATCAACCTACGAATAGAAAATCACAATAAGCTCCAATATGTATTTTTTTTTTTTAATTCAATTATTATTAAAAATTATAAATTAAATTATTTGGAAATTTGAAATTTTTTAAACTAATAAAATTTTAAAACCCAAATAGATTTGTAAAGTAGATAAAAATGAAAAAAAAGAGTTCACACTCGTATATTGAAAATAGAAGGGTTTTGTGAAACGGAAAGATTTTTTTTGGGTAAAAGTCTGTTTCCTCACCATTGTTCATAGAACATAAACTTCTTCAAAAATTATAAAACCTTTACTTTACGCTTTAAAAAATGTGAAAAAAAACTAACGGTTCTGTAACAGAAATGCATGTATACACTGTGCCTTATTAAACAGGCTGGTAGGACTTGAAGGGAAATTTTAAAAATTCTGCATTTTTATGTTAAAGGTCGAGTTTCTGAAAAATTTGCCTATTATTAGTTTTATTTATTTTATTATTATTCATTGTATGTGTGTAAAAACAAAAACACTTTTTTCTATAAAGTAAATATTTATTACAAAATGTACCTATTTCTTTTGCAAAGGAATATGTGTATACTTATGTATAAATTTATGATAATATGTAAAAACATAATTTGTTGTAATTACATGTTCCATCATATCACATGTATCAGTGGCGGCTCGTGAAGAAATCACTTGGTGGGGCCAGGGCCGGCCCTAGCAGTTTTGGCGCCCTGTTCAAATTATATAAATGGCGCCCTTACACTGCCGTATTTCAGTTTTTCCGTATATTCGTATGTATATTCATTTTCAGTCAATTCCACACCACCCAAGAGGTTGACTTCGGAACATATAACTAAAAACAAAATGGAATTAAAGTCACAGTGTTCCTTATAATCCCATTTTATTGAAAAATGTGTCCAATAAGGCGCGTTTTTTTTAATGGGTTTCTCCAGTAGGCCTAATCCTCAATTTAAATTTTCCCTGTTCCCTTATATAAAATTTACCTTCCTACCCTTTGTTTTTGCAAAGTTATGGATTAAATCTTCATAATCCAAACTCTCTACTATTTCTTTCTCTATCAACAATGTTGCTAAACCTACTAACCTATTTTGTGTCATTGTCGACCTTAAATAATGTTTAATGATTTTTAATTTAGAAAAGGTTCGCTCTCCCGAAGCTACAGTCATTGGCAGTGTATTTAAAATTTTTAATGCAACTACTACATTTGGATAAATTGTATCCAAATATTTCTCAAAAATGAAATTAAGGACATTTAGGAGGGACATTCCCTCATTAATAAGGGGAGAAAGTGTTATCAATTCCTGATGAAGCTCCTCTGCATTCAAATCTTTGCTGTTATTAAAAGACAAAGATATTTCTAAACTTTTGCAAAGTTTCCCGAGATTAGGTAAGGAAGATGCTGTATGTATATTATACAAAAACGAAAATAATTCACTATGACCCTGTAGTTCCACGAATCGGTCGTTAATTTAAAATATTACCTGATCTAAAATTTTAAAATAAAAATTAACTTTAAAGGCCTGCTTGGGAACTATAATAGGTTCATCTGAACAATTTTCGCCTGCCATCATTTTCCGTTTCTCGATCGCAATGTTGAAACTGAAAAACAACATGGTACATCTATTTCCCTGGCTACCGTTTCAGCTTTTTTCATATATTCGTCAAATTTTTCATCAGATCTCAGAAGGACGAGGAATTTTTTCGCATTTCCTAAAATTTTTATAGCTGTGGGCATATCAATATTTTTGTTTTGCAAGTACTTACTAGCAACATTTATACTCTCTAAAATGTCATACCAAACTAGTAAGCAACAAATAAATTTAAATTCTAAAATCTTATTTCCCAAAGATTCAGCTGTATTTCTAACAACATTATCATCTGTTCCAGAAATTATTTCAATTAATGCCTCATACAGGACACACTAAAATGAATACATTCTTTAGTAAAAAAAACACTTGTTATTTATAATTACAATTTTTCTAATTAGCATAAATAAGCGAGGTTGAATTATACATATATTTTAAAAGTTTTCCAGATCATAAATGTATTATTAAATATAATTAAGTACATATATACATACATATGAAAAAAGAATTTTTTTTTAACAGATAATATCATCATTTCTAATAAAAATGTATCACAACATTTAATATCATAGAGAAAAAAGCAAGGAATTTAGGAATATCCTAAAATAAAACAACAAGTGTATTACTACAAGTTGCAAGAGTAAAATTTATATGGCTATGAATACATACATATATTTGTTTAATTCATAATTTAATTATTTGAATTATATGTCTTAAAAATATAATACATAATTTTGTAATAAAATTAAAATGCTATAGTTGTTAAATTCATAATTTATATGCATACATAATATTGTAAAAAAGATAGCGTAAGCAGTTTACACTTGTTCATTAACCTAATGTAATGTAACTATAATAGATACATGACCTATATATGAATACACAATGGTAATAAACTTTGTTATGAAATTGAATTCTTTATGTTATATATCTTATTTAATTTTTATATTAAATAAGAATCAAAATTGACCATTTAAATATTATTTAAACATATGACAATAATAATAATAATGAAATGAATATTTTTTATATGAATTATGTATGTTTATAAATTATGTATTGATTTGTTAATTGTATAGATCTAAATATTATTTATTGCCAAATAAGCAATTTTCTATGTATAAATACCAGAAATTTATTCAATAAAATTTAGAATTAATCAGTAATTCAAGCCTTAATTTTCTCTTGGTGAGGCTGCCAAGAGGCTGATTAATTGAGTATAAAGGTAGTGATCCAGAGTACCTAAAGTCTGACTTGCTTACTGTTCACAGGTTTTGTACTTGGGAACATAGTAACAAAGTATACAGGTTTTGTACTTGTGTACAACAAATTCCCTTTCCAGTGCATAAGTATTGTACTTATACACATCGTCGTTGCAATAGGTTTTTATTGATACACAACAAACCCTTTTACCGTGCATAAGTATTGTACTTATACACATCTTCGTTGCTGTAGGTTTGTACTGGTGTATACCAGCCCCTTTCCTTTCCTGTGCATAAGTATTGTACTTATACACATCGTCTTTATAACTAATCAGGCAAGTAAAAGAACTTGCCTCAACAATTGGTGACCCCGACCTGATCCACACAATTCAACATGTAGGAAATAATTAAAAAACAATTAGAAATTGAAAAGGACATGGATAAGATGTTCACCAATTTCAAGAAGGATTCAAAAGATCGTAAAACTGTGGCATATTTGGAAAAACGATTACATACATTGGAAACAAATTGGACTGCATTTAACGCTAATCATCAAAATTTGATAACATTTGAAGATAGTAATACAGATAACCCATATTTTAAAACAAATTATGCAGATAAGGTTCAAAAATTGTACGAATTATTTAAAACAACGGTGGTTACGCTCAAGGAAAAGTTGTTACCATCAGGTTCTAAGAATGACGAAGTTCAAGATGGAATTGAAAATTTTGAATTAAATTATGAGAGTGTAACTGAAGACGAAAGCTCTGAAAACATTCATAAGGTGGCCGATGAAGAATTATTGAAAATTATTAGACGCCAAAAGTCTTTAATGACCACCATTACATCTGTGTTGGAAGACATAAACAGTAAACAAATAGAATCGTTATCGGTCTTATACTGTGAATATAAAATAGACATGCTTCGAAAATACCAAATAGAATTGTTTAATAATAATCAACAGATTTGGGAAGCCAGTATTAACGCCGAATCACTTGATTATAAGGCTGATTATTACATTAAAATGGAAAACTGGATTCAAGATACAATGATATTTCTTCAAGAAAGGATTTTTTCTCTTAATCATAATTCTGAAGCATGTACACATCCTCAGTCTTCAGTCAATACCAATCAAATCAAATTACCTAAAATTTCATTGCCCACATTTGATGGAACCTATCTAAAATGGACTCAGTTTCGTGATTTATACGTACAATTAATTCATAATCAGCCAATATCTGCAGCTCAAAAGATGTTTTATCTTGTAAGTAATCTTACAGGAGAAGCACGAGCTTTAATACAGCAATTACCAGCAACCGCTGAAAACTATGAAGGAGCTTGGAATATTCTATGCAATCGATGGGTCTAGGAAAATTCATCGCCAGCAATTCTTCGCCAGCAATTCACCGCCAGCAATTCTTCGCCAGCAATTCATCGCCTCAACAATTCATCGCCACAGCAATTCACCGCCAGTAATTCTTTGCCAGCAACTCGGCGGTGAATTGCTGTAGCGATGAATTGTTGAGGCGATGAATTGCTGGCGAAGAATTGCTGGCGGTGAATTGCTGGCGAAGAATTGCTGGCGATGAATTTTCCGGATCCCGCAATCGATATGACAACAAGCGACTTTTGGTAAACTCACTCTTGAACAAATTGTTATCACAACCAAATATACAAGTGGAAAAGGCTGCAAGCATCAAATCGTTACATGACACTACCAAAGAGTGTTTATTGGGACTTAAAAACATAGGAATCGATATCAACACATGGGATCCAATTTTAGTGCATTTGTTGATTAAAAAATTGGATAAAAATACACACACATTGTACGAACAATCGTTGTCATCACCACGTGAGCTACATTCATTACAGGAATTATTAGAATTTTTGGAAAAAAGATTTCAATCACTTGAAACCATAGGAGCAAAACCAATGGAAAGAGAGAAGGCTGCGACCAGAAATAATCACTCAACTTCGTTAATAGCCGCCAAAGGCAATAAAAATTCATACATATTATGTCAACAACATCATCCGTTGTATACATGCAAATTATTTTTGTCAAAATCTCTTTCATCTCGATATTAGTTGTTAAAAACGCACAATTTGTGTCTCAATTGTATGAAAAAAGGGCATATAGCGGATGAATGCAAATTGCGCTCATGCACAAAGTGTACGAAGAAACATAATACTTTAGTACACTTCGAAGAAAATAATACATCAAAATTAGAACCTCAAAAGCAAAAACAACACATTCCTGCGTCATTATCAATCCAACAACCAAAATCACAAAACAGCTATGTACTACTAGGTACAGTGAAACTAAAAATTATGCGTCAGGATGGCACTGAATTAGAATGTAGAGCAATATTGGATAGTGGTTCTCAGGTAAATCTGATTACAAAAAAACTAGCTCAAAAATTAAACATAAAAATAGCTAAAGAAGCTCTAAGCATTAAGGGCATTGGACAGGGACAGCAAAATACACACCAGCGTGTAAACATTCATATTTCATCCAGAATAACTGCATTTTCAACAAATTTAGAGGCATATGTTTTGCCAAAATTGACAGATTATCAACCTACCAGAAGATTGGATATTTCTACATGGGCCATACCAAATAATATTTCGTTAGCTGATCCAACGTTCAATAGTCCTCAACCTATCGATTTACTGATTGGAGCTGGAAAGTATTATGAACTTATATCGATTGGTCAAATAAAATTGGGAACCGAACTTCCAACATTACAAAATACGGTCTTTGGATGGATTGTCAGTGGCAAAATTGGAAATCTAAAACCAACTGAACTACATTGTGGAATATGCACCTTGGATGACAAGAGCCTTGATGAAAAATTGGAAAGATTTTGGAAACTAGAAGAAACAGAAAATATAGCCACACAATTAACTATGGCAGAGAGCAAATGCGAAAATCATTTCAATCAAACAGTAAAAATGGATCCAACTGGACGTTTTGTGGTGAAACTTCCATTCATAAAAGATCCATGTGAATTAGGTGAATCTAAAGACATTGCATTAGCACGATTTCATAGTATAGAAAGAAAATTGAAGGCAAACCCAGAATTGAAGAAACAATATGTAGACTTCATGAATGAATATATCAGTTTAGGCCATATGGAGGAAGTTAATACAGCCAGCATAACGCCACCATACTACTTCCTACCACACCACTATGTACTTAAACCAGATAGTACTACCACCAAATTGAGAGTAGTATTCGATGGCTCTGCAAAAACATCAACAAATGTTTCATTGAATGAAATTCTACATAATGGACCTAAACTGTAAGAGGACCTATTTTCCATATTATTACGTTTCAGAATGCCTCGATACGTCTTTACTGCTGATATTGAAAAAATGTATCGGCAAGTGCTGGTACATCCTGAAGATAGGCGATTCCAATTAATTTGGTGGCGACAAGATGAAACTACACCATTAAAATATTATAGCCTTAACACTGTAACGTACGGCCTCACAGCAGCCCCATATCTGGCGATTAAATGCCTTCAACGTCTATCACAGCAGAATGCAGGAAGATATCCACTTGGATCAGAATGCATCAAACGAGATTTTTATGTAGATGATTTAATGTCTGGATCCAATAGTCTTCAAGAGGCTCAAATGATGCAAGATCAGATCAACTTTATATTGAAATCAGCTGGATTCAAATTACGAAAATGGTGTGCCAATCACAGCGCCCTGCTAAAAGACATTGAAAAGGATGATAGAGCACCACAGCTCGAAATCAACGATGAAGACTGCAGCATAAAAACATTAGGACTAATTTGGCATCCAAAAACTGATGACTTTGAAATTACCACAGTCCAAAATAAAAACGATAACAAAATCACAAAAAGGAAATTACTGGCAGAAATTGCTCAATTATTCGATCCATTAGGACTGATAAGTCCTGTAGTTATAACGGCTAAAATACTTTTCCAACAACTTTGGACATTGAAACTGGACTGGGATGCAGCAATTCCTATGGCAATACACACACAATGGTTAAAATTCAGAGCTGGACTCAACATGCTGAACAAGGTCAAAATGCCTAGACATGTCATAGGTAACTCAAATGCATTCAGTATACAACTTCACGCCTTTTGCGATGTATCAGAGAAAGCATATGGTGCAGCAATATATGTTCGCTCAGAACATCAAGATGGAGTTATCCGCGTGAGGTTATTATGTGCAAAATCAAGAGTCGCCCCCATCAAGGCAGTAACACTTCCAAGATTGGAATTATGCGGAGCCAAGTTAGCAGCACAATTACTTCATCGGGTAAAAGGTGATTTGAAATGGGAAGGAAGGTGTTTTCTATGGACGGACTCATCAATTGTACTAGGATGGTTAAATTCACCTCCTATAAATTATCATTCATTTGTAGCAAATAGAATTGCATCTATACACGAAGTAACCTCCATCAGTCAATGGCGACACGTGACCTCTAAAGAAAATCCTGCTGATCTGATATCAAGAGGAGTACAACCAGAAAAATTTATGGAACACAGTCTATAGTTTTATGGACCCATATTTCTAAGCGGTCCAGAAAAGGCATGGCCTTCAATGCCAGAACAACTCGAGGCAACCTTAGAAAGAAAAAGGTAAAATTGGCCTTAAATATCACCACTACTGCAACACAGCTACTAGATTGCATTGATCATCGTAATTCGTGGATGCATTTACAACGAGTCTTGGCTTACATTCTACGTTTTGTACAAAACTCGAGACCACACGTTTATAAAATCAACAAGGATGCATTAACAGTGCAAGAATTAAACCAAGCCGTACTGTTTATAATCAAGGAAGTTCAGCAATCTGGATTCGCCGAAGAATTAGCAGACTTGAAGAAAAGCGGTCATGTGAGTACAAACAGTTCATTAGCAACGCTCCATCCATTCCTCGATGAAAATGGAATAATAAGAGTAGGTGGTAGATTGGCAGAAGCTACAGAGATATCCTACGATGCAAAACACCCAATGCTGATACCTTACGCACATTCTATTACAAAACTCATTTTCACCAATGAGCACATACAAAATGCTCACATAGGACCACAATCACTACTGGCTACAGTTCGACAAAAATTTTGGGCAATCAAAGGAAAAACCATTGCCAGAAATGTCGTGCAGAACTGCGTTCGATGCACAAAATTAAAACCAAAATTCTTTTCACAACTTATGGGCAATCTTCCACTCAATAGAATTCAACCAGCTCGCCCATTTATTAACTCTGGTGTGGACTTCTGTGGGCCTTTTCTAACACACTTCAAGATTCGAGGTAAGAAACCTTTAAAATCATATGTTGCAATCTTTTGCAGTTTTGCAACAAAAGCAGTTCACATCGAAGTCGTCAGTGATCTCACCATCGAGGCGTTCGTAGGAGCTCTTAAGCGATTCATTGGAAGGAGAGGTCACTGCAGAAACATTTACTGCGACAATGCTACAAACTTCGTAGGAGCCAAAAATCAACTGCAAGAACTGCAAAACTCAATACATTCTGCAAAAGCTAATCAGCGTATCACTTCCTTCTGCACATCGAAGAATATAGACTTTCACTTCATACCACCCAGAGCACCACATTTTGGAGGCCTTTGGGAAGCAGCTGTTAAATCTGCTAAACATCTATTTAAAAGAAGCGTTGCTGCTGCATCCCTAACGTACGAAGAACTAACTACCATCATGGTTGAAATAGAAGCAATCTTAAATTCTCGTCCGCTAACTCCATTATCAGCAGATCCAAGCGACCTAACTGCATTGACTCCAGGCCACTTTCTAATTGGTGAACCAATGACTTCAGTTCTAGATCCACATGCCCAACCAGCAAAGGGAAGTCTTATTCACAGATGGAAGGTTGTTACACAATTGAAAACAGAATTTTGGAACCGCTGGACCAAGGAGTATCTTAGTGAGCTTCAACATAGATATAAGTGGACAAAATCCAATGACAATATTCAACCTGGATTGATGGTAGTATTAAAAGAAGACAACACACTTTCATGGCCTCTAGGTAGAATAACACAAATTATAAGGGGAAAGGATGGTTATGCCCGAGTAGCAGATGTAAAAACAACATCTGGGGTACTCAGGAGACCTATTCACAAGCTCGCTCCTTTGCCAATCGAAACCACACAAGAGGAATCCAACCATAGTTTAAACAACCAACAAATGAAGCCACAATCATCTGAAATAGACGATGACCGAACTGAAGAGCCAACTAGACCAAAACGACGTCGATATATGCCTTCACAAATTAATCTCTTCATCGTTACATGTCTGATACTGCCAGTAATAGCATTGGGACAAGTGACTACAACTTTCAAACCGTTCAAAAACCAACCAGGATTATACTTTGAAGGAATAGGTTCAACAGTATTCACATCTAATGAATGGAACATTGTAGTATATTTTAACATGAAACCTTACTGGAAGGAATTAGAATTTATACAGTATGGTGTTGATAACTTATATCTATTATGTGAAAGAATTCCAAACAAACAACCCTGTGAGACAACGATAAATCAATTTTCGAAGGTACTGAGTGAAATTAGAAATGCCAACGAGCTACTCCTGTCACCAACGTATAAGCGTCTGCGGCGATCACCATTTGACATCATCGGCAATATAGCAAACTCATTGTTTGGAATATTGGATTCCGAATATGCATCCCAGATGTCCGAAGTAATTAATAATGTCGAGGACAATCAAAAGCGTCTTCTAGAACTGTTAAAAAATCAAACGACGATCGTAGATTCAACTGCAAATATCTTGGGTAATTCAATAAATGATATCCAACAACAACTAGCTGACCTTGATCATTACATAAATAACACAAACACCGTTCTACATGAATTAGAATCAGAATTGAAGGACCAACGAATTCTGGAATCATTCAATGAATTATCCATTAGATTACTTCTCACCATCATGAATTTTCAAAAAACGCAGGCAGCAGTTTTAGATGTAATTATAAATGCTCACCATGGAAAAGTGAACCCAATTCTACTCACACCAAATCAACTACGAGACCAGCTACAACAAATTAAAGAAATCGTTCCACCAAATCTTCAGGTACCAGTAGCCACCAGTCATTTGATAGAACTGTACAACCTAATGACAATTGAGAGTAGAATCAATAACGACGAAATCATTTTTCGAGTACGACTACCACTAATAACACCAGAAGTGTTTGAAATGTTTAACGTGGTTGGAGTGCCATTTAAACTAAACGATTCATACTTTGTCATTGAACCATCAACGAGTTTTCTCATTGTCAACTTCCATAGAGACGTCTACTACCCACTCTCCAGAGATGAATTGTCCCAGTGTTCAATGATCGGCCAATCTACTTATCTTTGCAAACAACACCACCCATTATATAGGAAAGGAGCGCCACAAGCAGCATGCGAATTGAGCCTTTTGACCCAATCACTAGAAACATCAGCTTGCAAAACTATTAGCATCAGTAGCCCACCACGATGGATTCAACTAATCACTCCAAACCAATGGATTTACATTACAACATCAGAAGGATTCATCAACATCGCTTGCAGCAAAACCATCAACAGAATGCACCTGAATGGTTCTGGAACCCTGATCATATCACCAGGATGCACTGTAACGGATACACTAACAACTATCCAAGCTCGCAATATATATTCCACGTCACTGTCATCTTCAATTATTCCTTCTGGAAATATTACAGAATTGTTGCTTTCTGTGAAATTTAGTCCAGCAACCAGTTCACCAATTCACGCTCACATAAACATTACTAAAGATATTGCTCAGCTAAAAAAAGGTTTACATGACCCTTTGTTTTTGCAAAGTTATGGATTAAATCTTCATAATCCAAACTCTCTACTATTTCTTTCTCTATCAACAATGTTGCTAAACCTACTAACCTATTTTGTGTCATTGTCGACCTTAAATAATGTTTAATGATTTTTAATTTAGAAAAGGTTCGCTCTCCCGAAGCTACAGTCATTGGCAGTTTATTTAAAATTTTTAATGCAACTACTACATTTGGATAAATTGTATCCAAATATTTCTCAAAAATGAAATTAAGGACATTTAGGAGGGACATTCCCTCATTAATAAGGGGAGAAAGTGTTATCAATTCCTGATGAAGCTCCTCTGCATTCAAATCTTTGCTGTTATTAAAAGACAAAGATATTTCTAAACTTTTGCAAAGTTTCCCGAGATTAGGTAAGGAAGATGCTGTATGTATATTATACAAAAACGAAAATAATTCACTATGACCCTGTAGTTCCACGAATCGGTCGTTAATTTAAAATATTACCTGATCTAAAATTTTAAAATAAAAATTAACTTTAAAGGCCTGCTTGGGAACTATAATAGGTTCATCTGAACAATTTTCGCCTGCCATCATTTTCCGTTTCTCGATCGCAATGTTGAAACTGAAAAACAACATGGTACATCTATTTCCCTGGCTACCGTTTCAGCTTTTTTCATATATTCGTCAAATTTTTCATCAGATCTCAGAAGGACGAGGAATTTTTTCGCATTTCCTAAAATTTTTATAGCTGTGGGCATATCAATATTTTTGTTTTGCAAGTACTTACTAGCAACATTTATACTCTCTAAAATGTCATACCAAACTAGTAAGCAACAAATAAATTTAAATTCTAAAATCTTATTTCCCAAAGATTCAGCTGTATTTCTAACAACATTATCATCTGTTCCAGAAATTATTTCAATTAATGCCTCATACAGGACACACTAAAATGAATACATTCTTTAGTAAAAAAAACACTTGTTATTTATAATTACAATTTTTCTAATTAGCATAAATAAGCGAGGTTGAATTATACATATATTTTAAAAGTTTTCCAGATCATAAATGTATTATTAAATATAATTAAGTACATATATACATACATATGAAAAAAGAAATTTTTTTTAACAGATAATATCATCATTTCTAATAAAAATGTATCACAACATTTAATATCATAGAGAAAAAAGCAGGGAATTTAGGAATATCCTAAAATAAAACAACAAGTGTATTACTACAAGTTGCAAGAGTAAAAGTTCAACAACTGCCCCATAAAAGAGTAAAATTTCATATATTTTGTGTATGAATCATTCTCTCTCTTTATTCATTTTGTACTGAAGAAATTTATGTTCGAAGGGCAGTTTCAATTCTGTCCCTAAAGTGAGAAAATGTTTTGTCTTATACCAAAAACCATATAACTACAAAGATAAACAATTGCCATATATCCTTATGTCACCATTAATTTTTACTTCTACACCTGATATCAGGTGGGTACATGTTTACAGAATGTTATCAACATTTTATGCTTATGCAACAATTTTGAAATCCAGTACAAACCAGTATACAGTAAAAAAAGTCGTTCATGTTTCTAAACATTATATGTACCCAATAAAGTGTCTGTTTACCAAATATAAATCATGGTTGCATTGTTGCTACGGCAACATAAATTACGATTTATACTTTTGAATTTATTTTCATATTGAATAAATAATTATTTAAATAAAAAATAATTTTTAATACTAAAATATTATGTATGCATATAAATTATGAATTTAACAACTATAGCATTTTAATTTTATTACAAAATTATGTATTATATTTTTAAGACATATAATTCAAATAATTAAATTATGAATTAAACAAATATATGTATGTATTCATAGTTGTTGAACTGCCCCATAGAGTATCAGTATGATCTTATTGATTATACAAAAAAAATTTAAACGTAAAACCTATCAATACCTATAGCTATAGTCTATACAAAGAGAATTTGAAATTTGTTTAACCATGTATATTGTAGGTACAAGGTACATATAAATTGTTATATATTTATTGTATATAGTATATATTATATTATCACTTCTCTTTCCATATTGCATGTAATGTACATTGAAAAATAATTTACACCAAATTATTTTCGATTTTTTTCAAATTTTTTTTACAATTAATTTTAAATTTATTATAATGAAATTATGCAATTTAGGCTGAAATTCTTGGTGGGGCAGTGCCCCATTAGCCCTCAAGGACGAGCCGCGTCTGACATGTATACATGTATAAATGCAGTAAATTATGTTTTATTTGCAAAAATTTTTTTGGATTCTCTATAACGAAGCGCCCTGTACAATATTGTACATATTTTTCAATTTATAAACTATTATTCTTACAATATAATATAAAAATAAATATTATGATACTTTGTTTTTTAATTCATAATATGTATAGAAAATTTAATTTTTTATTTTTAAGAACACAGTAACACTAATTTGCGATTATTTATTATTCATTCTACTTTTTATACACACATCTCGATTATTCTTCTTCTTTATTCATTTTGTTAATTTTTCTTCATTCAGAATATAGGGAAAAATACCCAGTAACGAGCACTCTGCCAGTCGCTGCTGCTCCTTACGAATTTTGAGTTGTTTTCTTAATTCAATAATTTTATTGAAATAAAAACATATTTTTTGCGTTAAATTGCAAAGTTAGACCCTTCAGAAAATTTATTTTACTCTTGGTTGGAATTATTTTATTAAATACTTTAACCGTGGTATAAAGAAAAGGTTAAAAATTTTCCTTAATAGGGCTCGTTACTGGGTATTTCACCCTATATATGTTTATGCTTGAATTGAAATACAAGAGTGAAAAATAATCAGTCGCCGTCAGTGCTGTCGTTCCAATAATTCTTAGAGTAGTACAATTTACAAATGAGTTCGAAAGAGAAGTATTTTGTAGAAAAAAGTAGTATCAGGGTAACCATTCACAGAAAGTATTATAAGCCAAATTTTACAATAGGACCCAAATCTTTTCATATCAGGGGTTGATAAATAAAATGTGTAGGTACGTATTTCAAATAAATTTTTATAATTTTTATAATAAATAATGGCATGATACTACTTTTTTTTGTTCCAATTATTTATTTAAAACAGAAATAAAAAATTATCAAAAAACAACAAAAGAAAACTAAATTCAAATATAAAATATTGTACGTGCTTCTTCAAAAATAAATCGCTGTTCTGGTGATGCTAATGTTCTTCTGTTCATGATGCAAAAACATTACTTGTTGCTATGACAACGCAAAGTTTTTAGTTGGCGATGCAATGCTATTACATGACAGCTGAATATTACAAGGAATTTCGAATACTTGATTTGATGCTATGTTTTTTTGAATATGTGACAACGCATCGTAAAAGTTTTGTTGCATTTCTGAATTTGTGACAAGCATATATTAGGAATTTTGTAAAAATTAAGAAACGAAGTACAAAACTGTGATTTTTTGAATAATTTATCAACTTTTTTATAACATTTTAAAGAAATTAAAAATTTGAAAAAAATAGTAGTATAAAATTGAAAGGAGTAGTATAGTAGTATGACAACTCAAAAAGTAGTAAAAAACTACTATATAGTAGTACAAACGACAGCACTGGTCGCCATACACTGTGTTCTGGCGAGAACAAAGGGATGGCTCTTATTGTTTTTTTCTATTATCCACCGTCTCATTATACTCGTACATATAAGAGATTGGCGTATGAGTAGTTTGAAATACTCCTATGAAATGTAACGACACTGAATAAAAATGAACTCTTCTATAAGACATGTAGTGAAGAAATTGGCCAGAACCAGACTAGTCTTCTTTCAGCTTGAACAACATTTTATCAGAAAGTGGGGAGAAAAAATCGGTTGTTGAAGCTGAAAGAAGACTAGTCTGGTTCTGGTCATTTAGAGAATAGAGTATAGTAGTATTATACATTATACATATGTCATTCTACCATGCATGAAATTAAAACCGTGTCATACAGCTATTGATGGGTTTTACAAAGTTCTTCTCCACGACCAAGTTCTTAGTTCAGTAGCCAGGAAAGTAGTGCGGTTTCCTCATCTTTCTTCACTTTTACAACCAAACTGATTTTTATTTAACGAGGTGAAGATACTAACACATATACGCAAAAACAAGTTTTTGAAGAATTTAAAATTCAAATATGTATATGTATTTTAAAATATATTAAAAACTAGCACTATAGTATTTTTATTTATGGAAGTCAGTACAGGCAAGATAGGCATACTTTTCTATACTCTTTTACATTTCGTTTGTATAAATCTGTCTCGTGTGTGGGGTGATCAGATCTCAATTTCAATCGAGGGAAATCTTTTAAATTAAATATTACCAAGGCAAAAAACTCATCGGGTACTGCCTCCATAGGCACAATACTGACTTCCATAAATAAAAATACTATAGATGTTTTATAATGTAAAAAAAATAGTACAACATGCCTATTGATTATTCTGATCTCCTGATCCATTGGGAATTCAATTTTCATATTTGCCAATGAAGATGAACAAACCACAAAAAATTTTCTGGATATAGAAATTTAAAAAAATACAAAAATATATTTTTAAAATTTGAAAAAAGAAAAAAAAATTTCGGAAGGGATACATATTTGCTTTCTCAAACAGCAAAATATATACACACGTATGTACATACATATTCAGTAAAGGAGTGGGTATAATTTTTTGTTCGAATCGAGAAAATAAATGTACAAGTTGAATATTTTTTTTCTTTATATCTTTATGAGTATAAATAATTTTTATACAAAGTCGTATTTGATTTGGTATATCTTCCATAAAAATAAATTATATCGGCTTCAAAATTTTTCTAATAATAGCTTAGACCGTTCTCCACAAATTCACAATTCAAAAAAAAAAAAATATCATTCAAAGTTAACGGTACAAAAACAAAAGTTCAATGTGCAAAATTATTTGTGCAATGATTTTGTGGTGCAAAATTATTTGTGCAGTATAAAGAAGTGTAAATACAGGATGTTCCGTTTCGTTTGCTTAGAATTGATACTTGTGATAGGTCTCTTCGAGACAAGCAAAAAATCTTATCGGAGGGAGAGGCGTGAAATCCAAACGGTTTGGCCGCTAGAGGGCGTTGAAGTTTTTTTTGCTCTTATTTCACGATGTACTCTATAACTTTTTACAGGGGCACTCAAGGGTCAGTTTGTGTTAAAAAAATGTAGAGAACCCTTTGCCCTTTTCAACGATACCTTACTTGTTCCTCTATTCTTAACTGTTAAAAAGTAAGACTCGTTTAAAATCAAAATTTTCTGATTTTTTTTCAAATTTGTGTGTTTAAACCTGTCTTTCTTAAAAAGGGCTAAATTAACCCTCATTTTCTATTGCAGATAAAGAAAGCTCAATAGATTCTACATCGATTTGGTATCTTCATTTTTTCAAAAATGTATAATTTTCATAATTTTAGTCATAGTTTTTGAGATACTTGCACAAACTAATGCGTACTTTATTGTTAAAATTTTTTTTTTGCTATATTTATTTTAACTATAATTATTTTCTTCGAAAAATATGAACCGTTATTTCTAAAAATAGTTTGAACACCTGCACAAATAAATTTTCAACACAAAATCATTGCACAATAGTTTTTCATCTGACATTTTGTTAATGTTTACCTTAAGAGCCAAATTTAGTGAAATGGCCTGCAAAGTGACCGCCTACAGCCTACATTTCTCAACCGATTTTCATGAAATTTCGAATATAGATAGGTTTAAGCAGAGTTGTATAAGTAGAAGATGCCCAACGTCCATATATCCTCATGACACTCAAAATTTTTGATCTGGGGCGTGATATCACACCCCACAACATGTTGCTTATACATTTGTTTCTAATAGTCATGTTTATAATGACATTCAGTAGCAATTATGAACAATTTTACTCATCGTATCAACATTTTAATCACGAACAAAAGGCAGTAGAATCGAGAAAGTTTAGAACAGACGCACAAGTAGAGTGCGGTAAAGTAGGAATAAATTCTTTACAGAAATGTTGCTTAGTTTGAATTTTTTTACTATACCTATATTAAAATTAAAAACAACAATAGTAACCAAAACCCTCTATATCACAAGCCGAGTTATGGCTTTCTGCACTAACACAATCAAACACGATAAAAGTGTTGAAACGTCAAAACATTCAATGCTGGTAGTACAAATAGTGATGTAAAGAAAATGTGTTTTAGTTAAATATTTTTGGCTTTTTAAATAAAATATGGTTAATAAAAGTTTTGAAATATAATAAATTAACAGTGTTATAATTTTTAAAGTGCACAATAGTCAAAAAGTTAA
Source organism: Bombylius major (assembly GCA_932526495.1). Lineage (NCBI taxonomy): Eukaryota > Metazoa > Arthropoda > Insecta > Diptera > Bombyliidae > Bombylius > Bombylius major. Next base: position 24,305,597 of record OW052044.1, on the reverse strand, counting down.
ATAAAAAGGTGAAAAATATTGTGCCTTCTTACCTACTTTTAAGAGAAAAAATTAAAGTATGGTGAGGTTATATGTATTATTTATATGTAATAAAGTGAATAAATTGATTTGATTTAATAAAATTTAATTTATAATAATTCTGATACATATATGTATTTATATGAATAATTAAAGTTTAAAGAATAATAAATAATATAAACTTTTTTCTTCTATACCTATTTATTGACATGTGACTAATGACTACATTACCTATGGTGAGGTTATATTATAAAAGTGAATAAATTGAAACGAAATGTAAACACAAATATATGAAAAAAATAAATAAAGTGAACGAAATACAGAACAAATTAATTTAATTTAATAAAATTTTATTTATAAGTTTGTATTAATTGTTAAATTATTGAATCAAATCAATTTCTCACATCGTAACAAAGTCTATGAAAAAGTAAATAATTTGGTACATAATCTTTATTGTGTAATGAAGGCAAATAGACACTTAATTTGTGATAACTAATAAATTAAATTCTTTAAATCAAATCAATTTATTCACTTTATTACATATAAATAATATAACCTCACCATAGATAGGTATGTACTATGTAGTCATACTTTAATTTTTTCTCTTACAAGTAGGTAAGAACGCACAACATTTTCCACCTTTTTATTTAATTTTTTTGACTATTGTGCACTTTAAAAATTATAACACTGTTAATTTATTATATTTTAAAACTTTTATAAACAATATTTTATTTAAAAAACCAAAAATATTCAACTAAAACACTATTTCTTTACACTAATATTCCACCACTCTTATTAAGAAACCATAAGAAACTAAAATGTCAAAACAAAACATGGCACTTCTTACTAATCCATACACAACACCAGTAGGAGGCTTTTATTGTAGAGGGTTTTGATAGTAACATTAAATATGAATTGTTGGTATTCTCGCTATATATATAGCTATAGCTACATACATACATAATTTTAACATACACACATTCGAGCCATACTTTGCGTTGTTTTCAAATTATAAGTAAAAATTTTTAAAACCAGATTATTATTATTGACTTGAAGAAATTTGAAATTTTTTTCGTTTTTCTTATTTTTGTTGTTGTTATATTGAAATCCAGTTTTAACCAAATTTTGTCTTTCTTTTTAAACTTGCAGGTATAAATGCATTTTATAATTTTCTATTTTCATTGAAAATTCGCATATAATTTTGAAAAAAAGTTATTTCATATTTTTTGTGGAAAGATATGTAATTCGTCAGTTTTGCACTATTATATTTCGGACTTTTAAACTGATTTTCCAGTCCTTGAGTTCAAAAGCAAGTTATTTTTCTTTCATTGTGAACCCAATTATGCATTTAGCCAATTTTTCCAGTATACAGTATACCTTTGTAAAGATCAGTTTTAAAATATGTACCTATACATACATATGAGAATTTTTAAAATTCTTTTTATCAAAAGTCGTTTTTTTTGCAATAGATATATATGTATTTTAGTGTAAAAATATGACATAGGGAGAATACCCAGTAACGAGCCCCCTTAAGGAAAATTTTTGCCTTTTCCTTATACCACGGATAAAGTATTTAAATAATAATTCCAACCAAGAGCAAAATAAACTTTCTGAAGGGTCTGGATTTGCAATTTAAAAATACCCAAATGGGTTGCAAAATAAACCTAAAATTTAAATTATGTATTTTTATTTAAAAATGTTACATTTATATTGAAATATAGGTAGGTGAGTATTTAATAAGCTTTCTACTTCTGTGAAAGTACATTAATTTTTGTATTTTTACTTGATATATTTTTTTCAACCGACCATGAACAATGCTTCTGTATCAGTACCGTCAGAAGGAATTCTAAAAATTTCTTTCTATGAGTAGCACATGGATTACTTTCGCAAAATCAATCGCTGTGATGTTCACTTTTGTTTGTAAATTCTATGCACTCTTCTGATATAAACTTTTTTATATTTTTAATATGTAATTGAGTTTTAAAAATTTTACTAAAAACCAAACAGTGAGCTTTTGATACTTCAAATAAAATATTTGAAGGTGCATATAAATTTCCAAAGTCGCAATTCCTCAAGTAATTTCTAGAAAAAACCAATAATTCAGATGGTCGAGTTATAACTTCATCTTTTTTTCGAAAAGTATCTTCACAGGTGTCACAAACAGTCTTTGAGATAATTTTTTGAGCAATATACCCAATAAAATACCTCATTGATGACATTTCAATAGATAAATTAATATTATTAAAAGTATCATCTATAAGTGAATTTTGCAATTCATTTTCAATTTCATCGTATGTGCTTTCATCTAGTTCTACTCCAGTATCATTCTGAGCATTGGAATGGCAGAGTTTTTAATTCCAGGTTGTAAATATTTCACATTAAATTATTAAATACTCACCTACCTATATTTCAATATAAATGTAACATTTTTAAATAAAAATACATAATTTAAATTTTAGGTTTATTTTGCAACCCATTTGGGTATTTTTAAATTGCAAATCCAGACCCTTCAGAAAGTTTATTTTGCTCTTGGTTGGAATTATTATTTAAATACTTTATCCGTGGTATAAGGAAAAGGCAAAAATTTTCCTTAAGGGGGCTCGTTACTGGGTATTCTCCATATGTCATATTTTTACACTAAAATACATATGTATATATCTATTGCAAAAAAAACGACTTTTGATAAAAAGAATTTTAAAAATTCTCATATGTATGTATAGGTACATATTTTAAAACTGATCTTTACAAAGGTATACTGTATACTGGAAAAATTGGCTAAATGCATAATTGGGTTCACAATGAAAGAAAAATAACTTGCTTTTGAACTCAAGGACTGGAAAATCAGTTTAAAAGTCCGAAATATAATAGTGCAAAACTGACGAATTACATATCTTTCCACAAAAAATATGAAATAACTTTTTTTCAAAATTATATGCGAATTTTCAATGAAAATAGAAAATTATAAAATGCATTTATACCTGCAAGTTTAAAAAGAAAGACAAAATTTGGTTAAAACTGGATTTCAATATAACAACAACAAAAATAAGAAAAACGAAAAAAATTTCAAATTTCTTCAAGTCAATAATAATAATATGGTTTTAAAAATTTTTACTTATAATTTGAAAACAACGCAAAGTATGGCTCGAATGTGTGTATGTTAAAATTATGTATGTATATAGCTATAGCTATATATATAGCGAGAATACCAACAATTCATATTTAATGTTACTTGTTGTTTTTAATTTTAATATAGGTATAGTAAAAAAATTCAAACTAAGCAACATTTGTGTAAAGAATTTATTCCTACTTTACCGCACTCTACTTGTGCGTCTGTTCTAAACTTTCTCGATTCTACTGCCTTTTGTCAGAGTACAGAGAAGGAGAGTATAGTCACAACTGCATAACGGTACACAAAAAAACGACATCCAATCATAATGAAGAACGCAATTAAAAATATTAAAAAAAAAAAATAAAAAAAAAATTAAAAAAAAATTGCTTGCGTCAGAAAAGAACACTCATATGACTAACCAAATATTTATATGAAGAAAAAATATACCTATCCCTATTTCAACTATATAATAAGTATTAGACGGCTCTATCAGGTGTAAGTGTGTTAGTAATCTTCATATTCCTATTACTTTCATAGCAACATGTCCCCACTTTGTTTTTGTAAAAAGTACTAAAAGTGGTACCGCATAGGTGAGAATGTGTTAGTAAATATGTTTCTTTTGTTATTTTCACAGGTAAAGAATACATATATTGGATCATTGTTTTTTTTTTTTTTTTTAGTTTAAAAATAAAACAATATTTTTAATAAAAAATTCTTGTAAATATTTTTGCATTCAAAATTGCAAAAATAAAAAATGAATGAAAAACAAATATATATAATTAGAAAAAAGAGTCGTAAAGATCAATTAAGGTTTATCCTTTTTTTATTACGGTCTTTGGGAATTTTAAAGAAAAAAATTTTTACACTTTCTCCAATTGAAAATATGATCGGTCATGAATCAGGTATATTGCCTGTATAATAATGATTCACATACTTAAATGGAAATTAGGTATACTATAAATTATGTAAATATATCTATATTGTAATAGATAATAATGAAATAAATGAAGATATTTATGAAATTTAAAATTACTTAAAAAACATATGGACTTTTTTAAGAATTAGGTAGTTGGGTTTTCTTATTGAAATTCGAATTGTAGTTAATATTCTTATATGTATAGAAATTCTTAAATTTAAAATTATAATTAGTTAACGGATACAACAAAATTTTTAAATAGTCATTAATGAAAAAAATTATATATTCAATAAAGATCCTTCGATCCGCTTTACCTATGTATGTATTTAATTCTTAAATATTTATGTGATAAGTTGGTAAATTTAGTGCAGTGATATTATTTTAAATTGTTGTTGTTTCATATTAATTTTAATAAAAACAAAATATTATCTGTGACACATATGTAAGTAATAATGATATATTGTACAAGTTTTTTAAAATGTATTGTTACAAAATTCGCCTTTGTGAGCGAAAAGTAAAAAAAAAATGGATTCAAAAGAAAAAGAAAAAAAATGTTAAAAGAAAAATAAGGCGTCCGAGAGGGATTTTTTTTTTTTTTTTTTTAAAAGAGGAGAAAAGGTAGAAAAAAATAGGGGTCAAGGGCTGAAAAAATGGGAAATAATAAAATAAAAGACAGTTTTATAATTTTACGAAAAAAAACAATTCTAGTATTTATTATAAAAAACAGAATTTACAAATTTAGGGTCTATTACTAAAAATTTAAAAAAAAAATCTAATTACAATGTAATACAAAAAAAATAAAAATTTAAATGGCAATAATAAAAAAAAAATTATCTAAAAAAAAATTGTCTGAAGGAGAAAAATGGCTATGGCAATAAAGAAAGGTGTTTACTAGTGAAGTAAAGCGAACCAAATTACCCACTGAGTGAAGTGAGTTAAGCTTACTACTGAATCTGATTTACACGGAAGTGAGGAAAATCAGATCGAAACTGAGTTTGACTCACTGAATCAAACTGAGTTTGAGGTGAGAAAAATTTACTGGTTGGCAGCACCGAAATTTTAATTAAAGTCAATTACTAATTCAGACGCTGTGACAACACTAGCTGTTTTGACAGTAGTCTAATAGTAATAATTAGTGGCTACTAAATGTAAACAAACGAAATGGAGATTTCGTTTGTTTCCTTTTTGTTTTTAAGTTTTTTATGGATTTGAAATATTTAATCGTCCGCGAAATAAGTTTTTGTGCAAAATCGCGCCGCGGGTTAATTAGAATATAAAAAATATATGTGCAAAAAAAATAGTAAAAAAAAAGGAAGTGGAAAGTGAAAAAGTGAAGTGATGTACTGATATAAAGTTGTTATTGTGGTTGAGAAAAAAAAATGTGAGTGGAAGAAAAAGAGGTTATGTGTAAAAGAAAGAACGTGTTGAAGAAAAAGTATAAAAAAAAGGGTGTTTAAGAGTGAAAGTGGGCAAAAGGTAAAGAAAAAAGAAAAGACAGGTAAGTAAAACAAGTGAAAATTAATAATAAAATTTGTGTTAGGAGAAGCAAAAAAAGAAAGAAAAAGAAAAGTGAAGTGGTATAAAAAATGTACGTACCTCGTACCTGTGCTGTAACAAGAAACAACTTACGGTGAAAATTTGTAAAAAAAAAAAAAAGAAAAAAGGAAATTGTGCAAAAAACTGTGTAAGAAAAAATTATGTAGAAGAAAATTACAAAATTTAAACTGTGAAAAGAAAAAAAGAATTGACCTAAAAAAAACACTTGTGAACTCACTGTGGCACCTTTTAAAAAACTAACTAAACTGAACTTTTTTTTCTTTTTGTGGGTGTCTCTTATATAGGTTTTTGCGAAGTTTCGCGAATCTTCTTTTTGGAAAGTCATTGTTACTTTCCAATATGAGAGAAGTTATTTTCTAACTCATATTGGAGTTTTAAAGAAGATTCGAGATCTTCGAAATTTTGTGTGTTGGTTGTGTGTATTTGTAATGTGTTGTGTTGTTGTTGTGAAAAAGAATTTGGATGTGTTCTTTGTTGTTTTTGTTTTAAGTACTTGTTTCTTGTGTTGTCCTTTTTCCTTTTTTATTTTATTTATTTTATTCTTTATTTTATTTATTTTTCAGGATTCGGCTGTATTTTAATAGGGGCTTCTGGTTTGGGCACCAATTTATAAAAAAATTTGGTGTTCAATTGGAAGTTTCTTTTATTTACAGCCAACAACAACAAGTTCATGCATTTAAAGTAAATTTTGTTTATTCAATTTTTTAATTAATTTTCTTGTCTTTTCAGGAAAGGTGTGAGGTAACAGGGTGGTGCAATGGTCCTGATTTAAAGGTAATTTCGTCCTAAAATAATTTTATTTAAATTTATTAATAAAGTTCTTTTTTATTTTTCAGATTTGTAACACTGCCCCCCGCGAAGAATGCTCAAAGTTCCGACTGAGCATTAATCTCATACTCATCGAACTTATTGTTAACAAACAAAAATGCTTCTAGTCAGTATTTATGTTGTACTCATTCCCAATTTCTCTTCAACTTTACGCATGGTATTCTTTTGACACGTTGTCATTGGTGCTAAGCTTGTTTGTGAGTATTTGCTTTTGCAAATTTACTCAGTTTCACTTGCGTTCGTTCTCTCAGAGAATGTAGAGACATGAACCGCAATGGACTTGTAAAATAATAACAATTGTGCACTTAACAGACGTGTCTTTTTCTTGAACACTGCTTACAACACTACCGACTTTGTTTGGTGATTGCAATGAGAGCAAGGTTACGTTTTTCTTGAGCATTTTCCTGAAAAGAGGATATCGGTTGTTTCAGATTTGGTTGATGTTGTTGTAAGTAAAAGAAACTTTGTTTTGGTTTATTGAGTGTAGACGTTGGGGTGAAATAGAGACAAGAAATGGAGGCGAAAGAAGGAAAGAACAAAGGACAACGGAAACAACATAAAAAAAAATAGCGAACTGAGCAGCTTTTCCACAACAATGTTTGTAAAAACGCATTGGCATCAAACATCCTGTTCTTCTTATCGTTCCCTACGTCCAATGGAACGAGGCTAGTTGGCGTGCTGCACCTAAGAAACTTCTGTAAATAGACTTCAAAATTGTTATTAAAATATCTGATGTTAAAGTAAGTAGTAGAAGGTTTAGTATCGGGAAATTGTGTTAGTTTCTTACAAGCGCTAATCGGTCACGATGCACCACGGATTTACGACTAGTGACGGTACTTCGGATACGATACACAACGTCTGTTATTCTCTCTAAAATTTCGTATGGACCATCCCAGTTTGTCTGCAGTTTAGGACATCGACCTATCTTTCGCTTTGGATTATACAACCAAACTCGATCTCCAACATTAAACGGTTGAGCTTTGGCAGACAGATCGTACCGATCTTTCATCCTGCGGCTAGCGTTGGTTAACTGGGCCCGATTGAACTCGTGCACCACACGTAAACGTTCCTGAAGTTGAGCGACGTATTCAGGGACCGAATTCGTTACGGGGTTTGGAGGGTCACCAGTTACCAACTGTATCGGCAAACGGAGCTCTCTACCAAAGGTCAACATGGCAGGGGTTTGCTTAGTGCTTTGCTGAACCGCTGAACGGAACGACAAGAGCAGAAACGGTAAATACTCATCCCAGTCCCGCTGATGGTTTTCAACAAACTTAGAAAGGTAGTCTAGTATCGAGCGGTTGAACCTTTCGACTAAACCATCACTTTGTGGATGCAGGGGGGTCGTTCTGGTCTTGTCGACACGAAACCTTTTCAGCACCTCAGCAAAGACTTCCGATTCGAAATTCCTACCTTGATCAGAATGGAGTTGGAGACACAATCCAAAGCGAGAAAAGATGTTGATGATCAGGGCTTCGGCTACCGTTTCAGCAGTCTGATCCTTTCGGGGTCGGTGGCCAATCCTTTCTCGGAGATCGTATGACCAAGGAATTTGACTTCTCTCTGACAGAGATAACACTTCTTAGGAGAGAGCTTAAGACCTGCACGACGAAGACGCCGGAATACTTCGGCCAGATTCTCTATCAGAACAGGGAAAGAGGTAGCGTGTACCAAGAGATCATCCAGGTAACCTAAAGTCACCGTGTATGGGATGTCCCTTAGTACAATCTCCATCAGACGCTGAAAGGTAGCTGGGGCGTTAGTTAATCCAAAAGGCATCACATTAAACTCGTACAAACCGGATCCTATGCTGAAGGCAGTCTTTTCTCGATCTTCGGGGTGCATTTCCACTTGGAAGTATCCAGACACCAGATCTAGGGAGGCGAACCAAGAGGAACTTCCAAGGGCTTCCAACGTAAGATCGATACGGGGCAAGGGGTATGAATCCTTCTTGGTGACGTCGTTAAGTTTTCGGTAGTCCACACAGAACCGAAGCGATCCATCCTTTTTGGCTACTAGCACCACTGGGGAACTCCAGGGGCTATTAGACGGTCGAATTATTCCTTGTGTAAGCATTTCGGCAATTAACCTTTCTGCTTCCATACGGCGAAACAGGGGTATTCTCCTGGGTTGTTGTTTTATGGGCTTTGCAGTTCCGGTGTCGATTCGATGCTGGAGTATCGTAGTACGACCGATGTCGGTGCCGGAAGTGCAGAATATATCAGTAAAGTCTGTCAACAGTTTTAGAAGGGTCTCTTTTTGTTCCTGGTTCAAACCGATACTAGAAGAATTGAACAAAACCTGAAGTTCATCGGGTAGCTCGAGTATATTAGAAATAAATGTCTGGATGGGCTGGTAGTGATGCTTGAAGATGGAGTTACACGGTGGACCGGTTGTCGAAAACGTCTGCGTGAAGCTGAAACTGAATTTCAAACTTCTAGAACCGTTGGAATAACAGTATTCGAACTTCCTACACACGATGGTAGTAGAAGGGGAAGTATGGTCGGACTCTGCCAGTTCGGGAGGGCGACGGAAGGGAGAAACTGGTATAAGTCTTTCTTCAGGCGGGACGGAGAGCTCAAATTCTTCCAGGCCAGAAGGGACAGCGTGGTCTGGAAAGCGTTCCCATTTTCCACAAGAAGGGATAGAGTTGAACTTTTCCAGTTCGGTGGGGAAGAGGTAGGGATGAGCTGGAGAAAGTTCATGGTGAGTGGAAGAATTGGGCTTTTTCAGATCGGCGGTGGTAGGGTAGGCATGATCTGGGAAGCACTCAATTTCCTCCGTAATGGTGGTGTGGAAAATGTTGGAGTTTGGAGCGTGTGAAGAGTTCGAATGAGGTTCTTCGTAGGCGTGTAGGGACAACGGGTCGTCGTTAGTCTCCAAAGGAATCTTAACCTTTGCTACGTGAAAGATGTTTTTCCTAAAATCGAGGACGCAATCAAATTGTTTCAGAAAATCCATTCCTAATATACACTCGTCGTGTATGTCTGCTACGTAGACGGGGTGTTCAAACGAAGCATGGTTGTACGGGGTGTTTTGGAATGAAATTACGACGACAGCTTTTCCTTTGACTGGTGAGATTTCACCTGTGACACTTTGGATGACAGCGGAAGATGGTATAAGTTCATGATTAGGGTGGAGCAATTTCGGATGGATGACGGTTTGCGTGGCGCCTGTATCAATTACAATTTTACAATCGGATCCGTTAACGCGACCCGGGATCCGCAGATTGTTCCCGAGCTCAGCGATTGTAATTTTGATAGCAGGGCCATTTTTCTCCACTGACCAGGGCCCTATTTGGTCAGTGGCGGGCAGTTTAACGACGTGGACGAGTCGGCGAGCGGAAGAGATTCGGCGAGGGGTGGAACGGTGGTGACAGCAGACGAGGTAGTTGTTTTGGGTGAGCGTGTTGGTTCGGGTCTAAGCAACGGCGAGACTTTGACGGCTCGAGGTGTTTTCCTCTCTGTTGCCTGCACGCTGAACTTTACCGGATCGCCTACCTTTGGGCACCAGCTAGGTGTTTGGTACCCTGCGATATCGTCCTTGTGAAAGAACACTTCACCCCCCCCATCATCTCGAGTTATAAATCCATATTTCCTGGTCGGATGATAGAATTTGACGTGGCCGGTGACGGTCGGGTTCGGACGTGTAGGAGCCTTGGTAAGAACGGGTTTGGTGCTCAGCTCCGGCTCCTTCAAGCTGAGCGATCCTCGTTTCCCGACTTTTCTTCTTTTTTGGCCCCGCTTCGCGATACCGCCGCACGAGCAACCCTGACATTCCGTTTCCCCAACCTGGTAGGATCCCGGCTAGCCTCGAGGTGAGCTGCGAGGTCCAGAGCGGCTTGGAGACCCTTTGGGTTGGCCTCTCGCAACTTCACCTGTAACTCTCGGTCGATTAACCCGTTTATGAACTGTCCTAGCGCTATTCGATCTCTAGGGGCCTCTGGGCAGTCCGGGAATGCAAGGGAGGTCAAAGTCTCTATATCAGTAGCGAACTCAACCAGAGACTCTTTATCTCGCTGTACCCTCTGGTTAAGCTGAGCCTGGGCCGTCGATTGTTGGTGGAGGCAATTAAACCGTTTACCTAGCGCCTCATCCAGTAGAGCGAAGTTGCTTCGGATGGCTGGTGACAGTCCCCTGTAGTATTTTAGGGCCGTAGACCTCAAGTAGGGTGGTATATATACCACCAGCTGTTCCTCGTGCCATCTATTTGCCCTGGCCACAACCTCGATATGCTCCCTATAGTCCTGCCAGGGCTCCTTTCCGTCGTACTCTCTCAAGCTGACTTTTACCCTAGCAGGAGCTTGGTCGTAGTTAGTTAGTGACGGCCTGAAGTTATCAAAGTAACCCGTCGATCTTCTCAAGTCCGGCCCATGCTGCAAGGGGTTGAAGGTGGTCGCATAGGGGTCTACTGGTACCTCGTAGCGCTGGGTAGGAGATGCAGGGGGAGTAGTAACCAGATTGGGCCGTGAAGGAGGTTCGAATCTGTTTGTCTGGGCCCACTCAGTCCCCACATTTTGAGAGGGGTCCTGGTTTCCTAAGGCAGGGGACGCAGATATATCGTGAGCGAGATTCAGGGCGTCCGGAGTGGGTTGCGGTTGAGTGTGCATGGTACTAGTTGGGTCGCGGACATGTATAAGATTTAATGGTTGCGCGAAGCTACTAGGAGGTTGTAGGCCACCACTCGTGCTAGAACGAACCATTGGGGGTGGTGTAGGTAAGCTCGCTAATAGGGTAACGTTGTGTGAAATAGGTGCCGCTGGTTCTGCTATATTTTCCGCGGTCTGGTTGCTTCCCTCCAAGGCACAAATTCGGGGCACTAACGTGTTAGTGAACTGTTGGTGTTGCAGAAATTGCTCCGACAGGATCCTAACCTGTTGGTTTAGATTCAATAGTGCAGCGCCAATCATGTCGAGTGAAAAGCTTGCCGCGTTCGATTCATTGCCAGGATTTGACATTTTGGTCAAAACGCGATAAATCAATGAAAAGATAAAAAAACAAGTGAAAAAAAAATGGCTGACAAATATGAATATTTGTGGAGAGGTCTTATTTCAAGGACCGATCGGACCTCACACACCTGACACCAATGTTACAAAATTCGCCTTTGTGAGCGAAAAGTAAAAAAAAAATGGATTCAAAAGAAAAAGAAAAAAAAATGTTAAAAGAAAAATAAGGCGTCCGAGAGGGATTTTTTTTTTTTTTTTTTTAAAAGAGGAGAAAAGGTAGAAAAAAATAGGGGTCAAGGGCTGAAAAAATGGGAAATAATAAAATAAAAGACAGTTTTATAATTTTACGAAAAAAAACAATTCTAGTATTTATTATAAAAAACAGAATTTACAAATTTAGGGTCTATTACTAAAAATTTAAAAAAAAAATCTAATTACAATGTAATACAAAAAAAATAAAAATTTAAATGGCAATAATAAAAAAAAAATTATCTAAAAAAAAATTGTCTGAAGGAGAAAAATGGCTATGGCAATAAAGAAAGGTGTTTACTAGTGAAGTAAAGCGAACCAAATTACCCACTGAGTGAAGTGAGTTAAGCTTACTACTGAATCTGATTTACACGGAAGTGAGGAAAATCAGATCGAAACTGAGTTTGACTCACTGAATCAAACTGAGTTTGAGGTGAGAAAAATTTACTGGTTGGCAGCACCGAAATTTTAATTAAAGTCAATTACTAATTCAGACGCTGTGACAACACTAGCTGTTTTGACAGTAGTCTAATAGTAATAATTAGTGGCTACTAAATGTAAACAAACGAAATGGAGATTTCGTTTGTTTCCTTTTTGTTTTTAAGTTTTTTATGGATTTGAAATATTTAATCGTCCGCGAAATAAGTTTTTGTGCAAAATCGCGCCGCGGGTTAATTAGAATATAAAAAATATATGTGCAAAAAAAATAGTAAAAAAAAAGGAAGTGGAAAGTGAAAAAGTGAAGTGATGTACTGATATAAAGTTGTTATTGTGGTTGAGAAAAAAAAATGTGAGTGGAAGAAAAAGAGGTTATGTGTAAAAGAAAGAACGTGTTGAAGAAAAAGTATAAAAAAAAGGGTGTTTAAGAGTGAAAGTGGGCAAAAGGTAAAGAAAAAAGAAAAGACAGGTAAGTAAAACAAGTGAAAATTAATAATAAAATTTGTGTTAGGAGAAGCAAAAAAAGAAAGAAAAAGAAAAGTGAAGTGGTATAAAAAATGTACGTACCTCGTACCTGTGCTGTAACAAGAAACAACTTACGGTGAAAATTTGTAAAAAAAAAAAAAAGAAAAAAGGAAATTGTGCAAAAAACTGTGTAAGAAAAAATTATGTAGAAGAAAATTACAAAATTTAAACTGTGAAAAGAAAAAAAGAATTGACCTAAAAAAAACACTTGTGAACTCACTGTGGCACCTTTTAAAAAACTAACTAAACTGAACTTTTTTTTCTTTTTGTGGGTGTCTCTTATATAGGTTTTTGCGAAGTTTCGCGAATCTTCTTTTTGGAAAGTCATTGTTACTTTCCAATATGAGAGAAGTTATTTTCTAACTCATATTGGAGTTTTAAAGAAGATTCGAGATCTTCGAAATTTTGTGTGTTGGTTGTGTGTATTTGTAATGTGTTGTGTTGTTGTTGTGAAAAAGAATTTGGATGTGTTCTTTGTTGTTTTTGTTTTAAGTACTTGTTTCTTGTGTTGTCCTTTTTCCTTTTTTATTTTATTTATTTTATTCTTTATTTTATTTATTTTTCAGGATTCGGCTGTATTTTAATAGGGGCTTCTGGTTTGGGCACCAATTTATAAAAAAATTTGGTGTTCAATTGGAAGTTTCTTTTATTTACAGCCAACAACAACAAGTTCATGCATTTAAAGTAAATTTTGTTTATTCAATTTTTTAATTAATTTTCTTGTCTTTTCAGGAAAGGTGTGAGGTAACAGGGTGGTGCAATGGTCCTGATTTAAAGGTAATTTCGTCCTAAAATAATTTTATTTAAATTTATTAATAAAGTTCTTTTTTATTTTTCAGATTTGTAACAGTATCTTTTTGTGATTTATGTAACATTTTTTAATGTGATAATAATTTTCTAAGTAGAAATTAAACTTTAAATTTTATATTGACTAATTTTTCTGAAATAAAATTTATTTAAAAACTGAAATCAGATTTTTAAAACAATAAAAAATGTACACTATGTTTTCCCCTATGATATGTAAGTTTCGTAAATTGGTTACAATACGACGATAGGGAATTCATTGTCTCTCTTGCTCATTCAAGATTTATTATGTGGACTATTTTTAGCCCAACTGTGAGTGTATTTTACATATACTATTATATTTTTCTAATTTTTCTAGCAACATTTTGTATGAAGTGACCCTACACTCTTCTCTATACACTGGTATATAGCTATAGCTATATAGGTATATAGCGAGAATACCAACAATTCATATTTAAGGTTACTATTGTTGTTTTTAATTTTAATATAGGTATAGTAAAAAAATTCAAACTAAGCAACATTTGTGTAAAGAATTTATTCCTACTTTACCGCACTCTACTTGTGCGACTGTTCTAAACTTTCTCGATTCTACTGCCTTTTCTTCATGATTAAAATGTTGATACGATGAGTAAAATTGTTGATAATTGCTACTGAATATCATTATAAACATGACTATTAGAAACAAATGTATAAGCAACATGTTGTGGGGTGTGATATCACGCCCCAGATCAAAAATTTTGAGTGCCATGAAGATATATGGACGTTGGGCATCTTCTACTTATACAACTTTGGTTTAAGGGAATTGTGGTGCTTAAGCGAAACAGATTTTTGAAAAAGTCCTTTATTTCGAAAATACAAGGGTTCAAAGTGAGTCAGTTTTGCGATTTTGGGCCTTCAAAGTGACCACCTACAGCCTACAATTTTGAACAGATTTTCATGAAATTTTGAATATAGATAGGTGAAAGGGAATTGTGGTCCTTAAGCGGAACACATTTTTAAATTTTGATCCTTAAATTTTTTTATATTCGATTTTCGAAGGTACAGACAAAACAAAAATTCACTCAACTTTTCACACATTTTTCATGTATTAAAACGTTTAGATATTATGTTTTTTTCTTATAGGATTTAAATTTAACCTTTTCCAAAAAGTTTCAAATAAATTTCAAGAAAATTGGTTACGTGGTTTAATTTTTATAAATGAAACAAATTGTTAATTTTTCATAAAATTTTATTACTAATTTTTCTCATCACAGGATTTTTTTTGCATACCTTTAGGATGGAATAAGAATTACACAGATAGTATAAACTCTATAAACGCGTTGCAATAAAAAATGTGATTGTAGGGTAGTATGTGTGATGATAAAAAGTAACGTAAGCAGCATGTAAAACTTATGTTGTTTATTTAGGCTGCACATTGTATTATTATAAATATACGAAAAAATTTGTATGTAAAATCAAAAACCATATAACTACAAAGATAAACAATTGCCATATATCCTTATGTCACCATTAATTTTTACTTCTACACCTGATTTCAGGTGGGTACATGTTTACAGAATGTTATCAACATTTTATGCTTATGCAACAATTTTGAAATCCAGTACAAACCAGTATACAGTAAAAAAAGTCGTTCATGTTTCTAAACATTATATGTACCCATTAATGTGTCTGTTTACCAAATATAAATCATGGTTGCATTGTTGCTACGGCAACATAAATTACGATTTATACTTTTGAATTTATTTTTATATTGAATAAATAATTATTTAAATAAAAAATAATTTTTAATACTAAATTATACTAAAATATTTTTGACTTGAAAATCAGAGTTTGCTTAGATTAAATTTTAGTGAATAAACATTATAGTATTTCTAAAACTATAGTATTAGATATTCCATAATGTAAAAGAAAATGAAATAACGTGTCTATTGATTCTGATCTCCTGATTCATTACGAATAAAATTTTCATATTTCTCAATGAAGATGAAAAATATTAAAATATATTTTTAAAATTTGAAAAATAAAATGTATTTTGTATATAGTATATGTATATACGAGTACATTTCCTTTTTTTGTGCTGTCTTATCCCCTCAAAATTTTGTCCGACTCTTCTAAATTCCTACACTGCTACCATTTAATAGACGATGATCAAGTGTTGCAAAAATTTGAAAATTGTTGATAAAGATTTTTGATTATGTATCCAAGTGATGCGAAGTGTATGCAGAATGTTTAATGAAAATTTTCAACATGTTGCCACCTGATATCAGGTAATGGCAAAAATAAAATTGCTTCCATTTCGACATATGAAAATGTTTATCTTTTCCTATATACTATTTTTGATATAATGTTTAGCAACATGAACGACTTTTTTTACTGTATACTGGTTTGTACTGGATTTCAAAATTGTTGCATAAGCATAAAATGTTGATAACATTCTGTAAACATGTACCCACCTGGGGCGGAATTATGTACTTCGATATCGAGCAAAATTTAACTTCGACTGTCAAATTGGTATTATGTATCTCGATTATTCGAGTATTCGATATCGAATGCTCGATAGTAGTAGCTCGACAGCATTTTTTGTACCGACTAGATCACAATTTCAAAAGAAAAATGTTCTTTTGCAATTTTTCAATGTATATTAAATATTTTTATTAATTTTACTGAAATATTTTTCAAAGTCCAACTGAACAAGGCAAAAGAATTTAAAATTTTTATTAATATGTACATGGAAACACATATGAAATACGATTTGTTTTATTTTTTTTTTTTGTATCAAGTGTTATCAATTAAATATGAATACTATATAACTACAAAGATAAACAATTGCCATATATCCTTATGTCACCATTAATTTTTACTTCTACACCTGATATCAGGTGGCTGCATGTTTACTGAATGTTATCAACATTTTATGCTTATGCAACAATTTTAAAATCCAGAGCAAACCAGTATCAGTGTATAGAAATATAGTGTAGGGTCACTTTTGCATAACGGTACACAAAAAAACGACATCCAATCATAATGAAGAACGCAATTACAAATATAAAAAAAATAAAATAAAAAAAAAAATTTAAAAAAATTTCATGCGTCAGAAAAGAACACTCATATGACTAACCAAATATTTATATGAAGAAAAAATATACCTATCCCTATTCCAACTATATAATACGTATTAGACGGCCCTATCAGCTGTAAGTGTGTTAGTAATCTTCATATTCCTATTACTTTCATAGCAACATGTCCCCACTTTGTTTTTGTAAAAAGTACTAAAAGTGGTACCGCAAAGGTGAGTATGTGTTAGTAAATATGTTTCTTTTGTTATTTTCACAGGGACTGAATACATATATTGGATCATTTCTTTGTTTTTTTTTGTTTAAAAATAAAACATATGGACTTTTATGTCAATAAAAAATGTACAGTATATTTTCCCCTGTGATATGTAAGTTTGGTATATACAACGATAGGGAATTCGTTATTTCTCTTGCTCATTCAAGATTTATTATGTGGACTATTTTCAACCCAACTGTGAGTGTATTTTACATATACTATTATATTTTTCTAATTTTTCTAGCAACATTTTGTATGAAGTGACCCTACACTCTTCTCTATACACTGCCAGTATACAGTAAGAAAAGACGTTGATGTTGCTAAACATTAAATGTACCCAATAATGTGTCTGTTTACCAAATATAAATAATGGTTGCTTTGTTGCTACGGCAACATAAATTACGATTTATACTTTTGAATTTATTTTCATTTCGAATAAAAATACATATTTGCTTTAAAAAAAAAATCTTTTTTTCAATATGAAATATTATTTCTATTAAGGTGCGTTTCCACTGCTGTGACCGCACTGTGCGCGCACAAAAAAGAAAAAAAAATTTAAACGCACTGTGACCGCACATGTTTGTCTAGGTGTTTCCACCAAATAATATGTTTTTCGTGTTTGTTAACATTGGTGGAAACATTGGGTGCGAGCACAGTGTCCGAACTTTATTATTGATGGGGACACATATTTCGTGTGCGCGCACAAGTTTCCTTGTTTCCCACATTGTGTGCGGAAACATAGCATGCATATCATTTAAATATTTAATTTAGTTCAGTGGAAATTTATCAGTGTTTGAATAAAAAGTGAATTTAAAAATTTGTGGAGAAATTGTATAGGTAATGCTACCTTTCTTTTAATGCTGTTTATGCAGATAGTTTAAAAATAGATCCCATCCCCTTAGTGGATTTAGGAATTTCACACGGATGTCTTCAAAAGATTCCACATTTTCCGTCTATTTTCAAATTCACAAATTAGCAAAATAATTTTCTCATTTGACCATAGTTAGAAATGCACTAAAAATGTAAATTCATGCAAACCAATTAACTAAGATCAATAATGTTTCTACAATGTTTTCCAGATTGAATGGGAAACACAAAAACTGTGACCGAACACAAGGAAAACATCAAAAATCCCGTATCCACTAAAATAAGAGTGACCGCACTGTGACCGCACTGTGACCGCACATGTTTCCCTGTTGTTTCCTAATTTCTTTCTTTGTTTTCAAAATCGTCTCCACTAACCAGCGTTGCCACAGGTGGAGGTTTCCCTCCAAAATTGGAGGTTTTTTTTCTTCTTGGAGGGTTGGAGGGTTTTATTTTTATTTGGAGGTTTTTCGCACTTCCTTTTACAATTCTTTGCACATATATTCAATTACCAACAGTGAAGCGAAAAATTAAAATTAATCAAACGCTGTTGCTGCTAGGTTCAATCTGAGCAGCATTTGCAATGCTGTTACTGTTGCTATTGTGTTTCTAGATCTCACATAAGAATTTAAAATGGAATAACGAATAACGATATAAATGACAAAATCAATCTCCGAATTCAAAAGTGTTGATCTATACAATAAAAACAATTATGTGTTGGAAAACGATATACATATTTAGTGGTTCAAAATGTGATAATTATCTTTCGAATTTGAAAAACAAAAACCTTATAACAGAGCCAGACATAATTAAAGTCAAAACTAGGATCCACTTCTTATATATAGAACTACTAGAACAGTTTAAATTAAGATTTGATTCGACTAACAATTTGAAAGAATTCTGGCCGAATCTGAGTTATCAATATCAACCTTATTATCGCAGTTTCCTCATCTTGTTGATACTATTCACACTCAGTGGAATTTACTTCAAGTTTTATTACTAAACTCAGTCCAATATACTTTTTTTTTCAACGTTGGACATAACTTACCTAACAAATAAATAAAATAATATAATTAATTCCATTTTTCATATTATCATTTTTTTTTTAAATAAAATCATAAAATCATAAAATAGTAAAATTAGTTAAATGTAATAAATTGCATATTTCTTGAGTCAGCATATTCTACCTTAATTTTCTCATAGACATTATATTGTAACCTAATATGAATTTCCTTTATAAAATTGTTCTCATAGAATTTTTGATTAAATTAGCATTTTTTACAATTTATATAATTTTAATGTAATTAACATTTATATAACTTAGATTTTTGTATCTTCACATTTTTGTAAAATGTTCAGACAGTTCAATTTTGTAACTAAACCAGAACGGTAATAAAAACGGAATTTTGAAAATATCAAAGTGTTTGTTTTGAGTTGTTAATATAATTTTTTTTAAGATTATCCTGGCTGATAATCTTAACTGGCGCAGTCGGTAGGATAATCATAAATGGTTATCCTTGATTAAAAAAAAAATATATATATATAAATTATTGCGGTCGATTTATTTTGCCTTTCGGAAAATATTAATTCAGCGGTTTACTGATATTTATATTTTCATATCGAAGGAAAATCGGTAGTAGTGAAAGTGCAATAAACGACAAAGCAAAGAAAATATATATAAATCGATAAGGAACACAATATCGACGGATTATCGAATATTGGTGGATTTTAATCCTTTAGTTTCGTGAATCTACGCAATACGAGTTAATTTTTCAGTTTATAAAGACTATACGTACAATCGAACGATATTCTTACATGTTTTATAATTTCTTACGAAAATTTGCTCTGTATAGTGAATCTTTCGGTATCGACGGATCATCGATATTAAGTGGAAATTAAAAGACTTTGTGAATATATATACATTGAAAAAAAAAAAAAAAAAAAAAAAAAAAACCAATGCAGATCATCTCTAATTTCATCACGATTGTGGGATACATGTAAGTACAAATAATATTGATTAGTTACTCGTTTTCCTTAGATAAAAATAAATTTTCCTAAACATACATAATAGAATTAGATTCATTAAAATAAAACTACCTTTTTCGAAGAAAAAAAAATAAATAAAGAGAAGAAAGAAAAAAAAAAAATATATATATAGTATATATATATAAAATAAAATAAAATTTCAATATATGTATATATAATAATAATGTATGTATATATATTTATACATATATATATAATAATAATCAAATTTGGTGAGCGTTATATGTATATAGGAAATTTTTTGTGAGTTTTTCGTGTAGTAAAATACCAATAGGTAAAATTACTTTTACGTACAAATTTATTTTTCTTATCAAATTAAATTAAAAGAATTGCTAACTATCCAGCTATGGCAACCACGAATAATAACGCAAGTAACGCCGTTGAAAACGGAACCTCTAATGACTTGTCGAAATATATATCGATTTTTAATCATTTAAGAATACCAGATGCTATCAAGGATTTGCCACAATTTGACGGCAACCCAAGATTGTTGTATGAATTTATCAATAATGTCGAAGAAATTTTATCCCTTTTGACCACAATCGATGGTACACCATACGCAAAAATTATCTTGAGATCTGTTCGTAATAAAATTGTGGGACAAGCTAATGAGATATTGAATATGTATGGTACACCATTAGAATGGGATAAGATCAAAACAAATTTAATATTACATTACTCTGACAAAAGAAACGAAACGTCATTTATTAGAGACTTGCATAACATAAGACAAACTAATGATACTGTAGAACAATATTATTCTAAAATTATCGAACTATTTTCAACTTTGACTAACCACGTTAACATTCACGAGACAGACCATAGTGTTATCAATGCAAAACAAAAACTCTTTTCTCAAATGTGTTTAAATACCTTTTTAATTGGCTTAAAAGAACCTTTAGGGTCTACAATAAGGGCTATGCAACCTACCACTTTAGCAGAAGCATTTAATTTATGTATTAAAGAACAAAACACGTATTATATGAGAAATACTACCCAAAATAAAATAATTTCGGCACCAATTAAAATCCAACCACAAGAACGGAAACCACATCCAAACACAGCTCATATTCGCCCTCTAATTCCTCAATACCCAGTGGTACGTCCTTCTGCACCCTTTCGACAAAATAATGCCACCAGACTACCCAACTGGAACAATAATGTATTTGCCCCCAAACCATTCCAAGGTCAACAACAACCACGCCCAGTCCCTATGGACATATCAAGTGGTAATACCAGATTAAGTCAAACTAAGCAACCCTTACCAAACAGTAATAATATAACTGGTCAACAAAATCCTCCTAAATATACATTTAAAGAACTTCATAATTTAGAAGAAGCTTCTGGAAATAACCCTGACCCTGTAAACGATCCAAAATCTGGAAATTATGGTCTTAACTGTGTGCCATATTTAGATCAATATCTACCACAATACGAAAATTATGAAAATATTGAAGAAAATCAGTATCAATACCAATACTTACCACAATATAACTACCCCGAAAATGAAATAACAAAATTCGAAAATAATGAAGAAATTACAAACGAAATAGATGACCTAAATTTTCCTTTAATCGCCTCGGGAACCAGTACGGATTTTTAGATATCAATAAGCATAATACAAACCTTTTACCCTACATAAATATCTCTTCACCATTCGGAAGACCCCTAAAGTTTCTCATAGATACAGGAGCGTCAGTCAGTTTCATTAACCCCGAATTCATTCATCCAAGTTTACATAAAATTATAGACCCAGTAACGGTTACCACAGTTTTTTGTAATCATAAAATTAATAAACAAGTAACCCTTAACGCTTTTCATGAATTTAACGAAAACACAAAATTTAAATTCTTATTATTTAAATTTCACAATTATTTCGATGGCCTCATAGGCTTAGAAACTTTAGAGCAGATAGGAGCAAAAGTAAATTTAAAGGACAATTTACTCGAAACAAATAATTCTATAATTCCGTTACAATTCAAACCAAACTTTATGTCTGGAATTTACAATATTCCACCAAATTCTAAAACCATAGTTAGGGTACCAGTAGATATTGAAAACGGCGATATTCTTATACCACCTACGAAAATTAATGATTACATACAAGTACTCGAAGGAATATATCATTGTTCTAATTGGTATAGTAACGTTGAAGTCATTAACTTATCTAATGAAAATAAAACACTGTTCATCGAACAACCCCTTAAAGCAGATAGATTTTGTAATTTCCACGAAATTCACAATGTCCAAATCAAATATAACAATACCAAAATTGACGATGTGAGAACCAATGATATAATAGATCTTATCAGAACCGACACTTGAACGAACAGGAGAAAAAACAAATTTTCAAACTTTGTAGGAACTTCGACGATATTTTCTTTAAAGAAGGGCAGAAATTAAGCTTCACAAATGTAGTTAAACACAAAATTAACACCAACGATAATCTCCCAATTTACACAAAATCATATAGATATCCACAGATCCACAAAGCTGAAGTTCAATCCCAAATTTCATCCTTATTAGAGCAGGGTATAATTAGGCCAAGCTACTCACCATAGAGCAGCCCCATATGGATAGTACCAAAGAAAAGAGACGCTTCGGGTAAGCAAAAATGGAGGTTGGTAGTGGATTACCGCAAGTTAAACGAAAAAACAATTGGTGACAGATACCCCCTGCCAAATATCTCGGAAATTCTTGACAAATTAGGTAAATGCATGTACTTCAGTACCCTCGACTTAGCGTCCGGATTCCACCAAATCGAAGTAGACCCCAAAGATATCGAAAAAACAGCTTTCACAGTAGATAATGGGCACTATGAGTATATACGCATGCCTTTTGGACTCAAAAATGCCCCATCTACGTTCCAGCGGGTGATGGATAATGTCCTGCGAGAGTTACAAGGAAAAATTTGTCTCGTTTATATGGATGACATAATAGTTTTTTCTACATCGTTGCAAGAGCACATGGAAAACCTCACTAAAGTATTCTGCAAACTCCGTGAAGCAAATTTAAAAATCCAACTGGATAAATCAGAGTTCCTTCGTAAAGAAGTAGCATTTCTCGGTCATATAGTCACTTCCGAGGGGGTAAAACCCAACCCAGATAAAATTCAAGCAATAAAGAACTTTCCGATTCCCCGTACTCAAAAGCAAATAAAGTCGTTCCTAGGATTGTTGGGATATTATAGGAAGTTTATAAAGGATTTTGCCAGATTGACTAAACCTTTAACAGAATGTTTAAAAAAGGATAAACAAATAAAGTTAGACGAAAGATATGTTAGGTGCTTTGAACTTTGTAAAGACATCCTAAGTAATGACCCGTTGTTACAATACCCTGATTTCAGCAAACCATTCAATCTCACAACGGATGCCAGTAATTTCGCTATAGGCGCTGTTCTGAGTCAAGGACCTATAGGCTCAGATAAACCAGTATGCTATGCCTCAAGAACCTTATCACAAACAGAAACCAATTACAGTACAATTGAAAAGGAACTCTTAGCTATTATATGGGCAACCAAATACTTCAGGCCATACCTCTTTGGACGAAAATTTAAAATTATAACCGATCACAAACCCCTTACATGGCTTTTCTCTCTTAAAGAACCAAATTCTAAATTAATCAGATGGCGCTTGAAACTTGAAGAATTCGATTACGAGATTGTCTATAAAAAAGGAAAAGCGAATACAAATGCTGACGCCCTCAGTCGTATCGAAGTAAACCACAACGAATCCCCTGAAAACAACGGCGACTTAGAAAAAAGTTCAAATGCCTCAACAATACACTCAGCTCAAGAAAATTTAAATCACGGGATACCCATTTCCGAACGACCTATCAACGAATTTTCTGAACAATTAATATTAACAAAAACAAATAACATAGTTAAGCCACCAATGATTTACAATATTATGTTTACCAATAAACGACGTAGGATCTTTAGACAACCCGACCTCCATAATGAAAAAACTCTAACAGACATCCTAAAAAATTTCCTGAATCCTAATAAACTTACAGCCGTTTATACTGACGACGAAACTTTCAAAATTATCCAAACTGTCTTTTCTAAACACTTCTCTAATAATAGAACATTCAAAATTATACGGTGCACAGAGAAATTGAACGATGTTCCCGACGAAGACAGACAAGATCAAATTATTAATGATTATCATCAAAACAATAATCATCGAGGAATTCATGAAACCTTCAGTCACTTACGGCGAACCTATTATTTTCCTAAAATGAAGGAAAAAATTACAAAAATCATTAATAACTGTGAAAAATGTCAAATCTTAAAATACGATAGACATCCTCCAAAAATACAATATGAAAAAACGGAAACTCCACATAAACCTCTAGACATTTTACACATAGATATTTACAACATTCATAACCAACAAATATTAACAATCATTGATAAATTTTCCAAATTTGCCACAGCCTATCTCTTAGATGCCAGGAATAGTGTTCAAGTTGTAAGTAAGTTAAGAGAATTTTTCGCTCAACATGGAATTCCTAAAAAATTAGTCTGTGACTCAGGTGCAGAATTCACTTCTAGCTTATTAAAAACATTCTGCGATCAATACGAAATCCAGTTACATATTACAACTCCTCAAAATTCAACAGGAAATTCCCCCGTTGAACGATTCCATTCTACACTTACTGAAATTTATAGGATAATATATGATAAAGACAAAAGGCCTATCCCGGTAGATATATTAAATGAAGCTCTAATTACATACAACAATTGCATACACTCAGTAACCAACTTAACTCCTTTCGAATTGCTAACAGGTAAAACACCCAAATTCAACAAAACCATACAAGCAGACTCAGAACATGACTATATTAATAAACTACGAACGTATCAGAATACATTGTATGAAGAAATAAGGGCCAAATTAGAAAACCACAACAATTACATCATTAACAAACTAAATAAAACCGCGAACCCCCACCTGACTTTAAAGAAAACGATACAGTTTACGAATTTAATAATAGACGGAATAAAATAGCGCCGAAAGCAAAGAAATTAAAAGTAGGAACCAATCAAAAAATAACCATTCTAACTCCTTTCAATAGAAAATCACACAAAAATAAAATTAAAAGAAAACGAAAATTTCAGGGCAATAGCAGTGCTAGGACAACGAATAGAGATACAGGATCTGTCGAATAGTCCAGGTCTTCTTCCAATGAAATTAGGTCAAGGACGACTTATAGACTCCTATATTCATGTAATCCATATCATTAATCTAACACAATATGCAGAAAATGTTGAGAATCTTCGAAATTCAGTACGGATTATAAATCAAAATACGAATTTGAAAATCATGAGAGAAATAACCAATATCAAATTCATTGAACTAGAACACAAATTACAAACATTACTACCTAGACATAGACAGACAAGAGGACTTATTAATGGTTTTGGCACGATCATAAAAGGTATTACAGGGAACTTAGACGAAAACGATGCTATACAAATAAACAAAGCAATTGACGACCTAAAATCAAATCAAAAATCAATACACGACGGACTGATAGTACAAGTACTAATCAATGACAAAATGACAGAAAGATTTAAAAATATTACAGACCACATAAATTCACAACAACAATTATTGGAAAAATACCTAAATAACTATCAAGTAAACATGTCACAGAGGATCCGCTCGGAACAAGAAGACTTTCAATACATTCAGTACATACATCAAACAAACTTTAATATAGAAATTTTAATAAATCACCTACAAGAAATTTCCGAAACAATAACATTAGCAAAATTAAATATAATCTCAAAACAAATTTTAAGTCCTAACGAAATAAAATTTATAAAAAAACATTTCGATGAAGAAAAGATCAAAGTAGTATCTGACGAACAAATTTATGAGATGTTGACATTACAAGCTTATTTCAATGAATCTAATATCATATTCAATATAAGATTACCCATCCTTTCACCAGAACCATTTTCATTCTATCATTTAGTAAAACTCCCAATAAATAAAACACTTTCTATAAAATTACCAAAACCCTATATCCTAATGAACGAGTACAACATTCAATTCATGGACGAACCATGCATGAAGATAGAAGACAACTTTTACTGCTACAAAAGAAATATTCAAAAAACATCAGCACATAATTGCATACCGAACATTATCAACAACAATATTTCAAAATGCGATCTCGTAGAATATACAGACCAATTAGACATCATTCAACCAGAGGAAAACTATCTTTTGCTTATAAAATCTCCACCAACAAAATTAGAAACAACATGTGGCATAAAAAACAGAGTTGTCGAAGGAACCTTGTTAATACATTATGTAAACTGCGAGATAATTATTAATAAAGTTACCTACACGAGCAAAACTAATATTTTTTGGGATAAAATTGAAATAATACCTCCAATCTTCGCCATAATTAACTCATCAAAACCAGTCGAAAAAATCACCTTTGAAGAACTAAAACAATACCAGTTGAACAATGCTCAAGCAATAAGATTATTAGAAGTTAGAACGATAAGACATTCACTTTCACTATACAGCCTATTGACAATTATTTTCACCATCATCATTATCACATCATTTACATATTCCTACATTAAATATAAAACTTCAAATACATCAACAACAGAAATGCAAGTAATCGATACCATCAACGTAACACCTAACTTCAACGCTCCAGCACCAGAGACTCAACGAGTTAAGCTCTCATGGCCGTCGCTTCATTCTTAGGGGGGAGGAGTTATGGACATAACTTACCTAACAAATAAATAAAATAATATAATTAATTCCATTTTTCATATTATCATTTTTTTTAAAAATAAAATCATAAAATCATAAAATAGTAAAATTAGTTAAATGTAATAAATTGCATATTTCTTGAGTCAGCATATTCTACCTTAATTTTCTCATAGACATTATATTGTAACCTAATATGAATTTCCTTTATAAAATTGTTCTCATAGAATTTTTGATTAAATTAGCATTTTTTACAATTTATATAATTTTAATGTAATTAACATTTATATAACTTAGATTTTTGTATCTTCACATTTTTGTAAAATGTTCAGACAGTTCAATTTTGTAACTAAACCAGAACGGTAATAAAAACGGAATTTTGAAAATATCAAAGTGTTTGTTTTGAGTTGTTAATATAATTTTTTTTAAGATTATTCTGGCTGATAATCTTAACTCGCGCACAGTGACCGCACAGTGCTCGCAACACTGATTTAAGTGTAGACGATTATTTCATTTTTGTGCGGTCACTGTGCGCGCACATGATTTCGGTGGAAACGCACCTTTACATATACCTCTAAATACTACTTATATACATACGTATATACTTTTTCAAATTTTAAAAATATATTTTAATATTTTTCATCTTCATTGAGAAATATGAAAATTTTATTCGTAATGAATCAGGAGATCAGAATCAATAAGCACGTTATTTCATTTTCTTTTACATTATAGAATATCTAATGCTAGTTTTCAACCTTAGGATCTCCTGATCCACATTATAAAAAGTTTTGGCTGTGCGTATACATACAAATACATATATACCATACATTTCATATGGAAATTTAGAAATTTTTCTTCAAAAAGCTGTATCTCAGTATCCCGTGGACCAAAAACCTTATTCTTTGACCTTAATGTTTACTGAAGTGTTCTCTTTGATTAACCCGTATGATTTTTTTCTAGTACCTACCTATATCTTCTTTTTGAGATAAAGTGAAAAACAAGGTAAGGAGACGAAAAAAACGTTGATTTTTTTTAAAAAGAGAAGAGAACCTTTCAATAAATTTCAACATTGATTTTTTCATATTTTACAGTGAGAAAATATAATTTTGAAACAATTTGTAAAATTTTATAAACATTTTAAATCAATTTTTCGTGAATTTTGTTACAGCTTAGTGATGAATTAATATTTTACATAAAAATTTGTTACCATGTACGTAAATGTTCTAATAATACATATTCGTTTTTTTTTTCGTTTCATCTATACAATAGTGTATGATCAT
Organism: Bombylius major; assembly: GCA_932526495.1. Lineage (NCBI taxonomy): Eukaryota > Metazoa > Arthropoda > Insecta > Diptera > Bombyliidae > Bombylius > Bombylius major. Next base: position 24,277,945 of record OW052044.1, on the reverse strand, counting down.
TTTATACTACGGGGGTTGATTGCCCAATGTTGTAAACCAACAAATAAAGTACATTTCTTTCTTCTTTCCTATCAACACAACATAATGTTCGTTCTCATCTAATTTTTTCCAATACAACATAATGTTTAAATTTTGTTGCTTGTTTTTTTTTTTTTTTGTACATATACATTTTATTATTGTATTTTTTTTTTTAAATTTTTATATGGAAGGAATGCGACTAGCCAACTTTGAGATATTATATCTTGGGCTATGTTTTATCAATTTAAGCAAAAACCATATAACTACAAAGATAAACAATTGCCATATATCCTTATGTCACCATTAATTTTTACTTCTACACCTGATATCAGGGGCGGAATTATGTACTTCAATACTCGATGATCGTTGGTTCGAAAGTTGGAAACGATATCGTTTGTTCGAAAGTAACTTTTGGTATTATGAAACTCGATACATCGAGTTTTGTTTTGTTTTCGAATTACGAGCTGTCAAAATTACAAATTTGAATGTTTGCTTGCAAATAAATCAAATTTTAAGGTTTAAGTTTAATTTTATTTTAATTAAATTATCTTTTAATTATTTTATTTACAGTTTGGATTGATTTTGCATAAATTCGTGAATGTTTATACTATTTTGCACAATATTTGTTAGCACATTAAAGTTCCTGAACCATCTTATGAAATGGTCCTGACAGTATAGATGTTGTTGAATTGCCACAAGGTAATCGAAGTGATAATATACTGATGTAAAAAATAAGTGACCAAATAAAAAACTATAGTATTCATATTTAATTGATAACACTTGATACAAAAAAAAAAAAAATAAAACAAATCGTATTTCATATGTGTTTCCATGTACATATTAATAAAAATTTTAAATTCTTTTGCCTTGTTCAGTTGGACTTTGGAAAATATTTCAGTAAAATTAATAAAAATATTTAATGTACATTGAAAAATTGCAAAAGAACATTTTTCTTTTGAAATTGTGATCTAGTCGGTACAAAAAATGCTGTCGAGCTACTACTATCGAGCATTCGATATCGAATACTCGAATAATCGAGATACATAATACCAATTTGACAGTCGAAGTTAAATTTTGCTCGATATCGAAGTACATAATTCCGCCCCAGGTGGGTACATGTTTACAGAATGTTATCAACATTTTATGCTTATGCAACAATTTTGAAATCCAGTACAAACCAGTATACAGTAAAAAAAGTCGTTCATGTTGCTAAACATTATATGTACCCAATAATGTGTCTGTTTACCAAATATAAATCATGGTTGCATTGTTGCTACGGCAACATAAATTACGATTTATTTATACTTTTGAATTTATTTTCGTTTTGAATAAAAATACATATTTACTTTAAAAAAAAAATCTTTTTTTTCTATTATACATCTAAATACTATATACATACTCGTAGATACATATACTATATACAAAATACATTTTATTTTTCAAATTTTAAAAATATATTTTAATATTTTTCATCTTCATTGAGAAATATGAAAATTTTATTCGTAATGAATCAGGAGATCAGAATCAATAGACACGTTATTTCATTTTCTTTTACATTATAGAATATCTAATGCTATAGTTTTAGAAATACTATAATGTTTATTCACTAAAATTTAATCTAAGCAAACTCTGATTTTCAAGTCAAAAATATTTTAGTATTGAAATTTTTTCAAATCATGTACACCAACACTTAGAAGAAATTTGTTTGCTTGTGTTGATGAAGACACAAATACATTTCAGACTATGTTGTTGTTGTTTTCGAAAAAACTTTTCACTAAATTTGGCTCTTATTTTGTAACATTTTTGTAATTGGATATCCCTGCAAACACAGAACTAGTCTTGTAACTAGTCTTGTAACCATATACACTTGCCGGAATAGAACCATTACTTCTCATATGAATTTATTAAAAGCGTTCACACTTTTTCCTTATTTACTTTGTTATTTATGCATTAGTAGTTGTGATATATAGGCAGTGAAAAAGTTACCTTATAGGTTACTATAGCTATCCAGTAACTATGAAGAGTTTAAAAACGAACTTTTATTGTATAAGTTACAGTATACAGTATAAAGTACATACAATACCTAATTCTGTAACTACTATGGTAACCTTTAGTGTACCAGTTACAGTAATAAGCTTAGTACTGTTAACATTCGTACACAGTACGTTTCGATTAAATCATATGGAGAATTCAAAAACATCGAATGATCGTCATTTGCAAATATTCAGCGTACTAAACCATGAAGCTGAATACTTGCAACTGACGATCATTTGATGTTTTTGAATTCTCCTATACTTTCTTGGTTTTTTCATGGTTGAATTTTATTCCAGAGTATTCAGCTATGAAAAAACGATGACAGTTCATTTTGAAAAATAAATAAAATTCAATCCATTTTAGTGATCATATAAAATAAACAAAACAGATTTAATCCATAGTAATATAAAAAAACACAATTTATTAAAAATTCAATAGCAAAAACATTCTTTTTTACTTTTTAAACAAATAAAGTAAAAATTAGTAGTAATAAAAACAAAAAAGTATATTATTAATAATATTCATTCGAAATTATATTAAGTATGTTTTGGACTGCAATTTTCTTTGTCATTTTTTGGACTGCAATTTTCTTTGTCATTTTTTGGACTGCAATTTTCTTTGTCATTTTTTTTCAACATCCATTTGTTTTTTTTATATCGATTATGAGCTAGATTAATCGCTTTTCGGATATTTCTTTCATAATCGATTTTACCCATCATAGAGGATAAACATACATCTGTAACAAACAATAAAACTGTTAAACGTTAATATGAAATTATTTTATATATAACGTACTTAAGAAAATTTTATTGAACAGAACTAAAGATTTTATTGATTTCTTCCCATGTGTGCCTTCGTAATTAAAATTTATATAAACTTCATCGCTTGCTATGTAGCGAAAAGTACTTTCCAGGGATGAACTTCCTTTTGTTTTCCTTAAATGCTTTGCCTATTACAAAAAAATTGTAATTTATTGTAGTTAGACCATAAAGAGATTATTATCTTACAAATTTATCGGCGAAAGAAGAGTCTTCTAATTTTTTTTCTAGCTCATTTAATTCATTTATGGTATTAATTGGTAGTGGAATTTCAATTTCATCTAAATCATTTTGTCCTTCACAGTTGAGTTTGTTAATTGAATTTAGAATTGTTTGCGAAACTGCAACATTTTTTCTAATCATATTACTATCAGCAAACTGAAGAGCTCTATCTTCAAATGAAGAATCATTCTGAAAGAAGAAAAATTAAATAGTAATTTTAATTGCTAAACAGTCGAATTCGACATGTGTTGTGAATAGAAATTAAAGGGTTAGTGAGAAAATTGGATTGGCTCTAGTTTCTTTTCACTTACGTTTTTTTTAATATCTTCTTTTATAGAACTTATATCTGCCTCCATGGTTTCAATTTTTTTCAACATTATTTGTTGGGTTTGCACAATATGATTCAACATAGCAACCTTTAATCCTTTCATATTTTTTAAAGTTCCAACCTGAACACCGTGTTCTTGAATACCTTGTACCTCTTTCACCAGTTCTTTGAGGAATATATTAACATCATTTGGTTTTGTTAAACCCGAATAACATCCAATTAAAAATGGTGGTTCATTTATAAAATCTGAAAAAGCTCCTATAATAGGCCACAAAACTCTTCTAGAACTTTTGAAAATTTTCAAACCATCAATTCCGATGTCAATAGAAACTACACTTGTTTTTTCCAAAAAATCGAATGACTTTGATTTTAAATATTGTTGAACACCATAATGGAAATATTCTCCTGGTTCAACTTGAGAAATAACTATCTTTTGTTTCGTAGTATCTAACAGTTTTCTGGTAGTCATAGGTACATTTTTAACACCCCCTTTTTTTAAGATACACAGTAATTCATCAACATGGTTATGTGGTACTTTATTTTTTAACACCCAAGTTTTTAAATTTTCTATAAATGAATTTGTGTATTCAACATTATCTTCAAAGATAAAATTCGAATCTTCCATTATTAAATCATTAACGTTCTCATCAGCAATACTTCTATTTTCTGAGAATGTAGCATTATTTATCTCTACAGTATTATTTTTATCAATATAACCCGAATTTTTGTCGTTATCAATATTTTTATTATTCTGCATAGATTTGTACAGTAAAATGTCAGCTTTGTGTTGCTTACGCAATTTACTCACTCTTTTTCGTACAGAAGAAGCTGATGACATTTTCAGGACACAAAATGTAAACTATTTACTAAATAAATATTTTATTATTGGTATTAAATAATATTTTACGTTCATGCATTTCTAACTTACCCTTGAAATACTTGAGCTCTACTACTATATTACACTATTCAATTAATGAATATATTTTATCAAAAATATTAAAATATAGTTTTTTCAATGAAACAAAATCAAAAATATCTCAAATTTATGAGTAAAAAAAAAACGGATTCAAAAGAATTTATGTGAATGATGAATTTTAAATTAATAAGATAATTAATAAGTCTTTTATTTATTACACTGTTCACTATAAATGAATATATTTTATTAAAATTATTAAAATGTAATTTTAATTTATTATTATTATAATTCACGCTATCACTTCTATATTCTATTATACACGAATTAAAATGAATGTTTATTGCTTAATCGGTTACAAAATCCGTTACTTCATTCCATAGGTTACCGAACAAATTACTGACTAGGTACAAGAACGATTACAAGTATTGAAAGTTCAGCCATAAGTTATCACACTAGTTCCTGCATTCGCTGTTGAACTAGTTACAGAAACAGTTACAAGTATGAATACAGTAACCATAGGTTACACTATTTGTACTTAAAGTAAAACATATAGTTACAATAACCGTTACTACCCAGTAGAATAAATGTATTCGATTCTAAGGAAATCAATTCGGAATGTAGTAAAAAGTAATCAATTGATTACTGTTTTGATTACCTGTAATGCAGTGAGAATCAATTGATTTCTGTTCTGATTACCTGTAATGCAACGAGAATCAATTGATTTCTGTTCTGATTACCTGTATTGCAGTGAGAATCAATTGATTTCTGTTCTGATTACCTGTAATGCAGTGAGAATCAATTGATTTCTGTTCTGATTCCCTGTAATGGAGAAAAATAATATATAAAAAGCTAATAAACAAAAAGACGTAATTAGCATTTTAAAAATTTTCCATTCGTCATCGACAAATAATTGTTGCGTATTATTAACTTAATAGTAACAATTATAACAACATTGCATTTTTAGTTTATCAAAAACTTTTGTATGTGATGGTTTGAAGTGAAAAAATTAAAAATTAAATAAAAAATATAGGTAGCAGTGAAAAGTATATATAAAAAATAAATTATAATAACATTTTCAAAAAAACTAGTATTTGTATAATAAAAGGTAAGTTTTAGATAATAATATAAAAAAAAATAGTGTTAAATTTTTGATTTTTATGAATAATTAGAAATTTTTAATCATATTAATTTTCATACTTTTTCAGAGGCGTATGATGAGAACAACTACATAAAAGCACTCCGCAGCTCTTTTCATCTGATAAAATCCAGAATTAATAATAATAATGTGTATACATAAGTACCTACTTAAGATTTTTAAGATATATTTTTTTCCTTTGTTTTTTAGTTTTAAATAAAATTTCTTGAGTTATTTTGATTAAATTTTTGCTATTAGGTTGAAAAAAATGTTAAGTTAAGAATAATTAGATTCTTCAATAAATGAATTTAAAAATTTAATTTGCTTGAATTTTATTTAACCTCAAATACATTACATGCATTCGATTCAGAATGTATTCCATCTAATTGATTCAGAATACATTACATGTATTCGATTCAGAATGCATTCCATCTAATTGATTAAGAATACATTACATGTATTCGATTCAGAATGTATTCCATGTAATTGATTCAGAATGCATTACAGGTATTCGATTCAGAATGCATTACAGGTAATGCAGATGGGTAATCAATTGATTACTGCCTATGACATGCCAATGTTAAAGTAATGAATTCTTTTTGTGTTTGGTAATCCAAAGTAGAATCGGTCCGGAATCAATAGAATTTATTCAGAATTAATTTCCAATCAATTCTGTGTTCTACTGGGTAGTATTTATATAGTAACCTATTCATACCATCACAGAATTGAAATAATAAAGATAGTGTCAAAAAATTTGCATTTGTGTTAACTAGTCACTCCCCAGTAGAATACAGAATTTATTCGAAATTAATTCTGAATAAATTCTATTGATTCCGGACCGATTCTACTTTGGATTACCAAACACATAAAGAATGCATTACTTTAACATTGGCATGTCATAGGCAGTAATCAATTGATTACCCATCTGCATTACCTGTAATGCATTCTGAATCAATTACATGGAATACATTCTGAATCGAATACATGTAATGCATTCGGAATCAATTACATGGAATACATTCTGAATCGAATACATGTAATGCATTCTGAATCAATTAGATGGAATGCATTCTGAATCGAATACATGTAATGTATTTGGGGTTAAATAAAATCCAAGCAAATTAAATTTTTAAATTCATTTATTTAAGAATCTAATTATTCTTAATTTAACATTTTTTTCAACTTAAAAGCAAAAATTAAATTAAAATAATTCAAAAAAATTTTTTTTAAAACTAAAAAACTAGGGAAAAAATATATCTTAAAAATCTTAACTATACACATTATTAATACTGCATTTTATCAGATGCAAAGAGCTGCGGCGTGCTTTTATGAAATTGTTCCCATTATATACCTCTGAAAAAGTATGAAAATTAATATGATTAAAAATTTGTAATTATTCATAAAAATCAAAAATTTAACACTATTTTTTGTTATATTATTATCTAAAACTTACCTTTTATTATACAAATACTAGTTTTTTTGAAAATGTTATTATAATTTATTTTTTATATATACTTTTCACTGCTACCTATATTTTTTATTTAATTTTTAATTTTTTCACTTCAAACCATCACATACAAAAGTTTTTGATAAACTAAAAATGCAATGTTGTTATAATTGTTACTATTAAGTTAATAATACGCAACTACCTATTATTTCTGGATGACGAATGGAAAATTTTTAAAATGCTAATTACGTCTTTTTGTTTATTAGCTCTTTATATATTATTTTTCTCCATTACAGGGAATCAGAACAGAAATCAATTGATTCTCACTGCATTACAGGTAATCAGAACAGAAATCAATTGATTCTCACTGCATTACAGGTAATCAGAACAGAAATCAATTGATTCTCGTTGCATTACAGGTAATCAGAACAGAAATCAATTGATTCTCACTGCATTACAGGTAATCAAAACAGTAATCAATTGATTACTTTTTACTACATTCCGAATTGATTTCCTTAGAATCAAATCCATTTATTCTACTGGGTCGGCGTTTGCAGGGTATGTATATTTTAGCCTGTATTTCAATGTATACAACAAAAATTTTTTTAGAACGATATGAATAATAGGAATTAGGTATATGTACAATGTACATGTATATGTTTATACTGTTTGAATAAAAATAATATTTTGTGTAAGAAGCAACTGAGTAATAAACGAAAGTTTTCTGATATATTTTTTCGTGAGAGATAGAAGCTTTTCGTCCCTCACACAAAAAGTATCAAGTATTAAGAGATTCCTTCACGAGGAACGTATGAAATTCATAATTTTTACATTTTTATAAAAATTTATCTGAGAAAGCTCAAAAACTGGTCTGAGAAAGCTCTAGTCTGAAGCTCTGTCGAATTGAATAGAATGAATGAGGATTGATGAATGTGTTTGTAAATTGCTTTATGAATTATGATCAATATGAAAAATAACAAAAAACAAAACCATTGTAAATGAAACTATACATAGGTATTTATATGTTGTTATACATATTATATGTATACATTATTATGCTTAAAACAAATGATTTTAGTTGTTGTGTTTTTTTTCTTTATAGTTCTGTGTCATTTTTTTGCAGCTGAAAAAAATGATATTTGTTGTTGGTATTTTTTGGCTTGATTTTTTCTTTGCTTTTATGTTTTTTCTTTTTTCAAGCATTTTTTATTTTTGTTTGCTTATTTCGATCCTATTCTTGACCTACCTCTTCAAATCTGTTTTACATTGATATTTAATTTTATGGAATTATTAAATGAATTTATAATTATAATATTTTTCGTTGGTCTGTAAAATTTGATAATATAAAAAGATAATTTTGAAGGGGCATTTTTAAAATTATCCTTTACGCTTTTCTTGTATTTTTTGTTTGTTTTCAAAATAAATTTCAAAACATGACAAAGAAAAAATCAAGCCAAAAAATACCAACAACAAATATCATTTTTTTCAGCTGCAAAAAAATGACACAGAACGACAGAACTATAAAGAAAAAAAACACAACAGCTAAAATCATTTGTTCTAAGCATAATGTATACATATAGGCCCATATTTACAAAAGCACTTGCGATCGCAAATCACCACTTACCATCGCAAGTATGTGATTTGGTATTTACAAAAATTTTACAATTGACATACTATGTCAAATTTGCGATCACTGTTAACATGAATTTGCGATCGCAAAAGTTGCGATTAGTAAATTCCACTAATAATATGTATAACAACATATACATATGTATAGTTTTATTTACAATGGTTTTGTTTTTTCTTATTTTTTCATAATGATCATAAAGCAATATACATTAAAAATCTCGAAAAGGGAGAAGATATATAATATATTTTAATGCTTTTTGTGTATATAGAATAGAAATACACAAATAATGTAAAACAGCTGTTTTCGCTTGCGTGTGTGCATTCAATCTTTAGAACATAACGTAAAACAAAATTAACTATTGAAAGCTTTTTCTTTTTCATAAAAAAGACAAATGTGATACCTCCTTCTCTGCCCGCACAGGGCCTGTTTACGGTTTTGTTTCATTTCCTTTTCGCATCTCTTTTATATTTCAATCCTTTTTGAGTACATACATATGAAATACCCACATTAGAATCAAAAAGCTCTATTAAATGCAATAAAATTGCTTTGATTGATTGCATGAGACCGCTAATGCAAAATACATTCTTTTTTATTTGCAATTTTTTAAGATATTTTAAACTACTTACTAGAAATCTGGTTACTGGGTTATTTCTTTTTAATGGTCCTTTGAAAACATTTTCTTCAGAAACATATCTGCTATTAAGACAATCAAAAGTTTTATCTAGAAATGTAATAAATTCGATCGTAGCCCAGGCCTCTTTTTCCAATTCAAAGGGATATTGTCCTAGCTCAATGCAGTTTTAATACCTGAAGCAACAGTTCTACTGAAAATTTGAGTCGCATATTTAACCCTCATTTTATCAAATTTTTCCGGATAGACATGTTTTTCTGTTTGTTTTGGACATATTTTAGTAGTTTTTGATTTATTTATCCATTTCATATAATTTCTCAATAACTTTCCAACTGACGACTCCACTTTCTGTATTTATACCGCTATTTTCCAATGTGTTTCTGATGGATTTTATCAAATGTGACAGACAACATCGAACGGAAGGATATAATTCTTTTTTCCATAATAAAAAACATAATTAAAATTTTAAAAGTACAGGATGATTCGTTCTTAGAAATTAAAAAACATAGCTAACAAAAATTGGAATATCTCATTGAAAATCGAAAATTTTTATGATATTTCCAATTTGAGTTACTTCTTTATCAAATATAAAGATACAGAAATGTGAAATTCGTACAGAAACTGCTTTTTTAAAAAAAATTTTCTGAACAAAAAAAGTTGAAATGATTTTTGTACAACTTGAAACACCCCGTTAGCATATTTTAAATTTAAAAAGTACCTTTGTTAGGGTTGACAGAAATATGATTTTTAGAATTTCCTACAAACAATTATATGTGAAGTTATCACAAACTCATCGGGTACTGCCTTCATAAGCACAATACTGACATCCAAAAATAAAAATACTATAATATTTTTCTCCGAAATTAAAAAAAACTTACAATTAGATTAGATGTATATGTATGTATATAGTATTTAGAGCAAAACCATCTATATAGAAGCCGCGCTATGGATTTCTGCACTAACACAATCAAACACGATAAAAGTGTTGAAACGTCAAAACATTCAGTACTGGTAGTACAAATATTAGTGTAAAGAAATAGTGTTTTAATTAAATATTTTTGGTTTTTTAAATAAAATATGGTTTATAAAAGTTTTAAAATATAATAAATTAGCAGTGCTATAATTTTTAAAGTACACAATAGTCAAAAAATAAAATAAAAAGGTGAAAAATATTGTGCGTTCTTACCTACTTGTAAGAGAAAAAATTAAAGTATGACTATACCTATTATTAATTTAGTAATTTATTAGTTATCACAAATTAAGGCCCATATTTACAAAAGCACTTGCGATCGCAAATCGCCATTTACCATCACAAGTATGTGATTTGGTATTTACAAAAATTTTACAATCGCAAATTTTACATAGGTACTGCTGTGGTAAAAATGTCAAATTTGCGATCACTGTTAACATGAATTTGCGATCGCAAAAGTTTCGATTAGTAAATTCCACTGTAAGTGTCTATTTGCCTTCATTACACAATAAAGATTATGTACCAAATTATTTACTTTTTCATAGACTTTTTTTTATATAAATTTTTGTGGTTATGTTATGATGTGAGAAATTGATTTGATTCAATCATTTAACAATTAATAGGTATAAACTTATAAATAAAATTTTATTAAATTAAATCAATTTGTTCTGTATTTCCTTCACTTTATTTTTTTTTTCATATATTTGTGCTTACATTTCATTTCAATTTATTCACTTTTATAATATAACCTCACCATAGGTATGTAGTCATTAGTCATACGTCAATATATAGGTATACATATAGTCAGAAGAAAAAAGTTTATATTATTATTCTTTAAACTTTAATTATTTATATAAATACATATATATGTATCAGAAATATTATAAATTAAATTTTATTAAATCAAATCAATTTATTCACTTTATTACAAATAATATAACCTCACCATAGGTATGTACTATGTATAGTTGACCCTATTATGATTTTCGATCAAAATTAAATCGAATCGAATGAATATTCACAATATTTCGTGTCATTCTCAAACAAATGCTAATATACGCTATATGAATTTTATTTAAAATATCTAGTAATCTGGATCTGCTTGACGATAGAACGTGAATGCACAACTTACAATTTTTCTAAATAACAAATTAATTTGAATGTTTTTTTCTTATTGTTTTAATTTTTTGTATAAAAAAAAGTATATTTTAAGTTGATTGACCTAATTTTTAATGTTCAATTTTTTATTCTCAAATGTTGCTTGACTTTAACTTCATTTATGAATTCAGCTTAAAGTTTTTTAAACAATTAAAAAAAATAAATAAAAACTTATTCTGGATTATTTTAAATTTATTTAATTCTAGCAAAATCAATTAAAATTTGATTTGTTTGTTCCAATTTATTTGGAATTTCACAAATTTAGCCTTTTCTAAATCTTCTGTGTTAAAAATTTTTAATTAACTGATTTTTATTCTAGATTTCCTTAAAATTTGCCGTATTAGCACGTCTCTAATTATTTAAAAAAAAATCTCTTTAAAGGAATATTCTTTACTTTTTATTTATTTAGTTTTAATAATAAAAAAAATAATGTATTTGTTTTTTTTTCCTTTTCTTTTTAAATTTATCAAACGGTTCAAAGGTCTTCAAAATGTGCGTGAAAATTGATTTTCTAAAATTAATTCAAGGTTTTTAAAGTTTCACTTTATCTTAATATTTTATAATAATTTAAATTTTTGAGAAAAAAAAAGAAGTAAAAAACGATTTTACAAAACCGAATTTTCTGTTTTAAATAATTTAAATTTATCTGAAACTTCACTTCCTTTTAATCTTTCAATTTAAGTTTTTTTTTATATTGATTTAAATTTATCTAAAAATTCACTTTGTCTTTATATTTCAATTTAAATTTTTTGAAAAGAAAAGAATTTATTTTTATTGTTCTATAATTTTTCTGAAAACTGCGATTATCAAAATCAAAATTAGCAAAAAAAATCTGATTCATTAAATTCTTAATATTTATGACTTACAGTTGAATTTGTAATATCATTTTTCTTGAATAATATTGTTGGAATCCCTAAAGCTGAAGATGAAAACCTTGGCGGCTGCAGTTTGGTTGTCTGCTCCTTTTTGTCCTTAATGGTTGTAAGACAACTAAGGGGCCTCGTTCCAAGTCCTCTTCTGGTGCGATTTGATGGTTAGTTGGCTTAGAATTTTTTTAAGAGCCAAATTTAGTGAAAAATTTTTTCGAAAACAACAACAACATCGTCTGAAATGTATTTGTGTCTTCATCAACACAAACAAATAAATTTCTTCTAAGTGTTGGTGTACATGATTTGAAAAAATTTCAAACCCAGTTAACCATCGATGATATATATTCCACCTATCTAATCTTAATGTCAACAGAATTTGTTCTCGTGCTCTAAAAATACAAACTTGATATATCAAAAATACGTTCTAGGTTAACTGGGTAGCGATCATATTGCATGGTAAAATGTGTACATCTTTTCTTTTGTTCTACAGGCTACAGCTGTTATGCTATGCTATGCTGAAGTTGTTATTGTTTCTTCTCAATGACCAGTACCAGACCTGTCTTCTTTCAGCTTCCCCACTTTTGGATAAAATGTACAACAACTCGCCTTCTGTCTTCAGAAAAAACCGGTTATTGAAGCTGAAAGAAGACAGGTCTGGTACTGGCCAATCATTATTTTCCACACAGTACGCACAATTTTACCTACGTTGAATAGTTTTCATTCTTTTATGAAATCTTTGCTGTTGCCTAATTTTTGACTAATTTGCTAAATAATTTTTAAATAAACGCTATGCACTTTGTAAAACCGACAACACAATTATTTTGAACAAACTGTATGAATATAATATCTATCATATCATATAAAAAATTATACTCATGCAATATAAACGGAAATTCAATTAGATGAAAAGTTAAATTAAAAAACAGATTGTATTTTGGGGATCTATAATTTCCGGTAGCAAACATTCGAAATAAAAACACCTACAACACCTCTACAAAACTCCCTTCGACAAACAACTTTTTTTTCACCTCATTGGTTCATACCTTGATCCTTGAAAAAAGTAAACATTTTAATTCTTGAACTATTTTTTGACTTATTGCATTTAATTGACTCAAATCGATGCAATACAGCCTGATATATAATAGTTCAAAGTTAGAAAGTCACATATCCTTTCATGTAAAAATTTAAAAAAATAAAATAACTCAAAATTTTTGAATTTTACATAAAAATTTTTTCGTATATTTATATACAATACAATGTGCAGCCTAAGTAAACAACATAAGTTTTACATGCTGCTTACGTTACTTTTTATCATCACACATACTACCCTACAATCGCAATTTTTATTGCATCGCGTTTATACAGTTTATTTATTATCTGTGTAACTCTTATTCAATCCTAAAGGTATGCAAAAAAAATCCTGTGATTAGAAAAATTAGTAATAAAATTTTATGAAAAATTAATAATTTGTTTTATTTATAATAATTAAACTACGTAACCAATTTCCTTAAAATTTATTTTAAACTTTTTGGAAAAGGTTAAATTTAAATCTTATAAAAAGAAATCACAATATCTATACGTTTTAATATATGAAAAATGTGTGAAAAGTTGAGTGAATTTTTGTTTTGTCTGTACCTTGGTAAATCGAATATAAAAAAATTTAAGGATCAAAATTTAAAAATGTGTTTCGCTTAAGCACCACAATTCCCTTCCACTTATCTATATTCAAAATTTCATGAAAATCGGTTCAAAATTGTAGGCTGTAGGTGGTCACTTTGAAGGCCCAAAATCGCAAAACTGACTCACTTTGAACCCTTGTATTTTCGAAATAAAGGACTTTTTCAAAAATCTGTTTCGCTTAAGCACCACAATTCCCTTGTACCTATCTATATTCGAAATTACATTAAAATCGGTTGAGAAATGTAGGCTGTAGGCGGTCACTTTGCAGGCCATTTCACTAGATTTGGCTCTTAAATTCACACAAATTTACGTGTTAATTTTTTATGATTAAAAAAATTTCACATTTCTTTTTAGTGTTATTTTTTTCATGGTTAAAAAAAAACTTCACTTTTCTTTCTTAGTGTTAAATTTCTTCTGGTTAAAAATATTTTCACTTTTATTTTTTTTTGTGTTAAATTTTTTCTGGTTAAAACAATTTTTCCACTTTAATTTTTTTAGTGTTAAATTCTTATGTTTAAAGAATTTTTCCACTTTTTTGCACCGCTTATAGGGTCCCTGCTCGGGCGCCAGCTAATAAAAAGTTTGATTAGTTGCAGAAAAAAAAAAATAAAAAGATAATTTCATAATAATAATTCAAAATCCAAAATACAATTAATTCTTACAAAAATTCTTACAATTATAATTTTACAAAAATGTGAAAAATATGAATTTAGCGTCATAGCGTCAGCAGTTTTTGTGGTAGCAATTGTCACGTTGCAGCTAATTTATTCCATGATCGTGAGAAAGTATTTTGCTAGTTGTTTCTCAAAGAATATTAAAAATATGTTGATAATGCATTTGGTGTTAAGTTACATATTACGTTAAAAATTCTTTTTTTATTCAACTTTTTTATAAATTTTCAAATTTTAAATCATAATCGAAATTATTTTATTTATTATGAACTATTTTTTTCAATTTTAGTTATTTCTACAGCTTCACCATTTTATATAAATTTATAAATTCATACCCGTGCAACCTGTCGTGAAGTAACTTTGTCCAACTATATATGATAGATGTTTACAGATATTGCACGATTTTCAAAGACATACGAAGAAGCTTCACGTTCTTTATAGATATCTAAATCCTGCTCTCAAGAGAATTATATTGCAGAGAGAGAAGAGAATTATAAAAATATTATGAATTATGATACAGATCTATGTATATCGATCCTTAACGAAGATTAAAGGGGAATATAGTACAATAAAGGAGAATAAAGATATCGACGATAACGAGATTATTCAAAGACAAAATCTATATTGATCGTTATCGATTTTCAAAGTATTTCAAAGACGGACAACGATCTATAAAGAATCGTCAAGAATCGTTATCGGTCTTTCAACGAACAGTTTATATTTACAATAAGCTCTATAGTCGGTACAGTGATGAATGGTACAATGCAAAGAGGATGGCTTTACCAACGACTCCTATAGGACCAAGACTTAATGCTCAATTTTATTTTATTGTTTATATGTGTTGGAAGTACCAAATTAACATTACAATTTATTGTTTTAAATCAATTATAACTAAGTTGTGATTAAAGTTACATGAAAATTATGTTCAAATGAAATGTAGAGAAGATCCTTAGCTTTATTTTCACCGAATATATTAAACATCTATGAGCAACGTTTTACTAAATATTTATCACGTTTTTTCTTTGATTTACGTTGCTCATAGATGTTTAATATATTCGGTGAAAGTAAAGCTAAGAATCTTCTCTACATTTCATTTGAACATAATTTTCATGTAACTTTAATCATAACTTAGTTATAATTGATTAAAAACAATAAATTGTAATGTTAATTTGGTACTTCCAACACATATAAACAATAAAATAAAATTGAGCATTAAGTCTTGGTACTATAGGAGTCGTTGGCTTTACACACGAAGGTCCGTGGTTCGAATCTCAAGAGTAAATTTTTCAAATTGAATTATTTTTATATAATATAAATAAATATAAAAAAAACCAAGAAAAAAAATGGAAAAAAAAACAAATTTTTTTTTATGGTCTATAAATTCCGATAAATATATCTTTATCGAAATCTTTTATAGCTGACGTCGAATTTCGTGATTAAAATCGATGTCGATCTTAATCAAAACCTTGGTTTTTTCTATAAAGAGCTTCACGCAAATCTTTATAGTTCTTTATAGCTAGCTATATAGCTTGGTTGCACGGGTATAGTACAATGGTCTCACTAACTAATTCTATCCAATACAAGAAGAAAATATTCAAGTTATATTGATAACATAAGTACATATTTAGGTTTAGGTTTCTACTTTATAAGAAATTTGAGGTTATGTGCTCTGTTAACTGAGTTTGCGACACCAACTTTGCGATCGCAACCTTTGACGGTTAATTTGCATACTTGCGAGAGCAAAAATAATCGAGGATACCATTTTTATCATTTTA
Organism: Bombylius major; assembly: GCA_932526495.1. Lineage (NCBI taxonomy): Eukaryota > Metazoa > Arthropoda > Insecta > Diptera > Bombyliidae > Bombylius > Bombylius major. The sequence continues at coordinate 24,261,643 of OW052044.1, read as the reverse complement.
GCTAGCAAGTCTCTTACTTTCTTGATCGCTAGTCGATTAAAGATGATACGATTTTTTGTTTGGCTTGGTAAGACCTATCACTGGTATCAATCCAAAGCAAACCAAACGGGACACCCTGTATTTATTATTCATTTTAATTTTCATATGAAATTCAACTGTTTTTTGTAAAATCGAAAAAGAAAAAAAATTAATCTGGCAGCCCTTGATAATAATAATTAATTATAATCAAAGATAATTAATAAGAAGTAGATATTCCAGAACAGAAAAGCTGTTGGAAAATAAATTTTTAGTTCTAAATCTGTTCATAGAGCGGACAGACAAGAAGGAATCGCTTAGAACATTAGATTTAAAAATACGTTATTTATGACCGTTTTTGCAATAAAAAAAAAATTTATTATACACAAAAATCCTCAAAACTGTAATTAGACAATTTTATATGGAAAATAAGGACGGAGTAAATGTGCATGACATCATCATACAATTTTTTTGTTGATCAGTGGCGGCTCGTGAAGAAATCACATGGAACGACACATCGATAGCATTGAAAGGCAGCTATTTGCAAATGATGTCATTATTGATAAAATTCCGCTTACTGACTCTAATGACTACATATCAGTTTTCAATAGCATCTGTAGTAAGATTAACTGTCATATACCGCCAGGCTACAACATTTATCGTATGAAAAGCACCTCTGCAGTTAATGATGGTTCTATAGTTATAAAGTTTTTTTCATCACAAGATAAATTTCTATTTACATCTTCAGTAAAAAAATTCATTAAGGCACATAAACGCAACCTTCAGTTGATTGATATTGGTTATAATTCCGCAAGCACAATCTATATTCATGAAAGGCTCACAAGAAGAAATTATAAAATTTACCGGGAATGCATTAAACTGAAAAAAAATAAAAAATACTTCTCAGTGTTCACATCAAATGGAGTAGTGTTTCTGGTTTGCAAGAAGGGTGAACAACCTAGGAAAATTTCGGCTCTAAATGATCTTGCGATCTTGTAATATGATTATAACTTCGTATTGTTATCATGGTCATACTATTTAGCATTAATATTAATTTCTTCTTCATTATGCATGATACATTAGCTTTTATCAATTACAATTATATTTTTGTGTACATAACTAACATTTTAAATTTAGTTTGGCTTATAATAATTAATATCATCTACTTGTTAACACATTGTTCATTAATTCTTATAGGCATTGTAATTCTAATTCAAAGCATGTTAAGTATTTTTACATTTATTTTTATTCTTATTATTATTTTTATCTTTATTTCAATTTTTATTTTTATTTTTATTTTTACTTCTTTAATTATGAACAGCTGTTTGTTAGTAGAATTGTTAAATTTTTTATACTTTGTTGATATTCATATTTTTAATTGTAGATACACATGTGTATATAGATTTAGCTTGTATTATAATCCATTAGTATGCAGCGCTGTCCTTCCGTGCAGTTTACCAGTTTGGTAACACGTTCGACATTTAGTTCACTTAATGACTGTCTGCATCTTCCTAATACGGACTTAAAAATATTGTGCAAAAACAGTAATGGCTTAAAAATCTGTCATATCAATGCGCAGAGTCTCTTTCCAAAAATGGACGAACTAAACCTTTCAATGCGTCTCTGTGGACATAATTATGATATCCGAAACGTGGCTCAAACCACATATTTCAGATCAATTAATATCATTTCCAGGCTTCAAACTTATTCGATGTGATCGGTTAACCCATGGTGGTGGAGTAGCCATGTACATACGTGAGTCAGTAATATTTCGTCTCATTTCGCTGTCAGAGCCTCATGATTCTGTTGAGTTTATATTCGTTGAGCTTATTAATGGTGTTGATAAATGTCTGGTCGGTTGTGCTTATAAACCTCCTCACATACACGATATTGATAATACTTCCTTCCTCAATTTCATCCTGGAAAATTCTTCACTTTACAGTCTCCTAATCATTGGTGGTGACTTAAATTTCAATTTGCTTCAACCCAAACCTGCTGTTAGTAAATTTTTAGATCTCTTAGATTCATGTGCACTTTCCCCTGTGAACACAACGTTTCCAACTCATTTTTCTAGTTCCAATGCTACTTTACTAGACATCTTTCTAATTTCCAATTCAGATAAAGTACTTAAATTTGACCAAACTTCTGTTCCTGCATTCTCAAAGCACGACCTAATTTTCCTGGATGTTGAGTGGCATAGTATAAATAATATATCACCCATTTCATTTCATTATTATGATTTTAAGTCCATAAATCTTGATAATCTTTTGTATGAAGCGGCTTCCTTAAACTGGCTTAACTTACTCAGCTTGCACTCAATTGATGACCAATTGAATTTATTTGAAAACCATATTACCTTTTTATTCAATAAACATGTTCCAATTAGATTGCGGAAAAACCACTCACCCTCTTGTCCCTGGTTAACACCTAATATATTTTCTTTAATGAAAAAAAGGGATTTTTCCTATCTGAAATGGAAGCGGTATCATCTGCCTATGTTATGGAATTTATATAAACAGCTCAGGAACAAGGTTAACTCGGCAGTGAAACTTTCCAAAATTAATTATTTTAAATCCAAATTTGATACGTCCCAGCCTACCAACAAATTGTGGTCTAACCTCAAACATATTGGTGTTGTTAGTAAAAGCGTGAACATTGTTGCTGACCTCGACCCGGATGAGTTGAATGCAGTCTTTACGTCACATCTCGGAATGTCTGAGCCTGATGAAGAAATAGTTCTTGAGCAAAATGAAGATAGCTTTGAGGGCTTTTCATTTACCCCAGTTACTTTTGTGGATGTTTTTAAGTCCATTTTTTCTATTAAATCATGTGCCACCGGTTTGGATAACCTTAATCCCAATTTCATTAAATTACTGGCTCCAGTTATCACACCTGTCTTAGTGCATATTTTCAATAATATTATAACCAGTTCTAATTTTCCCGCCCGCTGGAAAGCTGTAAAGATTGTCCCTGTTCCCAAAAAGTCTAAATCTAAATTGCAAGAGTTTCGCCCTATAGCCATCCTTCCATTCATATCTAAAGTTTTTGAAAAACTCATCACATCTCAAATGAGAGATTATCTTGAAACCAACAAATTTCTGGTTGAATTTCAATCCGGTTTTAGGAAGCACAGAAGCTGCGTCACAGCTCTTTTAAAAATAACTGACGATTTACGTCAAGATCTTGATGAGGATAAAACTGCTGTTGCTGCTCTATTAGATTTTTCGAAAGCGTTCGACTGTGTTAATCACCGCTTACTCTTGTCGAAACTAAAATCTAATTTCAGGTTTTGCAGTGCTGCTACCAAACTGATTAAATCTTATTTGGTGGAACGCTCTCAAATTGTTGTCTGTTGCAGCAAGCTATCCTCTCGCATAAAAAATCCTATTGGTGTGCTACAAGGTTCGATATTAGGTCCCCTCTTGTTCTCACTTTTTATAAATCACCTCCCTCTAGTAATTAAAAATACTTCATATCACATGTATGCAGACGACTTGCAGATTTACACCTCTGGACCAAAAGATCGCATAGTAGAAACAGTTAATTCCATCAATTCTGACTTAATTTCTATAAGTAACTGGGCCACTGCGAATCAACTACGTCTAAACTGTGATAAATCTCTCTGCATTGCATTCGACCGAAATTTAATCCCGTACGAAAATCTACCAAACTTAGTCATGGATGGTTCTGTTCTCCCGTACAGGGACACAGTTTGTAATCTAGGAATCATTTTTGATAGATCACTGACTTGGACTAACCACATTAACTCTCTGATAGGTAAAGTATACGGTATACTTCGAAAGCTATCCACATGTGCATACTTCACCCCAGTTCCCACAAGACGTCTACTTGTGAGAACTTTAATTATCCCTTTAATAATATATGGGTGTGAAATTTTTACTGAAATGGACTCCGTATGCAGACGTAAGCTTGATGTGGCCTTCAACTCCTGTATCAGATATATCTTTGGACTGAAGCGTTATGACCACATCTCTTCTTTTAAAAATTCTGTTCTTGGGTGTTCATTATCTACATATTTAGACTTCAGGTGTCTTATCTTTCTGCGTAACCTTATGGTTACTAAACAGCCACCGTACCTATATAGTAAATTAAACTTCTTACTCTCCGAACGCTCTTGTGCTTTAAAAACTTATCGTTCCAAATCAGCTCTTTCGAATAGACAATTCTTTATCTCTACAGTCATTAAGTGGAATGAACTTCCGCTGGGTTTACGTAGACAGTGGGCCTCTAGTGGATTCAAATACAAGCTTTTTGATCATCTCAAGCATTCATGAAATTATGTTTATCTATTCTGTGCTCATATTTTATACATATATGAATACTATACTTATACTTTTATTTCTCTAAATATAAATTTATTGTTTGTATACTTAAAAATTTTGTACATATCATGCACTTATTCAACTCACATCTTAATTAAGCTTATTCTTTTTCTTTATTCTTATTTTTTTTTTTTTATTTTTTTGTTTTTTTTTTTATTATTGTTTTTTTTTTACATACTCACATATAATAAGATTGTAAATCTTACTTGTGATTGTTATATTAATTATGAAATAAATAAAATAAAATAAATAAATAAACAAATAAAATCACTTGGTGGGGCTGCTTAAAGTTTCAAGGATGCTAACACTCGAATCAATGTTAACACATTTTTCTCAAAAAATTGTTTTTTCATTTTGAAAATATCCGAACTTTACTATTCGACTGATTTGAAATTTTTGGAAGGTATTTTGTTTATTATTCTCTACAAAACTCCCTTGACGCGAAAAAGATCCTATCAATAGGATGCGAGTTATAGTGTACCAAAAAAACTACACGCATCAATGCTTAGGTTCCGAAAGTTGTGCAGAAAAAATGTTTTTTCTGAAGACAATTTATTTGGACTTCTGTTCTGTGTTTAACACTTTTAAATATTTAAAAAGCTGTATGTTTTTTTTATTTAGGAATTGATTTTAAAAATTCGTTCTTTAATTTTATTTTTTAACTTTATTTTAAAACTTAAATCGTTGTGTCAATCTAAAGTTACGTTTAAATCCTTTTTAAAAAAAAAAAATTTACTAAGAGAAAAATAGTATTGAAGATTTTTTTAACGAAATATGTATTATTTCCTCAATTTACAGTTGGAAATTTGCATTATGTATTTTTGAAAGCCTAATAAATACACGGGTGAAATGTTTCTTTGAATAATGCTTTTTATTTGACTTAAATTGATAAAACATAGCCCAAGATATAATATCTCAAAGTTGGCTAGTCGCATCGCATTCCTTCCATATAAAAATTTAAAAAAAAAAATACAATAATAAAATGTATATGTACAAAAAAAAAAAAAAAAAACAAGCAACAAAATTTAAACATTATGTTGTATTGGAAAAAATTAGATGAGAACGAACATTATGTTGTGTTGATAGGAAAGAAGAAATGTACTTTATTTGTTGGTTTACAACATTGGGCAATCAACCCCCGTAGTATAAAATGATCATACACTATTGTATAGATGAAACGAAAAAAAAAAACGAATATGTATTATTAGAACATTTACGTACATGGTAAAAAATTTTTATGTAAAATATTAATTCATCACTGAGCTGTAACAAAATTCATGAAAAATTGATTTAAAATGTTTATAAAATTTAACAAATTATTTCAAAATTATATTTTCTTACTGTAAAATATGAATTTCATAAATGGTGTAAAATTGGTAATTTAAAATGAAAAAAACAGTTTAATTATAATCGGTAATACAATAATTATAAAATAAATATCATGAATAAATAAAAATAATATGAATATCTATGGTTTTTAGAATTTATAGCAATTTTTACAAAAATAATTTTAAAACGACAAATTTATTATGAGAGAAACATTTTTAACCATGTAGAATCCTATGAGAAAAAAAATTAAGAGAAAAATTTGTGTTGTATTGTTATGTATAAGACAAAACATTTTCTCACTTTAGGGGCAGAATTGAAACTGCCCTTCGAACATAAATTTCTTCAGTATAAAATGAATAAAGAGAGAGAATGATTCATACACAAAATATATGAAATTTTACTCTTTTATGGGGCAGTTGTTGAGTACTGCCCCATAGAGTATCAGTATGATCTTATTGATTATACAAAAAAAATTTAAACGTAAAACCTATCAATACCTATAGCTATAGTCTATACAAAGAAAATTTGAAATTTGTTTAACCATGTATATATAAATTGTTATATATTTATATATATAGTATATATTATATTATCACTTCTCTTTCCATATTGCATGTACATTGAAAAATAATTTACACCAAATTATTTTCGATTTTTTTCAATTTTTTTTTACAATTAATTTTAAATTTATTATAATGAAATTATGCAATTTAGGCTGAAATTCTTGGTGGGGCAGTGCCCCATTAGCCCTCAAGGACGAGCCGCGTCTGGTTGATGTTGTACTATGTATATGAAAATTTATAATTAATATAAACAAAAACAACACACATATAAAAAAATAATTGTAATTTTATTTTTCATTTTTCAAGTACCCAACCAAATTTACAATTTTTTTATAATACCGTAATTGAATTTTGTTGTTGCTTCGTACCTAAATACAAAATTTATTGTAAACTTGAAGTCACTGTTTTTTTCTCAATTTTGTATTTTTCCCATTTAGCATATATACAAGTATGTATTTTTGTATATGTGTCTATCAGTTGCAAAACGGATCTTTTCCATATTTTGAAAAAAATGAGTTATACATATACGTCATTTGAAAGGTCTTTTAAAAATCTACTTATTTACTTTACTTTTAAAAGAAAAAAAAATACCTTTTCCTCTGTATTTTGATCGTCAGAATATGAGCTCAGTTGCAAAACAGTACATTTTGTCAAATTTCAGAAACAATTTTGCTTAATAACTCAAAATGACTTAACATGACAAAGACCCCTTTTGCAACTGATAGACACATATGCAGATTGTAGTTTATACAGTAGCGGAAAAAACGCATGACTCAAATAATTTTCATTTTTCTAAAAATAATTTATTTATTAAGCTGTATTACAGAATTATGTATGGTTTTTCTTTTCTTATAGAAAATACCTTTAGAAAACACACATACTAAAGATAGTATCGAGAAAAGTTTTTAGAAATTATTAGTTAGGCGACTTTCATGATCGCTACTGTATATTATAATGCACGTGCATTATAATGTTAACACTTTGCAAGCATTAGCGATTTTCTAATTTTCTAATAAAGACTGTGATCATCTCCCGGCTGCAAGGTTTTAATAAAATTTTATAGGTACACCTTGATCAAAATTTGTAGAGTCCAACATATCTAACTACCTCACATTATGTAACATTTTGAAATATAAATATGGGTAAATAAAATGTATTTAAATGTGTATTGTAATGTTGTTAATTAGGTACTTGAATTGAAAACAAAATATCTTAATTCCCTTTTTCATTTAAAAAAAAAATATATACATACATAGTTACATAAAATAAAAACAAAAAAAGCGGGATCTGGATTCTGGATTTCAGTATAATTTCTCATAACATGCATTCAATAATCAGAAAAAAAATTCTAATTCATATTCCTATACAATACAATATATTTACATACATAATGTATGTACATACATATTGATATTCTATGGATGAAAAAATAAAAAATATTATAGTAACCGATGAAACAAATTTTAAAAAAAGAAGAAAAAAAAAACAAATATTAAATGAAATGTGCACAGACGTTAAACACGCATTTGTGTACATGCAAAAATATGTACATACACTCCGCGTCACTTGATTACGGCCACTTATTTTTTAAAGTTATTTTGGATATTACTATAAATTTTGTTACGTGGGTATTAGTTTTTATGCTTGTATTTGAGAATACGTTCTGTTACGAATATAATCACGTGAAAAAAATTTGAAAATATAGTACCGTTATTTGTGTAGTACTCATTAAGTACAATCTCTTCAAAAAACATACATTTTTTTTTCGTCACTTGATTACGGCCAATATTGAAATTGTCTCAAAAAAAGAAAAATTTGAATGAAAAACAACTTTTTTTGTGTTATTTATATAAGATTTATTAATTTTTCTATTATTTTCATTTAATTGTAATAATGATTGCTGCCTCTGTTGTGACGAATTGTTTCGAAAATTCGTGATAACATCAAATTGTATAACGATGTCAAGTACTTCAGCGAGATTTTTGTCCAAGCAGATTTTATTGCTTCTATTAGTGAAGCTTTATCTTCAAATTTTCTTCCTCCTTAATAGACCTCCCTTTACAGCCGCATCTCCGAATGTTTTCCATGATATTTAAACCCGACAAATATGGTAGCCACGGTAGCAATCAAACATTTTGTTTTTCGGTGAACTATCTAGCACGTCCTGCGGTGTGAATTGGAGCTTTATCCTGTTGGTAAATCAAAGCCAGAGGACCAAACATCTCAATAAATTTTGGAAAAGCTTCTTCTAATATGGTTTTATGTGAAACTACAGTCATTTTCGTATTTTGAAAAGGTAAGTCAATCGTGCCATTAAATGAAATAGCTCCCCAAACCATAACACCACCCTGTATAATGCGGTTTCTGCTTAAAATCGTTCTTCCTTTCTTAAGTCATGAAAATAAAACCTAAATCCATCAGGACCATCCAAATTAAATTTTTTTTCATACTAAAACACAACTCGTTTCAACTTTCTCCTTAACGACATGTGATTTCTTGCAAATTCCAATCGCTTTTCTTTACGTGGCGTATTCAACGGGGATTTTTTTCTTAATTTTTTTAATTGTTGATGCGTGGCACTGTTATTTATGCCACGTACTGTTGATAAAATGGCAGGAACTCCGGTTTTAGCCTTGATTTTTGCTGCTGATAGGTCTGAGTTTGAGGCTGTGCGAAGAATTGCTCGTTTATCTTGAGAAATTGTTGCTTCTGCGATTCGTTCTCTTCAATTCTGTCCATAATTTTTAATAGTTTTAAGAAAAAATCAATTACAGTTCTTCTTCTTCCAATTTTTTCTGCAATTTGGGGATTTGAAGAGCCTTCTTGCTTCAAATCCCCGATTTTTACCTTTTCACTTTCTGCCAATGTCTTTTCTTTACCCATTCTTCAAAAAATTCAATAATTTGATAGCTAATGAACACTAGAAATATAATAACGAAATAATTTTGAATAAAGTCGAAAAATTGTTCGTCATAGTAGTTAGAACACTAATTTTCAATACTGGCCGTAATCAAGTGACGAAAAAAAAATGCATGTTTTTTGAAGAGATTGTACTTAATGAGTACTGCACAAATAACGGTACTATATTTTCAAATTTTTTTCACGTGATTATATTCGTAACAGAACGTATTCTCAAATACAAGCATAAAAACTAATACTCATGTAACAAAATTCATAGTAATATCCAAAATAACTTTAAAAAATCAGTGGCCGTAATCAAGTGACGCGGAGTGTACATATATTATATAAATATAGGTATACACAAAGTTATACTGGAAACTGGTTTGATTTGGTTATACACAAAAAAAAATAACAAGAGCATGAGCGAATGGATAATAAAAAAAATCACTCGATCATTTTTTTTAAAGTTTGAATTTCAAAACGTTACTTCTATTTTTGCTCGCCAGATAGGACAGACAAGAAGGTTTCGTTTAGGAGACTTTAATGAAATAGAGTGAAAATACAAATGTACTACGCGAAATATCTATTGTGTTAATTTAATCTATAATCATTGTTATAATTGATTTATTAATCGAAGTCAGTAAGGCAAGATAGGCATACTTTTCTATACTCTTTTAAATCCTGTCTCGTGTGTGGGGTGATCAGATCTCAATTTCAATCGAGGGAAATCTTTTAAATTAAATAAGTATTACCACAAATAATATAATAATACAGATGGGTATTGTAAATGAACTGAAATGCTATTCAGTGGTAATAAAGAAGAAGAACAAACAATTTTTATGTTTGCGTCTTAACTATAGTTTTTTTAAAAACTTAAAACAACAACAACATTACCGAACTTTGAGTTTTTTTTATTTATGTTTCCACTTTTCATTTCATCATGATTTTTTGATTTTTTCCATTTCTAACTTGTAGCTGACATTTACCTTGTTTATGCACAAAGATTAAAACGTATTAACTCTAAAACGTTTTAAGCATCGTTTTGAGATAATACATTTTAATTAGTGTTTATGCGTAATACAACATTTCGTTCTCACTCAAAACGTTAACCATCTGCGTGTGTAATAACAATTACTTGAAACGAATAAAATGTATATGCACACTTTAAATGCGCATTGAAATTTGGTTTATGCATCCGTATTTAGTCAAGACGGAGTGAGTTAATGCGAATTAATGTGTCGCATAAACAAGGTAATTGTTTATGATTTGTTATAAACATAGGTTTAGAAAGTGGGACATCCAATTATCAAAAAAGTGAATACAGTAGAATCTCGATAATTTTACTACCTGATAATTTCCTATATTTACAGCGAAAGAAATTTTGCTTACTCTATAATTTCAACAGCCATAATTTATACATGAATTTACACATAAAATACATATTTGAACATGTTAAATCGCAAAAAATCTAAATTTGATTTGATTTGTGAAAGGCTTTATTTTTGATTTTTTTGTTGTGTTAATTAAAAATTGAGAAATAAATAAACTAATCTTTTTTTAATTTCATGTGTGCGTTTTACTTCCATACATACATACATATTTAGTTTAAATTTTGTATTCAATAATTTCTACTATCCCGTAATTTCAACGAGGGTAGTTTTAATTAGGTAAAATTATCGAGATTCTACTGTACATAAATCTAAAATACATAATTCTTTAAACCATACAATGTCGGTTGAACTGAACAGTTACTTGTGCGTCAGCAAAAGTAAAATACAATATTTATGTACACAATATACCTACATACAATAATAATGTCTTTTATTTGCTTGTCACATATTTTTGTTGTTGCCGGTTAACAATTATTGTACCTAAAGGAAAAGGAAACAAAAAACTGAAAACTTTGTCAGTTTATTTTATTATATAACATCATGATAGGTTTATGTCTTTGCTAATCATATCACATTTGTCAGTTGATCGTTGTCAGTTAACCAAAATTCATATGCAACATTTTGTACAACAGTTTTTATATATCTGTATTATTATATTGTTTGTGGTATTACCAAGAGCAACAAACTCATCGGGTACTGCCTCCATAAGCACAATACTGACTTCGATTTATAAATCAAGTATAAATGATTATGCATTTTTCGAAAAAATGAAGATAGCAGTTCCTCTCGATCTCGATTGAAATTGAGATCTCCACACCCTACACACAAGCCATATTTATACAAACACTGTGAAAGAATATAGAACAGTAAACCTATATTGCCTTTCTTACAGTACGTCTTGTACTGACTTCGATTAAAAAAAAACTTAGAACTTAGAATAGTCAATAGTGTATGTATATCTACCTATAATCATCCAAAAGGGGGAATTCTAATGTACTTATACTTATTCAAAATAAATGTGTAACACCATGTGTGATGTGTTTTTCCCCATTTCTGATTAATGCCTCAAACACAATACGGCGGTTTTCGTATTGTGTTCGGGGTATAAAATTAAAATTTATCATCCTTTATGTAGGTACTGTTATGCTGTTGTTACTTATTTTATTTTTATATTTTATTCGAAAATTTTCGTTTAATTGCATTGCATCGTAGAAAAAAATTCTCTCTTTAAGATAAACTACACACCATAGTATAATTAGTAGTCCACACAACAACACAACATAATATACTCAATAGCTATATTAGCAAATTTAGATACTTTACTTAGTATTTGATCATCATTCTGCGTTGGTTGATCTATTTTTTTTGTTGCTTTACGAACATCAAATGTATATATGTATTCAACATCAATTTCAAATCTATATACATATATGTATTATTTTTTTGGTCTAATATTAATTGAAGTTTTGTTTTGTGATTAATTAATTGATTTTGGTTGTATTTCTAATAAAATATATTGCGGCAAATCGATACCTACTTAGTTTCTTTTATACTTTAAACAACGAAAAAAGTGAAAAAGTGTAATATTACATTTTTATGTAAAAAGAAAAATTTTTCAAATGCTTAATATCATGCGTTTTCCCTGGAGTTAGTTTTAAAGTTATTTTTAGCAACACTTCAGTCTATTTGTTTTTTTTCTTCTCCGGTTAAGAAAAAGAATATTGTGTATATTTTTAACGTAGGACAATTCTATATGTATAGTTGAAAGTGTTTTAGAATTTTTAGTTTTAATGTTCAATAATTTTCATTAAAATATTATTTTACCCTAATAATGGAAAAGTTATTAAAACTTCAAATTTTCAATAAAAAAGAATTAAACAAAAAGTTTTTTGTGTTTTGTTTTAAAAATTATTTGATATGATTATAATTGAAACTGTTTCATATGTGTGGTTATTGTGATTTAAATTTAAAAATATGTCTGTATGTACAATATATTGTCCGCAGTTAATCAAGCGTGACAATATTATGAGGGAATAAATTCTAATTATAATATATACAGTAAGCCTATATGATTCATTGAACTTTTTGTAATATTTTCATTGAAAATGGGAAAAATCACTTATTACACCTTATTAGTTTTTTTAATTTGCATCTGGAAATCATATGGAATGAAAGGTCTGTACCTATATAGTTTAAATTATTGAAAATTGCTTTGTATTTGTAAAATTAATTTATTTATTTCATAAATCCAAATTATTATTATTATATAGTTTCAAACTTATTTGAAACTATAGATTCATGTAACGATATTTAAATTCATCTTTATATTTTCCAATTCGTAGTCAGTATTGTGCTTGTGGAGGCAGTACCCGATGTGTTTCTGATAACTTCACATACCTACATATAATTATTTGCAGGAAAATCTAAAAAATATATCTGTGTCAAGTCAACCCTACGATAGGTACTTTCTAACACACGTTAACGGGATATTTCTTGTGCAAAAATAATTTCAAATATTTCAACAAAGGAAATATTTTATTAGACTATGTTATTAAAATATGTAGGTACTAAACAAATAGCAAAAAGCAACAAAGAAAACACATAATCTAAAATTTATTACTAAAATTAAATAGTTAATACATACTATTATTCTTTGTAGGTACATACATATACTAAATTATACTAAACTTCGTTTTCTTTATTTTTCAAAAGAGGGTGAATTCAATTTATAAAGCGTTAAGCAGAATAAATATTAAAATTTAATTATTCAGTAATTACAATCATTGACTAAAACTATTCTACTTTTATTAAAATCGTATTTATTTTGATCCCTTGTAGAAAAATTCCCGTCAATATTATATGAATTCTCAATTTAAATCCTTTGTTATTGGTTTTTTTTAGTAATTTAGACATTTTTGTTTTACTAAAGTATTTTTAATGTGAAAACTGAAAATCCAAGTGTATATGCAGTTTTACGAAATATTCCAAAATAACCTTTTTCTTTTTTTGTAAAATCGAAAAAGAAGTAATCTGGCAACCCTTGGTAATTCAATTTGAAAATTCAAAAAATCTGTGAAAAGTATAATTTAATAATGCTTATCTTGTCTGTACCAAAGAGAGTATATATGCTACTATAGAGATTTGATCTCAAGCTCTCTCAAAAATCAAGAACATAAAAACATACATAAATATTATGTACAAAGACCATACCTATATAATTAGACAATCAATTTTTCCGTTACTTGACTGTTACTATTAATGTGTCTTGTGATACCTATGTAAATTATGTATAAAATGAAAAAAAAAAATTTTAATTTTCATATTTTTTAACATATTCTGCTTCTAAATCATTTTTTTAATTTTTATAAAATAATGATAAATTTATTAAATCGGATATAAATTTTACTCCTTTTTATGATTTTTGTTGTTGTCAAATTTCATGTTTTTTTTAAACTTATTTTCATTCTGAAAAGAAGAATTTATTTTAATTTTTTGTAGTAGATATACCTACATATGTATGTAATTCAATTTAAGTTTAGGAAAAATTTTTATTATCATATTATGTGGGTATTATGAGTTTAACTAATAAATCAATTATTTTTATAATTTTTGAAAAATATATAGGTATATATTCGGAAATATAAGTATGTATAATATGTAAGTACATATGTACTAATAATTTTTAAAATATTTAAAACAAAGTGAACCAGAAGAAGAAAAAACTTAACTAAAAATATTGTTATATTAGTAGGTATGTACCATTGTACCTACAAATTTTATTTTGCAATGAATTTTTCCCTCAATTGTATTGTTATTTAACCCTAGGATTGCCTGATCAAGAATGTCACAAATTTGGCCGTGAGTATACAAATGTATACCATACATTTTATATGGAAATTTTAAAATTTTTTTTTCAAAGAGCTGTATCTCAGCATCCCATTGACCAAATACTATTATTTTTATATTGAAATCTTTATTAAATCTTTAATGTTATTGCTATTACAGTTTCATATTTTTTCTAGTTTCCGAGATAAAATAGAAAATAAGTGTTGAAACAAAATTGAATATTTCAACTAATATTGAGTCTAAGGTTCTTGTACCTAGACTTTGATGATAGTGTACAATTGATTCTATGTATCAATGTACTTAAGACTTGATGAAAGAGTACAATTGATTCTATGTATCAATGTACTTAAATGGTTGAAGGTTTCTGAAGAAAGTAAATACACAACTTGATTGTTAAGTAAAAACTGATACTTTATTCAGTAAATCGATTTCCTTTTATACAAAAATTAAGCAATTTCAACAATAAAATAATTATTCATTAATATGTAAAGAAAAAATGCAAATATTCAAAAATAATAATAAAATTATATGTAATATATAAAAGAACAATATTTAATGCAAGCTAGGCAAAACAATATAATTCTTTTATTGTATAATGCAAGCTAAGCAAATAACATAATTACTTTAATATTTAGTGTGAGCTAAAATAACATAATTGAAGAATTTAAATGAATTGAATTATGTAAAATTTATTTGGTTATTAAAACTGCTGTGACAGCATGAGAACGGAAGTGAACATTTTCCCCCGCCTTGAACCTGTGGTTCAAATTAATTAGACACTGACTGTGAATTCCGCTTGTGTTGCTGAACTTCTTCTGGGAATAAACATGACTGTACGATTGTGTTTTAATTTGTAAAGTGCATACCCTGCAATTATGAGTGTCAATCCGATAGCGATATAACTTACGGAGAAATTGTGTATCAAATGAGGTTCTATAGTTCGTGAGAAGTGAAGATTGGCATGTTCCTTAAGATCTTCTTTTATTTTGTCTAACTCTTCGAGATGTGGTGTGTAACTAATTTCCTTGCCTTTGTTGAAATTCCATTGTACTTGCTCCCTAAGTATGGCTTCACTAATATTTCCCAATCTAGGATATGAAAGATGGACCTTACTAGTATAAACTTGATGACCATCAAGCGCAACAAATCCTTGTCTAAGCCTACAATTGGATGACAGGCGTAATAAACCAGATCCTGACATTGCTATACGATGTACCTCTTCATCGCATAGCAGATTTGTCGATGTTGATTTGGACATAGCGAAAATCCATTCATTTGCTGTTGAAAGCTGTATCCATCTAGGGTTAGTGATTGATCGCGCAAACTGGCATGATTTTTGGAATTTAGATTCGAAGAATAGTGTGACTTCACATGAATGAATAGACGAGCCTCTTGCATATATTGGATGTGATTGCTTGCATAAGATATCTTGATTGTTGATGCTGCTACAGGAAGCGTATTGATATTCTGTTAAGGGATAATACCGTTCTCTCTGAGTGTCAATGGCCAGGTACCTCGTTGTAGGTGTAAGTTCGATAAGGTCTTCATTATTAGTCATAGGTATCGGCAACAAGTGAAGCAGAATAAAGTTCTCTGTGTTGAGAATTGGTAATCTTGATTCGAAAATTACAAAATTTGGTGTTATTCCTGCTTTTACCGACATTAGTTTGTAAAATTGCGAAATATTTTCTTGCTCGGCCGGTAGACGCAGGGACTGTGGTAGATGTGTTTTTATTCTTATTATTTCTTCATGAAGTTGATGTGGTGATAGTAGTAAAGGATTAAATTTTCCGTGATGGCCGTCTGTTATTACTTGAACAATTATCGTTTGTATTCGCTGAATGTTAATTAACATTAGTGTCATCTGCGTAGAAATAGAATTAAATAATTCGATTAATCGACTCTGTTGTAATTCATCTTCAACTACTCGTAACTGATTGTAGACCTGTGCAAACTGTTGGTCAATGTTGTCAAATTTTGTTTTAATGTTATGTTGATTTCCCTTTATGATATTGATTGTTGTATCAATAATACTGGTCTGGTTATGTGTTAAGTTAAGTAGATAAGCATCATTGTCTTTCATTGACTTGATATTGTCTTCAAGTGTTTTTGCATAATCGGCATCTAATATTCCAAAAGCCCAGTTAGCTCCCCGGCCAACGATATCTATAAGTCCTCTTTTAGATCTGTTGTGAATATTATTGCTCAATAAGTCGTTGTCTATCTGAATCTCTCTAATAAGATGGCTGAAATGATTGATTGTTTCACTGCAAGATGTCTTGGTTTTAGTTATGTCGTTGCATAGATGTTGTAATGCCCTAGTTCCATTGACCAGTGTTGATAGTTCTCTCCAAAATGGTTTCAGATCGTAAAAGGAAATAATCTTCCATTCTGTTGTTTGTAAGCTCATGCTTCCTATATTTTCAAAGTAACTGCCCGGATTGGAATCGAATTTGGAGATTTGAAACAAACTGTTTGTTGTCGATGCAGTAGCAATGGGTTGCGTAAGACAAATTACGAGAAGTGTTGTTAAGACGGACATTCCTCTTCTTTTCTTAGTTGGTGTCTCGTCTAAATGGTGATTTGAATTCTGATTTACTACTTGACTGTTGCTATCTTGAGATGGTTGGTGCGAATCTGGTGCTGTTTTCTCGTTGTCATTTTCATGTGGTAAGGGAGCAAGTCTAGTTACTGGTCGTTTGAGTATACCTCCTGACGTTTTGATGTCAGCGACGCGAACCATTCCATCGTTTCCTTTGTAGACATTCATGACCCTGCCAAGCGACCATTTCATAATTGGTAGATTGTCTTCTTTTATTAATACTAGTAGCCCAGGTTGAAGATTTTGAGATGTTTCTTTCCATTTTTACCTGTGTTGTAATGTGTTTAGGTATTTACACGACCATCGCTTCCAAAAGTCCTGTTTTACATGCGTTACTAGCTTCCATCTAGTTAACAACTTCGCCTTATTTGGTTGCGTTTCAGGATCTATGGTTGAAACTAATGGCTCGCCTATTAAAAAATGTCCTGGGGTTAGTGCTGACAAGTCGTTGGGATCTGAAGATAGAGGAGTTATAGGCCTTGAATTTAGGATCGCTTCGATTTCAATGACTACGGTTTCCATTTCTTCATACGATAAATTTGCTGATTGAACCATTTTTACCATCATGTGCTTAGCAGATTTTACCGTTGCCTCCCATAATCCACCAAAGTGAGGTGATCTAGGAGGAATAAAGCGAAATTCTACTCCCCTTGATGCGCAAGTGCTGATAATTGTTTCTTGGGCTCTTGTATTGTAAACGGAGTACGATAATTCCATTAGTTGATTTTTAGCGCCTACAAAGTTTGTAGCGTTGTCGCAGTATAGATGTTTACATCTTCCTCTTCGTCCCATGAATCTTTTTACAGCTCCTATAAATGCCTCGGTTGTAAGATCAGTCACCAGTTCTAGATGGACCGCCTTTGTTGCAAAACAGCAGAATACAGCCACATAACTTTTCTGTGGTTTGCGTCCTCTTGTATGAAAATGCACCCATATAAGTCCACAAAAATCTACCCCTGAGTTCAAAAATGGACGAGCTGGTTCTATTCTGTCAGATGGTAAATTGCCCATTATTTGATTCAGAGTTTTAGGTTTTGACTTAAAACATATAACACAGTTTTGAGTAATTGACCTTGCAACTGTTTTTCCTTTCATCGGCCAAAAATGTTGTCGAGTAATAGAAAGTAATCCTTGCGGTCCAATATGTCCATTTTCCTTGTGAAGTTCTGTCATGAGCATTTTTGTGAACTCATGAGGATATGGAAGAAGCATCTGGTGCCTAGCATCAAGTGGTAATGATGCTGCTTCCAGTCTGCCCCCCACCCGAATAATGCCACGATTGTCCAAATATGTAGCTAAGGAGCTCATTGAACTTTGTTTTTCAACATTTCCATTTGTGTGTAGTTGCCTTAATTCATCAGCGAATGATTCTTGCTGCATGAATTTTACTATGATGTATAGTGCTTCTTGCATTTCACTATGAGTGATTGCCTTGTGATCAGGTTGACGAGATTTTGATCTAGTATTTTTTGCAAAACGTAATAAATAGCCTATAATTCTTTGTAATTTGCGGAAGGAGTTTCCATGGTTGATTTTTTGAATTATGTTTTTGTTTTCTTCTGGAGAGATAATTAATGTAGTAGCCTTACGTTTTCTTTCTAAAGAGCATTGTCTTTTGTTATTAAATTCAGCAGGCCAAGAATCTTTGGTTCCATAAAGAAAGATTGGACCGTATATCCAAATGTTACATTGCTGTAATTTTGGAGGTTCCATTCCTCTAGAAAGAATGTCTGCAGGGTTGTTTTTTGAAGCCACGTGTCGCCATTGTTCTGGAACTGATGATCTGTGGATGTTGCTGATTCGATTTGCTACAAAGGTATGATACTGTGATGGTGACGAGTGTATCCATGACAGTACTATTTCAGAATCAGTCCAGAAATATGAAGGTGCCTGCTGCATTTCTAAAATTTTTATTACTCGTTCTGTCAGTTCCACAGCCAATTCACATGCACAGAGTTCTAGGCGTGGCAGTGTAATTTTCTTAATTGGAGCTACTTTTGTTTTTGAACATAGCAATCTGACACTAACTTGTCCGTCTTTGTCTACAGATCGTATGTAAATTGCTGCCCCATATGCCCTTTCAGAAGCGTCAGCGAATGTATGAAGTTGTGCTTGTTTACAAATATTGTTACACAGCACACGCCGTGGAACTTGAAATTTTTCCAATGTGTTAAGATTTTCTTGAAATTTGTACCACTGTTGTCGTAAATCTATTGGAAGCTCGTCATCCCATTCTAGTTTTAATTGCCATAACTCTTGTAAAAAAATTTTTGCACTAACAATGACAGGACTAAGTATCCCCAAAGGATCAAATAATTTTGCTATGTCTGATGCAACTGTGCGTTTTGTGACACGTGATTTTTCATTGTGGTTGATTTTTACTGAAAAATTATCACTTTTTGGATGCCATGTTAATCCCAAAGTTTTTATTTGTTGATCTTCGCAATCATTGAAGTTGATTTGAACTTCCTGACTTTCGGATGGTATGTGCGCCAATAATTTAGGATGATTTCCACACCATTTTCTTAGTTCAAATCCTCCTTCTTTTAAAAGTTTTGTTAATTGTTGTTGTATTTCAAGTATTTCTGTAAGACTGTCAGCCCCTGTGATGACATCATCAACATAGAAGTCCCTTGCTAAAATCTTTGCACCTAATGGGTATTTTACTTCTCCTTCTTGAGCCAATTTTTGCAAGCATTTTGTTGCTAGATATGGTCCTGGTCTGGTACCATATGTTACTGTTTTTAACTGAAAACATTTAATGGATTCTTCTGTATTTCTTCTCCAAAAAATCAATTGAAATTTTCGGTCATCCTTGTGAACAAGTATTTGCCGATACATTTTTTGAATATCTGCCGTGAACACAAATTTTTTCATACGAAATCTTAACAAAATTGAAAATAGATCATCCTGAATCACTGGAACAATGTGAAGAATGTCATTTAATGAGGTATTTGTAGTCGTTTTTGATGAGGCGTCAAAAACAACTCTTAGTTTTGTTGATGTACTATCGGGTTTAAGCACGCAGTGGTGCGGAAGAAAGTATTTTGGTCCTTTAATTTCTTGTAAATTTACGGGCTCCATATGATTAAGCTGTAAATATTCATCCATAAATTGAACATATTGTTTTCGTAAGGATTCATCTTTTTCTAGTCGTTTTTCTAATGCCATAAAACGTCTGTATGCCACTGCCGTTGAATCTCCTAATTGTGCCTGGGTGTCTCTGAATGGTAGTTTAACTACAAAACGTCCTTCATGATTCCGTTGGGTAGTTGTTAAAAAGTATTTTTCACATTGGTTTTCTGCATCTGACATTGGTGCAGGTTGTTCCTTGACAGCTTCAATTTTCCAGAAGTTTTCAATTGTACGTTCGAGTGATTCCTTTTCAGTGCATATATTGCATGTAGCAACTGATGATGTCACCTGTTTTACACCTCCTGAAAGTATCCAACCTAATTGGGTGTTTTGTATTATTGGAAGCTCATTACTCATTTTATGTTGTCCTGGTGTTAATAATTCATAGTATATTTCAGCTTCTAATAGCATGTCGATTCTTTTTGGAATATTGAATGAAGAATCTGCAAGTTTGATGTTTTGTGGTATGTTCCAATGTGTGGTGTCGATTTTGACCATTGGTTGTAGTGTGGTTATTTGTGGTAAAACGAGCGCTTCAATGTGGGCCGAATATGCGGTGCAGGTTGATTATATGTGGACATTGATTCTTTGTTGCACCTTGTGGGTTTTGTTTCCTACTCCTTCAATGAAAAACGTGTCAAATGTCGTGTTTAGACCTAACTGTTTCACTATTCTTGAAGTAATTAAGTTCACTTGTGATCCAGAATCCAACACAGCGCGGCATTCTACTGTTCCATTCGGACCACTTAATTTGATATTAGCTGTTCCTAATAAGATGTATTTTTGGTTTGGTTTTGCTGAAATTGTATTTACTGTAATTGTTTCAGGTTGCTTGATTGTATGATTACTGATGGGACTCGATGATGAGGGTGTTGTTGATGAGTTGAGTTTTTGTGATTTTTTGTTGTCCTCATAATGCAATAACGTATTATGTTTTTTCTCACAAAATTTACAAGTTCTTGATGTGCATTTTGATAGTTGATGACCAGATTTTAAGCAATTTATGCAACGATGATGCTTTGATATGATTATAATTGAAACTGTTTCATATGTGTGGTTATTGTGATTTAAATTTAAAAATATGTCTGTATGTACAATATATTGTCCGCAGTTAATCAAGCGTGACAATATTATGAGGGAATAAATTCTAATTATAATATATACAGTAAGCCTATATGATTCATTGAACTTTTTGTAATATTTTCATTGAAAATGGGAAAAATCACTTATTACACCTTATTAGTTTTTTTAATTTGCATCTGGAAATCATATGGAATGAAAGGTCTGTACCTATATAGTTTAAATTATTGAAAATTGCTTTGTATTTGTAAAATTAATTTATTTATTTCATAAATCCAAATTATTATTATTATATAGTTTCAAACTTATTTGAAACTATAGATTCATGTAACGATATTTAAATTCATCTTTATATTTTCCAATTCGTAGTCAGTATTGTGCTTGTGGAGGCAGTACCCGATGTGTTTCTGATAACTTCACATACCTACATATAATTATTTGCAGGAAAATCTAAAAAATATATCTGTGTCAAGTCAACCCTACGATAGGTACTTTCTAACACACGTTAACGGGATATTTCTTGTGCAAAAATAATTTCAAATATTTCAACAAAGGAAATATTTTATTAGACTATGTTATTAAAATATGTAGGTACTAAACAAATAGCAAAAAGCAACAAAGAAAACACATAATCTAAAATTTATTACTAAAATTAAATAGTTAATACATACTATTATTCTTTGTAGGTACATACATATACTAAATTATACTAAACTTCGTTTTCTTTATTTTTCAAAAGAGGGTGAATTCAATTTATAAAGCGTTAAGCAGAATAAATATTAAAATTTAATTATTCAGTAATTACAATCATTGACTAAAACTATTCTACTTTTATTAAAATCGTATTTATTTTGATCCCTTGTAGAAAAATTCCCGTCAATATTATATGAATTCTCAATTTAAATCCTTTGTTATTGGTTTTTTTTAGTAATTTAGACATTTTTGTTTTACTAAAGTATTTTTAATGTGAATGACTATGACTACGGTTTCCATTTCTTCATACGATAAATTTGCTGATTGAACCATTTTTACCATCATGTGCTTAGCAGATTTTACCGTTGCCTCCCATAATCCACCAAAGTGAGGTGATCTAGGAGGAATAAAGCGAAATTCTACTCCCCTTGATGCGCAAGTGCTGATAATTGTTTCTTGGGCTCTTGTATTGTAAACGGAGTACGATAATTCCATTAGTTGATTTTTAGCGCCTACAAAGTTTGTAGCGTTGTCGCAGTATAGATGTTTACATCTTCCTCTTCGTCCCATGAATCTTTTTACAGCTCCTATAAATGCCTCGGTTGTAAGATCAGTCACCAGTTCTAGATGGACCGCCTTTGTTGCAAAACAGCAGAATACAGCCACATAACTTTTCTGTGGTTTGCGTCCTCTTGTATGAAAATGCACCCATATAGGTCCACAAAAATCTACCCCTGAGTTCAAAAATGGACGAGCTGGTTCTATTCTGTCAGATGGTAAATTGCCCATTATTTGATTCAGAGTTTTAGGTTTTGACTTAAAACATATAACACAGTTTTGAGTAATTGACCTTGCAACTGTTTTTCCTTTCATCGGCCAAAAATGTTGTCGAGTAATAGAAAGTAATCCTTGCGGTCCAATATGTCCATTTTCCTTGTGAAGTTCTGTCATGAGCATTTTTGTGAACTCATGAGGATATGGAAGAAGCATCTGGTGCCTAGCATCAAGTGGTAATGATGCTGCTTCCAGTCTGCCCCCCACCCGAATAATGCCACGATTGTCCAAATATGTAGCTAAGGAGCTCATTGAACTTTGTTTTTCAACATTTCCATTTGTGTGTAGTTGCCTTAATTCATCAGCGAATGATTCTTGCTGCATGAATTTTACTATGATGTATAGTGCTTCTTGCATTTCACTATGAGTGATTGCCTTGTGATCAGGTTGACGAGATTTTGATCTAGTATTTTTTGCAAAACGTAATAAATAGCCTATAATTCTTTGTAATTTGCGGAAGGAGTTTCCATGGTTGATTTTTTGAATTATGTTTTTGTTTTCTTCTGGAGAGATAATTAATGTAGTAGCCTTACGTTTTCTTTCTAAAGAGCATTGTCTTTTGTTATTAAATTCAGCAGGCCAAGAATCTTTGGTTCCATAAAGAAAGATTGGACCGTATATCCAAATGTTACATTGCTGTAATTTTGGAGGTTCCATTCCTCTAGAAAGAATGTCTGCAGGGTTGTTTTTTGAAGCCACGTGTCGCCATTGTTCTGGAACTGATGATCTGTGGATGTTGCTGATTCGATTTGCTACAAAGGTATGATACTGTGATGGTGACGAGTGTATCCATGACAGTACTATTTCAGAATCAGTCCAGAAATATGAAGGTGCCTGCTGCATTTCTAAAATTTTTATTACTCGTTCTGTCAGTTCCACAGCCAATTCACATGCACAGAGTTCTAGGCGTGGCAGTGTAATTTTCTTAATTGGAGCTACTCTTGTTTTTGAACATAGCAATCTGACACTAACTTGTCCGTCTTTGTCTACAGATCGTATGTAAATTGCTGCCCCATATGCCCTTTCAGAAGCGTCAGCGAATGTATGAAGTTGTGCTTGTTTACAAATATTGTTACACAGCACACGCCGTGGAACTTGAAATTTTTCCAATGTGTTAAGATTTTCTTGAAATTTGTACCACTGTTGTCGTAAATCTATTGGAAGCTCGTCATCCCATTCTAGTTTTAATTGCCATAACTCTTGTAAAAAAATTTTTGCACTAACAATGACAGGACTAAGTATCCCCAAAGGATCAAATAATTTTGCTATGTCTGATGCAACTGTGCGTTTTGTGACACGTGATTTTTCATTGTGGTTGATTTTTACTGAAAAATTATCACTTTTTGGATGCCATGTTAATCCCAAAGTTTTTATTTGTTGATCTTCGCAATCATTGAAGTTGATTTGAACTTCCTGACTTTCGGATGGTATGTGCGCCAATAATTTAGGATGATTTCCACACCATTTTCTTAGTTCAAATCCTCCTTCTTTTAAAAGTTTTGTTAATTGTTGTTGTATTTCAAGTATTTCTGTAAGACTGTCAGCCCCTGTGATGACATCATCAACATAGAAGTCCCTTGCTAAAATCTTTGCACCTAATGGGTATTTTACTTCTCCTTCTTGAGCCAATTTTTGCAAGCATTTTGTTGCTAGATATGGTCCTGGTCTGGTACCATATGTTACTGTTTTTAACTGAAAACATTTAATGGATTCTTCTGTATTTCTTCTCCAAAAAATCAATTGAAATTTTCGGTCATCCTTGTGAACAAGTATTTGCCGATACATTTTTTGAATATCTGCCGTGAACACAAATTTTTTCATACGAAATCTTAACAAAATTGAAAATAGATCATCCTGAATCACTGGAACAATGTGAAGAATGTCATTTAATGAGGTATTTGTAGTCGTTTTTGATGAGGCGTCAAAAACAACTCTTAGTTTTGTTGATGTACTATCGGGTTTAAGCACGCAGTGGTGCGGAAGAAAGTATTTTGGTCCTTTAATTTCTTGTAAATTTACGGGCTCCATATGATTAAGCTGTAAATATTCATCCATAAATTGAACATATTGTTTTCGTAAGGATTCATCTTTTTCTAGTCGTTTTTCTAATGCCATAAAACGTCTGTATGCCACTGCCGTTGAATCTCCTAATTGTGCCTGGGTGTCTCTGAATGGTAGTTTAACTACAAAACGTCCTTCATGATTCCGTTGGGTAGTTGTTAAAAAGTATTTTTCACATTGGTTTTCTGCATCTGACATTGGTGCAGGTTGTTCCTTGACAGCTTCAATTTTCCAGAAGTTTTCAATTGTACGTTCGAGTGATTCCTTTTCAGTGCATATATTGCATGTAGCAACTGATGATGTCACCTGTTTTACACCTCCTGAAAGTATCCAACCTAATTGGGTGTTTTGTATTATTGGAAGCTCATTACTCATTTTATGTTGTCCTGGTGTTAATAATTCATAGTATATTTCAGCTTCTAATAGCATGTCGATTCTTTTTGGAATATTGAATGAAGAATCTGCAAGTTTGATGTTTTGTGGTATGTTCCAATGTGTGGTGTCGATTTTGACCATTGGTTGTAGTGTGGTTATTTGTGGTAAAACGAGCGCTTCAATGTGGGCCGAATATGCGGTGCAGGTTGATTATATGTGGACATTGATTCTTTGTTGCACCTTGTGGGTTTTGTTTCCTACTCCTTCAATGAAAAACGTGTCAAATGTCGTGTTTAGACCTAACTGTTTCACTATTCTTGAAGTAATTAAGTTCACTTGTGATCCAGAATCCAACACAGCGCGGCATTCTACTGTTCCATTCGGACCACTTAATTTGATATTAGCTGTTCCTAATAAGATGTATTTTTGGTTTGGTTTTGCTGAAATTGTATTTACTGTAATTGTTTCAGGTTGCTTGATTGTATGATTACTGATGGGACTCGATGATGAGGGTGTTGTTGATGAGTTGAGTTTTTGTGATTTTTTGTTGTCCTCATAATGCAATAACGTATTATGTTTTTTCTCACAAAATTTACAAGTTCTTGATGTGCATTTTGATAGTTGATGACCAGATTTTAAGCAATTTATGCAACGATGATGCTTTGATATGATTATAATTGAAACTGTTTCATATGTGTGGTTATTGTGATTTAAATTTAAAAATATGTCTGTATGTACAATATATTGTCCGCAGTTAATCAAGCGTGACAATATTATGAGGGAATAAATTCTAATTATAATATATACAGTAAGCCTATATGATTCATTGAACTTTTTGTAATATTTTCATTGAAAATGGGAAAAATCACTTATTACACCTTATTAGTTTTTTTAATTTGCATCTGGAAATCATATGGAATGAAAGGTCTGTACCTATATAGTTTAAATTATTGAAAATTGCTTTGTATTTGTAAAATTAATTTATTTATTTCATAAATCCAAATTATTATTATTATATAGTTTCAAACTTATTTGAAACTATAGATTCATGTAACGATATTTAAATTCATCTTTATATTTTCCAATTCGTAGTCAGTATTGTGCTTGTGGAGGCAGTACCCGATGTGTTTCTGATAACTTCACATACCTACATATAATTATTTGCAGGAAAATCTAAAAAATATATCTGTGTCAAGTCAACCCTACGATAGGTACTTTCTAACACACGTTAACGGGATATTTCTTGTGCAAAAATAATTTCAAATATTTCAACAAAGGAAATATTTTATTAGACTATGTTATTAAAATATGTAGGTACTAAACAAATAGCAAAAAGCAACAAAGAAAACACATAATCTAAAATTTATTACTAAAATTAAATAGTTAATACATACTATTATTCTTTGTAGGTACATACATATACTAAATTATACTAAACTTCGTTTTCTTTATTTTTCAAAAGAGGGTGAATTCAATTTATAAAGCGTTAAGCAGAATAAATATTAAAATTTAATTATTCAGTAATTACAATCATTGACTAAAACTATTCTACTTTTATTAAAATCGTATTTATTTTGATCCCTTGTAGAAAAATTCCCGTCAATATTATATGAATTCTCAATTTAAATCCTTTGTTATTGGTTTTTTTTAGTAATTTAGACATTTTTGTTTTACTAAAGTATTTTTAATGTGAAAACTGAAAATCCAAGTGTATATGCAGTTTCACGAAATATTCCAAAATAACCTTTTTCTTTTTTTGTAAAATCGAAAAAGAAGTAATCTGGCAACCCTTGGTAATTCAATTTGAAAATTCAAAAAATCTGTGAAAAGTATAATTTAATAATGCTTATCTTGTCTGTACCAAAGAGAGTATATATGCTACTATAGAGATTTGATCTCAAGCTCTCTCAAAAATCAAGAACATAAAAACATACATAAATATTATGTACAAAGACCATACCTATATAATTAGACAATCAATTTTTCCGTTACTTGACTGTTACTATTAATGTGTCTTGTGATACCTATGTAAATTATGTATAAAATGAAAAAAAAAAATTTTAATTTTCATATTTTTTAACATATTCTGCTTCTAAATCATTTTTTTAATTTTTATAAAATAATGATAAATTTATTAAATCGGATATAAATTTTACTCCTTTTTATGATTTTTGTTGTTGTCAAATTTCATGTTTTTTTTAAACTTATTTCCATTCTGAAAAGAAGAATTTATTTTAATTTTTTGTAGTAGATATACCTACATATGTATGTAATTCAATTTAAGTTTAGGAAAAATTTTTATTATCATATTATGTGGGTATTATGAGTTTAACTAATAAATCAATTATTTTTATAATTTTTGAAAAATATATAGGTATATATTCGGAAATATAAGTATGTATAATATGTAAGTACATATGTACTAATAATTTTTAAAATATATAAAACAAAGTGAACCAGAAGAAGAAAAAACTTAACTAAAAATATTGTTATATTAGTAGGTATGTACCATTGTACCTACAAATTTTATTTTGCAATGAATTTTTCCCTCAATTGTATTGTTATTTAACCCTAGGATTGCCTGATCAAGAATGTCACAAATTTGGCCGTGAGTATACAAATGTATACCATACATTTTATATGGAAATTTTAAAATTTTTTTTTCAAAGAGCTGTATCTCAGCATCCCATTGACCAAATACTATTATTTTTATATTGAAATCTTTATTAAATCTTTAATGTTATTGCTATTACAGTTTCATATTTTTTCTAGTTTCCGAGATAAAATAGAAAATAAGTGTTGAAACAAAATTGAATATTTCAACTAATATTGAGTCTAAGGTTCTTGTACCTAGACTTTGATGATAGTGTACAATTGATTCTATGTATCAATGTACTTAAGACTTGATGAAAGAGTACAATTGATTCTATGTATCAATGTACTTAAATGGTTGAAGGTTTCTGAAGAAAGTAAATACACAACTTGA
This sequence comes from Bombylius major, assembly GCA_932526495.1. Classification (NCBI taxonomy): domain Eukaryota; kingdom Metazoa; phylum Arthropoda; class Insecta; order Diptera; family Bombyliidae; genus Bombylius; species Bombylius major. Next base: position 24,233,489 of record OW052044.1, on the reverse strand, counting down.
TTGTTAAGTAAAAACTGATACTTTATTCAGTAAATCGATTTCCTTTTATACAAAAATTAAGCAATTTCAACAATAAAATAATTATTCATTAATATGTAAAGAAAAAATGCAAATATTCAAAAATAATAATAAAATTATATGTAATATATAAAAGAACAATATTTAATGCAAGCTAGGCAAAACAATATAATTCTTTTATTGTATAATGCAAGCTAAGCAAATAACATAATTACTTTAATATTTAGTGTGAGCTAAAATAACATAATTGAAGAATTTAAATGAATTGAATTATGTAAAATTTATTTGGTTATTAAAACTGCTGTGACAGCATGAGAACGGAAGTGAACAATAAGGTTGAAAATGTTGAACTTCTTAATGGTTTTTTGCGTATTTTGTCCTTTTGGTTGAAAACTATGGCACTTACAAAATTACTGTATAAGACAGCTTTTAAGCAATACTTCAGCAAATATTTTAATCCAAAAATATTAGTTTTTGGTTCAGAGGATGCTGAGATATAGAACTTCAAAGCCAACAATAGATGTTTGCTTTTATGAATGTACAAGAATGTATGGAACATTCACGTTTTTCCTGTTATTATGCACTTTATCTTAAAAACTAAAAAAACTTAAAAAAATACTGTAAAGAACAATACTAAAAAGAACACTTTGATAAATGTTTTAGTATAAAAATAGTTCCAAGGTCCTAGCTCAATATGGGTAATGTAAACAAAATTCAAAAAGTATATAAAATCATCGAATTTCGAAATCAACGAAAAAATCAAAATTTTAAATTCAAAAATGAGCTTCACTATTGGAATTACCTGGTTGCGCCATCTATTATTGCTTGGAAAACTAAAATTTTATAATTTCAAAAAAAATGTAAACTGGAATCTCTAATGATTTTATATACTTTTTGATATGTATTTGGCTTCGAATAAGCACTCAATATAGCTTTTAAGTCTTTCGAACTAAATTTAAATTTTTTCCGTTTCTATTTGAATTTTTTAATATAAATCAGCTGTTTTCGAAGTAGACAGCAGAAGCAATGACTATATAAATTTCTACCAGACATTTTATCGCTGAACATTGAAATAACAAATTTAAAAACAGCAAAACGGCCTCCAATGTTGAAAGCTGGCCTCCAATCTTAAAGCTGTTTAAGCTCTTTCTTATTCTCAGGATTTTTTCTTAATTTCTCTAATTTTAAAGTATATTCTCTTTTCTATCTATTTTCCATGCAATACATACAAAATATTTAAAAAAACTTGAAAAATTTTAACATTTTTAACACAATCATTCTCATGAGTCATGCTCCAAGCATTACAATATACAGAATCATATGGAAACAGCTTTTCCTTTTCTCCATATATTCAGTATACCTACCATTTGGTTCAGTATAAAAATTTGTATGAGAAATTGAAAATATAGGATTTGAGGGTATATTTCAAGTATTTCAAGAAGAAGTATACAAGTAGCTAATTTGCATAATATGATCTGCACACTTATAAATTCTGTTGATAATTTACATATCAAATTTGATCGTTTATCAGGCCAAATATAATTTTGATATCAAAATGATAATAGTTTTATTGAAAAACATAATTTTATTGAAAAACTCGATCAAAAAATCTTAATTTTCTAACATTAAAAATTATTTTTACAATAGGCAATCAGAATTCAAAGCAATTCAAGTTATACACAAATTGATCTACAATATAAGAGGATAAGAAATTGTTGTAATTTTCTTTATTCTTCTATTGGATTTCAAATTCAGTATATGTACAATGTACATACACATGTATATTTTATGTATTTTAAATGGGAATTTTAAAGTATGTATTTGTGAAAACAGGTTTTTTTTTTTTTAATATATCCATTTGATATACAAAAATATACAAAATTGAGTATAGGAATGGGCATGGGAATGTACATATTATGTATGTAGGTACATATGTATATGAGAAGTTAAAGTGAACGATTCCTTTTCTTCTTTTTTAAATTTAATATAGGATCTGAGGATATTTTAAAAAACATTCATGATCATGTACATACATAAGACTGCTAATTTGCATATTACCTCATTTAAAATTCCTGATAATGATTTTTATATAAAATTTATTAATTTGCATATCGTTTATCAGGTCGAATATCAAAATGATACTTTTAGAAAATAATTTTATTCATAAATTCGATCAAAAATCCTAAATTTTACAGTACTAAAAATCGTTTTTGTAATAGGAAATCATAATTCTTAGCAAACAAAAATTTCAACAAAATCGTCTCTAATAGGCAATAGTATCAATTTGTGTGATTTACGTATAGCCAATAGGATTGCTTGAAAGGATATAATGACGATATATACATATAAAAAACAATTGGAAGTATGTATTATAAATAATAATAATAAAAATAAAAATAAAACATTCTTTTTCCTTATTACCCTTCATCCTTTACCTCTATACATTTTTCAATGCAATCACCGTACAAAAAAATGTGTTTGAGAAAAATTTTACAAAAAATATCACACTAAATTGTTTTTATTTTTCTTGAAGGAAGAAATTGAATACAAATGCGTATAGTTAAAACGTAATATGCGTCAACACATACATAATTATTTACGATCGTGTACATTTTTTTCACTTTTTTGGTATATTTTTGTGTTTTGTTGGTTTTTAGAAGGGATATATGAGAAATGTATCAAAACCCTCTACAATAAAAGCCTCCTTTTGTATGGATTAGTAAGAAGTGTGCCATGTTTTGTTTTGACATTTTAGTTTCTTATGGTTTCTTAATAAGAGTGGTGGAATATTAGTGTAAAGAAATAGTGTTTTAGTTGAATATTTTTGGTTTTTTAAATAAAATATGGTTTATAAAAGTTTTAAAATATAATAAATTAACAGTGTTATAATTTTTAAAGCGCACAATAGTCAAAAAATGAAATAAAAAAGTTAAAAATATTGTGCGTTTTTACCTACTTGTAAGAGAAAAAATTAAAGTATGACTACATAGTACATACCTATCTATGGTGAGGTTATATTATTTATATGTAATAAAGTGAATAAATTGATTTGATTTAAAGAATTTAATTTATTAGTTATCACAAATTAAGTGTCTATTTGCATTCATTACACAATAAAGATTATGTACCAAATTATTTACTTTTTCATAGACTTTGTTACGATGTGAGAAATTGATTTGATTCAATAATTTAACAATTAATACAAACTTATAAATAAAATTTTATTAAATTGAATGAATTTGTTCTGTTTTTCGTTCACTTTATTTTTTTTTTTCATATATTTGTGTTTACAGTTCGTTTCAATTTATTCACTTTTATAATATAACATCACAATAGGTAATGTAGTCATTAGTCACATGTCAATATACATATAGGTATAGAAGAAAAAAGTTTATATTATTATTCTTTAAACTTTAATTATTCATATAAATACATATATGTATTAGAATTATTATAAATTAAATTTTATTAAATCAAATCAATTTATTCACTTTATTACATATAAATAATACATATAACCTCACCATACTTCAATTTATTCTCTTAAAAGTAGGTAAGAAGGCACAATATTTTTCACCTTTTTATTTAACTTTTTGACTATTGTGCACTTTAAAAATTATAACACTGTTAATTTATTATATTTTAAAACTTTTATAAACCATATTTTATTTAAAAAGCCAAAAATATTTAACTAAAACACATTTTCTTTACATCACTATTTGTACTACCAGCATTGAATCTTTTGACGTTTCAACACTTTTATCGTGTTTGATTGTGTTAGTGCAGACATCCATAGCGCGGCTTCTATATGTAGATGGTTTTGAATGTTTACATTAAATTTTGCTTTATTTTGCTTGTGTGTATATGTATTTTAAAATATATTAAAAACTAGCATTAGATATTTTATAATGTAAAAAAAATAATATAGTACGATTCAAAAAAGATGGCACAGGTTCGCGCATGTCTTACATGTGTTAGTGATCTTTTTGTGTATACATATACGAAGGAGGAAACCTCTTTCTTAGAATTTACAATAACAAAAATGCATGTGTGTAAGTATCTTTTCTTCTGCGCATGTTTCTCTAGTATAATACGAAATGCCATCTTTTTTAAATCGTACTATACAACATGTCTATTGATTATTCTGATCTCCTGATCCATTAGGAATAAAATTTTCATATTTGCCAATGAAGATGAACAAACCACAAAAAATTTTCTGGATATAGAAATATAGAAAAATACAAAAATATATTTTTAAAATTATTTCTAAAATTTGAAAAAAGAAAAAAAAATTTCGGAAGGGATACATATTTGCTTTCTCAAACAGCAAAATATATACACACGTATGTACATACATATTCAGTAAAGGAGTGGGTATAATTTTTTGTTCGAATCGAGAAAATAAATGTACAAGTTGAATATTTTTTTTCTTTATACCTTTATGCGTATCTACATATGTATATTTTAGCCTGTATTTCAATGTATACAGAAAATTTTTTTTTTAGAACGATATGAATAATAGGAATTAGGTATGTATGTATATGTTTATCCTGCATGAATAAAAATAATATTTTGTGTGAGAAGCAACTGAGTAATAAACGAAAGTTTTCTCATATATTTTTTCGTGAGAGATAGAATCTTTTCGTCCCTCACACTTCCCGCACAGGTCATCAAATTTTGAAAATTTTGCCGACATTCGTGCCAGTACAAAGTGTTCTGCTCCGTGGCAGAAGTATGTAAAAATTAAGAAAATGTTCAAAAAGAATAATTGTACAAATCTCAAACTTAATTTGAAACTTGTAGAAGTAGAATTCTAGTAAAAAGAAAACTCTTTTACCGTTGTTTGAATTCTGATTTTATTAAAAATTATTAACAGTTTATATACAAAATTTTAGTCACTAAAACTAGAGGGGAAAATAACATTCTTAAAATATAACAAATAAGTACATATAATATTAAAGTTCTTAACAAATTACAAAGTTCATAAATTTCTTCATAGAAATTATTAATAACAAAATAAAATATGCAATACAGGTAATAAATGCTAGAACACCTGTACTGACAAGAATGTGCTAAGTTGCATCTTTTTTTATATTCAATAGTAAGTGTGTCACGACAATTAAATTAATGTAAACAATAAATTTATTTATTTTTGCTTAATTGACTATTTTAAATTGTATTTTTATTGCACATCTGTTCAGTTATGAACAATAATACAACACAAATTTCCAATGCATTACGCTTATATGAAGATAGACAAAGACAGAAGATATAAAGAAGAAGAATTGATCAATATCAATTTTAATTATTGTATAAATGTTTTTTATGTGGTAATACATTGAATTATTTTTCATTTATCATAATTTTTTTTCAGTTTAATTTTTCATAAAATAATTTATTAATTTTAGTTTAAATAGTTAGATAGTTTTTGTTTAAAAATATTATTACAGATTTTTATTTTTAAATTGTATTTTTCTTCTTCTTCTTCTTCAAATATCCTTAAGCATATCAGCTGATATTTTTTTCGAATTAGTAGGAGGAATTAAGAAAATATCTAAAAGGAATAATACAAATTATAGAAAGACAAAAGAAATATTTGTTCAATCTCAATGACAATTGACGAGTTTTAGATTAGTATTCTTGACATTTTTACTTTTACACAGGTACCTATTCCTTCTTTTTTTTTAATTCATTGTTCATACATACATTTTTCAATGTATTTGAATTTTAAATCCTTATTAAACTTGTTTTTGGGTATATGTGTTAGTATCTTCACTTCTTTAAATATAGAAATCATTTTAGTTGAAAAAGTGAAGAAAAATAAGAAAACCGCACTACTCCCCTGGCCGACGAATTTCCAAGAATACCGTCGTGAAGACGAATGTGTAAAAGGCATGAATGATCAATATGGAATGAAATATGAATTTTATTTAAGATACAGTATTAGGTCGGTAATTTGAACCTTTTTATTTTCAAGACATAAATTTGTGTAATTTCAGTTTCTGTAATTTTGTTAAGAGCCAAATTTAGTGAAAATTTTTTTCGAAAACAACAACAACATCGTCTGAAATGTATTTGTGTCTTCATCAACACAAGCAAATAAATTTCTTCTAAGTGTTGGTGTACATGATTTGAAAAAATTTCAAACCCAGTTAACCATCGATGATATATATTTCACCTATCTAATCTTAATGTCAACAGAATTTGTTCTCGTGCTCTAAAAATCCAAACTTGATATATCAAAAATACGTTCTAGGTTAACTGGGTAGCGATCATATTGCATGGTAAAATGTGTACATCTTTTCTTTTGTTCTACAGGCTACAGCTAGCATACAGCATACAGGTTTTTTGTGATTTTACTTTATGAAATAGAATGAAATAAAAACAAGTTGTACCTACCTAATTTCAATCATTGATTTTTGTAATAAAAAATTAATTTTAAAACCGTCATAATCAATTTTGTAATTATTTTTTTAATAATGCAAATGAACTTTATCAGAAAATGATTTGGTATTTTTGTTTAAAATAGTGTTAAAAGTGTAAATTGGTTTCTATCAAAATTTTCAAATTTTAACAAGGTCGGTTTGAAATTAGTTCAAATTATCGAGGTTACACTGTTATATACTATTTCTATACTATTTTTCTACACTATTTTTATTTTTGGAAGTCAGTACAGGCAAGATAGGCATACTTTTCTATACTCTTATACATTTCGTTTGTATAAATCTGTCTCGTGTGTGGGGTAGTGATGTCTGGAATCTTTGTAGTTAGTCGATTAATCGACTAACATTACGAAAACTGTTAGTTTAGTCGTCGACTAAAAATAATCGGACTGAAATCAATCGATTAATCAAATTAGTCAAAACTTATCAAGCTACTTTTAGTCGATTAATCGAAATTAGTCGATCGAAAATTAATCGATTGATTTCATCGATTTTCCTTAAAATAGGAGAGCATGTGTAATTTAAACACTTTATTTAAGTTAACATTTTGTATTTTAGAATTTAAAATTAAATTAGATATAAAAAAATTAGAAACTTTAAAATCACACTTCATAACAAATTCATCAGGGTAGTAATTACGCTTAACGATCAAATTAAAAAAATCGTTTATTCGATCGTTTTTTAATTACGCATATCGATTTTTCATTTTTTCTCGTTCATGTTTGAACGATCTGTCAATCGATCATAGAAATGTCATCGAAAGCAACAAAAAGACAAAAGTATTTTGTGTTTTCTGAACTTTTTTGGAAGTTTTTGTTGGAAAAAATGTAAGTATTGTGAATGTGATATGTTTAGTGAAAAATTAGATTTGGAGAATACAAATAAAACAGAAGTAGTGAAACTTAAAAAAAGAGAATTAGACTTGCGATCACTTGAATTAGAAGTAGCACGTACAGCCAATGAAATACAATTAATGGAGATAAACAAGTAGGTAACGTAAAATAAATTACTTATAATATATACAATGACTTCACCATTGTGCCAATTATGTATTATTACCAATACAAAAGTAAAATACATATTGTGATTTTGTTTAATCAAGTATTATATTCAAAAATATAATGGAATGTATTTGTTTTTTTTTCTTTTTATTGGAAAAAAAAATATTTTTAGAAACAATTTTGTAATACATGTGTTTTTATTTAATCCTGAAACAGGCTCTCCATAATTCTTTTCCGATTATATTTATCCCTCAAATTCCTTCTTGAAACTGTGAATTGTTTTGACTTCCTTGTTTCCGAGTCTAATAAAAAAAATCGACTGAAAGGCATTTTTATTATTAAAAACATATATCAACTACAATAATCTGACATTATTTTGATCGTTTTGCGTAATTATACCGCAGTTTGAACGATTAAAAAAACGATAATTGCAATATCGAATTACGTAATCTAAAAACGACTATCGTTTCTCAACGAACATTCTTAAAATCGTTCGATCGTTCAGTCGTTCAATCGTTAAGCGTAATTACTACCCAGATTAAGAAAAACACGCTACTGTTGACACTTGACACTTGACAAACAATATGGTCTGGTCTGGTTATTGATGGGATGGATATGGAATATGGATTATGGATGGTATAAATAGTAAAAGCAAATGAAGTTGGCAATTATTATCAATTAAGTATCATAGTAGAAGGCGAAAAAGTTGAGGATTCGTATTGTACTACACATAGAAAATTGAAGAAAAATTAGAATTAGTCAAAAGCGACTAAATTAAAGTTAAATTAGTCATTTAGTCGCTTAGTCGTGTACAATATTAATCGACTAAAATCCGACTAAAAGTATCAAGAATTAATCGACTAATTCGATTAATTAGTCACAATCACTAGTGTGGGGTGATCATATCTCAATTTCAATCGAGAGAAATCCTTTAAATTGAATATTACAAAGGGCAACAAACTCATCGGGTACTGCCTCCATAAGCACAATATTGACTTCCAAAAATAAAAATAGTATACTTCTTTTTCAATGAATGAATATATTGAAAATCATTGATGCCAGTTTTATGAAGAGTTATTCTGGTTGGGCTTCAAAATACATGGGATAAAAATTTTATTTGGCAACAAATAATATCTCTTTTTATTATATTTCACTTTAAAAATATTTTACAAATTTTATGTATATGCAAATTAAAACACTATTTCTTTACACTAATATTTGTACTACCAGTACTGAATGTTTTGACGTTTCAACACTTTTATCGTGTTTGATTGTGTTAGTGCAGAAATCCATAGCGCGGCTTCTATATAGATGGTTTTGCTCTAAATACTATATACATACATATACATCTAATCTAATTGTAAGTTTTTTTTAATTTCGGAGAAAAATATTATAGTATTTTTATTTTTGGATGTCAGTATTGTGCTTATGAAGGCAGTACCCGATGAGTTTGTGATAACTTCACATATAATTGTTTGTAGGAAATTCTAAAAATCATATTTCTGTCAATCCTAACAAAGGTACTTTTTAAATTTAAAATATGCTAACGGGGTGTTTCAAGTTGTACAAAAATCATTTCAACTTTTTTTGTTCAGAAAATTTTTTTTAAAAAAGCAGTTTCTGTACGAATTTCACATTCGTGTATCTTTATATTTGATAAAGAAGTAATTTAAATTGGAAATATCATAAAAATTTTCGATTTTCAATGAGATATTCCAATTTTTGTTCGCTAATTTTTTAATTTCTAAGAACGAATCATCCTGTACTTTTTAAGTTTTTATTATTTTTTTTATTATAAAAAAAAGAAGTATATCCTTCCGTTTGATGTTGTCTATCACACCGCGTGAAGACAACTGAACTGATTTATTTTATTCAGATTTCAGTTGTCGCCTCGCCATTTGTTTTTATGAACAATAAAAAACCGAAGTGAAAAATATGAACTCGTTGCGCAGCCGATGTCCATTGTCCACTCAAATTAACAGTTTATACGGTGAAAAAATAATACGGATTTTGGATTAAATTGGGAGTAGCGTAGAAACGGTAAAATTGGGATTAAAAAAGTACATGCAAACGTTGATATTTTTATACACTTATAGTATACATATTATTCTTCTTCCACATAAAAAAAAGTAGAAGAACGTGAAAGCTTCACTTTCACCATAAAAATTAGAATCCGCCATATCGCATTTTACCTCACACATACATATAAAAAAATTGGGATTAAACCCAAATAAATTGGGCTTAAGCCAAAATCCGAATTATCGAGATTATACGACAAAAAATTGGGAGTAAACCAAAATCCGTATTAAATTCGGAGCAGGCATATACACGTAGAAAGTCTCAAAGTAGTAAAAGTAAATGTTGTTTGATTCGTGTCAGCGGGAAGATGGGTGAGTATAAAAAAAAATGATAAAATTTCAGGATTGCCGTAGCTATTGAAAGTATTGCCTTTATTTATAAAAAAATATTTTTTGATAATAATGATGTTCAGTATTTTTAATTTTATTGTAAAATTTAAATTTATTATTTTTAATATTCCTACGTAATCATTATTTTATATTTTATTTTTAATACAAATTTTTTTTATGTTTGATTTATAAAATTATGTTTTCAATATAAATTTGATTTTGAATGAAATGTATGCATACATAAGTATTGTTACAAACCTAAAAAAAAAAAGAAAAAAGAACTTCATTGATAAAATTTTAATAAAATTACTTTAAAATGAAGTTACCTTTTACATCAGGATCAAGAAACCATCCTGCCGTTCTATTTTCCTGAAAAGAGAAGAAAATTGGATAAACATGCATTAGTGAAATTTATTTTAGTAATATAAATTATAAACTTAAAAATAAATGTTGTTGTTGGCTGTAAATAAAAGAAACTTCTAGTTGAACACCAAATTTTTATAAATAGTGCCCAAACTAGAAGTCCCTATTAAACTACCCGCATAACATTTCAGAATTCTATATGAACTCCAGCGAAACTTATTTCTCCTCCTAATACTGAAACATGCAGAACACAGGCGGAACATTATCGGAACTCAATTAATTTTGTTTAATCATCGACAAATCTGTACTCATGCAGTAAAAATGTTCAGTATCTCTTAATCAATGTTTTTCAGTCTCTTTACAGTACTACATAAGTTGAATTATTTAGTATTTAATAAGTACTGAATTTCAATATACATAAATACTAAAATGGAATAGCTGGAATGAAAAATTCAAACCTAAAAAAGTATTAAAAAAACTACTGGTAGTAGATTTTATTTTTTTGCTTTATATTGAAGTATAATTACAATAGCTAATTACAATTTATAAACATTATAAACAATTTACATATTTCGTAGTCGGATGTTTCTAATTCACTTTTTTCCACAAGAATTTGTTGAGCCATTACTGCAGCATTGTATGTATCTTTAAAAAACAATATGTGTTATATATTGGTCTATACAGATAACATATTATATACATATGTATAAGTACTTACCGTATACTTTATTGTCAATTGGAATTACTTTAAATTTTAACCAGTTCTCTTTGGGTTTCTTATTTTTTCGTATGAACTCGTATACTTTTGAAGAATAATATAGTTTATTAAAATACAATTGATATACAAATATTTTAGTTCTCAATCTTACCCAATTATTCTTTACCCATAATATGGGTAAAGCCATTATAGAATTATCAGTTTGAAATTGGTAAACTTTAAACATTACTATAATTTCAATAACTTTATCAATAAAAATTTTAAAAATATATATAAAAATCTGCGTCTCATCTCAGCACTTGTTCAAACGAATAATGTTTTTTTTTTTTCAAATAATTTGACAGCTAATTACCACGTATACATGATGAGATCGAATTTCGATTTGCGTATTTCAGTATCCTGGATCGAAAGATCGAGTTCAGTTTAGATTCAAACGTGGTTCAAAATATAGAAATTATAACCTTGAATTTTTTACTTTTCCTAATCTTTGAATGTAAACTTAAATATTAGGGCAAGTTTAGAGTTTCTTCATGTCCCCAAATATTTCTTTCTGCCATTTTATTTATGTTTTCAATTTTATTTAAATGAAACAAATAAAAGTTTTTACACACTTCGATAAATAACATAGCCTGTCTGTACGGTTATATTTCGACTCGATCCAGGTGAAAAGGCTGGATCGGCTCGGTTGGATCCCATATGGACTCGATCTCCGTCTACATGTTTTTCAAGGGGATTCAGACCGGTTTAAATTAAGATTCAATCCGTCATGTATACGTAGTAAATATTTGATTTCCGTTTTAATTACGGCACACAGCACCATGGTAAATAGAATAGGAAGGTATGCTGAAAAGGGGGTTTTAACCTAAAATAAAAATGTCAGTTACAGATGACGTAGCTGCGAAGAAATTTTGAATTTTTAGAAATAAAAACTGTTGTACGTTCACAATAATTATATATGTATACATTTTTTGTTTGCAATTCTTCAAATTTTTTTCATTTTCTGTTCAGATTGTTTTCAATTAATTAATTGTATAAAATTTATACAAATATTTTTCTCATCATTTTTGTGAAATGTCTAAAGTATACATTTTTTGCTACCTAAAATATTTAAGTTTTAAAATAAGGTATTTATATACATTTTATCAGAATCACATCCTCTTATCCCATACTTTATAAGCTTATATTATAAAAAATCTAAAAATAAAATATGTATTTGTTTTAATTGTGTAAATTTGTTTCTTTTTCATTTAATTTTATCGTTTTTATTGTACCATCACGACCGCTTGTCTTCAAATACAAACAATCATTTATATCATCTGAATAATTAATTTGCATTAAATGTGTCACACCAAAATGATTATGAAGATTTTTTAAAGTATATTTCAATTCCACAATATTATTTTTTAATGAATATAAATAAACATGTCCTTGACGGTTACATATTAAAAACCAACGATTTTTTATAATTTCTGCCGTTGTAAACGTTTTCTTTAATTGATGATGGTAATTGAAAATTAATATGATACAATGGATTTTCAATATTTTCATATCATCATCATCATCACATAATAATATTTATTTAGTTTCATCACATATAAAAATTGATTAAATTTTAAATTTTTTGGTTTTTTACAACCATGTTCATAAATTAAAAGTTTCTTATAACCGCCAATTAAAATTAAACAATTATTTTCATTTGTTACAATTTTTGGTACAATTTTTCAATTGAATATCTTCTTTTATTTCCCAATTAAATGTTCTTATATAAATGTATTTGTAATCTGTTGTAATTCCAACAAAATTTTGTGAATTTTCGCAATTTTTAAATTGATAACATTTAAATTTTGTGAAATTATTAATATTGAATGAATTTATCACTGTTGGAATTTCTTGATATAATTTAACTTTTAAATTATTATCATCATCATCACCATTCACGCTGAATGATTTGAAAATTTTTTCTAACTGGATAATGATTGGTAATTTTTTCATCATTTATGGTCCAGATAATCACTTCACCAAATGCGTTTCCTACAAAATACAAAATGAAATTAATTTAATACGAAAAAAATTCTAAAAAGAATTCCCTAATTACCTCCAAAAATTGTTAAATTTTAATTTGATTCCATTAAATGCGAACAATACATTGTGGATTTATCAATACATGAATATTTTTCTAAAATTTTAAATGCGTTTTCATGAAAACAATATTCAACAATTAAAAGGACACTATATGAGCTGTTAATAGATAAAATTTTACAATTTCTGGGTTTGTATTTTTATTTAAAAACAGCCCATTACTAATCCAATCCGTAATTTTCGAACAGGAAAGTAGTTTAAATTCTTCGTTGATATTTTTTACTACTCACACAATTATGAGAGATCAAAGAAAATTCTTTTGCTCCATACGTTAAAAGAACATTATGATCTGTTTCATATTCTAGACCATGGATTTTTTTTTTGAATTTACAATGTAATTTTTCACGTTGAACTTCATTCGGCTCATTCTTTGGGGAGTCTGATGATGATGTATTCAAATAGCTATTGTGCACCACATGAAGTTCATTTCCGATTGCTGTAGAAAAAAAGGAACTGATTAGAAAAAATAACTATCATAAGTATGTATAACAATTTGAAGATTTATAAAAAAAACTGTACATGAACCCTTAAGGAGTTTAAAAGGTTTTAAGGAGTTCGTTTTTGCAGAGGTGTATTTATCAGTCTGTCTTTTAATAAATAATCTTCCTCCACAAAATGATTTGAACACACGGCCCAATTATTTTTCATATACTTAAAACATTTTACTGGTTTCACACCACAGGCCCGAATCCACTTCTCAAACATATTTTTTTCAGATGGAAATCTGAAAAATTTAACTTTTTCTTTTGTTTTTCCTGTATAATTTTAACAGGACATCACCACACATTTAACCATTTTAATAAATTTTTTTTTTCAATAATATATGTATAGTCAATTATAGTTTTTAAATATATTTAAATTCACTTTATTCATAAAATAATACAATTTTATCACTAGCCACTATGCAAACTACATATAAAAAAAAATGTAAACAAAAACTTTTCCTTCGCAGCTACGTCATCAACTTATTGTAATGTCACTAAAAAACGAAAAAAAAATCTCCGCCATATTGCTTTTCAGCATACCTTCCTATTCTATTTACCATGAAACAGCACTGGATTAGTACTTACAGGAGATACTGTATAGGATTTCTTTGTTTTCACTAAACCAATTCTGTTCAAAAATTGCAAAGTGTTAGTGTCTTTATTCAGAATTGAATGATGGCTGATTCAGTATTGAAAACAGGTATTATTTAAAAAAAAAACCAATTTATATTTTCGTCATCCAGACGAGACTATTTCAGAACTGAAAGTAAAAATGGCAGCATCCAAATTCCTGTAGATAATTGTTATGCGGGTACAGCCATAAATCCTAGAAAATAAATTAAAAATAAATAAAATAAAAAAAAAAAAAAAGGACAACACAAGAAACAAACACTTAAAACAAAAACAACAAAGAACACATCCAAATTTTTCTTCACAACAACAACACAACACATCACAAATACACACAATTCACACAAAAAATTTTCGAAAATCGCGAACTTTCTCCAAGAGAAGTTGACACTTTATATGAGAAAGAAAATAACTTTTTCATATTGGAAAGTAACAATAATCCACTTTTTTTTTTCACTTTTACCTTTCACCGCAGTTTTTTTTTACTTAATTGTCACAACACTTTTTTTTTCCCTTCTACTTCACCAGGTACGTACAATTTAATTTTCTTCACTTCCTTTTTTTTTCTTTTTTTGTTTTCTTTTCACACAAATTAAATTTCATTCTTAATTTTCACCCTTTTTTTTTACTTACTTACCATTTCGTTTATTCTTTGACACTATTCAAACATTCACTTTTATTCCTAACTTTCTTTTTTTTGCTTTGTCTAACACACATTTTTTCCACTTATATTTTATTTTGTTTTTTTTATTTTTCACCCGCGATTTTCACTCATACGATATTTTTTTATCTTTAATTTTCTTTCCGTACTTACCTATTTTACTAATTCAACCGCGCAATCGAATTATTATTTAATTTAAACGAAAATTAGAAATTTAAAAATAAATAAAAACAAAAATCGCGTGTTACATGTTACATTTGAACTACCACTTAATTAGGTTAGTTAAACATCTGTCAAAACAACAAGTGTTGCCACAGTGTCTGAATAAATAATTGACCTTAATTAAAATCAATCGGTGTTGCCGACTAGTAAATTCTTCTCAACTCAAAGGCAGTTTGATTCAGTGAGTCAGATTCGGTTTCGATCTGATCTTCCTCACTTCTGTGTAAACTAGATTCAGTTGTACGCTCGACTCACTTCAGTCAGTTGATAGTTGGTTTACTTCACCTCACTAGCAGACATCTTTCTTTATTGCCGTAGCCATTTTTTTTTCCTTTTAAATAATTTTTTTTTAGATATTTTTTTTTATTGCCATTTAAATTTATTCATTTTGTTACATTGTAATTAGAATTTTAGTAATAGACCCTAAATTTGTAAATTCTGTTTTTTATCTATAATAAATATTAGAATTTTTTTTTAAATTGTAAAACTGCCTTTTATTTCATCATTTCCCATTTTTTCAGTCTTTGGCCCATATTTTTTCTACTTTTTCTTCTCTTCTAAAAAATCCCTCTCGGACGCCTTATTTTTCTTCTTTTCACAATTTTTTTTTTTCAATTTTATTTCTACTCTTCGCTCACCAAGGACAATTTTGTAACAGTATAATAATAAAATACTCCTATTTGTTAAATTATCCTTTTTCATCTATAATATTTTTTTTTATGTTTGTAATTTAGTTACGTTTTTCAAGCCTGAATACTTCTCAATATTATTTAAATTTGAATTTTTTCCAAATTTCCTAAACAAACAATATTTTTATTATTATTAAAAAAAAAAACGTAATGCTTTTGGATCTTTATACATATAAATTGTGTAAATTGTGAAAAAAAAAAAAAAAAACAATAATAGTGAGAAATAAATTTAATTTCTTTGGATAATACCTACAATTAGAATATTGAATATCAAAATAATATCAAAAAACAAAAAAAATATTCTATTAATGTATTATGTACTTCACACTTAACGATTTATCATTTGACTAATGTCATTTGTTGTTGTTACAAAAACAAATTACACTAGTCATTTGATAAATATAATGATAAATCGTTAAGTGTGAAGTACACTTTAGATTATGTTATCGAAATACCAAAAAAATAGCAAAAAGTAAAAATTCAATAATTCAGTAGTTACAAGGCAAAATCAATCTATCGTTAAATGAAAACATAAAAATCCTTGATTAAAACTACTTTCATCAACACAGTAGATATTTTTGATCTCTTATAGAGAAATTTCTATTAATTTTATATGAATTTTCGATTTAAATACTTTGTTATTGGTTTTTTATTGTTACTCTAAATTTATTTTCGTTTCACTAAAGTATTTTTATTGTAAAAATCCAAGTGTTACAAGTAAATTCAGTAAGTAAAAGTGGGTGAATTAAAGTGATTTTAAAGCTAATAATGTATTCAAGTGGATGATTTTGTTGTATATATTATTAAATTTATTATTTCAATTTTCCCATAAATTTCCCACAAGTACCTGCTTTTTTGTAAAATTGAAAAAAAATTAAAAATTTTATCTGGCAGCCCTTGATAAAATTTTATTAAAAAATTTCCCTCGATTGAAATTGAGATCTGATCACCCCACACACGAGAAAGATTTATACAAATGAAATGTAAAAGAGTATAGAAAAGTATGTCTATCTTGTCTGTATTGACTTCGGTTAATAAATCAAGTATAAATTTAAAAGTTTCGTAATAATATTCAAGATAAATTGAGAACACAATAAGGTATGTTCTTATTCGTATAGAAATTAGAAATTAATTTCTGTCTCTTTTCGACTCTTACAAACGTCAGCCAGTTGAAATTTGTCGTGGTTGAAAATTAAAGTTGTAGGTATTATGTTCTATGGTGGTTTATTATTATCGTGTTAAATTTAATAAATAAGAAATTAATTTGTTAATAACATATATGAATTTTTTATGAATATTAATTTGTGAACTATAAAATTAAATTTTAATATTAGAAAGTGAAGTTTTATAAGGAATAATTAAAAAAAGTAAAAACAAACTGTGTGAGCAAAACGTATGTACTTTTAAAGTTGAAGTTTATTTAAGTATTTAGTTTATTAATTTATATAATATAATATACTAATTATGGTGAACTGTGCAGTAAGTTCTTGTAAAAATTATACAAATAAAAAAACGATCATCCATCAGCGATAGAATTTAAATATCGTCTGCGATCGTTTGTTTTGGGTAACTTTATATAGTAATTTAGTATAAATGTTCGTGATTGTCCTTTCTAATTATAGTTATCACAGATTTGAAGTAAGTTTTTTGGTGGTAGATGCATAAATATAAATGGGAAAATAATACTAATTATAAATCACAAATTTTCTACCATAATCTTTTCCAAATTTCACAGGAAGATCAGACAGTACCTTGTAAATAAGTGTTGATTCAAACACCGAACATTTAGAATCTAATGAAAGAATTCTTTCAACAGGATTATTTTCCAGTATTTTTCAAAAAGATAATGGACCAAAGAAAGTTTCTGTTAATTCAACAGACGAAGAAAATGAATGCGTTACATTGGTGGAAAATTCGAAAAATGTTCCAAACGCAGATGACGAGTTCCATGAAGACGCATTAGAATATTTGGCCGGATTTATAGCCAAAAAATTACAACTGAATAATGATTATGTATATAAACAACGGGAATGTAGTGCGTTTTCATGGATAGATGTAATAAGTGAGGGTGGACTTATAAAGCCTAAGGAAAATTTTTTAAATAATTTAAAAACTCTTGAAAAAATTTTCAATGAAGAAAATACAAATTCTTTAAGTATTTGTAGTGGATATATGGACAAGTTGTTAAATAAATCTATATTAGTTCCATTAGACAATAAGATTAAAACATTGTTCTTTAGATGTAGGCTGTATTTTCGTATAAGAAAATTAAATAGATCATTAACATATAATTTTTCAAAAAATAAAAAAAAAATAAAAACTTGTACATAATTTAACATTGTATTTTATTTTTATTTCCATGTAAAATGGTTATTATCTACAAATTTATTTTTCAAATGTCTTTTTCAAATATTTCAACTAAATGACGTCATATCATGAGAGATGAGAGAAGAGAGCGATGCCCGTCAGAACATACCTTATTGTGTTCTCAATTTATCTTGATAATATTTTTATTGTTGACACTTTTGTCTTTTGATGAAATAAATATTTTTTCTAATTTTAATAATCTCAACTTCAGATAATTCGTCTACCCATGTCCACATTCCATCATTTTTACTGGTATTAGAATTTCTATCTATATTTTACATCTTTTCAATATATAGCCGGCCAGGTTTTGAAGTGCATCTAATGCTGGATTTCTTCAGTCTCAACTTTCTTGTCCCTAACTTTAGCAGTAAGATAATAAAGAGATTTGCATTTCTTCACCTCTGATTAGCACTTAGCTGCCACCTAAGTTTAGGTGGCAGATGAAGTACTGATTATTTATTTAGGTGCTACCTAACTAGATAGTAACGCATATTTACATTTTTTTTTCTTGTCGAAGGAAGTAAAGAAAATTGATTTTTAAATATTTTATGAGAAAATAAAGTTTTTCGGTGATTTAAAAAAAACATTTATATCGAAATGGATGATATATAATTCGATCCATTTTACTAATAGTAGCATGTTAGATGTTTATGAAGATGATGAATTTGAAAGAAGGCCATATTTATTGAGACCAAGAATAAATCACTTTGAGTTTTGAAGAGATGTTGATTTTTTTTCAAAAGATCTCACAATTAGTATAAGGTACTCCTTTTCCATCAATATTTATATGCAGAAGGTGCTAATACATTTGTACGCGTCATTATTTAATGATTACATGGTACCTGTTTCTTATATAGGCAAGGCATATACATATTCAATGTATGAATATTAGTCGGAACAATTCTTTAATTGTTACTTCAATTGTTCGATAACACCGTATGCATGAGATTCAAATTCAAAACAAAATTTCCAACATTTTGAGACGCCAGATGTTGTCGAACCCGCTTTCAAATTCTGTTGTTAAACAAAGAAAATATCGTGAATATTTGTCGCCAGTTATTGAGTTTTAATATAAGGCATCTTATAAAATTTATTTTAAGAGAAAAGGAAGCATGAAAAATATGTAGCATAAAATTTGACAATAAAAAGCTTTAAAGTTTCGATTAAAATTTCATGCTTTCAGGTTTGGGAATTAGAAATGTAGCTGACAGCTAGTTAGCAGAATTTTTTAATGAAGAAATCCAAACCTCTAGCTAGGTGTCACTTACACTTAGGTGACACCCAGCTAGTTGAGACTTCTAAAGAAATCCAGCATAAATGTAATTCATCAAATTCAATTATTTCATTTGATATACATAGCGAAATATCGTCACATCGATTATCTGATGTTATTTGATACAATATTTTTTCCGTTAACAAC
This sequence comes from Bombylius major, assembly GCA_932526495.1. Taxonomy (NCBI): domain Eukaryota; kingdom Metazoa; phylum Arthropoda; class Insecta; order Diptera; family Bombyliidae; genus Bombylius; species Bombylius major. The sequence goes on along the minus strand of OW052044.1, from coordinate 24,213,925 downwards.
TTGACACTTCATCTATATCTATATCTATGTCATTATCTTCAATACTTGAAGAGTTCAAAATACTTCTATTTTTTCGTGTACATAAAAGTAACAAAAATAAAATTAATTGAAATTTTTTTTTCTTATATGTTGTTACGTATTTGATAATTACTTATTAGTAAATACTGGAAAAATGTTAGATTATTGTTGTTATACCTACATATATTTTTAAATAAATTTATAGAGATAAATAATGTAAATCATACCTATTTACAATACAGACGTTTAAGATTGGCGTAAAGTTGCGCAGATGCGAGAAATTTTAAAAATATTAAAAATATCCTTTCATTTCCTCTTTTTTGAAGAAAACTGCAAAAGAAAATAAATATTAACACCCCTGTTCCAGAAAACGCGTGAATTGAAATCGCAAGTGAATTCAAAATTGGTGTTTCAGATTTCGTGCGTTTTCATTGCTTTCGAAAGTGGAACAATTCACTTTCGAAATCACATGTTTTACGTCAAATTCAAAATATGTTGTTTTTATTTAAGTGTTTGTATAAGAATCTTATATTAAATAAGAATCAAAATTGACCATTTAAATATTATTTAAACATATGACAATAATAATAATAATGAAATGAATATTTTTTAGTATATGAATTATGTATGTTTATAAATTATGTATTGATTTGTTAATTGTATAGATCTAAATATTATTTATTGCCAAATAAGCAATTTTCTATGTATAAATACCAGAAATTTATTCAATAAAATTTAGAATTAATCAGTAATTCAAGCCTTAATTTTCTCTTGGTGAGGCTGCCAAGAGGCTGATTAATTGAGTATAAAAGTAGTGATCCAGAGTACCTAAATTCTGACTTGCTTACTGTTCACAGGTTTTGTACTTGGGAACATAGTAACAAAGTATACAGGTTTTGTACTTGTGTACAACAAATTCCCTTTCCAGTGCATAAGTATTGTACTTATACACATCGTCGTTGCAATAGGTTTTTACTGATATACAACAAACCCTTTTACCGTGCATAAGTATTGTACTTATACACATCTTCGTTGCTGTAGGTTTGTACTGGTGTATACCAGCCCCCTTTTTCTTTACAGTGCATAAGTATTGTACTTATACACATCTTCGTTATAATTAGTCAGGCAAGTAAAAGAACTTGCCTTAACACCTACATTTAATATACAGAATCAATTTCCAATTTATTTTTTCCTTTTAAACACCCTCGTGCTACATCGGGATTTTTTTCTATAAAATTAATTAAGACATTTTCTTGAGAGCTGTTTTTATGTTTGCCGCCACTTTAAAAATTCATTTGATTATTGTTATTAAATAATCACATAAAATTTTAAAAATATTATTTATTTATTACAATATACTTACATATTTTCAGATAAAATTTATTTATTAAAATAAATATTAATAAAACAAAAATAAAACTCACAAAAATAACAAAACACTTGACATATGTCTTAAATTCATCACTTTCCTTGTAACCGATTTCAATTCGCAAAAATTTAGTCAAAAGTGAATTGTGGAACACCTATATTTCGTTTTCGAAAATACAAAACGCAAAGTGAATTATGGAACATCAAAATACACTTTTGCGAATTCAATTCACAAAACGCTAGTGAAAGTGGATTCTGGAACATGGGTATAAATCTTCCACTCAGTAAGTATAATGACTAACGATCATCTATCGCACACACAAGGCATATCCTCTTTTAAGATGAAAAAAATAACAACATCCTTCCATCCGATGTTCTTTGTATGACGAATGCCATACTACTGAAACCAAAATTTAAAGGATAGTGAAGAAAATACAGAATAACAAAAACAATATGAGTGATCAGTGATGATAAGTATCAAATGTAAGATCGTGTAAATAATAAATTCCTACCTAAGGAACAAAATGCGAATTTCTCTTTTCAAGAAGGATTTTTGTAAAATGTGATGCTTACATCACAGTGAAATTTCATTGGAAAGGGTAGACAGATTCTACTGCGCATACTTTGCCTAAGCCAATCTTAATCGGCTGTACTGTACTTTATCCTATTGTGAACAGAAAGACAAAAGCAGGACATTACTAACACAAATAAAAATTTTAAAATTTAATCTAAGTTACTTAACAAAAACGCTCTTAACCAATACTTAAATTCTAAACTAGTACATTGATCATGTAGCCCCCCTTTAGCACGTATTGTACCAAAAAAAATTTTCTAAAATATCTTGGTTTAAACGAGGTGTTAGAAGAAATTCAATATTATAATTTTGTTGTAAATAATTATACAGCCCTTTTAACGATGAATTTGTTACAAGTACCCCTTTTTGAAGTGGTAGCATCGTTTTCTTTTTTGATGTTCTAAGATTAAGCATTATTGTGTTAGTATTTTCTAAAATTTTATTTTGTTCTTCTAGAGCTATTCCGTACGCCTTCATTCTTTTTCTACTGTCAGTATGAATTTGTTTTGAATTCAACACATCAAACCAATCATTTATTGATTTAATAAAATCTGCGCAATTAAAAACATTGCTTTATTTTAGTTTACCTATTTGAGCAGCTGTTTCAACTTTTTGCTTCGCAGGACCGTGTACAGTGATATGGGTGCTACCGTTACCGTATCGCTACCGTCCCTGCGTACCACGTGGGTATGAATCAACCTTAAAAGATCGAATTTCGATCTGCCTATTTCAGTATCCTGAATCGAAAAATCGAGTTCAGTTTAGATTCAAACTTGGTTCAAAATATAGAAATTATAACCTTGAATTTTTTACTTTTTCTAATATTTGAATGTAAAGTTAAATATTAGGGCAAGTTTAGAGTTTCTTCATGTCCCCAAATATTTCTTTTTGCCATTTTATTTATGTTTTTAATTTTATTTAAATGAAACAAATAAAAGTTTTTACACACTTCGATAAATAACATAGCCTAAAACAATTTTGATCTTTCAATCTTTCAATCCGTGTCTGTACGGTTATATTTCGACTCGATCCAGGTGAAAAGGCTGGATCGGATCGGTTGGATCCCATATGGACTCGATCTCCGTCTACATGTTTTTTAAGAGTATTCAGGCCGGATTAAATTAAGATTCAATTCGTCATGTATACGTAGTATATGTTGTTTAAAATTGAAACTTTTGTCACGTTAAAAAGAGAAGACAGAGAAGTTGTGAGCAGGGATGCCAGATTTTAATGTTAGTTGGTCGCCCAAAATCAGGAAAGTAGTCGCCCAAATTCGCAGCTTTTTCTTTTAAACATTTTAAAGTACTTAAAATATGTATTTTTAACTCTAGGGATAGGGACTATATGGAGAACAAAATCTTGTCTAAAAATTATAGTACAGTACAGCCGGTTAAGATTGGCTTAGGGGAAGTATGCGCAGTAGAATCTGTCTACCCTTTCTACTAAAATTTCACTGTGATGTAAGCATCACATTTTACAAAAATCCTTCTTGAAAAGAGAAATTCGCATTTTGTTCCTTAGGTAGGAATTTATTATTTACACGATCTTACATATATTTTCGTTTTCTTATTCATAAGAATTTCCTATTTTAAAAGGATACTTATCATCACTGATCACTCATATTGTTTTTGTTATCCTGTATTTTCTTTACTTATCTTTATTCTTTATTTCAATTTTTCTTCAGTAGTATGGCCATAGAATATAGAAATTTCTACTAATTGAATTTAAAAAAAATAAAAAAAATTCAGTTTTTTATTTCATGAGTGTATATATACCTCCTGCTTTACTTTGGTTGGATATTCATACTTTGTCTGCTATTATTCTATATGCTATGGTATGGCGTTCGTCATACAAACAACATCGGATGGTAGGATGTTGTTATTTTTTTCAGCTAAAAAGAGGATATGACTTGTGTGTGCGATAGATGATCGCTAGTCATTATGCTTACTGAGTGGAAGATTTAATCTTTATTTTCTTTTGCAGTTTTCTTCAAAAAAGGAGAAATGAAAGGATATTTTTAATATTTTCAAAATTTCTCCCACCAGCGCAACTTTACGCCAATCTTAACCGTCTGCACTGTATTTGTGATTTTGAAACGCATTTTTTCTTATTAAAAAAAATTAAAAAAACATTAACATTTCAATCACAAAAAAAAAATATTGCAAAAATAAAAAACAAAAACAAAATGATCACTTCAAATAATCAAATAAAATTAACATTAAACAAAATAAAATTTAATTCCATATAAATTTTTGTATTATGTAATATAAAATACATATTACTATCCTATTATTCCATATTGAATTCGACAAAATCAATAAACATGAAAGTAGCCCAAAATCGCAAAAAAAAATAATTAAATCGCCCAATAAGTCTCAAGTCGCAAAATCAAAATTATTGTCGCAAATTTAAACAGAAAATCGCCCAATTTGCGAAAAGTCGCCCAATCTGGCATCCCTGGTTGTGAGTAACACAGCGGTCTATCTATGCTTTTCTTGTTCTTCTGCTGATGACCGCCGTATAGTACAGACGTGTTGTGCTCGAATAATGGAAAAATTAGTTTTAAAATAATTTTAATGTTCGATTAAATAAATTATTTTTGTAAATTGTAAATTCATATTCCGGGTTTTATTTATTTTTATCTTGAATAATTTATATCGGATGCCAGTTTTTCAGAAGTGGTATAGTTAGGGACGTCAAAATTTTGAAAAGTATCGATATTGGGTATCAGTATCGGTATCGGATCTATGATATCGATACCTTGATAGTATTGGCACAAAAGTATCGATACCCGATGGTATCGACCATTACTATACAAAGAAAAAGGGAAAATTCAATAGAAATATGAAAATAAGGTTTTTTTTTTTTTTTAAGGAATTATTTTCGAAATGAATAACTTTGTTGTTGTCTACAACGTACTCGTTCTCGTGTATTTTATATAGCTTTTGTACCACCATTTCGAAAACAGCACTGCTGGTATTGGGTATCGATAGCCCAAAAGTATCGATACCGGTGAAAGTATCGGAGACTGAGTATCGAGTACTCGGTTTCGTAGTATCGGATCAAAAGTATCGATACCTCGATAGTATCGGTAGTATCGTGACGTCCTTATATACATGTACCATTTGTCAAAATTCGTGAGTAAAATAGATTTCAATTCTAATTCAACTCGATTTGAAATACAATTTTATAATAGTGTTCAAAATAATGAATTTTCCCCAACAGATACTGGTTCTTCACATGTATGTATTTGAAACTGTTACTTCATCATCCACCGTAACAAAAATTTTTATGACTCAAACACCGTACGTGACACAATCTTCAGTACAAAACATTGTAATGAAACAAACACCAATTCAAATTATGTCACATATGCAACAAAATACACAAAATTTAGCACCACAGGCACAAACTCAGGAATCATCGATGTTTTCTACACCGAATAATCCTTACGAAAACACGAATCGAAACTTATTTGTTCAGCAAATAGCACCAAATTCTCTACAAAATGTACGTGATGTAATCGAAATTCTACCAGAATTTGATCCTACAGCAGACGCATCGTTAAACGCAAAACAATTTACAAATCGAGTTAATCAACTAATGAACACGTATAAGTGGAACGAGCACATTTTTCTTTTTGCTGCACAAGCGAAACTTAAAGGTCCTGCTAGAACATGGGATGATGGGCAGCCGATAGTATTTTCAAGCTGGCATACGTTTTCAGCCGAATTAATACGTAATTTTCCTGATTATGAAAGCGAAGCTGATATACATTTAGATATGAGCAAGTCTTTACGACGAACGAACGAAACCGTTATCGATTATTTTTACCGAATGGTCGCAAAAGGATTACGTCATCGCTATTACAAAATTCCATTGCTAGCAGCAACTTTACGAACGTGAACGATTTTTTTAGAACGATACGACTTTATTTTGAAAATACACCGAGGGAGAATTTGAAAACGAACCAGAAAATAAATATTAATGCCACAACAAACGAATACCAGCAGAAGCAAACCAAACTAGAAAATTTTCACAATGTCCTCAGCCGCAACGTAAACCAAGATGTGAAATTTGTCAAAAATCAGGACATGTAAAGGAACAATGTCCACAACGAAACAATAAAAAAGAGATTCGCAAGGTAGTAATTAACAAGGATGTTAAAAACGTCACCAAAGATGTTTTAGTAAATGGTTTCCAACCACAGCACTCATTGACAGCGGCAGTGAACGCTCATTAGTTCAAGAATCATTTCTAAATCCAGAAACCATCACGGTAACCGACAGACAACGCCTTACAGGTTTTGGCGGCTCAGTATTTAATCCAAGCTCGAAAGTGGTCAGTAATCTAAAAATTGACAACGTTGAGATGACGACAGACTTGTTGGTCGTTGAAGACCAAATGATTCCATAACCAATTTTAGTAGGCACAGATACTTTGTGTAATGATCAAGCTAGAAATGTGATCAAATCGGACAAGTGTTATGCTAAAAACTATAAATAAATTAATGTTTAAATGGGTAATAATCTGAACATTAACGAAAAATCTAAATTACAAAAAGTTTTAGGTGATTTTTCGGATTGCTTGGCGATGGATATTAATCATATAGTTAGATACAAGAACGGTGAAATGGAAATGAAGTTGACCATGAATGTTCCGATTAGTAAACGGCCATATCGATTACCGTATTTTAAAAGAGCCAAAGTAAAAGAAATAACTAAAGATTTATTGAAAAGAGGCATCATACGGAAAAGTACTTCAGATTATTCATCACCCATAGTTTTGGTAAGATCGTCTTTGCATCGATTTTCGAGCGTTGAATGCAATTACTGTTAAAGAGCCATGTTTAATGCCAACAGTTGATGAACAGTTAGCAGGATTAGCTGGAAATAATTACCTTACGACTTTAGATTTTATGAGTGGATATCATCAAATTCCGATTGCCGAAAACTCAAAACATTATACAGCGTTCGTAACTGATGACGGTCATTATGAGTTTAATTGTATGCCGTTTGGTCTAGTAAACGCACCTAAAGAATTTCAGAAAAAGATGAAAGAATTGATCAACAAAATGAATTTTGGTGAAGTATGGAATTTCCTCGATGATGTAATTATTCCAAGCCGTACAATCGAAGAAGGATTAGAACGTTTGAAAAGCTTTCTTCACATTTTGCGAGAAGAAGGTCTGACCGATTTTTGGAAAGGGAAATTTTGTTTTTGGGACATCGAGTAAATAAAGATGGTATAAAACCAGGAGATAGGAAGGTGGAAGCCGTAAAAGATTTTCCCCAACCAACCTGAAAACTGAAGTTCTACGTTTCCTTGGTTTGACCGGTTTCTTTAGAAAATTCGTGCAGAATTACGCTCATATTTCAAAACCGTTGACTACTTTGCTAAAAATGAAAGATGCTAAAGCTTTTATTTGGGGAGTTGAACAAACAGCAACTTTTGAAAAATTAAAAACTGTTTTGTGCAGTAAACTAGTTTTAACGTTGTATGATCCCAAGCGTGAACATCAAATTCATACCGATGCTAGTGCTATTGGACTTTGCGGTGTACTTCTTCAAAAAGACGAAGAGAAAACGTGGAAACCAGTTGCATATTTTAGCAGACATTGTACCGAAGTCGAACAACGATTTCATAGTCACGAATTAGAGGTTTTAGCGATCGTTGAGGCGGTTAAACGTTTTAGGATGTACGTACTTGGTAAAAAATTCCAAGTAGTCACTGACTGCGCTGCTATTATTACAACTAAACAAACAAAACCGTTATCTTCAAGAATTGCACGATGATTTTTAAGACTTCAAGAAGACTTCAAGTTCTATAAGATGAAGAATCGTAAAGTCATGTCATGATGATGCCGGACATTTTGGAGTGGAGAAGACTTTGCAGCGAATCAGCAAAAATTTTTGGTTTCCGAATGCCACAAAATATGTTAAACAATATCTCTCGAGCTGTATAAATTGCTGTTACAATAAAACTGTATGTACAGGAGGTTGTGCCTGTACCATTGAAGGTGATCCATGTTGACCACTTAGGTCCATTTCTGCGGAGTAAGTCAGGTAATTTCTACGTATTAGCTATTGTTGATCGTTTCAGTGAATATGTCGTGGTGAAAGCTGTAAGAAATACCAAGACGCAGTCGTACTTAATGCTCTAAAAGATTTATCATCTTACTTCGGCTTGCCAAATCAGATTATTAGCGATCGTGGAACAGCATTTACGTCCGAGTTGTTTTAAAATTATTGTTTATACAATGCCATTCGACACATCAAAGTGGCACTACGAACTCCTCGAGCCAATGGACAAGTAGAGCGAGTGAACCAGCTTATTTTAAATTTCCTAAAAACGACAGTTGATAAGTCGAACAGTTGGGATCAAGAGATTTATAAATTACAATGGATTATCAACACACAACAGAATCAGACGACGGGATTTTCTCCAAACGAAATAGTTTTTGATTTTCCGATGAGAGATCTTACCGAAAATAAATTGATTCAGTATCTACAAACCGAAGACGATATTAGCGAAACTTCTCAGCCTATAAACGAAAAAAGAGCTGAAGCCGTTGTACGAATAAATAAACAGCAAAAGAAATGGAAAGAACGATACGATAAACGACACAAATTACCAAGAAGTTACGAAGAACGCGACTTGGTAGTTATTGAAAACATCGCTCCTGCAACTGGAGAAAGCCGAAAATTAGAACCTTTATACCGTGGTCCTTATGTAGTGACCAAATGTCTAGGAAGAGACCGATATGTGATCGAAGACATCGAAGAAGCGCCGAGAAAACAAAAGAAATTTAGCTCCATTTTCACAGTGGATAAGATGAAGCCATGGTGTTTTTAGCCCCCTAATTAGATCCTGATCCAGATAAAGAAACTTGTACCAAGACGGCACAAAGTCAGGAAACGCCGAACTGTCAGGTTTAAAAGAGAAAAGAGAGAAGTTGTGAGTAACACAGCGGTCTATGCTTTTCTTGTTCTTCTGCTGATGACCGCCGTATAGTACAGACGTGTTGTGCTCGAATAATGGAAAAATTAGTTTTAAAATAATTTTAATGTTCGATTAAATAAATTATTTTTGTAAATTGTAAATTCATATTCCGGGTTTTATTTATTTTTATCTTGAGTAATTCATATCGGATGTCGCTTTCATATTGCAGTCAAAATCATAAAATATTGGTTGCTTCCAGCTTTCTATCAGTCCTCTCGCCATTACCACTTGCACATTTTTGGAAGGGCTAAGGATCATATCACTGGCTCTGTCATATTCATAGCTGGCTTTGATGCTCATTTCGTCAAATGAAAGCACACATAGCTTTGGTTTTTCATTAAAATGTGTGCTTCATAATCTGAAGAACTGATAGAATGATGTCTGATTCGACTTTCACTTTAGATGCCCATTTCTTAAGGGTACTCACGCAGGGCAAAGGGTATTTTTGCTTATACAAATACCTATAAGATCTGGGTCCTGCAGAATATTAACAAACTGCCGAGGATATGTCCTCTCAATTCCACCTGTAGTGCTTCGACTGAGGTGCAGTTTTTAATTTTTTTAGCTGACCACTTGTGAAAATGTTTTTAAATATAAAATCCATTTGCAGAGATTCATCTTTCAACTTTTTGTTTTCATATTCTAACACCAGACATTTGTGCTTTAAATCATTCAATTGTAATTCTCGAATTTCTAGTAAATAAATACTGCTAAGTCTCCCCTTAGAAGTTTAATTATTATTAATTAATACAATTTTTGCAACATATGAATATACATAACAAGTTATTACTCAGTTTTAACTTCAGCGTCTACAAAAATCTTTCCTGAAATACGAATATTCTGTATATCCACCATTTTCTTCTTCTGAACCTAATTTCTTTAAATCAAATATTAATTGATGTATAAAAATATATATACCTATAATCTATAACAAATATTTTTATTTACTCTGCTTCAATTTCAATTAACAAATCTTCTACATCTTTTCTTCTCATTCTTTTTTCAGATCTTATATTTCTTTCACTCACAATTTTCTTTACTTCATTTGGTAAAAAAAGAGTCTGTACTGCGGAGGAAATTAATTTCCTTTTTTTCATAGGAATATTCAAAAGTCTATCTTTTAATTCATAACTGTCTTCATCAAAATGAATTGAATAAATTTTGGCGTATTTTAAATTGATGTCTTTCTTGTCACAAGCATTAATCCAAACTTTACACAATATCACATCTTTCGGAAATTGATGAAATTTTATATGATCTTCACCACTTTTTTCTATTGAATTATTTTGGAAATTCTTAACACTACACCACACCATTTTAATAAAACTATTGTTAATTACATATAAAAATGTAATAAAAATTTATAACAATAATAACTAATAATTCTACAATATTCATAACGCAAGATCTGAAATTTGTTTACAAATACAAATTTGAAAGTTTACAAACGCTAACGTCACAAGTGTCATGTTAAAGCTTTCAAAAAGAAGAAATTACATTACCTTTAGTACTTGTATCTTGGATTGGTTTAAATACCATAGTAATTGAAATGCTTCCTTTTATAACTCAATATTTTTATGAATCTTAATAAAATTTTAAAGAAACTTCCGGTTAGCTGAAAAATGTTAGTTAAAAATGTTGTAATAAAATTGACATATATTATGTTACTAAAACAGTTATATGTATAATAATATATGTAAGTTTCAAGATCCCACTAGGAAATTGGGCTCAAAGGGAAACGAAGTGGTAATGCACAGCCAGGGTACTTTATAGCTTCCAGAATGCATTATTTTTTGTACAGCGATGTCCTAGGAAAAGTAATGTGTTCCCTGTTCGCATTACCAGGTAAGCGAAGAAGTATAAGTACAATGATAAAGCAGTTGATTATTTCTTTGCTTACTATGTAAGCAATGAAATGAACGATTACTTGGTAATCAAAGAAAGAATTGATACCCTTTTCACAGATGAAAACTTTAATTAAAAAGGATTGCATGAAAGAACCAATGGAAAAAGAATTTATAAAAGAGGAAAAGAAAAAATAGCTTTTTTTTTTTTAATTCAATTTATTTTAATGAACAAAAAAAAGAAATTAACAAAAACATATTAAGAAAATCATAACTTCTAGATATATTTATATTTTTAATTTCATAAAAAAAAAAGAAAAACTAAATAAAAAAAAATTCGACAAAATTAACAAAAATATATAAAAGAAATTAAAATTTACATTAATTAATTTTCACTTTCTGTGGTTTTTTAATATTTTTGATACATTTATTTTTGAAATACCTATTTTTTAGGATTTTAAATGATTTTTTAATGTCCTCTTCGTAGTCCCGTTTTGTGTATCCTTCTTTTTGTAGAGAGGCTGTGGAGAAAAAAAAAAGCGTTCTTGACTGTTCACTTTTTTCGTTTTCTTTTTTCCAACTTACCAAAAATAACATTATTTATGTTTTCTAAACTTTAAAATTTTTTTTTCTCTTTTACTCCATTGTAATTGTATAACATTATGACTTTTTCAGCAAAAAGACGATGTAAATTTCGTTTTATTCCTCCAGATTCAACTATTTTTTTAATGCATGGAATCTTGAAAATAGGAAAAAGATTAATAAAGAATTTATATAAAAACTATTAATATTACAAATTCATCTTCATTGTCCTTTATGGCTTCTTCCATTTTGAGAAGATCCTCATTGTTAGTCACAGGAAACTTTGTTGTGACTAATTGTTGCTTTAAAAGTCTTTTTAGTAAGACGTTGTTTTCTAACTGTACATAGGGTGACCAGGTCGAACTTGAACAAAAGTGTGGAATGTCCGGATAAAAGAGAACTTTTTCGTATTCCAAAAAAGAGTACAATAGAGTACACAATACACATTAAACGTATGTAGGTAGGTTAGGTAGATAATCATGGGTTTTACACAGTTCTTCCCCACGACCAAGTTCGGTAGCCAGGGGAGTAGTTCGGTTTCCTCATCTTTCTTCACTTTTTCAACCAAACTGATTTCTATTTAACGAGGTGAAGATACTAACGCATATATACAAAAACAATGTTTTTGAAGAATTTATATTCAAATACATTGAAAAATTTGTGGATGTACAATGAATTGAGAAGAACGAAAGAAGACGCGTGTAAAAGTAAAAAAGAAGAGCTATGTAAAAGGTATCAATAAGTAAATTATTTCAGTTATAATAAAAAAAATAGTGAATATAGTATATTTATAGTTTATACTATGTATAAACACACATATAATGTATTTATATGTAACATTTTATAATATACAGGGTGTTTCCGTTATCACCAACCAAAAGGATACCATAGATAGGACTCATCGAGACAAACAAAAAATCGTTTCTAGCGGCCAAACCGTTGGGATTTCCCCCCCTCCGATACTATTTTTTGTTTGTCTCGATGAGTCCTATCTATGGTATCCTTTTGGTCGGTGATAACGGAAACACCCTGTATTTCGGACTGAAATCCTTTTTGGTGCTTAAATCCCTAACGTCGCGTCAATTTGAATTACAAGTTGTCATTGTCAAATACTTTTTTCTTCCCATACTAAAATTACTTCAGTTTATATTATTTTAAGCTGTGTAAGGAAGGATATGTACTAATTATCCAAGTTTAAAATAGGATAAACTGCGTGCTGCGGCTGTAGTACAATTTTCATACTTTTTTAAATATTTTTCAAAAAAGAGAACAAAAGTGAACAAAGTGAAATACAAAAAGTGTAAGAAAGAGTAATGTCTCAAAAGAGTACATGTACTCTTTTTAGAGTACACCTGGTCACCCTAACTGTACAGCAATTATTTTCTCATTTTGTTTTTCAAGTTGATTGAATTTTTCTAAAATAGATTCAGAAAATGGATTTTGGAAATCAAAATATTAAATAAAAAACTTACCTTTTAATTCAGAGCATGAGCATGTAAAATTATCTGAAAAAAAAAATAATTATTTCTTTATACTGTTTACTAAGTTTACTTTATTATTTACTTGAAGACATATTTTCTTGGCTCAACGTCGCATTACAGCGACGAAGTGGAACAGCAGTAGCGAAAGATCTTCGAAAGATGTTTTCGCTGCTATTTTCTTTATTTTCCATAATGGAACCTGCAAAATAAACGTTAATATTTTTATAATTAATTAAATATATATTAAAAATATATCTTTTGCTTATCATGGTGTATGCCTTCTTTAAATTAATTAATTTTTCTAGAACTACAATTATGCTTTGAAAAAATATTTAAAAATACTCACCTTCAAAAAAATTTCCAAAAAAATTGAAGAAATTAAACTTATTAAATTAAATTAACACTTAAATTTCACTTTTTTTTCCGCTTTATTCTTTCACCTTTAAAAGTCGTCACATAAATGAAAACAATTTATAAATTTTCGAAAAGATAAAACTGAATATTGTCTAGAAATAACAGTACCAATGAGTACATGTACAATAAAAATAGAACAAGTCGCAACCTGTCGCGAAAAATATACGCATTATTTTGTAATAGATGTAGAATAAAATTCGTGTTAGTCATTACAAGTTCCCTTCCTTGGTAATGCATTTTTTTACAGATTACTGTTTCATCAAAGAATTCATCGATGAAAACTTTCATGCATTGCTCAATTTCCTAGTGGGATATTGTAAAAAAGCTGCATTTTATACAGAACTTCTTCTTCAACACTGTATTTCACTAGTCTAGCCCATTCAGACCTGAATTTTTTCTGCCTCAAGTCACAAGCACACTTTTTTAACTACTCCTGTGGTCAACTAACATGTTTATGTACTAAAAAAAAGGACGTTAAATAACCGAAATATAGAGAGCATGCAAAAAAACACACATTATAATAATGAATGAATTTCAACTTTTTTTTTTTTAAATATTCCAACATCACTCTCTTAAAAGTTATGTCCCTGAACAGGGACGCCAGGCCTGAATGAGCTAGAGCAATAATAATAGATAGAACACGTCATGTTCAATGTATAAGTATGAATAAATAATTTATATTAACACTGCTAGTTGTTAACTGTGATCGCAGTTTGAAAAAGAAATAATTATTGTTCTATAAAATTGATTAAATATTACAGAATCTATATTAAAAATTACTTTTCAAATTTCACTATCTAAATAATAAAGAATAAATCTTTCGAGGTTTTGTATAGGGTGCAAAAAAAAAAAAAAAAAACCAACATTGGGAGTCATAAAATAAACACAAAAAAATATTTGTTTTTGAAAATTTATGAAAATTAGCATTGCGCACTTTTCTATGTCGCTGTACTTTGCTCTTCGTTTATCAAATTTGAAATTCACATTTATTGGAGGTTTTTAAATATTTTTGTAGAATGTGATTAAAATTTATCATTTTATACAAAGTTTGGTAAAAAGACGAATAAAATTAGTATTTATTTCAATAAAAAAAAGGTTCACCTTTTATAAAAAAAAATTTGTAAAAGGCGAATAAAATTTAATAGTGTGCTAGAGAAAGAAAGAATTTCTCTATAAAATGCAGTGTTAGCAGTTCTATAATACCTTGGAACTGATAAGTAACGGTTTTCATGAAACATGTCAATTTCATCAAAAAACTGTAGATACTTTTTGGCTATAAAATAAAATTTTTGCTTATAAGACCATATGGCTTTTGAATAAGGACGTTCCAGAGTACCGTTATATAAAGTTCCGTTTCAATAGCTCCAATGATTATACGTATAAATGGAACACAATAGATATTCCACGTAGTATAGCTTGAACCAAAAAGTTGAAGTATTATACTTACGGTGACCATATTTTGTAAAGAAAAATACAGGACAAAGCTAAAATATTTTGAAGTGCCAGTGATGGATTGGATTTAGCCTTAGCCCGTGATATAACAAGCAAAAAAAAAAAAAAAAGCCCTCACACCTTTGTTACCATACTGCTTTATTTATTTAATAAATTTTAATACATATACATATATTTATATCAATTCTTATCACGAATTTATCACTAGTGATAAATATCACGAATGATAATTATTTTTGATTCTCAATTTTTTCATGCTCACTCACGAATGAAAAGAAACGATATTGAGAACAAAATTATAAAATTCATGAGTGAATGGAAAATAAAATTCTTTTTCTTTTCTATCATTCGTGAGTGAATAGTATTTTTTTCATTCTTCCTACTCTGCTTTTTTAACTTCAAGAAAAACAAAATTAAAACAAAAACAAAATTAAACAAAAAATTTTACATTTTACTTCAATTGTAAATTACCTTTGATATTTTTCTGACGAATGAATTTGATTCAAAATGGTTGCATCTTGTTTTGACAAAAAATCTTTAAATTCAGTACAACTCATTTTAAAATTATGTTTTGTTATTAAAAGAGATTTTACGGTTTCTATTTGCAATTGAGATTTTTCAGTTGTCCACAAATTATTCATTAATGAAAAGACTCTTTCAGTGGGAGCATTCGAAGCTGGAAGACATGAAATAAATTCAACTAACGTTAAAATATTTTTATGCGGAATTAATTTTTCACCAAATTGAGAAAATATTTTCACCCACTCTTTTGTTAATTATGAATTAAAGTTCACAATAATTTTAAAAATTATTAGGCAGTGATCACAAGGAAGATGATTTCTAACGCGTAAGCAAAATAAGGGACAAATACAGGACAAATTTGAAAAAACAGGACAATGTTCTGTCCTGTATTTTAAAAAAAATTACCCAGGACAACTTGATAAAATACAGGACTGTCCTCCTAAATACAGGACGGATGGTCACCGTAATTATACTACGTTGGCATGCGCAGAATAAAAGATACTTACACACGCATTTTTATTGTTGTAAATTCTAAGAAACAGGTTTCTTTGAATTCGTATATGTATACACAAGACATGTAAAACATGCGCAATGAACCTTCAACTGAAATAATTTCAGCTATACATTTGTATTTTCACTCTATTTCAGTAAAAGCTCTTAAACAAACCTTTTTTTATGTCGTATCTGTCGAATAAAAATTTAAAATTTAAAATGATCGAAAGAATTTTTTGTATCATCCATAAAATATCCATATATACCTACTGTATTTATATAAATTTGAATTTATTTTCTGATTATTGAATGCAGATTATTTTACAGGGGCACGCTAGGCTCATCTACCTTTTTGCAAAATTGTAGAGGACCCCTTTTCTTTCCAACAACATATTATATGTCGCTGTACCTTTTACCGTTCAGAAGTGATAAAGCCTCAAAAACAAAATTTTGTCATTTTTTTCCATTTTTAACCCTAATTTTCTTAAAAAGCGCTCGATATTAACCCTCATTTTTTATTACAGAAAACAAAAGTTCAATTTATTCTACATCGATTTGCTATCTTTACTTTTTAAATCTAATGTTCTAAGCGATTCCTTCTTGTCTGTACGCTCTCTTTAGATAGGGCTCATTGAGACAAACAAAAAATCGTATCGGTGAGGGGGGGGGGGGGGGAAATCCCAACGGTTTGGCCGCTAGAATGTGTTGAAGTTTTTTGGCACTTTTTTCACCAAACACCCCATAACATTTTGCAGGGGCACTCTAGCGCCACTTTGTATTAAAAGAAAATATAGAGAACCCTTTATCCTTTCCAACGATGCCTTAATTATTTCTCTATTTCTAACTTTTAAAAAGATATACGCCCTCAAAGTCAAAATTTTGTGAATTGTTATCCCTTTTTTGTGTTTAACCCTGCTTTGCTCAAAAAAAGGTTAAATTAAGCCTAATTCTTTATTACAGAAAAAGAAGGCTCAATTGATTCTGCATCGATTTGATATCATCATTTTTTTCAACAAATATATAGTTTACGAGATATTTGCATTTGAAAATTAGCATTCCGAGCACCTATTTTCAATTTACACTGTAATAAAAGCACATGTCCAATAATCTAATGAATTTCAGACTTATTTTTTCAGTTTTTTCAAAAGGTCTTCCTCAATATCTCGTAAACTATACATTTTTCGAAAAAAATGATGATATCAAATCGATGCAGAATCAATTGAGCCTTCTTTTTCTGTAATAAAAAATTAGGCTTAATTTAACCTTTTTTTGAGCAAAGCAAGGTTAAACACAAAAATTTGAAAAAAAATCCCCAAAATTTCGAATTTGAAGGCGTCTAACTTTTTAACAGTTAAGAACAGAGGCACAAGACAGGTACTGTTACAAAGGGCAAAGGGTCCTCTATATTTTTTGTCAACACAAAGTGACCCTTGAGAGCGTCTGTAAAAAGTTATAGGGTACATCGTGAAATAAAAGCAAAAAAGCTTCAACGCCCTCTAGCGCGCGAAACCGTTGGGATTCCCCCCCCCCCCCTCCGATACTTGTTTGACTTGATGAGACCTATCTATGGTATCCTTTTGGTCGGTGATAACGGAAACACCCTGTATATACAACGGCTACTTAAGTACCAAGACGTGTAATAATGCTCAATTTTATTTTATTGTTTATAAGTGTTGACGTACCAAATTAACATTACAATTTATTGTTTTTAATCAATTATAACTAAGTTGTGATTAAAATAAAAATAATGTTCTACTTAATAAAATGTAGAGAAGATCCTAAACTTTATTTTCACCGAATAGATATATTAAATATCTATGAGCAACGTAAATCAAAGAAAGAACGTAATAGATATTAAGTAACATAAAACTGAAAATCAATTTTTCCTGAAATCTCCCAAATTACTAAAAATATCAAATTATAATGTTCTACAAATTTGTAGATTTTTATTAAATAAACATTTTTCCCAAACATTGTTATACATATATCATAAAATTAATAGGAATGAGGTTAATAAAGAAAAATGATAATTTTTAATTGATTTTACAATTATCTCCCTCATGTCTCAGTTTATTTTTGATAGATGAGAAATGAGACATACATACATAAGAGAGGTAATTGTGATATTGATTGAAAATCAGCATATCAAATACTATTCATATAATAATTTCGTATTGTTGGATTTTGAATTTTTGCACACCTATTGATTCTTAAGAATTGTAGACGTAGTCTGATTTTCATCTGAAACGATGTAGAATAAGCCGACATAGGAAATTTATAAAAGCATTGTAAAATAACATATGTATGCATATGTATGTACATGTTATATATGTATGTAGCTTGAGTTAAAGTTCTATAAAGGTAAAAAAATTTTTTTTTGTACATATTTTATTTAATGAACAATGGGAAATATTTTTTAGCATATGGTTTAAAATATTTGTCTCATGTGATGTTGGTATACCTACATATAATTACATATTATTTTAAAAATATTTATTTATTTATTATGAAAATTACGTTATCATATTTTCTTTAAAACTATAACTTTAGTGAAAAGTTTTTAGATAAAATTTACATAATATATAGTTATATATATGAACTGAAGGAAAAATTCTCTATTAAAAAATATGTCTATATATTATATATTATATATATAATTTAATTTTTCCACTAGTTCATATGTATAACTATATATTATATCATAAATATATCTAAGTCAAAATGAGTGAAAATGTAATTGACGCGATTAGCCTTTGTACGGCAGATATTATATCATAAATATATTTAACTCAAAATGAGTGAAAATGTAATTGACGCGATTAGCCTTTGTACGGTAGAATTATGTAGTTACTTATAAGAATAATAACAAATATTCAATACATTTTTCCAGTATCATTTTATGGATCAAGTTATGTAACAATGCCGTTACAGGAAGCAAAAATGTCTACAAATATTCGTTTCAAGTTTAAAACACAACAAGAAAATGCAATAATATTTCTGGCTGCAGGAAGAACAGATTATTGTTTATTAAAACTCCAATCATCCCGAATAAACTTTACTTTCAAAGTTGATAATTCATTTGTTGAAGTAAGAATTTTGTATTAGAAAATTTTCTTGTCGTTATTTATTACATTTGTAAGCTGTTATAACTTTTAAATTTTTTTTTTATAGATGTGGTCATCAAAAAAAATTAATTTAAATGATAATGCTTGGCATGATGTATCAATTCATCGATATGATTCTAACATTACAATGCAAGTTGATAACTATTTCATGATGAAATTATTCCCGGAAAATGTAAATGAATTCAATGTACATTTTGGAATTTTCTTAGGTGGAGTAGGAGACTTTTCAGAAAACTATCTCAATACAATAAATTATTATCGAGGATGTTTAGCTGATGTAATTATGAGTGTTATTAAGAGTTTTAATTTAAGTTTTTAAAGAAGAAATTTTCAACCATAGAATTGCATTCATTTAGTTTACTTAGGGTTAGGATAAAAATTAATTTAAAAAAAACTAAAGGATTTTCAAATGAATTTACAGCTAATTTTATATTGAGGCATTTTTAAACGAAATTTATTAACCATTTCTCAGTTTTTATATATTCCACAGAAAGAAAAAAATATGTATATTCAAATTTTCATATTAGAATCATATTTACAAAAAAATGATCATTTTGATTCCATTTTGAAAAAAAAAATATTTTTTATTACTAGATGTTTTATTTCAGTATTTTCATTATTAAAGGTATTCTATAATAATATCAACGTACTTAAAAGAGCAAAAGAACGAACAGGGCACGCAGCAAGTATTGGATTATCATGGATGTGTAGTTCAGAATTTGATGCAAAGCTAACCGATAGCATTAGTTTTATTGATGAAGCTTCGTATGTGATGCTCTCAAAATCGCCTGTACCAGAAGAAAGGTGAAATTTTTAATTATAATAATGAATAAATTTGAAAATATATGAACTTCTTATTATTAATATACTCTAATTTTTTTATGTTGGGAACATAAAAGACTAAATAAATATAAAAATATCAATAAGAAGGTATCGAACATTGAATTTTGTAATAAATCGGAAACTTTTATGGAAGCAGAAATTCTGATTAATTCTGATAAATAGTATTCATTTGTCAAATTTAGATAGTTATTATGTATATGTTTTAATTTGTAAATGCTTGAAAACTTTGTTATTTACCTTTTTTTGCACTTTATCTCGAAAAATATAAAAAAATGTTAGGTAACTAGACACAACAAAGAAGACACTTTTTTAAATATTAGGGTCAAAGAACTACGCTCCTTGGTCCATATAAAAAATTGAAAAAAATCTTTAAAAATTCAAAAATATAAACATTTTGTTTTTTTCTTCTTTCTTTGATAAAATAGTTGGAATTTCGATATTCGAACGATTGAATTAAGTGGCAGCATTTTTTATAATGTTGGAAAAGATTTTATTTTTATTGAAGTTTCCGATAATCGAATAAGAGCTGTTTTAAGTAAAGAAAGAAAGCATGTGATTGAATTGATACCAGAAACGTATGTATCGGATGGTAATTGGCACAGTATTTCTTATAGGCGAAATTCAAATGTTGTCGAAATAAATGTGGATGGGAATACTAAAACGGCTTTACTACCAAATAATACTAGCATTTTTACTGAACTCAGTAATGAATATTATTTTGGCGCTCAAATGGAAGAAACTAAAAGAAAATTATCATTGTGGGATTTAAATGCTGAAGATCTAAGTTTTAAAGGATGTCTACGTAATATTTCGTTCAATAATGAAATGATTGGTTTGCCACATATGGAAATAACACAAGAAATTCAAGTTGATTGTGTATGGAAATATCCATGTATCGAAAAACTTCCATGTATTTTGACAAGTACTTGTAGACAGCATGGAGTTGAAGATTTCATTTGTGATTGTGATCAAGCATTTTGTATAAAAGCAGATTTTTCGGAGCCATATAAGGTTATCATTTTTAATAAAATAAGTGCTAAATATAAGACGTTATAATTAAAATATTTGATTTACTTTTTCTAGATTTTCGATCCGGTAAATGAAATTGAATTAATTCAAATTTCACCTGTATATTTGACAGAAGGAGGAATAGTATTTTTATCTTCAAACTACATGAAAATTATTGTAGATATTACAGATTTTGAAATATCAGATTCATCGGTTTTATTTACAGTTGCCCATTCTCCAAAATATGGTCAATTATTTGTTTACAGTTCTAAAGAACTAGTTAACAATACAAATTGTAAGTCATTCTCTTTGAAAGAATTGAATACAGATAAAGTGAAATATGTTCATAATGGAATGGAAAATTTCAATGATTATATGACTGTCGATTTGCAAATCACTGGTGGGTGGCATTCTATGCCAAAATTTTTGCAAGGGAAACATCGTTTTATGTTACATTTCAATATAACACCAGTAAATGATGCTCCAATACTAAAAATTCCAGAAGATAGAATTTTTCGTGTCATTCAAGGAATTCCAAAAATAGTAAAACCTAACTTTTTAAATGTAATTGATCCTGATAGTCCACCTAATTCACTTGTTTATTCAATTTTAACATCATTGGATTCATTAGGTACTCGTGGAAGATTCGAGTTAAACGGTACATCAACAATGAAATTTTCACAGGTTGATATTAATCAAGGATATGTTACTTATGTTTTTGATATGTTAAATGTTTTTGAGGATACATTTTTTGATTTGGAATTGCAAGTATCTGATGGAATTGAAACTAGTAGACCGGCAAATTTGCCAATATCAGTTCATCCATTAGAATTACGTATTATTAATAATACTGGACTTGTATTAGTTCATAAGTCATCTTCATTAATTACACCTGCAAATTTATATACTCTTACAAATTCCGATGAAGATAATATTGACGTTCGTTATGATTTAATAAAATTACCAAAATATGGTTCTATTCAAAAATTTCGTTCAGTTGATTCTTCTTGGATTTCTGTAGAATCATTTACAAATAGTCAAATAGCTCTTGGACACATTCGGTATTATCATAATCTTGACTTACCAACACAAGATGAATTCAAGGTAATTTATACTAATTAATATTAAAATTTTAATTGAAGAAAATTACTTGAATTAATTTTTTTCCTCTAGTTTACTGTGTCTTATGGGAAAATGATTTCTCAAACTTATGATTTTCGAATTTCTTTTGCTAAACTCAAAATTGAAGCTGTAAAACTTGAAAATATCTATATAAATGGTTCTAGAGATATAACAATTACAGATAAATATTTGCTGTATAAAACTACACCACAAGACACATTTGCTCGAAATATTATTTATAAAATTATAAAACCGACAAAATATGGGTCAATACATGTCGATGGTCATCCCAAGGTTGCAAAGGTATGCATGTATATGTGAAAAGATACAATACAATATTATTTAATACCAAATATTATAAAATTCCTATAGGTCACACTAGCTTATAAAATAGCCAAAAACCAAAAAAGTTGAACTTAAATGAATGTTGGAAAAAACAGTCACGTTTTTGACATTAAAAATTAAAATAGAAAATTGAAAACTTATAATAATAGGTACTATAGCTGCATTCCTTTGGGCTACTCCGGAGTAGATAATCGTATTTGAGCGTAGTTAAGTTAGTCGTAGTTTGTGAATGGAACGCTATTTTTTTTCAGGTATGATGAAAAAGATGTAAATTTGAAATTTAAAAAATAAATTTCTGTTTTTGTGACTGACTGACTGCCGTTATTTTTTTTTTTTTGAAGAATGGTAAAAAATAATAAATAATAATTTTGGCGAATCGATCTAATTCTTCATCTGAATCGGACAAAGATAAACTTGAAGATGATTCATAAAAATATTCTTCACTACTGCTGCTATCTAACAATAATAATATCTGAAATAACAAAATTAATTGCACAAAAAAGTAGATATGTAATTAATAAAAACATACGATATTGTTATCCATTAAATAGGTATATTTATTTATTTTTTAATTTATTTAATTAATTTATGTATAGGTATATTTATATTTATATTTATTTGTTATTTATTTTTTTATTTATATTTATCACAATTAATTGTTAACTCATATATAGGTATTTATTTATTTTTTAAATATGTTAACTCATTTAAATTTAAATAAATTATAACCTTTCAGTTCATATATATAACTATATAATATTATATCATAAATATATTTAACTCAAAATGAGTGAAAATGTAATTGACGCGATTAGCCTTTGTACGGCAGAATAGGGGTAGTTGAGTGTATATGGGAGTAGATTAATCTACGCCTGAAATCCCAATGGAACGCAGCTTATGTAATAAAAGATTCATTATACATAGTATCAATTTTTTTTCTCCGGAAGATCAATAATAGTCATCTAACAGACGCGGCTCGTCCTTGAGGGCTAATGGGGCACTGCCACACCAAGAATTTCAGCCTAAATAGCATAATTTCATTATAATAAATTTAAAATTAATTGTAAAAAAAATTTGAAAAAATTCGAAAATAATTTGGTGTAAATTATTTTTCAATGTACATTACATGCAATATGGAAAGAGAAGTGATAATATAATATATACTATATATATAAATATATAACAATTTATATATACATGGTTAAACAAATTTCAAATTTTCTTTGTATAGACTATACTGCTATAGGTATTGATAGGTTTTACGTTTAAATTTTTTTTGTATAATCAATAAGATCATACTGATACTCTATGGGGCAGTTCAACAACTGCCCCATAAAAGAGTAAAATTTCATATATTTTGTGTATGAATCATTCTCTCTCTTTATTCATTTTATACTGAAGAAATTTATGTTCGAAGGGCAGTTTCAATTCTGCCCCTAAAGTGAGAAAATGTTTTGTCTTATACATAACAATACAACACAAATTTTTCTCTTAATTTTTTTCTCATAGGATTCTACATGGTTAAAAATGTTCCTCTCATAATAAATTTGTCATTGTAAAATTATTTTTGTAAAAATTGCTATAAATTCTAAAAACAATAATTATTCATATTATTTTTATTTATTCATGATATTTATTTTATAATTATTGTATTATCTATTATAATTAAACTTTTTTTTCATTTTAAATTACCAATTTTACACCATTTATGAAATTCATATTTTACAGTGAGAAAATATAATTTTGAAATAATTTGTTAAATTTTATAAACATTTTAAATCAATTTTTCATGAATTTTGTTACAGCTCAGTGATGAATTAATATTTTACATAAAAATTTTTTACCATGTACGTAAATGTTCTAATAATACATATTCGTTTTTTTTTTTTCGTTTCATCTATACAATAGTGTATGATCATTTTATACTACGGGGGTTGATTGCCCAATGTTGTAAACCAACAAATAAAGTACATTTCTTCTTTCCTATCAACACAACATAATGTTCGTTCTCATCTAATTTTTTCCAATACAACATAATGTTTAAATTTTGTTGCTTGTTTTTTTTTTTTTTTGTACATATACATTTTATTATTGTATTTTTTTTTTTAAATTTTTATATGGAAGGAATGCGACTAGCCAACTTTGAGATATTATATCTTGGGCTATGTTTTATCAATTTAAGTCAAATAAAAAGCATTATTCAAAGAAACATTTCACCCGTGTATTTATTAGGCTTTCAAAAATACATAATGCAAATTTCCAACCGTAAATTGAGGAAATAATACATATGACGTTAAAAAAATCTTCAATACTATTTTTCTCTT
The DNA here is from genome assembly GCA_932526495.1 of Bombylius major. NCBI lineage: Eukaryota > Metazoa > Arthropoda > Insecta > Diptera > Bombyliidae > Bombylius > Bombylius major. Next base: position 24,189,409 of record OW052044.1, on the reverse strand, counting down.
AGTAAATTTTTTTTTTTTAAAAAGGATTTAAACGTAACTTTAGATTGACACAACGATTTAAGTTTTAAAATAAAGTTAAAAAATAAAATTAAAGAACGAATTTTTAAAATCAATTCCTAAATAAAAAAAACATACAGCTTTTTAAATATTTAAAAGTGTTAAACACAGAACAGAAGTCCAAATAAATTGTCTTCAGAAAAAACATTTTTTCTGCACAACTTTCGGAACCTAAGCATTCATGCGTGTAGTTTTTTTGGTACACTATAACTCGCATCCTATTGATAGGATCTTTTTCGCGTCAAGGGAGTTTTGTAGAGAATAATAAACAAAATACCTTCCAAAAATTTCAATTCAGTCGAATAGTAAAGTTCGGATATTTTCAAATTGAAAAAACAATTTTTTGAGAAAAATGTGTTAACATTGATTCGAGTGTTAGCATCCTTGAAACTTTAAGCAGCCCCACCAAGTGATTTCTTCACGAGCCGCCACTGATCTAATATTTTAGTCTTAAATATCTTAATGCGGTTATTTCAAAAATTTCAAAATAGAATAGAAATCAAGAGGTGCTTTTCTTTATTTATTCTGAACGTTTGGAATATTCCATATGCGTTTCTTTATTCTATAAAAGTATTCCGAATGTTCCGTTCTATATTTCTTAATTTTTTCAGAATATATGGAACGCATTTTTTTCAATCCGCGAATAAAGATGGAATAAACAGAATAAATGGAATTAACCTTACTTTTGTTGATATTTTGTTGATTGTCAAATATAAGACTATAAAAAAATAATTTTTTTGGATAAATAATATAAATAATAAAAATAATATTAATAATATAATAATATAAATAATGAAAAAAAATTATTTTTTTATAGTCTTATATTTGACAATCAACAAAATATCAACAAAAGTAAGGTTAATTAATTAATTAATATTTATCTATATTCTATTTATTTATTTATTTATTTAGTTTATTTATTTATTTTATTTATTTATTTATTATTATTATTATATTAATGCACATGTTTCAAATAACCTCAATCTTTTTCTTAATGTTTATTCTTTTTTTGTTTCTTTATTCATTCTATTCCGAATATTCTAAAACTTATTCCGTTCATTCTATTCCTTCTACGGATTGAATAAAGAAAAACACCCAAGATGTGAATTTTGTAGAGATAATTTTAGAGTCTAAAGCTAACTTCATAAAGTTCATACTAACTACATGATTTAGCATATGCTATTTCTTATTTTTGAAAACTCATACGGTGTGAACTCATACATATTTGTCATATGCTATTTTGAATTTAGAATAAACACTATACTTTATTTAACAATTAAAGTCAGTGTTGTGCTTATGGAGGCAGTACCCGATGAGATTGTTGCCCTTGGTAATATTTAATTTAAAAGATTCTCCTCGATTGAAATTGAGATCTGATCACCCCACACACGAGACAGATTTATACAAACGAAATGTAAAAGAGTATAGAAAAGTATGCCTATCTTGCCTGTACTGACTTGAATTGTTAAATAAAGTATAATTCCTATGACAAAAGCATATGCTTTTTCATTTTTTCGTGTAAGTGAAAAGTGAAAACTGCCGGTTTGAGTTAAAAAAAAATTAAAAGAAAATAAATTAATTAAATAAAAATAATTAAATAAAAAAATAAATTAATTAAATGGAGATAATAGATAAATCAATTGAAAATAATTTCTTTTCTAATAGTTTGTGGAAAGTTTCTTTTTTAAATCCTCAAACTGCAGTTCTTTCAATACAAGCTCTGTGATATCTTTACCTTCCTTGACCATATTGACCTTTTCTTGTTTTTTTATTTTTTTTCTGATTTCTTTTCTTTTTTTTTATTAATTAACGCCATTGTTAAAATGTTTAAAGGTATAAAAAGGTGTTCTTCACTTTCCATTTTTATGACAATAAACTCGAATCACACAGAAATATCAAATACGTGTAAACAAACGAATATCAAACGACAAAGGCCATGATTTTTTGAATTATATAACAAAACATAGAAAGTTATATGACTGAAGCATATGCTAAATAATGTAGTCTGAAGCTATAGCTTAAGTATTGAATAAATTAATTAGAAATAATGAAATAAAATACTAAATTATTTATTTAAAAATAATCTCATGTAGTAAATATAAAGTAGGCTTAATTCATAAGTGATTTAGCTTTATATTTTTAAACAAAAGTAAGACTTCTGAGAAATCTTTGAGTTCACATTGTTCTGAATAACAACATTGTCGTTTGTACTCGACTGTAATAATTATTTTTCTGATTGATTTTTTAAAATTTCATCGCTGTAACTAACGGTACATGATGGAAAAAGTAACTTTGTTTACTTTTATTATTGAAAAAACATTTTAATTATATAAAAGTTATAGTTTTATAATTAACGGGCTTCTCTTCATACATTATAAAAAAACTCCATCCACTGCTACTCTATTTAAAATTTCTAGTTATTTAATTTTCATAAAACATAAACACATAGTTGGCAACCGAAAATCCAAAAAATTTAAGATACGTACAGTACAGCCAAATAAGATTGGCGAAGGGGAAGTGTGCGCAGTAGGATCTGCGTATCCTTTCCACTTAAATTTCACTGTGATGTAAGCATCACATTTTACAAAAATTCTTTTTTGAAAAGAGAAATTCTCATTTTGTTACTTTAGTAGGAATTTATTATGTACATATATTTTCATTTTCTTATTCATAATAATTTCCTATTTTAAAGGGATACTTATCATCACTGATCACTCATATTGTTTTTGTTATTCTATATTTTCTTCACTTTCCTTTAAATTTTTTTTTCAGTAGTATGGCATTCGTCATACAAACAACATCAGATGGTAGGATGTTGTTATTTTTTTCAGCTAAAAAGAGGATATGCGTTGTGTGTGCGATAGATGATCGCTAGTCATTATGCTTACTGAGTGGAAGATTTAATCTTTATTTTCTTTTGCTGTTTTCTTCAAAAAAGGGGAAATGAAAGGATATTTTTAATATTTTTAAAATTTCTCCCACCTTGCGCGACTTTTCGCCAATCTTATTTGGCTGTACTGTACCTACATATGTATGACTACATAAACGAGAATGATTTTATCTAATAAAACATTCATGTATGACTGTATGAGTATGATCAGTGGATGTATTAAAAAAAAAAGAAAAAATACACAATACCTAAATAGTCTAGCTGGGTAAAGAGTAAAGTAAATTGAAATTTGAAGACTAGTGTGAACCTTATGAATTTATAAAAAAAAATAAAAAGTACTTAATTAATTTTTGAAATTATTTTTATAGGAAATGGACTCATTCACTCAACTTGATATTGAAAAAAAACTTATCAGATATAAAACTTATCGAACATCTTATTCAGCATTTACAGATGAATTAAAATTTGTTGTTTCTGTATTAGAATGTGAAGATGTTTATGGAGAATTAAGGATAATTTTTAAACCTGATGAACAGCTTGAGGGTAAACTTATTCGACATCGTAAAGAACCTCTTAAAGTTGAAGAGGGTAATAAAACGTTATTACATCGAATTGCATTTGAAATTTATTTTGATACATTTAAAAACTTAACATTCAAAATAAGTGTACCACCAATTTATGGTACTTTATGTGAATATGATTTATCTAGTAGAGATTATAAATCAATTACAATATTTACACTTAGAAATTTTGAGAATATATATTATTGTCATGATGGTAGTGAATCTGAAACAGATTCATTTGAATTATTAATATTTTCAGATGACAATATAGATTTTCAATTTGTATGTAATATTTCTGTAGCAATTTCATTGATAAATGATAATGCACCATATCGTCAAAATGAACGTATTTTACATGTTGTAACTAATTCAACAAGAACTGTCACATCAGATATTTTAGCATATATTGATAATGATATTGATACAAATTTATCTAGTATAAAATATATGCATATATCTTGTAATATTGGTAAATTTTATAAACTTGGCAAATATGTTGATCATTTTACACAATTTGATATTAATAATAATATGATAACATTTCAACATGAGAATTTTAATTTGGGATTAGCATCATTTATTGTAACTGATGGATCTTTTAAGATTCCAGGAATGTTAGAAATTGAAGCATCCGATCCATTTATTTCAATACCACATAGTAATGCTTCAATAGTACAAGAGGGTAAATCAGTTGCACTTAAAACAATGTATTTACCATTAGAAACTAATCTGAATGTTAAACCGAGTGATGTTGATTATAAAATAATAAAACATCCTTTGTATGGCTTTTTATACATATCAAATAAAAACGGAGAAGATATTTCTAGAAATGATTCTTCAAATTATATTACGTCTTTTACCAGGGATTATATAATTATGGAACATTTATTTTATCAAAATATAGAAACTGCTTCTATGGATCAAATAAGGTGAGTAACATTGCCATTAATAAAAAATAGAAAAAATATTTTTTTACATGTGTAATTTGTGATTAAGGAAGAGTAATATGCTACGGATGAATATGGGGTAAAATGTATATTTTGAAAAGACGTTCCAAAATATGAATTAAAATTTCAATTGTAGACTTTGTAAAATAGAATGTGCGAATTTAAAAATATTTTACATAGCCGATTTTCAAAAGTTTCCCTAACTCTAAATACTGACCGCTGGTGAATTTTTGATTTTCACTATTAAATATCGGTTTAAACGTTATTCAGATGCGTTTTAAGAAATAGGTTAACATAAGTAATCTAAGAAAATGTTAGGTTTAAAAAAATTAATTTACAAATATGTATATGATAACGCGATAGCATCGTGGCCACGGAACTTAATAGAATAATATGAATGCTTTGGGGGCGATTAGTGACCGAAGCGTTAGCTTGAGTAGGCCCCGGCTCTATTTGGACAGTAGCACCATTGAAAGAACATGAACGTGATTATTACGGTAATTGCGGTTAAAAGATTGATTATGTATTTATTTTTCCTTATAGTTTGGGCCTTGAAAACTGTCAGCTCAAGGCCACGGAGAATTTTTATTAGTGGTTCTATACTCAAGATTCTTGTTTGTTTATAACATTACTGTTGGACAATAAAACATAGGATAATTAAAACATTACTTCCTATTATTACCAATGTAAAACTAAATTTATAAAGTATGGACACTCGCCACGTGATTTTTTTAACAAATGCATATGCAATTTTTGCGATCATTGAACTCCAAAAAATTCAAAAAATTCCATAAGCAAAAACAGTATAGAAGCTATGACTTCTTTCAATACAATATTCTTCTAGAAATTGCAATGAGAAAGAATGCATACAAAATAGTACATTAAAATAAAAAAAAAACATATATTTAATATGTATACATATTTTTACCACGTATTTTTAAAGGCGACCTGGAACTGTCGTCATAGTATGTGTTTTTCATTTTCATAATGTTTCAGGTCGCTATGAACAATGTAAACTATACGGACACTGAGAAAAGAAACGAAATTTAAAATTTACTAATACCTACTCAAGTCTCAAGTGAAGGAAATATGAATACATTTTTTATCACGTATTTTTAAAGGCGACCTGGAACTGGTTTTCTATGTGTGTGTTACCTGAAATGAAATTTCAAAGGGTGTTATTATTTTTTCTGATGGATTTTACGTTTTTTCAAATTCTAAGAAAAAATTATTAATCATTAATTTTTTAAAGACTTAATTTTATCTGTAAAGATGTAATTAGTGAAATTTTAGTTAACTTGTGATATTTTAAGTTGAAGAAATTTAATAAAAAAAATGAAATTCTTAGTGTTTCGCACATGTAATTTTTTTTTTGTAAAATTTGTATTATAATGTTAGAATAAAAATTTATTTTGTAGTAGAAAAGTTTTAATTCACAATGTTTAACAGTGAAAATAAAAGTTTTGATTATTTTTCAACAATTTTTTTTTAACATACATAAAATATTTATAAACTTGTATATTTTTTCTTGCACCACATAAACGTGTTTTAATTTCTAAACCACATGTTGTTCTGTTTCCAAATTTCATATCTCTTTCTTACAACTTGCAATATTTATTACTATCGATTTTTAGCAGAAAACACAAGGTCGAAAAAATAACGGTACCAAGGTCACAAAAAAATTTTGTAACACGTGCGAAGTGTCCTATCTTTATTATTAGTTAGTATCGTTAGTTAGATATGAGATACACACATACATACATTTTTCTTGTGTATCCTTGAGTGGACAGTTTTCGTGGCCTGTACTATAGATTTAATTAAAAATCTTTTAGATCTGAAGATAATAGAAAACACATATTTGTTTTTGTTAATATCAATGTACTTATTTATACGGATTCAATTAATTATTCTATTGTACAAACAGTCTAATTTAGATATACGAGTACATATGTATAATTATGTACATATATATGAAATAAATTATGTTTGAATAATTTTCAGTAAAACATAGTAATTGCATGAAACTTTTGAAGCGCACACGGTATCAACTATTAGTACGAAATTTTGGTATGTTATTTAAAGCCACAAAATGAAGAAGTACACTGAAAATCAATTAACTGCAGTTTTTTGAATGTATTTGTAAATAAATACTAAATTGTAAAATAAGCTTGAATATTTAAAAAAACTTTTAAAACGAATACTTTTTATAAATAAAATGCACTGTAAAATGCAAAATTAAAAATTGATTATAAAGCCTCGGGCCTTACTAATAAACATTTTTTAGTTTTAAAACTAAAATAGTTTCGGCTTGAGAATCAGAGTATGCTTTCAAATTCTTTATAAAATGGAGAAATAAAATATTAACTTAACATATTTTGTATAGAGTTACAAAGCACACTCTGATTCTCAAGCCGAAACTATTTTAGTTTTAAAACTAAAAAATGTTTATTAGTAAGGCCCTCTGTAACTACGATGATATTCGAGTAAAGAGTTGTTCAAGGACATTTCGGAAGTTTCTCAGTAACTTTCTCTGTTCTTTAAATTCATATTTTTCTAATATTCCATCATATTTAATTATTTTCAAGAAAGGATCGATTCCATACAGGAAGCCTTCTATTTACTCATCCCAAAATCCGAAAACCCCATGTAAATCCGTTCACGTTTACTACCCTAAAACTCTTCCCAAAATTCACAATTACGTCACGAACAACACTCTTACCCACAAAGTTATTTAGTCAAGGGTTAGTAAGTGGATAAAAAGTATATAAAAAAGAGTTGATTGATAATTTTAAATATTTTCAGATATCGTGTTTCGATTGGAAATATATCTGCAGAAAGTGAAATGCTTATAAGAATATATCCTGCTGCATATTGGGAACCTTTACAAATTCGAAGAAATGAAACATTGTATGTGGAGGAATCTACTAGTGTTTTAATAACAAAAGATATTCTAGAGGTAAATTGTATTGTAATAAAATGTAAGTATAAAATTAATAAATATTGTATCTATACGTACTCTGACGATGAAGCGGGCAGTGGACGAAGCGGTAGAGTGTTGGCTTCTGATTCTGAAGGTCTCGGGTTCGAGTCCGCCTGACTTCACTTAGCTTTGAATGAGTACCAATTCACTTTGAGTTGGGTATAAGTGCTCGGTACTAATTAGTTTGGTGGTCTTTGCTTCGAAATCATAAGCCAAGTCCACAAAAACTACAAGAAATATTAGTACCAAGCCCTGTCATACGAATAAAAAAAATTTGTTCTCTCTAACAACGAATTCTAGTGGTTCGCATTCCACCTTAAACTGTAGGTGCATGTATGACAGAAGACGGGGTGCTGAGTACGATGGACTCTCCTGTCTGAGTGCTCGTGGATGCCTAACCCGCATCCCCCCCACCCACAAAACAAAACAACAAAACAAACTGTGACGATGAATATACATACATATTATCTGTGCTTAAGTAAGTTTTATACAAAAATTATCCTTTGAGTGTATATTGTCGTAAGTCAAAACTATTCTAACTCAACATAATTTTTCGATTTTTTGCCATATAGTATAACCGAAGTGAATCAATTCAACTTCTAAGAAAAACTGATAACAATCTCAAAAATTTTACATCTACATACATGACTTTTTACACTAATACACTGGTAGTTACGCTAAAAAGTCGGAAATATAAATGACAAAAAATGAATATGAAGGAAATTTCGCCTAAGTCTGTGTTGGTGACAACTTTCATATTTATAATAACTACATATGTAGGGTGCAGTAATCTATTGCATCTGACAAAATGACGACCCATAATTTTTCACTTCTTTTTTAACTTTAACACTTGTTATTATTTATATTTAAAAAAATTAAAAAATTTACTCCTTATTATTATTAATAATTTAAAAAAATCAAAAAATTTAATATTTTATTTAGAAAAAAAAAACAAAAAATTAAAAATTTTATTTCGTTTCTAAATGATAATTTGTTAATGATAATAATTTAACATAGTAGAATTTCTTTTTATTTTTTTTTTATTATTTTTCTTATATATTTGGACTCTTCTTTTTGGTGAGTCCTTTTTCATATACCGTTATGCAAGAGTTTACTCACTGTCTTAATTACACTGTGGTATAACAAAAATCTCACCCTACCCTACAAAAAAATTACTATAGTGCGATTCAAAAAAGATAGCAAATCGTATTATACTAGAGAAACATGCGCAGAAGAAAAGATACTTACACACATGCATTTTTTGATAGGGTAATGCATGGTAACTTAATACACAACTCAACGAATCTTTTTACTTACGCTAACTTGCCCATCCATACCCGTCATTACTTTAAATTTTTTAATTTTTAAGTACACTATAAAAATTTTTGTAAAAACCCAAATCGAAAATCTTGTTTTCAACTTGTTATTAGCTACCTTTTTTCGTTACGCCAATTGCTATCGATGCATTTGGAAATTTGTGAGAGCTACAGGTAATTTATCTTATTTAAATTTATCTTTTATTTTTTTATTATTCACAAAACCATCGTTAGTGAAAGTTCAAGTGTGGAGAAGTTAAGTTAACCCTTTCGCTGATTTGTTGCCATACGGCAACATCATTTTGAAGCCCGTATAAAATTTCAGTCTCAACCTTAAATTGTTTCCAAAACATAACTTTGCATTATGTAGATCGTGCTAAGTATACATTTGAGTATCGCAATGTTTTTAGCCATATTTTTGATTGTTGTGTAGTGAAAACAAAGAAGTGAATATTGTGCCTTGATCAATTGTAAAGGTAAGTATTTTTTAATTTAAGTGTAACTTATCAAAAAAACTTTAATGCGGCTTTTTGACTGTCATAAAATAATAAAAAACACTTCTATTTAATGTGTATAAATAAAAATTTTTGGGTATTATTAGGGAAATCAATGAAAAAAAAATCCAAATCTGCACAATTTTGAATGTTGCCGCAAGGCAACAAAGTCTCTTTAAGGAGATTTTTCTTGTTGCCTTATGGCAACAAAGTTTGTTTATACAAAATTTATTTTAATGCGACGTATGAGAATAGAGTTTTTAGCTTATTCAAATGACTTGAATTTTTTAAATCCTGTTAACGTTTTACACATAGCTGAAGACTTTAAATGCCAAAAAAAAGGAATGACTGAAGCTGAAATAGGAGGCTTTTCCCAATTTCGAATCATCAGATATAGAGGAAGAGGATAATGCTAAGGATCAAAATATCGATGATATTGATTTTTAGCTTGAGGAATTGATTGATCTGTTAGATAGAGACTGTTGTGAACAAAATGCTGAACGTCAAAAGGTTAGCTTGCAATAAAAAAAAGCAATAAATACAATTTTAAACACAATTTGTTATTCTGTAGGCGGATGACGACCTACAAAACCAAAATCATGGAAATTCTCAGGAAAACTCTAATAACGATGAAAGCCGTGTCAAGGAAGTTCTTGCCTCAAAAAAAGTTCTAAATTGTTCCATTCAAAAACTTTAAATAATATAATGTGAATGTAGTTTATATATATATATTTTTTTTTGAAAATAAATTGTGATTATATTAATTATTTATTTAAAAAAGAAGAATGTATTATTTAGAAAAAACTTATAAGAGCAAACCTATTATTTTATTTTTTTCTTGACTGAAGAGGAATTGTGGTAAACTTTTTTTTTATATTTTTAGTTTTTGAAACAAAAACATTCTAATTAATTATAATTAAGTGCTAATAAAAAGAATTTTGAAGAAAAACGAAGCAAATTTTTTTTTCCTATATGAAATAGAAATCACAAAATGTATGTAAATTTTACATGTATAATGTACATAAATTAAATTTGTTGCCGAACAGCAACATCCTGTAGAGCTCGTCCTTAAGGATACCAAAACTTCTACTACTATTTTTTTGAATCTAGAACGTCTAAGTGACAATATATAAAAGTTTCAAATTTTTTGGTGCACTAATACGGATTTGGCACTGAAAGGGTTAATTCAAAAAGTGAAAGTTAAAAGTGGAAAATACGAAGCAGTTCCTTATAAGTTTTGTATATACATATATATAATATACATATATTCTTAGTATTCATATATATCTTTTATCATTTTTAACTAATTTTTTTGCCTTTGATCAAGTTAAATGCATAAATAAATTTTTTTTAAATACAAGTTTTACAGTGTATATAAAATAAAATTATATAAATCTTAACGAACAAGAACGAAACTCGAGATGTATGTATACTTTGAAAAACAACTTGTTCGCGCATCTATGAGTGAAGAAATTTACTTCAAATAGGCGGAGTTTGTTTCTTTCGATAAAAAAAAACGAAAGATAGTTGCAAGAAACAGGTTTCTTCTTTCGTGTATGTACACAAAAAGACCACTAACACATGTAAGACATGCGCGAAAATATGCCATCTTTTTTGAATCGCACTATACATAAGTATTTAAAAAAACTTAGACTTTTAACCTCAACTTTATAGAGATTATAGAGTCTGTAATCTGTATAATACAGAAAATCATACTTAGATTTTCCGTTATATAAAATTTAACCACACCACAGGGACCCCTTTTCTTAGTTATGTGTATTATTGCTCTATACAATAAACGACAACGGAGATATAAGGTGCTTTACAAAAATAAAGTCGTAAAAATCCTCAACCCCCGTACCTTGGAAACCGTTCTCTCGTACGATTTTTTACTTGTCTCGGCATGACATATCTGTGGTTAAATATTGACAATATTGCAACATCTTAAACTGGACACTCTGCATATTGAGTGATTCAGCAGCATAACTTCCAAATTTTTTTAAACAATACAAAGAATAAAACTGAGTTCTTTAAAATTGTAGTAGCTGAGAACAGAAAAAACTACTTTCAACGCGGCTGGGAATCAAATTACAGACCTCTGTCTTGCCGGGACAGTACAAATACTCTTACCAACGCGCTACCGAATGCCATGTCGCTTACTTTTCTTAATGATTACGTAAACATTGTTGATACAAAATAAAAGTGTACTTTTTCTGACTTCTTGAGAACGTTTAAAATTCATATTTTTTAAATAACAAAATCAAAACATGAATTCAATTTTGATTACTAAAAACACGTTGAAAAATATTTACTATTGAAATATTTGAATATAGGTGTCAGTTGTGGTAAATGTAAACGTTTTTTCACTTTTTCCTCTTACCAAAATTTTTGAAAATTTTTTCAAACTATTCATGCATATTTATGGGTGCTGTCTGTAATTAAATCTTACGTAAAAATAAAGCCTATGACATGCTGAGCTGAAAAGTCCTCTCTTCTGGGCATACAATTTGGTGTTCACATTTACCCATGAAAATGTTCGCTTTTACCCCAAAACGAGAAAAATCATGGGGTAAATCGAAACAGTTATTTTTATTACTTGAAGAAGAAATGGCTTACGAATAGGGGGAAAAGTAAACAAAAAGTCATTTTTTAAAAAGCCTTGCTCAATAAAGCAATTTCTACATGTTTACTTTTACCCAAAAATCAAAAATGTTACGAACAAAATTTTAAACAAATTAGTAAAACATTTCAAATTTTATATTTTTTTTGAAAAAACGTTTATTATTCGAAATTAGTATTATAAAAACATAAACCCTCATTCGTATTATTTTTCGTTGACATATACTTTTTTGTTAAACTTAAAGTGTGTATGTTTTCCAACAACTTGCAATGTTGGCGGTGGTAAAATGCCAATAATATCCGTAAGAGATATTGTACATTTATCTGCAGGTACCATAGCAAAGGTATCCTTTGTAGTATCTAAACTTTTTAGACCAGTCACTTCAATATCATCATTTGAGTGATGAGATTCTATGACACAGACGTATTTAAATATTGTGCAATTCTATTTGCCACCTTTAAATTTAGCCAAAACGAAATATCCTTTCTCCAGCGTTTTGGAGTCGACACACTGCAACTCTTCCTCCTCAAATTCATTGTCATCCTCCTCCCAAGGACTATCTTCGCCGTTTTTATACGATATTCCTATTTCAGTAGCATCTGAGCTTGTGGCACTATCATTTTTCTTCTTCAATGATATTTTCTTTCCCTTAGATATCTTTGCCTTTTTAGACGTTTTAGCTTTTTCTGGTCTTTTCTTTTTTTTTATCTTCTTTCTTAGCTTCAGCATCCTTTAGCCGGTTTAATACCTCCGTTGTTGTAAGCACCTCACTATATGTCATTGGTTTTTTTTCTTGGAGAGGAAGTTCACTCGTTTTTTTTTTATACAAGAAGAAGTGCCAACTGCCAATACCAAATAAATCAGCAAGACTCGATTGTTTTGTCGCTTCATTCTCTATCAAATAACAATATTATTTTAAATTTACTATAAGAAAAAGTGACTGGATAATATTAACCTTCAACATTATTCACGGAGACTATAGATTCAGAGTTATTTGAATTTGAAACTGGGTGAAGTTGAACGGCTGAATCTAAAAGGTTAAATTTTGATTAATAAGAATATGAAAAGAGATTGTATAAAACTGAAATTACCTTGGTTGTTCACAGTAGACACGGTTTCTGGAGGTTCCAATGACCGCTACTGATAGGTTTGTAAATCAATAGGATCAAATTTGTCTGTTGGAAACTTCGTACGATCTACAGGATATATACCAGTACTTTCAAAACCGGTAATAATGTTGTTATGGGTTAAAGATTCCATCCAGGTTTCTCCGATTAATTTTGAAAAAGTAGTTTTGCTTAAACGCATACATCCTCTACCCATTTGTTGTTGTCCATATTGAACCAGCTTTTTTTCCCAATCCGTTTTTACAGGGCCAAAAACATACTTGTCTAAAGGTTGGATTTTATCCGTCAAATGACTCGGGAGTCGCATTAGCTGGCTATTATTTTTAATAGCTTGTTCTATGATTCGTACGCTTATATGACTACAATGACCATCATAAACTAACAATGCAGCTTGGCTTTCGATATCCATTCTTTTGCGAAGATTTTCAACAAAAGGCACAAAGACATTAGAAATTCAATGATAAAACTGAGGTTCTTCCATCCAGCCGTTTGCTGACGCAGCATACAAAGTTCCTGGTAACGCGTCAGATGAAGTCCATCTCGCTTGTACTGCGGCCCCTTTAAATATAATAAGTGGTGGAAGATGTGAACCATCTGCACCGACACATGCTAGAACTGTGGTAGATTCTCGACCTGATCCACCAGAAATTCTGGAAAAAGATTTGCCTTTAACACCCAATCCACGTATACGACTAGAATCATGCTGGAAGCCACTTTCGTCAGCATTGAAAATAAAACTAGGCTTGTCGACTAAGTCACATTGTCTAATAAGTTTTTCAAGCTTGTCATAAAAATCATAAATTACATTAGGCTTTCTTGCATCCTTTCGTAGTTTTTGAAGCAGTTCGGGTTTTTTTTAAAGAAATATTGGGATGTCTTTTCATAAAGCCAATATACCAATCTTCTCCGGGAATTCCATCTTTGAAAGACATTGTCAATGCAGAGTCAATGCTTTGTAAATGTTGACCAACTAATTGCTTTTTTTCTGCTTTATCGCAAGGCAATCCCATTTCCGACCGTTTAATTTATACATCTGCATGTATACATATATTTTATCCTCAATTTCTTTTGAAATAAATTGTGGTCGGCCAGATCCAATTTTCTCCAAAGATGTTTTGCGGCCATGAAATCTATTAAAAATTATTGCCTTTGGAACACCATAATACAGTTCGGCTTCGCGATAGGTTTTATTTTTATTTTCAACATCAAACACCAAGTACACACGAAGTAGCATTACAACCGTCGCAAACTAAGTAGTTTAAAACCGGTTTTTACAACTGCTCAAAATACATCTGATGGTGGCACGACCAAGTTGTAACGAGTGTGAGTGTATTACAACCGTCAGCTAAAATTATTTTAGACTATTCTTATTACACCAAGTTGGAAAAAAATTGTTACAACTAGCGCATTAATACCCGGTGTATTTTGGCTGAAAAGCAGCATTTTTGACATCTTCTATTGTGTACGAGGGTAGCGGTTTTTTCCTTATATAATTTCTCGGCATATTTTACTACTATGTAAATAAAAAACTATGGAATAAATGTAGTTAATAATTTAACAGTTTATACGATGAAAAAATAATACGGATTTTGGATTAAATTGGGAGTAGCGTAGAAACGGTAAAATTGGGATTAAAAAAGTACATGCAAACGTTGATACTTTTATACACTTATAGTATACATATTATTCTTCTTCCACATAAAAAATAGAAGAAGAACGTGACAGCTTCACTTTCACCATAAAAATTAGAATCCGCCATATTGCATTTTACCTCACACACACATATAAAAAAATTGGGATTAAACCCAAATAATTTGGGCTTAAGCCAAAATCCGAATTATCGAGTTTATACGACAAAAAATTGGGAGTAAACCAAAATCCGTATTAAATTCGGAGCAGGCATAAACACGTAGAATGATGTTCACTTTTACCCCGGCAAAACAAATATGTGGGGGAAATGTAAACCATTAAAAAAACCAAAACAAATATAGAAAAAATATAGGAAAACAAATATTAAAAGTTTATCTACATGTCATTCGTCTATATAAAATAAAAATATAATACTTCCTTTTTTTTAAGCAACACTACTGGTATATCCGAAATATTTTTTTTTCACACAAACTATTTTTCACTTTAAATAAATCCGTTCTGGTTGAAGTCTGATTACAATACAAACTGAAGAACAATCAAATGCGCTTCGAAAATTTTGTACATCGTTTAACGGGAAACCAAACTGTACATGATCATTTTTTCAACTTTTTGTAACAATTTTTTTATCACGAAATGAATAGTGTTTACAATTACCCTATGTTTATATTTACGCCAACTGACCCTACTTAATAAAAAAAATACTTCATCTACATATTTGTACTTAGAAGAACGACAATTCATTTGTTGAAAGTCACTAAATTGCTATACTTCTACCCAATTTAGATGAAAAAATTTGATGGTTCAATTAATTTATTATGTATGTTTTTAATATTTTTAATATGTACTTTTTCATTAAATAAGTATTTAAGTTCAATTGATATAAATCATCTTCAGGTTGTTCATCCTAGTATTTCACCTGGTGATATAATATACCTGGTTACTGGTTCACCTTCACATGGCTATCTTGAAATGCAATCAATGAATTCTGATGATGAATTCAATTGTAAAGTTTTTGATCAATCAGCCATTAATAATGAGAAGCTTTCATATATTCATGCTGGTGTAAATCAATCATCTGATCATTTCACTTTTGATGTAACAAACGGTATAATATGGTTGAAAAGTCTCATTTTAAAAATTGTTATAATTCCGGAAAATTTGTACATCGTAGCTGAACCGATAACTGTAGTAGAAGGTACGAAAATTTAAATGTTCAATATTTCAATTTATACATACTTACATATATGGAAAAAATGATTATTTATAACAGGAAAAAATGTTGTTCTACGTTCTGAGGATATTCAGCCTATATCTGAGTATTACAAGTTTAAAATACTTGAATATAAAATTACTCAGCAACCAACTTATGGTTTTATAACAACTGGAAAGTCTAAAATTAATCGATTCACACAGAAGCAATTCGATGCTGGATTTGTTCAATATATTCATGATGGTGGTGAGAATCCAATAGATTCATTAAAATTAGTTGGAATAGCAAGGTCCAAAGAAAGTATACCATTTGATTTGAAAATTTTTGTGACTCCTGTGAATGATGAAACTCCAGTGATAGTTACAAATACAGGTTTACAGGTGTGGAATGGTGGACGTTATGTTATCAAAAATACTGATATACGTAAGTAAATATTAAATGAAATACTGTATTATAAAATTTTATACATGATTTCGTTTCAAAACAGTGGCTCAAGATTATGATTCAGGTCCAGAAGAACTTATCTATTATATTGGTCATATTTATGGTGGATATATGGCACATATTCGTGATTTTCGAATAAAAGTTGATCATTTTACACAAAATGAAATCAATAATGAAGAAATTATTTTTGTTCATGATGCAAATTCAAGAACGAATGAATTCACTTTTATTCTGAGTGATGGTCTTTTTAATACAACTGAACAAACAGTATTTATAACTGTGAAACAAGTTAATCTTTATAAAGTAAACAATGAATTCTTACATGTTTTCCCTATGACAAAGAAACAAATTTTAGCAGATCATTTATTGTATACTTGTACGGATGAATTACAGCGAGTACGCTATAGAATAACTGTACCTTCACAATTAGGAAGAATTCTACTTGAATTAAATGGAGAGGTTATAGAAGTATCTGAATTTGATCAAGATGATATAAATAATGGAAGATTATTTTATGAACATATTACAGCAGTGTCTGAATTAAAAAAAAATGATTCACTTTTATTTGATGTAATGGTTGATCCAGTTGCTCGTTTAATTGATCAACGTTTTAACATAGAAATATCAGTATCATCTGGAGGTCTTCTTAGATTTATGACATTCACGAAATTAAATGTAGAAGAAGGTGGTTCAGTTTCTATTAATTTAGATTTTTCAAAAATACTAGAATATTTGATTTCAAGAGCTGGTATACTATCACCAGAACTTTATATTGAAATAATTAAACCTTCACATGGATATATAGAACTTTTAAATGGAAGATCAGAAAATAATAGCAAATTATATCGTAGCGATTTTGAATTAGGAAATGTTCTTTATACTCATGATCATTCGGATACTTTGGAAGATGAAGTAATCGTATCGGTTTATTTATCTCAAGGGTAATAATATTTTGTTTTTAAAAATTTTTAGTTCATAATGTAATTATATATTTTTTCTAGAAATATCTTCTTATGTAATCTATCAATTCCTGTTTCAATTGATCCAATTAATGATCAACCATTTAACCTTATCACATCTTCACCTCATATTTCTGTAGTCGAAGGAGAAAGTAGAACTATTACTAGAGATTATTTACGAACTGAAGATACAGATTCTAATCCAGATGAAATCATTTATGAAGTTATTGATGGACCAACGATTGGAACTCTTTCAAAAATTGACGATGATGAAAATTTAGTAGTTTTATCATTTTATAATAATAAATTTACTCAAGCAGATATTGATAATAATCGTATAATTTATGAGCATAACGGTAGTCCACAATCAACAACATTTTATTTCCAAGTTTCGGATGGAATATTTAAACCGATATATGAAATTTTTAATATAACTGTTTTTTCAATATCGATTCGGCCTCATATGAAACAAAAAGATATAAAAATTCAGCAAGGTGAACAAATGACATTTTTAAATGTATCTCATATATTAGTAGATACAAATGTACAGAATAATCGATTAATGTATAATATAACAAACTCACCTTTAAGTGGTTTCATACTTCTTGATAGACAGCCGACTTTACGTTTTTCTTATATGCATTTAAAGGAAGGAAAAGTTAGTTACATGCAGACTGATTTGAATAAATCGAATGACACTTTTCAGGTTTGTAATAATCTACATGTTATGTTGTTTTTACGATTACTTTGAGTTAAGAGTTAGAATTGAGAAAAGAAATTTGTAAATTTTCGAAAGTATCTAAACTGACGAATAAACAATAAATTATTGCGATTCCAACATTGATTGTTTGTTTATTTATTATTATTATTATTGTAAATTCAATTTTTATTTATTGCAAATTAAATAATTTTTTAAATAATCAATTAATCTTATAAAATGTTTACGCACTTTGAATTGAATTTTCTAACGGTTATTAAAATTATTTCAGGTCATTGTATATGTAAATAATACTAGTTATGGAGCATCAGTTGATGTAAAAGTCGTAGTTGAACCATTCATCAAAATTGGACCTATTTGTATAACAGCTGGTGAGAAAATTAGACTAACATCAAGTTTTATGCTGGATAATCCAACATTATTGAAGTATAATAAATACAACCCAAAATTTACAATAATTGTTCCACCAAAACAGGGTTCTATAAAAAAAATTATAAGAAGCAGTGGTGATATTGGAAATTCAAGTAATAAAAGTGTAAACATGTTTACTTTTAAAGAACTAAAAAGTGGACTAATTTATTTTGAAACAAAAGATTCAGTAAAATTTCAAAATTCACCGTTATTTGATTCATTTGAATATGTTTTAACAATGAAAATAGTACAACCTGCACAATCTATTGTGCCAATTGAAATTAAAGGACAAGAAGATGATTTCAGCCTAACTCATATATCACAATCAATGGATTATACTACAATTTATTTAGCCCTATTTTGTTCTCTACTAGCAATTTTTGTTATTGTTGTAGCTGTTTTAATATTCATGATATGTAAAAGAAGTCGATTCAAACAGAAAGAAATTGAAACTAATTATCCACCAACTTTACCACAACTACCTGAATTTACAGCATTGAATACAAATCGTTTATATTCAACATCCGATGCAGAATCTGCTACAGCACCATCAACTCCATTGCCTGGAATCAGTAATGTACCCCATTGTAAAATTATACCAATCGGTAATCTTGATGTAGATTTAATGGGATTTGATCCAGATGAAGATACAATAGATGATCAAACATTAAAAGATCAATATCAACAAAATTGTGAAAATGATAACTGGAGTTCTTCATATGATATTGCAAATGATCTTGAATATTCATCATTATCACAATCACATCAAACATCAAATCCTCTTTTAAGAAGAAATCAATATTGGGTTTAAAGAAGTTTCAAAATGGACTGATAAAATACGAGTATAGCAAAGTTAAGGGAAATTTTCAATAGTAATAGTAATTTTAGTAATAATTTTTAATGACAAATAATGTTATGGAATCTGAGATTGGAGTAAATATTTATACAATGTAAGTTTGAATTCATAAAAAGTCAATGGTGTGTTATTAAATAAATTTTTCATTTACTTACTATTTCATTTGAATAATATAAGTAATTAGTTATTTTAAAATTTCAAAATAATTATACAAAAAATTTATGAAATTTTAAATAAAACTTATCTTTTCAATAAAGATAGGGTGGAGAAATGCAGTAATGCAGTAACGAATACATATAATTAATTATTATTTAACGTATAAAGATTTTATAACGAATTTTGCATTATAATTGCATCATCATACCATTTTTAAAATAAATGACTTAATTAGCTTTGATAAAACAAAACCAAAATGTACAACCAAAAGTTTTTGCTTAATTAGTCCACAGAAAGTAGAAAATAAATAGTACATATAATATTTTTAATTTTATATGTAGGAGTGAAATAAGCAATTTAAGAACTTAAAAACCTTTTTTAAGCATTTAATTATATAAATAAATGGAATTTGCATTTTTATATCTATGTATATTGATATTTGAATGTTATTTTGTGATTGGCAAAAAAAAAAAAAATTCTGAAATCATATTGTAACGAAATATTTCAATTGAAGGTCTCTAAAATGAAGGTCTCAATATTGCTTGGAGATACGAAACATTTAAAAAAAATTATAATTTTTTTCCACTGGGAGTGGAGTTGCTTCATATTTATTTACTTTCCCAGTTTTTTAGAAATTTATTAAGCACTTTTACTTGTCAGATTAAAAATATGCAAATCTTTTTTATTACAAGAGATATCAACATTTATTTTTTATCTAGATTCTAGTTATGAATATGGTGTCTTTTCTGCTTAAATGATTGAACTTTTTTCATGGTGATATAAGGTGAAATCTTCTGATTGCAGCAGCCCTTGTAGAAAAATTCTTCAAAAATATTGTATTACATAAATATTGTTCCATATTTATAAAAATTAGGTAATTATTAATTTTTCAGAAACTATAAAAAAGTTTTAATCAATCCTGCATGTTAATACAATATCATCAACACTTTATATCATTAGTTAATGTTCTTATAAATATCTTATAATTGCAATTTTTACTTTTCATTGCAACAAGAATGTGCTACCTTAGCATTACATTACAGCATAATGAAATTTAGTTAAAATTTTAGATTTCTAATTTTAATAATAATTTTGATGACGCTGTCTTTTTATTTATATTTGTTGTAATACAAATAATTAAGTAATTGTACATTAAAGGTAAATGCACTTTGAAAATAATTTTTATATAGATTTAGTGTTGGAATTGACATGATTTTATTCTTTTATGTATTATTAATCAATACAAAATATTGGATTAA
This sequence comes from Bombylius major, assembly GCA_932526495.1. NCBI lineage: Eukaryota > Metazoa > Arthropoda > Insecta > Diptera > Bombyliidae > Bombylius > Bombylius major. The sequence goes on along the minus strand of OW052044.1, from coordinate 24,168,752 downwards.
AGAATTGGTGGTCAATATTGATGTATAAGCAATTTTTATGTATTAAAGCATGTAATTGTTCAATAAAGATTCAGTAGCTGTTTTACAGTAATTTTAAGCCTTTTTTATTTCCTTTGGTGAGGCTACCAAGGGCACTGTAAATTTTGGAGTTTTTATGTTCAAGTATTGTACTTGAATATAATACATACACGTCTTGTTCTCAGGGCCGGCCCAACCTAATTTTTCGCCCTGTTCGAAGAACAAAATTTCGCCCTTATTCTGTTTAAATTTTTAATGAATATTAAAATGTTCAAGCCGTTTCCACACCACCCTTGGGTAGACTTTCAACTCACATTTCACATTTCATATTTTGAAAATAAATCAATTTATATACATAATAATACATACTTTCATATAATTCGAATTATATACGGAACTATTTATATACATACATACAGCCTTGAAAATAAAAAAAGTTATTGCAAACTGTTCAAAATAAAATCTTGCTCCTATAGTATTATTCGATCTTCATTAGAGATGAAAAAACCCATGAAAAAAACAATTTCGTTGGATTTTTTCATATTTTTCCGGATTTTTTCATAAAAATCCTGTAGTCCTGGAAAGGAATTTTTGTAGTTTGTAATTTGGCACAAGATGTGTGAAACACCCTGTACACCCAAATTTCATTAAATATCATAAATTTACCTACTTACTTCAAAAAATTGAAAAAACCCGTTCAAATGATCTTTTTCCTATGATTATGAAAAAAAAAAAAAATTGTTTTCCTGTTTTTTTCCGCTTTTTTGGAAAAAACCCGATAAAAAGCAACGGGTGAATGTATTTTTCATTTGTGAAAAAAGCATTTAAAAAGCAGCTTTTTATGAAAAAAACGGAAAAAAACAATTTTGAAAAAATCGGATTTTTGCTTTTTTCATCTCTAATCTTCATAAAAACAAACAACAACAAAAATGCTATACACACAGTATTAGGTTCAATTTCAAATCTTGCACAGTCTCTGCTTTATCATTCTATGTATATGTTCCGTATGGGCGCTACAAAAACAACAATATATAGCAAACTGTTCAAAATAAAATCTTGCTCCTATAGTATTATTCGATCTTCATAAAAACAAACAACAACAAAAATGCTATACACACAGTATTAGGTTCAATTTCAAATCTTGCACAGCATGGTAAATAGAATAGGAAGGTATGCTGAAAAGCAATATGGCGGAGATTTTTTTTCGTTTTTTAGTGACATTACAATAAGTTGATGACGTAGCTGCGGAGGAAAAGTTTTTGTTTACATTTTTTTTTATATGTAGTTTGCATAGTGGCTAGTGATAAAGTTGTATTATTTTATAAATAAAGTGAATTTAAATATATTTAAAAACTATAATTGACTATATATTATTGAAAAAAAAAAATCTATTAAAATGGTTAAATGTGTGGTGATGTCCTGTAAAAATTATACAGGAAAAACAAAAGAAAAAGTTAAATTTTTCAGATTTCCATCTGAAAAAAATATGTTTGAGAAGTGGATTCGGGCCTGTGGTGTGAAACCAGTAAAATGTTTTAAGTATATGAAAAATAATTGGGCCGTGTGTTCAAATCATTTTGTGGAGGAAGATTATTTATTAAAAGACAGACTGCTAAATACACCTCTGCAAAAACGAACTCTAAAAATTGATGCATTCCCTACGGTTAATGTTCCAGTAGATATGAGTTCGTCAAAAAGGTTCCAGAGAATTAAAACACGGGAAAGAAAAAAAGTAGTGCATAAGTTATTAACTAACTCAGAGGAGTAAGTATTGAAATATTAAATATAATTTTCATTTCATCTCATTTTTATTTTGTAGAATGAATAAAAAATCTACTGATAAAAATGCTGAGTGTGACCCAGGTCCAAGCACATCTTTGGATATTGAAATGTGAGTTGTGCAGAAGTTACACAGCTATAGTTGAATGCTTTTTTACTTTTATTTTCATTTTACAGATTAAATGAAGAATGCATGGAAGAAGATTGTGAACCAGATACCAACTCATCTTTGGATATTGAAATGTGAGTTGTGCAGAAGTTACACAGCTATAGTTGAATGCTTTTTTACTTTTATTTTCATTTTACAGATTAAATGAAGAATGCATCGAAGAAGATTGTGGACCAGATCCCAACTCATCTTTGGATATTGAAATGTGAGTTGTGCAGAAGTTACACAGCTATAGTTGAATGCTTTTTTACTTTTATTTTCATTTTACAGATTAAATGAAGAATGCATCGAAGAAGATTGTGGACCAGATCCCAACTCATCTTTGGATATTGAAATGTGAGTTGTGCAGAAGTTACACAGCTATAGTTGAATGCTTTTTTACTTTTATTTTCATTTTACAGATTAAATGAAGAATGCATCGAAGAAGATTGTGGACCAGATCCCAACTCATCTTTGGATGTTGAAATGTGAGTTCTACTTCCTTTCTGTTATTTTTTTTATACATATAAAATAATTTTTTAAAAAATATACATCTTTCTTATTATCTGAGTCTTTTCTTTTCCGGAAAACTACTGGTAATTACTAATTTTAAAGTAATTTTTTATTGTAAATTGAAAACTATGTATTATTTTAGGAACATCATTAACAAGAATGATAAAATTATATTGAATACTCGTACTTCAAAAAGTGATTCGGGAATGCAAACAATGTAAATATAAATGCATTTCTTATTAATGGTGTATAACAGTGTATTTATTTTAATTTTTTTAAGGGTTGATTTCAAAAGTGCTCTGCAAGTAAAAATAATTGAGTTAGAAAAAGAAAATGCGATGTTGAAAAAAGAAATAAAACGGCGAGATGAATGTGCCATTATTTGCAGCAATTTAAAAAAAATTTTCACACCTGGGCAAATAAAGAAATTGGCTACAACAGGTAAACGTGTTTTCTGGTCCGAAGAAGACATGTCTTCTGCAATGAGCCTATACGCCGCAGGTGCAAAATTGTACAGATATATGTACAAAAAAGGATATCCGTTACCGGCTCCATCAACATTAAGAAATTGGTCGGCAAAACTCCAGCTTAAGCCCGGTATTCTTTTTCCTGTTTTGTCGGTGATGAAGAACTTGGACTATTCGGAATGGGACAGACTTTGTGTACTTTCATTTGATGAAATGAAAATAAGGAGTTGCTATGAGTACGACAAAGTGAACGATACAGTTCTTCATCCCACCAATTATGTTCAAGTGGCTATGCTCAGAGGATTATTTAGAGGTTGGCAACAACCAATTTATTATAATTATGATTCTGCAATGACGGAAAAAATGTTGAGAGAAATTGTTATCAGATTGTATAACATAAAATTCACAGTTGTAGCTGTAGTTTCAGATCTTGGACCTGGAAATTGTCGCTTAAGAAATCAGCTAATGACTGACAATCGTATATTTTTTCCTCATCCATGTGATGGAAATGAAAAAATATTTGTTTTTGCAGATGTTCCTCATCTTTTAAAACTAATAAGAAACCATTTTCTCGACCATGGCTTTATTTTAAATGGCAAATGGATTACCACTGAACCAGTGAGAGATTTGTTACTTGTGGAAAATGTGGACTTGAAAATAAATCATAAGGTAACGGAAACCCACTTACAAGTAACAAGAGCTGCTCGTCAGAAAGTAAAATATGCAGCTCAACTTTTCTCACATTCAATTTCGTCTTGCATAAAGTGGTGCACAATAACAGGAAAGTGTTCCAGTCTAAATGCAATTGAATGTGCAGATTTTATAAAAACCATAAATGACTGGTTCGATGTATTTAATATTCGATCGCCATGTAAAGATTCTAGAGCTACAAAAAAAGCATACGGGCTTCAGCTTTTGGAGCAAAATAAAGTTTTAGAGAAAATGACACTTGTAATGGAAACTTCAAGAGTGCATGGAAAGTCCTTATTGCTACCTTTTCAGAAAGGTATTATAAAAAATAATGTAGCAATAAAGGAGCTTCTCATCTATTTACAAGAACGATATAATGTTAAGTTTCTAATTACAAATCGACTGAATCAGGATATTTTGGAGAACTTTTTTGGTATTATGCGTTCCAAAGGAGGTCTCCATGATCATCCTAGTTCAGTTGAATTTAAATATCGATTGAGGTCGTTTTTGTTGGGTAAGTATGAATGTTTTTATTGAACGTTGTGAAAGTCAACCTTTTGTGTTGTTTTTCCTTTTAATATTTCCTAATAATTCCAAATGTGTAGAGGTGAATGGTCAGTTTACAGTCATTTGTATGCCTTGTTCTACCACGTGTTTTATTCAATGTGAGTATTTTATCTATAAAAAATAAACATAAATTTATATAATATAAATAAATTATATTAACTTAAAGGGCGAGCAGATAGCAGTCTTCAAGTCAACACTTCCAATATAAGTTTAGAACCAACTGATACTGACGAATTATTATCATCAAGTATTTTTTCCAGTACTTTTGTTGATTCTGATGATAAAAGTAAGTAAAATTAGAAACTTAAAATATGTGTACAAATTTAAATCAAATATTTTAGGCAATTAAAATACAAATTCTTAGACTTTCAACTTCTTTATTTAATTCAAAAGAAATATCAAAATATATAGAAAACTACACTTCGACCTTCCTTCTTACCATCTCTCACACAACAACCATCCTTACTCTACTCATCAAAATCTATTCATCATATCTTCCTTCTTTTCTTTCTTTCCTTTTCTCTCTTACTTCTATTTCTACTTTTTACATTTTACCATTCTTATTCTAGTACAATTTTATTCTTATTTGAATTTATAATTTTATTCATAAAGCCGTATTCACACCTAGGTCCTATAACTCGGCCATTCTGATAAATAATCGGCTCGATTATAATATTGTTTTATACAAAAATAAAATTAACATTAAACTTAAGATCCTTAATACAAAATTGTCACCTTCATAGAAACCTTAAATTTTAATATGCTATATTTATATGTACATAAGTAAATACTTATACATATATACATAAATTTCTTTTTTTTTTTTTTTTTTTTTCCCAAAATTATAAGAATTCAAAATTTTACAAAACATCATTTTATTTTCTTTTATAAATTTAATTTACATTAATCCACGGTTTCATTCTTTTTGCGGAATAAACACTATTGAAATGTTTACTTGTTATTTGAAACCCCGGAATGTCTTGAACTACATACCGATTATTCCCTAATATTTTTGTTACTTTATACGGGCCTCTAAACTTTGGTATTAATTTCTTACTTATTCCCGGAGTTGTTTCAGTATTTACTATCATTACTAAATCTCCTATTTTGTATTGCCTAGCTTCTTTACGATTTTGATCAAAACGTTTTTTATTGTCATTTTGAACCTTTTTTATGTTTTCAGCAGCTCTATCTCTAACAACTTCGTGATCCTCACGGTCATTTTCTTTTAATAAAGCTTGCAAATAATCATTATTCGGACTTCTCTGATTTATGCCGAACAGCAATTTTGAAGGAGTCATATTTATACTACGATGGTATGTGTTATTATGTATGTACTCCACTTCATTAAGTACATGATCCCAATATATTTTCCTCTCTTCATCAACAAGTTTACTTAATATTGGAGTTAAATCTCTATTAAATCTTTCTATTTGACCGTTTGCTTCTGGTGAACCAGAAGCAATCATGGTATGTTCTATATTTTGATCTCTAAGAAATTTGGTAAATTGTTTGGAACTGAATGCAGTACCACGATCTGAAATAACTCTTAAAGGTTTACTATATGCAGAGAAATACTTTTTAATACTGTTTATAACCTCAACACTTGAAGTACTTTTACAAGGAAACAATTTCACAAATTTTGTGAACCCGTCTATTATTTCAAATATATACTTATTTTTCCGAGGTGTCATTTCAAGTGGTCCGTAGTGATCAATATGAATAGTGGTGAAAGGAATATTACCTTTATCAATAGAATGTAGATAGCCTTTACTTTTATCTTTTGAACTATTAAAAACTAAACACTTTGGGCAGTTCGAAATATACTTTTTCACTTCTTCTTCCATGTTAGGGAACCAATATGATCTTCGAATTATCTCAATCACTTTTCTATTACCTACATGTCCATGCAAATCATGCGCATTTCTCATAATGTGTACTTTCATTGCATTTGGGACATAAAATAAAACTTTTTCTTTATTAATTTTTCTATATACAAGTCCCTCCCTAATTTCATACAAAGAACTCTCTTTATTTTTCATTGCTTCTTTTATCTTCTTTATCTCTTGATCTTCACTTTGACATATCGCCAAGTTAAGTTCCAAAGGGTTTTCAGCAAGTACCAATATATTCAAAGACCTACTTATACTGTCAACATGTTTCATACGAGAACCAGCTCGGTGTTCAATCGTATAATCATAATTTTCTAGTTCTAAAACCCATCTATTAATTCTTGAATTTATTAATTTTTTGCTTAGAGTCATTGCCAATGCATTACAATCTGTGACAATTTTAAATTTGATCCCATACAGATATATTCGGAAACGCCGTAATGCATAAATAATAGCTAGAGTTTCCAACTCGTAGCTATGATATTTCGATTCAGGAACGGTAGTCTTTTTAGAGAAATAAAATATGGGATGCCATTTACAATCGGATTTTTTCTGAAGAAGAACAGCACCATACCCAGTACTGCATGCATCGCAATGCAATTCTGTATGATCATTTGAAGAATAAACTGAAAGAACTGGTGCACTTACTAATTTTTTTTTCAATTCCGTAAATGAGTTATATTCTTGTTCTCCAAAGTGAAAATCGACATCCGCTTTGGTGAGACTAGTTAAAGGGGCTGCAATTATAGAAAAACTTTCTATAAATTTGCGAAAATATGAACAAAGACCAATAAAAGCTCGCACCTCACGAACGTTTTTTGGCACACTATAGTCTTCAATTGCTTTTAACTTATCGGGATTTGGTGATATACCGTCTTGTCCAACCAGATATCCTAGATACTCTATTTTTTCGTACATAAATTTACACTTATCAAAACGCAGCTGTAAATGGTTATTTCGAATTAATGTCAATACTTTTACCAAAACATTCAAATGTTCATCAATTGAGCTAGATGCCACCAATATATCATCAATATAAATTTGAATCTTATTTTCATAAATAAGATCTTGAAAAATTGTCTGAATATATTTTTGAAATTCTCTAGGAGCATTCTTGAGCCCAAACGGCATCCTAGTGAATTCAAATTGCCCATGTGGAGTGACAAAACTAGTATATTGGATAGCATCCTCACTCATTTTAATATGGTAAAACCCGTTTTTTAAATCTAGCATTGTATAATACTTTTTGTTATACAGTTGCTCTATTAAATCTTCTATAACCGGTATAGGGTAATGGATACTTTCGGTATTTTTATTAAGGACACGATAATCACAACACATTCTCAATTCATCCGAATTTTTCTTTTTAACCAATACTATAGGTGAGGAATACCGAGAATTACTATGCCTTACTATCCCATTTTCTAATAACTCATCAATAATTTTTTTTACTTTTTCTTTTTCAAAATTTGATAATCTACGCGGATTACAACCAAAATTTTTATTAGAATCAGTAAGCTTCAAATTCATTTCATACTTTACATGAGGCTTTTCAGGTTTTGGTTTTTCAAAATAATTTTCGATAATACATTTTTCTAGTTTTGCTTTTGCAACCACATCTAAATTTTCATTAATGTTTAAAACCGGATTATTTTGTTTATCATCTGTTATATCTAAATTTAACAATTCTTTTTCAAAATTAGTAGAATTAATATTTTCGACTTTTAATTTAGCTTTAGTATTTTCAAAGAAATCGCGTCCGATTAAAATATTCGTAATCATCGTATACGATGGAACAACAAGAAATTTTACAAGACATTCCGTATTTTCTATAGTTATAAAAACTTCACATTTTCCAAGAATCGTAAGAGCTGTATTGTTTATTCCAACAAATTTTTTTGAATTTTCTTCAACCTTATCAATCAAACACATAGGTATTAAATCTACTTTAAGTAAACTAACAGGACTACCCGTATCTATTTGAGCTCTTGAATTTATCTTAAAATCATATTTATCATTTTTAATTTTCAATTCTACTTCTAAATCTAAATTTTTAATAATAAGTTTTTCTTGTTTTTCACAGTTGCTATTTGAAATATATTTAATTTGTTCCTTTTTACCTGGACAATTTCTTTTGATATGACCTGTCAAACCGCATTCATAACAAATGAATTTTCCTTTATGAGAAGAATCAGCTGGAACGTTCTGGTGTTCATTTTTCTTGAAGAATCTTGATGGTCTTTCATTCGACGTTTGTTCATCTTTGTTGTTATTAATACGCTGGATATGCTTTAATCCAAACTCGTTGCTAATTTTTAATTGATCATATTTTTTCATCTTCACCAATAAATCATTAAACCCTTCAAATTTCTGCATCGTCAATATTTGCTTCATATTCATATCTGGTAATCCACTTATAATATACTTAGCAGTACTATTCTCATCAATGTCTGCTTTTGCCGCTATTTGTAGCATTAAATATACATATTCTTCATATGACTCATTGAATTTTTTCTTTCTCTTTGCTAACTTTCTATGAATATCACCATCATCTTCAATAGATGGAAAAGACATTAATAAATTTTGCTTAAACTTTTCCCATTTAGTGAAAATATCACACCCATTTAACCAAAATTTCACTGCACCTGTAACTCTAATATTTGCATAGTGCATTAAAGTTTCTTCCTTCCAATTATACACATCTCTCAATTTTTCTAACTTCTGCAACCATTTTTTCGGAGTCAAAGATTTTTCATCTGAAATGTCCAACAATGGAACAACCTCTCCTATTTCATGGCTGTTCAATAATTTTTCTTCTTTGACATTCCTTATATTATTTGATTTATTTTCACAAAGCATTTGTTTTTCTCTTTCTAATATTTCTCTTTCCCTTTTTAACAACATTCGTTCGTACTCGATTAATTCTTTTTCTTTTGAAATATTTTTCTCTGTTATATCTTTTCCCCGCATTTCAACAATTTCATCATCATTGGTGACGCTGTGTGGTAATGAATTTCTCCGTATAGATGTTGATGAAGACAAGTTCGTACATGCATCATTCTCATCTAAAATGGCGGTCTTAGAATTTTGTTCTAATAAATTACCTTTATCCGTTGCTGGTTGTTGATCTGATAGATTTTGATCATCATCTTTCATGATAGCATCACGCAATCTATCCAACATCTCGCTTTTATTTCCACCAGTTGACAATCCTAACGATTTCAACTTTTCCTGGATCTCTGTTTTTTTTAAAGTACCCAATTCACTCATTTTTACTTTTAAACTTCAATAATTGAGTCTCGTATCTCACTTCTGATATTTTAGGCAATTAAAATACAAATTCTTAGACTTTCAACTTCTTTATTTAATTCAAAAGAAATATCAAAATATATAGAAAACTACACTTCGACCTTCCTTCTTACCATCTCTCACACAACAACCATCCTTACTCTACTCATCAAAATCTATTCATCATATCTTCCTTCTTTTCTTTCTTTCCTTTTCTCTCTTACTTCTATTTCTACTTTTTACATTTTACCATTCTTATTCTAGTACAATTTTATTCTTATTTGAATTTATAATTTTATTCATAAAGCCGTATTCACACCTAGGTCCTATAATATTATGTTTAATTTTTTGTAGATGAAAATTTCAGAGCACCAGTAGAAGAAGATATTCAGCTTGAAGAAGAGGAACTCTGCGAAGGTTTAGAAATGACCAGTGACCTTGAAAATGATGCACTGGAGTACATAGCTGGGTTCATCGCAAGAAAATTAAAATTGAAAGAAGAATATGTTTTTGAGGGAACCAGCAAATCATGGTTAGTATGAAAATATAATACATGAGGTTGATCAGTTTGATACAAAATTCATTTTGTTTCTTCTACAGTACATACACCTGGATTGATGCAAAAAGTGAAGGAGGCTTAAAGAAACCCAAAGAAGAGTTTCTAAAGAACATTCGACAATTAGAAAATATATTCCAGGCAGTGAATGGAGATAATTTGTATAAAACAACAGGATTTATAAAACATCATATTGAATTATCTCATTCCGTCCCTTTAACAACAGAAATTAAAACATTGTTTTTCCGTTGTCGAATGTTTTTTAGAATCAGAGAATTGAATAGAAAAATTAAAACATGTACTGCCGATGGAAAAAAAAGAAAAACATGTACATAGTTGTGCCATTAAATATTAGCTGCGTGTTCTTTATGATCTAATCCAGATCAGATCATAGTTTTGTATGTAATACAACAACAACTCAAGATCCAAAAAGGTCCTTGGATCATATTTCAAGATTTGTTTTCTAGTTTCGATGCTCAAATGTAGGTTCAGTATTATCTACAACTATATATACAGTAAAAAACATATAAGCCCTTTTCAAGGCTACAAAAATATAAACAAAGAGTTCATGTTATATGTACATGTACAACATATGGGTACATGTTATACACAATTAAAACAAATATTTTATTTTTAGATTTTTTATAATATGACCTTATAAAGTATGGGATATGAGGATGTGATTCTGATAAAATGTATATAAATACCTTATTTTAAAACTTAAATATTTTAGGTAGCAAAAAATGTATACTTTCGACCACAAAAATGATGAGAAAAATATTTGTATAAATTTTATACAATTAATTAATTGAAAACAATCTGACTGAACAAAAAATGAGAACAATTTGAAGAATTGCAAACAAAAAATGTATACATACATATATAATTATTGTGAACGTACAACAGTTTTTATTTCTAAAAATTCAAAATTTCTTCGCAGCTACGTCATCTGTAACTGACTTTTTTATTTTAGGTTAAAACCCCCTTTTCAGCATACCTTCCTATTCTATTTACCATGTTGCACAGTCTCTGCTTTATCATTCTATATGTTTCGTATGGGCGCTACAAAAACAACAATATATAGCAAACTGTTCAAAATAAAATCTTGAACCTATAACCAAAATAATTCAAATTCAAAATAATATGAATTTAGAAGAGACGGACAAAATTTTGAGGGGATAAGACAGCACAAAAAAGGAAATGTGTGTAGCATTTTTGTTGTTGTTTGTTTTTATGAAGATCGAATAATACTATAGGTTCAAGATTTTATTTTGAACAGTTTGCTATATATTGTTGTTTTTGTAGCGCCCATACGAAACATATAGAATGATAAAGCAGAGACTGTGCAAGATTTGAAATTGAACCTAATACTGTGTGTATAGCATTTTTGTTGTTGTTTGTTTTTATGAAGATCGAATAATACTATAGGAGCAAGATTTTATTTTGAACAGTTTGCTATATATTGTTGTTTTTGTGGCATTCAATTCATACGAGACTTATGTTCATAGTAGATGATTCTGTGGTCACAAGCACTAACCGCTTAAGTCTGAAGATGCTTATGTCGACTTAAGTGGTTTGCAAATGTGACCACAGAATTGGTTCACACAAAAATACAAATCTATATAAAATATTAATATTATGTAAATATTTATATTGTTCTAATGGCACCCCTCTAATTTTGTCGCCCTGTTCAGCTGCTCTGTCTGCTCATATGTAAAGGCCGGCCCTGCTTGTTCTAGCAAATCTTTTTGCTCTTTGTAGTGTGTTCAAGTTAGTACTTGAATACAAATTGTTTTACTTCTGGTAAAAATAGGGTGTTAGTACAGATATTGTATTTGTACTTGGGGAAAATTAGAGATTAGTTGAAAGGTACAAATTTTGTATTTGCGCTTCATTTGGCAAGGTGGTTTGAACTTCCTTGTATTAAACGGTAAAGAAAAGCCTTTGCCTAAACACTGCAAAAATTTAAAAGTTAAAAGTGGAAAAAGTCATTTACCCCTAATTACAGTCCTATGTCTTCTATCGTATATACAGCCTTTTAATCGACTAATTGCAGCCCCTTTTTCGCTACAGTTATATTTTTGTTATTATTAACATAATATAATTACATTATGCTCTAATTTTACAGGTAAAGCACATTTTGCTGAAATTGCATTTTTCTTATGTATGACTTAATAATTTCTAATTCTAATTGTTTATAAATTTACTTGTGCTAAATACTTATATGAGCTAAGTCATCATATTTCGTTTTATGAATAAGTAATAATGTTATTATGCAATGAATGAAATGTGATCTGTTGTTTGTTGAAAGATGCAATCAGATTCAACTGATACTGGCGAATCTTTAAAATTGCTACGTCGTCAGAAAACTCTCATGAAAACAACTGTGCATGTTATACAGGATATAGAAGCTGATTTAGACACACCAAGATCCAACGCATATTATAAAGTACAAATTGACACTACAACAGTACCAAAAGGAATTGATGGAAAATCACCATTCCATATCGGAATTAACGGATGAAGAATTACCAGAATATGATTCAACTCATTATTTAGAATTACACGCCTGGATTCAAGATACCATTATAGGGATGTATGAGAAACTTGAAGACAATACTACAATAAAGGACATCGTGCAAACTCAAGCTAATACACCTGCAAAACTTCCAAAAATAAATATTCCGAAATTTGATGGAAACTATCTGCAGTGGCTTAAATTCCGAGATTTATTTGTCCAACTTGTGCATAATCAACCAATGATAACTCACAAAAAATGTATTACTTAAAAGGTAACTTATCTGGAGAAGCCCACAGATTAATTCAACACCTCCCCACCTCCAAAGAAAATTACACCGCGGCGTGGAAAATTTTGTGTAATAGATACGATAATAAACGTCTCTTAGTTAGTGAATTGCTCAAAAGATTCTTAAATCAACCAGCATCGCACCAAGAATCAAGTCAGGCTATCAAACTACTTCATGATGTCACAACAGAATGTATCATGGGGTTAAATCATCTCGGTATCTCAACTGAAACTTGGGACCGCATTCTGGTATACATTTTAACCAAAAAACTTGATAAATCGACTCTTACTCTGTATGAACAATCTGTAGCATCTCCGCGTGAATTAGCAGTTGCAAGGCCAGAAACTGTGTAAAGTGCGGTAAAAAGCACCATACCTTGATACACCATGACGAAATAACTCCTGCACGTAAAGAAAATTCAACAAAAACCACAATCAAGAAGGAATCTGCAAATTTAGCAACTCGATGCACGCCACCTGATGAAGGTTACGTGTTATTAAGTACTGCAAAAGTCAAAATTATAGCTCCTAATGGTAAGCATGTCAATTGCTGCGCAATCATTGATTGCGGTTCCCAATCCAACTTTATAACTGACAATCTAGTAAAAAAACTCTGTCTTACGACGATCAATTGGACATGTTGTTGTTTGTTGTTGTTTTTGTGGGTGGGGGATGCGAGTTAGGCATCCACGAGCAATCAGACAGGAGAGTCCATCGTACTCAACTCCCCGACTTCTCTCATACATGCACCTACAGTTTAAAGTGGAATGCGAACCACTAAATTCGTTGGTAGAGAACGAATTTTTTTATTCGTATGACAGGACTTGGTACTAATATTTCTTATAGTTTTTGTGGACTTGGCTTTTTTATGAAGGAAAAGCCACTAAACTAATTAGTACCGAGCACTTATACCCAACTCAAAGTGAATTGGTACTCATTCAGAGCTGAGTGAACTCAGGCGGACTCGAACCCGAGACCTTCAGCATCAGAAGCCAATACTCTACCGCTTCGTCCGCTGCCCGCCCGTTACAGTTGTAATAAATTTAATGAACTCTGGGTATGAAACCTCTATGAGTGCATACGTTTTACCTCGTATAATAGAACATCATCCTTCAGCTACGCTGAATATTCAAAAATGGAAAATTTTTCAAGCTGCATACATAGACTTGCTAATAGGAGCTGAGAAATTTTTCGAACTATTCAACATAGGACAAATAAAACTAGGTAATGGACTGTATTTAGATGGGTTGTATCTGAATCAGTAGCACACGAAATAGAACAAAATAATATCTGTGGCATCTGCACCTATGAAGAAACTAAACTCAATGATCAAATTGAGAAATTTTGGACCTTAGAAGAACCAGAAAAGCAATTAAAACTTTTCGGCAAGGATCACCAAAAATTTGAGGCATTTTTTAATGAAACAGTTCAAAGGGAAAAAACAGGACGGTTTGTGGTAAGACTACCCTTTGCTCGCAGCCCAGAAGTCTTAGGAAAATCGCAAGACATGGTTATTGCTCGTTTGAAGCGATGGAGAAGAAATTTAGATGAGATTTTAACTTAAAAAAGCAATATAAAGAATTCATAGATGAATATTTAAAACTAAATCATATGCGCGAAATTTCAAGCAATGATATTCCAAGCTCGAGTTATTTTTTACCACACCATTGTGTATCGAAACCCGACAGTACTACGGCCAAATTGCGAGTGGTCTTCGACGCATCGGCCAAAACATCATCCAACGTGTCTCTTATAGATATATTATACACCGGTCCAAAAATTAAAAGTGATTTGTTCTCAATCTTACTACGATTTCGTTTGACTAAGTATGTATTCACGGCAGATATAGAAAAGATGTATAGGCAGATTCTCATTCACCCAGAAGACAGAAAGTACCAAATGATCGTTCGGAGGGATCATGAACAGGAAGCATTTAGATATTTTGAACTGCAGACAGTAACGTATGGTGTCACGACAGCCCCATACCTCGCAATAAAATGTTTGCAAAAACTAGCTGAACAACACCAAATGCAATATTCACTTGGCACCTCCTGTATAATGGAAAACTTATACGTAGATGATGCTATGGCAGGAAGTGATGATCTTCAAGAAGCTCTAACATTTTACTATCAGCAGGTTTTAAACTTAGAAAACGGTGTGTCAACCATCCTGCATTATTTCAAAACATTGCAGTAGAAGATAGATCATCACAATTGGACGTATACGATGATGATCAGTACCACATAAAAACATTAGGCCTAAGTTGGTTCCCCAAATCACATGAATTTCTGATCACAGTGAATAATCAAGAACCTGACACAAAGGTAATGAAAAGAAAAATACTCGCCGAAATAGCTCATTTATTCGATCAATTAGGAATTTTGAATCCAGTCATAGTGTCCGCGAAATTAATACTACAAAAATTATGGGAACTCAAACTTGACTGGGATGCGGCCGTGCCTATGGAACTACATACCCGTTGAAACAAATATCGCTCTGAGCTAAATCATTTGAAGGAAATTCGAGTACCACGACACATGTTTAATAGTCAGATAACAAAATCAATGCAACTGCACGTATTCTGCGATGCATCGGAGCAGGCCTATGGAACCTCTATATATGTACGAGCTGTATTGACAGATAGAACCATCACTGTGCGACTCCTCTGTGCAAAATCACGACTTGATCCGTTAAAAAAGACAACACTACCCCGTCTGGAATTGTGCGCAGCCAAAACAGGTGCTGAGTTGTGTCATCGAATAAGACAAGATCTATCTTTGACAGTATCTTGTTATTACTGGTCAGATTCAATGATAGTTTTGTCCTGGATTAATTCCCCTTCAACAATATACCACACGTTTGTAGCCAATAGAATCGCTACCATTCAAGAGCTATCGTCCGCTGAACAATGGCATCATGTACCATCAAAAGAAAATCCAGCCGATTGTCTTTTTCGAGGAGCGCCACCTAACAAGCTCAAGAATCACAGCCTATGGTTTTATGGCCCCCTCTTCCTGCAAAATTCAGAAAATAGGTGAAACGCTAGACAAATAATACCAGAGACAGAATTGGAGAAAAAACAACTCATTTATTCCAAAATGGAATATCAGATAAACCAAAACGCGAAGCTCTAACAGTAGAAGAAATGGAAGCATCTCTAAAAATAATCCCCAAGACTGTGAAAAAAGAAGAGTTTTATTAAGACTATCAACACTTGGAACGTGGCAATTCAGTTGGTTTTCAAAGTCCATTGATAAGTTTAACCCCATTTTTAGATGAAGATGGAATTATGAGAGTAGGAGGTCGATTGGAAAATGCTGCCATATCATACGAGGCAAAGCACCCGGCACTGCTACCGTATGGTCATTCAATCACCAAAATGATATTCACTGAGTTACACCAACGCAATTCACACGTAGGACCTCAAACACTCTTGGCTTTGTCACGACAACGATTCTGGGCCATCAAAGGCAAAACCATAGCACGCTCAGTGGTACGAATTGCGTACGCTGTTGCAAAGCGAAGCCAAAACTCATGTCACAACTGATGGGAAATTTACCAGCAGATAGAGTTCAACCCGCCCGACCCTTTGTAAACGCGGGGGTAGATTTCTGTGGCCCGTTTTGGATACACAATAAAGGCAGAGGCGCCAGACCAATGTAGCAATCTTTTTCTGTTTCTCCACCAAAGCAGTGCATATAGAGGTAGTCAGTGACCTTACTACAGAAGCATTTATAGGTGCGTTAAAACGATTTATAGGGCGACGAGGTCACTGCCGTAAGTTTTATTGTGACAATGCCACAAATTTCGTTGGTGCCAACAACCAGCTAAAGGAATTGCAAGAGATAATCTACGATGAAAGGTTATATCAGTTCATTACCAAATTTTGTGGAACAAGCAATATCGACTTCCAATTTATACCACCACGAGCTCCGCACTTTGGAGGCCTTTGGGAAGCCGCAGTGAAATCGGCAAAGCATCTGTTTGTTCGCAGTATCATGAGTGCTTCTCTCACATACGAGGAACTCCTAACTATAATGGTGGAAATAGAAGCAATTTTAAACGCGTCCGTTAACGCCCGTTTCATCTGATCCCAACGACCTTACAGCGTTAACTCCAGGACGTTTTCTGATAGAGGAGCCGTTATCGACTGTAGTAGATGCCCAAGCACGACCAGTAAAAGGTAATATGCTATACCGATGAAAATTGGTAGCTACTCTTAAACAAGAATTTTGGGAAAGATGGATCCGAGAATATCTCTCTGAACTTCAACATCGACATAAATGGAAACAAGAAGTCACTAAAATTCAACCAGGCATGATGGTTGTCATAAAAGAGGATAACATTCCTGCCCTCCCATGGCCATTTGGAAGAATTGTAGTAGTCTTCAAGGGATACCCAACAGCATCTTCAGAAGAGGGGACATGAAAATGACATACACCACTTTTCTCTGGGATATGTGACACTCGGTATGTTGCTCATCATCGTCATTTACATCATCCAACAACGGTTTCGATCCAATAAAGAGCAAACACAACAAAACCGTCCTGCTCCTGCTCCTAGGCGACCACAACATCATAATTTCGAATTTAGCAAGGAAGAAAATCATAGTTGAACATCCGTTCAAAGGGGGGAGAATGTTAATATAATATCATCAACATTTTATATCATTAGTTAATGTTCTTATAAATATCTTATAATTGCAATTTTTACTTTTCATTGCAACAAGAATGTGCTACCTTAGCATTACATTACAGCATAATGAAATTTAGTTAAAATTTTAGATTTCTAATTTTAATAATAATTTTGATGACGCTGTCTTTTTATTTATATTTGTTGTAATACAAATAATTAAGTAATTGTACATTAAGGGTAAATGCACTTTGAAAATAATTTTTATATAGATTTAGTGTTGGAATTGACATGATTTTATTCTTTTATGTATTATTAATCAATACAAAATATTGGATTAAAGAATTGGTGGTCAATATTGATGTATAAGCAATTTTTATGTATAAAAGCATGTAATTGTTCAATAAAGATTCAGTAGCTGTTTTACAGTAATTTTAAGCCTTTTTTATTTCCTTTGGTGAGGCTACCAAGGGCACTGTAAATTTTGGAGTTTTTATGTTCAAGTATTGTACTTGAATATAATACATACACGTCTTGTTCTAGCAAATCTTTTTGCTCTTTGTAGTGTGTTCAAGTTAGTACTTGAATACAAATTGTTTTACTTCTGGTAAAAATAGGGTGTTAGTACAGATATTGTATTTGTACTTGGGGAAAATTAGAGATTAGTTGAAAGGTACAAATTTTGTATTTGCGCTTCATTTGGCAAGGTGGTTTGAACTTCCTTGTATTAAACGGTAAAGAAAAGCCTTTGCCTAAACACTGCAAAAATTTAAAAGTTAAAAGTGAAAAAAGTCATTTACCCCTAATTACAGTCCTATGTCTTCTATCGTATATACAGCCTTTTAATCGACTAATTGCAGCCCCTTTTTCGCTACAGTTATATTTTTGTTATATTCACCATTTAAAGCGTACTCCTTAGCTGAAAATAAATTTTATGTTGGAAAAAGTCTATTCATTTCAGAACGAACTAAAAAATTACAAAAATAAGAAGAAATCTGCACAGATGAAAAAAACTTTACTTTAAAAAATCATAAGTCACAAGAATAACGATTTTTAGATTATTACCTAACTTCACAAATGTTAAACAATCAATTTATTTTCATTTTCCGGACAAAATAAATGGAACTTCATTTATTTCGGTTGGATATGAAAATAAATGGTCTCCAGAGGACAGCCAACGCCATCTGTGAACATCTAGATTTTCAACTCTTATTTATTGTCAGCTGAGTACCACTTACGAAATCTAAACAGAAAATTTTTTCGGTTCCATTTATTTTGGTTTTTTTTACATAGGTTTTGTCTAGGCAAAATATCTTATTTTCAGCTGAGGAGTACGCTTAAAAAGAGAAACCACAATGTACTTATTGTGCCGTTTTACACAGCTCTTCTTTTTACTTTTACACGTACTAGTCTTCTTCCTTTCTTCTCAATTCATTATACATACACAAATTTTTCAATGTATTTGAATTTTAAATTTCTTCAAAAACTTGTTTTTGTATATAAGTTAGTATCTTCACCTCGTTAAAGAGAAATCAGTTTGGTTGAAAAAGTAAAGAAAGATGAAGAAACCGCACTACTCCCATGGCTACCTAACTTGGTCGTGTGGAAGAACTGTGTAAAACCCATGATTGTATGTATTTTTAAAAAGTGTATATAGAAATATCATTTAATGCTATTATGTATCAGTAAACTAGGACTTATCTAAAAATTGTTTTATTAAAAATTGTATGAATGTACATACATATATTTATACTTATACATAACTAATTTTTGAATAATATAAAATAATAAATAATTAAAAATGAACAATTTAACGAATAAAATTTGCATACGAACGATTTGTTATTTGCCTCTTCATTTTGACATTTAAGATGAAACAATCGACTTTCAGCATACACTTTTTATTTTACAAAATTTGCCACATTACATATCTTTTCCAGTATTTTTTTCCAAGCTGAAAATGAAAAATTCATGATGGCATTTTTATGCTGCTTTTTGATTTGGATGATTTGCCATGGGTTTGAGATAGAATAAGAATTGACCAATTGATTTTGATGTCGACGGTAAAACAATTGTATATAAATTTATACATATAATTATATTCATTAATCATTACATTTACATATAGAAATTCATATACAATGGTAAAACTTAAAAAAGAAACCACTTGAAATCTTACAACTTACTTCTCATATGCTGTTGGTTATTTTTAATTTGAATGTTTCTGCATCTTCGGAAACGTCAAACGATCGTCAATTGACGATATTCAGCTTAAAACGTTGTATTGCTGAATTTCGTCAATTTTCTTTCCCACAAGCAGAACTGTCACAAACAAAAAAAAAGTTTTTGATCACTTACAAAATAATTAAAATATTATAATAATACCTATGTAATCAACAAAATATGAAAAATACATTTGTATATTCTTTAAAAAAATAGGTACATGGTACAGTACAGCTAAATAAGATTGGCAAAGGGGAAGTATGCGCAGTAGGATCTGCGTATCCTTTCCACTGAAATTTTACTGTGATGTAAGCATCATAATTTACAAAAATCCTTCTTGGAAAGGGAAATTCGCATTTTGTTACTCTAGTAGGAATTTATTATAATTATCATAATAATTTCCTATTTTAAAAGGATACTTATCATCACTGATCACTCATATTCTTTTTGTTATTCTGTATTTTCTTCACTTTCCTTTAAAAGCCAAATTTAGTGAAAATTTTTTTCGAAAAAAACAACAACATCGTCTGAAATGTATTTGTGTCTTCATCAACACAAGCAAATAAATTTCTTCTAAGTGTTGGTGTACATGACTTGAAAAAATTTCAAACCCAGTTCACCATCGATGATTATATTCCACCTATCTAATCTTAATGTCAACAGAATATGTTCTCGTGCTCTAAGAATACAAACTTGATATATTAAAAATACGGTCTAGGTTAACCGGGTAGCGATCATATTGCATAGTAAAAATCTTTTCTTTTGTTGTACAGGCTACGGGGGACATCTTCGATCAGCTAGCAATTAAGCAAATTGCGACTAGCAAATATGGCGCATTTGCGATTACAAAAAATCAGATCCTCGATTGTAATCGCAAGTCAACCATTTTTATTTTGTAAGCACTTTTGATGAATAAGTTTTTACATACATAACCTATAATTTTCTATTATATTACGTTTAAAATTCGTTTTTTTTATTCAAATTTTTGAAATTTTGAAATTTCAAATTATAATCGAAATTATTTTGTTTATTATGAACTATTTTTCTTTCAATTTTAATAATTTGTACAGTCTCATAATTGTGTATAAATTTATAAATTCATATACAATGGTCTCACTAACCAATTCTATCCAATACAAAAAAAAATATTCAAATTATATTGATAACATAAGTATTTGGGTTTGAGTTTCTACTTATTTATAAGAAATTTGAGGTTATGTGTTCTGTTAACTGAGTGCTTACTTGCGAGAGCAAAAACAATCGAGGATACCAATTCTATCATTTCAGCTAGCAAGTCTTACTTGCTTGCTTGCTAGCCGATCGAAGATGATGTCCCCCTACAGCTAGCATACAGTTGTTATGCTATGCTATGCTGAGGTTGTTATTGTTTCTTCTCAATGGCCCGTACCAGACCTGATTTCTTTCAGCTTCACACTTTTGGATAAAATGTACTACAACTCGCTTTCTGTCTTCAGAAAAAACAGGTTATTGAAGCTGAAAGAAGACAGGTCTGGTACTGGCCAATCATTATTTTCCACACAGTACGTACAATTTTACCTACGTTGAATAGATTTCATTCTTTTATGAAATCTTTGCTGTTGCCTAATTTTTGACTAATTTGCTAAATAATTTTTAAATAAACGCTATGCACTTTGTAAAACTGACAACATAATAATTTTGAACAGACTGTATGAATATATCATATCATATAAAAAATTATACTCATGCAATATAAACGGAAATTCAATTAGATGAAAAAGTAAATTAAGAAACAGATTTTATTTTGGGGATCTATAATTTCCGGTAGCAAACATTTGAAATAAAAACACCTACAACACCTCCACAAAACTCCCTTCGACAAACAACTTTTTTTTCACCTCAATGGGGCCCTCCTTGGTTCATACCTTGATCCTTGAAAAAAGTGAACATTTTAATTCTTGAACTATTTTCTGACTTAGTGAATTTTATTTGACTTAAATCGATGCAATACAGCCTGACATATAATAGTTCAAAGTTAGAAAGTCACATTTCCTTCCATGTAAAAATTTAAAAAAATAAAATAACTCAAAATTTTTGAATTTTTCATAAAATTTTTTCGTATATTTATATACAATACAATGTGCAGCCTAAGTAAACAACATAAGTGTTACATGCTGCTTACGTTACTTTTTATCATCACACATACTACCCTACAATCACAATTTTTATTGCATCGCGTTTATAGAGTTTATACCAGTGATGGATGTTGACGTGTCAACAATCATAATTTGACTGACACCGTCAACAATCGATATTTTTGTCAACAATTAAAAATTGTCAACAATGTGTCGACAATGTGTCAACTGTCCTATCCTATCCCTAACCGTAAGTCGAAACGTAACTGACGTATGTCTAATCTGTAATCAAATCATTCTAACTAAGCCAACCTAACGTTGAAAAAAACTGAAAATTTGAAGTGATTCAATTTAATAATTTATATATATAATATACTATGTTATATTGATTATATATAATAAAATAGAATAAAAATTTATAAATATAAAGTATAAATAAACTAGGTATAAATTATAAAAGAAACTAAATCATTTAGTTGTAAAATAGTTGGACGTCCTAAAAATGTTATGTTTATAGAATTATTTTATGTTTATAAATTTTATTTTTCCTTCCTTTGTTTTGAAATTTTTATTTATGGAATATAATTAAATAAAAATAAAATCGTTAACTTGACGTTAACAGTCAGTGTCAACAATGTCAACAATGCTGAATAAACAATTAGTATTGTTGACGTAGAATTGTTGACGTGCCCATCGCTGGTTTATACTCTTTGTGTAATTCTTATTCCATCCTAAAGGTATGCAAAAAAAATCCTGTGATGAGAAAAATTAGTAATAAAATTTTATGAAAAATTAACCATTTGTTTTATTTATAATAATTAAACTACGTAACCAATTTTCTTGAAATTTATTTTAAACTTTTTGGAAAAGATTATATTTAAATCCTACAAGAAGAAAACACAATATTTTACGTTTTAATACATGAAAAATGTGTGAAAAGTTTAGTGAGTTTTTGTTTTGTCTGTGCCTTCGAAAATTAAATATAAAAAAATTTAAGGATCAAAATTAAAAATGTGTTCCGCTTAAGGACCACAATTCCCTTTAACCTATCTATATTCAAAATTTCATGAAAATCGGTTCAAAATTGTAAGCTGTAGGTGGTCACTTTGAAGGCCCAAAATCGCAAAACTGACTCACTTTGAATCCTTGTATTTTCGAAATAAAGGACTTTTTCAAAAATCTGTTCCGCTTAAGGACCACAATTCCCTTAAACCAAAGTTGTATAAGTAGAAGATGCCCAACGTCCATATATCCTTCATGGCACTCAAAATTTTTGATCTGGGGCGTGATATCACACCCC
Organism: Bombylius major; assembly: GCA_932526495.1. Lineage (NCBI taxonomy): Eukaryota > Metazoa > Arthropoda > Insecta > Diptera > Bombyliidae > Bombylius > Bombylius major. Next base: position 24,145,759 of record OW052044.1, on the reverse strand, counting down.
ACAACATGTTGCTTATACATTTGTTTCTAATAGTCATGTTTATAATGATATTCAGTAGCAATTATCTGTAAGCTGTAGGTGGTCACTTTGAAGGCCCAAAATCGCAAAACTGACTCACTTTGAATCCTTGTATTTTTGAAATAAAGAACTTTTTCAAAAATCTGTTTCGCTTAAGCACCACAATTCCCTTCCATCTATCTATATTCGAAATTTCACGAAAATCGGTTGAGAAATGTAGGCTGTAGGCGGTCACTTTGCAGGCCATTTCACTAAATTTGGCTCTTAATCCATTTTTGGACGGTACCCAGCTGCATCATTTTTGTTTAGAAGCTCCCTTACAGCCATTATCGTATTAACTGTACTTGTATGTAAACAGTTTCGTTTTCTGTCTTTAATTAACGCAAGTTGAGAAAATACCCTCTCAGCCGCTGCGCTACTATGAGGAAGGCACATTTTAGTACTCACTAATTCGCGTAGTTTTGAAAACATTCTGTCATTCATGACATTTTTTTATTCAAATATAGAAGACCAAAATGCCTCTAAATCTAATTGTTTTGAAACTATTGTTTGATTTCTCAAAATTCGCAATTCGGCCGGCATCTATCTCTTCAATTTCATCTTTCTGAACTAAATGTAACATTTTTAAATAAAAATACATAATTTAAATTTTAGGTTTATTTTGCAACCCATTTGGGTATTTTTAAATTGCGAATCAGAAAGTTTATTTTGCTCTTGGTTGGAATTATTATTTAAATACTTTATCCGTGGTATAAGGAAAAGGCAAAAATTTTCCTTAAGGGGGCTCGTTACTGGGTATTCTCCCTATGTCATATTTTTACACTAAAATACATATGTATATATCTATTGCAAAAAAAACGACTTTTGATAAAAAGAATTTTAAAAATTCTCATATGTATGTATAGGTACATATTTTAAAACTGATCTTTACAAAGGTATACTGGAAAAATTGGCTAAATGCATAATTGGGTTCACAATGAAAGAAAAATAACTTGCTTTTGAACTCAAGGACTGGAAAATCAGTTTAAAAGTCCGAAATATAATAGTGCAAAACTGACGAATTACATATCTTTCCACAAAAAATATGAAATAACTTTTTTTCAAAATTATATGCGAATTTTCAATGGAAATAGAAAATTATAAAATGCATTTATACCTGCAAGTTTAAAAAGAAAGACAAAATTTGGTTAAAACTGGATTTCAATATAACAACAACAAAAATAAGAAAAACGAAAAAAATTTCAAATTTCTTCAAGTCAATAATAATAATATGGTTTTAAAAATTTTTACTTATAATTTGAAAACAACGCAAAGTATGGCTCGAATGTGTGTATGTTAGAATTATGTATGTATATAGCTATAGCTATATATATAGCGAGAATACCAACAATTCATATTTAATGTTACTTGTTGTTTTTAATTTTAATATAGGTATAGTAAAAAAATTCAAACTAAGCAACATTTGTGTAAAGAATTTATTCCTACTTTACCGCACTCTACTTGTGCGTCTGTTCTAAACTTTCTCGATTCTACTGCCTTTTGTCAGAGTACAGAGAAGGAGAGTATAGTCACAACTGCATAACGGTACACAAAAAAACGACATCCAATCATAATGAAGAACGCAATTAAAAATATTAAAAAAAAAAATAAAAAAAAAATTTAAAAAAAATTGCATGCGTCAGAAAAGAACACTCATATGACTAACCAAATATTTATATGAAGAAAAAATATACCTATCCCTATTCCAACTATATAATACGTATTAGACGGCCCTTTCAGCTGTAAGTGTGTTAGTAATCTTCTTATTCCTATTACTTTCATAGCAACATGTCCCCACTTTGTTTTTGTAAAAAGTACTAAAAGTGGTACCGCAAAGGTAAGTATGTGTTAGTAAATATATTTCTTTTGTTATTTTAACAGGGAAAGAATACATATATTGGATCATTGTTTTGTTTTTTTTTTTTTAGTTTAAAAATAAAACAATATTTATAATAAAATTCTTGTAAATATTTTTGCATTCAAAATAAAAAATGAATGAAAAACAAATTTTCTATGTCTAAATATATATGTATATAATTAGAAAAAAGAGTCGTGAAGATCAATAAAGGTTTATCCTTTTTTTATTACGGTCTTTGGGAATTTTCTAGAAAAAAATTTTTACACTTTTTCCAATTGAAAATATGATCGGTCATGAATCAGGTATATTGCCTGTATAATAATGATTCACATACTTAAATGGAAATTAGGTAGGTACTATAAATTATGTAAATATATCTATATTGTAATAGACAATAATGAAATAAATGAAGATATTTATGAAATTTAAAATTACTTAAAAAACATATGGACTTTTTTAAGAATTAGGTAGTTGGGTTTTCTTATTGAAATTCGAATTGTAGTTAATATTCTTATATGTATAGAAATTCTTAAATTTAAAATTATAATTAGTTAACGGATACAACAAAATTTTTAAATAGTCATTAATGAAAAAATTATATATTCAATAAAGATCCTTCGATCCGCTTTACCTATGTATGTATTTAATTCTTAAATATTTATGTGATAAGTTGGTAAATTTAGTGCAGTGATATTATTTTAAATTGTTGTTGTTTCATATTAATTTTAATAAAAACAAAATATTATCTGTGACACATATGTAAGTAATAATGATATATTGTACAAGTTTTTTAAAATGTATCTTTTTGTGATTTATGTAACATTTTTTAATGTGATAATAATTTTCTAAGTAGAAATTAAACTTTAAATTTTATATTGACTAATTTTTCTGAAATAAATACATTTAAAAACTGAAATCAGACTTTTTAAACAATAAAAAATGTACACTATGTTTTCCCCTATGATATGTAAGTTTCGTAAATTGGTTACAATACAACGATAGGGAATTCATTGTCTCTCTTGCTCATTCAAGATTTATTATGTGGACTATTTTTAGCCCAACTGTGAGTGTATTTTACATATACTATTATATTTTTCTAATTTTTCTAGCAACATTTTGTATGAAGTGACCCTACACTCTTCTCTATACACTGCTTTTGTTCATGATTAAAATGTTGACACGATGAGTAAAATTGTTGATAATTGCTACTGAATATCATTATAAACATGACTATTAGAAACAAATGTACAAGCAACATGTTGTGGGGTGTGATATCACGCCCCAGATCAAAAATTTTGAGTGCCATGAGGATATATGGACGTTGGGCATTTTCTACTTATACAACTTTGATTGTATATAAATATACGAAAAAATTTTATGTAAAATTCAAAAATTTTGAGTTATTTTATTTTTTTAAATTTTTACATAGAATAATATTTGACTTTCTAACTTTGAACTATTATATGTCAGGCTGTATTGCATCGATTTGAGTCAAATAAAATTCACTAAGTCAGAAAATAGTTCAAGAATTAAAATGTTCACTTTTTTCAAGGATCAAGGTATGAACCAAGGAGGGCCCCATTGAGGTGAAAAAAAAGTTGTTTGTCGAAGGGAGTTGTGTAGAGGTGTTGTAGGTGTTTTTATTTCGAATGTTTGCTACCGGAAATTATAGATCCCCAAAATACAATCTGTTTCTTAATTTATCTTTTCATCTAATTGAATTTCCGTTTATATTGCATGAGTATAATTTTTTATATGATATGATATATTCATACAGTTTGTTCAAAAAAATTGTGTTGTCAGTTTTACAAAGTGCATAGTGTTTATTTAAAAATTATTTAGCAAATCAGTTAAAAATTAGGCAACAGCAAAGATTTCATAAAAGAATGAAATCTATTCAACGTAGGTAAAATTGTACGTACTGTGTGGAAAATAATGATTGGCCAGTACCAGACCTGTCTTCTTTCAGCTTCAATAACCTGTTTTTTCTGAAGACAGAAAGCGAGTTGTAGTACATTTTATCCAAAAGTGTGAAGCTGAAAGAAATCAGGTCTGGTACGGGCCATTGAGAAGAAACAATAACAACTTCAGCATAGCATAGCATAACAGCTGTATGCTAGCTAGCCTGTAGAACAAAAGAAAAGATGTACACATTTTACCATGCAATATGATCGCTACCCAGTTAACTTAGAACATATTTTTGATATATTAAGTTTGTATTCTTAGAGCACGAGAACATATCGACTGTGTAGTAGTGACACCACGTATCTAACACTTTTATTGAAATTGAGATACTAGTATCAAAAATAGTATATAGGAAAAGATAAACATTTTCATATGTCGAAATGGAAGCAATTTTATTTTTGCCATTACCTGATATCAGGTGGCAACATGTTGAAAATTTTCATTAAACATTCTGCATACACTTCGCATCACTTGGATACATAATCAAAAATCTTTATCAACAATTTTCAAATTTTTGCAACACTTGATCATCGTCTATTAAATGGTAGCAGTGTAGGAATTTAGAAGAGACGGACAAAATTTTGAGGGGATAAGACAGCACAAAAAAAGGAAATGTTGCTGTTGTGTGAAGCAGTATATTATATATTATATATTATATAATGACGAATATTGAAATATATGTACAAAAACAAAAACGTTTCTTCAAAAGTTGACTTTTTTTTTATGTGGGAGGCTTTGTATTATATGTAAAGCAATTTTTATTTTCATTTCTTGTTGAGTGTTCGAATCGAGTGTGCAAAAATAGTAGTCGTTTGATTGAGATATTGATATTGTATCATATTTGAAAAATTTAAAAAATTTTTTTCTTGGTCTTCCTTGTACTTTTTTTTTTCAATTGACATTTTTTTGTTAAATGGACTATCGAGTCAATGAAACTCCGTGCAGTCTAAAACACTGCAAAAAAAACCGGAAAAGTGATCCGGGAATTACAATTTTCAGATTTCCCTCTCATGATTCAATCATTGGAAAATTATGGCGAGAGCGTTGTAATTTTGACGAAAATCTTGAAAATATTTTCCTGTGTGAAAATCATTTTAGTTTGGAATTCTTTGGGCCTAGCGGCAAAAAACTTATAAAAGAAGCAATTCCTTCGAAAAACTTATCAGCTTCTCCTAATTTAGAAACTGAAAATATTGATGAAATAATTAACACAATGCCGTCACCTAAAAAAAGGCGTAATTCAGATGATTTGGTAGACGAATTGTGTTGTAATTGCACAATAAATTTGAAAAATATGTTTTATTATAAATCGAAGTATGAAAATGCCGAAAAAAGATTATCTGAAATAAAAAAGAAATTGAAAAGTGTGAGAATACTTAAAAGAAAAGTATTTCAAAATTTTTCAAAATCTAAAAAAAAGAATTTAATGAAACCAAAGAAAACTGACATAAATAATTTAATAGAAAAATCAAATGCATCTGAGCCTTCTAAAGTTTTTTGCAAAATGCTATTGAGAAGAAAAAATAGGTGGAACAATGATGAGAAGACGATATCTCAAAATATTTTTTACAGATCACAAAACTGTTATAAATTTTTGAGAGAAGCTTTAAATTTTCATTTGCCACATGTAAATTCTTTATATAATTGGTCTCCAGTAAGATATCTAAAGTCTGGTTTTGACAATGACGCTTTGATATTATTGAGAAAGAAATGTCAAGAAATGACAGAAAGATCAAAATTTGCCATACTAATTTTTGACGAGATAACAATTAGAAAAGAACTCACTTACAATATAAAACTTGACCAAATTGAGGGTTTGGAAGATAATGGGTTTAGCCGCAAGCCTTGTTTAGGTAAGCAAGTTTTAGTTTTTATGGTGAGAGGACTTTTCGACCATTGGAAATGTATTTTCAATTATTTTGTAACACCAACTGGCATGGATGGAGTGTCCTTAAAAGAAATTTTAATTAAAAATTTAGAATTACTTTTCGAAATGGGATTTAATATAAAAGCAACTGTATGCGATCAAGGGCCCGGTAATAGAAAATGCTACAGAATATTGGGAGTTACACAAAATGAGCCATTTTTCGATTTAAATCAGAAGAAAATTATTGCTCTTTATGATTTTCCACATTTAGTGAAATCTTTAAGAAATGTATGGAAGACACATAATTTTCAAACCCCAGACGGAGTTGTAGCGTTTGATGTTATTAAAGAAGTGTACGACTTAGAGAAAAAAGCAGTCACAAAAATGTGCCCAAAACTGACTGAAAAACACATAAACCCAAACACCTTTGAAAAAATGAGAGTATGTTATGCAGTACAGATATTCAGTAGGACAGTCGCTGCAGCAATTGAGACTATTTCGGAATGTAACAAGTTTACGAGAAATTCAAAAATTGTTGCACATTCTACCGGTGAATTTATTAGAAAAGTTGATCGTATCTTTGATTGTATGAATAGCGGAGTGTTAAAAGATAAAAATTATTATAAAAGCGCATTAAAATATGAAAACCAAGTATATGAATACATAAAAGAGTTCTTGCAATATGTGAAAAATATTAAACCAGTTTCGAGTAGTTCAAGAGTTTGTTGTATAGGAGGTATTAATCAAACGTTGAATGCAGTCATCTTACTTATGGATTCCATACATTTTGATGAAATCAATGCTGATTTCATTCTTACGAAAAGATTGTTGCAAGATGCTCTAGAAAATTTGTTCGGAACATTACGATCAAAAGGCGGTAATAATAATAATCCCTCTGTATATGAAATTGGCAAATTGATGGCAAAGACGATTTCCTGGAATTTAATTCAGTTTAATTCATACGGAAGTTATGAATGCGATGCAGATGAGACGCTTATCTTAGAACAAGAAACTTGTACTGGAAATTCTTCAACCCGTTTTGAAAGCAATGAAAAGACCTTTGAAGAAATGGAAGACATTAACAGTTCCAAACTATTTGAAACAGAAGATGATGATTTTTTTGCAGAATACATTCTTGGTGATGATATCCAACAAATCGAGCTAAACTCTATAAGATACTTTGTAGGCTATGTAGGATATAAAATGATATTAAAGACTAGTTGCGAAAGATGTGAAGAAATTTTTCGAAAGGATGAAGTAATTACATGCCCTTCAGAATTTTTTATATTTTCACGTAATTATGCAAAAAACTCAGATTTTGGAAATTTATTTGCACCTTCAGATGACTTTTTTGAAGTGAGTAAAATTATTACGGCAATATTCAAGATATTTTTTGAACATCAAAAACACATTAAAAATATTAAAAAAGTCATACGTTAAGAATGTGTTAAAAAAATTGGAGAAAATGAAAAGTATAGCCGTTGGTTTGCTGAAGAAGATCCTTGTTATGAGCACAAAACAAAGTGCTTAGATTTTATTTTAACAGTTTTGTTAAGAAAACATTGCAAATGGGCTGTTCAAAAATATTCAAAAAATCAAAAAGAACACCCGCGAATAAGAATCCTATCACAATAAATTTGAATTCCTTCAATAAAATAAAAATTAAATAAAAATAAAAATTGCTTTACATATAATACAAAGCCTCCCACATAAAAAAAAAAGTCAACTTTTGAAGAAACGTTTTTGTTTTTGTACATATATTTCAATATTCGTCATTATATAATATATAATATATAATATACTGCTTCACACAACAGCAACATTTCCTTTTTTTGTGCTGTCTTATCCCCTCAAAATTTTGTCCGTCTCTTCTAAATTCCTACACTGCTACCATTTAATAGACGATGATCAAGTGTTGCAAAAATTTGAAAATTGTTGATAAAGATTTTTGATTATGTATCCAAGTGATGCGAAGTGTATGCAGAATGTTTAATGAAAATTTTCAACATGTTGCCACCTGATATCAGGTAATGGCAAAAATAAAATTGCTTCCATTTCGACATATGAAAATGTTTATCTTTTCCTATATACTATTTTTGCTAGTATTAAATTATTTATATGATATCAATACACACAATCTCATTTATAAAAATTAGAAATTGTTAATAATTTAATAAATTAACAATGGTCAATTTTTATGTCACAATATTATTTGTTCTATGAATTGAAATGTTTTTTGTCTGTACTGAAAAGTTTGAATTTTGCAGATACGTGGTGTCACTACTACACAGTCGATATTCTGTTGACATTAAGATTAAATGGTGAACTGGGTTTGAAACTTTTTCAAATCATGTACACCAACACTTAGAAGAAATTTATTTGCTTGGGTTGATGAAGACACAAATACATTTCAGACGATGTTGATTTCGAAAAAAGTTTTCACTAAATTTTGCTCTTAACACAATTATCTTGTTTATGCTAAGCGTTACTTCGCATTAACTCACTCCGTCTTGACTTAATACGGATGCATAAACAAAATTTCAAAACGCATTAAAGCTCTACGTCGTTTTGAGTTAATACACTATTAAATCCGCATTTAAAATTTCATTTCGTTTTTAAAATGTGCATAAACACTTACTTCGTTTTAAGTGAATTGTCATATTTGACATTTCAAAATAGTGTTGGTAACACACTGAAAATCAATATAAACTTTAGTGTTAGTAACGTCACTTTAAAATTTCAAATGACATTTGATGGGCGGTTATTTTTATTATCAAGTGTTTCTTTACAAATAAACAAGTATAAGTGTTCAAAGTGCATGCGGCTTTAAATTAAGTACAATAAATTTATTTATAAAGTATTATATTAATTAATTTTTTTGCTCTCACCACCTGGTACAAATATTTATGTACTGGGCTTTTGTGTACACCAAAAACATCACCTACAACACGATATTCAGCACAACTTGCTAATTTATACAATGTAATAGCCACTTTTTTTTCTATAGAAACAGGTGTGGTAATGAAGTTTGGTGAAGGTTCCAAATGAGATTTTAATTTTTCACAGATCATGAAAAATGTATTTTTTTTCATTCGAAACATTTCAAAAAACTCTACATCTGTACCAAATCCCAAAACAAAATTTTTCCAAAAATCTTCAGTTCTAGATTTCTTGCAAATTGATGTGAATCGTGGTACAGTAACATTAAAAAACTTTGTAGGTACATCTAACTGAGTAATAAAATTATACCGTAAAAGTTTTCTCTTTTTTATATAATTTTGATAAAGGCTTCGTCTTCCCGTGTAAAAATATTGCAAAAGCTTAATATTCTTCTTATTCTTATTTTTTTCAACAAAATTAACAATGGAACATTAAGGATAACTTGATATTGCTCCATCGCATCGCACGAATAATAAAAAATTTAACTGGATTTAAAAAATAACACAGTTAGTTCACTTGAATGACAGTGAATAAAAAAAATATATGTGGTAACACTGTATGAACAACAACACCAGAACAACAAATGTCATTACTTAAAACGTCTTGAGTGGGAACGAAATGTTATACTATGCATAAACACCAATCAAAGTGTATTATCTCAAAACGATGTTTAAAACGTTTTAGCGTTAAAACGTTTTAACTGTTGTGCATAAACAAGATAAATGTTAACTAATATTTCCTGTAACACATTTTTATTTCGTATTTTAAAATTAGTACTACCAGGACATCGTATATTATACATATATCAAAGTCACAGGCATTAGTATTGAAAATATACCATATCGTAAATACCTATTTTTAAAAATTGAGAAACGAAGTACAAAACTGTGACTTTTTGAATAATTTATCAACTTTGTTATAACATTTTAAAGAAATTAAAAATTTGAAAAAAATAGTAGTATAAAATTGAAAGGAGTAGTAACTTTACTACTACCACAAATAATATAATAATACAGATGGGTATTGTAAATGAACTGAAATGTTATTCAGTGGTAATAAAGAAGAAGAACAAACAATTTTTATGTTTGCGTCTTAACTATAGTTTTTTTAAAAACTTAAAACAACAACAACATTACCGAACTTTGAGTTTTTTTTATTTATGTTTCCACTTTTCATTTCATCATGATTTTTTGATTTTTTCCATTTCTAACTTGTAGCTGACATTTACCTTGTTTATGCACAAAGATTAAAACGTATTAACTCTAAAACGTTTTATGCATCGTTTTGAGATAATACATTTTAATTAGTGTTTATGCGTAATACAACATTTCGTTCTCACTCAAAACGTTAACCATCTGCGTGTGTAGTGTAATAACAATTACTTAAAACGAATAAAATGTATATGCACACTTTAAATGCGCATTGAAATTTGGTTTATGCATCCGTATTTAGTATTTATAAACTTAGGTTTAGAAAGTGGGGCCAAAGATAATTAATAAGAAGTAGATATTCCAGATCAGAAAAGCTGTTGAAAAATAAATTTTTAGTTCTAAATCTGTTCATAGAGCGGACAGACAAGAAGGAATCGCTTAGAACATTAGATTTAAAAATACGTTATGACCGTTTTTGCAATAAAAAAAAAAATTTAACATACACAAAAATCCTCAAAACTGTAATTAGACAATTTTATATGGAAAATGAGGACGGAGTAAATGTGCATGACATCATCATACAATTTTTTTGTTGGTTTGTACCATATGAAAATTTATAATTAATATAAACAAAAACAACACACATAAAAAAATAATTGTTGTTTTTATTTTTCATTTTTCAAGTACCCAACCAAATTTACAATTTTTTTATAATACCGTATTTGAATTTTGTTGTTGCTTCGTACCTAAATACAAAATTTATTGTAAACTTGAATTGAAGTCACTGTTTTTTTCTCATTTTTGTATTTTTCCCATTTAGCATATACAAGTATGTATTTTTGTATATGCAGATTGTAGTTTATACAGTAGCGGAAAAACGCATTTCGCAAACGCAAACGTTTTTCTTTTCTTATAGAAAATACCTTAAAAAACACATACTTAGTTAAAAAACAAACCATCATCCATCCCCACCAAAATTTAAAGATAGTATCGCGAAAAGTTTTAAGAAATTATTAGTTAGGCGACTTTCATGATCGCTACTGTATATTATAATGCACGTACATTATAATGTTAACACTTTGCAAGCATTAGCGATTTTCTAATTTTCTAATAATGACTGTGATCATCTCCCGGCTGCAAGGTTTTAATAAAATTTTATAGGTACACCTAATTGATCAAAATTTGTAGAGTCCAACATATCTAACTACCTCACATTGTGTAACATTTTCAAATATAAATATGGGTAAATAAGTAATAAGGGCTTTTGTTTAAGTTAAAAAACTAAAAAAAATAATAAGGGAAATTTTCGAGATATTTGACCTTGAACATAAAAATGACGATTTTTTTTCAAAAGTTTTTGACTTTGAGCTACAATAACTTCTCAAGTATTAAACTAAAACTTTATAAAAGACATTTTCTGAAAGGTCTGAAGGTTCCCTATAGAAATAATTTTCATTTAGCTCCCTATATTGCACGAGCGCTGAAATATGTTGCAAAAAGTGGAACTGGTTACTCGTCGAAAAAAAATTTGTTTGACCTTGAATATCTCGGTAACCATTGAGAATAGAAACCCCACCACCCGCCTCCCATACGATTTTTTTTCATTTCTCACCAAGATCTACCATCCATTTCAGTTTGGCACACGAACTGTGAAACACCCTGTATGTAGTTACATAGAATAAAAACAAAAAAAAGCGGGATCTGGATTCTGTATTTCAATAAAATTTCTCATAGCTTCAAAAACTATAAAAAAATAAAAATAATTGGATAAATTTTTCATATTATCATGCATTCAATAATCAGAAAACAAATTCTAATTCATATTCCTATACAATACAATATATTTACATTCATAATGTATGTACATACATATTGATATTCTATGGATGAAAAAATAAAAAATATTATACAACCGATGAAACAAATTTTAAAAAAATAAGAAAAAAAAACAAATATTAAATGAAATGTGCACAGACGGTAAACACGCATTTGTGTACATGCAAAAATATGTACATATACTTATATATATATATATATATATATATTATATAAATATAGGTATACACAAAGTTATACTGGAAACTGGTTTGATTTGGTTATACACAAAAAAAAAAATAACAAGAGCATGAGCGAATGGATAATAAAAAAAATCACTCGATCATTTTTTTTAAGTTTGAATTTCAAAACGTTAGTTCTATTTTTGCTCGCCAGATAGGACAGACAAGAAGGTTTCGTTTAGGAGCCTTTAATGAAATAGAGTGCAAATACAAATGTACTACGCGAAATATCTATTGTGTAAATTTATAATCATTGGTGGGGCATCCAATTATCAAAAAAGTGAATACAGTAGAATCTCGATAATTTTACTACCTGATAATTTCCTATATTTACAGCGAAAGAAATTTTGCTTACTCTATAATTTCAACAGCCATAATTTATACATGAATTTACACATAAAATACATATTTGAACATATTAAATCGCAAAAAATCCAAGTTTGATTTGATTTGTGAAAGGCTTTATTTTTGATTTTTTTTTGTGTTAATTAAAAATTGAGAAGTATGAAATAAATAAACTAATCTTTTTTTAATTTCATGTGTGCGTTTTACTTCCATACATACATATGTACATATTTAGTTTTAATTTTGTGTTCAATAATTTCTACTATCCCGTAATTTCAACGAGGGTAGTTTTAATTAGGTAAAATTATCGAGATTCTACTGTACATAAATCTAAAATACCTAATTCTTTAAACCATACAATTAAAGAGTTTATACGGCACAAAAATAATCCGTATTTTGGATTAAATTGGGAGTAGCGTAGAAACGGTAAAATTGGGATTAAAAAAGTACATGCAAATGTTGATATTTTTATACACTTATAGTATACATATTATTCTTCTTCCACATAAAAAATAGAAGAAGAACGTGACAGCTTCACTTTCACACTAAAAATTAGAATCCGCCATATTGCATTTTACCTCACACATACATATAAAAAAATTGGGATTAAACCGAAATAAATTGGGTTCAAGCCAAAATCCGAATTATCGAATTTATACGACAAAAAATTGGGAGTAAACCAAAATCCGTATTAAATTCGGAGCAGGCATAAACACGTAAAATGTCTGTTGAACTGAACAGTTACTTGTGCGTCAGCAAAAGTAAAATACAATATTGTATGTATACAATATACCTTCATACAATAACAATGGCTTTTATTTGCTTGTCACATATTTTTCTTGTTGTCGGTTAACAATTATTGTACCTAAAGGAAAAGGAAACAAAAAACTGAAAACTTTGTCAGTTTATTTTATTATATAACATCATGATAGGTTTATGTCTTTGCTAATCATATCACATTTGTCAGTTAATCGTTGTCAGTTAACCAAAATTCATATGCAACATTTTGTACAACAGTTTTTATATATCTGTATTATTATATTGTTTGTGCTACTACTAAGTATGACAACTCAAAAAGTAGTAAAAAACTACTATAGATATAGTAGTACGAATACAGCACCTTTGCGTTGACCATTTGGTCAGCTCTCATAAGAAAAGCTTATTTGTAGAAAGACAGCTAGTAGTAAGGTGGAGTTGCAAAGGAAGCGTTTGGTGCGTTGCGTTTGGAGCGTTTGGTGCGTTAAATGACAACCACTTGCGCGTTTGGAGCGTTGACGGCGTTGCTGACCCAATGGAAGCGTTTGTCGCGTTGAAATATTCAATTAAGACATTAAGTTGGTATTACACTATCCAATTTTTTTTTATAAAGAAACTTCTAATTTTTTTATTTTAATATTATATAAATAAATTTATTTAAGCTAGAGAGAAATTATGATATTGTTACAAATCTGAAAAATAAAAAAGAACTTTATTAATGAATTTGAATAAAATTATTTTTAAAATAAAGTTACCTTAGAAAGCCGGATTAACACACCATCCAATCGTCTCCTAGTTTCCTGAAAAGATAAGAAAATTGATTAAAAAATTGAATCAACAAAATTTACTTTAGTAATATAAACTTAAAATGTAAATAAATGTTGATGTTGGCTGTAAATAAAAGAAACTTCCAATTGAACACTACATTTCAATGAAATAGTGCCCAAACCAGAAGTCCCTATTAAAATACAGCCGAATCCTGAAAAATAAATGAAATAAAGAATAAAATAAATAAAATAAGAAAGGAAAAAGGACAGCACAAGAAACAAACACTTAAAATAAAAACAACAAAGAACACATCCAAATTCTTTTTCACAACAACAACACAACACAACACAAACACACACAATTCACACAAAAATTTCGAATATCTCAAATCTTCTTTGAAACTCCAATATGAGATAGAAAATAACTTCTCTCATATTGGAAAGTAACAATGACCTTCCAAAAAGAAGATTCGAGAAATTTCACTAAACACTATAAAAACAAGCACCCACAAAAAAAAGAAAAAAGTTTTAGTTCAGTTCAGTTGGTGATTTGCTCTCGAGGTGTTTTCTTTAATTTTCTCCAGTTTATTTTATACATTTTTTTTAGTTAATTTTTTCTCAATTGTTCAAAGTAGTTTTTTAAGTCAATTTTTTTTACCACAGTTTTTTTTATTTAATTCTCACAATCATTTTTTTTCTTAATTTTTTTTTAATTTCAACCACAAGGTACGTACATTTTTTATCACTTCAAATTCTTTTTCTTTTCTATTTCTTTTAAATAAATTTTATTACAAATTTCCACCCACTTTCACTTGCACATTCTTTTTTTTCTTTCTTCTACTGGATTCTAATTTTTTTTCCTTTTTAACACTTTTAACTTTATTTAATCTAATTTAATTAAGTTAATTACTTTCACATTTACTTACCTTCTTTTTTTACCACTTTAATTTCACACACATTTTATTTTCAACACATTTTTTAACATAACCTCTTTTTTTTTCTTCCACTCACATTTTTTGTTTTTTTGTTTTTTTAATCACAATAACAACTCTATACTAGTATATCACTGCACTTTCTTTTTCTCACTTTCCACTTGTTTTTTATTATTTTTTCTACACATATCCTTTTTTTATTTCTAATTCACCCGCGACGCGATTTCATTAAATAATTTATATTTCGCGAACCCTTAAACTTTTAAATTAATCAAATCAAGAAACAAACGAAATCTTCATTTCGTTTGTTTACATTTGATTCACCTAAGTACAATTTAGTTAGACAGCTGTCAAAACAACAAGTGTTGCCACAGTGTCTGAATTAAAAAATTGACTTTGATTAAAAACTATCGGGGTTGCCGACTAGTAAATTTTTCTTAACCCAAACTCAGTTTGATTCAGTGAGTCAAACTCAGTTTCGATCTGATTTTCCTCACTACCGTGTAAACCAGGGGTGAGTTTTTTTAAAGTGATGGTGATGATCACCTGTCACCACTTCCATATAAAATTCTGAAAGCTTTCAAAAGCTTTTGAGATTTTATATGGAAGTGGTGACAGGTGATCATCACCATCACTTTACAAAAACTCACCCCAGATTCAGTTGTAAGCTTAACTCACTTCACTCAGTTAATAGTTGGTTTACTTCACTTCACTTGCGGACATCTTTCTTTATTACCATAGCCATTTTTTTCTTTTAGACAAATTTTTTTTAGATAATTTTTTTAGATTATTGCCATTTAAATTTTACTTTCTTTTGTATCACATTGTAATTAGATTTTTTTTACTTTTTAGTAATAGACCCTAAATTTGTAAATTCTGTTTTACCTATAATAAATATTAGAATTTTTTTTTAAATTGTAAAACTGCCTTTTATTTCGTTATTTCCCATTTTTTCAGACTTTGGCCCATATTTTTTCTACTTTTCTTTCTCTTCTAAAAAATCCCTCTCGGACGCCTTATTTTTCTTTTAACATTTTTTTTTTTTGAATCCATTTTTTTTTACTTATCGCTCACAAAGGCCAATTTTGTAACATTGGTATCAAGTGTGTGGGGTCCGATCGGTCTTTGAAATAAGACCTCTCCACAAAAAATTTTTGGCATTTCTTTTCTTGTTATTATTAAATCGAAAATGTCTAGCGAAGAAAGTAGCAGCGTACTTGTTGTTGTTGTTGTTGTTGTTGTGTGGGTGGGGGGATGCGGATAAGGCATCCACGAGCACTCAGACAGGAGAGTCCATTGTACTCAGCGCCCCGTCTCTAGTAAAATCTCCTCGTTTTCTTAACAAACGAGAGGACTTTGTCTAGGGGTTGAGAACAGATGTCTTCCATTCTCATTACATCAGAGTTCCATGTATGAAGCCTTATCCTAGAGAAGGCCGGGCAACAGCAGAGATAGTGCTCTGTTGTTTCGGCCTCCTCCTGGCAGGCCCCACACGTTGGGTCCCTGACCACTTTCATGACCGCCAGATGGTGGTTACACGTGTTGTGCCCTGTAATGAGCCCAACGAGAGCCCGACAGTCTTTTCTACTAAGGTTTAGAAGAAATCTAGCCGTTCTTTCCTCAGGCTTTTTCACAAAGCATTTCGTACCACTGCAACCAAGTAGGGCAGACCATCTTTCCGCATGGATTTTCTCCATGTGTTTGGTGATCCATCCACTGATCAAGGCGCAGTTGATACCTATTGTTGGTTCCGGTCCCCATACAGAGTTAAACGTGCCCTCCTTCGCGAGGGCGTCGGAGAGTTCATTGCCCTCTACACCATGGTGACTTGGAACCCACAGAAGCTTAAGTTCATTGTGTTTGCTAATGGATTTAAGTTTCTTTTTGCATTCATGGACAATTTTGGATGTCGTGATTGGACTCTCCAGAGCCTGCAGCGCAGCTCTGCTATCACTGCAGATGCAGAGAGCCCTTCCACTCCATCTGTTATCAATTATCCAACATGCCGCTTTTAGTATGGCGTAAATCTCCGCTTGGAAGACAGAAGTCATACCACTTAGCGTATATGAGTATTTGATATCACTGTTCAAATACCAACCCGAACCAACACCGTTTCCGGATTTGGATCCATCCGTATAGATAATATCTGTTGCCCCACTTAGAACAGCAGTAGTATTTGACCACTCTTCCCTTGTGGGATACATTACATGATATTTTCTACCAAACATGACACTTGGAGTCATGTCATCCCAAGGCATGTTGAAAAGGTTGCACTTTTCAACAAGTCTGTCCGACATGACTGCATGTCCCACGCTTGTCTCTTCCCTCCAGCATCCGCTACGTTTCAGCCGGTAGACTGACTTCATCGCTACCTCCTGAATTTTGAGATCCAGTGGCAGCAGATTTAGCAACGCGTCGAGGGCTGCACCAGGAGCTGAGCTTAAGGCACCAGTGATCCCAATGCAGATTTCTCTCTGTAGCCCATTAAGTATTCGAACACAGGTGTTAACCTTAGTCCGTCTCCAAAAGACCACCGACGCATATGTTATAATGAGTCTAATAACTGCCACATACAACCAGTGAGTCATATACGGCCTTAGCCCCCATGTCTTACCAAAGACCCTCCGACATTGCCAAAAGGCACACCGTGCTCGAGAGACCTTGTTGTTGACATGACTTTTCCACGAAAGCTTGGTATCTAGTGTTACTCCCAGATACTTTACCTCCGTGGAAAGTTCGATTACCACACCCTTAAGGCTGGGTAGTTTCAGACCGTCCGTTTTTCGTTTCCTCGTAAACAACACAATAGTTGTTTTCCTAGGATTAACAGAAAGTCCGTGTTTTTCACACCAGCTTTGAATCTTGTCAAGTGCTATCTGTAATTTATTACAGATGAGCGCCAACGATTCACCAGCGATCAGTGAGCATACATCATCAGCATAAGCTTGAGTATGTACACCTGTTAAAGATTGCATCTCATCCAGTAGTGAGTCAATAAGCATGCTCCAAAGCAGTGGCGAAAGAACACCCCCCTGAGGACATCCTTTCACCGCCCTAACTAAGTCGCATTCCCCATCGATCATACCGTCAGTGAACAACAGTCTGTTGGATAGCATGTAGTGGATCCATCGAACAAGCGTTGGCTCCACTCCATGTCCACCAGCAGCATCGCACAGAGACTTGTAGTTTGCATTGTCGAAAGCCCCCTCAATATCCACGAACACACCTAATGCGTACTGTCCTTTATCGTGCGCCTCTTCGATCCTGGAGACTAGATCGTGCAGCGCAGACTCACAGGACCTTCCGCTCTGATAAGCGTGTTGTTTGCTGTTGAGAGGAAATCTGAACAGTGCAAAGCCCCTAATGTGCTTCTCCACAAGTCGCTCCAGACTTTTCAGTAGAAATGACATTAAACTGATAGGTCTGAAGTTTTTTGCCAAGGTATAGTCATCTTTCCCAGGTTTGGGAATGAAGATTACCTTGACTTTCCGCCATTCAGAAGGAACGTAACCCATCGCTAGGCAAGCTCTGAATATTACATTCAAAGTTGGGGCTAGGATGTCACTTCCTTCTTTCAGCATTGCTGGATAAATGCCGTCCATCCCCGGTGTCTTGTAACTTTTGAAAGATGACAAAGCGAACTTTATTCTTTCTGTAGTTACCACCTTCGACGCGACAAACCAGTCAAGTCTAGAAGGTTTCGAAGCATGAGCTGTGAAACCACCCGTTAAGCCTTCAACCTGGCAGCCCGAAAAATGAGCGTCCAAGAGAAGCTGGAGCGCTTCCTGCTTGGAGCAAGTAAACGATCCGTCAGTTTTTTGTAAACAATCCAGCTTGGCTACACTGTCGCACTGAAGCACTCTGTATAGCCTGGCTGTTTCGTTCAAGCTTGTCAGCTCTTCACAGTAGGCTCTGAAAGATGAGAGTTTTGCAATCCTCACCCTCTTCTTGTATTCCCTCTGCAAAGATCTGTATGCATCCCAGTCCACTTCCGCTTTAGATTTAAGAGCTCTATTTAGAAACTTCCTGGACGATTTTCTGAGTTTCTGTAGTTCAGGGTTCCACCAAGGAACACTTTTACCACTTCTACTCTTTCTGTTAGGACAGGCGCTCTCGAATGCATGTGTCAAAGAAGTATTCAACTTGTGAACAGCTACTTCAACCATAGCCGCCGATCGCACTTTAGGTACTGTAGTTACTTCATTATAAAGTAGCTGACGGTACTTTGTCCAATCAGTTTTTCTTGGATTACGACCCGCAGGGATGCTATTAGTAGCCACCGCGACTCGAAATTCAATGTATCTATGGTCAGAGAGAGTTTCCTCGTCTAAGACCTTCCAATTTGTGATTAGATCTTTAGCTATCTCGTTAGAGAAGGTAAGATCAATCACCTCCTGCCTTCTGCTGGTCACACAGGTTGGTTTAATGCCAACATTGTTGATCATCAGATTTGAGGATAATAGATATTCCAACAACTTTTCCCCCCTGGAATTGCATTTACTGCTTCCCCAAAGGGTGTTCTGAGCATTAGCGTCACAACCAATGATCAGCCCCATGTTGTTGGATTCTGCATACCTTACAATTTCTACCAGCTCGCCCGAGGGAAGTGGGCCAATAGAATCGTATGGCAAGTAGGCAGATACAACAATGATATTGTATTTTCTACCCGCCATTTGGTGTGCGAAAGTAACCGCTACAATGTCTTGACTGCAAAACTGTCTCAACATTGTTGCCTCGATTGTTTTTGAGACAATCATACAGGCACGCGGACGTTCAGATCTTTCAAAATGAAAGAGCCGACCCCAGGAGACCCCACCTAAACCGCAGATACGTTTTCTACATATCCATGGTTCTTGGATTAAGGTTAACTGAGGTAATGTCTGCAGTCTTGAAAGTCTGTCACATAGTAAAGCAGTGGCAGACTTACAATGTTGCAGGTTAATCTGGGTAACTAACAGTCCATTCAGGGATTGCTCCATAAACAGACACGTTAGGAACCTTTTCTCTCAGCTGCTTTTTTGCAAAGTCTAAACTTGACTCTACTAAGAAGCAGATGAGGTCTTAGCCCGTACACGTTCTCCAGGACACTCCTCGACTCAGGGTCAATGCCCAACACCAGGTTATAGCCTTCGACTTTGTCGTCAGCCTTACCGGTATTGAGTGCATAGACGCGCCAAGCCTTGGTGTTGAGTCCCGGATTCTGTGCACTGAGCCGGGTGAGAATCTCTTTGGGATTCCTTGGTTTCCCTGGAATCCAGACTGTCACCCGTATCAGTTTGGGGAGGTCGCTAGTTTTTTTTACCAAAAACTTTACGCCTCCACAAACTGGCAGTGAACCAACAGTGTCAGTCAACCAATTGAGAGATTGTTCGTTCGAGCATTTAACCCAAAGAGCGCCTTCCCGAACGGACATACCCTCAAATCTAGGAGAAACTTTCGTATCTCCAAGTCGCTTCCACAGTTGGTTTTCAACAAAATCGAGATGCTTCTGTTCCAATTTCATTGCTGGATTTTCAGCCACAACTACCACAGTTAAAGCCCTCGAGACAGCTTCAGCAAAGCTGCTCACTGAGGTCTTTTCCTGCTGCTCTGTGACTGCCAATCCAGCAGATGGACCAGGAACATCCCGAGATTGTTGCATCTCAGGGTTTTTAGGCCCTTCGATGTTTCTCGTCACAGAAGAGTCCGCGGATTCAGCCTTAGCTTTCCTCCTCTTCTTCTTCCCAGACGGCACAACTGCTTTGTCAATCTCCCGGGAGCCACTAGCCTCAAGAGAGAGATCTTCTGCAGACCTACCTCTTTTGATGCCCGTGGCTCCAGAAGTAGAAGGATCAGAGCCAGATGCTGCAACACATTCGGTGTTACTCACCTCCTGTGTTTTAGCCCTAGCCCTAGCCCTCCTTCGACGCCGCAATTGGTTTTTGGTAAGTTTGCCAGTTTCGGACGAGGCTTCCAAGGTTTTCTTGGCCTTTTTCACCATGTCTTCTACCAGCTCCCTTACTTTCAGATCAGAATTAGTCGTACTTTCCAAAGGATTTCCGACCCTTTCCTGATCTGTCAAAAGGAGGTTCTCCATTGACCGCGTCAATGATGCCTCCTGCACTGAACATGATGTTGCCACCTGCAGATCCGATGTGGCAGCCGCCGCCGAAGCGACGGGAGGATTTGGAGTTTTCTCCTTACCTCCTGCAGACATTAATCCTTTCGTTTTCATCATGTTTGCTTTGTTTACCTGTATGCTCAGGTCCCACGCAGCCTCTTGGAAGGGTTGAGAAGTTACGTGGAATTTTGTGCATTGGTCCCGTTATTGGCCTCCCTTCCAACCTGCCAATAACGCTCAACACTCCCGCCTCGTGAAGGCTGCACTTGGGAGCAGCAGCGTACTTACTTACCAACATAATCAAGCAGTTGCAAGAAATGAGACAGCAGCATCAAGATACACAAAAGCTGATCAACGAAACCTTGTTGCCGCGGATTGCTTTCCTAGAGAGCAGCAGATTGCCTAGCAACCCAGTTACTGCGAGCCCGGAAGCAAATAACTTCTCACACCTTGCAGATTTGCCTACACCACCCCCAATAGTTTGTGCTACCACGAGTGATGGCCTACAGCCCCCTAGTAGCTTCGCGCAACCATTGGACCTTAAAAGTGTTGACGGCTCAACTAATGTCATGCACACTCAGTCGCAACCCACCTTGGTTCCCTCAAATTTCGCTCATAATAGATCTACGTCCCCTACCTTAAGAAACCAGGACCCTCCTCAAAATGTCGAGACTGAGTGGGCCCAGACAACCAGATTCGAGCCTCCTTCACGGCCCGATCTGGTTACTAGCCCTCCTGCATCCTCCAATCTGGTTACATCTTCTTCTGCACCCCCTACCTTAGCGAACCAAGATCCTCCTCGAGATGTCAGAGCTGAATTGGCACGGCCAACTGAGCTTCATCTTCCACCACGGTCCATTCGGGCCACCGACTGTGTTGACAAGGTTCCTACAATCCCGAAGTCAACGGTCCAGGTCACCGACTGGGCGATACGTCACCACCAGTCCAAAACTTTAAGATTTATCATTCGGAGCGATGGCGAAGTTTTCGTTCACCAAGAGGATAGGGTGGCATTAAACGTTCCGGTAACGGAAAAGGGACCTCGAGCGTTGAAGGTTTTTCTGTTTTTCAGCTCAAAACTTACAAGCCCACCACCACTCGAAACTATCACCTCACCTGCTGTCGTTTCACTCCCTGCTGAACCTCCTCCCCTTGCAGGCCGTTCTATTTAAGTACAGTTCGCAAATAAGCCACAACTGACCAAATAGGGCTTTGGTCAGTGGAGAAAAGGTGCTTGTTTTCCAAATCAATACAGGCACCACAGCCCGTCTTTCATCAAAAATAGCTTCACCCTCATCACTAACGATTACTGTATCTGCCGACCCCAAACAAGATTTTTTTTTTTTTTTTTTTTCAAAAAGGTCTTTTGCAACCCCGTTTTTCTTTCTTTCGAACACTCCGTCTGTGTAGCTGACATCCACGTGTACACTAGGAATGGATTTCTTGCAGCAATTTAATTGTAACCCTGCTTCAAGCAAAAACGCCTTTCTAATAGCTTCTGCCAAGAACCCAATTCGAGCTCTCCACACCTCTCAAATTCCATCATTTTCCACGCCAGCATCGCCGAAGAAGTTGAACCCTGCCCAGATCATGCCTACCTTTCTCCTTTCGATCTGGGAAAGCTCAATTCTTCCGCAACCCGAACTTGTTCCAGCTCACTCCTACCTCTTTCTTACCGAACTGGAAAAGTTCAACCCTACTTCTTCTACTCTCTGTTACGAAAAAACCTGTGGAAAATGGGAATGCTCCCCAGACCAAGCCGTCCCTTCCGGTCTGAAGGAGCACGCAGCCTCCGTTCCGTCTGACGAAGACTTATACCAGTTCTCCTCTTCCGTCTCTCCACCGAACTGGCTAAGTCTGACTATACTTCTCAACCTACCAAGTTTGTGGAAAGTTCGAATAGCTCTATAATTCCTGCATCTCGCCGAAGTTTTGGACAACCAGTCGACCGAGTTACTCTGTTTTTCAACATCGCCCCTAGCTTATCAGAACTTGTCCATTTCTAATATGCTCAAGATACCACACGAAACCTCAGACAAACTGAGATGGTCCGTACGATATTCTAGAGAAAATTACAGATGTCGTGTATCGTATTCGCAGTACCGTCACTAGTCGTAAATCCGTGGTGCATCGTGACCGATTAGCGCTTGTTAAAAACTAACACAGTATTTCCTGATACCTAACCTTACTTTTTTAACACCAGATATTTTAATTACAATTTTTAAGATTATTTACAGAAGCTTCTTAGGTACAGCACGTCAACAGCCTGGTTCCATCGTTCCATTGCACATAGTGAGACGACAAGAAGAACATCAGGATGGTCGGTGACAACGTGCTCCTATGAATGCTGTTGTGAGAAAGATGCTCAGTTCGCTATTTTTATTTTTTTTGTGTTTTCTTTTTTCTTTGTTCTTTCTCTCTTTTGCCTCTCTTTCTTTTTTCTATTACATTTCAACTACTACACTCAACAAATCAAACCAAAGTTTCTTTTATTTACAACAACATCCACCAAATCTGAAGCAATCAATATCGTCTTTTCAGGAAAATGCTCAAGGAAAACGTAACCCTGCTCTCGTTGCAATTACCAAACAAAGTCGGTAGTGTTGTTAGCAGTGTTCAAGAGAAAGACACGTCTGTTAAGTGCACAATTGTTATTCTTTTACAAGTCCATTGCGGTTCATGTCTCTATATTCTCTGAGAGAACGAACGCAAGTGAAACTGAGTAAATTTGCAAAAGCAAAGACTCACAAACAGGCTTAGCACCAATGACAACGTGTCAAAAGAATACCAAGCGTAAAGTTGAAGGAAAATGAAGAACGAATACAACACAAATACTAACTAGAAATTTTATGTTTGTTGTAAATAATAAGTTCGATGAGTATGAGATTAATGCTCAGTCGGAACTTTGGCATTCTTCGCGGGGGGCAGTGTTACAAATCTGAAACGTTGACGGCGTTGCTGACCCAATGGAAGCGTTTGTCGCGTTGAAATATTCAATTAAGACATTAAGTTGGTATTACACTATCCAATTTTTTTTTATAAAGAAACTTCTAATTTTTTTATTTTAATATTATATAAATAAATTTATTTAAGCTAGAGAGAAATTATGATATTGTTACAAATCTGAAAAATAAAAAAGAACTTTATTAATGAATTTGAATAAAATTATTTTTAAAATAAAGTTACCTTAGAAAGCCGGATTAACACACCATCCAATCGTCTCCTAGTTTCCTGAAAAGATAAGAAAATTGATTAAAAAATTGAATCAACAAAATTTACTTTAGTAATATAAACTTAAAATGTAAATAAATGTTGATGTTGGCTGTAAATAAAAGAAACTTCCAATTGAACACTACATTTCAATGAAATAGTGCCCAAACCAGAAGTCCCTATTAAAATACAGCCGAATCCTGAAAAATAAATGAAATAAAGAATAAAATAAATAAAATAAGAAAGGAAAAAGGACAGCACAAGAAACAAACACTTAAAATAAAAACAACAAAGAACACATCCAAATTCTTTTTCACAACAACAACACAACACAACACAAACACACACAATTCACACAAAAATTTCGAATATCTCGAATCTTCTTTGAAACTCCAATATGAGATAGAAAATAACTTCTCTCATATTGGAAAGTAACAATGACCTTCCAAAAAGA
The DNA here is from genome assembly GCA_932526495.1 of Bombylius major. Classification (NCBI taxonomy): domain Eukaryota; kingdom Metazoa; phylum Arthropoda; class Insecta; order Diptera; family Bombyliidae; genus Bombylius; species Bombylius major. Next base: position 24,121,300 of record OW052044.1, on the reverse strand, counting down.
AGATTCGAGAAATTTCACTAAACACTATAAAAACAAGCACCCACAAAAAAAAGAAAAAAGTTTTAGTTCAGTTCAGTTGGTGATTTGCTCTCGAGGTGTTTTCTTTAATTTTCTCCAGTTTATTTTACACATTTTTTTTAGTTAATTTTTTCTCAATTGTTCAAAGTAGTTTTTTAAGTCAATTTTTTTCACCACAGTTTTTTTTATTTAATTCTCACAATCATTTTTTTTCTTAATTTTTTTTTAATTTCAACCACAAGGTACGTACATTTTTTATCACTTCAAATTCTTTTTCTTTTCTATTTCTTTTAAATAAATTTTATTACAAATTTCCACCCACTTTCACTTGCACATTCTTTTCTTTCTTTCTTCTACTGGATTCTAATTTTTTTTCCTTTTTAACACTTTTAACTTTATTTAATCTAATTTAATTAAGTTAATTACTTTCACATTTACTTACCTTCTTTTTTTACCACTTTAATTTTACACACATTTTATTTTCAACACATTTTTTAACATAACCTCTTTTTTTTTCTTCCACTCACATTTTTTTGTTTTTTGTTTTTTTAATCACAATAACAACTCTATACTAGTATATCACTGCACTTTCTTTTTCTCACTTTCCACTTGTTTTTTATTATTTTTTCTACACATATCCTTTTTTTATTTCTAATTCACCCGCGACGCGATTTCATTAAATAATTTATATTTCGCGAACCCTTAAACTTTTAAATTAATCAAATCAAGAAACAAACGAAATCTTCATTTCGTTTGTTTACATTTGATTCACCTAAGTACAATTTAGTTAGACAGCTGTCAAAACAACAAGTGTTGCCACAATGTCTGAATTAAAAAATTGACTTTGATTAAAAACTATCGGGGTTGCCGACTAGTAAATTTTTCTTAACCCAAACTCAGTTTGATTCAGTGAGTCAAACTCAGTTTGATTCAGTGAGTCAAACTCAGTTTCGATCTGATTTTCCTCACTACCGTGTAAACCAGATTCAGTTGTAAGCTTTACTCACTTCACTCAGTTAATAGTTGGTTTACTTCACTTCACTTGCGGACATCTTTCTTTATTACCATAGCCATTTTTTTCTTTTAGACAAATTTTTTTTAGATAATTTTTTTTGATTATTGCCATTTAAATTTTACTTTCTTTTGTATCACATTGTAATTAGATTTTTTTTACTTTTTAGTAATAGACCCTAAATTTGTAAATTCTGTTTTACCTATAATAAATATTAGAATTTTTTTTTAAATTGTAAAACTGCCTTTTATTTCGTTATTTCCCATTTTTTCAGACTTTGGCCCATATTTTTTCTACTTTTCTTTCTCTTCTAAAAAATCCCTCTCGGACTCCTTATTTTTCTTTTAACATTTTTTTTTTTTGAATCCATTTTCTTTTTACTTTTCGCCCACAAAGGCCAATTTTGTAACAATTATGTAAGGAATATTTTTTTATTTAATTTGTATTGAACATTTAATAAAAGTTTTTTTTGCTCTAGTATAATATATAAATGAAACACGTTGTAAGTTTTTTTTGATAGTGTAAGGCCAACTTTATATGCTTTTGAAATTTATACAGTGTTGTTAAATAACAAAAATTATATTTCAGCTGTCATTGTCACTTAATATCAAAAAATAATGCCAGCAACACTGGCAACGCGCATAACGCACCAAAAAGTAGAAAATTGTTCAACTTTTAGAGCGTTATGCGCGTTGTGTGCGCTGACCATTTAGTCAGCTCTCATAAGAAAAGCTTATTTCTACTAGCTGTCATTTAACGCACCAAACGCAACGCTCCAAACGCGTGCATTGAAACTCAACCTTTAGTTTGTTATGTAAGCTTATTTGGTCTACTTTAAACTGACCTTGTATGTATTGCGTTTTTCAATCGAAATTTTATAATATGTTGGGGTAATTAGGCTTCCCAAAACAAAATTTCAAATAAATTTGAAGCTGCTTGGTTACATGTTGGAAATATGAAACTGGTAAAAATCGTTGTAAATATTTGTTTTGCTGTATTTACAATTTACATACCCACAAGTATAGTTACAATGTCTTCTTAAGTTACAATGAGAAAATTTCCCACTTTTTTGTTCTTGTTTGCAAGGACACAATAAATAAAAAAATTACCTAACTCAGAAGTAGGTACGTATGTGGTTTGGGTTTTCAAAGTTATTTTTAGAATGTCAAATTAACACGAATCACGAATATCTCCATTTCTATTATATGTACTTATATATTTTATTTATAACTATTCCCTATTATACTCACTGTTGTTATACACATCTGTATCAATACATATCATTTCTCTATATCGTTTTTGAAAATGTAGAAAAAAAAGCTTGTACATACGTACTTTAAACTTTTTAGGATGATAATATATTTTCATAGCTGTACATATATATGATAGTATATTATTAATGTAGGTATGTACACTATTTTATTCTAGATACGCAAAAAACAAAAGAAAATACTTATTTTTAAAATTTTCGATATGTTACATTATATATCATGAAATGCTATGAAATGTAGATTTCCAATGATACTAAGTAGATTTGTGGAATAGCAAAAACCAAAAAAAAGCAAAAAGATGTTTAGAGAGAAAATTCACCCAAAGCATTTTCTAGCCTGTCCTGTCCGTATTTTTTTACACATACATATCTACATGTTTATCTACTTATATATCTATACCAAAAGAGATGTGCATATGTATATATGTATATACACATATATAGTTCAACCTCCAAACCAGAGCCAATCTATTGTAAAAAGCTGTGACACTGATGACGTGTCATCTAAATTTTTCGCGACCTTAGTCCCGTTATTTAAATGTCCTTAACGGATTTGCGAGAAATAGATGGTAATAAGAAGTTTGTTTGTAAGAAAAAGATAAAAAAATTTGGAATGGCGACAACTTATCAATAGCAATATTATCGCCAATCGACTCATTTAAGGAGAGGCGAGGCGATTTTATGATCACGGTTGGCGATTTTCTCGAGCAATACTGGCGATTAGCTGACAGGTATCGCCGAAGTATCATTTGATATTTTGTTGCTTTAAAAATTGCTAGTTAGTAGTTATTTTGAATTACTTATATAAAATGTGAGTTAGATGACAGAAATTTACAATAATTTAATTTTTTATTAATTACATTTTTTACAATTTCCATATCAATTTCAAGAGGATTAGTATTCTTCTTTTTTCTATTGATTTTTTAATTAAATTACATATTCCTTTCTTCTTCTTCCTCAAAATTTGACAAATTTTCAAGTTTACAAGGAAAGCTTCATATTCTCACATTCTTCTCTCTCTGACTTAATCATTGGCTTAATAAAATTATTTCTTTCTTCCTCTATTTCTATTAGTAAATATTCATTAACTAGCTTTATTTAATACATAAACCTTTTTTATAGCTTAAAACTGCTTAAAATACATGTTGTTAAAAACAACACATGGTAATGATATTTGGGCCAGGCGATCCATTTACATGATACCAAATTGCAATCGCCTCGCCTCGCATCGAATGTGTCGATTGGCGATAATATTGCCATACGCGATCGGGCCCAATAGTTTACTTATAAAACTACATATTTCGAAAAGAAAAAGACAAACGAGAACCACATGTTTTTACATAATTGAAGCGAAAGAGTGCTAGAATTTGAAAAAATATAGGTATATTTTAAATGAAATTGAAGGAATTTGGAAATTTCACTTATTTTGTTACTAATGTGACGCACACTACCTGGAAGGAAGTCATTTCATGGTCTCTTTTTCAAATCTCGTCTTCTTCTTCGTTTTTGAGCTTTGTGTTGAAACATGAGTAAAAATATGTATGGAAAATATTAATTTTTCTAAAATATTAAAACATAAAATAATTTTTCCATTTCTTAAGTATTTTATTACACATTTCCTTTGTAACTCACAACACACAATATTTGTGACGCACACACATCTCACTTTCTACATATATTTTTTACGACACTCAAAATAAAATATAAATCAGCTACTTGGTCCTTATTTAGGATACCTGGAAAGTTTAAAGATTGAAATCTACATTTTGAAAAAATTTAGAGATTTTTCACTTTTGATGTACATTTCCATGGAATTGGCCAGTTGTGAGAAATTGTATATGTGCTTGTGAAATGAAAGTGTCACAGCTCTTTACATTAGATTGGCTCTGCTGCAAACCTAAAACCTTTAAAAGCTTTCGAATTGAATTGAAAACAAAAGTCGTCTAATATGTATATATATATATATATTTTTGATTCACAAAATTATAGAGTTCAGTTTAGCGGAACTGTATTCTTTCGCATAACTAAATGTTTTTTGTATTATATCTACATATATATGTATACCGATGTATTGTATGTATATTTACTCGTACAATATATATTATAAATACATATGTATGTATATTTCATACAGAATATATAGAGTAGATGTCAGTATCATCTGTGGCTTGCGTACGCTTTCAATGGGTGTTTCTTGTAGATAATTTAACATAAATGCCATAGAGTAATTCCATAATCTTTGAACAAACTTTGATGAAAAATCCTGAATATAAATTATAAATTAAAATCTGATATACATATATAATAATTTAGGGAATTTGTCCTGAGTCCTGACGAAGCTCAGTTTATGTTTTGAACTATGTATATTCAGTACTAATGTTAAAATAATTCTTTATTAGTTTTTTACTGTTGTGAAAAATTCTATTACATATTTATAAGACTAAAAGCTTAAATTTTTCAAAATTTAATCAAATTAATATTAATAGTGCAATTTTGGTTGTGGTTTAGCTAAAGTGCGAAATAAAATTAATAAACAATGTAAATGAAAAACGAAAAATTAAAATATAATGAATGATTATTATAATTTTGTTATAAAACTAGAAGAAGTTTATACATAGCTTTTAAATCAAACGGAGCTTAAGCCTTAAGGTATACATAACTCAAATATTAGTTTCACAAATAAGTTCATTCTACCCTTAAAAGTAGTTTATTTTTGTTCCATTTTTTTGCATTTAAAATCGGGTTTCTGTTTTTTTATTTTGGAAAAAATTTACAGTGAATTTTGTCGAAATTGTATGAAGTAAGTCATGTATGATAAGTAAGGACCTTTAAGTTAAACCAACTTTGAACTTAGTATGTATTTACGAAAGTGATTTGTGAAGGGTTGTCCATAGAAATAATTTAAAAATTTCGATCTTGAAAATGAACTAAAATAGTTATTCGCAATTTTCGCATTATTTTAGAATAACATTTTTGGAATAATATTATATTATTATGTGTATGACGTATAGATTACATATTACCAAAAAAATATAAATTTTGAAAACATTTAAGTTTTAAAAGTCTGAATTTTTTGGCCGTATTGTGTAAATATTTCTTTATGATGTGGGAAATAGTGAAGCATCTACATAAATTGACACTTCGTACAACTTCGAAAAATCTTGCCCAATCTTTGATGAACAGAGTAATTTTAGAATTCACATTGACAAAACTAATATAATGCAATGTGTTTAAAATATTTATTAAATATTTAAAAAAAAATTAGACCACATATTGATTGTGTGATTTGTCAAAAAAAAAACAAAAAATTCTTATTTTAAATCATTAAATTTTTCACACATTTTTTTTAAAAATCGCAGTTTATAAGAGATGACAACAAGGATATAATAATTTTCTGTCCAATTTTTAATTAGTTTAGAAAAAAGGTGTGGAAATTCGTACGAAAAATTTCACAACTTATTTTTTTTAAGATAAGATAGATAGGATTATGATTCACTGGAAAAATTTTTCCTTAAAGTATACAGTACTGAGCTATGAAAACGGATTTAGTTTAGAAACACTTTTACTCTTAATAAAAATATAGTATAATGTAATAATGTAGTATAAAAATACTACACATATTTAAAATAATAACCACAGAAATTAAAGTAAAGATTTAAATTTCATCTCTTGAGGGAATTTTTTTGAATATGTATAAATAAACGGAAGTCTTATGCAACCCTATTTAGGTGACAGCAGCAGACTTGAAAAGTTAAATAGCTTTATGATGGTAAAATGAAGTGTGAGGTTATAAGATGTGAATAATAACATCCAAAAAGATGCCAGCAATGAGGGCAACCATAAAATAAATCTCATATACTATATATATGTACTTAGTTCACTTTACAGTCTGTACAATCCGTCGCTGACAAATTATTATACACATACTTATATACATATATGTATGTATGTATACAGAATGAGGTGGAAAAGATATTACGTGGAATGGTATTTTGTTTAAATTTGGTATCCCTTCAGATCCGTTTATGACTGTACGAAAGAGTATAATATAAGCTTTATGTTATGTTGACGTCGTTGCCACTATACTCATAATCATTCGTCGGATAATAGAACGATGCTTTTTGCTGTAAGCTAAAGAATTACATTTTTCTGTTGATGGATAAGGGCATCAGGTCCTGGTGGGTTTGATGATGGCTTTGATATGCTACTGATTGATGATGATGACGATGACGATAGGTCTATAAAAAGATGAACGAAGCAAACAAGTATTTTATGTGTATACATATTTATATGTATGTATATCTATCTATATATACATAAGAGTGTAGTATATATATATACCCATATATATCTATATAGGTATATATGTACCTATATATAAATACATATACATATATACTGCACTGCAACTACACCTTGCTCAATCATGCCTGGAAGCATCAATTTATGAGTTAAATATACCTTTACTTTTACTAATTTCATTGAGTATCGAGTATCGACTACTATATTGCTACCACATCAATTTTTCAAAATATGTATACTTAATTTTTGTAGAAATATGTAAGTGTAGAAAATACACTTTGATATACATATATTAAGTACATATATTTTGATATTAAGTATAAAAGTGTCATCCAACAATTTGAATTTTCTTCATACAATTTCTTTTTTTTATAAAATTTCATGTATTAAAATTGAATGTAAGTAACAATTAGGTTTTATTAAGATTTGTTGTTTAGTTCATTGAATTGAAACCCAGGATGCGACAAAATATTTGATGTTAAAATTCAAAGGACTCGGTTATAAAATATCTGTTTGCTTTATAAACGAAACGTACAATATCTACTTCAGTTAAAATTTAGCTGAAATTTAATTGTCTATAATTCACCCTTAGTGAACACACCAATACTTTATTCATTAATTATTTGCACCACAGCGCTATGGAAGAGTTCATTTTTACCCAGTGTCTTCACATTTAATAATTAATTATAGCATTATATTAAAATACTCATACGCCAATCTGTTATATTATGTACAATGAGACGCTGGAAAATAGAAAAAAAACAATAAAAGCCTAGACACACCGCAATATAAAGTACAAATAAAGTACGTACTTTGGCTTTGTACTTTATATTGGTGACACACCGGTTTTTGTACTTAATTTTGACGTTTAAATTTATATTGTACTTAATTTTGACGTTTAAATTTATTTTGTACTTAATTTTGACGTTTAAATTTATTTTGAATGAAAGTTGTTCAGCTGTTTAAAAAAAATGGCAGCTACCATAACCAAAAGTATATCTGTCTCTTTATTTCTATATACATATATAGAAAAGAGATAGATATACTTCTGGTTATTATGGCAGCTACTATGGTTATTTTTTTTTTTTAAATACATTACTTCAGACATTTATTTTTTTACTAGTGCAAGGCTTAACACAAATTTTACTTCTACTATTGACAACAAGTGGCGCTGAAGATCGTACTTTATTATCTAAAGTACATAAATTTTTGTGCTTAGCTTAAGTACACAAATGTATGGGGAAAGTCGATGAATTCATACTTCGTGCTTTATTTTTGTACTCAAGTACGTACTTTAGTTTGGTCTGTCTAGGCTTTAACAGTAACGGCGGTCGGCGACTGATTATTTTTCATTCTTGTATTGTATTTCAATTTAAAATAATAAACATACATAGGGTAAAATACCCAGTAACGATCCCTCTTAAAAAAATTTTTTAACCTTCTCCTTATACCACGCTTAAAGTAGGTATTTATTAAAAAATAAAGAGTAAAATAAATTTTCTATTTAACGCAAAAAATATTTTTTTAATTTCAATAAAATTATTAAAATCAAGAAAATAACTCAAAACGTGAAGATCAGCAACGAGCACCTGAGAAGAGACAGTAACGAGCCCTTCATTTTGAACTGAATTTAAAAGATTTTTTTTTATAATTTTAAGATAAAAAGTATTTTTTATTGCTTTTATACATCTCCTTAACAAAAACCTTAGAAAAAATGCCATTTTTTGTGGCACTTTACATTTATTAGAATTATATTTAAAATAAGAATTTGTAATGATAAACCATCCACGCATTGCAAGGATAACATTTTTCTAAATATATAGCAAAAATTCACATATAAAGAGTAAAATAAAGCCAACGGCTTGTTACTGGCGGACGGATCGTTACTGTATATATTCTGGTTGAATAAAAATAACAAAATGAATAATGAAGAAGAAGATAAAAATAATGAAAAAATTCATGCGCAGTTGGTTGATTAAATAATCGAGATGTGTATTGTGTGTATAAAAAGAAGAATGAATAATAAATAATCGCAAATTAGTGTTACTGAATAATATGTAATTATATTACTTAATAGTAGTACCGTTTTAAATTTTAAATTAAATTTTATATATTATGTACATATTATGAATTAAAAACGAAGTATCATTACATTTATTTGTATATTATAATGTAAAAATGATAATTTATAAATTAAAAAATATGTACAATATTATACAGGGTGCTTCGTTATAGAGAATGCGAAAAAAGTATTTGCAAATAAAACATAATTTACTTCATTTATACATTTATACATGTGATATAAGTTTATAATTTTATAATTTATAATTAAATTATTATTATTAATTTTTACATAAGTATACACATATTCCTTTGCAATAGAAATACATTTTATAATTAATACTCACTCTATAGAAAAAAGTTTTTTTGTTAATAAATACGTATAATGAATTATAATAAAATAAATAAAATAAATAATAGGCAAATTTTTCAGAAACTCGACCTTGAACATAAAAATGCAGAATTTTTAAAATTTCCTGTATACATGCATTTTTGTTACAGAACCGTTATTTTTTCAGAACTTTTTTTCAAGCATAAAAATGTAAAGCTATAGTAATATCATTTTTGTAATTTAAAAATCCATTTGGAATTCACAATTTATTAATTTTCAAATAAACGATACATATGTATATGCAGTTATGTATACATAAAATAATTTTATTCGAGAAAATTAAATTTAATAAAAAATAAATATTATGATTTTTCTTTATTAGCAAACAATTTTTACGAAATATAAAATTTCATAAATTTTGAAAACAAAGGTAAAGTGGTAACACTTATCAAAAAGTTCATCCGATTCTACATAGCCAATTTAAACTAAAGGGTAACACCGTCGGTGATGAAAATCCGAAACACATTTATGTAATAACTCAAAGAAGAAATAAGACAAAATATGTTCATAAGCGCTGTGGTGCGAATAATTAATGGATAAAGTATAATTCTTTTTTTATATAAATACAGTGGTTCAACAAAATATTCGCGCAGTTCAAATATTTTTAATTTTTCCCAAATAAAAAAAGATTTTTACTATAAAAGTATCAAACAAAAAACAAAAATAATTCTTTATTCTTATAAAAAAATATTTACAAAACAAAAAGTCAACATTAATTAAAAAAAAAAATTCCAAAATAAACAGTTAAAAATTTCAGCTTAACTTTCATGCCCAATTAAATGGACCTCCTTAATGTTTTATAACTTCTTTGAGGAAAATCACACGAGGTGGTTAAACACTAGTGGTAACATTTTTTTCCAAATTGGTATAATAAGAATCATCTAAAATAATTTTAGCTAACGGCAGTGTTGGGCGAATTGTTTACAAAAAGTAAATTACATAATTGTTTACGTGTAAACAAAAAATAGATTTCTCAACATTTTTATGACGTAAACAATGTAAACAATGTAAAGAATATTTCATATATATTAATAAGTGAAATATTAAAAAAGTAAAATCTAAAAAAAAACATATATACAACAACATTTTTTTTTTATATTTATAGAAAGCCAACAACTACAGACACAGTAATACCAAATACATCCTTGCATCCAATTAATATCAATAAATCTTAAAAATCTTTTATTTAATAATAAAATTAAACCCTTAAAAAAACATACAGATTTAAGCGGTGCTTATAAAATTAAATGTAATGATAATGATTGTTCAGCTGTTTATATAGGCAAAACAAGAAGAAATTTAGTAACTAGATTCAAGATTAACAATATGACAATAATTATATGACGAACATGGATAACATGGAATTCTTACATAACTTAAATGACAATAGAATTATAGATAAACATGAAATATTTGAAATTAGGAAAGCTAAACACTTAGGATTAAACATTGTAAATGACCAAATTCATTTCAATAATAAAAGTCCACTGCCTAATCCATCCCTGTTTATGTTATAGTTGATCGACTTTATTATGTTAGTTTTAACGCATTAATAATATGCATTTAACAAATTTTTATAATTAGTTAAAAGAAACACTTTGATAATGCCATAGTGAGACGAAACCGGTCGGTTAAAAAAATTTGTTAATTAAATTAAAATAAAAAATAATTTCGTGGAAAATTAAAAAACAAGTATTTTATTTATTAATATAATAATATCATAATATAGTCTTTATGTAATTTTACAAAATGAATAGTGTTTTCCACTACAGACTAAATAATAAATCTTTGAATGAGCCGTTTATTTTGAAAGTGGGGCAAGTCCACTTTTGTAAAAAATCAGTCCAAAATTTTTTATTTCCAACACTCATTTTGTACTTTCCTATTAAATTCTTTACAAAATGCACAGTTTTAACCATATACTACACATGCATGCATGCGCAAACAAAAAATGGGGCCTATTAATCACATTACATTTTACACATAAAATATAACAAGAAGTCTGACGTTTGAAATGCTTCTTTCTTTACATTCTTTACGTTTTGTTTACATTCTTTACGTTTTGTTTACATTCTTTAGAAGATTTTAATTGTTTACATATTGTTTACGTTGCAAACGTAAAGAATTATTCTTTACGCGAGTTAGATATAGACCTAACCATGAGAATAGAAAAATAACTTTAGAAGAAATTATGGAAAAATACAACCATAAGAATTAAATAAGTGTTTCAGATTTCACTTTTAAAATTTTCTTTTCTTTAAAAACAAAACTACCAAATTTCAGTAATAAATTTTGATAACTCATCATTTAACAGGAAATGGGAATTTTTCCATAATTATTTTCTCACAATAATTTTAATTATGTAAAATTAGAACCTTTTACGTAGCTTATAAAACTTTCTCACAATAAACGCAAAATAAGCTTTTTAATTCAAAAATGTATTTTTCCATTTAATTCGCTAATTAAAAATTTTGATATGTAAGCAGTTTTAAAGAATTGTAAAGTTAACTTTATTGTAGAACTAAATTTTGGAAAGTAGTCAAAATCTAAATTTTGATCCATAAAGTTCTCAATAAATATATTTTGAAAAATATATTTTTGGTGTTTTATTTTTTACTTAAGTAAAAGGATAAAAACATAACTGGCGCAGTCGGTAGGATCCTGTTCAAAAGAATAAGGATCCAGTGATACAATAACCGTGAAAAATAAAATTAACAAAATTTTATTTTACTTTTTTATTTTAATTGTGACAAGTGGTAAATGAAGTGATACAAAAACATTTTGATTTCACGAAGAAACGAAACTTCGTCACCTTAAAAAACTTAACTAAGTTTAATCAAATTAGTGAAGTTTATTATATGATAAGTTATTTTCTTTTTAAACATAATTGTTGTGTTATAGTTGTTTTAAAATATCATAATTTTATAAATCGAATAATAATTTTACAAATAAATAACTTTTGAGTTTTTAATAGTTCTAACAAGAAGGAAAAGTAAGCAAGTGAATTAAGGAAAAATTGAAAGAAATTTATGCCTTATTAGAAGGAGAAGAAGCCGCCATCAATCTTGTTGAATATTATATATTAAAGAGCCAGTTGATTATTTTGAATCAAGCATTAGTCGAAAAGTTCCGCTCATCAATAAAAAAATAAATAAATAAAAAATACATACATATATAAATATACATATAACAATAACAAATAATAATAATAAATAAATAAATAATAATAATAAATAAAGTTAACAAATAAATTAATACTAGTAATAAACCGTACTCATTAATTTAAAACATTAACATTTTATGAGAAGTGATAGACATAATCTGTTCGATATAAATAGAAATATGGCTGAACAAGAACAATTGAGAAATATCATTGAGCAACAAGAAGCTCAAATTGTAGCCCTTCAAGCAAGGATAGAGCAAATGGCTCTACAACAACAACAAATACAACAGCAACAACAAATTCAACAGCAGCAACAAATACAACAGCAGCAACCGGTACAACAGAATCATTTTCAACTATCAACAGAACACTTCCTTAATTATGTGAACAAATTAAGGGTATTTAACGGAAAAGATGAGGTGACAGTTCAAGAATTTATCAACTCAGTCGAACGGACGTTTTTACTTTGCCAAAATACACCAGGATTGAGGGAATATGCCATAAATATCATCATCAATGATAAAATACAAGGTGAGGCAAAGAGATGTATTCAACGTTTGGGAGTCGATATGCAGTATGAATGGGAAGAAGTAAAAAGGGAATTGAAACTACATTATAGACCAAGGCAAGACTACGCTGAGTTGCTGAATGAATGTAGATCCTTAAAAGTAAGTACATTAAGAGAACTTTTTAATAATGTCAGGGAAATAAACTACAAACTTAATGAGCTATATCAATTCGATGAAAGTAGACCTCAGACATATCACCCTAATAATACAGACAAATACTTAGTAGATATAATTAGTAATAAGGTTCATGATTTTATACGAGGTAATATACCAGAAAATAGTTCAATTATTGAAATTTATAATAAATTCGATAAACTAAAATTATTGGATAATGAAAATGCGGTAGATCCTCGAAGCAGAAAAAATAAAATCAATTTTAATAAAAGTCACAATAGCACCCATAAAAATGTGAATCCTCTCCACAGGAGTAACACCAATACTAATAATAATTTTAATAAAAACGTTTCTGGTGTTACTAATAACAGTAATAATAACAAAAACAACACCCCCAATAATCACCAAAGAAATTCCAATAACAATTATAATAATTATAACAACAATAATAATGATAATAACCAACGGCAAAACAACAATTATAACAGTAATAACCAACGCAGTGACAATAATTATAATAGAAATTATAATAATAATACTGGACGAAACCAAAACAACAATTTACCACAACCCAGACAAAGTTCCTTACAAATTAGAAATAACTCTGCCCCTGAACCCATGGAGATAGGTAACATACATGAAGAACAAGACGTAAATTTTTAATTCGTGCCTCGGAACCAAGAATCCCAATAATATTTATAACCCTAGGTAATAAAAAACTAAAATGTCTCATTGACACCGGATCAGCTACCAGTGTCATAAAACCAAATGTCCTTGATGAATATTCTGAAGAAAATTTGTCTAAACCAGTATATTACTCGACCATAAATGGTACCAATAAAATCACAAAAAAAATTGTAACTCCAATACCGAAAGAATTTAAATTCTCCGGTACTGTAATTTGGAAAGTTATAGATTTGAAAGGTAGAAGTATGATGCAATTATGGGTCAAAACTTCTTAGTACCTTTCAAAGCTAAAATTAATTTAGAAGATAAATATATTGAAATAAATAATAATAAAATTATGTTTGAAGAAAATAGATATTCATATATCCTTAGTGAAATTCATACACTAGAGGGAATTAAGGATAACTTTTTAGAAAGACTTAATTTAGACAATCTCAACACAGAAGAAAAAGGAAGCTTAACTAAATTACTAAAAGAGAATGAAGATTTATTTTACAAAGAGGGAGACAAATTAACATCCACACATGAAATTAAACACGAAATTATCACCACCACCGACAATCCAATTTACTCCAAGATATACAGATATCCCCAAATACATGAAAAAGAAATAGAACGGCAAATCTTAGAAATGCTTGACCAAGGCATAATTAGAGAAAGCAACTCCCCTTATAACAGTCCCCTTTGGATCGTACCTAAAAAGATCGACAACTCAGGTCAAAAAAAATGGAGGATTGTCATTGACTATAGGAAACTTAATGATGTTACGATCAGTGAATTATTCCCCATACCAAACATTGAAGATATACTAAATAAACTAGGTAGAGCACAATATTTTACCACCTTAGATTTGGCTAAGGGATTCCACCAAATTTTAATGAAAGAATCAGACACAAGAAAGACCGCATTTTCAACTCCATTCGGACATTATGAATTCTTAAGAATGCCGTTTGGATTGAAAAATGCTCCATCAACTTTCCAAAGATTAATGAATTCAGTATTACGGGAATACATCAATAAAATATGTGTCGTATACCTAGACGATATTCTTATCTTCAGTACTTCTCTTGAAGAACATTTGACGAACCTAAGAAAAATCTTCAATAAATTAAGATCGGCTGGACTTAAAATCCAGATTGATAAATGTAACTTTCTAACAAAACACACAGAATTTCTTGGTCACATTCTAACTCCAAATGGTATCAAACCAAACCCAAAAAAATTAGAAGTAATCCAGAATCTAAAATTACCAAATACTCAGAAACAAATCAAGTCGTTTTTAGGAATAACTGGGTACTACCGAAAATTTGTGAAGGACTATGCAAAATTGCAAATCCCATGGTTAAATACCTTAAAAAAGGAGCCAGAATAAATTCAAATGATCCAAGTTACATTGCAGATTTTGAAAAACTCAAAGAAATAATTACAAGTTACCCTATATGAAGATACCCCGATTCTAATAAAAGATTTAAATTGATAACAGATGCAAGTAATTCAGCGATAGGAGCCGTTCTTACTCAAGAAGGCCGCCCTGTCTGCTACGCATCAAGGACTCTTAACGACCATGAGAGGAACTACTCTACCATAGAAAAATAACTTCTAGCCATAGTATGGGGTACCAAATATTTCCGCCCATACCTTTACGGTAAAGAATTTGATCTGCAAACGGATCACCAGCCTATAAAGTGGTTACAATCCAAATATACAGGCAAAGACATAAATCCCCGTTTACAGAGATGGTTGGTTCAGTTAGGCGAATATGATATAAAAATCGACTATATCAAGGGTAAAGAAAATAAAGTTGCTGACTTTTTGAGCCGTATTAACACAGAATCAAATGAAATCAATTCACTTTAAACAAATCTCTCAAAAGGCTTACCTATTTTCCACTTAGATGAAAATTCTGAAATTCAAGCCGATGATGATGAGAATCTTAGTACTTCTCCACAAGAATCACTTGAACCACAAACCATCCATTCATAACTAGAAAACTTCGATAACCATATACCTTTACTCGAAACCGTAATCAATAGATTTAGGACACAAATTATATTTGTAGAAAAAAAAGATAAAGAATATGAAAAAATATTTAACAATAGGAGAATATTCATAGAAAAAAGGGATCTAGAAAACGAAACCGATATTTTCAGAAAATATGTACAAAAAGGTAGAATAGGAATCTACTCGCAACTGGATGATCGAGAATATAACCGCCTACAACAAAAATTAATAGAATTATATCAAAATAGGAAAATAAAATTCGTAAAATGTAGTTATTTTGCAAAGGATATAGAAAATGAGGAAGAGTTGAAAAAACAAATATCACTATTCCATAAGGAAGAGTCAGGGCATTGTGGAATAATAGCGACATACGAAGCATTAAAATCTAAAATTTACCATTCTCAACTCAAACTTAAAATCTACGAAATACTTAACAACTGTGACATTTGTACAGGAGCAAAGTACGATAGAAAACCTATTAAGAAAAAATTTGAAATTACAGAGACTCCTAAAACAATAAATGAGATAGTACATTTAGACATATACACAAACAGTAAACACAACTTCATAAACGTAATAGACAAGTTTTCAAAACATGCCGTCAGCTTATATTTAGAAGACAGAACTCATATTACTATATTATAAAAATAAGGCAAATTATATCAATTAGGGGAAAGATGAAAAAACTAATCTTCGACAATGAATTCTCCTCAAAACACATAAAAGATTTTTGCAAAAGAGAAAATATAGAATACCATGTCACTAAGCCAAATTGCCATACTGGCAACGCCGACATCGAAAGACTTAATGGTACTTTGACTGAGAAGATTAGGGCATTAAATTTAGAAGAAAAACGACATATTAGAGAACAAATACTTAGAGCCATCGAAATATACAATAAGTCCTACCATTGCACAATTAAAACAACACCTTTATCCGTAGAAAATAGAGAAATAGACTTTAATATTGTTTATGAAAGACTGACAAAACAAAAAGAAAAGGTCATTTGTAAAAGAAACGAAAATCGAGAAGAGTATAAAGAACATAGAGAAGGTTTTATAAAAAATTATAAGTCACTCAGGCATAAAGAAGAACCTAAATTTAGGAAATATAGATTAACTAACGTTCATGAAAGTAATATAAAAGGACCATTTAAATTTACAGAGAACCAAAACGATCAACCTCAGGACAGTACTGCTACTGACACTCCTACTACTAACCCCAACGGCGACTCACCAAACCATGACGATCGAGAAAATAGAAGCAGAATCGGGATACACAGAAATTAAAGTAGACACTGTTGAAATCGCAGACAAATTCTCTATCCTAACGAAATACTGAATCTATCTTACTACATAGAATCAACAATAAATTTACTAGATTTAGATGAACAGAAAGGTATGATACATAATAGAATAAATAGAATAAAAAACAAAATAAAAACACTCATACCGTACAGACACAAAAGAAGAATCATAAATCTTGGAGGAACCTTTGTTAAATGGATTTTTGGCACAATGGATGACGAAGATAGGCAAAATATTGAAAATCACTTGATCATTATCGATCAGAATAACCATAAATTAATTAGTAATTCAAACCAACAAATAAAAATCAACGAGAATTTCAATAAGACTTTCATGCTATTAAAACACATAATTGAAGTAGATAGAACCAAAATATTAAACAAACTAAATAACCTTAACTTTACACAGACGAAGATCATCTCCAAGGAAAACTTTCTAGAACAAATGTTTAAGTTGGATTATATAGAAAAACAAATTGAGCACCTCCAAGACAATATTGCTTCAGCTAGACTAGGACTCTTACATCCAGACATACTGACTGACGAAGAGATAAACAATTATAACATCGACTTTAATAAACTATCCAACATCCGTTTAGCCGTTGCAAAACATATAGATGACTCAATAGTTTTTGCCATTAAAATTCCTGTCCACAACTTTAAAACCAATAAAATTCTTCTTTTGCCAATTACAAAACAACAACAAATTGACTCAGGATCCGAATACATAATACGAAAAAATAACATAACCTTTACATATACAGAAGGGAAAAATCTTAAAGAATTGGTGAAAAGCAAAAATTGTGTTTATCAAAATAAATGTCAATTTATCTCTAAAAATGAAGAACAAATCTCATTATTCGAGGAAAATATAATTGTTATTAATAACATTAGAAACGGTAAGTTGAAAAGTACTTGTGACGAAAGAATATTATTACTTAAAGGTAATTACTTTATAAATTTCAACAATTGTACTATAAAAATAACAATAGAGAATTCAGTAATAATGTCAAGATATTTACACAAAAATTTGTAATCCCAAGTAATGAAAATTTTTTATATAATAATACACAATTAAAGTTTGACAAAATTGTAATAAATAAAGAGAAAAATATAGAAGTAATAAATGAACTTAAATATCATAAAATTGTAAGCCTTAGCCTAAGTTTAATTGTAATAACTGTAATATTAATTTCAATAATTTACTTTTGTTATAAAATAATTATTAAAAAGATTCAGGAGAATCCTAAAACAAAGGAGGGAGGAGTGCACAGTTTTAATCATATACTACACATGCATGCATGCGCAAACAAAAAATGGGGCCTATTAATCACATTACATTTTACACATAAAATATAACAAGAAGTCTGACGTTTGAAATGCTTCTTTCTTTACATTCTTTACGTTTTGTTTACATTCTTTACGTTTTGTTTACATTCTTTACGTTTTGTTTACATTCTTTACGTTTTTTTTACTTTCTTTAGAAGATTTTAATTGTTTACATATTGTTTACGTTGCAAACGTAAAGAATTATTCTTTACGCGAGTTAGATATAGACCTAACCATGAGAATAGAAAAATAACTTTAGAAGAAATTATGGAAAAATACAACCATAAGAATTAAATAAGTGTTTCAGATTTCACTTTTAAAATTTTCTTTTCTTTAAAAACAAAACTACCAAATTTCAGTAATAAATTTTGATAACTCATCATTTAACAGGAAATGGGAATTTTTCCATAATTATTTTCTCACAATAATTTTAATTATGTAAAATTAGAACCTTTTACGTAACTTATAAAACTTTCTCACAATAAACGCAAAATAAGCTTTTTAATTCAAAAATGTATTTTTCCATTTAATTCGCTAATTAAAAATTTTGATATGTAAGCAGTTTTAAAGAATTGTAAAGTTAACTTTATTGTAAAACTAAATTTTGGAAATTAGTCAAAATCTAAATTTTGATCCATAACGTTCTCAATAAATATATTTTGAAAAATATATTTTTGGTGTTTTATTTTTTACTTAAGTAAAAGGATAAAAACATAACTCGTGTATAATTGCCCAACACTGGCTGACGGTTGTAATGCACTTATAACTCCTTACGACTTGGTCGGCACACCTTCAGTGGTGTATTTTGAGCAGTTGTAAAAACTGTTTTTTAATTGGATTGCGACGGTTGTAACAGTACCTATTGTGTACTTGGTGTTTGGGTCTATTTGCCATAGACCAAAACCAACTATATAGAAAGCCATGAACTGGTTTTTGTATGTATTAGTTAGAAGTGTGTCATGTTTTGTTTTGACATTTTATTTTCTTATAGTTTCTTAATAAGAGTGCTGAAATAGTAGTGTAAAGAAATAGTGTTTTAGTTAAATATTTTTGGTTTTTTAAATAAAATATGGTTTATAAAAGTTTTAAAATATAATAAATTAACAGTGTTATAATTTTTGAAGTGCATAATAGTCAAAAAATAAAATAAAAAGGTGGAAAATATTGTGTCTTCTTACCTACTTGTAAGAGAAAAAATTGAAGTAGGACTACATACATATGGTGAGGTTATATTGTAAAGTGAATAAATTGATTTGACTTAAGGTGACTTTACACTATATGATTTATCATATGATTTTTTTTTATGTTGTTATAAAAACAAATTACATTAGTCATAAAAAAAGTCATATGATAAATCATATAGTGTAAAGCCACCTTTAGTCAAATTTAATTTTTGAGGGCTCTGCTTTACTTTTTTGCTCTCCTAGGATACTGCTCGAAACGCCACCAAATTTTTTTCCTTCTATATCTATAAATTGACGTGTGACTAATGACTTCATTTAAAACCATCTATTATATATAGAAGGAGAAAGGTTATATTATTATTCTTCAAACTGCAAGTATTTTTATAAATACATATACATATATGTATCAGAATTATTATAAATTAAATTTGACTAAATGAAATCAATTTATTCACTTTTATAATAGGTATAACCTCACCATGCATAGGCCTAATGACAATATAATATTCTATCAGACTTATTATCGCAGTACATCGAAATAGTCACAACCAAACGGCCTCCAATCTCAAAGCTGGCCTCCAATCTTAAAGCTGTTTAAGCTCTTTCTTATTCTCAGGATTTTTTCTTAATTACTCTCATTTTAAAATATATTCTCTTTTCTATCTATTTTCCATACAATACATACAAAATTTTTAAAAAAATTTGAGAAATTTTAACATTTTTAACACAATCATTCTCATGTTTCAAGCATTACTACAATATACAGAATCATATGGAAACAGCTTCTCCTTTTCTCCATATATTCAGTATTCATACCATTTGGCTCAGTACATAAATTTGTATGAGAAATTGAAAATATAGGATTTGAGGGTATATTTCAAGTATTTCAAGAAGAAGAAGTATAAAAGTAGGTAATTTGCATATAATCACATTTATAAATTCTGCTAATAATTTACATATCAAATTTAATCGTTTATCAGGTCAAATATAATTTTGATTTTAATTTTTTTTTAAAAAATGTTTCTTTTTATATTAAAATATAAATTTTATAAAAAAAAAAAGAAAAAAAAATTAGAAAAAATTATACACATATTCACGGATCTCTAAATTCGCAAAACGGAAATATCTTTTCTTACCGGAGTATAAGTTTTTACATCATAATGCCGCCGGCTTTAATAGATTTTTTTTTTTGTGATGTAATTTTATTTTTGATAAGGAGACCTCATAAATACAACATACTATGGGAACACGTGTTATGTGTGTATTTTTCTTATGGTCCAACAATATTCTAAAATGTGACTATAAATATTTGAATTGTGTATAATTTAAAAAAAAAAAAATAATAATAATAAAATATATAGCTATCTAAGATTTTCTATATAAAAAAAAAAAGAAAAAAAAAATTGAAGAAGTGTGGTGAAATTGCGCCTTCATATAAATTTTTTTTTTTGAACATAAAAAAGAAGTGGTAAAATAGCGCCGTCATTTAATAATTCATATGCATTAATTTTTTTTTATGTAGTATGAAAGAAATAAAAAAAGAAAAAAAAATATGTGAAAATGAATTTAAGTAGATGTATGTATATACAGATTAACATCTATTCTATATTGCGAACATAAGTTTTCACAAAATTGAAATTTTACGACATCTTTTATTCTACTAGTAATTTACAAATTCATGAAAGTGTTGAATAGTGAATTTAGGTGAAAATAATATTCGAGTGATTACGTTACTAAGGTAATATAGACGTTAATAAAGTAATATAGATAAGCCCTTAAACGTGGAATCAAAAAAGAAAATAAAGTATGGAAATAGTCGGTAAAATTTAGTGTAAATCTGAAAATTAATAACAAAAAAAAAGAGAAAGGAAAAAAAAAAGAAAAAGGAAGAGGAGGAAACATAGTTTTTTTTTATTATTATTATTATTACGGTCATGAAATTCGTTAGAAATATTAACAAAAGAAGTATCAGCAACGAAAAGACGAGGGAGTTCATCATACCCCGGTACCGGTCGCAACTTGGAGCTGACGAAACCAGATAAGTACTTTTGTTAATATACCATAAATAATGAGATCTATAGAATTTTGTAGGAATTAAATACAATAGAGAATGTAAATTTTTAGTCGAATAGGGTTATGGGTTATTAAAATTTGAAGAAAAAGAGAATTAAATAAATGAATTAAAAAAAAAATAATAAAATAGAAAAAAAAAAAAAAACAATAATAAAAATAAAGGATAGGACATTAAGATAGATACACAGATATCCATAAATATATATAATGGAAATTTTGATAGATTTATCTGAAAATTGTAAATGGCCATAGGTATATACATATATGATCTAAATTCTTTTGTAGGGTTAATATGAAAAGAAATGAATTATGTAATCAGGGTTATAATAGTTTTATTGCATCTAATATAAATATGATATGTTTTAATTATATGTAATTCGAAAAAAAAAGAAAAGAAAGAAAAAAAATAGAGTAGATATGGAGTAAAATAAAGTTTTGAAATATAATGATCAAAATGTGTTTATTCCTTTAGATGAGTGTTGTGTGTCGGAGGTCCCCTACGGTCACAGGAGCGTGGCTATGTCTTTTTCTTTTTCTTTCACAGTTGATCATGGACCCGGTCTCCCCCTATGTTGTGAGTCGTGTTTAAAAGAACAAAAGGAAAAAAAAAATAAATAAATATAAATTACAAAAAATAAAAATAAAACAGGTCTTGACTTTGTAAGAGCTTATTTTGTGGTAATATTTGTTTTTGCCGGTCATCTTTTTTTGTTACAAAAAATAAAACTTCTTCCGAAAGGGTGATTCAAAGGATCCACACCCGACTGAAAGCAGCTGGAATTAAGACCGGCAGGAGTCACCCGGAAGAACGCGGTTCTGATGGTTCCCTTTCCCAGTTTACCCAAGATATAGTTTTTTTCTCTTTCATATATATAACATATATACATATATTTATATATATGTTCGAGTTTTACATCACGATTACGTAACAATTTTGCTACTCATGAATAATTTCTCCTTATAGCTACAGCTATTATAGCTGTATGACACGGTATTAAAATATTGTTATTAAAAAGAGATAACAAGTATGTTTTACGGAAAAAGCAACTAGAAAGAAAGAGAAATATGAACTAATAATTAATTCAGTATTAATACTGAAAATTTAAAAAAAATAACTCTCCCGATTCCTTCTATTAATCATGAAATTTGAATATTAATATTATTTTTGTGTTGCCATCGTGTTTAGACATTTTTGATAATAATATGTTTATGTTTAAACGAGTGTGACGTGTTAAATTATTTATTTCTAATTTTTTTCTTTAAGAGTGCAAACAAAATGAATAGAAAAAAATATTAATCGCGAACATTCATTTACAAAATTATTTAATTTTCATTTACTTTAAACAGAGATACCGCCAACACAATATAAGAAAATATCAACTGATTTTGATAGCGTGTCTCTGTTTTTCAAATCTGTCGTCTCTTTCTTTAAGTACTTAAAATTTCCAATAGTATTAATACCGTGTCATACAGCTAGCACATTTTTTGAAGTAATTTCGTTCTCCCGCAATTTGTTTTCTAAACAGTCTCATAAATGCTCAATGGAATTGAGGTCGGGACTCTGCGCAGGAGTATTAATTACTTTGGGGCAGTAAAAAGTCGCTACGTTCTACAAATATTCTCATAAAATGAAAAATTCCTTAATATCCTTAAATTTGCAGCACTTTGTCTAACATTATTTTTCATAAGGTCTAAGTATCCAAATCTGTCCAATTTACTATCAATAAACTGCAGATTGCGTACACCAGATGCAGCCATAGAGCCCCATATCATTTGACTGCCTCCACCATGCTTCATCGTAGAACGAATATTTGCTGTCCCCAGCTCAATATTCTTATTGCGCCAAACAATTTTTCGACATTGACTATCAACTTTTCGACCCAAAAATGTTGTATTTACTCTCATCAGTAAATAACACAGTTTTCCAAAACTCTAACGTTTTATTTTTGTATTCTTTAGCAAATGCAAGTCTTTCACGTTTATTTTTATCACTAATTATACGGTTTTTTTCTAGCTACACGACCATTATATTCATATTTTCCTAAAAATTTTCTAACTGTTTCTGGGTTAGCAGCAGTGCTGTCGTTCCAATAATTCTTAGAGTAGTACAAATGAGTTAAAAAAAAGTAGTACATTACAATCGCGGTAACGTGAACTCCGTATAATGTGAAACTCGCTCTACTGTGAACAAATTTTTTTCAATATACAAAATTCTTGTAATGTGAACAGAAAAACCTTCAGTACAGTGAACAAAAAAATTTACTGAAATTTTCCTACAACACACGTCGGCTTATAATGCGTATTGAAACCAAAACAAAAAAACTACGGACTACTATAACTGTAATTAACAGTTATCAGTACAATATGTTATACAGTACAGTTGTGTTTCTCATACATTACATAATATTGGCATTAGTTGTGAAGAGCACAAGTGTTTCAGTGGTTTTTGTGATTTGAAATTAAAAGTTGAAATTAATGATGGATTCAAAAAAAGTAAAATATCTCACATTAAAAGAAAAGTCTGAAATATTAGAACAACTCAGCAGAGGAGCAAAAGTTACACATCTTGCTTACAAATTTGAAGTGGCAAAGTCCACAATATGCAGCATAAAAAATAAAAATAATAAAATTCTACGTGCAGTGAACAACACATTTTTAGGTCCAGGAAAAAGAAAAACTCTTAAAAAGCCTGAATTAACGGAAATGGAACAGAAATTATATAAATGGTTTTTATTATTGCGCTCAAGAAATATTCCAGTTAGTGGTGAAACGGTGAAGGAAAAAGCCAAACAGCTCCATGCTAATATAAAAGAAAACCAGCGATGGCTGGCTACATCGTTTTAAACGTAGGTATGGAATAAGATTTTTGAAAATAACGGGTGAAAAATTTTCTTCGCAGCCTGAATTAATTGAGCTGTTTCTGAGAAAACTGGAACTCAAAATAGAGGACATGAATCTTTCTGCTGAACAGATTTATAATTGCGATGAAACTGGCTTATTCTGGAAATTTCTTCCAGAAAAGACTTTTGTTGGGCCCTCTGAAAAGACAGCACCTGGTAGGAAAAGTGCCAAACAAAGACTAACACTACTTCTTTGTGTTAATGGTACTGGTCAACACAAACTGAAACCGCTTCTTATTGGTCAATCAAAAAATCCTCGATCGTTGAAGCACTTTATTTGTCCAGTAGAATATACATTTTCCAAAAAAGCGTGCATGACAAGCGCTATTTTTGAAAATTGGTTCCAATCATCATTTGTTCCTCAGGTAATTAGAGTGGTTTAAATTTTTAGTTTAACCAAATTTTTTTCGAATGTGCACTTTCATTATAGGCTAGAAAACATTTGAAAGCACGTGGCCTTTTCCAAAAAGCTATTCTTATACTGGATAACGCACCTTCTCATCCACCGGAATCTCTTCTTAAATCGGAGGATAGTTCAATTATAGCTATGTTTATGCCACCAAATGTGACACCTTTAATTCAGCCACTAGATCAAAATGTAATTAGAATCACAAAACTGAACTACAGAACCATCCTTTTATCTACTCTGGTAGCCCAAGATGCAGATTTTAGTGAAGCTATAAAAAAATATACAATAAAGGATGCCGTCCAAAATGTAGCAATCACCCTGGGATCGAATTGAAACAGCTATGATAGAAAAATGTTGGAAACCTCTTTTAAAAATTGATCCGGAAGAAAACATTCCACTAAGCACTTTGAGAAGCCAGTTATTAGCTGAAAAAAGACAAATAGATTCATCTTTGTTAGAAGCAGTGAATTTATTGGAAGCAATGAATTCTGAGGTACTTTTTCTTCATTCTTTAATTAAAATAAACTGTAAATAATATCATATTCTATATAAGGCATCGTTTACTCCGGAGGACGTATCATCTTGGAACGATATTGATTATGCACTTCAAGAAGAGACAAATCAAGATGAGGAAGAAGATGAGGTGACGTTTGTTGAAGAAGCACCGCCAAATATTTCACCACGAGAAGCCACTGATCTACTAAACCAAATCATACAATGGGCTGAAAATGATTATGCGAATTATAATGATATTTGTGCTTTGAAGCGTTTAAGGGAAAGGGCTGTTAGGAATCAGCTTGAAATTAAGCACAAACAAATTAAAATTACAAATTATTTTACACCAATATAAAAGGTACATACATATGTAGGTATGAATGTATAATTTTTTGAAAAAAAAAAGAAAAATAAAAATAATAATAATAATAATAGTAAAGATATTTACAAGCCATGATTCAATTGTTTAAGTATGTGAATTAATCTTTCTTAAACATGAACCACCCCGAAAACGTGAACACAGCTGGTCTGATACGAGTTCACGTTACCGCGATTGTACTTTATATTGTAAAAAAAGTAGTACCAAGATAACCATTCACATAAGGTATTATAAGCCAAATTTTACAATAGGACCCAAATCTTCTCAAATAAGGTGTTGATAACTAAAATGTCTAGGTACATATGTATTTCAAATAATCTTTTATAATTTTTATAATAAATACTGACATGATACTACTTTTTTTTTGTTCCAATTATTTATTAAAAACAGAAATAAAAAATTATCAAAAAAAAAAACTAAATTCAAATATAAAATATTGCTTTAAAATAATATCGTGTATTGTGAATGTATTGTTGAATTTGGAATAGAATTTAATTCAAAACAATAGGTTATACATTTACAGATTTACTTAATAAAAATTTTCGAAAATTCATTGTTGAATTCTATTAAATGAAAGATATGTAAAAATAGGGTAGCTATGTACATATCTGCCGTACAAAGGACAATCGCGTCAATTACATTTTCACTCATTTTGACTTAGATATATTTATGATATAATATATAGTTATACATATGAACTAGTGGAAAAATTAAATTATATATATAATATATAATATATAGACATATTTTTTAATAGAGAATTTTTCCTTCAGTTCATATATATAACTATATATTATATCATAAATATATTTAACTCAAAATGAGTGAAAATGTAATTGACGCGATTGTCCTTTGTACGGCAGATATTATGTATAGTATGTATGTACTTTTATAAATTGAAAATTTGTAGTAGATTATATTAGATTAGATTATTAAGGGCTATTGTTGCACTTCAACCTGCAAAGATCTTTCGTATTGTCGTGCTTCGTATACTTATACATTAAGAGTTTGCTGAATCCTCCATATCCATATTTCCACTCCATATTTCCACTCCATATTTCCACTCCATATTTCTTCAGGTTTGAGAAGATTCATGATGGTTTTTATGCTGTTATGATACTTTTTTTCCATATTAATTTTCAAATCTTAAGATCACAAATTTAAGCAATGGCCAATGGGTGAATGAGACAGTTGCTTTGGAGTGAGTAGGTAAGATATAGACAAGCAACAAATAAACATTGATTTGCTGACAAAAAAGTTAATATTTCTAATTTTTTCTCATTTTATTTGTTTTGTTTATTATTATTATTATTATTAGAAATTCAAACTTTCATTAAGTTGAAGAAAAAAAATGTGTTTTTAATCAGCGTTGTCGTTTCCAATTTTTTAAAAACTTACAAAATATTAAATGAAAAACAAATTTGTAATATTTTAATTTTTTTGGTCATCTAAATGGCGCAGTTTATGTAGAATTTATTGTACATTGATTGTTAGGAAAAAATACTGCACAAAATAACACAAATTTTATTGTACACTTGAAATATTTTCTTGTTCGTAAAGAAACAATTCAATGGGAAGTATCTAATAGATGCATAAATTCAGAAGTAAGAAAATACACACTGAATCTTATACCATTTACGAAATTTATCATGATATATTATACTCATTCCATTACTATATAATGTACATATATGTATAATACATACTTATGTATGTTTGAGTGTGTGTTATTTTATAAAATATCTTTTTTGAAGCGTACTACCGACAACAGCGTGCTACCCACTACAACATTTTATTTCGTTATCCTGTTCAAATTACAAGTATAAGGCAATGTATATGTACTATGTAGGTATATGTATGTATATCATATCTTACTCTTTTTTATGTACATTTTTTTTAAGTTACTGATGACTTGATCACTTTTACTCATTGTTATGGAGTTTAAGTTTTATAGCAAGTGAACAGCTTTTATTTCTTTTAACACCCACAATATTGTTGTTCTGGTTATATTTTATTAAACATACATACATACATTTGATATTTCAACAAAGCTTTACTAAATATACATATACTGTAATATCAAAGATTTCTAAATTTGTCATAGAAAATCTATATGTAGAAAGGAAAAAAATTAAATATTTCTTTATACTATCATACACAAAGGCTTTTATAATACATAATACCTATAATATTTTATATTTTTTTTTTTCAGTTTATTTTTTAAAAACCGTATTTGATTTATTCTAAAGCCAATTGTAAACACACTCATTTTGTGGAAAAATTCGATAATGTATAGTTTTATTCAATCTAGCAGTAAATTGTGCAACTAAAAGACAAACAAATAGTTGCAAAGGCTTAGGCAGAATAGTATGTCAAAACCTTTTGAGGGTTTTTAACTGATTAAAATTAAATTTAAAAAAAAAACTTCAAAGGATAATCCTGTTGCAAAAAAGTCCTTTCCAGGACTACAATAATTCCTTTTCAGGACAACAATAACGCTTAAATATGTTGCGCAAAGTGAAACTGGCTACTTTTCGAAAAAAAAATTGTCTTTGACCTTGAATATCTCGGTAACTATTAAAAATAGACACCCCACCCCCCTCCCATAATAATTTACCCATTTCTCACCGAGATCTACCACCCTGCTGAGTTTGGCACACGAATTGTGAAACCCCTGTATAATATATACGTAACACTATTCTTCGGTTTTAAAATTATATATATGTATATAATATACACTATACATATAATATGTATGTTTGTATATAAATGAAAATATAAAGTCTCTATACTTTATTTAACAATTAAAGTCAGTGTTGTGCTTATGGAGGCAGATCTGATCACCCCACACACGAGACAGATTTATACAAACGAAATGTAAAAGAGTATAGAAAAGTATGCCTATCTTGCCTGTACTGACTTTAATTGTTAAATAAAGTATAGAATTTAACACTTTTGGCAGTTGCTTATTAAAAGTAATGTGGCTGGATTTCTAAATAAAAATATTAAATAAAGAAACTTAGTTATGTAGTAACGTTTATTTAACATGTAGATCTTACTTTCTGTAACCATCTTTGCTGTTCCAGGCGCACATTGAATAATAATATTTCTAAACATTTTTTTCCCCTAAAATTCTGTGAAATTTTTAAGATTCTGTAAAGTTTAAAGGTACGGGAACAGGCCTACTAAAAGGAAATATATTTGCGAATCATCAAATTTGAAAACACTACAAAAAAAAAAATATATATATATGTATATACAGGGTGATTCCGTTACGGTGTCCGACCGGGAAACTACGGATAGGTCTCGGCGAGGGGAACAAAAAATCGTATTGGTGGGGGGAGGGGGGGAAATCTCAACGGTATAATGAATTTCAGACTAATATTTTCATATTTGCATTTTTTGAAAAAAATTAAGATAGCAAATCGATGTAGAATTAATTGAGCCTTCATTTTCTTCAATAAAAAATGAGGGTTAATATGGAGTATTTTTCGAGCAAATAAGGGTTAAAGTCCAAAAATCTGTGACAAAATGACAAAATTATGGTTTTGAGGCCTTATAACTCCTGAATGGTCGGATACACAGCAGCAGGTAAGATGTTGATGAAAAGGCACAGGAGTCCTTCACAATTATGTAAAAGAGTTGGTGAGCCTAGCGTGCCCTTGTAAAAAGTTATAGGGTAAAATATGAAAAAAGTACCAAAAATCTTTAACCCCCTCTAACTCCTAAACCGTTGAGATTTCCCCCCCCCCCCACCAATACGATTTTTTGTTCCCCTCGCCGAGACCTATCCGTAGTTTCCCGGTCGGACACCGTAACGGAATCACCCTGTATATAGATATATATGACATACATATATGTATATACGATCAATAATATTTTAAGAGAGTTAAAAATGGAAAGAAATACTTATTTTGTGTTTCACATTTGCAAAATGTCATATTTCATCAAAATCTGTTAGTAGAACCACAAACAAATATTCGTACATACATGTTATTCAGTGCGTACAGTACAGCCAAATAAGATTGGCGAAGGGGAAGTGTGCGCAGTACGATCTGCGTATCCTTTCCACTTAAATTTCACTGTGATCAAAAACCGTATAACTACAAAGATAAACAATTGCCATATATCCTTATGTCACCATTAATTTTTACTTCTACACCTGATATCAGGTGGCTACATGTTTACAGATTCTTATCAACATTTTATGCTTATGCAACATTTTAAAATCCAGTACAAATCAGTATATAGTAAAAAATGACGTTGATGTTGCTAAACATTATATGTACCCAATAATGTGTCTGTTTACCAAATATAAATAATGGTTGTTGCTACGGCAACATAAATTACGATTTATACTTTTGAATTTATTTTCATTTTGAATAAATAATTATTTAAATAAAAAAGAATTTTTAATAATAAAATATTTTTGACTTGAAAATCAGAGTTTGCTTAGATTAAATTTTAATGAATAAACATTATAGTATTTCTAAAACTAGCATTAGATATTCTATAATGTAAAAGAAAATGAAATAACGTGCCTATTGATTCTGATCTCCTGATTCATTACGAATAAAATTTTCATATTTCTCAATGAAGATGAAAAATATTAAAATATATTTTTAAAATTTGAAAAATAAAATGTATTTTGTATATAGTATATGTATATACGAGTATGTATCATACATATATAGTATTTAGAGGTATAAGAAAAATAATATTTCAAATTAAAAAAAATATTTTTTTTTAAAGCAAATATGTATTTTTATTCAAAATGAAAATAAATTCAAAATTATAAATCGTAATTTATGTTGCCGTAGCAACAACCATTATTTATATTTGGTAAACAGACACATTATTGGGTACATATAGTGTTTAACAACATCAAAGTCTTTTCTTACTGTATACTGGTTTGCTCTGGATTTTAAAATTGTTGCATAAGCATAAAATGTTGATAAAATTCAGTAAACATGTAGCCACCTGATATCAGGTGTAGAAGTAAAAATTAATGGTGACATGAGGATATATGGCAATTGTTTATCTTTGTAGTTATATGATTTTTGCTGTGATATAAGCATCACATTTTCCAAAAATCCTTTTTGAAAAGAGAAATTCTCATTTTGTTACTTTAGTAGGAATTTATTATATACATATATTTTAATTTTCTTATTCATAATAATTTCCTATTTTAAAAGGATACTTATCATCACTGATCACTCATATTGTTTTTGTTATTCTATATTTTCTTCACTTTCCTTTAAATTTTTTTTCAGTAGTATGGCATTCGTCATACAAACAACATCGGATGGTAGGATGTTGTTATTTTTTCCAGCTAAAAAGAGGATATGCGTTGTGTGTGCGATAGATGATCGCTAGTCATTATACTTACTGAGTGGAAGATTTAATCTTTATTTTCTTTTGCTGTTTTCTTCAAAAAAGGGGAAATGAAAGGATATTTTTAATATTTTTAAAATTTCTCCCACCTGCGCGACTTTTCGCCAATCTTATTTGGCTGTACTGTACCTACATTCATTTTATTTTTGTTTGAAAAAATCCAAGTAACTTTTTCGTCCTTAAAAAAATGTTTATGTTAAAAAAGATGATACCTAATTTTTTTAAATTATATTTTTGAAACTATGTAGTTAAACTACTTAATCAGAAGAAATTCGATTACTGCAAAAATAATTACCCAGAGTAATAATACAACACTTTTCTATTATTTAGTTTTTACGTTTTTCATGTTTAAAATAATGTTATGTCGTCGTCTGAATATAGTAATGGATCATACTTATTTCGATTTAAAAAAATCAAAAACATCTTTTTCAGATTAACAGAGGAATGTGTTTTAAATTTTTTCCAATTTATATACAATTTGAATTTCATAGTTATTGGATTTATTGGAAAATACATTCATACACATTTTGTTTTCTCATTTTTATTTTTTTTTCTTAACTTATGTACTCGTATATAATATCTAAATCGTAAAAATACAAATATATACTCGTATATATACACATAGGTATACATACATATGTATGTATGTATATATTCAGCTAACCAACATATCTGTACTCTGTACTTATATAATACAGTTGATACATATTTATCTAAAGATACGCCTAGAAACTGCATTGCAACAATAGTCAAAAAATTAAAAGTTAGTCTTTGGTATTTAAGGACATTTAGGGGTGTCGATGCAGACACTCAGTCCAGTATTATATATTTTGTATGTTCTGTGAAGTTGAAAATTCAAGCAGAAATTCCAATTGCATTAGAATACATACTTGCAAAAAAAACAAAAAAAAAGTGGAGAGCTTTTAAATCATAAAAAGCTAGTCGTTATCGTTTGAAGTTGAAGGTTCAGGTTGAATAGACATCCTGCGGCGAATTATACCTTTTACGATGTGATGTTTTGGTAACCAGTATATACTTATTAGTATCATTTATATATTTTTATACATATACATATATAGCGCATGCCATAGTTTATAGATTCATATAACAGTCAAACAGGCAAGCAAAGTACTTTAACTCAATGCTTGTGCTTACCCACCGCAAATCTTTATGTCGTACTCGTACCACAGCATGTTATGTCTATGCTACATTATGCCTTTTATTTGGCTTTGCTTGCTATACAAAACCATTCCATATCATTACCATAACCCAAACCTACTTTTCAGCAGATATAATCCGGCACGAGTATTTTATATATCAACATAAATATACCTCTGGTTGTTGTATTCATAGAATGGAGCACTTTATAAAGCTTGGGC
This sequence comes from Bombylius major, assembly GCA_932526495.1. Classification (NCBI taxonomy): domain Eukaryota; kingdom Metazoa; phylum Arthropoda; class Insecta; order Diptera; family Bombyliidae; genus Bombylius; species Bombylius major. The sequence goes on along the minus strand of OW052044.1, from coordinate 24,088,864 downwards.
TAAGTGACATGATTGTTGAAGGGTGTTAAAATGTGGTGTGCGTCACATCGTTATGTTATAATAAAAACTATGTACACATAGATGTATGTATGTTATAAACATAAAGTTAGTCAAAACCTCCGAGAGAGAAAAAGTATATAAAAGCCGTGATTGCAGTCATTGAAAATGTATATGTATGTATGTGGCTTTAAGTTTGACATTTTTGTTGACTTTTACTTTACAACGTAAACAAATAATAGTTTACTAAGAACAGAAAAAACGACATTCAACTCGACTGGGACTCAAACCCCCAGAATATTCTGACGAATTTTCTAACGAGCAAAAAAAAAAAAGGTTAATTTGTTATCTATGTGCGGGGGTCCCTATTTAATAAATACAACATGTAATTTGTTTGTTTTAAATTAAAAAATCGTAGTGAAAAGCGATTAGATCAGACATACATATATTACATGTGAATTTGATAACAAATTACGTTTTTCAATATAAAATCTGTATTGTATTGCTAATTAAAATAATATTTAAAATTTTATAAACCATGATATATGATTCTAGATTATAAAGCATTTAAATTATGTAATATGTATATATATGTATATTCATTCTTAAATAAGTACATATATTAGTGCGAAAAAATTAGGAAATTACCTAAGAATTCTTTCATCATAGGATTAATAAATAATTAATAAATACACTGAGATATTGAGGAAGACTTTTTGAAAAATCTGAAAAAATAAGTCTGAAATTAATTACATTATTGGACACATGCTTTTATTACAGTTTAAATTAAAAATAGGTGCTTAGAATGCTAATTTTCAAATGCAAATATTTTGAAAATTATCCATTTTTCTAAAAAAATGAAATAGCAAATCGATGCAGAATTTATTGAGCATTCTTTTTCTGCAATAAAAAATGAGGGTTAATATTGAGTACTTTTCAAGAAAATTAGGGTTAAAGCAGTTAAAGTCAAAAAATTGGTGAAAAAATAACAAAATTTTGGTTTGGTGGCCTTATAAGAGGTACAGCGGGCATGTAGGATGTTGATGGAAAGACACAGGTTATAAAAAGTTATATAGGGTAAAATAAAGAAAAAGTACCAAAAATCTTTCCCTGTTCTAACTCTGTAACGGTTCAGATTACCCCCCCACCATCCATACAACTTTTTGTTCACTTCGTCGAGACCTATCCGTAGTTTCCGGGTCGAACACCTTAACGGAATCACCCTGTACATGTACCAAATCACATAAAACTGGCCGGACTATTTTGGCTTCACATGTATGAGTAAGTTGTCTTACTTCATGGTTTTGAATAGTATTCTCTCTCTCGAAGGTTTTGAGTTAGTACATTGATGCCTTTATACCATATATAATATAAAAGATTTTGTAGAAAATATACATAATATATACATATGTATATCTATGTAGTATATTATTGCCGTAAGGAATAAAAGGACTGTCGTAATGTGTCCGCTATAATATAATAGTGAATGCATAGAAAAATAACTGATTTTTTGCTAAATGTGGTCTTTGTGGTAATGGTCGGGATTAATATATTTATGTACACATATGTAACATTTATTTGTTATACTTAATATATATACATAAATATACATATCTACTTATATGTACAAATGTATATTTAAATATACGCAGGATAAACAATCAACATTTTGAAATTTTTACTTTCTAGAAATGTATTAACTGTGAATGAGCATATTTGAGATTATAAGACTGATAATGAGAATATAATAATAAGTATTATGTATTCATGTAAAATTAGCGTCAATTTTGATTCTGGTTTTTTATTCTCAATAACTTTTTCTTAATTTTTTTATCAGTTTCGTTTATTTTTTCGACTGTCTATTAGACATTCAATTCATATCTTATCCTTTTTACAACTTATCATCAATACACTTAAGTATATGTATACTTTTATTTATGAAAAAAAGAAAAGAAAAAAAGAAACTCACTTGATGTTGTTTTTAATGTCCTTCTCTTTTTGTTTGCTCTTTTTTTTTCATTCCATCTTGTTTTCACCTAATCAAGAAAAACTAAAGGATCAAACTGTAAATGAAAAAGTCTTAACACTCCACCCAACATTAAAAGTTATGTGAAAACGAGAAAAAAGTATGGGTATTGTTTGCTTGACTCAATTGTAACCATGTCCTTTATGATTCTCCTACACCACATCGTTGTCAAAAGGTGATGCTCTTAATAACAGCTTTCCAAAGTATGACTCTGCGATATCACTACATTTTGTCATTTATTTATGTATGATTACATGTACACATACATATATGAATAGTATCAATGTCCTTATCCGAAGTGAAAAAAGTGTATTATATTATATAAAAGTACATAATATCCCAGTAGGAAAATGGATTCAATTCTAAGAGAATCAATTCGGATCGCATTACAAAATAATCAATTGATTCTACTTTTGATTCTTAGTAATGCAGTAAGAATGAATTGATTCCAGTTTTGATTCTTTATAATGCAGTAAAAATTAATTGATTCCGCGTTTGATTCTCTGTAATGCGGAAAAAATTAATTGATTCCATTTTTGATTTCCTGTAATGCAGAAAAAATAAATTCATTCCACATTTGATTCTTAGTAATGCAGAAAAATAATGTGTAGAGAAAATTTAAAAAAACGCAATTAAACTTATTGAAATTTTCCATTCGTCATCGAGAAATATTAGTTGCGTATTATTAACTAAAGTCTTTGTTATATTGTTTTATTATTCTTTGTCCTATTCTAAAGTGAAGTGAAATTTAGTAAAGTGCAGTTTAATTATCTAGTATATAAAATAAATTATAAAATATATAAATCATAATAAATTAAAGTGAAAATATTTAAAAAATTTAAATTAAAAAAACTAATTCAAAGGTAAGTTTTCGAAAATCTTATTATATATTATGTAGTTTAATTAAAATTGTATTTATAATGTAAGTAGGAGTAGAGAAAAAATGTACAGGATTAAAGGTATACACAGAGAAATTTACGTGAAAAAATATTTAGAAAATAATGTGAACTCTTACTAGAAGTAAACTCAAGATGTCCAATTAAATGTACTTATAAAAGAATTGGAAGAATTTCACTAACAAATTGATGATGAAAATATAAACTTTTATGTAAAAGATTAAGTATTTAAAAATAATTTATTTTTGTTTCCAAATATGTTTTCTTTCTAAGGTCTCAGAATATAACTACAACGGAGGCCACAGGAAGCTCGCTTTTAAGCAGTTAAAAAATGTTTATCGAATACTTAAAAGTAAATAAACTTATTTAAAAATATTCTATCATTTTAATTCTTATCTTTTTTCAGAAGCGTATGTTGGTGATTAAACAAAAAGAATTAGGAAAGCCTTTCTCGGGATAAAAGCCAGAGAGCATGAACGCGTATATATGGAGCGAAAAACATCAAATTCTATGACTTAATTTATATATTAAAAAATTTATTTTTTTTATTTTTCAAGCATAACGAATGAATTTTAATAAATATTTTATTTTTTTTTGCTATTAAAAAATGTTTTTTCATTAGAAAATTTTATTTAATTTAATTGTGATCAATTGAATTTGGAATACATTCTTTTTCATCAATTCTGAATACCTTTCATATAATCGATTTGAAATATATTCTTTTTCATGAATTCTGTATACCTTCCATATAATCGATTTGGAATATATTCTTTTTCATCAATTCCGAACATCTTCTATATAATCGATTTGGAATATATTCTTTTTCATCAATTCTAAATGCCTTCCATATAATCGATTTGAAATATATTATTTTTCATGAATTCTGTATACCTTCCATATAATCGATTTGGAATATATTCTTTTTCATCAATTCCGAACATCTTCTATATAATCGATTTGGAATATATTCTTTTTCATCAATTCTAAATGCCTTCCATATAATCGACATGCCTGTGTTAAAGTTATCGATTATTTTTATGGATGGTAATCAAAAACGGAATCAGTACTAATAACAAGAATCTATTTTGAACCAATTCTGAATGCATTCATTTTCCTACTGGGATGTACGTACATATGTATGTATTATACATATATGTATATAGGACAAGTACAATGTAAAAATATATATATGTATCTACTATGTACATTGTACGGATATATCAACTGAATATACCATTTACCATGCTCGTGTCAATTGGTCTAGTTGTTAGTTCTCATCCGGCTTGCAGCACATTCAACCAAACGTAGCACTTTTAATGAACATAGTAGTTGTATCTTTACTTTGAAAAAAAAAAAAAAAAAACTAAAGAATCGGGTGCTATAAAGCTAGCACTAAACTCATCGTTCAAAGTGCCACGATATCGTGCTTTACATATTTTGTTGCTTTGTTTTGTTATCCTGCACGCGTCATACTTTCCTACTTCCCACACTTTCATCTTTATCAATATCTTTTTCTTCTTTTCGTTGTTGCCTTCGTTGAAAGCTTATCGTATTTATTTTTTCTGTTTTCAACTTCCCTCGTCCTTAAAATGAAATTCCGCTAACGCTAGGCAGCCTCCTCTTTCACACTTTGTAGGTACATGGCACATAAAAGCTTTTTGAGTAGGAATCATCATCAAAATTCAGTAGTTGTAGCAGTACCAGTAGCAAAAGGATGAAAACATGCCACTTGCCAGTGCTTTTGAATAATGAAATAGTTAAAAGGAAGATTTCTTGTTAGGTAGACGTTTTTAGGATTTATTGGCTTTTTAAAGTTTCGACACCTTTAATAATTGCGATTAACTGATGTTTAGAAATTTTTTCCATTAGTTAATATTTGGAACACAATTGTGTAATAAATAAATACTTTATCTTTTTATCAGCATATGAAAATATCATTGTATCGTATAGCTAGTTATAAAAAAAAAATTTTAAATATAAAGTTTTGTGTTTTTGTGACGTATTATTATTTTTCAAACATAAAGTTAACTTTTTTGAAATATTGTTTTTGTTGTGTTTTTGTGGTAATGTGAACGATATTTCAAATTTGAGATACGTCAATAGTACTTGAATGCAAAATTGCTCTATTCATGCTTTGAATTTAGTTAAAATCATTAAAACTAATGTCTGCATCGATGGAAATGACTGCAAAGCATGATAAAGATTTTGTTAAAGGAAAGACCACTTCAGGTATGTATGTAGTATGTACATACATACATATGTATAAGTATGCATAAGAGTACATTTATTATTTTTATCTACACTATACTGTTTTTAGATATTTTTTGCGTTTAGAAAAAAAAAACTTATTGGGTGTATGTATTTACAATAAATATAGTATTAATTAATGTACGAAATTTTTCAATACAAATCTACTGAAATTGCACAGTAAGTAACAATCGTAGTTTATATCGAATTGCATTGTCACTTAAGGTCAAATTCAATCGTTGATGTACCTTTTTTGTAAAGAGAATAAATTGCAAGGGTGAAATTGATTTATGATTATCATAAAAGTTATTATAAGTTTGTGAATACAGCTCTAAAAAGAGTTTTTCCACAAGAAGTTTCTGAAACGTGTTGGTTTCAAGTTTAAGATATTATGTTGACAAAGAAGAAAAAGTTCTTTACAACTTTATATAAAATTATAAAATACTAAAGATTATTTTGTGAAATGCTTTCTTGAAAAAATAGATAACTCGAAATTTTAACGCTTTCTAATGCTTAAAGAATTATGAGTTATTTCTTACTTCTTAATTAGGAAATGGTTTTGTCACCCCGAAACTTACTTAAAGTAGCTTTACACTACTTGATTTCTCATATGACTTTACATACTACATATATGTCACTGGTAAAAGTTTGACAGCGTTTACACTGTCTGATTTTATTGAGAAACTTTCTCATACGACTTTACACACGACATATCATGAAAATAGATTTTTTCTATTTTCGTATGACATTTGATTTGACTTCGTAGTGTTTGGATTTTTCTATTTCAGTGGATTATCAGCATTATGAGAAGTCGTATGAAAATACATAAGTATGTAAAATAACATACATAAAGTGATATGACAAATCAAGTAGTTTAAAGGTACTTCAAGGTTAAGGCTATATTTTGTAGATTTTAGTTTCGTTCGTACAGTTTATATGTATATTAGATACACGTACAAATCGACTGATTATATGAAAGCGATCACTGAGTGCAAATATGCGTGTTTTAAACTCTCAAGTTTGTTTTATAAAGAAGAAAACAAATAGATGTAGTGTTTTGGTATTTAAGCGCACGGGTCGGTAATGCTAGGCCAAGTTCAAAACAGAGGCCTCATGCACGTCGTACACTCTAAAAATTTTTGAAGTAAAATTACCATTATAATACTAGGAAACCAGTTACCTAGTATAATACTAGTAATTTTACACTTGATACGTATTCCAAAATTTATACATCTATGATGTGTAAAAATTTTACACATTATTCGAAGTGTTATTAATATTTTTAAGTAGAAAGGTTATGCATTAATATGCTCTATTTTACGCAGCTTTTTCTAAATAAACATAGCAAAAGTTTATTTTTCCATATATTAAGGAGTGTTTTCACATTAGTTAAGTAGAATTTTACCCTTTGAAAGCCTAATTTTAACCAGAAAGGAATGTATTTTTAAATAAAGGTGTTTAAAATAAAAAAATCGAGATGTAATATTTCGCATAAATAGCGTTAAATTGCTCTGAAATTTTTGTAATTATTCCTTATGATGTGTAATTTTGTACATGTATTATGTATATTCACAATATACCTATGTACATATACTACATTCATTATGTACATTCACAACATACCTATGTATACATATAGTACATATATAGGTATATAAGTACATAATATGGCCTTCTTTGGTTGACAATTCATCTGCTTTTATCTGAAATTTCGATATAATTATAATGGAATTATGATAGAATGATTTATATACATATTTATGTATTTAACATTTCAACATCACCAAATTAAAGTAAGATGAATTCCATTTATTCCATCCTAATTCGTATAGTTCAAAAATAATGCATTCTGAATATTCGGAAAAAATCAAGAAATACATATATGATGGAACATTCGGAATACAAAAATAGAATAAAGAAACGCATATGGACTATTCCGAAGTTTAAAACGAATAAAAAAAACAGCCACTGTTTACATTTGTAAGTTATATCTTTAGACTCCTTTTATTATTTTCTTTTATGATACATTAATAGATAAATTAAACAGTTAAATCCATTTTAAGCCGTTTACAATGTAAATAAAAATTACTTAAAGTAAAAATAACATTTTTAATATATTTCATTCTTTTTCTTATTGTTTTTCACATTTAATAATATTCAGTATATGGTTAAAGAAAAATAAATAGTTAAGTTAATTCAAATTGTCTTAATTTTTTAATAAGATTTAATATTTTGCTGACATTATTCACATGTGTTTTTTTTCCCCTAATATTTGGAAGATGATGTCCAAGAAAGAACCTTACAAAAAATTCCAGCGATTGACATAACTTTTCCGGATACAATATATTAAAAGTATAATAGTAACATATCACATGTGTCACAAGCTTAATCAGATCAATGTCGTGACATTCCAATACAAGGCTTTGTTCTATGAAGATATACGCAGTTGCAATACTTTCTAAAATGTAAAATACATTTGTAGTTCGAAATTTGTCAAAAATTTAAAAACTTTAATTTGCATTTTGAATTAGTTTTGATTCAGGATTGCTTTTATATTTACATATAAAATAAAAAGTTTGGTTCAATCTTCTGCCATATTGAGTTTCAAAGCTTACTATATGGTTCCACATCAAAATAATTTAAAATCCAAATTAAAGTTTTTGATTGATTGATATGTATGTAATAGGTCATATAAAAAGTATAATATAATAATAATTGCATTATTACCTACTACTGCTATCCAAGGAGCATTCACAGGAATTTCCTTTAGTATATTATCATATGTTGTTCCAGTCTATATAATATAATGAATGAGCTTATTTAGCTTTCTAGCGTATTTTAAAACAATAAATTTCTAGTTATTTCATTTGAAGAAACATAATTGCTCAGAATTGTTATTTACAAGTAAAATGAAGAATTTATTCAAACTTTAATGAATAAGTTTAATAATTGAATGTTATTTTTAATTACTTTTATCTACTGCATTTGAAACCCGAAAATTTTAAATAGTTTATAAATATAAATACATATTAATCTTCTAAGTCTTGAGTCTACACTCCATTAAGGATTTTTTTTAAGTAGAGCCTTTGTACGTAAATTTACTACACTATCATAGAGGAAAAAATTTTAAGTTTTATTCGACTTATTACTTTTTATATTTTCGCCTTTTGAAAATCCACCCTTTTAATAGAAAACACTTATTATAACTATCACTTTTGTATTTAATTTCACTCACACGTCTGTTCTAAATGAACAATAGAATATCAATGACTGAATTGAATGACGCATTTATGCATATGATAAAATTTGTTAAAAATACTCAGAAAAAAAATTAAAAATACGCGGGTGGCTTAATTTTACACAAATTGTACGTAAAGTTACTACACTTATGTAAATCTACATAAATTTTAGTTATTTATAAGCAGAAAAATGTAATTTTATGTAATATTTTCTTAAAAAGTAGTATTACATATTCTTTGTGGAATATTACTTATTGAAGGTAATAAAACATAAAATTTTATGGATATATACCATTTTCATTGCAGTAATTTCAAGTTCACTTTTTACAGTGTATACTATTTACACGAACTGTTTCAAGACATTTTTGATAATGCTAAACAGATAAAATTTAAGCTTTATTTTGTATTCCGTGAAGGTTTTCTTCAAAGTTTAACGCTGGTCTCAATTATTCTGTTCTACCCTACTTTATATTTAATACATTTAATAGATTATGATAGTAAGTAAAAATAGGACTAATGATAGTACTTAGATTATAATTATGTAAGTATATTTACCTATCCTAATTTATGTGAACAAAATAAATTGTTTAAAAGTTAACATTTACGTAATGTATATTTTATATTCTACATTAAGTTTTGGAGAAAATCAGGGGTGAGTTTTTGTAAAGTGATGGTGATGATCACTTGTCACCACTTCCAAAAGCTTTTAAAATTTTATATGGAAGTTGTGACCAGCGTTTTCGTTTGACAATTTTCAAGTGGAGTATGAAAGGAGTTGAAAACGGAGTATTTCGCAAAAAAAAGTAGTACGTTTTGAAATTTTTTGAAAAGTACAATATGAAAGAATAAAATTGAACATTAGAATCTATTGATTTCAAGTATAACAGGTGCAGGGCTTTTCTTTTTTAGAAATCTACAAAATAAATTTTGTAAATGTGATATTATTCTTCTCTTATTTTATAGATTTCATGCCTATAGTGTAACTTACCGATCCATGAACAAAATTTTTCAATTTTTAGGCGTCATTCACTAACCAACTGAATTGATAAACTTTAAAAGTGACGTTTGAATTTGAAAAAAGAATAGAAGATAATCAATCAATTGTTGTACTATACTCTATTTAACAATTAAAGTCAGTATTGTGCTTATGGAGGCAGTACCCGATGAGTTTTTTGCCTTGGTAATATTTAATTTGAAAGATTTTTCTCGATTGAAATTGAGATCTAATCACCCACACACGAGACAGATTTATACAAACGAAATGTAAAAGAGTATAGAAAAGTATGCCTATCTCGCCTGTACTGACTTTAATTGTTAAATAAAGTATAGTATAATGCTAACAAATATGGGTATATAGTACTAAACTAATACTATCCATAAAAGAATCGATAATTGATCTAATCAAAAACAATACAAAAAAACAAAAACATATAAGAAACACATGAAAATGAAAAACGGAGTATAATTTTAAAAATCGGAGTACCGGAGTACTGGAGTCAAAATCGGAGTACAGATACTCCGATCGGAGTCAAACGACAACGCTGGTGGTGACAGGTGATCATCACCATCACTTTTCAAAAACTCACCCCAGGACATTTTATAGAGTAAAAATTGTTTCAATAGTTAAATAATTATCACTTGCATCTAATAATTTAAAAAAAATTCTATAATCAGTTTATGATAAAAATGTTAAAGATTTGATGTTTTTCCAGGAAATACTGATGTTGCTTTTTTTCTTGTGGAAGATTTTACATATACCTACATAATAACATAATATGTATGTAATAAGTTGGTGTACTTAAAGCTGAAACACAAATGTCATTTACTCTGTCGTGTTTGTTCTCCAAATGAAATAGTATAAATATTTAGATAGCAATAAAAATAAAATTGTACATAATATAGTATGTAAATATGTAGTTTTCAAGCTTTGTTTATCTAATGAAAAAACCTTAAACAATCTCACAGATTCCATTGAATATACACTCTAACCGAATACACGTCTTATTTATTTTCTATGATGGTACAATTTATTCGATACAATGTAAAAAAATAGCTATTTTGCAATATAGAATTCCTCCACTTTTCTTCTAAGTTCGTGACAGTTTCATAAGTTTTTCTCCATCGCGAAGCATAGTGCGATGTAGTCAAATCCGGACAAAACGCGGACGTTTTTGATAAGTACTCTTTTATATAAATTTTGGAATTAATTGTCTCTTTTGTTATTATCAAATTTATTAATTCGTCGTTCCGATTACGAGAAGAGCATAATATGGCCTGGCAGAGCATTATTTTGAAAATTTTGAAATTTTTGTTATTTTCTATTGACGTTGTGCTGGGATTTTGTTGTATAATCGTGGCCAGGTAGCTGAGCAAAATCCGCTTTGCACTATATGTTTCATTATCCATAAAGGTTATTTTAGACTACTTGATTTGTCAAATATGATTTATGCTTTGATATGAGAATGACGTATCTTTTGATTTGCTATGTCAATTAATGTCGATATTCATCTGTTTTTGAATGCTTTCACACTATTTGATTTGTCCAACATTGTATAATTGTATGTATGTGCTTGCAAAATGGACGCTAAGAATTCGGTGCTGTATATATGTATATCCAAATCTATAACCCATATAAATTTTTTCTTTATCTTCTGTTTTATCAGGTACTTTTTGAACTTTATCATGGGTGCGGTTTCCTCATCTTTCTGCACTTTTTCAACTAAACTGATTTCTATTTAAAGAGGTGAAGATACTAACACATATAATACAAAAACGATATATGTTTTTGAAGAATTTAAAATTCAAATACATTGAAAAATTTGTGTATGTACAATGAATTGAGAAGAAAGAAAGAAGACTATACTTTATTTAACAATTAAAGTCAGTACAGGCAAGATAGGCATACTTTTCTATACTCTTTTACATTTCGTTCGTATAAATCTGTCTCGTGTGTGGATTGATCAGATCTCAATTTCAATCGAGAGAAATCTTTTAAATTAAATATTACCAAGGCAAAAAACTCATCGGGTACTGCCTCCATAAGCACAATACTGACTTTAATTGTTAAATAAAGTATAGTGTAAAAGTAAAAAAGAGCTATGTAAAACGGCACTATAAGTTTTTAAATTATAATATTTGTTCGTTCTTTGTACTGGTGATTAATGATTTCGATGTTCCAGCTACTTGTGCCATGTTCCTTACTGAAACATTGCCTAGCTTAATATAAACCTTCTTTATTTTTACAATTTTTTTACAATTTTGTAAAATTATATTAAGTATGATAACCAAACTCCTGCAGATACAAGGTAATTTCCTTTGATAACTAACTAATTTTGATGTCTAAATGATTCCACAAATGTTCATTTGAATTGTGGTATGGATATTGGGGATTGGTTGCACTTCATTCAACTTTGAAACACTCAGTGAAAATTAACTTTAACTGATGGAAATACATCCACTGCTTGAAAGTCAACACCGAAGTAAGTTCTTTTAAGATAGTTTATTATAAAAAATATAATAAAAAAAAAAAAAATGAAATTCGAAAATTAAAATAATATAATATTTCCAAATTAAATTACTTTTTTTACTCAAAATGTAATGCATAAGAAACTTCTATATAAGAATAACACTATAACAGCAAACAAAAGTTTAAATAATTTTTTTATAAATTGATACACCTTTTCATTTTTCAATATACTGGTATGTACAGTGTCGGACATAAGTTAAGCAACTAAATTTTGTTTTAATTCAAACATGTATATCTCTTAGAATTTAATCTATTCTCATGAAATAAATGTTCACAATATATAGTAAAATAGGTGTATTTTCAAAATAAATTCAACACAGAGCAGTAAAAGCCATATTTTAAAAAAAACAGAAACATTTACTTCAAGTGTGTTCATTTTTTAAGGGACAAAAGTTAAGCAACTTTTAAAAAAAGTTGTACTTTAAATGCTACTTATAACTTTTGAACGGCAAGAGGTACAGCGGCAAGTCATATGTTGATAGAAAAGCACAGGGGTCCTTTAAATTTTGCAAAATGGTAGGTGAGCCTAGCGTGCCCCTGCAAAAAGTTATAGGGTAAAACAAGGAAAAAGCACCAAAAATCTTTCCCCCTCTCTAACTCCGTAACGGTTGAGATTCCCTCCCCCCACCAATACGATTTTTTGTTCGCCTCGCCGAGACCTATCCGTAGTTTCACAGTCGGACACCGTAACGGAATCACTCTGTATATCTATTTATAAGCAAGAACTCTTACAGCTTTGTAATTTCAAAATTCAAAAATTTTTGAACGAATTTTGAGCAGAGGGGAAAAACAAAAGGGATATGTATTATTTTACTCTCAGAGCTTTCAATTAAAAAATAATGATTTGAAGCTTTTTTCAATATATACAAGGTTTTTCCCGTATCTCCGACCAGAAGGATACCACAGGTAGGGCTCATCGAGACAAACAAAAAATCGTATTGGAGGGGGGGGGGGGGAACTCGGTTTGGCCGCTAGAGGGCGTTGAAGTTTTTCTGCACTTTTTCCACCAAACACCCCATAACTTTTTGCAGGGGCACTCAAGGGTCACTTTGTATTAGAAGAAAATATAGAGAACCCTTTGCCCTTTTCAACGATACCTTAATTGTTCCTCTATTCCTAACTGTTAAAAAGATATATGCCTTCAAAATCGATTTGCTATCTTCAATTTTTGCAAAAGATACATAATTTTCGAGATATTTGCATTTGACAATTAGCACTTCTAAGTAGCTCCTATTTTCAATTTACGCTGCAATTAAAACACGTGTCCATATTCCTTAATATCTCGAAAATTATGCATTTTTTGCAAAAATTGAAGATAGCAAATCGATGCAGAGTCAATTGAGCCTTCTTTTTCTGTAATAAAAAATGAGAGTTAATTTAAGCCTTTTTTGAGAAAAGCAGGGTTAAACACAAAAAATGGGTAAAAATTCACAAAATTTTGATTTTGAGGGCGTATATATTTTGAAAAGTTAGGGATAGATGAACAATTAAGGCATCATTAGAAAGGACAAAGGGTTCTCTATATTTTCTTTTAATACAAAGTGACCCTAGAGTGCCCCTGCAAAAATTTATGGGGTATTTGGTGGAAAAAGTGCAAAGAAACTTCAGCGCCCTCTAGCGGCCAAACCGTTGGGATTTCCCCCTCCCTCCAATACGATTTTTTGTTTGTCTTGATGAGACCTATCTATGGTATCCTTTTGGTCGGAGATAACGGAAACACCCTGTATGTACTATAATGTTTTCTCTAAACTTTGACGACATTGATTTTGAGAGGATTTTTTTTGATGATTGCTTGATCATGTTTTTGCATATTTATGTTAAAAATTTTCATTTTTTACAAATGTATAATAAATTAATATTTATCATAATTGCATTGTTGCTATGGCAACATAACAAATTACAATTTATACTTTTGATTTTTTTTTCGTTTTGAATAAAAATACATATTTGCTTTGAAAAAAAAAAATTTTTATTTTTCTCTATTATTTTTATTATACGGGTACATACATACCTCTAAAATAGTAAATACATATAGTACATATGTATATCATATATCTTAGTAACATCTTCATGGTTTTTCGCGTATTTTGTCCTTGTGGTTGAAAACTGTGGCACTTACAGAATTAATGTACAAGATAGTTTTTAAGAAACACTTCAACAAATATTTACATCCAAATATATTAGTTTTTGGTTCAGAGGATGCTGAGATACAGATCTTTGAAATTGAAATTTAAAAAAAAAAAGCCAAAACTTTGACAATTATCTTGTTTATGCGAAGCGTCACTTCGCATTAACTCACTCCGTCTTGACTTAATACGGATGCATAAACCAAATTTCAAAACTCATTAAAGCTCTACGTCGTTTTGAGTTAATACACTATTAAATCCGCATTTAAAATTTCATTTCGTTTTTAAAATGTGCATAAACACTTACTTCGTTTTAAGTAGTTGTTATTACACACGCAGGTGTTCAACGTTTTGAGTGAGAACGAAATGTTGTATTACGCATAAACACCAATCAAAATGTATTATCTCAAAACGATGTTTAAAACGTTTTATCGTTAATACGTTTTAACCTTTGTGCATAAACAAGATAAATGTCGATTAGACGGTCCTAAGGTTAAAAACTAGCATTAGATATTTTGTAATGTAAAAGAAAATAAAATAATATGCCTATTGATTCTGATCTCTTAATTCAGTACGAATAATTTTTTCATATTCTTCAATGAAGATGAGAAAACCACGAAAAAAGGTTTGGATATAGAAATTTAGAAAAATTCTCCCAAATTACAAAAACGAAGATATATGATATATGTACATATGTATCTATATGTATACTATTTAGAGGTTCTATATACAGTCGAAATCGCTTAAGTGAAAAACGGATAAGAGAAAAAATGAGGAAAAATCGCGTAAGTGAAAGCATTTTTAAAGCCCCTAAATTTTTACTACTAAAAACGTATGTTTAAGTGAAAAATTTCTAAGTGAAAAAATCGTTTAAGTGAAACACTTTTTGATGTCCACTGAATCAATTTCTTATGTATTTCAATACGCATAAGTGAAAAAAAAAAATTTCAAACAAATACATATATTCTTACTGGCTACTCTGATGAACCCGAGTTAATGAGTGTATGGTTAGCAACACTGAACGTTAAATGTCATTAATGACAGCCAATAAGTATAATGACATTTATTCAAATTTAACGTTTTTCCACTCATTGTAATATAGCGTACATTCATGTAGTGAATATAATTTAAAATTTATGTGAAAACTTTTATTCATATGTATATACCTATGTATTTTCAAGCAAATTTCATTGTTTTTAAAGTTTATTTTTTCTGGAAATAGGTTTTGCTTAAAAAATGATGCAATTGATATTATTCCGAATTAAAATATATATATGTACTACACGTAAGTGAAAATAATTGCACTTAAGTGTAAGTGAAATTTTTTTCACTTACGTGTAAGTGAAAAAACGCGTAAGTGAAACGAAAATGCTTGCCCAAAACGTTTTTCACTTATCCGATTTCAACTGTAATAAAAATAACAGAAAAAAATTATATTTCATATTTAAAAAAAAAAATTGTATTCAAAGCAAATATGTATGTATTTTTATTCAAAACGAAAAAAAAATCAAAAGTATAAATCGTAATTAATTTGTTATGTTGCCGTGGCAATAAATCATTATTAATACATATTTATTATACATTAATATTGTCAAAAATGAAAATCATATTGTATCTGTATGACGTCAAAAAATCCTCTCAAAATTAATGACGTCAAAGTTTAAAGAAAACTTTGAGAGAGCATAACTAAGCTTTTAAAATAAAAGCTTGGGGCAAGGAATATAGATAAACAAGGAATGACCGATTTACTATGAAAGTAAAAGCTCTCTCTTCTAAGCTTTTGGTAAACGTCAAATGGATGAAAAATGAAAATGGTTAAAAATTCTAATGTGATGTGATGTGATTTACCTATGTGGTTGAAAAATTGTTATTATTAAATTAATATTATTATTGACATTTTTTGAATTTAGTGAATATATCTTTCGATTTTTGAATTGTGAAACAAATTTTATATAATATAATAAACTGATTGAAAAACAAAAGAAAAACAAATGATATCGAAAATGACAAACAAAATGATAATAACGAATTCTCAGATGAGATTTATAAAGAAGAATATGAGAATGACATAAACTGCATCACATATGATTCTGATGAATTTCATCAAGATGTATTACCAAATTTGGCAGGGTGCATTGCATATAAACTAAAATTGGGGAAATATTTTCTTTACGGAAAAGGAGAGAACATAGGGTCATTTACATGGGTAGACGAATTAAGTTGTTAGAAAATATATTCAAAAATAATAATAATACTTTATCATTAACACGTGTTGGTTTTAAAAAATATCTTGTAAGTAAATCTAAAAACATTGATTTAAATGATAAAATCAAAGAATTATTTTTTAGGTGTAGGATATATTTTCATATAAAATTTTTAAATAAACAGTTTAAATAAAATGTGTTAAGCGAAAAAAATAAAAAAACATTCACATAAATATGATTTTTAGTTTTTATTTCCTTATTATTTTGTATGATAATCTTCACATATATTTTACATGCATTTACTCAGATAATACACGAAAGCTTTACTCAAAAGCTATAGATATTTCAGTCTAGTGACGTCACACCTCTAAAAGCTTAGAGCAATGTTCAATCGGTCATTCCATTTTAGTCTATATTCCTTGGCTTGGGGTACTCGCGCCAGAACTCCAAAATAAAAATTTGTATATGAATAAATTTTATATGTATAAGAGTTCTTCTTATTACATATTTTTTGGTATAAGTTAAAAAGTATATTTGGTACATGGTGTCAAGAGTATTAAGGTGAGCTACAGAGAAACAGCTGATGTATGATGACATCAGAAGTTGTACTACATATATAAATTAATTGAGTTGGAAATTGTATTAAAAGAAAACACTAATAAGTTTTTAAAATAAATTATTATACTTTATTTAACAATTAAAGTCAGTACAGGCAAGATAGGCATACTTTTCTATACTCGTTTACATTTCTGTCTCGTGTGTGGGGTGATCAGATCTCAATTTCAATCGAGGGAAATTTTTTAATAAAATTTTATCAAGAGCGGCCAGATAAAATTTTTAATTTTTTTTTAAATTTTACGAAAAAGCAGGTAATTGTGGAAAATTTAAAATAAAAATAAATTTAATAATATATACAACAAAATTATCCACTTGAATACATTATTAGCTTTAAAATCACTTTAATTCACCCACTTTTACTTACTGAATTTACTTGTAACACTTGGATTTTTACAATAAAAATACTTTAGTAAAACGAAAATAAATTTAGAGTAACAATAAAAAACCAATAACAAAGTATTTAAATCGAAAATTCATATAAAATTAATAGAAATTTCTCTATAAGAGATCAAAAATATCTACTGTGTTGATGAAAGTAGTTTTAATCAAGGAATTCTATGTTTTCATTTATGTAATTACTGAGTTATTAAATTTTTACTTTTTGCTATTTTTTTGGTATTTCGATAACATAATCTAAAGTGTACTTCACACTTAACGATAATTTATATTGGAAACATAATTTTATAAATCAAACATAAAAAAAAATTTTTATTGGAAATAAAATATTTAGTAAAATAACGATTACGTAGGAATATTAAAAATAATAAATTTAAATTTTACAATAAAATTAAAAATACTGAATATCAATTATCATAAATTAATTTTTTATTAATCAAGGCAATACTTTCAATAGCTACGGCAATTCTGAAATTTAATAATTTTCTTTTATACTCATCTTCCCGCTGACACGAATCAAAAAACATTTACTATTTAGTATTTACTATTACCAAAACCCTCTACAATAAAAGCCTCCTACTGGTGTTGTGTATGTATTAGTAAGAAGTGCCATGTTTTGTTTTGACATTTTAGTTTCTTATGGTTTCTTAATAAGAGTGGTGGAATATTAGTGTAAAGAAATAGTGTTTTAGCTGAATATTTTTGGTTTTTTAAATAAAATATTGTTTATAAAAGTTTTAAAATATAATAAATTAGCAGTGTTATAATTTTTAAAGTGCACAATAGTCAAAAAAATTAAATAAAAAGGTGGAAAATGTTGTGCGTTCTTACCTACTTGTAAGAGAAAAAATTAAAGTATGACTACATAGTACATACCTATCTATGGTGAGGTTATATTATTTATATGTAATAAAGTGAATAAATTGATTTGATTTAATAGAATTTAATTTATTAGTTATCACAAATTAAGTGTCTATTTGCCTTCATTACACAATAAAGATTATGTACCCAATTATTTACTTTTTCATAGACTTTTTTTATATAAATTTTTGTAGTTATGTTATGATGTGAGAAATTGATTTGATTCAATAATTTAACAATTAATACAAACTTATAAATAAAATTTTATTAAATTAAATGAATTTGTTCTGTATTTCGTTCACTTTATTTATTTTTTTCATATATTTGTGTTTACATTTCATTTCAATTTATTCACTTTTATAATATAACCTCACCATAGGTAATGTAGTCATTAGTCACACTCACATGTCAATATATAGGTATAGAAGAGAAAAGTTTATATTATTTATTATTCTTTAAACTTTAATTATTCATATAAATACATATATGTATGTATCAGAATTATTATAAATTAAATTTTATTAAATCAAATCAATTTATTCACTTTATTACATATGAATAATACATATAACCTCACCATACTTTAATTTTTTCTCTTAAAAGTAGGTAAGAAAGCACAATATTTTTCACCTTTTTATTTAACTTTTTGACTATTGTGCACTTTAAAAATTATAACACTGTTAATTTATTATATTTCAAAACTTTTATAAACCATATTTTATTTAAAAAGCCAAAAATATTTAACTAAAACACATTTTCTTTACATCACTACTTGTACTACCAGCATTGAATGTTTTGACGTTTCAACACTTTTATCGTGTTTGATTGTGTTAGTGCAGAAAGCCACAACTCGGCTTGTGATATAGAGGGTTTTGCTATTACTAATTACTTTCAGTGTTGCCACGGCCAAAAATTTTTCCCCTCCAAATTTTTGTGAAAAAACCTCCAAAATTAGGAAAAAACCTCCAACGTTGAAAAAAAAGTATATTGGACTGAGTTCAGTAATAAAACTTGAAGTAAATTCCACTGAGTGTGAATAGTATCAACAAGATGAGGAAACTGCGATAATAAGGTTGATATTGATAACTCAGATTCGGCCAGAATTCTTTCAAATTGTTAGTCAAATCAAATCTTAATTTAAACTGTTCTAGTAGTTCTATATATAAGAAGCGGATCCTAGTTTTGACTTTAATTATGTCTGGCTCTGTTATAAGGTTTTTGTTTTTCAAATTCGAAAGATAATTATCACATTTTGAACCACTAAATATGTATATCGTTTTCCAACACATAATTGTTTTTATTGTATAGATCAACACTTTTGAATTCGGAAATTAATATTGTCATTTATATCGTTATTCGTTATTCCATTTTAAATTCTTATGTGAGATCTAGAAACACAATAGCAACAGTAACAGCACTGCAAATGCTGCTCAGATTGAACCTAGCAGCAACAGCGTTTGATTAATTTTAATTTTTCGCTTCACTGTTGGTAATTGAATATATGTGCAAAGAATTGTAAAAGGAAGTGCGAAAAACCTCCAAATAAAAATAAAACCCTCCAACCCTCCAAGAAGAAAAAAAACCTCCAATTTTGGAGGGAAACCTCCACCTGTGGCAACGCTGATTACTTTACTATACTAAGTACTTTGATTGAGTGGACATCGGCTGCGCAACGAATTTATATTTTTTACTTCGGTTTTTTATTTTTCATAAAAACAAATGGCGACAACTGAATAAATCAGTTGTCTTCACGCGATGTGATAGACAACATCAAATGGGAGGATGTACTTCTTTTTTTTATAATAAAAAATAAATAAAAACTTAAAAAGTACAGGATGATGCGTTCTTAGAAATTAAAAAATTAGCGAACAAAAATTGGAATATCTCATTGAAAATCGAAAATTTTTATGATATTTCCAATTTGAATAACTTCTTTATCAAATACAAAGATACAGGAATGTGAAATTCGAACAAAAACTGCTTTTTTAAAAAACTTTTTCTGAACAAAAAAAGTTGAAATGATTTCTGTACAACTTGAAACACCCCGTTAGCATATTTTAAATTTAAAAAGTACCTTTGTTAGGGTTGACAGAAATATGATTTTTAGAATTTCCTACAAACAGTTATATGTAAAATTATCACAAACTCATCGGGTACTGCCTCCATAAGCACAACACTGACTTTAATTGTTAAATAAAGTATAAACATTATTATTCTTATAAAAAATTACTTTTACAAAAAAATACCTTAAAAAAATAAAAACACACAATACTTTTTTTTATTACACAATACTTAGTTACAACTTTGGTTTTGGTACAACTTATTACCTCACATCACCGCATTTCACAGCCAATACCCGTGCAACCTGTCGACGTCGTGAAGTAACTTTGTCCAACTATATATAGATGTTTATAGATATTGCACGATTTTCAAAGACATACAAAAAAGCTTCACGTTCTTTATAGATCTTTATAGATATCTAAATTCTGCTCTCAAGAGAATTATATTGCAGAGAGAGAAGAGAATTATAAAAATATTATGAATTATGATATAGATCTATATCGATCCTTAACGAAGATTAAAGGGGAATATAGTACAATAAAAGGGAATCAAGATATCGACGATAACGAGATTCAAAGACAAAATCTATATTGATCGTTATCGATTTTCAAAGTATTTCAAAAACGGACAACGATCTATCAAGAATCGTCAATAATCGTTATCGGTCTTTAAACGAACAATTTATACATATTTACAATAAGCTCTATAGTCGGTACAGTGATGAATAGTGCAATGTAAGTAAATTTTTCAAATTGAATTGTTTTTATATAATATAAATAAATATAAAAAAAGCAAGAAAAAAAATGAAAAAAAAAAAAAAGAAAAAAACATTTTTTTTTATGGTTTATAAATTCCGATAAAGATCTTTATCGAAATCTTTTATAGCTGACGTCGAATTTCGTGATTAAAATCGATGTCGATCTCAAAACCTTGGTTTTTTCTATAAAGAGCTTCACGCAAATCTTTATAGCTCTTTATAGCTAGCTATATAGCTTGGTTGCACGGGTATGGCGATTCAAGAAGAAGACTGTGGCTCACCTTAATACTCTTTACACCATGTATTTGGTAGGGTTAATAGAGATGTAGATATTAATAAGAATTTCCTCTAGAAAAATTATAATATAGGAAATTATCAAGAACAGACTGAGTAGTGAGTATGTTAGTGAAGAAACACCAATTTATGTTTACAATTTGTCGTTGATTATTATCTGCCGATAAACTCACAGATTTAAATAAATCTGGTAGTGTAAAAGTAGATTTGTTCAATATTATGTGTTTGTGTGATAATTAATAAAGCCCTTTGTTACACTCAATTTATTTAAACTCTTTATTAACTTGATATTAATATTTATTTACTCTAATTCAACTTAGTTTAACTCATTATTAACTTGACATTAATGTTTATTTACTCTAACTCAAAATAATACAAATACAAATACTCTAATTAATCAGGCAAAAGAAATGAATACTAAAAGTTGTAAAGACTGAGATGAAACTGCAAGATGGCGTATGTTCAGTTCTAAGAAAATATTCCGTCTTGATACAACCGTCCGGCACGTGAGTTGGTCAAGCAACAACTAACTTAAACTACCACTGTGTACTACATCATGCTTAATAAATGAAGCACAGTGACACATAAGCACAGTGTATTCAAAATCTATGTAACAGTTCATATACTGCCTATTTAAATATTGAACATTCCGCCCACCTTGCAAAGTTCCAACTTTACAAAATTTACAAATACAACTAAATAAAACATAAGTACAAAATTCAGATTCTATAAAACTTGTTTTTTTTTTTTTTAATCTTCATTTGGCAATAGCAAACATAACTTATGTATCGGTCTTTTCAAAATGCCATTCTTGGTCCTTATGGTGACTACACGAACGAGACCATCGTTTCCAGGTTGAGTTTCAATAATCCTACCCATTAACCAAGTTCCCGGAGGATAATTGGAATCTATAACGAGAACTAAATCATTTACCTCCATATTTCTAGATTTTCTTAGCCATTTAGTCCGCTGCTGCAATGTAGATAAATAGCTATGTTGCCAATGCTTCCAAAATCCTTGATGTAAAGACTGCACATACTTCCAACGGGTACGATAACATTTAACTTCGTCATTTATAGGTTGTTCTGGAAGTGACATGAGTGTTGCACCAGTTAAAAAATGCCCTGGAGTTAAAGATTCAAAATCTTCGTTGTTATCTGTTGCTGGTACTAAAGACCTGGAATTCAAACAGCATTCTATCCTACATAACAACGTATTTAACTCGCTAAAGGTTAAATTGGCATTAGCTGCAACTCGCTTCAAATGAAATTTCAAACTCTTAACTGCGGCCTCCCACAGACCGCCGAAATGTGCTGCTGATGGTGGGATAAGTTTCCATGTAATGTTGTTTTCGGTCAAATATGAATGTATTGAATGATATTTGCTGTCATCTTTGAAATAAGCGTAAACTTCTTTAAAATGTCTAATCGCGCCTAGGAAGTTGGTGCCGTTATCACTGAACATCATGCTTACAGCTCCTCTTCGACAAAGGAAACGTGAAAAAGCTGCAATAAAACATTCCGTGGAAAGGTCTTCGACCAATTCCAAATGTAACGCCTTTGTCGACATGCATACAAACACCGCTATATACGCCTTGACAATTTTAAAGCCTCTTCCTTTCCAAATTCGCACGTTTAGAGGCCCTGCATAGTCTACACCTGTATTCCAAAACGGTTTAGAGATCTGAACTCGAGCCCATGGTAAAGATGCCATTTTTTGTAAACAAGGTTTCCTTCGATGTCGAATACAAATGACGCAACTACTAATGCATTTTTTTATTAGATATTTTACACCAATTATCCAAAACTTCAAACGTAGTTGACTAAGCAGAAGTTGTCCTCCTGCATGTAGAAACTTGTGGTGATAATAGTTTACTATTAGCTTGGATAAATTATCATTCTTATGCAATATTAACGGATGTCGTTGGTCATAACCAATTTGAGCGTTTTGTAGGCGACCGCCCACCCTAAGGACACCCCTTTCATCAATAAACGGTTCCAGATATATGAGCTTGCTCTTACGATTTAAAGCTGTTCCTTTTTTTATCGATTCTATTTCATCGTGAAAGGTATCTTTCTGTGAAAGCCTTATGAAAATTAAAAGAACATCATCCAATTCTTTCTTAATAAGGTAATCGAAATTATGTTGTACTTTCACACCTTGAGATTTATCGACACAGTTTCGATAAAATCTTAATATCCACGCAGTGACTCTGAGCAGCTTTGTCAAAGATGAATATTTATCAATTATTTCGTGTGATATACCAGCTTCCATTACCATTATTCTTTGTTTTTTCAATTCATAATCTGTTTCAAAGTTTTCACATTTCAAAATGACATCAACGGGATTTTGCAAGAATGTTGGTCCGTGCCACCATAAATTATTATTTAGAATCTGTTCTGGAGTCGAGCCTCTCGATGCAACATCAGCAGGATTATTTTGTGAATCTATATGCTGCCAGTGTTCGTATGATATAACATCTAATATTTGAGACGTGCGATTTGCAATGAAAGTAGTCCACCTTTTTGGTGTATCAGCAAGCCATGCTAGGACAATGGTAGAGTCCGTCCAAGCAAAAACTCCTATATGGTCGATTTGCAATGCATCACGTACTCGAGAAAGTAATTTTGCCAATAGGAGTGCTGCACATAGCTCGAGCCTCGGTATCGTCTGTTGTTTAATTGGAGCTACTTTAGTTTTTGCCATAATCAACGTTAATTTACATGAATCCTGGGAACGTACTCGTAGGTATACACAAGCAGCATAGGCCTTTTCTGAGGCGTCAGAAAAACCGTGAAGTTCCATGATTGCATTTTTATGTACCATCATCCATCGAGGTATTCTAAGATTTTCTAATAACGGAAATTGTGATGATAAAATTCTCCATTTATTAGCCAATTCTGAAGGAAGGACTTCGTCCCACAAAATTCCAACCTCCCAAACCTCTTGCAGCAACATCTTCGCCAAAATAATGCACGGAGCTAGAAGACCCAAAGGATCAAAGATTCTTGAAACCATCGATAGCATGGAACGTTTCGTAACAGTGGTAGTATCATCTATGTTGACTGCGAATGAAAAGTTGTCTTCTCTCGAATGCCAATTAAGTCCCAAAGTTCTTATTATGCTTTCCTCTTCAAACTGAAAAGGCCTTAAGTTCTCATGAAGTTTCTCTGGAATTGTCTGTAAGAATTCACTTGAATTGGACGCCCACTTGTGCAATGAAAAATTACCACTCTCCAACATATTAACTAGATCTTTCTAATGTTCAATGGCCTCCTCCATTGTATCGCTAGATGCCATTAAGTCGTCTACATAAAAATTATTATTTAAAAGTTTTGCCCCCAATGGATGTGTTTGCCCTTCATCGTAACTCAATTGCGTTAACACTCGAAGTGCAAGAAATGGTGCACAGGTAGTGCCATATGTTACGGTATTTAATTCATAGACCTTAATTTTCTCGTAAGTTTGATTTCGCCAAACAATTTTTTGAAACTTTCTATCTTGAGGATGCACCCAAATTTGTCGAAACATCTGTTTTATGTCAGCGACATAACCGATTTTACCTTTTCTAAATCTTATTAAGATGTCGCAGAGATCTTTATGAATTTTCGGCCCGACATGTAATAATTCATTAATAGAAATGCCTGACGATGACGAAGCCGAACCATCGAAAACAACTCTCAATTTAGTAGTGCTACTACTTTCTTTCCAAACACTATGATGAGGTAAGTAATACTCGTTGGAATTAAAGACATTCTCAAAAGTCTCTTGCATGTGACCTTCTTCCAAATATTCTGTCATAAAATGTTTATAATTCTTAGCTAAAGAATTGTCTATATTAAAACGCCTTTCCATAGAAAACAATCTCTTAATTGCTGATTGTTTGGAATCACCAAGAACATTGGTGTTTTGTTTAAAAGGCATTTTAACCATGTATGACCCATTAACTAAACGTGTATGTGTGTCTTGAAAATGCTTTTCACATTCTGTATCTAAATCTGAGCATCTAACCTTGATGTCTGCTTCCTCCAGTTCCCAAAAACGGCGTAATGTTGTGTCAATATCCAAAATTGTATGTAAAAATAAATTAATTTTCTGATCCTCATGTTTTCCTGTAACCACCCAACCAAAGATGGTTTTACAAGCCTTAAGGTTCGATAACTCATTAGATATTTTCTCTTCAAGAAGAGCCTCAAAAAATATATCGCAACCTATAACTAAATCGATTTTACCCGGAGTTTCAAAATTAGGATCAGCCAAATCCTTCAAATTCTTCAGCCATTCACATGCTGAAATAGGTATTTGAACTGGAGGCAAGTCGTAAGTCAATTTATTAAGAATGTATGCTGTTGATTTAATCGCATGCGCTGAATATTGAGATCCCAATTCTATCTCAACTTTTCCTCGAGTTGTTGTACCAATAGATTTCATTTTACCAACACCTGATAATGAAATTCGACCATTTCTTCTTTGTAAGTTCAAACGTTTAACGCATGCCTCTGAAATCAGTGTCACCTGAGACCCTGTGTCTAATAAAGCTCGACAGGCCTGAGGACTATCCGCCTTGTCTCTAATCATCACAACTGCCGTAGGAAGTATACACATTGTGGCAACTATACTTGTATTTGCTGTTGTAGTTGTACTCATAGTGGCTAATCTATTACTATCATTACTGTTATTTGCAATACTGTTGTCTTTATTATCTCGAATTTCAAAATGCAAAGTAGTGTGATGTTTTCTACTACACCTTTTACATCTGCTCTTATTATTGCAGTTTTTAACCATATGGTTACCTCGAAGACAGTTGTAACACAAACCTTGCTTTTCGACCAGTTTTCGACGATCTTGTACTGTAGATTGTAAATATCGTGAACACTCAAAAACAAAATGATGATCCTTACATAATGAACATTGACTTTGATTAAGCGCTACTGTATGACTATGCTTAGTTTTATATAATGGTTGCCGCAATTGTTGTGATGAGGTTGTTTGCTTCGCTATTGTTGATATTGTTGTTGTTGATGTTGTTGTAGAAGATAGTTCGAAAATACGTTGCTCTAAAAACTTTAAAAATTTCTTAAATGTTGGTCGCTTAACTGTTGCTATTTCACGGCGCCACAACTGTTGCGACTCCTTATCTAATTTTGAATGAAGTACAAAATTCAGCCAGCAGTCCCAACCTTCTGTAGGAAGACCAAGAGACTCAAGTGCTCGAACAGACTCATCAAATTTATTAGCAACGCCTCTAAGGCCTTCTGCAGTAGCTTGTTTGATCCCTAAACATTCCGTTAATGTTGATAAATGTGCTTCTATGACGAACTCTTCCTTATCATATCGAGTTTTTAGAGTTTCAAATGCAATATTATAATTTGTATCAGATATGGTGACATGTTTTAATACAGATTCTGCCTCTTTAACTAGTGACGTTTTCAAGAATTGTAGTTTTTGTGAATCTGTTAGCGATTTATTATCATGCACTAATGATTTAAAAAGATCGAAAAAGGAATACCAGTTACGAAAATCACCGTCAAATGTTGGCAAACTTAATTGTGGAAGTTTTATTTTTGAAACAATTTCAGCATTAGCTTGGTGATTTAATGTACGATTCTGTACATTACCACTTAAATTGTGTATTGTAAATATCTGTCAGTTGATTTTGATTAGATACGAGCACATTCAGTGTTGACGAGAAATCTGGTGATGATGTCTGTGGTAATGATGTTGACTGAATTTGTGTTGTTATTTGTTGTTGACACTTTGCACAAATTTCAAAATATTTTTCTTCAACTTCATTTCTATAATCTTCTTCACCTGCTAAGTCATTATCATTTTCTAAAAGATTTTCAAAGTCAACTTGAATTTCATTGAACTGTTTAAATAGTTCATGTGCACGTTTTAATCGATACTCGAAATCGAACTGACTACTATCTGGTTTTGTTAAGCAAGCTGTAATTGAATTTTCTAATCTAGAAATACTAGCTTTTATTACACCTCGTTGTCTTTTAAAACTTTCCATAATGAATTTATCTATTGAAAAATACTTTTATTGAAAGAAAATAAAATATTTTTACAAACCAATAAGCTGAATAAAAATCCACATAAAGTATTTTAGCTGAATGTAATTGTCAACATTTGTTGAACGTCAAGTTTGTTGAACGTCAAGATTTGTTGAACGTCAAAATTTATTGAAACTGAAATCTTGTTGAATATGAACTTTGTTGAATATGTTAAATGTGTTGAATATGAACTTTTAAAAACGTTTATGTTCGTTTAAATTTTTTCACCACGCTTATTAATAAAGAAAGAGACAAGCATATCAAATTCCTTGTTCACTTTTATTAATTATGTCCCTGCTCGGGCGCCATATGTTTGTGTGATAATTAATAAAGCCCTTTGTTACACTCAATTTATTTAAACTCTTTATTAACTTGATATTAATATTTATTTACTCTAATTCAACTTAGTTTAACTCATTATTAACTTGACATTCATGTTTATTTACTCTAACTCAAAATAATACAAATACAAATACTCTAATTAATCAGGCAAAAGAAATGAATACTAAAAGTTGTAAAGACTGAGATGAAACTGCAAGATGGCGTATGTTCAGTTCTAAGAAAATATTCCGTCTTGATACAACCGTCCGGCACGTGATTTGGTCAAGCAACAACTAACTTAAACTACCACTGTGTACTACATCATGCTTAATAAATGAAGCACAGTGACACATAAGCACAGTGTATTCAAAATCTATGTAACAGTTCATATACTGCCTATTTAAATATTGAACATTATGAAAAAATAACTATAACGTATTCTTAACGTCATATGGTGCTTTCAGTTTTAACAAGCTTGTTATATTTTATACTCAGACCGACTCAGGGTATTCACGATGTGGGTTATTATTTTCTAGGTGTACTGTTGTACTGTTGTTAAATTATACAACATTTTGTATGGACAGAAAAAGTACAACACTATTGTAAATGTACAATACCTTTCACCTATTCATAAAAAGTGTTGTAAATTTTGACAGTTGACAGATTTGTGTTTTGATTGTTTTCAAACTTGAAAACATATGAGTGAATAAAGCAAAAACAAAGGAGATTTAATTTATGTGATTTTTTGTAATTAATAAGAAATTCATTTTAAAATGGCAACAGAAAATAAACAGTACAACGGAATATGTTTTAAATATAAAAGGTGGTCATAATTGTTAATACAACAGTGTTATAAACGTACACCTTTTACAAGGTGGCACTACATCGTGAATACCCCTACTACTTCCGTCGAAAATATGTTTTAAAAGTTAAATATCTCGGGATCCTGTGAACTGATTGATTTAAAACGTCTGTCCGGTATTCTTCTTGTTAGTATACATGTACATATAAAGCTTT
Source organism: Bombylius major (assembly GCA_932526495.1). Lineage (NCBI taxonomy): Eukaryota > Metazoa > Arthropoda > Insecta > Diptera > Bombyliidae > Bombylius > Bombylius major. Next base: position 24,060,222 of record OW052044.1, on the reverse strand, counting down.
TCTTGTCACCGAAAATATCTCTGCAATAGGGCGCGAGTTACAGGGTGCCAATCAAAACACACGAGAATCAATTTTAACGTAACAAAATGTTATATTTTTTGCTTCCTTACAAATGTATGTTTTCGTAAGAGTAGGAAGTTGAAATTTAACCAAGTTATTCTTTAAAGGGTCGACTAATGTGTTCATTTTAAATAATAAAAATCTGTTTACTAGGGCTAAAATTATAGAGTCAAATGGACAAAAGGTGATTTATTTGACAAAAACTTTTTGTTCCTTTCTACAGCATCCTTCTTTATTCAATCTTAACCTTTAATTTTCTGATATAGTGCATTTTATTTTATTCAAATCAGTTCAACACGGTCCGAGATGTCACTTTGATCTATGTTAGCATAGTTTCGTCAAAAATCAGATTTCAAATTTGAATATCTCTGTGACCTTGTGATCCGAATAACTTGGGACTTATGGGAAAATTGCGACTTGTCAACTTTAGATTTTTTTATCGAGATTTGTTGCACCGATTCGACTCAAATAAAAAGGAGTAGATCAGAAAACTTCAATTTAATTCCACTGCAAAATTTTTTTGAAAAATTTATGACTTATTTATTTATTTTATTTATTTCATAATTAATATAACAATCACAAGTAAGATTTACAATCTTATTATATGTGAGTATGTAAAAAAAACAATAATAAAAAAAACAAAAAAACAAAAAGAATAAGCTTAATTAAGATGTGAGTTGAATAAGTGCATGATATGTACAAAATTTTTAAGTATACAAACAATAAATTTATATTTAGAGAAATAAAAGTATAAGTATAGTATTCATATATGTATAAAATATGAGCACAGAATAGATAAACATAATTTCATGAATGCTTGAGATGATCAAAAAGCTTGTATTTGAATCCACTAGAGGCCCACTGTCTACGTAAACCCAGCGGAAGTTCATTCCACTTAATGACTGTAGAGATAAATAATTGTCTATTCGAAAGAGCTGATTTGGAACGATAAGTTTTTAAAGCACAAGAGCGTTCGGAGAGTAAGAAGTTTAATTTACTATATAGGTACGGTGGCTGTTTAGTAACCATAAGGTTACGCAGAAAGATAAGACACCTGAAGTCTAAATATGTAGATAATGAACACCCAAGAACAGAATTTTTAAAAGAAGAGATGTGGTCATAACGCTTCAGTCCAAAGATATATCTGATACAGGAGTTGAAGGCCACATCAAGCTTACGTCTGCATACGGAGTCCATTTCAGTAAAAATTTCACACCCATATATTATTAAAGGGATAATTAAAGTTCTCACAAGTAGACGTCTTGTGGGAACTGGGGTGAAGTATGCACATGTGGATAGCTTTCGAAGTATACCGTATACTTTACCTATCAGAGAGTTAATGTGGTTAGTCCAAGTCAGTGATCTATCAAAAATGATTCCTAGATTACAAACTGTGTCCCTGTACGGGAGAACAGAACCATCCATGACTAGGTTTGGTAGATTTTCGTACGGGATTAAATTTCGGTTGAATGCAATGCAGAGAGATTTATCACAGTTTAGACGTAGTTGATTCGCAGTGGCCCAGTTACTTATAGAAATTAAGTCAGAATTGATGGAATTAACTGTTTCTACTATGCGATCTTTTGGTCCAGAGGTGTAAATCTGCAAGTCGTCTGCATACATGTGATATGAAGTATTTTTAATTACTAGAGGGAGGTCATTTATAAAAAGTGAGAACAAGAGGGGACCTAATATCGAACCTTGTGGCACACCAATAGGATTTTTTATGCGAGAGGATAGCTTGCTGCAACAGACAACAATTTGAGAGCGTTCCACCAAATAAGATTTAATCAGTTTGGTAGCAGCATTACAAAACCTGAAATTAGATTTTAGTTTCGACAAGAGTAAGCGGTGATTAACACAGTCGAACGCTTTCGAAAAGTCTAATAGAGCAGCAACAGCAGTTTTATCCTCATCAAGATCTTGACGTAAATCGTCAGTTATTTTTAAAAGAGCTGTGACGCAGCTTCTGTGCTTCCTAAAACCGGATTGAAATTCAACCAGAAATTTGTTGGTTTCAAGATAATCTCTCATTTGAGATGTGATGAGTTTTTCAAAAACTTTAGATATGAATGGAAGGATGGCTATAGGGCGAAACTCTTGCAATTTAGATTTAGACTTTTTGGGAACAGGGACAATCTTTACAGCTTTCCAGCGGGCGGGAAAATTAGAACTGGTTATAATATTATTGAAAATATGCACTAAGACAGGTGTGATAACTGGAGCCAGTAATTTAATGAAATTGGGATTAAGGTTATCCAAACCGGTGGCACATGATTTAATAGAAAAAATGGACTTAAAAACATCCACAAAAGTAACGAGGGTAAATGAAAAGCCCTCAAAGCTATCTTCATTTTGCTCAAGAACTATTTCTTCATCAGGCTCAGACATTCCGAGATGTGACGTAAAGACTGCATTCAACTCATCCGGGTCGAGGTCAGCAACAATGTTCACGCTTTTACTAACAACACCAATATGTTTGAGGTTAGACCACAATTTGTTGGTAGGCTGGGACGTATCAAATTTGGATTTAAAATAATTAATTTTGGAAAGTTTCACTGCCGAGTTAACCTTGTTCCTGAGCTGTTTATATAAATTCCATAACATAGGCAGACGATACCGCTTCCATTTCAGATAGGAAAGATCCCTTTTTTTCATTAAAGAAAATATATTAGGTGTTAACCAGGGACAAGAGGGCGAGTGGTTTTTCCGCAATCTAATTGGAACATGTTTATTGAATAAAAAGGTAATATGGTTTTCAAATAAATTTAATTGGTCATCAATTGAGTGCAAGCTGAGTAAGTTAAGCCAGTTTAAGGAAGCCGCTTCATACAATAGATTATCAAGATTTATGGACTTAAAATCATAATAATGAAATGAAATGGGTGATATATTATTTATACTATGCCACTCAACATCCAGGAAAATTAGGTCGTGCTTTGAGAATGCAGGAACAGAAGTTTGGTCAAATTTAAGTACTTTATCTGAATTGGAAATTAGAAAGATGTCTAGTAAAGTAGCATTGGAACTAGAAAAATGAGTTGGAAACGTTGTGTTCACAGGGGAAAGTGCACATAAATCTAAGAGATCTAAAAATTTACTAACAGCAGGTTTGGGTTGAAGCAAATTGAAATTTAAGTCACCGCCAACGATTAGGAGACTGTAAAGTGAAGAATTTTCCAGGATGAAATTGAGGAAGGAAGTATTATCAATATCGTGTATGTGAGGAGGTTTATAAGCACAACCGACCAGACATTTATCAACACCATTAATAAGCTCAACGAATATAAACTCAACAGAATCATGAGGCTCTGACAGCGAAATGAGACGAAATATTACTGACTCACGTATGTACATGGCTACTCCACCACCATGGGTTAACCGATCACATCGAATAAGTTTGAAGCCTGGAAATGATATTAATTGATCTGAAATATGTGGTTTGAGCCACGTTTCAGATATCATAATTATGTCCACAGAGACGCATTGAAAGGTAGCTTTTAGTTCGTCCATTTTTGGAAAGAGACTCTGCGCATTGATATGACAGATTTTTAAGCCATTACTGTTTTTGCACAATATTTTTAAGACCGTATTAGGAAGATGCAGACAGTTATTAAGTGAACTAAATGTCGAACGTGTTACCAAACTGGTAAACTGCACGGAAGGACAGCGCTGCATACTAATGGATTATAATACAAGCTAAATCTATATACACATGTGAATCTACAATTAAAAATATGAATATCAACAAAGTATAAAAAATTTAACAATTCTACTAACAAACAGCTGTTCATAATTAAAGAAGTAAAAATAAAAATAAGAAAATAAAAAATAAAAATAAAAATTGAAATAAAGATAAAAATAATAATAAGAATAAAAATAAATGTAAAAATACTTAACATGCTTTGAATTAGAATTACAATGCCTATAAGAATTAATGAACAAAGTGTTAACAAGTAGATGATATTAATTATTATAAGCCAAACTAAATTTAAAATGTTAGTTATGTACACAAAAATATAATTGTAATTGATAAAAGCTAATGTATCATGCATAATGAAGAAGAAATTAATATTAATGCTAAATAGTATGACCATGATAACAATACGAAGTTATAATCATATTACAAGATCGCAAGATCATTTAGAGCCGAAATTTTCCTAGGTTGTTCACCCTTCTTGCAAACCAGAAACACTACTCCATTTGATGTGAACACTGAGAAGTATTTTTTATTTTTTTTTCAGTTTAATGCATTCCCGGTAAATTTTATAATTTCTTCTTGTGAGCCTTTCATGAATATAGATTGTGCTTGCGGAACTATAACCAATATCAATCAACTGAAGGTTGCGTTTATGTGCCTTAATGAATTTTTTTACTGAAGATGTAAATAGAAATTTATCTTGTGATGAAAAAAACTTTATAACTATAGAACCATCATTAACTGCAGAGGTGCTTTTCATACGATAAATGTTGTAGCCATGCGGTATATGACAGTTAATCTTACTACAGATGCTATTAAAAACTGATATGTAGTCATTAGAGTCAGTAAGCGGAATTTTATCAATAATGACATCATTTGCAAATAGCTGCCTTTCAATGCTATCGATGTGTCGTTCCATGTGTTCAAGTTTGGTGTTAACCGCAGATTGAAATTCACAATGATTACTTATCAGCTGACTGATAGAAGAATTTACATCGGCAAGTTGTTTTTGTACTTCCAACATCATTCTATCAACTTTTTCGTTCAACTGTTTTAATAGCACAGTATTATCAATTAACTTATCGGTGTTAGATAGTGACGAGTATATTGTGCTTATATTGCTATTAGAAATGGAAGCACAAGATGTTGCAGTACTGATTTTGGAGGCAACATTGATTGTATTAGCTGCTATTGTGGTGGTAGGTGCAAATGATGTTGATGCAATTGTTGTTACAATTGATGGTGTTGTACTAGTACAGTAGGAAGTACATGTTGCTGCGCATGTGGTAGTGGAATTTGATGATGTTGATGTTGTTGTAGGTTTTATACCTACTCCACGTTTGCCACTACGGGTACTAATAGTTGTTCCTGTTGGTGTATTGTGACCTACCATTATGTATACTAAGTACACACACACAGATAACCCGAACAACAAGCTGAATAGAAAAGTGATTAACCGAGTTTAAAATTAAAATTTCAAATTAACACAATTTTCAGAGAAACTCAAAAATAAAAATGAAAATAAAAAATGAATAATTTAACAGATCTGATAAATTAAAAAAAATTAAAAAAATCAACCGGGAGAAAGAAACAACCTCGTAAAAATTCAAAAACTTGCGACAAAATCAAACACGTCAGCTCCGCTCAAAGTACATTTTTTAACATAACTATGATATGAACTATTATATAGCAGACAACCTTTTAAAGACTATCCTGGTCGAATTTAATTTTCATAAAGTTTTACAGGAACATGCTTTTGTGAGGAAGCAGAAATTGATCGTTTTACGCATGTAAGGAAATTAAAAATAAATTTGTACAGAAATTTTTTACTTATACATATTATGATATATTGTAACATTATTTCAAAATCCAAGCCTCATAAAAAAGCATGAATCGACGTAATCATAAAAGCTTTTTAGCGATATTAACTGATTTTGAATAAAAACAATAACTGATAGGCGAAGACAAACTGAATTATGTGCTGAACACATAAACGCGTTTTTCGTTGTCGGTTGTCGGCGACGGCTGTCAAAATAAAAACGCCAACGGCAAATTAAATCTAACTCAACACAATCATATCGGTTTTTTTTAACGTCACCGACAAGATAAACTTAATTTTTAATTTTGCCGTCGCCGCCCAACTTGACAGTTGGTGTTTCTTTGTATTAATGATGAATTTAAAGTTGTGTGTGTGATTTTCTTATTTAAAAATAAAATTTATATAAAAATAAATAATAAATAATATTTTAAATACAAATAAATAAAATTAAAAATAAATAAATAATTTATAAATAATAATTATATTATATTTATTATAAATATATATTCATTTTAAAAATTAAACTGAAATTTGTCGTCAATGCCACCGCCACCGAAAACGCTTGCCGCTACCGCTTGCTGTCGCTGCCAACCGACAACGAACATCGCGTTTATGTGTTCACTGCATAATATGAATAATCTAACAATTTTCTGAAATATTGAGAGACAAGTTAATTAGATATTTTTCTAGAAAGTGGCTTTTAAACTGAAGTTTATTTGAAAAATTCGATTCTAGTTTATTGTGAAATTTGGTTAATTAAGAGAAGTAGGTTTTCTTTAAAATGCACTATTAATTGTTATCCTGGAATATCCTGAAACGAAGAAATACTGATTTTTGTAAAACATGTAAATTTTCTCACAAAACTCTTAACGGTACTTACATATATTCTGTATAATATAATTTGCGCCAATAAGGACATATGTCACGTTTAAGAGGACATTTCCAAGTACCATTCGAAAAAAGTTGCGTTTCAATAGCTCACGCTCGCTAAACGGAAGTTTTTCCGTTCTTTACCCTATGAAAGCATCAATCTTCCTCTTAGACATATTCTTTATGCTGTTATGATACGGTATTAATTTTATGATTAATTTCGTTATTAAAAAGAAATAACAAGTATGCTTTACGGAAAAAGCAACTAGAAAAAAAGAGAGATATGACTAACACTTATTTCAGTATTAATACTGAAAATGTCAAAAAATAACTCTCCCAATTCTCCAAATTCCAATATCCTTCCATTAATCATGAAATTAATCATGAAATTTGAAAATTAATATTATTTCTGTGTTGACATCGTGTTTAGACATTTTTCATAGTTTAATATTATATTTAAACGAGTGTGACGTGTCTAATTATTTATTTCTAATTTTTTTCAGTGAGTGCAAACAAAATGAATAGAATAGAAATAATAAGCAGAAACATTCATTTACTAAATTATTTAATTGCCATTTACTTTAAACAGAGACACCGGCAATACAACTTTAAGAAAATGTCAGCTGATTTTGATAGTGTGTCTCTATTTCTCAAATCTGTTGTCTCTTTCTTTAAGTACTTAAAATTTCCAATAGTATTAATATCGTGTCATAACAGCATTAGCAAATTTCAATGTTGTGGCCGTTATCTAATGTAACGATTCTTCCTAAATATTTAAATTTATTGATGCCTTGAAAATTATGTTTACATCTGGCTCGGTATGAATTTGGATTTCTCTTCATCAATATCTAATCAAAATGTTTTCGCATTTTTTTCCAATGAATTGTTTCTTACTGACGTTAGGAAGCGCTTTATACATACACTCCGCGTCATTTGATTACGGCCACTGATTTTTTAAAGTTATTTTGGATACTACTATAAATTTTGTTATGTGAGTATTAGTTTTTATGCTTGTATTTAAGAATACGTTCTGTTACGAATATAATCACGGAAAAAAAATTTGAAAATATAGTACCGTTATTTGTGCAGTACTCATTAAGTACAATCTCTTCAAAAAACATGCAGTATTGAAAATTAGTGTTCTAACTACTAAGACGAACAATTTTTCGACTTTATTCAAAATTATTTCGTTTATTATATTGATAGTGTCCATTAGCTATCAAATTATTGAATTTTTTGAAGAATGGGTAAAGAAAAGACATTGGTAGAAAGTGAAAAGGCAAAAATCGAGGTTTTGAAGCAAGAAGGCTCTTCAAATCCCCAAATTGCAGAAAAAATTGGAAGAAGAAGAACTGTAATTCATTCTTTCCTTAAAACTATTGAAAATTACAGACCGAATAGAAGAGGGCGAATCGCAGAAGCAACAATTTCTCAAGATAAACGAGCAATTCTTCGCACAGCCTCAAACTCAGGCCTATCAGCAGCAAAAATCAAGACTAAAACCGGAGTTCCTGCCATTTTATCAACAGTACGTCGCGTAATTGATAGTGCCACGCATCAACAATTAAAAAAATTGAAGAAAAAAATCCCCGTTGAATACGCCACGTAGAGAAAAGCGATTGGAATTTGCAAGAAATCACATGTCGTTAAGGAGAAAGTGGAAACGAGATGTGTTTTAGTACGAAAAAAAATTTAATTTGGATGGTCCTGATGGATTTAAGTTTTATTTTCATGACTTAAGAAAGGAAGAACGATTTTAAGCAGAAACCGCATTATACAGGGTGGTGTTATGGTTTGGGGAGCTATTTAATTTAATGGCACGATTGACTTACCTTTTCAAAATACGAGAATGACTGTAGTTTCACATAAAACCATATTAGAAGAAGCTTTTCCAAAGTTTATTTAAATGTTTGGTCTCTGGCTTTGATTTACCAACAGGATAATGCTCCAATTCACACCGCAGGACGTGCTAGACAGTTCACCGAAAAACAAAATGTTTGATTGCTACCGTGGCTACCATATTCGTCGGGTTTAAATATCATGGAAAACATTCGGAGATGCGGCTGTAAAGGGGGGTCTATGAAGGAGGAAGAAAATTTGAAGATAAAGCTTCACTAATAGAAGCAATAAAATCTGCTTGGACAAAAATCTCGCTGAAATACTTGACATCAATTTGATGTTATCACGAATTTTCGAAACAATTCGTCACATCGGAGGCAGCAATCATTATTACAGTTAATTGAAAATAATAAAAAATTAATAAATCTCATATAAATAACACAAAAAAGTTGTTTTTCATTCAAACTTTTCTTTTTTTGAGACAATTTCAATACTGGCCGTAATCAAGTGACGAAAAAAAATGCATGTTTTTTTGAAGAGATTGTACTTAATAAGTACTGCACAAATAACGGTACTATATTTTCAAATTTTTTTTCCGTGATTATATTCGTAACAGAACGTATTCTTAAATACAAGCATAAAAACTAATACTCACGTAACAAACTTTATAGTAATATCCAAAATAACTTTAAAAAATCAGTGGCCATAATCAAGTGACGCGGAGTGTATGTAAGTACCTATACTAATATTGTATTTTTACATATTATCAGTGTTATAATTGGTTTATCTCAGATAGTGCTGTATGCTGTAATTTTAATGTTTCTGAGAGGTAAGAAGGCATGTAAGAGGTTGTTGGAAAGAACGAAGAAATAAGGGTCCTACCCAATTTTGCTGAAGAAAAAGTGACCCTAGCGTGCCCCTGTAAAAAGTTACACGGTAAAAGAAGGAAAAAGTACCAAACATTTTTTTCCCTTTTAACTTCCTAACGGTTGAGATTGCCCACCCCCTCTAATACAATTTTTTGTGTAATTACAGATTGATAATTCACAGCGTACAGATGAATAATTGAAGCGAAAATTTGAAAAGACATATTGAGTTAGGAAAATTTGGACTTAGAGAATTATTTTTGTATAAAAATTGAAGGGCAGACAATAAAAGTTTTGAAAATTTCACTTATGGAAAAGTTTGGCTTCAAAGATTTTGACTTAGAAGAATTTGACTTTGAAATTGAGAATCATTAAAACAAAAGCTCGCTATTTTGATTTTTTTTTCTCATACTTTTTTATTCCAATAAAAAGAGCATTATTTATTTCAAGGGATCACAATAACTCCCACGTCTACAAATACAAAAAATACTAATTTCGTGGCTCCAATTCAGAGTATGAGTGTAACTCCAGAAATCACAAAGCGAACGAATAAACCATTGATGGAAAAACGTCGAAGAGCAAGGATAAATCAAAGTTTAGCGGTTTTAAAAGCTTTGATATTGGAATCCACCAAAGCTAATTCAAAAGGAAATGATGGACAAACAAAACATACAAAATTGGAAAAGGCTGATATTTTGGAATTGACAGTTAGACATTTTCAAAGGCATCGAAATTTGGATGATCCAGGTTTGGAATTTTTTTTCAAAGCTACAATTAAAATGTAATTTTTATATTCAATTTTAACAGCTATTGATAAATATCGAGCTGGATATACGGACTGTGCACGAGAAGTAGCAAGATATTTAGCTACACCCGAACCTCCTCCTCTACCAAGCATCCCTACATTATCAGATCCAGGATCTAAAGCTAGGTTATTACGCCATTTAGATCAATGCATCGCTGAATTAGATATAGAAATAGGTCCTCATTCAACATACACAGAAAATTCTTCTAGTAAAGGGTTGGATATGATCTGTACAAAAAAAGTGTAAGTTAAAAATAAAGTATTTAACAGTAGTACCAAACAAACTAAAAGTTTTAAAAATTGTATGTTCTTATGTAAATACTATGATAGTGTTTATTTTTCTTTATATTTTTAAATTGATAAAAAATCTACTTTTAATTGCTTTTTACACCATTTATCTTTTTTATCTACCAAAAAACATTTTTTTAATATTTTCAAAATTGCCAATATATTACATACATATCACTTTTGTGAGTTGATGTTATAATAAAAAGTCATGCACGATTACACGTAGTATTTATCTTTTCAAGTTAATATCGGTGTAGTAAAGTAGAATCATTAAATGTGACATAAGTTAAGAGAACAGTCACAGTTTTCATAGTTAAAAGAAGAAATGTTTCAAAATATGTTGAATAAAAGTAATATTTTCATTATAAAGTGTACTACTCAGCTGAAAATAAATTTTATGTTGGAAAAAGTCAATTTATTTCGGAAAGAACTAAAAAATCTACAAAAATAAGAAGAAATCTACAAAAATAAGAATAAATCTACACAGATGAAAAAAACTTCACATAAAAAAATCACAAATCACAAAAATAACGATTTTTAGGTTATTACCTAACTTCACAAATGTCAAAAAATCAATTTATTATCATTTTCCGGACGAAATAAATGGAACTACATTTATTTCGGTTGGATATGAAAATAAAAGGTCTCCAAAGGACAGCCAATGCCATTTGTGAACATCTAGATTTTCAACTTTTCTTTATTTTCAGCTGAGTACCACTTACGAAATCGAAACAGAAAATTTTTTCGGTTCCATTTATTTTGGTTTTTTTTTACATAGGTTTTGTATAGGCAAAATATCTTATTTTCAGCTGAGGAGTACGCTTAAATATATAAAAAAATTCTCTCTTTTTATCACTGTCTCCATAACATTGTCGAACAAAAAAACGTTACCACTCATATTAAGTTTTGTTACCATTTGCATTGATAGGACCGACCCAAGATAAATAGAAATACTGTGATAGGTATGATTGATGTTTATATGGAGAGAGCTTGGAGCTTTTTGTGTGACGCTAGCCGTAGTAAAAATAAAAAATTCAACATTCGATATTCGAGTTTGTTTTGGTTTGGTGTTTTTTAGAATTAAACAATTAAATAATAAATGTTTATCATTTCATTTCATTTTATCAAATAGAAAGAATAAAATAATATTTTTATAATATGTATTAACCCTAGGATCGTCTGATCGAGCATGTCAAAATTTTGGCCGTGCGTATAGAAATGTATACCATACATTTTATATGGAAAATTTGAAATATTTTTTTCAAAGAGTTGTATCTCAGTATCCCATCCCATGGACCACCAACAACCGTAATTTTTCGACAGTGATATTTGTTAAAGTATCTTCTTTAAATTTGTTGTGTATAGTTTTCTTATCTTTCGTTTACTTTTTAAGATAAAGTGCAAAATAGGTTAAAAAACGTTACCTTTTCATATATTTACAAATTCAAGCATAATTACGACCTAAAGTTGACTTTGAAGGTCTGTATTTCAGCATCCCGTGAACCAAAAACTATTATTTTTTTATTATAATCTTTATTGAAGTGTTCTCTTCAGTATTATCTTTCTTTAAAGTCCTAAATTTTTCTATAGTTTTTGAGATAAAATAGAAAATAAGGTTGAGAATGATGAACTTCTTCATGGTTTTTCGCGTATTTTGTCCTTGAGGTTAAAAATTATGGCATTTACATAATTACCGTATAATATGATAGCTTTTAAGCAATACTTCAACAAATATTTTAATCTGAAAATACTAGTTTTTGGATCAGAGGATGCTGAGATATAGATCTTCGAGTCAATAATAGATTTTGTCTTTATGAATGTAGAAAAATGTATGAAACATTCACGTTTTTCATGTTGTTTTGTATTTTATCTTCAAAACTAAAAAAATTAGAACATTACTGTACAGAACACTAATAAAGAAAAAACTTTGATATGTTTTTGTATAAATACATTCGTTTTCAGTCTACGGGATGATGAGATACAGATCTTTGAAGTTGAAATTTAAATCAAATTTGTGTTTGGTCTTGAAAATGTGTGAGAAGTTTTCGTCTCTCTATACCTTCTTTTCCACTTTATCTCGAAAAGTAAAAATACTAGAAAAAAATCGTACAAAATAATCAAAGTGGATACATCAACAAACAATTAGGTCAAAAATTACGGTTTTTGGTGGTCCATGGGATACTGAGATACGTATACAGCTCTTTGAAAAAAAAATTTCAAAATTTCCATATAAAATGTATGGTATAAATTTTTTTAACACGGCCAAATTTGTGTTTTTGCACAAAAAAGGATATTTTGAGCTAGGACCTTGAAAATTGTGGTGTATGGGGAGACCCTCCAATGGAGGAATTGGTGAAGATTCTAGCTCAAAGGGATCATTTATCAAGGGTTAAAGTTAGTTAGGGTTAATCAAATTTCTTATATTCATTCAATTAAATATAGATATTATATTATGTTAAGAGCCAAATTTAGTGAAATTTTTTTTCGAAAACAACAACAACATCGTCTGAAGTGTATTTGTGCCTTCATCAACACAAGCAAATAAATTTTTTCTAAGTGTTGGTGTACATGATTTGAAAAAATTTCAAACCCAGTTCACCATCGATGATTATATTCCACCTATCTAATCTTAATGTCAACAGAATATGTTCTCGTGCTCTAAGAATACAAACTTGATATATTAAAAATACGTTCTAGGTTAACTGGGTAGCGATCATATTGCATGGTAAAATATGTACATCTTTTCTTTTGTTCTACAGGCTACAGCACTGCCGTACAAAGGACAATCGCGTCAATTACATTTTCACTCATTTTGACTTAGATATATTCTACCGTACAAAGGCTAATCGCGTCAATTACATTTTCACTCATTTTGACTTAGATATATTTGTGATATAATATATAGTTATACATATGAACTAGTGGAAAAATTAAATTATATATATAATATATAATATATAGACATATTTTTTAATAGAGAATTTTTCCTTCAGTTCATATATATAACTATATATTATATCATAAATATATCTAAGTCAAAATGAGTGAAAATGTAATTGACGCGATTAGCCTTTGTACGGTAGTATTTATGATATAATATATCTGCCGTACAAAGGACAATCGCGTCAATTACATTTTCACTCATTTTGAGTTAAATATATTTATGATATAATATCTACCGTACAAAGGACAATCGCGTCAATTACATTTTCACTCATTTTGACTTAGATATATTTATGATATAATATATAGTTATACATATGAACTAGTGGAAAAATTAAATTATATATATAATATATAATATATAGACATATTTTTTAATAGAGAATTTTTCCTTCAGTTCATATATATAACTATATATTATATCATAAATATATTTAACTCAAAATGAGTGAAAATGTAATTGACGCGATTGTCCTTTGTACGGCAGATATATAGTTATATATATGAACTGAAGGAAAAATTCTCTATTAAAAAATATGTCTATATATTATATATTATATATATAATTTAATTTTTTCACTAGTTCATATGTATAACTATATATTATATCATAAATATATCTAAGTCAAAATGAGTGAAAATGTAATTGACGCGATTGTCCTTTGTACGGTAGATATAGTTATATATATGAACTAGTGGAAAAATTAAATTATATATATAATATATATATATATATATATAATATATAATTTAATTTTTTCACTAGTTCATATGTATAACTATATATTATATCATAAATATATCTAAGTCAAAATGAGTGAAAATGTAATTGACGCGATTGTCCTTTGTACGGTAGTGCTATGCTGAAGTTGTTATTGTTTCTTCTCAATGGCCAGTACCAGACCTGTCTTCTTTCAGCTTCCCCACTTTTGGATAAAATGTACTACAACTCGCTTTCTGTCTTCAGAAAAAACCGGTTATTGAAGCTGAAAGAAGACAGGTCTGGTACTGGCCAATCATTATTTTCCACACAGTACGTACAATTTTACCTACGTTGAATACTTTTCATTCCTTTATGAAATCTTTGCTGTTGCCTAATTTTTGACTAATTTGCTAAATAATTTTTAAATAAACGCTATGCACTTTGTAAAACTGACAACACAATTTTTTTGAACAAACTGTATGAATATATCATATCATATAAAAAATTATACTCATGCAATATAAAAGGAAATTCAATTAGATGAAGAGGTAAATTAAGAAACAGATTTTATTTTGGGTATCTATAATTTCCGGTAGCAAACATTCGAAATAAAAACACCTACAACACCTCTACAAAACTCCCTTCGACAAACAACTTTTCTTTCACCTCAATGGGGCCCTCCTTGGTTCATACCTTGATCCTTAAAAAAAGTAAACATTTTAATTCTTGAACTATTTTCTGACTTAGTGCATTTTATTTGACTCAAATCGATGCAATACAGCCTGAGATATAATAGTTCAAAGTTAGAAAGTCACATATCCTTCCATGTAAAAATTTAAAAAAATAAAATAACTCAAAATTTTTAAATTTTACATAAACATTTTTTCGTATATTTATATACAATACAATGTGCAGCCTAAGTAAACAACAATTTCTCGGTTGAGAAAATATGTAGGCTGTAGGCGGTCACTTTGCAGGCCATTTCACTAAATTTGTCTCTTAAAATAAAATGTAAATATGTGCTAAAATAAAAAGAAAAAAGTATATTAAATAATTATGTACATATGTATATATTAATTAAAATTATTATTTGTAAAAATTCAATAATTGTTAATTCAAATTACTTACACAGTCCCAAGAAAAATAGAAATATGTACTAACTAAAAAATTTACTAATAATGACGTAATGAGCTTTAAAGCTCTCTATCAATCATATCCTGTCAATTTCTATTTATCTTTGGACCTATCAACAGTTTTTTTAAAACTTTTTTTATATTAAGTATTTTTTTCTATTTTTGTTTACTAATACACCTTTTAAGATCGAAATTTTAATGTAAATTATTAATTTTTGTTTTATTGTTGTTTGCTTAAAGACAAGATGATTCAATGGATTATAGCAGCCAAGATTCTAATCCATTAGATTTTAGTAAATCAACGCGAGAAATCCCAGAAGTTCATGTTAATCAGCCGGTTTCTCTAGCATCAGCGAATATATTATCTTCACAGGTAAGTGTACTGATGTTGTTGAATATACTTATGTAAAGGTACTTTTACATTATTATTGTCACGCGTTATCAATTGATAAAGAGTCAGCTAATGTGTGACTCAGACAATATAAACTTCAATGTATTTGGATAAAGAGTCAGATAACAAGTTCGCTAACAAGATTTTCCATTATCGGTCTGGTTCTATTTGCTACTAGTCACACTTTATCAATGCCTGTATTTTGTTGTTGTAAGTACGTCATTTTTTGATATTTGTGAAAAGGTGAATAGCGTTTTTAGTCATAATATTTTCCAAAGGTGAGAAGAAATATATTTAATTGATTAAAATATTTTAATGTAATTTAACTTAATTTCTTCTTTTTTTTGTTTTGAAATGTATATATGCAACAATTATATCATTGTTACAGGGTTACAGCACTTATCAATAATTTTGAAACTGAAGTAGATATCCATTGTACCTTTTCAATTTTCCATACAAAAACACAACTTGATAATTATTTTTTGATAAAGATGTAAAAGTCAATTAACATTATCTAACACTTTAGCGAAAGTAAAAAACTTTTCGTCTCCACACATTAGCTGACTCTTTATCAATTGATAACACGTGACAATAATAATGTAAAGGAACCTTAAGAAAGAGAATGATTAAGATTTGAATTTATTTGTCATAAATAAGGTATTAAATGCCGGAAACATATACATACATACATATGTATTTCGAATATGTAATTGCATTTTCAAATATATATATGTATATTTTTTTAAATACATATCAATGATTTTTTTAAACAGTATTCGGTGTAAATTATAAAAGACTATGTATGTAGTACGTTTATACTTACTTTTTAAAGCGGTATAATTTAAAGCGATATTGAAAATCGGTTTATATTATATCGATTATATTGGTGTTTAAACTTACAAGATATAAACAAAATTCCATATAAAACGATTTAAAGTACAGTACTACCAACAAAATAAAAATAATGGTTTTAAAAGAAATAAGCTTTAATTTAAAAAAAAACTTTTAAAACATATACTTTTTATAAATAGAATGCAAAAGTAAAAAATTGATTATATAGCCTCTGTAACTACGATGATATTCGAGTAAAGAGTTATTCGAGGACGTTTCGGAAGCTTCTCAGTAACAGCTTGTTCTTTTAATTTATATTTTCCGAATATTCCATTATATTTAATTATATTTTCACGAAAGGATCGATTGTAGACAGGAAGCCTTCTATTCTCTCATCCCAAATCCGAAAACCCCATGTAAATCCGTTCACGTTTACTACCCTAAAAGTCTTTCCAAAATTTCAATTACGTCACGAGGAACACTCTTACCCACAAAGGAATAAAGTAACTGGATAAAAAGTATATAAAAATTAAAAGCGAATGGTATAATTGCGCAGACAGATAATGGTATAATTTTTAGAGAATTTTTACACTATACTATTTTTCTTTTTGGATGTCAGTACAGGCAAGAAAGACATACTTTTCTATATTCTTTCACAAATTGTTTGAATAAATCTATCTCGTGTGTGGGGTGATCAGATCTCAATTTAAATCGAGGGAAATCTTTTAAATTAAATATTACCAAGGCAAAAAACTCATCGGGTACTGCCTCCATAAGCACAATACTGACTTCCAAAAAGAAAAACACTATAGTAGTGGTTTTTTTCTTCTAGGAAAGAGAGAAAAATACTAATACACATATAAACATTTTGTGTATAGTATATAATATATACTATATATATGAAACCATATATAAAAAACAAAAAATAAAAAACAAAAAATCCATATAATATTATTCCACATTATTTTCATTATGGATAAATTCTAATATTCAACACTGCGGCAGTGTTGCATAAATTGGCGCTTTAGGCTGCATAGCTGAATTTTTGAATTCACACATTTTTTCATATACATATTAAATTTTACATGTTCCGCATTATGTAAATGTTTTGTGTGAAACGTTTTATCATATCCTCGCTATGATTAAAAGTTTTTACAACAATATTCGTTTACATTACTGTGTATACGTATTCTTAATAAAGAATAAATAGATTCAGATAATAACCTAGTCCTTGCCTTCGTTTTATTCGAGTTCATATTAGAAAATGTTTTTTCTACCACAGCATTGCTAATTGGAAAAGCTAAAACTGATAATACAAACAAAGCTAATTCATAAAATATTTTCTCATTTGCAGCATTGGTTGTTTTTAAAACCACTGACCAAAATTCTGTTGAATTATTTGGTACGGTGTTGTCAGGAAATTGTTGAGACCAGTCGAATAAAATCAATTTATCATACTGATATTTTATTGCATATTATCAGTTATCACTTATCAGTTCAACTGGTAATTGTTCGAAATCAGGTCTGATGTGATTGAGACACACTGAAGGTGATAAATTCCTTTTTTTTAAGAATTTTCAAATTTTCGGGCAAACGTTTTAAACATTCTTGTAGTAACATCATAGCAAAATAACGATTTTCGTTTTACGCCGCCCAACTGGAAAAATAGTAGCCCAATTGGGCGTTGGGCGCATCCTACAAATTTCAGAGCGCCTTCAAGGAAAAAAGATAGCCCAAAATACGTAATTGCGCCCAACCTGGTAACCCTGCTTACTGACCATAAGTAGGTAGTGTAGGTAGGGAGCAAGGTAAATAGAATACAATAGGTATGATATGATTGAGCCAGTATACTCTCTTTTCTCAATATGTGACGTCACTCAGTGAAATTTTTAAGTCATGGTATATAGAAAAGTATATGGTATTATGGTCATAAGTTTAATTTAAGAAATTCAATTTAACAGTAAAAATACATATTTTAATATATTATGTTGAAATTTTTTTATATTTTCTATTTATCTATCTATTGTGTTCTATTTACCTTGGGTAGGGAGGGAATCGAACCACAGACCTTTTCCTTGCCGGGGAAATGCTCTTACTACTGAGCTACCGAATACCATGTCGTTCGCAGTTCTTAGTTACTACACTTAAACATTGTTGATATTCAAATCTCTTAAGTAGATATATTTGTGTATGTAGTTTGTTTAATGTCAGTTCCAACCCTGTCATATAGATAAATATTCATTCTTTTATTTTCCTACAAATTTATTGGTTGGCATTTCACTTTAAAAATGTAGGTGCATGTATGACAAAAAAATGGTCTTAAGAAATCCAAGTTAACTTTTAAGTGAGCCGCATACTTCAACTAAGAGTGAAGGGGAATTATTGTACGGAGTTTGTCGTAAGGGCAAAAATATCGACAAGTTAACTGTAATTATATAAAATCGTAATTTTTTCAAAGGCTGCATTTTCTGAAACAATGAAAATCTAGTGACAAATGTACATAACCATATATCAAAATTGATTTCAGATTGCTATTATTACTGTAAAAAACTACCTAATATTTATTAGGCTGAAATGAAAATTACATTTAAATTAGAAAATAACATGAAATATAATTTTTTAGGATGAAAATAATAACCAGGGAGAAGAAGGAAACAGAACTGATGAAAGTGATTCTAATACAGAGGAAACAAGCACAAGAGAAAATTTAATGACATCCAATTTAAAAGGAGTAAATTACAAAGAGCAACATCAATTAGCCCATAATGATAAAAATAAGGTGTGTAATCCAATTAGCTTATATGTATGCATACACATATGTATGTGCAAATATATAATATGTACTTATGTATGATACAGTGTTTCACCGTGAAACTGACATAACTTTTAGATTTCCAGTTTTTTTTTGTAATTTAGTAATTTAGCACGATTTTTTTTTAAATAATATTTATTACGTATTTTTTCGAAATCAACCATTTTATCACATATGTACTTTTCAATAACAAATAACTGAAAAATTAGCTTAACATGAAACTCGTACATTGCTAATATTTGAAGTATTATACAACGTTATATGTATTTCAAATGTTTTATTTTTGGAGTTATGTATATTATAATATATTATATTATAATTAGGGATTTGATCAAAGATGAATTATAAGTAAATTGAAAATACTTGCAAAATAAAGTTAATTCAGTTAGTTACCGCTTTCAACGAAAATTTCAGTTTTATAAAAGCCAAAAATGTATTTGAGCAAAGTCATGTTAAGGTAATTTTTTGACTTGAATTATTTAAAAAAATTTCAGTTATGTTTTTATTAAAAAGTATGTGATTAAATGTTGATTTTGAAAAAATACATAATAAAATTTATTTTAAAAAATATTCGGGCTATTTTCAATTAACAGTTTTTTCCTAAATTACAAAAAAACAAAAAAAAACAACTAAAAATCTATAAGGTGATATGAGTGTCACGGTGAGAAACTATATACATATGTACATATGTATGTATGTCCTCTTGAATTTCACTATAATGAACAACATTCGTTTTTAATTTTAATAATGTAATTTGAATAATAAAATCACTTGTTTTTTAGTTTAAAAAATTTTTATTTTTAACCTATTCAACCTTGAACTTTTTTATTTATCTTATTTATCTATGTATTTTAATTAACCTTTGGTTGAAAAATCACAACTAAATATTGTTTTCTTTTTGTTTTTTTTTTAGAATTGCGTAAATGTAAAAGCTGACGAAAATGTATTGATCGTACCTCCGCATTATATGCAATTAGCAGCTGCATTAGGACTTAATACAAAATCAATGTTAGAAACAGTTTCAACAAAAACAGATTTTGAACGACTTATTGAATTGAATCAATCTCAGAATATTGTAGAAAAATCAAACATGAATTTAAAAGTTAATGAGAATATTTCTTCACATAACAATAAAGTAGAATTAATTGCTAAGCAAAATTTTACTAAAATGGATATTGAATATCCACAGACTTCATGCTCTTCAACAAATGATGTAAATACTCAAAATAATGAATTATTTACATCACAACGTGTTGAAAAAAACACTGTTCAGTATGAAAATAGGGTTCAAAATTATACTGAAAACTGTGAGGAAAATCAAAATAATCAAAATATTATCAATCAACAAATAGAAGCCAGGTCATGTGATGAGAATATGTGGCGACCTTGGTAGAAAATAGGTTTATTTTAAAAACACAATTCTTAAGCCAAAATTTATTTCAAAATTTACATTCTAAACAGTTTTGTTTAGTGCCTTTTGTTAAAAAATAATTATGTAAAACATCTCAAAAATTAATTTAAAAATTAACACAATTACTCCGAAACATGAGTTTAAAATAAAATTGAAAAGGCATGTATCTTTGAACAAGTAAAAAAGTAGTAAATTAATTAGTATTTACTTGAGGATTTTTTGGCAAGAAACTCATTCTCACTTTTCTAAAAGTTCAGCTGAAAATTGACGACTATGTATGTACATTCTCAAAATTGAGTCACAACATGTAGTAAAACATTGCTTTTAATTTTTTCTTCGAATTTATGAGCTTATAGTTCAGTATCCAATGTAGGTACATAGTACATAATAATATGTCATGATAAATAAATTCTTCTATACTATTTTTATTTTTGGATGTCAGTACAGGCAAGAAAGACATACTTTTCTATATTCTTTTACATTGCGTTTAAATAAATCTGTCTCGTGTGTGGGGTGATCAGATCTCAATTTCAATCGAGAAAAATCTTTTAAATTAAACATTACCAAGGGAAAAAACTCATCGGGTACTGCCTCCATAAGCACAATACTGACTTCCAAAAAGAAAAACACTATAGTAGTGGTTTTTTTCTTTTTGGAAGTCAGTATTGTGCGTATGGAGGCAGTACCCGATGAGTTTTTTGCCTTGGTAATATTTAATTTAAAAGATTTGCCTCGACTAAAATTGAGATCTGATCACTCCACACACGAGATAGATTTATTCAAACAATTTGTGAAAGAATATAGAAAAGTATGCCTATCTTGCCTGTACTGACATCCAAAAAGAAAAGTAGTATAGAGTAAGAATTTTATAATGGAATATATACATATGTATGTATATGTCCATATATATAATTTCATTGTTACATTTATTTAGTATTTCGTGATTCTGTTCATACATCATCACAAACATAAATATCAGAACGTAATTGACTATATGTACTCTATTCACTAAATTTCGTCACTGCAGGTCTTATGGACATATTTTGTCTTGTTTCTTCTTTGAGTAATTACATAAATGTGTTTCTGATTTTCATCACCGGCACTGTCATCCAGCGTCTCATTGCACATATAATAGATTGGGGTATGGTATGAGTAGCTTAGTATACTACTATACTTTTATTAATACTTTTATTAAGTGCAATGACACTGGATAAAAATGAACTTTTCCATAAGACCTGTAGTGAAGAAATTTATTGAATAGAGTATAGCAACATAGAGGCGGGCAGTGGACGAAGCGGTAAAGTATTGGCTTCTGATGCTGAAGGTCTCGAGTTCGAGTCCGTCTGAGTTCACTCAGCTCTGAATGAGTACCAATTCACTTTGAGTTGGGTATAAGTGCTCGGTACTAATTAGTTTAGTGGCTTTTGCTTTATAAAAAAAAGCCAAGTCCACAAAAACTATAAGAAATATTAGTACCAAGCCCTGTCATACGAATAAAAAAATTCGTTCTCTACCAACGAATTTAGTGGTTCGCATTCCACTTTAAACTGTAGGTGCATGTATGACAGAAGTCGGGGAGCTGAGTACAATGGACTCTCCTGTCTGAGTGCTCGTGGATGCCTACCTAACTCGCATCCCCCCCACCCACAAAAACAACAAAAACAAAACATAGCAAGATACGAGAAAATATAATTTATTGAATTTCGAACGCAGGATTAAACTATTTTGAATTAAAAATTAACAAACAAAAATTATTTTAAAATTTATTTGGCACAAAATTATGTAGCTATTGAAATTAACTTCGGAGGATTAACATCTAATCATATTAATATGTTCATTTTCATCATTAGGTAAAATATGGTAACTAAAAAATTTATTTATAAATTTTTTTAATTTTCCATAATTCCTTTAATTGATTATTTACAATTTTTATTAAAAAGAGTTTGAACTCTTTTTTATATAGGACGTTTTATGGTCTTGAATTATGGCTCATAACTTTTGAACAAATGAATGCAGTAAAATAAAAGCCAGTTTTATTTAAGTCAAGCAAGTTTTCAAAATATTCGACCTTGAACATAAAAATGCAGATGTTTTAATAAAATTTCTGAGTTTAAGTTACAAAAACTTCTAAACAAAATGAACTTAATAAGAGACATTCTTGGAAAAGCCTGAAGGTTCTTTTTCAAACCTATCCTCATTAGGTCCTCTACGAGTACATTGCGTAAGAATTGGGTATGTTGCGACCGGTCACTTTTGAAAAAAAAATTTTTTTTTCTGATTTCGGTTATTTTGGAAACTATTGAAAACCATACAAGTTTTTTAAGAGTTTGGCACAAGTTCCGTGAAACATTGTACATATACAGGGTGTTTTTTTTCTACGTACATTAATTGGTACCACGATATTCGCTGGACTATTTCATGAAAAAAATTGTACTAGCGAAACTTTCGATCGTGTCTATTTTCGCCGCTAGAGGGCGTTTAAAATTATGAGTTTTATGCAAGACCTCTCAACACAAAATCACCTGTAACTTTTTTTGCACCTTATTTATCAAAATTTTTTTATTCAATATGAATGGCTATTAAAATTACCTTTCATTTGGTGTATTATTTATTGTATGTAATAATTTCACTTTCAAGAAAAAAGGTCATAAACTTGAATTTTATGATTTTTTTTTCCTAAAATTTTCTCAATTAATTGGGCTCCTGAAAAAAAATTCACTAGCGAAAATTTTTTTTATATTTATTTTGAAAGCTAAATATTATGTATAATAAAACAAAAAAAATTTCAGTTCAATACCGCTATCCGTTATCATGTAATTAAGGATCATAGGTGTGCGAAAAGGGTCAAAAGTGTATCTTTTTTGAATTATAAACGGTTTTTTGTGACAAAACTTCGTTTAGATAGGTCATAATTTTGAACGCCCTCTAGCGGCGAAAATAGGCACGATCGAAAGTTTCGCTAGTACAATTTTTTTCATGAAATAGTCCAGCGAATATCGTGGTACCAATTAATGTACGTAGAAAAAAAACACCCTGTATAAACCAATACCAATATAATACATTGATATTTTTCAAATTAAAGTTTTGTAACTTAGATTCAGATGATAATTGTAATTTATATTTTAAATAATGAGCTTTTTCAAAGAGACTTCTCTATACTATCCTTTTATTATTATTACGCGCTGGTGTAAAAAGATGAGAAATGACAAAGGATTAAGATTAATTGGGCTATTTGAATTTCGATCTAATGAGTCATAATGAGAAATTAGTCATAACTTTTCACCCCATTGAACAATTGGAGCTGAGTTGATGAATAAGTTTAAGGTAAATTTCGTTGGTGAAAACCACCTTTGAAATAACAGATTCAATTTATTATCAAATTATTTTGTTTTTATAGTATCTTTTCAAGAATAAATTAATCTTTAATCTTCTGCTGTAAAGTCCATGTACTTATACATTGCTTTGTTAACAAATATGTATGTACATATTATACTTGTATGTATGTAAGAATAATTTTTTACAAAAATTAACAAAGTTTCGAAGTTAAAACTGTTTTTGTTTCACAATTAATAAAAAAATAATCAAAAAATAACATTTCTCGTTTAGAATTTTCCAAAACTTGTTCTTTAAAATGATGTGATTTATGTAAAGTCAATTTGAATTACAAATTGTTCTATATTTTTGTGAGAAAATACATTTTTTCTTATTTTTTGAGTTTTATTCGAAAAAATTATTGATATGAATTTTTATCAGCATTCTAGTTTTGTAAGCTTAATTTCATTTTGTTCAAAGGCAGATGTCGAATTTAAAATTTTAGTTTAAAAATTATGTTAGGTATATTTTTCGTAATTTTTATTTTTTTTCAAATTTTTCCTTATTTGAAAAATGTTACATAAAATAGCTTTTGTTTAACATGACATGAAATATAAAGAAAATTAAAAAAAAAAATTTCATCAAATGTACATAAAAATGTAGTTTAGAAATACATATGTAGGTATGTACCTACATATATTTTTCAAGCTGAATAAAATAATATGGTGTATTATTCACCAAACTTATTTTTCTCGCTTTTCAGTATAATTGTAGATAAGTCATTATAAATAAATATATACTTTTATATATGTACAATTGTACATAAATAACAAGAATGTGCAAATATATTTTTAATTTTAATTAAAATTTTATTTTTAAATATAAAGGAAAAAATATTAAATTTTTTAGTATTGATTACTACATATTTATAGGTATATCATGTTTGTGCCAAAGTATATTATTATTATTATTATTATTATTATTATTATTATTATTATTATTATTATTATTATTGCAGTATGCATTGAGTTGCATTTTCATAATTAAATGTTTATACATACATATTGTATAATACTAATATACATATATAAATAAGTGAATATTTATTAATGTAATATTATTTAAGATAGATAGATAGATATGTAATGGTCTATAATTGCACTTCGACCAGTAAAGATCTTTTGTACAGCCCGTGCTTCTTATAGATTTAGGCTATTGATAAATCCTAAAATTCTATTAGAAAATGCACACCAGATTTCTTCTGGCTTGAGAAAATGCTGATGCATGAAGCACATTCTTTTAGAGGCCAACGCCTCGCATTTACACAAAATGTGTTTTGAGGTTTCTTTGGCCTCCTTGCAGAATCTGCACTTGTCTTCCTCTTGTAGTCCTAACCTACTTAGATGGTAATTTAGAGGACAGTGTCCAGTTAAGAGACCTGTAATGGTTCTTAGCTCTTTGCTACTGAGGTTGAGAGGCAAGCCGCAGAAAGGTTCTGGACCAAGGAAATTGGAGTTGGCACCTTTTTTTGCTAGGGAATCTGCCAGCTTGTTGCCCTTGAATCCTTCAATGTCCGGAATCCACATTAGATATACTTTGTTTGTCCTAGCTAATGATTTAACAGTTCTTAAGCACTCCAAAACCAATCCAGATACAATTTTGTATGAGTTTATGGCTTTGAGTGCTGCTTGACTGTCTGAAATTATGTTTTGTTGCAGCCTTTTTTTAGGCATTCAGTAGCACAAATGTCGATAGCCATAATTTCAGCTTTGAAAAACTGGGATTTATATAGGCTTCTTTTTGGGCCCGCTACCCCTGTTCCAATTCAGTTTTTGAACCGTCTGTGTACCACACAGACGCACCTTTAACAAAGGTTATTTTGTTGTTGCGCCAGGATTCCCGATCTGGAACAGTACTTTGAACAGCTTTTCAAAGTCATATACCGTCGCTATGTTTTGCCAAAGAGTCTGTTGCATTTCCATAAAGCTAATGTGGCTCTTTGTATGGAATTATTTATATGTTTATTCCAGGTGAGTTTGCTATCTAGGATGACACCTAGGTATTTGACCTCACTTGAAATTGAAAATTGAATTTGTGTTCCTTTAGAAAAGGTTTCTTCAGGATTAATGTATATTATTTAAAAGTAGTTTTATTGATTATGATTTCTTTAAGTACCTAAATAAAAAAATATATATAAATTATACTAATTCATTGTTTTGCATTCAAAGTACCTACGTATATTAAAAACAAGCCAAATTCTTCTGAAGATAGACATTATATCTTTAAAAAAAAGAGCTAAACTTTTTTTTTTCATAAGCATATTTTTAATAAAGTTGTATATGCAAGTTCTTATGTGTATTTTTTAAATAATAATACACCATGATTATCTTATGATGTACTGGCCACATTGAATTGCGAAATGTTATTCCGCGATGTTGTATATCATACAAAATATACTTTGAAGATGGAGAGAATTTTATTCTGTCATTATTATTAAGAGTAAAATAAAAAAAAACTCGGACATGTAGATATTGGGTTCATCCTTCTATTACCCGGAATGTAACAGAGCACCATCTCTGCTGTTGCCCAGCCTTCTCAAGGATAAGGCCGCGTACATGGGGCTGATGTAATGAGAATGGAAGACATCTGTTCTCAACCCCTAGACAAAATCCTCTCGTTTATTAGGAAAACGAGAAGATTTTATTAGAGACGGAACGCTGAGTACAATGGACTCTCCTGTCTGCCTAATCCGCATCCCCCCACCCACACAAATAACAACAACAACCCGGAATGTAAAATTTATTGCTGCAATTGTACTGGATCTACTTCAATTTTATGTCGTTTTGAATTATTTTCATCAGTTATATCCCAAATTCACTTTTTTTTCCAAACTTCTAATTAACTTTACTATTATCGATCTTTCACTCATTTTTACTACGTGCAGCTACTTCACCGGCAATATATCATGTGATAATGACCGACATGCAGATCGCATGACAAAAATCAAGTGATAAATGCAATATCGCAGATAGCAGCCGGTGTAGCACCATACATTAAAAAAGTTTTTGGTGTATTTTGTATTTTCAAAATAATTTTTGTAAAACAGTTCTCCTAATTTTTGTTTTTAATTATAATTCTTTTCTTATGGGGCATTTTGTAGATAAGACATCTAATCTAATTCTGATTATTATTTTAAACATAGGAGAACAAATATATATCTAAATGATTCAATCAATTTACTGTCAAATAATTCGCTAGAATCATATACTAATAAAATAATAATATAAGTAACGTAGAACAAAACAGTGTGCCTAATTTTTAGATTAACCGACTAACGCTTTTTTATCAAAGCTTCATTGCAAAGCTTTTATAGAATTTCTCTAAACTTTGACGTCAATGATTTCGAGAGAACTTTTTGACGTCATACATTATGATGGCTTTGATCATGTTTTGGCATATTATCTCTGTTAAAAATTTTCACTTTTTACAAAACTATAACAAATATTAATAATGATTGCATTGTTGCCGTATTGCATTGATAAAAGCTATACTGTAAAAAAAAATTTCCTACATTAAAACTATAAAAAATCAGTTCTCCTACAATCATTGTATTAAAATTACATTACGTTGGGTAATTTATAAAATTTTACTCATTGTCAAAGTAATTTCTTTACTTTCATTCTCTCTTTTTTACATCTTCAATGGAGTAAAACTACTCGTTGTGGATTCAATATACATCATCCAATAGGAAAATAAGCTTAAATTTAAGAAAGAACTTTTAAAACATATACTTCTTATAAATAGATGCAAAATTAAAAATTGATTATAAAGCCTCTGTAACTACGATGATATTCGAGTGAAGACTTGTTCGAGGACGTTTCGGAAGTTTTTCAGTAACAGCTTGTTCTTTAAATTTATAATTTTCCGATTATTTCGTCATATTTAATCATTTTAACGAAATGATCGATTCTAGACAGGAATCCAAAAACCCCATGTAAATCTGTCCACATTTACTACCCAAAAACTCTTCCCCAAATTTTACAATTACGTCACGAAGAACACTTTTACCCACAAAGTTATTCAGTCAAGGGTTTGTAAGTGGATAAAAAGTATGTATATAATTACAATTTTAACGAAGTAAATTTACTACAATAAGAAGAATTTACATTAAATAATAGTAAATTTACTAAAACAAAGTAAATATACTCAAAATTTTACATTTTACTTAGAAAATATGTAATGTTATACATTTTTGGTAATATTGCTACAAGAATAGTTATAAAGTTTACTGTTAAAAAATAGTAATTTTCAACGTATTCTTTTAGATATAAGAGTATATCATAGTTTTTGTAACTTGGGAGTAAAATATGAGTTCAAAATAGCCAAATGTTTTTTCTATAAATTTTATTATGTCGTATTTAAAATCGACAATTTTACCTCATATTTTTCGACAAATTGGGAGTAAGATATGAAATTGTTTCTCTATTTTGATTTTGTTTTATTTTTTTTTTACCATATGGAGAACTTTTTTGCAACCGATTTTGGGTTGCCAATTTGAATACTATACTATAAATAATCATAAAAATTATTATTATTTAAACTTAAATAACGATTAAATTTTCCTTCATACTTCATCCAGACTTAGGACTGGCAACTTACAATAGTTGGTGTGTTTAAAAATTTGTGAAGTTCAAATAGTTATTTAAATTTGAACAGATTTTGTAATTATTTTTTGTCTTATATTTGTTTCTGCACTTGTTATATTTAAAATGTGAAAAATAACTTAATATGACGCATTACGCGTTTTTCAAATTAGAAAGGTTTTGGTTTTTATAAGATTTTGTCTAGTTTGAATTCTTTTTAGCATCCATTTTCCATTTATTTTCCATAGAAGAACTGTTATCATGAATTCTGTTCATGGTTGGTTGGTTGGTTGACGTGGCGGTTTTCGAAATTTTTCGAAGACCCAATTAGCACTGAAAGTGCCGTTTTGAAACCACATTTGGCGTAACCTTAGGCAATACCGGTAGATCACTATAGCCATCCTGTTTCATTCAGGAATCGTATAATGTCTCCCACCGTAACTTTTGATATTTCTTCAAGGCCTTTGAAGGAGAAGCTCCCCAACGTCTGGAACCTTGCTCTAGCAAGTGCCGGACAGTTGCAGAGGTAATGAGTGAGGGTTTCTCTCTCATTAGCTTTCCTGCAACTACGACAGTTGGTATTGAAGGGGATACCCATTTTCTCTGCATGATCCCGGCAATGTCTCTTCGGCTTCTTTAAGCTTAATCAAGCTTTCAGTTCGCTGTTTCTTATAAGATGGCCATGTTTTTTTCGAGATTACACACCCCGGAAGACCTTTCCATCGGGTGTTAGCTATTGCTAGAAAGTGATTTAAGAGAACTCTCTTCACACAACCAAAAGGAAGATACACTTCCTTCGCCATAGCTTCGTGCAATTCCCACCCCTGTCTCGCCAAAAGGTCTACTCTCTCATTCCCCTCAATGTTCCTATGTCCTGGAACCCAGAGGAGTGTGACACTAGCCTTCTCCGAAATTGAAGTTAGCTCTTCCCTGCACTGTGTTAGAGAAGATGTTCGCCGAGTTCAAGGCTTTGATCGCGGCCTGGATGTCGGTGAAAATACCTATATTGTTGCCTGCTGTAGCAGTTTCTCTACATGATCTGCAGGCTTCGAGGATAGCAAGTGTTTCAGCCTGGAAAACGCTTGCATAGTTTGGTAATCGGATAGATAAGGAGAGGTTATCTGAGAACACTCCTGTTCCCACACCCTCGTTCGTCTTAGATCCATCCGTGAAAATAATAATATTGTAATCACTCATCCCCTCCCCTGGTCACCATTCTCTTACTCCAGCCTTTGGTATAAAAACTACTCGTACACGTCTCCAATTCGAGGGTACATGTCCGAGCCACAAACATGACTTAAAGGTTACTATTAACCATGGAACCACTACATCCTGCAGTTCCTTAAGCATGATTGGGTATATGCCATCTGGTCCTGGTAATTTATAAGGCTCGAAGGTGCTTATCGCCCAGGAAATCCTTTCCTTGGTAATAAGCTTTCCTATACTAGTCCATGTCATATTTTGGTTCTCTGAAACCCTCATCTCCGTTTGATTGCTGACACATCCCGGGAAATGAGTTTTCATGAGGGTTTCTAGGGATTCCTCTGCAGATTCTGTCCACGACCCGTCCTCCTTTCTGATGAAATTAGGACATATTCTCTCTTGAGACAGGATCTTGCATAACTTGGCTAAATCTCCTAGATTTTCAATAGATTGGCAATAATTTCTCCAACCTTTTTCCTTGGACTTCTTAAGGGATTTCTTCTATATCTTCAGGGAATCCTTATAAGGTTGCCAGTTGTTATGTTTGTAGCTGGTGTTGAAGAGTCTTCTCGTCCTTTCTCTTAAGACTCTGAGCTCTTTATTCCACCATGGCGTTAAAGTTTTTTTGCTGCGTTTGACTGGGCACGAGACTTCGAATGCCACATTCATGGCTCTTTCAAACGACTCTACTCTTGTGTCCAGTTCAATCGCGGTTTCCAATCTGTCCTTGCTCTTGGTCAGATTGAGTTTGCTTCTGAAGACTCGACTGAAAACCTTCCAGTCGATTCTTCTTAGATTCCTGAAGGGTTCAGGTATTTCTTTTTTCAGATTCACACTGAACAGTATATACCTGTGGTTGGAAAATGAGTCTTTTTCCGATACTCTCCAGTTGTCTATTCTGAAATTGTCACTGTCTGTGCGTAATGTAACGTCCAACACCTCTATCCACCCTGCATGTGTCAGTGCTGGGGAAAATAAATGTTGGCGTGTTACCTCTACGACACACCAGCAGGTTAGATCTGATGATAAAATCAAAAAGGTGCTCACCACGCTCGTTGTTTTCAGAGCTACCCCATAGCGTGTGTCTGGCGTTGGCGTCGCTTCCTACTAGCAAAACGTCTTTTCTTGCCAGAACGTGGTCGTAGAGTTCCTGGAATTCTTCAGTAGGCGAGCTTTTATCATGGGCCATATATGCGGACGTGATATAGGCCTCTTCCCCTGCCTTCTCCATCTTGACAACTGTCAAATAGGCCGAGCTAAGATTAGAACACAGAAATGCTTTAATGTGCTTCTTAGCAGGTTCTTGACTTACTAGAATTTTTGGCTGTAAAACAGGTTGTACTGCTTGTCCAGGAGATCCATCACGGTTAAATCTTTAACCCACGGCTCCTGAATAAGAGCTAGGTCGATGTCCTCTTCTTTCAGGAACACCAACAGGTTATCCGAGGCACACTTTGAGTGTCGAAGGTTAATTTGAACCACCTTCATCAGCTGATGGTTCTCCCTTCTTCTTCTCGATAGATAGACTCATTGCCTCCTTGGCCAGAGCCTCTTCGCCCACGATCCACATTGCTGGATTGGAAGACTTTCAGTTTGGCATGCCTTATGCCAAACCTCAGCCTATAATCCTGCTTGCCTAGTACCTCTAGGCTCTAATTGCTGATGAGGAGCAGATAAGATTGGTTGTTTGTCTGAGGTTCCTCCGCTTTAATAACCATCCAGCCTTCTATGGGAACCTCAGGGTTTTGTATTTGGAGGAGTTTCTTCGCCTCCAACTTCATCTTGGGCAACGAAACTCGAGCCCTTGGTTTCTTCGGAATGTCCTTGGCTAGAACAAGCTTGAGCATCAAGCCCTCCAAGTTGTCACTAACCTTAGCGACACATTCACCAAGAAAGTCCTTTGAAAACTGGTATTCACACTCGATGACCCGGCAGCCTCTGACCACTTCCGATGTGTCGTAAATCGGTATAGCTTCACCTTTCTTCGCAGAATCGTTTTTGGCTTTTTCTACCGTCCCACTGTCGACATAGCTCAGTTCTTCTCAGATATACGCAAGCCTCTCCACCACGACAAGGTGCAAGCACATCGAAGAGGAAATCTGTTCATATTTAAATAACTCTTTTGACTTTACAAATTTTTAAACACACCAACTATTGTAAGTTGTCAGTCTTAAGTCTGGATGAAGTGTGAAGGGAAATTTAATCGTTATTTAAGTTTAAATAATAATAATTTTTATGATTATTTATAGCATAGTATTCAAATTAGCAACCCAAAATCGGTTGCAAAAAAGTTCTCCATATGGTAAAAAAAAAATAAAACAAAATCAAAATAGAGAAACAATTTCATATCTTACTCCCAATTTGTCGAAAAATATGAGGTAAAATTGTCGATTTTAAAAAACGACATAATAAAATTTATAGAAAAAACATTTGGCTATTTTGAACTCATATTTTACTCCCAAATTACAAAAACTATGATATACTCGTATATCTAAAAAAATACGTTGAAAATTACTATTTTTTAACAGTAAACTTTATAACTATTCTTGTAGCAATATTACCAAAAATGTATAACATTACATATTTTCTAAGTAAAATGTAAAATTTTGAGTATATTTACTTTGTTTTAGTAAATTTACTATTATTTAATGTAAATTCTTCTTATTGTAGTAAATTTACTTCGTTAAAATTGTAATTATATACATACTTTTTATCCACTTACAAACCCTTGACTGAATAACTTTGTGGGTAAAAGTGTTCTTCGTGACGTAATTGTAAAATTTGGGGAAGAGTTTTTGGGTAGTAAATGTGGACAGATTTACATGGGGTTTTTGGATTCCTGTCTAGAATCGATCATTTCGTTAAAATGATTAAATATGACGAAATAATCGGAAAATTATAAATTTAAAGAACAAGCTGTTACTGAAAAACTTCCGAAACGTCCTCGAACAAGTCTTCACTCGAATATCATCGTAGTTACAGAGGCTTTATAATCAATTTTTAATTTTGCATCTATTTATAAGAAGTATATGTTTTAAAAGTTCTTTCTTAAATTCAAGCTTATTTTCCTATTGGATGATGTATATTGAATCCACAACGAGTAGTTTTACTCCATTGAAGATGTAAAAAAGAGAGAATGAAAGTAAAGAAATTACTTTGACAATGAGTAAAATTTTATAAATTACCCAACGTAATGTAGTTTCAATACAATGATAGTAGGAGAACTGATTTTTTATAGTTTTAATGTAGGAAAATTTTTTTTACAGTATAGTATTTAGAGGAATATTAAAAATAATAGAAAAAAAAAATTTCATAATCAAAAAAAAAATTTTGTTTTCAAAGCACATATGTATTTTTATTCAAAACGAAAAAAAAATTCAAAAGTATAAATCGTAATACGGCAGAAATGCAATCATCATTAATATTTGTTATAGTTCTGTAGACAGTGAAAATTTTTAACAGAAATAATATGCCAAAACATGATCAACGCCATCATAATGTATGACGTCAAAAAGTCCTTTCAGAATCATTGACGTCAAAGTTTAGAGAAGTTCTATAAAAGCTTTGCAATGAAACTTTGATGAAAAAGCGTTAGTCGGTTAATCAATCTTGTCGGTTAATCTAAAAATTAGGCACACTATTTTGTTCTTCGTTGCTTATATTATTATTTTATTAGTATATGCTAGAATACATAATAAATTTTTACCTGTAGTCTACGTAACAGGGAATTTTTGTTGTTTTTCAAAAATATACAAATCTATTTCAGATACTATTGAATACTTATCAAAGAATATACCTTCTACCATAAAACCATATGCATTTCAAAATATTTGTTGCATTCAGTTCGCAGAAAATTTCAATGGAAAGTAAAAAGGTACATTTTCTGTTTTCTTGCGATTTAAGTAGTCTGCGTTGCATCTTTTAAAGTTAATAACACAAAAGCAGTATAATAAGCATTCAATGTTGTTCAATTTTATTTTATGTATGATGCATTAAGACATTAAGGTATTGATCTATACTTTATTTAACAATTAAAGTCAGTACAGGCAAGATAGGCATACTTTTCTATACTCTTGTACATTTCGTTTGTATAAATCTGTCTCGTGTGTGGGGTGATCAGATCTCAATTTCAATCGAGGGAAATCTTTTAAATTAAATATTACCAAGGCAAAAAACTCATCGGGTACTGCCTCCATAAGCACAATACTGACTTTAATTGTTAAATAAAGTATAAAATATTTGAAAATAATTTTTTCTTAGTACATGTTTATGAAATGCTCGTTAAAACGTCGGACGATGTAGTCTGCGTTACATAGAGAATTGCCCTATAACGTTAATTTAAATATAATTTTTGCTGCTTCTAGCAGTGGTATTTGTATGTCAGCTACTTATATTATTCTGATTTTCAAAACTTTTACTAAAAACTGTTAAAATGTGAAAAATTTCCCACATTAATTATAATAATTTTTTTTTCGATCCAAACATAAACTCTTTATAACCTCTACATGGTTGGTTGGTTGACGTGTCGGTTCTTTGGATTATTTCCGAAGACCCACTTAGCACTAAACCGTACCGTTTTGATACCACACACCAACACACCTCGCAGTTGTCGAGTCAAAGGGTTGTAAACCTCTACATACTATTCTATTTTATTTTAAACCTTTTTTCATTTTTCATGTAATGTACATATTACATATTTTCGTTGTTACATGAAATTTTACTTAAAATTCGTTCGAATATTATTTTTTATGATTCTGTTAATGTTTCTAAAGCGATTATTCTCAGACGTTTAATGCAATAATTGGTTCAAGCCATTCAGGTTTAGTTTTAAGACATTAAACGAAAAACAATATACAAATTATAGAAAAAAATATGCATGTAGATGAAATTATTTTATGACTGAATGCAATATTTATTACCTATTATTACCTGTGTAAGTATATAGCCATTTATCTTGACAATACAAGAATAAAAAAAATTAAAAAACTGATGAAAAACAAAAGATTTTAAATCAGCATAATTATTTTATTATTATTGATGATATGATTTGTTACTAAGTATACATATTTTATTGAATAAATAAAAAAAAATTAATAAAAATGATTTATTTTCTTTATTTTTTATGTCGTAAGTGCATATTTAAATTGCTGTCTGAATTAAAATAAATCACACGAAGTGACGCACCTGATTCAGATTCGTTTTATAAAAAAACAATTATTTAATTTGTTGTTAAAATAAACTCAAACTGAAAAAACATCCTTTTTTTTAAGTTTATGAATACACATATAAGGGATAAGGGATGTATATTACACTATGAATAAGTATGTAAAATTAAATTATTATTTTTATTTACAATGCACTTCTAGAGGTGCTAATTTACAAATGCAAATATCTCGAAAATTATGTGGAATTATCTTGTGGAAAAAATGAAGATAGCAAATCGATGCAGAATCAATTGATCTTTCATTTTCTGCAATAAAAAATTAGGGTTAAATTAAGCCTTTTTTGAGAAAGACAGGGTTAAACAAAAAAAATTCACAAAATTTTAACTTTGGCGTCTAACTTTTTAACAGTTAAGAATAGAGGCACAAGTAAGGTATTGTTACAAAGGGCAAAGGGTCCTCTATATTTTTTGCCAACACAAAGTGACCCTTGAGAGCGTCTGTAAAAAGTTATAGGGTACATCGTGAAATAAAAGTAAAAAAACTTCAGCGCCCTCGCCCTCTAGCGGCGAAACCGTTGGGATTCCCCCCCCCCCTCCGATACGATTTTTTGTTTGACTTGATGAGACCTATCTATGGTATTCTTTTGGTCGGTGATAACGGAAACACCCTGCATATATAAAAAACAAAAGACAAACTGAGTAATTCTTTATAAAAGACATTTTCTGAAAGGTCTGAAGGTTCCCTATGGAAATAATTTTCATTTAGCTCCCTATATTGCACGAGCGCTGAAATATGTTGCAAAAAGTGGAACTGGTTACTCGTCGAAAAAAATTTTGTTTGACCTTGAATATCTCGGTAACCATTGAGAATAGACCCCCCCCCCCCTCCCATACGATTTTTTTCATTTCTCACCGAGATCTACCACCCATTTCAGTTTGGCACACGAACTGTGAAACACCCTGTATACATCAATTCCATAACTTTGTTACATACATATCGTCGGCTTACAAGAAAAACTGACCATCTGAAAAATTGACCGTTTAGGGTTGTTTATATAGAACATACCGTGAGCACTTGATTTTTCGTCCGAAATAATTGCCTATCTCATTATTGTATATAAAAAGCATAACTCGTTCAAATCCAATTTGATCATCTGATTTTATTTACATATTTTTTACGCTAGAAGATTTTCTTTTCTGTTTCCTAAAAATTTTATTTTTTCAGATGGTCAGTTTTTCTTGTAAGCCGACGATATATCAAACAAATTAAAATATATTTATTTTCTTGCAAATATTTCTAAAAAAAAAAAAAAACAAAAATTATACAAATTGTAAATAAAAAAAATATAATTTAATTTTACAAAATCAATATTTTTGTAAAATTTAAGAATAATTTTTTCAAGTGTTGTGAGATTTCGTGTGCGCGATTATTCTTTTATCCTTATCCCTTACATATTCATAAACTTGTTTATTTTCAAATTCTGCTGATGTGTTTTGTGATATTTTCATTGAATTTGTTAGTTTTTGAGTTATAAAAAAAAACTCTTATGACCACGGTTTCTTTAGATATCTCATTAAGAAAAGGAAGAAAAATTAAAAGATTCGGTAGTACCAATTCCCTCGAAAGTGATAGCGACAGTCAAGAAAATTTTTATAGCCCCACTGACGAAATGACCACTTCCTCTTTTAACGTTTCTAATGCCATAAAATTAATTGCCGAATTTGATGGTGATTCAAAAACTATTTCGCGATTTCTCCAAATTTGTAATATTCAAAAAACTAAAGCTACCACAAATGCTGATAAAACAGAATTTTTAGATATAGTCAAGTCAAAATTAACTGGCAGGGCTCACAACACTCTTTTAAGTCACAATGACTACATATTCTTCATGGGAAGAAATAGAAAAAGATCTAAAGAAAAATTTCTTAAAACATCGATCAGCTCAAGCTATACAATCTGAATTTTTTTCAATTAATTAAGGTCCTCACGAAAGTGTTTCTACTTATTCTAATAGAATAGAACTCTTGTTGGAGGAATTAAATATCGTTTTTACAACGAATGAAAGTGCTAAATGTAATAGAGCCATTAAAAAATTAAATGAAACAATGGCCATTAATAATTTCAAAAGAGGTCTTAAATCGCCTCTTAAATTAATTGTAAAATTTACAGAACATGACACACTTTCTTCTGCCATAGATTACGCTCGTGAAAAAGAACAAATTTTAGAAATTGATAAAATAAACATTACTGAAAAAAAATGTAATTATTGCAAACATCCGGGACACACAATAAATGAATGTCATAAAAGGCAAAGCCTGCATGGACCACATAATAACATGCAAACTTTTCCCAAATTTACGAACAAAGTAAATACGATACAGAATAAAGTTTCTTGCCGTTACTGTAAAAACGTTGGTCACACAATTGAGCAATGCCGAAAGCGACAGTATAATAATTCTAAACGAAAAAATCAACCCTCCACGTCAACAAATACTTCAAATACTAATCCTAAACCCAAGCAAAACCCAAAATCGGGAAAATCCAATACACCCGACGCAAACGGCACGACGTTTCGGGTACAAAATCTAAAGAAAAGTGCCAAAGTCCTCAGAATACGCAGACAAAAACATCACTTTTTTATCATTACCCTAATTCTAAACCTTCTTTCAATCTAAACTCATCATGCAACTTTCAAAGTGAAATCGTACTTCAAATTTATCAAGCTCATAATAATAAAACCTCATTTCTTTTCGAAACTGGTGCTTTTTTTAGCTTAATAAAAAAAATTCAATTCAAGGAGAAACTCCAGTCTATATAAAAAACGCACTCGAAGTAAGTGGCGTTTCCACCGAATCCTTCAAAACATACGGAACTTGTGATCTAATGATTCAACTTCCAAATAATATTAATTTAGTAGACACTTTTAATTTAGTTCCAGACACATTTCCAATACCTTCTAATAGCATCATAGGACTGAAGATTTCTTCACAAAAACAAAATCGTCCCTCAATTACAAAAATAGAACTCTTACTTTCTATATCAAAGAACTTGAATTTAACATTCCTTGAATTCAATACCTCCTCGTACAGAAAAAATACTGAAAATTGGGCCTATTTCAAAAAATGAAGATACCATATGCTTACCTACCGAAATATTTCCTGGCGTGTACACTTCAGGATGTTTACTACAACCACGCGATGGATATATTTTTCTTTCAATTCTAAATTCTATAGAAAAAGAAATTGAAATTGATAACGATATACCTATAAAATACGAAGAAGCTAAAATTTAAGACATATTTCTTCTCAAAAATATTTCTAACAAAGATAAAATTAGCCAAAGATTAAAAGAATTGACTTCTCTTCTCAAACTACATCACTTAAATTCGGAAGAAAAAGTCTCCATAATCGATATACATATGTCGAGAATAGAACTCTATATATATTTCATCTTGACGGTGACAAACTTTCTTTTACCTCTTCAATATCCCATTTAATTCTTACCATACCTAATCAACCACCCGTATACAAAAGACCATATCGTTTTCCAGAAATTTATAAATCGGAAATTAAAAAACAAGTAGTTCTAGTCCGTAGAACTTACCTTTTCTAGTCGTACCTAAGAAGCCTGATTCACAAGGTACCAAACAATGGAGAGTGGTTGTCGATTTTCGTAAATTAAATGAGATAACAATTGCAGATGCATACCCTTTACCACATATTGAAAAAATTTTAAATCAATTAGGCGACTCTAAATACTTTTCAACTTTAGATCTATCTAACGGATTTCACCAAATCCAAGTAGCTGAAGTTGATAAATCTAAAACTGCTTTCAGTACACCCTACGGTACTCACAGGTTTAAATGGCATACGATACTTCGTTTATCTTGACGATATTGTCATATATGGACGAGATTTACTCGACCACAATAAAAAAACTCATAGAGGTATCGACTGTCTAAAAGCTCATAATTTAAAATTGCAGCCTAACAAATGCAAATTCCTTTGTAGAGAAGTGACATATTTAGGACATGTCATTACCGATCATGGCATAAAATCTGATTCTCAAAAATTAGTTGCTATTAAAGCCATAAAATCTCCAAAAAATGTAAAAGAATTAAAATATTTCCTTGACCTTGTGGGCTACTGAAGAAAGTTCATACCAGGATTCGGTAAAATCATCAACTCATCAAACTAACTTCTTAAGAAAGACGTACCTTTCAACTGGAACGCTCATTGTGATGAAGCTTTTGAGTAGTTAAAAAGTTCTATTGCTCAATCACCTATTTTCTAATATCCTAACTTCAAAAAAAGGTTTTTCGTTACAACAGATGCTAGCAACACTGCTATAGGTTCAGTGCCTTCTCAGCGAAATGGATCTGATCAGCTTGATTTACCTATCGCTTTCGCAAGCCGAGTGCTAAATAAGGCTGAAAAAAATTATTCCACGATAGAAAAAGAAGCATTAGCAGTTGTTTGGGCTACTAAACAATTTCGTCCTTATATACATATACGGTCAACAGTTCACTGCATTAACAGATCATAAACCTTTAGTATGGATTTCCAGTTTGAAAGATCCATCCAGTTTGAACACGACTTCAACGTGATACACAAATCTGGGAATTAATCTGGCGATTAACTGCGGAAATTAACAGTTACCAGGTCACAAAAAGCACAAAATTCAGACAAACAAATCAAAATTCACAAAACTCTAAATCAAGTTCTAACTCAATTGCAAATTCTAAATTAAACTCAAGTTTTAACTCAATCTCAAATTTTAAATCAAACTCAAGTTCTGACTCAATCGAAAATTCTAAATCAAATTCAAATTCTAACTCATTCGCAGATTCTAATCAAGGACAAAACTCAAGGTTAAATTGGACGATCATAATCGTCCATATAACTCAAACGATGACTCGATATGTACGGAAATCACTAATGATGAAGAAATAAAACGCATACTCCTAGAATATCACGACTGTCCTACGGGAGGACATCAAGGTATTCCAAGAATCTTTAAACGCATTGAACAAAATTACGTTTGGAAAAACGTGTTTCAAGATATCAAAAAATACGTCCTTTCATGCGAAATTTGCCAAAAGAATGAAAAGAATAAAAGAACTAAACTACCTATAAAAATAACTACTACTTCAAAAAAACCATTCGAGCGTGTAGCTCTCGACATTGTTGGACCATTACCCGTTTCTGAAAAAGGCAATAAATATATTGTTACAAATCTGAAAAATAAAAAAGAACTTTATTAATAAATTTAAATAAAATTATTTTAAGACGAAATTACCTTTAAATCAGGACCATTGCACCACCCTGTTACCTCACACTTTTCCTGAAAAGACAAGAAAATTAATTAAAAAAAATTGAATAAACAAAATTTACTTTAAATGCATGAACTTGTTGTTGTTGGCTGTAAATAAAAGAAACTTCCAATTGAACACCAAATTTTTATAAATTGGTGCCCAAACCAGAAGCCCCTATTAAAATACAGCCGAATCCTGAAAAATAAAGGAAATAAAGAATAAAATAAATAAAATAAAAAAGGATAAAGGACAACACAAGAAACAAACATTTAAAATAAAAACAACAAAGAACACATCCAAATTCTTTTTCACAACAACAACACAACACATTACAAATACACACAATTAACACACAAAATTTCGAAGATCTCGAATCTTCTTTAAAACTCCAATATGAGATAGAAAATAACTTCTCTCATATTGGAAAGTAACAATGACTTTCCAGAGAAGATTCGAGAAATTTCACTAAACACTATAAAAACAAGCACACACAAAAAGAAAAAAGTTCAGTCTAGTTTTCAGTTTCAGTTGGTGATTTGCTCTCGAGGTGTTTTCTTAAATTTTCTCCAGTTTATTTTAAATCTTTATTTTCAAGTTTAATTTAACTTTCTTGTACATAACTTTTAACACAGTTTTTTTTAACACAATCATTTTCTTATTTTCATAACACTTTTTACATTTAAAACACAGGTACGTACGTTTTTTTTTTAATTCTTTTCTCAAATTTCCACCCACTTCCACTTGCACATTATTTTCTTTCTTTCTTCTGTACTTGATTCTAATTTTTTTTTTTCCTTTTTAACACTTTTAACTTTATTTAACCTAATTTAATTAAGTTAATCACTTTCACATTTACTTACCTTCTTTTTTTACCACTTTAATTTTACACACATTTTATTTTAACACATTTTTTAACATAACCTTTTTTTTTGTTTTCTTCCACTCACATTTTTTTTTTTGTTTTCTTAATCACAATAACAACTCTATACTAGTATATCACTGCACTTTCTTTTTCTCACTTTCCACTTGTTTTTTTTTATTATTTTTCTGTACACATATATTTTTTTTTCTTTTATTTCTTATTCTAATTCACTCGCGGCGCGATTTCATTTAAAAAACTTATTGCGCGAACCCTTAAACATTTAAATTAATCTAATCAAGAAACAAACGAAATCTCCATTTCGTTTGTTTACATTTGATTCACCTAAGTACAATTTAGTTAGACACCTGTCAAAACAACAAGTGTTGCCACAGGGTCTGAATTGAAAAATTGACTTCGATTAAAAACTATCGGGGTTGCCGACTAGTAAATTTTTCTTACCCCAAACTCAGTTTGATTCAGTGAGTCAAACTCAGTTTCGATCTGATTTTCCTCACTTCCGTTTAAACCAGATTCAGTTGTAAGCCTAACTCACTTCTCTCAGTTGATAGTTGGTTTACTTCACTTCACTTGCGGACATCTTTCTTTATTACCATAGCCATTCTTTTTTTTCTTTTAGACAATTTTTTTAGATAATTTTTTTTTATTATTACCATTTAAATTTTACTTTTTTTTGTGTTACATTGTAATTAGATTTTTTTTTTACTCTTCAGTAATAGACCCTAAATTTGTAAATTCTTTTTTTTGTATAATAAATATCAGAACTTTTTATATAAAATTGTAAAACTGTATTTTATTTCATTATTTCCCATTTTTTCAGCCCTTGACCCCTATTTTTTTTCTACCTTTTCTCCTCTTTTAAAAAAAAAAAATCCCTCTCGGACGCCTTATTTCTCTTCTTTTTACATTTTTTTTTTGAATCCATTTTTTTTTACTTTCCGCTCACAAAGGCCAATTTTGTAACATTGGTGTCAGGTGTGTGAGGTCCGATCGGTCCTTGAAATAAGACCTCTCCACAAATATTCATATTTGTCAGCTATTTTTTTTCACTTGTTTTTTTTATCTTTTCATTGATTTATCGCGTTTTGACCAAAATGTCGAATCCTGGCAATGAATCGAACGCGGCAAGCTTTTCACTCGACATTATTGGCGCTGCACTATTGAATCTAAACCAACAGGTTAGGATCCTGTCGGAGCAATTTCTGCAACACCAACAGTTCACTAACACGTTAGTGCCCCGAATTTGTGCCTTGGAGGGAAGCAACCAGACCGCGGAAAATATAGCAGAACCAGCGGCACCTATTTCGCACAACATTACCCTATTAGCGAGCTTACCTACACCACCTCCAATGGTTCGTTCTAGCACGAGTGGTGGCCTACAACCTCCTAGTAGCTTCGCGCAACCATTGGACCTTAAAAGTGTTGACAGCTCAACTAATGTCATGCACACTCAGTCGCAACCCACCTTGGTTCCCTCAAATTTCGCTCACAATAGATCTACGTCGCCTACCTTAGGAAACCAGGACCCTCCTCAAAATTTCGAGACTGAGTGGGCCCAGACCACCAGATTCGAACCTCCTTCACGGCCCAATCTGGTTACTAGCCCTCCTGCATCCTCCAAACTGGTTACATCTTCTTCTGTGCCCCCTACCTTAACGAACCAGGATCCTCCTGAAGACGGCAGAGCTGAATTGGCACGGCCAACTGAGCTTGATCTTCCACCACGGTCCATTCGGGTCACCGACTGTGTTGACAAGGTTCCTACAATCCCGAAGTCAACGGTCCAGGTCACCGACTGGGCGATACCTCACCACCAGTCCAGAACTTTAAGATTTATCGTTCGGAGCGATGGCGAAGTTTTCTTTCACCAAGAGGATAGGGTGGCATTCAACGCCCCGGTAACGGAAAAAGGACCTCGAGCGTTGAAGGTCCAGCTGTTTTTTAACTCGAAACTTACAAGCCCACCACCACCCGAAACTATCACCTCACCGGCTGTCGTTTCACTCCCTGCTGAACCTCCTCCTCTTGCAGGCCTCCTCCCTTTTGTATAAATACAGTACGTCAAAAAGGCCACCACTGACCAAATAGGGCTTTGGTCAGTGTAGAAAAGGTGCTTGTTATCCAAATCGATACAGGCACCACAGCCCGTCACTTACCAAAAATTACTTCACCCTCATCACAAACCTCGACTGTTTCCGCCGACCGCAAACAAGATTTTTTTTTATTCCAAAAATGTCTTTTGCAACCACGTTTTTGTTCTCTAACACTCCGTCTATGTAGCTGACATCCACGCGTACATTAGGAATGCATTTCTTGCAGCAATTTAATTGTACCCCTGCTTTAAGAAAAAGCGTCTCCCTCGCAACAAATGTTGAAGTTCTTTTAAAAAATCGTGACGGCCCGTTGTCCATAAGCTTCTGCAAAGAAACCAATTCGAACTCTTCACACACTCCAAACTCCAACATTTTCCACACCACCATTACCAAGGAAATGGAGCGGTTCCCAGATCATGCCAACCCTACCTCCACCGATCTGGAAAAGCCCAATTTCTCCACCCAACATGAACTTTCTCCAGCTCATCCATACCCCTTTCTTACCGAACTGGAAAAGTTCAACCCTAATTCTTCTACCTT
Source organism: Bombylius major (assembly GCA_932526495.1). Lineage (NCBI taxonomy): Eukaryota > Metazoa > Arthropoda > Insecta > Diptera > Bombyliidae > Bombylius > Bombylius major. The sequence continues at coordinate 24,016,601 of OW052044.1, read as the reverse complement.
CCTTTATGAAGAAACCTGTGGAAAATGAGAATGCTCCCCAGACCATGCCATCCCTTCCGGTCTGGAGGAGCACGCAGCCTCCGTTCCGTCTGACGAAAGACTTACACCAGTTCTCCACTTCCGTCCCCCTTCCGAACTGGCTAAGTCCAACCATACTTCTCGATGTACCAAGATTGTGGAAAGTTCGACTACCATTATGGTTCCTGCGCCGAAGTTTTCGACAACCAGTCGACCGAGTTACTCTGTTTTTCAACATCGCTCCTAGCTTATCAGAACTTGTCCATCTCTAATATGCTCAAGCTACCAGACGAAACCTCAGACAAACTAAAATGGTCCGTACGAAATTTTAGAGAAAATCACAGATGTCGTGTATCGTATTCAGTACCGTCACTAGTCGTAAATCCGTGGTGCATCGTGACCGATTAGCGCTTGTTAAAAACTAACACAATTTCTCTATACCTAACCTTACTTTTTTTTACATCAGATATTTTAATAACAATTTTGAAGTCTATTTACAGAAGTTTCTTAGGTGCAGCACGCCAACTAGCCTGGTTCCATTGGACGTAGGGAACGATAAGAAGAACAGGATGTTTGATGCCAATGCGTTTTTACAAACATTGTTCTGGAAAAGCTGCTCAGTTCGCTATTTTTTTTTTATGTTGTTTCCGTTGTCCTTTGTTCTTTCCTTCTTTCGCCTCCATTTCTTGTCTCTATTTCACCCCAACGTCTACACTCAATAAACCAAAACAAAGTTTCTTTTACTTACAACAACATCAACCAAATCTGAAACAACCGATATCCTCTTTTCAGGAAAATGCTCAAGAAAAACGTAACCTTGCTCTCATTGCAATCACCAAACAAAGTCGGTAGTGTTGTAAACAGTATTCAAGAAAAAGACACGACTGTTAAGTGCACAGTTATTATTTTTTTTTTCAAGTCCATTGCGGTTCATGTCTCGATATTCTCTGAGAGAACGAACGCAAGTGAAACTGAGTAAATTTGCAAAAGCAAATACTCACAAACAAGCTTAGCACCAATGACAACGTGTCAAAAGAATACCAGGCGTAAAGTTGAAGAGAAATTGGGAATGAGTACAACATAAATACTGACTAGAAGCATTTTTGTTTGTTAACAATAAGTTCGATGAGAATGAGATTAATGCTCAGTCGGAACTTTGAGCATTCTTCGCGGGGGGCAGTGTTACAAATCTGAAAAATAAAAAAGAACTTTATTAATAAATTTAAATAAAATTATTTTAAGACGAAATTACCTTTAAATCAGGACCATTGCACCACCCTGTTACCTCACACTTTTCCTGAAAAGACAAGAAAATTAATTAAAAAAAATTGAATAAACAAAATTTACTTTAAATGCATGAACTTGTTGTTGTTGGCTGTAAATAAAAGAAACTTCCAATTGAACACCAAATTTTTATAAATTGGTGCCCAAACCAGAAGCCCCTATTAAAATACAGCCGAATCCTGAAAAATAAAGGAAATAAAGAATAAAATAAATAAAATAAAAAAGGATAAAGGACAACACAAGAAACAAACATTTAAAATAAAAACAACAAAGAACACATCCAAATTCTTTTTCACAACAACAACACAACACATTACAAATACACACAATTAACACACAAAATTTCGAAGATCTCGAATCTTCTTTAAAACTCCAATATGAGATAGAAAATAACTTCTCTCATATTGGAAAGTAACAATGACTTTCCAGAGAAGATTCGAGAAATTTCACTAAACACTATAAAAACAAGCACACACAAAAAGAAAAAAGTTCAGTCTAGTTTTCAGTTTCAGTTGGTGATTTGCTCTCGAGGTGTTTTCTTAAATTTTCTCCAGTTTATTTTAAATCTTTATTTTCAAGTTTAATTTAACTTTCTTGTACATAACTTTTAACACAGTTTTTTTTAACACAATCATTTTCTTATTTTCATAACACTTTTTACATTTAAAACACAGGTACGTACGTTTTTTTTTAAAATTCTTTTCTCAAATTTCCACCCACTTCCACTTGCACATTATTTTCTTTCTTTCTTCTGTACTTGATTCTAATTTTTTTTTTTTTTCCTTTTTAACACTTTTAACTTTATTTAACCTAATTTAATTAAGTTAATCACTTTCACATTTACTTACCTTCTTTTTTTACCACTTTAATTTTACACACATTTTATTTTAACACATTTTTTAACATAACCTTTTTTTTTGTTTTCTTCCACTCACATTTTTTTTTTTGTTTTCTTAATCACAATAACAACTCTATACTAGTATATCACTGCACTTTCTTTTTCTCACTTTCCACTTGTTTTTTTTTTATTATTTTTCTGTACACATATATTTTTTTTTCTTTTATTTCTTATTCTAATTCACTCGCGGCGCGATTTCATTTAAAAAACTTATTGCGCGAACCCTTAAACATTTAAATTAATCTAATCAAGAAACAAACGAAATCTCCATTTCGTTTGTTTACATTTGATTCACCTAAGTACAATTTAGTTAGACACCTGTCAAAACAACAAGTGTTGCCACAGGGTCTGAATTGAAAAATTGACTTCGATTAAAAACTATCGGGGTTGCCGACTAGTAAATTTTTCTTACCCCAAACTCAGTTTGATTCAGTGAGTCAAACTCAGTTTCGATCTGATTTTCCTCACTTCCGTTTAAACCAGATTCAGTTGTAAGCCTAACTCACTTCTCTCAGTTGATAGTTGGTTTACTTCACTTCACTTGCGGACATCTTTCTTTATTACCATAGCCATTCTTTTTTTTCTTTTAGACAATTTTTTTAGATAATTTTTTTTTATTATTACCATTTAAATTTTACTTTTTTTTGTGTTACATTGTAATTAGATTTTTTTTTTACTCTTCAGTAATAGACCCTAAATTTGTAAATTCTTTTTTTTGTATAATAAATATCAGAACTTTTTATATAAAATTGTAAAACTGTATTTTATTTCATTATTTCCCATTTTTTCAGCCCTTGACCCCTATTTTTTTTCTACCTTTTCTCCTCTTTTAAAAAAAAAAAATCCCTCTCGGACGCCTTATTTCTCTTCTTTTTACATTTTTTTTTTTGAATCCATTTTTTTTTACTTTCCGCTCACAAAGGCCAATTTTGTAACAATATATTAACGTTTCAAGATGATATCACTAAATTTATACAAGCAATACCAATCTCAAATCAAGAAGCTGAAACGGTTGCAGAAGTTTTCGTTCGAAAAATTATTAGTGTCTTTGGTACCCCTAAATATTTACTTACCGATCAAGGAACAAATTTCTTAAGTGATGTCATTAAAAGAACATGTAAATTGCTTAAAATCAGAAAAATTCAAACTTCGCCGTATCATCCTCAGTCCAACGGTTATTTAGAACGTTATCACCAATCCCTAGGTGGCTATTTAAGAAGCTACGCCACTAAGGATCCTGGCAATTCAGACTCCTGGATAGGTTATTCCGTTTTCTGCTGTAACACTACTCCACATACGTCTACCCAATTCACTCCGTACGAAATTTTCTTCGGCTTCAAATCTGAAATACTAACCTCACTAACTAAAAACTTGGACCCAGTATATAATTACGAAGATTATGTCATAGAACTTTAGGCAAGACTGCAACACTCATACAAATTAGCGCATAAACATCAAGCAAAAGCAAAAGTAAATTCCAAACACCTACAATTGCAATGCAAAAAATATTACAATAATTATATATATATATATAATATGAAACAATAATTAGGAAAAATAAAAAACTAACCACTACTTACAAAGGTCCATTCGAAATTATCGAAGTAAGTTCTCCCTCATTAAAATGGGAAAAAGTTCTAAATTGGAACACAACAATCTCTTAAAACCGTTTGTTTCTAACGAAGGAAATACATAATTTTTTTCACACATTTTTTTTTTATACTATAGTTATATATAACTAGCCCTAATTACTTAACTTCGCTGTCTTTTATTTCGTCATACAAACTGTATTTAAAGGGAAATTTACGCAATACTAATTTTTCCACTTTCAGGATTATCTTGTTGATAACAAATAATATTATCATTGCAACTACACAAATACTTCACACTATTACTCCTATAAATGACGCCAGTGGAATTTATTTTGAAAAATTGGGTACCTTGGGAAAGTCTACATCTAATTGAAATTTTGTTGTTCATTTCGATCTTACCAGTTCCGCATAACATTTCAGGACTGTATATGAACTCTATCGATACTTTTTTTTTTTCCAGTGCTGAAATCATGCAGAACTCCAGCGGAACATTTTCGGAACTCAGTTGGTTTTGTTTTACTCTAGACAAAATTGAACTTATACAGTACGGAATTTTCAGTATCATATCAGTATAGGGTTTTCAGAATATTTCTAGAATCCTTACAACACTGAATTTCAAAACTGATCCCAAAGTAAATTTCTAAAATGAATGTAATTAATTTTCAAAATAAAATAAAATTTACATTTAAAAAAATTATATATTAATTTGTTTTTACTGGTTTTGAAGTTTTAACCGTATATGTAATATATTAATATATATTTTAAATTTTATTTAAAGTCCTTTGTATGGTTATTGATTTATCCACTTCGAATTGATAAACCCTGAACATGTCTTTTTACTTTCACTAACAATAATATAATAATTTAATGATATATTATTATGCATATTATTTTAAACAAAAAAAGAAATATACTCTAGACACAAATGACAAATACAGCGAAAATAACGGTGACCTACGCAGTTTCGAAATTCTGTACTCTATCGGTACTAATACAAAATTGGTTTGTGAGTTCTGTATGAGTCACGGCAGTCAGTACTGATACGATATTATCTATACTATATGTACTTCCTTGTGGTTCAGATAAAAAAAACAAATACTAAAAAATAATGAAATTATTCAGTAGTTCTATTTTTCTTGAAAAATAAGTTTTGAAATTCTTAACATATAAGGAACTGTAAAAGAGCTGAAAATAAACAATAGGCTACTGAGTTCCTGTAGAGTGTAGTTTTACAGGAACTGGTTGACTGAGTTTCGATAAATGTTATGCGGGATTACGAAAGGGAAGAAAACCTACTATATATTAGGTGTGCTGCATTACCTAATTTTTGTAATTCATTATCTGATCACTTCCTTTGGGAGCCTTGCAAAATAACACTTAAAGTAGTCAATTCTACGCTTAATGAGGCGATTGAAAATAATAAAGCTATTAAACAATTAATTCAACCTCCTCTGAAAACTAAAAGAGGATTAGTTAACGGCATCGGACCCCTGGAAATCTACAAGCAAAGGAATTCATCTTACCCTCAGCTAGTATATTCAAAAAACTACTCAACCTCAGTAGGAAGGAGCTAAGAACCATTACAGGTCTCTTAACTGGACACTGTCCTCACAATTACCATCTGAGTAGGATAAGACTACAGGAGGAAGACAAGTGCAGATTCTGCAAGGAGGCCAAAGAAACCTCAAAACACATTTTGTGTGAATGCGAGGCGTTGGCCTCCAGAAGAATATGCTACATGCATCAGCCTTTCCTCAAGCCAGAGGAAATCTGGTGACCTGGTGTGCACCTTCTAATAGAATTTTAGGATTTTTCAATAGCCTAAATCTATAAGAAGCACGGGCTGTACAAAAGATCTTCAATGGTCGAGGTGCAATTGTAGCCCATTACATATCTATCTATCTATCTATCTAACGGCATCGGACGTTTATCCAAATTTATTTTCGGAATAATGGATGACGAAGATGCTAATTTGATTAAGGAAGCGCTCAAAAATTTAAAAGGTAATCAGGACAATCTTTACCACAAGGGTAACAGTCGCACTTCCGTTATCGTTAATAACACGACACTTTAAGCAAATCACATTCGCGTATAGCAAATCAAATTGACTTACTTCAAAAAAATCTCACTACATTTCAAATTGACTATCAAAACAAAAGTTACTACAATGAAAGAAAGCATCTTTTCGACGAAATTTCTACCTTAATGACTTGCTCTATAGAGCACTTTTTATTACGGCAATCCGAATTAACAGACATTATACACGAAGCGCAATTAGGAAAACTTGATAAGCATTTAGTTACTACAACTTTATTTATGAACGCTTTAAAAGAAGTTCAACTAGGACTTCCAACCAATCTACAAATGCCTCCTAAACCTACTTTCTATAATATTCAACTTTTCGATAAAATAGCAACCGTAAAAGCACTTTACACTGCTGGTAACCTAATCCTTCAAATTTTCATACCACTGCTGGTTAGCTCATTTTTCCAACTATATATGCTGAACAGTATTCCCGCCAAACATACTGCTGGATTTTACTATTTCCTATTATTAAAACCAACTCTGAATACGTCGCAGTTAATGAAAGAACACTGAAATATATACTTCTTAACCAAAACGATTTTAATGAATGTACGAACGCAGGCAATGATCTTTCAATTTGCAAATTTATAAAATTTCTTAATTTATAACCAACATTCGAATAACTGTATAATAAAAATTATGCTCAATAACCCTGATCTGACTAATTGCGAATTACGAGTATTCAAAGCTTTGTATGAAACCTGATATCCTCTTTTAAAGATCAATACTTGGCTATATGTCTCCCCATATAAAGTAAATTAAAGAATATCATGCAAAGACATAACTTACTCCGTAAAAATTTACCAAAGTGGCATTCTCGAACTCCAACCTGGTTGCCGAGCATCGACTTCACAAGTAAGTCTCGAAACCATATGCGAAGTTAAAAAAATTAAACAAACTACTTATATACAATTTCAAACAATCGTTTATCGATGAACACATAAATCTCACAATACCAAAAGAAAAATCTATAATTCAAAAATACAAAAACATCAATTTTGATCTCGATAAAATTAGCATAAGCCTAAATGATTTACAGAAAAATGACTTCAAACTCAACGAAATACCAGATATTTCCAAACCCCAAAAGTACTTTTTAATTAAGAATATTCTGATCATACTATGTATTATATTATGTGTATGTATTTGTTATCTTTATAATTAAAAAAATATTAAAATCTAAAGTTCGAGTAACTCCTCTTAATGAACGAATTTATATTTTTTACTTCAGTTTTTTATTTTTCATAAAAACAAATGGCGACAACTGAATAAATCAGTTGTCTTCACGCGATGTGACAGACAACATCGAATGGGAGGATGTACTTCTTTTTTTCATAATAAAAAAAAAAAAAAAAACTTTAAAAGTACAGGATGATTCGTTCTTAGAAATTAAAAAACTAGAGAACAAAAATTGGATTATCTCATTGAAAATCAAAAATTTTTATGATATTTCCAATTTGAGTTACTTCTTTATCAAATATAAAGATACAAAAATGTGAAATTCGTACAGAAACTGATTTTTAAAAAAAAAATTTTCTGAACAAAAAAAGTTAAAATGATTTCTGTACAATTTGAAACACCCCGTTAGTATATTTTTAATTTAAAAAGTACCTTTGTTAGGGTTGACAGAAATATGATTTTTAGAATTTCCTACAAACAATTTCATGTAAAATTTTCACAAACTCATCGGGTACTGCCTCCATAAGCACAATACTGACTTCCAAAAATAAAAATACTATACTATTATTATGTAACTTTAATATAGCTCTACCGTACAAAGGCTAATCGCTTCATTTACATTTTCACTCATTTTGAGTTAGATATATTTATGATATAATATATAGTTATATATATGAACTAGTGGAAAAATTAAATTATATATATACAGAAACTTTGTGCAAATATCCGGTTTTTGCAGTTAAGAGGAGCCCATTAAGTGCACAAAATATGCACCTAAGAGGGCCCCAAATTTGTGCAAAAAGTGTGCAGATATTTGTACATAAACAATCAAAAATAAAAGTTGGAAAAAAATAGCTTTAGAATTTTTCATAAACGTTTAATATACATGTAAATTAATTAATTAAATTATTAAATAATTAGATAATTAAATTTTTCTGCTCCCAATTTTTGGGTATGTGCAAATAAGCGGGTAGAAATGTACTAAAATCATAAAATCGCGTACAATTTCAGAGTGCTCATAACCGGTTTGTTCAGATAACCGGTGTGCAGGTAAGCGAGTTAAATTTTCATAGATTAATAGCAAATGAACATGGGACATTAGAAATGCATGCACGTAAGCGGTTTTTGCAGTTATGCGGTGTGCAGCTAAGTGGGTTTTACTGTAATATATAATATATAGACATATTTTTTAATAGAGAATTTTTCCTTTAGTTCATATATATAACTATATATTATATCATAAATATATCTAACTCAAAATGAGTGAAAATGTAAATGACGCGATTAGCCTTTGTACGGCAGTGTCCCAAAAGAGTTGAAGTTTCGTATTATACTACGTTGGCATGCGCAGAAGAAAAGATACTTACACACATGCATTTTTGTTGTTGTGAATTCTAAAAACAGATTTCTTCTTTCGTATATGTATACACAAGAAGATCACTACGCCATGTAAAACATGCGCAATTAACCTTCAACTGAAATAATTTCAGCTATACAACTTTATACTGACTGACGTATATGTACCATACTTTTAAAACATTTGTTTGTATTTGTGGAAAAATTTGAAATGAAATATATATATACCCAGCAAGAAAATAGCCGATACATACATTGGTAATCGATGAATTCTTCGATGAAATGGACATCGATGAAAAGATACATTACCAGGTAAACGAATGTGTAATATGTAGCATATTCATATTGTACATTTGTTATGAAATTATGCGTCATTTTCGCGACTTCATAAAATTTCCGTATTTCGTTTTGCGTTTTGTATTCATATTTTAGTTTAGTTTAGTAAAAAGTGAACATTATTTCCAAGTATAAATTTATTGTGAGTGCAGTGAGTGAAATTTAATTGTTATTAATTATTGTACTACATTTATTGAAAAAAAAATATAAAATATAAATGTTTATTGTAAAAAAAAATTTTAATAAAAAGGTTTTTTTGTAAAAAAAATTTATTTTCTGTTTATTTTAATTTTGTTTTATTTTTCATTGTTCTTAATTTTTTAAGGTATGGCTTCGATCATTTCATACTACAACAAATTTCTGCGATACTTTCTTTTAAAAGTTATTTTGTCAAATATTTGAATTTTAAATTAAGTGAATTTAAATATCTATGTGTTTTATAACAAAAATGTTTACAGAAAAGAACTCCTATAACGAGAAAGTATCGCAGAAATTTGTATCCCATTTTATTCTACCACTGCCCTACTATACCATGACTGTGTAGTATTTCATCGATTATTTCTTCTATTACCTGGTAATTATACACTTCATATATTACTTGGTAAGTGAAGAAATCTTCGATGATTTGAACATTGATTACTTCATCGCTTACTTGGTAAGTGAAGAAATCTTCGATGATTTGAACATCGGTTACCTCATCGCTTACTTGGTAATCTATAGGAGGATGCATTACTTTTCAATGACATCGCCATGTTAAATTTCATCGATGCTGTAACCCATAGCTTATCTATTCTATAACTTACAAAAAGTATCAAGTATATTTCAATCCTTTTTAAACTTACCTCTTCACTTACCATCGCTTACCATTTCCTGCTGGGTAGTTACATATCCCATTAGCTACATTTTTTTCGTCCATTTTGCAAAAATTTTAAAAACTATAAAAACTTTATTGTCATAAATGCTTCTGCACTACCTTTAAAAAACTTTAAAGTCATAAATGCGATGCGGTTATTAAATATTACTTTAAAAAACCATTATACGACTTACACAAATACAAAAGTTGTGCATATAACTATCAAGTATCTTTTATGACTTTAATGTGTTAACCACAATGAACGCGATTTGGGTTGTCGGCGGCGATGGCGACTGTCAAAATTTATCGCCAACAGGTAATTTAATCTATCTGAACACAACAATAGCGATTTGCGGAGAGCTATGTTTTTCGCCATCACCAATATATAGGTTTAATTTCTAAAGCCATCGACTAACTTGACAGTTGGTATTTAAAGTGAATTTAAATTTATTTTTGTGCATTTATGAATTAAAAAAATGACTTGAAGAACAATTAATAAAATTGGTAAAAAACCATATGAAATATTGTAATTTTTGATCTAAAAATAAAGAGGCATAGAAATTTAGATAAAAAAGAAAAAAATACCTTCTAAATTTTCAACCGCTTCACAATTCACTTAAATAATTTTGAACTAAATTTTAACTAAATAAATAAAATAAATTTACACAAATACATACGTTAAATTGAACAAATTGACATTTATCGCAATTCACTTCACGCCTTGATTGTGTTGAATATGCAAATCCGTCATCGCCAACGCCATCACCATCGACAGCGAAAATCGCTTTCATTGTGTCTACGACATTAAGCTATATACGAGTATAATGCAATAATAAATGACATTTTCAATAAGAAGAAGAAAAGAAAAAATTTTTCAAGTTTATATGACCACAAAGTCCTAAAATAAGATTTATAGGAGGAATTATGACTACATAATATAACTCAAAGTTACAGAGTTTTAAAAAAGTCATATAATAGAAGTAAAAAACTCAATTATGACCACATAAAGAGTAGTTGTAAAGTAGTCCTAAAGTAGTCACAAAAACTATTTAAAAACTAGTCATAAAATATCGTTTGTTATAACAAACTGATAATTATCAGTTGTATAGCGTGCTGAATAACTGATTTTATGACAATATTATACCATAACGTGAATTTGTAACTCATATACAACGCTTATAAAACTTTTAAAAATTAATGACTACATAGACTTTTAAAATACGTCTCTAAGTAGTCTTTTATACTTATTATACAACTTGTGCTGCTTGGGACTTCTTCTTCTTGAAATACTTGTAATATACCCTCAAATCCTACATTTTCAATTTCTCATACAAATTTGTTAAAATTATTTTTATACTGTACCAAATGGTAGGTATACTGAATATATGGAGAAAAGGAAAAGCTTTTTCCATATGATTCTGTATATTGTAATGCTTGAAACATGAGAATAATTGTGTTAAAAATGTTTAAATTTCTCACATTTTTTTTAAAAATTTTGTATGTATTGCATGGAAAATAGATAGAAAAGAGAATATATTTTAAAATTAGAGAAATTAAGAAAAAATCCTGAGAATAAGAAAGAGCTTAAATAGCTTTAAGATTGGAGGCCAGCTTTGAAGATTGGAGGCCGTTTTGCTGTTTTTAAATTTGTCATTTCAATGTACTGGGATAAAATGTCTGTTGCTAAATTTATATAGTCATTGGCATTGCTATGCTGTCTGTACTCAAACAAAGAGAGGAAAGCTTTTGAAAGCTCTTGAGAAAGAAATCAGAAAATTTAATTTTTGAATTAAATATGCTTCCATTTGTGCTATCTGTATAGATATTTTCGTCTGTGGAAGAATGGATATGCAAAAAAAAAACACATGAGCATTATATTTTGAATGGTTCAAATAATAATATGTTTTGAAGTTCACGTAGTACATAGTTTGTTATAATTAAGACGGGAATACAATGTGCAGCTGTAGTATGTAAGTAGTATACATGTAGTACTACGACCTGTTAAAAGTACAATACCCATGGTATAAAAACACTAAGGTAATGTAAGTCTTCTTCTTGAATCGCCATGAAAGCTTTAATTTGACATTTGTGACTAATTGTTTGTAAACTTTCAAATTTTATTAATGTAATATCAATCGAATTCAGTGAATTGCATGGTAATTCGTGGAATATTTTTATATAATTTTTATGAAATATTAGTTTGGTGTGCAGAATTTTATTTATTTAAATAAAAATGGTCTGGTGTAGTGTGAAAAACTGTAAAAATAATTCAATAGAAAAAAATAAAGAAAATCACATTAAATTTCATCAGTTTCCCAAAGATTCAAAGTTGTGCAAAATGTGGATAAACGCATGTAACAAGAAAAATATTAATTTGAAGTATGCGAAAATTTGTTCTGTACACTTTGATGAAGAAAGTTATGAACTAAAAGACCGACTTCTAAATATACCTTTGAAAAAAAGAAAATTGACGGCTTCTGCTATACCAACTCTTTTGTTGCCTTTTGAAATAAATAAAAATGTTGCAGAAAGAAAAATGAGACTAGTGAAAAGAATTAGGAAAAAGGAAGTAGAAAATTTGTTGATCGAATCAGAGTATGTGTTATTATATAATTTTATAAATTAAATATTTCAAGGTAATTTTAAATTGTCTTTGTAGAAATAAAAATCCAGATATGGATATAGATTTACAGGAGTTACCTAATCCTACACCAGAGGATAATAATAATAGTATATTAGAAAAATCTCTGGTGGACACTGAAATTCAAACAGAGTACAATACTTATACTTGAATAATTTATATTGACATCAATGATACGTAATTTTGTTTTTAGGGCAGATTTTGACTGTGCTTGCATCCTCGAAGTATATGATCTACGTCGTCAACTTAATGAATTGAAAAAAGAATGTTTGCGTTTAGAAAATGAAAATAAAAGGTTGAAAAATGAATCAATTATAATGGATACCACATTAAAAGAAATTTTTAGTGACGGTCAGCTAAAAAAGCTAAAAACACCACAAAAGAAAAATTTTAGATGGAATCTAGAAGACATATCTTCAGCAGTGTGTTTGTATTCTGCAGGACCTAGATGCTATAGATATTTATACAAAAAAAAGTATCCATTACCTTGTGTAAGCACACTTAAGAAATGGGGGTCAAAACTAAGAATTGAACCAGGCATTTTAACATCAGTGCTTTATTTAATGAAGCAGTCAAATTTGACAGAAAGACAAAAATTATGTGTTTTATCATTTGATGAAATGGCTGTTAAGCCTAGCTATGAATATGATAAAACTATTGATATGATACTTAAGCCATCACAAAATGTACAAGTAGTTATGGCAAGAGGTCTAATAGAAAATTGGAAGCAACCAATTTTTTATAATAATAATAATAATAATAAATAATAAAAACATATATGTTTTTGCCGATGCTCCACATCTTCTAAAGCTAATTAGGAATCATTTTTTGGATAAACTTGGTGAAGATGATTTAAGGATAATTAGTAAGATTTCGAAAAGTCATCTTACCGTGAAAGGTCCTGCCAGACAAAAAGTAAAAACAGCAGCTCAATTGATGTCCCACTCTGTTGCTTCTTGTCTTAGACGCTGCTTACAATCGGGACAACAACTAAAATCAAAAAATGTTCTCGAGTGCTCAAATTTTATCAAATCAATCAACGATTGGTTTGATATATTGAACTCAAAAGTTATAAAAGTTGATAGTCGAGAAAGAACGAAGGCATACGGATTAGCCATAGACACACAAAATAAAATTTTAAATGAATTAGATAATCTAATGCTTAATCTAACAACTCCTAAAAGAAAGTCCATGCTCCCATTTCAAAAAGGAATACAAATTACCAATTCTTCACTAAGAAAACTTTTTAATTATTTAAATGAAAGGTATAATGTCGAATTTATCTTAACAAACAGACTCAATCAGGACATTCTAGAAAATTTCTTTGCTACAATTCGCGCTAAAGGTGGTCTTTATGATCATCCTTCTAATTTAGAATTTAAGTACCGATTAAGATCATTTTTATTAGGTAAGCTCAAGGGAATTTTTTGATTAATATCCATGTTTGTGATTGTCCTGTTTTTTTGCAATCTAAGTATTTAAATATACAATGTTTTCATTTAAAATCACTTTGGTTTTACCTGTTCGTGTCGTTGGTAAAGTTACTAATACATAATATACTAATATATAAGGTACTAATACATAATATACTAATATATAAGGTACTAATACATAAAGCATCAATAAATATAAATTGAAACAGTTGATCATTTTTTTTCTGTTACATATATAGGGAAAAATCGAGCTATTTTAAGTTCTTCAAATATTGAAGAAAACAATGAGGAACAAACGGAAGAGGTATCAATGCTGACAGAAAAGGCTTTTAGTAAGATATTATTAAACACTGAGAACGAAAATTTTGATATTTCGGAAATTTTTGAAAATAACGATCAACAAATTAATTTTGAAGAACTACATTTAGATGCACTTGAAAATTTAGCTGGATTTATTATAAAAAAGGGTAAAAATGTAGACCGAGATAATTATACGGACAAAAATAATACATATTGGACATGGGTTAACGAACTTTCTGAAGGAGGACTAACTAAGCCTTCGGAAAAATTTTTATCATCACTAATCAAATGCGAAGAATTATTTTTAAAATCGAAAAATAAAATAGTTGAAAATCGTAATGTTTTGAAAAATTTTTTAAAAGCAAGTGAACATATTCCATTAGACGAAAATGTAAGGAAATTATTTTTTAAATGTAGAATATTTTTTTTAATTAGGTCAAAAAACAAAAATAAAGATTTGAATGAATTAGAAAAGAAGAAGAAGAAGAAAATGAACAAGTTTTTGAAATAAAATTGTTAATTATATGCATTATTTGTTTTATTCATACTTCTTTTCCATTTTATTTTAACTACAAATGATGACGTCACCAAAAAGAGCTTTTTGTGTAATCGGCTTACCTTAGTGTTTTTATACCATGACAATACTATTGTTTTCATATGACGTATCACAATGTGTAGCTGTAGCTGAAGCTGCTATACTTTTTAACTTCCTGCTATAGCTACAACTACAGTACTGACATTTGACAGTTTTGGCAGTTGTATTTGAATTTTGAATAGTGAATTGGTAATTGTTTTAAAAAAATTCTGAATAGTGAAAATGATTAATATATCTAGTATATGTTAAAAAACACAATTTTAGAATATTATATAAAATAATTACTCTTTTTTTTCTATTCATTTTGCTGTCAAATGTCATAACAAATTCCAGTACACCTATCCATCGGTTTACACGGTATTCGATATACACGGTTTAATTTAAAATCATAGATTACTAGTTCTTTTAAATAAAATTCTTATAACATATATTAGCATTTGTTTGAGAATGATACAAAATATTGTGATATAGGAGTTCAAAGTTAGAAAGTTGTATGAAAAATGTGTGACTTGCAACTTTGAACTCTTATATCTTTAAGCATTGTGGCACCGATTTAAATCAAATAATACGACAGAGATGATTTAGATTGCAGGGCTCAGTTAGAAATTTATGATTTAAAACAAGAACTCAAAAACATGAAGAATAAATTATCAGAACAAACACACGTTATAGGAAAACAAACAGTTTGAAAAATCTATTGGAACAATTTTAAATTTAGGAGTAGAATTTATTTCTTACTTAAAGAACGAAACAGAAGTATGCATATTAATTAATTTGTAAAAAATAAGAAATTAAAAAAGTTTATAACTTAAAATCATAACAATTTGTATAATTTTATCGGTACATAAGCTTTTCGGTCTGGTACAAACTGACGTCACTACAAAGTTCTCATTTATTAAGAGCTCACCTTATATATCTTTCCATCATGTTGTAACCAAAATTCTTTGCTGACCGATTTCTGGTATACGACAAACGCTTTTTCATGAAAGCTATATAGCAAAGCTTCAATAAAGTTTTCTCGCAACTTTGACGTCATTGATATTTTTTAAGTTTATTATTTTGTGTTATGATCATCATATACAATATATACATATAGCTAGTTTATTAATATTAATAATGCTTATATAAATTATGTTTTATAACCACTTCGATCATGGTTTGTTAGATTTCTGTTAAAAATTTTCGTTTGCTACATATATAGGCATAATAATTAATATGATTGTATTAATATGATACCATAATTTATGCTTTTGAATTTCTCTTTTGTTCTAAACATACATTTTTGTTTTTTTAAAAAAAAAATTCTTTTTATTAATATACTTAAATTTATTGTTAATCAATGCATTTCTCATGTAGAAATGAAGTAAAGTTGGTTTGCTGAACGTGATAATTGTTTCGAGCGTCGCTGAAAAATAAGACTAGATAAATAAGATACAATAATTATAGGGAATCTAAAAGCTTTTTCGTGATGTCGCACTGTGCCAGAAACACTCAATTATAACAAATATAAAATTGTTAATTTTAAATAAAACAAAGATTTTTATTTATTATGATATGATTTGTTTCATTTTTTGTTTTTCATTTTATGTGTTTATAATTTTCCTTTAAATTTAAATTTTTTTTACCGCTATTGTTTTTCCAATATGTTTTTTTATGTTTTAATACAATATGTTATAATTATACACATAATCAACAAAATTAATTTTTCCTAAAAATTTTTCGTAATATGACGATAAAATACACTGGCGAAGAATTGCTGGCGGTGAATTGTTGTGGCGATCAATTGTTGAGGCGATGAATTGCTGGCGATGAATTTTCCTAGACCCACTAAAAAATCCGATACTACACAAAGAAAAAGGGAAAATTAAATGAAAATAAGGTTTTTTTTTTTTTGAGGAAGTAGTCTTGAAATTTTTTTTGAATTAAGTAGTCAAAGATTTATTAAAAAACGGATTTGTAATTTGTTTTTCTTTAATTTAAATCATGAATTGTTTTTTAATATTTTGTTATATTTTTAATTATTATGTTTTAATTTTTTTTTAATGATTGAAAATAAAAATTTAACTTGGAATATAAAAATGTCTAGTTTTTGTCTTTTGATAAAAATCTAATTCTACAGTATTTTTGTAATTCCTTCCTAACAACAACTTCTAGAAGTTATTCCGAAAAAATACTGAAAGAACTACTTCTTTTTTTTGCTTCTTCATTAGTTCTCTAACTACTTCCATCTAATTCATTCTCTCACTACTTCTTTGTAATCGATGATTCAATTGGTTATTATTAATGCATAAGGTAAGCGATTGGTTGCTTCCTAGGACATTGGACATTTATATGGTAAAAGTAATGGGAAATTTCTATATATTGAGAATGAAAAGTGGAAGTAGTTACAGCTTTTTTGCATTAATTCCACAATCGAT
Source organism: Bombylius major (assembly GCA_932526495.1). NCBI lineage: Eukaryota > Metazoa > Arthropoda > Insecta > Diptera > Bombyliidae > Bombylius > Bombylius major. The sequence goes on along the minus strand of OW052044.1, from coordinate 23,999,614 downwards.
TGCAGAAGTACTTCCTTACACTACTGGGTAATCAACCACTTTCACGTGTTTCGTGTTATCCCAAATTAGTAGTAGTAGAGTTTGTTAAAAATTAAAAGCGAATGATCTGCGCATACCATATATATTATACACAAAATGTTTATATGTGTATTAGTGTTTTTCTCTCTTTACTAGAAGAAAAGAACCACTACTAGTGTAAAAATTCTCTAAAAATTATACCATTACCTCTCTGCGCAATTATACCATTCGCTTTTAACTTTTAACAAACTCTAACCACTCTATGAAACATATGCAAAAAGTATCAAGTATTAAGAGATTCCTTCACGAGGAACTTATGAAATTCATAATTTTTACATTTTTATAAAAATTTATCTGAGAAAGCTCAAAAACTGGTCTGAGAAAGCTCTAGTCTGAACTGAAGCTCTTTGGAATTGAATAGAATGAATGGGGATTGATGACTGTGTTTGTAAATTGCTTTATGATCAATATATTATGAAAAAATAAGAAAAAACAAAACCATAATTGTAAAAATGAAACTATACATATATGTTGTTATACATATTATATGTATACATTATGCTTAGAACAAATGATTTTAGTTGTTGTGTTTTTTTTCTTTATAGTTCTGTTCTGTGTCATTTTTTTGCAGCTGAAATAAATGATCTTTGTTGTTGGTATTTTTTGGCTTGATTTTTGCTTTGCTTTTATGTTATTTTTCTTTTTTCAAGCATTTTTTATTTTTGTTTGCTTATTTCGATCCTATTCTTGACCTACCTCTACAAATCTGTTTTACATTGATATTTAATTTTATGGAATTATTAAATGAATTTATAATTATAATATTTTTCGTTGGTCAGTAAAATTTGATAATATAAAAAGATAATTTTGAAGGGGCATTTTTAAAATTATCCTTTACGCTTTTCTTGTATTTTTTGTTTGTTTTCAAAATAAATTTCAAAACAAGACAAGAAATATAAAAACATTTAAATGAACACATCACTCTATATTTTTGATCGTTTTTATACAAATTTTCTTATTGTCTTGGTAATTTTTACAATTAGACACGGCACACTTCACCATTTTTAATTTTTATTAATATATGTATGTAATATTAAAAGAACACTTGAAATTATAATTACATATTTTTATTATTTTTCACAAAACGAGTTAATTTTTCAAAACTACTTTTCTTCACTTGTTCAGGATGACGTCACAATGCTAACGGTTATATTACGATATTTACATTGCCTTATAATTTGTATGCCGTGGGTTACCAGAAGTCGGTTAGCAAAGAATTTGAAAACAATGTTTTGTATACGAGCTGGTCATATTAGTATTATTTTATATACACGGAAAGAAAAAGCGTTTGTCACAAACGAAAAATTAAGCAAACGAACTTCGTTTGGGGCATTCTTTTGTGGCAACCATATTATATTTCCTACAAACGTTTTATAATTTGATTTAAACTTTATGTCAAATGAACAACACTTAGGATAAAAGTTGTATCATTTGCCTCAAAATATATTTAGTTAGCCCAAATGAGTAAAATTTTGATGGAAACGAGTTAATTTTGCCACAAACTTTCTTTGATTTTACATATAAAGTTCTACAGTTACAGTAAATGTTTTAAATAATTGAGGGTAACGTTTTTCTTTTGCTGCAAACGTTTTCATATAGTAGAAAGTAACATTTTTCAGTTGCTGCAAACGTTTTCGTACTATTGAGGGTAATATTTTTCAGTTGCTGCAAACGTTTTCATACTATTGACGGTAATATTTTTCAGTTGCTGCAAACGTTTTCGTACTATTGAGGGTAATATTTTTCAGTTGCTATAAACAAAATAAATTTTGTGATAAAAGTAAGGTATTTCTATTAACATTGCACTATTTTCGGATTAATTTTTCATATATAAAAAATTTAGTTCAGGCCAAATTTCCTAGAATCTTTAAAATATAAATAAAAACAACATGATACATTCTTTTATAAATCATAATTTTATTCTTAAAATAGTTAAACTTAACATATACATAACATAAGGCTATAATTATTATTTTTTTGTTTATATTAAATACTTAATAATACTTAATAGTATATTATAAATTTAATGACACAAAATGTTTATTTGTTCTCCAACAATATTTATTTTCAATATTTATACCACTTTTTTTTAAACTTCACTTTTTAAAATTTAACTATACTATTTTCACTTAAAAAAACGCACTAGCTGTCTTGAGACTTGAAGCACAAACTGCATATGATGAATAGTTTATACTTTGAAAAAATATCGTTCAACTTTATCTTAAACTATTTATATTTGTCTCAAATGTTTTATTTTTCCTGCAAAAATTTTTCGTTTTAAGCAAATACATTATTTGTTTGGCTGAAACGTTTTACATTTGTGGAAAAATTAAAGGTATGAAGTAAATTCAAAAAACGTTTGTCTCAAATAGTTTTTATTTGTAGCAAACACAAAATTTTTTATGATTTTGACCTAAACGTTGTTCGTTTAAGACAATGTATTTTAATAAAGTACCAGCTCAGTCTCTTTTCCTGCAAAAGTTTTTCGTTTAGAGGAAATACACTTATTTGTTTGGCTGAAACGTTTTACGTTTCTCGTAAGTAAAAAATTTTATGTATTACCCCCAAATAAAACAAGTATTTGTACCAACATAAATACATTTGAGGCAAACGTTTGCTTTTAGAGCAAAAGTTTCATTATTTACAATAACTGTTTTTTCAACTGTAAACGTTTAAATTTTTGCAGCAAACGTGCTTCAAACGTTTTTTTTTTCCGTGTATGATTCCAGCCTTTAGAATAAACCATACAACTCTTACCGTTAAAATTTTTTGACAAAATTGACAAGATTCACAAAAATCATTATTTCTCCGTTTCAGGATATTCCAGAATAAAAATTAATAAGGCATTTTAAAAAGAACCTCCTCCTAATAAGCAAAAAATAATAATAAAAATACAAAAACAAAAAATTGTCAGTTACTGGAAATAATTTGTTATTTTTCATAGTCGCCAACCTTTAGGAACTAAAAGTTTAACAAATACTGCCCCTACATTTGAGAACCGAAACTAAAAAATATTGAAATATGATCCAAGAACCTTTTTTGATCTTGAGTTGTTGTTGTATTACATATAAAACTATGATCTGATCCGGATCAGATCATAAATAAAACGCAGCTGATATAATCAAGAAAATATTGCAAACACAAGAGATATTGACTTTTGAAAAATTTGGTTGATTTACACAGTAATTCAGTGAATTTTCTCAATACAGCCGGGATCAAAATTAAGAGGACATTTGGATTTTATCAATTCAAAACAATTATTTTTTTAAATTACTAACGGTTAATGAATTTAATTATTATTGATCATAAATATTGGTCAATCTTTGTATTTTTATTTTCCATAATAATATAATTCCATTCCATTCCATAATTCCATTATAATAAACATTTTTTTTTAAAATCAGAATTTCTTTTCTAAAACCTTATTTTAAACAAGTGTCCTCTCAATTTTAATCCCGACTGTATATATTTCAAGCAAAAAAAAAATTGGAATTGCCAATTGATTATCATCATACCTCAGTTTTAATACTGGTTAATTTAGAATTGAAAAATTCCATAAATAATTAATTGGAAATAAAAGTAATTTCTGTTGATGTTCCAATTTTTCAGTATCCAAGGAAAACTAAATTGATGACTGGTTGATGACTTCTCTGAAGTGGATATCTCTCCTACTTACCTTCGCAACGGTAAAATAAATACAATCAGTTTCAATTAAATTATTATTTTGATTCTTCCGGAAATATAACTGCCTCGCAATCAAATGTATTGTAGATGAATTTCCCTTTTTTTTGTGCATTCCAATCTTTATATTCTTTATATTTTAGTTCAGAAAATATTTGTTCACTCGAGGTTACAATTTTCACTCTATTTTCGTCACTTAATCCTCTACTTTTTATTAATTTTTTTTCTAATACTTATTTAAAAATTATGTATACTATTTTTCTTTTTGGATGTCAGTACAGGCAAGATAGGCATACTTTTCTATATTCTTTCACAAATTGTTTGAATAAATCTGTCTCGTGTGTGGGGTGATCAGATCTCAATTTCAATCGAGGGAAATCTTTAAAATTAAATATTACCAAGGCAAAAAACTCATCGGGTACTGCCTCCATAGGCACAATACTGACTTCCAAAAAGAAAAATACTATAATAACAAATAATATAATATAGTACATGTATTTATAGAAACCGTAGAAAAATTGTTAAATACAATTTTCCGAACATTGATTCTAATACATTCCTCTGTCTAAATAGTATACATATATGAACTTGATTACATTACATCCCAATCATTCACACTTACTCGTGTCTCGTATTCTTAATATTCTTAAATTCATATCGATAAAGAAAATCTCAATAATATAATACAAAAGAAAACATGTGATTATGACAAAAATTGATTACTTTACAAAAAATAAAATATGCATTCATTTTCTTAATATTTGTCAAATTGTCAGTTCTATAAACTTTTTAAAAAAAATTTAGAGATTCGTATCGTCGTATCCGTATATCGTATAGAAAACGCAGCTATTAAAAGACGAAAATCTATGAGAAATAATCCAAAGAAAGATATATAATAAAACACATGAACCTTAATCCTTAATCACTTTATTTAATGATAAATTGATAAACATATCATTCAACAAAATTATAATCAACGAGTGACCGATTGCAATGGCGATATTTACTAATTTTCTCATTAATTTATTCTTCGTTATAATTTTAGTTAACATCCTGCCCACCTTGCCAATCTTTACAAAATATTGATCATCAAATTTTAAATCTAAATATCAAATTCAAAATATGAATATTACAAGTTAATTTGCAAAAGTAAGACTAATTTCGCAATCATTGGCTTTAAAATTATGTTTTTATTTTTTAATTTTATCATCATCAATCACACGTGCTATCATTCAATGACTAGGGGGAATATTTGGTTCTAGAATTAAAACAAAATCGTTAGTTTGTAAATTTCTTCTTTTGAGAGCCCATTTTTTACGTTGCTGTAATGTAGAAAAGTAATCCCGATGCAACATGTTTTAGAAGTGCTTTTTCAGAAACTGAACATAATGCCAACGGGAACAAAATTATGTTGTTTTATCCTTTACTCGAGTTCAAAATTTGCTCAATTTAACGCAGCAGTGTATAAAACTCGTCGTAAATTCAGTGAGGACTTGTACTTTTACTTGAAACTACACTTTTAACACTTGCTTCCAACAATGGTTCAAAATGTGGAGTGCTGGTGCAATGAATCTCCAAGTTATATCATATACAGCTATTATAGATAGGCATAGACAGAATCTTGATATTTTGTTGCTAAAATATTCTCGAACTTCCTTTAGATGTCGCATTGCATTATGAAAGTTTGTGCCGTTGTCACTGCATAGAGTTTTAATTAGGTACTCCTCTTCTTTCCAATATGCAGCCATAAAGCATTCCGTTGATAAGTCTGTTTGTTCTGTTTGTAAGTTCCAAGCCTTTGTAGTCATGCGTGTAAATAACACAATTTAGTCTTTCGATTGCTTTACACCTCGTTCTTTCCAAATGCGTATAGCAGGTGCTTCTGCATAATCCACAGCTGTATTTAAAAAAATCTAGAAAATTTGTCGCCTGCAATTCATTGCCAGAAATTTATCACCAGAAATTTACCGTAGTTTGCCGCCAACAATTTACAGCCCACAATCTACAATAATCGCTAGTATATTTTATCGTCATATTTTCTAAGGAAAAATTAGTTGTGTTGATTATGTATAAGTATAACTATAATAACATAAAATCTTTGTTTATATATTTTGTATTCCTTTCAAAAAATTATCTTTTTTTTAAATTCTATAACAATTTTTGAAAATTTATAAAGAACAAGTAGCTGCTTATCATCCAAATATTTGAATATTATTAATTGTATTAAAAAAGAACAGAGTAATAACGGGATGCGTATTGAACAGTATTTAAGTGAAAGTGATGCGGGCTACAAAAAAAAGTATCGCGATTATGATAGATATATTAAAAAGCTTGTTAGTTCATACGTATGATGAACGGGGTGATATTGTTGATTATCTGAGATTAGCGTATAATAATTCATACTAAGGATGACTCATATTGAAACAGAAATGAAAACCAATACGCAAATATTTATGATTTAATGTAGAATACCGATTAAGCATATTGTTTTTAATTTCAACAGTGGTTACTACTAAATTCTGCTTTTAATTCTAGATGTCTTTCAGGCGGAATTCTACTCTAAAATTGATATCACGAAGAATGTCAGGTTCGTACCACCATATATCACATGCCAATAAAGATTGTGGTGAAATGTGTGATCCGGGTTATCGTTAGATATTTTCAACACGATACATCAATTTGGCTAAAAGATAGGCTGCATATAATTACAACCTCGGTACACTAACTTGTTTTAGCGGAGCTATCTTTGTCTTTGCAGTTAATAAATGAACTTTCACTTTATCGTCATAACACACCCTCACGTAGATAGCAGCAGCATATGCTAACTCCAAAGCATTAGAAAACCCATCTGGTTTCATATGTACCCATCTTGATGGGTATCAAGGGTTTAAGGACTCCAAAGAAACTAAATTGTTGCTTAATGTTCTCTATTGTTTGACCAAATTGGATGGTAAAGGTATGGCCCAATTCATTCCTAGCATCCAAATTTTCTGTAATATAATTTTTGCTACAATTACATGGAGATAATAATTTCAAAGGATAAACGGAAAACAATATATAGAATCGAAAGCTTTGAAGCTGTTTCATCGATTCAAATATCAATTGTAAATGAAAATAAATCTTTTTTATGATGCCATTCTAGCCATAATGTTTTAACAACAAAATTTTCCTCAATTTTCAAAGTATCTTGACATACTTTAAACTCATCAGGAACCGTTATTAGAAACTCATGTGAATTCGATGCCCATTTATGTACATATGTAATCTGAAATGCAGAATGTTAACACATCAATTGAATCGTCCTTATTTTTAAGTATTTCATCAATCCTATCATTACACGATATCAAATCATCAACACAAAAACATTTATTTTATGTGCTTTATTTTAAAACATGCGGATTTTCACAAGGATCTTTTCTAAATCGCAATAAAATATCAAACAATAATTGCGGATATTTCCACCCGAATATAGCAATAAATTTAATGAAACACGTGACGATGATGCACTAAAACCATCAAACACTACTCGAAGCTTAGTAGTGGATCTTGTATCCTTCCATACGCCATGGTAGGGCAGAATCCATCTGCGGTTGTTGTATATGTTATCTTCTTCATATGGTCTAACTCAATGTATTCCATCACAAACTGTTGATAATAATGCTTCGGGCGATAATACTTGTTGAAACGAAATAAATGCTTACCTCTTAGATAAATAATTGAAGCATATACCTTGTTTTAACGCGAATTTCTGATGCTCATATCGTACAAATTAGTGAAAGATGAACAAGTTTGTACAGGACGACCTTCACCATATTTATTATACGTTACAGCTATTGTTGCATGAGAAATTCTCACCTTGGTTATTATAAAAATAAATCATAAATTGGTACTTGTATTTTTGGTTGCATTTCAGAAGCACAAGTATTTTGTGAATGAAGTGTCGATGAACTAATTGGATTCTGAAAACCATATTTTGTATTATAGTACTCAATGACTACATCCAAAATTGTCCAGGAATGTTAAAAGAGAATTAAAGCCATTAATAAACACAATAGACTTAAGCTTTTATCGGTTTCAAGTCATCATGGTATATAGGGCAATAAATACTCCGACGCTCTTGCAAAGAAAGGTTCGGAATCGGAACCAACGATAGATATCAATTGCACCTCGATCAGTGGATTGATCACCAAACACATGAAAAATACCGTGCGGGAAGGTGGTCTGCCCTATCTGGTTGCAGTGGTACAAAACGCTTTATAAGAAAGCCTGAGAAAAGGACGGCTAGATTTCTCCTAAACCTTAGTAGGAGGGATTGTCAGTCTTTCGTTGGGCTCGTCACAGGGAAAAACACATGTAACCGCCATCTGGTGGTCAAGAAATTGCTCAGGGATTCAACGCACGAGGTCTGCCTGGAGGAGGTGGAAACAACAGAGCACCATTTCTGTTGTTGCCCGGCTTTTTCTAGGATAGGACTACATATTCGGAATTATGATGCAATGAGAATGGAAGACATTTGTTCTCAGCCCTCCTAGGAGTGCTGGCTGAAATGGACTCTCCTGTCTGAGTGATCATGGATGCCTGCATCCTCACCTACACAAACACAGCAACAACATGCACTTCAATAATTTTTAAATTCAATATTTTATTATTATTTTTTTAATTATTAATATTTTATATCAGCACACATCGCTAGATAATCCAATAATTTGTGTGACAAACTTAAAAAATTTACTCGAGAATCATCGAATATAATTGTTTCTTCATGTGTCTCTCGGGCGCAAAATATTGCAATATTTTCTTGAGTATGTTTATGAACGAAAACGTATGACAAATAATCCAAAGAAAGATATACATACACTATATAATATATGTATACTATATATGTATGTATAATAAAACACATGAATCTTAATCCTTAATCACTTTATTTAATAATATGTTAAATTACAATCAACGATTGACCGATTGCAATGGCGACAAATTAAAAAACTTGATTTTAAAAAAACTTTTTGATGAGAAAGAGACTTGAAACTTTATACATAGCTCAAAATTGGATGACAATGCAATATTACCCCTTAAAAAAATTTTATGATATTACTGTTTCTATTTGAATATAAATTTTGGGACATTCGATATCAAACATAGAATATTTTAAATTTTTGATACAAAGTATTATTATTTTTCAATGGAGAAGAATTTAAATAAAATCGATTGAAAAATTTCACACGCATAAAAAGGAGAAAATAATTATTTAAATAAAAATTAATTGTTTTATATACTATGGTTTTAAGACGGACTAAAAAGTATAAAATAATTTTTCTAGCCCCATACAGATTCTTAACCCCATAGAGATAATCCTGAAAATTTGTGATTGTGAATAGATAGATAGATAGATGGATTATGGGGTATCATTACACTTCGACCAATATTGATCTTTTGTGCAGCCCGTGCTTCTCATAGATTTAGGCTATTGATAAATCCTAAGATTCTATTAGAAGGTGCACACCAGGTCACCAGATTTCCTCTGGCTTGAGGAAAGGCTGATGCATGTAGCATATTCTTCTGGAGGCCAACGCCTCGCATTCACACAAAATGTGTTTTGAGGTTTCTTTGGCCTCCTTGCAGAATCTGCACTTGTCTTCCTCCTGTAGTCTTATCCTACTCAGATGGTAATTGTGAGGACAGTGTCCAGTTAAGAGACCTGTAATGGTTCTTAGCTCCTTCCTACTGAGGTTGAGTAGTTTTCTGGAAATACTAGCCGAAGGTAAGATGAATTCCTTTGCTTGTAGATTTCCAGGAGTTTTCTTCCAACGGGAGATGCATTTTTCCATTTCCCATTTTTTTATGTTATTTCTTGTGTGGCTTCTGGGCAACCCGCAGAAGGGTTCTGGTCCAAGGAAGTTGGAGTTGGCACCTTTTTTTGCTAGGGAGTCTGCCAACTCGTTGCCCTGGAACCCTTCATGTCCCGGAATCCACATTAGATGTACTTTGTTTGTCCTAGCTAATGCTTTAACAGTTTTCAGACACTCCAAAACTAATCCAGACACAACTTTGTGTGCATTTAGAGCTTTAAGTGCTGCTTGGCTGTCTGAGATTATGTAGACTGTGGCTTTATTGAAGCCTTTATTTAAGCATTCAGTGGCGTACATGTCGATAGCTATAATTTCAGCTTGAAAAACTGATGGGTATTGTCCTAGGGATTTATATAGGCTTCTTTTTGGGTCTGCTACCCCTGCTCCAACCCCCAATTCAGTTTTTGAGCCATTTGTGTACCACACAGACGCACCTTTATCAAAGGTGACTTTGTTATTGTGCCAAGACTCTCGATCTGGAAGCAGCACTTTGAATGGCTTTTCAAAGTTGTACACTGTTTCTATGATGGCTGCATAAGTCCAATGTACCATTTTTGGTCTTAGTCCCCATGTTTTGCCAAGAAGTCTGTTGCAATTCCATAGAGCTAGTGTGGCTCTTTGTATGGAATTATTAATGTGTTTGTTCCAAGTGAGCTTGCTATCCAGGATGACTCCTAAATATTTGACCTCACTTGAAAATTGAATTTGTGTTCCTTTAAGAGAAGGTGTCTAGGTTGAGTTTCCTTCTTCTTGTAAAAAGAACTATAACAGTTTTTTTGAGGTTAATTGTTAGCCCTTCCTTACTGCACCAGTTGTTTATAGTTGCTAGTGCACGCTGTAGTTGCATGGAGATTGTTGCGTCATCCATGCCCCTACTTGTTATCACAAGGTCATCTGCGTAACCCTGTGCTTCAAATCCCAGAGAGTCAAGTTCGTATAGAAGATCATCAATGACAATAGACCATAACAAAGGTGATAGTACCCCCCTTGTGGGCATCCTTTGATGGCTTTAACAGTCATAGATATATCTCCTACCGTAGCCTCGATTTCTCCTTGATTTAGCATGGCTTTAATCCACTTGGTTGTTGAAGGTTCACAACCTTTATTTTTTGCCGCCCTCTCAATTGACGTGAACGAGGTGTTGTCAAACGGCCCCTCGATATCTATGAATGCACTTAGCGCAATCTGTTTTGTATCCACAGTCTTGTTTATTTTATGAACTAAACTCTGGAGAGCAGTCAAAGTTGATTTTCCTGCTTGGTAAGCGCGTTGATTGGCATTCAGAGGCTTTTTTATTAGTACGCTATCTCTGATATGCTGATCAACTATTTTCTCCATTGTTTTGAGGAGAAAAGAGCTTAGACTGATTGGTCTGTAAGACTTTGGGTGGGCGTCAGGTCTTCTGCCCGCCTTGGGTATAAAAATGACTTTCGTCTTCCTCCAGCATTTAGGAATATGTCCCAATCTGAAGCTTGCCTTGAAAAGATTTTCCAGGTTTGAAATAATCTGCCTGGCTCCTTTTTGGAGGAGCACTGGGTAGATGCCATCGCCACCTGGTGTTTTGTATGGTTTAAAGTGATTTAAAGCCCATAATATTTTTCCTTTAGTAAATATTTTGCTAGCAAGACCATGTTCTCTACTCGAGACTATTGTGTGAGTCTCTTGCAAAGTGAGGTCACTGTCTAGATTTGTTGAGCCAGGGAAAAATGTACTTAGTAGTAGTTCTAAGGTTTCCCCCTGATCCATGGTGTACTCCCCATTAGGTTTTTCTAATAGACCTATACCGTTGGAGTGTATTTTTGAAAGAACCCTATGAAGTCTTGCTGTTTGAGGTAGTTCCGTTACACTCTTACAGAAGTTTCTCCAGGTATTCCTTTTTGATCTTCTAAGTTTTTTGTTGTATTCTGTTAAAGCTTTTTTGTACTCAGTCCAGTCACCGGTACTTTTAGCTTTGTTAAATAATCTTCTGACTGAAGCTCTTAATTTTTCCAGCTCCTGATTCCACCAAGGAACGTCTCTATTCATCTGTTTTGGTTTTATCGGGCAGCTTTCGTTAAAAGAGCTTACCAGAGATTGTTGCAGTCTAGCTGCTGCAATATCTAGTTCGTGTCTGGTGTCTATTGTGTTCTCTTGATCTACGCGACAGCTCAATAGATCGACATAGAGTGTCCAGTTAGCACGTCTAGGATTTTGATTGAGTTGGATGCGTGAGATGTCGACTTTTATGTCAAATCTTATGTGCAAGTGATCTGACATAGAAGTCTCACTCGAAACATGCCAATCAATAATTTTTTCACTTATAATTGGTGTAGACAGGGTTAGGTCGATTACTTCCTGCCTATTGGTAGTTCTGAATGTAGGTTTATTGCCTATATTATTTATCATAATACTATTACTATTAATAAACTCTAAAAGGCACTCACCTCTTTTCTTGATGTCCGAGCTTCCCCATATTATATGGTGCGCATTAGCGTCACAGCCCAGAATTAATTGCTTGTTTGTCTCCTTGCAGTACTGCACCAGTTTTTGTGTTGAGCAGGCTATAATAACCTTTTGCTTACCCGACTGCGTTGGCATCTCCACCAGTACTGCAACCAGATCCTGTGTTATGAATTCTGGAATTGGAGAGAAGTTAAGTGAATTTTTTAGTAACAAGGCTGTTCTAGGCCTCTTACATTTGTTGTCGTAGATCAACTTACAATTGGGTGTATAGAGTCTTTTTATTTGTCCTCTTAATGTCCATAGTTCTTGTATTAGTCCCATGTCCATGTTATCTTTAATGAACCTTCGACAAAGCACGTCCGTGGCTGCTTTGCAATGGTGAAGGTTTATCTGCAGGCATTTGATAGCAGACATCTATTTACCTTGATCGGAGCTAGGATCTTTGCCCTTTGCCCCTTTCTTGCATTTTTTTTATGTTTGCCATCATTCTTTGCTATTTTGACCTTACTCGTGGCTGTGGAGGTTGAAGCGATTGGCTCTGTGAGAACTTTAAATTCCTCACGTTCTTCCAACTTTTTCTTTCCTCCTTCACCTCTACGACGAAGTCTGACTTTGCTGAACTTAAAGCTCACTTTGAAGTCATTCTTCTTCAAGGCCTCCATAGAATTATGGTCTACGGACAGAGTAACCATCGCGGATGTTTTGTCATTGGCCCTTCTGATGATACGCCAATCATCCACTCTGTAGTCGTTCTGTCCTTTGATGAGTCCTAAAATGTCCTCATTTTTGTCTTTTGCACTATTTGGAAAGTGACCAACCAGGATTTGAGTACGAGGAATATCTTTTTCCTCGGCCATTACCAAATCAGCCCCGTCCCATGGCTTCAATTCTCCTATCAGCTCTTGAATCCATTTTTTTGTGCTTTCATTTGCACACCTTAGCACTAACCAACCAGGTTTGAAGGTGGCACCAAGGAATTTAGGTTTGATAGGGCTATTCTTTAGCTCTATTATCTTTCTCAGAATTTTCTCTTGAATGGCACTCATTTGCTCATTTGTCAAGAGAGTTTCTCGAAAAGATCTAGCCAAGATACCTATTGGGATACTTTCTACAGCTTGCTTAAAGCTTACTGTAGAAGGTACATCTTTACCTATTTCCTGAGAAATGTTCTCGTCCTTCTTAGGTTGTTTGGCTTTTTTAGAGCCAGGAGCTTCAGAAGTTGAGTCGTCAGAGCGGCCTCTTTTGAGATTTTCTCCCGGTTTTTTATTGAAGGCTGAAGAGCTTTTAAACGTGCCTCTTCATCTCCGAGGCCTTGTTGTATTAGTCTCTTCATTCTCTTCCTTCCTACTCCGCTGAGTTTTATCCTCTTTTCAGAGTTTTTCAGCTTCAACTTCTGTAAGGAAGTCTCCACTTCAGCCTCTTGATGTCGGATAGACCCAGCTTCGCTGTCAGAGTTCGATGATACGTTTGTAATTGTATCATCGTCGCTGCCATAAGATTCGCTTAAGCTTTCTAAGCTTATAGCTTCTCTTATGGTATTGTCGAACTGAGGAATTTCTCCCTCGGTTGAAATTGTTGCGTTTGATGCTATTGGAGGTGCATCGTCCTCTTTTTTGTTTTTATTTTTTAAGGTATCCATAAGTGGTCCCACGAGTTGAACGGGAAAGTGTGGTCACCTATGGCAGAGCCCTGCATTACCATAGGAAGGCTTTATTGAAACTGGAGGTCGCCTGGTATCCAGAGTTCGCATATTAACGACTAGGCTCTCCCCTAGCCACGCATCCCTGGGCATATGCTGCTCCACTCTTGGATTGGACGCCCAGGCTACTGTTGGCCAGATTCTCAGCAGAGACATGACCGTACTGAGAACCAGTTACCAGTGGCACCGCGTGGAGGTCATAGCCGGACTTCCGACAGTTCAATAGTTACGGCATGCTCCATTGGTCCTGTGCGATTTCGCATGTTATCCCCCTATTGAAAAGTCAGCAGCCACCTTGTGATTGTGAATTTTTAATAGCTATGAAAATACTTGTAAAATTTAAAACGAAAAAAAACGTGGGACGCAAGATAATAGTAAAAAGTGTAAAGAGTAGCGCCAAAAGTTCAGTTTTTTCAAAAGAAATTATTAATTTATTTCTATAAATGACAGAGCTGCGTCTCATATTTATTTTGAATGAATTTGAAGAATATGGTTTGTTATGTCCTTAGAATGAAAATAAGAAGCTTAAACAGAGACTCATATGTTTATATAGAGTAGGTGTAGTATATTGGCAACAAATAAGTTAATTAATTAATTAATTCAAGTTTAAGCAAGAGTCAAGCTTTTACATCTTTTTTTTCTTCTGGTAAATATACATATATGTACATACGTATGTACTATAGAATTAAGCGTTAAATAGTATGTGCTTCTTCAAAAATGAGTCATTGCTTTGCTGATGCTTGTCACAAATTCAAAAATGCAACGCAACTTTTACGATGCGTTGTCACATATTCAAAAAAGCATCGCCTAAAATCAAGTATTCGAAATTCCTTCAGCGATTAATTTTTGAAGAAGCACTATCTTATGCTAGTATAATTCAACAAACCAACTTGTTACATATGTACATATTATGTAATACTTGTTATTTAAAACTTTTAGTATTTATTTTTTAAATAATTGTTAAAATGAAGTTTTCAACAACGAATTATTAAAATTTGTAATTTATTTTGTAAACAGTAAAGTTATTAGAAAAGATTCGTTTTTTTAAAAGCTGTTTGTATTCTTTTTCTCTTTGGAATGTTCATGAGCACCAAAAGTCGTATCATTATTTCCTCATCAGTTTTAAATATTTGGGATTGATTACTTTTCTTAGAAAATCCAATTCCTTTAATAGAAAAAAAAATTTAATATCAGAAATAATAGCTGTTTGTACTTTTAATACAAAATGAATTTTTATATTGGTTATATAAAAAAAGTTTTTTTTTTCCTTTTAAGGAAATCCTTTTAATCATTGTTTGATGTGGAAAAAAGAAAAAAAATAAAAAAAGAACTTGTCCCTAATTAAGACGTATGTAATATCTAAAACTATGCGTGTTGCATACGTTAAATGTTTATCACATACAACATACCTTTCTTAATATCATCAACCATCAGATTGATTTTAACTGGCGTTTTTTCAAAAAATAAATACTGAATCGATGACTGAAATGAAATACAGATAAAACAAGTTAAAAGAATTTTGTTGAATTAGCAGTAAGAAAATATAAAAAAAATTGTAACTCAAATTAACTTGTTCTCTAAATTAAATTATTTCGAAGTCGGGCGTGCTCTCCTAAGAATATGTTTAAATAATTCATGAAGTTCAATGTTATAATTATACAAAATTAGTTTATACATCGACTATAAGAATGTCAGAATTAACTGAAGACACTCAATTATGCGTGGTTCGACAGAAAATATTTTCTTACTTTAGCAACTAAAACGTGGTAAAAATTAAAAAATCATTAAAAACTTTTTACAAAGACACGTACAGTATTAAACGAAATGTTTTATAGTCATTAAGTTCATTAAATATGCTGTAACAGAAAAAAGAAAAACTTTAAACAGAAAAAAAAAATTAAATAAAATTTTTAAAAAATTTACCATTAAATAATTTAAAATACATACATTAGTATTTTATTTATACCGATTTTGATATTCAATTTATATACACAGTACATAATATAATTAAAAATTTTGATATAAAAATATAGTAATGAAAAAAAAAACAGAAAAAAATTTCTTAATTTATCTTATTTTATCAAACAAAAAATAATAACATTTAACTTTCGAATTTTTTTTTCATTTGTTTACGTTATATTTTTTTATATATATAGGTAATACTATATACATATATGTATTTATTATTACACCGAAGTTTTACATATTTTATACTATATATTTGGAAATAGTGCTATTAGACTAAAGTTTTAATTAGAAAATTTTAAGTTTTAAATTGATCATCTGAATCATCAAAATCAAATGAATAGTATAGGAAATATGTCGTCGTTATCCTTAACTGAAATAGATGCATATGAAGCAATATAAATATGTATTGTTTTGTAAAAGAATAAGAAAAAAATAGGAAGAGAAACAGCTAGGAAACTGTTGAATTCAAAAATAAATTTGAAATAGAAAAAAATATCGTATGAATGGCTTTTGAAAGAATTCGAATCGGATGATAGAAGATGCTATAAGAATTTTTTTGAGAATGACGTCGTCCGATTTTGAGATTTTAATAAAGGTTACTTTTATGAGGAAGAGTCATCCAATCTGAAAACTTTATTTTGTAAACAAATTAAAATGAAGTGACTCTGTCCATTCTTAAGTGTACATACATATATCTCCCTTCTTATCTCCTTTTTTTTCAAAGCTGCATATTAACACTTACAAATTTATGTAGAAAATTTTAAAATGTGGAATTACAGCTTCAGTTTCCACCCAAATTTAACTTTAAATGCATATTTTTAAAATTTTAAAGTTATGTGGTAGACAGAAATTTTTCATAGAAATGAAATTCTAAAACTACAATTAACATTGTGTATAAGATTTTTTCTCTGGCTATACTTAAATTGATTCTTAATTGTTTAAACTGAAAAAAGAAAATGTTAGCTTAGAATAGTTATTCTAAATTTTTCAATCTCTGAGAAAAATTAAAAAAGCCATTATTTTCTGATGTAGATATAATTCAATGATATGCGATGACTTGAAAAATTTCATCTAACGTGAATAATGCTCTCTATATGAATATGTATCATATTTTATGACAGGCATATTAGTAAGTTATATTTATGTAATGTAATTAATAAGAATTAATTATTTTTTTGTTATTCAAAAATGTCAAAATTTGTATTATATACATTGTAAGTAAATATGTATAATACATACTATAACTAAAAACTAATTACATAATGTACGTTCATAATAATGAAATTTTTTTTTTAAATTTTCGAAACTTCTATATTTCAAGTTATTGCGGTTTTAAAAAACTTATTTGGATAATAATATATGGAACATTAATGTATTTATATATCAATTTACATATATTATTTATTTACTTAATATTTACATATTTAAGAATTAAGAGTAAAAAATTTTTTTAAATTTTTGTTATACTACATTGAAAAACCACAAAATAAACTAGCCCATTTCAATTTTTATATACATAAATAATGTGCTTGATATATACATACATACATATGTATGTACATACTAGGGTTGCCAGGCGTCCTACTTTGACGAGGATTGTCCTCTTTACTTGAATAATGTCCTCTGTCCTCTTGAAGGCTTAAAAATCCTCTCGAAAATTAAGCTGAGGAAAATAACTTATAAAAGAATATTACTTCTTTATAAAAGCGTATTCTGAATTCAAAATGTGTTTAATAAGTTTATTGATATATCATTATTGTATATAAAAGAAAGAATTGAAAATAATATGTATATCTTTTGCCCTGCTAGAAAAACCAAAAATTTAGTTTAGATGAAGATTTTCCAGATTTTGAAATTTTTCTTGAATTGATTGAATCTATGGAAATAAGTAATGTAACGAAAATCGACATTAATTCACTGTTTAATAAAATAACTATAGTTAAAAACGTTTATAAACAAATTAAAGATAAAGAAAATGAGAAGATTAAATTGTTTTCGTGGAGCGAAAAATGGCGAAATTTTAAAAACTGGAGAATATCCTAATTTATATAACTTTATATCATTTTTTCTCAGTAAACCTAGTAGTTCTGTTTACGTTGAATACACAATGAAGTGTATAGAATTCTACAACTATGTAAAAATGAAAAAAACTAATTCAATATGCGCTAAATCTAACGAAAAATATGTTTTAAAAAAATAAAAATATCGAATTTTTAATATGGGTAATCATAAGAATTTGTTCATTGTAATACTTTTTTTTTTTTTTTTTTTTTTTTTTTTTTTTTTTTTTTGAAATACATACTTATATTTCCATTATAATTTTTTTTATTATAATAAATAACTGAAAAAAATTGAATCTTTTTTTTAAATTACGTATTAACGGCATCTCGTTCTTCATCCTTTACACATTTAGAATAACCATCTAATGAACTCCAATACTATAAGCTAAACCAAATAATATTATCTTTGTCCTCGTAAAGATTTATAAAAATCTGGCAACCCTAGTACATACCTACTATATAATATACATACATATGTATATGTAAGTATATATAAAAAAAAATGTTTTTTTCGGGTCGCACTTTGCAAATATGTATATGTATTGAGTATGTATATTCTTTTCTAAATTTAATTTTAAAAAATAAACATAATCACAAATCAAATTTATTAAGTTGTAATGAATCTTAAATTATCCATTTAAACAAATATCAGCAATTTAAATTTTATCAGCATATTTAAATGTAGGAAGTAATGTTTTTTTTAGTGCATAAGCCAATTTGAGATTCAAAAAAATAAGAAAAAAAAAAAACAAAGTCATAATGTGTTTGTCTTTTAATATGAATGATGAACATAGTTAGCGGCAGGTCAAAAGACCCCTGAGGAGTACCAAATTAAAAAATAGTATCATGCTGTGTTCTGCCACTCGGTTAAAAGGTCGTTTGTTTTTTTATTATTAAAAGAATAGAAAATTTATTGATACTTTATATCGTTTTAGTTCGCTACACCCATTTAAGTCATTCATTATGCTGTTACACCATAACATTTAATTTTTGTAATAAAAATTTTGACATATTAAATAGAAAATTATTTGAATATCAATTTAACCATGCAGTGCTGTAAACTAATACATTTAATAATTTATGTTTATGTTTTCAGTGCTAGAACTTTAACAAATATTCAACAAATTCTAAATGATGCACGAATAAAAAACAATAATTTTTCAAAATACAATATTATGTATTATTCTGTTATATTTTAAATATATTTTTTTTTGTTTATGATGAATTCTTTATATTTTATAATTTAAAAAAATACATGTGTTTATACTCACTACATATATGTATGTATTGATTTTTTTTTTATAACAATCAAATTACAAAGAACATTTTATTTCTTTCATAATTTTATTAATTTTCGCTTTGTCTTCTTTCGAGGAGAAAAAAATTGATTGTTTTTAAAATTAATTTTAATGTGTTTCAGAATATTTTGTTTTATTTTTCATTCATTTAATAATTTTTAATGGCTGTACATACATAATATGTATGAGTATACCTGTATTTTGGGAGATACATATACATATACAGTTACAATTATGAATTTATGGAAATACTTTGATAAAAGTTATGAGAATTTTGTTTTCTATTTTTTTTTAAATTACTGATTAAATTACGAATTAAATATAAATTTTCAAATTATTTCCAGTGAAGTTATTTATTTTTAACAAAAAATAATTGAAAATAATATAGAGTCCCGTTAAATTTAGAAATTGAAAGAAAACAAGAACGGAACGAACTTTCATGAGATAAAGGAACATTGAATATTGCAATTCATTCTCATGTTTTCATTTAATTTTATATTTAGTCTGAATGAATAAAAATAGATAGTTGAAAATTTTTCCACATGATTTACATATCATGTGGTGCTTATATACTTGTTGATATTCATGCAAGTTTTTATACCATCAACAGATAGTTCAACATGTATTCAGAAGTAATTAGCTGTATGCAATCTGTATATCCTTGAGGGCATATTCACAAAATATAGTTTTTTATATATATACATATTTAATTTGCAAAAAAACTTTTGAATCTTTCTTGAGAAAACTTGAGAATTCAAATGTATAGTATGTATATGTACACAGTATTTATTATGTACTTACATAATAATAACATACGTAATATGTAATATTCGAAAAAATAAAATTAAGATTTTTTCAATTATTACATATTACGTGATTAAAATTCAATTCATAATTTATTTTCTCACAAATTTATTTTTAAGCTTTTAATTTTTTTGCAATATTTGTATGAAAAACAATCTTTTGTTGTTGCCCGAAGCAATATCACTTTGATATAATTCTCAATTTTTAATACCGTAAACACTCAACGATTTTCAACTAAATGGTTAATTTTTCAACTTTTTTGAAACGAGTTTTATACATTAGTTTTAAAAGTTATTTTAGACATTTGTGTTGGTTGGTTGATGTGGCGGTTCTTTGGATTGCTTCCAAAGACCCAATTAGTACTAACCGTTTCGTTTTGATACCACACACCGACACACCACGCAGTTGTCGAGTCAAAGGGTTGTAAACCCTTCTGTCATACATGCACCTACAGTTTAAAGTGGAATGCGAACCATTAAATTCGTTGGTGGAGAACGAATTTTATTCGTATAACAGGGCTTGGTACTAATATTTCTTGTAGTTTTTTTGTGGACTTAGCTTATGGTCTCTAAACAAAGCTACCAAACTACTTTAGTACCGAGCACTTATACCCAACTTAAAGTGAATTGGTACTCATTCAAAGCTTAGGCGGATTCAAATCCGAGACCTTCAGCATCAGAAGCCAACACTCTACCGCTTCGTCCACTGCCCGCCATATACATTTGTGTTAGTATATTACGTATATTTATGTATAGTAGATATACTTATATGAACAATGAATATTCATAATGCTCAGTTCATATGAACTTTATACTAGTTTGCGTACATATTTTGTTCAGGAAATTTTAGACTCGTATTCGAACAGAACTAATTTTAAAAAAAATTTTTTTCTCAATTTTAAGGATATACATACTATGATCAAAAAGTACCGGGCATCCTACACCAGGCCAGGTGAGAGATTTGCGAGAAAAGATAAAACAAAATGCGACAAAGTAAAAAGTCTTGAAGCCAAACATAATAATGATGTATCAACTCGGGAAAATAAATTCATCACATTCATATTTTTTGATCATGAGAGTATGTATAACTTTACAGATTTTCAAAAGAACACAATACGGATCTCTTAATTTTTTTTTTTTTCAAAGTTTGTAAAACTGACAATTTGACAAATATTTAAATTTTAAACTATTTGTCAAATTATAAGAATTTTATTAATTTATTTCCAATAAAAATTACACTTTATTATACTTACTTTTTTGGTTTTTCAATGATATTTTAAAATTTGATTATTATTTTTAAATTGGATTTTACAATTTTATATTTTCACAAAGAATAATAAAAATACAAAACAACAAATTGTCAGTTTCTGGAAATAATTTGTTATTTTTCATAGTCGCCAACCTTTAGGAACTAAAAGTTTAACAAATACTGCCCTTACATTTGGGCATCGGAACTAAAAACCAGATATTGAAATATGATTCAAAAACCTTTTTAGATCTTGAGTTGTTCTTGTATTACATATTATAAAACTATGATCTGATCCGGAATGGATCATAAAGAAAACGCAGCTAATATTAACAAATTAACTTCTTAACCAATCGGTTTTTTAGCTTCTTCTGCAACTAAAATGAGTTACCTATGGGAAGCCTAAGCCTCTCGACTCGATTTTTGTGGTCGTCTCAATTCAACTAACCATTAAATGAATTGGCAAGTTATTTTTCGTGGTTCACAATTCATTATTAAATTTTGCGCAAAATATAAACAAAACAAACAAATTACGTTTACACAGTTACATTAAATTGAATAAAATAAATTTTATTGTTATTTACTTGTCGCGTTAATGTGTTTAATAGGCGTGAAAAGTATTTATTGCATCATTTTGTTTAGTGAAATCTACAAACTACACTTGAGGACTGAGGTTAAGTTTCTAAAGAGGAGCTTTCTTTTTATCTATTTAAAATGTATACTCTATAGTATTTTACTTTCTTATGTTTTGTCAACTTTTAAATGAAATTTTTGAATTTTTACTTTGAATTTCACAACCTTTATTCATGCATACTTGGAATTTTGGTTTTGACGGAATCTTAAAATTTCTAGATTGTTAAATTGCCACTGTCAAAATTATGATATTTATATACCGTGTGGGTGTGAATATCTATAAAATATGTAGGTGACGAAAATAATACACATAAGAGGTTTTTCAAAGTATACATATTTTACTTTTGTGTTTTTAAATTTTGAAACGCGACTTATATATTTTGGTGTCGTCCAAAATAAAAAAAAAAGAAATATAAATAAAACAAGTTATTTTACTTTTAAAATATATAAACTTTATTGTATACGACCGAACAAGCTTTTTTTCGAACTGACCTCTTAAAGTAATAAACTTAGAATGAATCTCTTCGTAAAAATTAACATTTCATTATCTTAAGATTTCTCCTACCAAGGTCATCAAATTACAATCTTTTTATTTCTTTATTACCTTAATGTTACAATTGATGTTCTCATACTTATAATAACTACATAGAATAGTAATATATGCATTATTAGCATATTGATGTGAACGGAAAAAGTAATGTTAGAACTTTTACTAAGAATTGACATTTAACAAAGATTATTTAGCTATTTTCTTATGGGAACATTGAATTTAATTAATTACCATGACATTGGTTTGTTTGTTGCTTTGATTTTATGACATTCTGGTAAATCAGAATTGTCCAGATGCTTTTTCTCATCTTGAAAATCAATATATGTAACTCCTCCCCGCTTTAAATCAGAAGCCTCCGGCTTCATATTAGTTATAACTTTAATTTTTCCGCTCCTAATTTTACAGTTTAAAAATACTACAATAAATAATAACATTATGATTAATACAGATATTATGGATATATTTGTGCCATATATTATATTTTTATGGAATTTTAATTCTTCTATTTCTTCAATATTATTTTCATTTTCAATTACAATTTTCTTAAAATCAATAGGTTTTTCATTTATTGTTTGTATATATTCGGATGGATAAAAGTATTTATCCAGTACTGTAATTTTCTTATTCTGAAATTTCATTTGATTTATATTTATAGTACAATTATTAAAGTTAATCAGAAAATTTCCTTTCAATTTGTATTTTCTTTTGTCACAATTTTGTATCAGTGTATCATTATACATATTTTTTAATAAAATGGTTTCGTCATCTATTTCCTCCATACTAGTCTTATTATTAAATTTAAGAGAACATCTTTTTTCTACAATACAATGTTTACTTAATTTTAAATCTTTAATACCTAATGTATCGTCATAACTATATATTTTATTATTTATTTCAACTATCAAGTCATCTTTTTCGTCAATTTCTAAATTTTGGGAATTTGGTATTGGTTTTATCATTTGTAGCTCTACCATTATATAGTCTTTTGGGATTTTGATTGCAAAAACTAACACTTTACTTTTGTATTCCATTATTCCTGCTTTTAAGAGTTTTAATTTATGAATGTCAACATTGTATAAATCTAGTTCTTCTGAGGTTAGCATACTTGGATGTATGATATTATTTTTTGTTGACACTATGTTATCAAGGATTTGGTTCACTTTGTTTTCTAAATAATTTAATTTTGTTTCCTGATCTAGAAACGAAATTTGTTCGCCTATATTTTTAACCTGTATGTTTGATTTATTGACTGATTGTAAGATTTTAGCTCTATCGTCTTCTATTAACATTTTCAAATTTAAAATCGTTTTATTGAGATGATCATTGATTTTTATTTGTTTATTCAATGTTTGGATACTATTGTGATTGTTTTCATTAATAATTTTCAAATGTTCTAGTATATCTTGTCTGTCATAGTCATCCATGGTTCCAAATAACCATTTCTGTCCAGTACCTACGAAATTAATTAGTCCTCGTTTCGGTCGATACGGTGTTTGTATTGCTCTTAATTTACTTTTTATTAGTTTTATTTCACTATCTAGTATTTGTCTATTTTTTATGTCTAAATATTTTATATTGTAAGAGAGTTGTTCTAAAATTTCTGATAATTCATTCAGATCAATAATATGTAAAATTATATCTGTATTATTGGCTATTTCGACTTCTTTAATTCTAATTCTAACATAACCATTTGATTCATTTATTGGATGAACTTGCAATAGCCCTTGTACTGCAGTTATCATCATTATTATAATTATTAGAAGTACCTGAAAATTTATAAGGTCTTTTAATATTCGAAAAATAAACATTTTCTAATGGATATTTTCTAAAATAAGGTGCATCTTTATGTCTAACCCTTCTGTAATTTTTAATGTACCCTTCTTTTCTTTTTTCAACATAATCTTCTCTACTTTTGTTTAATTTTCGTATATACCTAGCTTTCTTTTGGTTTAGTTTGTCTACAAGGGGGGTCATATCTGTTAAACTATTAGCTAACATTGGAGTCATTTCGATACTAGAATGATACCGATTATTATAATTCCCTATGACCTTGTATATTTTTTGCTCAAGTGAAATATTTTCATCTATTGCTTGAATTTTTTCAATTATTGTTGAATGTAACCTTTCAACATCTGCATTACCAGTATGGCTATTGGGTTTAGTCCAATGTACTTTTACTTCCTTATCTTGTAAGAATCGTTTCAATTGTTCTGATTTGAATTCATTATCCATAATAATTTTCTTTGGCTTACCAAATGTAGCTATATATCCTTCAATTATGGCAATTTTCTTTGTCCAATTTCTATCATTAATCAAATAGGCCACTGCAAATTTTGTTAACTTATCTATTATAACCACAAAAGTTTGTTTCAGGTAATGAAAGACATCTAAATGTATAACTTCGTTTTTTGATTTGGGTGTTTCGGTAATATTCAATTTAGGCTTTATGGGATTCCTATCATATTTTATTTCTTGGCATTTAGAACAATTATTTATTATTAGTTGTATATGTTCTGATAATTTAGGGAAATAAATTTTATCTTTTAGCATTTTATAAGTTTCTATTATACCACTATGTAAAGATTCTTTAGTGTGATATAGTGAAATCTGCTTGTGACATTCCTCTTCAGTTTCAATTTCTTGTGCTCTTTTTGTTGATTTAATGAATTTTATTGTTTTATCATTTGAGAATAACTGTATAATACACTGTTGCACCTTATTATAGTCCCTATTATCAACTTCTGCATATATACCAATACGTCCAGATTTTATATGTGTTTTTAGAATATTTTTTATTGCATTTTCGTCGTTTTGTGGATTAATTTGTATTATCCGTCTACCATGTTTTGTCTCTATCTCATTCGTGGGGCTATAAGTTAAAATTATTTGGGTTTTATATTTATTAACAATTTCTTCCCTAATACCAATATGATCAAGTAATTGTTCATCTACCGAATGCATTGTATCAGACAGGTCCATATTGGATTCACTGCTGTTTTCATTATTTATTTGGGGGCTGTTTTCAATTCGACTAAGAAAATCAGCTACTTTATTGTCTTTACCCTGAAGGTACTCAATTTCAAAATTATACTCTTGTAATTTTAAAATCCACCGTTGGTTCCGTTGTGAAAATTCCTTACCTTTATATTTTGTATTTAAGTATTTTATCGGTGCATGGTCTGTGATAATTTTAAACTTCCTGCCATATATATATGGCCTGAAATAATTCACTGCATAAACTATAGCCAAAAATTCTTTATCAGTTACACTGTAATTTTTTTCATGTTTATTTAATGTTCGTGAAACGTAGCATATTGGATGACCTTCTTGGGAGAGAACGGCTCCAATCGCATATTCACTAGCATCCGTTGTTATCACAAACTGTTTATCATAATCTGGATATTTTAAGATGGGGTGCGAAGCTATTAAAAGTTTCAAATTTTCGAATGCTTCTCTATATTGGGGGTCGTTAATATTTATTTTCAAATCTTTTTTAAGATATTTTATTAAGGGATGTGCTATTTTAGCATAATCCTTTATGAATTTCCGATAAAAACCTGTCATTCCCAGAAAACCTTTAAGTTGTTTTTCTGTTTTAGGAATCTCTATCCTTTTTATATCTTCAATTTTGCTAGGATTAGGCTTTATTCCCTCTTTTGTTAGAATATGCCCTAAAAACTCAGTTTCTCTTTTCATAAAACTGCATTTATCTGCCTGTATTTTCAGATTATGTTCAGTCAATATTTTAAAGATTTTTTCTAAAGAGTTCAAATGTTCTTCTAAAGTAGTTGAAAAAATTAAGATATCGTCCAAGTACACCACACATATTTTATTAATGTAAGGCCTTAATATTTCATTCATTAAACGTTGAAAAGTGGCAGGTGCATTCTTTAATCCGAATGGCATCCTGACATACTCATATAACCCTGCTGGTGTTACAAAAGCTGTTTTTTCTATATCCTGCTCTTTAACCAAAATTTGGTGATATCCTTTTGCTAAGTCTAACGAACTGAAATACTGAGCTTTCCCTAGTTTATCAAGAATACTATCAATATTAGGTAGGGGGTATTTGTCGTCGATTGTAACTTGGTTAAGCTTTCTGTAATCGACTACAATTCGAAATTTTTGTATTCCTGAATTATCTCTTTTCTTTGGTATAACTATTATTGGGGAGCTATATCTGCTGTTACTTTTTCTAATTATTCCTTGGGCTTCCATTTCCTTCATTTGTTTTCTCACCTCTTCTTCATGTTGGGGCGGATATCGATATAATTTAGAATTTATTTGTTCTTGAGTTGTAGTTTTTATTTCATGTACAATACTGGTGGTGTTTGTTAATTTATCCCCTTCTTTGAAGAATAGCTTTTTATATTTATTTAATAATTTTATAAGTGAAGAATTCTCTATTTCTGATAAATGAGACAAATTAATATTTATTAAATCGCTTTCTTCTAACATATTTACTTCTTCTTCTAGTATTTTATTAAAAAATGAGATTTTAACACCACTTTTTAAAATTATTTCCCTATTCTCCATATCGATTAATTTTACATTATTCTCTATCCAATCCATACCTATTAACAAATCATATGGTTTAGATAAATTTATTTTTATCCATCTCATTCTAGCATTTTGGGGTAACTGAAATTCTTCAGGGCATAAGGTTTTCACTAATTCTGTGGGTTTTGTAACCTGCCCTTCTATAGTACTGATTTTTGAAATTTCACCACCCATTTTCTCATAAATTTTTTCAGATACTCTACTTGAATTTAAAAGGCTAATTGTCGAACCGGTATCTAACATAGCAATAAGTTTTTCTTGTTGTATAGTTAAAATAACATAAATTTTTCTAGTTTCCGAGGCTAATTTATAAAAAACTCATTTTCTCTTAATTGATTTACTTCGTTACCACCGTTATTAGTACTTAATGAATCTACATCCATTGGTAGAACTTGATTAGGGTTTTGATTTCGAGTCTGAGGTTTAAATGATTCGTTTTTTGGATTTATATTATTGTTATTGGGGGAAAAATTATTGAAATTTTGACGATTATTAAAGTTGTTATTTTGTCTGTACTGTCTCGAATTATTGTTTCGGTATTGTCCTGAGTTACTGTTGTAATTGTAATTTTGTCGATTTTGACCTGAATTATTGCTTAATTCTTTATTATTATTTTGATTTTGTTTATATGAACCTTGTTTTTCTTTCATAAAGTTGTTTGATTTTATGGTTTTTAAATTATAATAATCTTGACCTATATATTTATTTATTACAATTCTAATTTCCTCTAAACTATATTTATTATAAATTTCAGCTGCCAGTGCTCCAGCTGTAATTTCTTTGATCTTTAGGACGAGTACACTACTTAAATTATTAATTATTTCATTTTGAAAATCACTGAATAATGCACATTCTGATATACTATCCACAATAATTCTTATTTTATCTAGTAATTCTACAATAGAACTCACCCTTAATCCGTTAATATCCTGAACAATTCGTCCTTGATCCTTCGTTGGTTTATACTGTAGTTTCAATTTGGCCTTGCATTCTTCCCATGTTGTTGGTGCTGATATTGCTAAGTAGTTTTTTGCTGCTCCCAAAATCTTCTCATTATAGATGACGTTGTACACTTGTGTTCTTAGGTCTCCATATTCCTCTAGTGCTCTTTCAACAGATGTAATAAAAGCTGGTAAAGTCCCCGGTCGTCCTTCGAATGTAGGCAAATATCGAATTTCTTTTTCGATTCTACTTCGTAAGGATTGTTGTTGATTCTGTCTATTAACGATGTCGGTCAGAACAGCTAGACATTGTTCGATCATATTTGGTTGTTGATTTTGTGCCATTTCTCTGTTTTGATCAATTATACGATGTCTGTTTATTCTTCTTTCCAGTTTTGTGTTTGTTTCTTCGCAATTTAGTAAATTTTTCTTTAAATTGCTTTGTATCCCACTTTATTAGAATTTTTTTTTTTTTTTTTTTTTTTTTTTTTTTTTTTTTTTTTTTTTTTTTTTTTTTTACTATTATTCAATATATGCAATTATGTATTTGGCAATATTGTTTTCACTCCACTTATAACACTCATATATTATTCAATTTCACAAATATATTTTATATTAGTTATAAGTATTTAGTAAAAAAAAAATTTTTTTTCAATTTTTTTTTTTCGTATCACTGGATCCTTGTTCTACGGAAAAGGATCCTACCGACTGCGCCACTTATATATTTTGGTGTCGTCCAAAATAAAAAAAAAAAGAAATATAAATAAAACAAGTTATTTTACTTTTAAAATATATAAACTTTATTGTATACGACCGAACAAGCTTTTTTTCGAACTGACCTCTTAAAGTAATAAACTTAGAATGAATCTCTTCGTAAAAATTAACATTTCATTATCTTAAGATTTCTCCTACCAAGGTCATCAAATTACAATCTTTTTATTTCTTTATTACCTTAATGTTACAATTGATGTTCTCATACTTATAATAACTACATAGAATAGTAATATATGCATTATTAGCATATTGATGTGAACGGAAAAAGTAATGTTAGAACTTTTACTAAGAATTGACATTTAACAAAGATTATTTAGCTATTTTCTTATGGGAACATTGAATTTAATTAATTACCATGACATTGGTTTGTTTGTTGCTTTGATTTTATGACATTCTGGTAAATCAGAATTGTCCAGATGCTTTTTCTCATCTTGAAAATCAATATATGTAACTCGCGTGTCCAGGTGTCGGATTCAGTAAGTTGGAGAGCTGTGGAATACGAGAATAGAGAGAAATTTTGACATATATTTCTCCGAATGGAATTCTGTATCTGCAAAATGATGATGGAGAGTTTTGAAAGAAGAAGTAACCGTTTCATTATTTTTATTATTATCAGTGACCAGTGAAGTTGCTAGTTAAAGTTAAAATAAAATAATTTAAAAATAATAATAATATTACTAATAAAAGTATCCATAACCACTTCTAATAAAATAAAATCCTAATGAAAAAAATTTTAACATTAAAAACAGCTTTAAAACTTTAGCTTTTAAAGCTGTAGTCAAAATATAAACTAATTTCAAAGCTGTAGTCAAAATATTTTTAATCTTGAGATAATCGGTACTATCATGACCAGATAATTTTATCCTCTTAATAAGTCTTATCTGGAAGTGAAAAAAACCAAATTCTTGATTTATCCCCAGTTTAAAGTTATTATGAAGATATCTTGTCCTGAAGAAATTAGGCATCAGTCAGTTATTTGTGCGTGTTGTTATGGTAAATTAGATGTGAGTAAAAAATGCAGTTAACTATAAAGTGAGTAATAATTAATATTATTAACGTTTATTAGTTAATTAAGTCATGTATGTATATTATTATTAAAATTAAATTAAATCATTTATTTATATAATCATATTGTTTTAAAAATTAATTGTTCGAAGTAAACAAAAGACGGTTTGTCAAGTTTCATTTGTTTGAAATAGTATTCGAAAATTCGAGACTCGAATAAGTACATTTCCCAATTCCCAATCTCGATTATTTTCTCCAAATCTCTCAATAAATTAGAGAATAAGTATTCAATAGCAGTATGAGACTTGAAGAGTTATGGATGTGGAAAATGAATTTCTCTCCCCAGCAAGCAAATGGGCAATAGAACGAGCGGGCAATAATTGGGCAAGAACTTGTGGCAATAACTTGGCAATAACTTGGCAATAAATGGGCAATAGAACGAGTGGGCAATAATTGGGCAAGAACTTGTGGCAATAACTTGGCAATAAATGGGCAATAGAACGAGTGGGTAATAATATAGCAATAATATTTCTATTGCAGATTATACGACTGAGCGATAAATGGGCAATACATACCATTATACTTGATATGTTCAGTGCTTGATTAACGGTATAATTGCAGTAATTAACGGTATAATTAGAAGTTCCAAAATTTTAACCAGACAATTTTTATCATTTTGTGGTTATTAGTTCAAGAGCGCAAGTTAAAACTGAATGTATAAGAGTGCAAAAATTAAATAAAATATAGTATCTACGTATAAAAATTGTGTAAATAAATAAAGGTAAGTACCTATTAAAAAATTAATTACTTCATTTATTTATAATATTTTCACCTAAAACCAATATGAATATTATTTTTTTGAACTTGGTGTGTTATTGTATGCTATTTCACCCAGCAAAATTTTAGTTATAGAATGTAAAATTGTTTTGCAATTATTTTTAACTTTTAAAAATTAGATTTGGTTTTTAATTAATATTTCTGATATATACAATAACCTGAAATAATAACTAGCATTATTTGATTTATTTTTACAAATTATACCTGCAATTCTTATTCAAATCCGTAATTTTCTTATATATATACCTAATACCAAATATTATAAATTTTACAATATTAGACATGTCAAGACAAGCTGTCCACAAAACAGCACGCAAAAATGCAAAAAAAGTTATTAATTACGTTTTCTCTGATGATTCTACTGGAACTAAAAATACTGAAAGGCCAGTTAATATAATAATAATAGTGATATATTAAATTCATTTAATGTGTCAGGTAACAGTTCAGAATCTTCTGACATCAAGTTTGAAAATGGTCAAATCAATGATGAAACTCTTTTTGATATCTGTTAAAGCAATGAATGAACTATTAATCATATTAAAACTTACATATTGACCCCGATTTTCCATCTGATAGCAGGACACTTAAAAAAACTCCTGTTTCTGTTCCTTCCATAGAAATGGATTCAGGCAAATACGTTCACTACGGTCTTAAAGATTGTCTAACCGACTTTATGATAAAGATCGAGTACAAAAATAATAAAATCTCTTTAGATTTCAATATCGATGGTTTACCATTAACAAAAAGCTCTTTGAAACAAGTGTGGCCTATACTATGCAACATAGTTGGTACGAATTACGTGTTTTTAACTGGCATTTACGAAGGTACATCAAAACCAGCCGATGCTGATCAATTTTTCAAACAGTTTGTTACTGAACTTAAACAACTCATTGAAAGTGGATTCTACTTTGACAAAAACCATTTTGAAGTAAATGTTAGGACATTTATTTGTGATGCGCCTGCTAGAGCATTTGTCCTCAAAATTAAAGGACATACAGGCTTTTACAGTTGTGTCAAGTGCACACAAAAAGGGGAATTTACAGGAAGGAAAGTAATTATTCCTTTAATTAAGAATGAAGTTGAAAGAAGTAAGGAATCCTACAGAAATAGATTTTAGCCAGAGCATCATCACCAAATCGAACTAACAGAAATTGAAAAACTAAATATTGATGTCCCTAAACAATTTGTTTATGATTATATGCACGTATGCCTGGGGGTGGTAAAAACGTTAATTTCATCATGGATTAATGTGAAAGGAGAAAATTATTCTTTACCAGGCTTTAAAATTAAAAAATTGTTAGAAAAACTATGTGCTTTGAAGAACTGCGTACCAAACGAGTTTGCTCGTAAACCAAGAGATCTAACAGAATTAAGTCGTTGGAAAGCTACAGAATTGAGGCAATTTCTTTTATATACCGGTCCATTCATATTAAAGGATATATTGGACAAAGATCGTTATATTCATTTTTTTAAATTAAGTTTGGCAATTAGGATTCTGCTAGATACTGAAAATTGTGTAATAAACAATGAATGTGAACTAGCTTTACTAAAGAGTTTCATAGATTCGATTTCTATTATATATGACAAACAACTTTTGACATTTAATTTTCATTGTCTACTACATTTACCATCAGATGTAAAAAATTATGGATCTCTTGAGACATTTAGTGCATTCCGTTTTGAAAATTATTTAAAAAATTTGAAAAGAATGATTAAAAAAAGTAATAGTGCAGCATCTCAAATATATAATCGTCTTGTAGAACAAAGTATTTATCATGTCAATACTGAAAATTTACATAATTCATCCACGAAAAAAAACGATATAGTCGTCCTTAAAGGTCATAAATTTTATACCAACTATCCAAATAATTTTTGTTTATTAAACAGTAATGAAATCATTAAGATAAATGAGATAAAAAAGAAAAACAATATTATTTACTTTAAAGGCAATATTATACAAAGTTTTCATTGCTATTTCGAAAATCCAATAAATTCGAAAAAGTTTAATATTGGATGGTCTTATTATAGAATTTTCAATAGAAAATATAATACAAAAAGTTGTATGTTTGCAGGATGTGGAAAATAAAAATTTTTTTATTCCTCTTTTGCATTTATTTGAAAAGGTTTGTAATTATTAGCATTTAAAATGGCGTCAAACGGAGAAAATGAAAAAACATACACTGAATTAACAGCATGTGATTTAAACATGAAATCTTTGAAGGATCCAAACACCGAAAGTTTTGGTTATAGGGACTTTCTCCGTATTATTCCAGGTAAGACTATCATTTTTTTAAATATTAGAATTTTCCTACAACATTAACATATCTTTATTTATTGCAATTACCATTTTTATAGGAAAGTGGCCTGTGACGTCTACTCAGAATAATAATAATAAAACAAATTTGGGAGTTGATGAATCATCAAAAGAAAATTTTGAACCAGAAAATAATTCAAATACTCAAAACGAAGAGCTATCGCAATCAATTTTTGCGACTCGTTTTATAATAAACAGTCCTAAAAAAAAATCTTCCTGCTCCTGTGGAACAAAAATAGACGAATTAAAATCTATTATACTTGACCTCAAATCAAGTCAAGAAAGAATGTTTATTGATATGAAAACTGAAATAAATTCCCTTAAGCAACAAATTATCACAGTTATGGGCAATAATTCATTCAGCAACGAATGTCTCCATCTCCTTCCTCGATTACCAATTTCGACGAAGGATAACATTCTTAAACTGGATAAGGAATTAGGAGAAAACAAGGAAATGCGTGAAAATATGGTAAAACGTGCACATATAATTTTTCGTACTTTGCAATTTCATTTTTACATTTTCAGATTCAATTTTTTATTTGAACTGGAGGTGATAGCACCTTTTCCTTTATTAAGAAAAATTTTAAAAAAGTAATGACCGACGAGGTGGCGGAAAACTTTTGCTGGAACGGAACAGCAGAGAAACATAGTTTCCGCATCTTGTTACTGAATACGCTCATTAAAAGTAAGCTAATGAATTTTTGTACTTTGCTATAGTCGATTCCCGAATAGCGACGAGGGATCACTAAATAGAATAATAAAATCACATTTTACGTATGCTCATGACCGTGTTCAAAAAAGGAGACGGTCGAGAAAAAATAATTCTGCACAAAATAATGTATCTAAATACATGAATAAAATTTTTGATATTATTGTAATAATTATATGAAATATGATTTTATGTTTTTTTTTTCAATGCAAGAATATTTTCCATTTTCGTCTCCCTTTTATTCTTTCCAAAATTAATTCAAATATAATTAATTCAGAGGTTTCGATATTTTAATTGAATACATTTATATATAATGTCCAATGCTGTACAATTACTTTTGTAAAATACTACATAGTAATAGCTCTGTTGGTAATGCAGTTTGAAAATTCAAAATAAAAACTATTGCCAATCTATTGCCAAAAATATGGTTTTCCAGTAATATTTTTACTCTTCTTCTTGCTGTCTTCTTATCACAGAGTTAGTAAACAGACTATTGCCATTTTATTGAAAAATTTGTTTTTGTTTATGAATAATATTTTTGAAAGAAGAAATAAACAAATGAATAAAAAAATTCTTCAAGTGGTACTACATTTTCAGAGGTGGCTGTTAAAAATGAGAAATAAGAGATATAATTGTGATTTTAATAAAAAATTATCATTTTTCTTTAATAACTCAATTTCTATTAATTTTATAATATAACAATGTTTGGGAAAAATGTTTATTTAATAAAAATCTACAAATTTGTAGAACATTATAATTTGATATTTTATAATAATTTGGGAGATTTAAGGAAAAATTGATTTTCAGTTTTATGTTACTAAATATTTATCACGTTTTTTCTTTTTTCTTTTATTTACGTTGCTCATAGATATTTAATATATTCGGTGAAAATAAAGCTAAGGATCTTCTCTACATTTCATTTGAACATAATTTTCATGTAACTTTAATCACAACTTAGTTATAATTGATTAAAAACAATAAATTGTAATGTTAATTTGGTACTTCCAACACATATAAACAATAAAATAAAATTGAGCATTAAGTCTTGGTACTATAGGAGTCGTTGAGTGTATCGTTAAAAGTGAACACTCCATTTGGTGTGAATAAAAATTTACTCAAAACATGTTTCATTCCCTCAAACGTAGTGTCAGTATTGGAGATCAGGATTCAGGATTGTCAATTTCACTTGTCAAATTCATTAGAAACATAAACATTGAACGGTTTAAAGTAAATATAAATAAAATTATGTTCATAAATATTCAACAAGGGATAATTTCAAATCATTATATCGATTTGAGTTTGAGAATGTACAGTGGCTAGGCGATTACTTCCTACCAGAAGAATCTAAAAAAACTCGTGGTGGTGCTATTCCAAAATTAGAACGGATGAAAATATTTTTGAGATACGTTAGTGATCCGGGATTTCAAGTTGGAGTTGGTGACGATATACATACATAAATACATACATATATACATAGGTGTACACAGAACTACAGCATCAAAAAATTTTTTGGAAGTAAGTATGTTTTATGTGTTTGGTTTTTTTTTCTAGAAGGCATGGATGTAATTATGTACTTATACTTATACTTATCCATAAAATAATCTTCTAAACTAATATTTTTTCTTTCTTTCCATTTCTTCTATTATTTCTTCCTCAGTTTCTTTATTAAATTCTTTATCAAACTCTTCGATAATTAAACTTTCTTTCTCCGTATTTTAAATAAACTAATAAACTAAAAATAACAAAATTCACACAAAAAAATTATTTTTTGAGGCTACTAAAAAAACACTCTAATACCAATGAGTATTCACTCACAAAGAAATAACTATCTGTCCCTTTATTCACATCAAAATGGAGTATACTCTCCAATGTTCAAAAATTTGGGTGGAGTTTTTTGTTAAGTTAATCAAAACAATTTTTTTATTCACACCAAATTGAGTGTTCTGTTGAAAAAGTTGAGTGTACACTCAGCACTTACTTTTATTCACTCCACGTACCCGTTAAGTGGAACAAAATTTTACATAAATATTAAAAATTTTAATATGAAACTAAAATAAGTAAAATAAATTAATATTATTTATATACAGATACAAAAAAAGTAAAATTTTAAATAATTAATTTCCAAAAAAAAAAACAACTAATTTAGTTTTGGGCATTTATTATTTAATAAAAAATATATTACAATAAAATATTGTTATTAATAATGTGATATATGTATACGAATGTATACTAATGTACTTGTACATATTATGTTCATACATACATATGTATGTACATATGTATATACTGTAAATAGATAAGAACCATGGTTAATCCAATATTCAATCATTCAACAAATTTATCAGTTCTTAATTATTAAAAAGCCAATTTGTTTAAAACTGACACATTTGTTATTATACCTTGCCAACATTAATGAAATGCTTTTAACCCAGAAGATTATACTCGTATATAAATATAGCGCAAGATCTCTTCTCGCACATGACGTTTCATCTTTAGAATATTAGAAGAAAAAAATTTATAATTAATGACTTTTCAGAGAACGCCCACTGCATATTTCAAAACTCATTAATTTAATTTTTTTTAAAGTCGAAGGTTCTATTTACATATTTAATTTGTATTTGATTAATAAGGATATAAAGAATTCTTTTAAACGTTTTAAGGTTTATAAAATGATTTAGATTAAATATAGGTATCTACATGTATAACCTAACATATTTTGTTTCATGCAGTTAGAAAAAATATTTAATTATAATTTTTATTTATAATATTTATACTTTATTATTTGTTTACAAAAAAATGTAATATTTCATAATATTGATCGCATTTTTGTAAAATTGAATATTATCTTAATTAAAATTTAAGGTCCACATACATATATAATTTAATATTTTAAAATAATTATTATTTCAAAAATATTTAAAATATTAATATTTCTTTTAATTTTGTGCGCGGAATTATTTCTATATATGTACATAGTATTGTACAGTCTGTTAAAGAAAACGTGTTGTCACAAAGTGTTTACAAAGTACACAGCGAAAATCGCACAGAATAAAACAAAAAGGACACACAAATATTTGAAAAAATATTGAATATTCCATCATATTTATTCACTCATTCTAAATTAAAAGATCCTATGTATGTAAAACTCTTCCCGAAATTTCACACTTTTCTCACGTACGTCACTCTCAGACACAAAGTTATTTAGTCAAAGGTTAGAGAGTTGATAAAATTTATTTAAATAAATCAATAAAATTAATGATTATATTTACATTCCAAATTCATGAAAAGGAA
Source organism: Bombylius major (assembly GCA_932526495.1). NCBI lineage: Eukaryota > Metazoa > Arthropoda > Insecta > Diptera > Bombyliidae > Bombylius > Bombylius major. Next base: position 23,962,873 of record OW052044.1, on the reverse strand, counting down.
TAGAGTGGTCGTTAAACAATTTCAAGATATTCACAAGTGAAAAACTTTAGCTGGTTCGAAATATAAGTAAAATTGAAGACAGATCACTTTTTTTTTTAAATACTTATATTATAAAATCGTTATTCTTTGATGTTTCTTTGATGTCTTATAAATGAAGTATAAAAATTATTCTAACAATATTAATTTTCAGTAGTATTGTTTGTTATTAGCATATCTTAAACTTGTATTATGCGGAACCATATATCAGGAGACAGGATTGCTAAAGTATAAATTTAAAGTGTGTAGTTCTAGTTCAAATTTTTATTTTTTGAATTTACAAAATATTCTGTGTAATAATAATGATTTTATGGATGCATGTTCTGTTTTTTTGGTATTTCTGCTTTAAATTGAAGAATGAAAAAAATTAGGGGGTGGGACTCTGAGAATCTGAAAGTTGAAAAATAAGGGACACTCTAATGTGCGTACAGTGTAAGAAATATTGTTTACCTTTTTATCCTCAGAAATTTCTTCGAATTTAAAATCATGCTCTTCTAATATCTTGAGCATATATGTAGGTTAGGTATGTACATAGCTTTTTCAAAATCGTTTTTTTCGATACCAAATATCAATACCACAATTCTTTTGTTTTTTAAATTACAATAGGTTTTTCAAATATGAAACTTCGAAATTTCTGGTCGCATACGTTACAATAGGGGGCACCACTACTATGGTAAAACAGCAAAACTGAAAAAAAAATTAAAAACAAATGGTGCCAGGTGCTTTAAAATATACGAATGGTGTAAAAATGCTAGGTGCGAATTATATTAAATTTATGTTGTATATTGCTGTGTTGTATAGCATTTAAACACTATAACATAAAAACTTTGGGATCCGGAAAATTTATCGCCTGCAATTCGTCGCCAGCAATTTACCGCCTGCAATTCACCGCCAATTTATCGCCTCAACAGTTTATCTTCTAAACAATTTATAGTCTACAATTGATCGCTTTGATTTTCATTTCTGTTTTATTATGAACCACACTTAATATATGAAATATTATGCGCTATGCCTCTAAAATACTCAACAATATCACCCCGTTCATCAATCGTCGTATCCATTAACAAACTTTTTAATGCGTTCAATTGTAGGCTATAAATTGTTTAGGCGATAAATTGTTGAGGCGGTAAATTGCTGGCGATGAATTGCAGGCGATAAATTTTCCTAGACCCGCAAATTTTCAATACCAAATTTAAAAAGAATTGGAATACTCTAAACATTGGTAAAACCAAAATATAATTCTTCTATTGAAGCGTTTCTACTTAGTTGAGCCAGTTGAACATGGCTGTATGTTTTATATAAAATTGTGTACGTACATTCTCATTATTTTTCAATAACTTTTTTTTAAATAAGTTAAGTATACATATGTAAGTTTAAATAAGAGAAGTAGAAGTTTATTTTTTATTATATTTATATATTTGTTGACGTTAGATTATGAAGTATATTTTAGTATATTCTTTTTGACATTTAGAGTTTGTGAAGGACTAAGGAGCTGTGGGTTTATCTATTTTAGTTTCTATAATTCGTACTCATGGGAATGATTATTTTCAAAGTTTTAGAGTGTTACAATGTTAAAATTTATTTTTGTTTTGTTTTTTATAATTCCAATAAGTTTAACAGGTAATATACATATTTTGAATGGTTCAAAATATATTTTTTATTATTAGATTTGTTTTTATTGTTTTTAATTATAGACTTAATTATTGATGTTATTTGAGTTATATATTTGGGTGTGATTTAATTTCTTATGGTTCAATTTTATTGAGTTTTTGAATTTGTGCTTTGATAATATTGGCTAGAGAAGCTATTTATAAAAATAATAATTATATTGGGTTATTTAGATTTAATGTTATTATTTTTTCTTGTTTTGACTCTTAGAAGTACAAGTTTATTTATGTTTTATTTATTTTTTGAAAGTGGGCTTTATTTTTAATTTTAGGTTGAGGGTATCAGCCTGAGCGATTGTAGGCTGGAATTTATTTACTATTTTATACTTTATTAGCTTCTTTACCAATATTGGTAGGTATTTATTATGTTTTGGGAGAAATTAATACGATAAATTTTTATAATTTAATAATTATTAATTTATTTGTTCATGAAATTTTTTATGTAGATATAATTTTAGCTTTTTTGGTTAAGATACCTATATTTTTAGTACATTTATGATTGCTGAAAGCTCATGTCGAGGCTCCAGTGTCAGGTTCAATAATTTTGGCAGGGGTGCTTTTGAAGTTAGGGGGTTATGGACTATTACGTGTTTATATATTTTTGAGTTATTTAGGTATAAAATTTAATTATATATCTGAATTGTTATTAGTTTAGTTGAAGGTGTTTTAGTGAGTCTGGTATGTTTACGGCAAACAGACTTAAAGCCATTAATTGCTTATTCATCTGTAGCTCATATGGGTATTGTTCTTAGAGGGTTAATAACTATAACTTATTGAGGATTCTGTGGTTCTTATAGATTGATAATTGCCTATGGAGTGTGTTCATCTGGTTTATTTTGTTTAACTAATATTTCTTACGAGCGATTAGGGAGTCGAAGATTATTAATTAATAAGGGTTTATTAAATTTTATACTTAGTTGTATATCCTAGGCAGTATTTTTGGCAGTCCTGTCTTAATAAGGTTGACATATAATGCAAATATAACGAGGCCTGGGTGGTCGAGAGGTTAGTGCGCTCGTCCATCACCCCACAGGTCCCGGGTTCGATTCCCGGCATAGTCGTGGTCCAGCACTTTTTCCTAAATACCTGTTTTTCCATACTTTCTAATCCATTCTTATATGTATATATATATATATATATGTATATAGATGTATATGTATATATATACATAGAGAAATCCTAATCTCATCCTGTCATAACAACACTATGAGCCAGTAAGAAAAAACAACAACAACCACATCTACCAACAACAAGATGGCGTTACATCCTGCAGAAAAAACTGGTATCATAGACACAAACCGGAAAAGTGTGATATTACTCCTTAGCAATATCACCAACAGAGGGCGCAGGAACAAGCTAAGGACATAATCGCAATAGGCTAATCTCCTATTAGATTGAAAAATAACAACAACTCGATTAAAGAAACCAACACATGCCTCGGACTAGGTTGGAAAATACCAACGAAGTTTCTATGCTAAGATCAGGCCAATAAGGTCACAAATAGCAGATGGAACAAAGTCAGATGGAAAGAGTTATGTGAAGGCGCTATGTTCCCTCGAGGAATGAATAAGCACAACAAAAAAAAAAAATAAAATAATGCAAATATGTGGTGGCAGCTGACCTTTCAATAGGGGGATTAACATGTGAAATCGTACAAGACCGATGGAGCATGCCGTAACTATTGAATTGTCGGAAGTCCAACTATGACCTCCACGCGGTGCCACTGGTAACAGACTCTCAGTACGGTCATGTCTCTGCTGAGAGTCTGGCCAACAATAGATTGGGCGTCCAATCCAAGGGTGGAACAGCATATGCCCAGGGATGCGTGGCTAGGGGAGTGCCTAGTCGTTAATATGCGAACTCTGGATACCAGGCGACCTCCAGTTTCAATAAAGCCTTCCTATGGTAATGCAGGGCTCTGCCATAGGTGACCTCCCTTTCCCGTGCTATTCGTGGGACCAACTATGGAACTTAATACAAATAAAAAACAAAAAACAAAAACAATAACTGAAGATGTAACTAGTGCATCAATTGAGACGGAAAATCTCACAAATGTAGAAGAAGAAATTCTTCAAAATACAATACCGCAAGACTAAGAGGACCTAGAGAGTTATAATAGCTCAGAGGACTCAAGCGACAACGAATCAGACAGCACAATTGTCTGTTCAGAAAAAACTTTAACGGCAGACAACCAGTCGAATTGCTCCGACTTAAGAGGAAACCTAGAAAGCCTCAAGCTCGGTAGCAAAATAAAGCTGGGCGGGGCTGCTCGAAGATTTAAATGCCGTACAAGAGAAAATCTTGGAACAAATTATTGAGCAAAAGGAGGGAAAAATAAAACCAAAGTTCCTCAACACAACTTTCTGCGCAGGTTGGTTAGTGATCACCTGCGCAAACAAAGAAACAGCAGAGTGGCTTAAAGGGGTGGAGAGTAAATTAAAGCCCCGGGAAGAACTAGAATTAAGGGTAGTGGAAGAGGGAAACATTCCCCGTACACAAATCCTGGTGGGTTACTTCCCCAATTGAGCTCTACAGATCCAAGCGAGAAGATCTTGAACTTAATACAAGGTCAGAACGAGGGAATAAAGGCAGGGGATTGGCGCGTTCTGAAGAGAACAAACGACAATACAGCTGCACGCCTAGTTTTCTCGGCTGACCACGGATCTGTGGAAGTAATTAAAAAGAATAGCTTCAGGGTGAGCTACAAGTTTGGTTCGGTCCTGTTGCGGCACAAAAACGCGACGACAGGCGGTACCAAAGGCGAAGAGGCAAAAAGCAAAGAGGAATTGCAAAAGACTTCAAGTGAGTCTTTGACTCACGCAGTAAAGGCTAGCACCTCAACTGCTTGAACCTCAACACTAAAGGCACCAACTGAAGGAGCTAAGTGCGCAAAGGGACCGGCTAACGTAGCTAAGGGTGAAACATCGAGACCCAAGTTAGCGTGGAAATTACCACTAAAGAGCAGGGAAACGAGGGGTAAAACTGAACCTTCCGTACCAAAAGGACAGGAAGGCGAAGCAGAGCCCCAGCCTAAAAAGTAATGGGAGACATCAGGTGTGTCCAAATAAACCTCCACCATGCAAAAGCTGCCTCAGATACACTTAGCAGGAGGTTTATCAAAGACAACCTAGACCTGGCATTAATTCAAGAGCCATGGTTCTGCAGAGGAAGCATTAAAGGCCTCAGCATAAAAAATTGTAAATTAATATTCAACACCACATGTAAGTATCCAAGAGCAGCGATGCTTATCAACAATCTAATTGATTTTGTTCCTATTACAGAGTTTATCAACCAAGACTTAGTTGCCATACTAGCTAGACTCCAAATGCAGAATAGTAGACAAGAGGTAGTTATTGCCTCGGCTTACTTCCCCTGTAATGAGGAAAGACCACCCCCACAAGGAGTCGAAAAGCTAGTTAAATACTGCAATTCAAGGAACAAACAACTAATCATGGGATGTGACGCAAACGCCCATCACAGCATCTGGGGAAGCTCAGACACCAACACAAAAGGTGAGTACCTATTACAATTTCTAAATACTAACAACCGAGAAATAAGTAATAGAGGTAACAAACCGACCTTCCTCAATGCAATAAGGAGTGAGATCTTAGGCATCACAGTATGCACTCCACTAATAGGACCTAAAATTGTGAACTGGCATGTGTCAAATGAGATGTCAATGTCGGATCATCAGCAGATCACATTTAACATTGAAGCGACACACGCAAAACACATTCAAGTTAGAGTTCCAAAGCTAACTGACTGGAACCTCTATAGGGAATACCTTAAAGCAGACCAATCAGTTAGAGAGGGGTTTATTGAGAATGAGGAAGACCTGGACTTTGCAGCCATTGAACTCCAAAACCTCATCACACAGGCTTTCGAACAAAGCTGCCCGATAAGACAAAAGGTCATGCAGAGAGATGTACCTTGGTGGAATCGGGAACTGGAAAAAGCTAAGAGAACAACTAGAAAACTCTTTAATAGTGCAAAACGCTCCGGAAATTGGAGTGAATACAAGAAGGCACTTACTGAGTACAACAAGATGCTAAGAAGATCCAAAAGGAGAACGTGGAGGAACTTGTGTAATGGAATAAATGATCTTCCAACCACCGCAAGGCTCCATAAAATCCTGTCGAAGGATCACTCAAACGGAATAGGAATGTTGGAAAAACCAAACGGGGAATATACAGAGAGTCCGGATGAGACAATCTCTCTACTTATGGACACTCACTTCCCTGACTGTCAAAAAATAAATGAGGAAAACTCTGAACAAAAACCTCTGGTGGGACAACAAAGGACCAACAGAGGGAAAAGCCTCTCGGGAAGAATAATTACTCCTGACAAAGTTAAATGGGCAGTGGGGACGTTCAAACCATTCAAATCCGCGGGTATGGATGGTATATTCCCAGCTTTATTGCAAAAAAGGGGTTGAGATACTTCTTCCTAGGTTAGTGAGGGTGTTCAGAGCCAGTCTATACCTAGGAGATATCCCAAAGCCATGGAGGGAAACAAAGGTTGTATTTATACCTAAAGCGGGCAAAAGACCGAATGAAAAACCCAAGTCATTTCGGCCAATAAGCCTATCCTCTTTTCTTTTGAAAACAATGGAAAAAGTAATCGACAGACACATTAGAGAATGTGTTATAATACCTAAGCCGCTGGAGCAAAATCAGCATGCTTACCAATCTGGAAAGTCTACTGTCACAGCGCTTCATAGCCTGGTCAGAAAGATTGAAAAAACACTAGAGGCCAAAGAGGTAGCGGCTTGCATTTTTATTGACATAGAAGGTGCTTTTGACAACACCTCATACAAATCCATGGGTGAAGCCATCTCCCGTAGAGGATGTGATGCAAATATCACCAGGTGGGTAATGTCAATGCTTGCACAAAGACTTATTACTGCCAACCTAGGGGACCAAAATATCACCATAAGAGCCAGCAAAGGGTGTCCTCAAGGAGGAGTATTATCGCCCTTGCGCTATTAAGAAGTCTAAATGAAAAAGGCTTCGACTCGCAAGGTTACGCGGAAGACCTAGTGATCATCATCAGGGGCAAGCACGACTCGGTTATATCTGAACTCGTACAAAGTGCACTTGATCACATTAATGAGTGGTGCAACAAAGAGGGATTATCCATCAACCCTGAGAAAACCACCATCGTACCTTTCTCAAAGAGAAGGAAGCTAAACATCAAAAGCCCTGTTTTGAGAAATGTACGGATACAAATGTCTGAAGAGGTGAAATATCTAGGAGTACATCTAGATAAAAAACTTACCTGGAAAAATCACATAGACAAAGTCACAACAAAGGCCATTACAGCCTTGTTTTGCTGTAGTCGGCTACTAGGCAGAACCTGGGGACTTAAACCACAGATGATGTTCTGAGCATATACAATCATCATAAGACCAATAATCAGCTACGCTGCTTTGGTCTGCTGGCCAAAAACCAAAGAGAAGACAACCCAAATTAGGCTTCAGAAACTACAGAGGCTAACGTGCCTGAATATCACAGGTGCCATGAGTACCTGCCCTACAGGAGCCATAGAGGCACTGCTTAACCTGCCTCCCCTATATATATATATTAGGAAGGAGGCAGTAAGGTCTGCCCTCAAGCTACAAGGTACCGAAAACCTAAAACCCGGAGGTCTCAAAGGTCACCTAAGCATATTGGAAACAATATCCATGGATAACTACTATAAAGTCTCTGACGTTATGCCAGCTAGAATGAACATGGGTATCAATTACAACATTCTACTGACACAACGACAAATATGGAAAACTGGCGTAGCAGTTTTCGAGAAAGGCTCGGTTATTTGGTATACTGATGGATCCAAAACTGAGCAAGGAACAGGAGTTGGAGTTGTAGGCCCAGGAGCTAAAATACATAAAGCACTAGGGAAAACTGCAACAATCTTCCAAGCAGAGATACATGCTATAGAATTATGTGCCAAGAAATGTCTAGAGAAGGGATATAGAAAGGCAAGAATCTAAATCATGTTGGACAGCCAGGCAGCATTGAAGGCTATTAATTCACAAATGATACATTCAAAGCTGGTCTGGGACTGCATCACTACTTTGAAAGAACTGGCAAACAACAACAGACTAACAATAGGATGGGTGCCAGGGCACAAAGGCATAGCAGGAAATGAGGAGGCTGATCGCCTGGCAAAGGCAGGAGCGGAAGCCATCTTCATTGGACCTGAACCTTTCTGTGGATTACCCAAATCACACAGAACAAACTTGATCAATGAATGGGAGGAGCAACAAAAGTCCTCACACTGGTCAAAAACACAAGGCGCCAGACAGGCCAAAAAATTCATAAAAATCAATAAAAGCAAGGCACTAGAATTCCTTAAGCTTCCAAAAAATGAACTAAGGACACTAGTGGGACTTTTCACTGGACATTGTCCTCTAAGATACCATTTGACAAAGATGGGAATAGAGGAAAATCAAAACTGTAGATTTTGTGAAGAGGAACCGGAAACCTCAGAGCACATCTTGTGCCGGTGTAAAGGTATAATAAGTCTGAGGCTTGAGCATATGGACCAAATGTACCTAACACCGGACGAAGTGTGGCATCTACCACCTAAAAAAGTACTGGGTTATGTAAAAGCCCTGAACCTTTAGGTCAAAACCAGCAATAGGGAATTACAAAAGATCCAAACGGGTCGCAGTAACAAGGGAACAACACCCCACCTCTAGGCTGGTTCTTTAATCTAATCTAATCTAATGCAAATATGTATATGTGGAAATCCACGCAAATCGACCACTTTTGATCTTAAAATTCATATGAATAAAGCTAGTTTAGATAGGTATATATGAATTTTTGGTGTATCTAGTGTTAAATTATATACGATATGACTATGAAGAATATCTAGTATTAAAAAAAAGTTTGTTGCTACTTATCAGTAGAAACTCGTTTCGCTGTCACGCCCATTACAAAAAATGTCACACCCGTTATATTTCTCTTTCTAATTATGAAAAAAGTATTGCATTGTTCCTCGTCAAATTTTTCCAAAAGATTCTTTCAAGTATCCACAGTATAATTAAAAATAATTTTTAGAATTGTTTAAATGAAAATTTTAGTAAAATATACGGAAATCCGTGAAATTCGAAATCGTCAGCGTCACACCCGTTACGCTACTAAAATGACGATTCTGATTAGAAATATTTGAAGTTTTCTGTTTTATCTTAACCGTCGTTTGCCTTTACTAGAAGGCATATTAAGAGCATAAAAGTATAATCAGAATGCAATTGCTGTACGAGTTTTTCAATTTTTAAGAGTCAGGATGTCACACACGTTACAAATGGAATTCCCCTCATGCATTTGGAAAATTCAACAAATTCAAGGACATCATTTTTTATCTGATATACATTTGTATATCTATATGTTCCACCAAATCCTATTCACTGAAACTACTTAGATAGTGTATTCAAAAAAATAAAGTATCATTTTAAAATTCGATAAGTTTCTTTTCAGCTGAATAAATTCCAAGCGGAAGTTTTGTTCACAATTAACTGGTCGGTTAAAAGTAACATTCAAATACTTTAGTTCTTTTAAGATACATAAATCCAGCTTTTAATTAACGTTTAGGGTCTCTGTGAAAAAAAAGAGTCCTAAAAAATACAATTATTCCCATGAACTTTCCATTTTATTTTCTTCCCTAAAAGAACATTTTTAATATTTAATAAAAGTAATTAGCATTTTTTTAAAGCCAACCTATTACATTTATTATCCTGTTAGCCGATGTTATTCAAGTGTAGTCCTAGCAAACGTAAATGTGATGAAAATAGTACTTCCAAAGTACTTACCTAATCAACACCGTTCTGCTGAATTTAAGATAGGAGTCGGGACAATTTTCACTTATATACTTCGTTTTCGTGAATAAGCAAGATGTTTTCTGTCTTCTTTTTTCAGTGATAGAAGCACATTTTCAGCACTTCTTCTGCACTTTCGTTATGTCAAATCTTTTGTTTGTAGTTGAATACATAAGACTCAGCACATCTACGTTTGCTGGAGTTACTACGTAAACATTGATGATACTCAAATTCCCTACAGAAGCAAAACCATCTATAATACAAAGCTTTCTGCACTAACACAATCAAACACGACAGAAGTGTCAATTCTTCAAATCAACACTGCTGGTATTACAAATAGTGCTGTAAAAAAAATGTGTTTTAGTTAAATATTTTTGGTTTTTTAAATAAAATATGGTTTATAACAGTTTTAAAATATAATAAATTAACAGGGTTATAATTTTTAAAATGCAAATAAAATAAAAAGGTGGAAAATATTATGCCTTCTTACCTACTTGTAAGAGAAAAAATTGAAGTATGACTACATACCTATCTATGGTGAGGTTATATTATAAAAGTGAATTAATTGATTTCATTTAGTCAAATTTAATTTATAATAATTCTATTCTATACATATACAGTCGGGATCGAAATTGAGAGGACATTTGGATTTTATCAATTCAAAACAATTATTTTTTTAAATTACTAACGGTTAATGAATTTAATTATTATTGATCATAAATATTGGTCAATCTTTAAATTTTTATTTTCCATAATAATATCTATAATAAACATTTTTAAACATTTTTTATTTTAAACAAGTGTCCTCTCAATTTTGATCCCGACTGTATGTATTTATATAAATACTTAAAGTTTGAAGAATAATAATATAAACTTTTTCCTTCTATATATTGATGGTTTTAAATAAAATCAATTTATTTACTTTTATAATATAACCTCACCATAGGTATGTAGTCATACTTCAATTTTTTCTCTTACAAGTAGGTAAGAAGGCACAATATTTCCCACCTTTTTATTTTATTTTTTGACTATTGTGCACTTTCAAAATTATAACACTGTTAATTTATTATATTTTAAAACTTTTATAAACCATATTTTATTTAAAAAACCAAAAATATTTAACTAAAACACTATTTCTTTACACTACTATTTCAGCACTCTTATTAAGAAACTATAAGAAACTAAAATGTCAAAACAAAACATGACACACTTCTAACTAATACATACAAAACACCAGTTCATGGCTTTGTATTATAGATGGTTTTGTACAGAAGGGTATTTATTTCTATTTCCATGGCGTATCGATATACCAGCTTAATTTTTACTGAAAATGTGACGCATAATATTACACAATAATTTGTATGTTATACATAAAAAGGCTGACAGAGCATAATAATTTTCATTAAAAATTTGCTTTAGCTCATTTTCTACCAAAAATGTACTTCAGCAACATCAAATATTCATAATATTTTTATCTATTAGCATTTAACTTTGGGACAATAATTTTGTTTTTGAGGTCTAGTCTTAAAATCTATTAAATTTATATGTATGTACGTATGTACATATTTTCAAATTGTACATAAGTGAATGTTATTTTGTAAGAAGTAGGAGGATGAATAAATTAGCGTAATAAAGATGTACATTTATGTACAATATAACCTGTATAGTATTGATTATATTTATATGTAACTTAAATTAACTTTACATAAAACTGAAAAAAAGATAACAGTTTTTATACAATTTCACTTCTTGGGACAATTATTGACTTTCAGACTTGTAGAACCAATAAAGCAAAGGAGATTATATTAAACAAATTGTTGTAGTAAATGTTTATCTAATAAGTATAGGCTTTAAAATTCAATATTATTTAAAAAAAATTAAATTTTTTATACATACTTATATTTAACAAATTTTTACAAGTATTTTTGTACTAAAACTAGCTTATTACATCATGACCATTTTGACGCATCATCTCTAATTTCATTTCGTGCTCACGTGCTTTCAATCTTAAAGCTGCTATTGATGAGCTTCTTCTATCTTCCGAAGGTGGTTGTGATTGTGAAACTGCGCTAGTATTGTTGGAAATAGGAACAATAGTCGGTGAAACAGTTGGTGAAGGAGTTAAATTAGTAAGGATATCTGGTCCAGACGGCTTCGGTATTACTGCAGAATGTTGAGACATAGACATACTTGTGAGGAGTGATTGAAAAGAAGCAGTTGGAGAGAATATGCATCCCATAGCCGGCTGAAGAATATGACGTGGTGTTTGAGTCCTATTATAAATTTAAATTTTACTATAATAAATATTGATGTAAATAAATTACCTGTGGAATTGATTTAAATATCCGGTTGGTAATACTGATCCTCCAGATAAATGAGGATATCTAAATGCAACTAAACTTGCAGCCGCATCAAACGGTTTTCTAATATTAAATGCAACATGAGAAAGTGAATTTGGCGCCAATGTTGATCCGACAACTGAACTTGTTTGAATACCACTGCTACCAGGAAGATATGGATTGTATGGATGTCCTTGTGGACCAACTTTTTCCTGTTTTCTCCATTTTGCGCGGCGATTTTGAAACCAAACCTGAAGATAAAGAAATGTAACACAATTAATACTATAAGTTGATTTTACGTTTAATCGCTGAATGGAAAATATTCGATTTTTTAAAGCAAAAAATAAGGAAATTACTATACACACATACAGTGACCGTAATTCCTATAAACGCACATAAAATTTTTGACAAAATGTTTTGTAACTCATGAAAGAATCATTCTATCGTTCTCAAACTTTGCTAATATGTTCAGTTATAGTAAGCCGTTATTTTTTCATGACATGCGTCAATCAATTTGTGTTGAATTATTTTTTTTCTATTGATTGTCTGAAAAGTGTCGTTTTTTGATAGCGCAATTTCTATAAACACAGTTCAGTTTTTCCAAGTTTTTCAAACTCCAAACGAGCATCTTTATGTTTTTGTAAAAAAAGAGGTTTTTTGGCCGGCTTCTTAAATACGACGTTCGGAGTTGCACGCAACATGTTTGGACACGCCGTGGTGTAACTGGCGAATCTAATTTAGCCACAATTTGACGCGCACTTAGTCTTTTCTTTGTATTATTTTCCATAATTTGGTTTTTTTGTCTTGAACTTATAGTTTTTTACTTCCTTTGTTTTAGCCAGTGTTCCATAATTTTCGCTCAGTTTCAAAAAATTTTTGACCACGCTATCTGCTCGCCCCCATTTCCTTGCAATTTCGCTTTTTGATACACCGTTTTTGAACAAAATTTTTATTTTAATCTTCTTTTCTTATGTGAGAAATTTTCCTCACGCCATTTTGACTTTAAATTACGCTACCTGCTCAGATTTCAAAGTAAATTTTGTTTTTTTCGCATAATTAAATTTGAATTGTTTCAAATACTTACTTTTGTTACTAAAAACTTGTGAAAAAAATGAGATAACTTGAAAAACTTGAAAAAACTGAACTGCGTTTATAGAAATTGCGCTATCAAAAAACGACACTTTTCAGACAATCAATAGAAAAAAAATAATTCAACACAAATTGATTGACGCATGTCATGAAAAAATAACGGCTTACTATAACTGAACATATTAGCAAAGTTTGAGAACGATAGAATGATTCTTTCATGAGTTACAGAACATTTTGTCAAAAATTTTATGTGCGTTTAATAAATGTAAAATAAAAAAAAAGCAAATTGTATATAAATAATTGTATGGGATTATTTACTAAAAGTAACAAAATACAATACTATATGTATAAATATGTACGTATTGCAAAATTATAAACATAATTAAGGTGACAATAATTATCTACATAATATAATCCATACTATGTAAGTACTTATACACAAATATAATATACTTACATACTACATATGTATATTTCAAAATTTTTTGTTAAAAACACTATGTGTTATTGTAAGAAATACTCAACTTACTTGTATTCTTGCTTCAGTTAATCCTATTTTCAAAGCAAGTTCCTCCCTGAAATAAGAAAAAAAAAGAATCTTGAATTAGCAAGTTTTTAGAATTCATTGCAGAAAAAAATCTCAATATTAAAGCAGATTATTTTATACATATTATGTATTTCTTAACAAAGATATGAAAGCAAATGAGTTTTTACTTTAATGATACAAAAAAGGTGAAAAGTATTTTTTAAAAATTTAGATTTGAAAATCATCAACAATTGAAGAACTCAAAAAAAAAAAAAAAAAAAAAAAAAAAAAAAAAAAAAAAAAAAGGCAGCGACGACATACACATTCCCTTTTTTTAAAAATATGTTTATGTTGTAATTAAAACACAAATGACCACCTTTAGAAATATAAGAACATATTCAAGGATTAAAACATAATTGTGGTAGATTTTTCTAAAATTTGAAGTGAAGCTATTAAATGTTCATAATCCTAGTCCCCCTTAATACTTCTAAATATAATCCTTAATGTTTTTCTATTTGTTCACGATATAAGTAGTTGAAATTAGATAAACTTTTCCATATCATTGAAGATAATTGAAATTTAAAAGTGATAAAATTTGAGTATTTAAGTGTCAATTAAAGTTTTTAGTCAAATTTATGTGCATTTTAGGAATTTATACTATCGTTGTACATACATATATTATTTGTCTCATTAAAATATAAGATTTATATCGTGAAAATTAATGCGTCGTAGCATGCATTATATTTTACAAGTTCTCATTTCTAATACTTTTTATCAAATAAAAAACATCCCTGTGAACAATTTTAATAAGTGGCGTTATAATTTTGAACGTCATAGACTTGGCAAAAGGGGGTGGTTGTTTTCCTCTCATTGCTCTTACCTTTTCTTCAGAACATTGTATTTACCTAGGATCAATAGTTTTCCGGAAATTTTGAAATTTCAAGTGGCGTTATAAATATGAAATGCACCTTATATATTAATGCTAATTTTTGTTATAATATTATTTTAAATTTTTAAATAACCTTGTAAAAACATCAGGATAATGTGTTCTAGAAAAAGCTTTTTCTAGTTCTTCTAATTGAAAACTTGTAAAAGTTGTTCTATATCTTCTTTGCTTTCGTTTTGGTGTATAATCATCCAAATTACCGTCGCTATTTTCATCTGATAAAGGACTGTTTGTTTCACGGCCAGTTGATGAACAAGACTGCTCCGGAATTAGATTTTGAACTAATTTTGCTTCATGTTGGATTCTCTCCAGCTTCGATTCTTCAGAAATGCCCATATCAGGCGCTTTATTATCTCTTAAGTAGGCGATTTTGATTCGAATTATTGTAAACTACTGGAGAAAAATAGAAAAAATATACATAGAAAGAATTATTAAATTGTCGAAATTTGTAAATTGTAAAGAAATTAGTTGAAAATTTAAAATATACTAAATATGCAAAGCTCATATATACATATTCTATACTTGAAAATATTTTTGTGTCATTTGCATTTTTCTTAAATTTAAAGATTTTGTATTTTTTGATTGGGTATTTTTAGAAATCTGGTTCTAATTTGTATGTAAAATACCTATAAATATAGTTAAAAATACACATATGCATTATTTCAAACTCATTCTTCATTTCTTCTCATGAAAACTGTAATTTTTTTTCTAAAATGCATTGCATTTCAGTCATAACTTTTCCAACAAAACCGTGAAAAACATCGTTTACATCTAAAACATCTATGTAGTTAAGACAATTAGGATGTTTTTTTTTTAACTTTCAACGGTTCAAAAGGAACACAAATATCTTTTGAATATTTGAAAAAAGAAACGTTTTATAATAATAAGCTGCAATTGAAATATAAAAAATGTACACTGTACAGGTATATAAAAAAAAGTTTTAAAAGTTCCATTTGTTGCTTAAACAATATTTCAATACCTATTCCATTGAAATGTCCTCTTTCATATAATAAAAAATAACATCCTGCTTACAAAACATCATAAAAATATATGTACATATTTTACGTCATCTGAATAACCATTTCTCTGAATTCCAGAAATTACAAGAGATAAATAACTTCTTTCTGAAGGTGCAATTAAAAATCATTAAACTTTCTTTTTTCGTCTTCAAGTGCAGCACAATACAATTTGACACAATATTTGTGAATAACAAAATATTTTTTCGTTTTAAAGTCCTATGTGAAACATCCTGTGCTTTTATTACAAGAAAATGTGTAAAATGCATTTATGTATGTATGTATGTGGAACTACAAAGATTTGTTAAAATAAAATACATACATACTCGTATATAATGTAAATCTGCATTATTGTTTCAAATGTATTTCTAAAATAAAACAGAAAAATAAATAAATAATCGAATAAATCTTCAATTCGTTAGAAAAATATGCTTTGGGTTGATGCATATTATTAAAGAAAAAAAATAATAAAATAAAAACTTGTCTTTAGATAAATTTTACACTACATTTTTCTAGATTTCAGTGATTAAGATACCAATAAATTAATTTGCCTTTTGAATTGAGCAACAACTAAGTAAATAAAACATATATGTTAACAAAACTATGCACTTAATCCTCATAGTAAGTTCAGCAAATACAGTTCATTAGGATTGTACAAGAATTGTATACAAGTTATGTCTTTCAATGAAAGCAAGTGGAATTGGTTCAATTTCATTGCAAAAGACATCTATATTGTTGTTTGTGTGTAATTTATCTATATAACAGTTAACAGTGCAAAAAACGAACATATAAAACGAGGAAGAACATAAGAAGGAGCCAATATTAACAACAGGATTTCCAACATAAGAAAATAGTAAAGTGTTAATTGGTACAGAACAATGCTACTAGTCAGTGTATTTCAGATTTCAAATGTTAAAATGTATTTGGAATAATTAAGTCATTAATTCGAGTATTTTACTGTTGTAGTATGTCGTACACAAATTTAACCTTTGATTTCATTTAAAAATAATATAGTTTGTGAATTTTTTTTTTTCTTTAGAGCGGGTTTATACGGTCACTTTTTTCAATGGCATTGACGCCCATTCCGCTTTGTTCAATAGGAAAGAAGTAACAAGTATGTGGTGGGAAGTCACTCACAGGATAATCGAACTTTTTCTTCGAGCACGCCGGTTCCCTTTTGTGCTATATTCGTAATTTGGAATTTTTTTTTATGTTATCGCATCTCCTTTTCATTTTATATTTGTAGTGACACAGCTCATATCTATCTTTATATATGGAGATGAAACATACACAACATATATTGTCGTTTCATCTTACCTAACAAGAAATCGGTATAGAAGAGAATGAAGAGAATTTGAGCTATGGTAAAAAAGTGACTGTGTAAACGTACGTACGACTTTTTCGTAATTTAACAAAGCGGAATGGGCGACAATGCCATTGAAAAAAGTGACCGTATAAACCCGCTCTTAAACTTAAAGTGATTTAATTCAATGTTATTTCTTTTTCCATAATATAAGAAGAAGAAAAATAGCTTTTCAAATATGTTTTGTATACTTACACTTTGGTATCTTAACAATAATAAAAGAATATAAAATTTAAAAAAAAAAAAAAAAAAATCATAAATCATGAAATTTGAATTGAACAAATTTTTAATGAAACTTGATTTGAATATTTTTTTAAATAGAAAGTCGCAAAAAGTGTGTAAATTCATTAGGCAAAGTACCTATTTCAAGAAAAATTTGGAGACTTTATACATTCATTTTTTGCATACTTTTTCAAAGCTTGTTGTATAATATTTACTGATGTTTGGAACTGTTTTGGTATGTTTAATTGCCTGAGCATGTATTTTCAAAGTTATTTGAAAAATGTACCTCATTTTCAATAAAAATGTATTTTTATGATTATGCGCAAATAGAAAAAAGAAAGGAGAAATGGGCGCTAACAGCCCAGATAACATTTTGGTATCGATACTCGGATATCAATTAGTCTTCAATATTTTTCCACTTTTCTAATGATGATTTAATGAAGATATTTTGATTCCTTCCTACCATCAATAGAGATGAGTTTGGTGGTGGTAGTTAAAATGGTGATGTTAAGAAAACGAAATGATGAATCTGAATGTTACTGATGTAGAATTGATTCTTTTCTGATTCCTACCATGGGGTATTATTAAGGGGAAAATTATAGAATGTACGACTGATATAGTACTGATGTTTTTTTTGATGCTTTTAGTACATAGTATAAAAAGTAAGAAAATAGAAAACAAAATATGTAGTTTATTTAAATGAAAATATTCCTCATTGTTCAAAAAATTAATATTTCGTGCATTTTCAAAATTTAAATTCTACACTTTTTATATGTTATTCAAAAATTTCAAAAAATTACATATGAAAAGTGTAGAATTTGAAGTTTGCAATTATTTTGTTAACGAAAATGCAAGAAATATTACGTTTTTGATTCCACTCTTCAGTACAGCATCAGTACAAAATATCAATATAGTATCGATACATATTTGATGCAAAGAATCACAGTAAGTTTCCCCTTTTTTAAATTCAACCAATCAGAATGCTCAAAATGCGGACATGGTCCATATAAAAACATCAGTTTTCGCAAAACCATCTATAATACAAGCCATGCACTGGTGTTTTGTATGTATTAGTTAGAAGTGCCATGTTTTGTTTTGACATTTTAGTTTCTTATGGTTTCTTAATAAGAGTGCTGAAATAGTAGTGTAAAGAAATAGTGTTTTAGTTAAATACTTGTAAGAGAAAAAATTGAAGTATGACTACATACTTATGGTGAGGTTATAAGTATTATATGTAATAAAGTGAATAAATTGATTTGACTTAGTCAAATTTAATTTTCAGTTTATAATATTTCCTTCTATGCCTATATAATAGATGGTTTTTAATGAAATCAATTTATTCACTTTATAATATAACCTCACCATAGATAGGTATAGTCAACACGTCAATTTTATAAGAAGGTAAGAACGCACAATATTTTCCACCTTTTTATTTTATTTTTTGACTATTGTGCACTTTAAAAATTATAACACTGTTAATTTATTATATTTTAAAACTTTTATAAACCATATTTTATTTAAAAAACCAAAAATATTTAACTAAAACACATTTTCTTTACAGCACTATTTGTACTACCAGCAGTGCTGTTTTGAAAAATTGACACTTCTGTCGTGTTTGATTGTGTTAGTGCAGAAAACCACAGCACGGTTTTGTATTATAGATGGTTTTGGTTTTGGTGACTAAAAGGTATTAATACTTTGATACTTGAGTATCAGTCCAACATCCAGCTCTTCATCAGTCCCGTGCTATCTGGGAGGTGAAATCATTTTGAGTGTAAGCGATGCTAAAAATTTTGATTTATAAATAAGTACAAATAAACTTTTCACTATGAACTATCAGTGCTATCGATAATGTTCCAACAAAATTGAATGGATCATAAAAATTCCCATATATGTACATATATTTAAAATTAAAAGGAACGTAGATGTAATTGAATACATATGTCATATAAAAAGTAACTTCGAATACTTTGTGATAATGTTAGAAATGTAAAAATTTAAAAAGTCTCTTAAAATACTTTGCTCAAACCAGAACCAGAACCACCTCGACATACATACATAGGTACATACATATGCAATTAAAAAATTAAACCACATTACTAACTGCTGCTGACAGATGCCTGATTGCCTGAGCTACTTTGTACATCTGCAAATAAAGTTAATACCAGCTGATGTAATTATAGTGCACCTACATACCTATAATTCACACATAAGTTAATAGAATGTACAATAAAAGCCTCAGGTGATCAAATTTTAATGATTTAATGATAGATAAGAGAAGACGATACTCAATATAACATTTTTCATGCTTACTTCGCATAATTTTATTAATTTTACTTTATTTCAAATAAGTTAATTTTATTGTTAGTAGTTTCGATCAAAATTTTTTAATGATGATTATTATTATAAAATTTTGATAATGTTTCTCTTGTTCCTACTGGAGTACCGAGTAGGTATTAAAATTTAGACAAAATTAACAATTTCTCATAGCTTACAATCATTAATCATATTTTGTCAAGACATTAGAAACAAAGATTGATTGTAAATTTGTTTTCTTCTGAAAAATTTAATAGATATGTAGGTATACATGTAATAAGGAGAAAAGAAATCCAAGTCAATTTCAGAAGTTAAGAATTTTACTTATGTAAATCAATTCTAATAAAATAATTTCATATATGCATCTATGTATACATAAATTGATTATAATATGTACATTGTACATACATATGTTATAAAAAACGGTAGAAATTAATTTTGTTTTTATTTTCAATTTTATTCCAATAATATTCTATTATGTATCTTAAAAATGTGTAAGTTGACCTACAGCCCAGGCCATTAAAATCAATCATTAGTCATTTAAGGCAATAGATTATGCATTCAAGCATAAGACTAAAAGTTTACACCATGAAACATTCATTGAGTATATTATGTATGTATGTATGTCTATGTAGTTAAAAATTGTTCTAAAAGAGTTTTTTTTTTTAAATTTCATTTTTTATCCGTATAATATTTAAGTATGTACATATGTAGTTTATATACATACATAAGTAATTTAAAATGTGTGCACCCGTATTATATCAATCAAGTAAATTTTAATTTAATTTTGATCTACAGTCATTTTTCCAGTCAAAGCAATTTACATTTATAAGTGTTTTCCGTGAATACAGATCTTTCTGTTTTTGTTTTTGTTTTTGTTGTTTTTGTTTTCGTTATTAAACTGACCATGTCTATTCTATACGAGCAACTAACATAAGGTAGACATTAAAAAAGGAACCAATAATTAGAAACTTATCCGGCTTACTGACCGCGAAAACGAGTTCATCAACGAATAACAAAGAATTTTTCTTACTAATTTTTTTTTTATATATTATGATGAATATAAGAACTTTTTTTTGTTTAATATTAAGGAATTATTTCTTTGTAGTGCAGGCGCGGTCTACAGTGAAAATAAAAATTTTATTCGACACTTCATCGGTCATTTATCGGATATGATCATTCAAGGTAAGGTAACAAACTAACAAGCTCAAGACTCCTAAGCAAGAAGAATATCAGATGAACGAACAGAACAGAACACATGTATGTACCTATTATATTCACTTCTTATTTTTCTTCAGGTCTAAAAGTAGTTTGATTGAGAGGAGTTCAGGGAGAGTCTAACAGTATCTATTTCCTTACTATCATTCACAGCAAGGTGCAGTAGAAAAAAAAAATTTAAAAAAAAAATAAATTGAAAAACGGATACGTCATACTATAAAGACTGAAAATTAAAGATCTGGCAAGAGAAAAGACAAACGCAAAACAAGGGTATCATATCATAGACCTATCAGACATTAAAAAGCACATTAATAAACAGATATCAAACTTAAAGAAAAAGGTAGACGAGCGCGGGCAAACTAATTGCCCTAATTGGTTTGTTTCTTTTTTATTTTTGCTTGTTGTGTTTTGCTCTGATGGAAATACGAATCAATGTAAAAAAAGAAGAAAAAAATATTTTAATTAAGTTAGGAATTGTTAACTTAATTACAATTTTTATTGAAAAACGAAAAAAATAAATGTTTTATACAATTATAGCATGGGACCTTTTTTCACCAGTTACAGACAAAGTCTTGATTCATGTCTTGCACAGAATGTAAATCAATACGGCATGCATAAAACCTACCTGATAATATTAAAACTAAACTTTGGAGCATGTATGGGTAGCCGTATCCGACGATTTAATATAAAGCATAATAATAAGTAAGAACCATTGAATCTTCATTTTACAATATCTTCAAATATAAACATACATATTATGTACATATGTACCTATTACCTAACCTACTATACATACCCGTATACGTGAAGATTTTATTTTCAAAAGCAATCATAATCTCATGTTTTGGTATTTTCCTAATTTGTCTTAATTTAATAAAAGTGAAACAAGTATTTATTATGTATCATTTTGTTTAAAGGAAATTTTTTCATTTTTAAAGTTATTTAGAAAATTACCGATGTAGATACTCTCAACAAATTAAAAAAAAAAAAGTTTCTCTAAAAATTGATTTTTATGTTTTTACACCGTTTCATCGATAAATATTGTTATCATTATGTGAAAAAAATATTTCACCATTAAAATTGATAATAACTGAAAATATCTGTGCCGAATATTAACGTTACTTTTTGTTTAAATGTTGTTTACAATGTTTTGAAAAAATTTTTAACAATTTATTTGAAAAATAAGTGGAAGAAGACAAAGTAAACATGTGTCATACAATTAATGTATGCTTTCTTTCCAACCAATATTTAATTAACATAATCGTTGAAGTCGAGGTTAAGGTAATTCTTCGACTAAGAACTTGGGTGGATTCGAAATTCGAACGAACCCGAGTCCTCCAACTTCAGAAAAGTTAATTTTATGACTTCGGCCACTGATCACCCTTTTATGTGAATAAAAAGTACTTGTTTTTATTATACAGATGGCATTTTGAACTCCTACCAATTAAAATATCATGGTTTAATTTCCTTGAACTGAACTGCCTTTTAGGAAGCTTTATACCTTCAATGAAACAAACAAATGTTGTTTTCTGTTAGAATATTAGAATATTATTATATTCTACAAAAACTACGTGAAATGAACATTACTCGGATCCTCTAATATTTTTTGAATTGAAAATTGACAAGACAAAAAATTAATCGTTACTTTTAGAGAAATTTCAATAATACACAGGTTGCATGAGCAAATAAGGAACCTGCACTGGTAATATTGAAGCTGTCATTAGACTGCAAGTGCAGGATGCACTGCTACAAACTGACTAATGTTTGTTTTTTCATCGTCATTGATGTGCAAACTTACTTGGTTTAGGCATTAACAATACTAGTGTTTTTCTTTTTTGAAATCGGAAAAATAGTTTATTAAAAGTGTATGTACCATACCAGCACCGTTGCCACCATTTGCATTATATTATTGAATGCTTTTGTAAATTTGCATTGAGAGTAATTAATGAAAATGATATTTGCGTCAATTGTGAAAAAGTGGAAGAAGTAAACTTTATGTAAATCAGGTTCATCCAAGCAAAACATAATTTAACAAAACTCTTATCAATTGAAATAGATGAAATAGTGTACGTTGGCAAAAAATGTTCATTGAATTAAAGTACAAACTATTTTTTGTCGATCAATTAATGTTTTTCCATACTTTTAAATTTTAACTTTCTGGTTTCATTGGAACATACTTTTTAGGGCAAAATAATTTTAAATCACCAAGTAGATATTATGTAATTTTTCTTCATTTTTTTCTAATTTTGAGAAAAAAATGGCACTACTGCATTCACATACATATTGGATTTATAAAATTTTGTAAAATAATATCGTAGTATAAACTCATATTGAGGAGTAGTTTTTATTGGACGAGTATGTAGTGTTTCGAAAACTAATTATACTTCAATTCGAAATGAACTCGATATGTAATAGAGAGCTATAGCCCGTTTCTGTATCTTGAAATATAAAAGCTTTAAATTAGCTATTTCAAATTGATAAATTCATATTCTTAGGTTTTAGTTGTATGGCTTATAACTAAATAAATACTATTTTTTATATCTTGTTAAAAATACGAAAATTTTTTGTTGACGTTAATATAAAAAAAATACGCAAATTAAACAAACAAATTTAAAAAAAATCTTGTTTACTTGATAACAGAACCAGGTAAAAACGATGGTAAACGTATACGAAACAAAATAAAGTAAAATTGTAAGAATTTGTAAATACAAAAGTTTCGATTTTAGATCAATGATTATGTTTTAGTAAATTTGTTAAATTATCAATTTTAGTGATTTATGTTGAACATGAAATACTATTTATGTTCCAAAAATACGATCAAATGATAATAAAGATTTCAGCACAAACCTTGAGTTTTAGAGATTTTTCAAATTAATAAATTATAGATTTTTTCAACATGTACGTTCATTAAAGGAAAATTATTTCTGTTATGCGTGTTCAATAAACAAAAATTAAAGTTCAATTGAAAAAAATACAAATAAAAGTCACTTTGAAGATATGAAGAAATTCAATTTGCGAATAAGAAATTTAAAACGTTACAATTGTAAAATTATTTTTTTAATATTTTTTATATTAGAAAGCAAGTAATTCCTTAACATGCATAAGTATACTTTGCTAATTCTTAGCAGCGCTGCCGTTTGGAAAACTTGAAAGGAAATAGAATCTGTAATTCAGGAGTTAATAAATTTTCAAAAAGAGTAGCACTTAGAATTTTAGAAAAATAGTAAATGTCACTATTATTCTTCTTTTCATCTAAACTCAAATTTTTTTAACGTTAAATTTTATCAATTCAAATATTTTATAACTCGGAAAACATTTTACTTAATTTAAACTTGCAATTTGAAAGAAGAGCTTAGGTTTACATCACTTCACTTGAATAAATCGAAAGCAGTCGAAAAAAATGTGGTTAAAATAAATTCTGACTTCATAAAAAATTTATATTCGTCAATGCCTGCCAGAATTAAAGCCCTTATTAAGGCAAAAGGATGGTGTTTTTGATGAATTTGTTTCTAATAATTTTTGTATTTATTTATGTGAATAGTGAATCCTTTTTTTTCCAAATATTCTTCAAAAAAAAAAAAAAAAAAAAAAAAAAAAAAAAAAAAAAAAAGGAATCCTTATGTTGTTATATTGTTAGAAATAAATTTTAATAAACATATTAAGGGGATTCACTCTTTGGTGCAAATAGGTATTGCATCGTAGCATTCGGTGTATCGTAGCACGAATTGTTGTTGTATCGTTTGAAATTCGTGCTACGATACACCGAATGCAACGATGCAATACCTATTTGCACCAAAGAGTGAATCCCCTTATTATGTATGTACGACTTTTTAAAAAAAATCTTCAGATTTTTATGGATTCTCTAAACAAAACATTTTGGATTTTCTAATAGTAAATATATGTATATATTAAAGTATTTATTTGGAACTGTGGAACTGTAATATAAAAAATATTTCTAAGTTAAATACAATTGATACAATTCACTTACAATATTTTCACAAAATTATTTTTAAAAAAATCCTACTAAAAGTACCTTTACACTACTTGATTTGTCATATGAATTTATGTATGGTATTTTGAAAATACATTGTAACATGTTTGTCAGAATTTTGTGAATATTTACATTGTTTGACATATCAAAGTGAAAAGTGTGAAAATGGATAATTTTTTACTACTATTATTTAAAATTATAACTTCATTATTTTTAAATTACTTTATTCAATCCGCTCAAATAAAAAAACCCAAATATTCCGAAGTCAAATTAAATGTCAAGCTAAAATAGAAATAATCCATGCATATCATATAATATGTATTGTATATGTTATATTATATGTCAAGTGTAAAGCCATACGACAGGGTGTTTAGCAAAATCAGATAGTGTAAACAGTCAAACTTCTACCAGTGACATAAATATATAAAGTCATATGACAAATCAATTAGTGTAAAGGTACTTTAAACAAAAATATTGAGAAAAAAGAATTCATGTATTTTATTTATTATAAATATGTTTCATTCTTAATTTATATGGTTTTCTTAGTTTACTTCTTTTCTCTTGATTACGCTTATAGTTTGCGTATGTATGTACATATGTACATACGTACATGTTTTATTTTTATATTAATATATTATGATGCATTTGATGATACTTTATAAAAAATTTTGATAGGTCTTTTTTTTTTGAATTGATATTTTTCTTCGTTCACAATTAAAATTAATTATATTTTAAAAGATTTATTCTTTTTTCACAAGTATGTTTAATTACAATTTTTTTTTTTATAAAGAATTAGAATAATTAAAAATCATTATTATATGGTTAAAAAATTCTAAAACATAAAATGAAATTTTAAAAATATACTTGATATATGTACGTAACGTACATACTTTGTATGTATATTGTATACTTTATTTTTTAAAGTTTTTACTTATTATTTAATATTATAGTGAAATCAATAAATATTTAAAAGTATGTAGGTACATAACATATGTACAATTGTACATACATAATATAAAATGTTCAAACATTTCAGAAAGACGCACCTCTTCCAACTTCATCGTATCTTTTTTAATTACATTTTTAATTTCTTGATGAACTTTTAAAAAAATACTTAACAGAAGAAGAAAAAAAAGGAGCTCTGTTTAATTATAGCTTCAGCTACCGTCTACATAATACTACACAGGTGTTTTTTTTCACATATAAGTAAGTAAAAGCTCTCTACGGAAGGATCAGGCAATTAATTAAAAGAAGATTGTAATTTAAAAGATTAACATCAAAAAATTTTAAATTGTAAAATCAGTTTGTGGTGAGTTTTCATAGTTTTATAAGAATAAAAAAGTGCATGCACCCAAATGATAAATGTATGCTGAATTCAGGTATTGCAACATTGCAAGTACGCTTCTTGTTGTGTGTTATTTTTTATTTTTATTTATTTTTATTTTTTTTGTTCTGTGTTTCTTTTCTCTATTTTTTTTAATTTTTAAATTATTTAAGAACCAAATTTTCCAAGTACGAGTATAAACAATGCATAGGTATGTGTAGTACTTTACATTTTTTTATATACATATATAAATCATCATACATAAATAAATTCTGTATGTAAAGTGTATGGATGTAAAATGCAATGCATGGAAAACAGTCAACACTTCGTTTTCACTTAATGAATTATTATAAAATATCCATTAATAATGCATTATTATGCAGTTGTGTGTGTGTGTGTTTTTTTTCAGATTGTTCGTGCTTTTGGATTAATTTACAAAAATATGGAATAATCTTTCAATGAATTGTAAGTAAATGGTCGAGAATTTATACCTACTATACAAAAACTAATTGAATTATAATAATTTGTAATTTGATGAAAAAAAAAATGTATGTAGGTATTTTAGATGTTAATATAATTAATGTGTTAAAACGCTTTCTTTACAGACGGAAATTAATTATAATTGAAAAAAATAAAATTAATTGTTTATTCGAAATATATTTATTTTATTCATTGTCTACTTCATATGTACATATTTCTATTTTTTTTTCTCACTAAGTATATTACATGTTTAAATTGCTTCTGTTGTGTACTTAAAATTTCATTATTTTATTTTAATGTTGCGTTTTCAAATATGATTAAATTTTCATAAAAAAAGTACAGTTTTTTTTTTAATTTTTCTATTTTGTTTAGAATACCTAATTTCCGTGTGCAGTTCGAATCGGTAGCAACTTGCAATTATTCAAAATCAAATGGACAAATGTAATGGAAAATAATGTCATTACATTAACTTAAAAAACAATTAATATTTTGTCTTTTAATAAAAAAAAAGTTCTCAAGAATAAAAATTTTGTGCCTAAAAACTATTGAAAATAAAACAGCTTTTATTTGTACTATATCAAATTGAGAACTATCAAAACCATCTATATCACAAGCCGAGCTGTGGAATTTTGTATGTATTAGTTAGAAGTACCATGTTTTGTTTTGCCATTTTAGTTTCTTATGGTTTCTTAATAAGAGTGGTGGAATATTAGTGTTAAGAAATAGTGTTTTAGTTGAATATTTTTGGTTTTTTAAATAAAATATGGTTTATAAAAGTTTTAAAATATAATAAATTAACAGTGTTATAATTTTGAAAATGCACAATAGTCAAAAAATTAAATAAAAATGTGGAAAATATTGTGCGTTCTTACCTTCTTGTAAGGAAAACATTGAAGTATGTCTCTGTATAATTATTTTTTAATTTTCAAAATTCTCTGAATGAATTATGATATACACATTTACGAACACAGTTCATTATTATTATACAATATGTATACTATGTACATACTTATGGATGGGAAGTTTTCTAGAGACGTCACTTAAGACCAAGGGGTTAAATAGTTGTTAGGTAAAAACATTTTAACAATTAGATTTTTTCAATATGGTAAATAATTTTAATTTCAATTTAAACCAACTTTTTTCCCAAAAGTAATTTATAAAGAATGTGTATAATTTTTTCATTAAATCTATAGGTACATATACATACATCCATACATACTTCTTCTGTTCACTATAATAATGTGAATATATGTATACGTTTTATTAATATAAAGTAAATAATGTATTTTTATCTATTGTTGAAGAGTATCTTATACTGTTAATTGGTGTTGCTTCCGTTATTTAAAATTCTTATTAATGAAATGAAATGTATACAACTATATGTATGAGTAATATTGTCTTATATTTTAAAAGTTGGTGACTCAAACCATATTTTCCTTTTAGTTTTCACTTTCCGTTACCCGACAACAAGTATCAAACATGAAAAGTCTACTTAAGTCGTGCTATTACAACAATATTTTAATGGTCAAAATTATCTAAGAGACCGATAAGTCAATTTAAATTATCTTGTTATAATGGATTTGCGGTTATATTAATTGCTTCTTTGTTGATGTGTTAGTAATGTGTTCACAATTTTAGCTTTATGGATTGATAGGTAATTTTACAATAAGCCCATGTATATATACATAATTTAAAAAGGTTTCAATCTACCAAAGAATGATCGTCTGGAACGAAGATGAACAAAAAACGCTTCTGGAAAGGAAGAAGCTGGCATACCTGGACGTACGACATTTTATGTATTATTATGGGACATATTCGTGAAAAATAAAAAAAAAATTAAAGAAAAACAAAAAAAACAAAAAACAAATAATACGAGATGAAACAAATTGCTGTATAACTCGAAGTATTATATGCTGGACAAAAGAGACTTGACTGGCGAGTGGCGGTGAGAAAAAGAAAAAAATTAACATCAAAACAGTTTGTTAAATTCCGTTTCTGATAAGTTCCATTAGTGAAAGGTAATGGGTTCAAGATAGCCAGGTCGAACAGAATATCTTTTTCTTTTATATGCAGCACGCGTTTAAACGTTTTATATTTTGTAATTATTAATATACATATGTACATATGTATGTATAAAATCAGAAGAATGGTGACGACTACACCATGGAATTCATAATATAACCAAAATCTAATCTTGGCGCCGTTTCGTTTTTATTTTATTCTGTGCAATATTTGCACCAAAATTTATTCTTTTTCGATGGGAACAAAAATCATCTTTTGACACTAATTACGAATCGTGCATGTAACGAAAAATCGAAAAAAGTAAAGAAAAACAAAACAGAAATACTTATATCAAATTTTCTTGAAGATGAAATAATTTTTTACCAATTATCAAAAAACAGCTACATTTTTTATATGCATATGTATGTATCTACCTATAATTTTTATTTCTATAATTGTTTGTTCATATTAAGAATGTAGTTTAAGTTTTTTTAGGTTTTTCAGATAGAATGTCAGGTAAAATTCTTTTTGATTGAAACATTAATAAACAGTATTTGTGTTGACAGATTTATGACAAGTGCTTTTAATTTCATGATGAATTATAAAGCAAATAATGTATGCAATAAAACAAAGTTTTAGTGTTATAGTATAAGGGAATATGTTAAATTCAAATCTACATTAGATTTTTATAATAAAAATTAATTCTAAATTATGGTTTCGTACTTGTTCATTTTCAGATGTTTTAAATTTATACGAATATATTTAAAATTATTAATTTGCGCTTTAAGAACCAATACGAGTACTATATGTATACCTATACTTCTGATATAATATAAAGTATATAGGTACTTATTATATAATATAGCTTGTCCCAAAAGAGTTGAAGTTTCGTATTGTACTACGTTGGCATGCGCAGAAGAAAAGATACTTACACATATGCGTTTTTGTTGTTGTAAATTCTAATAAACAGATTTCTTCTTTCGTATATGTATACACAAGAAGATCACTACGCCATGTAAAACATGCGCGAGAAAACTTCAACTCATATTATTTTGACTATAATTAAAATAACCAAAACAATACAAAATAACAGCGGAACTTTTGAGGAACATTTACGGTAGTTGTACCTAATACCTATATATGTATATATATTCAATAAATTTATATGTATTTAGTATAACTATAGTCTATAATAATAAGTACATAATATGTATCTATATTTTTAAAAGATGATATTTCTCACTTGATTTTGTCAATTCACTTCATATCCCCATTCTTTTTGAATTACACAAAACAATAATACTCATACATTATATACATACATGAAGGTACGTACCAAATATATATACATACAGTACAGCCAAATAAGATTGGCGAAAAGTCGCGCAGGTGGGGGAAATTTTAAAAATATTAAAAATATCCTTTCTTTTCCCCTTTTTTGAAGAAAACAGCAAAAGAAAATAAAGATTAAATCTTCCACTCAGTAAGTATAATGACTAGCGATCATCTATCGCACACACAAGGCATATCCTCTTTTTAGCTGAAAAAAATAACAACACCCTTCCATCCGATGTTCTTTGTATGACGAATGCCATACTACTGAAAAAAAAATTTAAAGGATAGTGAAGAAAATACAGAATAACAAAAACAATATGAGTGATCAGTAATGATAAGTATCCTTTTAAAGTAGGAAATTCTTATGAATTTATGAATAAGAAAATGAAAATATATGTAAGATCGTGTAAATAATAAATTCCTACCTAAGGAACAAAATACGAATTTCTCTTTTCAAGAAGGATTTTTGTAAAATGTGATGCTTACATCACAGTGAAATTTCAGTGGAAGGGAAACTCAGATCCTACTGCGCATACTTCCCATTTGCCAATCTTATTTGGCTCTACTGTATGTCTTTTCAATTTGATACGCTATACGTATATATATGTATGTACATATAAATATATGGTATATGTATTATGTATGTATGTTCATCTTAAGTTTATTTTTTTCAATCATGACGTCTGCATTTTAGGTATTCATTTTAGTCATAAGATAAAAATGTTATTTTCTAAAGAACTTTTGATCCACGTATAAGAAATTTCGTCAATGTTTTTTAAATGGCCTTTATCCGCTACATACCTATTTGTTGAGCAGGGAGGATTTTATCATTCCAATGTTTCCGTTTTCTTGTCAAGTTACCTTGAGTTTTCTATACCGTTTTTCTGTCACACATGCACCTACACTACACTTTAAAGTGGAATTCGAATTTATTCGTATGATAGGGCTGCACTGATATTCGTCTATACTTTATTTAACAATTAAAGTCAGTATTGTGCTTATGAAGGCAGTACCCGATGAGTTTTTTGCCTTAAATATTTTTAATGTAAAAGATTCTCCTCGATTGAAATTGAGATCTGATCACCCCACACACGAGACAGATTTATACAAACGAAATGTAAAAGAGTATAGAAAAGTATGCCTATCTTGCCTGTACTGACTTTAATTGTTAAATAAAGTATAGTTGGTTTTTATGCATATGTATACTTACTTATGGTCAGTAAGATCCACTAAACTATAATACATGTATATTGTACATACTTCTGTACCGACCACTTATACCCAATTAAAATGAATTGGTAGTACCAATTTGGTACTCATTTGAAGCTGAGTGAACTTGGTGGATTCGTAGGCAGGACTCTACGACTTCGGCCACTAATCGTCCTCAAATGAATGTATTCATAAATGATGCTTTTGAGAAAATTTAAATTTTTTATTTATTTATTTATAAAAAAGTTAAAAATATACTTAAACTAACTTAAATTAAGCCGAGGCGACTAAGGCCATATCGGCGAAAATTCAAATTGAAACAAGTTATTATATCTCCAAAATATATTATAAAAATACATATAATGTTCAATACAAACAGTAAGTAACTAGTAGAAGTAAGAATGAAAGGGATATCTAATATAATATTCTACTAATTATTATCAATTATTGTTAAGAGAGGTCAATTATGCAGAAGATCACGATAAAGATGATTTGAAATACAGTTATCAATACAATAATCTGTTGCATTAGTTTAATTGCATATTATTTTTTATAACTATTTTATACATCATGTGGGTCATATACAGAGATCGTCAACAATGATTAGATCTATCCAAAATATGTTACTACTGGAGAAAGTTTTGTTCTAAGACATCAATCGATTACTACTCTTACTCAATCAAAATACTATTTTACTATACCCAAATACAAAATAGTTCGGCCAGTTAGTTTTTAAATCATTATATTTTGAGGCTCTATAACTTCGGAACGGTAAGAAGTACAGAGGCACAATTTTCCATTTAAGCAAAAAAAATTTAAAAAATAATAAGAGCTTTTTTCGAGATATTCGACCTTGAACATAAAAATGACAAATTTTTTTCAAAATTTTTTGACTTTGAGTTACAATAACTTTAAAACCATTTATCATAAAACTTTGTAAAGACATTTTTTGAAAGGTCTGAAGGTTTTCTATGGAAATAATTTTCATTTACCTTTCTACATTGAGCGAACGCTGAAAAATGTTGCGAAAAGTAGAACTGGTTCCTTTTCGAAAAAAATTGGCTTTTACCTTGAATATCTCGGTAACCATTGAGAATAGACACCCCCCCTCCCATACGATTTTTTTCATTTCTCACAGAGATTTACCACCCTTTTCAGTTTGGCACACGAACGGTGAAACACTCTGTATACATTTGTACAATATTAAAAGCAATAAAATTCATTTCTAAAGTAGCGTAATGAAAAACTGCAAACATCCTGAAAAAAAATTTGTCACTAGAAGTTGTGTTAAATAATTGACTTGTAATAAAATTAACAAACAAAAGTGTTAATGGGTTGACATATTATTTCTATACTAAAAAGCATTAAAAATGAAATATGTTTATTTACGTATATAAAAAAATCGAATAATAAAGGTTTCGATATATGATTTGTTATAAATCACCCATTCTGTTTTGTGTTTTCCTTCTTTTCATTGTTATAAATTTAAAAATATAAAAATTAAAAAGAGCAACATACATATATCACTTTAACCCAACGATCAACTAATATAATATATAAATATGTATAATATAAGTATTTAGTTGTTCGTTGTTTTAACCCTAATATCAATAAATGATTTTAAAATGTTACCACATACATATTAGTTTTAGACGTCTTTTCCTTCAGAAAGCAATTCTCTTTTCTGAATATTTCATTTAAAATTTTTATTTTCAAGTGAAAGTTCACCTATTTTTAGACTAAAACGTAATAAGGATTTTTACATGGAAGGATATGTGACTTTCTAACTTTGAACTATTATATCTCAGGCTGTATTGCATCAATTTGAGTCAAATAAATGCACTAGGCCAGAAAATAGTTCAAGAATTAAAATGTTTTCTTTTTTCAAGGATCAAGATATGAACCAAGGAGGGCCCCATTGAGGTGAAAAAAAAGTAGTTTGTCGAAGGGAGTTTTTTAGAGGTGTTGTAGGTTTTTTCATTTTAAATGTTTGCTACCGGAAATTATAGATCCCCAAAATACAATCTGTTTCTTGATTTACCTTTTCATCTAATTGAATTTTTTTTATGATATGTATGATATATTCATACAGTCTGTTCAAAATAATTGTGTTGTCAGTTTTACAAAGTGCATAGCGTTTATTTAAAAATTATTTAGCAAATTAGTCAAAAATTAGGCAACAGCAAAGATTTCATAAAAGAATGAAAACTATTCAACAAACAGTACAGCTAAATAAGATTGGCGAAAAGTCGCGCAGGTGGGGAAAATTTTAAAAATATTAAAAATATCCTTTCATTTCCCCTTTTTTGAAGAAAACAGCAAAAGAAAATAAAGATTAAATCTTCCACTCAGTAAGTATAATGACTAGCGATCATCTATCGCACACACAAGGCATATCCTCTTTTTAGCTGAAAAAAATAACAACACCCTTCCATCCGATGTTCTTTGTATGACGAATGCCATACTACTGAAAAAAAAATTTAAAGGATAGTGAAGAAAATACAGAATAACAAAAACAATATGAGTGATCAGTGATGATAAGTATCCTTTTAAAGTAGGAAATTCTTATGAATTTATGAATAAGAAAATGAAAATATATGTAAGATCGTGTAAATAATAAATTCCTACCTAAGGAACAAAATACGAATTTCTCTTTTCAAGAAGGATTTTTGTAAAATGTGATGCTTACATCACAGTGAAATTTCAGTGGAAGGGAAACTCAGATCCTACTGCGCATACTTCCCATTTGCCAATCTTATTTAGCTGTACTGTAGGTAAAATTGTACGTACTGTGTGGAAAATAATGATTGGCCAGTACCAGACCTGTCTTCTTTCAGCTTCAATAACCGGTTTTTTCTGAAGACAGAAGGCGAGTTGTAGTACATTTTATCCAAAAGTGTGAAGCTGAAAGAAGGCAGGTCTGGTACTGGCCATTGAGAAGAAACAATAACAACTTCAGCATAGCATAGCATAACAGCTGTATGCTAGCTGTAGCCTGTAGAACAAAAGAAAAGATGTACACATTTTACCATGCAATATGATCGCTACCCAGTTAACTTAGAACGTATTTTTGATATATCAAGTTTGTATTTTTAGAGCACGAGAACAAATTCTGTTGACATTAAGATTAGATAGGTGGAATATATATCATCGATGGTTAACTGGGTTTGAAATTTTTTCAAATCATGTACACCAACACTTAGAAGAAATTTATTTGCTTGTGTTGATGAAGACACAAATACATTTCAGACGATGTTGTTGTTGTTTTCGAAAAAATTTTTCACTAAATTTGGCTCTTAAGACTATTTGAAAATATTAGCACAAAAATGCCAATAGAAATGGAAGATTATTGCAAACCTATAGTCTACATTTTAAAGCTTTGTTCAAACAAAACAAAAAAAAATGTTTTGATTCAAGGCGACATCTTGTATTTTATTCCCATTCTAGAGAATATGGAAATAATTGTATGTATAAAGGAAAATATGTACTTAAGAAAGTGCAAAAATTGTTGAAAATTATTTTCAACCATACACCATTTTGTTTGAAGTGGAAACTATACTTTTGGGAAAAAATCATTTCAAATACAAAGGGTTAACACACATTGAAATTTAAATTAATTTCTAGAAAATTTGGTTTTGAATTAGTATTGAGGATTTTAGTATAAATCTCGAAAATGTGTTAAAAGTACATTTTCAAAAAATTGGTAATACTTGAGCAAAAAAAATAAATAAATAAAGATAAATGCTAAGCTTTTGCATCAATTATTTACAAATTAAAAAATTGTAATCTTCTTTTCTTAATTTTTTAATTTTGTTTTATTTCTCCCTTCATTATTTAAAAGATATATTTTTAGTTTTCTTTCTAATGGAAATTGCATTTTCTGTGATAGTTGATAAAAAAAAATGTTTTTATAAACGTTGTAGAATAAAATCGAGTGCAAAAAAATTGCCAAAATACAAATGTGAACAGTTTCTATTTAAATTTGCGAAATATAAAATCTTTTTCTTTTATCACAACATCTAGAAGGATACGTGAATATACGTGACTGGACTGGAAATATATTCACTGCTAAAATAATCTTGAATGTATCAAGAATAACTTCAGAACTCAGAAGTATGATTAAATTCACTCGATAGGTATTATTTTTAATAAATAATCATGAACAATTGGTATTTAATCGAAAACATTATACAAGAAATAAATTCTTGAATATTCTTTTTCAAAAAAAGAATAGAGAATTTTCATATAAGATCTACACAGAAACATTTTGGCTATTTTTTGTAGTCCTTTAATTTAACAAACTTTTTTTCCGTCATTAGTTAACAGTTAATATTTTTATGATATTATTTTCTAAGTTGTAAGAAACAAAAATAATCGAAAACATTTCCGGAACATCTAAACGAGAAATGAATCATGCTTTTATTCTTTTTTTTTTTAATTTTTCTTTTTGTTGACCTGTTATTTCAATTAAAAATATAAAACAAGAACAAAAACAAAATTTTAAGAACTGATAAACAGTGGCGCCAAATTGAATTTAGAATCTTTTTCTTCATTTCGGTTTTTTAGATTTGTATGGCACGATACATTAATCCATACACCGACATATTACAATAGTACGTTTCGAATACATAAAATCATCATGAATGTTGTGAATGTTGAAATGAAATTTACAATATGTATGTATGTTTTATTTGTATGGAGTTGTAAAAACATTTGTATGCATATGACCTTTGGTTAAAGTTTAAAGTGATAAATACTTATTTTGTTTTGGTGCTTTTAGTGGAATTTACATAATTATAATAGAAATAATAAATTAAATATAAAATTTTAAAAATTTTTGAGATATGTATGTACTTTGTGATAGATATTTATTGTAAAATGAAGCACAGATAACTTTTAATAAAGAAGAGATAAGAAATGAATTAAAAAATATAAAAAGAAGTGAGTATATCCGAATTAATATTGCAATGTTCAATTTTGAAAAATTCTATATATCCTCACTTAAGTATAGTGAGACCTCGTAACTGACAAAAATAAATTTTTTCAATAGAAGGAAAAAACTGAATTTTTATATCAAATGCAATGATTTTTTCAAAATATCAAAAAATTAGATTGTTTCGAATTATCAAATAAAATAAAGAAATATTTTTTAAAACTTGTACTAACACTATGTATTATAGATGTGTATGTATGTAGGTATGTATTAGTCAATTTTAAATCGAATGATATTAAAAAAGTATTTTTGAAAAAATTGTCACTTACAAAGTGTCACTACTTAAGCGACGATATGTAAGTAGTCGTACTTTGTCCTTACTGATTTATTAAAGTAATTTATTTCAATTTGTTTAATATATGTATGTACATATGTATTTGATATGTTGAAAATAAAAAAGAGTAAGTTTTTAAGCAGAATACATGCGTAATAAATAGTCACACATCCTTTCCTAATATTTTATTGAACCGTTATGTTTTACGTCAAATGAACGTTGAGAATAATTTGGGAATGATTTTTAGCAAAAGTGTGTCCTAATTACATCATCATCACGTTCGGGCCAATTTCTTAGTCCAATTTGTTGCATGTTTCTGTCGAAACTGTTACTCCATCTGCTTTTGGTCTACCTTGTTTTCTTTTTCCATCTGGGCAATATTTAATGACAGTGCTCTATTTTCTTCCGCTCTCACAACATATCCAGCCCATCGCATGCTCTGCAGTCTGCACCTTTATATATTGGCTTAGGGGAAGATCTCCTAGTTCTTTTGTGCATTCGTCATTGTTTATTAATCTAAAGGTGCCATCAGCTGCATTTCTGATGGAGCCTAAGATTCGCCTTAAAACTTTCCTTTCAAGAATATGTGTACAGCGCTTTTTCTAAAGAATCAGGAATTTAAAAATCGTTTTTAAAAAACACAAAATTTTATTTTTAAATTTCAAGAATCATTAATCCGATCGAAATGAAATAAAGAGTATTAGAAAAAAGAATAAGTTCTCTTTAAACTTCAGTATTAACTGTTACCCTGGAATGTCCTGGAACGGAGAAATAAAGGTTTTTGTAAAACATGTCAATATTGTCACAGCATTTTTAACGGTACTTTTCGGCTGTAAAATGGAATTTGCGTCAATAGGAACATATGTCATAATAAAGAGGACATTTCAAAATACCTTTCAAAAAAGTCCCATTTCAATAGTTCACACTCGCTAAATGGAAGTATAGCCCAGAAATGTTGCAGCAGGTCTATATTTTTTTGCGATTTTCTTTCTGACTTACAAAACATAGTGCGGATTTTACTGTGGCTCTCTTTGTGAAGAAAACCTTTTTTCTGAAAAGTTTTTCTTAATATTTATTGAATAATAAAACTAATAACATAAGGATTCGTTAGACTAAAAAGAGAACATAAACGTATGAAATTTCAATGTCTTGAAAAACTGCAAACTGTTTAATACTTAGTTTATTTTATTTTGGTGAGTGTTAATACTTAAATTACACTTAAGAAATTTTTGGTCAGGAGGCTGATAAAGAAGTTATACTTATTTATTAGAAGTATCTTTCCAGTACATATGTTAAATTTTTGATGATCTGTGTTCCCTAGTATTACTGATTCTTGATTGACATTAATTTTTGGTCTGACTATTGGCGTTGCCAAGGTAAGTCATTAGATGCTTATTGGACCTGTACAAATTACAACCATTATAACAGCTAATATGTACATAGATTGTAGGTACTTATGTATGAACATGAATTTCTATTCTATAATAAGTTTATTACTGACATATTACCTGTTGGTGAATATGGATGTATATGTATATAGCTCAGAACTGAATGAAAATGCAATATTAACTCGCTTTTGAAGCTTTTATGATTTAATTTTTATGTTATTAAGTTTTAATTGAGTGTACATTTGGCATATAATTTTGGAGCTTTCGATATCGAAAATCGAACACATCCTGACTCCTGAGTATTCATACTTTATTTTCAAAATTTTTTAGAAGTGTTCAATGGCCTATACCAAACGTTTCAGGTCAGTATCCGGTTTTTGTTTTTAGAATCGACATGTGAAGTACATTTTATCCAAAAGCAAAGAGAAGTGAATAGAAATTTTATTGAAAGCACCCGAAGTTTTAAGAAATATTCAAAATTGTCAATTCAATTGAAAAAAAAAACTATTTTTTTTATTTTAAACTTCTGTTACAAAGTATTATTTTTTAATCGAAAAGAATTTAAATAAAATCTATTGACAATTTTCACAGACACAAGACTAAAAAGCAGAAAATAATTATTTAAATAAAAATAATTTTTAATATACCACGTTTTTAAGACGGACTTGAAAGTATAAAATAATTTTTCCTAGCCCCATACAGGTTCTTAATCCCATTCAATATCCTGAAAATTTGTGATTGCGAATTTTATAATATATAATATAGCTATGTAAGATTAAAAACGAAAAACGAGGGGCGCAAGATAATAGTAAGAAGTGTAAAGAGTAGCGTAGTAAATAATTACACTGGTTTACAAATTTAAAATTTTTTTTGCCCTTTAAATAAAATGTATATTTTTGGATTCGGGTATAATAAAAATGCAAATATATTTTTCTTTTTTTTCTATCACGTCACAATTGCTAATTATCTAGGTTTGTTATTTTCAACTACCGCGAATTTTGTTCTTTAATGCAATAAAGTGTTAATCACGGTAAAGTTGGTATAAACAAATATATACATATATACATATGTATATATGTATAAAATACACATTAAAAAATAAAAACAAGTAGGTATTCAACCTTTCTTTATAATGCAGAAAGATATTAGAATAAAAAATACAAATTCCTAATGCATTTTATGATTATATGTACATGTATACGACACTATCATTATACCTGGTGTACTATACTATCACTTTAATTAAGTCATATCATTTTATCAGTATACTTTTTGGAGTTAAGACGTTTTGAAAATATACTTAAGTGAAGTTAAATATTGTGTTTTATAATATACAAGTATATTACAAGTTAAATATTTTTTTTATTGAATCACATAGTGTTCAAATAAATAGGAATTCAATTTAACAATGTCGAAAAGATCGTGCAAAGTTAATTCTAACTATTTCTGTTACGTTTGTGGTGAAATTATTATATTTTAGAAAGGATACCATATAATGACATCACTGAAAGAGGCCTATGTTTGTTACTTCAAATTTCCGGCCGCTCAACAAGATAAAAAGTGGGTTCCTCACGTATTTTGTGAAAGATGTAGGAAAATACTAAGCTTGTGGGCTGCAGTTGAGAAGACCTGTTCAAATTTGATGTGCCAATAATGTGGAGGGAACCATGTAATCACGAAACTGATTGTTACTTCTGTCTCACTAAGACATTCGGTTTTAATCGAATTTAATTAAAAAAATGTTGAAGGATGAGAAGTTTGAGAACTATATCTTTCTAATATTGAAAAAGCCGCTTGGAATTCTTTGAGACTTCTCATCCATAAGTTTTTAGGTAATAAAAAAAATACTAAATATCAACTATTATAGTTGCTAATTTACTGCATAATTTTCACCGGATGGATGTGAACATGTCTCTGAAAATTCATTTCTTCCTGAAAACCTCGGAAACGTGAGCGACAAGCATGGCGAGTGTTTTCACCAGGACTTTAAAAGTTTTGAAAAAAATTATCAAGGATATTGGGATGAAAACATAAAATAGTTCATTTTTAATTTTTAACCTTATTTTTGTATTGCATTTTTGTATATTTTCTTTAAAACCAAAAATAGTAAATATTTTATAAATGTGACGTGTGGGATTTTTTAAATTATTTTTTTGAAACTCAGAGCACCTCAATCGTCAAGAAAACATACTTTTCATTTCAAGGACAAAAACCTTGTAAACTAGTGTTATTTAAGAATCAAATTACTTATTAGAGACATCAATTTCGATTTAAAATATTTTACTTATATGATGTTTTATCTTATCTTATTGATTCTTAACTTTTTATCCAGGGGTTTTGGAATAACAAGAAAAAAAAAGAGAAAAACTTGAGATTTTATTGTGTTTTTTTTTTTAAATTAAGGAAAAGTATTAATGTAAATTTGGCGAAACACAAAAGGCGACGATTCAGTTATGTGTAAGAAATGAATTTGGATAAAATGTAGATTCAATATATTGAAATCAATCAAGAAGCCCACACTAATTACTTACTTATGTGACTAAAACGATTAATTTCATTTTTATTTTAGTACATCATTGCAATTAAATGTTTGTTTTTTATTTTACTTCGCTCTAAAGAAGTGTTTTCTGTTCATCCTTACGTTATTATTATTCAAGTTCAATTTGTTTTAATATGTACATTGTACATGATTAGCTGTTATATTAACTATAATATGTATAGGTCAATGTCCTCTTGAGAATAGGGTGTGTTTGCCAAATGGCCTAAATAATAACTCATAGTAATTTTGTAATATTTTTTGTAACTCTTTCTTGTCCTCTAGCTAGCTGCTATTCCCTTAAAGATTTTCAATTAATTAAAAATAAATCATTCATAAAACTGATTGCACTTCGTATGCAAAAACTTCAAATAAAATTTTCCTTTACAAACGGAGGAATTGTGATTATACTGTAAAAAAATAAAATACTAAGAAAAAATTTGCAGAGTTTAAACAGCAGATTTGAGTCAATAATGTAAATTATCAGAACGTCTAACGAGCAAGTGTACTTGATAAAATTCAAATGCATTTGATTGCTTGTTTTTATTATTTTTAAATTATGTATTGCAGAGTTTAACTACTAAAAACTATGGGCGTATCCAGATTTAATTAAATATGTTTTTAACCACATTTGTTAAGTCGGAACAATAACCAAAATTATTATTAACATTATGTTTAATAATACATTACAATTTAATTGTAAAGTTCAAAGACCGCTTACTTCCATTAATTATACCTTTTAAGAATTAGTAAAATTCCATTGACTTACTTTAAAGTTTAATTACCTATATTTTGTTTATGTTGCATTTTGTTTATGTTCTATTTTGCCTATGTTGCATTTTACTTATGTTGCATTTATTATGTTGCAATTATTATGCTACATATATTATGTGACTATTTACTGTACAAAAATATGAAAAATGTAATTTTGCTTAATTTATCAATTCTTGAATTTTAATATAAGTTAATAATAAACCCTATTACCCTAAACTTTGTAACCCTATTTAACTTATTATTATTATTATTATTTACATTACCTATAAAATGTATTGATTTTAAATCATATATAAAGACAATTTTTGATTAATAAAATCAGTTTTAATTTGAACAGCAATTAAGTGTGTTTTTTCTTAATTCGTCAAATTAATCTTCAACGTTCAATAGAATCAGAGCTACCTCATTTTAGTGGACAATAGATATTATTTAGAACCAGAGTTACCTCGTTTTAAATAATATCCACCAATAGCAACTGAATTAGAAAATCTAGTTCAGAACTTCAACCTACCTCAACAGTTAATTGAAATTAATTCAATTATCAATTACAAGAACAAACAACATTGAAGATGAGGAATTAATTATATACATATTATATCGCCAATTTTAATGGCAATTTCAATTTTGATTATATTTGTAATGGGATTTCTATCCGACGGTAATGTAGGTTTTTTAGCTGATTATATCATCTGTGATGTGAAAAAGTTCTTTGAACTTGGCATTAATGCAGATTTCATTACTTTTTGCTGGCCCAACAGTTAACGAATAAGAACTTGGCCCCATTTTAACATTTATATTTTTGATTGGATTTCAACTATTTTTGTTGAATTATATAGGTATTAGATTTTAATTGATTTGGTTGGTACATGTAAATACTTATTTTCTCCGATATTTGTGCACACATACAATACTGCAATAAGGAGGAAAGTTTGCAAATAATGTGAATTTTCATACATTACAGCCTTAAATTATATAAAATTTTCAGGTGGTAAATATTTTCCACTAAGCACTGCTATTTTTTAGAACATTAGTATCGAACAGTACCTATATATTTTATATTTTATGTGTTTATACAAAATTAATTATAAAATATGACATTTTTTTATTTTATTAAA
Organism: Bombylius major; assembly: GCA_932526495.1. NCBI lineage: Eukaryota > Metazoa > Arthropoda > Insecta > Diptera > Bombyliidae > Bombylius > Bombylius major. The sequence continues at coordinate 23,920,896 of OW052044.1, read as the reverse complement.
GCAAGCTATGGAAGCTAAATTTAGAGTTATGAATGAGAAAAATGTTATAAAATGCTCAATTACTGTAACAATTATAGAAATATTTATTTGTCCAGCACACATTCGAAAGATTTCGTAATTTTTCCTCCTACGCGTTAGACACTACCTACGTGTAAAGTTTCATGGTTCTAGGCTTATCAGAAGTACCCTAAAGGTTTTGATTACCGGTCAGTGAGTGAGTGCCAAAATTAGCTTTTTCTGGGGTCAATATCTCAAGACGCATTGAACCTATATACATGAAATTTGATACAGCGGGCGGGACGAGCACACTATTTCGTGGTTTAAATTTTGTCTGTTTAGCTTTAATAGACACTGAGCTGTGAGAGGTCAAAAATGGCTCGAAACAGTTCGTGTTAATAGTGTACGGTGTGCATAGGGCCTATGTATTAAACTTGGCCGCGCACTACCGTGCACTTAGATCTTTATTTCAAATAACGTTATAGGTACTTAGTCTAGAATAAATAAGTATCAGGGTTAAAAGACATTTTATTTATATTATTGCTCTTAAACCGACAGGTTTATAAAATACAGTTTGTTATTTAGTAAATCCACCTGATTAATTGCTTAATCAGTTCATAAAAAATAATCTCACCCATTGTGCTTTTCAATTTTTCTACGATTTTTCATATTAAGAAAAATATTTTGAAATTTAACGGAAGATGAGGCCTTACTAACTTACTTACAAAATAACAATAAAGGTAAATAGACGTAGCCGTGCATCTTCGAAAACGTCAGATAATCTTCAATTGATGATATTCAGCAATTTAAAATTTTAAACTGATTTTCATTAATTGAAGATCATCTGACGTTTTCGAAGATGCACTTATTTTTTTGTTGAATTTCAAAATTCTTTGTCAATTTCACGCGAATGTTTGTAAACATAGAGCACATAAGAAAATTTAACAAAAAACGAGACTGGGGATAATTCGATATTTTTTTGCAGCACATTTTGTTTATATAATTCTATGGCGTTTATGTAAAATATTTTTTTCGATGGCACTACTGCCCATTATCGAGCCGTAGACCGTGGTCTACTAAAATTAACTTCATTTTTAATGTTACTTTTCTATCACATGTGTATCTACAGTTTTAAGTGAAATTTGAACCAAAAAATGACTTGGTATACTTATTCGAAGCTGAGAAAGCACTGTCAAATGAAGTACATATTAATAAAAATAGGAAAATCCTACAATAGTTTCTTGCTTTAATATCTCAAAATTTTGGACCACAACTTGAATGGAATTTAACAACTTTCGGAAGATATTTTTATTCGATGGATGTCATTTTCATAATTAAAAAATTTCTACTTAAATCTTGGAATTTTATGTTATCTCAATTCAGAAAGGTATGTTATATATGTACAGTTTATGCACTGTTGTTTAATACATATAATTAGCCTATTTCATACACATATTAAGTAAAAACACAATAATAATAATAGTATATTTATTATTTAGAGTGATATTTTCCTAGCCGTGAGTTGCCTCTCATTTTCATTTGTATGTATACGAGTATGTATATATATATACATATGTATGTATTTTTCATCTTAAAAGTTATAATACATTTGTTGTCATTTTTCAATTCTATAAGAACTATGTAGGGGAGAGTGGTCTAAAATTACACACCACTTTTATTTTCGACTGTATTTTCGTTGTTTTCATACTAAGCGTATTTTCAAAGACATTTTTTAAAAAGTGAAACCAATTCTTCCAACTACTACTAACAATTTCTAAATCAGTAAGATACATTACAAAAATTCTCTTTATTCTCAAACAGTCTAGTGTGTCGTTTTAGGACAGGGCAAGGGTAAAATGACATACCATTATTATCTAAAAAAGTGGAACTTAAAATAAACAAAATCCATATTTCTAGAAAAAAAAATACATATGTATAGTAAGTAAAATTAGTATAAATAATTATTGTATTTATTCCAGCACAATCAAAATCTGCGTTCTCTATATATTTTAAAAAAGGGCAAAATGACATACCTGACATGTACCTTTGATATACCTATGTCATTTTGCCCACTACGTTAATTAAAAATTTAAAAATTCCTAAAAAAAAAATAGAAATAGAATAGCAGAGCTGCTAGAAACACCGTAAAATATTCGTTAGAAAATTTTACAAACTACAACATTTGACTCTATATGAAACTGTTTCTATATTTCCGATAAAAATGGAAAATAATATTTTAGAAAAAAAAACTTTGACACTTACTTTTGTTGTATTCGGCTGTAACTCAATACGAACTTGAAGCGCGGTACGACTATTCTTGTAGGAAGCAGAATATCAACCGAAATAAGAGAAATTAATACTTTAGTGTGCATACAAAATCCTGAAGAAAAGATAAGGCCGATGTGTCATTTTACCCTAGTGTGTCATTTTAGGCTACTTTCCCCTACATATGTATAAGTATTTACATATATACACATGTTGATATGTTTATCAATTTGTATGGATATGAATTGGTACGGATGGAAAAAGTAATAGAAAAATTGCTTTAAATTCTATATTATGAAGTGTATAGAAGATCTTATCAACTTTTTCTAGCATGTATTCATATCATGTCACTTAAAATATTGCCCGTAGACGTTGAATATCTTACAACTTTTCATGCTATTGTATCAAGATAAATTGAGAACACAATAAGGTATGTTCTGACGGGCATCGCTCTCTTCTCTCATGATATGACGTCATTTAGTTGAAATATTTGAAAACGACATTTGAAAAATAAATTTGTAGATAATAACCATTTTACGTGGAAATAAAAATAAAATACAATGTTAAATTATGTACAAGTTTTTTATTTTTTGAAAAATTATATGTTAATGATCTATTTAATTTTCTTATACGAAAATATAGCCTACATCTAAAGAACAACGTTTTAATCTTATTGTCCAATGGAACCAATATAGATATTTAACAACTTGTCCATATATCCACTACAAATACTTAAAGAATTTTTATTTTCTTCATTGAAAATTTTTTCAAGAGTTTTTAAATTATTTAAAAAATTTTCCTTAGGCTTTATAAGTCCACCCTCACTTATTACATCTATCCATGAAAACGCACTACATTCCCGTTGTTTATATACATAATCATTATTCAGCTGTAATTTTTGGCTATAAATCCGGCCACATATTCTAATGCGTCTTCATGGAGCTCGTCGTCATCTGCGTTTGGAACATTTTTCGAATTTTCCACCAATGTAATGCATTCATCTTCTTCGTCTGTTGAATTAACAGAAACTTTCTTTGGTCCATTATCTTTTTGAAAAATACTGGAAAATAATCCTGTTGAAAGAATTTTTTCATTAGATTCTAAATGTTCGGTGTTTGAATCAACACTTATTTACAAGGTACTGTCTGATCTTCCTGTGAAATTTGGAAAATATTATGGTAGAAAATTTGTGATTTATAATTAGTATTATTTTCCCATTTATATTTATGCATCTACCACCAAAAAACTTACTTCAAATCTGTGATAACTATAATTAGAAAGGACAATCACGAACATTTATACTAAATAACTATATAAAGTTACCCAAAACAAACGATCGCAGACGATATTTAAATTCTATCGCTGATGGATGATCGTTTTTTTATTTGTATAATTTTTACAAGAACTTACTGCACAGTTCACCATAATTAGTATATTATATTATATAAATTAATAAACTAAATACTTAAATAAACTTCAACTTTAAAAGTACATACGTTTTTCTCACACAGTTTGTTTTTACTTTTTTTAATTATTCCTTATAAAACTTCACTTTCTAATATTAAAATTCAATTTTATAGTTCACAAATTAATATTCATAAAAAATTCATATAATGTTATTAACAAATTAATTTCTTATTTATTAAATTTAACACGATAATAATAAACCACCATAGAACATAATACAACTTTAATTTTCAACCACGACAAATTTCAACTGGCTGACGTTTGTGAGAGTCGAAAAAAGAGACAGAAATTAATTTCTATACGAATAAGATCATACCTTATTGTGTTCTCAATTTATCTTGCTATTGTATTTTTTATTTTGCAATTTGCAGGCAGGAGAAAAATAATTAGTTCCTGAGTATAACAACTACCTATATACATATATATACAACATCAACGACTTAATCCGAAACTTTATGTGTAAGTTATTATAATAAAAGCTTATTTTTCTCTCTAAATTGGCAATATCTGCGTCATTAAAGTTTTCATGAAAAACTGTTTGATTGTTTTTAAAAGAAATTACAAAAATATTCTGTTTAAATCATGAAATTGCAAATTATTTGAAAATTTAAATTAAGAATTTATGAAAAATGCAAAATTTTAATGCAAAAATAATGTACGGCTTTGTACTTATATATACATGCATATGTACATACATAACACACATATATGAATGCATATGTTATATTTTACACATCAATACAAATTTTAAAATTTTACACACATGAGTAATTTTTAATTATTCTTCGGAAAGAAGTACACTTTATTTTGGCACATGTTATTTTATTCTCTGTTGGTACTAATTCTTTATCTAAGCGCCAAGTACACACAGTGCACAATCTTTTTCGAGCCACTTTTGATCCCTTCCCTGCTTGTTCCATACGTTCAGTGTTTTAAGCAGATATTTTATCCACGTTATAATATATATCTCCTCGCACAACATGCCAAATTGTATATACATACGTACATAATATATATGTAGCTTCAATTCAATGTATAGCTCTAATAGATCTTGAGATATCGACCTTTTTTTTAAAAATCGCAACCGACTCTACTAACTTGAGTAAATCCATAAAATAAAATTCACAGCACTTCCACAATACTCTATTCTACAAAATAATGGCAAAAGTTAAATAACGCAACTTAAAAATATCTAGAATTTGATAAAACAATGTTCAACTTTCAGGTGCATTTATATTAATTTCGCTCACTGTATATAGCTAATTTTTGCACCCACTGGCAGATAATAATCAAAACCTTTGGGGTACTTTTAATAATTGAGAACCATAACACTTGGCAAGTGTTTTACACGTAGATTAAGAAAAATTAGGAAATCGGTCAAGTACGATTATGAGTTGGACAAGTTGGCAGACCTTAACAAACTTATTAATGCAGACACTTTGTTTGATGATTTGAGTCGAATGATTTATTATACAAGAAATAATTGAAATCCCACCAAAAACATAAATCTAAAAATGGGGCTAAGTTCTCTTTGTGTAATTTTTTGGCTAGAAAAAGTACTAAAATATGAACCTGGATTAATGCCGTTGAAAGAACATTTTCACACACCAAATTTCAATACAAAACGAATTATAAACTATGAACTTGATATCGTGTTGTGACGTTTATTAAAAAGAAAACAATGCAGATGATTATCACCATCTGCAGTGCCCTATTGCACCAACCGCTTATCACTTATTATTTATTTTATTATTATTACTTAAAACAAAAATTGATAAGCAAATTGAATAGTCCTCAGTACAACTTTGAAAAGTGATAACTGGGGGGTCGATTATGAGAGTCTACTCAAGTAGAAATTTTTCTATTTCATAGACGTAACAAGTCTATCACAATTTTGTAATAGATATTTGAAGGATAATTAAGAAAAATGAAGCAAATTTAAAATGAAAATCATTTGCTGTAGAATTAAATAGTTTAAGGCCTCCAATAAAAACAGCAGAAAAATGGTCGAAGGTAAATTTTTATTTGCTTTTAAATTTATTTATATTAAAAATAATTATTATTAGGTTTGGATTGACCTAAAAGCGAAAATTAAGAAACAATAAAACTGAAATAAAAAGCACAGGAGGTGGACCATGTAATCTAAAAAGTTTTAAATCCGTTGGAGGAACGAATTAGTGAATTTTTAAATTTTAAAACTTGTGTAGATCCCCCCGGACGCCACTTTGGGGTAAATACAGAAGAATATGCAGAAACGGAAAACATGTTTGGAAATGATATTGAATCCACTGAAAATCCTGTTCGTGTTACCCACGCAAATGAACAATCGTCTCCCAGCAACAGCAACAAATATACAAAACCAAAAAAAATATATCGCTGAAGAAAGGATGAAGATATTAGAAAAGTACAATGACGAATTCAAAAAATATAGTAATGATATATCTGCAATTAAAGGATATATCGAAAAAATGCTTGAATACAAAAAAAAATGTATTATGATAAAAAAGATACTAATAGAGAATTATTAAAGTTGAAAAAAGAAAAATTAAAAATTTATAAAGAAGAAATGGAAAAAAAAACAAAAGGACAGAGCAATTAAGCTCAAACTAAAAATGGAACTAATAGAATTACAAAAAAACGGATTTGAAGGCTAAAAGATAAGTATATAATACTTAATTATTAAATTAAATTCAGCATTTTTTTATAACATTGAAACGAAGTGCCTTATTTTATTAGAATTGTATTTTTATGTTTTAATTTTTACTATGCCATGGAGGCTTTTATTAAATTTTAGTTATATTTGAATAAAAAACAATTTGAATTTTCATAACTTTTATTGAATTTTTTATTGCGGTGAAGTTAGAGACAAAATTAGTCTGTTACGAGCCAATATTCCTTCGGTGCTTGTTATAACACTTTCCTCTTCTCGAATGGTAGGAACATTGTCCTCGTTGGTTTCATTTATATTACTCTCTTCTACGAACGGAACTCCATGCCTTATACACATATTGTGTAATGCTACACATACATTTACAATTTGAATCGCCTTCCTTGGGGAATAATGTAGTTCTCTGGCTCCAAGTAAACATCGGAATCTGTTTTTTAACATTCCAATGGTTCTTTCTATTATATTTCTTATTGCTGAATGCTTAGTATTAAATCGAGCTTCACGGGAGTTTTCAAGTGTACTACGGAATGGAGTGATTAAGTATGATGCTAAAGGATAACCGGCATCACCTCAAATGTATGGAAAAAGTAGAACTATAGCATTTTGTGAATATATTATTTGTTTTAAGAAGTTGCATTACCAAAAAGTTACTATTTTGAAAATTCTGAATCAACTTTTGATAAAATTAATTGTTTAATTTTAGGATGATTTCGAATAAAAGAAACAAACTAAATAATTCTAGAACACATTTATTACTTATAAAAAACACACAGAAGTAAGAAGTTAAAGAATGACATAATAACTATACGTCAATTTAATAAAGAATCAGTTCTGACAACATTTAAATATAAAAAGTACATTACATAACAATGTTGCCTGATATACAATTTATTTTCAATACGCCCCTTCAACATTGTTAATTGGATGAAGGAAAAAACATTCCAATTTTATTGTAGCAAAACTGATGTTTATTCCTTGCTAACGCCATCGTTAACCCATCTGCAGGCATTTGATCTGTTGGTATATAGTGTAGCTTTAGTATTTCTCTTTCAACAGCATCTCGAATGTAGTGATACCTCATATGGATGTGTTTGGAGCGAGTTTGACGTCTTTGATACTTTGCCATACATTGTGCTGCTTGGCTATCACTGTACACACAAATAGATTCAACTGTTGCTTTAAATATTTCTTCTAGTAAAGATTTCAAATATGTTGCTTCTTTAGCAGCAGATTTCAAACCAATATATTCACTTTCAGCACTGAAAGTGGCGACGACACTTTGTTTTTTGGATTCCCACGATATTGCTGACCCAGTATAAATGAATACATATCCAGAATGTGATTTCGTATCATTGACATCTTCAGCCCAGCTAGCATCTGAATAACCAACTAAAGGTAGTCCAGTTTTTTTAAAAACTAATTCAGCATTTATTGTACCTTTCAAATAATGAAGCATGCTAGTGACAGCATTCCAATGCTGTCTCCTTGGACTTTGGCAAAACTGAGCCAAAACATTGACTGAATATGAAATATCCGGTCGTGTGCATACTGCAAGATAAAGTAAACTTCCTATCAATTCTTGATATTGTTGAGCATTTACTTCTTTTCGTTCACCCAAACCGCTAGGTTCTTTTTCTAATTTAATTTTAGGTTGCATTGGTGTAGTGTAAGGTTTTGCATTTTCGTAACCATACTTTTTGATGATGTTTTGTATATATTGTTTTTGACTTAACGAAATAGTATTCTTTTCTGGATTTCGATGTATTTCAACTCCAACGCACAATTTTCGTTCACCTAAATATCGAACACTGAAGTCATCATTCATATTATTAATAATATCATTTACACGTGAGTTGTTTTTGGTAGCTAGAACCAAATCATCCACGTATGTAGCAAGAACAGTGAATTCTTGTGTATTTTTCCTTATGTATAAACAATTTTCTGCATTCAAATTTTTAAAACCTAATTCTTTCAATTTTTTATTTAATTTTACATTCCATTGCCTTCCATCTGATCTTAGGACTTTGATCTTTTCAGCTGTTTGATTTTCTACCAACACCTTAAATTCTTTGAACTTTTCCAAAATATCAGATTTCTTATTAAGAAAATATACAAAAACTTTTCTTGAGAAGTCATCAATAAAAGTAGCAAAATAGGAACATTTACTCATAGACTCAGTTCTCATCGGTCCACAGATATCGGAGTGAACGAGTTCTAGTACCTTCTTTGTTGATTTTTCAAAATTTGTTGAAAAAGGTGCTCGTACTTGTTTGCTTCGTATGCACGTTACACAGCCGACATTACTTTTCTTAAGTTTTTCCAACTCTGTAACCATATTTTTGATGCTTAATTTTTCCAAAGATACAGTGTTAAGATGTCCGAATCTTCTATGCTACATTTCAAACGTTGGATTGATTTCATTTGTAAAATTTGCAGACTCATTATGTGATTTTTCCTCTGAACACTCAGCTACTTCATATAAGCCGAAAGTTTTTCTTGCTTGTATTAATTTTTCTTTGTTTCTTTCAATTATCGCATAGTTTCCTCGCAGTATTACATTGCAACCATTATCCGTAGCCTTACTCACTGAGATTAAGCTAGCTTTCAAACCTGGAACAAATAATGTATTGTAAAGTTTAATTTGATTCAGTTTATTATTAGTTTTAACACAAAGCTTTACTGTTCCGATGCCTTCAACAGTTATTGATTCATCATTTGCTAATTGAACATTTCCCAATTTTCGTTTTGATAAATTTTCAAATGCGTCTTCATAACAACACATGTGTGAAGTAGCACCACTGTCAATATACCATATTCTTTCTGCATTTATTTTGCTACGCACATTGTTTGAAGTTTCATATGCAGATAAAGTTTCTTGTAAAACAAAACCTTTTTCATCAGATAGATTTGTTTTTTCTGTATTTTTAGAACGACAATTTTTAGCCTTATGGCCACGATGACCACAACGACGACATTTGAATGAGAAATATTTTTGATTATGTGAATAAGATGGCGCCCCTTGACTTTGTACTTTAGTATTCCGATAATTATAATTGTACACTTTCAAAACATTATCCTCATGCTCCTTTTTCCTATCACCTACCTCTAACAGTCTTACTTTCACTGTATTCAATGATGGAAATTTCTGTGCTGCATCGAAAGCTGCACGCACTTCTTTATATCCTTCAGGAAGACTATCTAACAATAATGTTGCTATAAAATCTTCATCGACTTTTGCATCTAGTTCTTTTAATCTTGAAACAATACAAAGAAACTCTCTAAGATAGTCATCCATTCTTTGTGTTGCAGTCATTCTCATATTCATTAACTTCCTAAACTCCTCTACTTTCTGCATTGTACTTTTGCGGTCATATGATTCAGCTAGAAAATCCCAAACTTCTTTTGATGTTGTGAAATCCTTCACAACAGCAATTTGAGCAGGTTCCATTGAAATAAGCAACTCACTTCTTGCGTCTTGATCTTTTTTCTTCCCAGATGTCTATTTTTTCAATTTCAGTTGGTTTACTTTCCGTACCCTTAACATATTTCAATAAACGTGCTTTATGTAAAATACACTCCATTTGAGTTTTCCAGGTACTGTAGTTTTCACCACTGAACAATGGTATTCTACCAGCCATTGAAATTGAAGAAGCCATTTTTTTAAAAAAATAATATTTCACAAATATTCTCTTATCTTGATGTGAGTCCCATCAATATAGCCAATAATTCCTGTGAAGCCACTTTTTTCATAAAAAGCTACTTTGACTGCATCTTCTTCGTCATTAGTGCAAGGAAATTTTATCCATTTTGAACAAATATGATTTTCAAAAACGTTGATTATTTCCTTCAATGCAACACAAACTGTTGCTTGACTCATACCCAAATTATAATTATTACCAACACTGATCTGGTAACTACCTTGGGCACAAAACCGTAGAAGGCACGCCAACTTCAATATGTTTGGTATTGAAGTAGCTCTCAAAGCAGGACTCAATTTAGTTTCCAAATCATCAAGTAAATTTCGAAATACTTCACGTGACAATCGAGAATTTTTTATAAAGCTGAAAATCAAATTCAGAAATACATTTTTTGTAATACAGAAAACATTAACTTAATTATACATACTGCATTTCATCCATTTCAAGTGGATTTGATGCATCTCTTAAGCTCTTTCTTCTACGTAAATTAGATAACACTTCGTTGCGATAAATATCATCCATCTCTTCATTTAATAAATATAAATAAATCATATCCATCGTTTGTCACTTTTACACTTTTTTATGATTTCACAGTAAATACAAAACCTTATAATTCATAGAATTGGAAAAAGTAAATAATCAATATTAACCTAACTTTTAGTTGTTATAATAGAAATTTTTACCAATTTATATGGCAGTACTATGTACATCAGTCGATTGATTTACGTAATACCGGGACTTTTTTTGATAGACTTTAAAAAGTCGATTCTATCTTGATAGAATAGACTCTCATAATCGACCCCTGGAAAATTTTTCAGATTACTGTTGCACCAAACATAATTTGAGTAAGTGATAAGTATTGGCCCCTATTCCGAGAGTCGTTTCAATCGACAATCGACTCTTTGTCGACTCAGTATAAATTTTTGGTATCACGAGAGTCGATTTCAGTCGATGTATCGACTTATATGAGTCGAGTAGGTTTTGACAATCGCCTCATCAGTTTAGATGACATTTTTGTTTTGTTGTGTTGTGTTGTTTCGCAGGTATTAAAATGTAAGAATATATAAACAAATTTTTTATATTCTAGTTATATATTTGTATTAATTTACAGGGTGAAAGTTTCAAATAAATGAAGAATTTCGTTTCTAATTCTTTCAACTCTTTCTTCTTCATATTCAATAAAAAATTCCATTTTTAAAATTTTAAAAAACTCATTTTTTTAAAAAAATTAAATTAAAACAATGAAAAACTACCTTAATTTTTTCAAAAATACATATTTCATTTGGACAACTTTTGACAGTTTAATTCGACACTAAATCGTGTTTGATATGGTAACATTTTAAAGTCGAGGCGATCTGTTTACAGAATACGAATTTTTTTTCGCCTCGACTGAGAAGTCGATAGTCGATTGTCGATCGAAACGACTCTCGGAATAGGGGCCATTATTTTGCAAAGTGATAAGTTTCGCAATTTTAAGCATTTTTTTACTGTCTTGTTGCACCAACAGTATTTTTTAATTGCTTATCAATAATTAAATTGATAAAATAAGCGCAATATTGATAAATAAAAATTATGTTTTCAAATACATTTCGAATGTCATCGGTAGTGTTTGTTACTTTTTTTTAAAACTTTAAGTGTATTTTTTTAAACACACTTGTATTGGAAGAAAAAATGTTTCGTTTTGAAAGGGTATACGAAGAATCTGAAGAGTTTAAAAATTGTGAAGTTAAAATAAGAATTAATTACTCATTGGAGTTGTAAACAATGGAATGAAGATAAACAATGGAATAAAGAGAGATTGTGCATTTTTCCACGCTTCTTCCTTCTCCACTTTAGAGTTTCTTAAAAATTAAAAGCGAATGATCTGCGCATGCTATATATGCTATGTACAAAACGTTTATATGTGTATTAGTGTTTTTCTCTCTTTTTAACCTGAAAATAAAAGAAAAAACCACTAATAATGCAAAAATTCTCTAAAAGTAATACCATTATCTCTTTGCGCAGTTATACCATTCGTTTTTAATTTTTAACAAACTCTACTAACAGTGTTATTTTGGAAAGAAGCAAATAACACAAATTTAAATAAGTCTAACCTTTATTTTTTCACCATTTGCAAAACAGCTAACTTTTTCTGTTTTGAGTCTCGGCCCATTTTACAAAATATAACTGAAAAACACTACTCGTAAAAATCAACTAATAAGTTGTAATTACCTGTCAACAAATCAAACGAATTAATAAATTGTTGTGTACAAAAATACAAAAAAAAAAAAAAACACAAATGCAAAATAACGGATAAATTTATTGTTAGCAAAAATTTGATATTTTAAATCTATAGAATTTAGTATAAACATACACCGTAGAGTATAAGATTCTGTAGGCATAATAATAATTAATAGCAAATTACTTATCAATGCAAACAACTTTTCATTTTGTGATAAAAGTCATGTAAATTTTTTGGTGCAATACTTATATGAATATACTTATGATATGATAGTTATTTTTCACTCATATTCTCTCTCAATCAAAATTTATACTACTCTCTTACGTCAACAGGTCCATTGTCCATTTGAGGTGACAAGTTAGTTGTGTTTACAAGTGAATAAAATTAATTTTGTGTTTTTAATAAAAATTTGAATACATAATTATAATTTCTAAAAATGAAGTGTCCGGTTATTAATTGTAAAAATAATACGAGTGGGAAAAATTTCTAATAAAACTGAAAAAAATTAGAAAATATATTTAATTTTATAAAAATAATGAAACAATTAATGAGAGTGCAATATATTCAAGTAATCTTCTAAACACTGCAAAACATTGATTTAGATATAAAGATTTAAAACGTTATTTTTTAGATGCAGAATGTTCTTTAGAATTAGAGAGTTAAATAAAAAATTTATATTTGATAATTTAAATAAAAAACGCAAAAAAACGTTCACTTAAATATACTTTTTATTTCTAAATAAAATTCCCTCATGAACATTCCTATTGATTCCTATATATGTATGTACACCAAACACATGGACCCGGTGACGTCACAAACTCATAGCTGAGAATTTAGCTGGCTCTATCATACCTCTGTTGTCTATTTATCTTGGCTTGGTATGTCTAGGCTTTTAGCCAAGATAGCAATTGGATTAGAGGAAAGTATCACCTTAAATACTTTACTTTGAAGGAATATTTATAATTTAATTTTATGCAATGTATTTTTCTACAAAAGTCACAAAATATTTTAAAAATGTAGTAGAAAAAAATGAAATTTCGTCAAATTCCTTAAAAACTATAAACAGCTATGTAATTATTAACTATAGGTAAATAAACTTACTAATAATGTGCTTGTATACGTGTATATAAGGGTACTGACACATCATGCTGAATCTGAAACTGAATTTTTCAGACTCATATCTTAAACCCACAGTTTTAAATGACACCTGTCACATAACACTGGAAATTTCAGCACATGAAAATTTTCAGGTTTGTACTTACGTTTTGATTTCTTAAAATTCTCAGCACTCTGATTCAGAAATGCTTCTAAACAATGTAATTTAAATGACTACTGTCAAATGAAACTGAATCTGAATTCTGAATATGAAATTTTGAAGGCTGTGTTGTTGTTTTTTAATTTGATTTTTAAACTAAAAATCAACACTTGAACAATCAACACAATTTTATAAACAAATGAAATCATATGAAATAATGAAAAGTCAAGCAACAGCTGACTATTCAGTTTCAGATTCAGATTGACTCGAAAATACAATCTGAATCTGAAACTGGAAAATTCAGTTTCAGATTCAGCATGATGTGTCAGTACCCTAAAAGAAAGATTATTTAAGTACCTACCTATGTATATCTATTAATGTACCTATATATTTATATATGTTCAACTGCTCCTAAAACAGATTACTCGTATTTAACAAAATTAAGTATAGCCCGTAACAACCTAATGATTCTGCATTTTGAGAGGCACTGAGAAGGTGACGACTTGTAAGAACATTGTATTGTAGATTTTAATTCTAACAATTTTTTATGCCGTCGGTGTTTATAAAAATTCTTATAGATCAATAGATAATGCATTTATTAAATATGTATGTGATGAATGTTGTTATGTTGCCGAATAAAATTAAAAACAAAATTCTGAAAACAATATCAAGTAAATGTCTTTTACATATCAGTAAAAAGTAAATGAAATTATTAAACATGGATTACAGGAAATAAAGAACATTAAGAATTTACATAGATATTATGTTTTCATTTGTTTGGTGCTTTTATGAAGATGAAATAAATTAAACAAATATATAGAATTAATGGACGATTAAATCAAAAAATATAGCTTAAAATTTGTGATTATTAATTTTATACGAGTATTCTTAAAAATACCAAAACCTAATTTAAAAAATATATATTTTTAAAATTTAGTAGTAATTGCAATAAAAATTAAAAAAAATGCATTTTCCAGGTACAGTATGTAAAACTACTTATCTTTTTATTTTTCCAATAATGCCGTAAATTTTGTTAAAACCATAATATTTATATTATAATTGAATGTCATTATTACATTATATACTCTTTTTGACGTAATCTAACACATAAAATGTAGGTACATATCATTCATATTACATATGCATACATACATATGTAATAATTCTTCGACATAAAAGGTACCAAAATTTTAAAGAAATACATAATGATAAAAACATTTCAGTACATTAGCTATAATGTACTCAATTAAATTCCTTAAATTACTAAGATTAACTAGAACATGAGCCGTTTATTTAAAACCATCAATATATAGAGGAAAAAGTTTATATTATTATTCTTCAAACTGTAAGTATTTATATAAATACATATATGTATCAGAATTATTATAAATTAAATTAGACTAAATGAAATCAATTTATGCACTTTTATAATATAACCTCACCATAGGTATGTAGTCATACTTCATTTTTTTCTCTTACAAGTAGGTAAGAAGGCACAATATTTCCCACCTTTTTATTTTATTTTTTGACTATTGTGCACTTTCAAAATTATAACACTGTTAATTTATTATATTTTAAAACTTTTATAAACCATATTTTATTTAAAAAACCAAAAATATTTAACTAAAACACTATTTCTTTACACTACTATTTCAGCACTCTTATTAAGAAACTATAAGAAACTAAAATGTCAAAACAAAACATGACACACTTCTAACTAATACATACAAAACACCAGTTCATGGCTTCTATTATAGATGGTTTTGGGGGAAATCGAATGAAATTGTGTGCAGTTTTAAACACATTTTTTTTGTTTTGCTGTCATATGTAATTTTACATTAGAAAGGTGGTTCATAGAAATATCTCTTTAGGACATATGGAAATTTGTGACGTCATTTTTGGGAAAATCATTTAATTGCTTTTTAAGCAATTCTGTTGATGAATGTTTTTTACGGTACCGTTATGCGAAAGTGCACTCGCTTTATTAGATCTTTACGCTATGACTATACTTTAAGTTCAGAAATTAAAGGTATAACTTGTCCACACAAGCTAAACTTTAATTAACATTGTGTACGTACATTATACATACATATGTATGTATATAATGTTAGTGAAGTTCATTAATGTGACCGTCCCACTATGACCCATAATTCGATTTCGTAAAGTTCGATTAGTAAAGACTAAAGTGGTCGGATTCGACAGTGCCCTTAAGAAATAATATGTATATATAAAACATAAATATCAATATAAAAAAATAAAAATATACAAGTATTAAAATATTTATACATGTATGTACATTGTACATAATAGCATATATAACTTAGTTTCAATAATAAAAAAAAGGAAGACCGTAACAAAGGCGAAAATAAAATATGTTAAAAGTTGGTAGCACCATAAAGACAACTATACCTACTATCTTTCTTTTTGGAAGTCAGTATTGTGCTTATGGAGTTTTGTACCCGATGAGTTTTTTGCCTTGGTAATATTTAATTTAAAATATTTCCCTCGACTAAAATTGAGATCTGATCACCCCACCCCACACACGAGACAGATTTATTCAAACAATTTGTGAAAGAATATAGAAAAGTATGCCTATCTTTATGACATCCAAAAAGAAAAATAGTACTCGTATATAAAAAATTATTTTCCTTATGTTTACTCTGCTACAGTGGAAAATATTCAATTTAATGCACGTGCAAATAACTCAAGTATTATTTATGTATGTGAAATGCAAATGTATACGTACATACATATTATGGGGAATTCTATTTGTAACGGGTGTAACATCCTGTCTGTTAAATATTGGAAAACTCGTACAACAATTGCACTGTGATTATACTTTTATGTTCTTAATATGCCTTCTAGTAAAGGCAAACGACGGTTACGATAAAACAGAAAACTTCAAATATTTCTAATCAGAATCGTCATTTTAGTAGCGTAACGGGTGTGACGCTGACGATTTCGAGTTTCACGGATTTCCGTATATTTTACTAAAATTTTCATTTAAACAATTCTAAAAATTATTTTTAATTATAATTTGACGAGGAACAATGCAATACTTTTTCATACTTAGAAAAAAGAAATGTAACGGGTGTGACATTTTTTGCAACAGGCGTGACAGCGAAACGAGTTACTACTGATAAGTAGCAAACAATTTTTTTTAATACCGTTCTCCATAGTGATATCGTAATAACACTAGATACATATGAATATGAATTTTAAGGTGATAAGTGGTCGATTTGCATGGAATTCCCCATATACCATGGCGTGACTCGTAAAAAGAATTTTCCAAAAATAAATTTTTTTTTTAAATTTTGGATATTTAAAAAATATTTATGTAGAATATTAATAAAAATTATTGAAAAAATACATTTTCAACCCGAAATGACAATGTAAGTGGGAAAAAGGGATGGATATGAACAAAAATTTGTTAGTCTGTCTCTAACGATCTTCACCTTATTCCATTATTAGTTGCCATTTATTACTACTGTTATATTGACCTTTAATAAAGTACATATTTTGCACAGTTTCTAATTTCCCAGCTATACTTTATTTAACAATTAAAGTCAGTATTGTGCTTATGGAGGCAGTACCCGATGAGTTTTTCGCCTTGGTAATATTTAATTTAAAAGATTTCCCTCGATTGAAATTGAGATCTGATCACCCCACACACGAGACAGATTTATACAAACGAAATGTAAAAGAGTATAGAAAAGTATGCCTATCTTGCCTGTACTGACTTTAATTGTAAAATAAAGTATAGACAAAAATCACTTCTAAATCAATTCTTGGAATCGAAGAATCGATCAACGCGATTCTAAGGAATCGAATTAGAATCGATTTTAAACTTATTAGTTTTATTAAAATATTTTTTAAGAAATTTCTGATTACATTTTGATTCCAAGAATCATTTTAGAATCAATTCATTCTCGATTCCAATGGAATCGATTACATTTGTCTAGCTGAATTGCTTTATGTGTGTATTTTTGGGTTTTACAAATATGAGTAAATTATGTGAAAACAATAAAAAATAAATTTTTAATCAGTATCATAGTTTTGGATAAAAATTGTTTAAGAATTGTTTTTTTTGTTTGTTGTTTTGTAAAAAACAAAAGAAAAGTATATTATGTACACCATAATGGCATAATAGGTTCAGCTTTCAGCCATATAACCCTATAAAATATGACTTTTGAAATAGAGATGCCAAACTCTATACTATTAACTAATCTAAGATTGAGTTAGTGAAGGAACAAGAACATAAAAATAATTAAATAGTCCTCTTTATAAAAATGTTTTGAAGAATTAGAACTTACATACTTTATAGTTTATAGAATAATAAAAATGAAGTTGTATGTTTCGAGATACATTTTTTACTTGGAGAAATTTTTAAACTCTTCAAAAAGTGGCTAACTAAATAACAAATTTATCTTTAAACTTGTTTTTACGAGAATTTTTTTGGATCAAAAACTAACATGAGGAATTTAGGATTGATAAAAAGTTTTAACAGTTAACAAAGTTTCTAAGTTTATGTATTTTTTTAGGGAGGTTATTTTCAAAGTGTTTGCAATTTCTTTCGAGTTCGTTTTCAGAAACCTTCATCTATTAATCAAAGTTGAGTAAGGTACGTTTGTTTAAAAATAAAATACATTGCCGTGATTGTTGTGATTGTTTTCTCTCTAATCCAATCTCACCTTTCACCATTATTAGAAAGAATGAGATTAAACGAAATCTCTTTAATATACGATAATCAAGGCTGAAGCAATGACAATATAAAATTACTATAAGACTTATTATCCCAGTACATCGAAATAGTCACAACCAAACGGCCTCCAAACTCCAAAGTTGGCCTCCAATCTTAAAGCTGTTTTAAGCTCTTTCTTACTCTCAGGATTTTTTCTTAATTTCTCTAATTTTAAAATATATTCTCTTTTCTATCTATTTTCCATACAATACATACAAAATTTTTAAAAAAATTTGAGAAATTTTAATATTTTTAACACAATCATTCTCATGTTTCAAGCATTCCAATATACAGAATCATATGGAAACAGCTTTTTCTTTTCTCAATATATTCAGTATACTCAATACTGTATACATACCATTTGTTTCAGTATAAAAATTAGTATGAGAAATTGAAAATATAGGATTTGAGGGTATATTTCAAGTATTTCAAGAAGAAGAAGTATACAAGTAGCTAATTTGCATATGATCACATTTATAAATTCTGCTGATAATTTACATATCAAATTTGATCGTTTATCAAGTCAAATATAATGTTGATAACAAAATGATAATCATTTTATTGAAAAAAAATAATTTTATTGATAAACTCGATCAAAAATTCTTAATTTTCTAGCATTAAAAATTATTTTTGCACCAGGCAATCAGAATTCAAAGAAACAAGTTATATATAAAATACATAACATGTCTATTGATTCACACTTTCCGCACAGGTCATGAAATTTTAAAAATTTTGCTGATATCCATGCTAGTGTATAGTGTATCTCTTGTTGTATCTACTCTGTGGCTGAAGACTGATCGTGAAATACTTTGGTGAAAAATTTTTTGTTTGAAATTACTCGACATTAAAGTCTTGAGCAATATATTTTTACTATTATTTCGTCGAGACGTAGGGTTTTCCCTTTATTGCACATTATTATCAGTTACAACGCTAGCTCATGTAGAAGAAAAAAGGGAGGACAAATCATTTAGGAAAAAATGGCTTAAGAATATTAGAAAGCAAAAGAAATCATTTTAAAAAGTATTTATTAAAACAGCTTTAAATTATTTAATTTGTACTTATGTACATGAAGCGAAAAAATGTACTTTGAAAGTTTGTTATGCAAAATCTTCTTTACCTTTCTACATATCCGCACCAAAATTTATCATAAATAAAGATCACTTTTTTCAAAGCTCAAGCGTTTTTTGTGTGGTATATACAGAGCTGTTCAAAGTACTAAGCCAATGTACTTGAAGTATCAAGCCCTAAGTACTGAAAAAAGTACTTCAAGTAAAAAGTACAATAACTTTGAGCATTTTATTTTAGGTACTTCAAGTTTCAAATACTCCTTAATATACTTGTTTTTGTACTTCAAGTACTAAAAATTACTTCAAGTACTGAAAATTACTTCAAGTACTGAAAATTACTTCAAGTACTGAGAATTAATAGTTATCTTCAGTTAACTTTAGTAGTAAATGTGATTTGAAGCTAAATTAACACGATGAATTGAAAAAGGAACACAATTTTGAAAGGGATCGTAGCAAAATCCGGATTTTCAAAATCCCGGAGTAACAAAATCCGGGAAAATTAAAAAAATTTAGGAAGTTCAAAATCCGACAAGTATGGAATCTGCTATGTTCAAAATCCGGGAAGTTTAAAATCCGGGAGGTTCAAAATCAAATATGTAATTCTACGGTACTTTCATTAATGCGTCGTCAACCTACGTCGACGACTCGAATGCACTGGAATAGTAATCAGAGTCGTCAACTGTGCATGCAAGCAGTTATTAGAATAAATGAACATGATTCGCCATCTTCAAATATGACGTCAAAATGTTTATAAAATTTAATAATTTTTAATTAATTTAAATCTTATTTTAAATTTAAAATCGAACTAAAGAAATATCAGAAAAAAAATGTACAACACTATTCGTTTTAATTGAAAATAAACATCGCAGTCGCCTGAAAACGATTGAGTAATTTCAGCCGACTGCGCTGCATGCTTGAATTAAGCAGGAAAGCCATTTATGAACATGATTTTTACGCCGTCAGCGCCGTCGACGCATTCATGAAAGTACTGCTATTGTTTTGCAATGATGAAAATTATTTTAGAGGTTTGTTATCAAGATCTTATCCAACTTTCTTGCTCTAGTTTCTTATAATATTATGTAAATACTTCGACTTTTTTTCAATCCGGTTCAACTTTATTTTTTAGTTTTTAAAGTAATTTAAGTAAAGTACTGCAAGTACTAAGATGTACTTGAAGTATACATTTTCAAGTACTTTACTTGAAGTACTGAACAGCTCTGCAAATGTGGAATACTTTGTAGTTTACTTCAAGTTTTTTTAATACTTGAAGTACTTAACATTTACTTCAAGTACTAAGATGTACTTGAAGTACATTTTCAAGTACTTTACTTGAAGTACTGAACAGCTCTGGGTATATATATATATATTTTTAGTGAATTCAAGAGTAAAATTTTGAATACATATATGTATTTATCCAGAATTTCAAATTTTTGTATGAAAGAGCTTTTCAGGTTCCCTAAAACGATCATGGAATTTTGGAAATGAGATAAATGTGTAACTAAATTCGTGTTGGTACTAATTGCACAAGTCGAACGATCAAGAAAAATCGTCTTTAAAATCGTTTTTGGTTTGCGCAACTCGATTTTTCTTTTTTCATCGTCAGCTGAAAACGATTTGTCTAACGATACTCGATAGTGAAATTGTTATCGAGAGTGTTTATGTTTTTGTGAATATTAGATATTTTCATAGTGTACGTATAAATATTGTTAGATATTTTTTAAATATTTTATTTATTACAATTTTACTTATTGTTTAAATGTATTTTTAATGTTATAATAAAAATATATTATGAGGAAATTAATAAATTAAAGCAAGAACATTTTTATGTTATAGTTATACTATTTTTCTTTTTGGATGTCAGTACAGGCAAGATAGACATACTTTTCTATATTCTTTCACAAATTATTTGAATAAATCTATCTCGTGTGTGGGGTGATCAGATCTCAATTTCAATCGAGCGAAATCTTTTAAATTAAATATTACCAAGGCAAAAAAATCATCGGGTACAAAACTCCATAAGCACAATACTGACTTCCAAAAAGAAAAATACTATAGTTTGATATACATACATACAAATACATATGTACATAATTTCTTTTAAAATTATACAATAATATTTTTTAAGAGCTACTGAGCTTAAACATTCCAATGCGTCTTATATAACTGCGAATTTAAGCTAATTTTATGGAAGAGAATGAAAATTTAGCGTCTAAAAAAATATATACAACAACGTGATTAGAACAAACCAAAAATTTTGTTGGAAAAACTGAAAGACTCGCTCAATGCAAATGAACCATCAACAGAATGAAAAAAAGTTAGAATATAGATAAAAGAAATTACTGTACTTCTTGGAAAAATGTATTTATTATTTATTTTATTTTTTTTTAATTTTTATCACACACGAAACACAAGTTTTTTAAGTTATATAAACTTCAAAATATTTGTTTATATTGCATGACAACTGGATTGAACGATATTCAAAACGATTTTCCAATGATCGAATTACAAAAAGCAAAAACGATATTGGAATTTCCTTCATCGTTTTCAATATCGTTCGACGATGACTCGATTGATCGACTTGCGCAATTAGTACCCGCCGCTGTTTTTATAGATTCGTTTACAAAATAAATATATTTCAATAAAATTGTGACAAACTTCCAGAAAACGAATGGAATAATTTAATTTTAAATTTTTTAGATAAATATGTAGATATACATGTCAATAAAATTTATACATAAGTACATATATCAGCTGTTACTATTATTTTTTAGTTATGTCTCATGTTTCCTTAAATTTCAGGTCAAGCTTTAGACTTGTTTTAAATTCACTATGAAATTGAACATTAATCGATTTCTATACCTATTTTAATTTAGAAAAACTTAAAGAAAGTTTGTTTTTTTTTTTGTAACATTTTGTAAAATTCTTAGACAAAAGGGTTGTAATTGTTTGTTAAAAAATGTTCGAGGCCTACTATCTTTTATACAAATTAATAAATTTCAAGAGCATTCATTTACACCTTTACACCATATAACGTTCATGTATAATATATACTATATTTATATTTATATTTAATATATTAATGCATATTTAGGTATACACATAACTTACTTAATATAATGTTCAGATTTAAAAACATTCTTTATAATTTGCGCAAGTATTGATATCACAAATTTGTAATTTCACTACAAGTTATAGGCTGATCCTTAAACTCCTATCGCTACATCAATAAAATCATACATCAGGTTAAAAAAAATGAATATATCTTCAACTCAGGAACTAGTTTTGTAAGTTTGCTCAATCTATATTATACATTATAAATATAGATATATGTATTAATGTATACATATATACATATATAATATATACATATATACATATTCCTCTTAAGTTTTTAAAATTTCCCGCTAAGGACGATTTCTCTCAAATAATTTTAAAAAAAAATTAATGTCATAAATTAAACGAGAAGTGTAAATAAACTTAAAACTACAATATATAATATAACTTAAGACATTGATGATGAATTACTAATTACTATTTAATTATTTCATGAATAAGAAAAAAAAAATCAACTTTAACTTTAAAACGGAAGGTGGTGTAGTGTAAAAAAAACTGTGTATAGTGTTAAAAATATGAAAAGGTAAGCATTGTTTTATTGTTTAAGTTTTATGTATACATAATAACATGAAAAAAAATTCAACTGAGAAAATAGAGTTTTTTAAAATTTTTTCCTTTGGGGTATATAACACACGGCACGTTTCCAAATTTGTCACAAAATTTCACCTAACCTAAATATTTTCAGCAATGTAATTTATCTTCTTTTTTTTTTCAAATTTATATACTTCCACTTTTTCTAAGGTATCTTTAGATGTCCTTTCAAGGCAAGAATTTTTCTTAAGATTTTATTCGTGTTTGAATACATACATATACATATATGTATTATGTACGTATATATACAATATATACATACATATGTATATGTACTTTTTTAAACCAAAAAATATATACAAAAGTTACAATAGTGTCGTTTTTGTAAATGGCTTGTCATACAGCAACAATTTTCAATTTTCTAGGAATAAGATTCAGAAATTTACTTACTTTTTAATAAAATAAATATCATTCGCTTATTGAACATTAAATGTACTTTGGCAATATTTTTTGTAGAGAATAATTTTTTTATTTTGTAATTACATAACAACATACGAGTAAAGGAAGGAAATATTGAAAAATTTTTAAAACAAAATTTAAATCTGTTGCGTTGATGACATAAACTTTTTTAAATTTGACTAAGTTTGATACTACCTTGTCATATATTACACAATTTTTGACTATAATTAAATACAAAGTTCGCTTTTATTATTAATATTATTATTATGTATTTTTTTTTTCGATGACGTATGTAGTTATAAAATTTTTGTCCTTCATTCTATTTTTTTCACAAAATTAAAATATAACTATCAGTATCAATTACAATAGAAGTTGGTATAGTATGATAACAATAGAAATTGATATGTATTATAGGTATAGCTAAAATATATATTTATGTACATACATATACTATATCTATTTCTATAAATAATAAATACCATAATTTAATAAACTTCTTATAACTATGTATGTCTTTCAAAAAATTTTGTATGTTTAATCAATTGAACAATCAAAATTCCAATGTCCAATTGTTATTATTACATACCATTTTTTTTAAAAACGGACATTAACTCAATATTATCGAATTTTCAAAAAGATTTTAAATACTTAGAAGGTATTCAGATATTATCAAGTAATATGATATTTTCATTACTTTATTCAATTTTCCTCACGCTAATTAACGTTTTTTGATAATTCCGAAGTAGGATAATTTCGCATATTTACAAAAAAAAACCTAGAAGAACAATCAAACATTTTTCAATGAAAAATAAACTATTCATAAAACTGATCCTAAATATATGTACATAGTTATTTTTAATTTTTTATGAAAGAAATTCAATACATGAATACATCTGTTTTAGTTCCTCCTTGTTTTTACAATGAAAAATTAATTTATGTACTTATGTACATGTTTAAATTTCAAAACAAGAAAAACACAAAAAGACAAACATTTGTAAAGTTCCACTTCACTTGAAAGTCTTGATTCACATACCACAACGAACGAACGCGAACGTTCAGAAAATTCAGAACAATCAAAGAATTTAAAAAAAGTTAGTGTTCTATGTTTCATTAACATAATTTATAATATTGTTATTTATTGAAGTAAATTTCAAACTAATTATTTAAAAACTCAGTAATTTTCAACAAAATATCCTTTTTCAAGTAAAGCTCACCTTTCGAAAACACATACTTTATTTTGGCACTATTTTTTATTTATAAAAAAACGCATTATGCATTTTAAGTTTTTTTTTTTTAAAAATAAGAAAATTACATTGTGTATGATTTTTGCACAACAAATAGACTATCGGTGTTGTAATACACAAAAAGTAAATAGAGATACGTTTCCATGGATTCATATCAACATAAGAATTGCTAAGGCTTTGAAAATAATTTGTTAGCATGTAATAAATATTTAATTTTAATAATAACAATAATAATAAAAATAGTAGTGAACCCCCATTGATGTTTATTTTTATTTAATCGTTAGATATACATAGGTATTTTTATTTTATTTTTACGCCAGCGCTTTAAGTGTAATTTTTTTACATAGGTATGTGTATGTGTATAGTGAGGCGAATGAAATAGAATGTAATGCAAATGAAGTGTTTATGTTTTCGTGAAAATCAATTATTCGAAATAATAATAATGATTATCCATATAAACATATTATAATACAGGTAAAATTAAAAAACAAAAAAACAAATTAATCTACAGATACGATATAATATGTATGTGCATACATATAAATATGTATAGGTATGTACATATACTTAATACATATTTTTGCATTTATGAAACTTACTTAGGTGAAAAATAAAATTGATTACGCACAACGTGTAATCACGTTCGTTTACTGTTATTAATCCAGATGGACAAGCATTTAATCCACTTTGTTCAAATTTTTAATTTTATTTATTCCTTATAGTTTCTTTATTTTTTTTTTGTTTTCCAATCTAATTTATACTTTAATTTACATATATGGTATTCACTTCTTTTTTTCTTCTTTTTTGTATTTCTTTACTTTTAAATTCGATCAATTACATTCATATATAATATACATATTTATTATATACATTTATAGATGTGTACATGTGTGTTTGTGTGTGTGTGTATGTATGTAAACTCAATTAAATCAATTTCAATCACGATTATTATGAAAATAAAAATTAATTTATGAAAGCACAAAAGCACAAATAGTAATACGTATTTACAATAAACAATATTTTACTCGAACGAATATTTTTTTTAATAAAATAAAATATTATAATTACTTTTAATTTAAAAAAAAATTTTAATAAAATAAATAGGTATTTTGAATATTTCTTCACAAAATTTTTTTTTCTCCAAGTTATGCCAAGAAATAAATACACCTGACGCGACTGCGCATTTTCAGTGTTGCAAGAAAACTAGTAAGAGTTGAACAAATTCGTTAAGCAAAGCCTGAAGTTTAATCTTTGCTGCTGCTCCGCAAGTATCACAAATACATTCAAAAATAATATACAGGTAAGTTAGGTAAGCAAAGGTGTACTATTAAACTTCGATAAAAAGTAAAAACTATAAAAAGAGTATGTGTATTAAATTTTTAGCTGTGGTTTTTTTCATTTTTGCATGTTAAAACTCCTCCCAATAATCATTTATTCAATTATGGTGTAGTTTTGTTAACCAATGAAAGTTGAAACTAGATTTTGGGTTGGTCGCTTAATTACAGGTATAAATTTAAACATATAATATGTACATACTACAGTAAAATAATGATATATATAAATGAAATTAACTCGATCAATTTCATCTGCTTTTTACTTATTTTGATGAATGAGAAAGGCGTGTACACTTTATGAGCATTATTCGATATTTGCTATCTGTCCACCTGTTGTGTTTTTGTTTTTGTTTTGTTTTTACGATATTATATTCTGAAGAGAGGTAATTAACTCAATTTGGCGCATGTAACCGGCATATTGGAATCTTGCCTATACAACCAATTTTCTTGTAGGTATATAGGTATATTCTCAATCATTTGAATGAGATTACGAGTTATTAGGGCCAAGTCATTTCATCTTCTTTTCTGTGGATTTCTTGTTGCATTTTATATTTTGTTGTTTTCTCATTTAAATCTTGTTTATTAATATACAATTTTGTATTTGTTGTCTTTACATATATAGATGGAAACCAAATAAATCCATAAATTTCAATTAACCTTCTAAATGGCATCAATTTTATTGGAGTATATTTATAATTGTTGAATCTGAAGTTAATTCCACGCCAAGAAATTGCTTATTACTGCACTTTGAAATTTAGACACATTAGTTGGTTGAGACCGATTATTGAAAAAAAAAGAAAAGAAAAAAAAACTAAAATTAATTTGTTTTACTTAATACCACTGATGCTTTTGATTGGTATAATTGGAAAAATAAACAATTTTATAACCAAATTGTTTTCACATTTCCTGTACAAACGAGAATTAATTTTTGATTCATACTATAGAACCGGTACGCACGTTGCAAATTAGTTTATAAGTATGTACATGTATAAAAAGTACGATAATTCTACTCAAAAAAAAAAAAAAAAAAAACAATAAATACCTATATGCAAGAAAATTTATAAATATTTGTTGATATTAGATACTTATGTATGTGTATATATAAATGGTATATCTTTGGTAAATAATGAATGGCATAGCTGTGGGGTAAATTTGATAATTTATCAATTTATTTATTGCATTTCGAAACAAAAAATTAAGAAAAAGAAAAAATCAAATTAAATATTTACTATTAATTTACTCTTATTATTTGAAATTAATTTACAATACACCGATTTGTTTTAAAACATTTGCCTATTAACAGTTCTTTTATCAAAAATAAAAGTTTATGAAAAAATTTATTTTTCAATAATAAATTCATAGAATTTTCAATGTACCTATGTACATAGGTACATATTCGCGTTTTCAGTATACGTGAAGAATTCAATTTCAGACTTAAGACTTTATTGAAAAAGTAACTTATGTTAGTTCATACAGAATAAATTAACTCCAAAGATTTATGTATAACGTTATCGTTTAAGAAAGAGTATGCAATATTTACTTTTGATGAAAATTCGTAGATACCAATATTAAGAATTAAGATTTAAGACATATGTATACAAATATACAAACATTGGATTGGAAATTTGAAAGTAATATTAGTAATATTAGAGTCGTTCAAAAGCTCAAATAGTTAATGTTATTAAAAATTATTTTTTCATTTGTACCTTTTGAGTCATGCAAAAAAGAATTTTGCGAATGAATTTGTTTGTTTAAAATTTATAAAAATTCGAAAATTTTAAAAAATATGTACAGTGTACGCTGTACACTGTATTGAATTGACTTCTAAACGACTTATTTGATGAAAGGTTTGGAACTAAACAAACTACAATATAGAAATATGTTCACTAGTGCAAAATTTATAAGGTAGAATGAATGTCGAGTTTTTCGAAACAAACATTTTTCTTTATTCTCTTCTGACTTTTTTACAAACTTTGCTTTTTTAGAAGTAGGTACATATTTGAAATTTTTAAGCTAGGAAGTTTTTATTATAATAAAAGAGTATATTTTTAAAACATTTTTCATAAATATGTTTTTTTAAGTATATTGTTTTGATATATAAAATGAATAAAAATCAAAAATTTTCTGTGTCAAAAAGATCTATACTTTTGAATTTTATAAATTTTATAAAATTTTTTAATAAAAAGTACGTTATAAAGTACTGGGTGTAAATATTTTATAAAATTTACTCCTCAGTTTTTAACCGTGTACAATATTGCCAAAACATGTGACACGGCGCCTTGTTTTTAGAATCTTATGAAAGTTTTTGAAAGTATAGCATAAGTCTACTTTTGATGAATAATGACTTAAAGTAAATTTCAAAAACGGCATTTAAACTGAAATAAAAAACACTAAATATCTCAAAATAAAACAGAATGCTGACTTATTCTACTTTTTAAAAAAACGACATATAGGATATATAATGATATTATTCATATTGAAAATTGCAAACTGATTCACAAAATCATTAAACGAGAAATAAAATTCAACACTTCTCTCAAGAAAAATAAAGAATTACATTCCTATGACACAAGAATAGCCAATCTTATTCATATTGAGAAATTTAGGACAGAGTGAAAGCAAAAATTGGAATATTAAGGGAAGCAACAGCAAGCTACAATCAACTTCCACAGAGGATTAAGGATATATCAAATTTGAAGAGCTTCTCCAAAAATCTCATAATACATGTACATAAAAATAAAAAGTAAAAATATTAATAATTTAACATTCTACTTAATTTATAATATATTAAAATAATACAAATTATACAATTTGTAAAATTTGTTAAAATATAAAAAGATCTTTGTACTGCTCCTACACCAGCTATTAGCTGTTTGAGCAGACAATATAGTATTTTAAGATGTATGTTCATATATACTAGATAGTATATTTAGGCTAGTATATTTATAAATAATTGTAAATTGTAAATATATTGTAAATTGTTATTTGTAAATAAATAAATAAATAAATAATAATAACAAAAAATGCCTTTTTTAATCTATATGGACTATGTAAACTATGTTCAACATATACATATACATTAAATACTAAGCATTTCATAAGGCTCAATTTTTCCAACGCTCTATATATCGCCCATTCCATGCATGACGAACGGACATTGAAGAAATTTTTTTGAATCGTTTTTCTTTTTTAACTTCATTATAGTTCAATTAATATATTCCAGTTAAATGTTAATAATAATGATCCACCCAAAAACCTACCAAACTGAAAAGGAAGATGTTTTCCAAGAATTCTTGTTTTAATTTTATAAGGCGACACAAATCACAAATTTTCAGGATTATCTGTATGGGATGGGATTAGGAATCTATATGGGGCTAGGAGAAATTACTTTATACTTTTTAGTCCGTCTTAAAAACGTATAGTATGTTGAAAAATTTTTTATTTAAATAATTATTTACTGCTTTTTAGTCTTATGTGTGTAAAATTTTTCAATCGATTTTATTTAAATTCTTCTCCATTGAAAAATAATATCTAAAATTTAAAATAAAAAAATAATGTTTTCTTGCTTTTTAAAATATTGTAAAAACTATGGATTGTGGATGACAGAAGGGCTTACAACCCTTTGACTGACAACTGAGAGGTGTGTCGGTGTGTGATATCAAAACGGCACTATATGCTAATTGGGTCTTCGGACCGCCACTTCAACCAACCAACCAACCATGGATTGTGGATATGAAAAACCATACATGTCCTTTTTAAAGTTTCAAAGAGATTTATATCGTCATCAAAAAAAGTTGAAAAATCGATTTTAAATAAACACAAAATTATGTCTCTATATCTCAAGAAATATTAATAATCCGATCGAAATGAAATAAAGTGTTAGAAAAAAGAAGATGTTCTCTTTAAATTCAGTATTAAGTGTTATCCTGGAATATCCTGAAACTGAGAAACAACTTTTTTACTGGTATTTTTCAGCTATAAAATGGAATTTGTACCAATATGTCACGTTAAAGAGGAGACTCCTTACAAGTAGACACTATCAGATGTTTATAAAGAAGTATAAAGAATATTTTTTGTGTTTTCATCTTGCTACAATACATATACTATACTTTATTTAACAATTAAAGTCAGTATTGTGCTTATGGAGGCAGTACCCGATGAGTTTTTTGCCTTAAATATTTTTAATGTAAAAGATTCTCCTCGATTGAAATTGAGATCTGATCACCCCACACACGAGACAGATTTATACAAACGAAATGTAAAAGAGTATCGAAAAGTATGCCTAACTTGCCTGTACTGACTTTAATTGTTAAATAAAGTATAGTATATATTCGACCTTGTTCTAAATCTATATAGCTCACACATTTTGGTCATTGCATGTCAATCATTACTTGGTATATTGGATAACATCCTGCGAATCTGAAAAATGGATTGATGAAACAATTGCATACTATTTAAATATTTATATTATGTAGAATTCCACAGAAATGCTATTTATCGAAAAAAATAAAAAACTTTATGATAAAAACCCATCGCCCTTTGTCAAACATTGAGATTTTTCCAGAAAAGAAATCCATGGTTTTTATTCTCAACAAAAAGGCTTGTTGAATCAACCCCAAGAAGGCTGAATGCAGTTTTGAAGTCCAAAGGAGGGCAAACAAAGTATTAAATATTAAGATCTTAAAGTAATACTTGAATTTTTTGTATTTTTATTTTATTTGTACACTCACTTTTGACGCGTAAATAATGAAGTATTATTTGTTGTTGTTCTAAAAAATTTTTACCTTTTTTGAATAAAACTTTGTGAATTTGTAGCTAATGAATAACAGTTTAATTTTTTGATAATTGAATTTAATTTTTTAATATTGGTGATTTTTTTTACGAAATAAAAGAAAATTTTTTTTGGTGTATACTCACTTTTGACGCTCATAGTACATATTTTTACATTATTAGTAAAATTTGAAGTTATAGACTGAACAAAAACTATCCTATTCTAAAAAAAATGACATTTTAAGAGAATAATTTAATATTGGAGTAGCACAAAGCGTGCATTTAAGCCTAAAAAGACACGTCCTGTCAATTTCAAATTTAAAGAATTTTTCTTCAACTTTCTTGAGTCATGCATTTTTAGTAAAACAGTTGTATTATATTTTAAAATACATTTACACATTTGTACTTTGAATTAATTAAACCTATATTTAGCTTGTCTGTATTAACAAAGTTGTAATTAAATGATAATTATTCAATTAAATATAATGTTAATACTTTTATGTTTCTATAAAGTTTTGCACGTAATTTAAATATATAAATTACATTTTTAATGCATATGTGAAGATTATATCTATGTAAAAAAGTAATTTATGTTTAGTTTAGAATTTCTTTAAAATATTATGAAGCGTGATGGCCATTGTATACATATACATACATATATCTTTATTTAAGAATATCGGTTTTATATTTTTACTTTATTTCCTTCGAGTAAAGTTTTTGAGGTGAAAACTGAAAAGTGAATGTTGAAGAAAGTAAAAATTAAAAAATTATAACTTTTCAATTGGATCGATTTATCTTAGTTTTTAAAAATTCTTATTCTTTGTTTTATTTTGTTCTACTTTATTTCGCGATAATATATCATATCGTGTAATCTACACGTACGAAAATTTCTTACTTGTAAGAAGACAAATTTTTGTTAACTTAAATATGATAATATTTGTTTTGTGGACATTTTAAAACAAGACAATTCATTACAACTTAAAATGTTTAAGGGTTGAAGTGCACATATAAGCGATATTAGCTTTGTATGCAATCAAAGTAATTGAACAAATCTAAAGTTTAGAAAAATCAAGGTAAAAACAAAAAGAAGATATAGCTTGTTTAATTTAAAACCAACAAATTCGCAATGAAATCGGTAAAAAATTTTTGATGATTTTTTCGGTCATTTGGTAAGCAAGATTTTCCTGTACGTGTGAACCGCAAGTGAAGGGTATAGAATCAGACACAGTTAGCTGCAAAAAATTTAAAAATTATGTAAATTGAATAAAGAACAAAAAAAAAAAACTAACAGCGAAATTTTTAATTGAGAAAAATAAACAAGTCTTTGTTGAATCACCAAAGCAGCTTTACGAAATTGAACCGTTAAAATTTGTTACTGGTGAAAATCCAAAATCAACATAGCTTAAAACAACAATTACCAAAACTACCAAAACTACTTATTTCTGGACAAATTACCAAAATTAATTTTTGTTAATTACACAAGATTTCTAGATAACTAACCTAAATATTATATATTTTTCTTAAAAAAATAATTTCTTTTTCCCGTGGCTGTTGAGCCCAAATCGAGCTTTGGCCTCCTCAATTGAGGATTCATATTTTCTGTCATACGCATGTTTATACCTACAGTTTAATGCGGAATGCGAACCACTGAATTCGTTGATAGAGAACGAATTTATTCGTATGACAGAACTTGTCACTGATATTTGTATAGTTGGTTTTTGTGGACTTGCTTATGGCCAATAAACAGAGCCACAAAACTACTTTAGTACCGAGCACCTATACCCAACTGAAACAAACTAGTATGTATGTATACTCATTCAAAGCTAAGTGAAAATAATTTACATAGAAAAATGTTCAACCATTTCTGCTTTATTAAAATTCCCTATACTTTATTTAACAATGAAAGTCAGTCTTGTGCTTATGGAGGCAGTACCCGATGAGTTTTTTGCCCTTGGTAATATTCAATTTAAAAGATTTCCCTCGATTGAAATTGAGATCTGATCACCCCACACACGAGACAGATTTATACAAACGAAATGTAAAAGAGTATAGAAAAGTATGCCTAACTTGCCTGTACTGACTTTAATTGTTAAATAAAGTATAGTATTTTTCTCTGAATGAAGAGATTACACATATGAATACGTACATCATTACCCTGTATACATGATGGATTGAATCTTAATTTAATCCGGTCTGAATCCCCTAAAAAACCAACCGATCCAACCCAGCCTTTTCTCCTGGATCAAGTCGAAATATAAACGTATACAGACACGGATTGAAAGATTGAAAGATCGAAATTGTTTTAGGCTATGTTATTTATCGAAGTGTGTGAAAACTTTTATTTGTTTCATTTAAATAAAATTGAAAACATAAATAAAATGGCAAAAAGAAATATTTGGGGACATGAAGAAACTCTAAACTAGCCCTAATATTTAAGTTTACATTCAAATCTTAGGAAAAGTAAAAAATTCAAGGTTATAATTTCTATATTTTGAACCACGTTTGAATCTAAACTGAACTCGATCTTTCGATCCAGGATACTGAAATACGCAGATCGAAATTCGATCTTTCAATCGCTGGATCTTTGGATCTCATCATGTATACGTGGTACATGTGTGTTTCGTAGTTTTCAAAAGGTATGATGATCAATTTTGAATTATTATAAGTTTCATCAGGGATACATCAATCGAAAATTTTGAAAAAATTAATAACAGAATATGTATGGTTTAACTCTATCTATCTGTTCTTCATTTCATACGGAATGAAAGTGAAACCGAAATTCAATTTCGTACGATTTCAAAATAGGTGTTCTACAATTCGCACGATTTCCTTTTTAATGTTACCGTTTTATATTGAACGAAATCAGTTGTCAAAAGTAGCTGATACGTTAGAGAAAAAAAGTTTCCAGGAAGTTTTTAAAAAATATATTCGTATAAAAGTATGGACGGAATAGTTTTATTAAATTTAGTTGAAAAAATCAACAATGAGGAGCGTAAAAAATTTCGAAATGAAAAAATGTATAGAAGAATTCTGCGAAATAAATCGAATCCAATAAATCTACCAGATACAACGTAATAATTTTTTTATGTTTAATTTTTTATTTACAATTAAATAATTCATTTATTTTAAATGAAGGTTTTTAGATTGTTTCCGACCAAACAAACAAGCTTTTCAGTATTTATTAATTGAAATAGAACCCTTTCTTAAGAGGACCTCAATACCTACTGTATTACAGCAAAGACTATATAAATTACCACCAATTATATACCAAATACCAATACCAAATTATATGTTGCTCCGTGATTACAGCTAGCTGCAACATTACGTTTCCTTGCAGAAGGATCATATCAAAGATCAGTTGCGAAAAATTTTAACATATTCTTACATTTGCTTCGTCAATCTACACTCTCGAACTATAAATAAACGCAATCTATCAACAACTAAAGTGAAATCGCAAACAAACAAGTTACCGAATTTATTTCGTACACATTCCGGGAAAATGCGAATTGTAGAACACCCATTTCACTTTCGCATTCTTATTTCGTAAAAAGCGAAATGTGGAACAGGGCTGTATGTGACACTTTATATCAAACAAAAATATTATTTTTTTTATATTCCTTTCCCTCTTTGAATCTTGAAAGTAAAGTATACCTAGCGCATAATTTCCTGACGATAAAATATGCTAGCGATCAATTGCAGGCTATATATTTTTAAGGCGATAAACTGTTGAGGCGGTAAACTGCTAGCGTTTAATAGCAGGCGGTAAATTATTGGCGGTAAATTGTGGGCGATAAATTTTAAAACAAAATAGGTTGAACTGAAACAAAGCATTTTTCATTGTTCCAAAAATGTGGTATAAATGCATAACAAATTAGTTTTGTAAAGCCTGAAACCGGATGTCAATAACGCAAAAAACATATAGATGATATTATCGTTATATTTTAAAGTGGGAAAAAAGTAAAGATGAATGTCAATAAGTAATTTAAAAAAGAAAAAAATGTGGCTTTTAAAAACAAAAATATAATACCAACAGTAAAACATGCAGGTGGAGTTGCTATGTTATGTGGCTGTATGGCAGCTAATTGAGTATAAAGGGTCCATTTTATCAGCAATGTTACAACTTTTTTCAAAATATCTATAATAGTTTGATCAGATATTCTCTTATCAAGATTTTTTTAACTTTCATTTTCAAAACTGGAGCGCTAGTTTACAGATTAATACGGATCCGATTAAGAATCCACCTCTTTTCCCTAACATTTAATACTGTTGGTCGTCCAGAACGTTAGCAAAATTTGATTATTTTGGATTTTTGAAAATGCTTTATTATATTCCTAACACTGGATTTCGTTTTCTAACAACATCACTTATGTTTTTATAAGATTTTCCATGATTTTTTAAAGAAGTAATCAACTTCCGAATAACAACACTAATTTCTTTGTTTTTAGGCGCCATTTTAAAATATTTTCTACAAATAATTATATCAAATGATAACAAGACTTAATAATAAACTGATAAATAAAGAAATAATGCAGCTTTTTCAATTTTAATAACGGTACATACATACGTGATAACCGAAATTATAATAATAGGTGCCAATACTTTTTTTTGCGTTATTTTACTAGTTATTTGAATAATATTATTAATTTTTGTTGTTGTAATTATTAATTTGCTATAATATTGTATATTGAATTAAAGGTAATAAAGAGAAAATTACATACCATAAATCATAATTTTGATATCTTGCACAGTACTCTATAAAATCGAGTTTATTTACTGGAAATGCTTGGGTGCCAATACTTTTTTTAGATACTGACGTTGTATATTAAAAATTCTTTTTTATTTAAATAATTATTCTTAATGGGCCTTACTAATAAACATTTTTTAGTTTTAAAACTAAAATAGTTTCGGCTTGGGAATCAGAGTGTGCTTTGAAACTCTATACAAAATATGTTAAGTTAATATTTTATTTCTCCATTTTATAAAGAATTTGAAAGTATACTCTGATTCTCAAGCCGAAATTATTTTAGTTTTAAAACTAAAAAATGTTTATTAGTAAGGCCCAATGTTTTTGAAAAATTGCATTTTATTACATGAGTATTTCGCAACATATAAAGTTTCTCTTTATTTGACATTAAAAAATCTGTATAGGGCCTAATTTTTTAAAGTCGGACATTTATAATGATCATAATTGTTATATACTTATGTACAAACGAATACAAATAATGATTACTTTACAAACAAAAAAAAAAACAAATTTACTAATTAACGTAGACAATTTGTATGTTTTGAAAGAAATTTCTATACAATAAAAAAAATATGAATAACAATTCACATTTCTACACGTGATGTCTTTGCGCCACGATATCACGAAAACTTATTATTGAAGTTAAATTCATATGATAATATAATCACGCATGGCTCCCATTCCTTCTTATCCTTTAGCGAACGGATTTAAATAGAATAAAATAACAGAAAAACTAGTTTCTGTTAAATTGTTAAAATACATATATGTATATAAAGTGTTCGGATGTTTCAAAGGATAATTATTATACTACACCTACAATCTACATATACCAAAAATGTACTTTTTAAAGAATTATCACTAAGTTTTTAGAATAAAGAAAAATAAGTTTTTTTTTCTGTCAATTAACTAGATCATAATATTCATCGGATCATCGGATTAATGTTGTAGAATTGAAAGATTTCAAGTAAGTGTTCCACTAACTATGATATTCAAAAATAAATACCTACGTACTTTTCAACAATTCTAATATACTTTTTTAAATCATCAGCCAAATACTTTTAAGCTTACAATGCATTTTCTGTGATTTGTCAATATCTTTTAATAATTAAATCATAAAAAAATGTAAGAGTAAATCGGCTTTCACTTTAGTGATACTTAATGTAGGAGAACACCAAAAATTTTGGAATATTAATTTTAAAACATTTTTTTTAAAAAGAGATTTTATTAAATAATGTCATATTCAAAGTGGAAGTACTTATAAGTATAGTGAAAAAAAATACAAAATTTTTAGCAAGACTACTAAAAAAAAACATACAAATTTCTATCGTAGATGTGTATAAATTCTTAGTATGTACAAGTAAATTCTAAAATCTACATGTACTTAATTTATCAGAAAAGAGTTTATCTGTTATCTAACAATGAAATTTTATAACACACTATACATTACTATGTACATCGAATAAAAAAAAATTGGAATAGATGACAAAAAAAAAATATTTCGAACTCCTTAAGTAGGACATTTAAAAAGTTCATGCAATAAATTCCCATAAATTTTAAGAAGAGAATAGAAAAACAAAGTAACTCCTGTTACTTTCCTTTATAGAAAGTTGGTATGTCCTTGAAGACTTTACAGTAAGTTACACATTATGACCAATTCAAAATCGATCTGAGAGGTGACTTTAACCCAATTTTATCAAGCAGCATCCTATTAGCACATGCCCAGTTGTCCATAAAAGAACAGATTCTAAAAGAATTAATTCTGAACTTATTCCAAAGTAATCAATTGATTCCATTTCTGATTCTTAGTAATGCAAAGAGAATCAATTGATTCCATTTCTGATTCTTAGTAATGCAAAGAGAATCAATTGATTCCATTTCTGATTCTTAGTAATGCAGAGAGAATCAATTGATTCCTTTTTTGACTTCCTGTAATGACTAATGACTAATGTAACAATGAGCAAAAAGAAAAAAACATTATGGCACGCGGTACTATATGCTTGCATAGAATTAATAATTTTTTTTGGTTGTTTGGTTTAATCATTGTTTAATATTTTAGAAGTAAAGTTGTGTTTTGTGAGTTAAGTTGAAGTGCAAGTAATTATTAATATAAAAAAAATTAATAAATTAATAATAAAAATTGAAATTTAATCGAATTATCATTGAAAGGTAAGTTTTTAGAAATTATAATTTAAGATACATATTAATCTAATCAACCCTAAGATTGACTGATCGTATACAAATGTATACATTCGGATTTTGAGCCCTAATTTAAATATGACCCCGTTGAGCAAGGGCCTTGAAACTTCACCAACTCCTCCATTAGAGGGTCTTCTCTATAGCTTTGGGTTCTCTATAGCCCTTATAAAAACACTTATAACTCAACAACAACAACAAAATGAACAAAACAAAGAAAACACGAGATTTCCCTTAAAGTCTTCCGAAGTGATGGAAGATCTCAAAAACCAAATATCGTTATTCATAGAAAACTTGCATTTAAACAGTTTACAAATATAAATAAATTATTTGCAAGTAAATATACATATTATATTCTTTTACGAGTGTTTTTACCGTTTTAATAATTATATTTTTTCAGAAGCATATGATGGCCCGGACTACGTGAAAATGATTAGAAAATCTTTTCATTTAGTGAAAGCACGCATAAATAAGAGCGCATTTATGAAGCGGGAAAAGTTGCGGGAATCTCAAACAAATTAAATTAATGAATAATGTTTTTGTCTTTTTTATGTTAAGTTTTATTGAACTAAATTCTTTGTTTATAGTAGTATAGAAAACATTTTTTATAAATAAATAAGACGAAGAAAAGTTTTTGCTATTTTATTATTTCAAAAATTTTGACTTAGATAGTTTTGTAATGTTGACTTATGCCACTTTCAAAATTAACGGCTCATATTAAAAATATATCCTCATCGATTCAGAATGCTTTCTGCAGCATTAGTTCAGAATTCATTCTGCAGAATTAGTTCAGAATGCATTCTGCAGAGTTATTTCAGAATCAATTTTATTAAATTGATTCAGAATTGATTCAGAGTAATGTAGATAGGAATCAATTCATTACTGGCCTATGACATTCGCATGATGTAAAAGGAATCAATTCTTTTCACAACTGGTTGAGTTAGCGCCTGATGTAATTTCAGATTCATATTGATGGCCAGATTATAAACATATACATACATACATTTGTATCCAGGATATATGAAAACTTTCTCGCCTTTTTTTTTTTGCATCTTGTCTTTAATTCCTTTATTTATTCCATAAAAATTTATAGTTTTAATTTGAATCTGGTGGATAATCAATGTACCTACATATGTATACACATTAATTGTATACTTCTCATATAGCTATAGGTACATATTTCATTCATATCAATATATTAGTGAATGGAAGCATTCATTTAGTTTTCATCAGTTAAATAAAAAACATTATTTATAAATTAATTCTTAAAAACCACATATTAAGTAATTCGTTTTCAGATCTACTCTTCTCCAATTGACGTTATTTTTCTATGTCACTTAATAATTTTATTTTAGTTGCATATACACATGATTACATATAGATACGTGTATTTTGTAATTTTTGTTGCTCCGAAATTAGTTATATCTATATACAAGCATCATTAATCTAATTGACGGCTTCCGGTGCTTTCGTGAAGTGAGCTAATTATTATATTATTATCCCTTCAATTATAAAATAAAAGGAGACAAAAAGAAAAATCTTATGGTTCGTGTCCTTTTTTAAAAAAAATTAAAAATAAAAAACAAACAACTAATTGTATACTCTTCTAAATCATTAATTTGATAAAATCCGACAACTATGTAGGTATATACATATATGTATAGGTATATACACATAATATAAGTTACAATTTTGGATTATTAAATTGAGTATGAAAAATATAATCAACCAAATTGTAGACCTTCACGTTTATAGCTATGTATACCTATAAAGCCAAAGAACGTGACAAGTATACAACACAGTATACGATTTATATGTACATATTGTACATATTACATTCTTACATCGAATCCTATTGATTTCGAATCCATTAGCAACATTATTATTCTATTATAAAAATATAATACCTACCTATATATTTTTTAAGTGCAACTAATATCAAACTATCATAACCCAATATCAATTACGTACCATTCTGAATTTTATTGAAATTTCGGTTCTTTATTAATGCACACACAATAACTTTAATACACAAAACAAAAAGACAAAATCAAAGAAAACAAAAAATAGTGTACTATAATCATAATCATAAACACATACATTTATGTATAACATATAAAGTTGGATATTAACATGGAGAAGTGCATGATTGGTCAATAATTCGATTCAGCCCACGAAAGTAAACATTTGAAATGGGTTTTTTTCCAATACCTAATCTTACGATTTACGGAATGATTTTATAATCGTATAAATTTGATCATAATTTTTGAAACTTACAGCAGACCAGTAATATCCAGCTTTAGGTAATTTTGGTAAAATTGAATTAGCACTGTAAAAATTTTTTAAATAACAAGATATAAATTATGCTACACATAATAGTTTATTCAATATAAGAGATTAAGAATTTGAATTTAAGTAAGTTTTTTAAAAGAATTCTTGAGCGCCATAAAATAGCTTTAATGCAGATTTAAAATTTACCTTTACATCAGGTAATTCATTATTTTAATTTCACATAATATACAAGAATGAATGTTCTTTTTAACAGTAGAACAAAAAATCTCAATTTCATAAATAAGTAGTATAGAAGTACTCTTAATTTTTTTCTTTGTTTCTATCTTTAAGGTAGTTCAAAGTAATATGATTATAAGTAGAAGTAAATAATAATAATGACAGGCTATTTTGTCACAAAAATGCAATACCTAAACCTATGTATACGTATATACGATTATGTATATGTACATAATATGTATATAAAAATATTGTACTTACCTGAATTTTTGAATGATCGCACTTCATGCGTTACTAGATGAATCTGATAAACAAATAGATAGCATAATTTATATTTTATAATATGTACATGCATATCCTTTTGTTGAAAATCAAAAAATAGTAATTGCTCGATCATTATTGTACCTTAAATGTAATTTTGTAAAATTAATTTGAGAAATTAGTTTTTTTTTCTTCATTTTGTCTATTTGTCATAAATTTTATATTGTAAAAAAAAATAGGTATATAATTATATATTACAAAGTCGTGTGACTTTTGCCTGTGTTATTTATAGGTTGTTCATCATTAATCGTATATAGACAAATAGTTTTTTAGTATTATTTCTATATATGTACAATGTACATACATATTTTTTTTTAATTTTTAAGTACCTGAGGCCATTATTACATGCAGGCAGGTAGAAATTAAAAAAAAAAAAAACTCGTCAGTATAATTTCATTTTGTTTAGAAGTTATATCTGATTATTCATTTTTTTTTTTTTTTAATTTACTATATAGAATTTTGAGCTGTTTTATTATATCTACACATATTAATGAGCATCATTATTCACGCTATGATATTCTCTAATGTTCAAAATTTTAAACTAAAATTATAATGAAAATTATAACTGAATCTAATTTTTAAAAAATAATATTAAATAACTGATTAAATATACCTATGTCCATATGTATGTATATGTATATACATATCTATACCTAGATATAATATGTAATTAAAAAAAAATGAATTATTAAAAAATAGTATGAGGAAAATATATAGATACATTAATTTGCAGTAAACAAAATTAAGTTTAGATAGAAAAAATCGGTTAAAGCCTAATTTATGCCATTAGCCTTTAATTATTGCAGTTTAAAAAATCGTTTATGTAAAATTACTACAACACATCATATATGTATGTATATCGTTTATCTTAAATTAAAAAAGTAATAATAAAATGAAAATGAAAAATAAGTTTATACAAAACATTAATTTTATTACCAATAAAATCATATAATAAATAATAAACAAAATATTAAAAAATGTAAAATAAATTTGAAATTAATAAATTTAACATTTTTGTTTTTCATGAGGATCATCTATAGTATACATTATGTGCTCGTACATAAGGATGCTATATTGTGTATTTTATTTTTAAATATTTTTAAATGAAATATGCGTATGAGCAATTGCGTACAATAATTTAATTTTATTCCTTTCTAGGTACGTATTAGCGACAGTTTGAAGGCAAAACAAATGAATACTGCATCTATCAATACTGTCATCGAAGTTACATGACTTTTTTGTTTAAAAATTAACATAAGATTCTGTCGTCTGATGTAGCTGATTTATTTTTTATGTGAAACAAAAGAGAAGTTACATAAACAAAACCACAATTCAAAATCTACAAATATGTATATTTTTTCGGGAAAAACAAAATACTCGTACCTATGTGCATACATATATTCTGTTTGGCGCTCTATAACTTGTGCCATGTTACAAGGACCTTTTTTCGTTTGAAAGTGAAAGGGAATTTTTCAGAAAATAAGAATAAACTGCAGAAATTTCAAGCCACAAATTTAAAAAAAGATTCTTGTTAACTAAATACATATTTTTTCCTGTGCTTTTTATTCCTCATGGGAACATAGCGCCTCAAGTACATATTTACTTGAGGTTTATTTAGCAGTTTTTCTGTCATACATGCATAGTTTTTAAAGTGTAATGCGAACCACTAAAACTATAGACATATGTATATTAAATCAATATTTTTCGATATTATACTGCAATAAAAAGAAAAACAAAATACTTTGCATTCTGTATGGCAAACGCTTTCTATTTTCCAACTAACACTAAAACGGGTCTAGGAAAATTCATCGCCAGCAATTCTTCGCCAGCAACTCGGCGGTGAATTGCTGTGGCGATGAATTGTTGAGGCGATGAATTGCTGGCGAAGAATTACTGGCGGTGAATTGCTGGCGATGAATTTTCCGGATCCCCACTAAAACATCGATGTACGATGATAAAATAGGTAAGTTAACTTTATTTTTGGAACGGAAAAAAAATGTTTTTATTATATTTCTTAATATGTATATTGAATTAGAAAGAAGTTTTATTTTTTTTTTTGTTGATTTTTAAATTTTTAAAAATTAGAAAAAAAGAATAAGGCGCCAATAATAAAATTGACAGATCATCCCATGATGACGTTGCTAATTTAACTTATTCCTAAGAGAATTTTTAATTATATCAACTAATTTGAATTATCTAGAAAAGTCTGACTTGATTTACTTATACTTTTCATGTATATGGTTTCTTTTTTTTTTTGTCTATAAAACATAATCAAATCATGATTTACAAATTGTTCTACTCATAGTCGTACAATATCTAATTTAAATTTATTATACTTACAAAGGAAGTATTTTTTTTCCCAATAAAATAGGAGAGCAAGTCACTTTTATTTTTTCAATGGTTAGTGTTATACATACATATTTCCAAAGTTTAAGAATTTAATTGTTTATTGTTGAAATTATATAAAACAAACATTCGTGTATTTTTTACATATACTCACATACATAAATATTTATAAACATTTCACTTCCTCCGATCAAAAACGCTCACGGCATATGCTGCAGTTTATTTGTATTCATTAAAAATCAACTTCTATACATTACTAATCAAACCGTAACATTTGTGAAAGAAAAACGAAAACACAACAACAAAAAAACAACATAAAACTAAACATTACATAAACCGGCATGTTAACTTAAAAAAAAAAATTAAAAGAAACATAATTAAAATTTTCGATATGTTTGAGGACCTCCTAGAGTTATTAAAGAAAAAAAATTTTTTTTTGTTCATTTCTAATTAAGGGATATAAATTTCATTAAAAAAGCCGCTGCTAAATTTAATCATATGTTTGAAGTTTGATCATCAATTAATAAATCATTGAAGACACATTACTAATCAAAGGGAACAGGATAATAACTTGCATTTGACTAATTTTCAAATCTTTCTATAATTATTGAATTATTATGTTTATTTTTTCTTTTATAAAAAAAAGAATTATTTGAAAAAATTAAAATACATAATATGTATGTATGTATATTGATAATAGAAATAGATAACACGAAAATGAATAAAAATCATTTATCACAAGAAAAATGATTTTTTCTTTATAAAGACTATATACCTATATACCTGTACGATTAAATAAAATAATTGATTTAAAAAGAAAAGTATTAAAAAATAATAAAAAATCAAACTAAAACGATTAATACAATTTTCACTGCAAAATTATAATGATTACTTCTTGAGAAACTTTAAAAGTAAAAAAAGTGAATGAATTATGGTAAGTTAAATATTGTAATACTTTGGTTAATACCATAGAAGAATAAATAAAATATTTCTTACAGAAATTATACTAATTACAAACACCTTGAATTTATCTTTAACTCGAAATATAGTCATTATTGAATATTAATAGGTGTACAAACACAACCCACTAAGGTCTTCTTATTTTTTGCTGTAAAGTTTTTTTTATAAACATTGTCTTACAAATTACGAGTACGTAAACTAAAAATTAATAACAAAATATCTCCGAAAGAAGCTTTTTATACTCATTGTTCTCTTACTATAGTTAATAAGGGGGTGTTATGAAAATCACATTAGAAAAATGTTTTGCGTTGATGCATTTTTTCATAAATGTTGAAAATTTGTGGAAGATGTGAATTTTTTTTATATTATTTTTCATACTTTTTCTTGAGTATGTAAATGCATATGTATACGAATGTGTAGGAGAGTCTCACTGTATTTTATTGATAACTACTTGTTTCACTTAGGTCTAATATTCACCATTTTCAATTTCTGCCTAAAGTTTGTACAGTTTCACCTCTTTCGCTTTTTAGATTCTTTCGTTGTTGAGGATTCCATAGTAATCTATGAATGGAATTCGAGTGATCATTAACAACAAATTACACCCTAAAGCAATCTATCTTTATAATTTCACAAAGGTAATAAAAACAAGAATATTAGTAAAAAAAATGATAGCAAAAAGTTTTTAACAAACATTCAAACTATGTATGTATACATGCATACGTATGTACTTTGGTGATTATGAGATGTAATCTGAGTCGAATAGTTCAATTTAATGTAAGTGGGAGCAATTAGAAATAAAACGAAGTATCAGAGCACTTCAAATAATGACAGGATCAGATGACGAACAGATCATCAATACTTCGTTTACCTCTTGAGAAATTCTATGCGTGTTTTGTCTATTATATTGTCTATATATTTGTAACAAGCTGCGATTACTTTGTTTTACAAACACATATGCAATATCTAACAACTACATTAACAAAAACAACTTATTAGTAAAAACTT
This sequence comes from Bombylius major, assembly GCA_932526495.1. Taxonomy (NCBI): domain Eukaryota; kingdom Metazoa; phylum Arthropoda; class Insecta; order Diptera; family Bombyliidae; genus Bombylius; species Bombylius major. Next base: position 23,875,988 of record OW052044.1, on the reverse strand, counting down.
TACATGTACAAAAACTGCAATGTTTTGGTTCGAATCCGTTGTCTTACACTGTACTACTGTAACAGAGAGTGAATCTAACATACGTCATAAAAATAAAAAAAATAATACGTGACTTTACATGAGATTTTTCTTATTCTGATAATAAATATATTCTGATATTAAAATGGTGATAAATGGGTTCCAACCAAAATATGTGGAAAGATGCCCATAGTAGCTTAATAAACCACAGAAATATGAGAGGATGGAATCATGGTTGAAGAACCAACAATTATTGACTTACTAAAAGTATTAAAGAAACAGAGAAATAACAGATCACCTGGTAAAGGCGCAATTATGATAGAATTAATAAAATACCGTGGTAAAATGATCCAAACATTAATATTAAAGTCGATAAAAAAATATGGAGTAATGAAACACTACCTGAAGATTGAAAAACAGCAGTAATATGTATGTATGTATGTCCCAGATACAAAACGGGAGATGAACTGATATGCAGAAATTAAAGAGGTACCTATATCACTATACTGAGAGTAGATACGAAATTTTTACCAGCATCATTTAAAGAAAGACAAGAACAATTCTCAGAAAAAAAATTAGATGAACAACAGGCCGGATTTCACGTAGGAAGATCTACATCGGACCAGATCTTTACGAAAGTAAATCCTAGAAGTACATATTATGTTGGAAGAAAAAAGTTGACGTTTATCAAATTTTCGGCTAACGATTCCATTATTAGGGAAAAATTCTATTAAATACTTGCAGAACTAGGTATACCTGGAAAATTGATCAGACTCATCAAGCTATCGATGACTAACAACAATGATTATAGATTAACACAATTGGTTGGGTACTTGAAAAATGAAAAATAAAAACAACAATTATTTTTTTATATGTGTGTTGTTTTTGTTTATATTAATTATAAATTTTCATATGGTACAAACCAACAAAAAAAATTGTATGATGATGTCATGCACATTTACTCCGTCCTCATTTTCCATATAAAATTGTCTAATTACAGTTTTGAGGATTTTTGTGTATGTTAAATTTTTTTTTTATTGCAAAAACGGTCATAACGTATTTTTAAATCTAATGTTCTAAGCGATTCCTTCTTGTCTGTCCGCTCTATGAACAGATTTAGAACTAAAAATTTATTTTTCAACAGCTTTTCTGTTCTGGAATATCTACTTCTTATTAATTATCTTTGCTAACAACAAGACACAACTTAAAGTTCAGAATAAGCTCTCCGAGACACTTGAAGGTAATCAATGGCTCAAACAAGGGGATTGACTGCCGTCAACCTTATTCAGCTTTCAACTTGGCACTTGAAATTTTAGTGCAAAGAGAAGCAACTATCATCAAAAAATCGCTAAAGATTAGTGGGTACGCTGATGATTTAAATATAGTAGGGAGGTCATTACTAGTAGCTAAGGAATGCTACGTAGAACTAGAAGAGACTGCAAATGGTATCGGTAAAAGAAGATAAGTCCAAAACAAGGCTACAAACACGGTCAAAAGCACCAAGAATAAAAAGCAATCTGACGACTGATGACACAAAAATTGGAAGATCTGCTTAACTCTTTTGAAAAGAAAGTACTAAGTAGTATAATAGGTTCTATCTACTAAAATGGAAAATGGAAAGTTAGATACATGTGGAATTGTATCGGATATATGAAGTCATGACGCTCTCAAAATTTATAGCACTTAATAAAGATCGATGGGCAGGCCATATCGTATATTCCATATAGAATTCCGAAACAAATGTTAAATACCGAAGTAGCGGGAAAACGACCGGTTGGTATAGACCTACATATAAAAAGACAAGATATATCAGTGCAATCAGTGTACGACTCAAACAGTCTAATCCAGATAAAAAACTGGAAAAAAGAGGAGGCCAAGGCTCAAATTGGGCTGTAGAAGAAATTGGGTTGGAAGAAGAAGAAGAAGTGCATACGATTTTTTCACAATGTACATATTTTTAAAGGCGATTCGAATGCTTTTTCTATGCATATGTCAGATCGCCATGAACATATACACTACAAGGAAATTTGAAAAATGAGATGGCACAAATACATTTGTAGTCCAAATAAAAACTGGTTTGTTTACATTTTTTACAACCTGTTTTTAAAAAGTGATCATCTGAAATGAGAGTACATATATGTATGTATTTATCTTGTAATTTGAAAAAGTAGAAGGTGATACTGATTTTTTTTTCTATTGAAATGGTTAAAAAAGGCTCGTTATTACTATTAATTTTCCGCAAATCCGTTGAGGACATTTAAATAATGGGACAAAGGTCGCAAAAGAATAAGGAAAGACGTCATTAGCAGGGCCGTATTTAGGATCTGTAGACCCGAAGGCTAGACCTTTGGTGCAGGCCCTACCGGGGTTGCATATTTCTAACCAGAGAATCGAACCGGAACTGAACCGAAAACTGTAAACCGAAAAAAAACGGAATTTCTAACTGAACGCAACCGAAACCGAACCGAAATATTCGGAAAATGATTAATCGTAACCGGAACGAAATTTTTTTCGTTCTTCTTCGTTCCCTAACAGTTCTTTGCAAAGTTTTTCTGAATTTATTTTAATTTGTTTTTTTTCTTATATAATGGATTATTTTATTTTTGTTATTCGCTATTTTTTTGCCTTTTCAATAAATAAACATTTGTTTGATAAAAAGTATGTTTTGTTTATTTATTAATTAAAAGGACACTGTTTTTTTTTTTTTAAATAAAATGTTTTTTTTTGTTGTTTCAGGAAACTGGTTTTGAACGAAAAATATCGTGCTGTAACCGGAACAAAATTAAATCGAAAACCGAAAACCGAAACGTAACCGAAATCGGAAAAAATTAAAGAACGAAACCGAAAACCGGAACGAAAAAAATTTCAGTTCGAATCTCTGTTTCTAACAAGCAAAAAAAAAAAAAAAAGGCTCTTATTCCTAACCTGCTGCAAACGTATGAATCTGTATCTACCGAGCAAAAAAAAAAGGTCAGTCTTCTTGTGGTGCGGTCCCCTAGCCTATGCTTAAATACGGCCCTGGGCCTCTATTCTCGAGATCACTCGTAAAGTTACGCATACGTATCTTTACGAGTACTTTGTTTCGAATGGTTTATGTTACACGTATTCTTGAAATCAATCGAATATTTATTTACCATTCGAATAGATTACGAGTATGGTGAAAGTTCTAAAGTTCAAAACTGGTTTGTGTATCGGATGATTTAGACGAGGGGGATGAGGTTTAATGAATAATGAGAGAAGAAATATATATGACGTATGTCATTTTGAGAATATCCAAGAGAAATTTCTAAAATTACTCAAATTAAAAAAATGTGTATGGTGGATGACATTAAACAAAGGATTGTATCAATAATTTTTATTTTTATTATTAATATAATATTTTTAATTCATAATTTTACTTTTATAGTTTTTTAATGTAATATATAATATATAGTATGAGTATATACATACATACATTATATTAAATAACTATATATTTATTTTATACAGTATTAACTTAGTACTCGTAAGTAGTTACGAGTGCAAACAGGCACTCGTATCTTTACGAATGGTTTTCATTCGAATATTTACGTATGCGGATCTCGAGAATAAGCCATATGTCAAAACCACTCGTAAATGGTGGATTTACGTATACTTAACTTTACGAGTGGTTTCGAGAATAGCGGCCCTGGTCATTAGTGTCATAGCTTGTTACAAATCTTTTGAATTCTTTGGTTGTGATAATTTTTAAAAAGATTTTTTAGGGTTATTCATAGTTATTTAAGTTGATATTCCTACTATGCGAGGTATGTACGAAAATAAATTTTGCTCTCTTTTCAGCTAATTATTGACGTCATTTGGTTATAATTTGTTCAATTGTTTCGTTGAAATTCTATTGTGAAAAATATTGAATCCTTGGAAAATAGACGTGAAAACTTCAGAATATCCTCTTCTAAATACATATTTAAAAATTATTTCAAATCAATTCGGCTATTTATTCGAACATTATAATAACAATGTTGCCATCAAAATACACAAAACTACCATATATCTAAAAATTACATCGTTTCAGATATAAAACCTTAAAATGATCAAAAATACGTTATATTGTTAATGTTTTTTAATCAACATTTCTAAACATTGTTTGAAATTTTAATTTGTTACTAAAACACTACAAAAGCTGTCAAATACCAAAATTTATGAAGTGAGATCTTTACTAAAAGAATTTTCCAAGAAGTTTTGTGTTTTTTTTTTTTTTTTAGTATTTTAACAATTATTTAAAATAAGTATAAACTATTCTATATACGTATATATTTATAAGGTAATTCTTTCTTTCTTTAAATATTTTCTCAACTCAACTCAATTAACAATAAATAAGTACTTGCAGCTAATCTTTATTAGAGTTTAAACAATACAATTAACCTTTAGGATTATTTTTTAAACTGTGTTAATTAACTATAAATTATTGGTACATAGGCATAATATGGATTTTAAGAATTTTACACTTTTAAGACGTATCCTATACAAAGTAGTTCTGGTAATCCTGATTATAGTTTTATGTTAAAAATAATTATTAGTTCTTGCCCTTTTCCTAATCCTAATGAATACTCAATACTTTTAGAGGTAATTGTGGTTTATAACAAATTAAATATAGTTAAAAATAAAATGTATAATTCAATTAGTTACCTTAATCAGTTTTCAATAAATACAATAGAAAAAACAATATAAATAGAATAAATGAACTATTTTAAAAAAGAAAAGACATTCTTTGTTAAAATTCTGATTCTAATTCTAATGTAAAATTAATGATCACTTGTAGAAATTTGAGTTTCGTAGACAAATTTAAACTGTTGTTTTTTTTTTTTTAGGAAAGAGATCATTGGTATTGGCCCTTATTGTGATTTTCGTCAAATGATCGAACAGCGTTCGATTTCATATTTTGGTATTATGATTTTCGATTTTTTTCTTTTTGTTTGATTAAATCGAACAGCTGTTTCGATCACTTTTTTACTGACGAAACGCAATTTGTAATACGAAAATTATGAAAAAAAGATGGATATTTCAAAGAAAATGTAACTTTCAATGTTTTAAATGTAATAATAATACTAATTAAATGTGTTTTTATTAATTACTACATACATTAATTATTATTTTAATAGGAAAAATACGGTAATAAGAAGCAATTAGAAGAGCTTGTGAATATCATGGAAATTTTGACATAAATTAATTTTTCTCACAGAAATCCCCAAAATTGTTACAAAACAATAAAATACTTGCCTTACTAATAATATTTTTTTAAAGTTTTGCCAATAGTTCATACACTATTGTGTAGTTTTATTTTCTTCAAAATTTTTGAAGAATAGAAGAAAAAACTTTTGATTTTGATCCTAATGCACATTCCGTAATCTTTTAAACATGGCCAAATAAATGAAAATTATACTTATCAGGAATATGATGATGATTAAGTTTAAGAATCGATCGTTTCGTGAAAATAATTAAATATGATGGAATATTCGGACAATATGAATTTAAAGAACAAGCTGTTACTGAGAAACTTTCAGTACCTCCTCGAAAAACTCTTTACTCGAATATCATCGTAGTTACAGAGGCTTTATAATCAATTTTTTACTTTTGCATTTTATTTATAAAAAGTATTTGTTTTAAAAGTTTTTTTTAATTATTCAAGCTTATTTTAAAACGCTTTTATTAGCTTGCTTTATGGTCTGTCTGTCTGTTCTATATAAATTTAAAAGTTGATTTTAAACCAACTTTTTGATGAGATAGAGACTTGAAACTGGATGACAATGCAATATTAACTCGCTTTTAAAGATTTTATAATTTTTATTTTTATGTTATTGAGTTTTAATTGAATGTACATTTGGCATATAATTTTGGAACTTTCGATATCAAAAATCGAACATATACTGACTCCTGGAGAATTCATACATCATTTTTAAACTTTTTTAGAAGTGTTCAATGGCCTATACGAAACGTTTCAGTGTCAGTAAACCGATTTTTTTTTTAGAAGAGAAAATGCGAAGTGCATTTCATCCAAAAGTAAAAAGAAGTGGATAGAAATTTTATTGAAAGCACCCGATGTTTAAAAAAGTATTCAAAATTTTCAATTCAATTGAAAAAAAAAAACAATTTTTTTTTTTCAAATTTCTGATACAAAGTATTATTATTTTTTAATGGAAAAGAAAATGCACCTACAGTTTAAAGTGCAATGCGAACCACTAAATTCGTTGGTAGAGAACGAATTTTATTCGTATGACAGGGCTTGGTACTAATATTTCTTGTAGTTTTTTATGGTCTCTAAACAAAGCCACCAAACTATTTAGTGCCGAGCACTTATACCCAAGTCAATATGAATTGGTACTCGTTCAAAGCTGACTGAACTTAGGCGGACTCGAATCCGAGATCTTCAGCATCAGAAGCCAACACACTACCTCTTCGTCCAATGCCCACCTATAGGGAAATATAATAAGGATGAATGTTGATTAGGAATTATAAATTGAAATAATAATAATTTGTACTTTGTACTTTGTAATTGTGATTTTAACTTACTTATTTTTAGTACAGCTGCACCTAATTTAGTTGATAATTTTCTATTATATTGTATTATATTAATCCAGAGATTAATTTTAACCGTTATTTGGAACAATTCAAGTAACCACCCGGTTTTTGGTTCCGTTCGAACTAATATGCACAATATTTTGCGTCTTTATCAAATAAATAGTGTATCTTCAAAAATGAATCGTTGCTTTTTTGATGCGATGCTGATGCTTGTCACAAATTCAAAAATGCAACGCAACTTTTATGATGCGTTGTCACATATTCAAAAAAGCATCGCATCAAATCAAGTATTCGAAATTCCTTGTAATATTCAGCTGTCATGTAATAGAGTTGCATAAACTTTGCGTTGTCATAGCAACAAGTAATGTTTTCGCATCACGAACAAAAGAACATTAGCATCACCAGAGCAGCGATTCATTTTCGAAGATACGCATACTTATACATAAATGGTTGTCAATTTCATTTAAAATATCTAATAATTATGATTTTCAATTTTTATTTATCAATTTCATTCGATTGGAGAAAAGATATGTACATACTACATACATATAGGTTGTTTTACAGTAGGAATGCATAAGAGAGTTTTTTTTTTTAAATTCAAAATATTAATTTCATCAAATATCACAGCTTGTTGAAAGACAAAAAAATCCCTTTTATAAGTATAAATTTATTTATGTATACAACAATAGAAAAACATAATATGTATAATATTCAACTTGTATTATAATGGCCGTACAAAAAGCGATGAATTAATGATAGTTAATTTTTTCGCATTTTGAAAATAAGTTTATTACATTTTTAAAGTACAAATTACATTAACACATTTTTTAACAAAATACATTCAATTTCATAAAAAAATAATTTCACTATAATCATTAAAAATACTTATATTGGAAATCAATGAACCGACTAATAATAATTATGATTAACAAATAGAAAAAGTAAACATAATATACATAATGTACATATGTATGTATGTTCTTAACACATACTTCAAAATGTACAAAAAACATCACAAAGAATTTTTACGCTTCATTCTTACTTAAAAATAAAATGTGAAAAATCTATACAATACTCATATAATAGTTTTAGATTTCAATTAAGATGCACTTAAAATCAATACAAAAGTTTTAAAATTCACACTTTAAATTTCTTAACAAATCTTATTTCATTGTTACTTAAAGTATTTCAAAAACAGAATAATTTTGAGAAATCCAAACCTGAGTAATGTAAGGAAACCTTCATTAACACGATAATTGACGGAGTATAATTAGTCTAGAAAATCTGTCACTATATTTAAGTACATATTCATTCCAAATATTTATTTGGATAAACAACTAAATTTATTCTTATGGTATAAATCATGCAGAAACACTAATCCTTCGTATAGTAGGTAGAAATATGCCAACAAAGCCCTTAATAATTATCATACATACATACATATATAGCGATATAATGATGTGATTAGACTAACATAGCGTAAAGAAAATTTAAACTGGATACAATTGTTGTTATAGCTCGATTTAAAAAAGTTGCCAAATCGTATTATACTAGAAAACTATGCGCAGAAGAAAAGACTTACACACATGAGGTTTCTTCCTTCGTATATGTATACACAAGAAGATCACTAACACTGCCGAATAAACAATACTACATATGTATATGTATATCTAATACGAAAATGCATATGTGTACCTATGCACACAGGAAAAACAAATGTATCCTAGTTTTCGGGGTTTTTTTTTATATCTTCTTATAATATGTACTTATGATTATCGTTAAATGAAAAGTTTCATTAGTAAAAAGGTTCTTCAATAAAGGTCCCGTTGATAAAACAGAATAAGGGGAAAATTCAAAATCAAAAGCCATATATATCTCTAATAAATGATATACATATGTATGTATTACTAATTGTTGCAAATTTAAATCTACATCATTCCCCATTTGTAATCAAATATGTATACATAATTACTTCAAAAAAGATAATTTTCAATCACCTGATGTAATACACCAATATCGTATTGATAATATTGTGTGAACTCGTATGTTATGAAACATATGATGCACTAAAATACGTGATAAAACACTGCACCGAAAATTCATTCTGAATTTTGATGAAAAATTTATACATATAAATATATTATCACGTCTTTAGAACTTTAGACTTCGAACTCCTTCATTAACTTTGACCCAAAATAAGTAAATATTTTGTACAGTTTTATTTCTCATGAGAAGAACAAATATTTTGCACAGTTTCTTATCTTGAGATAAGACATGTAATTTTCTTATCTCAAGAGAAACACAAATATTTAATTGCATACAATCTTCTCATGAGAAATACAAACAAATAATATTGAACAATCTTTGTTAATTTTAATATAAAAGGAATGCATAATAATTTGATAGTCAGTCGAAGTTGTATTTTGAAACTAAAGTGAAGTTCTATATCTTTGATGTAAACTCTCTGAAAGCCAGATTACAAAGAATAATAATAATAAACAGTTTTAATAAATTAAAACCAAAAAGTGTGTTTTCTTTTATTATAATAACGTTTTTGGCGCAGTCGGTAGGATCTGGTTGTAAAGTTCGTGATTCTAACATTGTCTAAACTTTTCTTAGTAAGTGAAAGTGTTAATACTAGTAACTACTAATTTTTGAAGAATTCTAAGCATCAAGAAAAATGGCACTCACAATGGACAACGTGATGAAATTAATCAAAAATGGACCAGAAATTCATGGTGAGCATGATCTTTTTCCATTTATTGAAAATTACGAAACCATTTTTAGTATTCAAGTACACGATAATTTTTTGCCTATTATGCATTTAACTTTAAAAACAAAAATTAAAAGTAAAGCAAGGCAAATAATCGACTCAAATCCACAAAGTAATACTTGGGGTACAATCAAAACGACATTAGCCGCTAATTTAGCTAACTTAGCTTCTCTTTCAACTTCAACTGATGAATTAATAACTATACAAAATAATTCATCTACATTAGAATTTTACGATTAAATTCAAAAACAAACGTCTAAAATTCTTAATAAGTATCGGCTAGATAATCCTCAAGCTACTGATATACAGATTAATGGACAAGGTACGATTATCAGACGAATTGCACTTAAACAATTTAGAGACAAACTAAGGGAACCTTGAAGAAGTATTGTCGTTACCAGAAATCCACAATCGATGGAATAAGCTCTTATAATTTTACGGGAGTTTTCTTATGATCTTGATGATAGTCAAATTCATCAACATCATAGCAACTATTCCAATCAAAGAAATCGTCGTACTCAACAACATACAAGCAGCATAAGCAACAATCAAAACTATAATAATTCTAGTGAAAATAATCGGAGATATAATTCCAGAAATTTTGGAAATAATAATAATAATAATTTTAGAAATCAAAATAATTATCCTAATAATTCTGAAAATAATTCTAGGAATCAAAATAATTTTAGAAATAATAGTAACAATAGAAGTAATTATCAAAATAATCGTAATAATGATTCTGAAATGTCTAGAATTAGAAGATATGGTATCCAGAGCCTATGGATATAAATTATAATAATTCGCATTCAGAAAATGAAAATTTTTAATTTTTAGCCTATACAAACGAAAGTCCTCCAAACTCCCCTTTATTATAGTTGCTGACTTTAAAAATGATTTTTATGGCATATTAGGAAGCGATGTATTACAAAATGAGATTATCGACTATCCTAATAAAACTTCAATTATTGATGATGAAAAATATTCATTCTTTTGTTCGGAAGAAGAAGAACAAGAACATTATAATTATCATATAAACATTCCAAATGATATACAAAATTTTTATATTCATGAAACATCAAGAAATATAAAACTTGATCATCTAAACGATGAAGAAAAGAAAAATTCGCTTCCTTTATTTAACCAATATAAAGGCTTATTTTTCGATGAAAATAATGAAATTCTAATAAAAGAAAATGAAATTGAATTAAATGAAATTAAAAATGAAAATAAAAAATTGAATGAAATTAAAGAAAAATTAGAAGAACAAATAAAAAATTATGAAATACAAATAAAACAAAATGAAATAAATATGAAAAAAGATAAAAGTTCATTAAATAAATTATTTAAAAATAATGAAATTAATTATAATAAATTAAAATCAGATTATAATAATTTACAAGATATGAATAAAAAATTAAATGAAAAAATGATACAAGTATTAGATGAAAATTCATCATTACATAATCGTAAAGAATTAATGAAACATAAATATCGTTCATTACATGATCGTAATATGTAATTCAAATGATAAAGAGAATTTAAATCTAACCGAAATGAATAAGTGCCTTTAAAATGAAATTAAACAATTGAAAAAAAATTTAAACGATATTATACGATAATTGAATTAAATTCAAAAGATAATGAATTACAAAATTTAAATGTTAAATGGATCAATGAAAAAGAAGAAAATGATAAATTGATGAAACAACTGAAACAGGCTGAAGCAGACAAAGAAAAATTAAAAAATGATATAAAAATCATGAGAGAAGAATTAAAATTGAACAATGATGAAAATCTGAGAGCAATGCAAAAAATTAAAGAAAGAAATGACTCATTAAAACAAAAAATTACTAAAAATGCAAAAGAATATGAAGAATATAAAAATGAATTGCAACAATTAAATCAGTAATTAACTGCAAATATTGATAAATTAGAGAAAAGATTTAATGAAAAAACAAATATTTATGAAAATAAAAAATTACATAATGATATTGAAATTGAACGTAAAACAAAATTAAAAGATTTACAAAACATGAATGAACAAATTGAAAATAATAAAATAATTATGTATAAATGATTTAACTAAAGAATTAATGCAAGCAACAAAATTATTAGATAAATTACAAAATGTTGAAACTGATAAAGAAGAAATTATGAAAAACATATATAATAATAATGATCTCTATAATGGAGTTATCAAAAGAATAAATAAACAAATTATTATTAATAACCAAGTAGAAACTGAATTTAAAAATTTAACAAAAACATATTAACAAAAATAATAATGAATTAGAAAAATTATTAGAAGAAAAAAATTTAAATTAGAACGAAACAAGTAGGAAATTTAATGAAAAATCATTACAAGATAATGTTCTAAATCAATTAATAATTTACTATAACTATATCTACAAAACTAGCTTAACTATAATGCTTTCTAAAGTAGGAGTTGTAGATATGTCATTATTAACAGATGAAGAAATTTTTCAATTATCACTTAACCAAATTAAACTTTTTAAAACAAAATTAATAATAGATCACAATTTATTCATTATATAAATACAGAAGCCAATATTTTCAGAAAAAACTTGTCAATTAATTAAACTATACCCTGTACCAAATTTTTATAATAAGCAAATTATTGATATTCCAGATAAGATAATTAAATGTAAACGAAATATATTAAATATTAATTACAAAACCATAGAAAATAAGTGTATTTTAGAATTATTTAAATCTAAAATAAACAATTGTAAATACCAAGAAAATAATATAAGCGAAATATTAACAGTTATTCCTGGTATTATAGTGACAATAAACATTGAAGAAACCTTTCTAGATCAGAATTGTAATCAAGATAAAATTCTTATATATAAGGTCAAAAAAACAAAATGTACGAATATTACAGTTCTATAATTTCTTTAAAAAGCAAAATAATAATAATAAGTAATAAAATGTTTACAATCAGAGAGTTAACAATAATATTCGAACTAATACCAGAGTACAGAGAAGGAGAGTATAGTCACAACTGCATAACGGTACACAAAAAAATGACATCCAATCATAATGAAGAACGCAATTAAAAATATAAAAAAAAAAATTTTAAAAAAATTAAAAAAAAATTGCATGCGTCAGAAAAGAACACTCATATGACTAACCAAATATTTATATGAAGAAAAAATATACCTATCCCTATTCCAACTATATAATACGTATTAGATGACTCTATCAGGTGTAAGTGTGTTAGTAATCTTCTTATTCCTATTACTTTCATAGCAACATGTCCCCACTTTGTTTTTGTAAAAAGTACTAAAAGTGGTACAGTAAAGGTGAGTATGTGTTAGTAAATAAGTTTCTTTTGTTATTTTCACAGGTAAAGAATACATATATTGGATGATTGTTTTGATTTTTTTTGTTTAAAAATAAAACATATGGACTTTTATGTCAATAAAAAATGTACAGTATATTTTCCCCTATGATATGTAAGTTTGGTATATACAACGATAGGGAATTCGTTGTTTCTCTTGCTCATTCAAGATTTATTATGTGGACTATTTTCAACCCAACTGTGAGTGTATTTTACATATACTATTATATTTTTCTAATTTTTCTAGCAACATTTTATATGAAGTGACCCTACACTCTTCTCTATACACTGCTAATACTAAAAAGATTTGAGATAAAAAAAATAGTGAAATAAGCAGCGTTGCCATTTCAGCCATTTTATGGCTAGATTTAGCCATTTAATTTCTGTTCTAGCCACAAAAATATGCTTTTAGCCATTAGCCATTTTTTTAACCATTTCATACAACAGACGGTATTTTATTTTTTGATTCTGTTTTTTTCAAATCAAGTGAAAATGAAACTGATTTCAACTTAAACTTGATTTCACTGCTGTTGAAGTAAAACGTAATATATTTAAAAAATAGGAATTGGTTGAAACCTGAATTCATTAATAAAATTATATTAACGAAATATGCCTTGAAAAGATCAGGAAAATGTTGTTCCTATCGATTTCCAGAAAAAAAATTACAGAAAATTGAAACTATGTATAGTATTTTTCTTTTTGGAAGTCAGTATTGTGAGTTATTTGCCTTGGTAATATTTAATTTAAAAGATTTCGCTCGATTGAAATTGAGATCTGATCACCCCACACACGAGACAGATTTATTTAAACAATTTGTGAAAGAATATATATCCTGTCCTATCTTGCCTGTACTGACATCCAAAAAGAAAAATAGTATAATTACATTTACGAAAATTAAAACTTAGACGATAAAGAATATTTGTATGATATATTACAAAATCTAAACGAAATATAATTTATGCAATTTATTTTTAGTTTATATAAGCGTTTATTTTTGAAATTAATTAATTAATTTCTTGTTGATTTGTTTTGATATTACTATGATTTCGTCAAGTTGATTTTTGTTTTGTATTGAAAAATTAAGTTCGTTATTTTTGTTTGTAATTATGATTTTTATTAATTTTTTATATGTTGAATAAAACATTTCTTAATTTTCTATTTATTTCGTTCATGTCAAGTGAAATAATGAGAAAATAATTACCTTACATTGATTTTGTGCAGTTTTTTCACGCCTGTTTTATTATTTGGCAATTTTTTAGCTATAAATTTACAATTTAGCCATTTTCGTTACGAAACAGTTGGCAACGCTTCCAAATAAGGTCGCTAAAAGAAAACTTTTAAAAGAAAAAAAAGAAAAAGAAGTTATAAATAAACAAAAAATTATATTTGAATTAAATGAAATAATAGAAGAAATAATTTGTGAATATAAAAAATACATAATACCGCTGTCCTATGAAGAAATATTTTTTTTAAAGAAAATAATTGAAAAAGTATGATTTTTCAGACAGACAGTTGGCTATAATTAGGAATATAAGAAAAATCCACAGAAAAATTATCAACATAAAAAATAAAAAAATACATATGTATAACCAGAAAAAAAATAATAGAAAAACAACAAGATTATCAAGGAAGAACAAATATGAGTAAAATAATTTTATTTTTATAAAAACTGTAAAAATACAATATTTTTTAAGATAAAATTTGTAAATTTATATTGAAGTCATATTTCTTTTGATGACGACATCAAACTTAATGATGGGGGTATCACGTCTTTAGAACTTTAGACTTCGAACTCCTTCATTAACTTTGACCATATATAAAATAATATTATATATGACCAGCCCGTATATAAAACATTGTAACCAAAATTCTTTGCTAACTGACTTCAGGCAAAGACCATATATAATTAGACAATCAATTTTTCCGTTACTTGACTGTTACATTTCAAATTTCTTAAACAATCAACAAAATTTGATCGTTATTTTCCACTAGTAAAGCTCTTGAGTTCTTCAAGCTCTGCAAGTACAATTGTACAAGTATAAAGTTTTTTAAATATGTATTTCGAATTTTCGTAAATATCGTCGAAATCTACCATTTTTATTTTATTTTCTATTTCATTCACACACATTATTGTATTAATTGTTTTTGTACACCATATGATTTTTTTAAATTTTGTTTTGATTCTGATTGTATACATTTTTGGATATTTATATTTTGTTTCGAAAAACAAAAACAATGCAATTGAGAATAATGATTATTGATTATGATATTAATGTGGCTTGTGATATGTGAATTATGTATGAAATGAAAAAACAATTTTTAATTTTCATATTTTTTTAAATATTCTGCTTCTTATTAATTTTTTTAATTTTTATAAAATAATGATATGTTTATTAAATCGGATATGAATTTTACTCCTTTTTCATTGTTGTACTTATTTTTGTTGTTGTCAAATTTCATGTTTTTAATTGTTTTTTTTTAAACTTATTTTCATTCATTTTATTTTAATTTTTTTTTGGTAGATATACATATGTACATATGTATATAGGTATGTAATTCAACATAAGTTTAGGAAAAATTTTTATTATCATATTATGTGGGTATTATGAGTTTAACTAATAATCAATTATTTTTATAATTTTTGAAAAATATGTATATATTTGGAAATATATGTACATATGTAGGTATAATATATGTAAGTAAAGTATGTACTAATAATTTTTAAAATATTTTAAACTAAGTGAACCAGAAGAAAAAAAAACTTAACTAAAAATATTGTTTTAAAAATTTAATTTTGTTATGAACTTACTTCAATTGTATTTTTATTGAAAAAAAATGTACCTATATATTTTAAACTTGAAGAAAAATAAGTTTTTACAAGAATTTTTTAAATTATCAATATTTTAACTCATTTCCACATCACCTTGGCGGTAGAGTTAATGATGCGTTTTTTTTTCAAAGAGGTATCCCCAATAGGCCTATTCCTCTTTTACAAATTTTCACAAAATACATGTAACTCTAATTTCACCAAGAAGATACCGAAAAGAAAAGTTTTATAATTTTCACGATTGTTTAATATACAAATAGCGTATTTTTAATGCACATTGTCAAACAAGAGTTACAGTTTACAAACAAATTTTATTCAATTGAAACAAATATAAATACCTACATAAAAATAAACAAAAATAACAAAAAAAATGTAACAAATAAATAATAAAACATAACAAAAAAAAAGTATTCGAAAATTTAAAAAAAAATATATATATTTTATTTCATTTTAAGATGAAGCTGGCCTGATCAGATCCTTGAATTATAATTTTTTCAATTTATTTTGCTTCAACATTTCTTTTTCCATAACTTCCCGATTGATTCTGAACGCGCAATGTTTTCTTAATAATACAACTATGGTATATTCAATAATTTTTCTTATATGCGGAAAGCATTCACTATCTGGATTTAAAATATTTTTTAAAGGAAAATAAACGAGAATTTTTTCCAGAATGCAATGCTTTATATTTTTTGTATGAGGAGTATTTGAAAAGACTTCTGTGAAAATTTTCAAAATGAAATCAAATATAGTAATGAAAAGGGATGATGGATTTAAAAGTGAACCGAAATCTGAACTCTCTGAATAATTTCTATAATAAATAAAAATTTCCGAATCATCCGACATAAACTGTGTTCCATTTATAAATCGACCGCGGCACAAGGAACACTTCGATTTTGAAAACATTTTAAAAAGAACAAAGCCTGCGAAATACCGACGAGAAGCAATATCATTTGGCGTACACATTTCAAGATCAAGGACATCTTCAGAAGAAATTTCAATAAATTCAATCCAGTCTTCATTATCTGACTTTGAACAACTCGCAGTTATATTTGATTGAGAATTATTACTGTTAAATACATTTATATCGTTAATTTTTTCTCCCGCATTATCGTGTGTATTATTAAATAAGAAGTAATCGTTATCCGGTTCACAATTTGATGTTGAACAAGAAAATGATAAACGCATAGACATAATTTTCGACATTATAAAATTAAATTCAAACACCGAAGGATGTGTATTATACCCGCCGTGAGATCGAACGAATGCAAATAAATTTTCTATTATATCCTGATTAAAACGCGATGTTAGTAAAAATTTTACGTTATTTGATTCTTGAATTAAATCATCGTATAATGACGTAATACTATTTATTGTTTGAATTATACCGTTCTTCCAGTGATAGGTATTACGTGAGTCAATATCAAATTTTTGAAAATAATTTTTCATTTCCTCTAAATGAACACGAGGGAGATTGAAAGAACACAAAGCAGAGTTGTATACGTTTTTATTTTTAAAAGATTTACTATTCAGCGCGTCAAAAAGTCTGTTAATATTTTCTATAAAATCAGCCGTCTTTAATGCGTATTTCATAACTTCCGGAGTAAATTTGTTCTGTTTTACATACGTTCTAATTGCGGCCGCGTTTGTCCAACTGTAAATTTGAACAGCCAAACTAACTCTCATTTTTTCTGCGAAATTTGGATGAATATGAGCTTGTGTTAGTTTAGTGTTGCACCGTGTTACATTACGTGGATCATTTTCAATCAAATATAACTCTTCAAAAACTTTCCAGCTGCAGATGATACTTTTATCATCATTAGAAACAAAATCGTGTTTCATGTTGCAGCTTCGTAAATTCTTAATTTCGTGACAAATATCGTGTATAATGTAAATTTTTTGAAATTCATTTCCGTTATTAACAAAAAAAAAGTTATCTAAATTATTAGTTCTTAAATTATTTACAGCTGCTCTATTATTAGATCCTTGATCACAAACAATTGCACGCACGCGAAGTCTCATTTTATTGAGAATTTCGATATTCTGAAGCAAAACGTGTCGAAGATCAGAAGCCGGAAAACTACTAGCAGATGTAAAGTAATTTAAAACAAATTTAAAATTATCAAATATTCCGCGAATCATGAAAACCAAGACAGACTTTGCCAAAATATTCTTTCTTTCATTACCATTGTCAACAAATCCTTCTATTTGATCGCTGCGACTATTGTATTTTAAATCTTTTTTTATTAAAATTTCATCAAAAATAAGAACGACATTTCTCGAGTGCTCATTCAATGTTTGAATTTTAGATTGAATTAACCTGATATTTTCTAAATTTAAACCCGGAACAATATTTTTTAGCGGACGCCACCTATAAAGAGAAGAATAAGATGGTAATGGAAAATGTAAAACCTCCTTCATAAACCGATAACATTTTGGAGATCTGAAATGAATACTTTGGCAAAGTACTTTCTCTTCTTCTGAATATCTTCCTTGATTCCATTTTGTCAAAATATTACAAAAATTTTCAACATTTTCGTTCTTATATACCGATTTTTCCTCGTATAATTTCACCTTATTTTTTAATTCTTTAATTTCCCGTTTAGATTTTCGTAAAATTTTTAACAAATTTCTTTTTTCACTCGAAACGCGGTTCAAAATTCTTCCTAATCTAGAAATTCGTTTCGTGTAATAAAAATTTTTTTTTGAATTATTCTCACATTGACTGCATTTGAAAGTAATTTCTTCCCGAGAGGATCTGACGGTACTGGTTCCATCTGGCGTAGGAATGTATAATCCTCGATGATCTAAAAAGCTAGGAAACGAAAATTCTATATTTTCAATTGAAGATGCATTAGAGCGCGCGGGTGATATTCGAATAGAAGACGATGGCACAAAAGTTGAAGGTTTTTCTAACTTTTTAGAAGTGTATGTACGAAGGCATGCATTCGAAGATTTAAAAATCGGGAAATTCTCCGAAATTTCATTTGAAATTTGGGAATTTGAACAAGCTGAAAGGTTAAGCGATGGTCTAACATTTTGAGATAATTTTTTTTGTTTTGGGTAGTCTAACTTAAAATGCGATTCACAAATAATAAGCGCGCGCGAATTATAACAATTTGCGAGACCGCATAACTCAATCCATATCTTTCGTTCAGCTTCATCTTTTGGGAAAGAAAAAAAAACAATTTTACCGCCTTTAAATCTTTTATTTCCACAACCAGGCACGCAGCAACATCCGTAACATTTTGATTTAAGCATCTTTTGCACTGAAATTGAGTTTATTTGAAATATAAATTGGTTTTAAATGAATGAAAATAGAAAAACGTCTCACAACACTTTTAAAAGGGTAAAGAATGTCCTACAACCTTTCGAAATAAAGACTCTAAAATTCAGACTAGCCTAAAAATATTTTTTTAATACATATAGTATTAATTCGGCGGAAACATTAGTAAAAGGAAATCATAGAAACACTTTTCATATTACAAAACTTTCTAAAATAAAAGACTTTGGAAAATATACAGGGTGTTTCACACATTGTGTGCCAAACTGAAATGGGAAAGGACTTTTTGTAGTCCTGGAAGAAGCTAATTGTAGTTTTCAATGTTTTTGAATACGTTTTGGAGCTCTTTGTCTGATTGCGCCTTTCAAATTAATTAATAATAAATTTTCTTAACTTTTCTTCCGGCTCTTATTTGTATCCAAAATTGAGGGTGACACATCGAAAACAATTTTTAAAAAGCATTTTAGGTAATAATAACTTCTTCCAGGACTACAAAAAGTCCATTTCAGAATTTCAAAAAAGTCCTTTCCTGGACTACAATAGGCTCTTTTCAGGACTACAATAACTCCTTATCAGGACTACAATAAGTCCTTTTCAGGACTAAAATAACTCCTAACTAGGACTAGAATAAGTCCTTTTCAGGAATACAAAGTAATTAACACAGAGAGTCAAATAAACATACCAAAAGACAATTGAATAATTCTAAAGAACAACAAATTTACCAAATTTTGAAAAAACTGCCCTTAAATTATGATTTATAAATTACGAATGAATAAAGATAATGTAATAAAGCAAAAGCCATGTTAGAGTCAACAAATTAAGCTTTCATTTAAGCTAAAAAAATTTAAAAAATAATAAGGGTTCTTTTCGAAATATTCGACCTTGAACATAAAAATGACGAATTTTTTTCAAAATTTTTTGACTTTGAGTTACAATAACTTTTAAATCATTTTACATAAAACTTTGTAAAAGACATTTTTTGAAAGGTCTGAAGGTTCTCTATTGAAATAATTTTCATTTATCTCTCTACATTGAGTGAATGCTGAAATATGTTGCGAAAAGTAGAACTGGTTACTTTTTGAAAAAAATTGTCTTTGACCTTGAATATCTCAGTAACTATTGGGAATAGATCCCACCCTTCCATACGGTTTTTTTCCTTTCTCACCGAGATCTACCACCCTGTTCAGTTTGGCACACGAGCCGTGAAACACTTTGTATAAAGAAATATTTTTTTGTAAAGTCATCAGAATTGAGAAGAAAATTATTTTAAAGTTAAATAAGTTAAAAAACTTATTAATTTATGATATCAAAACAAAAAACATAAATTTATAAAAAAAAAAAATTTTTAAACACAATTTTTTCATCACATCAAATTTAAAAAATTCATCATTGTCGACCGATTCTAATAAGAATTAGCCGTATATAAAGGGTGTCTCTATTTATTTCCATTAAAAATTTCACCTATTTAAATCGAATAAAAAACACTAAGTCAAGGAAATACATAAAAACTATGAGATCAACATGTATGTAGGTCAAGGCGTAAGTGCTATATAAACCACTTCATCAGTTAAGGTGAATGCCATTGTATGGTATTTTGTCCATTTTACAGTAGAAGTGAGAGACAATTTTACTATATTATGTAGTTTTAAATTTTTGCCTTTTTTTATAAAGTACATATTAAAAAGATACTTACCCTCAAATATCAGCAATACACACACACATATAACAATTATTCTAAAACAATATAATAAAATTTAATTCACTTCACTAATTATTATCAGTATATTTAATCACAATTTTAATTTCTAAAACAGAAAGAAACAGTTGTAAAAAATATAGATATAGGTATTATATATGCATACTCATAACATTGCATACAAGCATATTATCACACATACATAATAATGATCATATGGGTAATGTAAACAAAATTGCAATAATTGTATTGTATATACTATAATTGTATTATATAATATTATCGAATTTCGAAATCAACGTAAAAATTTAAAATTTTAAATTCAAGAATGAGCTTTACCATTGGAATTACCTGGTTGCGCCATCTATTATTGCTTGGAAAACTAAAATTTTATAATTTCAAAAAAAATGTAAACTGGAATCTCTAATGCTTTTACATACTTTTTGCTTCAGGTAACCGACAAACGCTTTTTCATGAAAGCTATATAGCAAAGTTTCAATAAAGTTCTCTCACAACTTTGACGTCATTGATATTTTTTGAGTTTATTATTTTGTATTGTGAGTTGTGACGATGTGTTATGAATATGATGAGAAAATGAAATGAATGATCATCATGTACATATGCATAGCTAGTTGGTTAATATTAATAATAATGCTTATCTACATTGTTTTATGATTACTTCGATCATGGTTTGCTAGATTTCTGTTAAAAAATTTCATTTGCTTTAATTTATTTGAATTTCTCTTTTGTATGGGTACATTTTTGTTTTAAAAAAAAAAATCCTTTTATTATTATTCAAATTATAAATATAGGTACTATATGCCACCTGTTTATTCTGTGTTCTTTATGTTCTATCAGCTCATTATTTTGTTGGATGTTGAATAGTAAAGACTAAAGAGCGATTTTATTTGCGTTTTTATCAAATCTGTATTTTTCAATACAATTTATCTGTATACATCAATTAGTCTTCTTTTAAATATCAAAAATCAGTATTTTTTAATACTTATTCATACTCGTATTTTGCCTTTTATTTTGAGCTTTTTTTTTTATTTTCATTTGAAATTTGATTTCATTTTGAATTATTTTTTAAAATGTCGTGGAAGAGAAACCGTTGTACAATTATAACCTGTAGGGATTCAATCCAAGAAGTCCCTTCAAAAAGGTTTTTTGAGTTCCCGAAACCTGGGACTTCCAAATATGATAAATGGCTCGAAGCTGTTGGTGAATCAAAAGAAGCTATTCAAACAAGAAAACGTCCTTATATATGCGATGCTCATTTTGAAAAACAAAAACTTAATCAAGTAATACCGCCAGTATGCTCTGAATGTGAAAAAAAATGTAAAACCATTAGACTTTACAGTAAGAAAATTTGCCGCCTTGAAAAAACAATAGTTGCATTAAAGTTTTATAAAAAAAGGTCGACAAAAATTCATAAAAAACTGAGAATTAAAGTACGACGATTCAGTAAAAAATTGAAAGAATTTAAAGAGAACTCTGAAATATCCTTGGAAGAGAAAATTGATAATTTAGAAGACGTAAATTTAGAAAGTAAAGTGTTTGCAAAGCTAATACTATGCTTAAATAAGCCAATTTATACTGCGGATGAAAAATGGATATCGCAGTGCATCTTTTTTCGCTCATTTGCAGGATATAATTTTTTACGGGATCAATTGGGCTTTCATTTGCCAAGCACTTCATCTTTACATAGTTGGATTAAAATTAAAAGCCTATCTCCTGCTTTAAATGAAACGGTACTTAATGAAATAACAAAAAGTGTAGGGCTCCTTTCTGAAAGAGAAAAAATTGTTATACTTATTTTTGATGAAATGTCAATTCAAGAGGACATAACATATGATAAATATAAAGACCAAATTGTAGGGTACATTGATTATGGCAGCGGTGAAAGAAATACAGTAAGTGCTAAATCTGTTTGCGTATTTTCTATTAGAAGTATTTGTGGAAGCTTCATGCAGGTTTTGTATTATGTTGCCTGCCCAGGTACGATTCCTGCTGATAATTTAAGGAAGGAAGTGGAGAAATGTTTAGACATTTGCGAAAAACTTGGTCTAAATTGCATTGGCACTGTTTGTGATCAGGGATCTACAAACAGAAAGTTATACAGCACTAAAAATGTGTCAATGGAACATATATTTTTTACGTTTAAAAATAGGATTGTTTATGCACTGTTTGATTATTGTCACTTGATCAAAAATATAAGAAATAATTTGTCGAAATATGATTTTTTTACTCCAGACGGGATTGCATCGTGGGAAATAGTTGAATATTTATTTACTTTAGAGAAAAATGAATGTACTAAAGTATGTACCAAGCTAACTGCAGCTCATATTTATCCCACGGAGTTTCAGAAAATGAGTGTAAAATTAGCCGTTCAAGTACTAAGTAGAAGTGTAGCAATTGGAATCCGTACTGCTTTTGCACTCGGTAAATTTCCTGACAAACTTAAAGGAAAAGCAATATCAACATTCTAAAACTTAGAAAAAATACTTTTCATTATAAAAATTGTAAAACTTGAATGTACAATATAACAACAATGTACAATTTAGAATAGGTACATACATATAACATATTGTACATACATATGTGCACAAAAAAACAGAAAAGACAATTTGGATGCGAAAAATAAAAAAACAAAACAAAAAAAATACTGAAATGTTCAATTATAAAAAATAGGATCAAAATAAATAAATAAAAATAAAAAATCAGTAGAAATACAATAAATTTATATGATTTTTTGTACATTGAAATAGGACAATAATAAAAGCATATGTAAATTTACATAATATGTTTGTATAATAAATATATATTCCATATAAACATACATATGTATATATAATAATAAAAAAACATAGTACCTAAATTATCAATTTTCTCTTCCAAGGATATTTCAGAGTTCTCTTTAAATTCTTTCAATTTTTTACTGAATCGTCGTACTTTAATTCTCAGTTTTTTATGAATTTTTGTCGACCTTTTTTTATAAAACTTTAATGCAACTATTGTTTTTTCAAGGCGGCAAATTTTCTCACTGTAAAGTCTAATGGTTTTACATTTTTTTTCACATTCAGAGCATACTGGCGGTATTACTTGATTAAGTTTTTGTTTTTCAAAATGAGCATCGCATATATAAGGACGTTTTCTTGTTTGAATAGCTTCTTTTGATTCACCAACAGCTTCGAGCCATTTATCATATTTGGAAGTCCCAGGTTTCGGGAACTCAAAAAACCTTTTTGAAGGGACTTCTTGGATTGAATCCCTACAGGTTATAATTGTACAACGGTTTCTCTTCCACGACATTTTAAAAAATAATTCAAAATGAAATCAAATTTCAAATGAAAATAATAAAAAAGCTCAAAATAAAAGGCAAAATACGAGTATGAATAAGTATTAAAAAATACTGATTTTTGATATTTAAAAGAAGACTAATTGATGTATACAGATAAATTGTATTGAAAAATACAGATTTGATAAAAACGCAAATAAAATCGCTCTTTAGTCTTTACTATTCAACATCCAACAAAATAATGAGCTGATAGAACATAAAGAACACAGAATAAACAGGTGGCATATAGTACCTATATTTATAATTTGAATAATAATAAAAGGATTTT
This sequence comes from Bombylius major, assembly GCA_932526495.1. Classification (NCBI taxonomy): domain Eukaryota; kingdom Metazoa; phylum Arthropoda; class Insecta; order Diptera; family Bombyliidae; genus Bombylius; species Bombylius major. Next base: position 23,851,846 of record OW052044.1, on the reverse strand, counting down.
TTTTTTTAAAACAAAAATGTACCCATACAAAAGAGAAATTCAAATAAATTAAAGCAAATGAAATTTTTTAACAGAAATCTAGCAAACCATGATCGAAGTAATCATAAAACAATGTAGATAAGCATTATTATTAATATTAACCAACTAGCTATGCATATGTACATGATGATCATTCATTTCATTTTCTCATCATATTCATAACACATCGTCACAACTCACAATACAAAATAATAAACTCAAAAAATATCAATGACGTCAAAGTTGTGAGAGAACTTTATTGAAACTTTGCTATATAGCTTTCATGAAAAAGCGTTTGTCGGTTACCTGAAGTCAGTTAGCACAAAAAGTATATAAAATCATTAGAGATTCCAGTTTACATTTTTTTTGAAATTATAAAATTTTAGTTTTCCAAGCAATAATAGATGGCGCAACCAGGTAATTCCAATGGTAAAGCTCATTTTTGAATTTAAAATTTTGATTTTTTCGTTGATTTCGAAATTCGATAATTTTGTATAATGTTGCAATTTTGTTTACATTACCCATACGATCATTATTATGTTATGTTATGAGTATGCATATATGTATATTTTTTACAACTGTATAAATGTTTTTTATGTGATTGATAATGACTTGAATTATTTTTTGTTTATAATTTTTTTTCAGTTTAATTTTTCTTAAAATAATTTATTAATACATATTAGTTTAAATAGTTAGATAGTTTTTGTTTAATAATTCTATTACAGATTTTTATTTTTAAATAGTATTTTTCTTTTTCTTCTTCTTTTAATATCCTAAAGCATATCAGCTGACTTTTATTTTTGAATTAGTAGGAGGAATTAAGAAAATATGTAAAAAGAATAATACAAATTATAAATGCATTTCACTTTTTTGAAGATAGAGAAAGACAGAAGACAAAGAAGAAGAAGAAGAATTGACCAATATCAATATCAATTATAAATATAATATGAATGTTTTATGTAATAATGATAAACATACTTTTATTGTTTTTTTTCTTCTTACAGTTCAATATTTTTTGAAAATATTTTATCAATTTAGTTTAAATAGTTTAGAAAGTTTTTGTTTAATAAAATAAAACTATTACAGATTTATCCTTCAAAAATTTCACTTCTTCTTTTTCTTTAAATATCCTAATGCATATCAGCTGACTTTTGTTTATTTTCGAAGAAGATAAGAAAAGTAGGAAGGATTAAGAAAATGTGTAAAAAGAAAAATACAAATTAAAAATGCATATCACTTTTCTGCATAGACAAAGACAGAAGAAATATTTGTTCAATGATCAATATGGAATGAAATATGAATTATATTTGAGATACAGTATTAGATCGGTAATTTGAACCTCTATATTTTCAACACCTAAATTTCTGTAATTTCGGTTTCTGTATTTTTGTAAAGAGGTTTTTTTGTGATTTTACTTCATGAAATAGCATGAAATAAAACCAAGTTAAATATGTTGTACCTAATTTCAATCACTGATTTTTGCAATAAAAAATTAATTTTAAAATCGTCATAATCAATTTCGTAATTATTGTTTTAATAATGCAAATGAATTTTATTACAGAATTATGGGGTGTTTTTGTTTAAAGTAGTGTTGAAAGTGTAAACTGGTTTCTATATAAATTTTTAAATTTTAACAAGGTCGGTTTGAAATTAGTTCAAATTATTGAGATTATACTGTTATTTATATTTATTGAATGGATATAATATTGAAAATCATATTTGTAAAATTTAATTTTTCTTCAATCAATAGTTGAAAATTTTTACCTACCTACATTCTTTTTAACCCTAGGATTGCCTGATCGTATACAAACGTATACACGCGGACTTTGACCCTTGATAAAAATACGATCCCTTTGAGCTAGGACCTAGAAACTATTTTTATACTAAAACATTTATCAAAGTGTTCTTTTTAGTATTGTTCTTTACAGTATTTTTTTAGTTTTTTTAGTTTTCAAGATAAAGTGCATAATAACATGAAAAACGTGAATGTTCCATACATTCTTGTACATTCATAAACGCAAACATCTATTGTTGGCTTTGAAGTTCTATATCTCAGCATCCTCTGAACCAAAAACTAATATTTTTGGATTAAAATATTTGCTGAAGTATTCCTTAAAAGCTGTCTTATACAGTAATTCTGTAAGTGCCACTGTTTTCAACCAAAAGGACAAAATACGCGAAAACCATCAAGAAGTTCAACATTTTCAACTTTATTTTCCATTTTATCTCGGAAACTAGAAAAAATATGAAACTGTAATAGCAACAACATTAAAGATTTAATAAAGATTTTAATATAAAAATAATAGTTTTTGGTCCATGCGATGCTGAGATACAGCTCTTTGAAAAAAAAATGTTAAAATTTCCATATAAAATGTATGGTATACATTTGTATACTCACGGCCAAATTTGTGACATTCTTGATCAGGCAATCCTAGGGTTAAATAACAATACAATTGAGGGAAAAGTTAACTGCAAAATAAAATTTGTAGGTACATATGTACCTACTAATATAACAACATTTTTAGTTAAGTTTTTCTTCTTCTTCTGGTTCACATTTGTTTTAAATATTTTAAAAATTATTAGTACATATGTACTTACATATTATACATACTTATATTTCCGAATATGTATATACCTACATATTTTTCAAAAGTTATAAAAATAATTGATCTATTAGTTAAACTCATAATACCCACATAATATGATAATAATAAAATTTCCTAAACTTAAGTTGAATTACATACATTATGTAGGTATATGTACTACAAAAAATTAAAATAAATTCTTCTTTTCAGAATGAAAATAAGTTTAAAAAAAACATGAAATTTGACAACAACAAAAATCATAAAAAGGAGTAAAATTTATATCCGATTTAATAAATTTATCATTATTTTATAAAAATTAAAAAAATGATTTAGAAGCAGAATATCTTAAAAAATATGAAAATTAAAATTTTTTTTTTCATTTTATACATACTTTACATATTACAAGACACATTAGTATTATAATCAACAATCATTATTCTCAAATCTCAATTGTATTGTATTGTTTTTGTTTTTCGAAACAAAATATAAATATCCAAAAATGTATACAATCAGAATCAAAACAAAATTTAAAAAAATCATATGGTATACAAAAACAATTAATACAATAATAATGTGTGTGAATGAAATAGAAAATAAAATAAAAATGGTAGATTTCGACGATATTTACGAAAATTCGAAATACATATTTAAAAAACTTTGTACTTGTACAATTGTACTTGCAGAGCTTGAAGAACTCAAGAGCTTTACTATTGGAAAATAACGATCAAATTTTGTTGATTGTTTAAGAAATTTGAAATGTAACAGTCAAGTAACGGAAAAATTGATTGTCTAATTATATATGGTCTTTGGTTATGCTGTTATGATACGGTATTAATACTATTGGAAATTTTAAGTACTTAAAGAAAGAGACAACAGATTTGAGAAACAGAGACACACTATCAAAATCAGCTGACATTTTCTTAAAGTTGTGTTGCCGGTATCTCTGTTTAAAGTAAATGGCAATTAAATAATTCAGTAAATGAATGTTCTGGATTATTATTTTTTTTCTATTCATTTTTTTACACTCACAGAAAAAAATTAGAAATGAATAATTAGACACGTCACACTCGTTTAAACATAATATTAAACTATGAAAAATGTCTAAACACGATGGCAACACAAAAATAATATTAATGTTCAAATTTCATGATTAATTTCATGATTAATGGAAGGATATTGGAATTTGGAGAATTGGGAGAGTTATTTTTTGACATTTTCAGTATTAATACTGAAATAAGTGTTAGTCATATCTCTCTTTCTTTCTAGTTGCTTTTTCCGTAAAGCATACTTGTTATCTCTTTTTAATAACGAAATTAATCATGAAATTAATACCGTATCATAACAGCATTAGCAAAGAATTTTGGTTACAATGTTTTATATACGGGCTGGTCATATATAATATTATTTTATATATGCTTTGACCCAAAGTAAGTAAATATTTTGTACAGTTTTATTTCTCATGAGAAGAACAAATATTTTGCACAGTTTCTTATCTTGAGATAAGACATGTAATTTTCTTATCTCAAGATAAACACAAATATTTAATTGCATACAATCTTCTCATGAGAAATACAAACAAATAATATTGAACAATCTTTGTTAATTTTAATATAAAAGGAATGCATAATAATTTGATAGTCAGTCGAAGTTGTATTTTGAAACTAAAGTGAAGTTCTATATCTTTGATGTAAACTCTCTGAAAGCCAGATTACAAAGAATAATAATAATAAACAGTTTTAATAAATTAAAACCAAAAAGTGTGTTTTCTTTTATTATAATAACGTTTTTATATATTATGTACATAGTACAGACCACGAAAACTGTACACTCAATCACAGTGCAGTGATTCCAGTTTGTTTGTTCATGGTTGGTTGGTTGCTTGACGTGGCGGCTCTTTGGATTACTTCCGAGGACCCAAATAGCACTAACCGTGCCGTTTTGATACCACACACCTCCCAGTTGTCAAGCCATAGGGTTGTCATATATGCACCTACAGTTTAAAGTGGATTGAAAACCACTAAATTCGTTGGTAGAGAACGCATTTTTATTCGTATGACAGAGCTTGGTTTTAATATTTCTTGTGTGTATTTGTGGACTTAGGTTATGGTCTCTAAGTAATGTCACCAAACTACTTTGGTACCGAAAACTTATACCCAACTCAAAGTGAATTGGTACTCATTCAAAGCAGAGTGAACTTAGGCGGACTCGATCACGAGACCTTTATCATGAGACAACTCTCTACCTCTTCGTCAACTGCCCAGCCTGTTTGTTTAACATTTTTTTGGAAATATGTTTATTTGTTAAAGGCGTATAAGTTTGAAGATTATTAGAATTTAATATGTATGTTCTTTTAGTATCTAGTTTAAGAGATAAACATACATATGTCATACATATTTTCAGTTACGTAGACGACAAATATCAAGTTTTTCCTTGTTTTACATTAGTTTTCGATAACTTGGTATATTCGGTGAAAATGGTGAAACTAAAGTGTAAATTTCATTAGAATAAAGTTTTTACGGAGCTTTTATTAAAAATTGGTTATAAGTAAGTAAAATAAAATCGATTTCGTAGTTCGTATACGCAATACCAAGCCAATGTCAGCGAATAATTTAGTAGGTACCTATGGTTGTACGCACCATTGTGGTTCTCTTTAACCAAATTTAAATTTGGTTTTAACTTATTCATCAATTGACCCGCATAACAAATTGTCAAATTGAGTGATCAGTATCCAAAATCGATCGTCTAAAAAAACTCAAATTCGCCATCTTAGTTTTAAGTGTCTATATAATATTGAATAAGTTACGAAAACCATATCTCATTTTGTAGAACCAATATCTTATTCCGATATTAACAGCCATATTCACTATCATGTCATAACTTATGACAGTCATAAGTCTATTCACCATACTATTTTATTACCGTCATAATCAAGTTATGACTAGTTTATGACCGTCATAATGTTATTACCGACATATTACCTGTTGGTGAATATGGCTGTAAAGGTATATCCGATAAACATTGTTTTGCGATATTACTTTTGTAAAAACAATTAACGTTTTTCGATGCTCTTTGGGCCTTACTAATAAACCATTACCAAGAGCTTAGCAAGAGCTTAACCCATAACTAAAACATTTTTTGTACTAATAATCCGTTTCTTTCCTTAAAGTTATCTGGTCATGATAGTACCGAAAACCGATTATCTCAAGATTAAAAATATTTTGACTACAGCTTTGAAATTGGTTTATATTTTGACTACAGCTTTGAAAGCTAAAGTTTTAAAGCTGTTTTTAATGTTAAAATTTTTTTCATTAGGATTTTATTTTATTAGAAGTGGTTATGGATATTTTTATTAATAATATTATTATTATTTTTAAATTATTTTATTTTAACTTTAACTAGCAACTCCACTGGTCACTGATAATAATAAAAATAATGGGCCTTACTAATAAACATTTTTTAGTTTTAAAACTAAAATAGTTTCGGCTTGAGAATCAGAGTATGCTTTCAAATTCTTTATAAAATGGAGAAATAAAATATTAACTTAACATAATTTGTATAGAGTTTCAAAGCACACTTTGATTCTCAAGCCGAAACTATTTTAGTTTTAAAACTAAAAAATGTTTATTAGTAAGGCCCAATGAAACGGTTACTTAACTACTTAAAAATTATTCAAAATTAATCATGAAGTTGAACCTCATTTAGCAGTGGCGGCTCGTGAAGAAATCTCTTGGTGGGGCTGCTTAAAGTTTCAAGGATGCTAACACTCGAATCAATGTTAACACGTTTTTCTCAAAAACTTGTTTTTTCAATTTGAAAATATCCGAACTCTATTATCCGACTGATTTGAAATTTCTGGAAGGTATTTTGCTTATTATTCTCTACAAAACTCCCTTGACGCGAAAAAGATCCTATCAATAGGATGCGAGTTATAGTGTACCAAAAAAACTACACCTATCAATGCTTAGGTTCCGAAAGTTGTGCAGAAAAAATGTTTTTTCTGAAGACAATTTATTTGGACTTCTGTTCTGTGTTTAACACTTTTAAATATTTAAAAAGCTGTATGTTTTTTTTATTTAGGAATTGATTTTAAAAATTCGTTTTTTAATTTTATTTTTTAACTTTATTTTAAAACTTAAATAGTTGTGTCAATCTAAAGTTACGTTTAAATCCTTTTAAAAAAAAAAATTTATTAAGAGAAAAATAATATTGAAGATTTTTTTAACAAAATATGTATTATTTCCTCAATTTACGGTTGGAAATTTGCATTATGTATTTTTGAAAGCCTAATAAATACACGGGTGAAATGTTTCCTTGAATAATGCTTTTTATTTGACTTAAATTGATAAAACATAGCCCAAGATATAATATCCCAAAGTTGGCTAGTCGCATTCCTTCCATATAAAAATTTAAAAAAAAAAAATGCAATAATAAAATGTATACAAAAAAAAAACAAGCAACAAAATTTAAACATTATGTTGTATTGGAAAAAATTAGATGAGAACGAACATTATGTTGTGTTGATAGGAAAGAAGAAATGTACTTTATTTGTTGGTTTACAACATTGGGCAATCAACCAACTGCCCCGTAGTATAAAATGATCATACACTATTGTATAGATGAAACGAAAAAAAAAACGAATATGTATTATTAGAACATTTACGTACATGGTAAAAAATTTTTATGTAAAATATTAATTCATCACTGAGCTGTAACAAAATTCATAAAAAATTGATTTACAATGTTTATAAAATTTAACAAATTATTCCAAAATTATATTTTCTTACTGTAAAATATGAATTTCATAAATGGTGCAAAATTGGTAATTTAAAATGAAAAAAAAAGTTTAATTATAATAGGTAATACAATAATTATAAAATAAATATCATGAATAAATAAAAATAATATGAATATCTATTGTTTTTAGAATTTATAGCAATTTTTACAAAAATAATTTTAAAACGACAAATTTATTATGAGAGGAACATTTTTAACCATGTAGAATCCTATGAGAAAAAAAATTAAGAGAAAAATTTGTGTTGTATTGTTATGTATAAGAAAAAACATTTTCTCTCTTTAGGGGCAGAATTGAAACTGCCCTTCGAACATAAATTTCTTCAGTACAAAATGAATAAAGAGAGAGAATGATTCATACACAAAATATATGAAATTTTACTCTTTTATGGGGCAGTTGTTGAACTGCCCCATAGAGTATCAGTATGATCTTATTGATTATACAAAAAAAATTTAAACGTAAAACCTATCAAATATCAATACCTATAGCTTATAGTCTATACAAAGAGAATTTGAAATTTGTCTAATCATGTATATTGTATGTACATATAAATTGTTCTATATTTATATATATAGTATATATTATATTATCACTTCTCTTTCCATATTGCATGTTATGTACATTGAAAAATAATTTACACCAAATTATTTTCGATTTTTTTCAAATTTTTTTTACAATTAATTTTAAATTTATTATAATGAAATTATGCAATTTAGGCTGAAATTCTTGGTGGGGCAGTGCCCCATTAGCCCTCAAGGACGAGCCGCGTCTGTCATTTAGTATTCGGAAATCCGGAAACAACATTTTCAGGGCTGTGATTAGTATTTCTATCTCGATGATAACTTATCTGTGCTTTGGGTGAAGAAAACCAACTTAGCATTATTTATCGGTAGTTTAACTTTATCTGGAAGTTCATTATTAAGAACTATGAAGAAATTGGACATTAATAAGTCTTATCTGGAAGTGAAGAAAACCAAATTCTTGATTTATCCCCAGTTTAAAGTTATTATGAAGATATCTTGACCTGAAGAAATTAGGCATTAGTACCGATACTCAATTTTAGTTTTAGAAATGTCGCTACTAAGTCGTTGCTGAAAAAGCACAACTTTACTTTCACTACATAAAAAAACACAAAATAACCAAACAATCAACATTGAAAATGTCAAAAGTAAAAAGCTTCGAATAAAGTAACTTGATTTAGCAAGAGCTTTTACAAAAATGGTTATTAGTACGAAAATTAATTCCAGTTCTAAATTCTCTTAGTTATAACTAAAATAAATTCGGAATTGGGTACTTTTTTTTAATAAGGCTCTTTGTATATTGGGTGAATACTGAAATAAAGCACTATATAGATATAGTTCTGTATGCTAAATATCGATAAGTACCTATAATCGAAACTCATCACTCGCAGTAACCATAAACTATCGATTAAATTTCGATTTTCGATACTGTGTAGCTTATATTCAAAATTAAATCTTGTTCGACAACAAAGCGGCTAGGGAGAGAATATTATACTTTAAAATCCTGAGGTCGAACCTTTGTGCAGGTAATTTGATTTGATTAAGTAATAAAAAATTCTTGTTTTTTCACTGTTTTCAGCAGCAAATTTGTTCGAACTTTACTAACATTCCAAATGATATAAAACAGCTCTGCAGTCTGCACTTCTGCAAATAATTAACAGAAAAACATTTAAAATTCATTTTTTTTTTTTTTTTAATATCTGGAACTCAGCACTGTGTAGATAATAAAATCCGATAACAAAGATAATAAAAGAACATTAAGATATACCAACAATACAAAAATTGCAAAATAAAGCTTTTAGATGAAAGACCATGCCACAGCGAGAAAAAGCTGTATTGCAAAGTTTTTACAAAAATTTCTCTATTTTGTTAAAAAATTTTATTTTTTACAAATGTATAACAAAAATTAATTATAATTGCGTTATTGCCGTAATTTATGCTTTTGAATTTCTTTGTGTTTTGAACAAAAATAAATATTTGCTTTGAAAAAAAAAATTGTTTTAAAAACATAAAATTATGTTTTTTTTTTTGAATTTTAAAAATATATTTTTAAATTTTTCTAAATTTTTATATGCAGAAATTTTTTCGTGGTTTCTTCATCTTCATTGAGAAATATGAAAATTTTATTCGTAATGGATCAAGAGATCAGAATAATCAATAGGCATGTTATTTTATTTTCTTTTACATTATAAAATATCTAATACTAGTTTTTAAAATATTTTAAAATATATTTTATTTGCTATGAATTATGATTTGTTATTACAAAAACGATTTTTAGTACTGTAAAATTTAAGATTTTTAATTGAGTAATAAAATTATTTTCTAAAAGTATCATTTTGATATTAGAACTTATATTCGACATGAATACGATGTACAAATTAATAAATTTTATATAAAAATCATTATCAGAAATTATAAATGTGATAATATAAAAATTAGCAGTTGCATACGTATTATGTTTTTTTTTTCAAATCGTATACTAAATTTTAAAAAGAAAAAGAGAAATCATTCACTTTAACTTCCCATATATTAGGTCGAAAAAGTACTGGGAATTTGTAATTTAAACAGCCCGCGCTGAAGAGATTTCAAAAATTTCGTCTTTTTCGCCTAGGTTGGTAGTACTGTCTTTTATTATGGTGCCAAGTTAGACCTTGCTAGTGCTCCGCGATTTTTAAAATGAGTGAAATTGTTGTAAAATATTTCTTTTTGTCTAAAAATATTTTATTACTATTAAAAAGCGTACAAAGCGTATGTAACTAAAAATGCATTTGCGATATTCTAATAATACATAAATTTCAAGTTACATATCTGTATAAAAATTGTTTACGACCCACCCAAAAACTTTCTAACTCAATACTATCTAATAAATCGCGGGCCTAAAAAGAAGCCTATATCTGCGGCCTGTTCAGAAGCCACACAAAAAACAACATCAAAAAATGGGAAATGGAAAAATGCATCTCCTGATGCTTGAAAACCCCTGGAAATCTACAGGCAAAGGAATTCATCTTACCTTCAGCTAGCATTTCCAGAAAACTATTCAACCTCAGTAGGAAATAGCTAAGAACTATTACAGGTCTCTTAACTGGACACTGTCCTCTAAATTACCATTTAGACAAGTGCAGATTCTGCAAGGAGGACAAAGAAACCTCAAAACACATTTTGTGTGAATGCGAGGCATTGGCTTCTAAAAGAATGTGATACATGCATCAGCATTTTCTCAAGCCAGAGGAAATCTGGTGTGCACCTTCTAATAGAATTTTAGGATTTATCAATAGCCTAAATCTATAAGAAGCACGGGCTGTACAAAAGATCTTTACTAGTCGAAGTGCAATTATAGCCCATTACACATCTAATCTAATCTAATCTAATAAATCTAGATCAATTACTGAATTTAACCCTGTAATTTCTTCGAAACTGTCTTCCTCAAAAGAAAGAGGTCTTGCTGCAGAAGTCGCTATTAAATGTCGAAATCAATATGTGAAAATAAAAGCAAATTCAGAACTTCTGTAGTTAGTGTAGTGGTTGTGGTAGCCTTCGCCGTCGATCATTTCTTATTTTTAAGGTGTATACTAGATTTTAAAGGATCCGAAGTTTCTAATGCCCAATGAACTATATCTAAAAATAATTGATCCGAATATTTTTTCTTGCATGGAATAGTCTGTCAAGTTTATAAAATTTATTTTTACTTTCTGCAGCACCTTTCCCTAAACAACCAACCGGCAAAACAGAATTTTCAAGAATTTGTTTAGAATGATCGAATGAGGATTTTGTGAACAGTAGGTGTCATAGGAAACCATCGACATTTTTTCTTGAATAATTTTAATAATTTTCCAAAATAATGAGAAAAATATTACTATAACTCACTTTGAAATAACTTTGCACTTTCAAAATACAACTGCTTACGTTGAAACAAAGGTACATACTCTTACTTTCAACAAATGTACCTTACAAAATGAATTGTGAACTAAGGTAATAAATGTTTTTTTTTGGTTTTGGTATGTTCACTTCAAAATCAGGTACCCACACCAGAATTTTGGCAAAAAAAATGGGATTTTCTATCATAGTGGAACAGAATTAACAGGATTAATTTTTTTTTTGCAAAAAAAACTTTAAAAGTATAGGATTGATTCTTGTTAGAAATGAAAAAATTAGCAAACAAAAATTGAAATGTTTCATTAAAAATTAATTTAAGTTACTTTTTTATCAAATATGACTTTACGGAAATGTGAAATTCGTACAGAAACTCCCTTTTTTAATTATTTGTAAAAAAAAGTACACAATTTAAAACATTCTGTTAAAATATGTTAAAAAGTACCTTTTTGGGGGTTGATAGAGATATATTCTTTAGAATTTCCTACAAACAATTATACGTGAAATTATCAGAAACTATTGGGTACTTGCCTTCATAAGCACAATACTGACTTCGATTTTTAAAAATACTATAGTTTAAACCACAATAATACATACGACGTTTAATCTTGGTAATGTATGTAGGTATCAAAATCAATTATAAAATGCTATAGATATATGAAACATACTGTGTGCACATAAAAGCTAAAAACAAAAAACAATAGGATTATTTATACTGCAAGCTACTCACTTGAAAAGAAGTTGACGTATTCATAATTTAAGATCTTTTTGGTATTTTAAATTAATTAGTTAGTGAAAAAAGTCTCACAGGATTTTTTTTTTAAATCACTAATATCATAGAAAAAGAAATATGCTAATATTTTAAAATTATTAAAGAATTAGAACTGACCACAGAGAAGCCATTCTTTTTTAAGAATACGAGAAAATAATAGCCATCTTTGATTTCCCACGTTTACTTAAATCTTTATTTAATATCAATTAATACGAACACGCTAGATAGAATTGTATCATTTGATGTGGTCATATGAATTACAAAAAAAGCAAAATTACAAAAGTGTTCTGCAATTGCAATGTGAATGAATATATTGTATTGGGAGTGTGTTGTGTAGTTTAAATTTTTAGCAGGTGTATAGCTTCAGAAATTGACTGTTATGGAAGCAATTAAAAGCTGTTTTAAGAAATTCAGATATTACTGTAAAGTTCACTGCTATATTTATTAAAAATATCAACAAACATCGAAACATCTCTTTTATTACCAGTAAAAATGCAATTTATTGTTTGGCTGGTATTTTTGACATTAATAGTCTAGTAAATTTTGATGGTGTAGATTTGTAGTCCTGGAAAATACTTAATGTGATGAATGTAATTCAAATTAAGGATGAGGTCATTTAAGATCAGCAATTTCCAAATTCTATTAAGATGATTAAGAAGAGAAACGCATGAAATAAGATTATCTGGACTGTACTTTATTTGCATATCTATACATCATCTGTTTGTTTGAGCTGGCAATAACACCAGATAAATCGTTAATAAGTGAGTTAAAAAAGGAACCTTGAGGAAGCCTACAGATTAAATGCTGGGTTCTTTAAGAAAGGATATCCCTAATTAACGAAGTTGCGTATTAGTTTATTAACGAATGTTATGGAATACACTATCAAAAGCTTTATAAAAATCTATACTTGATTTATTAATTGAAGTCAGTACAGGCAAGATAGGCATACTTTTCTATACTCTTTTACATTTCGTTTGTATAAATCTGTCTCGTGTGTGCGGTTATCAGATCTCAATTTCAATCGAGGGAAATTTTTTAACTTAAATATTACTAAAGGCAACAAACTCATCGGGTACTGTCTCCATAAGCACAATACTGACTTCAGTTAATAAATCAAGTACATATTATAGTATGCATATCACTTCATCAAAACCACTGTCAATGATTATAGATTAACACAATAGATATTTCGTGTAGTACATTTGTATTTTCACTCTATTTTATTAAAGGCTCCTAAACGAAACCTTTTTGTCTGTCCTATCTGGCGAGCAAAAATAGAACTAACGTTTTGAAATTCAAACTTAAAAAAAATGATCGAGTGATTTTTTTTATTATCCATTCAATCATGCTCTTGTTATTTTTTTTTTTTTGTGTATAACCAAATCAAATCAGTTTCCAGTATAACTTTGTGTATACCTATATTTATATAATATACATAACAATGTATATACATTATATATAAGGTGCGTTTCATATTTATAACGCCACCTGAAATTTTAAAATTTCCAGAAAACTATTGACCCTAGGTAAATACAATGTTCTGAAGAAATGGTAAGAGCAATGAGAGGAAAACAACCACCCCCTTTTGTCAAGTCTATGACGTCATCTACTACCCCAGCAAACAAAAGTTGTATTTTAGGGTGTTTCATAATTATAACGCCACTTATTAAAATTGTTCACAGGGATGTTTTTTATTTGATGAAAATTATTAGAAATAAGAAGTTTGAAGAAAAAAGATTTATTTTTAAATACAGACTTCAATTTAAGAGACTATCTCAAACTGAAGTGACGATAATTGATTTCTATCGAGTTTATATACTGTTTGGGGGCTATTGTTTGTGTGTACCATTTGAAACGTACCAGTCAGTTTTCTTGTTTTTTAATTAATTTTGATTTATCTTTATTTTTAAATGGAAGAAACTAAATGTGATAATTTTTGTTATAATTTTTAAAACATAATTACATAAATTAATTAACACAAATCTCCGTATTTTTAGTAATTTTGGTTTTTTTTTTTAAAATAAATTTACCACACAAAGGTTAATGTCGGTTAGTAGAATGTATGTTGAAGTCATCTGTGAGTGTTGTCGCTTCGCTATAATAAATGTAATAATATTTCTTATTTTTATAGATGGCTTCAACAATGGTAGAACACCAACGAAAAAATTGTATGATGAATGATGATGTCATGCACATTTACTCCGTCCTCATTTTCCATATAAAATTGTCTAATCACAGTTTTAAGGATTTTTGTTTATGTTAAATTTTTTTTTATTGCAAAAACGGTCATAACGTATTTTTAAATCTAATTTTCTAAGCGATTCCTTCTTCTCTGTCCACTCTATGAACAGATTTAGAACTAAAAATTTATTTTTCAACAGCTTTTCTGTTTTGGAATATTTACTTCTTATTAATTAACTTTGTGACGAATACAACAACAAAACTTTAACGTTATTATTTTATTTTTTGATAGTATTTTTTGACGTCATACATTATGATTGCTTTGATCATGCTTTACCAGATTTCTGTTAAAAATTTTCATTTTTTACAAATGTATAACAAAAATTAATAACGATTGCATTGTTGCCGTTATTTATATTTTTGAATTTTATTTATATTTGATCAATAATATATATTTTCTTTGAAAAAAATTTTTTTTAAATATAGGTAGAATATTATTTTTTTTTTATTCATTCAAAAATTAATAATGATTGCATTGTTGTCCTTATTTATATTTTAGAATTTTATTTGATCAGTGATGATCCAGAAGTTATCGCTAATCTCTTTGCTGAATTTTTTCAGACCACCTACTCTCCTCACATTGAAAATATCTCTACTGAAGAAGTACCACTTTCTATTAGTAGTTCTAATTCAAATCTCTTTTCAGGACAGGATTTGTTAGTTTCTGTGGATGAAGTAATGGTAAATCTTCGTCAACTTGAAAATAGTTGTTCATGTGGTCCAGATGGAGTGCCAGCTGTCATTTTGAAACACTGTGGATTGAGTCTGGCCAATGTCCTCACACATTTGTTTGATTTATCTTTAAAGTCTTCAGTGTTTCCTTCTATTTGGAAAATTTCATTTTCAATCCCCATGCATAAGAGTGGTTGTAAAAAATTAATTAATAATTACAGAAATATTTCAAAATTGTCGGATATCCCAAAGCAATTGGAAAAACTTGTTTTAAACAAAATTTCATTTAAATGTAAACCACTCATTAGCAGTTTTCAACATGGTTTCACGTACGGTAGATCTACTACCACTAATTTAGTATCTTTTACTTCTAAGTGTCTGAATGCGATTAAAAATAAAAAGCAGGTAGACTGTATCTACACTGATTTCAGTAAAGCGTTTGACAAAGTCAATCATAAATTGCTTCTTTTTAAATTAGATTGTCTTAGTTTCCCCACGAACTTTCTATTATGGCTCAAGTCTTATCTCAACAATCGTGTTCAAAGAGTAAAATTTCTTAACCATGTATCTTGTAACATTGAAGTGACTTCGGGTGTTCCGCAAGGTAGCCATCTGGGTCCTTTTCTGTTTTTATTATTTATAAATGATGTCATGAATGTGTTAAATTATTCAGAAATTCTAATTTTCGCCGATGATATAAAAATATTTAAAATAATTAATGATTTAAATGACGCTGAGCTACTTCAGCAAGACCTCGACAAATTTTATTATTGGTGTGGTATCAATCGTTTATCTCTAAACGTTGAAAAATGTAAATTTATGTCATTTTTTCGTTGTAATAGCCAAAATACAATGAAAGCGACACGATTTTGTTGTGCGACAAAATTAAATTCAATTTTGTTTTTCTCCTATACAACTGAATATAAAAACTGCTAATATGTGTACAATGAGTGCGACAAAAAATGTCGGCGACAAAATTCAATTTGATTTGAATTTTGTCGCAAGAATGAGCCCTTCTTGATTAAATTTTCATACGGAGTAATTTATTATATGTCTATTTGACATTTATGACAGCAAATTATTTTTTAACAAATTGAATAAGACATCAAAACTTTTAGAATCCATCCTAGTGCATTTGAAAAACATTTCAGGATCTTTTTCTTTTATCTTTCGAAAAGAAGTTTCATAGAACCCATGATTATTTCTTTGTAGAAACAACTCTCTCACCCAACATGATCTTTTTCTTTTCTTTCTTTTTTGAATAAAATTGTCACACACTACTGCAGCAATTACACTTGCTTTAAGTATTCTTATTAATTTATTTTTATTTATTTTCATTTTAGAACACCAAACCAACAAACATATGAAAAACATTAATTAATTCGCAATGACAGTTAAATGTCGCAATCATTGTATATAGCTCGCGACTTTTTAGCGCGACAAAGTTTTGCGACAAAGTCGTGTCGCTTTCATTGTATTTTGGCTATAAACATCCTTTTTCTAATAATTACCATATTAATGGTATCACATTAGAAAAATTAGATATTATTAAGGACTTAGGGGTACATTTTGACTCGAAACTAAACTTCCATAGACATACATATGTGTTGGAAAGGCTGTCAATTAAAATCAACCATACAATGTTGCTAGAAACATTATAAACATAATACAAACTTGTCTGTCATTATGGACAAGTTGAGGCTAGTCTAGCTCGATGACTTAAAGCATAAACATCAAATTGCCTACTTCGCTTAATTTCGGTTCGTAGTAAAGGTAAATTTCTTTATTTCTTTGATTGAATCAAGAATTATTATTTTGTTTATCTTCTAATTAATTTGTACTGTACGTGAATAAATATAGTTAATAAAGTTAAAAACAGAGCAATTGTGTTTCGATTAATAAACCTCAGAAACATTCCTTCATTTTTTGGTCCTTCATAACCGGATATCTAGTGCCTAATACCTAATACACGTGTTTGATATACTAGTACTAGTACATACATTTAAAATCACAAGAAAGTGTAATAAATCAAGTGAATAAGAATAAAAATTGTTTGGATCGAATTTTAAATAATCGCATTAATATTGCATTAATTCTTAGAAACGTTAAAAGTGAATTGTGCATGTGCAGTTTGTGAAACAAAGAACATAAATTACGCTACACGCCATTAAAAACGTCACTTCCTTTTCGTTTCAATAATACATGTGTTTCAAATTTCAATATTATAAAGTCGGTATTATAAATTTCAAGTTGAGAAACAATTATTGTAGTGTGGTAAAATTGAAACTAAACACTGAACAGCATTACCATATTAAAGTATTTAATATATTAAATCATAAACAATAACTATTATTGAAATTTCAGTTCAGTGTAAATAACAATAAGCAAATGTCAAAAATTGAATTTCCGTCGCAGTGTACATTACAATAAGCAAATGTCAAAATTGAATTTCCGACGCAGTGTACATTAACTTATGTCATATAAATTTATATTGTAAATCAACAGCTTAAAATAACTCGGATAACAAATAAAATTTAAATTGAATATTTTGGTACTTATTTGATATTATTATATACTCATTTTAGATTATTCATTTACTCAACATGGCAGAATTAATTAGAAAAAGGGGAGTTTTAAAAGGCTCGTTAACACGAATTATTAATTATGTTAACAACAACAATAGAGACAATTCACAATTAGGAGTTCGTAACAAAAGGCTAGATGAAATATTTGTAGAATTCAATCAAATACAGTCACAAATTGAAGAAACTGTCGACAAAGATAACTACGACGAAGAAGAAAAAATTAGAACCGAATTTGAGGAAAATTACTACGATGCAAAAGGTAAAATTGCATCCTTGTCTCGTGAATTTCCAGAAATCATTAATAATGATTCATCAACACCACTCAATCCTTCAAGTGGTAGTCCTGATGAATTACACACAGTTATACGTGACATAACTGCTAATCAGACCTCTTTGTCAAATATGCTTGAACGTATGGTACAGGCACAAATTTCTGATAATTCAAAGAGTAGTAATATGACAATTAATTCAACTATGAAATTACCTCAGTTGAATTTACCTTCATTTGGTGGCGAATACACTGAATGGCCTTCATTCAAATCGTTGTTTGACTCATCAGTGCATTCGAACCAATCACTTACCAAGTCACAGAAACTGCAATATTTGAAAGGCACATTGAAGGGTGAAGCCGCTTCAATGCTGAGACATTTGATTATAACAGAAGAAAATTATGATGAAGCCTATAATGAACTGATTGCTAGGTATGACAAGTCACAATGCATTGTCGATTCGTACATAAAAATTATTATGGATCAACCACAATTAGTAATACCATCTTCTGTTGCATTAAAAAAGTTATTTCATGATATTAATGAAGCAGTTAGAGGACTTAAAGCTATAAAGCAACTATAAATAAACTATAAAGCTATAAATGGGATGCCATTTTGATATATGTTATTGTGAACAAATTGGATGTAGAATCAAAACAGCTCTGGATCCGTGAAAGACCAACAGACAAACTTCCAGAATTCAAGACCTTTCAAGAGTTTTTGGAAAAACGTGTTTTTGAGTTGGAAATGGTTCAGAATGCAACACGAAAAAGTAACACAAACAGTGTTACCAGACGACCTCAAATTTTACATCGTAATGTTCATTCAACGGTAGTTATATCATGTACTAAATGTAAAAAATCTCATTAATTGCATAAATGTCCTGAATTTAAACAAATGTCAATTCCATTACGAAAAGAATTTGTGAAAAAACAAAAATTGTGTTTCAATTGCCTTAAAGGTGATCATCAATATTCTGATTGCAAATCATCACATTGTTTAGCATGTACTAGAAAACATAATACCTTGTTGCATGAAAACTACAATGAAAATCCTAAAGAATTAAATGAAAATTCAAAAGAAGTTAACACCTTGACATCATTTTTAAAGATAGATGAAATCCTATTACCAACAGCAGTTATTCAAATACGTGACTCTACTGGGAAATTCCAGTTATGTCGTGCCTTGTTAGACACTGGATCTCAGATCTCATTATTATCCGAAAGCTGCATGCAAAGATTGTGTTTAAAGAGAAGTCATTCTAAATTAAAGGTATCAGGTATTGGCGGAGGAAAGTCACTTTATAGTCGTGGTTCTGTATTATTAGATTTGCGTTCAAGATTTGATGAAAATATTATACAGACTTCAGCAATCATTTTGAATAAATTAACAAAACATCAGTTGTACCATACAACAAACAAAAATAATCTGGGCAAAGATATTTTAAGTTTACAATTAGCAGATCCATATTTCTATCAACCTAACAAAATAGATATAATTTTAGGTGCAGATATTTTCTTCAAAATTCTAGACTCTGGTAAATTTACTGATAAAACAGGCCAACTTGTTGCTGTGAATACAATGTTCGGCTGGATTATAACAGGTACAAATAGCAGCAGTTCATCACAAAGGAAGGTTCTACATACTATGCTAGATACCGATAATTTGCTAAGAAGTTTTTGGGAAATAGAAAACATGAATGAAATCGTTCCACTTAGTGAAGAAGAGATTAAGTGCGAAAGTAATTATGCTCAATCAATAAAGAGACACAATGATGGTAAATATGAAGTACGACTACCTTTTAGAGACAATAAAACTGAGCTTGGAGAATCAAGAACTACAGCGATAAAAAGTTTGTTTTATTTAGAAAAACGATTGTCAAAGGATCCATCTCTTAAGAAACAATATCATGATTTTATAGCAGAATATTTAAATTTAAATCATATGATCAAAGTTTCTGAAAACAATCATGCTAGTGGTAAATTCTACTTGCCTCATCACGCAATTGTTAAAGATTCAAGCACCACTACACGCTTGAGGGTTGTTTTCGATGCTTCAAGGAAAAGTTCTTCTGGACTGTCTTTAAATGATATTCTCATGGTAGGTCCTGGTGTACAAAGTGATGCATTTTCCATTTTACTAAGATTTCGTAAATCTAAAATTGCCTTTGTCGCAGACATAATGAAAATGTGTCGTCAAATTCAAATGAATTCAGAAGATTGTGCATATCAAAGAATTCTATGGCGATTCTCTCCTGAAGAACCAATTTCAGAATACGAGTTAGTTACTGTTACATATGGAACATCACCAGCCCCATTTCTATCTACTCGAACATTAAAGCAGCTGATTATAGACGATGGTTCATTGTTTCCTGAAGCTGCAAAAATCCTTGATAAATCATTTTACGTTGATGATTTGATACACAGCGATGACAATACTGAAAATGTTATTATCATCCGCGATGAACTAATCATGTTGTTGCAGAATGGTGGGTTTGATCTGAGGAAATGGAGTTGTAATTCTGAAGAATTTTTAAAGGATTTAAAGAGTAAATACAACAGAGATGGTGATAATTTTATAATTGATAAATCAGTTGTAAAGGTGTTAGGTATGCAATGGCATACAAATGCTGATCAGTTCTTCTACGAGTTAGATGTTTGTAACTCACATATTATATCAAAAAGAGAATTATTATCTAAAATTGCTAAGATCTTTGATCCACTGGGTCTATTAGCACCAGTTATTGTGAAGCTTAAAATTTTAATGCAACGCCTTTGGTTGAAAACTATTTTATGGGATGAAAATGTTCCGGATGAGTTGTTACATGAATATAATGTGATCAATTCAGAACTAACATTTTTAAATAATTTACGTATTGATCGATGGTTGAGGTTTTCAAAAGCTGTAAGTGTTCAATTGCATGCCTTTTCAGATGCTTCAGAACTTGCTTATGCTGGAGTGGTGTACATTCGTACCATAGATGAATTTGGAATTGTTGCAGTAAGGTTGGTCGCATCAAAGACTCGAGTTGCTCCTATAAAGCAAATAAGTTTGCCAAAACTAGAGCTTTGTGCAGCATTATTGGCTACAAATTTATTGATTAAATGTAAAAATTCCTTAGAACTTGAAAATGCAGAATTATACGGATGTTCAGATTCAACAATTGTGTTAGCCTGGTTGGCTGATACTCCTAAAGGTGGAAAAACTTTATAGCCAACAGAACTTCCGAAATAATACAACACTTACCATCAAAATACTGGAGACATATAGCTAGTAAAAACAATCCTGCAGATTGCGCATCTCGTGGATTAACACCAAAAGAATTATGTGAGTTTGAGCTTTGGTGGAAAGGTCCTAAGTTCTTATATGGGGATATTAAATCTATATGCATGGATAAAGGTTCATCTTATGATACAGATTTAGAACAACGAAAAGCATCAAATGTTGTCTCAGTACATGTTGCACAAATTACAGCAGAATTCAACATCTTAAAAAAGTATTCATCTTTATGGAAATTGTTAAGAGTTATTGCTATGTGTCGTCGTTGGAGAACTTGGAAGACTGAAAGAGGTAACACTACGTTCACAACAGGAGAATTGGAGTCTGCTACTAAAATTGCAGTACGTTTTGCTCAATCTATGTCGTTTGCTAATGAGTTTAAACAAATGAAAGGAGACCAATTATCTTCAAGTAGTAACATACGATCCTTAAATCCATTCATTGATAAGGAAGGTATTTTACGAGTCGGAGGTCGAATAGGTGCATCACATCTTACATACGAACAAAAACATCCTAATATTTTGAATAAAGCTTGTTCCTTAGCAAACTTGATAATTGATGACATACATAAGAGATATTTTCATGCTGGAAAGAAATTAATGCTTCGTATTATACGTCAAAATTATTGGATATTATCTTGCAATAGTCTAATCAATAAATACATACACCAATGCGTTACCTGCATTCGAGTGAAAGGCACAACATGTCAACAATTGATGGGTGAATTACCACCACAACGTATTCAGCCGTCACCTCCATTTTATAATACTGGTATCGATTATGCTGGTCCATTTTGGATAAAGTCCTGGAGAGGCAAAGGTGCAAAAACTTATAAATGTTATATAGCATTGTTCATATGTTTAGCGGTAAAGGCAGTTCATTTGGAATTGGTATCAGATATGACTACTGCATCATTTTTGGCAGCACTGAAAAGATTTATATCAAGGCGAGGGCTCAGCAAAAACATTTTTAGCGACAATGGCACCAATTTTATTGGAGCTCGCAATCAATTAAATGATTTATACAAACTTTTACAATCGAATGATTTCAATCAGATGATTAAAGGAGAACTTTCAAACTTAATGATTAATTGGACTTTTATACCGCCATCAGCTCCTCATTTCGGTGGAATATGGGAATCCAATGTGAAGCAGATGAAGTTTCATTTACATAGAACTATTGCCAGTCATCATCTAACCTTTGAAGATTTCAATACGCTCTTGTGTCAAATTGAAAGCGTGCCTTAACTCTCGTCCTTTAATAGCAGAAACAAATGACATAACCTGTTTAGAAGCCTTGACACCAGGTCACTTCCTGATAGGTCGTCCTTTACTTTCAGTACCAGAACAAGGGTACTTCGATGATGATGTAAAATATTTGAATCGATGGCAATTTTTGCAGTATTTAAACCAGCATTTTTGGCGAAAATGGAGTTTAGATTATGTAACACAACTACAACAACGGCAAAAATGGTCCCAGTTTTGCAAAAATTTGGCTGTTGATGATTTAGTAATCATTAAAGAAAATAATTTACCTCCATGTGTTTGGATGTTGGGCAGAGTCCAAGAGATTCATCCTGGTAAAGACGGATTGGTGCGAGTGGTAACATTAATAAACCTCAGAAACATTCCTTCAATATGGATGTAACAGTTTTCCAGGGCTAGTTGTATGCTAGGTTTTATTATAAGATGGACTAAGGATTTTAATGATCTATATGTATTTAAATCTCTATATGTATCTCTGGTTCGCCCTATCTTAGAATACTGTGTCGTTGTGTGGAATCCTTGCTATGATAATTACAAAAATCGCTTGGAATCAATACAGCGAAAATTTATAAAAATGGCACTGAGGAGGCTACCGTGGTCTGACTCATTAAATCTTCCACCCTATGAAGACCGGCTACGGCTTATAGTATTACCCACTTTAAATGAAAGGAGAAGGACCTTCCAGTCCTCTTTTATTTTTAAATTATTGACGGGGCAGATAGACTCTCCGGATCTTCTTAACTCAATTTGTATAAATGTATTTCCACGAGCGTTAAGAATAAATTCAAACACTGAATTTGTAAATATTGGTTATCATCGGACCAATTATGCTAATAATGAACCACTAACGGCTGCTTCCAGATCCTTCAATTCTAATTATACACATATAGACTTTAATTAATTGCATTTTGTATTGTCTTTGTTTAATCTTTTTTATTTTTATTTTTATTTATTTTTTATTTATTTATTTTTTTTTTATTTGTTTATTTATTTATTTTTCTTATTATTATTATTTATTTTATTTGTTTATTTATTTATTTATTTATTTTTTATTATATTTTTGTTTCTCTTTTTTTTTTTTTTTATTATTATTTATTTTATTTGTTTATTTATTAATTTATTTTTCTTATTATTATTTTATTTTCTTTCTTTCTTTTTTATTTATTGTATTTTAATTGTTATTTATTTATTTGCATTTTTATTTTATGTTGTGTCCATATGTGTAAAATAGTGTATCCTCAAAAATGAATCGCTACTTTGGTGATGCTAATGTTCTTTTGTTCGTGATGCGAAAACATTACTTGTTGCTATGACAACGCAAATTTTTTAGTTGGCGATGCAATGCTATTACATGACAGCTGAATATTACAAGGAATTTCGAATACTTGATTTGATACTATGCTTTTTTGAATATGTGACAACGCATCATAAAAGTTGCATTGCATTTCTGAATTTGTGGCAAGCATCAGCAAAGCAACGATTCATTTTTGACGATACACATATTTAAAAGTTTATAAATCTCAAAATTACATATATGTTTGCGATTATTTTTAAGAATGTATTTTTTTTAAGAATAATATTTTATGAATTGTAAAGAGCCAGATTGATCAAATCATGTTGGCTGAATAAATTAAATTAAATTAAATATATATTTGCTTTGAAAAAAATTTTTTTGAAATACAGAATATTATTTTTTTTTTATTTTATATATTATACCTCTATATACTATATACATAATGTATAAATTACATTATATATGGTATATATTGTAATATAATTATCATACAGACATGGCTTTCTTAATTTATAAAGGATAATTAATCAACCAAATTTACAGTTTTTGTAATTTATGAGAAAAATATTTGTTTTTTTCAAATTTTAAAATTTTAGTCCTAGTAAGAATTTTTAAGAATTATGATTTATACTATTATTAGCTTTATTTACACCGTGCTTTAGTTTTTTTTTCTACCATATTATTTTATATATATTTTTACTATTTATCTCTATTAATTCATATACATATAAGAAAAACAAAAACTCAAGGAAATTAAAAGACATAACGAAATAGAAAAAAAGGTTGAAAAAAAACCAGAAATTAAGAAAAGACTTTTACAACCATATTCACCAGCAGGCAGACGCGGCTCTACCTTGAGGGCTAATAGGACTAAGCTCCACCAAGAAATTCAGCTTAAATTGCATAATTTCATTAAATTAAATTTAAAATTAATTTTAAAAAACAATTTGAAAAAAATCCAAAATAATTTGCTGTAAATTGTTTTTCAAAGTACATGCAATATAGAAAGAGAAGTGATAATATAATATATGTATATGTATGTATAACTATATACACACAATATACAATATGGTTAAACAAATTTCAAATTCTCTTTGTATAGACTATAGATATTGATAGGTTTTACGTTTAATTTTTTTTTGTATAATCAATAAGATCATGTTGTTGTTGTTGTTTGTGTGGGTGGGGGGATGCAGACTAGGCATCCACGAGCACTCAGACAGAGGAGTCCATTGTACTCAGCGCCCCGTCTCTAGTAAAGTCTTCTCGTTTTTCTAATAAACGATAATAAACGAGAGGACTTTGTCTAGGGGTTGAGAACAGATGTCTTCCATTCTCATTACATCAAAGTTCCATGTACTACGCAGCCTTATCCTAGAGAAAGCTGGGCAACAGCAGAGATGGTGCTCTGTTGTTTCCGCTTCCTCCAGGCAGGCCCCACACGTTGGATCCCTGACCACTTTCATGATCGCCAGATGGTGGTTACATGCAGTGATGTTAACCGTACAGTAATTACTGTTTTGTACAGTAATTTTGCCTCAGAACAGTAAAACAGTAATTCAGGTAAAAAATACAGTAATTTCAAAAAACGTACAGTAATGTACAGTAATTTTCAATTCTTAGATTTTACCATTTCAAATTGAATAGTAATTATTTTAAATTTGAAAAAAAAAATGAATCTAACAAGTTGCTAAAGCAACAAAATGACTCTACTACCTACTTGACTACAACTTTTTTCAAGTAGTGTTGCTATTTTTTCGAACGTAGCTGTATATTATATATGGTTGACGTGGCGGTTATTTGGATTATTTCCGAAGACCCAATTAACACTAACCGTGCCGTTTTTATACCACACACTGACACACCTCTCAGTTGTCAGTCAAAGGGTTGTAAGCCCTTCTGTCATACATGCACCTACAATTTAAAGTGGAATGCGAGCCACTAAGTATATTTATATTCAACCATTATTATACATAATGGAATTAGTTTTTTTTCACAAAGTGTTTAGATGACTAGGAAAAACTATGTTTTTTTTTTATTTTGTTAAAGTTTTTGTTTTCGTTTTTTAATTTTATATGTTTTTTTTTTTTTTTTTGATTAAATAAAGCTCCTTTATAAAAAAAATAATTTTTGACTTTTCCTTTCATTTTATATACAACCTCTTCTGTGCGTAAAGTAATTTGATGTAAAAAACAGTAATTTTAGGCAATAGAGACAGTAATTTAGTCATGGAGAGTTAACATCACTGGTTACATGTGTTGTGCCCTGTGATGAGCCCGACGAGAGCCCGACAGTGCTTCCTGCTAAGATTTAGGAGAAATTTTGCCGTCTTTACCTCAGGCTTTTTCACACTGCAACTTGATAGGGCAGACCATCTTTCCGCATGGAGTTTCTCCACGTGTTTAGTGATCCATCCACTGATCGAGGCGCAATTGATACCTATCGTTGGTTCCGGTCCCCATATAGAGTTAAACGAGCCCTCTTTCGCAAGAGCATCGGAAAGTTCATTACCCTCTATACCATGGTGACTGACTTCATCGCTACCTCCTGAATTTTAAGATCCAGTGGCAGCAAATTTAGTATCGCGTCGAGAGCAGCACCAGGAACTGAGCTTATGGCATAAGTGATTCCAATGCAGACTTCTCTCTGTAGCCCATTAAGTGTCCGAACACAGGTGTTAACCTTAGTTCGTCCCCAAAAGACCACCGACGCGTATGTTATAATGGGTCTAATGACTGCCACGTACAACCAGTAAGTCATATATGGCCTTAGCCCCTATGTCTTACCAAAGATCCTCCGACATTGCCAAAAGGCACACCGTGCCCGAGAGACCTTGTTGTTGACATGACTTTTCCACGTAAGCTTGGTATCTAGTGTTACTCCCAGATACTTTACCTCCGTGGAGAGTTTGATTACCACACCCTTAAGAGTGGGTAGTTTCAGACCGTCCGTCTTTCTTTTCTTCGTAAACAATTCTTCTTAAGTAAGCTGCGATTTTATCATTATCAATGAAAATCACAGCTTATCTTAAAATAATTTACATTGCAATCGACCAAATTCACTTCGGAAATTTAAATTTTTTAACGTGGTACGCTTTTACACACATAAAAACATGGATCACTGTCGACTGTCATAAAAAGGCCCATGAACAAAATAGAAAAAAATAGTTGTTTCAATGGATAGAAATTTTGCTTCGTTTCAACTTAAACATATTCTCAGTATGATAAAAGATGTTGTTTGATTAACAAAAGTCGTTATTCAAATTAACAAAAATGTTCCTTTGTTTCAAATAAAAAATATTCTCAGTATAATGAAAGGTGTTGTACGATTAACAAAAGTCGTTAATAAAATCAACGAAAATTCTGCTTTATTTTGATTAAAAGGTATTGTTAATTTAAGGAAAATGGATTCAATTTGACAAAACATATTGATCAAATCGAGTACAAAAATAATCCAATTTACAATTTTTTTTTGTCGTAGTCTCTATCAAATTAACGATGACGAAAAATACTAATATTTTGTCCATTTGATTTCAAGTTTTTGTTGACGCTATATTAACTAAAAATTAGTCAAGCGAACCCGAAATTTAATCAATCTGACTAAGACTTTTCTTTCAGTGTAGTGTTGAAAGGATAAATTGGTTTCAGTCTAAATTTTCAAATTTTAACAAAGTCAGTTTAAAATTAGTTCCAATTATCGAGGTTACACTGTTATGTATTTTCTACTTCTTTTTCATTGAATGAATATATTGAAAATCATTGTTCCCAGTTTTATAACGAGTTATAGTGAAGTTACATAGCACGCTTCGCTTTGACAGGTAGAATTTGTAATGTGTTACATATCCGAAGCGCCGCACAGCGCAGCGAAGCGTCTCGCAGCAAAAGTTGACCAACTTTTAACTTTTTATGTATACGAAGCGAAGAAATGTCATTTCTTAATTGTTTTTGTTTGAAAAAGCGAAGCGTGCTATGTAATAGTTGAGTTACATAGCACGCTTTGCTACTCTGCGCTTCGCTTCGCTATGCTGCAGTTTGATCTCCCTTGTTACATAGCAGGCTTCGCTTTGTGTTTCACTTTTGACAGAATAAATTTTTTGATTTGTGAATTAAAATTGAACTAAAAATTAAAATTATAAATACTGAAAAAAATACATAAATATACTTAAATTGTCGGACAAAAAAAAATGTTTCAAAAAAAATTTTTGAAATAAAAAATTTTTTTATAAAAACACAAGTTTTAATTTTTATTTCACACACTGATTTTATTAAACAGAATTTTTACATTGACACTTTATTTTCTATTCTTAAGTTTACTTGCTACTACTACTTTTCACGACGAGACACAAATCGAAACTGACTTAATTGATTCATTTAACTTCCTTTACAATTTTGTTACTTAACTTAAACATTACACCTAGAATGATGGGAAAGTGATTTTGTCTATTTTGCAATCTAAGTATTTTTTGTATTGTGAGAAAGTGATTATTAATTCTTTTTTACGAGTTTGCAATTTTGTGGGTATGAGAAAATGCATTTACTAATTAATAAGTTCTTTGATTAATAAGAATCCAAAAAAGGTTAGTTTTGATGAGTTTAGGTTTTTACTTTGAGTTTCAGTTACCATGCTTGAAAGTATTTTCTTATGAGAACGGTAATCGTTCCTTTGGAGACGTAACACCTTCCTCCTTAGGTATCGACTCCGTGCGATAATCTTTCAATTGGATGTTAACTTGTGTATCTTTTCTTTTGTAGTTTAGACATGTATAAAGGTGAATGCTAATTATTATTAGTATGATTAGAAAAATTACAAAATCTGTTATTAAATTTGTATACCATCTCTGAGTTGTTATGAGTTCAATTTCTTTGATATGCCTTGTGTTGTTTATGTTTGTGTAATGGAGATGTTGTAGATGGATTTCATTTACAACTTGCTTGACCGTGATATTACGTTCGACGTATGGCAATATCTTGGTATGGTATTCTCTTACTGTGTTCTCAAGGTGAAAGTCTCCAATTGAAATGCTACAGTTTGTAAATTTGATTATGTTGTTGCCTTTTATTTTGATTTCCATTTGCTGTTCGCAGTTATTAATAAGTAACGTTTCTTTTAAGTTTTTAGTAATTACTACGCTATCTGATAAGGGTTCTATGTTTTCTGTTACATTTTTATGATAATTACAATTTGCTATTTCATTTTTTAATAGTCTTGCGATACATTGATCTTCGTATGGGATTAGTTCTTTTTTTAAAATGTTTTGTTTTTCTATGTTTACAAAAATTTCTTGATTACAAACAATAATTTTTTCTATTTCAGTATCTAGTTCTAGCGAATTATTTTTACTAGGAATTTTTTTAATTATCATTCTAAAGTAATTACTTTTCACAAAATTTGGTATTGAAATTACGAAAACTATTACATTTTCTTTAAAGAATACATTATTTTTTACATAAGGTAGTGTCTCGATCGTGATATTATTGTTTATAACTTCTGTTTGTGTTAAAATATCTCTAGTTAATATTCCTAGCTTACTTGTTAAAATTACTTCTCTAATGTTTAATATTTGTTTTAAAAGGATATTTATGTTTTCGTTTATTTCTGTTATAATCATAAAAAATTTTAGTTCATGATCTACTTTACTAACATGATTAGTTATTTCATTTATACTACTACTTAATTTATCCTGAACTTGATTTACATAGTTTGTCACATTTTTTATCTGGTCTGAAATTTGTTTGTTTATCTGGACTTGATCGTTCACGTTTCCGATAATTTGCTTGTTGTTTTGTTCAACTATATTGAATTTTTTGTTAATCTCTTCGCGCTCGTCGTCATCCATTACACCGGTGAGGAGTCGTAGGCCTTTACCTACAATATTGAGCAGGCCTCTTTTGTTCACGTGATGGGGGATGATGTTATTAAAACTTTCTTTCAAATATTTGAGATTGTGTAATAGGGTTGTTGGAATTTGGGTTTTGTTATGAAGTTGGAAAATGTTTAACTCTAATTTATTGATACTATCTTCGTATTGAGAAAGGTCTATAATATGCATAATCCTCTTGTAGTTGTGAATTATTTTGAGTTTTGACTCTTGGAAGAGGATATAACCATTTCCAGACTGTATTTCATTTATTTCGATCGATGGGTTTCCCAAAGTATAGGTGGGTATTAGTAGGAATAGAAAGACAGTAATGCCTGTGAAAAGAGAAAAAAAAATTCATTTATTTTTGGTATTTTTGTTTTCTTTTGAACTGGTTCATGTATCGTGGTATTTTTTCTTTGTTAATTATAAAATGCTCATCTCCTGATTTTTCAATGGTGACTTTTTTGTGATAAGGTTGGAGTTTAGTAATTCGGTTGAGTTTTAGGTAGTCTGAAGGTTGTTCGGTTACCCTATTTTTATTGAGAGTTGTTATTTTTTTTCTTTTCGTTTTTGTGACCATTTCGTGAATTAATGGGTATTCTCTAGGATCTATTTTTCCATTGAGAAAGTCTATTGGCCTTTTTCCTGTAACTGAATGAATTGTTTCGTTGTAAACTTTCACGCTTTTGATAACTGCGTCTTCATCTAGTGGAGATTTCTGTTCATTTTCGATTACCTTAAGTATTCTAAGGTGCTCGTTCAGCGTATTATGGAATCGTTCGATATCAGCGTTACTTGTATGATTATTTGGGGTGGTAAAATGAATTTCTATGCCTTCATTTTTCACATAATTAATAAAATTTAGGCTATTGAAACCTTTTTCTTGATCTGTAATGATTTTTTTGGGTTTCCCAAAGGATGCTATGTATAACATTAACCCATTTTTAAGGTCTAACCAGTTTCTAGATTTTAGGGGGATAACTTGTGCATGCTTGGTGAATTTGTCGATGACTGTAAGGTAAGGGTTGCCTTTACTTTTAAACCAAATATCCATATGAATCACTTCTAGGGGTTTACTAGGGGTTTGGGTTAATTTGTATGGCAATCTAAGGGGGTGTCGCTCATATTTAGCGGTATTGCAAATATGACAGTTGTTTATTATTTTCTGAATTTCTGTTTTAAGTTTTGGAAAATAAATTTTATTTTTCAGTTCCAAATACACTTCATTGATACCTCTATGGTTCATTTCGTTATGTTGTTTTAATATTTGTTCTTGAAGCTCATCACGATTTTTTATATCTCTCAACAAATAAGAGCACTTGTTAAGTTTTAACAGCTTATTTTTTGAAAAATGTTTTATGTAGGTATTTTGAAACAAATTGTAGAGATTGACGTCTTCTATCATGATGCCTACTATTCCTTTATAAGGCAAATGTGTTTTTAGTAAATTTATAAAGAAGTTTCCGTCAGGACTTGGATGCCTAAATGTTTTCCTATTTCTACCAAAAACTTTTTCGAAATTTTCCTTTGAAGGTGAACCCTTTTCAACTATAATTTGCGTCTTATAAAAATTTAAGGGAGATTCAGATATTGGTATATACTCGGTGCTGTCTTCGTTGGCTGAGTGTATTGTCGCGTCAGTCGACCCGATGTCGTCCAATTCTAATTCATTGGCGTTAATCTCTATTCTTGACAGAGCATCGGCGACCTTATTTTCTCGGCCTTTTAGATATTCAATGTCGAAATTAAATTCTTCTAATTTTGCTTTCCAACGTTGTAATTTTGTATTCGGTTCTTTAAGATTGTGAAGCCATTGTAGGGGTTTGTGGTCTGTTTTAATTATAAACTTTCTACCGTAAAGATAGGGGCGAAAATACTTCGTTGCCCATACTATTGCAAGTAGCTCTTTCTCAATGGTCGAGTATTTGCACTCATGTTCGTTAAGTGTTCGCGATGCATAGCAAACTGGGTGATTGTTTTGAGACAAGACAGCGCCAATAGCAAAATTACTGGCGTCAGTGGTTAATGTGAATTGTTTTGAAAAATCTGGGTACACCAGAATGGGGTCTGTAGTGATTAACAATTTTAATTTATCAAACGCCTCTTTGTATTCTAAATTATTGACATCTATGCGTTTGTCCTTTTTTAGGTATGTTGTCATTGGTTTTGCAATTTTAGCGAAATCTTTGATAAATTTTCGATAGTATCCTACGAGGCCCAAGAATGATTTTATTTGCTTTGGTGTTCTAGGAATGGGAAATTTATTTATCGCTTCTATTTTGTTGGGATTCGGTTTTATACCTTTTGTTGTTATAATGTGTCCAAGAAACTCTGTTTCTTGTTTCATGAATTCACTTTTGTCTAACTGAATTTTTAAGTTAGCGTCCTGTAGTCTTTTTAGAATTTTTTTCAAAGAATCAAAATGTTCTTCTTTACTAGTACTAAAAATGACTATGTCGTCAAGGTATACATAACAAATTTTACCTATGAATTCCTTTAAAACGGAATTCATGAGCCGTTGAAAGGTGGCAGGAGCATTCTTTAATCCGAATGGCATCCTGACAAACTCATAATGACCACTATCTGTGCTAAAGGCTGTTTTTTTAATATCTTCTCTTGCTATTTCAATTTGGTGAAAACCCTTTGCCAAATCTAACGTTGTGAAGTACATTGCTCTGCCTAATTTATCTAAAATATTGTCAATATTTGGGATGGGGTATTTGTCGTCTATTGTTACATTATTTAATTTTCTATAATCAACAACAATACGCCATTTTTTTTTCCTGACGCATCGAGTTTTTTAGGTACGACCCAAATAGGGGCCGAATATGGGGAATCACTAGGCCTAATTATGCCTTGTTTTAGCATCTCGTCAATTTGTGTATGAACTTCGTGACGGTGAACTTCAGGGTAACGATAAAGTTTTGTATAAATTGGGATCTCATTTATTGTGTTTATTTTGTGTGTTATTTCATGGGTGAACGATAAATTGTCGCCTTTATGATAAAAGGCTTTGTCGAATTCTTTTATTATTTTTAATAGTTCGCTCTTTACGGACTGGTTCAGGTGGTCGCACCTGATTTCGTTTTCATCTGTAAAGACTTCGTTTTGAAATGTCTCAAGTTCTTTAATAGGCACAGGAATTTTATATTCCACTTCTTCATCTGCATTGAAGTATAGCGGGATTTCATTACCTGTTTTTATTTTCATAACTTTATTTTTGTAGTTTATTTCAGCTTCTAGAGGGAACATTATGTTATTACCTATCAACCCGTCAAATTTATCATGAAATTTTAATTCAAGGAATTCCAATTTGTCTTCAGAGTCAAATTCTAAAAAGGAGTCAATTGTTATTTTCGTATCACAAGGAATAATATTCGTTAGTGTTTTAATATTCATAGGCATAATCTTTGTTGCGTATTTTGGGTTACAGATGCCAGTATTAATTATACTTGTCGTAGCTCCTGTGTCGATGATAAATTTCAATGGCCTTCCTTTGGATTGTATCTTTATATAAGGTAAGTTCTGTCTTCCGAGGCTACAAAGTGAAAATTTTCAACAGTATTTTGAGTTTCTAATGAATTAATTCTAGAATTGGTAGATACATCAATGTCCATAGATTCTGGCCTATTATTGCCATAATTATTATTGTTGTTATTATTCCTATTAAAATAGTTATTATTAGGATTATTATTAAAATTGGGTTATTGATTTTTTCGAGAGAATTGTGATCTATTACTTGTTTGCTCTGAATTTTGCCTATTAACGTTGTATTGGGGATGTCTTACATTTACTGGGTATCGATTATAATTATTTTGATTGTATTGTTGTGAATTTCTGTTATTAGGATATGGTGAATGAGGCTTTTGGGTATTAGGCTTATTAGATTCATGAAAATTCTTCGTTTTAATACTATTATGCCTAAATGGATTATAGTGCGCATAATTTCCTTCGACTAAAATGTCTAATGCTTCTTCTAATGTTTTGGGATCTCTACTAAATAAAATTGAACGCATTGGTTCCGGCAGTTTATCTTTAAAGATTCTTAAACCAGTCTGAATGTTTGCTTTTGCTATTTCGTTCGAATTCGGTTCACTTTTTATTTTATTATTTAATCTTCTCAAGATACTTGTAATTTGATTGTAAAAATCAATGCAATTAGAGGTAAAGGTTACGCTCCTCAACTCGTCAAAAATTTGTAGGGATGACTTTTTGTCGCCAAAATTTTCGATTAAAACACTTTTTATTTCAGACCAGGATTTAAGATGGCTATTTATTTCTACAACTTCTCTAGCCCTACCATTTAATTTGCTTTTTATTTTATTTAACAAAATTGATTGACTATTAACGTTATATTTAGACACTAAAGGGATTATTTGATCTACTAATTCTAAAAATGTAAACAATTCGTTACCTTTTCCACTAAATTCCGGTAAACTGCTGATGTATTTTAATGGATCAATGTTCAAGTCCATGTTGCTTTCCTGTTGATGCACCAATGTTATGTTGTTCTGTGTTGCAAGTGTTGTGTTATTTTGAGTTCCTGCTGTCGTGTCGTCGTTTCCTTCCATAAAGAAATAAGGTAAGTAGCGTGTGCTTTGTCTTTTTATTTTTCGAATTGAGTTATCCAGTTTTATTATTAATATTCCTTTTTCTTAAGTTGTATCTTTTTTCTACTGTTTTTTTGAAAGTCTTTTTCTTTTTTTTGTTAAAGCATCTAATTGTCGTTTAAATTCGAGGTAGTCCTCAAGGTCCCAAGTATCATCTGATGATGCTGGTGATTTAGGTTCAAGATATTCTTTGTATTTTGCAACAAAATCTTCTGGTAGACTCATGTAATCCACTTTATTTATTCACTTAAGTATTTTGATTATTCACTTTAATTTATTCACTAAAGTATTTTGATTATTCACTTGTATTTTTATTTCTATTATTATTATTATTATTATTATTATTTTTTTTTTTTTTTTTTTTTTTGTCCTTTATCCTGGATTCCTTTTTATTGGAATCCTACCGACTGCGCCACTTAAATTGTCGGACAAAAAAAAATGTTTCAAAAAAAATTTTTGAAATAAAAAATTTTTTTATAAAAACACAAGTTTTAATTTTTATTTCACACACTGATTTTATTAAACAGAATTTTTACATTGACACTTTATTTTCTATTCTTAAGTTTACTTGCTACTACTACTTTTCACGACGAGACACAAATCGAAACTGACTTAATTGATTCATTTAACTTCCTTTACAATTTTGTTACTTAACTTAAACATTACACCTAGAATGATGGGAAAGTGATTTTGTCTATTTTGCAATCTAAGTATTTTTTGTATTGTGAGAAAGTGATTATTAATTCTTTTTTACGAGTTTGCAATTTTGTGGGTATGAGAAAATGCATTTACTAATTAATAAGTTCTTTGATTAATAAGAATCCAAAAAAGGTTAGTTTTGATGAGTTTAGGTTTTTACTTTGAGTTTCAGTTACCATGCTTGAAAGTATTTTCTTATGAGAACGGTAATCGTTCCTTTGGAGACGTAACAATATACATAAATAATAATAAAATGGATGATATGGAAATATTAGATATTTTTGTTGTGGTTTATCTAATATATCAATCGTGGCAAGAATTTATGGGTTTAGAAAGAATTTTAAAAAGATTTTTTGAAAGTAGCTTTAAAAATTTGAAGAAAGATGAATTCGTTCAAAACTGCTACAAGAATGAATAACCAGGTGTTCGATATCCTTTTTAATTTGTTAAAAGAAGGTTTGACCAAGAATTCGATACGTCCAGTTATTTGTTTTAAATTTAATTATAATTTTTTACCTTTGCTTGAACTTCAAAAATTCTTTTTAATTATTTTGATATGTATTTTATATTTCAATTTTTTCCACTGCACTATGTATTTCACTTTTAAAAATTATTTTAAATATCATTGAACTGAATTTTTCAAACAAAAACAATTAAGAAATGACATTTCTCCGCTTCGTATACATAAAAAGTTTAAAAATTGGTCAACTTTTGCTGCGAGACGCTTCTCTGCGCCGTGCGGCACTTCGGCTATGTAACACATTACATTTAAATACACGACATTCAACTTCTACCTGTCAAAGCGAAGCGTAGCAAAGCAAAGCGAAGCGTGCTATGTAACTCAACTATAACAAAGGAGATCAAATTTCAGCATAGCGAAGCGAAGCGCAGTGTAGCAAACCGTAGCGAAGCGTGCTATGTAACTCAACTATTATTTTGGTTGGGCTTCAAAATACATGGGATAATGATTTTATTTGGCAACAAATAATATCTCTTTTTATTATATTTCACTTTAAAAATATTTTACAAATTTTATGTATGTAAAATAATTTATATGAAAAATTTGTGATTTAAGTAAAGGGTTAAACAAAAATTATTCAGAAAACACTGTAATATAAGTATTTTTTTAATATGTACACATATCTAAAATTCTAAATATGTATTACAAATTTTTCTTCCAGTTTTGTAATTTTCATCAAAAATTTTCAAATATATTACTCTAACTCATGTGGATGTGGAAATGAGTTAAAACTTTAATAATTTAATAATTTAAAAAAATGCTCATATAAAAACTAATTTTTGTTAAAGTTGAAAATTTATACCTACCTACATTCTTTTTAAATAACAATACAATTGAAGGAAAAGTTCATTGCAAAATAAAATTCGTACTTATAACAATATTTTTAGTTATAAGTTTTTTCTTCTTCTGTTTGAATTTGTTATTTAAATGTTTTGAAAATTATTAGTACCTACCTTTACCTACATATCATATATTTCCGAAACAAATGAATTAATATTACTATTAGTAATATTACTAATATTCAGGGCTGTCGAAAGTACTCCTTTCGGAGTTTTTTACTCCTTTTTGATCATCTTAACTCCCATACTCCTCCCATGAGGAAAATACTCCCTTTTGGTAATATTTACAATAAGTTATTTTTATTTATATATATTTGAAGTTATTTTTTATGTTTTCTTAATAAATTCAAAGGCAATAATAATATTCTTGTCAGTTTTTATTACTCCACTATTTAGGTTTATAGGTATTAACCTATTCTGAGAATTTTTTTTCCATAATTTAAATCAAAAATGCAATGCAAATTCTGTTATAATATACAATAAATGCTTTTTTAGTTTTAATTATCACTTCGACTGTTGTGAATGAAGTCGTGTAATAAAAATAGGATAGATTCTATTATTTCTGGTAACTTTACTCAGGTACTACCTTTTTTTCAAAAAACTCCCTTTTCAAAAGAAATTTTACTACTTTTTGAAATTCGATTTCGGCAGCCCTGCTAATATTACTAGGTAATTACCTAGTTAGTCATTTTTCTCATTTCACCTATCAATCTACTACAAAAATTAAAAAACATAAAATTCGACAAAAAAGAAAAAATATGATGAAACAAGCAAAATGTGCAACATTAATATCCGATTCAATAAATTATCATTAACTTATAAGAATTATAGAATGCAATATAAAAATAAAAGCAGTAAGTATACATGGTAAATAGAATAGGAAGGTATGCTGAAAAGGGGGTTTTAACCTAAAATAAAAAAATATCGGTTACAGATGACGTAGCTGGGACGAATTTTTGAATTTTTAGAAATATAAACTGTTGTACGTTCACAATAATTATATGATTATTTATTTATTTCATTAATACAGAATGATTTTTATAATAAAAATATTGCAATTCTTTTTAATAATAACACAAATACTTATACTACTGTACTTTAATAATAATTTATTATTATAATACTTGTATAATTTATTAATATTAACAAATTATTAAAGTGCAGTAGGTATTGATTATTTACCTGAAAGGTTTATAATTTTAAGTGCTAACATTTCTTTTTGGTGCTTCTGTAACTAATGTATAAACACAACTTTGACTATGACAATCTTTTATCACATGTTAAATGTATGCATGATCCTTGATGATTCTTCATCCTTATTATTTAAATGTACTTGAACCACCATCATCACCAATTATATTAGGT
The DNA here is from genome assembly GCA_932526495.1 of Bombylius major. Classification (NCBI taxonomy): domain Eukaryota; kingdom Metazoa; phylum Arthropoda; class Insecta; order Diptera; family Bombyliidae; genus Bombylius; species Bombylius major. Next base: position 23,814,291 of record OW052044.1, on the reverse strand, counting down.
ATTATTATTATTTATTTTTGACTTTATAGGTTTTATACAATCATTTTTATCATTTATTAATTCACTATTTTGTGGTATGTAATGCATATTTTTACAACTTTTATTTTTTCAAGATCAATTTAGATACTTTGAAATTTATATGAAACAAAAAATAAACATTTAAATATTTATTTGACAACATTTACATTAACAATAATAATAATAAAAATTATTTCTCATGTATTCAATACATTTTACCGGTTTCACATTTTTTTCAGATGGAAATCTGAAAAATTTAACTTTTTCTTTTGTTTTTCCTGTATAATTTTTACAGGACATCACCAAACATTTAACCATTTTAATAGGTATTAATTTTTTTTTCAAATACCTATATAGTCAATTATAGTTTTTTAATTTGTTTATAAGTCACTTTATTTATAAAATAATTATGTAGTTAACCATTAGCCACTATGAAAACAACATATAAACAAAATGTAAACAAAAACTTTTTCGTCGCAGCTACGTCATCAACTTATTGTAATGTCACTAAAAAACGAAAAAAAATCTCCGCCATATTGCTTTTCAGCATACCTTCCTATTCTATTTACCATGGTAAGTATATTTTAAAAAACAAGAAGGGCCGGGTTCTTGTATGGTGATTGGTGATTGTCACTATGGTGATAGTAAAAAAGTGATCACCAAATAGTGATTGTTCCTGTATGGTGATCACCAAAAAAGTGATAATATTTTGAAGTGTAGTAGCGAATTTGTAACTGTCAGGTGTGTTTGATGTCTTTTTTTTTGTTGTTGAAATGAAAGTAATAAGGAGAAGAATGAAAGATAATAGTAATCCGTTTGAATTACAAACTACTCAGTAAGTCAAAGTCATTAATAAAATTTTAATACAATTTTTTGATTATTAACAATAATATTGTTTCTTTACAGTTTTCTGTGTACTATCCATTGCTATCTACAAATTATCATAAAATATTTTATAATTAATATATTAAATTACTAATTAATATACTAAATTACTAATTAATATATTAAACTACTAATTAATATATTTATTTACTTAAATTCTTTCAAAAACACTCCAGGAATTTCAATTTTATGAAATGTGAACTGCAAACACCATACAAAATATATAAAAGTGACAGGTCTGATGCTGTCACCAAGAAAATGACAGTTTTTGGTGATATTTTTTGGTGACAGTCGTACGTGAACAGAAATTGCTGGTGACAATCACCAATCACCATACAAGAACCCGGCCAAGGAGATTAAAAATATTAATTTTTCTTCCATACAAAATTCACGGGTCTAGGAAAATTCTTCGCCAGCAATTCACCGCCAGCAGTTCTTCGCCAGCAATTCATCGCCTCAACAATTCATCGCTACAGCAATTCACCGCCGAGTTGCTGGCAAAGAATTGCTGGCGGTGAATTGCTGTGGCGATGAATTGTTGAGGCGATGAATTGCTGGCGAAGAATTGCTGGCGATGAATTTTCCGGATCCCAAAATTCACATAGGTACATTATTCGATTGCATTATATTTGTTTTTCGGAACAAAATATATAAATATAAAATGTTTTATGTATACGATCAGAATCAAAACAAAACTAAACAATATCATATGGTATACAACAACAAATACCGCAATATAAGATGAATATTAGAATTATGGGCGTGTTCTTCATTATTCTTTATTTCTTCAATTTCCTTTACATGTTTCTTCTTTTCACATCTCTCCTCTTGCACCCTTGTATAGTCTAACATCTCATGAGCTTATTCGAAGCCAAATTGGCAAACATACAGACACGAAAATTCAAAAATTTGAATTTAACTGATGAATTAAACCTCTAATGTCCAATTTCTTCATGGTTCTTAATAATGAACTTCCAGATAAAGTTAAACTACCGATAAATGCTAAGTTGGTTTTCTTCATCCAAAGCGCACAGATAAGTTATCATCCAGTTAGAAATACTAATCACCGCCCTGAAAATGTTGTTTCCGAATTTCCGAATAAAAATGAGGTTCAACTTCATGATTAATTTTGAATAATTTTTAAGTAGTTAAGTAACCGTTTCATTATTTTTATTATTATCAGTGACCAGTGAAGTTGCTAGTTAAAGTTAAAATAAAATAATTTAAAAATAATAATAATATTATTAATAAAAATATCCATAACCATGTTGTATTATTGTTCTTTAATACAACGATAATTATCCTTGTGTACGCCATATTTTTATTAAAACACAATGACCACTTTTATAATTTTTAAAACATTTATTTTTCTAACTACTAAAGTTACAGACACTTTTATTTTTTCCTACTACTTAATTATTCAACTGCTAAAAACCAACTCTCGCTTAATATTATTTCACTTTTACATTACACTTTCCCTAAGAGAGGAAACTTATAATGCAATTCCATATTTGGTCATCGACATTGAATTTTAATAATTAAAATTGTGCAGTCAGCAATTACGGCCGAAATTAATCAGTTAATTTGGAAAAATTATTGCTGGTAAACGAAATGTTTAACACAGCATTTTTATTCAAACTCGTGTAAATTATTTTAAAATATGTAATAATGTTTACTAATGCATTTATTTAAGCGCGTGTAAAAATGTATCGAGGAATTATTATGAAGAAAGCAAATGTTTTTTGTAATTTGATATATTTTTTTTTTTTTTTTTTTTTTTTTTTTTTATTTTAAATTAAGTTAATATATACATACTTAACCTAACTTATACTAAGCCGAGGCAACGCAGGCCATATCGGCTATACTAACCTATCTTAACTAACTTATAACTATCTTATATTTATGTTAATTTCTATTGTGTTAGTATTGTATAGCTAGTCTTTGTCTGTAAAGGAAGCTAAGTACTAAAAACGCAGCTACGCTCGGTGGTTTTAGATGTGCGGGTTAGGTAAGTTATGTCTCACTAAGGTCTGTTGAATTACTTTGATTAGTTTGACAGCTTCTTCGGTATTAATGTTAAGATTTAGGTGGGAGGTATTCGGCGTTAGGGTAAGACCTTCTTTTAGGAATAGCCTGCGGAACATGGGGCATTCATAAAAGATATGTCTAGAGGACAACTGCGTATCGTTTCCACATGGGCACAGAGTTGGGGTATTATTATTGAAATAATGTGCTTTTGCAGCTAGAAAGTGTCCTGTCTTGAGCCGTCCAAGCTGAACTGCAATGTGTCTAGGCATATCCGAGGGTATAGGGAGAGAAGGCATGGGGGAGTGACAGAAAAGGAATTGGTCAGATGCGTTAAATAACCGGTGTTTATGTGTCTCCAGTCGGCAGAGTCTTTCGCGCTTAACCGATCTATAGTCAGGTGGGTAAACACGACATACTGAGCGAGTGCAGGCCAATTTGGCTGCTTTATCAGCTGCCTCATTGCCTGGTACTCCCGCGTGGGCAGGGCACCAGATGAGGTGTATGTTCGGGTTTTTGATCAGCATATTCCTAATGACTACGTTTATGGTGCTTTTGTTCGAGCAGTTTGCGACAGATTTGACGGCCGACATGGCATCTGTGGCTACTGCACAAGGTGTGGACGTATCACCTAGAAGTTTGCAGGCTTCCAGGATCGCGACCGCCTCCGCAGTGTAAACCGATGACCATGGGGGCAGACTCTTAGTGCATAGAGTTTGTCCGTGAGGATTCACCACTGCACACGCGACTGAAGATTGGTATTCGGATGCGTCTGTGTATAGAACTTGGTTGAAGTGGAATTTCTCTAAGGTGCGAAGAAAATTTTGTTGTTTCGCAACTTTATTACAGGTGCTAGGGTTTGCTTGACAGATGTGTATTTGCATTTTGAGATTTTTCCAGGGAGGTATATCCGTGGTTAACGAAGGGTAGTCAGGGAGCAGAAGAAGGTCAGAGGGGATATGTTGAACCGCTTTCCGCAAGCAGGAGTACTTGAAGTGAAGGGTTTCAACACGGTTAAGGGTATCCATAAGTAGGGGGTTAAGGGGGGCTCTAGGGTTGTGAATGTGTTTAAGACGAGGTTGGAAGAGATCTTTTTGTATCTAATTTCAATGGGATCGAAGCCAGAAATAGCTAAAAGGCTTTCAATCGGAGTCGATCGCAGAGCGCTCGTGGCGATTCGGGCGCTTGAGTTGATACAGATTTGTAGTTTTTTATTGAGGAATTTGGTTTCTTCACCGAAGATGCAGAGCCCTTAGTCCAACTTTCCATAGGTTAATGCCCTGGCCATCTTGGTCGCCATATCGATGGTCAGACCATGTTTCCTACTGCAGGTAGCCTTAAGGAGATTATTAGTCTTCTTAATTCTGCCAGCCAGTTGTTCTATATGCCTGTTCCAACGGAAAGATGAAGAGAATGTGATACCCAAGATTTTGACGTGTGGTTTGAAGGGGACACTATTTGTCGAAAGGGGGATGCAGTTTTCTTGACAGCTTCTTTTTCTGCAGACGTGCAGGGGTTCCACCTTATCGGCAGATAAAGCTGCACCGTTTTCTTTGCACCATTCTTCTAGTGCTGAGAAACCTTCCTGCAGCGAATTATTGACCATGGTCGTTGGACCAGAAGCATGTAAGATTATATTATCTGCATATATGTATGCATATAGGTCAGATATGCTTTGCAGTCGAACAGCTAAGGAATAAATGTAGACATTGAAGAGAGCTACAGAGAGAGGTGAACCCTGAGGCAGGCCATAATTTAAGTATTTAACTTGGGAGTGGTAGCCCTTAACTTTGATCGTGATTCTTCTGTCACTCAGAAAGGACAGGATGGTTGTAACAAAGGAACTGCTAACATTCCATTGGCACAATTGTAAGGCTATGGTATGCTTCAAGACTCTGTCGTATGCTTTATGTAGATCCAAGGATAACAAGACAGAATGTTGTGACTTGCCTATAGCGCTTGCAAGGTTGTGCTGAAGCTCGTATAAGAGGGACAGACAGCCTCTTGCAGGTCTAAACCCTGTAATAACACGGGCAAGTTTTTGTTCAGCGAGCCACGACAGCCTGTTAGCCAGGATCTTTTCTAGGAGTTTAGATACAGTCTTGAGGAGGGAGATCGGTCTAAACTGGGAAGGTAGTAGTGGGGTGGTTTGAACCTTTGGGATGGGAATAACTTCTGCCAGCTTCCACTCGAAGGGGAAGTTACCAGAAGCTAGAATTTTGTTGAAAGCCATGATCAGGCGATCTTTCCACTCTGTGGTGGACTGCTTGATCATGCCAAAGGAAATTCTGTCTAGACCTGGGGTGGTACTCTTGAAGTTTTTGAGTGTTAGCTCAAATTCTTCTCGAGTGATGAGGTTGGAGAGAAGGTGTGGATCGCACATTCCAAAAAGATTATGTCTTTCGACCTCGAAGCTTACCATGGCTTCTTTGCATTTTAAATCTAAATCACGGAAGTTAAGGACATCGGAGCTAAAATAGTTAGCTAGTATATTTGCAATCTCAATAGGATCATCAGTGTAGGTTGGGCTATTAGAATTGTTATTGGTGGTTTGAACCAGGGTTGTGTGGTTTAGATTCTTCCTACCCAGGATTGACCTAACTTTTCGCCAATTTTCCTTGTTGGAGCTGTTCGGTTGAATAGATTCTATGAAGTTTATCCAGGCTTGTGATTTCGCTTTTTTTATATGTCTTCTGAGGGTCGCGGCAGCTTTTCTGTAGGAGATAGCATTATCTAGAGACTGGTATCGTTTAAGACGTTTCCAAGCGGAATTCTTCAGCCTTATTAATGTTTTGGTTTCAGGAGTGAACCAGATCGGTGTAATCCTTGAAGTGGGTTCGGAACTAGGGATGCTAGAGTTGGCTGCTACTCTAATTGCTTTTGTGAGCAATGCGACTTCTTGGTTTAGTATTGTAGAAGGGGGGTGTTCTTTTAGAAACTGATACAGGGAGGTCTTAAACTTAAGCCAGTCTGCTCTGGATTCAATAAATCTTGGGACATGTTTGAAATCTTTGCATAGGTGGGTGGAGGTTATGAGGATTGGTGTATGATCACCACTGATCGGGGTCAAGGTTTTCCATGTGAAATCAGTTGCGATTGAGTTCGAAATTAAAGAGACATCTATGTGTGTAAGCGAGCCACGTGTACTTGCGTGCGTTGGTGAGCCATCATTTAGGACCACAAATCGGGAGTCGCCTATCCAGTCTTCGATCTGTTTGCCTCTGTGGTTTGCAATACTCGAGCCCCATAGGGGACTATGGGCATTGAAATCACCGAGAATGACCGTCGGGCCATCGACACCATTTACCAAGGTGCTAAGGTCACTAGTAGGGTTTGGACGATTGTGTTCCAGATATATGTTCAGCAACGTGAAGCATAAAGGGTTGTGTATCTTAACTCGGATGGAGGGGTTGTGCGTATCAGTTGGTAGTCTTGTGAAGTGTATACCGCTCCTGATCATAACAGCCACGCCACTCTTACGGGTGTCGTGGACATTATGAACAAGAACATTGTAACCTTTTCTCACAAAGTCTCCTTCTGATGCTGCGAAGTGCGTTTCTTGAATAGCTATTATATCAGGACTATGGCTATTGATCAAAATATCCAGTTCACCAAGTCTATTCCAAAAGCCTGCCATATTCAATTGGAGTATGACAGGTCGTCGGTTTTCGACTTGCTTAGTGTGAATATTTATGGAAGATGGGGTGGGACTAAATTAGTCCTTCACATTGTATTCTGAGTCAGATGCATCTGAGATCTCATGTATTGTATTTTCATTAGTGATGAGCAGAGGTTTTGTTAATATATTAGTTTGGACATTTGGGTTATCTCTTGGGACGGTGGGAGCTGAGGTTGTATCATTTGTAATTTGATGCCCTACCTGGGCAGTGGGGGGGGGGGACTAGGGACCTGTGTCCTAGTATTAGAGAGGGTATACGAAGAGTCAGCGTGGCCAGATTCGTTAACTAGAAGAGGTGAGTCTTGTTTAGTTTTGTTTTCTACTTTGGAATTATTGTCCTGGTTTTTTTTATTAATCATGTCTAATTTACTTTTAGGGGTTTCCGTACAGTTGGTGTTGTTATTTGGTGCATTGACCTTACTGGTTGTGTTAGGTGTGTTGGTTTTGTTAGTAGTGGTGAGTTCGTTATTTAGGGTGTTGGCGTTAGAGTTGGTAGTGGGAGGGTTAGTTGTTGTGATTGAACCTGCTACTTCCGCAAAGGATCCTTTTTGTAGTCCTGGTGGTATGATGGCGGCTAGGGTTTTTGCAAAGGATGACTGCTGTTCTGTTTTTTGGCGTGTTACTGTTGGGTGTCCGCTAAACCACAGTTGTTTGGCTTTGTACTTTGGTATGTGTTTGTCCTGCATAATTCTGTCGAAAGTTATGTGTCCTTCCGTGCTACAACCGCAGCAGTAGTTACCTTTGCAGCTATGTTTGTCATCAGGATTGGCAATGTTACATTTCGGACATCTTTTAGCATTTTTGCATCTGGTTTCATGATGGCCCAGCTGGTAGCAGTTCCTGCATCTAAGTGGATTCGGGTACCATTTTTCGACCTTGATTTTCTCGTAAAAAAGATCCATGGATTTTGGAGGTTCTAGCGTTGTAAATGTTAAAATGATTCTACCGGTGTTTATTCTTCTGCCATCGACCAGACGTGTGATATGCCTGGCTTCTTTAATTTTCCATCCATCTGTCTTGAGGCTGTTGATGCCCTCAGTTATCTCCTGCTCTGAGAGCTCTTTCAGAATTGGAGCATATATTGATCCTTTGGAAACGTTTAAGCTGTCCATTAGTTCAATTTGTACTTGAATGTTGTTTAGTGTGCCAGTTTTCAGTTTATCTATAAATAGATCAGCAGTTGATTGGTTTTTGACAAGGATGATGATATTTCCTTCTGCGTTGGTCCTGAAGGCTTTGATATCTGATGATATAATTCTTAAGTCATAAGTAATTTTGAAAAGGTTAGTTGAACCGATTTTAATGGATGGATCCTTGGCTTTGATCAGCATAAATTTTGAGTCATCATTGGAGTTTTGGATCAACTCTTGAATCTCCGCTGGTGTCGGGTTGATCAAGGTGTTAGTTAGTGCGTTAGATCTTTTTAATGACCTTTTGTGTAGCTTCCTGGCTGTTCTAGCGGTAGATGTTTTTTTCTTTTGCTTAGTTTTGGCTTCACACAGTAGCTCAAAGCTGTTTATGTAGCTGGATGGTCTGTCATTATTAATATCTTCTTATCTGTCTGTCATCTTAATATCTTTTTAAAAAAGTTAGATTTATATTTTTAGCCTATAAGAAATCTTGTTGTTGTGGTGTCTCTGGTCACTTGTCTATATGTTGTATAATCTATGGTGATATCTGCTTTACGGCAACAACTTGGTGCAGCTGGTGTGTTGTACGTCACACTAATTTATATATGTAAGTTACTATATACATATATATATATAATATATATACATAGGTATATATGTATTATTTATTATTTATTTTTGAATTTATAGTTCACTTTATTTGACTTAATTAATTTTAAAGAATTAATCATCAATTCAAATAATCCACTACAATTATGATTTTGGTTTAAAATTGGAAAAACAAAGACAAAATCAGTTCTACTAGAGTAATATAAATTCTATCGCTTAATTAGCTAAGTGAGGTTATACCTCCTCATATGTTAAAAATGCGTCCTGTCGCTTAAAAAATTTAGATTATTAATTATCACACTAAGAAATGTTTTGTTATGATATAAAGTACGCAAAAAAACACTATTTATTGGTATATAATTTATAACACCAATGTTACAATAAGTATTTTAATTAATTATTTAAATTATTACAAAAAGCACTGTCATTAGTCACTGCCAGCGTTGCCAGAATCTCCAATTTGATATTTATTTAAAGGTTTTCGAATTTATATGGAACAAAAGTGCAGGGTGACCAATGTATGGAAATTTACATAACAACCACTTCTAATAAAATAAAATCCTAATAAAAAAAATGTAAACATTAAAAACAGCTTTAAAACTTTAGCTTTCAAAGCTGTAGTCAAAATATAAACCAATTTCAAAGCTGTAGTCAAAATATTTTTAATCTTGAGATAATCGGTTTTCGGTACTATCATGACCAGATAACTTTAAGGAAAGAAACGGATTATTAGTACAAAAAATGTTTTAGTTATGGGTTAAGCTCTTGCTAAGCTCTTGGTAATGGTTTATTAGTAAGGCCCAAAGAGCATCGAAAAACGTTAATTGTTTTTACAAAAGTAATATCGCAAAACAATGTTTATCGGATATACCTAGTCAAAATATTTTTATTTTTAATCTTGAGATAATCGGTACTATCATGACTAGATAACTTTATCCTCTTAATAAGTCTTATCTGGAAGTGAAGAAAACCAAATTATTAATTTATCCCCAGTTTAAGGTTATCATGAAGATATCTTGACCTGAAGAAATTGGGCATAAGTTATATCAAAGATAATGAATAAGAACAAAGATAATTAATAAGAAGTAGATATTCCAAAACAGAAAAGCTGTTGAAAAATAAATTTTTAGTTCTAAATCTGTTCATAGAGCGGACAGACAAGAAGGAATCGCTTAGAACATTAGATTTAAAAATACGTTATGACCGTTTTTGCAATAAAAAAAAATTTAACATACACAAAAATCCTTAAAACTGTGATTAGACAATTTTATATGGAAAATGAGGACGGAGTAAATGTGCATGACATCATCATTCATCATACAATTTTTTTGTTGGTGTTCTACCATATTGAAATTATAATTAATATAAACAAAAACAACAACACATATAAAAAAATAATTGTAATTTTATTTTACGTTTTTCAAGTACCCAACCAAATTTACAATTTTTTTATAATACCGTATTTGAATTTTGTTGTTACTTCGTACCAAAATACAAAATTTATTGTAAACCTGAAGTCACTTACCTTGTTTATGCACAAAGGTTAAAACTTATAACGATAAAACGTTTTCAACATCGTTTTGAGATAATACATTTTAATTGGTGTTTATGCGTAATACAACATTTCATTCTCACTCAAAACGTTAAACACCTGCGTGTGTAATGACAATACACTTAAAACGAAGTAAGCGTATGTGCACACTTGAAAAGCGCATTGAAATTTTAAATGCGGATTTAATAGTGTATTTACTCAAAACGTCGTAGAGTTTTAATGCGTTTTGAAATTTGGTTTATGCATCCGTATTTAGTCAAGACAGAGTGAGTTAATGCGAATTAAAGCTACGCATAAACAAGGTAACTGTTTTTTTCTCAATTTTGTATTTTTCCGATTTAGCATATACAAGTATGTATTTTTGTATATGCGGATTGTAGTTTATACAGTAGCGGAAAAAACGCATGACTCAAATAGTTTTCATTTTTCTAAAAATAATTTATTTATTAAGCAGTGTATTACAGAAACATGTATGGTTTTTTTTTTTCTTAGAAAAAATACCTTAAAAAAACACACATACCTAGTTAAAAAACAAACCATCATCCATCCCCACCAAAATTTAAAGATAGTATCGAGAAAAATTTTTAGAAATTATTAGTTAGGCGACTTTCATGACCGCTACTGTATATTATAATGCACGTACATTATTATTTTAAAACTTTGCAAGCATTGGCGATTTTCTAATTTTAAACTTGCAGCGTGCAAACATAAATATTGCAAATGTTAATCTACTTAAAAAGTTGCGGGTGCTATTTATCTAGAAAAAAATTAAAAGAGATTGACTTAACTTAAGTAAATTGTTTCGTCATTTTACAGAAAAATAATTATTTCTTTCTCTGACTGTGATGACAGTCTCCCGGCTGCAAGGTGTTAATAAAATTTTATAGGCACACCTAGGTAATTGATCAAAATTTGTAGGTTTCGATATAGGTACCTATCTAACTACCTTACATATTATGTTACATTTTGAAATATAAAGATAGATAAATAAAATGTACCTTAATGTGTATTGTAGATAATTAGGTACTTGAATTGAAAAAAAAATATCCTAATTCCCTTCATTTAAAAAAAAAATATAAGTACATAAAATAAAAACAAAAAAACGGGATCTGGATTTCAGTAAAATTTCTTATAGCTTCAAAAACTATGAAAAAAAAAATAATTGGATAAATTTTTCATATTATCATGCAATTAATAATCAGAAAACAAATTCTCATTTATATTTTTATTCCTATACACAGGGCCGGCCTTTACATATGAGCAGACAGAGCAGCTGAACAGGACGACAAAATTAGAGGGGCGCCATTAGAACAATATACATACATAATATTAAAATTTTCACCCATGTTCTAGATTCCGCAAAAAGTGGAAGTGGAATACGAAAACAAATCCATGCGAAATGGAAAATGGTGTTCTAGATTCCACGCGAAATTATATATTTCGAACATTAATTTCGAATCAGCTGTTGTTAAATTCTTACATAAACGTTCTATTTTCTTCTTTGCTTTTGTTTTTTTTTTGATAATTATTTATTTTTTATTAATGCATAATTTTTGTCTAGAAAATTCAAAAATACATTGAATGTATTTATGGAAATAATTATACTAGAATCATAAAATGTTATTTCAACTTTAAAATAAATTAAAAACAAAATTTCACTAATAAAATTCCGACATATACAAATACAAGCCACAGTTGAATTTGACAACTAATATTTAAATTCCACGGAGAAAAACTTCGCGGATTTGAATTCACGAAAATTAAGTGAAAGTGGAATCTAGAACACCTAATTCCACTTCCGCAACTTCCATTCCGAAAAAGTGTAATTTAGAACATGGGTGTTTATATAGATTTTTATTTTTGTGCGAACCAATTCTGTGGTCACATTTGCACACCACTAACGTCGACATAAGCATTTTCAGACTTATACCTCAAACACAATACAGCGGTTATTCGCGACGGCAAGCGGCGACGGCAATATTTTAACAATAACAAAATACATGCAAAGCTTGCCGTCGCCGCTTGCCGTCACGAATGACCGCTGTATTGTGTTTGAGGTATTAAGCGGTTAGTGCTTGTGACCACAGAATTATGTACTATAAACATAAGTCTCATATGAATGCCACAAAAACAACAATATTTAGCAAACTGTTCAAAATAAAACCTTGCTCTATAGTATTCGATCTTCATAAAAACAAACAACAGCAAAAATGTATACACACAGTATTAGGTTCAATTTCAAATCTTGCACAGTCTCTGCTTTATCATTCTATGTGTTTCGTATGGGCGCTACAAAAACAACAATGTATAGCAAACTGTTCAAAATAAAATCTTGCCACTATAGTATTATACGGTATGTTTGCCTTTATGAATGTTTATGAATCAATAAAAATATTGATGTTATAGTATAAAAGTAAAACCATGTGACTTCTTCTTTATACGTTATAAAAATTTATTTAATGTAAGTTAAATACTAACTACACTGCAAAGACAATTTATCAACCTCACTCGAGCACTGTAGGTATTAAAAGGAACGAACCCAAAATTTTACCTAATGAATAAACCGAAATTTTAAATGATGTACTGTAATGTAATGAATGATAATGATTGTTGATATTGATGCGATAAACGAGATAGATATATTTGTGATGTGATTGATTATTGAATAGATGATAATGAATGATATTAAATTTTAACCCTAATGGTTATGGTTGATATCGAATGAGATTGATTTACAATAAGTTGATAAGTAAATATGTGATTTTACAAATTAGATAACAATTAACATTTAATGGTATAGGAATAATATAAAAATAAAAATATATGAATGACAAAATATTCTAATTCATTTTATAACAATGAATGTAAAAAAATGTATGAAACATTCACATTTTTCATGTTGTTTTGTATTTTATCTTGAAAACTAAAAAAACTAAACAAAATATTCTAATTCATTTTATAACATCCCGGCCCCCGCTGGAGAATCCAGGCTACGAAGTAGGAAGTGGCACAATCTTTGTAATTGGACGTCTGAATGTTCCTTTAGTAGAGCGAACAGTGACCACTCGCACATGACCATCTTGCCCAGGGTATAATTCAACAACTCGTGCTAAATGCCATTTAGCTGCAGATGTATTTGGCTCATTTAGCAAAACTACTGCATCGAGCTTGACATCAGGTTGTGGTAAGAACCATTTTGGCCGTTGTTGTAACGATGTGAGATAATCATGATGCCAGCGTTTCCAGAATCCTTGCACCATGTTTTGGAGTAGTTCCCAGTTTGTCAATCGTGATGGCGATGTTTTGGTGAAATCTATATCTGGAAGAATAGTATAAGAATGACCAATGAGAAAGTGAGCTGGAGTAAGTACATCAATATCAAGATCAGACACAGAACACAAAGGTTTAGAATTCATCAATGCCTCAATTTGTGTCAACACTGTATACATTTCTTCAAAGGTTAGGATGTTATTGCCAATAACACGTTTAAGATGGTACTTAACATGCATTGTGAGATTGCGACCTGATTAACGCATCTAATTCAGACAGCATGCGATGAGCGCCCTTAAAATTTGTACCATTGTCTGAAAATATGTGTTGGCATTTTCCACGTCGTGCAAAAAATCTCCTTAAAGCTGCTAAAAATGCATCAGTAGTCAAATCACTGGCTAACTCTAAGTGAAATGCCTTGGTTGAAAAACATATGAACAAAACCAAATACCCTTTTGTAAATCGCGGATTCCTTCCTCGATGTGTGCGCAAAGTGGAAGAACCAGCATAATCGCATCCCACCTTAAAAAGTGGTCGGGAATATGTTATTTGATCTGCAGGTAGGTCACTCATTATCTGATGATTGATAGTTTGTCGCTGTTTGAAGCAAGGGACACAATCATGAACTATTTTGCGAACCATATTTCAACAGCCTAAAGTCCAGTATGATTGTCGCAAAATAGAAAACAACTCTGATGTGCCTGCATGAAGATGTGTTGAATGTGAGTCCTTGATAATCAGTTGCGTTAGTGCATGTCCCTTTGGCAGTATAATTGGATGTTTCGCTGAATAGGATAACGTTGAGTGAGTAATGCGTCCGCTAACGCGAATTAATCCTTGTCTGTCCAGAAATGGAGACAATTTAATCAATTTACTACGTGATGGAAGTAATTTTGCATGACGTAACGCCTTATAGTCCTGTTTAAATTCTTGTTTTTGAGCGTGAACCATCAATGCCACCTTTGCATTGTGAATTTCATCATATTGAAGTGGTTGTGCGATTACATTTCGACATTTATTTCTGCATCGATTGATAAATCTGAAGCAGTATGCAAGTACTTGAATGATTCTTTTCCACCTGGAGATTCTTGACAGCAATTCATCAAACATGTGAGGTGGTGTTACAGATGCAAAGGCTAGGGCAGACGATAATTTTCTTTCTTCGGGGACTCAATTTCAAGGTTGTCTGATGCTGTACTAGATCGCCACAGCGATTCATGCAATGTTAACCATTTTGGACCATTCCACCACAGTTCGTGCTTGATGAGCTCAGATGATAAGATTCCGCGAGAAGCACAATCCACAGGATTGTCTTCTGACACGACGAAGTATGTCTAGAATGCTCGATGTACGATTAGCAACGAATGTATTCCATTTACGGGGTATGAAAGATAGCCACTGCAACACAATTTGTGAATCAGTCCATGCGTAAACATTACCGAATTCCAATTCTAGAGTTGCACAAGTCTTTTCTAACAAGCGAGTTAACATTACAGCAGCACAAAGTTCTAATTTGGGTATTGACAATTGTTTCAATGGTGCAACCTTACTTTTGGCGACAATAAGACGAGTATTAATAGAACCATCAACACTTATTGATCGACAATATACAACCGCAGAAAAGGCTAATTGAGACGCGTCCGAAAATCCGTGAACTTGATACCGTGTCGTTTTTAAGCATAAATTTCGAGGAATACGAAGTTGTTCTAAGTAGACAAGTTCATCACGAATCAAGTACCATTGCGTTGCAATATCGTTTGGCACTGGATCGTCCCATTGTAGATTCAATAGCCACAATTGTTGAAAGAGAATTTTAATCATGACTATGGCCGGTGTCAAGAATCCTAAAGGATCGAATATCTTAGAAGCATCGGATAAAATTCTTCTCTTAGTGGCAGTAGTATCAGCTGATAGCGATACCTTATATGAAAATGTATCAGCAGCAGGATGCCAATGCAATCCAAGAGCCTTAATAGATTTTGAATCATCGTTTATTTCGACTTCCGATAGTTCGCAATCAGCATCAGGAAGCGACTTTAACAGATCCCGACAATTACTACAAAATTTTCTAAGTGTGAATCCAGCAGAATTCAAAACAGTGACAAGGTCATTTTTTATGTTAATAAGTTCATTTACCGAGTCAGCACCTGTCATAGCATCATCCACATAAAAATCGTTTCGAATAACGTTAGATACAATTGGAAATTTCTTCTCAGAATCCATAGCCAATTGTTGCAGAGTTCGAATGGCGAGGAAAGGTGCGGAAGATGTACCATATGTTACAGTGAGAAGTCGATACTGTTCAACAGGTTGCGATGGAGACTGACGCCATAAAATGCGCTGAAAATCACAATGTTTTTTTGCCACTAAAATTTGCCTGTACATCTTCTCAATGTCTGCGGTAAAGACGAACTTATGTCTTCGAAAACGCAAGCATATTGAGAATAAATCCTTTTGAATGGAAGGTCCAACCAACAGTGCATCATTCAGAGAAGTTCAATTTGACGATTTGGCCGATCCATCAAAAACTACACGTAATTTCGTTGTGGTGCTATCAGGTTTAAAAATAGCATGATGTGGTAGATAAAAGGCGTGTTCACATTTGATCTCATTGCTTGGTATTTTCTCCATATGACCCAACTGAATATATTCATCGATAAATGAGCTACATTTTTCCTTCAAGTCAGGGTGGTGTGCAAAACGTCGTTCCATTGATTTTAAGCGATTGAAGGCTGATGAAAAACTATGTCCAAGCTCAATAGATGGAGACCTGAATGGAAGCTCTACGATGTACCTTCCTTGTTTAGTACGCGAATGAGTTTTGCAAAAATGTTGTTCTGCGATTTGTTCTTCTGGAGAGTGAGTTGGCTGATACGCATTAATACTTTCTACTTCCCAGAATTTTTGAAATGAGCGATCGATATCTATGTCGGACACTAAGGACACTAGAGATCTTTGAAACGAATCTATATTTGGACGATCAGTGATTATTTCTCCAACAATAATCCAACCAAACAGCGTAAGTTGAGCGCCTTTACTTCCTTGAATGTATCCTTCTTGCAAAATTTCAAACATTTTATTAGCACCGATTAGAATGTCAACGGATGCAGGAACATTGAACGATGGATCAGCTAATTGCAGTGTGGTAAACAAATTGGTAGATGAAACGTCAACGATAGAATTTGGTACAAAGGAGGTAATTTTGTTGAGGATGTATGCATTGATAGTTACAGATTGTGATGTATATCGAGAGTGAAGTTCAAGACTGACAACTCCCCTAGTGATCCCAGCTCCTATGGCTGAAAGTCCGGTTACAGGGATTTTAGCATGACGACGTTTCAAACCAAGTTGTTTGACGAAAGATTCTGTGATAAAGGATACCTGCGATCCTGAATCGAGTAGTATGCGACAATTAGATTTGTTTCCCTTGACATCAACAACGTGTGCCACAGCAGTAGGCAAAAGCGAATGAGTTTGTGAAAAACGAGATGTTGAATGGGTGCTTACGAGAGATTGAGTGGGTAGAACGACATTCGATTGAGTTGACGATGATGAATCACGAGTTGGGTTGGATGCAGCGTTTGATGGTATAGGCGATGTAGCTTTAGCATCTCTCTGATTATTATGATTCGTCTGACTGTTTAATAGTAGATGTACTAATGTATGATGACGTCGGTTGCATTGATTGCAAGTATGTGTTGATCTGCAAGTTGAGGCGTTGTGACCACTTCGAAAACAATTAAAGCAAAGTTTTTTTTCATTCACGAGCGTATGACGAGATATAATACCTAATGCCTTGAATTCCGAACACTGAAACAATAAATGATTGCGAGCATATAGGGGACATGTGATTGACTGGTTAGCATCAGGGTGTGATGTATTAGAAGCGATCGAATGAAAGGTTTTAATGGAGGTTGATGGTTTGTTAACTTTTGTACTAGTATGTGATGAACGAGTCGACATTTGTGAGTTTTCTAAAGTTGTACAACGTTTTTCAATAAATTTTAACAGTTGTTCAATAGTGGGAAATTCGTTATCAACAGTGTGTTCTGCCTATTCTTGTCGTGTATCTGGATCAGTTTTATTTATCAGAAGATAAATTAACCATGGATCACGAGTTTCAGCAGAATCACTTAAAGCGCGTAATCCACGAATGACCTCATCTGATCCATCTGAAAGACGTCTTAGCGATGCAGCAGAAGCCGTTGAGATTGATGGGAAATTCAAAAACGACTGAATAAAAGTCTTTACAATATGACCCTTTTTTTCAAACCGATTCTTTAAACGTGCCCAAGCTTCAGAATAATTTCTATCAGTTACTGGAATATGTCGCAAAAGTGCTTCTGCATCACCCTTTAAAAGGCCCTTGAGGTATTGAAATCTTTGAGTATCGGTTAACCTTGAATTGTTATGTATTGAATCAGTAAATAAATCGCGGAACGAAATCCATTCATTGTAATTTCCACAAAAGGTTGGAATATTTAACTTTGGAAGTTTTGTTTGAACTAAATTATCTGAAGGTAAGGACTGTGAGACTTGCTTGTTGTTCAGCAAGACGAGTACAGGCATCATGAGAACTTGTGTTGTTATTGGTTGAAGCAACAGCAGAACGATCCTTAATGGTCTTACTAAGTATTGCCTTGGCAGTAAAATATTTTCCTTCAAAATCTGCTTCTTCATTCTCTTGATCCTCGAAACTTGAGTCTTCAGCAAATTCAAACATTTGACCTTGGTAGGACTTAAAATCATTCCATGCTTCATTCAACCTTTCAAATCTTGCTTGTAATGCTTCAATTGTTGTTTCAGCTGTTATATTTGAACAATAGTTGCAAATACGTGTAACACTAGCTTTAACATAACCACGTTTAGTTTTAATAACCTCCATTTTTATGATTAACTATTGAGAATTTTGAATGGATTTGAATGGACTTAGTTCAGCTGGGTTTCGAATGTGGAAAATATTCGTACAAAAAAACACAAATTTAAATTTGAGAAATGATAATGGATAGTATATATATATGATATATTGGTAATTTTTAATTACATGCCCCTATAGCGAATTAAATTACGCCACGAAAGTTCGATATACAAAGGTTCTAACAATGAACGATACATAAATAACAGTTATGTGAATCTATTAAATGCACACTTTGCTAACACCTTGTATTTAGATCTCATGCGAGTTTCACTAACAAATAATATAAATGATACACCCTTTAGCTCAACAAAAGGCGGAATTTTACTATATAATTAATATTGTATTTTAAACAACTATGTTGTCTTGTAATTTTGTATATCACTGCAGTATTTTATGTATTATATGAATAGATTTTTAATAGATTCAATATTTCAGTAAAAAACAAGGAATACACTCATAATAATAAATATGATAACACAGTTAATTCAATAACTTTATTAACAACATTAAAATGCACTTAATATTTAGAAATTTATATTCCCATGTGAATATACATGTGTTCAAATGTGTTCTATTATATTTTATTTTAGATTATATTTTAATGTATAGGTCAACTACATAAATAAAAAAATAAATGAATAAATAGGTTCATGCAAGAGCAAAAATAAAAAAGTATTTATTTCTTAATACATTGCAAAATTATAATGAAGATATAGCAGCATTCAATTCACACATACTTAATGTTTAATTGTCACAGAGCCAACAAATTGAATTTAGGTTTTTTTTTTAATGAGACCCGTTAAATACCGGTATTGTTGAATATATATTAATATACATATTGTTGAATATATAGAATTGTCGAGTATTCCAATTATGATTTTATAATAATTTTTTATTTGATTTTAAATATATATATTTTGTAAAATATGCAACTTACAGTTTTAAAGTAATACTCCCCTTAATATTTTAATGATAACATAATTCTCTGCATGCAATTTGGTGTGAATTCATAACTTGATGTAAAGATGTTGCCATGCCATATGGTTAATTGCCATTTGGTTAATTTCTGTTCGATAGCTTGTTGTGTTTTAACTTATTTTTTAATATCAATTTTTTATGAATATTATTATCCTTCTGTGAAGGATCCGGCTCGAAGGACCACTTTTTTTTATGTTTATGAATCAATAAAAATATTGATGTATAGTATAAAAGTAAAACCATGTGACTTCTTCTTTATACGTTATAAAAATTTATTTAATGTAAGTTAAATACTAATTACACTGCAAAGACAATTTATCAACCTCACTCGAGCACTGTAGGTATTAAAAGGAACGAACCCAAAATTTTACCTAATGAATAAACCGAAATTTTAAATGATGTACTGTAATGTAATGAATGATAATGATTGTTGATATTGATGCGATAAACGAGATAGATATATTTGTGATGTGATTGATTATTGAATAGATGATAATGAATGATATTAAATTTTAACCCTAATGGTTATGGTTGATATCGAATGAGATTGATTTACAATAAGTTGATAAGTAAATATGTGATTTTACAAATTAGATAACAATTAACATTTAATGGTATAGGAATAATATAAAAATAAAAATATATGAATGACAAAATATTCTAATTCATTTTATAACAATGAATGTAAAAAAATGTATGAAACATTCACATTTTTCATGTTGTTTTGTATTTTATCTTGAAAACTAGAAAAACTAGAACAATACTATAAAGGACAATACTAAAGAGAACACTATGATAAATGTTTTTGTATAAAGATATTAGTTTTCAGTTCACGGGTTGCTGATATACAGATCTTTGAAATTGAAATTTAAGTCAAATTTGTGTTTGGTCTCAAAAATGTATGGAAAATTTTCGACTCTACCTTGTTTTGCCATTTATCTCAAAAAGTAGAAATATTAAAAAATATCTTACAAGTTAATCAAAGAGGACACTTTAACAAATAATTAGGTCAAAAAATTACGGTTTTTGGTCCACGGGATGCTGAGATATCGTTTCTTGAAAAATAAATTTTAAAATTTCCATATAAAATGTATACTCACGGCCAATTTTGTGTTTTTGCACAAAAGGATATTTTGTTTTACCGATTTTGAGCTAGGACTTTCAAAAGTGTGAGTGTATAGAGATAACCCCCCAATGGAGGCATTGGTGTAGGTTTCAAGTTCCTAGCTCAAAGGGTTCATATTTTTTTAAGGGTCAAAGTCCGAGTGTATACGATCAGGCAATCCTAGGGTTAAAAGTCTACCTCAAGAGTGGTGTGGAAACGGTTTGAACATTTTAACATTCATTAAAAATTTGAATAAAATAAGGGCGAAATTTTGTTCTTCGAACAGGGCGAAAAATTAGGTTGGGCCGGCCCTGCCTATACAATACAATATATTTACATACATATGTAAGTGCATATTGATATTCTATGGATGAATAAATAAAAAAATATTATACTGACCGATGAAACAAATTTAAAAACAAAGAAGAAGAAAAAAAACAATTATATTAAATGAAATGTGCACAGACGGTAAAAACGCATTTGTGAACATGCAAAAATATGTATATACATTGTTATCTTTATCTTTATATATATATTTCTTCTGTGCGTTTGTATGTCACTGAACTCCTCCTAAACGGCTGGACCGATTTTAATGAAATTTTATGTGTGTCTTCAGGTGGATCCGAGAATGGTTTAGATTCACATTTCGGTGTAATTACTCAGGTGCAGGGGCAGTATTTCTTGAATTTTTAGTTTCTAGAGATTTAAATACTAAAGAAATTACTACTAGATTTTGATAAAATTTTTATTATTTGAAATGACTACTAGATTTTGATAAAATTCTTATAATTTGATTCTTTAGAGATATGCCTGTTCTGGATCACGGCTCAGGCTCAGTGACGTCATCACGTTAACAGTGCGGGGTCAAGTGGTTCAAGGTTACGTGTGTTTAGTGAGGATTTACAGGGGTCATGGTTACGTGTTATCAGTGAGGGGGACAAGGGGCCAAGGTTACGTGTTATCAGTAGGGGTAACAAGAGTGAATATTTTTTTTATTATCAGTATGGGCTGGGTCACGTGGTTCTAGGTTACGTGTTATCAGTGGGGGATCACATGAGTCAAAATTTTTTTTTCTTATCAGTGTGGGATCATGCGGGAGTTAATATTTTTTTACTATCATAGAGCAATCATACAGGGGTTAAAATTTTGTTTTTATCAGTGAGGGATCATGCGGGTTATTATTAAAAAAGCAGTATAAAATTGTTGATACATATTAATTATGAAAGTGAAAAATGTTTCTAATTCATGTCAAGACACTACAAGACAAGGACAAGGACGCCACATAAACGAGAGGACAGAACAACGTCTGCCGGGCCATCTAGCCTCCTCAGTCCCAAGAACGCCAGAGAAATCTCACTACTGTTTTTACATCTTTTTTCGAATTTAAACCTTAAAATTGATAAAATTTAGTGACTTTTATTTTCTGGAACTGTAAGGATGCCATGATATAGGGGGTATGGATGTGCAGCCGGCTGGACACTAGGAGCTTAAATTACTTATTTACTTCTGTTTTTTCAAAGAAAACATTATGATTTTACTATGTCATCATCAAAGCAACTTCAAAAAATGAACACACGTTGCGTAAATGCTTTTCATTTGCTTTGTATCGTTTACATTCACAGTAATCATTCAAACGTTACTAAAATACACTTCCAGCAAACTGTACAATAGATCGGAAACTAAAAATTTATTTAATAAGCATTAAAAAAACAATACAAAAGAGTGTCCAGCGGGCTGCACACCAGGACCGAGGAGGCTAGTATATTATATAAATATAGGTATACACAAAGTTGTACTGGAAACTGGTTTGATTTGGTTATACCAAAGTAATATAATGATCTAGAAAGAGTGCCCACTCAATGTATTTTATTGTATACAGTAAAATTTTGAATTGGATTTATCATAAATCCAAGCTTTAAAGCTTTGAAGTTGTTGTTAGAGAACTTTCGTTTTACAAATAATAGGAAACATTAATGTGTGTTGTGAAATGCGATTACGCATTTAATATCGAATAAAATTAAAAAATATTGTTTTGCACATTTTGTATGGAAATGTGCGTGACGTCACCCATATAATTTACATGATTCGAATTTCATAGTTTTTTAATATACATAGGGGAAAATACCCAGTATATCATTACAAATTCTTATTAAAATGTTTTTATTAGCTTGGTTTCTTGTCTGTCTGTTCGGTACAAATTTGGAAATTGATTTTTAATTTTTAACCAACTTTTTGATGAGATAGAGACTTGAAACTTTCAACATAGCTCAGAACTGCATGACAATGCAATATTACATCGCTAATGAAAGTTTTAAGATTTTACTTTTTATGATATTCGATTCTCAAATTTGGTCTAAAACAAATAAAATATTAATTTTTCTTTACTAAAATTTAATCTAAGCAAACTCTGATTTTCAAGTCAAAAATATTTTAGTATGCTTCATTTCTCATTTTTAACAGCCACCTCTGAAAATGTAGTACCACTTTAAAAATTTTTTTTTGTTTATGAATAATATTTTTGAAAGAAAAAATAAACAAATGAATAAAAAAATTCTTCAAGTGGTACTACATTTTCAGAGGTGACTGTTAAAAATGAGAAATGAGAGAGATAATTGTGATTTTAATAAAAAATTATCATTTTTCTTTAATAACTCAATTTCTATTAATTTTATAATATAACAATGTTTGGGAAAAATGTTTATTTAATAAAAATCTACAAATTTATAGAACATTATAATTTAATATTTTTAGTAATTTGGGAGATTTAAGGAAAAATTGATTCTCAGTTTCATGTTACTCAATATTTATCACGTTTTATCTTTGATTTACGTTGCTCATAGATATTTAATATATGCGATGAAAATAAAGCTAAGGATCTTCTCTACATTTCATTAGAACATAATTTTCATGTAACTTTAATCACAACTTAGTTATGATTGATTAAAAGCAATAAGTTGTGATGTCAATTTGGTACTTCAAACACATATATACAAATATATTTGTTTTTTCAAATTAAAAAAACTTTTTTAGTTTTACTTATATTGTTTTTTAATGTAAAATAATATCAATAAAATCGATTGACAAATTTCACATAAGACTAAAAAGCAAAAAATAATTAAAATAAAAAAAAATTTTTAATATAAAACGTTTTTAAAACGGACTCAATAGTATAAAATAATTTTTCCTAGCCACATACACATTCTCAACCCCATACAGATAATCCTGAAAATTTGTGATTGCGAATTTTTAATAGCTATAAAAATACTTGTAAGATTAAAAACGAAAAACATGGGGCGCAAGATAAAATATGTAGTAAGAAGTGTAAAGAGTAGTGCAAGTTAATAGTAAGAAGTGTAAAGATAAATCATTAGGGAGAAAGAATGATAAAAAATTTAAATTTTCTATATATCTACGTATTTATTTAAGATATAGAGTAAACCATACTCTTATTGCCATATTGGGTAAAATTGGAAGCAAAAACATAATTTCAAACAATATATGAATTTAATAAAAAATTTATTTACATGTGTGTTACAGACAGTAGTTTGTCTTTATTATTTGTGAGTTTAACATTTCTATTATAATGTTTTATTACATAATACAGCCTAACTCTAATAAATAGCCTAACTAAAAACTCTTTATCACTATTTGAACAACATTTATAAGTATAAAATTTTTCTATTTCATCGTAAAATAAATTTTCTATATTTTTTTATATTATAATGTCGTTAAAATTTTCTGCAAATGAATTTTCTAATAACTCTAAACTGTTCATAAATTCTTCAGGTGGCTTCACCAATTTTGCATTTTCGTATTCTTTTAAATTTGTGTAAATATAATTTATTCCTTCTTCTGTTTCTTGTAAAGTATTTTGGCAGTTATGACTTTTTATGTGTTTTCGTTAAATCCATCCTCCAAAATAATAAAAGGCATTTTTTTTCCAAAGTCCATCTCCTTATAATCTTTTTCAAATGCAAATTTATTTGGGTACACTTCTTCCGTTGGAAATATTTTAACATTTTTCTTCTCTAATAATTGTAGCAAAAATTCTAATTGTTCTTGTTCCCAATTACCATTTGCCGACACTTCCATATAACGAATTGAAAATGACTTTTTAAAAATACATGCAAACTAATAAGGTGTTAAGTTTTTGTTGTTGCCTCCTCCTTTTCTTAAAGCTCCAAAAGCATTTTCAAGACAATCTTGGTTCAAATTTCTCGAAATAAGAATTTTATTCCTTCGCCGTTTAATTTATTGAATAAAGCCTTTAAAGAATTAATGTACAACAGCCATCCATTAAAGCACTTTACTGTTTTTGTTATTTCTTTGTTATTGAAATTGAAAACTTTAATATTACTAATGAAGTTTTCCATTTCGTCTAAAAATTCAAACTGTTTATGTGAGCATGGATTTTCTAACTGAAGAGGTCGACGAAATGTTTTAGCGTCGTTAAATTTTGAAGAGTTGAAGATGTCAAATAACCTATCAAATTTATCTATTAATTCTGCAGTGTGAATCGCTCCAGTCTTTTTTTCTTCTATGGCATATGTGTACAAGCTACTAGCTACTGTTGCACTTAAAATTTGTGTTGCATATTTTACTTTCATTTTTTGAAAGCCGTTTGGACACATGTTGAAATCCGTAATTTTGGGGGCAAGTCTGAATTCTCTTTGCTTATCTTTATCACAAAAATTTTGTATATATTTCCACTCTGCTGTTTTGCTGTCATCAAATTTTATTTTCGATCTTTTTTAATTATTTCTTGTACATTTAATTAAATGTGGTGTATCATGCATGAAATAAACAGTTTGTCCAGAAACTTGGTTTTTGGTTTTTTTTTTTGTAATTTTAAGTAATTTATGAAGTTTAAAAAAAATTACTTCCTTGGTCAGATACTACAAGTTCGGGTTCTAACTCTGATTTTTGTAATTTTGTTATTACTTCATATACAATATTTCTTAGCTTTTCCACTGCACATGTGGAGTTTATAAAAATATATCCGAGGAAGTGTCGGTACTTGTGCGTTATTCCTCTAGCCATGACAACTAAAGCAAATTTTGCAGGCACCTTTTGCTTACATATTCCATTGTCTTGTAAACCAACTATTTGACCTCTCATTTTGTCATAGAAGAGATGTGTTTTTAAAGAAATTTCATCCATGCAAACAATACACTTTTTAGCCATTGAAGGCAGTGTTTGTAATTTTAGAGCTAGACTATCAAAATAAGCTCTATAAAAACCTGGTCCAAAAGGCCAAGACCGAATATGTTTATTTAGTGTAGACTTTGATGGAAAATTCATTGTTTTTGATATAAAATTATAGGCTCGTGGACTTACGAAATAGAAATTCAGAGCGAGTGCTTTCATTTCATTGGTGTACCGTTTTCCTCTAGAATTTCAAATATCATTTTTTACATAATGCTCCACCAATATTACCAAATCTTTAGACAAAAGGGACTTTGCATTTGATATAAAATCTTCAACATAATTTGTTTTCGTCAGTTTGCGAATTATCTCATCTTTTTCAACAATTTCCTTTTTTAAACTTTCTATTTGTTTTAATAACTTTTCTTCTCGTGTTTTATTTGTGTCTAAATTTTTCTTTGTCTGTGTACTTATTTGTTTTGATGGAGGTTTTATTAAACTTAAAATTTCGTTTGGATTAAAAGAAACTGAAGTATTAGAGATAATGTTTATTTTGCTGTTTGTTGTATCCTGTGACTGATTTTTATTGATGTCAATATTTTCTTTGTTTTGTGATGAAACATCACATTCCTGAGAAGTTTTACTCGTTTCTGGAACTCCTCTTATCGGTATTGCACACTCTGTCAATTTTTGTCCACTTTTCGTGAACATTTCTCTTGTAAAATGTTCACTACATACACGTCGGTCCCACAATTTATGTCCAATTAGGTCGCTTCTTCCAAGTATTTGTAGCCATAAATTTTTCCTATACGAGAAAAAAAATTTCAACAACATGTGGCCAACTTGGGTGGAATTAACAATATAATTATGTATAAACTATATTAAGATTAATAATCACTTACTTACCCATTATCATCTTTGGGAAAATTAAAGTATATTTTTTTGTCATCTTTTAGCTTTTTACCACAAATAATACAATTATATAAGTATCCAACCATTTTTAAAATAATGAATCTTATACAAATTTTAAAAATTTAGCTTTAAAATAAAAATATACATATGTAGTTTATTTCAAAAACAACATAAAAGTAATAATTCTTCACTGAAATTTCAATTTTTTAAAACACTTAGTATATTTCCGTTACTTTTCATACTACATATGAAATTACAAGTTTTCCACTAAATTTCCACTAAAATATGTGAATAAAATCACTAATGATTTTTACAAAACGTCAAAATAAATTGTTTCAAATTTAAATAAAAACAAACTCCAATTTTTTTTACGTTATAACACATATATTTTATTTTATTTTAAATCATCCGCTCAATAAGAAACCTAGAAATATAATAATGCTGTAAAATCGAAACACTTGTGTAAACATTGGAAATTTTGTTCAAAAAATTCGTAAAAAAGATCATAAAAACTACATTCTTTTCAAATTGCATGATAATGCATACACAGCCAACTAATTTTCAAGTATGTATATGCATTTTTGTCAACAAATCGACATTAAAGGATTAGTACTATTTGAGTTGCAATAAACAAGTGAAAATTTGTTTCAAAGTATCCCATTGATACTTTGATAAACAAATCCAAACGAAACAATACGACACGACGATATTATAAGATTTAATGTGTTCTTTATTTTTCAGTTCAAAACTTGTTTGATGTCACCTAACTTATGTGCGACAAAAGCAAAACCAAATTTAGTTTTAATTACCATTAATTTACTGGAAATTCATTTAAATTATAATTTATTAATTACCTTTTTACTTAAACTCAACAATATGTATCTATTACATTTCCTTCACTACAAATAATAATGAACAAAATAAATATTAGTGATTCGATATTACTACGCTTTACCCTATAAAACTATAAAACCAATAAAGATAGGCAACTGAAGAAGGCATTTTTATTCTCATTTTTTACGTGTATGCGTAAAACATGCGTAGGTGAGAATATAAAGTTATGTAAAATATTGTGATACACATACATTGATATAACTGAAGAAGTTTCAATCTAATTGTGTAGAAATTTAGTTTTTTTCTTTCTTAGAAATGAAGAAGAAAGATATGTTTTTCTTTCCATATAAAATCATACAAATTTTTAAGTTACATACTACATGTCTTTTTCCGTCTTATAGAAAGTTTTTTTTTTAATATTTCTGATAAGGTTCTTCATTATGATTGGATGTCATTTTTTATTTACAGTTATACAGAAGTAATTCTACTATGTTCTTTATACTATGATTCAGTCTTGGTACTATAGGAGTCGTTGATAGGAGTCGTTGGTACAACACCAACAAAAAAATTGTATGATGATGTCATGCACATTTACTCCGTCCTCATTTTCCATATAAAATCGTCTAATTACAGTTTTGAGGATTTTTGTGTATGTTAATTTTTTTTTATTGCAAAAACGATCATAACGTATTTTTAAATCGAATGTTCTAAGCGATTCCTTCTTGTCTGTCCGCTCTATGAACAGATTTAGAACTAAAAATTTATTTTTCAACAGCTTTTCTGTTTTGAAATATCTACTTCTTATTCATTATCTTTGTACATACTTAGTGCATTCAAGTAGCATAAATTGAAAAAACATTTTAAAGACTTCTTGCTTGCATTCTAGTTCCGACTTTAACGGCCATATTCTCCATTAAGTCATAACTTATGACAGTCATAACTCTATTCACCATCCTAGTTTATGACCGTCATAATCAAGTTATGACCAGGTTATGACCACCCATATACATATATATATATAATTAAATAGAAATTTAATATAATAAAAATATATAATTGAAATATAGAATTGGGACAAAATATGAACATGGAAAAAGTGAATTTTATTTGGATTTATCTGATAGTTC
Organism: Bombylius major; assembly: GCA_932526495.1. Classification (NCBI taxonomy): domain Eukaryota; kingdom Metazoa; phylum Arthropoda; class Insecta; order Diptera; family Bombyliidae; genus Bombylius; species Bombylius major. The sequence goes on along the minus strand of OW052044.1, from coordinate 23,786,104 downwards.
TTCGAAGATTATTGAAATCATGCCGTAAAAAGCTTCTCGGTGAATATCGATTTCAAGTGATAAGGTATGACCGTTATAAGTTTATTACCGACATATTACCTGTTGGTAAATATGGATGTTAATGTAAGTTGTATATATTTCCTAAGAACTAGGTTATTTCTATGTTCTATGTAGCTTTAGGATTATGAGTATTGTAAAAAAAATTGTTCACTATTGTCACTCTAATTTCAACAATTATGTATTAAAAATTCATTGAAAAACATTATTTTATATTCAGCATAAATATTTCATTTGTGATTTTGTGAACACTTTCTTAGCTTTTCCATTTTCCTAATATATAAATAATTAATAATTTTAAAATTAAATTTAATTGTATAAAATAATTTTTCTTAGCCACATACACATTCTCAACCCCATACAGATAATCCTGAAAATTTGTGATTGCGAATTTTTAATAGCTATAAAAATACTTGTAAGATTAAAAACGAACTTAACGCTCAATTTTATTTTATTGTTTATATGTTTTGGAAGTACCAAATTAACATAACAACTTATTGTTTTTAATCATGTTATAACTAAGTTGTGATTAAAGTTACATGAAAATTATGTTCTAATGAAATGTAGAGATGATCCTTAGCTTTATTTTCACCGAATATATTAAATATCTATGAGCAACGTAAATCAAAGAAAAAACGTGATAAATATTAAGTAATATAAAACTGAGAATCAATTTTTCCTTAAATCTCCCAAATTACTAAAAATATTAAATTATAATGTTCTATAAATTTGTAGATTTTTATTAAATACATTGTTATATTATAAAATTAATAGAAATTAAGTTATTAAAGAAAAATGATAATTTTTTATTAAAATCACAATTATTTCTCTCATTTCTAATTTTAACCAGCCACCTCTGAAAATGTAGTACCACTTGAAGAATTTTTTTATTCATTTGTTTATTTTTTCTTTCAAAAATATTATTCATAAACAAAAAAAAATTTTTAAAGTGGTACTACATTTTCAGAGGTGGCTGTTAAAAATGAGAAATGAAGCATACTAAAATATTTTTGACTTGAAAATCAGAGTTTGCTTAGATTAAATTTTAGTAAAGAAAAATTAATATTTTATTTGTTTTAGACCAAATTTGAGAATCGAATATCATAAAAAGTAAAATCTTAAAACTTTCATTAGCGATGTAATATTGCATTGTCATGCAGTTCTGAGCTATGTTGAAAGTTTCAAGTCTCTATCTCATCAAAAAGTTGGTTAAAAATTAAAAATCAATTTCCAAATTTGTACCGAACAGACAGACAAGAAACCAAGCTAATAAAAACATTTTAAAATATCACTCACGAATCGAAAAATTTAATTCATTCCTTCTGTTTTGCACTCGTGGTGAGCGAATCAGTTTTTTAAATTTGTGAGCCATTTGTTGTAGTTTGAATTCCACTTGTTCGCGAACAAATTCAATAATTCTATTTTTAAAAAATTCTTTTTGTGAACGAAAAAAAAAACGGAAACGAATCATTCTTAATTTGAACAAGTAGCAACAAAATTATATGGTAAAAAACAAAATATATACCTACAATAATCTTTTTTTAATTTAGTAGTTAGTTCACGAATGGTTCATACTGTGAAAATTCACGAACGAACGATATTTTTGTTTTTTTTTTAATTTGATTCGTTTACAAAATAATCATATTTTAAAAGAGAACAAAATCATGAAATTCATGAAAAATAATATTCCCCTCTGTGAGTCCAAGACCAGTCATTCCAGTCTGCAATGCATTGTGCCGTTTTACATAGCTCTTCTTTTTACTTTTACACGCGTCGACGCGTCTTCTTTCTTTCTTCTCAATTCATTGTACATACTACATACACAAATTTTTCAATGTATTTGAATTTAAATTCTTCAAAAACATTGTTTTTGTATACAGGGTGATTCCGTTACGGTGTCCGACCGGGAAACTACGGATAGGTCTCGGCGAGGCGAACAAAAAATCGTATTGGTGGGGGGGGGAGGGAATCCCAACGGTTTGGCCGCTAGAGGGCGTTGAAGTTTTTTTGCACTTTTTCCACCAAACACCCTATAACTTTTTGCAGGGGCACGCTAGGCTCACCTACCTTTTGCAAAATTGTAAAAATCCCCTGTGTCTTTCCATCGACATATTACATGCTGCTTTACCTTTTACCGTTCAGAAGTTATAAGGCCTCAAATCCATAATTTTGTCATTTTTTCACCCATTTTTTAACTTTAACCCTAATTTGCTCGAAAAGTACTTGATATTAACCCTAATTTTTTTTTGCAGAAAGTTATAACTTTTGAACGGTAAGAGGTACAGAAGCAAGTCAGATGTTGATAGAAAGGCACAGGGGTCCTTTACAATTTTGCAACGTAGGTGAGCCTAGCGTGCCCCTGCAAAAAGTTATGGGGTGTTTGGTGGAAAAAGTGCAAAAAAACTTCAACGCCCTCTAGCGGCCAAACCGTTGGGATTCCCTCCCCCCCCACCAATACGATTTTTTGTTCGCCTCGCCGAGACCTATCCGTAGTTTCCCGGTCGGACACCGTAACGGAATCACCCTGTATATGTGTTAGTATCTTCAACTCGTTAAATAGAAATCAGTTTGGTTGAAGAAGTGAAGAAAGATGAGGAAACCGCACTACTCCCCTGGCTATGGAACTTGGTCGTGGGGAAGAACTGTGTAAAACCCATGATTTGTAGTAGTTCTACTACATTTTCGAAAAATTTCATGTAGAATTGTATTCATATTTCAATCTCTTTTAATTATTGTTCAGTCATACATGATATTGTTAACGACTTATGTTTTCAGATATTTTTTCATTTGAAAAATAATAGATGAGTTTTTGGAATAAGTGGGTATAAATATCCGGGTATGAATACCCGGGTATTGACAATACTCGCATAGGTGACACATATAACCCGCCCTGGTAGACAAGTTATCATTAGCTAATCGATTAACTACTTATTAGTAGATGAAACTCATCATTACTTTTATTCTAGCGGTGGGAAAAAAGTCATCTATTTACCTCCTTATTTACTTTACACACGCAGTGTATATGAGTAATGAGCACTTCGATGACCCCTAGATTAAAAAATGAACATTGTTATGAATAGTTAATCGATTACCATTTCGATTATCTATTGATGAAAAGATGGGCAAAACCTGAAAACACTCATCGATTACCATCTTGATGAGTTCCAGATTATAATATGAACATTGTTATCAATAGCTTGTTTGTTTGTTTGTTGTGTGGGTGGGGGGATGCATATCAGGCATCCACGAGCACTCAGACAGGAGAGTCCATTGTACTCAGCGCCCCGTCTCTAGTAAAATCTCCTCGTTTTCTTAACAAACGAGAGGATTTTGTCTAGGGGTTGAGAACAGATGTGTTCCATTCTCATAACATCAGAGTTCCATGTATGTAGCCTTATCCTAGAGAAGGCTGGGCAACAGCAGAGATGGTGAAGGTTTAGAAGAAATCTAGCCGTTCTTTCCTCGGGCCTTTTCACAAAGCATTTCGTACCACTGCAACCAAGTAGGGCAGACCATCTTTCCGCATGGAGTTTCACCATGTGTTTGGTGATCCATCCACTGATCAAGGCGCAGTTGATACCTATCGTTGGTTCCGGTCCCCATACAGAGTTAAACGAGCCCTCCTTCGCAAGGGCGTCGGAGAGTTTATTGCCCTCTATACCATGGTGACTTGGAACCCACAGAAACTTAAGTCCATTGTGTTCGCTAATGGATTTAAGTTTCTTTTTGCATTCAAGGACAATTTTGGATTTCGTGATTGGACTCTCCAGAGCCTGCAGTGATAGTACAGAGCCTGCAGCGCAGCTCTGCTATCACTGCAGATGCAGAGAGCCCTTCCACTCCATCTGTTATCAATTATCCAACATGCCGCTTTTAGTATGGCGTAAATCTCCGCTTGGAAGACAGAAGTCATACCACTCAGCGTATATGAGTATTTGATATCACTGTTCAAATACCAACCCGAACCAACACCGTTACCGGATTTGGATCCATCCGTATAGAGAATATCTGTTGCCCCACTTAGAACAGCAGTAGTACATATTTGACCACTCTTCCCTTGTCAGATATATCAATAGGTAATCGATTACCATTTCGATTATCTATTGATGAAAAGATGGGGCAAAACCTGAAAATACTCATCGATTGTGGATGAGTGAATGGGTTTTAAAATAAAACATACATACGTATAGTTTTTCTTAGTTTTATTATTATTATTATTTTTATTATTAATATTATTATTATTATTTATTATTTATTATTATAATTATTTATTATTTATTATTTATTATTATAATTATTTATTATTTATTATTTATTATTTATTATTCATTATTATAATTATTTATTATTATTGTTATAATTGTTTAATGTTGTTGTTATTGTCAATATTTTCTTATTTATTACATTATTTTTTTTACATTATTTTAATTTTTATTTTTTTTTAAATTTTGCAGCATTGAAGCGATTGTGGGCATTATGAATCAACCTCCTCAATTCGCTGTCATATTCGGCCTTTCGCATATTTTGTGGTGTTGATTCTGTAATTAGAGCGAAAATTATCAAATTGCTTCATCAAGATAAAAATAAAATTTTAATTTGAAATTAAATAATTATGTAAAATTAAATTAAAATACTTACCAAATTTTTACACTTTTTCACTAAACCACTTAAAAAATTTTACACTGAACTGAACTCTTCAACTTTTTGAAGAATAATGCAATCAAATGCACAAAATTCGACCAGGAAATAAAACTGTAAAAACAAAAACAGTTACTATTCCTCGTAAAAACAAATTTGTGTAACTCATCAAGTACTAATCAAAACGCTAATCGAATTCTAGAGCAATTTGCCCAATTACTACAATATACTCATCGATTAGTTTCTGATCTTCTTGTTAACATTTTAAATCCAGTATAAATTACTGCTTTTGTTACTGGCTAATTAATTAGCACTTAGATGACCACTAATCGAGGAACTAATCATTAGATCGATGAGTGGTAATCGAAGTGCTAATTGATTAGTTTTTAATATTATGGGACAACTTTTAACTAAGGGCTCATCGAGTCACTCATCGTATACTTTAATTTTTTAAAGTGTTCAAACTTACAAATACTATTAAATTCACAACATAAAGGTGTATTGCAGTTTAGAATTAAATCCCCTGCACGCTCTGTACGAAAATTCATAAAACCGCTTATCGTGATTTACCAGGGCGTGTATCGTACGTATATTATATGGTTGGAATTTGTGTGAAATTGAAATTTTAAATGAATTTATTATATAATAATTTTATTAGTTTTTTAATTTATTATCATTATATTAATAATTATTATTATTATAATTGATATTTTATTATATCAATATTTATTATAACGATTTCTTTAAATTTTAGTCTTCTTCTTCTTCTTTTTATTACATTCACATTCCTACACATTTGACGTTTTTTTTCATATGAAGTTAGCTTCAATTTGCCTTTTTATTCTAAAATTTCCCACTTCAAGTTCACAACACTGTCAATACTCGACTGTTTTATGTGGATATAGGATACCCGCTTCATACTCAATTGCTTTCGATGTATACTCGGATATCCAATGAATACCCGCTGACACATATCGGGTTTAATGCGGGTATAGTGAATACCCAGATATTTGTACCCACCATATACTCGATATCTGTCTTTAATATAACACTGTCCAAAAACTTTGTACAGGTTTATATTATAACTAATGCACTTTTAATACGGATTTTGGTTTACTCCCAATTTCATGTTGTATAAATGCGCTAATTTATTTGGGTTTAAATATGTATGTATTTAGTAAATTTAAAATGTAAACATATTGTATTTAACTTATTCTTGGAAAGTACGATTACATTTTAAAATAAGAGGAAACGATTTTCCAAATTTGAACGTGTAGCAGACAAATCCATTCATTGCACATGTTAATCAACTTGATAATTTACGAATATTATTTTTTGAAGAAACACATAAAAATCTTATTTCATTTTTGTAAAAATAAAAAAAATTCACTTTACAGAATAATAATTAATTTTTTTTTTCTGGACTTCACAGTCTCATATCTGGAAAGTGTTAACGGCGGTTGGTGCTTTTTAAAATGCTTGCTTTGTCGTCCATTTTAGTGATGGCTGCTAATAGCAACAGCAGCTAAAAATTAGCTGCTAATGGTATTTAGCAACTGCTAACTGCTATCCATTTTAAAAAATAGCTGCTACTGCTAATTTTGAATCAGAATGAAACAAATATATGTAACATGCTGCTAGCTGCTAACTTGCTTTGCTTGCTTGCAGAAACTGCTATTTCTAATACTAATATCTTTTTTTTTTATTGATGGGAATTGGGTGATGCATCAACTGATCAACTCCTGTAAATTTGTACCTGCGTAAGTAATATGTAGGACAGGTATAGACATAGTACAAAAATTTGGGTATGCTAATTGGTAAATGCTAACATTTTTTTTTGATAAGTAAATTTGTACCTACAAATCTGCAACGTTACATATTTTGAAATTAGAATGATATCAATTATTTAAAATTGAATGAAATTTGACTATATGACCTGTATGTTGTTTTTATGGGTGTTTAAAAACAAAAAGGATACTTGGATTGGAAAGCCCAGTGTATAATACCAATTTAGGGCGTTAGTAATACTTTAGTTTAAAATATTATTAAGTTAATTAATTAAGTTCATTGTTGTACAATTAAATATTATAGTCGCATTTTTGTATTATATTCATATCATTATTTTATTCAATATAATATATCTACATAATTGCAATTATTTTATTATCATAATTTAGATTTGCACACAATAAATGTTTACGTTGCTTTTTTACCAGACGAAATATGATACTTGTTGGTCAATGGAATGTGCTATCACATAAGAATATTTGTATGATATAATTCTTTGTATACATATTCATAATATTTTTATCTTCAATTCAATGTATGAAGAATGTTTAATATTTTGTATCTTTAATTTTAAGTTAGAATTTTGCTTAGTTAGCTATTTACATTGAAACCCATTATAAATTATTAGTATATAAGAAATTAATTTTTAATAAAGTTTCAGTTTCGTTGAAACAGTGAACCAAGACTTTTTATTTACTTCAAGTGAGTCTGCTTGAAGCACTGTGGAGAAACTCTAAATTGTGTTATTGTTAAGGTACCATAGCACGCTCGACGTACAAATCAAGGTTTATGTGCCTTGATTAATTAAAATTTCCATTGTTTTTTTTTTGATTCTTTTTGGTGTTGATTGATTCAAAATATCTTTGAATCATCATATTAATTCAGAATAAAAGCATTCTGAACATTTTTGGTGACCCCGACGTGATTTCTTTGACTTATGACAATGAGTAGGAATTTGGAAGGGCTCGTAGAACTTCAAAAGCTTACAGGGCAGGAAATTTGTCGCCTTCTGACAAATTTTTAAAAGGATTCAGCCGATAGAAAAACCTTCCAATATTTGCAAAGAAAGTCTCAAGCACTCAACAAATTATGGACAGACTTTGAAGCACAAGATCAGGAAATTCGCTTAAATTATGCAAATGTTAACCATCGGTACTTTGAAACAAAGTACTATGATCAAATATTAAGCACATATATTGAACTCAATAGCAAATTAGAAGAATTGACTGCAGGGCTACAATCTCGAGACATAGCTACAGAGGGTAATACAAAGGCTTTTGTACAACAATCACTTGTTTTAGATAACATAAACAACAAGAAAACTTCGTCAGAAGATACACAACAAATCATAAATACAGTCAACACAATTTCTCGTGGGCAAGGAATATCAGTCATACATACACAATATACCATGTTAATGAACAAATTAAAGAATTTATGTTCATCATTGAGTACTGATACACAGACACACAATTCTAATTATTATAACTTAAAAATAACTGCTTTAGATCAACATTGGAATGAACTTCTACGTATGCAACAGCGAATTGTTGAAAATTTGAATGACCAGACACCTGCTGCTTTCAATATGCAAGACTACTTTGATCTAGAAGAACAATATCACTAAACGTTGTTATATCTTCAGGAGATGGCTCGTATAAATACAGATATTCAAACCACTTCTCAACAGAATGCTTCAACAACGACATTCAATACAAATCTTTCCTCAACAATGAAATTGCCCAAAATTCAAATTCCTAAATTTGATGGTAACTACCTGAAGTGGCATCAGTTCCGTGATTTGTTCAATGAACTAGTACACAAGCAACAAATTGCAAAATGTCAGAAAATGTGGTACTTAAAAGGCAGTCTTGTAGGAGAAGCAGAGAGGTTGATACAACATTTAACCACCTCAGATCACAGTTATGAGACCGCTTGGCAAATCATTTGTAATCGTTATGAAAACAAAAGGTTGTTAATCACAGCTTGGTTGAATAAATTATTTTCACAGGCCTCATTAACAAATGAAAGTGCTTCAGCACTAAAAAACTTGCACGACATTACACAAGAATGTCTTTGTGCTTTAAAGAATATGGATATTGATACCACAAATTGGGATCCAATTTTAGTATACATTTTAATCAAGAAATTGGACAAAATAACACACAACTTATGGGAGCAGGCCTTAAAGCAGCCTAGAGCAATTCCAACTATAAGGGAACTGCTCAATTTTATTGAGACAAGATTTCAATCGTTGGAGGCTTTGGGAAGTACAGAAAGGAAACACATAATTACTTACAAAACTCTTTCAGCAACTATCAAAGCTAACTGTCCTGTATGTAAAAACAATCATCAACTGTTTTCTTGTATCAAATTCTTGCAACTGCCTATCAATGAACGCATCTCCATAGTGAAACGTTCAAATTTTTGCATTAATTGTTTAAGCAATAAACACAAGGTAAGTACATGCTCTTCAAGAGGTTGTACCAAATGTCAAAAAAAGCATAACACATTGCTGCATATAACCATATACTAATAAAATAATAATATAACCAACGTAGAACAAAATAGTGTGCCTAGTTTTTAGAATATCTGACAGAATAGATTAACCGACAACTTTTTTTTTTCATCAAAGCTTCGACGTCGTTTTGCAAAGTTTTTATAAAATTTCTCTAAACTTTGACGTCGTTGATTTTCGTTGTTTACAAATGCATAACAAATATTAGTTGCTACGGAAACAATAAGAATTACGATTTATATTTTTGAATTTTTTTTCGTTGTGAATAAAAATACATATGTACCTACATATTTGTTTTGGAAAAAAAAATTTTTTTTTTTGAATATGAAATATTATTTTTTTCTGTTATTTTTATTATATCTTAAATACTATGTATATACATATATCATATATCTTATTTTTTTTAATTTGAGAGAAAAATATTATACTATTTTTCTTTTTGGAAGTCAGTGTTGTGCTTATGCAGGCAGTACCCGATGAGTTTTTTGCTCTTGGTAATATTTAATTTAAAAGATTTCCCTCGATTGAAATTGAGATCTGATCACCCCACACACGAGACAGATTTATTTAAACAATTTGTGAAAGAATATAGAAAAGTATGCCTATCTTGCCTGTACTGACATCCAAAAAGAAAAATAGTATAGTTCAAAATAGCTGAATATATTTTTTTATTAAATTTTACTATGATATATATGTATGTATATATTCAGGGTCGGTCTTTACATATGAGCAGACAGAGCAGCTGTACAGAGCGACAAAATTATAGGGGCGCCATTAGAACAATGTACATAATATTAAAATTTTATATACATTTTTATTTTTGTGTAAACCAATTCTGTGGTCACATGTTCAAACCATTTAAGTCGGCATAAGCATCTTCAGACTTAAGCGGTTAGTGCTTGTGATCACAGAATTATTTACAGCAGTTACATATGCACATAACTCTCGTGTGAATGCCACAAAAACAACAATGTATAACAATGCTCCTATAGTATTCGATCTTCATAAAAACAAACAACAACAAAAATACTATACACACAGTATTAGGTTCAATTTCAAATCTTGCACAGTCTCTGATTTATCATTCTATGTGTTTCGTATGGGCGCTACAAAAACAAAAGTTAAATGTGCAAAATTATTTGTGCAATAATTTTGTGGTGCAAAATGATTTGTGCAGTATAAAAAAGTGTAAATACAGGATGTTCCGTTTCGTTTGCTTAGAATTGATACCAGTTATAGGTCTCTTTGAGACAGGGAACGTAAAAGCTCACTAGTGAGCTGCTCATGAGCTGCTCATGAGCAATTCACTTGCTCATGCTCATGTGTCGTATTGATTAGCTCATGAGCAATTCATTTGCTCATGTGTTTTATTAATACTGCTCATGAGCAATTCATTTGCTCATGAGTTTTATAATACTGCTCACAGCTCACTCGTGTGCTGCTCACATTCGATACATGAGCAATTCAAAAACTCATTAACATATGCGTCGTTTCGTATACATACGTATATCATTGTAAAATTTAATAAAAAAATATATTCAGCTATTTTGAACTAATATTTTTCTCTCAAATTAAAAAAAATAAGATATATGATATATGTATATACATAGTATTTAGAGGTATAATAAAAATAACAGAAAAAAATAATATTTCATATTCAAAAAAAAAAATTTTTTTTTCCAAAACAAAATATGTACATAATGTACATATTTTATTCACAACGAAAAAAAATTCAAAAATATAAATCGTAATTCTTATTGTTTCCGTAGCCACGAATATTTGTTATGCATTTGTAAACAACGAAAATCAACGACGTCAAAGTTTAGAGAAATTTTATAAAAACTTTGCAAAACGACGTCGAAGCTTTGATGAAAAAAAAAGTTGTCGGTTAATCTATTCTGTCAGATATTCTAAAAACTAGGCACACTATTTTGTTCTACGTTGGTTATATTATTATTTTATTAGTATATGATATAACAAAACCTGATGAATCGACTACCTCTGGTACAATATCGACATTAAAATTGGCACAACAACAAAATCAATCAAAAAAACCAGTCTCTTTGACTTCAAGGTCAAGAACAATCAACAATGGATATGTTCTATTGAGCACTGTCATGATTAAGGCTTACAACAATGCTGGCACATCTATTAGCTGCCGGGCAATACTAGATTTAGGATCACAACTGAACTTCATCACACACAAACTAGCAACTAAATTAGGTCTTCAAAAAACAATTCAAGACATGAATATTGAAGGCATTGGTTCAACTAAAAAACAATCTAAGCAGCGTGTGAACATTACAATTGAATCTTGCGTTAACGGGTTTAAAACAAACATGGAAGCTTTCGTTTTACCACGTATAACCTCACCTCAACCATCACAATCTTTCGACATATCTCAGTGGCAGATTCCAGCAAACATAACTTTGGCAGATCCGAAATTTAATCAACCTAATACCATAGATCTACTTATTGGTGCTGAATTATATTACCAAATCTTGGCAGTAGGCCAAATAAAACTCAGTGAAACGCTACCTACTCTACAGAATACAGTTTTCGGATGGACAGCTGCAGGTAAAATCCACGATTCAAAACTTACACAAGCCTTTTGTGGAATATATACCGATAACGATGAATTTGAACAACATTTAGAAAAATCTTGGCTTCTTGATGATGTTGAATCTGCCAAGAAACCATGGACTTCAGCAGAAAAACAGTGCGAACTTCACTTTCTTCAAAATGTTAAAAGAAATGATGATGGACGATTCATCGTTAGGTTACCGTTTGCAGGCAATCCTAAGGATTTAGGGGAATCAAAGGACATCGCCTATCAACGATTTTTAGCTATTGAAAGAAAACTGTCAAAGGACAAGAATTTGATGACTCAATATCAGAACTTCATGCAAGAATATATCGATTTAGGTCACATGAGGGAAATAAATTTCAACGAGGTTCATATGCCGTATTATTTTCTTCCTCACCACTGCGTTCTTAAAGCAGACAGCAGCACAACAAAGCTAAGGGTAGTGTTTGATGGATCAGCCAAGACAACCACAAACTTATCGCTAAATGATGTACTAGCAGCTGGACCTACTCTTCAAGATGACATTTTCTCTATTCTGGTCAGATTCAGATTACATCGTTATGTATTTACCGCCGACATAGAGAAAATGTACCGACAGGTACAAGTTGATGAAAGAGACCGAAAATATCAGCTCATATGGTGGAGGAACAACTCCAATGAAAAATTAAAATGTTATGAACTCTCAACTGTAACATACGGAACAAAATGTGCTCCTTATCTAGCTACTAGATGCTTGCAAAAATTGGCGGAGCAACACAATCAAAAATATCCACTTGCAGCTGAAGTAATCAAACAAGACTTCTATGTGGATGATGTTCTGTCTGGTACTAACAATATATCTGAAGCAATAGACATCCAAACACAACTTCTAGCACTTCTCAAGTCAGCTGGACTTAAGCTGAGAAAATGGTGCAGCAACAATTCATTACTGTTACGAAACATCCCACAACAAGATCAAGAATTACAATTGGAATTTTAAAATAAAACTGGCAACAGTGTTAAAACGGTAGGACTTATATGGCTTCCTAAGGAGGATGAGTTTTCCATAAAGTCCACATGGATTGAATCTACCAAGATAACAAAACGTTCCGCTTACTCTGATATTTCTAGATTATTCGATCCTTTAGGAATGATGGCTCCAGTAACAACAACAGCAAGAATATTTTTACAAAATTTATGGAAACTTAAATGCGACTGGGATGCTGCATTACCCCAGGAAATGCATACATTTTGGCTCAACTTTAGAGAAGAATTGAAGGATCTCACCAAATTTAAATTTCCAAGACATGTATATGGCAACAACCAAGTTCAAGAGACTCAAGTACATATATTTGCCGATACATCTGAGAAGGCGTATGGAGCAGCAGCATATATAAGGGCACAAGATACATCTGGATGCATAACAGTACGTTTACTTTGTGCAAAATCAAGAATAGCTCCTCTCAAACAAACCACTTTGCCACGACTTGAACTCTGTGCAGCAAAATTAGCTGCAAAACTTGCACATCGCTTTAATAAGAATTTAATGCTTAAGGACACACCAACGTATTTATGGTCAGACTCCACTATCGTACTATCATGGATTAACTCTCCGTCGTCAGATTATCATACCAACAGAATCTCGACTATTCAGCAATTAACAAATTGTGAACAGTGGCGGCATGTCAACTCAGAAAATAATCCAGCAGATATAGTTTCAAGAGGGCTTATGCCAAGAAAGTTGCCTACAGCACATCTGTGGTTTTATGGACCACGATTTCTTTATGGTTCAAATTCATTATGGCCTCAACAGTCTATGCACAACGAAATAGAGAATATGGAAAGAAAGACAAAATCCACATGTTTGGCTGCACACGAACAGACAAAAACAGAAGACAATAACTATGACTCTATTCTAGAAGCCATAGGCAGTAAGAGTTCATTTAGAAAGATTCAGCGAATCCTTGCTTACATCATGCGTTTCGTACAACGTATTAGATATCCAGGTCAAGACAGAGAAGATGGCTGTGCATTATCTACCACCGAACTAGATAGTGCATATAAACACATGATTAAGGAGATCCAACATTCAGAATTCAAACAAGATTTAACACATTTAAAACATTTTGGAGAAGTTGCAAGGAGCAGTTGTCTCATAAGTCTTACACCGTTCCTGGATTTACACAACATAATGAGAGTGGGCGGTCGATTGGAGGCCTCTAATTTGTCATATGATGCTAAGCATCCCATGCTACTACCATACTCACATCCACTAACAAAATATCTGCTTGCTGATCTTCACAAGGAACACAAACATGTAGGACCACAAACCCTACTTTCTATTGCTCGATCAACAGTATGGCCTATCAAGGGTAAGACACTGGCTAGATCTGTAGTACAACACTGCGTATTTTGTGCGAAAGCTACTCCAAAATTGGCAACTCAATTAATGGGCAATCTTCCAGCACACAGAGTACAACCCGCAAGACCATTTGTAAATTCTGGAGTGGATCTCTGTGGTCCAATAGAAATTCATTTCAAAATTCGAGGCAAACGACCACAAAAAGCTTACATTACAGTATTCTGTTGCTTTTCAACCAAGGCCACTCATCTAGAAATCGTTAGTGATTTAACCACACAAGGGTTCTTAGGCGCATTAAGACGTTTCATGGCCAGAAGAGGGCATTGTAAAACCATATATTGTGACAATGCGACTAACTTTGTTGGTGCCAAGAACTCATTAGAAGAAGTGAAACAAATCTTGCAATCAGAAAGGGCACAAAATGAAATTATGTCAGAGTGCAGCTCCAGGGGAATTGACTTTAAATTTATTCCACCCCGAGCTCCACATTTTGGAGGACTTTGGGAGGCAGCTGTCAAATCTGCTAAACACCTCCTCAAGCAAACATTATCTACAGCTTCCCTAACATATGAAGAATTGGAGACGATTGTACTTGAGGTCGAAGCCATTTTGAATTCTAGACCACTTACACCAATGTCTAATGATCCAAATGACTTAAGTGCTTTAACTCCAGGGCACTTTCTGATTGGAGAATCACTAACTAGTACAATTGATCCAACCACAACACCCTTCAAGGGCAACTTAATCAGTCGCTGGAAAACCATAAATCATTTCAAAAATGAATTCTGGAAGCGTTGGTCCTCAGAATATCTCAATCAACTGCAATGTAGATACAAATGGAAGCAAAAATGCCAGAACATAATCCCAGGTGACATGGTCATAGTTAAGGAAGACAATGTACCGTCACTAAGATGGCCACTTGGACGTGTAATTTCAGCTATAAGAGGAAAAGATGACTTAGTGCGAGTGGTCGACATTAGAACAGCCAATGGCACAATTCGTCGTCCCATTCACAAATTAGCTCCTCTTCCCGTTGAAACAGCAAAGGAAGATATCATGTTCTCACCTGATACGAATGAACCAGATTTGGAAGACACTCCATCCAATTGTCCTTCCAGTTCCTCTCAAACTCAGGGCTCCTCAAAAAAGGAGGGGCAAGCAAGAAAACGGCAACGAATCTCATTAGGATCAGCTCTAGTCACTCTTCTCATGACTTGCTTGATAATACCAACACACAGCTCAACAATACAAGTAACACAATTTGTGAATCAACCTGGAATATATTTTGAAGGGTTGGGAACAGCAACCATAATTTCAAGCGAATGGAATCTTATAACATTTTTCAACATGGCTCCATATTGGAAGGAGTACCAGTTTCTTCAAAATTGCACCCAAGCTCTTCAAGATATGTGTCACCGTCTGCAAGAAAGGGAACTCTGTACCGGAATCACAAATCATTTACGCCATTTACAAGATCATTTACAAGATAATCACCAATTTTTGTCTGTAAGGAACCTAACACGAAAAAGAAGGGGAGCCATAAACCTCATAGGTAACATGGCCAATTCTCTTTTCGGTGTTTTGGATTCAGACTACGCAGAACAAATGTCTAAAACTATTGAAAACATACACATCAAGGAAGGACATCCACAAGACCTTTTACGTAATCAAACATCCATATTAGATGCCACGTTAAATGTAATTAAAAAAGGAGAAGAATCAGTAAACAAACAATTTCAACAGCTCGACCTGCATTTAAAACAAATTAATGACCGAATTAGTAGCATAATTACTGAATTTCAACAAGAAAGGATATCTCAGGCCTTCAATTCAATTAGCATATTAGCATCATTTAGTGTGTCAAATTTATTACAAATACAATCATCCATACTGGATACATTAGCAGATACACACCACGGTAGGATTAATCCTTTGCTGATCACTTCTACTCAATTAGAAAATGAATTGGTGAAAATCAAAGCAACATTACCACATTCGCTACGTTTACCTATATCACAAAATAATATACTTGATTATTTCAAAATAATGAACGTTAAAGGGAGAGTCACATCAAGGCACATAATTTTTCAAATCAGCATACCACTAGCATCTTACGAAGATTTCGAGTTATTTAAAATCATTCCATTACCAGTTTTCATCAATAATACCTTCGTTTCAATCAAACCATCTTCATCATATCTTGTGATCAACTCATACAGAGACCAGTACTATCTATTCGATGAAATGGACCATCATTCTTGTATTTTAATTTCAAATGGACAATACTTATGCAAACAAAATCATCCCATGCATAGAAGGGGCTCGTTAGTAAGCGCATGTGAATTAGACTTCATAAATCACACTCCACATCCATCAAAATGTCAAATCACCAAGTTAGGAGATGGTCCACATTGGATTCAATTAAATTCTCCTAATCAATGGATCTACGCCTTTAAAGAAAAATCAACTATTGATGTCATATGCGGCTCAAACGTAACACAATGTATGTTAAATGGCATTGGAATTTTAAAATTTCATGATCAATGTCTCATAAAGCACCTTTTTGTAAAAATTCAAGGACACAACACATATCAGTCCAGCACCAAATTATCATTCATACCACCAATTAATTTAACCGAATGGATTATTAAGAATCACACAATTATATATGACCTAAATTACACAAGTCAATATCAATCTTCTGTATACGAAATTGGTAAAATAAGGGAAGAACTACAACAATTCAAGAATTCTATACCAATGACATTTACCATACATGACGCTCATCAAGTTGCAATTGGCTATGGAGCATTAATACTAATTGCAGCTCTAGCAGGTTTCCTTGCATGGAGATTTCGTTCATTGCTTTTCCGAAAATCACTATGAAGCAGCATCAAGTCACCTGTTTCACCACGTATCTCCAGAACACTCACATAGGCAGTCTAAGGAATATTCCTGAATAATAATTCAGCGCGGCGGAGGATGTATAACACCAATTTAGGGCGTTAGTAATACTTTAGTTTAAAATATTATTAAGTTAATTAATTAAGTTCATTGTTGTACAATTAAATATTATAGTCGCATTTTTGTATTATATTCATATCATTATTTTATTCAATATAATATATCTACATAATTGCAATTATTTTATTATCATAATTTAGATTTGCACACAATAAATGTTTACGTTGCTTTTTTACCAGACGAAATATGATACTTGTTGGTCAATGGAATGTGCTATCACATAAGAATATTTGTATGATATAATTCTTTGTATACATATTCATAATATTTTTATCTTCAATTCAATGTATGAAGAATGTTTAATATTTTGTATCTTTAATTTTAAGTTAGAATTTTGCTTAGTTAGCTATTTACATTGAAACCCATTATAAATTATTAGTATATAAGAAATTAATTTTTAATAAAGTTTCAGTTTCGTTGAAACAGTGAACCAAGACTTTTTATTTACTTCAAGTGAGTCTGCTTGAAGCACTGTGGAGAAACTCTAAATTGTGTTATTGTTAAGGTACCATAGCACGCTCGACGTACAAATCAAGGTTTATGTGCCTTGATTAATTAAAATTTCCATTGTTTTTTTTTTGATTCTTTTTGGTGTTGATTGATTCAAAATATCTTTGAATCATCATATTAATTCAGAATAAAAGCATTCTGAACACCCAGATTATACTTTTTATTTGAAATAATTTTATGAATAAGACTTTTCAAATTCATAAAAATATTTTATACCTTATTTTTTTTACTTTAGATAAGTATAAGAAAAACTTTATTTATTATA
Organism: Bombylius major; assembly: GCA_932526495.1. NCBI lineage: Eukaryota > Metazoa > Arthropoda > Insecta > Diptera > Bombyliidae > Bombylius > Bombylius major. The sequence goes on along the minus strand of OW052044.1, from coordinate 23,768,376 downwards.
ATAATTTAAAAGTGAAAGTGAATGGTCAGTGATAAGTACTGCAGACTGCAGTTGTAGTTCCTTAAATTAAATTATAGACTTTATTATATTTTGTGAAAGTTGAAAATTGTTTAAATGGAAAACAAGCGAAGAAAACATAGTCCTCTTTGGGATTATTTTAAAATTGTGAGTGAAAAAATAGCTGCGTGTACTATATGTAAAGCACACGTATCATATAAAACATCAGTAACGAATTTAAAATCACACATTATAAGAAAACATCCTTCAATTCAAATTGAACCCATTAAGAACAATAAAGTGCAAAATAATGCAACAGAATTGAATCATGGTGCGGAAAATTTAACTCAAAATGAATTATCACAAGCATCATCATCATCTTTTAACCAGCCTGAAACAAATTTGGTTTCATGTGTTTCAAGTGTAAAAGCAACGAAACAAGAAACAATTCAAAAAATATATGCATTCAGCAGTTAGCAGCATGTTACATAATAAATATATATTTGTTATATTCTGATTCAAAATTAGCAGTTACTGCTAATTTTAGCTGCTAATTGAAATTAGCTGTTTTCGACATCACTAGTCCATTTTACTGAAAAAATATTAAAATTTGATAGAGGCAAGGCAATATAACAGCAATGACAATATAATATTCTATCAGACTTATTATCGCAGTACATCGAAATAGTCACAACCAAACGGCCTCCAATCTTCAAAGCTGGCCTCCAATCTTAAAGCTGTTTAAGCTCTTTCTTATTCTCAGGATTTTCTCTTAATTTCTCTAATTTTAAAGTATATTCTCTTTTCTATCTATTTTCCATACAATACATACAAAATTTTTAAAAAAATTTGAAAAATTTTAACATTTTTAACACAATCATTCTCATGTTTCAAGCATTACAATATACAGAATCATATGGAAACAGCTTTTCCTTTTCTCCATATATTCATTATACATACCATTTGGTTCAGTATACAAATTTGTATGAGAAATTGAAAATATAGGATTTGAGGGTATATTTCAAGTATTTCAAGAAGAAGAAGTATACGAGTAGCTAATTTGCATATGATCTGCACACTTATAAATTCTGTTGATAATTTACAAATCAAATTTGATTGTTTATCAGGCCAAATATAATTTTGATATCAAAATGATAATAATTTTATTGAAAAAAAATAATTTTATTGATAAACTCGATCAAAAATTCTTATTTTTATAGCATTAAAAATTATTTTTGCACCAGGCAATCAGAATTCAAAGAAACAAGTTATATACAAATTGCTCTAATTGTATTATATTGATAAGAGGATAAGAATTTGTTGTTTTTTTCTTTAGTGATTCTAAAAGATTTCAAATTCAATATATCCCAGCAGGAAATGGTAAGCGATGGTAAGTGAAGAGGTAAGTTATAGAATGGATAAGCTATTGGTTACAGCATCGATGAAATTTAACATGGCGATGTCATTGAAAAGTAATGCATCCTCCTATAGATTACCATGTAAGCGAAGAGGTAACCGATGTTCAAATCATCGAAGATTTCTTCACTTACCAAGTAAGCGATGAAGTAAGCGATGTTCAAATCATCGAAGATTTCTTCACTTACCAAGTAAGCGATGAAGTAAGCGATGTTCAAATCATCGAAGATTTCTTCACTTACCACGTAATACATGAAGTGTATAATTACCAGGTAATAGAAGAAATAATCGATGAAATACTATGCAATCATGGTAAAAGTAGGGCAGTGGAAGAATAAAATGGGATACAAATTTCTGCGATACTTTCTCTTTATAGTAGTTCTTTTCTTGTAAACATTTTTGTAATAAAACACATAAATATTAAAATTCACTTATTTAAAATTTAAATATTTGACAAAAGAACTTTTAAAAGAGAAAGTATAGCAGAAATTTTTTGTAGTATGAAATGATCGAAGCCATACCTTAAAAAATTAAGAACAATGAAAAATACAACAAAATTAAAATAAACAGAAAATAAATTTTTTTTACAAAAAAACATTTTTATTAAAATTTATAATTTATAAATTTATATTAAACATTTATATTTTATATTATATATTTATATACTAATTAATAACAATTAAATTGCACTCACTGCACTCACTATGAACTTATACTTAGAAATGTCCGCGTTTTACTAGACTAGATTAGACTAGAATATGATTAATAAATACAAAACGCAAAATGGAATACGGAAATTTTATGAAGTCGCGAAAATGACGCATAATTTCATAACAAATGTACAAATGAATATGCTACACATTACACATTCGTTTACCTGGTAATGTATCTTTTCATCGATGTCCATTTCATCGAAGAATTCATCGATTACCAATGTAATGCATCGGCTATTTTCCTGCTGGGATATGTATGTACATACACATGTATAATTAATGTATTTTAAATGGAAATTTTATAGTATTTGTGAAGCCATGTTTTTTTATACTTTTTTATAATAATATCCATATGTTGATATACAAAATAATATACAAAATTCAGTATAGGAATGGGGATTGAAACTGTACATAAGTATGTAGGTACATATGTATATGAGAAGTTAAAGTGAACGATTCTTTTTCTTTTTTTTAAAATTTAATATAGGATCTGAGGATATTTTAAAAAAACATTCATGATCATGTACATACATAAGCTGCTAATTTGCATATTACCACATTTAAAATTCCTGATAATGATTTTTATATAAAATTTAATAATTTGCATAATATGGTTTATCAGGTCTAATATCAAAATGATACTTTTAGAAAATAATTTTATTCATAAATTCGATCAAAAATCCTAAATTTTACAGTACTAAAAATCGTTTTTGTAATAGGAAATCATAATTCTTATCAAACAAAAATTTCAACAAAATCATCTCTAATAGGCAATAGTATCAATTTGTGTGATTCACGTATAGCCAATAGGATTGCTTGAAATGATATAATGACGACATATAAAAAACAATTGGAAGTATTATAATTTATAAATAATAATAATAAAAATAATAAAAAAACATTCTTTTTCCTTATATTACCCTTCTTCCTTTACCTCTATACATTTTTCAATGCAAAAGACCAATAATATATAGTTAATCACCGTACAAAAAAATGTGTGTATGTGTTTGAAAAAAATATTTTACAAAAAATATCACACTAAATTTTTTTATTTTTCTTGAAGGAAGAAATTGAATACAAAATGCGTATAGTTAAAACGTAATATGCGTCAACACATACATATCCCAGTAGAATAAATGGATTCGATTCTAAGGAAATCAATTCGGAATGTAGTAAAAAGTAATCAATTGATTACTGTTTTGATTACCTGTAATGCAGTGAGAATCAATTGATTTCTGTTCTGATTACCTGTAATGCAACGAGAATCAATTGATTTCTGTTCTGATTACCTGTAATGCAGTGAGAATCAATTGATTTCTGTTCTGATTACCTGTAATGCAGTGAGAATCAATTGATTTCTGTTCTGATTCCCTGTAATGGAGAAAAATAATATATAAAAAGCTAATAAACAAAAAGACGTAATTAGCATTTTAAAAATTTTCCATTCGTCATCGACAAATAATTGTTGCGTATTATTAACTTAATAGAAACAATTATAACAACATTGCATTTTTAGTTTATCAAAAACTTTTGTATGTGATGGTTTGAAGTGAAAAAATTAAAAATTAAATAAAAAATATAGGTAGCAGTGAAAAGTATATATAAAAAATAAATTATAATAACATTTTCAAAAAAACTAGTATTTGTATAATAAAAGGTAAGTTTTAGATAATAATATAACAAAAAATAGTATTAAATTTTTGATTTTTATGAATAATTAGAAATTTTTAATCATATTAATTTTCATACTTTTTCAGAGGCGTATGATGAGAACAACTACATAAAAGCACTCCGCAGCTCTTTTCATCTGATAAAATCCAGAATTAATAATAATAATGTGTATACATAAGTACTTAAGATTTTTAAGATATATTTTTTTCCTTTGTTTTTTAGTTTTAAAAAAAAATTTCTTGAGTTATTTTGATTAAATTTTTGCTATTAGGTTGAAAAAAATGTTAAGTTAAGAATAATTAGATTCTTCAATAAATGAATTTAAAAATTTAATTTGCTTGGATTTTATTTAACCCCAATTATATTCCATGTATTCGATTCAGAATGCATTCCATCTAATTGATTCAGAATACATTACATGTATTCGATTCCGAACGCATTCCATGTAATTGATTCAGAATACATTACATGTATTCGATTCAGAATGTATTCCATGTAATTGATTCAGAATGCATTACAGGTAATGCAGATGGGTAATCAATTGATTACTGCCTATGACATGCCAATGTTAAAGTAATGCATTCTTTATGTGTTTGGTAATCCAAAGTAGAATCGGTCCGGAATCAATAGAATTTATTCAGAATTAATTTCGAATAAATTCTGTATTCTACTGGGTATTATTTACGATCGTAGACATTTTTTTTTACTTTATTGGGTTTTTGGTTTCATTTTGCTTTTTTTTTTCTTGTTCGCTTGTGTGTATATTTTAATTTTTAATATATGTATATTAAAAACTAGCATTAGATATTTTATAATGTAAAAGAAAATAAAACAACATGCCTATTGACTATTCTGATCTCCTGATCCATTACAGATAAAATTTTCATATGTCAATGAAGATGAACAAACTACGAAAATTTTCTGGATATAGGTAGAAATTTAGAAAAATATAAAAATATATTTTTAAAATTATTTTTAAAACTTTGAAAAAGAAAAAAAAATTTCAGAAGGGATACATATTTGCTTTCTCAAACAGCAAAATATATACACACGTATGTACATACAGTAAAATTTTTTTAGAAGGATATGAATATAATAGAAATTAGGTATATGTATATGTTATATGAATAAAAATAATATTCTGTGTAACATAAACTACTGAGTAATAAACGAAAGTTTTCTCAGATATTTTTTCGTGAGAGATAGAAGCTTTTCGTCCCACACACTTCCCGCACAGGTCATGAAATTTTAAAAATTTTGATGATATTTGAGCTAGTACTTACTGTACCTCTTGTTAGTATCTACTCTGTGTTCACACATAACTCGCAGTTTTTGCTGCGCGCAACCTTTGTTGCAGTATTTTACTGTTTAGCTTATTCATTATTGTTTAGTTTGTTATGAATTTTCCACCAGTTCAGATAATATGTATTTTTTCTTCAATTAAAGATAATAATTTGTACACTAATTCTTTCGGCCAATTGTACTTAGCCATTTCCTAAATTTATAATAAATTAGTTTAAACAAAATTTATTTTTGTTAAATAATAATTTACATATCGTCGCTTGAAAATTGGTTTGCCGTATACGCCAATTTCACGATTTTTAGTTTATAATTGATTTTGTGGTTTTTGATGCTGCTGAATCGAATGGTACACTCTGTTTTGTTGTACGACCGTTAATTTTTAAAATATTTTGTGTTCAATTTGCCGTATATCCAAGATATTGTTAAGTTTTAAAAATTGGGTTGCCGTTTGTAGTACAAGTATAGTTCATAAGGCAAAAATTCTATATAAAATAAGTCTTCAAAAATATTATTATTGGTTTGCCGTACGTGTCATTTTAGTGCAACAAACGGCAAACCAAAAGAAAACGTAATGCGCGATTTTTAGATACAAAATGCTACTAGTCCAGTTTCTATTGGTGTAGGTATATAGAAACATATTCAATTACTCATTTAATCTAGGTTTTATAAAAATAATAAAATAATTATCTATATACATATACAATACATAATATAAAAGGAATTTAAATTGTATTATTTTTCATGTACCTAAAGTCAGTACTTTACCGTATGTGACAGAGTATCAGAGTTCTAAAGCAATAAATGTATTCTGTATTGGTTTACCGTACGTGCGATTTTAGTGCAAATATTATTAAAACTTTAGAATTTTTAACTCTAATAGCCCATATATTATTTGTCAATTATTTAGACAAGGAATTCAAAAATATTTATAGTGAAAACAAAAAAAATTTATCGACTACATTTTTTATTATAACAATCATAACTTTAAAATGCTTTTATCTCGAAACCTCATTTTGGCGTATACGGCAAACCAATTTTCAAGCGACGATATTTTGAAATACTTACCGTAAAAAATAATAAAATTTGAATCACTAGACTACACTACACTTATCAAAATTTCTCAATACTCTAATCACGGCAATAACAAACGAAAAGTTGCAGATGCAGCCGCAGCAAAGTTTCAACCAAATCAATATTTTTTTGCTGCGTTTGCAGCTCATTGTTTAGCTCTTCACACATCGCTACTTTTGAAACTGCAAGTTGCAACCGCATCCTGGCTGCAGGCGCAGTTTTCAAGGTTTCCACATTGATCACACATCGCTACTTGCTGCCAACGCAGTTGTTTGTGCTGCGCAGCACCAAAAGTAACGATGTAAGAACGTAGCTTTAAATATTCACTTGCTACTATTACACTCTGCGACAAAATTATAGCCGCACCCGGTAAAACCCCTTATTTTGTAAGTCTCTACAAATATTTTATGACTTGAGTCCTTTGTTGGAAAAATTTTTTGGCTTAATTAGTTGTCGGCATCGTGTAATAATTACATATATTCAAAAATTGCGGCAGTATATCCTCTAGAACGTAAAATATAAAAAAAAATAAGGGTGCGGCTATAATTTTGTCACGGAGTGTATTATGGGACAGAGGGAGTAATTGTGATATTTTTTCAATCTGAATTGAAGATAAAACATTATATTGTATTACTTAATTTTTTTATTGGTTATACCTATTAGGAAAGGAAAATAAAAAAAAATAAAAATTTTCTAATCATTTTTACAACAATATCATAACAGATAATTTGACACATTTTCATTTTTTCGACTTGTATTTTAGAAAACTATCTGTTGTTTCAGCTTTAATATTTTATTTTAAATTCTAAACACACGTGCACATACATATGTATAGCTCGAATTAAAAAATTTGCCAAATCGTAATAATACGATATATGTATAAACATTTACATATATGTACTATAGTATTTTTCTTTTTGGAAGTCAGTATTGTGCTTATGGAGTTTTGTACCCGATGAGTTTTTTGCCTTAGTAATATTTAATTTAAAAGATTTCCCTCGACTAAAATTGAGATCTGATCACCCCACACACGAGACAGATTTATTCAAACAATTTGTGAAAGAATATAGAAAAGTATGCCTATCTTGCTTATACTGACATCCAAAAAGAAAAATAGTATAGAGAAACATGCGCAGAAAAGATACTTACAAACATGCATTTTTTGATAGGGTAATGTATGATAACTTAATTCACAACTCAACGAATCTTTTTCCTTAAGATAACTTGCCCATCCATACCCGTCGTTACTCTAAATTTTGTAGTTTTTAAGTACACTATAATATTTTTTGTAAAAACCCAAAACGGAAATCTGGTTTTCAACTTCTTATTAGCTATCCTTTTCCGTTATTCCAAATGTATTTCGATGCATTTGAAAATTTGTGAGAGCTACAGGTCATTTATCTTATATATTTTTATTATTTACAAAATCATCATTAGTGAAGGTTCAAGTGTGAAGAAATTAAGTTAAGTAAAGTTAAGTCAAAAAGTGAAAGTTAAAAGTGTAAAATACAAAGGAGTTCTTTATAAGTTTTGTAAATAATTCTTATATTCTATTCTTACTATTTATATATAGTTTTTATCATTTTTAACTAATTTTTATGCCTTCCAATTCAATTTTTACAGTGTTTATAAAATAAAATCATATTCATCTTAACGAACAAGAACGAAACTCAAGCTGTATGTAGAATTTGAAAAACAAGTTGTTCGCGCATCTATGATTGAAGAAATTTTACTTCAAATAGGCGGAGTTTGTTCCTTTCGTTTAAAAAAACGAAAGATAGTTGTAAGAAACAGGTTTCTTCTTTCGTATCTACACACAAGAAGATCACTAACAAATGTAAGACATGCGCGAGATTCGCCAACTCATATTATTTTGACTATAAAACGCAGTCCAGACGAAACTTTTTTACAATTTTGTCTCTCGATAAAAATATGATAAAACTGATAAATTTGCACAAAACATCTGAAACCGCCATATTTTTTTTCATGTCAGGCAGACATCGTAGCAAAGACATAAGTATTGTCTTGACATCGATGTCTTGCCATTTATGTCTGCAAGACATAAGCGGTCTATATGAGACATATTCGATGTCAAGACATAAATCTTAACATAAAAAAGTCTCGACTGGACTGCGTATTACATACACATACATATGTTTATACTTATACCCACACGGCACACTGTTATATTGCCTTGCCTCTATCAAATTTTAATATTTTTTCAGTAAAATGGACTAGTGATGTCGAAAACAGCTAATTTCAATTAGCAGCTAAAATTAGCAGTAACTGCTAATTTTGAATCAGAATATAACAAATATATATTTATTATGTAACATGCTGCTAACTGCTAAATGCATATTTTTTTTGAATTGTTTCTTGTTTCGTTGCTTTTACACTTGAAACACATGAAACCAAATTTGTTTCAGGCTGGTTAAAAGATGATGATGATGCTTGTGATAATTCATTTTGAGTTAAATTTTCCGCACCATGATTCAATTCTGTTGCATTATTTTGCACTTTATTGTTCTTAATGGGTTCAATTTGAATTGAAGGATGTTTTCTTATAATGTGTGATTTTAAATTCGTTACTGATGTTTTATATGATACGTGTGCTTTACATATAGTACACGCAGCTATTTTTTCACTCACAATTTTAAAATAATCCCAAAGAGGACTATGTTTTCTTCGCTTGTTTTCCATTTAAACAATTTTCAACTTTCACAAAATATAATAAAGTCTATAATTTAATTTAAGGAACTACAACTGCAGTCTGCAGTACTTATCACTGACCATTCACTTTCACTTTTAAATTATTATAATAAATAAAGTTTTTCTTATACTTATCTAAAGTAAAAAAAATAAGGTATAAAATATTTTTATGAATTTGAAAAGTCTTATTCATAAAATTATTTCAAATAAAAAGTATAATCTGGGCTTTCCAATCCAAGTATCCTTTTTGTTTTTAAACACCCATAAAAACAACATATAGGTCATATAGTCAAATTTCATTCAATTTTAAATAATTGATATCATTCTAATTTCAAAATATTTAACGTTGCAGATTTGTAGGTACAAATTTACTTATCAAAAAAAATATTAGCATTTACCAATTAGCATACCCAAATTTTTGTACTATGTCTATACCTGTCCTACATATTACTTATGCAGGTACAAATTTACAGGAGTTGATCAGTTGATGCATCACCCAATTCCCATCAATAAAAAAAAAAGATATTAGTATTAGAAATAGCAGTTTCTGCAAGCAAGCAAAGCAAGTTAGCAGCTAGCAGCATGTTACATATATTTGTTTCATTCTGATTCAAAATTAGCAGTAGCAGCTATTTTTTAAAATGAATAGCAGTTAGCAGTTGCTAAATACCATTAGCAGCTAATTTTTAGCTGCTGTTGCTATTAGCAGCCATCACTAAAATGGACGACAAAGCAAGCATTTTAAAAAGCACCAACCGCCGTTAACACTTTCCAGATATGAGACTGTGAAGTCCAGAAAAAAAAAATTAATTATTATTCTGTAAAGTGAATTTTTTTTATTTTTACAAAAATGAAATAAGATTTTTATGTGTTTCTTCAAAAAATAATATTCGTAAATTATCAAGTTGATTAACATGTGCAATGAATGGATTTGTCTGCTACACGTTCAAATTTGGAAAATCGTTTCCTCTTATTTTAAAATGTAATCGTACTTTCCAAGAATAAGTTAAATACAATATGTTTACATTTTAAATTTACTAAATACATACATATTTATCATATATTATGTATTTTCAATTACTCCTAAATATTATAGTATTTAAATGCAATGGGCCTTACTAATAAACATTTTTTAGTTTTAAAACTAAAATAGTTTCGGCTTGAGAATCAGAGTATGCTTCAAATCTATATATATAAAACTCAAATGTCCGTTCGTGTGTAGCCAATAGACTCGCGAACCCCTCGACGGATTTTGATGAAATTTTGTGTGTGTGTTGCTTATATTGTGAGGAAGGTTTTAGGCATGGTTTGATTTATTTACGGTGGTTGGTGTTGTTCAAAATTAAAGAAATTTGGAAATACATGAATTTTTGTATTGAATGCCATTTAGAATATCGCATATACATTGAAAAAAAAAATTTTTTTAACGAAGCAGGCGTATAAATAAAAAATCAATTTAAAAATATTTATGTTTCACAATTGCAAAAATATTTATGTTTTTTGTGAATTTTAATTGAATTTAAGTGCGGGTTTAGTAAAAATAATTTATGTTTCATAGTTTTTTTTGTGAATTTGGATTGAATTGAAGTGCAGTGAACTTTTTTCAAGTAAGTTTTGAAAACCAACTGAAAATATGTAAACTTTAGTTAATTTTTTGTACATTTTAGATTGCAAATTTTTATTCATTATTGACAGTTTGCAATTGGCTAAAATTGCGTTTATACGTTTTGCATGTGAAAAGAATATTTTTCATACTTTTATTGGATTTAATAGACAAAAAGGTATTTTTCTATAAGTGTGCTTCAGTATTCATAAAAAGTGTAAAACATAAATATTTCTATCATGATTTTTTGACAAATTTTAGATTGATAATTGAAAAAAATGCCGCCAAAAAAAAGTAACCTTAGTCGACGTACAATTAAAAGCAATCGACAAGCGACTAAGAGAAGAACTGAAAGCGATGAGCAGCACAAACAACGAAATGAGTTGAACCGACAACTAACTTCAACATCACGTTCTGCCCATACAGAAGAAGAAAGAGAAGCAAGCAACACTGACGATCGATTAAGAATGAAACGCAATCGGGCTGTTCAATATAAAGCAGATGAAAATAATTCACTACAAAATTTGAATAAACGAATACGCAGACAAACACGTGCTACAGAAAATCTACACCGTGCTGCGTTCGAGTACAATAACACAATCGATTATAGTTTCCATACATCAGTGATGATTAACACAATGAACAAAATATGCCAACACTGTAAAGCATTAAAATTCAATAATGAAGCACCAGGAATGTGCTGTGTAAATGGGAAAGTTAAATTACCGGTAATAAACTCTCCACCAGAACCATTACTATCATTGGTTTCTGGAACAGCACCACAATCAAAGCATTTTTTAACGAATATCCAAACATACAATTCGTGTTTTCAAATGACTTCTTTTGGTGCAACGAATATAATCAGAGACAACTTCATGCCAACTTTTAAGGTAATTTCGTCCGTACGGCGTAACGAATATCGATTTAAACAATTTAGAAAATTTCTTCAATAGTACAGTTTGTGAAATTTTAACAAATTCTGAAAAAAACATCTGATTATTTTACATATACATTACAGGTTCAAGGTCAGATTTACCACAAAACAGGCTCATTGTTGCCATTGCCGGATTCGAACTATAGATTTCTGCAAATATATTTCATTGGCAACTCAAATGATGAAGTAAATCAACGTTGTGCAATTGGTTCCAACACAAGAAGAGAATTAGTTGAACAACTACAAAATCTATTTCATCAGCAAAACGAATTGGTTCGATTGTTTCAAACAGCACTTGATCGAATGCCGTCAGACAATTATAAAATTGTGATTCGAGCTGACAAAGCACCTGCTGGGGAACACACAAGAAGATTCAATGCACCGACAATTGACGATGTAGCGATAGTAATTGTTGGAGATGAATTTCAATCACGCGATATTGTACTTCATCGCAGGAATGACCAACTTCAACGTGTCTCAGAAACTCATCGCTCTTACGATGCTTTGCAATACCCGATATTGTTTTGGCAAGGAGAAGACGGCTATCATTTTAACATAAAAATGATAAACCCGTCAAATGGTATATTAAAAACAATTCTCAAAAATGTAAAAAAAATATCAATTTATATTAATCGCAGGTGAGGAAACAAACAAAAAGGTTAGTGCGATGAACTATTATGCGTACAGATTTATGGTACGCGAAAATGAAGACAATCACATTTTGAAATGTCGAAGACTTTACCATCAATATGCTGTTGATATGTACGCGAAGATTGAAACTGAGCGTTTGAATTTTATTAGATTTAATCAAACAAAATTACGTTCTGAGGAATACATACATCTGCGTGATGCGATTAATAATGATGGCAATGTGAACGACATTGGGAAAATAACAATATTACCAGCAACATATACTGGAAGTCCACGACATATGCATGAATATGCTCAGGATGCAATGTCATATGTTCGTCATTATGGTCGGCCAGATTTGTTCATAACTTTCACATGTAATCCACAATGGACAGAAATAAGAGATAATTTATTGACCGGTCAATCGCAAACAGATCGTCACGACATAACGGCACGTGTATTCAAACAAAAATTGAAATCACTTATGAATTTCATTGTTAAACTTAATGTATTTGGAGAGACACGTTGCTGGATGTATTCTGTTGAATGGCAGAAAAGAGGATTACCTCATGCACACATTTTGGTTTGGTTGATTAACAGAATAACTACGGACGAAATTGATAATGTTATCTCAGCTGAAATTCCAGATCAATCAATGGATCCAGAATTGTTTGAAGTTGTAACAAAGAATATGATACACGGCCCATGTGGTGCATTTAACATCAATTCACCATGCATGATTGATGGAAAATGTTCAAAACATTACCCAAGAGCATTGGTTTCAGACACTGTTACAGGAAACGACGGATATCCGTTATATCGTCGTCGATCAACTGAAGACAACGGCAAATCGACAACTGTCAAAATTAGAAATCAAGACATTGAAGTTGATAATCGTTGGATCGTGCCATATTCACCATTATTGTCAAAAACGTACAAAGCCCACATAAACGTTGAGTATTGTAATTCAGTAAAATCGATAAAATACATTTGCAAATACGTCAACAAAGGAAGTGATATGGCCGTTTTTGAAGTAGCTGATGAAAATAGAAACGATGAAATCACTCAATACCAAATGGGGCGTTACATCAGCAGTAACGAAGCAATATGGCGGATTTTTTCATTCTCAATACATGAAAGACATCCAACAGTTATTCATTTAGCAGTTCATCTTGAAAATGGTCAACGTGTTTATTTTACAAATGAAAATGTATTGCAAAGAGCAGCGCAACCACCATCTACAACACTGACTGCCTTTTTTACGTTGTGTCAAACTGATACATTTGCAAAAACATTGCTATACTCCGAAATACCACAATATTACACTTGGAATAAGTCTTCGAAAGTTTTCCAACGACGCAAACAAGGAAAACCAGTTGAAGGTTATCCAAATGTGTTTTCAACAGATGCTTTAGGACGAATTTACACAATTCACCCCAACAATGCTGAATGTTTTTACTTGCGTTTGTTGTTGATTAACGTTCGTGGACCAATATCATTTCAAAACTTAAGAACAATTGATGGCCGATTGTCTACAACGTATCGTGAAGCATGTCAACGATTGCATTTACTTGAGGATGACACGCATTGGGATTTTACACTTGCCGACGCATCAATTTCAGCTCATCCGCATCAAATACGAACATTATTTTCAATAATAATATCAACATGTTTCCCATCAAATCCGCTAGAATTCTGGATGAAATATCGAGATTACATGACAGATGATATTTTACATAGAATGCGTCGCACCACTTCAAATGTAGAATTACTTATCACAATGGACATGTATAATGAAGCATTGATTATGATTGAAGACATGTGTTTAGCGATCGCAAATAAAGCATTAACACAATTAGGCATGATATCGCCAGATCGTCCAATGCACGACATATTTAATCGAGATTTCAAACATGAAAAACAATTTGATTGCAATGAATTGAGAACATTTGTACAAAAAAATACTAAAAAATTGAATAATCAACAAAAACATGCCTACGATTCAATCATGCAAGTTGTTAACGACGAAAGTGGTGGAATATATTTTTTAGATGCGCCTGGAGGAACTGGAAAAACATTTTTGATTTCGTTAATTCTAGCAGCCATACGATCGCAAAATAAAATAGCATTGGCACTCGCTTCTACTGGAATTGCTGACAATCTATTGGATGGCGGTCGAACAGCACACTCTGCACTAAAGCTGCAATTGAACATGTAGTTCGCCGAAAACCCTACATGCAATATCCCTAAGACATCTGAAATGGCAACAATGCAAAATAATATTATGGGATGAGTGTACTATAGCCCATAAAAAATCATTAGAAGCATTAGATAGAACATTACAAGATCTACGAGGAAACCAAGAACTGTTTGGTGGTGCCGTCATATTGTTAGCAGGTGATTTTCGACAAACATTACCTGTTATTCCTCGATCTACTCCTGCCGATGAACTGAATGCGTGTTTGAAATCTTCAAATTTGTGGAGACATGTAAAAACACTTACCCTCAGTACAAACATGCGTGTTCAATTGCAAAACGATACATCAGAAAATGAATTTTCAAAACAATTGTTGGACATTGGAAATGGGAAAATTCCAATCAATAATTTAGATGGATTCATAACACTACCAAACAATTTTTGTAATAAAACACAATCAAAAGAAGAATTGATTCAAAGTGTGTTCCCAAATATAGCACAGCAACACAAAAATCATGTTTGGTTGAGCGAACGAGCAATATTGGCAGCAAAAAACAAAGATGTCAATGATCTTAACACGGCTATTCAAAATGACATAACAGGTATGTTAGTTACATACAAGTCAGTAGACACTGTTATGAATCAAGATGACGTGGTGAATTATCCCACAGAATTTTTGAATTCACTTGATTTGCCAGGAATGCCACCACATAATCTACAATTAAAAGTTGGAGCACCAATTATTATGCTTCGCAATATAAATCAACCACGACTTTGTAATGGCACCAGACTTGCAGTGAAAAAGCTAATGAAAAACGTCATCGAAGCAACTATTTTGAAAGGAAAATACAAAGGCGAAGACGTTTTGATTCCCCGAATTCCAATGATTCCATCCGACTTGCCATTTGACTTTAAACGACTTCAATTTCCTGTTCGTCTTGCTTTTGCGATCACCATCAATAAGGCACAAGGCCAGTCTTTGGAAGTCTGCGGTATAAATTTGGAATTTCCATGCTTTTCACATGGACAGCTCTATGTTGCATGCTCACGAGTAGGCAAACCATCGGCATTATTTGTTTACACGAAAGATGGAAAAACAAAAAATGTTGTATACCAAAAAGCTTTACAATAAACATTTTTTTAAGAAAAATTATTAAAAATTTATATGAACACATTATTTTAATTAGGATGACAACTAAAAAAATAATTTGAATTTTTGTCGTATGTATGCATGAAGTATATTTCCAGAAATCGATAGTTTGAGTACAAATAAAACTCATCCCGCCACCTACCGGAAAGGGCAGAACAACGTCTGCGGGGCCCGCTAGTTCTTTATAAAATGGAGAAATAAAATATTAACTTAACATATTTTGTATAGAGTTTCAAAGCACACTCTGATTCTCAAGTCAAAACTATTTTAGTTTTAAAACTAAAAAATGTTTATTAGTAAGGCCCAATATGTATATGTTTTTGTGATATGCATGTATGTACATATATGACGAAGAGGCATTATTTTTTTTTTTATTTCATTTTTCATATGTACATATATGATGTATAATTCCATTTTTTAAAAACAAAATAAAAGTTTGGTGTCGTCGCACCACAACCCAATAATTTGACTGTAACTGTGCTAAAAAAGAATTTTGGAAATTGAAGAAAACTGATTAGCGTCTTAATTTTGCCCGTTGCCGAATTTAACGTTAACTTCCTTTTCTTGCTTTCCAGCTTTCGTATATGTGCAGGTGCTATATATAAATTTGTATGTTTTTATTATTTTTATTAAAATAGTATAGTGTACTGCTTTAAAATAAAAACGAAAGTAATTGTACTTTAAAATACACATTTTTTGTCAAATTTATGTACAAAGTAATAGATTAAAGCTAAAATACAATTTTATAACAATGAAGTAGATATATAAGAAATTAATCAACTTCGTTGTCGTTATTTACAATCAATAATAAAAAAAAATAAGTCAAAGAATTAAAATAAAAAATTATTTACAACTATGGCGTTTTTGGACTTTTTTAAAGTTTTTTTTTCCTCTTTCAAAATTACAATGAAGCAATAAATGGAGTAAGATCTGGGAATTTAAAATCGAAACTATTTGATGTACGAGATCTTGAAATTCTTGATGGAGGAGGATTAAGTCCTGATATAGATGAAGAACCTGTTCCCTTCAGTATAATACCACATTGAGAGCTACATACGTCGTCACGAAGTATTGCATCTCGTGGCCATTCTCTAGCTAATTGAGCGCAGTCAGTAATTCGTAATGATGCACATTGAGGCTGAAAATAAAAATATTTTCATATTTAAAATTGCCAAATTCATAATATATTATAAAATTAATAAATACCCCTTCCAATGTGCAAACACAGCTTGTGCAAGGCGATGGAAAAGCTGATTCACCTACTCGAACTTGTCTATTTGCAATCTGACAACCTTGAATATTTTCTCTCCAAGCGCTAAGATCAATTTGTGGCATTGAATGGCAAGGAACACGTGGATTCCTAAAAAATTTAAAAGAAATATTAAAAATACAATAGTATAAAATATTTTTTATATTTGAGCATTTCATTCGTAAAATTTTGAAACAGTTTTTCACTATAATCTATTTTCATGTATAAAAACTCAAATAAAAAAGGATAATGAACGTTTCATCTTATGACTCTTTAAGAAAAAAAAATACAGGCACATTTTACACATATTAGTACTTACAAGAAATTGCTTGGCAAATCAAAAGCAGCTCTTTGCATATTTCCAGGAACTTCCAAATTTTCACAAATAATTTTAGATAAAGTAGTTTTTCTTATTTCTGCTAATTGACTTTCTGTAAATCTTACGTCAGGATCATTATTTTCATACCTGATAATTATTAGTGATACATAAATGATATATAAATGCTATGAATTAGTAATTGAATGTTAATTATATTTTATGAATGTGAAATTTCTTACTAACCAAAAACGATCACATTTTCTTAGTTGACGAAATTGTATACCAATTATACATGCTAATGTTGGACCAACCAGGCCACCTTGTAATGGCCGTTCTGTCATTGCACCCGGGAATAGATCAATATCATCAACAGTTGCGTAAATTTTTTTAAATCTTGCTATAACTTCTGAAGGTATTTCTCTGCTTAAATCTTGCCATGTTTGTGCTCTTTTCAAATTACATAATGCACGATAGTTGTTATATGATGGTATCCCATGATCACGAGCTATATGATTATCATTTCAATAAAAAAAATAAAAAAAAAGTTAATTGAAATCATTTTTTTTTTTTTTTTAAAAATATCACCTCTTTGAATATTTAATGCAACTAAGTCAATTCCTGAAAATGGAATTCGTCTATCTTCAAATAAGTGATTAGTCACTTCACCGGTTATGAATTGATCTAAAGTTTCCATTGGAGTGGCCACTAATCCACGCATAATTTCATCTAAGATTCCGGGCTTTAAAATAATTTTTTTTTAAATTCAATAATTTTATTTAATTTCAATCCATTGTATTTAAAAACTCGAAAAATTTAGTAGGTAATATTAAACTTACTTGGATTAAAGCATCCATTTTGAAAAATCCATCTCGTAAAAGAAGTGGTGGATCGATTGGTTGATGGTTAACACTTAATCTTGGAATATGCGGTCTTAGCAATGAATGTCCTATACGGAAAGCAGCAGCAGCAAATTCATTAAATATTGCAGGACTACAAGAAGGATTATAATCCTTGTAATATCCCTGCGGAAGAAGTTTTAATCCATATAAATTAACTGCATTCCAACTCAAAATTCGTGGTAAAAATTCATTAAACGTAATATGCTGATTTTGAGCAATAACAATTCTTCTTGCATGTTCATATAATTGATCTCCGTTCCAATGTGGATTTACTCCACGTAAACCTTCAACAATACGGTTATGCTCCCTCAGGAAAAACGTGTGAATCGTCGTTAAGCCTGGTTGTTCAGAAGCTCTTCCATCTCCAGCAATAAAACATAAACCGCTCTGTGATTTACATTCTGGATGATGTGGACTTTGAGGTAAAAGTTCTTTTCCTTTAATTGGATGAGTTGTCGAATTTAATCGTCCAGAAAATCCTCGTAATTTATTTGATATACATCTATTTTCACCATATATTTGAGACGCGTCAAGGAATGCTGTATTTTGATTAATTTGATCACGAGGTCCTAATGTTTGTTGTCCTGGTAAGGACCTCATAAATGGAAAACATAAACGTTCACCGCTTGTTACATTAATTTCAGGATAATAATGATCTCCTGCTGGTACAGGGAATGGATTACATTCGGGATGAACAGTTTGTGATGAATCACATTTTCGACAACTTGGAATTGATTCATGGAAACCCTTATGTATAGGTGTCATTGTAAGATCATGATCCAAAAATTGGGCGTATTGCATAACCATTAATGAATACCGTGTATGTAAATTTGATATATCAGGATGAATTAGGGTAGAAATGACACGTGGATTTGGTAAAGAAAGGCCAGTTACTGAAGTTGATCTAGGGCGTGATACACCATCTTCGTATTGAGCTGGAAGTAATCTAGTGAACACCGTAAGTGACTGACCCCAACCTGGATTTCTTAAATTATTACAACGCCCTGAATGTGTTCTAAATGGTGATGAAATATCACAAGATGAAGTATAATCTTCACATGTTACGTCTGAATTTAAACCAGTAAGTGTTCCTGCTACTAACGATGTTATATCGATCGTTTGAAGAGTTTCTGCTAAATCATCACGTGGAAAAATTGCCAGATTATTATCGAATACCTGACGTTTCCTTCTGTTAATTTTATGAAGTGTATTAAGGATTTCATTAGAAACGTATTCAAATATAAGCGATGAATTAGCTAATGATAATGCATGTTTATTAGCTTTACTGAATGACGCTGCTGTTCCGTCTGGAGATTGTGCATCTATTCCTCCTTCTGTAATATTAAAAATATAAATTTTAATCAAATATTTAATAAGTCAAAGTCCAAATGTATCAACAGGTACATACGGGCAACCCATGATTCATATTCGAATTTTTTTCTAGCTATATGGTTCTCTTTAGCTTTATCGACTGCAGCTTTTATTAATTCTGGATGCAATTCTTCTACAACAGAATCAATTTCAACATTATCTTTTCTTACGAATGCATGTTTATTTTCTGACGGGTTTTGTTGTATTTGCCAAGGTGTCAAATCAATTCTGGCTATTTGATCACAAGATAACTTTGCATTTCTGTAATTAATTAAATATATATACATATAGATTACCATTATTACTTAATTGATTGTAAAAAAATATCTTGGTCCTACAAGTATGCGTCTTCTAGAATAAAAGCATTTGGTTGTACTTTAAACACCTCGAAAGTGTTACATAATAAACCTGCTAAAGTTGTTTTTTTCACACTTTGAAGCTGCTCCATTGAAAATGAGGATGGTGGTATATCATTTTCATACCAAAAACGATCACTTGATCTTAAATATGAAAATTGAAGAGCTATAATACATGAAATTGTAGGTCCAAATATTGCACCAACTGAAGGCTCTTCTAAAAGTGCTCCAACAATTAAATCAATGTCTTTTACGTTCCTGCAAATCGAACACATTTTTTTTTTAATTTTCAAAAAATCAACGTTAGCTATACTCTATATACATATAATAATTATATATATTATGTACATCTCCTTTTCTGTACCTGTAAATGCTTTTGAGTACAGTCATATGTTCTTCTGGTATATTAAGTTGCATCAATAATTCAAATGTTAAATCACTCGTATAGGATGATACATTTTGAACTCCACATAAATTTAATGCTTTGGTATATGATGGTATTCCATGATCTCTGCTTCTGTGAATAGCATGAGCAACTTCGCTCCATTCATTTGAGTTCATACTTTGTGCAGTATAAGATCTATGTTGTGCTGGTAAATCGATGAGAGAACCAGCTGAAACAGTTTGATTTAACTAGAAATAAAGTAAATCTATTATACAATATATCCTTTGAGGTATAAGTAAATTAAGAGTGCTATGCAGCCTTCAAAGAATTAATTAGTTCGCAAACAAATTGTATGTAAAGGACTTGCACTTTTAATCTACGAAACCGAAAGATGTTATTCATGCACTTTAAAAATATTCAATACTTACAGTTTCTAACGGTAACATTGTTGTAAATGATGGATAAGCTATCACAGCAAATTCATTAAATGTTCCTGCTCTATATGTAGTGGAATATCCTTTAAAGTATTTTCCAATCACTAAACTGACGGTACACATAAGATTATTAGTGTGAAAATATTTTATACTTTTACTATCCCAGCCAGCCTTTTGACGAATCTTTTTGAAAAATATTACGTGAATATTCTTTTGGAAGAAAAGAACACGGACAATTTAAATTTATTCTCATAAAAAACAAGCTCAGGAGAATATAAAGCGAATAATTTGCAAGTAAATAATGCGGAGCCATTGGCTGAACATTTGTAAGAGAAAGAAAATAAAAATTCTTCTGAGATTCTAAAAAGATTTTTTCCACAAAATCCATGAATTAAAAGAAAGGTGATTCTCTAATAAGCTTGAATGTTAAAAAAAACTTTTAAAACTACTTTTTATAATTAAAATCCACTGTAAAATACAATTAAGTAAAAAATTGATCATAAAGCATCGGTAACTACCTACGATGATATTCGAGTAAAAAATTGTTCGAGGACGTTTCGGAAGTTTCTCAGTAACAGCTTGTTCTTTAAATTTATATTTTCCGAATATTCTATCATATTTAATCATTTTCACGAAAGGATCGATTCTAGACAGGAAGCCTTCTATTCTCTCATGCTAAATCCGAAAACCCCATGTAAATCCGTTAACGTTTAATACCCTAAAACTCTTCCCAAAAATTTCACTCTTACCGACAAAGTTAGTTACTCAAAGGATAGTGAGTGGATATTTTTATCCACTTACTTTTGTATATAAAAAGATAAAATAAATTCTCCTCAACAAAAAAAAAAAGAAGAATGTAGGAGAATCTCGAAAAAATGTTTAGCGAATCTCTGTGTTGGCTAGGATTAATCGTCTATTATTTTGTTGCTTTTTTAAAGTCTTACCGTAATCCATCATTATTTGTATTCTGCTGACCTAAGACTACAGGTAAAAATTCATTGTAGGTGATGTGTTGAATCTGTGCCATTAATACTTGTCTTGCTTCATAAAATACATTTTCATCAGTCCAGCTTGGATTTAATTCTGACAAAATCTCGGCAATTTTGTTGTGCTCTTTTAAAAGCATTATATGCAAAGCTTTCAATGCTCCCAGATTATTGCATCTAAAAATTAAATTAAATTTTTATATTTTTATTAAATGGTACTTTTAATAAAAAATAAATTCTGTGGTCACAATTCACAAACAATAACCGCTTAAGTCTACTTAAGAAAATTTGGAGTTAGGTATACCAGCATATTCTTCATACAAAACAGCTTATGTACACAAAATTTCGTTATTGTACCGTAATTTTAATGGAAGTTATTATAAAAAAACATCGTTTATGTTGCTATGATATTGACTTGCATAATAACGTAATAACGGCTTATTCCGACTCAGGCTACTATTTCACATTGCAATATGTACATAATTTTTTAAATTATATGAACAATTATAAGAACTAATATCGAGTTAAGCGCTTATTAAAAATTAAAAATGATTCACACCAACTTCTATTTTAATATAAGCTGTTATTGTAAATGACAAAAATAAACCTGACTTTTGCAATAAACACTTAAGTCAACTTAACTATTACCATGTATATACCCTCTCTTAAATCGACATAAAAGATATGTCGATTTAAAATTGGTTTTATTCTGAACCCATCACTATGTGTTTATACCCTTTGTAACAACCATAAGAATCGTTTGAACCGGTTATTTAAATCGGTTTATTTTATATCGATTTAAACTTTAATTCGATTTAAAGAAGCGTTTATACCATGGGTCTATTTTGTGTCGATACATTTTATGTCGATTTAAGTGAGGGTATATACATGGTATATGTAAGATGGAGTTATAAGACATTTGATATAACCGCCTAATTTTTTTATTTGCTTGATTCTTCTGAAATAATCAACGGTTGGCGTTATAAAATCATTTTTGCTACTTATAAAAAGTTTTAACCCACAAATTTTTTTTTAAAATAACTTTAGAAACTTTTTTCAGAAAGATATTCAAATTTTTAAATTTACTCAAAATAACGTTTTCAGACTTTAGCGGTTATTGTTTGTGAGCACAGAATTATTATTTTACTTATTTTTTTTTTTCAAATCAGGCTAAATAATATTCTGTTCAGATTGTATACAAGATGTATCTTAGCTGGTTTTACATATATTATATACATATATATATACATATATATATAGGTACATATATCTCTATCATACATATTAGTCTAGTAGAGATAAACAGTAAATTACAAAACTTTTGGAATGTTAAATATTCTGAATCTTTTTGTTGAAAAATCTTAAATTATTGTCTGATTGTAGCCCAAAAAATAGGCAAGTTGACGAAATCAATTTGTGGTAAAATTATGTAAAATCATTACTCCATAAATATCTTTTGCTACTACAACACTATTGAAATATGATATTATTTGTTTCGAAAGTTAAAAATTTGTCCGACAACTACTATTATTTCTTTTTTTAAAAAATGTATATTATGTATAAGGCCCTATTGATAAAAAAAATGTCTTTATACCTTTTACATGATTTTGTATCAACTTTTCCATTTGTGAAAGTACGTATACGTTTAACATCATCATCCGTAATTCCATACAGACTAGATCCATCCAAATATGATGAAGCAAAGTTCATTTGCTCTCTACGAACTATAATTGAGTAAGACCACAAAATAAAAAATATATATGTATGTATGTACTTATATGTAGTATAGTATATGTATGTATACATATAAAAAAATAAAAATGGTAAATTTGTTATTACCGTTTAAGCAATTTTCACTATCTACACCTTTAACAGATCTTTTGTAATTTTTACAATTTTTTCCTAATTCAACGTAGCAATCTGTTACATTAGCATTCTTTTTGTTATTCTCCAATTCATTACAACATTGTATCGAATTTTGTGATTCTCGTATTTCTAATAAATCTGTAATTACAAATTGTGCCCAAATTGGAAGTAATACAGATACATGCATATGCCTCAATTGTGGGTCAATTTGATCTTCTAATATTTTAACTAGAAAGTCAGCATTTGGTAAAGGTGATGAATCCACTGCTGATGATCTAGGGTCACTGACACCTAAATAAATTAAAGAAAAAAGTTGTATATGTATATACAATTACAAAACGTTATAAAAATAAAACATTTTAATAATTCATCATACCGTCAGCATATTCTGAATCTAAAAGGCGGAGAAAAATATCTCCACTGCTTCCCCATATTTTGTGTAAAACATTATTACATTTACCATTGAAAGATCTAAATTTGCTTGGAGGACAAGGAGTGTAATGTTGTGAAGAATTACATGACTGTAACAAATGTGAAATCTCTTGTGATAGTACGGATGGTGCCATCATTGATTTCGTTGTCATGAGAAGAGCTAAATATATTGTCCTGTGAATATAGAAAAAATTTGATTTTATTACTTTAAAAATATTCGTATGAATTATACACATTGTTGTTGCATAAACTTTACATTTAAATTAAAGGATTTGCTGAGTTGATCAATGTTTTTGATTCTTTATTTTTTAGTTTTTTAGTTTTTTCTTTGTTTAAGTTAGAAAAAGTTTGAAGTTTCGAAACCACCTTAACTATGCTATAGTAGCATTTTCACACCTAATGTATTGTTTTGAATTCTAAGGATTAAATTTTTTTTTATATCCCTTATTTCAATCTACATTTTGATTATTTGCAAACAATTTTACTACATCAGAGTATACTTTTTTTCTAGTATAATATTTTTTAAGTTGTTTTTCGCCAAAGAGTTCACATTTTATACCCCACTTTTTATTCAACCAAGGTTTCATTGCAGTAAAAATAGAATATTATTAATGGAGTATTTTTTTGTATGAATTAATTGATAATTCCTAGGGTATTTTAGTAATTTCAAGTTGAAAAAAAGTACATATTTATTTAAAAACAAAAATTCAATACATAGTTTCTAAAAAACAAACATAAACTTGAAATAAGTATTATGAGCTTAATTATTACCTCAGCCTCGTTCAACTCAAAAAGAAACAACAACAGAAAAAAAACAATAACAACAAAGATGCACATCGCTATGAACATATAAAATTACATTATTAAATGTTTAATTATCGAATATCATTTAAATTCTTTAAATAAAAAATTAACAAACACTTAAAAACCATGCAATCAAGAAAAAAAAACAACCAACAGACAAAAAACAAGTCATCAAAATTTTAAAAATAGTCACAGCAGTGTAATCAATTCATGCTCATCACTGGATTTCTTATTAGGTTTTAATACACATCATATGACTTATGATGTTGAAATTCTTCGAATAAAAAAAAAACACCACAACCGCAAAAGTCTTGTTTAATCATTAATTTGATTATTTATAAATTCCAAATTGTAAAAATCATGTTATCACGGATTCACGTGATAGATTTGGAGATACCGGAGGTCACTGAAGACATAAACAAGTAAAAACAAAATTCCATTGAGATTATTATCTGCATAAGCAAAATCTGATATATATATATATATGTATATATATATATATATGTATATGTACTAAATAAACATATGTATGTACTAGGGTTGCCAGGCGCCCTACTTTGACGAGGATTGTCCTCGTTTTTTGAATAATGTCCTCTGTCCTCTCGAAGGCTTAAAAATCCTCTCGAAAATTAAGCTGAGGAAAATAACTTATAAAACAATAATCCTTTCTTATAAAAGTGCTTTCTGAATGAGAAGTTATGAAACAAAAAGTAAAAGTGTCTTCTTTCCTAAGCCTATGTGTTATATTATAATGGTAGTAATTATCAGAGAAAGAAGAAAAAGCGAATATGTCATTTCCACTGAATTTTGAAAGTGTGTTGAAATTTTTGCATAGCACAAACGGAATTGTAAAAAGTTGAGTTTATTATTATTGATTTTAAAATCATTTAGTTAAATTATTAATTTTTAAAATTTTAGTATGTGAAAATACAAAATTAAATAAAATGAAAAAAATCAAAAGATCCACCAAATTCAATGATGAATGGTTGAAGATTAAAAGCTGGGTAAGAAAAATTTCAGAAGAAAAGGCATACTGTTTTTTATGCCGCGTAGAATTTTCTGTGACCAATAAAGGATTTCGATCTTTGATTGACCACGAATCGTCTAATAATCATAAAAAAAAAAAAAAATTCTGCAACATGCAGCAAAGGAGTAGAAATGTTTTTTAACCCCAAAAATACTGTTGAAGAAGATTTAACTACAGCAGCAGAATTAACACACATTTTTCATTGTGTGAAACACAATCAGACGTATAATTCATTAGATTGTTCCTTAAAACTAATTTAAAAAACTCATTCAGATTCAAAAATAGGGAACAAAATGTCGTGTGGTAGAACGAAAGCTGAAGCTATTGTTACTCAAGTGCTTGCACCAAGAGAAATTGAGGACGTTATTAGGAATATGATTTCAAGAAATATATGTTTTGCACTACAAATTGACGCCTCAAATCACAAAAACAGAAAATTTTTTCCAATAGTTGTACAATATTTTACCATTGAAAATGGTATAGAGCACAAACTAGTAGATTTTCTGGAAAACCATGATGAAACAGCAACTGGTATATTTAAGGCAGTAATAAACTCTTTGGAAAAATTAGGATTAGATGTAAACAGAATTTCATGTTTAAGTGCAGATAATACGAATTATAATTTTGGAGTAAGAAATTCCGTATACCAAAAATTAAGATCTTTGAACAAGAACGTTATTAAAGCAAACTGTTACGCTCACATTATACATAATTCTTTTAAACGAGCATTAAATGAACTCAGCTTAGACATTGATAATATTGTCTTAAAAATATATCAGTTTTTTGCCAAATCTGCTGTACGAAGAGAAAATCTAATTGAGTTTCATAATTTTTGTGAACTAGAGTATAAAGAACTGCTTAAGCATTGTCCTACTAGATGGCTATCTCTTCTTCCTTGCGTGGACCGAATTTTGCAATCCTGGACAGCATTAATAGAATATTTTGAAGATTTATCGAGAACAAATAAATTACCTAAAGTAATGAAATTGTTTTGAACATTAAAGATAATAAAATTTCTGAGCAAATAGAGCTATATCTCTACTTTATTCAACATATTGCTGGTATTTTTCAAAATACCACAAGAAGAATGGAATCAAGTTGTACTACTATTCTTGATCTTTATACAATTTCAACTTACTTTATCGAACAGTTGGAAGAGAGAAAAACTCAGAACTTTTACGGTAATGAAGTTAGAAAAAAGTTATCAAAAATTAATGACAAAAATGAAGTGCGTAATATTCAAAATGAGTTTAATAAGTTTATTGATATATCAATATTGTATGTAAAAGAAAGAATTGAAAACAATATATCTTTTGCCTTGCTAGAAAAACTTCAAAAATTTAGTTTAGAAGAAGATTTTCCAAATTTTGAAATTTTTCTTGAATTGATTGAATCTATGGAAATAACTAGTGTGTCGAAAATCGACATTGATTCACTGTTTAATGAAATAATTATAGTTAAAAACGTTTATAAACAAATTAAAGATAAAGAAAATGAGAAGATTAAATTGTTGTCGACCAGCGAAAAATGGCGTTCAATTTTGAAAACTGGAGAATATTCTAATTTATATAACTTTATATCATTTTTTCTCAGTATACCTAGTAGTTCTGCTTACGTTGAACGAGTATTCAGTGTTATGAATATTAAATGGCGCGATGAACGAAACAAATCTCTTCCTGATCTTATAAAAGCTGAACTAATTATTTTCTTCAATAACATGATGAAGTGTATAGAATTCTACAACTATGTAAAAAATGAAAAAAAATTAATTCAATGCGCTAAATCTAACGAAAAATATACTTTAAAAAAATAAAAATATCAAATTTTTAATATAGATAATCATAAGAATTTGTTCATTGTTATACTTTTTTGTTATTTACATTAATGATGATTTTTTGTCTTCATATTTTGAACTTTTTTTTTCTGTTATGTTTTTTTGAAATATATTTCCATTATCATTTCTTTTAAATATAATAAATAACTTGTAGAAAAATCGAATACTTTTTTTTAATTACGTATTAACGGCATGTCGTTGTTCATCCTTTACACTTTTAGAGTATCCATCTAATGCAATCTATGTAATTCTAAGCTAAGCCAAATAATATTATCTTTGTTCCGCCTTTTGGTCTATGTTACCGTGGCGTAGACGAAAGTTGTGGCTTTTGGGATCTCGATCCCATATGCCATACACTTTTTTTTTTTTTTTTTTTTTTTTTAAATCTTTGTCCTAGTGAAGATTTATAAAAATCTGGCAACCCTAGTATGTACATATCTGCCGTACAAAGGACAATCGCGTCAATTACATTTTCACTCATTTTGAGTTAAATATATTTATGATATAATATATAGTTATATATATGAACTGAAGGAAAAATTCTCTATTAAAAAATATGTCTATATATTATATATTATATATATAATTTAATTTTTTCACTAGTTCATATGTATAACTATATATTATATCATAAATATATCTAAGTCAAAATGAGTGAAAATGTAATTGACGCGATTGTCCTTTGTACGGTAGATATATGCATTCAATATAATATGTATGTGTATTTTTTTTTTTGTCATTTTTGTTTGCACCTAAAAATTTAGGAAACTTTTTGCATTTTTTAAAAAAATTGAAATATCTATACATATACATATGTATATAATTTTACTTATAACCAAATACAATATAATTTTTCGTATGTTACATATTTAAAAGTGGGAGTGGTATTATTACATACTTATATCCTAAAAATAAAAAATTGCTAATTTTAAAATTGAAGCTATGTTTTCGAACACGTTTTTCATGTGAGATAAACTAAGGTTAAGAATATTAATTTTGAAAAAAGCTTTGTTGAGCATTGGTATTGAAAAATCACGATTATCACTTAAAAGTGTAAATATCAAATAGATTTCCTTTTAAATTTATTCAATTTTCATGTATACATACTCGTATATAGTAAAAGCACGGTAGATATCTCTGCCGTACAAAGGACAATCGCGGCAATTACATTTTCACTCATTTTGAGTTAGATATATTTATGATATAATATATAGTTATGTACCATATATTATGAACTAGTGGAAAAATTAAATTATATATATAATATATAATATATAGACATATTTTTTAATAGAGAATTTTTCCTTTAGTTCATATATATAACTATATATTATATCACAAATATATCTAAGTCAAAATGAGTGAAAATGTAATTGACGCGATTGTCCTTTGTACGGCAGAGCTATAGTTTTTTAAAAGTACCTTGTGTTTTATTTGTATATCTACCGTACAAAGGCTAATCGCGTCAATTACATTTTCACTCATTTTGAGTTAAATATATTTATGATATAATATTATATAGTTATATATATGAACTGAAGGAAAAATTCTCTATTAAAAAATATGTCTATATATTATATATATAATTTAATTTTTTCACTAGTTCATATGTATAACTATATATTATATCATAAATATATCTAAGTCAAAATGAGTGAAAATGTAATTGACGCGATTGTCCTTTGTACGGTAGAGCTAAAATATTATTAAATATATGTACATATTATTTAATTCACAACATTCGTTGCATATAGGTACATATAAAAACAAATCAGTAGGAATTTTATAGTAAATTTTGTACAGGATACCTTTTGATAAACAGGGAGGGTTGTTATAACAGCCTGAATTTCTGGTCGTGAAAGTATTATTGAAATTCTAATTGAAATCCTTGAAAAATATGCACTGAAAGTAAAAACTATTGAAAAGATTGGAATAATTTATTATGAAATATTTGGTTTTTTAATTGTAATCATACCACTTTTCTGGAATACATATTACTTTTCTTCTGTTCTTATTAAATAATAATGCATGAGTCCTATGTTAAACTTTTTCTTCAAACTAATCTGTCATAATTTTTATGTTAAAAACAATACATAAGGATGTGTTTTGTCAGAACGTTTTTCTAATTTATGAGATTGTTAAACTCTAATGCCTTTTCTTATTTATGAATAATAAAACAATATTGAACAATAATGATATTTTCTTATTTATTTATTATTGAATTGTTTATAAAAAAAATTGTATATAGCTTAATCGAGAAATACAATAAAAGCTTTTAAAAAGTGTATATTATGTATACATATAAGTACATATATTTTATTTAATTATTGTATTTCATATACAAAATAATTATTTAAAAAAAATTAAAAAATAACGCTTGTCTTATGACTTTCATCACATCACTAAATTTACTTAGTTCTATAAAAAATTTAATTTACATAATAACTTGTTTTAAAATATGTTTTTTCAGACAAAACAAGAAAATCATTTTTATAAAACTTAAATTCTTTCATTGAAAATTATATTTATTGTTTCTATTTTATTTTCAATAAGAATTGATTAAAATATTTTTACAGGTACTTTTTATTTGCACCAAAAGATTCCAGTCATATGTTGAAGTTCATAAACTAATTTCAATCGAAACATGAAAAAAAAAATTGTGTTTTAACTATAACGCGAATTTATAACACTAATAGCCAGTTTCACAGTGAGGCTTAAGCGAAGTTTAAGTCTTAAACTGAGTTTATTCACTTTTTTCAGTTCCACAGTGGAAGTTAAACTGAGTTTAACTTGAAATCTAGTAGTCTTTATCTGAGGCTTAAGCTATCTACAAAAGCTTAGCTAAGCTTTGGCTTAAGCTTCCACTGTGAAACTGGCTATAATAGCTGATTTCGCAGTGGAAGCTTAAGCAAAGCTTAAGTCTTCAACTGAGTTTATTCACTTTTTTCAGTTTTACAGTGGGAGCTTAAGTGTTAAACTGAGTTTATCTTGAAATCTAGTAGTCTTTATCTGAAGCTTAAGCTATCTAAAAAAGCTTAGCTGAGCTTTAGCTTAAGCTTCTACTGTAAAACTGGCTATAAAAGTTAATCATTACAAATATCGTTCGTTAAATTTCTAAAAAAAAAAGTGAAAGGAATAAAGAGGAGCTAAAATTAAATTATGAAATAAAATAAATAAAAATTAAGAAATACCTACATATTAGCTAAGTAAAAATAAAATAAAATTCTGATGGTGCAAATAATAAAAGAAATTGTTTTGATACACCTAATAAAAATACTTATTCACTTACAAACACAAAAAGTAATATAGAACAAAATATAGTAAAACAATAAAAATACCAACTATCAAGTTTGTGATTGTAAATTTTACGTACCTGTATACAAAAAATAACGATTATATTTTCAAAAGAAAAATTTTCAGTTTTTTCGTTTTTTAAAATTCAAAGAATGGGTTAAACGTTAAACTCAAGACATAAACTAAAATATCCAGATGAGTATCCAACTAGCAAAATGTGCCTGAATGTATCTAGACACAAATCTTTGACACTACGACGTTATGACTTCGTCGCTGTTTCGAAATTTTGTGGTCAATGTTTCTTCATAGTTAAATTCCTTCATGGACACAAAACTGGTCACAACTACGTAATTCTGTGTGATTTTGTGCCCTTGAAGGAATTGTTTTGACGAGGGAATTGTTTCTTTAATGTTACTTTATTATGTTTGTATAAAGACATTGTTACGTCAATTTTTTTTTCATTTAATGCCTTGAATGTGTCGATGCCTTCGAAGGAACTGTGCAAGTCACAAAAACGTAACTGTTACCAAGAATATTTCTTCATAGAAAATGTTTCGATGTGGGAATAATGCCTACATAGTCACATATTTTCGCGACCATATAGGCATTGTTACTCAAATGTGTCTATGAATGACATTTTAGAGTTATTTTATCGTGATGAAAGTTTTTTTGTTGCTGCTTTTAAAAAAAATATGAATTTTTGTGGTTCAAATTTATCTAAAAGAACCCAGCATTATGAAACAGCTACTTCATTTGGTGGTGGTCCACGTGGTGATTAAGGCACAAGTTAGAAACAATGCCTATATAGAAACATTAAGGTGCGTTTCCACTGCGATAACCTCACTGTGCGCGCACAAAAATTTGAAAACAAAACAAATTTAAACGCACTGTGACCGCACATGTTTCTCTAGGTGTTTCCACCAAATAATATGTTTTTCATGTTTGTCAACATTGCATTGGTGGAAACATTGAGTGCACTGTGCGAGCACAGTGTTCGAACTTTATTATTGATGGGGACACATACTTTGTGTGCGCGCACAAGTTTTCTTATTTCCCAGATTGTGTGCGGAAACATAGCGCACATATCATTTAAATATTTAATTTAGATCAGTGGAAATTTATCAGTGTTCAAATAAGAAGTGAATTTAAAAATTTCTGGACAAATTGCATAGGTAATCTGCCTTTCTTTTAACGCATTATCTATAACTACGAGGAAGAGACAATCTCCACTTTGCTGAGTACGACCTTATTTGAAAGAAAGAGAAACTCCGACTAAACGATTTATGGATAGTTTGAAAATTGATCCCCTTAGCGGATTTAAGAATTTCACACGGATGTCCTTAAAAGATTCCATATTATCGGTCTATTTTCAAATTCACAAATTAGCAAAATAATTTTCTCATTTGACCATAGTTAAAACTGCACTAAAAATGTAAATTTCTGCAAACCAATTAACTAAAATCAATAATGTTTCTAAAATGTTTTCCAGATTGAACGGGAAACACAAAAACTGTGACCGAACACAAGAAAAACATCAAAAATCCCGTATCCACTAAAATAAGAAAATAAGAGTGAACTTACTGTGACCGCACATGTTTCTCTGTTGTTTCTTAATTTCTTTCTTTGTTTTTAAAATCGTCTCCACTAACACAATGATGTTTCTCTAGTGTGCGCGCACAGTAACCACACAGTGCTCGCAACACTGATTTAGGTGTAGACGATTATTTCATGTTTGTACGGTCACTGTGCGCGCACATGATTTCGGTGGAAACGCACCTTTATAGAGTCACAAAGTAGAAACAATTCCTTCATGGACACATTTGTCATTTGTGGGAACAAATTAGAAACAATGCCTATATAGAAACATTAGAGTCACAAAGTAGAAACAATTCCTTCATGGGCACACTTGTCATTTGTAAGAACAAATTAGAAACAATGCCTTTAAAGTCACAAAGTAGGAATATTTACTTTATCGGAAACTTTCATGGATGAATTTTTACCAAACATGGCGAATATAATTTTTTAAAAATTATTTTTTGTGTTAAAATGAAAATGCTCTTATTTTCGACTTATTTTCCATTATTAAGTTCACAAAAATATTACATACAAATATAATGCAATCATTTATTTAATAATATTTAAAGATTTATTGTTTGGTCTGTAGTGGAAAACACTATTCATTTTGTAAAAATTATATAATAACTATATGTATTATTAATTTATTAATTTAACACTTGTTTTTTTAGTTTTTCACAAAATTATTTTTTATTTTAATTTAATTAACAAATTTTATTTTATTTTATCGACCAGTTTCGCCTTATTATGGCATTATCAAGGTGGTTCTTATGACTAATTATAAAATTTTTTTAAGTTCATATTATTACACTACATAATAAAGTCAATCAACTATAACTTAAACAAGGATGGATTAAGTAGTGGACTTTTATTATTAAAATCAATTTGGTCATTTACAATGTTTAATCCTAGGTGTTTAGCCTTCCTAATTTCGAATATTTCATATTTATCTATAATTTTATTGTCATTTGTCTATGTTCGTCATGGAGAGACATTGCCAGGATCACGGCATGTAACAGTGCATCACAGGGCACTGGCCAATAAGAGATCATGTACAGGAAATAGGTATCCCCTTCAATACAAACTGTCGTAGTTGCAGGGAAGCTAATGAGAAAGAAACCCTCACTCAGGCACTTGGCAGAGCAAGGTTCATGACAATGGGGAGCTTCTTCTTCAAGGACCTTGAAGAAATAGCAAAAGTTATAGTGAGAACCATTATACGATTCCTGAATGGAACAGGATGGCTATAGTGATCTGCCGGTATGTTGAATGTAAGGTTTCCTAAGGAACCTTAGGTTACGCGAGGTGTGGTATCAAAACGGCACTCTCGGTGCTAATTGGGTCTTCGAAAGATTTCGAAAACCGCCACGTCAATTAACCAACCAACCAACCATGGGAGAAGGAGAAATGACCTACTATTGGGAAAAAACTCCCGGAAACCTACAGAATTCTAATAACGATTTTTTATCATTATTCTTCTTTTATGTATAGTAGAGTAGATACACAAAAAACTTATTAAATTTAAATTTATATGAAAATTGTACGTTTTTCATTTTATTTTCCGTCTTAAAAAAATAAATAATACCAGTTTGCTCTGAAGAACAATTTTTAAGAGAGTTCTTCAAAAAAATTTTTGAGTCAAAAAATATCGGTTGGATTTGATCCACGAGACGGATTTTTTATTTATCTCGATGAGGCCTATCAGTAGCATCAATCCAAAGCAAACCAAACGGGACACCATGTATAAGTAATATGTATATACATACATGTATATTGTATATGTATATAATTGTATGCAAATGGTAGAAAAAAATTTTGGAAAAACATATGTGAAAGGGTACTAAGAAGAAACATCATAAAATGTCATAAACGTCATAAAACGAACAAGTCCATACATTTGGCTTCTATTAAAAAATTTAAAATAACTCCTTGTTTTTTAACACATTGAAAAGCGGATTTACAGATTACGAAAATGAATTGATAAACGACTTTTGTTAGAAGTCTCGTTTTGATTTAAAATTTTGATTATTAAGAACTTCAAAAGCAAAGGCAGTAATCAATTATTTTATAACATAATAAAAATTAATTATACATTCAAGTAAATATGTATTTTTTTATAGCATTAAAACCAAATACATATTATTTGCAAATTGAACTCCATGGATTCTTTTGCAAACATTGTTTAGTTAACTAATTAAAGAACCTATTGTATTTTATTTTTTTTAACAAAGCATTATAAATATTTCTAATCTCTAATATTGTTTTGTAATACACTAATGTAATTTAATTAAATATAACTTTTAATGCAAAAATACATTATAATATATTTTAAAACAGCATTAAAATTCTGACAAAGCTTATACTATACTATACTTACTACTTGTCATAATCAAACACACTGCGATAATAATATTAAAAGGTTTTCCTTCTCAAAATATCTACTGTTTCAAATTTACCTGGATTTTAAAATCTTTCAATGAATTGAAACGGTTACCAATAACATTTTTTAATGTACACTTTTTAGTGTATACCAATACAAATATTGATCGTAGAAATTTTGAGAAGCGCGAAGTGTATGCATTCATAGCTATAGGTTTCTCGCAATGCCACGGAAGATCGACAAAGCCGGAAAATAATGTTCATTTACCTTGTATATGCGTAGCTCTAATTCGCATTAAGTCACTCCGTCTTGACTAAATACGGATGCATAAACCAAATTTTATTAGGCATAAACACCAATTAAAATGAATTATCTCAAAACGATGATTAAAACGTTTTATCGTTAATACGTTTCAACCTTTGTGCATAAACAAGGTAATTGATAAATCGGAGTTTACTTATCATCTTTGGCGGGCAAAAGCTTGAAACACACCGGCTCATGTGACTAAGCCAACGATTACAGTAAAAAATGTTTTCCTAATTGCGGCAATAAATATTCAGGGAAATTTGAATATTACTTCAAAAATTAGAAAATAATAACTTGAATACTAATTGCGCAAGCCGATCAATAGAAATGTGGTAGAACAACATTGAAAAGTTAGACGATAAACAAAATGTTGAAGTTGTAACCTCAAAAATTCAGTTTAATTTCAAAGTATTCAAAGAGAAAAGTAAAATAAAAAAAACTCCAAAAGAAAAGAAACGAATAAAAAAGGGTTTCAAAGTGAAAATAAATATTTAATATAAAAAAATTATCCACTATTTTTATTTGTGAAACAAATTTTTTTAAAAACAACTCGTGTCGTGACGATCACAATTTTCTGATCGTTTGACAAATCGCTTACAGCCGACCATAAACGACATTTGATTCCAGATGAATTTTATTAGCAAAAGATTGACTTTTGTATTTGTATATACATACATATACATATATTTGTATACTTCTCAAATATAATCAAAAATATTGTGAAGAACACTGATGTTTCCTTAGTGATTTTAGTGTAAAATTTTTAAATGTACCTATTTTAAGTTATAATATTAGTAAAACTATGAATTCCGTTATTTTTATCAAAATACACACACTCACAAACATGAGTATGTATATCGAAGTATCGTTATTTTAATATTACATTCTACTATCTAATAATAAAATTTCGAAAATTTTGATTAACCACCAACTTTAGTAAAATATTTATCGAAATAGCTACTAAAGATTTTTAAAGCAAAAAATTCTTCTCCGAATAAAATCTTAATATGACTCATATTTACAATGAAATAAAGTACAGTACAACCATCACATAAAAGTCAAAAGAGTTCAATGACAAGTAGCATCCTGCTGTTTGAAATTCGACTCTACGAACCAGTAGATCTTTCAAATTTCATTATATTCTCTAAAATATAGATCGAAATTAAGGCAAGCCCAACCCAACGCCCCAACCTACGAACTTTCGACTCGACTAGAATTTAGAAAATTTGCTATCTCATGTGATTCTTGACTTCTTTTTTAACCAGGGCCATGAGTAGTAAAAAAGAATTTATGAATCCCAAAGTATTCAAGCATTTAATATTTAAGACGTAAAGCATAATAACTTTCTATTTTTTTAAACAAAACTAATTAAAAAAACCTAAAATTCGTACTATTACGTTAGAATTATAATACATAGGTATTATGTACATACATACTTGGTTTAAGCTGTTACAAAAAAGAAAAAAACATAAAACTTTTTTTTTAAAGATTAGTAATAAAAAATTCCTAACAATCTCTATGTGCAAATAATAGTTACAAAATCATTTACTGTACCACAATAGCTTGAGAATTTATTTTTATTATTATAAATATACAATTCTATCGTGAATTTTTTTTTTTTTCTAAAATTCGTATTTCGAATTTTTAGTTCCGGGTAAAAAGTGATAAATTTATTATCATCATAATCATAACGTAATAACAAATAACACAATATGATTTAGTCACAAAATATTCAACAATACTTCACCTATTCTCTTCTTCATATTTTTTTTTTAATAGTTCCTATAGTTACATTACCGTACTTACTCAGAAAAAAAATTGAGTAAGTATGTATAGGTAAATATAAAAAATAAAAAAAATAAAACAAGCATCTTTGTTTTGTGTAATCGCTTAGTTTTAGCACAGTATTATTTAAGTTTAATAACTAATTTAAGTGCCGATAACTTTCGTTTTACAGAATATAAAAAACTACCTATGTAGGTATAATAAAATAAAACATATATTAAACAAAAACGAATACAGATTCATTTTGTTTCAATTTCCACTTTGTTTACTTAAAAAGTTAACAACCTTCATTTGAACACATTTAAAAATATCATAAAAATGAAGGTGTAAAAAAAAATATTTTTAATTTTTTCTTCTCTTTTTTTTCTTTTTAATAAGATTTACGTAAATTTAAACGTGAAAGTGAAATTTGTAGAAACTTTTTCCGTTTAATATGTTAATCCATTGATTGAACTTGGAATTTCAAAATATGACAACATTGATGAGAAAATATTTTAATTTAAAAAAAAAATAATATAATAATAAAATAATTAAACTAGAAAAATAGTAAATATGCATACAGCCGCGAAAAAAAGATAAACATATTTCAAAGATAGCCACATATATGTAGGTACCTAATTTATTAAATATACGTAACACGTATTTGTAACGGTTTTTTTCATAAAAGAAATTTTTCATAATTTTTGCATAATTTATGTTAATAAAAATTATATAAATTCTGGAAATATTTTTATTTTATTAGTGAAATTAATTTTTAAAAATATGCGAATAAAAATTGATGAAATTTTTTGTAGATATTAAAAAATAAAAAATTAATCAATCAATAAATATAACAAAAAATAAAAAAGCAATAAATTTAAAAATGCCAGACTACATTCATAAAAACAATAAAACAACTATTATGTATCTTGTTATACATACATATTATGTGTAGTATATGTAGTACATGTACTTTCACCTTTATATACTCAAGTTTTAGATAGCAAACTGATGGTTTTTGAGAGCTTCTCCAGTTAAGTTATAGGTTACTTTTTGATTCATCCATTATGGATCGTTTAGAATTTAAGGTGGAAAATTTTACCTATTAAATAAATATCCAGTGTAGAGTGAAGTTTTCGCACTTGTCAAGAACTTTGAAATTTCAAATTCAAATTGGCATATCTTTATATTCTTTGTTTGAAATATTTCGTAACAAATCTTCACTGTAAACATTTCCAATGAATAAAAATAATTTTTCTTTTTCTGTCTTTGTTAAATTTTCACGGAATAAAAATGAAATTACCCTTTTTTGTAATAATAATAATATTATTATTTAATAATGTAGTAATAGTAATAATAACCGTTAACAATGACTATTTTTGAATACTTGGAACTTATTTGAAAAACTGACGTTAAAGTGAGGCGAAATTTTTTTTTAACAAGTGAAAACTTATTTTTCGAACATCCATATTGAAAATATATCCTTATCTGACGCTGACTCGCTTCAAAGTGTGTAAATTCAAAAGCGATATATGTATGTATATACTCTGACAAATAGAAGAAAGAAATGCAGCAAAATCTACGTTTCAATCTGTTATGTAAACGATCCATTAAGGGTTAAACAAAAACATAGTTTTCAATGACAAAAAGTGAAGAGATGACTTTAGCTGCGTTCCATTTTGGTAGTTTCATCTACTCCGGAGTAGTTTGTCCTACTCCCAAGTACTCCCAACTACACCATCTCATACTTTGGTGTAGTTGATCATCTTACTCAGGAGTAGTTATATCGATTTTTACCACCAGAGTATTTTTAATTTTCAAAACTTCCAAAAGATGGATTTGACTTTTTTAGGGTTATGTACTTTGTTTTTTTTGAATTTTTTTACATAAAATACAAATCATCATTATCAAATAAATCTCATTTTTTGTCAAGAACCTAAAATAGACAGTAAGAACGTATGTCAAATAAATTTTATGGATTTTAAATTAAGGAGGATAATATTTTTTTCATTTTTAATGTTGATCAAATTAAAAGAAAGTAGTGAAGACAGTAATGATGATGATTCACCTTGAAATACACAGCCGATAGAACAAATATTTAACAATAACATATTTGATCTTGATAGCATGCATTATATTTAAATTAAATAATGCTAAAATACGATACAAAATTTATTGAAGATTATTTATAAAATTGTTGAAGTAAAATAAAACATGCAACAATTATGAAAAACTGTGTTTTTGATTTTCTTACCTCAACAAATACATACGTATGTATATGTATGTACATTTTTCCTAAACTAAAAATCCATTTTTATAACAAAGAAGAGAAAAATTTACACAGATTTGAAGGTTAAGAATTACTCTTGAATTGAATTGACCGTTCCATTTATTACTGGTGATGAAGTACTCTCAACTACTCCGGAGTAGATAAAAATACCAAAATGGAACGCAGCTTTTATTTCATTCCACATGCTGTAGCTTCTGAACCGAGGGAGGTAGAGTTATGGATCGTTTACAACCGAACGTTGAAAATTTTACCCGTTTAAAATTCAGCGTAGAGTGAAGTTTAGTAAGTTCGATTTTCGGATGTTTTCGAATTTATAAAGCACATTTGAAAATTCAAATTCAAACTGACATATCTTTTTGTTCTTTGTTTGAAATATTTCGTAACAAATCTTCACTGTGAACACTTTCAATGAATAAAAATAATTTATCTTTTTCTGTTTTTGTTAAATTTTCATTGAAAAAAAATGTAATTATCCTTTTTTTGTAAAAACAATAACCGTCAACAATAATAGCTTGTGAATACTTCGAAATTTTAAGTTCAAATTTAAATTAATTTCGAAAAAAACTTTTATCGTTACATTTTTTACATGAAAGTTCTTAAAAAAACTTTCGTTCCAAGTGGAACGTAATTTTTTTTAACCAGTGGGAACTAATTTTTCGAACATCCAGATTGAAAAGTAGAAGTAGAGCCTAATCTGACGCTGACTCTGCAATCTCACTCCGAGGTATGAATGCGAAAGCGATATATACTCTGACGAATAGAAGAAAGAAATGCAGCAAAATCTACGTTTCAATCTGTTATGTAAACTTAGCATTATACAGTAGAAAATAATTTGTAGAGGAAGAATTGTGCTTTTTATTTATGGATGGATTTTTCGAGAAATCACTGTGTTTTTCCAAAACTCTACGTAAAATATTGCAAATTTCTGACTTTGATTGCCCGTATCCAGGAAGCCGTTGAGATTACAAACAATACCTTCTCTTGGATAATGCTACGTACATGGAACTCTAATGTAATGAGAATGAAATACATCTGTTCTCAACCCGAACCCCTAGACAAAATCCTCTCTTTTATTAGAAAAACGAGAAGATTTTACTAGAGACGGGGTGCTGAGTACAATGGACTCTCCTGTTTGAGTGCTCATGGATGCTTCATACGCATCCCTCCCACCCACACAACAACAACAGCAACAACTAAATTGGTGAAATAATTTTTTAATTATTATTGAAATCATATCATGCAGTAGCGGGTTAACAACAAAATTCAAAACGAAATTTTATTTAAGCATTTACTCTATATTTAATTTATTTTTTCCCATTAAAATTTTTAAATCAAGTGATTACTATAAATTTAAGAAAATCATTTTAAAAATTAATAAATTCAAAATCAAAATGATTTTATCATTTTATAAGAAAAAAAAATTTATGATATTTACAATTTTGTAAATATTTTTTTAAATTTCCGGTTTTAAATATGGAATGTAATAAAAAAAAAAAGAAATTTTCTTATATCAATTTAAAAAACAAAATACCTACACATATGTAATAATAACAACAATATATTGCGCCTTTAAACATTTTCAAATGTAATAATAACAACCATGTTTCCTAAATAAAGTCTGGTTTAATAAAATTAATAAATTAACAAAATAAAAAAATGAAAAAAACGTAATATAGTCACATGAAAACTATAAACAAAAAAAAGAAAAAGAAAAAAATGATCATAATGACGCTTAAAAATTTTAATCAATAATTCCATTTAAAATAGAATAGCTAATAAAATTAATTATAATTAAACAAAAACATATAATAAAAAATTCACACTTTCTGATTTTAATTGAAAAAACTAGATATTTAATGTATAGCGTGTTATCGAAATTTAGAAAAGATAAAAATTAATATCGACAAATGAATATCTTTTATTTTGTTATATAATTCTTCAATTTTATTTATGGCATTTTTTTAATGTAAGTAGTAAACATTTTTGATAAAAAATAATTTCCAATCCGAATCAATTCAACTAAATATTAATTAATTCATACAGTAAATTTAAAAGTTGTATAATCAAAAAAGAAAAAGTTAACTCATGAAATTGTACGCAAAAAAAACATTATAGAGAAATCACCAAATCGACTTTTAGACAAATTCAATTTCAAATTGAAATACCTTCGAATAATCTCGAGGATAAACCGTACATCAAAACCACTCGTAAATGGTGAGTTTATGTATACTTAATGTTACGAGTGATTTCAGGAATAGACTATGAGGTCCCAAAAATAACGGAAAAATCTGCTTTTTACAGTAATAGGTGTTTAAGTTTTCTGCTAACTTCTAATATGTCATTTTAAAATTTTGGTACATACATAATACATACATAAGAATAGTGAATTAATAAAAATGGATGATTACTTAAGAATGTTAATTACAAAAAATATATATGTATATAAACTACGAGAGGACTAACAAAAGTTCTCCAAAAAACTCATTTACTGTAACTGTTTCAAAGCCATTTTCTACATAAAGCAAGGACAAAGCATCAGTACAAAATTTAATATCAGTCGGTCAACATGGAAACGAGAAAAACGAAAAGTAGTGGTGATATTCGTATCAGTTATACCTTCACCAAGTGAAAAAGTAATACGGATACGTGATACAGCTCAAAAATTTATAGAAGAATGTAAAGTTGCTTTTGTAGAAAATGCACCATGTCTTGACTTTGTTTATATGAGTGGTTTCGACAGTTTAAAATTCGAAAATTTGGAGAAACTGTTAGCCAGATATTAGCTGTGTTTCATTGGAACTGAGAAAGTGGTATGTTGTTCACATCATTTATCTTCTTCTTGAAAAAAGGCTCACTCAACTGTCCAAAAAAACATGTTAAAAAATTTAATAACATACAAATTTCACCGAAAAAATACATTACAAAATCATGTTATAGCTCCAAACTTAAGTTCCATATTCCATATAATACTTTCCCACCATATAACAGCTGGTAAACTGATCTGAGAAAATGAGCTTATACAATTTTAGCTCATTTGCTCACTGAGAAAATGAGATTTTTCTTAACAAACTCTATTGTAGAAAAGTGCGAAGAAAACGACCCTATCAAGCGAGGAAGTGGGAAATCTCAGAATCCTCAATTAGAATAAAACACTGCTGCTGCCAACTGCGACCTTCTTGCCTGATTATCAATAAAATCAATCAATGTGACGGATGTCACAAATTTCCATAAGGGGATTCTTACAACTGATTTTACATTTAGATAAAATTTTCCAATTAAAAGATTATTCAGGGATTATCCTTATCTGGAAACATCTAATTGTACCTACTTTATATTATTTTCTAACAATTTAAAAAAAATTAAACCTGAGCTACATCAGAAATCCTTAGTTTTGTTTTTATGACTTTTTGAGACCGCCAACATTCCTATTACAGGTCGTCCTTGCCTGCAGGTATTGCGATATCAAAAGTGTCTTAGCCTTAAAAGCTGTTTATCTAAATTGCTACCATGAATACAAGCATACATTTTTCTGTTTAAGAGCTTGTATCATTTGCAATCAGCGAAGAGTTCATATACATATTTATACTTGTATAATCGAAAACATTAAAAATTAATAAACAAAATTTAAATATCACGTACAAACATACATACATATGTAATAAATGTATACTCGTATGTATACTTCTTTATAGTGTTTGTTAGATTAAGGCTAAAAGTATAGAAATACTTGAAAGAAAACACAGTACACAAATAGAACACGTACTCAAAGAATGATATTCAAATTTCAAGTTTCGCACCGACATAATTAAAGTACAAATGCCATATAATCAACACAATTGTCAAGGAAACCAATTAATAATTAAAATTTATTATGAAGAAGAAAAAAAGAAATATGATTAAATTTTAAAATGTGTTAATTCAATAATTTATTCAGACATCTAGAATGAAATTTGCAATCTTATAAACATCCGTATTAATAAAACAACATACAAAATGTACATGTAAGTTTTATCCTAATAAATTCTTTATTCAATAAGGGTGACCCCATACTGGAACGAACAAAACATTTTTGCCAGCGTAAAAAAAATTGTGTTGTGTGATAAAACTTTTTGAAAATTGTAGATACATATAGTACTCGCTCAATGCATAAATCCTCGATCAACGTCGATACACAATATTTGTAAAGTTATAAAAATAGTCAAAAGCTTAATTAAAATAAGTATAATAGAACTAGGTACTTTATCACATTTATGCTTTGATTATTTAGTAATAATTATTATTTTTTTCTTATAAAAATTTTACTCGTGTTCATTGCAAATGCATTTTCATGCACAACGGCATCTTATAATATATGAACATATTTATTCAAATTATTGTTACAAAATAATATATAATAGGCATATGCATAATATGTATGTATTTATAAAGTATAAACTCTTATATACTGAGCCTTTCCTTACTAATTGACAAATTTAATTTCGATTTTAATTTAGTTATAACAAAAAAACAAAAATCTTATTTCAATAGAAATAAACTTTATAAGTTATAACTAAATTAGTATAAGATACAATACCCACATTACATACATATGTACGTAGCCTGTACGTATACGTATCAAAGTTATCATATATGTATATTGTGATGTTTATAATAAAAATTAACTTTATTATTTTAAAGACCTTCAAATCAATAAGTATGCAATATTGATGAATGATTAAAAAATAAAATGCATA
This sequence comes from Bombylius major, assembly GCA_932526495.1. Taxonomy (NCBI): domain Eukaryota; kingdom Metazoa; phylum Arthropoda; class Insecta; order Diptera; family Bombyliidae; genus Bombylius; species Bombylius major. The sequence goes on along the minus strand of OW052044.1, from coordinate 23,724,679 downwards.
AAAATACAAAGTATCATAAGTATATTAATTTGTATTTGTTTTTTAATTATAATTCGTTTTTTACTGACCCTATTAGGCAAGTTTATTCAACTTGAGCTTGTAGATACTTTATGTAGTAACGTAGTATGCACAATTGCACATATTTTTAAAAGCCGGTGGCGGTAAACTTAACTTGATTGCTCGAAAAATAAAAGTAAAACGAAAAACAGGGTTATTTGAAATTTTAATTATTTTATATTATGTACTATATTTTCCAGAATAATTTTATTTTGGTGTTGTAACCAGAACAAATTCTTCTTTTTAAGAACGAATACTCGTTATAATTATTAAAATATTATTACTAAAATATATTTTGTAGGTACTTCATTACTAATACATAATAATAATCACATATGTAGTGTAGATGGTGATTTTTTATAATTATGTATATTTAAAACTATGCATAAGGTGACCAGTCGCAAAAATCGGAATAAAATTATCAGCCCACTGCCCTGTTCCACATTTCGTTTTTTACGAAATACGAATGCGAAAGTGAAATGGGGTGTTCTACAACTACAATTCGGATTTTCCCGGAATGTGTACGAAATCATTTCGGTAACTAGTTCAGTGCTGTCATATGAGCACAATTTGTGCTATTTCGGCACATATTTTCAACAGAAGCACATTTTTTTGAATAAAATTATGCTAGCACATTTTCAGCACATTTAACTGAAAAAAGAATAATTTTAGCACATTTGTAAAATTTCATATTCTGTAATGCATAATGGATACATTTGTGTATTCAGTCAAGTGAGTTTGTTCAAATCTAAACTTCGAAATCGCATGGATTCGAAACTTTTAAATTTACTCATAACAGTGAAATATTTTTTAAAAAGTCAGGCTAAATGTTGTCATGATTACGATATACCTGACGATTTAGTAAAACGTAGGTATTCATTATTCAATTTATGATAACTCTGAGGATCGTGCGAGAAACAGAATCCAATTGAATAAGTGAATTTTGTTGATATTTCAAATATTTATGATGAAGAAACAGGAGGCAATAAATAAAAGATTATGAAGAAACAGGAGGCAATAAATAAAAAAAGATAAAGAAATAGCAAGTAATGAATTAAAGAGGATTTATTTTCGATTAATATGTACATAATATTAATACTTTTATTTTAATTTTTTACATTGTTTTTAACGCGAAAATGTTTTTTGTTTTTTTGTACATTGTATCATATTTTTGAATGGAAATAAAAAGAATTTTCAACTTAATTTAAGTTTCTGATCTTTTCCTTTGAGCACAAAAAAAGCACAAATTTATGTTACTTTTACTTGGCATAAAATTGGCTCATTTTTTCCATGAAAATAGCATATTTTCTTCAAATAATACTGGCATCACTAAACTAGTTTGTTGTTTGTTTGCGATTTCACTTTAGTTGTTGATAGATTGCGTTTATTTATAATTATAGTTCGAGTGCAGTATATTGACGAAGAAAATATAAGATGATATAAAAATAAAAATTCTAATACATTTAAAACGCTGGAGAATATTTTACAAAATGTTCTAGCTAATTCTATGTTAAAATCTTACAGGTATTGAGGTCCTCTTGAGAAAAGGTTCTATTTCAATTAATAAATACTGAAAAGCTTCTTTATTTAGTCGGAAACAATCCAAAAACCTTTATTTAAAATAAATAAATAATTTAATTGTGAATAAAAGTTTAAACATTAAATAGATTTATTGGATTCGATTTATCTCGCAGAATTTTTTTTTTACGCTTTTCATTGTTCATTTCTTCAATTAAATTTAATAAAACTATTCCGTTCATACTTTTATAAGAACATATTATTTTATCATTTTCTTTTTTTTTATCATTAAATGCATTTGCGACTTTTCAATTGTTCCGTTCGTCATATACTCATGTCCCGTCCGTCATACGACATGGCAAACATTATTTGTTATACATATAAGTATATATAAATTTACCATGAAACAGGAGGTGTGAAGTTATATACTTTAAAGAAAAATAATGTTGAATTTATGACTGTAAAAACGAGTGGCATTTCATGTCCCGTCCGTCATAGTCACTTATCGCCTTATAAAACTAAAACAAGAATTCTTGGAAAACATCTTCCTTTTTGGTTTGGTAGGTTTTTGGGTGGATCATTATTATGTACATACATTTAACTGGAATATATTTAAACTCTACGAAGGTAAAAAATAAAAAGATTCAAAAAAAATTTTCTTCAATGTCCCGTCCGTTATGCATGGAATGGGCGATATACATATGAGGTTTAATCCTTAAAATTATAGATATGTACACGTTAAAACTTGTTTCTTTTTTAGTTATTTCAAAATATTTTAATTCAAAGGACGAAAATTTAAGTAGGGGAATTTTTTTGATACCAAACATCTACGAATACTGTAGATTTTAAACAAAAGCAGGTAATTCTTCATGACCAATTACATGTTAAGTAACAATTTAATTTTATTAAAATGATTTCTCTAAAATTATCCAAATTTTACAGATATTTTTTTTTTGTTTTCAAATATCTAACTGTAAAATTACTTGTTTCATTAAACAATATTTTTATATTAAACTTATACATATTGACTAGAAATGCATTTTAATTGCAGAATAAATTAACAATAATTTTCAACTAAATAAAATGAATAGGTTATGTTTGTCTTACACATTTTATTTAAAATGTATATAGGTACATACTTATGGTAATAATAGAGTGTAATATTGCTGAAAAAAATCATGATCACTTTCATATCTTTTGCAATCTTTAATCACATGGCTCTTTTTTCTTCTTTTTTTCGAGAAAGTAGGTATATTTTTAGCTTACTAAACGCACAGTCACACAAGAAAATGGAAAAATTAAACAAATTACAAAAAGTTCAGGAATGATCATAAATTTATCCATCATATTGTAAAAATGTATTGAATTATGTAGGTACATCAAATAAGAGTTAAAAGATATGTATTTACATTTTTTTAATGAATACTTTCTGAATAAGATAAATCAGAATGTGAAAATAATTTTATATCTTATAACGTATATATACATAAATGTATACGTATATATGATAATATGTGAATATAACAGTAATAAAAATTTAACTTTATATGTTATTTATTGCAAACTTTATTAATAAAGGTAGAACTAAGTCAAATACAGCTCATTTTCGCTTTCTATATATCCACGTATGCATATGTGAGTTATAGATATGAAGTAGTTTCATTGGACTATGCATGTATGTACATACATATGTATGTATGTACCTACATATTTTTTTTTTTTTAATATAAACATTTGAGATATTTTTCACGTATCATGTTACACATATGAGAAAAATTTTACTTAACCTGTTTTAAACCTAATAGAAACATGAATTTCACATAAATTCAATTTTTTTCCATAATGTAAATACGTTTTCTTGGCGAATTACATATTTTAAAATTAGTATGTATGTATATATCTCTAAAAATTTAACAAAATTTTCTCGAAAAAATTGACAGCAAGCTAGTTACTTTCTTTTCATCTTATTTGTGCACAATATGTTACTGCAACCTGTAGTCTGTACTATTCAATTAAACCTTATTGGTGATCGTGCGGTTATGTAGTTCATTCATTTTAATTTAGGCACAAGATAAAAAGAAATTACAAGGTATACTTAATTGAAAAAAACACTCACCACCGTATGCTTATTTTGTTTTCAAGAATATTCTAATAAAATTTCAACTTTCTATTTTCTGACTTTTTTTTATGAATGATACAATTTACAATCATTTATTAATAATGATTTTATGATGTAATAATAGTATTACCAAAATATTGAAAAGAGCGAAAAACTACAAATGAAAATGTTTAAATAAACAAAAAGATAAAAATTCTTATCCTAATACCTATGTATATATACTCAAAACATTCGAAAATCAAAAAATTATAAATAATTATACCATATATATATATATATATATATATATGTATATTTATGTATAAACATATACATATGTATATACTTTTTAAATTTCAAAATCCAATATCAAAATCAAAATACATATACATATGTATGTATGTACCTATGTTAGTTTCCAACATTGCACATTGCTACATAGTTTATACATAAAATGTATATAGGGTAATTACAATTAGTGAATAATCTATCGATCATCTTAATTTTTTTCTTTAAAATATTTTTCCAACAAAATTTACTAAAAATTGCTGGATAAAATATTTTTCATACAATTTTTTCCATTAAATTTTATTACTATAGTTATTACCATTGCCATCCATTTCGAATATTTCGATACATCAAATATGTAAAAATTAAATACCTAATAACCGTTTGCAGAAAAAATTATTAAAGAAATAAAACAGAAAAAAAGAAGAAAAATTTAAAATTTTCACACACGGCTTGGATTGCATTCTACTGATTTTTAATTTTACTGATTTCACATAGCAAGCAAGACAAAAAAAAAACACTAAACAATAAAGATTGTTTTATTATATGAAATTTTTATTTTATTTGCAAATATGAAAATGAAATAAAACATATGTGTATATATGTATGTAATATGATATACATGCATATACTCGGAGTTCGTATATGTATATGTATACATATTTATAATAAATAAATTATTAATAATAAATTAAACTTTTGAAAAAGTGAAAACCGAAACAAGATAAACAAGCAAACTAAAACGAAAAAAAATATATAGGTAGGTATATTATATTAAACATTTATTGAAGGTATTATTAAGGTACATGTACATTATATCTGCCGTACAAAGGACAATCGCGTCAATTACATTTTCACTCATTTTGAGTTAAATATATTTATGATATAATATATAGTTATATATATGAACTGAAGGAAAAATTCTCTATTAAAAAATATGTCTATATATTATATATTATATATATAATTTAATTTTTTCACTAGTTCATATGTATAACTATATATTATATCATAAATATATCTAAGTCAAAATGAGTGAAAATGTAATTGACGCGATTGTCCTTTGTACGGCAGATATGTACCTACATCATTTACCTTTCATTGTACACATTTATTTAAAAAGCGAAAAGAAAAATAAAGAAAATTTATTTCACTTATCTATACATACTTATATAATATGCTTTTCTTGCGCCACACACTCGTAAAAAATCTTTTTTTTTCTCAATTAAAGTTCAAATACATACATATATTAAGAAGTTTAAAAGGTGAAAGAGTTGAATTGAATATAATAATAATAATAATTTCTCATCCATTCTACTACTAATTCAATATCTTAACCTTCCAAACAAATAACAGAGAAAAAGAGTCGTGGGTAAATACCTAAATAATTAAATACGGCACCTGCATATATAATTATTTATGTTAATTCCCCACTAATTGATTTTAATTTAAAAATCGAAAAAAAAAAAATATGTGTGTTCAATTTTTTTTAGCACAAATTATTTCCCCAATATTTTTAAAAAATTTTTTAATACATATATATTTTCACATTTATCATTTCAATACAACTTCAGTTTTATCAGAAGCAGGCATATTCACGATAAATCCAAAAATTCATCTTTCAAAACAAGTAAGTACAGTAAAACTATTAAATAAATATACATATATTATGTTCCCTTATACATAGATATATGTAAATAGTGCCATATACTTGTAAAATAAAAAATGTTAACGTGCAAATAATGCATGTACATTGTACATATTTACCACTTACATGAATTATTTACAATCCTACATACAGTGGTGTGCAATATTATTTGTGCAGAGCAATTTTTTTATATAAAGTCGTATTTGATTTGGTATATCTCCCATAAAAATAAATATATCGGCTTCAAAATTTCTCCAATAATAGCTTAGACGGTATGTGCAAAATTATTTGTTGCAAGAAAATATAAACAGTTGCCATTTTTTGGAAATTCTGAATGATGTCACTTTGGTAGTTGACAGGCTTATCAACAGAATCAATTTTTATTCCAACAGGGTAACGCACCCATAAACAACCCACCAAGAACTATAAATTATATGCACGTCTTCGTTTAGAAATGTTTGAAATGGCCTTCACAAAGTCCCGATTTTAACGGAATAGAAAATTTTTCGCATTATTCAAAATTAAAAATTCTTTGTCAAGCCTTTGGGACCTTGGGAGCATTTCAAAACCAAAAGGAGCCAGATTAATGTTGACCTTCTAAAGACATTGATGAATTCCATGCCCCGACGACTTCAAGGGGTCATTGATGCTAATGTAGGCAACACATAGTACTGAATAAACAAAATAAGTGAAAATTAAACATCCTTTTACAAAAATTTTAAAAAAACATTTTTTAAAAACTATATTTACACTTTTTTATACTGCACAAATAATTTTGCACCACAAAATCATTGCACAAATAATTTTGCACATTGAACTTTTGTTTTTGTACCGTTAACTTTGAATGATTTTTTTTTTTTTTTTTTTGAATTGTGAATTTGTGGAGAACTGTGTAAGCTATTATTAGAGAAATTTTGAAACCGATATATTTATTTTTATGGAAGATATAACAAATCAAATACGACTTTATATAAAAAATTGCTCTGCACAAATAATATTGCACACCACTGTACATACATATGTATGAACAGAAAGTGAAAACGCCCGTCTTTTTTAATATATGTACTATATGAAGATGAAGGTATAAATATGTATGTATATTAAATCGAGAAAAAAAATTAAAGGTATACAAATAAAGTATTTACATACGTGAATACTTTATGTACTCGTATTAAAATGTATGTATAAATTTCATTTGAGAATTTTTTATTTGCATGAATTTTACTTTTCTTTGCGTCTTTTTTTCTCATCATATTCAAAATTTTATATTTTTTAAGAAACAAACAAATTTTTTTTTAATTAAATAAGTTGGAGATATAAAAAAATCTTGATTAAACAATTTTTAATTAATTAAAAAAAAAAAAATAGAAAAAAAACATTATGTATTTCCAAAAATTTTATCTATTATTTTTTCAAAAGTAAGTATGTAAATTGTAAATCTTTTTTGATTTTTTAATTTACAAGTTTATTTGCTTATATATTTTTTTGTTTAATTAATTATTTATACAATTATGATGACCACATTGTAAATAATATACTTACCACCACAATACCTGCATATTTGTTGTTGCAAAAATCATGTTTTTAATGTCAACTTAATTTATTACTCAATGCAAGAGAATTTTTATAATGATATTAATGGTAAAGAACACAACAAAAAGAACGTTTTATTATTTTTTATAAAAAAAATTAAAATTTATATACAATATAATAACAAAAAAAAAAGAAAAAAAATAACACAATAAAGGAGACAAAAAAACGTAAATGATATTGCACTTTAAGTATAAGTATCTTATTAATACATCAGTATCAGTTATTCATTACTTTGTCGTATATTTAATAAAGAACATGGCCTTTAAATATTTATTATTATATTAACCCTTCACTTGAAATTTGTTTTAAAATACATTTCATGATACAAGTATAAAAAATCTAAAGAAAAACAAACAACTGTACGTATATGTATATTGTATATGTTTCGAAATTTATAAAATTTCATTCATACGGAAGTAGAAATTGCAAATTTGTTTTTTTATAATTATTCCATAGATGCGTTACAATTTAAAAAATCTTAGCGACACTTTTGAACTCTCGATTTCGATTTAAAAATTTATTTGAAAAAAAAACTACTTAGGTAATTCGTTTTTTGAAAAAGTAAAAATTACTATTTTTATCACATTATTTCTTTACTTATTTAAACGGCAAAAGAATTACAGTTTCAAAAGAAAGTGAATCTTTTTTCCTTTTCACAAAAAAATTAAGTGAATCGTGTAAAGTCTTCTTCTTTTCTTTCTAGATTATAAAAAAAAACAGCAAATAAGAAGAAGAAACAGATATACGTGAAGAAAATTAGCTGAACCTAGCCTATTCAATTTTATATTATTATTTTTTTTTTTTTAATATAAAAAATTTATAATAATCGACTCAACACCGTAAAGCATTGTAATCAACTGAACATAAGGAACACCACGTTAAAATATTAAACCGCTAACTAAATATTCGAGTGAATATACCTATTCGATTTGCGATTACTTTAAGCTTCTCTATATACCTGTATTATAATACCTGATTTCTGTTTATTTTTTCAGTTTTTATTTTATTATGTGTTTTTTTCTTCTTCTTAATGTTATTATTGTTATTCTGCACAAAACACCTTTAGAAAAACATTCAGGTATGATGTGTCGTTGTCGAATCTGTATTGTTTGAGTTTAAGAGAAAGTTTTTCAACGACGATGATGATATTAGAGAAGAAGAAGAAGAAAACAAATTACAAATAATAATATACATATACATATGTAGGTAATAACATTTATAATGGAAAATGAAGTTAAACTCCTGAGGCATTTTTTTTAAAAGTAATTATGTACAATGTACAATAAACAGTTAGGTCTCCCAATATTGTTAAAATAAAAATCTAGTAAAAACTAGACATTATCATCTACTGAAAAACATTAAATTGTAAACATAAAATTTTTCTGTACATAAAAATTGAGAAATTTTTATTCAACATATAATAATATGTATAAAACTGGAAAAACGATATAATGGAGGTGCATAAATAAAATCAATAAACTACAAAGTAATGAAACATTGAAAGTTAGATGAAACTGAAATAAAAATAAAATATTTGCAATTCCCCACCCAATATAATTTGATTACAATTATTCTTGTATGGTTTTTTATATACATATATGATTATTGTACAAAACTCTTTTTATAATGTGCTTCAAAACTATTTAATGCAAAAAATACAAAAAAAAAAGTTATAAGAAGAAGAGAAAAAAAATACCTTGAAAACAAAAATGCAAACTAGCCTTGTATTGGTTATTGTTGATTGGCGAACGATGACACAAATCATAAGCCAAAAATCCCAATAAAACAAAACAAAAAGTAAAAACTGAAAAATAAAATAATAATAATAATAATAAAGAAAAACTTTTAATACACCTACCTACCGAGTTAAACATATAATTTTATCACGCTCTTAAATTATTATATATTTTGCAGTGTGTGGATTAAACTAGCACAAATTCAGTCATCTTCTTACACAACCAGTTTTTTTCTTCTGATTATATTAAATTATGCACAAATATATACATACATCTACCTATATTATTTTCATTTAAATTTAAAATGATAAAATTTTTAATTCACATATCTATTCATGATTTTCGCGAACTTTAACCGGAAGTAATTTCACTTATAACTATTCAAACGATCGAAGTTTTTTTTTTTTTTTTTTTTTGCAATAAACATTGGAATTGATAATCAAAACATCTTCTATACTTTTTTCTCTGGTCTTTCGTTGTATTTTTTTTTTTTTGCTAATAAAAATTTCCAATTAATTGAAATAAAATTTATATATGTATGCACGTATGTATGTAGGTAGATACCTACATATAATATGTATACAATTGTACATACATATGTATAACATCTAAAAATTCATAAGTTTTTATTTAATTTTTAAAATAAATTTTTCAAATGAGTATCTAAACAATCATTTTAGGTACGTAAATATTTTTTATATATTCAATAGCTTCAACCCAATTAAGAGATATTTTTGGATAAAACTGGTTCTATAGAATCATGCTCTATGTAATAAAGAGGTATTAACGTAGTTTCAATTACTTTACCTGCAATAGTTATATATGATATATACTTTTACAAAATATAGCTATAAAATTAAAATAGCGTAATATTTGACATATAAAATCATAAGTATAGATAAAAATATAAATTTAACTTATTCTTACAGTATCTTTTTTCAATTGTATTATGTTACACTATGGCACTGGGAGCAAATTTTTCATTATACAATATTATTATTTAACCACTATTTTTTATATATAGTTTTTTTCTAGTGCCAGAAGTGCACACGCAAAAACAGTAACGTGTATTATCTTGATATGTATATGTATATTTGGCAGAAAAACCAAAAATAATAATTCAATTGTTTTGAAATTAATTCGAAACGGATAGATATAGCACGTTCAATTAACTATATAAATACATACATACATACTATGTATATGTATATGTACATACATATCCATATGTATTAAAGGTTTATAATGCCGTTCATGATCTACCTCACATGATTTGTATTTGGCAATATTATATAGGTATTCTGTTAGGAAATCTTGCGTAATAATAATGACGTAATCTTCTTTTCCATACATTTTGCAATTTATTTGTGGTATTTAATATTTTTTTCCCTTTTCATATTCTTGACCTTATTAAGGTCATTCATTTGAGTGGGATTACATTGTTTTTGAATGTGTATTTTAGTATTGTTTTTTTTACTCCCATCTTAACCTTGTTATTTTGTCCACACCTATAAAGGTATAATTTTGCATTTTCATTTGTCTTTTTTATAATACAACTTACAAGGTACATATTTGCGCTTTTTTTTTTTTTTTTTTTTTTTTTTTTTTTTTTTTTTTTTTTTGAAAGCCGAAATTTTTATAATATCAATCTTGGATTAGCTTGAATAAATTTATATTTGAACAAATACATACATATGTAGGTTTTTTGTCTTCAAGTAGAAATTCACAATCACATAAAAAATAAAATAAGCACATCTTCATTTCACCTTCAGGTTTTTTTTACAAAATACATAATTTAATATTTTTAAAAAAAATTATTTTCTATTAAGTTTTGTTACAAAAACATTCATAACTGCATCTTTTATTAAGTATATACAGAAATGTAGTTTTTATTCAGTTTTTATTTAAAATAGCTATTTTTCTCAAAGCTTTTAATAGGAAACTTTGAAATTTCATTTCTCATAAAGTACCCGTTATTTCTAAATAATAATATATCAATATAGTTTTAGTTCAAATGAAAAAACAAACAAAATAAATTTTAAAATTCAATTTGAATGCAAAATGCGTCCTTAACGCAATTTAACAAAACTTTGAAGAATTTTTGTAAACCATGTTATATCATACTTTCAAAGTTTGATTGTTTCTTTTCTTTATTAAGGTTTATAAAAAATTAATTTTTAAAAAATAAGAGAATACAATTTTTTATGATTTTTAATTTTTATTTAACAATTTCATTTGATTGGAAAAAAGATACAGAAACAATTTCCCACATAGAAATCGAATAAAACATTGTAAAAAACAATGAAGAAAAATTGTATATCCGGAAATATTTGAAAAATAAGTAGTTAAAAATGAATAATTGAATAGAAAAAAAACTTTGTTTCGGAAAATTGTGAAAATATTTAAAAAAAAAAAATGGCAGACCAAAGTGTTATTAAAATGGAACCTCTTCATAGAGAAAATTCAAATGGCTGCATTATTGTTCAAAAATGATTTCTAAGACTACATATCTGCCGTACAAAGGACAATCGCGTCAATTACATTTTCACTCATTTTGACTTAGATATATTTATGATATAATATATAGTTATACATATGAACTAGTGGAAAAATTAAATTATATATATAATATATAATATATAGACATATTTTTTAATAGAGAATTTTTCCTTCAGTTCATATATATAACTATATATTATATCATAAATATATTTAACTCAAAATGAGTGAAAATGTAATTGACGCGATTGTCCTTTGTACGGTAGTAGTATAGTAAAAAGGACAATCGCGTCAATTACATTTTCACTCATTTTGACTTAGATATATTTATGATATAATATATAGTTATACATATGAACTAGTGGAAAAATTAAATTATATACCTATATAATATATAATATATAGACATATTTTTTAATAGAGAATTTTTCCACTAGTTCATATATATAACTATATATTATTATATCATAAATATATTTAACTCAAAATGAGTGAAAATGTAATTGACGCGATTGTCCTTTGTACGGCAGATATGTGTCTGGACAAATTGAAAAACTTGAAGATAGTTCAACTGATATTAAAAAATTCGCATATTATAAAAACTGTTTTGAAAATGATGAGGAGACGAAAGCTGATCTTCTTCTTCCTATCAGATGTTAAAAAAATTTTTAAATGAAATTCGCATACCATTTATTATCATTTATTTGATAAAGACACAAAATATTGTGATTATTCAGTCGAAACAAAGAAACTTTCGAACTGAATCAACAATAGAGGTGATTATAAATTATAATTATAATTATACCAAGTAGTAGGTACATACATACATATATAGATATTGAATATGTACTGTACCTATATACCGTTAAGAGCCAAATTTTTCAAGTTCTTCGTGATAGAAAAATTTTGGTAAGTTTCAAAAAAAATTGACACCACTGCAATAAAAAAAGTCCTATATAAGTTTTTAATTTATAAGTACAATGCTATTTATGTATGTCTACAGTTCAGTTATAAATGGAGAAAGTCAGCAACGCAGAAAAAATGAGGAATTATAGACAAAAACAGGGAAAGAATGGCTAAAAAAAGACAAATGTCGCAAAGAGAGTCCTCTCAAATATTGGCGTTACTTACATACCAGAAGATAAAATTCCAAGATACAACAATTTTTCGATCATTTTATTGTCCGCAAGTTCTAAGTAGAAAATCACATTAAAATTTTAATCTAATGAAGCATGCTAGTTAACAGAAATATCCAATAAGAATTTCCCATTAATGTGCTCTCATTTCCTCATATTTGTAGATAAACCCATCATTCCTTTGTTTGTACTTCAACAGTTTAGTTCATCGCGTCATCGCGTTAAAACTTTTTAAAGTAGTTAAAGTGGTAATTTATTAAAAAGTTAATTTTTAATTGTAATAATGGACAGCGATCTAAGCGATTTAATTAATAGTGAATTTGTTTTCGACGAAAATAATCAAAGTATTATTAATATTGATAATACAAACAATTCAAACTCAAATATAATCATACCTGCCTTAACATGCTTAACATGGGATGAACAGGAGCTGCTGAAAAGTAATTGTTCACCTTGGAAAACTGTTTGGAAATATTGGGACAAAACTAAAAAAATAAGAATTAATCAGTTCCGGAAGGAAACAGATGTTTGTTTAACATCTCTTCTTCAAGAATGGCCACGTTTCAATGACGCCAATGGATATGAGTTGGTATGAATAACTTACTTACATTAATTTTACTTTTAAATACATGAAGATTTTAAAATGCATAATGATATTGACTTTGACTTCTTCACTGAAAGAAAAAAAAACGTTTGTCACAAACGAAAAATTAAGCAAACAAACTTCGTTTGGGGCATTCTTTTGTGACAAACATATTATATTTCCTACAATAATGTTTTATAATTTGATTTAAACTTTATGTTCAAATGAACAACGCTTAGGATAAAAGTTGTATCATTTGCCTGAAAATATACCTAGTTAGCCCAAATTAGTAAAATTTTGATGAAAACGAGTCAATTTTGCCACAAACTTTCTTTGATTTTACATGTAAAGTTCTACAGTTGCAGTAAATGTTTTAAATAATTGAGAGTAAAGGTGCGTTTCCACCGAAACCATGTGCGCGCACAGTGACCGCACAAAAATGAAATAATCGTCTACACCTAAATCAATGTTGCGAGCACTGTGAGGTCACTGTGCGCGCACATTAGAGAAACATCATTGATTTAGTGGAGACGATTTTGAAAACAAAGAAAGAAATTAAGAAACAACAGGGAAACATGTGCGGTGACAGTGCGGTCACTCTTATTTTAGTGGATACGGGATTTTTGATGTTTTCCTTGTGTTCGGTCACAGTTTTTGTGTTTCCGTTCAATCTGGAAAACATTGTAGAAACATTATTGATTTTAGTTAATTGGTTTGCAGAAATTTACATTTTTAGTGCAGTTTTAACTATGGTCAAATGAGAAAATTATTTTTCTAATTTGTGAATTTGAAAATAGACCGATAATATGGAATCTTTTAAGGACATCCGTGTGAAATTCCTAAATCTACTAAAAGTCGTACTCAGCAAAGTGGAGATTGTCTCTTCCTCGCAGTTATAGATAATGCATTAAAAGAAAGGCAGCATTACCTATGCAATTTCTCCAGAAATTTTTCAATTCACTTTTTATTCAAACACTGATAAATTTTCACTGAACTAAATTAAATATTTGAATGATATGCACGCTATGTTTCCGCACACAATGTGGGAAACAAGGAAACTTGTGCGCGCACACGAAGTATGTGTCCCCATCAATAATAAAGTTCGGTCACTGTGCTCGCACAGTGCACTCAATGTTTCCACCAATGTTCACAAACATGAAAAACATATCATTTGGTGGAAACACCTCGAGAGACATGTGCGGTCACAGTGCGTTTAAATTTTTTTTTTTTCAAATATTTGTGCGCGCACAGTGCGGTCACCGCAGTGGAAACGCACCTTAACATTTTTCTTTTGCTGCAATCGTTTTCGTTTTTTTGAAAGTAATGTTTTTCAGTTGCTGCAAACGTTTTCGTAATGTTTTTCAGTTGCTATAAACAAAATAAATGTTGTAATAAAAGTAAGGTATTTCTATTAACATTGCACTATTTTCGGATTAATATATAAAAAATTTAGTTCAGGCCAAATTTCCTAGAATCTTTAATATAAATAAAAACAACATGATACATTCTTTTATAAATCATAATTTTATTCTTAAAATATTTAAACTTACATATAAGGGTATAATTATTATTTTTTTTTGTTTATATTAAATACTTAATAATACTTAATAGTACATACATATATATTATAGATATTGTTTTAAATTGTATTAAACACGAAATGTTTATTTGTTCTCCAACAATATTTATTTTCAATACACATTTACACTACTTTTTTTGAAACTTCACTTTTTAAAATTTAACTAGGTATGTACTATTTTCACTTAAAAAAAAGGAAATAGCTTTTTGAAGTACAAACTGCAATTAAAGATGAATAGTTTATACTTTGAAAAAATACCACTCAACTTATCTTAAACTATTTATATTTGTCTCAAATGTTTTATTTTTCCTGCAACAATTTTTCGTTTTAAGCAAATACATACATTATTTGTTTGGCTGAAACGTTTTACGTTTGTGGCAAAATTAAAGGTATGATGTAAATTCAAAAAACGTTTGTCTCAAATAGGTTTTATTTGTAGCAAACACAAAAATTTTTATGATTTTGACCTAAACGTTGTTCGTTTAGTACAATGTATTTTAACAAAGTACCAGCTCAGTCTCTTTTCCTGCAAAAGCTTTTCGTTTGGAGGAAATACACTTATTCATTCGGCTAAAACGTTTTACGTTTCTAGTAAGTACAAAATTTCGTATTTTTCACCCAAATAAAACAAGTATATTTTGTACCAACAAACACATTTGAAGCAAACGTTCGCTATTAGAGCAAAAGTTTCATTGTTCACAATAACTGTTTTTCAACTGTAAACGTTTAATTTTTTGCAGCAAACGTGCTTCAAACGTTTTTTTTCATTCAGTTAATACATCCTGGAAAACAAACATTTGTTACAAAATATGAGGAATTTGTGCCAAAAATATTATTACAAGTTATAAGTGAAATTAAAGACAAAGCTCTAAGGAGATGTTGAAGATGTTGGAATCATCTACAATTTCAAAAGGTTGGTTTTTATCATTTCTTACAAACAAACACAAATTCTAATTACTTATTTTCCACTTTATTCACTTTATTCACACCTCACATATGAGTAAAGCTTGCAAGCCCACGATTGTGGATGCACAAGTAATATGAAGTTTTTATTTTTTCTAGTTTTAAGAGAAATTTTTTTATTATTTGTTTTCATTTTTAAATATAAGAATAAAAACCATAAAAATCTTATTAAACTGTTTTTTTAATCCAGAAATTACTTTTAAAACGATTTCCTTTTTGTATCAATATGATTTTTGCTTGGAAACCTCACCTTATTTTATGAGGAAATCACCTAGAAGTAGAAAATCATCCGAAATCTTTTTGAAACAAATAGATTCCTTTTTAAATGGTGGAAACACAAAAGACTTTCTTTTTGAATATAAGTGGTTTCTTCTTATCCACTTAAAAACTATAGGATATCCGCTTAATTTAATCTGAGAACCTCATACAATGTATTAAAAAGTTTTAATCGGAATTTCTCTATGGTTTTAATAAAACTTTTTTTTTTGGAAAGAAACCATAGCGAAATCTTTTTACTTTTGTTCTATTTTGAATGACTTTTTCGCTCTGTGTGGTGATAAAAAAGAAAGTGGTAACCCACACTACAATGTTTAATTGTGAAAAATAAAAATTTTAATTAGTTATAAGTAAATGATATTTTACAAGTTTGTTCTTTCAATAGGATTTAAATTAAATTTAAAATAGTATTGAAATTCGTTTTTTAGTTTTAAAAATTAAAGCTATCAAACTTTTTCATTTTTGTGGTTAAGCACACTACGACGTATACGCAATATGCTCAACTGCATATCTGCCGTACAAAGGACAATCGCGTCAATTACATTTTCACTCATTTTGACGTAGATATATTTATGATATAATATATAGTTATACATATGAACTAGTGGAAAAATTAAATTATATATATAATATATAATATATAGACATATTTTTTAATAGAGAATTTTTCCTTCAGTTCATATATATAACTATATAATATTATTACATATATCATAAATATATTTAACTCAAAATGAGTGAAAATGTAATTGACGCGATTGTCCTTTGTACGGCAGATATACGCAATATTATTTGAATAGATTTATAAAAGAGATTCCTAGGTGTTGTATTTTCACACATCATTGGATAATATGATGTTTTTTTATATAATTGAATTGTTTTTTTTTTTTTTTTTTTTTTTTTTTTAAATATTTATAATGTTTAATTTCGTATTGACTGTATTTGTTTTCTTTTGAATAAAAGTAATATGAATATCAATAACGCATATTAAATTAAAACCTATCAAGTTCATAATTATTTAACGTTCATTCAAAACAAATTAATTTTTAATTTTAATACAACTTGATGTATATTGAATTCTTACTACACCTCTCACGACTGTTTACAATATGTTGGATATTTCCGACTTTGAAATTAATGCCTAATTTGATTGTTTATTTTAAAGGGTAAGAGGTGGTATATAAAACTTAATAATTTATTACAACACAAATTCAAAAAAAGTGACCAAAATTGAATTTTCCAATTTGTTCTGAATGATGATTCATGTTATCTATTTAAAGTAGCTTTACACTACTTGATTTCTCATATCACTTTACATATTTTATGTCACTGGTAAAAGTTTGATAGCGTTTACACTGTCTGATTTTGTTGAGAAACTTTCTCATACGACTTTACACTCGACATATCATGAAAATAGATTTTTTCTTATTTCGTATGACATTTGATTCGACTTCGTAATATTTGAATTTTTTTATTTCAGTGGATTTTCAGCATTATGAGAAGTCGTATGACAATACATATGTAAAATAACATACATAAAGTGATATGACAAATCAAGTAGTGTAAAGCTACTTTTAGAGGTAAACATCCTAAAATTAGAAAAACCCATCATAATTTATAAATGTAATATCCTGTTTTCAACATACAAGTACTTAAACTTGCAGTTTTGTAATTATTCATTATTTGGGTTGTGTTAAGAGT
The DNA here is from genome assembly GCA_932526495.1 of Bombylius major. NCBI lineage: Eukaryota > Metazoa > Arthropoda > Insecta > Diptera > Bombyliidae > Bombylius > Bombylius major. Next base: position 23,707,004 of record OW052044.1, on the reverse strand, counting down.
ACTCGTGATTTTAACAAATTTTTTTATCAAAAAAAGTTTCATAAAGTAAAGTGATTAAAAATGGAAATTGATAATTCAGGTATGTATTTTAAAAATAAGTATTTTTAGAATTATATATGCGCTAGAAAATATCTTGTTGTTACTATCTTTGTAAAAGGGTCTTTTATAGCAGTAATTTTCCATATGAAAAATTTTGACTAGACTTTTAAAAAAAAGCCTTCATTTGACATCTTTGAATTTTTTATATTTGGTTGGGCTTGAGGTTTTCTAGAAGCCCGTTTTTATTTTAGCTGCCCGTTTTGAAGATATTCTCTTTTTTCAGAAACATATCGTTTCAAGTATGCGGTAATATTTGAAATTTGGCATTCCGAGCGATAGGCAAAAAAAAAGTTTTCATCAGTTTTGATATATGTTTTGGGAAATATAGAAAACTAGGAACTGCCAAAAGCGTACATTAAGGATATTTAAGAAAAAAAAATACAATTTTTTTGTGTTCATTCAGAGTCCAAATGGAAGAATGCAAACATAAACCTTTGAAAATTTCCAAAAAAAATTCAAAGACTGGCTACAACTGGAACTAGTTATAGGAAAATCTGGTCGATTGCTCTCTTTATTAGCTGGACGCCCTCATCTTGCTTTCGGAGAAGAGCTGTAATCATTTACTAAATAACTCACTATTAATATATGTACATATATGCATTATAACATAATGTTTTTTTTTAAAGTTCGTATGACTTGTAATAAACATTTTTTAAGCTGAATTTTGGTTTTTTAATTATGTCTATCATTTTACAGAAGAACAATCAATTGTTTTTAATTTTTTTCAACTTAGGCTACTTTTTTTTTTAATTTAGAATTACTGGCACTATAAAATTTCGAGATTTCAGGCATATTATAGTAAAAAATGTCTAAAAATCCATCAAAATGAGAATTTTTCTATATATAGTATTTATTGAAAAATGTCCAGTTTTGCGCACATTCATCACCATAAAATGCTTTATAACTCGAAAACTATTCTTTTTTCAGTAAAAATAATAAAAAAATTGATAGAAAATCGATTAGGCTTTAATCTTCCGAAATAAAAAGTAGTAGTTAATTCAGGATTTTTTCTAGCCAAACAAGGTTGAACCCAAAAAATTGGGTAAAAATTTACAAATTTTTGCATCTGAACACTTATAACTCCTGAACCGTTAAAGATACAGAGCTAATACATGGCAATTATAAAAGGACAAAAAGTATTCTTAACTTTATTCTAGAAAGTCAAGCGCACATAATGTACCCTTCAAAAGTTATAGGTCATTTTTTGAAAAAAGTGCAAAAAAACATATGTACAAATTTAGTGAAAAACCCTGTATTTTTTTCTTTTTTAAATTTATATGACTTTTTTTAAGACGAATTTTAGTTTTTTAATCATATTTATCATTTTTTTAAATAACTGTCAATTGTTTTTCATTTTTATAATTTTGGCCACGTTTTTGGAGTTTGGGACCACTGTGCAACATAGAGTTTGACGAGTGGAAGAAAATTACATAAAAATCTCATTTTTCCAAAATTTGGAGATTACCAACTTTGATACTACACCCTTCATTTGTGGTTTTGAGTTTTTTTTTGTCCCTTAAGAACAAGAATAGCTTTTTTATTTAATGCCATGCTGTTTGAAATATACTACATGGCCACAATTGTAAATATGCTGGGTTTTTAATCAATAAACATGCAAGGTGTGTTAATATACAGTGCCTTGTCTTTCGAAAAAAATATGCACTTTCTATTCAATAACTTAATTTAGAATGAGAGGTAATTGAAAGAGACATTCTGCCGTACAAAGGACAATCGCGTCAATTACATTTTCACTCATTTTGAGTTAAATATATTTATGATAAAATATCTACCGTACAAAGGCTAATCGCGTCAATTACATTTTCACTCATTTTGACTTAGATATATTTATGATATAATACATAGTTATACATATGAACTAGTGGAAAAATTAAATTATATATATAATATATAATATATAGACATATTTTTTAATAGAGAATTTTTCCTTCAGTTCATATGTATAACTATATATTATATCATAAATATATTTAACTCAAAATGAGTGAAAATGTAATTGACGCGATTGTCCTTTGTACGGCAGATATATAGTTATATATATGAACTGAAGGAAAAATTCTCTATTAAAAAATATGTCTATATATTATATATTATATATATAATTTAATTTTTTCACTAGTTCATATGTATAACTATATATTATATCATAAATATATCTAAGTCAAAATGAGTGAAAATGTAATTGACGCGATTGTCCTTTGTACGGCACTGTGCACACATACAATATTGCAATAAGGAGAAAATTTACAAATCATGTGAATTTTCATACATTACATACATTAAACTTAATTGACAATTTTGCCTTTTATGAGGACAACGATCCGAAATATAAAAGCTGATATTGTGAGAAATTGGCTCTTATAAAACTGCCCAAAAGTGATTGAAACACCAGATCACAATGTTATTGAGCACCTATGGCAGAAAATAAAAGAACAAGCTAGGCAGTAAACTTTTTTCTAATAAAACATAGTTGCAAAACGTTATAAGAGCGATGTGTGGTACAATATCGAGCCATCTTTTTGCCAAAAATTTGTGAACTTCTGGCCAAAATGTTGAAAAATGTTAGAAACCAAAACAGAAAGGCAATTAGATATCAAATAACACTTTTTGAATATTCGTATTGGTTTAAATAATATCTTTCTATAATTGTCCGACTTTCATTGCGAGGTCAATTTTTTCACAAATTTAGAATATTGTTGTTTTTTCTTATTTTTTACTTTAAAGAATTGCATTTTTTTTTTTTGTTTTTAATAAGATTAGATTATAAACAAATAATAAATAAAAAAAAATCAATTAGAAGCATTTTTTCACTTGAAAACAAAAACAGAAATGTATTGAAAGTCTTTGTCCGACTTTCACTGTGAGCCACTGTATATATGTGAATTTTGTATGAAAGGAAAAGCAAATATTTTTAATTTTCATGTTTTTTAAAATACTGATTCTGCTTCTTATTCATTTTTATATTGCATTCTATATTTCTTATAAAATAATGATAATTTATTCAATCGGATATCAGTTTTGCTCCTTTTCATGATTTTTTTCCTTTTTTGTCAAATTTCATATCTTTTATTTTTTTTAAACTTATTTTCATTCTGAATAGAAAGATTTTTTTTGATTTTTTGTACAAAGTAGGTTGATAGGTATGTATAATAATGCTGTTTTATCAGACTGTTTACATTGAATTTGATTCATTCGAAATTTTATTGTACTTACTATATGATACATAATTCAACTAAAGTTTGAGAAAATTTTGAATTATCATATTATGTATTATGAATTTAACTAACAGATCAATTATTTTCACAATTTTTAAAAAGGACTAAATACCTAGGTAAGTTAATATATTAATTTTTTTTGTTTCGGTAATATATGATATGTACAAAGTGAACCAAAAAAAGAAAACACTTATATAGTTGGTTTTTGAATTTTTCAGTGTTCTTTTTCTTGTTGTTCTGAATCAAACGTGTAGTAATAATCGTAATAATCATCAATTTTTTCTACATCGATAACAATATTATGTAAAAGACACATTGTTTTAATTAAAGTAATCGAATTTTTTACAGTTGTATCCATTTCTCTCTTTAATAAGCGCCACTTCGCTGTTAAAATACCGAAAGCACACTCAACACACCTTCGTGCTCTAGAAAGGCTTTCATTAAATAGGCTTTTACTTGAGTCAAGTATTCTTCTAGGAAATGCTCTCATTAAAAAAAATTGTTAACGGATATGCTTCATCTGCAAGAAAAACGAATGGTGTATAATCACTTTGTCCAGGTAAATTTTTATTTGGAGGAATGTCAAGTTCTCCATCATTTATCAATTTTGATAAATTTGATGCTGCAAAGGTACCACCATCACTGTGGCTACCTTTATTTCCAACTTCAATAAATATAAATTTGCAATTTGCATCTGCTACTCCTTGTAAAACAATTGAAAAGAATTTTTATAATTGAAATAATGGCCCGGTTTCATTAAACTTGACAGGCGCGACAGGTGACAAGCGACAATCTTGTAAATGACAATCCGACAATTGTCAAATTTTTGATTAATAAACCTTGATTATGACAAGTGACAATTTTATAAAATTGTCAGGAAAATCCGACAAATTGTCTCATTTCTGTTTCATAAAAAAGTTGTCGTGATTTTTCCGACAATTGTCACGATTTTCTTGTCAAATTGTCATGACAATTTTTTTATGAAACGTACGTGAAATGACAAATTTACATAATTGTCGTGACATGTTGACAAGAAAAAGAATACCTGTCGAATAAGTTCGAAACGTGAAAGTATTGAATATTAATTGTCTTAAATTAAAAAGTAAAAAAAAGTAAAAAGTTTAAAATAAAAAATGTTAAACTTTATCGATTTTGATAGTAATAGTGATCCTGAAATTGAAGTTGAAATCAGTGCACGATGTTCAAGAAGACATTTTAAAAGATAATACAATACAAGTATTATAAAAATAGTTTTAAAACAAAAATAATTTCCACTTGAAAATCAGAGTGTACTTTGATAAAGAATTTGAAAGCATACTCTGATTTTCAAATCGAAACTATTTTATTAAAAACTTGTAGCTACAAATTTGTCACAAAAACATTGTAAAAAACAATTGTCATGACAAATTTGTAAGTGGACATATTTGTCAAGACAACTTTGTAATTGTAATTTGATGACAATTATGTCGCTTATAGAATTTTTATGAAACACAAACTTGTCAATTAAATTTAAAAAATTTGTCGAATTGTCGCAATTGTCACGCCTTTCAAGTTTTATGAAATAGAGCCAACCAGTATTTGATGGACATCTTTTTCTGTAATAGACCCAATGCAGTTCGGAAACTGAAATTTTCTGTAATAATTATCCGCAATTCTCAGAAAATCTTCTCGTTTGGAAACAGGCATATGAATTTCTTATAAATTTTTCCAAACAGCAACACAAGTTTCAAGCAGGGCCGGATCTGGAAATTTTGGTACCCGGCGCACTTATAATTTTTTCCGCCCCTTTGAAACATATTTCAAAGTTATTTGAAATAAATATTTTTATATTAATCTATCATTTAAAAATTATCTGTTGATATCGACTTTTTAGTTATTTAAAATCTAAAAAATTTATTTATTTTGTTCCATTTGAAAAAAATATGTAGGTACATAAGTGTATCTTAAAATGAAATAAAATAATAATAAAAACTCAAAACAATACCATAACAAATTAATATTATGTAGTTATAAAAACTGAAAAAAAAATTATTTTTTGTAAAAGAGAAGAAAAGTGAGTCTGAGTATGCGATGAAACTCCTTATAATTTTTTCATAATCAAGAACTAAGTATATAGATATCTGTAGAAATAAATAGAAGTTATTAAATTCTAAAACTTTTTCTTTTTCATTTTTTGTCAACAGAAGAGACTTCCAAAAAGAAGTGAAAGTATTTGAAAGATGAATACAGAAAAGCTCTTAAGAAAGAGCCAAAATGTGCTTCTGGTTCTGCAGCTATACAGTTTTAAACCATCTTTTAAATATGTATTTTAATTTAATGTCATTTTTTAAAAAAAGTGTAGAAACTGCAGCTATGGAAGGAAATATAAACGAGTGTGAGATTATTGAACTGAGTCCAAACTGCATTAATGAGGACATAATTAGGGATGACGATCCTGAAATTGCAGTATCTGACCAAATACGAGTTCCAAAGTTTCAAAGAAAAAAGTAAAAAAAGAAAAGATGATAATATAGAGGAATTTTTAGCTCTAGAACGCAAGAAAACTATATTGCTTGAAATGGACATGAATACTGAAGAATGTGATGACATGCATTTTTTTAGGAGTTTAGTTCCATATATGAAGCAAATGTCAGCACTTGAAAAACTGAAAACTAGAACTGAAATTCAAAATGTTATTCTACAACGTATTTCAAAGCCAGTATCTTCAACTCCAGTATGGAGTGTGGGATCCAATCCATACAATGACATACATAGTTTTTCGCATGGTGTAATGATATATAAGGTGTGTGCTTTAGAAACTTCGAGTTGGCATTTGGTAATTTAGTGCTGCCATATATATTATTAAATAAAACAAAAAAATTTAAGTTATAAATTTTTGTATTTTTTTATTTTTGAATTTTAAATTTTCAATTTTTTTTTTTATTTCTTTCTTTTATAAAAAAGTATATCCTAAAAAAATATATACATATATATTTTACACAATTATTTTGAAGAAAACTGTCGTCGTCGAAATGAACACTACAAATCCGGGATGTTTTTAAATTAATATATGTTTCTCCACAAATCTTCATCCACTTTTCACATATTTCTGTTTTTTTCGGGAATGTGTTAAAACTTATTTTTAGATTCATTTTTCTCACTTTTTCGTAGTTATTTTTACATTCTTTTACTACACAGCGCACCATTGTTTATTAATATTTTATAATAATTTATTTATTATTTTATAATTAATTTAATATTAATTTATAATTAAAAAAAAAATAACAGAATAAAAATTATTTTCACACAATTCACAACACGAAATGATTTTAATATAAATATCATTCCACCATAATGGAAAATAAAATGCTAGTGACAGCACTTTTTTTCAAGTTAAAATGTCAAATTCCTTTGTTAGCAAGCTGGGTTCTGATTGGCCAGTTCGATTCGAAATTTGTTTACGTTTAAAGCACACACCTTATATATCATTACACCATGGTTTTTCGTCTTTGTAAGATTTTTTTTCTTGTTAAATTATTATGTATCATACAATAAGAACAAATTTAAATCAATTTAATGTGTTTTTTAAAAAAAACTCTTACATTCAGGTTTTGTAATTTCTTCACTGTCCTCATTTACTGCCTCCGAACTCGAAAAAGTTACAGAAGTGTGAAAATCTGCTTCATGTTCCATCACTGGAGTTGCAGATGACGTCGATTGTTTGGCTAGTTGTTCTTGCTCTTGTTTTCGATAAATTTTACCTTGTTTTTGTGAATCCTTTTGTTCGCCACTCTTCATATAATTTAAATAATTTTTCACTACAATTTTGAATAGCTCGTGTAGGAATTTCGGCTTTTTCGCAAAATATGACTAATTCACGGACAATTAAATTTTCACTTTTATGTACATATGTATGGATATCTAACTTCACAGTTCTTACATTGTAGAAAAACACTAATGGTACATACTTGTTTATTAGAAAAAAGTTGAGAATTCGGTATTCCTATTAAAAAAACACTTCTATAAATTTAAAAGTTTTGAGATTAAATCTCAGTTTCAAAATAAAACAACCACAATGAAGTAATAACAAACTACAAGAGGGAGGGTCTCTCCTACTCCCCCGAATCCAACCACCTCATCCTTGATCTAGACGAAAAAGCTACCATCAAACTAGCCAGTATAATAAAAAACGTTTGGTAGAAGCTGGTATAGATCATCCACGTATCTAAAACATCAGTGCATAACAACTGTGCTGGTTGAAAAAAATAAATAGTTAATTAACTAACAATACTAATTATAGTACCTATATAGGCTAATAATTATAATATATATTTTAAGTTAGTTTAAGTATACGTTTATATGTCATACCAACTTTTTTAGAAGTATACAAACATTTAGAATATAGTTAGATACTTTAAGACCATTGCGCAAAACAAACTTAAACATAGACCTAAGTAATAAAACATTGGGAGCAATTATTCTGTAGGTTTCTGCTAATTTGACATTCTACTAACTTTCATACAAAATTTTGACAGCTCGTAAAAAAGCCTGCTAAGACAAAAATTGGTATTCTGGTACCAAAAATTAACAGAAAAATCTGCTAACTTTTCGTTAACTTAGCAGGTCCTATTTTCGATTTCGTTATCGTTTAAGTTTTCTGCTAACTTCTGTCATTTTTAAGTTTTAGTACAGAAATAGTGAATTTATTTAAATGTATGATTTTTTTAATATAATTACATAAATATATAAATTAAATAGAATAAATACGAAATACCTACCTTATGATTTTCATTACTTTTCATTTTCATTTAAAAATGTATTTATGTATTTACAAAATGTAAACAACAAATAATGTATAAACATTGGTAGTTATAACAATTTCTATAAACAGGTTTACGTACATGCTTTTACAACGAATCAAATTAAATCTATAGTTAACAACACAAATTTGAACTAGAATGAGAGTGTATTATCTTCGTGATAAAATTATTTTAGTAATTCTTAGTATACAGAACTGGGAAAAAATTATACCAACATTCTAAAAACGAACGCAAAAAAACTGGTTTAACTACCTAGTGTAGAATGGCAAAAAATTTCTTTAAAGTGACATTTGTTAGCAGCTTTCGAATCTCTGTTGACAGCTTCATAAAGATTTCGAAAAATATTAGTGACCAGAATACGAATTTTTAAGAATCTGCTAACACCACAGACCACAGTCTGCTAACTTTTTTAGCAGAAAAATTCGCTAACTAAAGAATTTCTCTAGAATAGCCACCATTATATAAAAACAATTATATACTTATACATATATAGGTTAAGATATTCAGTACAATTTCATGTACAGCCGATATGGCCTCAGTCGCCTCGGCTTAATTTAAGATAGTTTAAGCAAAGACTATATAAATTACCACCAGACATTTTATCGCAGTACATTGAAATAAGAAATTTTAAAACAGCAAAAATACCTCCAATGTTGAAAGCTTACCTCCAATCTTATCACTGTTTAAGCTCTTTCTTATTCTCAGGGTTTTTTCTTAATTTCTCTGATTTTAAAGTATATTCTCTTTTCTATATTATATGTTGCTCGGTGGTTTAAGTATATTTTTATATATTAGGCTAATTTTTTTTATAAATAAATAAAACAAACTACAAAAAGAATATATGGTAATGGTATGTATATTACTACTAGCTATATTTTTTTTTTTACTAATAGTTATATTCTCTTTGCAAACTATTATCACTTTTTTGGTGATCACCATACAGAAACAATCACTTTTTGGTGATCACTTTGTAGCAATATTCATGGTGACAGTTCGATGGTGCAATATCAGGAGAGGCTGAGATAAAGTTTCCCAACCCAATTTTTTATGCGGTTTTCCTTGCCTCATACGATGTGCCGTTGTCGTGATGAAGAAATACACTGTTTCTATTGGCCAAATATTGATGTTTATTGTGAATTTCTGTATTCAAAACATCAAGTTGCGAACTGGGTTCATCTTTCAAAGAAAAATCACCCGAACGAAAGTATTGCGTCTTAGTATTTCAGTGGTTATCAAAATCCGTTTTCCCAAGATCATGCCGTCTTCTTGTAATTCTAAATCTAAATTTTAAAAAAGAATTAAAAGTGTGTTGTGCTGGAAAGTGTTGTAAGTTAACAGTTTTTGACATAAAATAATTCTTAAATATAATTTATTTTTCTTAACCATAAGTAATTTTAATAAGATCTTGCTATCAGCACCTAGTTTACATAATATACGATACATACAGTGGAATTTTAGCGGTAGCACTAATTTCCCATCAAAATTTAGATAATGTCGAAAATACTTCAATCTTGCTTGCCAATTTGGTTTACATGCTCAAGCTTGCTAGTTTTATATGAATGCAAGCAAATCTTAATTTTTAAACTGATTGATTTTTTTACTACAGAACCTATAAGATATTTTGTACAAAAATATGTACATACCTACATATGTTATTTTTAATTGATTATGAATATTTCGAAATGATTAGAATTTTCTTTTAAAATACTCAAGACAAAATTTCAATTTTTTAAAACTAAATCTTTTAACTATTAATCTTCTGCATTTTCAAACAAATACCTATTAGTTTGCCTCTTTTTTTCCTCATGAAAACTTTAATAAATATATTTTCTAACGAATTTTATCTTTAAAAAATTTAAAAATTATTTTAACCTTCGCTTGTATTTTATATTTTTAGAAAAATTTTTGTAATTTGCAAAGTTACATTTAGTAGTTTTTATTTTATTTATATAATTTTAAATTGTATGTAAAAGAAAAAAAATCCTAAAATTATAAAATCATTACTTGTCTGCTGTTAATATTTATGAATAAATTGCAAAGCAAATTTCATGGAAAATAAGAAAACAAAACAAAATAATGATTAAATAAAACAAAACATTTATATACTATATATCATACAATTAGATAGTATGTAATTTGCAGTTATTAAACGTATATGTAATTGCAATTTTTTTTTTCATGTATTAAGTACAAATCAAATTAGCAAAGTTATTTTTTCTAAGTTGTTGTTTTCTAAAAGTATAGGAAATACATTTTCTTATAAAAAATATTTGCTTAAAGTTATTACAAACTTCCAGTATATACTTTGTCTTTGTATATGTACATACAGGGTGTTTCACAGTTCGTGTGCCAAACTGAGCAGGATGGTAGATCTCGGTGAGAAACGAAAAAAATCGTATGATAGGGGAGGGGGGGGGGGGGGGTTCTAATTACTTTGTATTCCTGAAAAGGACTTATTCTTGTCTACCACAAAGAGTCAAATAAAACATACCAAAAGACAATTGAATAATTCTTTACAACATCAAATTTAACTGATTTTGAAAAAACTGCCCTTAAACTATGATTCATAAATTATGAATCAAAGACGACGAATTTTTTTCAAAATTTTTTGACTTTGAGTTACAATAACTTTAAAACCATTTAACATAAAACTTTGTAAAAGACATTTTTTAAAAGGCCTGAAGGTTCTCTTTAGAAATAATTTTCATTTACTTCTCTACATTGAGCGAACGCTGAAATATGTTGCAAAAACTGAAACTGGTTACTTTTCGAAAAAAATTGTCTTTGACCTTGAATATCTTGGTAACTATTGAAAATAGAAAACCCCCTCCCTCCCATACGATTTTTTTCATTTCTCACCGAGATCTACCACTCTACTCAGTTTGCACACGAACTGTGAAACACCCTGTATATTACTCTTTGTCTCTCTTTCTTTGGTTTTCGCTCATAAATCATTGGCTTTTATTTATTTCTGATTTTAACTTTTTTTATTTATTTTCATTGTCGAGTGTCGACCAGAGATGCATTATTTAGTACAATTGTGCTAGATCTAGTACAATTAGATGTCTGTTAGCACTCTAGCACGATGCACCTTAAATTCAGCACAATAATGCGTCAACATTGGTTTTAGCGATTTTTTCGTTTTTTGTTTCTGTATAACAAATAACAATGCATCACTAGCATCAAATTGATAAATTTAGAGCTGCCAAAAATTGGTAAAACTTATTTACGCTTGCATCACTAGAGCTACAGATTTTTTTTCTAAACCCCTTTTTCTCACTTGTCAATTTTGTCAATGTTGTTGAAAGTCCGGTGCAGTTATATTAATAATATTTATATTCTTAATTCGTGTTATATTTTGGAGAATTATGTATTAAAATCTCAATATCTTAAGAGTTACTAATTTTAAAATAATTAATATTTCTGTATTTCTTGTTTGAGGAACTGAAGAACACGAAAAAAAATTTTCTATTTCTAATTCTATTTAATGATAATCATGGATTTTTGAATTTTAGAAACAAAAGACTTAATTAGATCTCAAAAATATAAGTGTTATGACATAAAATTTTCAAAAGATATTTTAAATATAAATATAAATAAAGATGACCTTCCAGAAGATGCCTTATTGGATTAAATAATAAGCCAAAAAACAAAAAATATAGCAATATTATTATTAGATTGAATAATAAGCCGAAAAAAAAAATATATAGGAAGAAGTAATAGAAATGAAGTTTTTTTTTAATTTTTGAATTTTTGTTTTGTTAATTAACGTTTTTGTTTTATTTTAAATTTTCTTTCTAAAATAAAGTTTACCGTCACCTAGAAAAAAAAAACATACGAGTTTGATTTTACTTATACATCAGCACACTCTTTTCACAAAAAGCACAATTTTGATCATTTTTCAGCACATTCTAAAACTTTGAAAATGCATCCCTGGTGTCGACTAGATTTTGCAACTTTATCTCATTTGAGATAGTAAATGTGAAAGAAAACGTTTCAATCATAAGCATTGCGTGGAAAATAACAGCCTTAAAATGAAAAAAAAATGCAAAATATTTGGTGAAACAAATCAAAAATTAGTCTCAGTTAGAAAATATAAAAGAAAAGGTCAAAATATACTTTAGATAGTAAATTTATTACTATTTGCTATTCTCATTTGACATTGTGCTGCGAAATATTTGTCTCCAATAGACGTTATAATTAAAATAAAAAAACAGTATAAATATTATTCTCTCAATAAAAAAAGCATACTGTAACCTTATTGTTAATTCATTCTCTAACTTTAGATTATTATACTACATATTATACAGTCCAATAAATGTATTTAAGTATGTATATATCCTCTACCAACATACAAAATACGTATGAATATTATAAATATGTACATATTGGGACATCTTCGATCGGCTAGCAAGCAAGCAAAGTAAGACTTGCTAGCTGAAATGATAGAATTGGTATCCTCGATTGTTTTTGCTCTCGCAAGTAAGCAAATTAACCGTCAAAATTTGCGATCGCAAAGTTGGTGTCGCAAACTCAGTTAACAAAGCAAATAACCTCAAATTTCTTCTAAATAAGTAGAAACTCAAACCCAAATACTTATGTTATCAATTAGGGTATTCACTTCAAACTGCGTAAGTCTCGTATTTCGCGTAAGTCGCGTATTCTGCGTATTTCTCATACGAATTCTCGTAAAAATACGAAGAATACGCGACTTACGCGAAATACGAGACTTACGCAATTTGAAGTGAATACCCTAAATATAACTTGAATATTTTTCTCTTGTAATGGATAGAATTGGTTAGTGAGACCAATGACTATATAAATTTCCATCAGACATTTTATCGCTGAACATTGAAATAACAAATTTAAAAACAGCAAAACGGCCTCCAATTTTGAAAGCTGGCCTCCAATCTTAAAGCTGTTTAAGCTCTTTCTTATTCTCAGGATTTTTTCTTAATTTCTCTAATTTTAAAGTATATTCTCTTTTCTATCTATTTTCCATGCAATACATACAAAATATTTAAAAAAATTTGAGAAATTTTAACATTTTTAACACAATCATTCTCATGCTCCAAGCATTACAATATACAGAATCATATGGAAACAGCTTTTCCTTTTCTCCATATATTCAGTATACCTACCATTTGGTTCAGTATAAAAATAATTTTACCAATTTGTATGAGAAATTGAAAATGTAGGATTTGAGGGTATATTTCAAGTATTTCAAGTGTTGATATCATAATGATAATAATTTTATTGAAAAAAAATAATTTTATTGATAAACTCGATCAAAAATTCTTAAATTTCTAACATTAAAAATTATTTTTGCACCAGGCAATCAGAATTCAAAGCAATTCAAGTTATACACAAATTGCTCTACAATATAAGAGGATAAGAAATTGTTGTAATATTTTCTTTAGTGATTTCTAAAGGATTTCAAATTCAGTATATGTACATACACATGTATATTTTATGTATATTTTAAATTTAAAAGTATGTATTTGTGAAAGCAGGTTTTTTTTTTTAATATATCCATTTGATATACAAAAATATACAAAATTGAGTATAGGAATGGGCATGGGAATGTACATATAAGTATGTAGGTACATACATACATATGGTTATGAGAAGTTAAAGTGAACGATTCTTTTTCTTCTTTTTAAAATTTAATATAGGATCTGATGATAGTTATAAAAAAACATTCATGATCATGTACATACATTATAAGGCTGCTAATTTGCATATTACCACATTTAAAATTCCTGATAATGATTTTTATATAAAATTTATTAATTTGCATATCGTTTATCAGGTCGAATATCAAAATGATACTTTTAGAAAATAATTTTATTCATAAATTCAATCAAAAATCTTAAATTTTACAGTACTAAAAATCGTTTTTGTAATAGGAAATCATAATTCTTAGCAAACAAAAATTTCAACAAAACCATCTCTAATAGGCAATAGTATCAATTTGTGTGATTTACGTATAGCCAATAGGATTGCTTGAAATTATATAATGACGACATATACATATAAAAAACAATTGGAAAGTATGTATTATAAATAATAATAATAAAAATAATAAAAAAAAACATTCTTTTTCCTTATATTACCCTTCTTCCTTTACCTCTATACATTTTTCAATGCAAAAGACCAATAATATAGTTAATCACCGTACAAAAAAAATGTGTATATGTGTTTGAGAAAAATTTTACAAAAAATCACACTAAATTTTTTTTATTTTTCTTGAAGGAAGAAATTGAATACAAATGCGTGAAAATAAAAATAAAAATAAATAGTTACGTTTTTCGTTTTTAATCTTACAAGTATTTTTATAGCTATTAAAAATTCGCAATCACAAATTTTCAGGATTATCTGTATGGGGTTGAGAATGTGTATGTGGCTAGGAAAAATTATTTTATACTTTTGAGTCCGTTTTAAAAACGTTTTATATTAAAAAAATTTTTTTATTTTAATTATTTTTTGCTTTTTAGTCTTATGTGAAAGTCAATCGATTTTATTGATATTATTTTACATTAAAAAACAATATAAGTAAAACTAAAAAAGTTTTTTTAATTTTAAAAAACAAATATGTTTGTATATACATATGTATATGTAAAATACAGTCGCTCTCAAAACATTTGCAACTGAATAAATTTAACGTGTGTATATATTAAAATTGTAAAATTTTTTTACCTATTTAAATAATTATATACTTTCTTGGTATATTTTTGCCGAATGTTCTTTTCCTTTTTCTTTTTCTCGTAATAAATATATTTTATATATACACGTTTGGTATAGGTAATTGAACACTTATTTAAAATTAACAAATTTTCAGTATTGTTGAAACCAACGACTCCTATAGTACCAAGACTTAATGCTCAATTTTATTTTATTGTTTATATGTGTTGGAAGTACCAAATTGACATCACAACTTATTGCTTTTAATCAATCATAACTAAGTTGTGATTAAAGTTACATGAAAATTATGTTCAAATGAAATGTAGAGAAGATCCTTAGCTTTATTTTCACCGAATATATTAAATATCTATGAGCAACGTAAATCAATAGACGTGATAAATATTAAGTAACATAAAACTGATCAATCAATCAATTTTTCCTTAAATCTCCCAAATTACTAAAAATATTAAATTATAATGTTCTATACATTTTCAGAGGTGGCTGTTAAAAATGAGAAATGAAGCATACTAAAATATTTTTGACTTGAAAATCAGAGTTTGCTTAGATTAAATTTTAGTAAAGAAAAATTATTTTATTTGTTTTAGACCAAATTTGAGAATCGAATATCATAAAAAGTAAAATCTTAAAACTTTCATTAGCGATGTAATATTGCATTGTCATGCAGTTCTGAGCTATGTTGAAAGTTTCAAGCAGTAGTGTATAGAGAAGAGTGTAGGGTCACTTCATACAAAATGTTGCTAGAAAAATTAGAAAAATATAATAGCATATGTAAAATACACTCACAGTTGGGCTAAAAATAGTCCACATAATAAATCTTGAATGAGCAAGAGAGACAATGAATTCCCTATCGTTGTATTGTAACCAATTTACGAAACTTACATATCATAGGGGAAAACATAGTGTACATTTTTTATTGTTTAAAAAATCTGATTTCAATTTTTAAATGTATTTATTTCAGAGAAATTAGTCAATATAAAATTTAAAGTTTAATTTCTACTTAGAAAATTATTATCACATTAAAAAATGTTACATAAATCACAAAAAGATACATTTTAAAAAACTTGTACAATATATCATTATTACTTACATATGTGTCACAGATAATATTTTGTTTTTATTAAAATTAATATGAAACAACAACAATTTAAAATAATATCACTGCACTAAATTTACCAACTTATCACATAAATATTTAAGAATTAAATACATACATAGTTAAAGCGGATCGAAGGATCTTTATTGAATACATAATTTTTTTCATTAATGACTATTTAAAAATTTTGTTGTATCCGTTAACTAATTATAATTTTAAATTTAAGAATTTCTATACATATAAGAATATTAACTACAATTCGAATTTCAATAAGAAAACCCAACTACCTAATTCTTAAAAAAGTCCATATGTTTTTTAAGTAATTTTAAATTTCATAAATATCTTCATTTATTTCATTATTATCTATTACAATATAGATATATTTACATAATTTATAGTACTTAATTTCCATTTAAGTATGTGGATCATTATTATACAGGCAATATACCTGATTCATGACCGATCATATTTTCAATTGGAGAAAGTGTAAAAATTTTTTTCTATAAAATTCCCAAAGACCGTAATAAAAAAAGGATAAACCTTAATTGATCTTTACGACTCTTTTTTCTAATTATATATATTTGTTTTTCATTCATTTTTTATTTTTGCAATTTTGAATGCAAAAATATTTACAAGAATTTTATTATAAATATTGTTTTATTTTTAAACTAAAAAAAAAAAAAAAAAAACAATGATCCAATATATGTATTCTTTCCCTGTTAAAATAACAAAAGAAATATATTTACTAACACATACTTACCTTTGCGGTACCACTTTTAGTACTTTTTACAAAAACAAAGTGGGGACATGTTGCTATGAAAGTAATAGGAATAAGAAGATTACTAACACACCTACACCTGATAGGGTGGGCCGTCTAATACACGTATTATATAGTTGGAATAGGGATAGGTATATTTTTTCTTCATATAAATATTTGGTTAGTCATATGAGTGTTCTTTTCTGACGCATGCAATTTTTTTTTAATTTTTTTAAAATTTTTTTTTTTATATTTTTAATTGCGTTCTTCATTATGTATGTAAAAACTTATTCAGCAAAAGCACGGCATACACATTACAAGGCAATGTAAAGAAATTTTTTCATTTGTTTTGTGACGTCACTCAGGTCGTCTGAGCATATAAATTTTTTTTTTATTTTTTTTTTTTTAATTTTATTTATTTGTTTCATATAAAACGACCAGGATGACGTCACAATGCGAACGGTCACTACGATATTTACATTGCCTTGTTATGTGTATGCAGTGCAGCAAAAGTGCTTACAAAATAAAAATGGTTGACTTGCGATGACAATCGAGGATGTGTTTTTTTGTAATCGCAATCAGGGATGCCAGATTGGGCGACTTTTCGCAAATTGGGCGATTTTCTGTTTAAATTTGCGACAATAATTTTGATTTTGCGAATTGCGACTTATTGGGCGATTAAATTAATTTTTTTTGCGATTTTGGTCTACTTTCATGTTTATTGATTTTGTCGAATTCAATATGGAATAATAGAATAGAAATAGGTATTTTATATTACATAATACAAAAATTTATACGGAATTAAATTTTATTTTGTTTATTGTTAATTTTATTTGATGATTTGAAGTGATCATTTTTTTTTGCAATATTTTTTGTTATGTGATTGAAATGTTAATGGTTTTTTTAATTTTTTTTAATAAGAATAAATGCTTTTTAAAATTACAAATGCATATAATTTTTAGCCTCGATTTTGATCTCCCTATAGTCCCTATCTCTAGAGTTAAAAATACATATTTTAAGTACTTTATATTGAACTTAAAATGTTTAAAAGAAAAAGCTGCGAATTTGGGCGACTACTTTCCTGATTTTGGGCGACCAACTAACATTAAGATCTGGCATCCCTGATCGCAATTAGCAATCGCAAATCCGCCATATTTGCTAGTCGCAAGATGTCCCCCATTGTCTGTTTCACTATCATTTTATATAATGTTTCACAGTTCATTATAAATTGATCATTATTGGTAAAAGAAAAACGAGAAACAATTAAGTTTAATATCCAAAAATGGATAAAGCAATATAAGACTAGCTAAGACGAAGGATGATTAAAAGTAAACACTTATGGCCAGTTCCACAGTCAAAGTTTAAACGGAATTTAAGTTAAACCTAAACCATGGTTTAAACTTCATTTAAATTTTTTTTCGTTCCTCAGTCAATTTATATTTGTAGTTTAACTGTCTTTAGTTAAACCTATCATTGTGAATGAATTTAGGTTGAAACCTGAGAAACTTGTAGATGTCATTGTATAGCCGCTAGATGGCAGTGGCAATTATTGTGACATTTTAAATTTTTTCATATAAATTTCAATTTATAATAAATTTAGGGACAAAACAGATAGATAGATGGCAGTTGTTTTTTTATTTTATTTTTGACTTTTACTTAAACCTCAAATAGAGTTTAAACTCTCAATTCGTACGGATTAAGTTAAACTCAGTTTAACACTTAAGCGTTCACTGTGAAACTGAAAAAAGTGCTTAAACTTAGTTTAAGAGTTAAACTCCGTTTAAACTTTGACTGTGGAACTGGCCATTAATACTCTGATATTAAACTAATCTTGTCTCTTGTTAAAGATCAAACAGTTTAATTGCATATTGCATTACCGTAATATTTAATGTAAACGATTTTCCTCGATTGAAATTGAGATCTGATCACCCCACACACGAGACAGATTTATACAAGCGAAATGTATAAGAGTATAGAAAAGTATGCCTATCTTGTCTGTACTGACTTCAATTAATAAATCATGTAGGTATAAATACAAAAATTATTGAAAATTACACCTATCATTGAGAATAATTTCTTAAACTAAACATTCAAGATATTTTATTAAAATTTTTCCATTATTATGGATTATACTATTGTACTTTGTCACTTTCTACACCAGCTATAGTAGGGTCAGGGTGGTAATGGTAAATATTGACGAGGATTTCTTGAAAAATAATCAGTTTCAATTTTGCAATCATTCCACGGCGTAGAAGGCAAAATGAAAATAAGTTTGAAAGAGAAAGAAGAAGAAGTTACATTACAGCATGATAAAGAAAACAAGTACATAATATTATGTACATATCTGCCGTACAAAGGACAATCGCGTCAATTACATTTTCACTCATTTTGAGTTAAATATATTTATGATATAATATTATATAGTTATATATATGAACTGAAGGAAAAATTCTCTATTAAAAAATATGTCTATATATTATATATTATATATATAATTTAATTTTTCCACTAGTTCATATGTATAACTATATATTATATCATAAATATATCTAAGTCAAAATGAGTGAAAATGTAATTGACGCGATTGTCCTTTGTACGGCAGATATATCATACACCGGAACGGAATAGAAATTTTTTTTCTTTCCGTGTAGGTTGAAATTTGATTATATACTATTTTTACTTTTGGAAGTCAGTATAGGCAAGATAGGCATTATAGATCATTATATTACTTTGGTATTACCAAGGGCAACAAACTCATCGGGTACTACATCCATAAGTACAATACTGACTTCCAAAAATAAAAACAGTATAATATAGTACAGGTCACGAAAACTATTCATTCAAGGTCACACAGAATACATTTTTTCATGTGTGTATCTCATTATCATATCTAACTAATAATAGTAATAATCGGAAGTAAATGTTTTATTTTTCAATAGTAAAAATCCAAATGTTATAAATAAACAATAATCTCGAATATAAAACCACATAAAACACTTCTTAAAGTCTTTTCTGCAGAACAAGCTTTTATTATTGGTAACTTTCCCATTATTCCCATGGTTTTTCAAGAAACATTATCAAAGAATTAAAATAAAAAATTAATATTTAATTAAAATTTAAAAAAATACATACATATATTTTAAAGAAAACAGAAAAAATGAATAATAATACTACTTTACGAACAATACTTTTTCTCATTTTGTTAAATTGAATGAAAAAAAAAGTTATGTACACATAATAAAATTAAAAATTATGTCAATATATTCCGGATTACCAATAGCTTATTTATATTCTCACTCACGTACGAACACTTTTTTCTTTATTTTGAAAATCTTCATTTATTATTATGTCATTGCTAATGTATGCAAAATACTTTTTTAATTTCTATAAATCGTAAAATACGTCATTTTCATAAATAAGTGAGAATGTAAAATTAAATCGAGTTTTTTCTTTTTTTTTTTTACATCATTAAATTTTTCAATTTATTTTTTTTCTTCCTTTTTTCGTTTGTTTAAATCATTAAATTTTTCAATAATATTTTTAAACGAAATTTATTTCTTATACGTATACATACGTAGGTACATGTAGTATTTCTATTTTTCATTATGTAAATTTTTATATTTTGCACAAACAAAAAATACAAAGAACAAAAACAAAGATGAACTATGTAAGTAATAAAAATAAGGATAAAATAATTACAATTCGCCTTCAAAATAATAAGACTTATAGCTCATAAACGAATATTAAGTATTCAAATTTTATGCATATATGGTAGCTATATTCTATACATGCGAGTATGATTTTTAAAATGTTATGCATTTGAATCTTAAAAATAGAATGTATTGTAAATAATATTATGAAATGTTTGTCTTATCTGTAATATCTCTCTCATTGTGTAATATGATTTTAATAAGAATAAAATATTTTTAACTTTCACTTTTACATTTCACTAAATTATTTTTTATTAGTAAATTTTCTACTTGAAAAAAAAAGTACTGTTATTAAAACAATTGGATAATAATATAAACAAGTTTTCTATTGCCTTTTTTTTGAAAACAATAAAAATTTTCGAAAAGAGAAAAAAATTTGTATAGTCCAAATGATGAACATAACATAATATACTAGGCTGTTTGTAAAGTTTTTGGTCTTCCTTCGAAATAGAGTTGTAAATTCAATTTGTGATTTTTTCAAAACATTCGAGAAAAGGGAGTTCCGTTCCGTGTATTAATTAAACATTGTTTATTTCGATAGCGCAAAACGCTCCAGCTCATTCATCGGCAACAGCAACAGCAAAATTGGAAGAATTACGGTACGAAATTCTTTCACATCCACCGTACTCTCCGGATTTAACTTAGCCCCAAGTTACTTTTTTCTTTTTCCAAATTTTAAAAGATGGTTCACTCACTGGGAGCAGATTTTATTTTAATAAAAAATTTATAGCTCAAACAAATACAAGATTTTGAAGAGTTTCAAAAATTATATTTTACTGAAGCAATAAAATATCTTTAAAATTGTTGAATGAAATGTATTGAATTTAAAAGATAATACATATATGTTGAATAAAAATGTATAGTTTTTTTTTCTTACAGAAACCGAAGACATTATCAAACAGCCTAGTAATGAAAACTAATATGCACACAGATTACAGCCACGTTTTGCATGAAATTAATTTTGAATAAATTAGTAATATTTTGTGATAATTTAAGTTATTACAGTCAGATTTTCTTCTTTGAATCTTCCTTTCTTCATACATGACAGGTTGTATCTTTTTCTCACGTAAAATAATTTTTTTTTTTTTTTCAACTTTTTAGCATAAATTTTGTAATAAAACAAAAATACAATGTCCTATGACTTTGGCATTTCTTTTTTGTTTATGAATAATATTTTTGAAAGAAGAAATAAACAAATGAATAAAAAAAATTTTTTCAAGTGGTACTACATTTTCAGAGGTGGCTGTTAAAAATGAGAAATGAGAGAGATAATTGTGATTTTAATAAAAAATTATCATTTTTCTTAAACTTCTTAAATAACACATATGAACAATAAAATAAAATTGAGCATAAAGTTTCGGTACTATAGGAGTCGTTGGATTACCTCAACTTTTTTGGTTCCTGATGTTTAGAACTCTATATTTTTTTTAAAAAAAAAGTGTATTTTATCGTTCAACAGAATGTCAATGTTCCATTGATTGGTGATCTTTTTTTTTTCAAGCAGCGAAAAGAAAATCTGTAAATTTTTTAAAACAAGTGAAGTTATCTATTAGATGATAAAATTCTGCAAGGTTTTACATTAACTTTGCTACAGTTCGGAATTAAAATAAAGATATCTATAACATGCTTCCAATAGAAGTTATGAAATGAACTGTTCAAAATTATGTTAAAGAATTAAAATAGACGAGAGGCTAAAAATATATTTATACTTGATTTATTAATTGAAGTCAGTACAGGCAAGATAGGCATACTTTTCTATACTCTTTTACATTTCGTTTGTATAAGTCTGTCTCGTGTGTGATCAGATCTCAATTTCAATCGAGGGAAATCTTTTAAATTAATATTACCAAGGGCAACAAACTCATCGGGTACTGCCTCCATAAGCACAATACTGACTTCAATTAATAAATCAAGTATAAATGATTATGCATTTTTCGAAAAAATGAAGATAGCAAATCGATGCAGAATCAATTGAACATTATTTTTCTGCAATAAAAAATGAGAGTTAATGTCGCGCACTTTTCGAGAAAATTAGGGTTAAAGTCAAAAAATGGGTGATTGATAAAATTTTGATTTGTAGGCTTTATAACTTCTAAACTTCTGTAAGAGGTACAGCGTCATGTAAGATGTTGATGGAAAGACACAGGGGTCATATACAATTTGCGAAAGGGTGGATGAGCCTAGCGTACCCCTGTAAAAAGTTATAGGGTAAAATAAGGAAAAAGTACCAAAAATCTTTCCCCCCCTCTAGCTCCGTAACGGTTGAGATTGAACCCCCTCTCGGCCATACGATTTTTTGTTCGCCTCGCTGAGACATATCCGTAGTTTCCAGGTTGGACACCTTAACTGAATCACCCTGTATGTTGATTTTTTGATTTAATTTTATCTTATTTCTCCCTTTTTTTCAGAATAATAAAATCAAAATTTTCACTGTTTCTCTTACTCTTACATCAATTTTTTATAACTCGAAGAATAATATTTCGTGCTTTTTTAAAGTTTGTATATCGAAAGTTCCACTATATTATATCTAAAAAACATTATGTATACCTATGTAAAAAAAAAATAACCCTATAATAAATAGTCATCATCATTACTGGTATTACAACTCTGGGTGTGCTGTGACCTGCCCTGTAAAAAGGATATTTTTGTACTTGTCTCTATTCAGCACCTTATTCTCCAGCTTTTTATCTTTTGCAACGTTATACTTTTATTATTTCGCTATCAGATTAAATAAAACTTACAGCTATTGCAAAATAGGGCAATGAGAGTAGTTTTAACAAGAAACAGATTTAGTAATATAAAAAAAATGGTTAAATATGTATAAAAGAATTATTTAAGAATAATATAACCATATTTATACATAAAATAAGTCACAACAAGGCATAAATTTATATGAAGGAGAGTTTATTTCAGGCTAAAGATATTCATTCTTATTCCTAAACTATTATAATATAATGTACAATTTTTTACAATAAGCTTTCAAATGAAATTAAAAATGAATGGCTGTATTTAAAAATAAATTATTGCAATTTATAAAAAATAATTGTAATGAGCTTTAAATATTAAATATTATTAAGTATAACAAATTTGTATATTGTAAATTTAAAAGTCGTTTTTATGACTAATAAATAAATAAATAAACCTCCTCTGTATATACGTATATACGAGTATAACCCAATCTTCTACATGTGGATACTTTATATTTTACTACAATTAGATAATATATTATAGTATAATCGTATCTTGGTATGGTACATAATATGATCATGAAATCTTCTTCCCCAGCTGTTGTGTTGTCTACTATACTGGAGCAAATATTTTACGTAGAAATTTTCTTTCCAATCTTATTAATGTTCTTCATCCGATTTTGTAAAAGTTCAGTATACTGATGCATAAGTTAATACAGATCGAGCTAAAGTTTTATAGATAATGTACTTCGTCGTTCTAGACAAGTTTCTAGAGCAGAAATGTTTTATTAGGCCAAAGTACGCTTTATACCCCGAACACAATACTGCGGTTATTCGCGACGGCAGGCGGCGACGTCAAGTTTTGCATGTATTTTGTTGTTGTAACAATAACAAAATACAGAAAAGCTTGCCGTCGCCGCCTGCCGTCGCGAATAACCGCTGTATTGTGTTTGTGGTATTATTTGCTAGGACTAGCAGAATCTAGAAGCTTTCTTATTTTACTTTTCAGACTGTTTATCAGGCGAAAATTCATCACGACCTGATAGAGCCAAATGATGATTATGAGGCTGTTGACATTGTTAACAGACTGTCTGGATTACCTACTGTAGAAATGCAAATTCTTTTAGGTACTACATTGAAGTTGTATGGGGCAATTGCAATATTTGTTCAATTCTATATTGTGTACGTCTTCTGCTGCGATCCAATGCTTTGTTTCATCTTTATTTTATCACTAAGCAACCACATGATCTTAGCTTGATGTTCGACTTTTGCAAAAGTTTCCAATAATATCAATATCGTCAGCATACGCCACAATTTGCCTAAATTTATTCAACATACATAGTTCTTCTATTTGATGCTGCTTCGACTTCTCTAATTACTTTCTCCTACACAATGCTAAACAAAAGACACAATAATAATGCGTTACCTTGCATTAGACCTTTGTTGATATAAAATTCTTTTTCAAGTTCCCCTTCCATTTTCACATTTTCACTGTGCTTCGTCATTTTAACAATTCGAACCACATCAACATTTTTGGTACTAGAAATTCTATCATAGCCTCGTATAATATACTATAATTTACTTCTATGTATCTACTGATAATAATGCTACACAGAATCATAAAATTTATGAAAAATGTTTGATCAAAAAAATAATCATTTTAATTTATAGAATATTGACGTCAAAGTCATAACACAAAAGCAGTTATATGAGTTATAATTCAGGTTTCATTTTGTTTTTAATTTCTATAGAATTTATTTGAACATAAATGTAAAAAATGTTTTTAAAATCTATTATATGTAGGTACATACTTCCAAATTTCATCAACTGCACGTGTTTTTATGTCTTGAAATTAAAATTTAAAATCGTTTAAATAAAACACACATTTAAATTTAATGATTACTAAAATAAATTATTAGTTTTTATGATTCGCGGAATATTTATAACTATCAAGTTGTTCTTATTAAAATAAAACGAATTAATGAATAGTTTACAAAATATACATAATAAAATAAAAATTTTGGTTTTCTTAACTGAAATATGGATTAGAAAGTAGGAACAGAGTTTTTTCGATTTCAAAACAATATAAAATTGAAAACGATAGACACAAGTCCAAGTATAAAGAATTAAGCTACAGTTTTATTTTTACATAATTTTTAAAAATAATCTGACAATATGTGTATCTTCAAAAATGAATCGTTGCTTTGTTGATGCGATGCTGATGCTTGTCACAAATTCAAAAATGCAACGCAACTTTTATGATATGCGTTGTCACATATTCAAAAAAGCATCGCATCAAATCAAGTATTCGAAATTCTTTGTAATATTCAGCTGTCATGTAATACCATTGCATCGCCAACTAAAAACTTTGCGTTGTCATAGCAACAAGTAGTGTTTACGCATCACGAACAAAAGAACATTAGCATCACCAAAGTAGCGATTCATTTTTAAAGATACACTATTTTTGTCATTGAAAACCACGTGTTCGCTTGGCCCTTAATGCATTTTGCACTAAAAAGTGAAAAAATGACTTCATTCTAAAGGCTATAACTTCTGAACCAAGAAAAATAGAATCATACCGTAGGAAAATTAGTAGAAAAATAATTGTGCTTTTTATTTATTGTAAAAAAAAGTGTATGTTAATAATGGACTTATTCGAGAAATCACAGTATTTCTGACTTTCTGTAGTATCAAATTAATAACTTAAACAATAGTCTACTAGCATAGGTACAAACGAAATACATACATATTATGCAGTACATAATATCATATACTAATAAAATAATAATATAACCAACTGCAACGTAGAACAAAATAGTGTGCCTAGTTTTTAGAATACTGACAGAATAGATTAACCGACAACTTTTTTTTTCATCAAAGCTTCGACGTCGTTTTGCAAAGTTTTTATAAAATTTCTCTAAACTTTGACGTCGTTGATTTTGATAGGATTTTTTGACGTCATACATTATGAATATGATTGCATTGATCATGTTTTGGCATATTATATCTGTTAAAAATTTTCATTTTTTACAAAACTATAACAAATTTTAATAATGATTGCATTGTTGCCGTATTGCATTGTTGCTACGGCAAAAATACAAATTACGATTTATAATTTTGAATTTCTTTTCATTTTGAATAAAAATACATATTTGCTTTGAAAAGAAAAATTTTTCAATGAATATGAAATATTTTTTTTTTCTATTATTTTTAATATACCTCTAAATACTACACTGTAAAAAAAATTTTCCTACATTAAAACTAGGAAATCAGGTTTCCTACTATCATTGTATTTAAATTACATTACGTTGAGTTATTTATAAAATTTTACTCTTTGTCAAAGTAATTTCTTTACTTTCTTTCTCTCTTTTTTACTTCTTCAATGGAGTAAAACTACTCGTTGTGGATTTAATAGGTATACTACATCATTCAATAGGAAAATTACAATTTTAACGAAGTAAATTTACTATAATAAGAAGAATTTACATTAAATAATAGTAAATTTACTGAAACAAAGTAAATATACTCAAAATTTTATATTTTACTTAGAAAAAATGTAATGTTACACATTTTTGGTAATATTGCTACAACTTACAAGAATAGTTGTAAAGTTTACTATTAAAAAAATAGTAATTTTCAATGCATTTTTTATATATACGAGTATATATCATATATCTTAGTTTTTGTAATTTGGGAGTAAAATATGAGTTCAAAATAGCCAAATATTTTTTCTGTAAATTTTATTATGTCGTTTTTTAAAATCGACAATTTTACCTCATATTTTTCGACAAAAATATGTTTATAAAATTGTTCCTCTATTTTTATTTTGTTTTATTTTTTTTTCACCATATGGAGAACTTTTTTGAAACCGATTTTGGGTTGCCAATTTGAATACTATGCTATAAATAATCATAAAATTATTATTATTATTACTTAGGTCTGCCAGACTTAGGACTGGCAACTTACAATAGTTGGTGTGTTTAAAAATTTGTGAAGTTCAAAGAGTTATTTAAATATGAACAGATTTTGTAATTATTTTTTGTCTTATATTTGTTTTTGCACTTGTTATATTTAAATGTCAAAAATAACTTAATATGACGCATTACGCGTTTTTTAAATTAAAAAGTTTTTGGTTTTTATACGATTTTCTCTTGTTTGAATTCTTTTTAGCATCCATTATCCATTTACAATTTTTCCATAGAAGAACTGTAATCATGAATTCTATTATTTTATGATGATGTTGAAAACACAAATCGTCGCTTCTGAACCAGCGAGACTTAGTTTGCATATAACAAATACATTTATTGAGAATATGTTTACGAATACTTGTTATATAGCCCTTTTCCTTAAAAACAATTTCAAAAATTTTGACAAACTGCAAGCAATTTTCGTAGAACACTTCAGTGGGAGAAATAAGAACATTACGTGAGGTGTTATATTGCTTTAATTTTATGAAAACTTCAGACATACTGTTTAGGGAGGAGTTGCTATCTATCATTTCACATTTACAAGAACTACATATTGTTTCAAAGTACCCCATTGTTTTCAAAAAGCAATACCCAGCAAAATATCTAACGGCTGTATCAGATAAACTAATACTTTTGCGAAAAGAATAACTTTCTGAACTAGCTTCTTCACCTTCTTTGCCATTTGAATATTTTGTGAGCGTTTCCTCTAAAAAATTGTCATCTAGTTCTTCTATGTCATCATAATCGGCTTGAGGTATGTGTTCTTGATTTTCATAGTTATTGAATTGCACTACTGTATTCCAATCTATATCAACAAGTTCGTCTGAATCTTTTTCACAATTTGAAAATTTTGAAGAAAACATAAATTTAATAGACAGAATTTTGGAAATTCAAAAAATCTTTTTTCTGGAAAATCTCGAATTGAAGCTCTACAACATATAATAGAACATTTTGTTCGTTTCCAAGACATTATGTAAAAAAATATTTACCAGATTATAAAAACACAAGCAAAGATAATATTTGAAAAAGATAACAAACAACCTATTTTTTTTTTTAAATTTTATTTAATTATTTTTAGTTTTACATAAATTGAAAAGATGTATCTACTTAATTCTTTTATGATAACGATTTTTAAACACAAACACCAAAACCGTCAACTTTTAAAACAATGTGCATATTTATTTTTGTTCAAAACAACAACAAAATTAAAAAGCATAAAAAAATTAATAAAACATGATCAAAGTAATCATAATGTAGGACGTTATAAAACACTTTATATATAACAAGTGCAAAAACAAATATAAGACAAAAAATAATTACAAAATCTGTTCATATTTAAATAACTCTTTGAACTTCACAAATTTTTAAACACACCAACTATTGTAAGTTGCCAGTCCTAAGTCTGGATGAAGTGTGAAGGAAAATTTAATCGTTATTTAATTTTAAATAATAATAATAATAATAGTATTCAAATTGGCAACCCAAAATCGGTTTCAAAAAAGTTCTCCATATGGTGAAAAAAAAATAAAAAAAAATAAAAATAGAGGAACAATTTTATAAACATATTTTTGTCGAAAAATATGAGGTAAAATTGTCGATTTTAAAAAACGACATAATAAAATTTACAGAAAAAATATTTGGCTATTTTGAACTCATATTTTACTCCCAAATTACAAAAACTAAGATATATGATATATACTCGTATATATAAAAAATGCATTGAAAATTACTATTTTTTTAATAGTAAACTTTACAACTATTCTTGTAAGTTGTAGCAATATTACCAAAAATGTGTAACATTACATTTTTTCTAAGTAAAATATAAAATTTTGAGTATATTTACTTTGTTTCAGTAAATTTACTATTATTTAATGTAAATTCTTCTTATTATAGTAAATTTACTTCGTTAAAATTGTAATTTTCCTATTGAATGATGTACTATACCTATTAAATCCACAACGAGTAGTTTTACTCCATTGAAGAAGTAAAAAAGAGAGAAAGAAAGTAAAGAAATTACTTTGACAAAGAGTAAAATTTTATAAATTACTCAACGTAATGTAATTTAAATACAATGATAGTAGGAAACCTGATTTCCTAGTTTTAATGTAGGAAAATTTTTTTTACAGTGTAGTATTTAGAGGTATATTAAAAATAATAGAAAAAAAAAATATTTCATATTCATTGAAAAATTTTTCTTTTCAAAGCAAATATGTATTTTTATTCAAAATGAAAAGAAATTCAAAATTATAAATCGTAATTTGTATTTTTGCCGTAGCAACAATGCAATACGGCAACAATGCAATCATTATTAAAATTTGTTATAGTTTTGTAAAAAATGAAAATTTTTAACAGATATAATATGCCAAAACATGATCAAAGCAATCATATTCATAATGTATGACGTCAAAAAATCCTATCAAAATCAACGACGTCAAAGTTTAGAGAAATTTTATAAAAACTTTGCAAAACGACGTCGAAGCTTTGATGAAAAAAAAAGTTGTCGGTTAATCTATTCTGTCAGTATTCTAAAAACTAGGCACACTATTTTGTTCTACGTTGGTTATATTATTATTTTATTAGTATACATATGATAATATGTATGTATATGTATGTACAATATTACAATATATGTATGTAAATAAATTTGAATTTTAATAAGCAGATTTTTAAGAAGCCTTAGTATATAGCAAGTTTTGCATGAATTCATAATAAATAACTCAAAAGATTTTTAAAAACATAAGTTGAATAGTGGGACTAATCAAATTTCGGGGAAATTTCTTTCTCTTAACAACATTTTCTAGAAATACACTTTTGTATATTAAAATCAGCATCATAATAGCTACCCTAAGTTTTATAAGTTTCTTAACCTTGTCTTAACAGCTCATATACTATCTTCAAATTTACTGTCGTCAGTTATCAAAAAAATAGTAACATCCTGTTTATCTCTATAATAACTTGCTTTGGCAATTCTCTTTGACTCATCGTATAATCAATTTAAAATTATTGATAGATTTATAAAAAATTGAGTAGGAAGATAAAAAACACAATAATGCTCATAGTAATGCACAGTATGTGTCAAAAATGACTAACAAATAGCATTTTACTTGCGTACAAAAATAAAATAATTTCAATAATCATTGATTTTTTTAAATTTTACATAAGATATTCTTCAAAGTGTGATAATTTTAGACTGTCATATTCTATTTACGTACATACATATATAATCTACTAATATTGTAACAAATTTCTATCTATTTTAAATTTTAATTATTACATTGTACTATATGTTTCAATAGAGATTGTAGTATTTTCAATTAACAAACGATAATGAATAAGTTTCGTTATCAGTTTCTGCGTTTTAATGAATTTTTCAATCATTTTAATTACTGATTATTTTTTTTTCTCGCAAAAACTTTGAAATAGACCCCTTTATGTAGTAAGTATTATGTAATTCTGAAATTAGGAAAAAACTAAAATTATCTTTGTTATATTTTGAAATTTTATAATATAAGGAAAAACTAATTTAAATATTTTTAACCCTGAAATACTAACGTGAAATTTTGTAGTGATTTTACTAACGTGGGGTGTACGTACACCCCAAAGCAAAAAATTAATAAAACTCTTTTTTTTGTATTTTATTATTTAGTTTATATTCAAATATGGAAATTCATTAAAATTTCTACATTTCTATTAATTAAATATATAATATTACTTTAATAATTATATTATTCCACAGCATTGAAATATAAAGTGTAGTAAAAAATACATTTTTTCAACTAAGACACTTAAATGTTTTTTAGTATATCAAATAGCTAAAATATTTATGTTGAACGTGGGCAATATTACACTAGAGTACTTTACTAAATAAAATACAAAAAAAAAAAAATATTTATTTTTGTCAAGTAGATTAAAAACAAAACTTATGTAAAATTGCACTAATTTTCATACTAAGTATGTATTATTTATATTACTATATTCACTATGAAGGGAACTAGTATCACTTTCATATAAATATTCATTTTCCTGCTACATATCACTTAATTTCCTATCATTTATACTTTCGCTACCATTATTATCCGTTTTCAGTTTTTTTAATCTTAAAAAAAAATTTAAATTTCAAAAAAAATTAAAATCACTATCTGCAAAAAAAAGTTACGATTTTACTAACATGGGGTGTACACACACCCCACGTAGAATTTGAATTCTCTTCCTTACCTTATTTTAACATTTTCAACTTTTTTTTTTTATCACAATAAAGGTACATGAATCAAACTAAATTTACAAACAAAATGATCGCAGCTATCATGCACTTAACGATCAGGATAAACAGTTTTTTTGCGCTGGGGTGTACCTACACCCCACGTTAGTATTTCAGGGTTAAATATAATAAATCAAATAAATAAACAACTTAAAACCATTTAAAATCGCTAAAACTCAAAATTAATACAAAATAAAGACTTTTTTTTAGAGGGATTTAAAATTATTTCATTATACATAGCAGTATAGCTGAACTTTTTTCATAATAAACTATTATAATGTATTAATGTAATTTGTAATACTTCTTTAAAAAACAACATGATAATAAAGCCAAATTATTCGTTAACTTATTTATTTCATCTGTTAAAAAATTTTACAGGATAGGTAATCTAACGCTGTTTGAAGTTGCTTATTTTAAAAATCACTTTTCACTTGATCCTAAATCCTAATCATTATTCCAAACAATAACCTACCAAATTACCAAGTTTTAAATAATATTAAAGCACCAGGATCCAGGAGCATAAAATAATCGAAATAAAATTGCGGTAACAACCTACTGCAAATTAATTTTGATAATCTTTTGTTTGCAGAAGCTATTTGCGGTTGACTCAGTTTATTCGTACAAGATTTAATATTGATGGGAAAAATAATGTTTTTTCATGGTCAAAGGAAATAGTTTTGAATTTAATAACTGCAACTTCAACCTGTTGATACGACGTTTCTCATTTAATGATTTATTTATACATATATACTTGCACACAAAATTCCAGAATCCATGTAAATATTTTGCAACAACTTGTATGCCAACAATAAATTTGGTAAATTTTCTTGCTCTTGGACACAATACTTGAGAAAATTTCAAATCAATTCGATATTAACATCGAATTCGTGCATGTTCGAGAACGTCAAATGATCGTCAATTGACGATATTCAGCTTAAAACGTTGTATTGCTGAATTTCGTCAATTGACGATCATCTGACGTTTTCGAAGATGCAGTTCCTTATATACTAAATTTAAGTTCAAGTAAATTTTAAAAGTTACCATATACAGGGTGTCCCGTTTGGTTTGCTTAATCTTGATACCAGTGATAGGTCTCATCAAGACAAACAAAAAATCGTATCTCGACAATTATGCATTTTTTGAAAAAAATGAAGATAGCAAATCGATGCAAAATCAATTGAGCTTTCATTTTCTGCAATAAAAAATTGGGTTTAATTCAAGCCTTTTTTGAGCAAAACAGGGTTAAACACAAAAATTTGGGAGAAATTCACAAAATTTTGACTTTGAATGCGTCTAATTTTTTAACATTTAAAAAAAGAGGATCAAGTAAGATATCGTTGGAAAGGGCAAAGGGTCCTCTACATTTTTTCTTAACAGAAAGTGACCCTTGAGTGCCCCTGTAAAAAGTTATAGGGTACATCGTGTAATAAGAGCAAAAAAACTTCAACGCCCTCTAGCGGTCAAACCGTTGGGATTTCCCTCCCCCACCGATACGATTTTTTGTTTGTCTCGATGAGACCTATCACGTGTATCAAGATTAAGCAAACCAAACGGAACACCCTGTAGGTATGTACATTTAAACAGATGTTACAAATAAAATTCAAAATGCACAGATAATTTTCTTCTCTACTGTATACGTATTGAATACGCCATCAATTTATGATAATATTATGCCTTTCACAATTAATTTGAATTAACAATTATTCATGAACGTGTTGTAAATATGTAATTCACATAATAATAAATATTAATTTATTCATATACATATTACATCATCATATACCTACATTTTCGTTAAATACTTAAAATAAAACTTGACTAATCGATGTATGTAAATAAAAAATGAAAAAAGAAAAAAATACCGGGATCTTCTCTTCTATAATAGAAAAATTTGTCAATTATTTATTTCACTTTAAAAACTGATGTTCTTAAAGTTTGAAGCCAATACCTGAGATCAAAAGTTGTGAAATTTCAAAACATACTCACAAATTATGGTCTCAGGGAATCAGCAAAACAAACAAATCAGTTGTAATTCAAAAAATATAAAATTTACAATTAGATTTTGTTTGTCAAGTAATGAGTAATTTATTGAACTTTCATGATTAATTGCAATATTTATAGATCATTAGCAAATTTTCAAGATAATTAATTTCTTAAAAAATTAAACAAAAAAAAAATCATTATTAATCGTTTAAATCGCTTTATAAATTTCCAACAATTTTTAAATTATTTGTAACTACAGTACAGTACAGCCGGTTAAGATTGGCTTAGGGGAAGTATGCGCAGTAGAATCTGTCTGCCCTTTCCACTGAAATTTCACTGTGATGTAAGCATCACATTTTACAAAAATCCTTTTTGAAAAGAGAAATTCTCATTTTGTTACTTTAGTAGGAATTTATTATATACATATATTTTCATTTTCTTATTCATAATAATTTTCTATTTTAAAAGGATACTTATCATCACTGATCACTCATATTGTTTTTGTTATTCTGTATTTTCTTCACTTTCCTTTAAATTTCTTTTCAGTAGTATGGCCATGGCGTTCGTCATACAAACAACATCGGATGGTAGGATGTTGTTATTTTTTTCAGTTTTCTTCAAAAAAGGAGAAATGAAAGGATATTTTTAATATTTTCAAAATTTCTCCCACCTGCGCAACTTTACGCCAATCTTAACCGTCTGTACTGTACTTAGTCTACATTATTATGAGTTTTAACACAAATTTTCAGTAATATTATTCTTTGTTTTCAAAATAAAAATTGATATTGTATTTCTTTCTAACCAAAAAAAATTAATTCAAGAAAAATTAGTATAAACCATGAAATAATTTTGAAAAAATAACTACCTTCAACAAAAAAAAAATTATTTTTAAGTTGAAGAATGAAAGGGGTAACATATGAATGCATCTTTACATATAAAATCAAAATGATAACATTTTTGTAAGAGTTTAACATTTTTAGACTGTTTTAAAAACATAAAATTCAGATTTTAAACACTAGAACAATACAATCAGCTACAATTTTATGTATTCTTCTCCTACTTATAATATCACTTACATTTAATTTAGTCTTTTTTATCAATTTTTTTTTAATAAAATTTATCCAGACTACTTAAAAATTATCTCTATAAATTCGTTACAATTTACAATAAATCTAAACAAAAAGTTTTTTTTTATTATTTTAAAACTATGTATTTCAAATTATCATCATAAGTATTTTTGAAATCGTAAATTTTTTTTCTCCTGTAATTTATGCTGATAAATAATCCCGCAAGGGAAGCTAGAAGATTGTATAGAACGTATGAAACACTACTATACAACCTACTACCTCACTTTGCAAATGGAAAATTATTAATAAGATTTTGTAATGAATTTGATGCCTCCTTGATTTCATTTATTATATTTAAATTGGTTATTTTTTGATTAGCTTATTTAGAACCAGCTGAAGCGTATGCATTAACAGATTCCCATAATTCTGAACTTGCAACAAAAACTCAGCGCAAGTTCGGATCTACGGGTTTCCGTAAATGAGATTCCAGAATGCACAAATTTATGATACACTAAATTTTAAAAATAAAACAAAAGTTTTTATCGATATTTATTATTATTATTATATACTTTTTATCCACTTACTAACCCTTGACTATACTTGATTTATTAATTGGAGTCAGTACAGGCAAGATAGGCATACTTTTCTATACTCTTTTAAATTTCGTTTGTATAAGTCTGTCTCGTGTGTGGGGTGATCAGATCTCAATTTCAATCGAGGGAAATCTTTTAAATTAAATATTACCAAGGCAACAAACTCATCGGGTACTGCCTCCATAAGCACAATACTGACTTTAATTGTTAAATAAAGTATAGAAAACTATGTGCAGAAGAAAAGATACTTACACACATGCATTTTTGTTGTTGTAAATTCTAAGAAAAAGGTTTCTTCTTTCGTATATGTATACACAAGAAGATCACTAACACATGTAAGACATGCGCGAGATTACCTCAACTTATTTGATTTTAGTTATACACAGAATAATATAATATAAGTAAAATCATATAATATACATACATATATAGGAATTAATAATAGTTTATTAATAGTACATATTATTATGTTTCACTAATTGCAAAGCTAATTTGATTATTTTGTTATTGATTTAGAATTGTAAATTTAGCGTTGTCAAAAACAAATCAATGACATACATATGTATGTATCCTGTAATTTTAGGGAGAATTTTTCTCGACAAAAGTAACTTGGAACTTAAACAAAATCTTTAAACGTTATATGACGAAAATGTTTCAATCGCAACTGGAACCATCAACGAACATTTAAATACCTCGGAAAAGTTATCGATTTACTTATTGATAATTGCTTAGTACTTAGATTTGATAAATGTAGTTTTGTCCAAGAAAAAATAAACCGAACGGGGATAGTTTGAGAGCCATTGAAGAATTTCCTACACCCAGTTCTGTTAAAGAAGTTCTGAGTTTTCTGGCATTAACTTCCTACTTTAGAAAATTTATAAGAAAGTTTAGTTAAAATTTAGAAAAAAGAGTTAAAATTTGTATTTGATCCTGCTGATCTGGAGTCCATTTCAACTCTGAAGGAGAAGTTATAAGATCCTCCAGAACTAGCAATTTATGATCCTAAATGCGATACTCAATTACACTGCGAAACTAGTGGCTAATCAATTCCATCCAATTGCATATTTTTTGAAAACAACCTCAAAAGAAGAGCGTATAACTATCACAGCTACGAACTCGGAACTCTTTCTATTATTTATGCTTTACGCAGGATTCGAGTACATTGATTGATTGTACAATTTGCTATATTTACAGATTGTCAGGACTTTACACTCACACTGAATAAGAAACATGCTAATCCTCGAATAGCACGGTAGACTCTTGAACTACAAGATTTTAATTATGCAATATTGTAGAACATCAGTGTGGTTCTAAAATGGCTCATGCAGATGCATTGAGTCGTTCGATGAATGTTTTTTATGTCCATCAAGATGACTCATTTGAATTTTTTCTTGCAGCATCACAAAAGGAGGACCCAGTCCAGTTATACAATCAATTGCATTGAATATAGAAAAGGAAGAAATTTCGTCCTACAAGATGGTCTCATTTATGGGAAAATTAATGATCAAATTAAGTTTTACGTACTAGAAATAATGGTTTCAAAGGTTATTCACAACCATCACGATAATATTTATCACCTTAGAGTAGAAAAAACTTTCAAACATATTAGTCGAATATAGTGATTCGCAGGCATGAAACAGAAAATAAAAGATTTATACTACCTATATTACATAATCAAGTTGATTACTAAGGGTTAGGATGGCCGAGATGTAGGAAAAACACAATTACAAACTTTTACAAAAAAAAAAAAAAAAAAAAAGATAGAATAAAATGTTTAATTCTCCTATAAAGGAAACTGTAAAGTTTAATTATACTGTATCCCATTATTGTAGATGAGCAGACTAGTCAATGTGACTTAATCTCTATTTCTTTCTTTAATTATTGTTTAAATTTTTCGAGAAATATCTAATTAACTGGATTTACTGATTTCAAAATTTTCTTAAAAAATCCAAGTGCAAAAGTAGACTGTTTTCTTTCATAAAAGCTCTGATATAATATGGATAAAAAGTAAATTAGCAAAATAAATTTTAAAAGCAAAATATTTTTCAAAAGACAGTAACATTCCGTTTAGATTAATTTTTTTTTTGTTTTTTTTGGTTTTTTTTTATATGTTGCTTTAATTTAAAAAAACCGGCTTGAAATCTTCATTTTGATAAAAATAAAAACCTAAAATAATTATTATTAACCATTAAAAAATCATAAATTCTTGAAAATAAGAAAGCTCAAAATTGGGTTACTGTAACAATTAAAATAAAGCTTCTGAAAATATTCTTGTACTTTACTAAAAACATTAACTTCATTCTTTAAAAAAAAATTAAAATAACAGTCAAAGGACAGTGCTTAATATTCTTAAACAGTGAAAAAGTCGAAATTTCGAATTATTATGCCATATAATTGTGTGTTCGTTCAATTTGAGATTAAAATTTATTTTTTGTTACGATAAATTTTGTTTAAAAAAATTATGCAATGTATTTCTGTAGCCAAATAAGAAAAAGCTTCAAATGTTATACATACATACATTATAATGTATATTCTCTTTTGTTAACAATTTATTACTTCATAATTAATTATTCAAAAAATTTTGTCTATTTTTACTTGGAAATTAAGATTAAGAAAAAAAAACACGAATTCTTTTCGATTGAAAATAAAAAATGTAATTTTTTTCTCATTTCTAACAGGTTTAGAGAGTTACCATCAATGAGACGCCGGCGTTCCGAGTTACGACAAGTATAAAACAGTGAGTAAATATTTTTATAGCCATAACTTTTTTATATACAACACATTCATTTTGTGCAAAATTTTGGAAAGAATTTATTTATTTTGAATTGTAAAATTTGTCTTAATTTTTTAAAGATAAATTCAATTTATTTAGATATTTGATTAATTTTTTACGAGTTTTATTTATTTACCAACTTAATATAAGTAATTTCCACAATGTTTCCAGAATCAATCTTAAGTGCTGAGGTGGGAAAAATATGTTTATTCGATTTTATAATACATTTCGCATTGAAAACCTAAAAAAAATTTCAACAATGATTTTAATAAAAAAAACTACTCTTTTTTAAATTTGTCAAATACGAACCAATAGTTGCATTAATTTTTGAAAGTATAATTCCACTTTATAGCTTTCTCATGTAAATCTTGTTTTTCAATTTTCTCTGTAATTTTTTCATTGAAAATACCATTTAAATCTTTTATTAAATCAATCTTTCAATATGATGTCTTATAATCGTATAGTATGTGTAATTATTTTTTATCGGATTCAATCAGTTTTTAATTTTATTATATATGTATGTATTTGGAAGGACTGACTTTCGTGATTGTTGTTAATCTGCAAAAAATAATGTAGATTGAAATAAGTTTTTCAAATTTTTTTAATTTGTTTGATCTACTTACTTACAATCAATAATGAAGGCTTGTTCCTGCTTAGATAGCATAGTTAAATTTGTTTGAAACTTTTACATTCTTCATCTGTTCAATTTATTTGTTAGATTTTTTACGAAACCTGAAAATAAAAAAATAATATATTAGATATGATAATAATAAATTGTTTCCTTTGTATCACATTATTGAAGACCACAATAACAATAGATCAAGTTTAAGAAAAAACACATTAACTGTGTCTTATTAAAATAAAAACAAAGGATCATACAGCTACAGCAAAAATTAGAATAATGAAAAATTATTGTTAACTGCGTTGCAGTTGGGGAGAATAGTTTTGTCATTGTAGATTGTGAGAGTAGGATGACTAGAAGAAGGAAATGGATTTTGGGGAACCAGATAGATTGTATGTAAATAAATTGCAAGAGCATGTATTAAGTTAGTATGACCAATAATAGCTTCAGTGTCTAGAGTAATTCAATTTTTTTATTGTATTATTGTTGGGCATCTAGAGTGAATTATTCTCTGTAATTCAATTAAAATCATATTAATGAAGGTAAGTATATTACCTTAAGTCCAATAGATATGTAGATATATGGTATATGTAACTTAGATCTGATGAATGGTAAACACAAAATAATTAAATGAAATTATGTTGTAACATGAACTCTTTTTCAATTGGTGATATCAAATAATAAAAATCTAGTAATATCTATCTATTGCTCATATTATGATAATCTATCAAGTTCATGTAATTATTAAAAAGAAATTTCATCTCGAAAATAAAAAGTTTCTTCGCCCATTATATAATTAATATCACAACAAATTATTCGATTTAAAATTTTTTTTTTGAAGAATTTTAACTTTGTAAATTAGATTGAGAATCAAGCTATTTCAAACAAAATTTAATTAAAAGAACAAACATATTAATTTGTAAAACTTAAAAATATTCATAATTCATATTGTAATACCAATGCACTATATATACTTACATACTTATTATGTATACCTACATATGTATATGCATATATACCGTGACCGACATAAGTATTGGCACACTCATAGATTTTTTTAAAAAAGTAGTGAAACAGTCTGAATTACATATTAATATCAACTAATTTTTTCTAATTTATTTTAAATCTTCATTATTTTCATAAATTTACTACAAAAAAAATGTTTGCAATAATTCAGTCCTGTTATATAAAATTTAAAAAAAATTATTCAAAGTCCTATTTTTTCATGGACAAAAGTATTGGCACAGTAGTATAATTTCAACAATTAGCTGCTTAAAAATCAAAATTAAACTAATAAAAATAATATGAATTACATTTATTTAATATTTTGTAGCATATCCTTTCATTTTTATTACTTCCTGCAATCTTTCAGGCATAGAATAACCTAAGAATTTCGTTATTTCAATATTAATGTCGTTTTTAATTTTTCATAAGTGATTTCGGTAGTTTTAGAATCATCAAAAAAGCCAGATCTGTCCGTACTCGTCTTTCCAGTTCGCTCCACAGATGTGCTATAGGGTTAAGATTTAGTGTGTGGGGGTGTATTTAACATGTGTGGAATATTAAATGCAATCCATTGTTTTACAATATAAGGCATATGTTTTGGATCATTCGTACGGACAAATCTGGCTTTTGATATTAATAATTCAGACTGTTTCACTACTTTTTTAAAAAAATCTATGAGTGTGCCAATACTTATGTCGGTCACTGTATGTACCTCATCATATTTCCATATTTTGATTTTAAAAACAATTTTGTTTTTAAATTTTCTTATATCATAGATTCTAATTCCAATTTATTGAGCTCGTTGCTTTTAGCAATTAATTCTAAAACACAAAACAAACAAAATTAAAAGTAATTCGGAAAAAAAACTTGTAATAAAAGAATATTTTATATAAAAATTCACCAGTAAAAATACATTTTTCTTTTACCTTATGAGCAGAACAAGTTTTTTAATTGAAATTAGTGCTTAAACACATAACTGAAGTGATTGAATTAATACATTTTTTTTTGAATTTGAACAATATGAATTTTATTACAATGAGATAATACATAATTATGTACTTTCAAATTACTTCAATAAAACTTAATTTCAAATGAAATTTATTTGAACCGTTTTGAAAATAAGTATGTATGTATGTATGTATATGCACTCGTGCAACTTCAATAAATTTTATAACTCACAAAAGTATTTCAAATTATAGATTTTAAAGGGGAAAAAAAAATAATAATAAAAAAATAAACGAATTTTTTAAATAATTTTAAACGTTTATAATTATAAAAGCTTTTTAGTTAAGACAACTCCATAATACAAATATATTTACGGCGAAAATAAGCGATAAAATCAAATAAAACGAATTTTTTATAACGAATTAATTTTTTACCATTTCCATTTTTAACGAACAATGAAAATCGCTTTTGCCTTAAAATTTTTTTCAAAGGTTAGGTCAAGGTTTTCAAGCATGAATGTACTTAAATTTCATTTTAATTTTTTCTTTCATCACATTTTTCTTTCATAAACAAATTTGAACTGAACACAAATATGTAATATAGATAATTCAGATGTTTAAATTATTTTCTTGTGGCTCTTTTAAAATTTAATTGATTTTTTTGATGTTTTCTTTAGATATTTTGTGTACAATTTTTAATTTTAAAAATCATATATTTTTATAAAAATATAATATTACCTATTTTAAAAAATGTATAGGTATCAATATTTTGTTTTATAGCATCTTATTCTTGAAAAAACGCTTCAGATATATTTTTTTTAAATTATAAATCGGAGATCAACTAAGTAAATTGCAAAATACCTATTATTATTTACAGCTTCAGAATACTTATGACTTTTCCAGTTGTTAGAAAAATGCATACTTGAGAGATAATGAAGAGGAAGTAGACTGATAATATTCAGAATATAGTAGGTACATACATAGATACATATTATACATACATAAAATTTATTACTAAAGATATAAAAAATAAAAGCTATGTTATAGTACTATGACTTTTTTTCAAGAGTTTTTGGAACAGGGAGTAAATATACAAGAATAACCCTGAAAATCTCACGTTCATGATTTATTCACATGTTTAAAAAACCACCAAGGTTTTAAAACTAAAAAATTTAATGAAATATCTTCAATTTAACTAGCCTTATCTTATTCAATTGAGTATGTAGGTATGTTTCAACTTAAATTCTTGTTTTGCAATTGTAAAAGATTTTTTTTCAAAAACAATAAATTAAAAATTTGTAAAGGGTGTCGCTATACCTATATTTTTACTTTCTTTTTGAATTTATAAATTTAATTCTTATTCTTGTTTTATAAATTTCATTATTTGCTACTTTTTTTATTTTTACAACAATTACAATAAAAATCAATTCTTATATAAATTCATACATTTTTGTTTGTTTGTTTGTTAAGAAATTGAGCATTTATTTGTCTATAAACTAAAGTGGCAATGGCTTATAAACTTGAAAAAGGTTTTAAATTACTTAATGTTCTCGTTTTTTCACATTTTCTTAAAAATTTGGTTATATGCAGAAAAAAGTGTAAAAATACGTGAAAAAGTGTAAATTCATGGTGTTTTAAGTATGAAAAATTTATATAAGATTTTGATGCCGATTTTACACACAAAAAAAAGTTAAATTAGAACTTCCAATAAATAAAAATAAGGAATTTATTGCATTGAAAATAGAGTCCATTTGAATTTTATTACTTTTTTAAAACATTAATACATTTCTTTAACTCCAATTTTGCCAATATTTCCTTTCGCAAACATTAAGTTTTTATGTAGAGTACCGCGAAGTATAATATATGTATATTTATACACTAAACAATTTTTTTAAATTTTGAGTTTAAACTTCGTATTAACCCTAGTTCAGAAAAAAAAATTGTACCGAAGCAAGTTGAAACTCGGAAAAAAACTTTTTTAAAACCATACTGATTTGAAAGTTCTACTTATTGGACTAGTTCTCTAAAAAGTATTTAAAAGCAGATGATGCAATAAATCCTAAAAATTGTTTTTAATTTCAATTTTCTCTTTTAGTCATATCGGAATTCGGTTCGAACTGATATTGTCTCAGCAAACTATTTTAAAATCTACATCTAATTACCAAGAAAAGAAAATATGTACCAATTACATGAAATTATTCCAAATTTCCAAACAAATAAAAAAGCTAAAAATAATATCTTCAATTTTTTCTTGTAAAAAAGTTAAAATCAAAAATATCTACGTGTATAAAAAATGGAAAACTTATATACCTATATATATTACAAAATAATAAAAGTCATAATTATGAAAAAACTTAAAAATGCTCTTTTTGAAATACTCGTAAATTAAAATTAGCTTTTTTGGTTTAAATTCATAAATGTATCTTGAAATAAAAATCATTATTCAATATCAAGACATTGGGAAAATAAATTACATTTTACAAAAAAGTTCATTGATTATTTTATAAAACAAAGTTAAATTCATTTTCATTATCAAAAGAAAATTTCAAACTCAGAAAAAAATATTTACGATACATGAAGCCATTACACACTAGAATCAATTAGAAATTTTATTTGAAAATTTTCCATTTTTATCAATTCAAAAACGTATTCTTTACTTTATTTCTTTCGTTGTTCAACATAGCTGCATTCAATATCTTATTCCGCTTCTTTTTTTTTTCAAATTCCTAACAAGTTTTTTACTTAGGTTGTTTAGGCAACTAACTTAGAAAAGATCTTCAAGATCCACTAACTTATGCAGTCTCAAGTTCATTAAACTTGTGCAAAAATTACTTCGAAAGGCTTTTTTTTCCTTTTTTTCTGCAATATATGTATATGTTCTTCCATTCTACATTTCAATGGACCCATTGTTGCTTGCGATTGATATAGGAGATTTCTGGCTGGTCTTCTTTCATATACCGGTCACTGAACTGTATGCATCTTCAGGATAAAATACACACACAGACAGCCACTAAACCAAGCAAACTAGAAAATAATCGTGTCGTTTCTGCGATTATTCATTGCCTACGTCACCACGTCTCTTCTATATACATATTTTTTTAAGGTACTTTAATAAGGGTTTCGAATAAGCGATTAAATTCCATTAGGTAGAATAAAAACAGGTAAAAAACAAATGAACAAAAAAATATATATGTATATTAAATTCACTGACTACAATATATAATAAATTGTGTACAAGAAGAATATGTTGCTGATGGAAAAAAGTTCTTCTTACATATTTTTCCTTTGTACCCTTTGAATAAGAGTAAAAGAATTTCTTCCTAATTTAAATAACAATAATAGAAAGAATATATCAAGTTTATTTTCCAAGTAACGAAAAAAAAAATACAATATAACAAGAAATTTATTTTATTAGTATCGGAAATTTTTTTATTAAATTCCAAACTACGATATATCTAACATAATATAAAGATAAAATGAAAAAAAAAAAAAAAAAGAACTATAAAAACTCTTCAATACAACTTGTTCTTTTGTGAAGTTCTAGTTAAACTCTATTTTCAAAACAATACATGTACAATTTACATATTTCTAACCCTTAACAATATAAGTAAGAAAATTTGATAATCTAAAATACCCTTAGCTTTCTTAATTTTCAACATTCCGATTTCTATCTACATAATATAAGCTACTTCTTTGTACAAATAACATTCAACTATGTATGTATTGTACTAATAACCTATGTTTTTATGTGTGTATGTTATGAATTGAAAAGTTTGATTAAATTATATAAATGGCAGCTAATTTGTAGTTCTTAATTCCTTTTTATATAAAATTTCCTGCCAAATCATTATCCAATTATTACATTGAAACAAAAGTAATTCAACCATTGAATCATTCACAAATTCAAATTGGCTACACT
The DNA here is from genome assembly GCA_932526495.1 of Bombylius major. Taxonomy (NCBI): domain Eukaryota; kingdom Metazoa; phylum Arthropoda; class Insecta; order Diptera; family Bombyliidae; genus Bombylius; species Bombylius major. Next base: position 23,662,789 of record OW052044.1, on the reverse strand, counting down.
TTTTCACAATTTCAATTATTTTTAGTGCATCTACATGCTATATTAATTATACCTGTTAAAAGAGAAGTTATATTGCGAAAAAGGATAAATATTTCCGAAGTACATTTATTTATTAAAATCACCTTCTCCGTAAAAAAACCAAAATAAAATAAATTATGCAAACGAAAAGTAAAAGATACTTATATATATATTCAATAATTCATATATTCAATAATGCAAAACATTGTTCAAGACCTTCATACTCTAAAGTGTATGTACATCACTGCACTTTTAAAAATGCATAAAATGAAGAATGAAATATAAAAAATAAATATCAATCTACCTATATAAATAAAAATGAAAATAACAAGTGAAATGTCAAGAAAACATAATTTAACAAAATGGTGACTATTAGTATCGTAGGCGTGTTTGAAGGAAACACTTCAGTTTCAGTTCCAGTTCAGTCATAATTATAAAACAAAATAAATGTTACTGTAAATTTATTTTACCATAAAAACAATTAATTTTTGTCAATTCTCAAAAAAAGAAAAAAAAATCGACAGTTCAAAAAAAGTTACAGTGCTACCGTTTCTTCATGACATAGTTTGGTCGTTAACCACTGAACAAAATTAATTTGATCGTAGAACACTTTTATTGAGATAAAGATTCCGTTTTAGAAAAACTATTTATACATAGGTACTCGTATACATACATGTGTGTACATAGTATATTTCACATAATGCATATATTCAAATTCGAAAATAATTTTTTTCTGAAAAACTAAGCAAGCCTCTTGTTTATTTCACTTTCAATTAAAATTTAAAAACAAATGTTTTCATTTGTTAAAAAACTACTATTCTAGACTATTAACATTTAACTTGAGTTTTAAAAAATGGATTTGCCCTACACTCGAAATTTAAAAAATTTGTTCATTTGTGTAAATTCCTTTTAAAAGTGCTACAATATATTTTTCAAATTAATCATAATAATAAAATAAGGGGTCTAGATAACATACATAATATGTAGCTGTTGTATGAATTTTAATAAAATACAATTTCTCGAAGGTTATTTTAAAAGTTATTTTCTGATTAATTTTTTGTCAAAGTTTATTCTATATTTTTACTTATTTAAAATGTAGAAATAAATTTAACCCTTTGAGTACATTAGGGATTTCGTAGTTAGTTAAAGTTAGTTAGTTAGGAAAACGATAGTTTTTAGTTAGTGAGAAAGGATTAATTTTGGTGGAAATCCATTTTTTGTCGTGATAATCGATTACACTTTCCTGCAGAAATGCATTGGTTGCTAATGTTTGTTTACTGGAGTTATGTATATTGTATTTGGCTACCTAACAAGTATGGAAAAACCAAGAACTTCAGCGAATACGCAAGTACTCAAAGGAATAAATAAATAAAGAATTCGGCAAATACAAACACTAGCACCTTATACTCTTGATTAATGAAAAGTCAAATTCAAATCGAACATTATTACTGATTTATTTCACATAGCAAAATATAAAACATCTTCAGTTTTATAATAGTTAAAGATACAGAAAACTTTAAGTTTCATTCTAATTTACAAAAAAAGTAGAATATGAATTAAATGAACTTGTTTTACCACAACTCTTTGGAAAAGATCTAATCATTTCATGCATACATAAATTCTTCTGGAACTATTTTCAATAACATAAATTTCAAATTTCGCCATTACTAAAGCCATCTAAACCTCTCATATTATAAATAGGATTTTTTCTGTTTTGTTGCAGTGCATTTTCTACAATAAATAAATTTTATCAAAATATAGATAAAAATGATTTTTCTATGTCTGGAGCACAAAAAAAAAACTGTATAATGCAAGAATATGTCATTAAAATTTTTAGTACTTTCTGAAAATAGATATTTTTTTAATAATTACTCTGGAATGTCGAATTGATGACATATTCATGAACTTTTTTGGCTTGTACTTTAGGAAGATTTCAAGTAGGATTTAAAAAAATGTTCCACAAAAAAGTGCTCAAAATATCACTACTGTTATATTTCAAGGAAAGGTTCTTCTATACAATAATTTATGATAAATTGTGTTTTTATCCTGTAAAAGTTAGACAATGCATACCGCTTTAGTTTAGCATAAACACCAATAATTTGAAATGAATTTTAAAATATAACGTTCAAAGATAAATATGTAAGTACTATTTGTAATTAAAATTGAGCATTTTTGTAAATGTGTTTTGAATGAATCAAGTACCTACCTAAATAATTTTGAGAAACATAACCTTAAGAGGTTCACGAATCACGATTATAAATTTGCTCAACGCTCGCTCCGATTTAGGGTGAATATATTTTTAAACCATCATACAGCAGGAAGAATTTCACTTATTAGAAGAATATACGTACTAAGCTTGGAATAACAATAGACCTGTACAATTTCAAAAAGCCTGTATTTTTTAACAATCTAAAGATTTTATTTTCAAAAAAAAAATCATGTAAAAGATGTTAAACGGAAAAAATTACTTTATAGATTTAAAAAAAATATCATATGAATTTCTATTGAAATGCATCTTTTGAAAAATGTTTTATCGCCATATTGTTTTTGAATTTAAGATAATTATTGTGTTAAAAGATAAAAGAATATTTACAATGCATATTAATAAATGAACGAAATAATATTAATGCAAAACAAACAATACCGAAAACTTACAACGATGTACCAAAATAAAATCGATGTCCCGAAACTTTGATCATAAGACCACAAACAGTTAAATGTCTCATTCTATTTCATTTTTATTTGGAAAATCTCCAAAAAAAAATTGTTTTTTATAAGTTTCAAAATATATTTACTTTTATAAATATGAAATAAATTAAAAAAGTGAATGATATCATCAAAATATTACAAAAAAAAAACATATCACTTCTTTTTTTATCGGTGGAAACCTTATTATAGGAAGTTGTTCAAGAGAACAAAAATAGATATCAAGCTTTTTTTCAGTGCAGTTTTAATTTTCTAAAATAATTTTCTTAATGAAGTTACTAATTAAAACCAACACATATTAATACATAGGTATTTTATGAAATTTAGATTTAGAAAGAAAAATATGTGAAAATAGAAAAGAAGTTTGTTTTAGAAAAGAAGAAAAGCTTAATTCTTGAAAAAAGCTTTCAACCATATTTTCAAGCGGCATGGTACAATGAAAATTTTTCACAATTTATAAAGGAAGGATAATAAACTTTTGGAATAATATGGGTATAGTGCCTTCATACAAATGCATGCATCATATATGTAACAAAAATACTCCTTCATCTTTTTCCATGATGTCATACTTATATGTATATCACATATATGTAAACTTTGTATAAAAGAAAAAAGATTTAAGTTTTAATAAGTGTACTGCATAATAAAAGAAAAGGTGCAAACTAATACGCCAAAAACAGGCAGAATATACCTATATTTGCTCCAAATTTGTGTTTAATTTTAAATGTAAAACATGGTATGATATATTAACTTATTGTATACCTGTCATATACCTAGATACATATCTATATATGTATGTATCTAAAAGAAAATACAATCAAAAAATATGTATTTTAAGGATATAATACATAGTAGTAAAAGTAGTTTGAATTTCAATATAACTGTCTTCTTTCTACCATCATATTCGTGCATTTACCGGAAGTTGTTACACAAACTGAACTAAAAGGACCGCACATGAACAATACCCAATCCAAATTTTATTACAAAACTCATTCTGTTGTCTATATTTTTTATATGTATTACATAAATATAAAGTTAGTTATATTTGTTTCCATAAATTTGTTTTTTTATATACATACATAATATGTATTGTAGGTATCTACATATATATTTAAAAAAGGTAGGTACAATCGTTATTAATCCAGAAAAACTATTTTTGTTATTATTTAACAGTTCTTCTTCAAGATACTTTTTTTTTTCAATAACGAACAAACCATCAGATTTTTTTTTTTCTTAAATAATACACAAGTAATTGAAAAAAATATGTGTATTAAAATTTATTTATGATGTCATTATTAATTAAAACTTCATATTTTTTACTGCTATTGAATCGTGTTAAAAATAACGAAAAAAAGCAAAACAAACACATACATAAAAATAATCAAATATTTATAGAAGATAATTTTGTATAATTAAAGTACCTACTGATATATCTATACCTATATACATAGATAGGTACTTCTTTTTTTTTTTTTTTAATTTAATAATAAATAAATATTTTATTTTAAAAATGTATAGGTATTATAATAATTTATCGCTAATCTACAGCACCAATTATTATTTATCATTAGAATGTATTCGTTTGCACTTATCTTATATGTATTATATTTATATATGTATGTATATATATGAGAATGTATACATTGGTAATGAAAATTTTTCAAATTGCATTAAGAAAGAAAAGATATCATTAAGAGAATTTAACATTTTATTGAAAAATATCTAGTTTTATGTATAATGTATAATAAAGAAGATGGAGAAAAATATGTATATTTCTAATCTCTCCAAAAACTAAAAAGCACTAAAAAAAATAATGATAGTTTTCCAACAAAATATAATTTGAAATACATTATGTATATTTTGCTTGCAGAGAATACACATGTAAAAGGCGTTGTTGCCATCATTTGAAACTTTTATTTACTCTAACAAAATATCTACTACATATTATATACTATACCTACATAAAATATAAAATTTTGGAAAAAATCAAAGATACAGAAAAAACAATTTAGTTTTCAACGCCCAAATACATTTCTGGGATTTTGTTTCACAATGAATAACGTATATATTCATTTTCAATATACAAAATAATGATATAATGATTTTTATAAGAATAAATTTAAATTTTAAATTAGTGTTAGTAGGTAGATAGTATCTATATATATATGTACATATCTACCTACTTTTTATCACTCCTGTTTTTATTTTTCACCCCAAACTTTTTTATAATTACATCTTTTTTTTTTTAATTTTTTTATTAAATTGGAGAAAAAATAAGTTTATTTTAATCGTATTTTCTTTATATATTAACTGTCTGTTAGTAGTATAGGAATTTGTACCTACTTATTAATATATCAAGCTCATGCCTATATATGATAAAGTAGTATATTTATGTTTGTATTATATAGAAAACAAATATATATTCGTAAATCGTATAAATATATATGTATACTCTCTAAAATCAATGACACTTCTTATCTGGAAGCTGTCTGACTCTGACCTACACGAACATTCTTGAAATGAACTCCAAGCAGAAAACAAGTTCTATGTACTAAGTACTATGGGCTATGTTTTTTTTTTTTTTTTTTTTTCAAAAACGCATCATAAAGCTAAAATAAGCTTCCCTTTTCCGATGATAATTTTTATTTATTTTTATCTACTATATTCAACATTTTTGTTCTCTAGGTACAAAAGTAATACGAATATGATATTCTCATGCATACTATTTCATATGTGTATGTGCATTCAATTGCAATTTTTCCTACAAAAGTACACACATATATTGACACTATAGATAATATACATACAGATTACAGCTATATATTGATATCCAATATTTATACGGAGGGCATGCATATAATAGATATATGTACCTATATATTATGTATGTCTATATATATACTTATTATATATAAAAAGTCTCCATGACTTGATATGTTTTTTTTTACATATCACTGGGAATAATAAAAAGCTTTGTCGTCAGTAGTGAATGTTACAAAATGCAATTATACTTTTGTACAAACAAATAAACGTATAGATACAGATATAAATATTAGAGTTATTTTTATATACTTAGATGTACATATGTACATACTTACTTTATAAAAGCTTTTTTTCTTGTTTTTTTTCCTTTCTTTTTGTAGTTTTTTTTTTCTTTTACAAACATATTGCATTACTGCTGCCGTCAATTCGTCCGTCCGTTCATCCCATCTACACAGTCCATGTATGTATGTATAGATAATGCTATATGTATGTAGGTAATTTATGACTAGCATTAGAACAATATGCTAATATCTTGTTCATTTTAGTAGTTAATACATAGTACAAACAATTTAAAATGTTTGCTTATTTTACAATTATTTTTTTTTAAATTTTAATTTTACATTTTTGTAATTTTTCGTTTTTTTTTCTTTATAGGTATATTTCATTCATCCTCAATTAAATGCTAATTTAAAAGTATGTATGTATATTATATATGTATACTATGTAAATACATTTGAGCAACTTATGCATTCAAATTTCTATACAACTATTAATAGTAGTAAGTAGGTACATCATCAAAATTAAAGCAGGTGGTATGTACAAAAGATAGGTACTTTAGGAGAAAAACAAATAGGTAGTTTTACTTATTTTTTTATTAATATTTTCTGTTAAGATATTTTATAAGTATAGGTAATATTATGCATAAAATAAAATCAAATCAAATTTTAAAAAAATACCTACTCATCTGTTAAATATGTTTGTACTTACTTTGAAGAAAAATTATAGGTAGGTATTAAATTTAAAAAAAAAAAAAAAAAGAAGTTAGAAAAGTTACATTTCATTGATTCCATTTCGATAAAATTTTCTTCTTTCTTAAGTAAAAAAAAAGTATTCTTCGTGCAAGCGCATTTACGTTATACTTATGGATACATCAAAAGCATAATATGCAATTCTTGAATGCATAATACACACTTATACACTTATACATACTTATACATATGTAAAGAGATACATACACTAATTATAATAAAGAAAAAATTGCACCACTATTGCACTTGTGATAGTAAAATATTTAAAAGCAAAAAAATAATGTAAAAAAAGATACAAATTTTTAAATTTTAATCAAAAAAAAAATGTTTAAAAAAACTGTTATTTTATGTAACAGAGGTACATGCATGTTAACTATTAAAAAGTTTTATGATTTTCATTTTTTGTTTTTTGTTTAATTAACGTATTTCTGTTATACCTATTTTTTAATATTAACTCTTTTTTCTCTCTTTATATTCACTGTCACATTGAATGCCTACATTAAATTTATGCACGCACTATATAATTAAACATTAAATTTAAAATATAAATAAATAAAGACGTTTAATATAATGTCCTTAATATTTATAAAACATTATAACCCGAGATAGTACGTATACCTATATTGTATAAATGTACATAAATATTTCTTTTCTTTTTCTGTTCTTTTTTTTTGCACGAAAAGAAAAAAAGATTTTTTGCAATAAAAATCCATGCAGAAAAATTATTTTCGTTTCCATCCAGAGGTCATTTACATTTTACAGCTGAAAACTTGAAATTTCACCAGACTGTGGTCTTCCCTTTCCTACAATTGGAAATCTAAAAACTTGCACTCATGCAGGCAGCATATACACAAAGGAGTCATTGAACAGGCAGCGGTAGAAAATAATGTGGTATGTACATAGTAGCAGCAACAGCAAGCTCGAACTTTAAAACGAACAACAACACAAAAAATAAAAAATACAAAAAAAAAGAAAAGAGAAACTGCATCGTATCGCGCAAAATCAATAATTTTGCAAGAATTTCAAATTTTTGTTTCGTTTATTATCAAAAATTATTTTATTTTGTACCTACGTACATAATTTTATTCATATATATTTTTTTCGTACAGTTTAAATTTTAAAAAATGTATCTTCACGCAATTACAAATATAAATATGATTGATTTGTTTATGAATTAAAAAGATATACATATAAAAGAAAAACATTTTTTTAATTTTTCATAGATTTTTTTAAATTTCGTTTTATTTTTTTTAAATAGTTAAGTTAAAAAAAAACATATGTATAAGAATTTAAAAAAAAATGTGAATAATAAACACAATTTTTGTTTTTTTTTGTATTAAATTCACTATAATAATTGCACTTCCGATGCACTCTAGACATTTTTTAATATTATGCATTTAATATTTGTATGGTCATGGTGCTTATCCTCGTCGATGCAAGCTTTTGTTATTTTTCACTCGTTTTATATTATAAAACTTAAATCGTTTATCCGTTTCTCAACAACTCGTTTAACCTTAAGTCACAATCGTTTTATTTTCATAAAGATGTATGTATATCAAGATTCAAGCTAAAACAAACCCGAATCTAAAAAACTACCTTTTACAAAAATGATGATATGTATTTTTGCTGCTTTATATACTTTTTTTTTTCTTTTCTTTTTATTGCATATCCAGTGCACCGGCAATATAAAACACATCTCCATCATGAAGGCTTAACAAATACTAACTTATTCGATTCGAATGAAGGTTGAGAAATTGGCGGAATGACACATAAGATGAATAAAATGCATCGCAAATATATTTATATCATATATGTATAATATAAATATGCAAGCTGGTAATGCGAAAAAAAAATACTAGAAAGGAAAAATTGCATTTAAAAGCTTTTATCTTTGGTATAAACCGGAATAGTACTGCCATAAAAACAACAAATAAAACAGAATGTGTAGGTATGTTGAGAAAATTTTAAATTTTACCTTTAGTTTATAGATCAATTACAACATAATCATAATATCTGTATTCAAAATTTCAATGAAATCTTAGTAAGTACTATACTGAAGAGTATATAATGGATTGATGATTACTGTGTAGAACTAAAATCAAACAAAATACTCAACTGTTTCTTAGTTTAAAAAATAATCTGAAAGATTTTTAATCTTACCTGATAATACCAGTAAATTATGAATAAATATTAAAAACCTTGGAAGTCTTCACAAGAAAAAAATAATGTGTGGTCGACTAAGAGTAGTCCGAAATATGGTATTTTTGAAAGATTTCAATAAGACAAACCCAAAATAAAAGCTCTGTCATGTTGTTTACCCCTTCTACCTTAATTTTCATGAGCAGTAGTATCAACTGACAAACATTTTGAAATTACACATAGATTCTTTAAAACTCCATAAAATTTGTATCTACAATTTTCTTCAAAATATAGGAACAACAACTTCCACTTGTAAATGCAGATGGAAAAAATGGAGAGATGGATGTTGTGGAGAAAAAAAGGAAGTATTGGTGGATGCTCCGTTTGAACTTCTGCAATGGATATGCCATCTGCTCCTACCAATTTCTTTACTCCAAACCAACTACACTAATATATCAAATTTGTTCGAATAAAACTCAAAAAGCATTTTTCAACATTATTCAAGAGAACAAAATCAAAATTATTCAAAAGTAACCGAGTGATGGTTGTTTGGTTCTCAGATTTCTTCCGACGAACTAATTAGCACTAAAAGTGCTGTTATGATACCACACCTCGCGTAACCTTAGTTTGACAACAGGGCAGGAGTTCCCTATAACCATCTTGTTTCTTTTAAGAAACCTTTTACATCTCCGACCCTGATATTGGAGATTCTCTTAGGTCCTTAAATAGGAAATTGCCCATTATTCTAGCAAGTGCTGGACAGCTGCAGAGATAGTGAATGTGTTTCTTTCTCATTTACCTCTCGGCAGCTGAGGCAATTTTTGTTATTGTCCTAGCGCAATGTCTCTTCGAGATTTGTTGATAAGACTTTCTGACCAACCAACCAATCAACCGCGAGTGATCAAAATAATTATTATTTATTTAAAAAAAGAAAACGTACTCATAATATTTTTTCTTTTGCTTAGGCCTTAAGGGTTGATAGAAACGTTAATGTTCAAACATAGATATGTACTTTTAATAAGAATCTATTTGAAAATATAAGACATATTGTAATGTCTTGTTTAACATTGATAACATAAAAAATCATTTGTTTTTTTTATTGCTTACAAATTTTTGAAAATTCTTATTATGTATTCTAACGAAACTTTAACTACATAAATTTTAACAAATTCAACAATTATTATACATTTTATTTTGAGTATTATTATTGTTAATTTTTCTTTAATTTTGATTTTTTATTAGAAACTAAAAATGAAAAAACTTTTTTACATAATATATAAATAATATAAAGTACTATAAATAATATCACAAAATAAAAAAGGAAAACATCTAATAAAAGATATTCATACCATTTTAAATTAATTGCAGCAGATTTCAGATGTTTTGCTCCTTTATTTCTTATTACGTATTCAATCCAATACATAGCTTCATCTATTGGAGATATTGGATTATCTCTAAATAAAGATGATAATTCTTCAACTCGTTCTGTGTACTTTTTATCATTTAAAATTGTAACAATTTTTGTATAGAAATCATCAACAGTTAATTTCGCAAAATCAACAGATAATGCATAACCTTCACGTACTGATTTAATACTATTCCGATGCTACAATAAAAAAAAAAATAATAATAATAATAATTTATTTTAAAATATTATTATACATGCATGAAATTTGTTCGTTCAAATTTACCTGATCTCCATAAAGAGGCATAAAAAGCATTGGAACTCCTCGATGAAGTCCTTCTTGTGTACCAAAAATTCCTCCATGAGTAATAAAAAGACGAATATTTTTATGTGCTAGAATATCACTTTGTGGTAACCATTTTTTAATCATTAAATTTTTAGGAAGATCTTTAATATTTTCATCTTCATATTTCCATAACACTTTTTGTTTTAATTTTTTAAATGTTTGCAAAATAATTTCAATTTTTTCTTTTGGCATTTCGCTACTTTTCATATACGATCCTAAACTAAAGTATACTGCTCCATCTGTAGCTCCATCAAGAAATTCCTGCAAAAAATAAAAAATAAATAAAAATTAATATTAAAAATCAAAATTAAAATGATTGCAATCGATTTTTTTTTTTTTGAACTGAATTGAGCTTCAAAAATAAAAGTATGTAATTTATTTCAAGAAATTGTTTCGAAACTTTCCGAATGATTTTGAAATTTATTTGTTATCATATTTTCTCCTAAACGAAAATGAATAATTTTGAACTATATGTATGTATGTAGGTTAGAGTGTCTCTTATTTTTCAACTTTCAGATTCTCAATTTTGCACTTTTTCAGAAACATTTAAGTTTGCGAGTAATTTGAAGTGAAGTGGAAAAAAAAAGGAAAGTCACAGTAGAGGGGAAAAAACGTTAATTTTTCGGAAAATGACGATCTTGCGCATTTTACCCCATAACTTTTGCCCTAGTTAATAAAATTTTGTCGTTTAAACTTTGTTTAAAGAGAACCCTTCAAGAAATATCCTGACTACATCTAAACTTCCTACTATTCTGGGAACATATTTTTTTAAAGGCACGAATAGGTCTATTAAAATTTCTTTAACATAGATGGAAGGAGTTTTGTTCTTTGGTGCCTTGCAGCTCGCTCCCTGTTTACATAAAATAAAGTAACTAATCATCTGATTTTTTTTTAATTTATCAAATATGTAACCGGGTACTTTTTTTCTACTAACCTTTATATCAGCAGGCAGAGACTTTACTGGTTTTATATGTACCCCGCCAATACTAACTAATCCTGGCATTTTCGGTCGAGGACGATCAATACTTAAATGACTGTTGATTAACATCATAGATATATTTTTTTCCAAATCTAGAAGTGACGGCAAGGGACCTGTATAAATTCAATTTGAAAAAACTTTTATTAATTTGAAAACCTTCTTAAACTTTTTTCGAATAAATACTAATTATAGTATCTGTCATATACCATCCAAAGCCGTTTTAAAGTGATTTTCTGCCATTTTTTGCATTTGTGGAATATAATAAAATCTCCTGAGAGCCAAATCAAAAAGTGAAATTAATGTATTATAAGCCCTTTGTTTGAAATTCATATTATCTTTGTATGATAAAACAATATGAGGGACAAATGACCATGGCGTTAAAACACCCATTGCACGATCCATATTATCAGCATATCCAAATGTTCCTTAAATGTATTTAAAAAAAGTATACATAATATGTATGTTTGTACATATTTGAAGAAAAAAATTAGAATAAAGTATTTTTTATTTTACCTACTGTAACTGTAGGTACTTGTAATTTATGAGCAAACATTAGAAAACTTTCATGGAAAAATTGTTCTAAAATAAAAAGATCAAATTTATGATTTTTTCTGTTAATTATGTCCTTAATTTTTGGATCATTCAAAGCATATTCTGAAGTTAATAATCCAACTTTCCACCACATAAAAAGATTTAAGAAATCATTATTGAATTTCATTTCAAAAATTTCTGATTTTGGAACTGTAAAATTATAAAAATAAACAGGTAAATATGTATGTATAAGAAAAAATATTAATGAAATAAATGCTTGATGAAACAGATATCTTACAATAAGCTGGTATATCAAATGAAGGATCAATTATTATTTCTGTATAATTAGGATGAGGTTGTTTTGTTTTGAAATTTGTAACTGCAGTCACATGATGTCCTCGATTCACTAGTTCTCTTGCAAAATGTTCAATCCATAACCAATGGCTTGGAGCAGGAAAAGGACACATAAGTAGAATATTGTATGGTGAAACTAGTGGAATTAAAAAAGCCCATAGGCTTATGAATGATAAAAGATTCATCTGGAAAAAAGAAAAGAAAATGGAAAATTTAAAACAAACTATAATTTGCTTAAAATATTTAAAAATTTACGACACTTGAAATAGGCAATATTTTTAAATTTTTAAAAGAAATAAAAATATATCTACATACAAATTATGATAAAAATAACAAACTATTATAATACGTATGTATGTGTAAATTAAAAAATAATTACAACCTAGAACAATCTATAATCTATGTATGAAACGTAAGAACAGAGCTATCATTATAGTGAATTTTTTGTTCGTAAGTCTATTACACAATCAGCTATGTATGTATATTAAAATTGGATGTATGATGTATGTATGTCTGTATATTTCAGAATAACTCTATAAAGACTGTAGCAATTGCAATTAATTAGCAAGAATTTTTTTTCAAAATTCACCCTCTAATACCCCGAACACAATACAGCGGTTATTCGCGACGGCAGGCGGCGACGGCAAGCTTTGCATGTATTTTGTTATTGTATGCCGCATGCCGTCGCGAATAACCGCTGTATTGTGTTCGGGGTATGAGGCATAAAGTGGTTTAAAAGCTCTACAAAATTTGAGTTAGAGAAAATTACGAAGTGGTACAATTGACTTGAAAGTTCGTAGATGTGCTCTAAACTATAAATAACTAAACAAATATTTTGTATTTTTTTGAGAATCTATATCTATACTTTATTTAACAATTAAAGTCAGTATTGTGCTTATGGAGGCAGTACCCGATGAGTTTTTTGCCTTGGTAATATTTAATTTAAAAGATTTCCCTCGATTGAAATTGAGATCTGATCACCCCACATACGAGACAGATTTATACAAACGAAATGTAAAAGAGTATAGAAAAGTATGCCTATCTTGCCTGTATTGACTTTAATTGTTAAATAAGGTATAGACTCTCTAGAGGTGTCAAAATAGGGTTCAGAATTTGTGTAAAGATAAACTATAGCTTGTCCCAAAAGAGTTGAAGTTTCGTATTGTACTACGTTGGCATGCGCAGAAGAAAAGATACTTACACAAATGCGTTTTTGTTTTTGTAAATTCTTCTGTCGTATATTTATACAAAAGAAGATCACTACGACATGTAAAACATGCGCAATGAACCTTCAACTGAAATAATTTCAGCTATATTAAGCAGTGTTGGGAAATGGGGCACATTTGTGCCATTTTTGGCACTTTTTGCCTCACTTGGCACTTTTGGCACTTTAGATTATATTTTGGCCCTTTATTATTAAGGCTGAAAAATTTTAAAAACTTTAAGAATTGTAAATGGTATTTTGCCTTTACCGAATTCCACGGAAGTTGAACGAATATTTTCACAATACAAGCTCATTAAAACATTCGCAAAAAATGTCGTTTACATCTTCAAACTTGTTCGTTATTGAGTAAAGATTTTTTGAAGGCTAATGGATTTTCTTGTTGCAATTGGCGACCAAATAAGCAATTTTTAAAGTAATGAAAATCCACAATATTAATGAAATAATATGATGAAAAAGATTAAAATTTTGTTATTGTTTTGGTTTTTTAATTTGTTTTTGTACTTTAATTATTGCTTTTTTTCTCGTATGAAATTATAATAAACAAGAGAACAACGTTATTTTGTTTTTGTCTTCTTCCCTGTTATTACTTTTATTTTATTTCGAATTGGCACTTTCTAGTCCTCTTTGGCACTTTGTCGGATCTGAAAATGGCACTTCAAGAAAAAATGTGATTCCAACACTGATATTAAGTATTAAAGGATCTCATTGATTTGAAAGAGGATCCAATTCAAATGAGACAATTCTGCTAAGCTTTTTTCTGGATTCTTCTCAAAATAGGAGATAGAAGTTACTCTACACTGGAGGCTAACGTAACATTTAGATTTAAGTACAGTAGTTACATACATACATCCCTTATAGGCTAAGAGGTAATTGTTAGAAAATATTAAGAAAAAGCTATAATTATATATACACATATATATATGTATATTGTATATACTCTACATAAAATTCATTGATTTTGATCTCAGAAGATTGGGATAAATAAATACCCGAACAAATTCGGGTAATTAGCTAATTTTAAATTTAAAAAATGAACTTCATCGTGTTCGAAAGAATCTCACACAAAGCGTTTGGAAACATTTTAAACATTGGAAACATTGAAAATATAAAGTTCATAATTTGACGAGCAGAATTAAGTTTGGAAAATTTTAATGGGTTTAAAGCTATATATATATATATATTTTATACTTATGTCACTATACTTTAGGTCACAAACATATGTAGAAGATTTGAATATTCTCCATCAATGTTTACTTAGTAAAGTAACTAAGAACAGCGAGCGACATGGAATCCGATAGTTTAATAGGTAGAACAGTGCCCCGTGCCCACAAATACATATGTATATCTATGAATACATGAATACATCAATAAGTAAATTTCTTTAATCGTTAATCAAACTATTTAGGACCCATCTGAATAAGAAATAAAAAAAGTTCGCGATTTTATACCAAGAAATCATCATCGGTTAGAAGGTTAGAGTGTTTGAATAGTGAACGAATAAAAAATTTAAAAAAATTATAACAACGATAATTCAGTATCGATTATAGGTTATCATTATATAGATTATACCTATAATATGTGTATACATATAAGAAATTGATATTGCATACATAATAAGTAAATATTTATATAGCAGCATATAGTATGTTCGTTGATGATACAATAATATTTATAGTACATACATACATTACACACATACATATTAGTAAACAGTTACTTTCATTGCAGCTTCTGCAGTGACTTTGACACTTTGACATTGATATTCTCATACACTTCTAATTATAACCAATGTGTAGTTATATTGTATTGTATATATTGTTTGTAGTATTTTGTTTAGCAATCTTGAAATATGTTTATTCGTAAATCTTTTTGAATATGAATGCAATATTTACTTTTTTTTACAAGTTAAATTAGTTTTATTAAAAAAAAAAACATCAATCACATCATAATCAATTATTAGATAAGAAATAAATTCTAATTAGAATTAATTTACATATGTATACGTATACCTAAATGTATATATTTAAATTATTTTTAAAGTCTACTTTAAACATTGATTTGACATGTACATATGTACATATCTTCACAAATTAATCTGATATCAATGCGATATCGAATATAATATTATATTGAAAAATATGAAGCAACCAAAAACAATTTTAGGAAAATTATTGAAAATTATTTTAAAAAGTTTATCGTTTTTATTTAAATTACTCAGGCAAAATTACGATTAAACTTGCGATAAAGGACGTGCGATTTTCAGAATGAGACTTTTTAATATATACGAAGGAAGAAACCTCTTTTTTAGAATTTACAACAACAAAAATGCATGTGCGTAAGTATCTTTTCTTCTGCGCATATAGTTTTCTAGTATAATACGATTAGACATCTTTTTTAAATCGAGCTATATATACATAGTATGTCCTTATTGGCGCAAATTCCACAAGCCTACCACGCTCGTACTTCTGTTTACCAATTTTCCTTTATTAATTTCTACAAAACAACCTATCGTTTTCAAAATGCTTTATCAAGAGAAATAACACATATTTCTCTTGCAAATAAAAACCTTGAGTTTTTTGAATGTTTTTGTAAAAGGCGAATAAAATTCGCATTTTCTAAAATTTCTATAAAGAACTTTTTTTTATTTTTTTTTTATTTATGGTTCATATGGACATATGAGGTATCATTGTAAAAAAGACAAAAAACCTCAAGTTTCTCTCTCAAAAACTATTAATCCGATCGAAGCGAAATAGAATGTATTAAAAAGAAGTAGAAGCTCTCTTAAACTTGCACTATAAACAACTATGTACATATCTTGACACATCCTGAAATGGAGAGATAACGTTCTTGTAAAACACGTTAATTTTGTAACAAAATTCTTAAAGGTACTTTTCGACTATAAAAGAAGACATTCCAAAGTAAAATTTTGAATGCCTTATATTTAGTAAGTATATGAAATTTAAAAGCATGCTTTTCCAATACACGTGTTTTACAATAAATACGAAACTATTAAGAATGAATTGAACGATGTTAGTTTATTTAATGATTATTATTATTATTATTATTATTTTTTTTTTTGTATATAGTAAAAAGTTGTTCGAATTTCACACTTGTGAAAATAAAAATCCTGATTTTAGATGATGCAATATAACATCAACCAAAGAATTCTGACTTAATATAATGTGAATTGATAAAATTTGTCGCATATACGAGTATGTACATACAATATTATGTACAGAGTGTTTTTAAAAATCTGATTGCATAATATGTAAAAATTTTTTGAAGTCGGCCGACAAAAAATTCCTTTGGTGTTTATTAACCATTCAACTTACTTAGAATAAAGTTACCAAGATAAAACTCGTATTTAAACATATATTTACATATATGCAAATTTGTAAATTTGTAGATTGTGTGAGTTTATAACAACCGTGGAATTGAAATGATTTTGAATGGTTTTTGTTGTACCAATTGATAAAAAAGTGTATCAATTTGTACTATACTTAACTTATTAATTGAAGTCAGTTTTGTGCTTATAGAGGCAGTACCCGATGAGTTTGTTGCCTTGGTAATATTTAATTTAAAAGATTTCCCTCGATTGAAATTGAGATCTGATCACCCCACACACGAGACAGACTTATACAAACGAAATGTAAAAGAGTATAGAAAAGTATGCCTAAACTGCCTGTACTGACTTCAATTAATAAATCAAGTATATAGAACACATCAACACCGGGAGTTTAAAAGTTTAAAACAACTAATGTGTTTTGATTAAATGGCTTGAACGCGTTTACAATCCAGTTGTTATACCAAATATATATATGTAGGTATATATGAATTGCATTTATATATACTATATCATTATTCATAGAACGATAATACTCCTGTGGTCTGTGCATATTTTCAAAAATAATTTCTATCATCTTGATAGTTTTTGGTTTTTGATAGTGGTTTGGTTTTTGATATAGCTGGGAAAGGTTTAAAACTAGAACGTTTACTAATTGATTTTGTTACTACAAAGAAAAACAACCTTAAATTTTAAAAAAAATTAATACGCATTCAAGTTTCATAATCTAGCGTTTTGGAAAAAAAAAAAGAATACATTGATGTTCATTAACATAAACTCAGTAGTCAGTGGTCCTCAAAAGTGGCCTCTAGAATGTGAAAGAACGAATTTATGTAACAAAACTTAAAATAAATGATCTGGTTTGAACAATAACTTTGATTTAAAAATTTAATTAAGAACCACCTTATATAAATGCGTTAAATACGATTCTTATCAATCCAATAATATTGAACACACCCAGAATTGCAAGTTTCAAATTATGCAGGCATATTTGCATTTATTTCTTAAATTAGTAGATTAAATGTAAAAAAAATGTAAATTCAAAAATAATAATTTTATTATGTGAAAATTTATTCTAAATGATGAAATATTACTTTAAAATGACTAATACCTAATTCTTAGCAAATTTGGAAATTCATATTTCGAAAATTTTTAAGATTTCGAATTTATTCCAAATTTCAGAACTGCTCCTAACAATAGGTATATTTTTTAAAATACTACCTTCGTTTTTTATTAATTCTATTTATTAATATAAAAATATTTTTTCTAATCTCCTCAAAAATTTCTAATATTTTAAAAAAGTTTAAAGCAGATGTAAAACATTATAGTTCATCCACTAAGTTTTTGCACCACACAGTTAATGAATGTCTCGTTTCCTCTCGCAGAAACCACAATAGCTATGTCTCTGTTTCGATCAAATTTTTTTGAAACATATCTATTTTTGTTTCTGCGAGAGGAAACGAGACATTCATTAACTGTGTGGTGCAAAAACTTAGTGGATGAAGTATAGATTTATTAATTTTCTTCAAACCAACCACTTTAAAGATAAGATAATTATTTTTAAATAAAAAAAACACGATCCTCCTAAAAGCAAAAAAACTGCGAAAAAATTGTGTGCTTTCCAAATAATGTTTAGTTTAGGTTGAGGTGCGTCATATACATATACATATGTAGTCATGTAGATAGATATCTTTCACTTATAAAGATAAGTTTTTTGATTGCAAATGATAAAATTTTCCGTTCAAACATTAATGTAACATAATAGATGATAATAGTCCTACGGTTTATTGGAAAAAATATTTTTTCAAAAACCTTTATCTTCCACATCACTGGAAATATATTTTTCAATCAAAATATTATTTTTTAAACAATATAGAAACTTTTAAAAAAATAGATAAAATCAAGTAACAAAATGCTTAGTTATAAGACTGAACAGGTGTATAAAAGCTTTTAAATAGATATTGAGTATTCATTTTCCGTAATTTTCAAACTAATGTTAACCAATGTCAATGTTACAGAACTGCCGCCTATCCATGAATAGTAAAAAAAAAAAACGAAATTAGAAAACTGGTCTCTCAATTATACCGCTAAAAAAATTACAACAATAAAAGAAGCTTATACGACTTTGATGTTTTAGTTACATGATAAACAACTATTATGTTGTTAATATACAATAATTCTTGTTTAGAATCAATCTTATTCTTTAATTTATTAGGATGAACAATAAACTATTATTTCATTGCTTTACATTTAATTTTTTATTTATTTTTCTCAAAGTAAAATAAAATTAATTGGACAAGGACATAATTATATCGTATAACATTCGAAATCACATTTTGTACCATAGTTTGTGTAAAAACTGTTAGAATATTCATATTGTCATGGAAGAATTTATACAAATTTTAATAAACCATGCAAAAAATACTTAAATTAGATAAAGTAACTTTTTAATCCTAGTAATTTCATTCATACCAATCCTAATTTTATTTACATATATTAAATAACAATGTAGTACATTATGTACTTGAATAAAAAATACATATTTCATAAAATTTTCTAAAAACTTTATAGGTACATATTAAAAAATTATTAGAAAAAAATATCAAAACTTATTATTTATTTCTGATACTTGAATAAATTCAAACAAACAAAATAATTTACATGAAATATAATAGACTTCTTTATAATATCGCTAAATTGATGATTTATTAAAATTTATGTGACTAGATTACAAAACATATGAGTAACTATTTTAAATTTATCATATGAAGAAATAAAAATTCAAGTGGAATTGTAGGCAAATAAGCTAATAATTTGACTTTTTCAATTAAAAATAAATTATTCTAGTATAAATAGATAAGCAACAGTACAAAAATCTTTTTATCGAGTACAAGATAATAGATGTATATACATAATTTTGTATGTACTTTTTGCAACCCACTAACGTTAAGTAAAAATACCACAAAAATTTTTATAATTTTCTTAGATTAAGTATCTACATATGACATGTATGTATGATAATATTTTAAAAATATTTAGTAAATGATAATAAAATGTGTAAAATTACTGTCTCGTGTACTACGTACTATATATTTCTTGAAAATCATGGTCAAAAAAATATACATTATTCAATATATCATATATTATAATATGTACACATAATTAATTTATTTTAAATATTTATCAAACCAACTACCTACCACATAAATATTTAAAATTACAAATTGAATGAAAACATACTAATTTATTTACAATTTATATAGGAAATATATGTGTATATGCATAATTTTCATTAATAAGTTTTCAATGAAATACTTTTTAAATTACATACATATGTTTTTATCTTCCCAATTGTTTTTTTCCTATTATGTTTATTCACTAATTGTATGTAAATATATTTTTCTAATAACCAATAACTCATGAAAATTTACGTTTACGGATACGTAATTACTGTAATAAAGATATTTACGTAAATTTACAATTTAAAAATTAAAAACAAAAAATAGTAAATATTAATAGCTATATGTTTAGAATTTTTCATTACACAAAATTAATGGAGGAAAATTAGGTAATATAAATTTTTTTTAATTCTTAAATTTTGTTAAAGTGGTAATAGATTGAATTTTAAAAAACATGATAGAAAATTCAGTTTTTTTCAATATAAATAGAAAAAATTAATTAACAATGAGTGCATCTCTTAAATTTTTGTGAAAATATGCACATATGTATGTATATTATTTTTTTCATGTATAGCAGAGGTGGTAAACAATTTTCTCATTTATTATTTAAAAAATATAATTCGGTTTATTTATCTTTATTTTATGTTAAACAATAATATTGATACTTATTGAACTTTTTAATACTGATTTAATTTGATAAAAACAAAATTATAAAAAAAATGGGAAAATAAAAATTTAAAACTGCGAAAATCACAATTACCATAAGCCAAAAATAGCTATTGTAATTGTATTTCGAAGTTAAATAATAACACTTTCATATCACCATCAGCGGCGCAACAGCTCTAAAATAATAACACTTCATTTTGTAAATTTTACGACAAATTGATGAACATTTTAAAGTACAAATATAGCATGAATACCTATACCCCTAAATAATGTATTTCTCTCAATTAATTAGGATTGCGAAAAACATTTTAGCATAACAAGTACCTAATATACTCGTATGTATTTATCAAAAGTATTTTATATTACATAAAGAAATAGAAAAAAAATACTTTCTATTTTACTCTTTTCTTTATTAATTAAATATTTAAAAAAAAAAATATTTGAATGAAAACTTTAAATTCTATTTTCGATTAAAGCGTTTAAAGTGAAAACACTGACAAAATTGAAAAAATATGAAAGAAAAAAAAACACATTTCACCCTAGAAAAATTCTATTACACCTGTGTTTTGATTATGTACTTTTTTTTTTTAATTAGAAAATTTACTTACAATTTCTATTTATTTTTTTTTTTCAATAAAAATCAAACAAATTTGAACAATTAATTTTTTTAATGTTTGATCACTTGAATAAATAATACCTATCTTGTTGCGTTAAACATTAAATGTAAACACAATTAATTTGAATGGCCCTGTCCCTGTGTAATCATTAAAATAAAATATTTAAGCTTAACGTAAAAAAAAAACTTTTTGGTAATCCGATGTCCAAAATTTAATAAATATGTAATTGAAAATCACTTTGCATTAAAATTCAAGGTGTATTAAATTTTATATAAAAGTAGGTATTTCGAACGACAAAAAAAAACTAAAGATAACAAAAAAAATTCATATTTTATGAACACCACATTTACTACGTAACGTACTACGAAATTTATTTTTTTTAAAAAATTTAATATTATTATAATGATAAAAAATATATCAATTTAAAAATACGACGGTTTACATTTCAATTAAAAAAGTTCTTGATTATAAATTTTTATCATTTCAATTTAAAAGAAATTAAATATAAAAAAAAAAATAAATGAAAATAAAAAATTAATAAACTCACAGTTTTATTGAAAAAAAGCTCGAAAAAACGTAAACGTATCCACGCGAAAATTGAAACAAAATTAAATTGTTGATCGTTTCTCGGTTTTGCATTATCGAATGAAATACGACACAACCGATAATAATAAATGCGGTGTGATTATGTTTAAGTTAGAAATGTCTCAACCAACACGTGATATTATAAGTATATAGCTATACGTATACACACTTTTAACAATTTAACATATTAAACTTGAACTTGAGAGATATTTTTTATATTTATAGGAAATGATCTAAAAAATTCAATGCACTTTTATGTTTAGACTAAAATATTCTTTTAGAATAAGAAATGTTGTATAATCATATGTAATATTCATATGTATAAATGTATACATGTGTGTAATATAAATACTGATAAAATATTGATATTGAACTATACAAGATATGGTTTTTATTTATTTCGAAAAAACAAAAATACCCATAGTCACCTATGTTAATTTTGATTTACAATAAAACACCAAAATTATACATACAATACATTATGTATGTGGAAAAATGTACGAATTTAATTATGTATGTATTTAATTTTTTTATAACTCATGTCAATGAAGTAATGTAAATTTATGTCAATCATTTTTATATAAAAATTACAAATTCAAAAATGAATTTCACAAATCAATTATTTTTTTTACACAAATTAATATGTAATTTGAATTTGAAAAACAAAAAATAAAATTAAAATTAATCATTTTGAAGAACCAATATCGTTAATCTTTAGATTAGGCAAAACTTGCTCAAGAAATGTATCTTTTCAAAAAATTCCTATTGTACGAAATAAGTGTAAAAATTTTCTGGTACAAATAGAATTACAAATTGAAAAAAAAAAAAAAAAGTTAAAATAATAAAATTTACATTTAAAATACTACAAATGACAATATTTTCAATAATAATTGTAATTATTTAAACACAAAATTTATAAACTCTCTTTTCAAATTTATCATATTCATAGGTTGGGCAAGTGGGTAAGAATTAGCTAAAATGGCAGCCTCTTAAAGGAAAAACCCACTTATAGGTATATCTAAAAGAAAATTTTGTAATATCATATTGAAGATATGATTTATCGTAAGTTTTCTATAGTTTCTTCAATCTCCAAATATGTAATATCAATCAATTGAAGCTTGAATAGCTATTCAATTAATTGATACCATTTTTTTTTCTTTTAAGAAATACCTACATACATACTTCAAAATTTTAAACACAAATAATTCTAAGATTATATTGAATTGAAAGACTGCGATTAGGTGTATGAAGACAATAAAAAAAATATATAAACCAAAAGAAATTCTTTCAATTTTATTTGAAATATAAATTATCTCATTAAATGTTTTACTTTCAACTTAAAATTTTCTATTTCCTGTCTACTTACTATTTACTACCAAAAAAATACATGTCTCATAAATAAAACCTGTGCAACCATGGAGAATGATAATTAAAATCTGAGACAGCCTATAAAGCGTACAATTTAAAAAATTACAAGTATGTGTAATTTAAAAATTTAAAAATCTATATGTTCTAAAAAATTAAGAATTTAATAATAATGTTATAGTTAACACATAATGTCTCCTATTTACACCAGCTTCATTAGCTATTACTTCTGCTCGTACGTGTTTTTTCTTTAGATTTACTATGGCCGTAGGTATAGAAATTAGATTTGAAGTTTTCTCTAAATAAGTCCAAAACACAGCGTGTACGTACGAGTAAAATAAGAAGAAAAACTTGTTGAAGTGAAAGTGAAAGTGAAATTTTACATTATAAGGAAAACAAAAAACTTTCTATTGACATAAGACATGTATGTTTTTTCTAATTAACGAAAGTTTCTCCTTGTTTTATTGTGATATAATATGTGTGTTTTATGTAAAATACAATATAATATTTAGAAAGAAATCACCAAAAAGACCTGGTTTTTAAGTTTAACACTTCGTTCTATTTTTAATTTTAGAACCTCGCATCAATTGTAAGTGACAAAATGTCAACATTTTTTGACACCTTAGAAAAGTATGTTCCCGTGAGACTAGGGAGCTGAAATTTGGCCAGGATATTCCTTGAAGGGTAAAAACGGTAAAAATCCATTCACTAGGGCAAAAATTATAGTGTAAAATACCAAAAAAGTCATTTTTTCGGCCAACAATTTTTTCCATACCTTAAAAAATTCTTAAACTGTTTTCTGACCTGATGCATGTTATTTGACTCAAATCGGTGCAACACAGTCCGAGATATAAGAGTTCAAAGTTGGCAAGACACATTTTTCATACAAAAAATTTTTTATGTGAAATTCAAAAATTTTGTAGATGAGCAGAATACTGTGCAGAAATTTCATGTCAATCGGTTCACAGGGTCCCGAGATACATATTCAAGTTTGAAATCGGATTTTAACTAAATCTTTAAAAAATTAAAATAAGTACATACTCGTATGTACATGGGTACCGTGTTCTTATACGCTTCTTTCTCACGGCCGTATTCTTGACATTTTTACTTTTATGCCAGTCTTCCTTAATGAAAGAGTTCTTTCTTCACGCACAAATTTTTCAATGTAATGTATTTGAATTTTAAATATCCTGTAAAAATTTGTTTTTGACAGTTCTTTTGTATGTACATATTAGACTGTCCCTTATTTTTTAAAGTTTCAGATTCTCAGGGTCCTACCCCCTAATTTTTTTCGTTCTTCAATTTAAAGTAGAAATACCAAAAAAACAGGTAAATTTAATATCATTTACCCGTGCCGATTTCAATGTGAAATTTTTTTTTCTTCAAAAAATGACGTTTTTGTGCACTTTACCCTCTACCTTTCGCCCTAGTTAACGATTTTTTTTCATTCGTTTCGTTTGTGTGGAAGAGAACCTTTCAAGGAATATACTGCCCAAATTTCAACTTCCTACTACTCCGGGAACATATTTTTTAAGGCACGAAATGGTCTTCAAAAATTTTTCAATATACAGGGTGATTTCGTTACGGTGTCCGACCGGGAAACTACGGATAGGTCTCGGCGAGGGGAACAAAAAATCGTATTGGTGGGGGGGGGGGTAAATCTCAACGGTTTAGGAGTTAGAGGGGGTTAAAATTTTTGGTACTTTTTTCATATTTTACCCTATAACTTTTTACAAGGGCACGCTAGGCTCACCAACTCTTTTACATAATTGTGAAGGACTCCTGTGCCTTTCCATCAACATCTTACCTGCTGCTATGTATCCGACCCTTCAAAAGTTATAAGGCCTCAAAACCATAATTTTGTCATTTTTTCACAGATTTTTGGACTTTAACCCTGCTTTACTCAAAAAAGGCTTAAATTAACCCTCATTTTTTATTGCAGAAAATGAAGGCCCAATTAATTTTACATCGATTTGCTATCTTCATTTTTTTCAAAAAATGCATAGTTTTCGAGATATTTGCACTTGAAAACTAGCATTCCAAGTACCTATTTTCAATTTACACTGTAATAAAAGCACGTGTCCAATAATATAATGAATTTCAGAAGGGAAAAAATGTTAATTTTTCAAAAAATGGCGATTTTGGCCATTTTACCCTATAACTTTTGCCCTAGTTAACAAATTTTTTTCGTTCAAACCTTTGTTTAGAAGAGAACCCTTCAAGGAATATCCTGGCCACAACTCAACTTCCTACTGCTCTGGGAACATATTTTTTCAAGGGCACGAATAGGTCTATTAAAATTTCTTTAACATAGATGGAAGGAGTTTTGTTCTTTGGTGCCTTGTAGCTCGCTCCCTGTTGCAGGGATCTTTTTTATTCAAAAGAAAAATTTATAGGAAATGACAAGAAGAACGCTCTGCAGAAATTTCAAGATTGTCGGATCACGGGGTCCAGAGATATTCAAATTTGAAATCTGATTTTTGAAGAAAACGTGCTAACATACTAACATAATATGTATGTTTAATTTTACTACCTCCCATA
Organism: Bombylius major; assembly: GCA_932526495.1. Lineage (NCBI taxonomy): Eukaryota > Metazoa > Arthropoda > Insecta > Diptera > Bombyliidae > Bombylius > Bombylius major. Next base: position 23,636,999 of record OW052044.1, on the reverse strand, counting down.
TATATTGAAAAATTTTTGAAGACCATTTCGTGCCTTAAAAAATATGTTCCCGGAGTAGTAGGAAGTTGAAATTTGGGCAGTATATTCCTTGAAAGGTTCTCTTCCACACAAACGAAACGAATGAAAAAAAATCGTTAACTAGGGCGAAAGGTAGAGGGTAAAGTGCACAAAAACGTCATTTTTTGAAGAAAAAAAAATTTCACATTGAAATCGGCACGGGTAAATGATATTAAATTTACCTGTTTTTTTGGTATTTCTACTTTAAATTGAAGAACGAAAAAAATTAGGGGGTAGGACCCTGAGAATCTGAAACTTTAAAAAATAAGGGACAGTCTAGTACATATATGTGTTAGTTTCTTCACCTCGTTAAATAGAAATCATTTTGGTTGAAAAAGTGATGAAAGATGAGGAAACCGCACTATACTCTCCTAGTCAACAAATGTGAAGAATACCGTCGTTAAGAAGAATGATGTAAACTCACGTATACAGTGTCATATACTCGTATGTACACCTCTTATATTTTTATTTATAAATAATTTTTTTACAAATATATAACTGAAAAGTTTTTGAAGTTATTCGTTGTCAAAAAATTACCTAACATATGAAGTACGTACATTGCCTTGCCGATATTTTTAAAGTATTTCGTGTCGTTATATTTCAAAAAAAAACAAATTTTTTATTGGAGTTTATTATTTATTATAATATTATGAGCATTTCAGAAGCTCATTAGTTCATAATTTGTATTATTTTATTTAAATTATCAAGAATTTAGTCGTCAAAGAGATCAAAAAGTTTTAATGAAATATTAAGCTATTTATTATCACTAAAAAATAAAATCATCTCAAAATATCACAAAACTAATAAAAAAATTTATTCATGTTCAAGGTTTAATTTATCTGCACATAAAGTAAAATCGAGTGTTTGGTTATAAAAAAAATTAGCCTGAAAAATTTTGTTAGTGTAAATAATGAAAAATGAATTGGATTGTACGAAAAATTAAAGTTGAACCGATTTCGCTGATAAATTATTTTTTGTTAAAATGTTCTTATAGTTTCTGCCTTTCTGGATTAACTGAAGCCAATTTTAAGGCACTTTTTATCTGTTCGTCTATTAGAAAGGTCTATTTCTAAATTAATCAATACAATAAATAGTAAAATAGAAGTGTCTGCCTTTCTATCTGTCCAAAATGAATTACTTAGCTCAAACACTACTGATTCTATTGACTTGAAATTTATACTTATTGTAAATAGTAACTCCGGGATTAACTTAGGATACACGTACATATATAAATTCAATCCATATTCCATAAAGGGTTGAAAATTTGTATGGAGAAATATTATTAAATAGTTGGCTTCAGTTTAGGTATCTAATTTGCTAATAGAAAAAGTATTTCATACCTTAAATTCGAAAAAAATTGATTTAATTCCAAGTGCTAATTGTAGTTTTCAATGCTTTTGAATACATTTTGGACCTCTTTGTCTGATTGCGCCTTTCAAATTAATTATTAATAAATTTTCTTAACTTTTCTTCCGGCTCTTATTTGTATCCAAAATGGAGGGTGACACATCGAAAACAATTTGTAAAAGGCATTTTAGGTAATAATAAATAGAGTGAACAAGATAAGCTTTCATTTAAGCTAAAAAAATTTAAAAAATAATAAGGGTTTTTTACGAGATATTCGGTCTTGAACATAAAAATGACGAATTTTTTTCAAAATTTTTTGACTTTGAGTTACAATAACTTTAAAACCAATTAGAAGAATAATCACTTTGTATTAGAAGAAAATATAGAGAACCCTTTGTCCTTTCTAACGATACCTTACTTGTTCCTCTTATTCTAACTGTTAAAAAGTTACACGCATTCAGAATCAAAATTTTGTGAGTTTTTCCCAAATTTTTGTGTTTAACCCTGTCTTTCTCAAAAAAGGCTTAAATTAACCCCAAGTTTTTATTGCAAAAAAAGAATGCTCAAAGGATTCTGCATGAACAGAGGTACAAATAAGATATTGTTATAAAGGGCAAAGGGTCCTCTACATTTTTTCTTAACAGAAAGTGACCCTTGAGTGCCCCTGTAAAAAGTTATAGGGTACATCGTGTAATAAGAGCAAAAAAACTTCAACGCCCTCTAGCGGCCAAACCGTTGGGATTTCCCCCCCCCCCTCCGATACGATTTTTTGTTTGTCTCGATGAGACCTATCACTGGTATCAAGGTTAAGCAAACCAAACGGGACATTCTGTATATACTACGTGTATTCCAATGTTGCCCATTTAAAATATCTAAATAAGACCACGCGAACGAAGGCGCACAGCTAGTTATTAATTTATGAAGAAATATTATCTTTTAATGAAATATTTTTTAACAATAGTCTTACAAAAAAATATTTAAAAAAATAAAATTAACTTTTAAATTATTCTTTTGTAGATTGAATCATTTGCCGGTGGTCTAAATTCTAAATTTTACCATAATAACATAAATTATAAAGCTTAATTAGAATCGGCTGATGTCAAGGCTTTATGATAAGTAACTGAGTATATATTCTACTTCAATAAATACTATTCAGGAAATTAAATTAATTTCCTATAAAAATTATTTAAAAAAAAGAATTATCAGTGTGAAATTCAAATCTCTTATTTTTTTTTCTTACCTTAAATTTGTTTAAATGCTAAACAAATGAATAATTAAAATTGTAACCTTATTACTAAACATTTAATGAAAATTAAAATCATTAACGCCAGTTTATCTTGATGTCGTTAAAAATTATCATTCTATAAACAGTCTCAGTTGATTAATTTTCAATGATATTATGAAGCAACAACAAAAATACTCGTATATTTCAATTTAATTTCACTTCACATTTTATTGATATTTATTTATTTGTTTTTAATTTTTTTTTATATGGAGACGTACATACAGATAATAATTAAAAAAACACACCTCATATTAAAATTGTTCGAATTTCAAATATATGACGATTATTTTTTACTTTATTATCATATCATATCATATGTATGTATATCAATTTTTCATTATGAAAAATGTATAATGAAAAAGAGAATAAAAAAATGTTATCTTAATGTGAGAAGAATTGTATTTAGTGTATGACTGATAAATGCTTAAAGTAGCTTTACACTACTTAATTTGTCATATCACTTTACATACTATATGTCACTGGTAAAAGTTTGACAGCGTTTACACTGTCTGATTTTTTTGAGAAACTTTGTCATACGACTTTACACTCGACATATCATGAAAATAGATTTTTTTTATATTTTCGTATGACATTTGATTTGACTTCGTAGTATTTGAATTTTTTTATTTCAGTGGATTATCAGCATTATAAAAAGTCGTATGACAATACATATGTAAAATACCATACTTAAAGTGATATGACAAATCAAGTAGTTGTAAAGGTACTTTTAAGGAAGGTCACATTAAAAAGTTAAAATTATAGAAATATTGTAAACTTCAACTCTTTTAGATGATTATTTTCTTAAAAGCGTTGAAGCATCTTTTGTGTATTCTGCTCCAAATTTTCAGCCAGGAGTGTCTAATTTGATTATAAAATTCTTCGATATCTGTAGTATAGTGCTTCTTCAAAAATAAATCGCTGCTTTGGTAATGCTAATATTCTTCTGTTCGTGATGCGTAAACATTACTTATTGCTATGACAACGCAAAGTTTTTAGTTGGCGATGCAATGCTATTGCATGACAGCTGAATATTACAAAGAATTTCGAATACTTGATTTGATGCGATGCTTTTTTGAATATGTGACAACGCATCATAAAAGTTGCGTTACATTTTTGAATTTGTGACAAGCATCAGCATCGCATCACCAAAGCAGCGATTCATTTTTGAAGAAGCACATACATACATAATTATGTACTTTGTTACAGCAGAAAATATTTTATAATTTCTGAAAATTATATTTTTAACTGTTTGTTAATTTCTTATATTCAACAAGCTAAAAACTTAAGAATAATTTTAAATTCTACAATGACATGTTTCCATCATAGTAAAATCAAATTAAACACAAATTACGCTAGACTTCGAAGATTATAATGGCTATATGCTGACATTCTGCAAACTAGCGTTCACTGCAAATTAGTTCAGATTTTGATTTTAGCTCTCTTTAAACACCGTTCAATTACATTTCCTAAGCTTGATTGCAAAGGTTGCCGCAAGATTGACTTGGGGGTGTTCAGAAATTAATAACTGCTGCATTTCTTAATTGCAGTGCGTCTAAAACTACATGCCCATGCAGTGTACAGATTAGCAGATTAGCAATAAGTAAGTTCTGCGCAAGTCTTCAAGTGAGATCTTCATTTCTGACCACCTTCCTTGTCAGGGCCGGATTAACCATATAACAAAGGTAGCAAATGCTACCGGCGGCCCCGCGCTTCTAGGGGCCCCGCGCATATCGACAAATTGATCTTTTTTTTTTTGCTCGTTAAAAGCAGAAAAGTATTTATTAAGCATATAAATGAGCATACAAATTGAAAATGGCCTTTTTTTTTTGCTCCTTAGAAAATTCATCAGACAATTCTGGGGGCCCCCGCATAACATTTGCTACCGGCTCCACGTTGGATTAATCCGGCACTGCCCCTTGTCAAAGGCTTCATAAAATCAAGCTTGCAATGTCAAAGGCTTCATAAAATCAAGCTTGCAAGGAACTCTTGCACATTTTTGAAAACGTCAATAGTCGTCAGTTGATGAAATTCTGCTTAAAATTTTAGTTTACTTAATTTCATCAATTCATAAATTCACGATCATTTGACGTATGCGCCTGCCTTGAGCCTGAAAGCATTTTGAACTTCTTGCAGTTGCATTATAAAAAAAAAAAAAAAAAAAAAAAAAAAAAAAAAAAAAGGAGGTAAGAAGTGTTAGTAGTGTGTGTTAACAATTTTTGACATTTTAGCAAGTAATTAGTAAAATGTATTTTTCTTATTCATTGCTTCTTTTAATTGTGACTTTCAATCAGAACTTATAGCATATCTTAGTTATCAGCAAACTTAAAACTATCATTAGATTTCATAATATAATCAGTGTTTATAGCGACAGCACTGATTTCCTGACAACATTTGGAAAATGATGAAAAGACTTCATAAATTCAAGTAATCTTACTTGCAAATTTGGCTTGTATCTTGTATGCTTTCTAGTTTTATATTCATGCATGTATAAGATGGTGCATACAAGTTTAGATTTTAGAGAAGGCTCGTATTATTCTAAGAACAAAAACATATCTTCAAATACTCCCCCCTGATAAAGATTACAAAATTTACAAAAATCGTTATTATTTTATTTATGAAATAACATAATTTCTGTAAAGAAAAACATAAAAAGGGAAGAAAGTTCAAGAAATTAAATAAAAAGATGAATTATTAATAAAATATTTACGTTAATTTTTTATTGATCTTTGACAAAAATCATTATCCTTTGGAGAATTATAATTTTAATTTGTTATGAATGACAAGTAATATATTTGTTTAATTTTCTTGTTATCGATTAATATCTTAAACACAAATTCGTAATTATATTAATAAATTAGCAATACTATCTATATTTAAATACATTCGCCATTTATTATTTTTATTTTTATTATTGACTATTGTACAATTTATATACGTGTTATTATATACTATTACACATTTACTCCTTAGAATGGTCCAAATAGAGAGCTTATATCAGAGATGGTATATATGTATGTATATGTATATGTATGTATATTGTATGAACTAAAATTAGTATATGTAATAAATTTTGTGACATACTATATTATAAGATAATCTAGGAAGCAAAAGTTTTTCGATTTTCTTTATTCTCCTATTTTTCTGTTTGTTTTTTTTTTCATGTTTCTTTTTCATATAAATTATACATAATGTTTGATAAATACATATAGGTAGGTACTTTTTACAAATAAGGTAAATAATATAAATGGTTCATTTTTCGAATTTCAATTCATAATAATATTTGAAAATTAAAAAATTGTATTTCAAATGGAAATTCAAAATAACCGTTACAAAAAAAAAAAAAAAAAAAATGTAATAATAAAAGCACATATTAGACAGTTTACATGACACAATAACAATGTTAGATTAATATCGACAAAAAACATTTTAAAAACGAAAAATGTATTACATACAGATACAATATTGATTTTTGGTTTAAATTTACCCAGCACGGTTTTAAAAAATGTCCATAAATGAAAGAGTTAAGACAATGCACCAATGCAGTTGAAATAAAAATATTCTATCATTTATATTCATTTTCTATGAAACCAAAAAATATGTAATAAGAAGAACTCTTATTCATATAAAATTTATTCATATAAAAATTTTTATTCTGGGGTTCTGGCGCGAGTACCCCAAGCTTTTATTTAAAAAGCTTAGTTATGCTCTCTCAAAATTTTCTCTAAACTTTGACGTCATTTTTTTTGAGAGGATTTTTTGATGTCATAAATTATGATTGCTTTGATTGATCATGTTTTGGCATATTTATGTTGAAAATTTTCATTTCATAACAAATTACGCTTTATACTTTTTATTTTTTTTTCGTTTGCAAGATCAAATTAAAATTCAATTGTTTTATTTTTCCCTACTTTGATTGATTTTTTAAATACATATGTATATTTGCAAATTATTTAATATATCGGAGATTTTGATTGTTTAAACATTTTTTCAAGTTCTAGAAATAATTTTTATATATTATTCTCATAGTTATTTTTTGTTTTTAAAAAAGTATTCAAATATTTTAATTATTCTATTAAAATTAAATATTTTTTTATTTTTAAAAATGAGTCACCAATCAGAGTTAGCCTGTAGTATAAAAACCTGTAAAAAGTCAAGAAGAGAAACCGGTGTAAGGCTTTTCAATTTTTTTATTACAACTTAATGAAAATACCTACACCGAAAAAGAAAATAAAAAGTATAAATCGTAATTTGTTAAGTTGCCATAGCAACAATGCAATTATGATAAATATTAATTTGTTATATATTTGTAAAAAATGAAAATTTTTAACGTAAATATGCCAAAACATGATCAAAGCAATCATAATGTATGACGTCAAAGTTTAGAGAAAACTACATATATATATTGTATATATATATGTATATAAATTGAAAAAAGCTTCAAATCATTTTTGAATTGAAAGCTCTGAGAGTGAAATAATACATATCCCTTTTGTTTTTCCCCTCTGCTCATAATTCGTTCAAAAATTTTTGAATTTTGAAATTACAAAGCTATAAGAGTTCTTCTTATTACATATTTTTTGATGAAACCCACTGTAAATTTTCTACATTAAAATATAATGTGAAAAATTTTTTTTTAAAAAACTGAGGCTTCATATCGCAACATACAATACAATAAACGTTATAAACACCAAAAAATTTTTTTTGTACCAAATAGCCCCACTCTTATTTTTTATTTTTCTTTTTTAAATTATGCCACCGATGATGATGGTGGTGATAATGATACTGTTGTCCTTGTGGCTCGTGTAGGAGATTTTGCAATACTCATGTCACCATTTTGTACACGAAAAAGCTCCACAACTGTTATAGCAATTTGAACAGCATTTTTTCCTTCCAAAACATCAGCTGCACAACAAATTAATTTCTGTAATTATAAATTTTATTTAAACATTTATACATGTACAATAGGATTTTTCTATTAAAACACAAGAGGAAAAACAATTAAATTGAAATTAAAAATGTAAAAAATAATAATAAACATAATTTAAATTTTTGGAACAATGTGTGCGTGCGTAAGCACAGTATGTGCCGTGGATTAGTGAAAACAATGGCCGTTTTTAATTATCTAAGCTTGATTTTACAAACTTGAATAAGATCTACAAACTTTACTACCAGATTATATATCTTTAAAGTTAAGAAAACTGTAGTAATTGAACATAAACCTCCATTTCTGAAAATTGTGTTATCATCATATAGGATTTAAAATCGTGGAATATTTTAAGAAGGTAAAAACATAAAAATATTAAAATTTTGATATAAATGTTATTTAAAAGTGTAGGCGCGAACATAATCGTCCATGTTCTGTATTTCTGTATATTCTGATGTCTTTTTCCTGATCGAATGAAATTGTTAAACAAATATTAAAAATCAAAGATTACTAGATATTTTAAATGAATTTCATATGGCATATATTGAGTGTTTTTCTTTATTCATTCTAAACGTTTGGAATATTCCATATGCGTTTCTTTATTCTATAAAAGTATTCCGAATGTTCCGTTCTATATTTCTTAATTTTTTCAGAATATATGGAACGCATTCTTTTCAATCCGCGAATAAAGATGGAATAAAAACAGAATAAATGGAATTAACCTTACTTTTGTTGATATTTTGTTGATTGTCAAATATAAGACTATAAAAAAATAATTTTTTTGAATAAATAAATATAAATAAAATAAAATTATAAATAATATAAATAATATAAATAATGAACTCAAATCGACTCTCGTGATAGCAAAAATTGATACTGAGTCGACAAAGAAGTCGATTGTCGATCGAAACGACTCTCGGAATAGGGGCCAATAATGGTGAGAATAAATTATTATTTTTAAATAAAAATTTAAGTAATATCTAAATTAGAAAACACTCATTAGCATTTGTATGAGAATGACACAAAATATTGTGAATATTCATTCAAATTCGATTCAATTTCGATCGAAATACAGAACATGGGCGATTTAAAAAAATTCTCCATAATTTCAAGTAGTTGTGTAACATGGTAAAAGGAACACTATTAAGGTAATATCAATCGGAACTCTCACGCGCCATTAAAACGTAAGAAAGATCGTATGGCAATACAAAAGTATATGGACGATCTGAGAAATGAAATACAAAAGTATATGGAAATTTTACAATTTATTTTTCAAAATAAGATATCTCAGCATCCTCTGAACCAAAAACTAATATTTTTGGATTAAAATATTTGTTGAAGTGTTGCTTAAAATCTATCTTGTTCGGTAATTCTGTAAGTGCCATAGTTTTCAATCACAAGAACAAAATACGCGAAAAACCATGAAGAAGTTCAACATTTTTAACCTTGTTTTCCATTTTATCTCAAAAACTAGAAGAAATAAAAGACTGCAATAGCAACAATATTAAAGAAAACACTTTAATAAAGATTTCAATATAAAAATAATAGTTTTTTGTTCACGGGATGCTGAGATACAGACCTTCAAAGTTAACTTTAGGTCTTAATTATGTTTGAATTTGTAAATGTATGAAAATTCAACGTTTTTTAGTCTCTTTTGCACTTTATCTCGAAAAATAAAAATTAAACAAGAAAACGGCAAAAGATAATACTAAAGAAAACACTTTGATAAATCTTTTAGTATAAAAATATTAGTTTTATGTCTACGGGATGCTGAGATACAGATCTTTGAAGTTTAAAATTAAGTCAAATTTGTGTTTGGTCTAGGAAATGTATGAAAATTTTCGACTCTTTACCTTGTTTTGCACTTTATCTCAAAAAGTACAAATACTAGAAAAAAAATCGTACGGCATAATCAAAGGGAACACTTCAACAAACAATTAGGTCAAATAATTACAGTTTTTGGTCCACGGGATGCTGAAATACTTTAAAATTACTAAATTATTTAATTATTTTCCATATGATAAAAATAATTATTACACACATACTCATATTCATGAGTCTTTTTTACGTCACGTTTCTTTTCTCATTCATTCTTTATAATACCTTAATAGTGTTCCTTTTACCATGGTTGTGTAATACAAGTTGTTTATAGAGCTTCCTAATTATACCTACAGATGATAACAATCTTGAATAATTCATATACATATATAGGAAATTCAATCTTAAAAAAAACTTGAAAAACTAATTGAAAGTGGACATCACCGATCAACTAATATAAGATAGGACACTTCGCACGTGTTACAAAATTTTTTTGTGACCTTGGTACCGTTATTTTTTCGACCTTGTGTTTTCTGCTAAAAATTGATAGTAATAAATATTGCAAGTTGTAAGAAAGAGATATAAAATTTGGAAACAGAACAACATGTGGTTTAGAAATTGAAACACAGAGCACAGAAAAAATACAAGTTTATAAATATTTTATGTATGTTAAAAAAACAAAAATTATTAAAAAATAATCAAAACTTTTATTTTCACTGTTAAATATTGTGAATTAAAACTTTTCTACTACAAAATAAATTTTTATTCTAACATTATAATACAAATTTTACAAAAAAAAAATTACATGTGCGAAACACTAAGAATTTCATTTTTTTTATTAAATTTCTTCAACTTAAAATATCACAAGTTAACTAAAATTTCATAGAATAGAAAACCAGTTCCAGGTCGCCTTTAAAAATACGTGATAAAAAATGTATTCATATTTCCTTCACTATTATAATTTTCGATCAAAATTCAATCGAATCGAATGAATATTCACAATATATCGTGTCATTCTCAAACAAATGCTGATATACGCTATATGAATTTCATTTAAAATATTTATATGTATATTAGTGTTTTTCTCTTCACTAGAAGAAAAAACAACTACTAGTGTAAAAATTCTCTAAAAATTATACCATTATCTCTCTGCGCAATTATACCATTCGCTTTTAATTTTTAACAAACTCTACTTGAATTGAAAATAAAATATCATAATTCCCTTCATTTAAAAAAAAAAAAATATAAGTACCTACAGTACAGCTAAATAAGATTGGCAAAAAGTCGCACAGGTGGGAGAAATTTTAAAAATATTAAAAATATCCTTTCATTTCCCCTTTTTTGAAGAAAACAGCAAAAGAAAATAAAGATTAAATCTTCCACTCAATAAGTATAATGACTAGCGATCATCTATATAACTATCGCACACACAAGGCATATCCTCTTTTTAGCTGAAAATAATAACATCCTTCCATCCGATGTTGTTTGTATGACGAACGCCATACTACTGAAAAGAAATTTAAAGGAAAGTGAAGAAAATACAGAATAACAAAAACAATATGAGTGATCAGTGATGATAAGTATCCTTTTAAAATAGGAAATTATTATCAATAAGAAAATGAAAATATATGTATATAATAAATTCCTAATAAAGTAACAAAATGAGAATTTCTCTTTTCAAGAAGGATTTTTGTAAAATGTGATGCTTGCAGTGAAATTTCAGTGGAAGGGAAACTCAGATCCTACTGCGCATACTTCCCATTTGCCAATCTTATTTAGCTGTACTGTTCATAAAATAAAATCAAAAAAACGGGATCTGGATTTCAGTAAAATTTCTTATAGCTTCAAAAACTATGAAAAAAAAACAAAATAATTGGATACATTTTTCATATTATCATGCAATTAATAATCAGAAAACAAATTCTAATTTATATTCCTATTCCTATACAATACAATATATTTACATACATATGTAAGTGCATATATTGATATTCTATGGATGAACAAATAAAAAATATTATACTGACCGATGAAAGAAATTTTAAAAAAACAAGAAGAAAAAAAAAACAAATATTAAATGAAATGTACACAGACGATAAATACGCATTTGTGTACCTGCAAAAATATGTATGTACCTACATAAATTGTTATATATTATATAAATATAGGTATACTGGACACTGCACTGCACAGTGGGAAATTTGACCCAAAAAATGCACTTTATTCATTTATGGTCCGATTTTGATGAAACTTCGTAGGTTTGTCTATTGTATGGAAAGGAACTTCTGTGCCAAATTTTTTTAAAATCCATTGAGTAGAAGTGGCTTATTGACATAGGTGAAATTTGAACTGAATGTCATATGCAGAAATAACTTTTTACTCTATAAAAAAGCAATATTGAGTTGAAAAATAATTTTTTATTTTGCAAATAACTTTTTCATTTTGAAAGATAAAACCATACTTTTTTTGACAATTTTATAGAAAATTTATTGAGCTTTCTTCTTTTGGAATAAAAAGTGGGGGTTATCGAGAGCTTTTCTCGGGCAAAGCAGGGTTAAACACAAAAAACTGACAAAAAAATACAAAATTTTGAATTTGAAGGCATATATCTTTTCAAGAGTTAAGAATAGAAAACAAGTAAAGTATCATTGGAAAGGATAAAAGGGTCCTCTACATTTTTTCTGATACAAAGTAAGCCTCTAGAGTGCTCTTATAAAAAGTTATGGGGTGTTTTGTAAAAAAAGTGCAAAAAAAATGTCAACGCCCTCTAGCGGCCAAAAGGTTGAGATTGACCCTCCCCTCCCATACGATTTTTTGTTTGTCTTGATGAGCCCTATCTATTGCATTATATTGGTAGGTGATTTTTGCCATGTTTTTTTTTTAGATTGAAGTTCAAATTGTTTTGTGGGTCGCCCTGCGTGCGAAGATGTTAAAGCCGTTGAATTTTACAAAATAGTTGGCACTTTTATATAAGAATTTAACCATTTTTGATACTTGTACAAAAGTCTTTTGTGTTTATGGGTGTATACTGATTTTGTCTAAGTAATTCAAAATACCTACAATAAACAATATTTGTTTTTTCACATCTTCTTTATTTTTTTCACTTGTCATTATTGTTGTCTAAAGTTTGTATTATGAAATCTACTCAAATTTCACAGGCTTCTGAATTATTATTTCCAAAAAACTTCTCGATTTCTCACTAACATTTAACTAGATTTTTTTAACTTTTTACAAATTTACAAATGCTTTATTCTTATTTAAAATTAAAGCTTTATACTCGTATAGTGAAAATATTAGACTAAGAAGTATAAAAACCGATGGAGGAGGGAAAACTACATAAAATTGTATAATAATTACTTCACATATAGATACAATGTACTTAAAACTTAAGTACTTTTAAATAGATGAGATTCTTTTTTTATTATATAACATAGATGTCCTTTGTATTGAATCTGAAGAGATCTTGGATGGACAAAGATGTGTTTTTTTTAAAAGCCTTTTGAAATATTAACATATGTTAAAATTAGAGCTACAGGTATATATATGAATATTTTTTCCGACTAAAAATTTTTTATGATTAAAAAGGTAATAAAGTGTGACTAATTATTTCCTATTCATTATTTTTCAAAAACATATCATAATATTTTTAGAAGGTACTGATTATTATTTTCTAACGACTTTTTCAAAAAACGAACTAACTACGCAGTTTGAGGGCTCATATATCCTTTCTGAGTACATGGGGGCAATTTATAAATTTGAATTTACATACTCCAGGATGATATGAATAATAAATACAACAAACTGAAAAACCCCTACTCATACTTTCGTATTATGACAATTTAGTGCATATTTTGGGTAAAATTTCTCACTGTGCACTGGTTTGATCTGGTTATAATACGCAAAAAAAAAAATAACAAGAGCATGAGCGAATGGATGATAAAAAAAATAACTCGATCATTTTAAATTTTAAGTTTGAATTTCAAAACGTTAGTTTTATTTTTGCTCGCCAGATAGGACAGACAACAAGAGGTTTTGATTACCGGTCAGTGAGTGAGTACCAAAATTAGCTTTTTCTGGGGTCAATATCTCAAGACGCATTGAACCTATATACATGAAATTTGATACAGCGGGCGGGACGAAGCACATCATTACGTGGTTTAAATTTTGCCTGTTTATCTTTAATAATTAAAATAAAAAAAATTTTTTAATATAAAACGTTTTTAAAACGGACTCAAAAGTATAAAATAATTTTTCCTAGCCACATACACATTCTCAACCCCATACAGATAATCCTGAAAATTTGTGATTGCGAATTTTTAATAGCTATAAAAATACTTGTAAGATTAAAAACGAAAAACATGGGGCGCTAGTCTTTACACTTCTTACTATTAACTTGCACTTCTCTTTACACTTCTTACTATTTTATCTTGCGCGCCCCATGTTTTTCGTTTTTAATCTTACAAGTATTTTTATAGCTATTAAAAATTCGCAATCACAAATTTTCAGGATTATCTGTATGGGGTTGAGAATGTGTATGTGGCTAGGAAAAATTATTTTATACTTTTGAGTCCGTTTTAAAAACGTTTTATATTAAAAAAATTTTTTTATTTTAATTATTTTTTGCTTTTTAGTCTTATGTGAAAGTCAATCGATTTTATTGATATTATTTTACATTAAAAAACAATATAAGTAAAACTAAAAAAGTTTTTTTAATTTTAAAAAACAAATATGTTTGTATATACATATGTATATGTAAAATACAGTCGCTCTCAAAACATTTGCAACTGAATAAATTTAACGTGTGTATATATTAAAATTGTAAAATTTTTTTACCTATTTAAATAATTATATACTTTCTTGGTATATTTTTGCCGAATGTTCTTTTCCTTTTTCTTTTTCTCGTAATAAATATATTTTATATATACACGTTTGGTATAGGTAATTGAACACTTATTTAAAATTAACAAATTTTCAGTATTGTTGAAACCAACGACTCCTATAGTACCAAGACTTAATGCTCAATTTTATTTTATTGTTTATATGTGTTGGAAGTACCAAATTGACATCACAACTTATTGCTTTTAATCAATCATAACTAAGTTGTGATTAAAGTTACATGAAAATTATGTTCTAATGAAATGTAGAGAAGATCCTTAGCTTTATTTTCACCGAATATATTAAATATCTATGAGCAACGTAAATCAAAGAAAAAACGTGATAAATATTAAGTAACATAAAACTGAGAATCAATTTTTCCTTAAATCTGCCAAATTACTAAAAATATTAAATTATAATGTTCTATAAATTTGTAGATTTTTATTAAATAAACATTTTTCCCAAACATTGTTATATTATAAAATTAATAGAAATTGAGTTATTAAAGAAAAATGATAATTTTTTATTAAAATCACAATTATCTCTCTCATTTCTCATTTTTAACAGCCACCTCTGAAAATGTAGTACCACTTGAAGAATTTTTTTATTCATTTGTTTATTTCTTCTTTTAAAAATATTATTCATAAACAAAAAAAACTTTTTCAAGTGGTACTACATTTTCAGAGGTGGCTGTTAAAAATGAGAAATGAAGCATACTAAAATATTTTTGACTTGAAAATCAGAGTTTGCTTAGATTAAATTTTAGTAAAGAAAAATTAATATTTTATTTGTTTTAGACCAAATTTGAGGATCGAATATCATAAAAAGTAAAATCTTAAATCTTTCATTAGCGATGTAATATTGCATTGTCATGCAGTTCTGAGCTATGTTGAAAGTTTCAAGTCTCTATCTCATCAAAAAGTTGGTTAAAAATTAAAAATCAATTTCCAAATTTGTACCGAACAGACAGACAAGAAACCAAGCTAATAAAAACATTTTAAAAATGGCTCGAAACAGTTCGTGTTAATAGTGTACGGTGTGCATACGGCCTATGTATTGAACTTGGCCGCGCACTACCGTGCGCTTAGATATGCGTAAAACATGTATATAACTAAAAAATAAACTTTTATGAAATTTATTCATAGTTTCGTAATAGAAGTGAAGATCAAATCCACAAGGACGACTTACATACAATTAAAAATCATTATCAAACCTCGACAATCATCTTACACTTACAATAAGAAATAAAACAGACACTAAAATGAGTTAATCAATAAGATTTCAATTATTTTTCAGAAATATTTTTTTTTTTTTTTTGTGAAAAACACATACATACATAATTATGTAGAACAACATTTTACCTTAGACCATTCAAAAAAAATCAACTCAAAAATTCAGACTGTGTCTTTTTCGCATTTGGTGCTTCAAATTTACTTTATAGGTACTTAAAAAAATACTAAACTATGGTTAAAACACATTTATGCAAAACGTTAGTCACTATTTTTTTAGGGTCAAATAATACTCGCTTGTAAAGACTATCGATCTAAAAGATGAATATCGGTATTTTATTGACTATTTCCTGTGTTTCGAAATTACGTAAATACTTAATTATTTGTATAGATATTACTTGTACCATCACAACCATAAAAGGATTCATAATAAATATATTACTTCTAAATTGCTCTCCAAGTTGATTTGAAAGCCAAAAGAAAACTTTTATATTCATCACTTCAACGTTGCACACTTCTCAATGTTAATTAAAATATTTATTGAATTTTAAAGTATATAATACTAAATTGAATTGAAAACCACCTACAAGACGAAAACATTTCCAGTCCTAATTTTTAACAAATAGCTTACAGTTTTCGGATGACATAATGTGATGTAAAACTCATTAGCTTAAAACTTTTATACGTTGAATTGTGCATTATGATTGCATCACTGCATTTTTGAAAATAGCCAAAATTACTACTAATTTGGTAATAATTTTTTAAATACATACTTCATATATGTGCTGTGCTGTAGCTGTTTTAATATAATGGTCGTACATAGATATTTTTTTGCTTGTTCATTATCTTTTTCGATTGTACAAAATTTTGCAATAATTGAAATTTTTAATTGCGATAAAACACATGTGTTTAATTAGATACTATTTTAAACATCGTAATTGAAAATTATCGTAAAATAATAATTTTTAGGTACATATTAAAAATTCACTTTGTAAATAATATAAGATTTAATTTATTTTAATATAACAATAGAAGTATAAATTATTTTCACATTTATAAAAAAGCTGCCATTAAGTTACATGAGTATTACATTTCCTGTTGAGTTTTTAGCTCACTCATTAATGTCATTGACTGCTTACAATTTTACGTATAAATAATCAATTAAAAATTGTGATAGCAAATCAAAATATCTAATTATATGCATACACTCCTTCGGAAATTTTTCAACACACAGGGCCAGATATTCAATCGTCTATCCATTTCTATCATTTCAGCTAGCTATTATACTTTTGCTTGCTTGCTTGCTTGCTAGAAGATAATGTTGAAGGCATAACTTATGATATTCAGTTTTTAAGAAAAAATAATTTATAATAAAATCATTTTACCAAAACGCATTTTTTTCTAGTCAATTTTCAAATGTGAATATTTAATATGCTTTTATTTTTTCTGATCGTTTTACTGCAATATAATGTATGTATGTGGAGTCAAGAAATATATACATATATGTATGTATAATCAAATTTTCATGAGTCAAATCGTCAACTGCCATTAAATTTTTTCCGAAATAAGGAATTTTTTCAAGAATAAGGACTGAAGAGAATTGGAAAAAAATATTGAATTATATTTTGTTGTCTGTATTTTGTCAAAACGAAAAAAAAAATCGTTTCAAATACAACAATACAATTCCAGTTTCGATCAATCGTTTTCGTAGAACGGCTGAGCTGACTTGTTTCATTGTATAGCTGGGTGCGGTGAAATTTTTGTCATATATGTATAAAAAGAAAACTTTCTATTTTAATAAATTTTTAGGTGAGGTAAGATATTTCCTGTATCCTGTATAGTATAAAAGTGAACAAATTTTTATTTGAGGTTAAGTGTTTTCGAATACGTATAGAAACTTCTTATAAATCTGCATTTGAAGAAACTTAAGAGGAAGCTTTTTCCAAAATATTTTTTTCGAAATTTCGAAGAAAAACTTTCGAGAAAATTTCTCGAATGAAAAAATTTTCTAAAAATTATTTTTTAAAATAATTTTTAATGGTTTTGACTTCTTTAAAAAAAATCCTAAAGTATTTCAGGCAAAGTTTTTTAAAAAAATTCAGAATAAGCTTTTGTCAGTGATTTATGAAATTCGAAAAATCATACAGTCTAAGGTCATGCCATCAAATTTTTTTTTTTGAATTAGAAGGTGTAGTAGAATATGTATGTATTTTTAATTTTGAAATATTAATTCTTTTCAAAGTCTCAATACTATGTATTGTATATGGTTTTGTTGTGAATTTCAAAGATTTCATGAAAAATGTGTAAACTAATGGTATACTGATGTTATTTTTATTTTTTAACTAATAATATATAGTTGTCCTTTATAAGAATTTAAAAAGCTGTCGAATCAAAACGAATACTCCTTCTGCAGCAATTACCAAACACTTACAAATCCTTTTATATTTATTCATCACTCGATGAACTGCTGAAGACAATTTATATTTACAAAATGTTGGAAAGCGGCTGGTTAAACGGAATTGATTCTTATACTTAGATATTGTTGATTTGCTACTATAAAATTTTATATTATTTGTGTAATTATATTGTCAAAAAACCTTTGGTAATTTATTGTTCTTATAAATATTTTTTAATGCCTCTTGATTTAAAAAATTATTTATTCACATTTTGGATCTAATTGTACTTAACAGTCCAAAGTAAGTATATCTTAAAAAATGAATTTAGATTTACAAACCTTTAAACTGTTTGTGAATTTTATGTGCGTATCTGTATACTATATATATTAAATAATTATAATTTATAGTAATTGTAATTTAATGACTTAATATTATTTTTATAATATATATTTTACTTATAAATAAAAAAGAGCTGTGCTGTATCAGTCCAAACCTCTTTTTTTTTTAAAGAAAAAAAAATAGTGGTTTAGATTTAATTTAATAGAAAATAGTTAAAATTTTATAATTATGGTAATCCTCGATAATACTTTTTAGATAAAATATCCTTTATGTAACGAGTAATTTATTTAAATAAACAGATTAATTTAAAAATAAGAATTACTCGTTGATTCTCATTTTACTTTTTTTTTAATTAATAAGAAAAAGCTTGATAAAAATATTTTATTAAGACAAAAACAAATTTGACTAAAAAAAACCAAATTCATTATTTTATTTCATGTTTTTTCTTCTAATTTTTCAATAAGTAAGTAAAATTTAAAACTAAGTTTAAAAAAAATTTAAAAAATATTTTAAATTCTGCTGTGATTTTGAATAATTTTTATTACCATTTGACAAAAGCACACTTTCCGAAACAGTTCTTCAACAATAAATCAGTCAAATAATTTTATTCAGCTTTCAAATTATGCAATTTAGATTTTTAATAATCACTGACCTTTTTTTTACATTCATGTTTTATTTTAATCGAAAACGAAATACATAGTTTTAAAAATTCTTCATTCATATTCAATAAATACAAACGTAATGGATCCAGAAATTAAATTTAAAATAAATGCTAGTAAATTTTATGTCGAAAATTTTTAAAAGCCTAATAAATAATTTAATTTGTTGTACGATTTAATTCACTTTAAATTGGCTACCACATTTAAATAATTAAAAGTCAATGTGATTATAATTATTTTTTTTAATTATACGATTTTTTTTTTTATCAATTAATTTTTTTTATTTCTTAGAAGGCTAACTTTTGAAGCTCTCGAACACTTTATATATAGAAATCAGAAACAAATGTATGAAATTCAAAGTTTATATTTTAAAAAATTGAAAAATAATAAAAGAAAAAATCTAAAATAAAAACAAATCAATTTTATTACAATTTAAATGTAAAAATGATGTTATCACACTAAAAGTTTCAATAAAAAAAATGTACTTGTATTCGTTTTGCACGATTATAAACACAAATTAATAGAAAATGTTGCTTTTGTTCATTGAGAATAATTTATTGGTGATTATTAATAATTTTTGTCGAAATATAGAACAAATATGTAAGACTTTTTGTTCAAAATAATTGCAACTAAAAGTTAGTAGTGTTGATTGATTTGATTTTGGTAGAATTGGATGATCGAAAAATTATTCAAATTAGTTTTCGTTTTTTTTTTTTCTTTATTAATTTGCTGAGCGCTTGATATTGTTAGATTTATTTATTGGTACCAATTCATATTGTGATGTTTATTTTTTAATGGTTTTTGTTTTTTCGTGACTGTACATTTTTTTTATTTTTTTTTTATTTAAATTATCCTTCAATGTTCTTTAAGTTTTTAAGTTTATTATTGAAGAGATGTTAAATAAATCTTTTTTATTTGAATATTGTAGAAAACAAATATTGAAAACAAAATATGAAAAATGATTTAAGCAATTCAACTCTAGTGTTGAAAAGTTTTACAAAAAAATTGTCAGAAAGTTAGACAGGGAGAAATTGTCTGTAAGATTTGATATCTCTGAAACTGTAGTAATTGAACATAAACCTCCATTTCTGAAAATTATGTTATCATCATAGGATTTAAAAACGTGGAATATTTTTAGAAGGTAAAAATATTAAAATATTAAAATTATGATATAAAAGTAATTAAAAAGTGTAGGCGCGAACATGATATTTAAAAAATGCTCCATAATTTCAAGTAGTTGTGTAATACAAGTTGTTTATAAAGCTTCCTAATCATACCTACAGATGATAACAATATTAAATAATTGATATATAGACAATTCAATCTTAAAACAAAATTGAATACCTAATTGAAAACGCCCTTAATGTGTAAATGTTGTACTTTTCTCTCTCATGATTACTAAAAATCTTATTGCATTATAAAATTCAATACTGATATAAATAAATGCATTCAAATGCACTTTACAAAAATACAATTTATATTTCGTTTTTTTTCTCTTTAAATTTGAATTATGTACTCTTGAAATTTTCATTATCAAAATATTTTTTAACTATTTTCTATCAAATTATTTCAAAATAATAAAAATAAAAACTTTCTATTATATAATTCATAGTGTATAAAAGTATATTCTTTTTTTTAAATATTTCATGTATTCGATACAAATAGGTATAAGATATTATATTAATAAATATGTATGTATGTAATATATATAAAAAAATTTTCGTTTTATGTATATATCATAGTATATAGTATATGTATGTATAGATAAGATTTATATATTTCTTTTTATTTTAAGTACAAAAATATAGATGTGTTCAATTATTTAATTATATTGCATTTTATGAAAAAAAGAAATTATGTTTTTTTTTTTTTTTTTTTTGTATAAATGTTCGAACATATAATAATATTATTATAAAGCATTTTGCGTAGGTATTAAATATATAAATAAATTTAAAAAAAATAGTTAAGTAGTTTTTTAGTTTGAAATAGGAAAAATTATAAGTAATAGGAATGTAATTAGAAAAATACATGATAAAAATATTGTGAATAATGTTGAATCTTGATTCATATCAGATGATGATGATGATGATGATAATGAAAGAAATTTATTTTTATTATTATTATCTGTATCGGAATGCGGTTTACAAATACTAAATATAACTGATTTATCATCTTTATTTTTACAATTCATATTTGAATTATTTTGATTATTATTACTCATTAATTTATGAGTATTATTACCTTCAAAAAATTCAATACGTTTTGTAACAATTTTATGAGGTGCATTTATTTCTCTATTAACATTTATATTTTTTGTAACATCATCTTCATCATTATTTTCTGTTGTTGTTGTTGTTGTTGAATTTATATTATCATCATATTTTCTTGAAATATTTGTTATATTTAAATTATTAACATTTAAAATTTCTTCATATTTTAAATATTTTCCAATATCAAATGAGTTAACATTTTCAATTTCTTGATGATAACAATTATTAAAACTATTATTTTTTTCATTGTTATCATTATCATTATTAATTAAAAATTTACCTTCAAAATTATTTTCATTATTTTCAATTACAATTTCATTTTTAATCAATTTAATTGAATTTTGTTGTGGCACATTAATACATGTATACGATGATACTATTTCATTATTAATTTTTTCATCTTTATTTTCATAAATTATTTCTAACATATCCTTACAAATGATTGGAGTAGTAGGGATATCATCATCAATATCACTTTCATTACCCTCATCCATAATTGTCATCATTATATTCTTTTTTGTTGTTGTAAAAGTTGTTGCTCTTGTTGTTGTTGGTGATAATTGGTTGGTTGCAGGTGTCAACTGATTTCCTTTTTGATGATGTTGCTGCTGCTGTTCTACGATGTTTAATAATGCTGATATTGTTTTGAATACTGCTGATGGATTTGGAAGACTACTACTACTACAAACATTATTACTATCTGTTTCTTCAGAGCTGACAACATCCTCACAGGAACATATTAACTCCTGCAACCAACACCGATAATAACAGATGAGTTAATTATAAAGAAAATCACAACATTTTATTTAATAATAATCAAATTTTTTATAAAGAAACATAATTAAGCAACTAACCATATTTATAAACTAAGAACTGATTTATGTATTTCAATTTAAAAAAAAAACTATATGGAAAATGAGAGAATCATTATTCTAGAAATAATAATTTTATATTAATTGTAATTTTTCCATCTAAATTCATTAAACATATCCAGTTCAAAGTTTATGAATATATTAACAGAAATAAATACGATCAAGAACATTCTATTAAAGAAAAATTAGTTATAGTTTTTTTAATTGTTGTGAAAAATTTTAAAAATGGATTTTAAAATTCTAAAATCCATAAATCAATTGAAATACCTCAAAAGCGAGATGATACGCATACATAATTTCAGTGTAATTTTTTTACTCAGCTTTTATAGAAAATTCGTTTATCCATTAGAATTTATCTTTAATTTATTATCTTATTGAAATTTTAGAATTAAATTAAATAGCTGATTTGCAGAATAAGTTTAGAATTCAATAGTTGGACATTTTTAAAAAATTTGGTGTCACTTGAGTCGACATTTACAAAATTGATATGCTGACAGTCGGTTCTCGTCGACCGTATCGATTCGCATTGAAACTTGAAAGTGAAAATTATTTCGTTATACTGATACCTGATACTCTCCTGACGCAACATTTTTGTCGGCATTTTAAGTCAACATGTTTGGGAATAACGTACAAAAACTAAAGAGAATGGATAACAAAGAAGTTAACCTTGAATTGTTAAATTTTTATATATTTACCTTTATTATATTAATCATAATAAACATATATTGATAATCTACAGAATAAAAATAATTTTGAACACTGTAGTTTTGTTTTTTTACCGTTAACTTTTTTTTTTGAATTGTGAATTTGCGGAGAACTGTCTAAGCTATTATCAGTGAAAATTTAAAGCCGATATATTTATTTTTATGGAAGATATAATATACCAAATCAAATTCATACAACGTTATATAAAAAAATTGCTCTGCACAAATAAATATGAACAGCACTGTATATATTTACTTCACGTGACTATCATCATACCAAACAAAAATGAAGCGACCACAGCGACTTCGACCAACAATAAGAAAAGTGATTGGTCTATTAGCATAGGGGTAGTCTTTGTAAAACGATTAAATGACCAAAACTACACTAATACAAAATTCAGAAACTCATCTTTATAATTTTTTTACACTGATACTAATTCATGATGGTTTATTTTCCATATAAATAAAAAGGAGAATTAAGAATTACTTAACAACTATATTGTCCTGTCCAATAGTTGTTATGTAGAGATAGTGTCATCATAAACTAAAATACCCAGATGAGTAAATAGAAAGACAAAAAATGATGTATGAAAATTAAAATTCTAAAAAGCTTTAGAATAAACTTTCGTGATAGAGTTTGTTAAAAATTAAAAGCGAATGATCTGCGCATACCATATATACTATACACAAAATGTTTATATGCGTATTAGTGTTTTTCTCCCTTTACTAGAAGAAAAAAACCACTACTATACTTTATTTAACAATTAAAGTCAGTACAGGCAAGATAGGCATACTTTTCTATACTCTTTTACATTTCGTTTGTATAAATCTGTCTCGTGTGTGGGGTGATCAGATCTCAATTTCAATCGAAATGTAAAAGAGTATAGAAAAGTATGCCTATCTTGCCTGTACTGACTTTAATTGTTAAATAAAGTATAGTTCTAAGCATAATATATGTATACACATAATATGTATAACAACATACTACCTATATGTATACTTAGTTTCATTGCAAATTGCAATACAATGGTGTTTTGTTTTTTCTTATTTTTTCATATTGATCATACAGCAATTTACAAAACAATCATCAATATAGGGTTTATGTATACTTGTATGTATACTAAGCGCGCAATATACTCAATTTCTGTAACATTATACTGATTATTATTGCTTTGACTGGACTGTAGCTTTTTTTTTACATTAGAAAGCAACAACAAATGCGTATCAATGTTAAATTATAATATGTCCGATGAATAATAAAAAAAAACAATCGTTTCGAAAACTTTCGAAATTTATTTTAAATTTTAAAATGTTCTTTATCGAAAATAAAGTAACGAATAAAAATTAAAAGCTTATGGGATGCATCACTCACTGATAGTCGATGCGAGGAAAATTATTTCTTGCTTTAGTACGTGTTGAAAAATCTATATGTAAGTATTTAAGTTTCTTTGGTTATAGCAAAAATCATATAACTACAAAGATAAACAATTGCCATATATCCTCATGTCACCATTAATTTTTACTTCTACACCTGATATCAGGTGGCTACATGTTTACTGAATGTTATCAACATTTTATGCTTATGCAACAATTTTAAAATCCAGAGCAAACCAAAAATACGTTGACGTTGCTAAACATTATATGTACCCAATAATGTGTCTGTTTACCAAATATAAATAATGGTTGTTGCTACGGCAACATAAATTACGATTTATACTTTTGAATTTATTTTCATTTTGAATAAAAATATATATTTGCTTTAAAAAAAAGAATTTTTAATACTAAAATATTTTTGACTTGAAAATCAGAGTTTGCTTAGATTAAATTTTAATGAATAAACATTATAGTATTTCTAAAACTAGCATTAGATATTCTATAATGTAAAAGAAAATGAAATAACGTGCCTATTGATTCTGATCTCCTGATTCATTACGAATAAAATTTTCATATTTCTCAATGAAGATGAAAAATATTAAAATATATTTTTAAAATTTGAAAAATAAAATGTATTTTGTATATAGTATATGTATATACGAGTATATATGTAGTATTTAGAGGTATAATAGAAATAATATTTCATATTAAAAAAAAGAGCAACAACCATTATTTATATTTGGTAAACAGACACATTATTGGGTACATATAATGTTTAGCAACATCAACGTATTTTTGGTTTGCTCTGGATTTTAAAATTGTTGCATAAGCATAAAATGTTGATAACATTCAGTAAACATGTAGCCACCTGATATCAGGTGTAGAAGTAAAAATTAATGGTGACATGAGGATATATGGCAATTGTTTATCTTTGTAGTTATATGATTTTTGGTTATAGCAAAAAAACTATAGGCATAAAGAACTCGCATGCAGTATCGTATAAAAACTTGAATTTTTACATTAGGTTATAGAACAGTACGGTAAGAGAGAAGGAAGCAAAAGCTTTTTTAACTATACTTTAAAGGGCTTTAAAATTTAATAGAATACAAATACATAAAAATTCAAGTTTTGTTTTTTTTTAACATGACACGATCAAAATTTTTCTCCTAACACATCAAAAATCATTCAGATAAATTTTAATCGCTACGAATAACATAGAATGAGTCACATACACTGCCATTATAATTCGTATTTCATAACACAACTCACAGTGCACTGTACAGTGTATAGTCGAAAGCAAAAAAGTATATGAGAAAAGCTTCTAATTATATGACTAATGTACTCACATTGTTGTATATTCGCATATAGGTACTTTTAGCTCTATATGAAAGTAAAAGCTTTCTTAACAAAACTAAAATACGCTGATGTACATTCAAAGCTATTTCAATAATGGGGTCCCAATATTGGAACCCCAGTACAAAAATTTTTGTATGAAACATTTTTATACTACATGCGAGTTCTTCCTGTATACATATTTTTTGGTTATAGTCATCGATGAAAGCATCTATGTTGTAAGTAATTCTATGTTGTCAAGGCATAAACGCATAAACCTAAAGTTGCATTTTTAGACATAAGCGGTTATGCCTTGCCGTGGTTGTCTGCTATGACGATTGCTATGCAGAAAAAAGCTTTTTGTCTGCAAGTGAGTTGTCTGCTACTAGAAACAACTTGTCCAACTTTTTTATACAGCATTTACTCATCTGGGTATTTTAGTTTATGGTGTCATCTACAAGATTACCCTTTCTTACTGTTGTCTCAATACGAAAGAAAGTTTAAATATAAATTTTACAACGTACTCACTAACTGGAAAAAGAACATACATTCGATAGCAATAAAGCACTAGATGTATATTGAAACGAGACTGAATATTGAAAGCCTCATCAACAGAAGCCGAAGAGACATTGCCAGGGTCACGACATCTATCAGTGCATCACAGGGCACTGGCCAATAGGAGATCATGCAGAGGAAATGGGTATCCCCTTCAATATCAACTGTCGTAGTTGCAGAAAGGCCAATGCAATGGGAGAAAACTTATCACTCACTATCTTTGCAACTGTCCGGCACTTGCCAGAGCAAGGTTCCAGACAATGGGGAGCTTCTTCTTCAAGGACCTTAGGGAAATAGCAAAAGTTACGGTCAAAGACATTATAATGATTCCTGAATGAAACAGGATGGCTATAGTAATCTACCGGTATGTTGAATGTAAGGTTTCCTAAGGAACGGCACTCTCGGTGCTAATTGGGTCTTCGAAAGATTTCGAAAACCGCCACGTCAACCAACCAACCAACCATATTGAAACGAGACTTTTTTCTAACGGTACTTTAGATTGCCCTCGATAACATTTCATATGTCTTACTTAGGGGAAAGGTAAAAAAACAATATTGAAAATTCGCGAGACTTCTTTGCGATTTGTATTTTTTTAATTTTTTTTTATTGCATTTAATATATTTTTCGATTTTCTAAATAGGTTTAGTTACTTTTATACGCATGTGTACATACATATGTATTGTATGTATGTGTTTTTTCTTCTTTTTTTATTATTCTAATTAGCATTGAAGAATTTTTATGTTTACCTTTTTTTTTACTTTTATTTCGATTATATTTTTGATTATATTCAATTAAAAATAATCGTATGAGCATGAAAAAATGTGTATATTTGATGAGAAAATATGTTCACAATGACTCCTTTGATGGGAAAAGAAAATTATGGAAATAAAAATAGAGATGGCATAAATCAACGACTACTTAAGTACCAAGACGTTTGCTCAATTTTATTTATTTTTTGTATGTGTTGGGCGTACCAAAATTAATATGACAACTTATTGTTTTAAATCAATTACATATAACTAAATTGTGATTGAAGTTACATGAAAACTATGTTCTAATAAAATGTAGTTCCTAAACTTTATTTTCACCGAATATATTAAATATCTATGAGCAACTATCAAAGAAAAAACATGATAAATATTAAGTAACATAAAACTGAGAATCAATTTTTCCTGAAATCTCCCAAAAGTTAAACATAATCCCTTTTGATTTTCTTTTTATATTCATGGTTTAACCCATATTCTTTTTTATTTTCTCTTTAGTTTCATGTATCTATAAAGCAACGGCCACTACTATTTTTCCATCTATAGTATTTTTTTTTTTAATTTAATGTTTTAAATATGTACACATTAACATATAAGATATATAATAAAACTTCAAAAACAGTTGTCATATTCTAAAGGCAAATCTTCGGATACCAGATATCAAGAATTTCCAAACATCTATTTAATTTCAGTCTCTAGAGATTAAAATCTTCGAACTCTGAAGACCAAAATCTTCTATCGTGTAAACGACCTGGAAATTTTGGTCTCCATAATGTGAAGTCTAAAGATCAAAAGTCTCTTGTCATGTAAATATTATTAAGCTTAAATCGAATTTTTTTGTATCTTTTGAAATTTGTATATTGAAAAGTATAAACCCAAATATTGTAAAATACCAACATAGTGAACATAGTATATTTCACGATTTAATGCAAAATTATGACTAAAATAATACCATAATTTTCATATTGAGATAATAAACAAAATAATAAAAAATATATGTATGAGTGCCTAAATTATGTCTTCACTACTTATTGTACAATATTTTTAAAAATGAAATCATTAAAACTTACCTCATCGACACCAATTTTCCTGCACGCTTCAAGGAAATTATCAACATTTCTGCGACATCTTGCCATTGTTAGTTTTGGCTTTTTAAAATAAATTATAAAAAAAAATTATTTTAAAAACAAAATTCACAAATAATCAGCATATGGTTAAAAGTAAATGATTCTTAAAATGAATCAAGAAAAGCAAATTTTAACAATGTTCTTCTTGCCTTATATACTTATTCATTGAATATTCTAAACTCGGAATTAAATAACAATGTGAGCTGTTTTTCAGAAGAAAAAAAATAAATAAATTCTATAAGTAACAAAAAGTAATTTGTACTATTAAGTACTTATAGCACATAACAAAATCCTTTAAAAATTATCAAACTACTTTATAATTTAGAAATTGCAGTAAACATGAAATAGAAATTTCAAAATATCTCAAAAAATCAGTTTTAAACTAATTTTTATTTTCAAATAAACAGCTCAATTTATACAGTAAGAAAGCATAAGTAGAAAAATATTGTAAGAATTTGAAGCTTTTACACCATTTTCATTATATTAAAGATCACAAAGTTTGAAAACTTTTATTTTAAAAAATTCGTAATTGCGAATATATTGAAGTGTTCTGCATTTTATCTCAAAACCTACAGAAAAACTGCAAGTATGTAAGACAAGTATGAAAATAACTTTTCAAGAAAAATCTCAGCCCATCTTTATTTAACTTGAATTGTAAATTATAGATCAAAGATTTCATATAAAACATGAATACTGACTGATTCAGAATTTAAATAAATCAGAATGTATGTATAATCTATACATGAAACTTTCCTAAAAAGGTTATTTTGAAAATGAACAACAAAGGTGAATCCACACACATCCTATCCGGCTCCGGTCCGTCCTATCGAAATCAGTGATATTTTTACGTATACGTAAACTCACCATTTACGAATGGTTTTAAAATATGGTGTATTTTCGAGACTCGCATACGTAAATATTCGAACGAAAATCATTCGAATAGATACAAGTGCCTATTTGTACTCGAAATCATAGTAATTAAATCTGTTTGTGTTTTTTCACAGAAAATATTGAAATCAATCATGCTTGTTACAATATATAGAGAGTTATTAGAAGTTTACAGCCACACTCGCAATTGTATTCGAATGGCGAAAAAATATTCGAATGATTTCAAGAATACTTCTAGAATAAACCGTTCGAAATAAAGTACTCAAAAAGATACGAATACGAAAAAATTCGAGTGATTCCGAGAATAGACTCCCAGATTCTGGTATTTTGACATGTTTGTATGTGATATGTGACCGGAACCGGGCCTGATGTGTGTGGATCGACCTTAAGAACAAATATACAAACATACATACTTATATTATGTATAAACAATTTCAATCAAAAATTTTGAGAGAAAAATTTTTTATAAATATTACTTACCACTCCTGGTGATGGTACATGTATACTTCCTACAGAACGAGGTCGAACATGATTCGCTAAATGGCACAAAATTACACCATCCGTTAATGCTGATGCAATATCCTCTGGAACATTCATTTTAAGTCTTGTTTCGATAATCTGTTTAGAAACATAAATATAAAATTTTTTTTAGATTAATTAATAATAAAGAAAAAAAATCTTAATGTGAAAGTAATACACTTCTCAATTGAGCTAAAAGTTCAGTTTCTTCTTTTTGTTTATCGAATTCTCTCCTCATTGTGAAACTTAATTTTCCTGAAGGCATGTCTTGATTCCAGTTAATACTTCTATTTACACATTAAGAATATTTTAATTTTATTAACACAAAATAATTCAAAATTTACATATACCTGTATTGAGATTTAAAAACTTGTGTTTTAACATTGGTTGTTCCTTTGGTAATATTTGTATTTGTCGTATTATTAGCATTCATAGAATTACTGATGGAAGCCACACCATTAAATTTTGTTGGACTTTTTGGTTTTGAGTATTTAAAGCACTCATCTTTATTGTTATCACATTTAAGTGATTCTAAATTATTTTCATGAATGTTTAATGATGAATTATGTTGTTGTGTTGATGGAGAAAATGATGCTGATGATGTTACATTTCGTGATGGTATAACTTTTTGTACAGGCTTTTTATTAGCTATTGCAATTTCTTCATAACATTGACCGTTTACACCAACATTATTTCCACTATATTTCCCTTCAAATGAAGATTTATCATTTATTTCAGAAAATATGTGTTGTTGTTGTATTGCATTACAATTTGAAGAATTAACATTATCTCCTTCATCTACAAAATTTCTATGAGCTTTTGTTTTATACAAATTTGCAATTTCTTGATTTCGTTGTTGTTTAAGGGCCTCTTTATACTCTCTACAATAAATATTCAATTTTATTCAAAGAAATATTCAAATTTTAAATTGTAAAAAAAAAAATATGGTACTTACTTGTATGTTTGTATGTTGCCCAAATTTTTATTTTTATCTTCGATTTTATTATCAATAAGATATCCATCATCAAATATTACAGTACTGTAATCCGAAAAATTAAAATAACTACATCAAATAAAAATAAAAATAGTTTATTTTTGTAATTATATCACCTGCTTAAATTATTTGATGGTGATTCTAAAGTTATTACATTATGTTGCTGATGTTCAATCGATTTTTCAATGGATTTATTTGAATTTCCTCCAACTTCATTATTTGAAATTTGTATTTTTTGATTTTTTAATGATAAATGAATTCCATTTGCTTGTACATTCATAATAATAGATGATTTTGGTAAGGAAGCAGTATTATTTTTTACTGGAACTAGATTAAATGTAAAAAGAATTTACTTTCCATTTGTTTTGAATTTACTAAACTTTTTACACAATTGAAACAATTTTATTATATAAGTACATACCATTAAAATTTTCTTGTGATAACAATTTATCTAAACCATCATTAATAGCACAAACTGGATCCACTAAATTTTTTCTTGATTTATTATTTTCTAATGTTCCATTAGCACTACGTGAAGTACGTCTTAATGTTGAATAACCATCATAAGAACCACATGATTTTAATTTATTATCATCTTTGGTAGCTTGCAATTCTAAATACTTAAAAACATGTACCAAACCCCTAACACAGAGCTAAGTAAAAGAAATAAAACATTTAATAGGTTATTTGTGAAAATTTTAATTTTATTCTTACACCAGCTGGCGGGGAAGTTAGTGGATTATTTTCCAAATTTAGATCTACTAAAGTAGTCATTAAACGTATTTCCACAGGAAGACTAGAAATTCTATTGCTGCTTAAATTAAGTGAAATCAATGACAATGTGGTTATTTCTGAAAATTTACAACAACAAAATACGATCAACTTAACAAAAACAAAAAAAAAACAAATATATATATATATAAATAATTATTTAATTTTTTTACCTCTTGGTAAATAAACTAATTGATTATTTCTCAATGACAAAGATTTTAGACTTTTTAAATCTCCCATTCTTGGTGGAAGATTTGAAAGGAGATTACAAGATGCATCCAATTCTGTTAATTTTTCCATACGTCCCAACTCTTCTGGCAGTGATGTCAGTCTATTATTTGAAATTAATAATACACGTATAGGCAAAAAACATATTTCTCGTGGTAATGATGATAACTGATTACTTCTTAAATCTAAATATGTTAATGACGAAAGTCCTTTAACTGTTTCAGATATTGTACGAATTGCATTGTGGTATAAAATTAATGTTTCCAAAAATGAAAATGAAGTAATCTCTTCAGGTAATTCAGAAAATCGATTACGAGATAAATCTGAAAAAAAGTTGTTGAATTGTTATTGTAACAATAACAAAATACATGCAAAGCTTGCCGTCGCCGACAACCGACAACGAAAACCGCTGTATTGTGTTTGAGGTATAAGCCTTTTTCTTACTATGCATATTATACTATATTTCTAATTAATATATACATACATATGTACATATTTTAAGAATTCAACACACAAGTGATATTATAATGGAAATACAAAGTGAGGATAACAAATAATATGAGTTGAAGGTACCTACATATTTTTAAAAAGTGGAGAAGAAACGGAAATATGTTATACCTAATTAAACTTTACTCATAGTTTGTTAGTATTCACAAGTACCTAGTAGAAGTAGAAGTAGTAGAAATAAATACATAATTTGATTTTCAATTTCATAATTTCTTAATAATGACTTTGTTGTTCCTCAATATTCAAATGTTTAACTATATTTAAAAAGATAAAACCAATTATCCTTCTCTAAAGTGATATGTCTTAAAATATCCTTAAAATTCTTATATCAATTAGGTATGAATTCTTAAGACATTTTTATATGAGAAAATAACTATTTGGAAACTTATCAACAGATCATTTATTACATACTTATTCTAGATAGGTAATTACTTACACAACCCTTACATCGATTATTTAATCTTTATTGACTTATTTTATAACTAAGCATGCCTTATAAACTAATTTAGTATTTTCAGGATTAGAGATTTTGATAAGCTTATTTCATAAGTACATATACATTTAATAAAAAAAAAACTTATGTGCATAGTACTCGTATATGTATATCTATATATTGCAATTTTTACTACGAAATTTGCTAAATTAAATTCTAAATAAGATGTCACCATTAACACCATTGTCTAGTTATAGTTAATTTGCCGACGCCCTAGAAAACGAAAGGTCACTGAAAAGGACAACTGAGTCGACATATAAATAATAGATGCAATTGAGTCAATATATTATTTTGTTACCATGAAACGACGTTTTTCCTTAAAATAAATTATTTTGATATCAAAATCGATATTTTGTCAAATTTTATTATATTATAAAATTTAGAAAATGAAAACCTATCTATCTATAGACTAAAAATGTACCTATTATAAGTAGAAAACGCAGTTTTTTTTTTTGCATTAAGATAACCAAATGATTAATCATTAAAAGCTATTACCGGAAAATGTATGCAGGTCACATAATCTATTTTCGTCTTATTTTGCTTACTTTTATAAAGTGTAAAAGGAAGTGAAATCAATATGCCTGAGGCTCCATTATATGTACTATTATAATATGTATTTGTATTTGATAACTGTCAATTTACAGTTCGAAATTGAAATTCTATTCTAATTTTCAAAATAAAAATAAAAAAAACTGAAGCAAATTAGAATTACATATGTACATATTTGAAATTTGAATTGAAAGTGAAAACAAACAATAGATAACTATGTATGTATATTATTTCTGAAAACAAAATTAAAATATTTTTGACTTTAGTGGGTGGAGTCATAATATGTGTACGTACATACATATGTATATATTAATATGTATAGACATATTCAGCTTTATTAATAATTTTCTAATAAGAGTATAATTATTATCTATCACATACTAGGTGTAAGTATCAAAATAATTTAAAAAAAAAAAACAAATTAGAAATAAAATAACAAACCCGCAAATACAGTATCTGATAAATCATATTTTGTAGCAGACTTTGGAAAATCCTTTAATTTTCTATTGCTAAGTTTAAGTTCTCCACTTAAATGTGCTTCCTCCAGGATTCGATCTAATGATCTCCCTAATTGACAATGACCACTATTCATATTACAATATCTATAAACTTGCACCGCCATTTTAAACAAAAATAACTTATTACTTATTATTCATTATTTTAATAACTTTTTTTACATTACAGTATTCCAGAACTAAAAATCCACTCCATCCAAAACTCCTTTGCCCTTCTTTTATTCCTTTTATTCCGTATGTATTCCTTTTTCAGTTATCTTCTCTTCGCTTTTACACTTACTACGTATACATGACGGACTGACTCTTAATTTAATCCAGACTGAATCCCCTTAAAAAAACATGTAAACGGAGATCGAGTCCATATAGGGATCCAGCCTTTTCTCCTAAATCGAGTCGAAATATAACCGTACAGACACGGATTGGAAGATTGAAAGATCGAAATTGTTTTAGAGCGGGTTTATACGGTCACTTTTTTCAATGGCATTGTCGCCCATTCCGCTTTGTTAAAAAGGAAAGAAGTAACAAGTATGTGGTGGGAAGTCACTCACGGGATAATCGAACTTTTTCTTCGAGCACGCCGGTTCCCTTTTGTGCTATATTCGTAATTTTGAATTTTTTTTTATATTATCGCATCTCCTTTTCATTTTATATTTGTAGTGATACAGCTCATATCTATCTTTATATATGGAGATGAAACATACACAACATATATTGTCGTTTCATCTTACCTAACAAGAAGTCGGTATAGAAGAGAATGAAGAGAATTTGAGCTATGGTAAAAAAGTGACTGTGTAAACGTACGTACGACTTTTTCGTAATTTAACAAAGCGGAATGGGCGACAATGCCATTGAAAAAAGTGACCGTATAAACCCGCTCTATAAATCTGTCTCGTGTGTGGGGTGATCAGATCTCAATTTCAATCGAGGGAAATTTTTAAATTAAAAATTACCGAGGGCTGCCAGATGAATTTTTTTTATTTTTTTTCAATTTTACAAAAAAGCATGTAATTGTGGGAAATTTAAAATAAAAATACAATTGATATACAACAAAATTATTTACTTGAATAAATTATTAGCTTTAAAATCACTTTAATTCACCCTCTTTTACTTACTTAATTTACTTGAAACACTTGAATTTTTACAATAAAAATACCTTAGTGAAACGAAAATAAATTAAGAATAACAATAAAAAACCAATAACAAAGTATTTAAGTCGAAAATTCATACAAAATTAATGGAAATTTATGTATAAGAGATCAGAAATATCTACGGTGTTGATGAAAGTAGTTTTAATCAAGGATTTTTATGTTTTCATTTAACGATAGATTGATTTTGCCTTGTAGCTACTGAGTTATTGAATTTTTACTTTTTGCTATTTTTTTGGTATTTCGATAACATAACAAACAACAACAACAAATTTTATTAGTCAAATGATAAATCGTTAAGTGTTAAGTACACTTAATAAAATATATCTTTTGTCGTTTGATATTATTTTGATATCCAATATTCTAATTGTATTATCTCAATAAATAAAATTTATTTCTAACTATTATTGTTTTTTTTTTTCACAATTTACACAATTTATATAAAGATCCAAAAGCAAATTGCGTTTTTTTTAAAATAATGATAAAAATATTGTTTGATTAAGAATTTCGAAAAAATTCAAATTTAAATAATAATACGTATTCGGGCTTGAAAAATGTAACGAAATTACAAACAAGTACGTACATAAGTGAAACAAAATATCATAGATTAAAAAGGATAATTTAAGAAATACGAGTATATTATTATTACACTTATGTATATGCATACATTTAATTCAAAATCAAATTTATATTGAAAACATAATTTTATAAATCAAACAACAACAAAAAATATTTATTAAAAATAATATATAAAATAACAATTACGTAGGAATATTAAAAATAACAGATTTAAATTTTACAATAAAATTAAAAATACTGAATATCATTATTATTATAAATTAATTTTTTATTTATCAAGGCAATACTTCCAATAGCTACGGCAATCCTGAAATTTAATCATTTTCTTTTATACACAAGGTTAATATAATATTATATTAACCTTGGGGAGGATGTACGTCTTTTTTCCATAATAAAAAAAAATAAATACTTAAAAGTACAGGATGATTCGTTCTTAGAAATTAAAAAATTAGCGAACAAAAATTGAAATATCTCATGGAAAATCGAAAATTTTTATGATATTTCCAGTTTGAATTGCTTTTTCATCAAACATAAAGATACAGGAATGTGAAATGCGTACAGAAACTGCTTTTTTTAAAAAAAATTTCTGAACAAAAAAAGTTGAAATGATTTCTGTACAATTTGAAACACCCCGTTAGCATATTTTATCATTTAAAAAGTACCTTTGCTAGGGTTGACAGAAATATGATTTTTAGAATTTCCTACAAACAATTATATGTGAAGTTAACACAAACTCATCGGGTACTGCCTCCATAAGCACAATACTGATTTCCATAAATGAAAATACTATAGTTGTGTTTACAACTTACAAGTGAATAAAATTAATTTTATGTTTTTAATAAAAATTTGAATAATTATAATTTCTAAAAATGAGGTGAAAAATACTAAGGGTATTCACTTGAAATCGTAAAAGTACGCAACGCGTAATTTTACAACCTCGTAAGTCAAAGTGACGTGAAAGCACGTCGTAAAACACTAATCGTAATTGTAACTTAACTCTTCAAAAATTCTTTCTAAAGGTTAGTTTAATGATTTATTGATTTGTTTATGCGAAATATGTATATTTATATATTTAACCAAATTTATTTACCACAAATTCACTTATTAAACTCCAGTTGGTAAAAATGACAAGCTGTCAAAATCTTGGTTTACACTAAATTTGTTTACGAGGTTTATCTACGCGACTAAAAAGTTGCGTACATTTACGCAGAGTTCGTAATTCTCAAAACAAAGGAAAAATTTACGAAGTCTCGTAAAAATACGAAGAATACGCGACTTACGCGAAATACGAGACTTACGCAATTTGAAATGAATAACCTAACTATAAACTTAAATATTTTTCAAGTCTATTTTAAAAATATGTCTTATGGTTTTTTACGGGAAAAAGAATAATATGTATGTATGTATATTTAATAATAATTTTATAATTTTGAAAAAATTAATTAAACAACAGGGGTTATGGGCGCAGGAGTGCGGTTAATTTAAAAAGTGAAAATTTTTGAAATAAAAGAAAATTTGCTTTTGATCTAAGTGATCGGTAAAATTATCTTGAATTTAGAAAATGTAAACAAACTTTTTAACCTCTAAAATGAAAAATCCATCTATTAGATAATAGACTAACTTAAAACCTTTAGTGGTGAATTTTAGTGGTGAAATATATCAACTACGCCCAACTACGCTTGCTTTCTACACCTGTATATGAATAGGAGTAGTTGAGCGTAGATGGGAGTAGATTCATCTACGCCTGAAGTCCCAATGGAACCCAGCTAACATCGCACATAGCAGCCAGTGTAGTAACACCATACATTTAATTACACAATGCCTGTGATAATTGCGTGATAAAAAAATCGCAAAATCTCAAGATCACGTCTTGGTCTGGAACATGTCTAAAGGTGAATCATTTAGCAAGTTCAAAGCGAAACGTCAAAAAAAACGCACAACAATTAGTCTATCTCAAACGTGTCAGTGTCAGTAAACCTGTTTTTTAGGAGAGAGAAGGCGAGGTGAAGTACGTTTTATCCAAAAGTGGAGAGAAATGGATAGAAATTTTGTTGACAAGAAATTTCTGTAATCACTGATCATTAAACCAATACATACATGTATAAAGTTTATTATATTATTTTACTACTACGAAGCTTATGTTTTTAAACGTGTACGATTAACGACAACTGATGATGATTACGTGTGGTACTGTAGTATCATCTCGAAGACAGAAAAAACATGTTTCAGTGAACGTAGACTTGGACTGCTGCCACCGTCGCAAACGAGTTTATAACCGGTTTTAACAACTCCTGAAAATACACCTGATGGTGGCACGACCAAGTTGTAACGAGCGTGAGTGTATTACAACCGTCAGCTAAAATTATTTTAGACTATTCTTGTTATACCAAGTAGGAAAAAAATTGTTACAACTAGCGCATTACTACCAATGTATTCTGGTTCTTTGAAGATAGAATTTACTAGCATTGAGGGTCTTCGTATGCTATCGACCATTGCGCCATTTGAGCGAACAATATAAAAAATACTATATGTGTATCATGGCAGCACTACTTTGGAACGATTTTAAAAGCAATGGTAACACGGTTTGCCAGTTTTTGATGTTTAAGTTTGACGTTTCATATTCGTGCACGTATTATTTTGAGTTTAACTTTTTTTAAAGTTTTTTATACAATTTTTCAATCTTGTATATTTGTGTTTTGTTTTGTGATAGGTCGATAGGTGCATTAATATTTGTTACTTTTCCGTTTTTAATTAATAGTTGTCATTAAATTTACGTAAGTACCAAAATTATTATATTTGTATTACATGTACATAATAGGTCATTTTCTTAACTTACGTACCTAACTGACAATAAATTTTTTATTTTGTTTGCCTTTGCTTATCTGGCTGGCGCTGGTATGCCTTCAAATCTGTAAAATTAAGAAGAAATTCAAAAAATTAAGGTTTCTGTAATTAACATAAAGAATTGATATAGTTTTATAGCATTTTAAAATATATATTCATATGTACATATACACATATGTATGCCTTGTTCATGTTTATATGTTCATTGTTCATAGTAGTTTAGCATAACTGTTTTGACAAATATTATTAATAGAACAAATGAGACTATTAAAAGCAAAAGTTGACTTATTCCATGTTAGATGGTTTTGAGAAAAACAGGAAAAACGTATAACTTTTAAATTAAATGCAATTTTAATAATTTTTTTATTTTATATGAAAACTCTAAGCTTCTGAATTTAATTCAAACATGGATTTTAAAAAATTAATGCTTAATTTAGTAAATATTAGTAAACAAATTTTGGAATAGTTTTAGTTTTGCAGCCAAACTATGGAAAAGATCAAGTTTTGCATCTCACTGAAGTGGAATAACGATAGTTTTGCATCTCATTGAAGTGAAATTACGTACTTTTGCAACAAATGTCTTACTATAAAAAAAACATTTTTTTTTCAATTGTTCGATAACTCGTGCCTATTTGTCGCCAGTTATTGAGTTTTGATATGAGGTATAGAATTTAAAATACATATTTATTTTAGGAAAAAAAGGAAGCTTAAAGAATATCTAACATAAAATTCAAATTTCATTTTAGTTTCATTTTATCACAAACAGCACTCACTCTGATTTTTTATGAATGTGTAAATTGGAAGAAGGTACACTTACATTAATTGTGCAATAGCTCAGAAGCAGTTGAAGATTTTTGAATGCGGTCAAAGGCAAATACAAAGAGAAAAGAATAATCTTTTATTTTGAAATATAAAATATAAAAAAATAAATATACCTAAAGTAAATTCTCGACATATTTTGCTTCGAAGCGAACATTTCACAATTTCGCAAATTTTGCAATTGAATTTTGAATGCTAATAATTTTTGAATGTTTTGTCGTAGGACAATTAAATTCACACTGCTGTAAGGGCAATTAGTTCCCTTTAATTTGGTGTCAACAACTTTTAAATATTTGACATGGTTCAGTAG
This sequence comes from Bombylius major, assembly GCA_932526495.1. Classification (NCBI taxonomy): domain Eukaryota; kingdom Metazoa; phylum Arthropoda; class Insecta; order Diptera; family Bombyliidae; genus Bombylius; species Bombylius major. Next base: position 23,597,911 of record OW052044.1, on the reverse strand, counting down.
TTAACATACATAATAACCGTAATGGAAACTTGCCCTAGCTGAAAATTTTCAAACGCTCGTAACGGGGAGGGTGTTAACATTGACCCTACATTGCCATACAATTTATTTTCTTTCTTTATCTACTTATGTTTTGTAGACCAGTAGACCACTCGTGAAACATTTGGTTGCCTGTAGAGGGAGTTTTTAAGCTTCAATGGAATAGTAACACTTTTACTACCAACATCATGTTGGAATAGTTTAAGTTTTGCAACCAATGCCAAATTTTACAACCATTTTTCAGGGGCTTCAATGCAGTTTTCAAAATTGAAATTTTTCAGAACAAAACCCCTAACATAACGAACATTTTGCTATCATTAACTCAATTTTTTCAAAAAGTGGAAAAGATCAACTTTTGCTTTTAATAGTCTCAAATTTTAGTGTCTGTTGTGATTTTATTACCTGGTTTAGTTAATATTAGCTGCGTTTTCTTTGCCAAGATCTGATCTGTATCAGATCAAAATCAAAGAAAACGATTCGGATCTCTAAAATTTTTTTTTTAAAGTTTTTATAACTGACAATTTGTCAAATATTAAAAAAAAAATAATAGCTGCGTTCCATTGGGATTTCAGGCGTAGATGAATCTACTCCCATCTACGGTCAAAATAGCTTTCCATTCACCAACTACGCCTAACTAACGCTTATCTACTCCGGCGTAGCCGAATTGAACGCAGCTAATAATAAAAATACAAAAACAACAAATTGTCAGTTACTGGAAATAATTTGTTATTTTCCATAGTCGCCAACTTTTAGGAACTAAAAGTTCAACAAATATACTGCCCCTACATTTGAGTATCGAAACTAAAAACCATATCTTGAAATATAATCAAAGAACCTTTTTGGATTTTGAGTTGTTGTTGTAATACATGTAAAACTATGATCTGATCCGGATCAGATCACAAAGAAAACGCAGCTATTGAATATTCATATGTGCTATAGTAGGTACCTACTTCTAGTTCATATTCTAATGGTGTATATATTACTTTAATAATATTCAGCCCCTACATACATTTATAACTGGAAGTAATTTTTTAAATTTAGGAATTATTTTTACATTTTCTTTTTATATCTTCTCCTAAAAATTTGATAAAAGTAAAAAAAAAACATATATTAAGGCCTTTTATCAAACATTACAATTTAATAAAGCATTTTATTAACAAGTTTTAGATATCCTTATTTTATTACTTTTGTCTAATATTTTGTTTTGTTTTGTTACTATTATTATATAACAGAAAGTTATATTCACTCAATTTTTATAAGAGTGAATTTTGCAAGATAGTCAATATAAAGTAAAAAGTTTGACTATTCCTAAACAAAAAATACATTTGAAAGAATACTGAAACAACATTGTTTTATAATTAATTATATTTATATTATATACAATACATTATAAATTTTTTTATTTAATAGTTGAATGTAAAAGATTTGAAAGTGTAATCTAATAATTATCTAGTGAACTAGTTATCTATCAATAAAATGCTTTCAACCCTGTGAAGTGAACGCAAAATAAGTGTCATTCAACGTACCTACAAATTGCATATACCTATTGGAATTCCAATTTTAAAGGTTATGCAGACATTTAGATTTACCGGGGTAATTTTTCATGCCAGCAGTTATAGTATTTCAAAGGTAGAGATTTAAAAAATAAAGTTATGTCGATAAATAGATTCAAATTATTTATTGAGAATATATGGTGTATAGCCGTAAGCCGACATGATTGTCTTTTTTTCTTATTTTCAAAGTATAAAATTTCATATGATAGGTCTCTGTAAAATTCCTTCTTTTATCATGATTTTTTCCAGCGACTCGTATTTTTTTACTCCTCTTTTTGCTAGCCGACTTCTAATTGTGTCTAGTCTATTATATCAAATTTACACAAGCTAAAGCTCTCTATGAGAGCCAAAGTTCTTAGTTAGAAAATAACTGGTTTTTAAGCTTCGATTATAAGACGATTTATTTTGAACGGTTAGTTCCCATCTCATCTACTTTCTTCCTTTTAATTTCATTTTTTTTTAACTTAAAAAAATAATGCAACCCAGAAACAAGACAAATCACTGTTGACACGGTCCACAATGGGCCGAATAATGGTAAAGAAAAATTTTAAATATTTAGAAATAAATGGTGACAGATGCTGTGAAATATTACAAACAGTGTTGGAAAATCTAATAAATACAAAGAAAACAGGTTCTCAGAAAAATCACGGAAGTAATCAATCACCCTGTAATAAAGAAAGAACCATCTGAACCATCCATATATTAAAATAATAAAACTTGCACTAGCAATTATTATTTCGTCATCCGCCATGTCATAAAAAATGACAACCACTGAATACTAGCAAACGCAAACAAATCGTACCAAACAGCAGCGAATGCCTTCGTTTGCATTTGCTATGCCGTACACACTTTGCAAACATTGTTAGTTTGCTGCCAATCGTTCGCTAGGATTTGAAATGCCGTCCAAATAGTAACCACACGCGAACGAACGTTTGTTTGCATTCGTTTGCTAAGTCTGGATGCGGCTTTATGTATCTGATTAATTTTTACTTTCGATTTTTAATATTTTTTTAATCAATATTTTTAACACATTTAATTAAAAATCAAAGTAAATCATGCACAGAATCCGTAATCGGTTATAAATAATAAATATTTTCTAATATTTATGAATTTTTTTAAAATTTGTATAGAAGTTTTTGCTAACCCTTTATCTTTATTTTTGTAATTAAAAAATAATGTTGGTGCCAGATGAATTTATAGTTCTTTTCATTTTTTCAATTTTCATAGAAGAACTTAGTGATATCCTTCCTGTAAAAGTAAAAAAAAATATTTGCATTAATTTAGATTTTTGCTTGATTTCGGTTTGATTTCATATATTTTTTGAAAAAAATATTCCAAATACATGATACCAGTAAATACATATACATATACATATTAAAGTATGTCATTTACATAATGCATATGCAACTTATTAATTTCTTATCGCATGTAATCTTCTTAATTAAGTTTACAGCTTTGATAGACCTTGATCTTCTCAAGAATTTCATTCAAGCTGTTCTTTACTTAATAAACTTACCTTAGTTTGGATTTACTTTTTTGATAAGTGATAAAATTTACTGCAAATGTCTAAGAAAACCTCTATAATCTGTGAAATTTTGAAGAATCTAATAAGCTCACAATCTCCAGTATCAACTTATCTGCACTAACTTTCAAAGAAAAACCTAATGCTTTTTTTTAAATTTAATACTGCTCCATATGAATCATTATCATGCTAATAACGGTGTCAATGAACCACTCAGTACTGCTTCTAGACCTTTTACTTCAGTTTCTAATCAATGGATTTTTACTTTGCAGTTTGCGTATTTATTGTTTTTCATTTTTTCACTATCCATATGTGTTTCTTTTATGCATTTTATTTATATGTTCTATCCTATTTTTTTAGTTTTTAACATATTAACCATAACCGTCATATTTAATATAAATTTCGTTATGTATTGATGTCATTTGTTCTTTCTGCTTTAATAAATAAATGACGATCATAAACAACTTTTTTTTTAAATCATTGAGACTAATAAGTACTTTTGATTTAGCATTAAGCGCTTAATTATATGTTTTGTATCTTCACTATGACTTCTATTTGTAGTTAGTTTTACGATTATTTTGTGAGTAGATGAAGAAGATACATCCATTCAATATATACTTTAGCTGTCAACATGTTTTTGTCAATTATCTGAGACATTTTTTTTTTTTTGGTGGCGCTACAGCTTAATTTGAGCCAGTGTCTTCTCAAGTTACCTTGAGTTTTCTAAACTGTTTTTCTGTTATACTAAATTCGTTAATAGAGAACGAGTTTATTCGTACGACAAGAGCTGGCTGGCTGGCATGATGCTCAGTAAACAGCTACAAAACTATTTACTTCAGTACCAAGCACTTATACCCAACTTTAATGAATTGGTACTCATTCTAAACTGAGTAAGCTTGGGCGAATTCAAACTCGAAACCTTCAGCACTCTATCGCTTAAGCCTCTATTTAAGATAATGCAAAATCTAAATTACCTACGTCTATTGTTTAACCTTTATAAACTTTTTCATTTATTTTTCTTGTATGCAGCTGCAGAACTTAAAAAAAAAATAAATATTTGTGTCCCGTTTGGTTTGCTTTTAATTGATACCAGAGATAGGTCTCATCGAGACAAACAAAAATTGTATGGATGAAGGGTTTTAAAGGGATATTAAGTGTTTTTGCTCTTTGTTTACGGTGTACCCTATAACTTTTTACTGGGGCACTCTAGCGTCACTTGTTTTGACCAAAATTATAAGGCAACATTTGCTCTTTCAAACAGTACCCTATTTGTCCTCTACCCTGAACCCTACAAAAGTTATACACGTTCAAAGTCAAAACTTTGTGAATTTTTACTCAAATCTTGTGTTTAACCCTGTTTTACTCAAAAAATGCTTAAATCAACCCCCACTTTTTTTTACAGAATCAGAATGCCCAACCGATTTCAAATGAAATTGCTAAAGAAAGTAAGGTCTTATCTCTAAAAATGGAAAAGGTATAAAGAATCCAAAAAGAACATTTTTATTGAAAACTGCGTGTTTGCTTGACTCTTAATGCATTTTGCACTAAAAAATGAAAAGACGACTTAATTCCAAAGGCTGTAGCTTCTGAACCAAGGCAGATAGAGTCATACCGTACAAAACTAATTTGTAGAAAAAAAATTGTGCTTTTTATTTGTAATAAAAAAAAAGTGTAATAATGGGTTTTTCCAAAAGATTTTGAAAAAAATTGCAAAACAATTTGATCGCTAATAACTTCTGAAGTAAGAGGAATGAAGAGATGATGCTTATGTTGTAAAAAGGTCAAAAGGTTTTCTTTTGTTAGATATACGTATGATTGCTATACAATAAGCGAAAACGAAAAGACAGGGTGTTTAAAAAAAAGTTGGAAAAATCTTTAACCTTTTTCACCCCGGAAACCCCCGGAGATTGACCCTCCTCCATCCATACGATTTTTTGTCTGTCTCGATGAGACATATCATTGGTATCAATCCAAAACAAACCAAACGGGATACCTTGTATAATAAAAGAAAAATCCCTTTCTGTGCAAAAAACAATGGATAGTTTTAAAAATAGATATAATGAAAGCAAACTGCAAAATTACTTTACTTATCAAATTTTAATGTTAAATTAAAAGGGTAAGAGTTTTAAATAAGTTTTTCAAATCCTGCAAATCACACAATTTTATTCTCAAAGAAACTTATTTCTGTAAATTAGTTTTTTTTTAAAAATGTTTGTTTCTTTAACTGTATCTGGGCTTTAAAACCTTAATTCGCTTATTTGCACATCATGATTGTATCTCTGCATTTTTGAAAATAGCCGGAGCTATTTATTATGTAATAACTTTTATTGTATTATTGTTTTATTGTCAATTTGATATTTTTTGTGGCTTTAAAAAAATCAATTGGTACAATATTCACTTTTTTTTACTTCTTTCAATTGGTTGGTATTGATTTTATCAATTTAATTAATTAGCTTGTTGGAAATTTACACAAGATTATTTAAACTGGTCAATCACAATTTGGAAAACAGCGTTTTCTCCAGACGAACCTATAAATTAACATTCAAAAACGGAGGAGAAAATGAAAATAACACATACATATATGCATCAAGTATGGATGTCATGTCACGGTTGAAAAACACAATAATCAAAATTTTTTTGAAAAAGAAAATTAAATTTTATTTTTATGCAAAACATTTTTTGAAAACTGTTAATCATATGAGAATACAGTACGTATGTATGTACATACATATTTATTAAACATACACATAAGTACATACATTGTATTAAAATAAAAGGAAAGGACAATGTGTACTTTTCGAAACAGATAAAACCAAGATAAAACCCACGATTTCCTGAAGATTTACAATACGTATTCTATTTTATCTTATTTCGTACATACATATGTACATATATGTATAATGCCTAATTGTTTATTTAAGTCAATGACATGTATCTGAATTACTTAACAAGTGAAATAATAATTATACACAAAAATTAAAAACTTTCTATCGAACATCGATATCATAAGAAAACTTTATAAAAACAAATTTTAAATTAATTTTAGTATTGTTAAACGTTGTTCTATTAAAATTAAATCAGGTGTTTTTATAATTCAATGACAATATCTTTCCTCTTTTGGCCACGTAACAATGTAATCAACAGTTTATTTATTTATTTATTTTTTTTTGTTAAATAATAAAAGTTACATTTGTAATTTTTTATATATCATTTTAGTGAATTGTATGATACTATGTATTATTATATTGTTTTATAAGGTGGGAGAATTGTTTTCATTGGTAGAATATAAAAACAAAACTTCTTCCTTCTATATCTATACACATATAATACAATATTATGTCATCATAATAGATCATCACATAAGTAATAGGTAGATAAATGTATTGTAAAATTAATGCAGCACTATATTGGTAGTAAAAACAACAAAAACAGCAACAACTTAAGAAAAAGTTGTTACATTACAACAAAAAACTTAAAAAATTATTCTACGAATATTGTATGCTTTAGTCGTATACCGAATGTTAAAAGATTAACATAAGAAAATTGGCAAAACAATTAGATTCTACTGGAACTTTTTTTATTTCTTGCTTGGAAAACAAGTTTGTAAGCTCAACACGATATTGGATTTTTTTTCTCATTAACGGTAATATTATTTATTTAATTTTTTTAATTAATTATTTGAGAAAATTTTTAATAATAAAATTATATATTTATTTAGAAAATTTGTTAAAATTCAGTTTTATTAACATACATTAAATTTTAGAAGAAAAAAATGTGTTTAATTCAGAAATTTCAAGATTTTTCAATGTCATTGCAAATTACGTACGTTAAATTTTCTGGAAATTTTTTATAATTGATGTATCTCTACATATGTACACACATTATCTGCTTCAGTGTTTTTGGTATGAGTTATTCATTAAATTGTAATTTATGACAAAAGTGTGTTCTTAAAATTTTTTTTTTTTTTTAAACAGAAGTTAATAAAATAATTATGAATACAAGATAGAAAATTTTACGTGGTTAATTTTGTTTTATAAAAATAATCTTGAATTTTTTAACATAATTTTGAACTGAAAAAATAGAAATACTAGAGACAATAATATCTCTAAGCTGTAAGGTACAAAGAGCCAGTTCCTAAATATATTCAATTTTTCAACTTTAACATTTCTAGAATAAATCATAAGAAATTTTTGTTAAAATTGTTTAAAGTGGCCTAACTTTTTTATATGTAGATATTACAACGCAGTAACTGACTCTCAAGTGAAAGAAGCAGTCATATTATGTAGTAAATACTTTATTTATTATATGCCTAGACATTTTAACGCCGTTACTAATAATATTATCGCTGTTTTAAAATTAATGTTCATATTCTTATCAGCTTTTTTAAAAATATTTACATTTCATTTATCAGTACAGTATATATTTATAGTTAAAGTCAAAGAAATACTCAATTTGAATATTAAAAGACCGTTTAGAATCGAGATTAAAGTGTACTGTTTGCTGCAATCAATGAGTAAGTTTGTCAGCATTGGAATAGGCTTCTACTCTTTTTAATGTAAATATTCGAAAATTATGAAAATCTGTTTAATTTAAAGAAATACTTGCGTCACAAATTGTGGGATGTGAATTAAATTTAATGTTAATGTTTAATTAATAAATATATGGAGATGTAATGTCCAATTTAATTAAAAATTTGAAATTTTTTAAGATTCAATTTCACTCCAAGCGAATTCTAAGTTTTTGCATACATAAATCTTAAAACTTATAAGTAATTTGTATTATAAGTTTGAATTTTATCCCAATTGATTTAGTTATCTATTTATATCGAATTTCTGGCGTAAATTTTAAGGTTTAATTTTTGCTTTGTTGAAAATTTTTAAAAAATGTTTCTATTGCAAGAAAATACACTAATACAGTAATTTACTTGGTGTAAAAATTAATAAATTCTGTTTACCTCAAAAGTGCTATAAAATTTAAAAATTATTTATCAAAACTAGAAAATTACTCTTAGCGAAAATTGGTTTATTATTTAAAAATTAAACAAATTATCAAGCACTTAAAAAATTAATTTTGAAATAAAATCGAATGAACTTTTCTGAGTAAAAGTTAATATTGTCACAAATAAAATATGTTCAAGATTAATAGTTAGTATTAGTTTACGAAATATTCAAGTTAATATTGTGTATATATCATGTCTCTTTCATTAAAAGACTTAGGTGCTTATTATGATTTTCGTCAAATGATCGAACATTTTCATTTTCGATTTTTTTCTTTTTGTTCGATTAAATCGAACAGCTGTTTCGATCACTTTTTTACTGACGAAACGCAATTTGTAATACGAAAAATATGAAAAAAAGATGGATATTTCAAAGAAAATGTAACTTTCAATGTTTTAAATGTAATAATAATACTGCTTAAATGTGTTTTTATTAATTACTATATACATTATTTATTATTTTAATAGGAAAAATACAGGTAATCAGAAACAATTAGAAGAGCTTGTGAATAGCATGAAAATTTTAACATAAATTAATTTTTCTCATAGAAATCCCAAAAATTGTTCTAAAACAATAAAATACTTGCCTTACTAATAAAATTTTTTTAAAGTCGAATTTAACAAATGTCGACTCTAAAAACTGAGTATGCATTGAAGTTCTGTACACGAATACATACTTGTAAAAATAAAACCTTCAGCATAGTTTGTAAAATAGCATACTCAGTTTTTAAAGTCGACTTTTGTTAAACCCGACTTTAAAAAAATGTTATTAGTAACTTAAAACAATTTATTCAAATATGTATCTTCAAATTTTAACAGCTGAAAAATTGTTCAAAGAAAATATACACAATAATTCACGATAATGACGTTTGTTCGATCGATTGAGTTACGAATCGAAGAAGATTCTTCGATCAACCTACGAATAGAAAATCATAATAAGCACCTTAATTCAGTTTTCCACAGTTTTAATAAACTGAAGCATTACTAAAATGTTCTTAAGAAATTTTCTGTTGAAATTTATTTATAAAATTAGAAACGATACAAATAACTATGATTTATGTGAGAAAATATTGCTTCAGTGTAAACTTCAAGCTTGTTTTGAATGTCATCGCCCACGACTTTTATCAAATACTACATTCTAAATAATTTTTACAGTATCATCATTTTCAAAAAGAAAATTTTTACTTAAAAATATTCAAAACAACAACGGAAAATTTTTAAAACTATATATTTAATTCAGAAAGTAGCGAAAGTCGAAACTGTACCCTGAACCACAATTTATTATAATTATGCATAATAAACATATGTATTTAATATTGTTTCTATATATGAATGTACCTGTGTTAAAAAACATTAATAACATTTTATATTATTAAGTAGATTGATTTCACTCACGTAGAAATATCAATTGTCTTAAATGTGTTTTATTCATTGACATAATATATTGTAGTATGTATAGCAACAATAGAACATACATGTATAACATAACACATTGGCACTATTTTTTCAATACGATGACGTCATGTCCAAGACCTGTGTTTGATCTTTTTGAAATTAATATTGTTTACATTAATTATAATAAATCGAGAATATCTATTTTGGAAGCAGTATCTATAACCAGAAACTTAATTAAGAACCACAACCAGTTAATAAACTGTTTTTTGACAACTTAATCATGTAGAAAAAAATACAAAACTTTATTGCAATTTTTAAAAATTAGTCGAACATAAAATAAAAAAAAAAAAAAAAAAACAAAGTTTGTAATTTTTTCACATCACAAAACAACCTTTTATTTCATTATTAGCCTCTTATTTCGAAAGTTCATGAACGTACATTTTAATGAACATGAAGTTGTTTAAAAAAAAGAAAAATTTTTTTTCATATAGGTACCTGTCCGTTTATTTTATTTTTTAAACTTGAAGATTCACATTTCGTATGAACTTGTAGACGTTTTCTGAATGAAAAACACATTTATAGAATCGTATAAAATTTAAACACATGCACTGTAAAATGTTTTTTGTAATACATATTTATGTATATTGCAATGATGTTATAAATTTAAAATATTTAATTAAAAAATTAAATTTAATAGAATATAATAAACAATTTCTTTAGTAAATAAATAAATTCTAATTATACCTATATTTTTAAATACGGATTGCAATACATGAAACTTGCACGATGGATATGCATTTTTGATATTTTTACATAAATTTTAAAATCTATTTTATATGCATTTAGAAAAAGAATAAATTTAAAATTAAATATTGTATATATTGACATAATTAAAATGAAAGAAAGGCTTTGTTTCGAAACGTCAAAAAATGGGTATCGAACACAGTAACAATACAGTATTGATACAAATCAGCCAAATTACACCAGATAGTAATGCGCTAGTTGCAACAATTTTTTTAACTTGGTAGAATAAGAATAGTCTGAAATAATTTTAGCTGACGGTTGTAATACACTCACAATCGTTACAACTTGGTCGTGCCACCATCAGGTATATTTTGAGCAGTTGTAAAAACCGGTTTTAAACTTGTTTGCGACGGTTGTAATGCTACTTGGTGTGTAGTTGATGAATGTGATACATAGCAGTGATACTGATACAACATTATTTGTGCATCCGAAAAAAGGGATGCTTAAGGGATGCGTCAAATATACAATTGAGACTATTAGAAGCAAAAGTTGACTTATTCCATGTTAGATGGTTTTGAGAAAAACAGAAAAAACATAACTTTTAAATTAAATGCAATTTTAATAATTTTTTTATTTTATATGAAAACTCTAAGCTTCTGAATTTAATTCAAACATGGATTTTAAAAAATCAATGCTTAAGTTAGTAAATATTAGTAAACAAATTTTGGAATAGTTTTAGTTTTGCAGCCAAACTATGGAAAAGATCAAGTTTTGCATCTCACTGAAGTGGAATAACGATAGTTTTGCATCTCATTCAGCCAAATTACACCAAGTAGTAATGTGCTAGTTGTAACAATTTTTTTTCTACTTGGTATAATAAGAATAGTCTAAAATAATTTTAGCTGACGGTTGTAATACACTCATACTCGTATAGAATTTAAAATATTTATTTAAGGGAAAAAGGAAGCTTGAAGAATACCTAACATAAAATTCAAATTTCATTTTAGTTTCATTTTATTACAAACACCACTCAGTCTGATTTTTTATGAATGTGTAAATTGGAAGAAGGTACACTTATATTAATTGTGCAATAACTCAGAAGCAGTTGAAGATTTTTGAATGCGGTCAAAAGAAACTACCTTGCCATACAATTTATTTCCTTTCTATATCTACTTAATATGTTTTGTAGACCACTCGTGAAACATTTGGTTGCCTGTAGAGGGAGTTTTTAAGCTTCAATGGAATAGTAACACTTTTACTACCAACATCATGTTGGAATAGTTTAAGTTTTGCTTCCAATGCCAAATTTTACAACCATTTTTCAGGGGCATCAATGCAGTTTTCAAAATTGAAATTTTTCAGATTAAAAGCCTTCAACACAACGAACATTTTGCCATCATTAACTCAATTTTTTCAAAAAGTGGAATAGATCAACTTTTGCTTTTAATAGTCTCACATTTTCGATACATTATGAAACCTATGACAATGTAACCGTTTTATCTTAGACGTTTTGAAACTTGTGACATTGTATTAATACGTTTCGAAACACAGCCAAATTTAAAAACAAATTAGGTACAATAACAATACTGAATATTGTGTTTAGTTATCAGTTGAAGGATACATTGGTTTTACTAACTTCTGAATAAAATTATAAAATAGCTTTACGTTTTCACGAGTTATAGTAGAACTGTCATATGCTTTATAAATTATTTATTATAAAAATAATAAATTAGTTATTGCTTAAAATCGTCCTTTTCAAGGACAATTTTAAATTTAAAGTCTCATTTATTGGCTGCTCATCAATTAAAATTTAAAAAGTTGTGAAAATGTAGTATATAAGTACCTACTATCGTATGTATATATGATAGGAATATGATAAGTACCTACATATTGTACATATCTATTTTACTAAAAATTAATTTCACATGGTCAATGCTGTCAGCTACCCGACTTAAGATTTTATAAAAATTGTATATTATATCGGTAATCGGGTTATTAATAAAAATTGTTGTATCTACAATTAATTAATCTAATGCAAAAAAAAAAAAAACTAAGAAAATTTTCAAGATCAAAATGAATCACTTTACAAAAAAACAATTATACAGTATGCACTAACTTTTCATTTTTGTATTTATTTTGATAAAAATGAAATTGCGAGAGTAATAAAAAATATTGTTTACTACAGATGGCTGATCAATATAAGATTTCGTGGTAAACCGTTTATTATTTTGTATTATTTACAACATTTTAATGCAAATATCAAAGTAGTACAGATTATAATGTGTTAACATTAATAATATCTCTAATACAATACTTTTTTTTCTAACAATTATAAAAGTCGTGGGAAGTTGTATACCTTTTTTTGTGAAGATATTTTACTACACGGTAAACAAGTAAATTCATATTTAATGAATGACAAGAAAATGGTAATTTTTAATACTATTCCATAGTGAAATCACGTTTATTTTTAAAGTGGGAAGTAGGTGGTTTGTTTTTATAGATTTGTTGTCTTTATTAATTTGATGTTTTTTTTTTTTTTTTTCAAAATAATAATAATGATTTATGGATTATGTACGGTGATCATTCTAGATTAGATTTTAATGCTTACAGTATCCGTTAAAACTTTAAGGATAAAAATTTAGTTTTTTCTTAATTATTTATATTTTTTCGTTCAGTAATTACAAGAAATAGCGATTCTATTAATTAGTTAAAAATTATAGAAAATTGAGAATTTAAAAAAAAATAAGCTTAAAGGTTAAAAAAACTTTTATAACATATACTTTTTAAAAATTGATTATAAAGCCTCTGTAACTACGATGATATTCAAGTAAAGAGTTGTTCGAGGACGTTTCGGAAGTTTATCAGTAACTTTCTCCGTTCTTTAAATTCATATTTTTCGAATATTCCATCATATTTAGTTATTTTCAAGAAAGGGATCGATTCTAGACAGGAATCATTCTATTCACTCATCCCAAATCCGAAAACCCCATGTAAATCCGTTCACATTTACTACCCTAAAACTCTTTCCAAAATTTCAATTACGTCACGACGAAAACTCTTACCCACAAAGGAAAAAGTAAGTGGATAAAAAGTATATAAAAAAGATTAGGAAAGTAGTCTTATTATAAGTTTCATTATAAATCTATGTTCATTGCATTATATGAGTAAAGTAATAAACCATTATATTATTGTTATTGTTATTATTATTAATTTAAAGCAATTGTTTTTTTTCTGTTGTTCGATTTTAAATAAAAATGAATTGAAAAATTACCAAGAGATTTTATTAAATGACGTAAAAGTATTTTTATTTAGAATCATTTATTATATTAAAGATAATATCCCATACATTGTATGCATCTACCGAGATATGTATACATAAATACATGTACCTATATCAGTATATATCACAATTGACTATTATATATTATAAAGAATAATTTTGTTGTCTTTAAAAAAAAATTGTTGACAACGCTAATTAATAGAACAGTCATCAAACTTAATTAAAACTGTTTTATAAGTCAATTGTTTAATTAAAAAATTGTTTGGTGTAATTATAACTATGTATTTAAATAATCATTTATATATGTATATACATATGTATGTACATGTATATGTATAATACATACATACATATATATGTATATCTATTTATACACATCGAATCACCATTATTCTAGAAAAAAAAAGTAAGTTTTCTCTTGTGTGACCTTGAATTGACAATTTTCGTGGCCCGTACTATAGTAGTCTGCTACATCAGGAGCACTTCAAATTAATAATTATCTCATATTATTATAATAATAATAATAATAACAATAAAGCTTTGAGTAATACAAAAAATATACTTTGAGAATTCATTAATATTTTTTGGACAACAGAATAATAAAACTTGAATAAATATGTGATACATGAAAAAAAAATTTATTTAAAAAATAACAAATAATTTCAGAAAAAAAAATTTAAAAAGTCAGGAAAAGCCAGTAATTCATGTTTACATTTCTGAACAAAAATTTTAAAGAATGATTTTCTATATGTGGTTTTTTATAGATTTCATATTAAAAGAAAAAAAAATACTTTGTTCGCTGGTAAGTCACATACAACGAAGATTTGTTTTAATGTTAGAGCCGACAAATTTACATGTTTATGATTTTACTGTGTATGTAGCACTGATCTTATTCTTTAAATTAATCAATCGAATATTTTCTAAATTTTAATTCATAATAAAATGATTTTTTTTAAAATTTTGATGGTTAGAGTCAAAATATTGTTGTTACCAGTTACAGATATGTACTTACATGTAATTTATAAATTAAAAAAGCTTACTCTAAAATATTGTTAAAAAAAATCCATTCAGTTTTTTGAACACTTTATTCAAATAAAAATATGTATTTAAAAAAAAAAAATAAATAAAAATAAACGTAATTTTGTAATCGACTTTATTCCATTTCAGACATAATGGGAACTCCAGATGAGAATACAATCAAATCGCCTTTATCAGGTACGTGTTCTTTTTATATTTATATTTTTTGTTTTTATGTCTAATAAAATATTGTATATATGAAAAATTTAATAGTACGTAGTTTTTTTTTCGTTTTGTTTTTAAATGATGTACATTATTTTTTCTGCTTATCAAAAACATATTTGTTCATCAAATTAGCTTAAACTATTTCTCATTAAATTAATTAATTTTGTTTAAATAATAATTTCATTGAATACTTTAACTATTTACTTAACTATTGGAATTTGATAAGATATTAAAGATAAATGAGTGTATGCATATTTAATTTAAAAAACAAAAACAAGAATTAACTTAAGAATAATAAGAATTATTAATTAAAATATCGATTGACATTTAGATTCAATAGAAAATATATCTATAATTGTGTAATTGATTATAAAGTTCACTACAGTAAAAAGTATTATTGTGAATCAACTCATATGTATAATAATCTTTATAGATTATTTTATAATTTGATAACTGTAAATATCGTAAATGCAATGAAAAGGATTCAAATTGAACGTAATTTAGACTCGAAATGTCGAATTTTTCATCATTATCATCATAATCATTATTGTCATAATAGTAGCGTAGCACTATCGTCTTACATATTATTAAATTTTCATTATTTTTTCTTCTTCTATCTTTTGCTTTTTGTGTTTCCGTTTGTTTCCCACCAACGCGCAACGTTTTTTTTTTTTGTTCATGATTATCAGTACTTTCATGAATGCGTCGACGGCGCTGACGGCGTAAAAATCATGTTCATAAATGACTTTCCAGTGCAATCGTGGAATGGTATCATGTTCATTAATTCAAGCATGCAGCGAAGTCGGCTGAAATTACTCAATCGTTTTTAAGCGACTGCGATGTTTTATGTACAGTGTTATACATTTTTTTTCCTGGCATTTAAATATATTTCTTTATTTCGATTTTAAATATAAAATAAGATTTAAATTAATTAAAAATTATAACATTTTGTAAACATTTATTCTAATAACCGCTTGCATGCACAGTTGACGACTCTGATTACAATTCCAGTGCATTCGAGTCGTCGACGTAGGTTGACGACGCATTTATGAAAGTACCCTATATTCTCAGTTTTACCAATAATCTTCATCTATTTACTTTTATAAAATTATTATGCTGGCTTAAAACTGAACTTTGGTTTTCAATTTAATAATTAAGCTATACCTATTTATTTTGAAAATAGCATGTCACTTTTTAGAAAACAAATGTGTTCGAATAAGTATAATAGGCGAAGATTAATGTATTATTTCAATTATTTGTGAAACTAAATATAAAATTCTATATTATTCCCACAAAATTGTCGGTAAAGATAAATTAGTTGCATGGAAATTGCATGGAAAAAATAATTATAATAATAACTTAAAACGCATAAAAATGACTTATGTCATCTTTAAAAGAAACGGCTTAATTTGTTGAATCAGCCTTCATTCAAATTTTTAAGCTAGTTTTTCAAAATATACCTAACAATTTCAGCCTATTACAGTTCAATTTTCATCCTATAATATTGTGCCACGCTATTATAAAATCTAGTAAGTATGTATGTATTAATTTCCAAAATTCGTAAATCACTCAAATTCGTGATTACGCCAATTACAAATACCTCCCTATAAACGCAATATGAAAATTTCGCATGTAGTTCTCACGTGAACTGTGATTTTCTTATTATAAAAGTAGCTTGAGTCTACATAATTTCTCATATGATTACTTTTATGATTATTTAGTTTTCATTGAAAATTTGAATATAGATTACAGGGTGTTATAAACTGCATGCAATTTTAAAATTTCAAAGCTGGCATTATATTCACTTTTTGTTTATGTTTAGTAAGAAATAAAAGTATTGTAGCTATATAATAATAATTTTTAAATCTTAAACTTCTAGTTTATATACCTAGTTACATTCGTGAACATTCGGAACGCACGAAAACTATTTAATTAAGACGTAGCCCAGTTACTTTCCTGAGATCTTGTATGAGACTATTCGAAAGATTTCATACCACTTTAATACAAATTTAGAAATTCGTTAATATAGCTACAGTTTATAAAATAATAAAAATGCTTTAGTGATGAAATAGATTTCGATTGTTAGTGAGACCAAATACATATTATACTTTTCCAATTCATAATTTAATTATTATCTAAGCTTTAATTAATGTTTCTTTTTAATATGAAGTGTTGAAATACATTTTTGTTTGTTTGTGATTTTGCATGTTACTTGACTTTTTTTTTATTTGCATTTTGCTTAGATTTGTATGAAGAATCTGAAACAGATTTGATTGCAGACAGATTAGCTAAAGCAACGCTTTCAAATCGTTCATACCCTAAACAAGTAACAATGGGTAGAAGAGTTTCCGGTAAGTAGTATAGGTATACGTATTAGTTGTATGATTTTTGTTTTTATTGCTTATATAAATTTTTGTAAGAAAATTAGTTTTTCGTATTTATATGTATGTGTTTCATTTGATATTTCATACTCATTTTCAAACATCTTGTGCACTTTGTATTTAATATTCAAAAGATAGTGCAATGAATGCAGAATTATATATGGAAGCAACAGGTAGAAGACGTAGTTCTGGTAAGAAAAACTAAATATTTTGTTTCATTATTATCAATACAATTAATTTTAATCAAATTTAGAATTTTATTTGAATTGTTTTTTCTTTACATTTGTTTCTCTACAAATAGATCATGGTGTAGTATTAACTACAGACACAGACAGTTTTATAATTGGTCAGAGAGTATGGGTAGGTGGAACACGACCAGGACATATTGCATACATTGGTGAAACACATTTTGCTCCCGGGGAATGGGCTGGTGTTGTATTAGATGAACCTAATGGTTAGCAAATTCTTTTGTTTTTTAAATTTTTATTTTATGTGATTTATAATCATGATTTTGAAATAGGTAAAAATGATGGTTGTGTATCGGGAAAAAGATATTTTCAATGTGAACCAAAAAAAGGAATATTTTCACGTTTAACTCGTTTAACACATGAACCATTACCAGGTGCTAATATATCATCAAAAGAATCTTCACCAGGACGTAATCGATCTTCAAAAACCCCAGATCGTTCACATACTGTATCTCCTACATCGAGCTTAAGATTAAGTGCATCAAAAAGTGGAGGAAGTAAGAAATTTACTTTTTAAATTCCAAAATTATAAATAGAATTAATAAAAATAAACTTGTTTTTAGAGCATGGATTAACCGTAGGAGATCGAGTAATTGTTTCATCGGGCTTAGGAAGTAAAACAGGTACATTAAAATACATTGGTGAAACAAAATTTGCTCAAGGAAATTGGTGTGGAATACAATTAGATGAACCAATTGGAAAAAATAATGGTTCAATTGATGGTGTTAGGTAATTTTTATATAAATTATAATAATTATTATTCTTTTTTAAAAAAAAAATGTTTTCCTATTTTATAAATTTATTCAATAGATATTTTGAATGTCCCCCAAAATATGGTCTTTTTGTGCCAATTGCAAAAGTTTCACTATCACCAACGTCAAAAAAATCACGTTTATCACGTGCAGGTTCAAGGGAATCATTAGTCTCTAATGCAACAATGAATAGTATTGCAACAACAAATACTTCTCGTTTACGTATGAGTGCTCATGGACAGGTATCCCGTATTCAATAAATTATATTAAATTATATTGAATTTTATTTAATTTAATTTATAGACTTTAGCATGCTCAACATCAAAACCAGCTGCAGTTCCAAGAAGTACTTTTTCTTTACAGGTATGACGTGTTGTAATTCTCAACAACATTTCTGTTTTTTTAATGTCTTTTCGTTTGTTTTTGAAATTTTTTGTTTATCCATTTGTTTGACGTTGTTAGATATATGATTCTTTATGTGAATGCTTTTTACTTTAATTAATAACAATTTTCTATGTTATTGCACACTTTATACACACATTTAAATTCATTATTTAAAAACACTTTTAAACGTTGTTTCGAAAAATAAAACTAATACATATTATAAATTTTTGTTATTTTACTACACTATACAAAATTGGTGACTTAAATTTTGATTAAAACTGTTTTTTTCCTACACACTTATAAAAAAGTATATAGATAATAAAATGAAATAAAAGCTTATAAACTAATTATTTGTTATGTTGTTGGTGTTTGCAACTATTATACATATATTATTATATTTGCTTACTCCTCTTTAGTTTTTATTTTCTTGTGAATTATTTTTGCTAATTATTGAAATGTGATGATCAAATTATGTATATGTGTTTTTAAACTTTAAATGGATGTCTTGTCATATTTTCATGATTATTTTTCATTAGTTTATTCTTCTGAATCTGTAGGGAAAAAAAATAAAATAAAATAAAACAAATAGTAATAATGATTAAGTATAGGAAAAATATTTAAAACGCTTTTTTGTAGAGAAAAAACTTTAAAAAATAAAATTTCGGAAGAGAAACTTTTTTTTTTGGAAACTAAAGATTTTTATTAAAATTTAAATTTAAATAAGAATTTGAAAAAAATTCATATTTCGATTAACGATCAGTTATTTACAAAATCTTTCGAAAATTCACAAGTGCACATCATCACATTGATAGTCATCACCAGTAAGTAGTAGGATAATGTATTCAAGTATAACCTGATAGTTATAGTGAGTAATACGTTTTCGAATATTGAAACTTTAATTTCGATTAAACTAGTGAATTTTTGAAAGTACCTACCCAGTATTATTATACGATAAGTTTATATTGAATCAATACTGTGGAATTTTATTTTTTAAAACATAATTAGTGTGAAAAAAGGTTGAATTTAGAATTTTAACAAAAAAAAATATTGTTTAAATTTAAATTAAACTATTGCAGGATGTTATTCGAGAAAAACAAAATCATATTGAACAACTTATTAAAGAGAGAGAACTCGATAGGGAAGATGCACAAAATCAAACAATTATTTTTCAAAAAACAATTAGTGAGGTAAGTTTAATTAAACTTTGAATTTTTGGCTGTATTTCAATATTCAACATGCTGCACAACCTTCCCACCAAAACCTAGTTTCGATGTTTCATTAATCACCGGAACAAATTACCAATAAATACAACATACAACTAAGGTGGATCTACCATATGGTGCGGTATGGTACTCAACAATGTTGAATTCTGGAACACAGCCTTTCAATTATAAAAATATGTGTGAAAATGTATTGTGATAAAAGATTGCAATGTTGGTAATTGGTAAATAGGGTTTACGGCTCAGAACCATAGTAAACTAACAAGAACATTTAAAAATTGTTCAAACACACTAAATATGAATTTTTTTTCTATTTTAATCCTTAAAAGTGCATAAATTTTCAGAAACAGACTTGTGCATTAAATGACTGTAATTTTAAATGTTTTTTTATTAAATCAACAGATATTAGATTCTCAAATTCCTATAGCACTTTAAAAAATAATATTATGCCATTCGAAAGAAAAAACTTCTTAATTTTCAGTTGAATTTTCAAAAATTTCGAATTATCAATTAGGGAATTATCGAAAATAAACTAGAATATTTGTTTTTATTTTGAAAATACATAAGTTCAAAGATTATATTTTAATAAAATGACTTTCTAAAAAAAGTAGATTTCAAAATAACATTAACATTCAATACAGAAATTGTTTGAAACGATAAAATATAAATTTTTAGAAAGCTCGAATATAGCTTTTATTCGTATGATAATGTTTATTATTTTTTTAAATTTCTGCCATTATTAGTGACTAAAATTTGTCTTACAGTTTTTTCATTTTGTTATTTATTTTTTGATAAAGTTCTAAATTTTTTAGGAAGTGATTTATTTTATTTAAAAAAAACGTAATCAGTAGTTTTATTTTTCAGCAGATACAGATACTTAGTTTAGCTTTTAATTTTCCAAGAGCTTACTTTTAAAGAGAAAAGATTGATTTTCCAAAATTTCCAATTTATATTTACCATAACACTTTTTTTAACATTTGAAAAGTTAACGGTTGTTATAACACGACAAAAAATTTAATTTTTCATATGATACTCTCACAGATTACAGTTTTTTGACGTAAAATACTTTACAGAGTTAAAATATTCCATTTTATTGATTAAATTGTGGTCAATAAGATCAAAAATAACTTTCTCTTTTTTCACTTCCATTGCTAAAATTTAAAAATTAAGTCTTTATTTTTTCATCTTATTTGTAACTAAATACACAAATGTTTATATGTATGAATGTAACTGTACAACTTTGGGTTAAAGAAATAGTGGTTTAGCTTGTTAAAAAATTCAAAATATATACGAATTTTCACTTTAAAAAAAAACGAAAAACAAACCAAACATCATTTCCTGTATATCGGTAACAGAATTCCAGTGATCATGGACGCTGGACACGATTAATCGAACAACGAGATTCACATTTAGAGGATTTACGACGAGAGTTTAGAGGTTGGAGCGGTAGCCATGAGGAACACTGCATTTTACATGATGTTCTTGGTGGAAAACAATTTGTTTAATTTATTATTTTTGTTTTATATTTCATAATTTTCTATTTTTTATTTTACTAAATTATAAAATTTCTTTGTTTTTTTCTTTTGCTTAAGAATTATGTATTCTCAAAGAATACATTCCAACATTATTTAAAAAAAGTTATATGTTACAAATAAAGAATTTTGTTATTGGTTTTGTTTTATTGATTTTTAACTACGACGGAAATATCTTTTTACATTACTTTAGATTTTTTTTTAATTTAATTTATTTTTGATTTTTCCATTTATTAACTTTATAGCATTCAAATACCTTATTTAGTAACCAGATTTTATGTATTATTTCAATTTGTTTTGAAAAATTGAATAGTATGACAAATTTTAAATTTGATTCATCATTTTGTATACATATATGCATATATTTACACTCCGCGTCACTTGATTACGGCCACTAATTTTTTAAAGTTATTTTGGATATTACTATAAATTTTGTTACGTGAGTATTAGTTTTTATGCTTGTATTTGAGAATACGTTCTGTTACGAATATAATCACGGAAAAAAAATTTGAAAATATAGTACCGTTATTTGTGCAGTACTCATTAAGTACAATCTCTTCAAAAAACATGCATTTTTTTTTCGTCACTTGATTACGGCCAGTATTGAAATTGTCTCAAAAAAAGAAAAATTTGAATGAAAAACAACTTTTTTTGTGTTATTTATATGAGATTTATTAATTTTTTATTATTTTCAATTAATTGTAATAATGATTGCTGCCTCCGTTGTGACGAATTGTTTCGAAAATTCATGATAACATCAAATTGTATAACGATGTCAAGTACTTCAGCGAGATTTTTGTCCAAGCAGATTTTATTGCTTCTATTAGTGAAGCTTTATCTTCAAATTTTCTTCCTCCTTCATAGACCTCCCTTTACAGCCATCTCCGAATGTTTTCTATGATATTTAAACCCGACGAATATGGTAGCCACGGTAGCAATCACACATTTTGTTTTTCGGTGAACTGTCTAGCACGTCCTGCGGTGTAAATTGGAGCATTATCCTGTTGGTAAATCAAAGCCAGAGGACCAAACATTTGAATAAACTTTGGAAAAGCTCCTTCTAATATGGTTTTATGTGAAACTACAGTCATTCTCGTGTTTTGAAAAGGCAAGTCAATCGTGCCATTAAATGAAATAGCTCCCCAAACTATAACACCACCCTGTATAATGCGGTTTCTGCTTAAAATCGTTCTTCCTTTCTTAAGTTATGAAAATAAATCTTAAATCTATCAGGACCATCCAAATTGAATTGTTTTTTGTCCGAAAACACAACTCGTTTCCACTTTCTCCTTAACGACATGTGATTTCTTGCAAATTTCAATCGCTTTTCTTTACGTGGCGTATTCAACGGGGATTTTTTTCTTCAATTTTTTTAAATTTTTGATGCGTGGCACTATCAATTACGCGACGTACTGTTGATAAAATGGCAGGAACTCCGGTTTTAGTCTTGATTTTTGCTGCTGATAGGCCTGAGTTTGAGGCTGTGCGAAGAATTGCTCGTTTATCCTGAGAAATTGTTGCTTCTGCGATTCGCCCTCTTCTATTCTGTCTGTAATTTTCAATAGTTTTAAGGAAACAATAAATTACAGTTCTTCTTCTTACAATTTTTTCTGCAATTTGGGGATTTGAAGAACCTTCTTGCTTCAAAACATCGATTTTTGCCTTTTCACTTTCTACCAATGTCTTTTCTTTACCCATTCTTCCAAAAATTTAATAATTTGATAGCTAATGGACACTATCAATATAATAAACGAAATAATTTTGAAAAAGTCGAAAAATTGTTCGTCATAGTAGTTAGAACACTAATTTTCAATACTGGCCGTAATCAAGTGACGAAAAAAAAATGCATGTTTTTTGAAGAGATTGTACTTAATGAGTACTGCACAAATAACGGTACTATATTTTCAAATTTTTTTTCCGTGATTATATTCGTAACAGAACGTATTCTCAAATACAAGCATAAAAACTAATACTCACGTAACAAAATTTATAGTAATATCAAAGAGTAGATACTAATAAAGAGGAATAACTTTCGGGTAACGGTATATGAAAAAGGACGCAAACAAAAAAAAGAGTACAAATATACACTATTATCACTAAAAAAAAATTAAATTAAAAAAAAAACAAAATCTCTTCAAGCGAGATGAAATATCCTCTTTGTTTTTTTTTATAAATGAAAAACATGCATAAGACTGAAAAAGACAAGAAAAAACTAAGCCCAACCTTTTTTGTTATCTTACAAACATTTTTTACTTGTATAGGTTTATATTCTACATGCAAGTAAACACGTGCTCATCACTTTAACATGTGTTTGTTTATTTACTTATATTTTTACTTGCTCACGTACGAATGACGTCACATTTTATACTAGAAAGATTGCTCATCACTTGCACGTGGCTTCTAATTTTATTAGAATTTTTAGTTCGCGCCAAATTTTGTAGGTAAAAAGCAAAGTATACGGTATGATATGTGATTACCTTATCAATATCAGTTCTGATGTGATATATTAAAGTTAGTTTTTCTAAGTTATTTTTAAAAAAAAATAATATAAAGTGTATTAAATTAAAAAATAAAATAATATTTAGTGCGTGAATGATAATATTATAAATTATTATTATTGTGATTATTTTCATGAAATAAACTAGTATACAAAAACAATTAATAAGACTATAAATAAAAAACGAAGTGCATTTATTTTTTAAAGATAAAGGAAAAAAAATCAAAAACTTTACTTTATAAAGAAATAAAATTTAATAAAATTAATTTAAAATAAATAAATAGTTTTAAAAAATACAATATTTTATTATTTTTTTTTTAAATATGGGTCGTCACTTTATTAGGTGCATTATATGTGGAGAAAAAAAAGATGGAGATGGAAAAATGTATTTCAATGATTTTTATAAGTGAATAAAAACACTAACTAAATTTACAAATTACGAAAAAGTCTTTTATTTATATTACTTGACGCAACTCAGGTGCTTTACCCTATATATTTCTCATCACTAATACAACTTTAACGAATCTTCTTTTTCAGTTCCTCATCATGATTTTTCTTGCTATCTATTTTTAACTCAGATGCATGTGTATTAGTGCAGAAATTGCGCATTTATTTGAGATCTTATCAGTTCTTGTTCCTAGTTAAAACACTACCTTACACTATGGTAATATCCAAAATAACTTTAAAAAATTAGTGGCCGTAATCAAGTGACGCAGAGTGTATATATTATATGCCATTAAAATAATATAATATATGTATTTCATTTAAAATCAAACTTTTTAACAAACAAAAATATTTAACCGTTAAAAGTGATACATAACACAGTATAAAGTTTTCGAACAATTTTGAATCTTTTGTAGTAGCATTTGAGATAGAAGAACCCGTCATTCTACTTTCGTTCACCCGTATTTTTCACAAAAAAAAGTTATCCTTATTTTTCATTTGCCTTATTCACTTTTTCAAACTGAAAGAGTGATATTGTGCTTCTTCAAAAATGAATCGTTGCTTAGGTGATGCGATGCTGATGCTTGTCACAAATTCAAAAATGCAACGCAACTTTTATGATGCGTTTTCACATATTATTTAAAAAAGCATCGCATCAAATCAAGTATTCGAAATTCCTTGTAATATTCAGCTGTCATGAAGGTAATAGCATTGGGTTCGTAACGAAATCCGGAAAGACAAAATCCAGAAAGACAAAATCTAGAAAGACAAAATCCAGAAACGACAAAATCCAGAAACGACAAAATCCAGAAACGACAAAATCTAGAAACGACAAAATCTAGAAACGACAAAATCTAGAAACGACATAATCCAGAACGACAAAATCCAGAAAAAATCCAGAAGAAATCCAGAAGAAATTAGTTGGCGGCGCCAACTAATTTCTTCTGGATTTCTTCTGGATTTTTTTATAAACTCATAAAGGTACATATCTTGTGTTATATTTTAATAAAATCAGTTATCACTCATTTAGTTTAGCTCAGCAACATCAAAGTAACACACAAAATCACTGTAGTAACAAAACAATACCAAAGTAACACACAAAATCACTGTAGTAACAAAGCAACATCAAAGTAACACACAAAATCACTGTAGTAACAAAGCAACATCAAAGTAACACACAAAATTACTGTATCAAGAAAAGGTATAAAAACCTTACACTTAAGCCTTGATATCCTCATTCTAAGGTTTTTATTTTTGGTGATTAGTGAATTATTATAAAAAAAAAAGTGATAGACTGCATATTTTAAATTTGAAGAAATTTCAATTTGAACTAGTTTGGTGTTAATTTATTAAGAAATTAAGTTACTTAATTAATTGAATTTTTTTAATAATATTCTGTGTATTAATTGAAAAGATGAACGATAACGAACCAGTTTTAGAAATAATAGCTTCTAATAAAGGTGGTATAAAATTATCCCTTAATGGGTTTATATACCACGTAGACAAAAAAACGGAGAAAAGCATTAATTGGATATGTGAAAAAAGAAAATCTTTTCACTGTAAAGGAAGAGTTACAACAAATTATACAAGTGAAGGTCTACATACAATTGCACGATCTCCAACAATACATAACCACGATCCCATGGCGTCTGATAAAAGTGTTTATACAACAAATAGTTTAGTAAAAGATAAAGCAGCAAGAAGCGGATTGAAGTCATGCCAAATATTATCTTCTGCTACAACTAACTGTGAACCATTATGTAGGAAATATCTACCTTCGAAAAAAGCGCAAAATAGAAAGATTCAAAGAGTGCGACGTAAATTACTTTTCAAAGAGCCGAAAACCATTAGTGAAATAGATATTCCCGAAACATTACAAGTAGTTGAAGGAGAAAGATTCCTTCTGTCTTATAAAACTTTTGATGACGACTGCATAATTCTTATGGGAACAAAAGAAAATATTCATTGGTTGGCACAATCAGATATATGGATTATTGATGGAACATTTAAAGTAGTTCCGTCTTTGTTGCGACAACTTTTTACAATACATGGACGCGTTGGGAATCAGTCAAATAATGAAACAGTACCTCTTATTTACTGTTTAATGTCTCGTAAAAACATAAACTGTTATAATGAGATGTTATACGAATTATTAAGATCGGCAGCTGAATTCAATATATCTTTAAATCCAAACATAGTATTGTCAGACTTTGAAACAGCTAGTGTAAAATCTTTTAAAAGCTTTTTTCCGGATGCTATATATAAGGGCTGTTTCTTTCACTTTGGAAAAATTATTTGGCGCAAAATACAAAAAGAAAAGCTTGAGCGAAAATATGGAACAAACGAACAGTTCTCACTACAAATTAGGCAACTAAAAGCACTTGCTTTCGTACCTTCGGAAGAAGTTCCACAATACTATGAGGCAATAAAAACTTCTAATGCAGATTTCAAAAAAATTGCTAGTTTCCTTGAAACAAATTATATATATGGAAAAAAAAAAAAAACGAGGAGTGCAAAATCCACCCGTATATCCTCCGTCATTTTGGTCAGTTTATGAGAACATTATAAACAATTTTCCACGAACGCAAAACAAAGTTGAAGCGTGGCATAGAAGATTGGGTTCATTAATAGGAACACACGCAAATTTATATAATTTGATACAAAATCTTCAAAAGGAGCAGATAATGATAAAAACATTAATAGAAAAAATTAATTCCGGAGAAAAACAACCAATAAAAAAGGCATATCAAGAAAAAGAAGAAAGAATTAATCTGATTTTATCTGAAAGAACAAATTACTCCAAAGAAGAATATTTAAGAAATATTGCCAAAAACTTTTCTTTGGCTTAATTTTTATTTTACTATATTAGAATATATTCAAATTTAGCTTATGTTTTTTTATTATATATTTTAACTATTTTATATTTAAATTCCTTTTATATTTTATCTATATTACACCTGAATTTAAAGTGTGATGATTTGAAACAATGTATCTTAGTATTTAAAAAATAGGTTTTATCTTCGTATGAAGTGCAATGTTTAAAAATAAAATTTAAAATCAAATAAATAAATAAATTAATATGTATTTTATTCAACATTTTCTCAATATTTTAGAAAATAAAAAAAAATTTTCATTTTTTGTTTGTCGCTCTGGATTTTGTCGTTTCTGGATTTTGTCGTTTCTAGATTTTGTCGTTTCTGGATTTTGTCGTTTCTGGATTTTTTCGTTTCTGAATTTTGTCGTTTCTGAATTTTGTCGTTTCTGGATTTTGTCTTTCTGGATTTTTTAAAAAGTTCTGAATTTTGTCGTTTCTGGATTTTGAAAATCTGGATTTTGTATGGATCCCAATAGCATTGCATCGCCAACTGAAAACTTTGCGTTGTCATAGCAACAAGTAATGTTTACGCATCACTAGAGATGGAAAAAAGCATGAAAAAAACAATTTCGTTGGTTTTTTTCATATTTTTCCGGATTTTTTCATGATTTTTTCACAAATGAAAAAAACATTCACTCGTTGCTTTTTATCGGTTTTTTTTCCAAAAAAGTGGAAAAAAACAGGAAAAAAACATTTGTTTTTTTCATAATCATAGGAAAGAGATATACATACATTCATTTGAACGGTTTTTTTCAATTTTTTGAAATAAGTAGGTAAATTTTAAATTTAATTCAACAAATATTTTAAAGGATAATATAAAAACTTTGTAGTAACACTTCATTCAACTTAAATGCATTTTTTAAAAATAAACAATGGTGTTATAAAATTCTACAAAATATTAATACCTACAGGCTTTTTTCATCTCTACGCATCACGAATAGAAGAACATTAGCATCACCAAAGCAGCGATTCATTTTTAAAGAAGCACATTCTTACAAACTACTGAAGAAATTATTAAAAAAGCATTATTTAGAAGATATATCTTAAAATACCTTCAAAAAAAAACCCATGGAAATGGAAAAGCATTTGTAATATTGTTTATAGCTGTTATGGAGGACTTTTTTAAAATCACTGAACCAGCTAAACATGTCGTATAAAAAAGGAACTGTAGACTTTGAAAAAACACTTTATTTGGAAGTTTTTTGATAAATAACCTGAAACTATCTCTCGCATGTTAAATGTAATTATTTACAGAATTACCTATGTTCCATTTAGAGTCTCCTGATATTCTAAAATATTCCTATTTTTTATTTGTGAAATTAGCGCTGTACAGTAGTATTTTGTATCTTACCTCTGTACTTATATTAAAGCGAAAAGTTCATGGACTTTATAAAACCTTAAAAAAATTCCATCATGCCACTAGAATTTCTATCTTCTCTGGAAAAGGTGTCTTCAGTAAGTAAGTATATTTAATATTTAAAAAGTAATAATGAATTGACCATATAGTCGCTTGAGAAAAAAAAAGTATGTTACAAACATGCAACATTTATTTTCTCAGGCGACTATATTTTGAAAGATATTCCCATCCCAGCAAACGATATGGCAATAGCACACGAAGAAGCGATAAAAAAGCAAGCTTGTACGAGCTGGCAATAATTATGCAATAAGCTAAAAAGTTTGTTCTCTATTGCATGATATGCGAATGAGCGAGAAAATGGCAATATATCAAAAATTTATTGCATGTTATAAGAGTTATCTAGCAAACGGCAAAAGTGCTTTAATTTGTTTTTAACAAAAAAAATTGTTCTCGGCTCTAGTTTAAATATCGGATTTATTTCATATAAAAATTGGTGTTGTATAGTACGGAAGTTTATTTTCAAGTGGTTACTTATTTAAATTAAAAGTTAAAAGCAAATTTAATGTTTTTATTTTATTTTTTTTAATATGTACATTTCTATAATTATATAAAAAGTTTTTATTAATCAAAATTACGAACAAAATTGCAAGTATCGAGAAGTATAATTCATTATATTGAATATTTGCAAGTTTTTTTTTCAATTTTGATTAAATATCAAGCCCTTAATCTTGGTAAATAATGCCTAAAATGAAGATAATGCAGTACAATAACTATTGCATTATTCTTGCATTTCTTGCAGAATTCTTGTCATTTGCTCTTATCGCCTTCGTTTAATTCATTCTACTGGAACTCTTATCGCCGTAGCAATACGAATATTATAAAATACAGCTATAAGAGTATCCGTCAACCTTTTTCCAAGTGAAACTTATCGCTTTCTATCGGAGAACGTTTATTGCGGCAATAGTTAATTCTTGCCGTGGCAATAGGAATTCTTATCGTTTCGATTACTAGATATTTTAAATGAATTTCATATGGCATGTATTAGCATTTGTATGAGAATGACACAAAATATTGTGAATATCCATTCAAATTCGATTCAATTTCGATCGAAATACAGAACATGGGTGAATATGTAATTATTATAAGTCTGAAGTTATATTACCTGAATGAAGACTATACATCAAGCGATTTATAGCCCTTTATATGCTATGATCTCTCTTGCCAGTTCAGTAAAGTGTACTTCACACTTAACGATTTATAATTTGATTTATCATTTGACTAATGTAATTTGTTGTTGTTACAAAAACAAATTACACTAGTCATTTGATAAATCGAATAATAAATCGTTAAGTGTGAAGTACACTTAAGTAAGTAATTCAAAAATATAGTAAAATAATAGAAGAGAAAAACATAACACTTATATGTACATACAGTGCTGTGGGAACTTTAGGTCCATTTTTCTCAGCTATTTTTGAGTATGGCGTCTTAGTATCTCTGTGGTAGAGTATACCCTCATCAAATAATACCACTACGCCAAAAATTATCAAAAAAGTTCTGAGTCGCATAAATTTAAACCACTATACTTTATCCACTAATTATTTGCACCACAGCGCTTATGGAAAAGTTCATTTTTATCCAGTGTCATTGCACTTAATACTTTTAATAGTAGTATATACAAAGCTACTCATACCATACCCCAATCTATTATATGTGCAATGAGACGCTGGATAAAAGTGCCGGTGATGAAAATCAGAAACACATTTATGTAATTACTCAAAGAAGAAACAAGACAAAATATGTCCATAAGCGCTGTGGTTCAAATAATAATGGATAAAGTATAGTTACATTATTAGTTTCAAAATATATTCTCTGAATATGTATTTTGCCCATAATTTACCAGTACAATTTTAATGTATCCTGTTTCCTTTTTTTCAAGTTTCAATATTCACAGTTTTTGTACAATGTATGTACATACTGCATTGGAATATCAGTATCCACTTTTCTAGTTACTAGAAATAATGAAAATCATGACTTGTTTCTTATATGAATTAAGTAAAATGTACATACATACATACATACACATAAATATTGCAAACTTATATCACTTTTTAAAAAATATAAAAAATAAAAACATTTCTTACATATGTTTTTTTTACAGCTTCAATCACAAATTAATAATCTTGAGAAAAAATTGACTGATGAAAAAAAGAAATCCGAAGACCTTCAACTAAATTATGAAGAAGTAACATTTTGCAGCGACGAGCTTAATGTAAATTTTTTTAGATATAAAATAATCATTTTTCAAATCAATCTTAAAATACTAATTTCTATGTGAAACAAAAAGAGTTCAAAGAAAAGAAATAACGACTGTGTTCAAAAATGCAATGTTGCATATAAAAATATTGAACTAAATTTTGCTTTATGATTACATTACTGCATTTCTGAATTTATCTAACATTCCCGTTTGAAATTAAGGTTCTGGTTAATAGGTTTATGCATAACAAATGGTCAACAGACACTAAAAACTTCTTTAAATAAGGAAATTTTCAAGAATGTAAGTAAGTAAAGTTGGAACCACACATCCAAAAAATCTAAAATTTATGATTTTGCTACGATCAGTCGACTTTAAAAAGTCTGTCAATAAATCTATCGTAAAACTTTCATCCAACTTCGACCAGATGGAGAAGTTATAAGTTACATAGTAAATCTATAGAAGCCTATAAAAATTACAATTTCTATTGTTGTTACGTTTCTTTTTTGTTTCGATTGTTACAGTATTTTAAAAATGTACTTATTGGATTGATTTGGAAATGTGAAATATCAAATTTTTTTGAATTGATTTTTTGTTTAAACAAATTCATTTAATGCTTTAGGTTCAACTTCAAGAATATAGAGAAAAAATAAATGAACTAGAAATGAAATTACTGCAGACAGGTGAAGGTAAATAATATAGCTAAAAATAAAAAATAAAATATAATCCATAATATTATGAACGCTATTTTTAATAAACAAGCAAGCTCGAATCAATCATACCACAATGCTATGATTTCTAAAAGCACAGGAAAATACAAGAAATATTACATTAATTTAAGCTTGTGATAATACGCCGAAATCACAATATTTTAACATTAAGAAATTCTTTCTAATATTCTTTTTTTTCTTCTTATTAATTTTTTCAGGTTCTGATAATATTTCACAAGAAAATAGTATTATTTATAAATTTTTAACTAATCCAGAAATGAATTCTTCAGAATTAGAGAATGAATTATTAAAAATTTTACCTAAAAATAATTCTCTTATAAAATTACTGGAATGCAAACAAGTAGAAATTACTAATTTGAAAGAGCAATTATATAAACACGCACACGATCAAATGCTAAATTCAAAACAAGAGACTGAAAACAATCAAATAATTATTGAATTACAAAATGAGTTAACAGACCTAAGTAAAAAATTATTGGAATTTGAACTAGAAAATCAAAAATTAAATGAAAGTAATGCAGTAAAAGATAATCATATTATCTCTTTAAAACAAAATTTGGCTAGTATAGAATCAAAAAATAAAGTAGTTGAAGAAAAACTGCATGAATTAAACGGTAAAATTACAAATATTGAAACTGAAAAACAACAGTTGAACACCATTAACGAAGAAAAACAAGCTGAAATTGATTCACTTCAAAAACAAATAAAAAATGTTCAATTTGAATCTGAGAATATTAATAAAGTACTTTCTTCCGAAAAAGATACTAAACAAGATGAAATAAATAATTTGAAAAAACAATTAGAAATCATTCAAACGGAATATGCAAATGAAAAAGATAGACTTTTAAAAGAAAATAGTGAAAAACATAAACAAATTGGACAATTGAGTGGAGAACTAGAAAGTATCCAACTAGAAGTCGATAAACTGAAAAAAGAATTTAAAGAGAAAATTACAACTATTGAAAGTGATAAAAGAAGTCTCGATAATATTTTAAAAGATAAAAACAATGAGATATCTGGATTCAGTAAGCTCGTAAATGATCTGAAAATAAATTTAGAAGTCTGCGAGAAAAATTTTAAAGAAGAAAAAGAAAATTTATTAAGTAGTGCTAAGGAAAAAGAAAATAGAATAGTTGAATTTAAAAAAGAAATAGAATGCCTTCAAGGGCAGCTTATGGAAGCTAATAAACAAATTCATGAAATCAATGAGCAAAAACAAAATGAGATTGATAATTTGAAAAAGAATTTCGATCTTAATCAATCGGAGGTAAATAATAAACAAAAAGAATTTGCTGAAAAATGTTATCAACAAGAAAATGAAATCAAATCATTGAAAGAATTATTAGAAAAAAATCAATTAGAATTTAATGGTCAAATTGATAAATTAGCATCAGATATTATTGACAAAGAAAAGAATATTTATTCATTACAAGAAGAGAATACATCAATTAAATCTGAATTTGAAAATAAAAATCAAGAATTTAATAATTCAATAAAGCAAAGTGAAGATAAAAATAAATACCTTCAAGAAAAAATAGAAAATATCATCAAAGAATTTGAAGACACCAATACAAAATTGAAAGAAGAAAGTAATCAGAGACAAAATGAACTTGAATCGATACGAAATGAAATGAATAAAACTGAATCAGAACTTATGAATAAAAATAATATATTAATTACTGAAAATGAAAATAAATCAAAACAAATTACAACATTAGAATTAATAATTGAACAAAAAAATCAAGAAGTTATTTCACTATTAAACGAAAAGCAAGTAGAAATAGAACTTCTTACCAAGAATATTGAAAATCTTCAAAATGAGTTAAAAAATAAAAATATTTTATTAACAGAAAAAACATCAGAAATTCAAATAAAATATCAGCAATTAGTTGAAGAAAATAGCACAAAACAAAATGAAATTGCGTTACTGCAAAAAAATTTAGAATTAATAAAACATGAACTTGAAGATAAAAATCAACAATTGATTAATGAAAAACAAGAAAATGAAAATAAAGTAAGTGTGTTACAAAATGAAATTCAAACTATTCAATTAAAATTAAGTGAACAAGAAAAATTAATGCACGAAAAACATTTGGAACTTACAAAACAGTTAACTGATATGGAAAATAAAAATCAACAATTAAACAATGAAAATATAAAAAAGAATGAAGAAATTGAATCATTAAATGTACAGTTAAAAGCTTTGCACAGTGAAATTGAACAATATAAGCAAAAATTAATTGAAATTGATAATATCAGACAACAAGAAATTGATAAACTTCAAAAGTCTATAGATTCACTTAATATAGAATTGGAACAAAAGAATTCATTACTTTCAGAAAAATCAAGTGAAATTGAACAAAGATGTGAAGAATTAATAAGAGAAAATGTCAATAAATCAACTGAATCTCAAGCATTGAAGGAAAAAATTCGAGAACTTGAAAATGAATTAGAAAATAAAAATAAAATTATGATACAACAAGAGGCTATTATTAAAGAAAATAAAAATGAATACACTCAAGTACTTGAAAATATTGAGCTTACACGTCAACAACAGGAAGAAAAATATACTCAACTAAAATTAGAAAATGAAAAACTTGAAATGAATCTATCACTTGCAAATGAAAAATACTCAAGTGTTGTGAATGAATCTAGTAAAAAAATTGAAAGTTTAGAAAAAATTAATAATGAATTGAAAAATGAATTAAAAGCAAAAGAAGATTGTTTATCTAATTTACAATCTAATGAAAATGATAATAGTGAAAAATTTTCAAATTTACAAATAAATTATCAAAAATTATTAACTATAAATGAGACATTAAAAAAAAATATTAATGAATTATCAGAAAATAATAATAATTTATCACAAGAACAACAATCATTAAAAACAAAAATAAACGAATTACAAGTACAAATTATATCAAATGATGAATTATTTAAAAATGAAATTCATAATTTGAAAAAATTACATGATAATGAAAAATTAGATATAATAAAAAATTTTGAAAATAAATTAAAACAATCAGAAAGTGCCAAAAATATTTTAGATGAATCATTTAAAAAATTACAATATCAAATTGATACATTACAAAATGAAATAAAATTAGAACGTGAAAAATTCAATAGTAATAATGATGAAAATAAAAAAATCTTACAACAATTAGAAAATTATCATAATGAAAAAATGAAAATACTTGAAAATTATGAAAAAATAAATAATGAAAAAGATGAAGCACAATTAATAATAACAAATTTACAAGATGAATTAAATATTAAATCAGATGAAATACGTAATTTAAAATTAAAAGAATTAGAACTAGAAAAAATCAATAATAATTTAGAGAATATAATAAAATTTTTAAAAAATGAAAATCAACAACAAAATATTAAAGAATTAAAAATAAATAATGATCATACAAAATGTAATGAAATTATGCAACAATTACAGGAAAATTTCAAATCACAAAATTCCATTTTAAATGAATTACAAACAAAAGTTAGAGAATTTGAAAAAGAAAATAATATTTTATCACAAGATAATAATTTAACTAAAACTAAATATGAAAACTTATTAGCTGAATATCAGAAAATTTCAAAAAATAAGAGTAAAATCAATGAATCAAATATCTTTAGAGGAGCAGGTGATTCAGAAAAAGTAAGTACATATTTTTTTTTTTTGGCTTAGCTTTGGCGTTTTTAGATATTGTCTTCAAACTTTGATTTGAAATTACATTTGAATTAAATATCTACTAATGCTTAGTTTTTCAGTTTAGGCTTAAGCTTCCACCACTTTATCTTAAACGTCAGTTTAAACTTAATTTTAGCTTAAACTAAGTTTAAGCTACACTGAAAAAATGGGTATAAGCAAAGTTGTAGAAGTAGAAGATGCCCAAAGTCCATATATCCTCGTGGCACTCAAAATTTTTGATCTGGGGCGTGATATCACACCCCACAACATGTTCCTTATACGTTTGTTTCTAATAATCATGTTTATAATGATATTCAGTAGCAATTATCAGCAATTCCACTCATCGTATCAACATTTTAATCATAAACGAAAGGCAGTAGAAGCGAGAAAGTTTAGAACAGACGCACAAGTAGAGTGCGGTAAAGTAGAAATGAATTCTATACACAAACACAAATGTTCCCCCCAATTCTACATAAGAGTCTCTTATTTCTCTTACTTCTCTAAACTTTTTATCATAAGATATTTATTTGCAGAAATTGTTATTCTACATAGCAGACGTGTGGTGATAATCATGAGTAATAGGGCCCATAGACGGTCAACTTGGTTGACAACCAGGTTGTCAACCTAAAACCTACAGACACTCCAACCATATCGTCAACTTGAATGCCAATCTCATTTTTTCAAAAGATTTGTTAGGTAAACACCTATCGGAACCTGAAGTTTTTACTAGTGGAATTATAAATTTCAAATGAAGTTGACAACCTCGCCACAGACACAACAACCTGGTTGACAATCATTGCTAAAAATCAAAAATTTTTGATTTTAGTCCAACCAGTTGGTCCAACTTGTTCAGGTTGAAATTTAGGTTGTCAACCTGCCCACATACAGTCAATATTGACTTCAACTTGCAATGTTGACAACCTGGTTGTCAACCAAGTTGACCGTCTATGGGCCCTATAAGAGGCTAAGAGATTTTAAACTCACCAAAATCAGCTGATTGTCATTTGACATTCGTATAATTTTAAATTTGTTGTTTTAAATAAGTTGTTTTTTATTGTTAAAAGTTTTAAAAAAAAGTAAATTATGGAAAATTCCGGTAAGTTTATTTTATATATAGTATTTATATAAAATCATAAAAATACAAACATTTCATACGAATGAAGTATGAAGTACAGATTCCTTAATGGGATTCGCTGCGAATTTCTATATTGAAAAATATGTACATATGTATTTAGCTTTTATTTTGTAAATTAGAAAAATAATTTTATTTACCTCCTTTCTAGCCTTTTTGCTACTTCATTTAAAATTACCAACATCAACTCTTCCATAATCTTTTTCTTCTATTAATTTTTTTTTTTTAATTTTTAATTTCTTTACTTTTTAAAAACTCCACTTTTACACAATAACAATAAGAGGACCTCACCAATGACCTGCTAAGTTAATAGACTTTTGACGTTAGAAAAGTATCTTATCTTCTTATCCAGAATACCAAATTCTCTTAACTAAACTCACCACAAACTTTAAGAGATCAGCTGATTGGTGACATCTCTTACCTCTTACCTAGAATAGCAATTTCTGCTAAGTGTCTGCTAATTGCATTTAAGAGGCTAAGAGTCTCTTAGTCTCTTATGTAGAATTGGGGGGTAAGAGTCTCTTTAGTCTCTTATGTAGAATTGGGGAGGTTGTTTAATTTTAATTTTTTTACTATACCTACATTAAAATTAAAAACAACAACCCTACTAGAAATTGGTGATTATTTCATTAATGAACTCATCATGAGCACTTAGATGAACTTCTTACTGAGTTTTATTCTAAGCACGGGAAAAAACTCATTATATACTTGTACATAAGTAGAGTACTTTCAAATGAGTATGTAGATGAGTCGCCACTGATGCCATAAGTTAACTCACTGATGAGTTTTCTCATTAGTAGCTAATTACATCATAGAAAAAACTCACTGATGGGTAAATAAAATGACCAACCAAATATATTCTTTTTTTAAAATTTTTATTTTTATTTTTTTTAAATGAAGTACATATGATTTAATTCTTATTCTAAAAAATTTCTTAAAATCTAAGAATTTAATTTTTTTCTGAAATATCAAAGAGAGGAAAAAATCTATTAATTTTTGCTAAACTTACGCAGCTGTAGACTTTGTTCTATTGTATCTGTTGTGAGACTTCAAAATATTGTCTCAATTCTGTTCGTATTTTTTTTTTTTTGATGACGAGACTCTGAAAGTAAGTATATATTTAATATTTATATTTTTAAAAAAAATAATCAAAACTACCATATAATATTTCGTTATATAGTTTTAACTCTTACTTAAGTTACTTAAGTAACATTAAAAATGAATTGTTGGTATTTTCGCTATATAGCTATTGCTATATACATACATAATTCTAATCATACACACATTCGAGCCATACTTTGTGTTGTTTTCAAAATTATGAGTAAAATTTTTTAAAACCATATTATATTATTGTACTTGAAGAAATTTGAAATTTTTTTTCGTTTTTCTTATTTTTGTTGTTGTTATGTTTAAATCCAGTTTCAACCACATTTTTTCTTTCTTTTTTAACTTTTTGCAGGTATATGTAAATACATTTTATACTTTTCTATTTTCATTGAAAACTTTTTTTATATTTGTAATATGCAATTGTGTTTGAAAAATTTTATTAAAAACCATACATTGAGTCTTTGATACTTCAAATAAAAAATCTGAAGGTGCATATAAAATTGCAAAGTTCCAATTTCTTAAGTAAATGTGGGAAAGGGAAATGAAGAAATTCCGTAAAACAGTTTCTATTAGATACTGGAGGCTTCATCGAAAGCATTATGATAAAAAATTTTGCACGTACTTATGGTTGGTTGGTTGGTTGACGTGGCGGTTTCGAAATCTTTCGAAGACCCAATTAGCACTGAAAGCGCCGTTTTGATACCACACCTCGCGTAACCTTAGGCAATACCGGTAGATCACTATAGCCATCCTGTTTCATTCAGGAATCGTATAATGTCTCTAACCGTAACTTTTGATATTTCTTCAAGGCCTTTGAAGAAAAAGCTCCCTAATGTCTGGAACCTTGCTCTGGCAAGTGCCGGACAGTTGCAGAGGTAATGAGTGAGGGTTTCTCTCTCATTGGCTTCTCTGCAACTACGACAGTTGGTATTAAAGGGGATACCCATTTTCTCTGCATGATCCCCTATGGGCCAGTGCCCTGTGATACATGCCGTGATCCTGGCAATGTCTCTTCGGCTTCTGTTTATTAAGCTTTCAGTTCGCTGTTTGTTATAAGATGGCCATGTCTTTTTCGAGATTGCACACCCTGGAAGACCTTTCCATCGGGTGTTAGATATTGCTAGAAAGTGATTGAAGAGAGCTCTCTTCACACAACCAAAAGGAAGATACACTTCCTTTGCCATAGCTTCGTGCAATTCCGACCCCTGTCTCGCCAAAAGGTCGGCTCTCTCATTCCCTCCAATGTTCCTATGTCCTGGAACCCAGAGAAGTGTGACACTAGCCTTCTCCGAAATTGAAGTTAGCTCTTCCCTGCACTGTGCTACCAGTTTAGAGAAGATTTTCGCCGAGTTCAAAGCTTTGATCGCGGCCTGGCTGTCGGTGAAAATACCTATATTGTTGCCTGCTGTAGCAGTTTCTCTACATGATCTGCAGGCCTCGAGAATAGCAAGTGTTTCAGCCTGGAAAACGCTTGCATAGTTTGGTAATCGGATAGATAAGGAGAGGTTATCTGAGAGCACTCCCGCTCCCACACCCTCGTTCGTCTTAGATCCATCCGTGAAAATAATAGTATTGTAATCACTCATCCCCTCCCCACGTCTCCATTCTCTCCTTGTGGGGAGTTTCACCTTGAAGTTCTTTTCAAGATAAAGCTTGGGAATGAGGTAATCCGTAGGCTTCTTAGCCCATTCACTTGATAGTTTTTCTAGAATGCAGCTGTGGCCATACGGTCTTGCAGACCACCGCCCAGATTCTCTGAGTCTGACCGCACTGCACGAGGCGACGTAACTGATGTGAAGATCGGGGGGTACAAGGTGCAGGACCACATTCAGTGCGTCCGTTGGGCATGACCTCAACGCTCCTGTGACACCTATTACCGCCGCTCTCTGCACTCTACTGAGTTTAGAGAGGTTATACTTTTTGCTTAGGGCCGGCCACCACACAAGTGCCCCATAAGTAAGGATTGGACGTACTACTGCTGTGTACATCCACAGTAACATGTGTGGTTTCAGGCCCCACCTTTTTCCGAAGGTTTTCTTGCATGCATAGAAGGCTATGCATGCCTTCTTCACACGCTCTTCAATATTTTGCTTCCAGCTAAGTTTGGGGTCGAGAACTACTCCCAAATACTTCGCGCTGGACGTTAAAGACAAGGTTACTCCGTTTAACTTGGGTAAGTTGAAAGTAGGCACCTTGGTTTTAGTAGTGAATAACATCAGTTTTGTTTTGCCTGGGTTGACGCTCAGCCCGCAACTTTCTGCCCAAGCGCTTACCTTACCCAGGTTCCTTTCCATGATCTTGCTGATCTCAGAAGGAAACAGTCCTGAGATTAATATAACAAGGTCGTCTGCATACGCGACGGTCTTGACTTTGTCCCTGTCAAGTCTCGACAGAATTTTGTTAATTACAAATAGCCACAGTAAGGGTGATATAACTCCTCCTTGTGGAGTGCCCCTACTCGCATATTTGGTAATTTGGCATTCACCCATATCCGCCCGGATTTCTCTTGACCTCAACATTGAGATCAGCCATCCTCTAAGGCCCTCTTCTACCTCTAACTCGGTTAGAGAGTCTAAAATAGCTTCCGTGCGAACATTATTAAAAGCACCTTCGATGTCTAGGAAGGCTGCTAAAGTATATTGTTTGTATTGTAAAGATTTTTCAACTGTGCGCACTACCTCGTGCAGAGCCGTCTCAGTTGATCTACCTTTGATGTATGCATGCTGAGACTGAGAGAGCCCTCTTACCTCCATCTTCTGTCTGAGGTGGATATCAAGAAGTCTCTCAAGAGTTTTCAGCACGAAAGAAGTAAGACTGATTGGTCTGAAATCCTTCGCGGATTCATGCCCTCTTACTCCAGCCTTTGGTATAAAAACTACTCGTACACGTCTCCAATTCGAGGGTACATGTCCGAGCCACAAACATGACTTAAAAGTTACCATTAACCATGGAACCACTACATCCTGCAGTTCCTTAAGCATGATTGGGTATATGCCATCTGGTCCTGGTGATTTATAAGGCTCGAAGGTGCTTATCGCCCAGGAAATCCTTTCCCTAGTAATAAGCTTTCCTATACTAGCCCACGTCATATTCTGGTTCTCTGAAACCCTCATCTCCGTTTGAGTGCTGACGCATCCCGGGAAATGAGTTTTCATTAAGGTCTCTAGGGATTCCTCCGCAGATTCTGTCCACGACCCGTCCTCCTTTCTGATGAATTTAGGACATGTTCTCTCTTTAGACAGGATCTTGCATAACTTAGCTGAATCTCCTAGATTTTCAATAGATTGGCAATATTCTCTCCAACCTTTTTTCTTGGCGTTCTTAAGGGATTTCTTGTATATCTTCAAGGAATCCTTATAAGGTTGCCAGTTGTTATTTTTGTAGCTGGTGTTGAAGAGTCTTCTCGTTCTTTCTCTTAGGACTGTGAGCTCTTTATTCCACCATGGCGGTAAAGTTTTTTTGCTGCGTTTGACTGGGCACGAGACTTTGAATGCCACATTCATGGCTCTTTCAAACGACTCTACTCTTGTGTCCAGTTCGTTCGCGGTTTCCAATCTGTCCTTGCTCTCGGTCAGATCGAGTTTGCTTCTGAAGACTCGACTGAAAATCTTCCAGTCGATTCTTTTTGGATTCCTGAAGGGTTCAGGTATTTCTGTTTTCAGATTCACACTGAACAGTATATACCTGTGGTCAGAAAATGAGTCTTTTTCCGATACTCTCCAGTTGTCTATTATGAAATTGTCGCTGTCTGTGCGTAATGTAACGTCCAACACCTCTTTCCACCCTGCATGTGTATCCGTGCTGGGGAAAATAAATGTTGGAGTGTTGCCTCTATTACACACCAGCAGGTTGGATGTAATAATGAAATTAAAAAGTTGCTCACCACGCTCGTTGTTTTCGGAGCTACCCCATAGCGTATGTCTGGCGTTGGCGTCGCTTCCTACTAGCAAAACGGCTTTTCTTGCCAGAACGTGGTCGTAAAGCTCCTGGAATTCTTCGGTAGGCGAGCTTTTGTCGTGGGCCATATATGCGGACGTGATATAGGCCTCTTTCCCTGCATTGTCCATCTTGACAACTGTCAAATCGGCCGAACTAAGATTAGAGCACAGAAATGCTTTAATGTGCTTCTTAGCAAGGATGCAGGTTCTTGACTTACTAGAATTCCAGTTTTTTCGGCTGTAGAACAGGTTATACTGCTTGTCCAGGAGACCCATCACGGTTAAATCTTTAACCCACGGCTCCTGAATAAGAGCTATGTCGATGTCCTCTTCCTTCAGGAACACCAACAGGTTATCCGAGGCACACTTTGAGTGTCGAAGGTTAATTCGAACCACCTTCATCAGCTGATGGTTCTCCCTTCTTCTCCTCGATAGAGAGACTCATTGCCTCCTTGGCTAGAGCCTCTTCTTCGCCCTCATCCACAATGCTGGATTGGAAGACTTTCAGTTTGGCATGCCTTATGCCAAACCTCAGCCTATAATCCTGCTTGCCTAGTACCTCTAGGCTCTTATTGCTGATGAGGAGCAGATAAGACTGGCTGTTTGTTTGAGGTTCCTCCGCTTTGATAACCGCCCAGCCTTCTATGGGAACCTCAGGGTTTTGTTTATGTAGAACTTGGAGGAGTTTCTCCGCCTCCAGATTTATCTTGGGCAGCCAGATTCGAGCCCTTGGTTTCTTCGGAATATCCTTGGCTAGAATAAGCTTGAGCTTCAAGCCCTTCCAGTTGTCACTAACCTTAGCGACACATTCACCAAGAAAGTCCTTTGAAAATTGGTCCTCACACTTGATGACCCGGCAGCCTCTGACCACTTCCGATTAGTCGTAGGCCGGTATAGCTCCATCTTTACTTGTCAGGAGATGGTCTATGACCATTTCCGACAGTTTAGCTTCAATTGAAGCCCAAGCCTCCGCTGTTAAAGATCCTCCAGTGGAGAGTTCATCCACCAGAGCGACCTGCAGGTGGTCTCTAACCACCTCACTTAACAGCCGCTTTGCTTGTTTAGCCGAACCTTTGGGCATAGGTTCTGTGTGCCCTTGCGGGTTAACCGCTTTCCTTTTCTTTGCCTTATGGTTCGTCTCTTCATGAGACCTATTCCGCTTAGAAGACTCCTGTTTCTTCGCAGAATGGTTTTTGGCTTCTTCTAGCCGTTTTTCGAAATCTTCGACAACGGCTAGATATTTCTTTTTATCCTCAGCGTCTCGTTCATGAATGGTACCATTTGCCTCGTTTTTTGCAATCTTTGCAAGTATAAACTTGGCTTTGTTGTACCGTTCCCTGAACAGTGCGCCTTCGGATTTATTTTTCTTTAATTTTTGGTCACTATGTCTGGTGACCGTGTTTGTTTTCATTTTTTGACCAGACAATGAAGCTTGAGTACTATGGCTGGTACTCGCATTCACTGTCTTGGGTGTTGTCACCTCTTGTTTGGAGGCGGAAGTGCCTTCACCTGAAGGCACAATTGCATCCGGAGATGCTTTTTTATTCATTTTTTTTTTATTTTTGTTTATTAGTTGAAATTCAGAATTATCAACTTTATTATTATTTTTATTATTATTTATTGTGGTATCCATAAGTGTTCCCACGAGTATGCCCGGAAAAGAAGGTCCACCACTGCAGAGCCGGCATACAGCAGTAAGGCACTAAATACAACTGACCTTGCCTGAGCATCAGAGGGGACCGTTCGCGACCAGCTCCTTATCCACCTGCTGGTCAAGCAGCCGCTCAGCACGGTTTCCTACACACTTTCGGCTTAGGTGGGATTTGTAGGGTTTACTCCCTTTGTGCTTGGCTTAGTCTGATATCTCCGAACTGACCTGTTCGACATGGGTGACCCTACTGGTATAGCAACTGTTAATCCATGTCGGCATAGACTGGAGTAACAACTGTTAAACCGTCGACATAGCTCAGTTCTTCTCAGATACACGCAAGCCTCTCCACCACGACAAGGTGCAAGCACTTCGAAGAGGGCACGTACTTATACTAATGTCTTTTAATTTGGCTTTTTATATTTTTACATTTATATTTTTAATTTTAACTATAAAAACCTTTTTTCAAAACGTAGAAACATCAAATTTTGACTCTAAAGAGTCAAAGTATTTCATCATCTTGTAAATCAAAAACTAATATAATGTATTAGTTTATTGTCATATTTAAAATATGTATGTCATATTTTTACACTAAAATATATATCTACTACAAAAAAAACGACTTTTGGTAAAAAGAATTTTAAAAATTCTCATATGTATGTAGGTACATATTTTGAAACTGATCTTTACAAAGGTATGCTGGAAAAATTGGGTAAATGCATAATTTGGTTCACAATGAAAGAAAAAAAACTTGCTTTTGAACTCAAGGACTGGAAGATAAGTTTCAAAGTCCGTAATGTAATAGTCCAAATCTGACAAATCACATTAGTTTTTAAATTTTGAAATAATTTAAATAATAAGGCATTTTTTACATAAGACAAAATTTCACAAGGATAACATTTTAATCTATTTATTTAAATTCTATTTCAGAATGATACAGATGATTATGTTACACAAATCAATTTCCTTAATTCAATTATTGCTGATATGCAGAAAAAGAATGATAATTTAATCACAAAAATTCAAACTTTAGAAACAATACAAACAAATACTTTAGAGTAAGTATGTGGTAATTTAATAAATATGTAAATAAATTCGATATACATATTATGTACCTACATGTAGCCTTAGAATAAATCGTTTTGAACTCATCTCATTTGAACAACGTTGCCTCATTCTTGATGAAGATTTTTTCTTGTACAAAAAATATATGTACATATACAATATAGATTCTTCTCTTAGTAGATGTATTTGAAAATTCGTTTTATACGAGAACCTATTAATCGATTTCTAATAATGTATTAGATTATACATTTTTTAAACATAGCTGATTGCCTATAAAAATAGCTGGAAAGGTGTTGAATTTTTCTTCATATTCTTCTAAAGGATTGAGATATGGAGTCATTAGCCATGGTTTAAGTGGATACCCAGAATCTAGCATCAACTTTGACTTTGTATTCAATGGATGTGAGGCCTTATAGATGACGTCATCCATACTCCATATGCATATGACATTATTATATACCGCCTCATGCGAATGACTACATTGAAAAATATGTGTTTAGTTTTTGTTTTGTAAATTAGAAAAATAGTTTTATTTATCTCCTTTCTATTTGCCTATTTGCTACTTCATTTAAAATCCTAACATCAACTCTTCCATTGTAGTAGCTAAGAACAGAAAAAAAACGACATTCGACGCGACTGGGAATCGAACCACGGA
This sequence comes from Bombylius major, assembly GCA_932526495.1. Classification (NCBI taxonomy): domain Eukaryota; kingdom Metazoa; phylum Arthropoda; class Insecta; order Diptera; family Bombyliidae; genus Bombylius; species Bombylius major. The sequence continues at coordinate 23,553,238 of OW052044.1, read as the reverse complement.
CCTCTGTCTTGCCGGGACAGTGCGCCTACCAATGCGCTACCGAATACCATGTCGTTCACTGTTCTACAATCTTCTACACCATAATCTTTTTCTTTTATTAATTTTTCTTTTTTACATTAAAAAACTCCACTTTCATACAATAACAATTAATATAAGAGGACCTCACCAATGACTTGCTAAGTTAATAGATTTTCGAGGTTAGAAACGTCTCTTTTCCTCTATTCCAAAATACCAAATTCTCTAAACTAAACTCACCACAAACTTTAAGAGATCAACTGAGTGCTGACATTTTTTGCCTCTTACGCAGGATAGCTATTTCTGCTAAATGTCTGTTAATTGAAATTAAGAGGCTAAGAGGGTTAATTTAAAAATCCGAACACCGAAAATGAAAAAGTGTAATTTCACAATTTATTTCATAATATATTTTTTTTACTTTTTTACTGGGCTAGGCGCCGTGATAAACTATTTAAAAAACTCAAGGTCCTGAAAAGTTCAACAGAAATCCCTTAAAAGCTTAAAAAAAATTGCGATTTACAGAAATTTGTATGTATTGGCTTGAAGAGATCGTAACTTAGCAATTTTCCAAGCTGTTATTTAAATAAGCTTGAATATTAAAAAAAATTTAAAACTAATAACTTTTATAAATAATGCACTAAAAAGTGAAAATTGATTATAAAGCCTCTGTAACTAGAATGATATACTAGTTAAGAGTTGTTCGAGCAAGTACTGGAAGTTTCTCTAATAACTTCGAAAATGTCCTTAGCAAACAGAACATCTAAAACCATCATATTTAATCACTTTCACGTTAGGAACGATTCTCATTCTAAAACAGAAAACCACATGTAAATCGATCTACGTTTACTATCCTAAAACTCTTCACAAAATTTCACACTCTGAGCCACAAAGTTATTTAATCAAGGGTTAGTGTCAAAAGTGTTAATCAAAAAGTATTCAACTTAATTGAACTCTAGCACACGAAAACAATTCACTTTTATCTACTTTTCTCTATTCAGATAGAAAACCTATTGAATGCTTACTTTATTAAATTTATTATTCATATATGTATTTACTATCTTTTTTTTTTTTACAAAAACTTTAGTCCTTTTGAAAGTATTACAAAACGAAAACCAGCACCAAGATTATTTTGTGATATATGTGATGTATTTGATGCACATGAAACAGAAGACTGTCCATTACAATGTTCTGGTGAAAGTCCACCAACAACGTCAACACTTTCAGAAAAAGATAATAAAAGTGAAAAAATATTGCCACCACAAAGAAGTTATTGTGATGTTTGTGAAGGTAAGAATAAAAAACAAGTAGGTAAGTACTTGAAAAATTGTGTAAAAAATGTAGAAAAATCATTTTATTTTTACTTTTTCAGTTTTTGGACATGATACTAATGAATGCCCCGATGATAGAACATTTTAAATGTTTGGAAAATCATCAGTATAAACAACATTAAATTGTAATGTCTTAGAATTAAAAAAAAAAAAAAATGTAGGTGTATTTAATTTTGTATTACAGTCAACGATCTTAAAATGTGTAAATTGTTGTTTAAAAACTTTAAACGGGTGAATTTGAATTAAGCTTTAGTTTTTTTTTTTTTTTTGAAAATATTTTAAATTTAAATACAAACTTCAATATGAAGAAAAGTATTATTGTGAGGATTTTTTATTGTAACTTATCTGTTTTTTTCTTTATATGTACTTTTTTCCTTTTTGAATATTTATTTTTGATTGCTTTTGTGAATGTCCGTCCAATAAATTAAAAGCGAAAAATTTTAAGTAGGAAAAATTAGCTTTTTTAACTAAGTAATTTTTTGCAAGTAAAATTTAAATTACATACATACATATTGAAATGAATAATTTTTCACAATCATACTTATTTTCTGTTAAAATTATTATTTTTTACGTAAGTATATTTTCGAACAAAAATATAATGAAAATAAAGAACGAAAATATATCGCTTGAATTCAAAAACATAAATAAAGTATATTTACTATTTTTTCATATTTTCATAAAGTATTTGACAGATTTTCTGCTAGTCACTAGTATTATAGCGATCTAACGCAATACGTATTTGTATTTAAATAAAAACACTTACAACATACAATATGATAGTCGACATAATGGTCAACTTGCTAATTTCTTCCATACTTTAAAGAAGAAAGTAAAATAAGCAAATTTCCATAAGACACTCTAAATGAGCAGAATTCTCTCATAAATTGTGCTGGATACAATTCTAAATCTGAATCGGTTATTACTGATATTTTCATCATCATAAATATACAATTCCAATAAATTATTAATTGAATGATTCTTATTCTTAATTTTACTGCACATATGTATGTACTATATCATGATAAAAGATTCATTGAATGTGAAGAAATAATGTTTTCAAGTATCTTTGAAAAATGTCAAATGATCGTTGATTTGCTGTATTACATCAATTGATGATCATTTGATGTTTTCGAAGACGCACCGCACTTTTCATATTGTCAATTTTATTTTTATACTGGTTATTTAATCATTTTTATGTTTTAATGTCACATGATACTCTGCCAGTTTATATTATTGCCTAAATGTTACTTTTACCATGAGCATATTCCATAACTAGATAAGCTCAAAAATAAAACGCTTTATAAAAAGGTACTATTTTATGAACATATCATTTAAATCATATGCGCTTATTTATTTAAATCAATTATTCACGTTGTTGTTATCTTTTTCAACATTTTTATTAAAAATTTATGAAAAAAATACTTTTTCACAGTCTTCCAAATAAAATTATGATTTAATTAAAATTAACTAAGACATTACAATTTAAATTATGAAAACATCACATTGGTTATTGTAAATTTGTTATAAATATTATATATTTAGTCAGAACGTTTGTAAATTAAAATTGTTTTGTTTTCTTATTTAGAAAAAAATATATTTTTTTTAATCAATTATCAAAAAAAATGTTTCTATTATTAGTTAGTGTAATTAAAAAAAGAAAATTATCAACAAATTTTTGTGATTTTTACCATCATGTTTTTCAAAAACCAGTGTTATGAAATAACTGACCCCAATCACATATTCTTCTGTTTATTGAAAGAAAATGTTATGAAGCAAAATCCTTAGAATCCACATATACAGGGTGTTTCCGTTATCACCGACCAAAAGGATACCATAGATAGGGCTCATCGAAACAAACAAAAAATCGAGATATTGAGGAAGACCTTTTGAAAAACTGAAAAAATAAGTCTGAAATTCATTAGATTATTGGACATGTGCTTTTATTAAAGTGTAAATTGAAAACAGGTGCTCGGAATGCTAGTTTTCAAATGCAAATATCTTGTAAACTCTACATTTTTCGAAAAAAATGATGATATCAAATCGATGCAGAATCAATTGAGCCTTATTTTTCTGTAATAAAAAATGAGGGTTAATTTAAGCCTTTTTTGAGCAAAGCAGGGTTAAACACAAAAAATTTTGATTTTGAGGGCGTATATCTTTTTAACAGTTAAGAAAAGAAAAACAATTAGGGCATCGTTGGAAAGGGTAAAGGGTTCTCTATATTTTCTTCTAATACAAAATGAAAAGTGCCTATTTGCACTCGTAACTACGTGTTTATTTAATATCAAATGTATTCCCTATACTTCCTTCTAAACTATTAGAGCGGGTTTACACGGTCACTTTTTTCAATGGCATTGACGCCCATTCCGCTTTGTTAAATAGGAAAGAAGTAACAAGTATGTGGTGGGAAGTCACTCACGGGATAATCGAACTTTTTCTTCGAGCACGCCTGTTCCTTTTTATGCTATATTCGTAATTTTGAATTTTTTTTTATATTATCGCATCTCCTTTTCATTTTATATTTGTAGTGACACAGCTCATAGGTATCTATCTTTATATATGGAGATGAAACATACACAACATATATTGTCGTTTCATCTTACCAAGCAAGAAATCGGTATAAAAGAGAATGAAGAGAATTTGAGTTATGGTAAAAAAGTGACTGTGTAAACGTACGTACGACTTTTTCGTAATTTAACAAAGCGGAATGGGCGACAATGCCATTGAAAAAAGTGACCGTATAAACCCGCTCTTACTGAAAATACTACACTATCATCTATCTAATAATAATAATATTACAAAACAAAACACAATTTTAAATTGTCACAATATTTTACATAGATATTAAATATTTTTTTTTCATGTTTAAAACTGTAACTCAATTTGTTTTGCCCTTTTGTTTCACCAACTGGAGGACGAAATCAACAATTTTTCAGCAAGCTAAGAAAAGATATTCAAAACAAAAAACATTGTCTTATTTTCATCTTTCAAAATTTTCAAAGATAAATTATTTATCTTAAATTATTTGTCTTTGTTATCTTCCTTTTGAATATAAGTTGATGATACAACAGAATTTCTGTGAAGTGGGCGAACTATGTACGATGACCATATTTTGTTGTTCGTATATAAATTTGTCTACTATATGTACCTATATCTAAAAAATATTCAATAGAAATTTATCATTAAACAGATACCTCACTGTTATCACACTTTGAATCATCAACAGCATACCTATTGGATTATTCTAATTATTTCTTGATTATTTGGTGGTTGAAGGAACAATTTTCCAAATTAGACATCGTCTAAAATGAAATGTTAACACAAATATATGAAAAAAGTAAATAAAGTGAAGGAAATACAGAACAAATTAATTTGATTCAATAAAATTTAATTTATAAGTTTATATTAATTGTTAAATTATTAAATCAAATCAATTTCTCACGTCATAACATAACCACAAAAATCTAGGTATATAAAAGAAGTCTATAAAAAAGTAAATAATTGGGTACACAATCTTTATAGTGTAATGAAGGCAAATAGCAATGACAAATGAGATATTTGCATTTGAAAATTAGCACTTCTAGCTACTATTTTCATTTTACACTGCAATAAAAACACGTGTTCTATAATCCAATGAATTTCAGACTTATTTTTTCAGTTTTTTCAAAAGGTCTTACTTGATATCTCAAAAATTATCCATTTTTCACAAAAAATAGGCATAGCAAATCCGTGCAGAATCAATTGAGCTTTCATTTTCTGCCATAAAAACTTGGGGTTAATTTAAGCCTTTTTTGAGAAAGACAGGGTTAAACACAAAAATTTGGGAAAAATGTTATAGGATACATCGTAAAATAAGAGCAAAAAAACTTCAACGCCCTCTAGCGGCGAAACCGTTGGGATTCCCCCCCCCCCCCCTCCGATACGATTTTTTGTTTGTCTCGATGAGACCTATCACTGGTATCAAGGTTAAGCAAGGAGTGGAAAAAATCAATTAAAAAACAATATACAAACAAAACGCAAATTTCAAATGCAGTTTAATAACGCAACCTCAGGAATGTTTAATATAGTTCAACAAATGACAAATGGTGGAGTCACACAATCTACAACTGAAAAGCGTGATAGAAGACAACCGCAAGATCATCATATCACGGAGCAACATATAATTAATGGTAATGGTAATTTATATAGTCTTTGATCATATTTTCCAGATAAAATATAAAATACAACGATAAAAAAAAATAAATAAAGAGCAACTTTAAGAAATTCAAGTTTACATAAATTAAATATATTAATATATTATATATATTATATTATATTATATATCTGTGTTTTCATGATTAAGTATCTTAAGTCTGATTTTGTTGTTTTGAGAAAAACGCATTTGAACATGTATTTGGATTTCTGAAAAAAACTGGTAAAGTAATTTGTCCACATTTTTGACCAGAGGTAAAAAATGTCCAGTTCTTAATTTAAAAAACTATTTTGGGGTAGAATACGTGCGAAAAGTCCTTAAATTGGAGGATAATCAACTTAAGCTGTTATGTGGAATAAAAAGCATGCATGCACAACATAAATTGAAGTAGCCTATGACTATTTAAGAAAAATGTTTATTGAAATTTTTCGTAACAAAGTAGCTTAAAAAGACATAAGCTAAATCGAAGTAAAAAAATAAATTTGTAAAAACACCAATGTTTATTTAAGCTTCTTTGTTGTGAACAAAAAAGCCAAACTCAACTTAAGGTGTTTTACAACTGCAATTTTTATTGAATAAAAAGTATTCAAAGTATGTTATATTTATTTAAGTTCTTTTGTCGCGAACATGTCTTGAAAAAAACAACATAAGCTGATATGTAAAACCAAAAAGCTTCACATAGAGAAGAGATAGAGAGGCGGAGATTGAAAAAAATGGAAACTTTGGATGTTATATCACGAATAATTTAAAAAAACCGAATTGGACTTAAGTCGACTTAAGATACTTAATCATGAAAACACAGATATTATATATTATATATTAAATAAAATTAAGTATTATTATAATTATTATCATTATTATTATTATTAATATTATTACTATTCTTAATATATTTTTAAAAAAAATTTTATATTTTATATTTTAGGCTAAATAAAACTTAATATTAAAAAAAAGGTCATAAGTTTTGATAATAAGTGTACAATGATAAGGAATAGTGGAACTAACAGTAAGTAAAATAGAAATAATAAAATAAAATATACACAGTTTATAGTTAAATCAATGTCTTTAAAAGTAGAACTAAAAGAATATAAAGAAAATTTTGTTAGAGTTACAAAGAAAATTATAAAAAAAGAATTAACAAGCAATACCGCGTTATTAGAAAGATATAAAAAAGAACTTATCGAAACATTCAATAGTTTTAGTGATTACGCGTTGAATAAATGGAACATATCAAGCAATAATGATAGGCTACTAATTAGAGAACATTTTAGTTACTTTAAAGAACGTTCGTTAATAGCAACGGGTTATCTAAAGATAAATTTGCAAGCTCCTAAAGTAATAGGTGAACAAATTTTAGAAATAGAAGAAGAAAATAACGTCTGTAAAATTATGAAACAGAGTCAAATAATTTAGTTACTGTGAAAATGCCTCTCTCAGCCATTGATTGTATTAAATTTGGCGTAAGTCTCGTACCCTGTTATGACGGTAATCCAGAAGGATTACAAAAATTTATAGATTCTGTCGAATTATTAGAAGCATTAGCTGATGGTAACGACACACTTTCTTTTGTAAAAACAAGATTAGACCAAAAAGCTAGGAATGTGCTACCAGTGCAACTAAACAACATAACAGAACTTAAAACTGCACTACAAAATAAAATTAAACCGGTCAACTCAGAAGTCATTAAAGCCAGACTTGCCGCGTTAACAATTGATAAGATGAAAATTAACGACTTTACAACAAAAGCTGAAGAATTAGCGGATCAATTTCAGCATGCTCTTATGTTAGAAATAGGTAACAGTGAATCAGCACAAAAACAAACGCAAAAAGAATTAGTAAAACTATGTAGGGCGAATGTGCGATCAGATTTAACACGATCCGTTATAGCATCATCAACATACGACAATCCAAAAGAAGTGCTAGCAAAATTCGTTACAGAAATCGCAGACGAAAAAACAGATCAGTCTATTTTATATATGAATAGAAATACCAATAAATTTCGCGGTAGAAGAAATAATTATTTTTATGCAAACCAGAACTATCGTACGCGTAATAGTTTCAGACGAAATAGTAATCAAACGTACAGAAATAATAATAACCGTAACAATAACCAAAACAATAGGACAGCAAACGGTAACAGATCATACGGAAGAAGTAGTAATAATAATGTCCGTTATGCTACTATTCAGGGAAACGTGGAAAGTGCCCCGTCGCTTGGCTTCGGGGATATAAACGAAGCAAGATAAATCCAATAAACGACAATTCGATGCTGGACAATGTGGCTATCTACACTTTTAATTTACACATGTCAAATTTCATTCAGCTTCAAAGCGATGTCTCTAACTATACACTTTCTTTTCTATTAGATACAGGCGCAGATATATCAGTCATAAAACAAAGTGCTCTCTATAATAATGTAAAAATTCTTCAATCTGAAAAATGCAGTATTAAAGGCATAACGAATACTAAGACCTTTTCATTAGGCACTACGTATATTAGATTATTTATAAATAATTCACTAATAACCCATAAATTTCATGTTGTGTCAGGTGACTTTCCAATACTTAGTGAAGCTCTTTTAGGTAGAGATTTTATTTATAAATATAAATGCATACTTGACTACAGTACACATACTATTAAAATTAAAACGTACGAAAACGAATACACACTTTCAATTTCCGAAAATCCTGTTTCAAACATTCTTGTAATACCACCAAGATGCGAAATTTACGTTAAATTACCACCGGATGAAAAGGAGGAAGATGTAGTAGTTCTAAATGATGGAATTTTCATTGCTCAATCAATAACTAATACAAGAAATCCAATTGAAAAACTTTTAAATATTAACTCAGAGCCAGTTATAATTACAAAACATATTTTTCGTTTTGACAAACTCTCAAATTACGAAATATTCTCAAGTGAATCTAGAACATTTCCTCTACAAAACAGAAAAGAAAAGGTATTGGCGATACTTTCAAAAAAGTTTCCGCAATTCGTTGATAACAAATTAGCAAAACTGTGTCGCGAATACAGTGATATTTTTGCTCTGGAAGAAGTGCCTCTTTCTTTCAATAATTTTTATGAGCAAAAACTACGTACAAAAGATAATGAACTACTTTTTGTAAAAAACTATAGGCTACCATACTCACAAAAGGAAGAAATAAATAGACAAGTAAAGAAAATGTTAAATGATAAAATTATAGAACCAAGTCAGTCTCCATATAACTCACCAATATTACTTGTTCCGAAAAAATCTGAAAATTCGCAGAAAAAGTGGCGTCTCGTTATTGATTATAATTATATAATATAATATTATAACCAGTTCTAATTTTCCCGCCCGCTGGAAAACTGCAAAGATTGTCCCTGTTCCCAAAAAGTCTAAATCTAAATTGCAAGGGTTTCGCCCTATAGCCATCCTTCCATTCATGTCTAAAGTTTTTGAAAAACTTATCACATCTCAAATGAGAGATTATCTTGAAACTAACAAATTTCTGGTTGAATTTCAATCTGGTTTTAGGAAACACAGAAGCTGCGTCACAGCTCTTTTAAAAATAACAGACGATTTACGTCAGGATCTTGATGAGGATAAAACTGCTGTAGCTGCTCTATTAGATTTTTCGAAAGCGTTCGACAGTGTTAATCACCGCTTACTACTACAGGTTTTGCAATGCTGCTACTAAACTGATTAAATCTTATTTGGTGGAACGCTCTCAAATTGTTGTCTGTTGCAGCAAGCTATCCTCTCGTATAAATCCTATTGGTGTGCCACAAGGTTCGATATTAGGTCCCCTCTTGTTCTCACTTTTTATAAATGACCTCCCTCTAGTAATCAAAAATACTTCATACCACATGTATGCAGACGACTTGCAGATCTACACCTCTGGACCAAAAGATCGCATCGTAGAAACAGTTAATTCCATCAGTTCTGACTTAATTTCTATAAGTAACTGGGCCACTGCGAATCAACTACGTCTAAACTGTGATAAATCTCTCTGCATTGCTTTCGACCGAAATTTAATCCCGTACGAAAATCTACCAAACCTAGTCATGAATGGTTCTGTTCTCCCGTACAGTGACACAGTTTGTAATCTAGGAATCACTTTTGATAGATCACTGACTTGGACTAACCACGTTAACTCTCTGATAGGTAAAGTATACGGTATACTTCGAAAGCTATCCACATGTGCATACTTCACCCCAGCTCCTACAAGACGTCTACTTGTAAGAACTTTAATCATATCATTAATAATATATGGGTGTGAAATTTTTACTGAAATGGACTCCGTATCCAGACGTAAGTTTGATGTGGCTTTCAACTCCTGCATCAGATATATGTTTGGACTAAAGCGTTATGACCACATCTCTTCTTTTAAAAATTCTGTTCTTGGGTGTTCATTATCTACATATTTAGACTTCAGCACCCATGTTCCAAAATCCACTTTCACTAGCGTTTTGTGAATTGAATTGGCAAAAGTGTATTTTGAGGTTCCACAATTCACTTTTCACTAAATTTTTGCGAATTGAAATCGGTTACAAGAAAAGTGATGAATTTAAAACATATGTCAAGTGTTTTGTTATTTTTGTGAGTTTTATTTTTGTTTTATTAATATTTATTTCAATAAATAAATTTTATCTGAAAATATGTAAGTATATTGTAATAAATAAATAATATTTTTAAAATTTTATGTGATTATTTAATAACAATAATCAAATGAATTTTTAAAGGGGCGGCAAACATAAACACAGTTCTCAAGAAAATGTCTTAATTAATTTTATGGAAAAAAATCCAGAAGTAGAATTTCTTTTTCTTTCCACGTAGATTCTGTATATTAAATGTAGGTCCATAATTTTTTTACTTTAATTTAAATTTCACTATTTAATTTAACACCAAAGGAAAACACTTAAATAAAAACAAAAAACATATTTTGAATTTGACGTAAAACATGTGATTTCGAAAGTGAATTGTTCCTCTTTCGAAAGCAATGAAAACGCACGAAATCTAGAACACCAATTTTGAAATCACTTGCGATTTCAATTCACGCGTTTTCTGGAACAGGGGTGCAGGTGTCTTATCTTTCTGCGTAACCTAATGGTTACTAAACAGCCACCGTACCTGTATAGTAAATTAAACTTCTTACTCTCCGAACGCTCTTGTGCTTTAAAAACTTATCGTTCTAAATCAGCTCTTTCGAATAGACAATTCTTTATCTCTACAGCCATTAAGTGGAATGAACTTCTGCTGGGTTTACGTAGACAGTGGGCCTCTAGTGGATTTAAATACAAGCTTTTTGATCATCTCAAGCATTCATGAAATTATGTTTATCCTTTCTGTGCTCATATTTTATACATATATGAATACTATTTATACTTTTATTTCTCTAAATATAAATTTATTGTTTGTACACTTATTTCCTTTTTGATCTTTTTCTTTTATTCCTATTTTTTATTATTGTTTTTTACATACTCACATATAATAAGATTGTAAATCTAACTTGTGATTGTTATATTAATTATGAAATAAATAAAATAAATAAATAAATAATACAGCAATTTACAAAACAATCATCAATATAAGGTTTATAAATACAGTGAAAAGCGGTTCCAAAATTTTTGCCCGAGTTAAGGTTTTTACCACAAGGATAACAAAAAATAAAAAATAAAAAAAAATAAAAAAAGACAAAGTTTCACTTCAAAAATTTTATTTTTCAAATTTAATCTTTTCAGTTCACGATTCAAACTAGAACTGCCTGTCGTTACAAAAATTATCTTTTTCATAATTTATTCTACATACATATGTATAATTCTATCATTTATATTATTAATTCACAATTCTCAGAATCTAGAAAAAATAGCATTCACATTAATTTACATTTTGATGATTTTGCACATTTGATGAGAATGTAAATTTTATCAAGTTGAAGAATGCAGTTTTACTTAGGTGAAATATGAGTCGAAATGTTGAATATGCATTTTGTTATGCTATGTTGGGTGTAGAGATTGACTGTAGCCGTAACTCTTCCCCCCTTGGATGAAGCGACGACCAAAGAAAAATCCTTGGATTTTCTTGAGGAGCGTTCTCAGTTGTAATACGTTGTTGGTTCTGTTGATTCGATGAATTTTGACGATGTTTAACCACAAAATATGTAACGAAGGAACTCATGATGATTAATAGCCCTATTGTCAAAATATCTCTTTGTGTTGTTTTTATCTGTAGTAGTTCTATAGTATTTTGGTTTTCGAAATTGAAAGAATTTAATTTTTCTAAACTTAATTTGTCTATTGTTTGTGAAGAATTGATTTTATTGAATAATGTTGGGTGTATAATTATGCTTTCCCAATGTATACTAGTTGTACTTTCATATATTATTCCGTTTATTGTTATTATGCAATTTTCGAAATGGATGAGAGTCGTGCCGTTCATTGAAGTAGTTGGTAGGTTGCAGGTTGTTGTTATGTTTGTTTCTGGCAAGTTGATGCAAATAATATAGTTTGGTTCTGGTTGAAAGATACTACTGGATTCAATATCATTTAATAATGTACATTGAGCTGGGATATTCTTCATTATATTAAGTACACATTCTTTATCGTTAGCCAGTGGTATACTTTTAGATATTTTGCAATAATAAACTTCCTCGATGATAGGGCAGATCTCGTCGAAGTATAGTAAGTCTGATTCGTCGAAGATCATATAAGGTTTAGTTAGTATTGATAGTGTTTTGTTAATTGGTAGGGGTATCAAATGGAAGAGGGAATATGTATTATTTGAAAATACAGGGATTTGAATGTTAAATATAATATTTGTATCGTTATAAAAAGCTTGTAACCCAAGAAATTCGTAAATTTGTTCATCGGGACGTACTTTTATATTTTGATTTTGAAAAATCTCATATATTTCATCTAACTCTTGAGAATCAAGAATTTGTTTTGAAATAATATTCAATCGAGCTAGTACAATTGTTTCTGCTAAATTTGTTAAGTGATTATGAAGTAAATCTAAATTGAAATTAATCTGATTAATGTATTGGGAAATTCTGACAAATTGATTTTCTGCATTTATGTTATTATTTATTTTCGTACTGTAATTACGGAAAAATGATTCTATTAACTCTTGTTGTTTGTTAATGTGGGTAGTAACGTTTCGAAATCCTTCAATCATTTGATTATTAATTTTTATTTGATTATTTAAACCGTTTTGCAAAGTTTGTTCATTTATAGAAATTTTTTGTATTTCGCTATTAATCTGTAAAGCATCTTCGTGATCCATATTTCCCGTGATTACTTTTATAAACGAACCTACTATATTAAGTGCTCCTCTTTTATTTCTACGTATAGGTAGGAGGCTTTTGAGTTTCTTTTCTAATTCAATAAATTTCGTTTTTGTAATTTCAACAATATTTTTAAAGTTCTCGTCGTTTTGAATTTGGTTTATGGATTGTTCTATTATATAAGTTTTCTGTATAGTCGGTCAGTTTCACTATGTGTATTAATTTCTTGTATGTTAATATTGTCCTCGCTGGTCCCAGTTTCATCGGTAGCAGTCCGTGATGGTTGTTTAGGTCTTGTATTTCCATTCTCTGGGCCAGGGTCGTGGTTAACCTGAAATTTACGTTTTCTTTTAATTTTAGATTTATGTAATTTTTTATCTTTGTGTTATTACTGTTACTTTATTATTCTTTTTTATTTTATGTTTACTAAAACGAGGGGTTAATTTGTTTCGTCTATTTTCTTTCCCATATATCGAGTCATTTTCTGTAAGAGATGGGGGAGGTTCTCTATTTTTATTTAGTTTTCCTATGGTTTTTTCAATTGTGCTTTGAATTTTTTCTTTTATAGAAGGGTAGAGTTTAGCTTGATATTCATTTAAGTGTTGCAAAAATTCGTGTTCATTATTAAATTTTACATCTTTGAGGAATTTATAAGTTTTACCAGTAAAAAGTTCATATGGGGTATGGTTTGTAGCAGAATGAACAGCATTATTATATGTTATAATTGTTTCATTTAAAATATCTTCGTGATCCTTATCTTTTTGTTTTTCATATATAATACGGTAAATTTCGGTTAAAGTGGAATGGAGACGTTCGACAGGGGAGTTGCTACTACTTTGTTGGAACGATGTAATATGTAATTTAATATTGTATTGTTTACAGAAATCTCTAAACATATTGGAAGTAAATTCTAGACCTTGATCAGCTACTATAACTTTTGGAATACCATGTAAACTCAAAAAGTGTTTTAGTGATTTAACTATGACTAAACTACTTCTAGCAGATAGAGTGTAAGCGGCCGCAAATTTTGAGAATTTATCAATTATGGAGAGCATTTGTTTATTGTTAATAGAATATACATCAATACCCGTATAACCAAGCTATACAGATAGCGATAAAGAACTATAAAGATTTGCGTGAAGGTCTTTATAGAAAAAATCAAGTTGGTGTTGAAGATCGACATCGATTTTAATCACGAAATTCGACGTCAGCTATAAAAGATTTCGATAAAGATCTTTATCGAAATTTATAGACCATAAAAAATTTTGTTCTTTTTTTTTTTTTTTTTTTTTTTTCATTTTTTTTCTTGCTTTGTTTTATATTTATTTATATTATCTATATGAAAACAATTCAATTTGAAAAATTTACTCTTGAGATTTGAACCCACGGACCTTCGTGTGTAAAGCCATCCTCTTTGCATTGCACCATTCATCACTGTACCGACTATAGAGCTTATTGTAAATATAAATTGTTCGTTTAAAGATCGATAAAGATTTTTGACGATTCTTTATAGATCTTTGAAATACTTTGAAAATCGATAACGATCAATATAGATTTTGTCTTTGAATCTCGTTATCGTCGATATCTGCGTAAATCGATATAGATATTTAAAGATTTTTTCGTGATTAATCGAGAGCAATGTTTATCTTTATTCTTCGTTAAGGATCGATATAGATCTATATCATAATGTTTTAATAATTCTCTTCTCTCTCTGCAATATAATTCTCTTGAGAGCAGGATATAGATATCTATAAAGATCTATAAAGAACGTGAAGCTTCTTTGTATGTCTTTGAAAATCGTGCAATATCTATGAACATCTATATAGTTGGACAAAGGTTCTTCACGACAGGTTGCACGGGTATGGAGGATATCAAGAGGTTTACAAGGAGTTTCGGGTTTTTCGAACTCCAATTTAGGTGGGTTTCTGTCATATTTAAGTTTTTGACATACTTCACAATTATTAATTGTTTGGGTAATTTTGGTTTTCATATGTGGGAAATAAAAACTTCTTTTCAAATGGGCTAGTGTTTCGTTAATAGCTCTGTGGTTATTTTTGAAATGATAATCTCGAATTATATGGTCTTGTTCATCATTATCTTTTATGTCAGATAGTAATTCCGTACATCGAATTAATTTGAATAGTTTGTTTCTTGAGAAGAATTTTGAATAAACTGATTGGACTACTTTAAAAATTTTGTCATCTGTATATATAGCTGTAGCTTTATTTGGAGCAAGGAATTTTTTAAAAATTTCTGTGATATTTTCCTCTGTAAGGTTTGGTGTGCGAATAGTACGACGTTCTTTATTTTTAAACAGCATTTCAACTGATACAGTTTGAGGTTTATCAGATTTTTCTAGAATAAGTTGAAGGTTAAATTCATTTAAAGAACGTTCAGAAATGTTAATGTGATCATCAAGATTTTCGAGTGTTGAATGTATTGTGGCACAAGTTGAACTAACGTCTCGTGTGTGTGTTAATTTCCACTTCGTTAGAACATTTTTTATCAGCTGTTTTTATGCGACTCAATGCGTCAGCGTTACCATTTAGTTTACCTTTTTTATGTACTATTTCATACTCATACTCTTCTAATTTGAGTCTCCAACGTATAAGTCTAGAGTTAGGGTCTTTGAGACTCATTAGCCATAAAAGAGGTTTGTGGTCTGTTACATTTTGAAATTTACGACCGAATAAGTAGGGCCGAAAATACTTCGTCGCCCACACTATAGCTAAAAGCTCCTCGATAGTGGAGTAATTTATTTCAGAATCAGTGAGGGTTCTACTTGCATAACATACAGGTCTATCACTTCCTATATGTCCTTGTGACAATACGGCACCAATAGCGAAATTACTTGCATCGGTGGTCAAGATAAAAGGTTTGGAAAAGTCGGGATATTGGAGAATTGGTTCGTTGGATAATATATGTTTGCAAATTTCGAAGGTCTTTACATATTTTTCATTCAGATCAATTTCTCTATCCTTTTTTAGGCATTCAGTGAGGGGTTTTGTAAGTTGAGCAAAATATTTTATAAATTTACGGTAATAGCCCAAAAGACCTAAAAATGCTTTAATTTCTTTCCTTGTTTTGGGAATAGGGTAGTCGACAATGGCTTTGATTTTTTCTGGATTTGGCCTCACCCCGTGGCTCGTTACAATGTGTCCCAAAAAAGCTACCTCTTTATGGAGAAACTCGGACTTGTCTAGTTGCACCTTAAGATTCGCTTCTCTTAATCTTTCAAAAACCCTTTTTAAATTTTCTGCGTGTTCTTGTAAGGAGGTTGAAAAGACGATGATATCATCGAGATAGACCAAACAGATTTTCCCTTGTATGTCTTTAAGCACATTATCCATTACTCTCTGATAGGTGGCGGGGGCATTTTTTAGGCCAAAAGGCATCCGAATATACTCGAAATGCCCACCTTCTACTGTAAATGCTGTTTTTTCAATATCGCGAGGATCCATTTCTATCTGATGGAATCCGCTAGCCAAATCGAGTGTGGAGAAATACATACATCTTCCAAGCTTGTCTAAAATTTCGTTAATATTGGGGATAGGATATTTATCACTTATGGTCTTATCGTTTAATTTGCGATAGTCTATTACTAGACGCCATTTTTGTTTACCGCTGGCATCCTGTTTCTTTGGGACAATCCAAATCGGGGAGCTCCAGGGTGAATAGCTTGGTCTTATTATACCTTGGTTCAACATATCTTGAATTTGTGATTGAACCTCAGCTTTATGTATATATGAATAACGGTATGATTTTGTAAAAATTGGTGCAACGTCGGTGGTTCGAATACGATGTTTTATAACGTTTGTAAAACTGAGATCTTGTCCTTCTCTGAAAAATATGTCTTCATATTCTTTACAAACTTTGATAATGACCCTTTTTTCCTCCTCATTAAGATGTGATATTCTAAGGCGATTCGAGATATCGCATGAATTCAAAGATTCAGAATTTCTATATTGTATGTTGAAATTATTTGTTTCGTGAAAATCTTGACATTTAAAGGGAGTTGCTTTTAGGGGTTGGTCAAGGAATAGAGTGTCATCTATATTTGATTTGTTTATTACTTCAACTAGGCTGTACCAATTTTCGGCTTTATAAATTCCTTCCGGAATAGACAAGTTTCGATTAATATTTGTTTGTTTTAAATATACATCCCCATTTTGTATATCCACTGGTATTTTAACTATAAATTTTGAATTACTAGGTATTACATATTTTCCCGGTGCAAAATTTGGCTTAAAGTGAAGAGGTATCTTTGAGTTCTTCATAATAAGAATTTTGTTTTCTAAATCGATTTTTGCTCCAAGTGTAGGAAGTATATAACAGACCGTCAAAGTAACCATGAAACTTAAAAATTAAAAATCGAATTGGTTTTGTATCGTTAAATGCTACAAAGCTTGGTAAAATAACTTCTTTATCTATTTTATGTGTATTCAAAATGGTAGTGATAAAAGTGGGATTTATGGTTTTTACGTCATTTTCGTGGACAAATTCTGGGTTAATAAATGAAGAAGAGGCTCCTGTATCTATTAAAAATTTTAAAGGTCGACCAAAAGGTGATGAGATATGTATGTAAGGGAGAATGAAACCATGTTTATTTACATCTATGTATCCGATTGGTTCTCCGAGGCATGTATTTGAA
This sequence comes from Bombylius major, assembly GCA_932526495.1. NCBI lineage: Eukaryota > Metazoa > Arthropoda > Insecta > Diptera > Bombyliidae > Bombylius > Bombylius major. The sequence continues at coordinate 23,535,787 of OW052044.1, read as the reverse complement.
AATTTGACTCATCAATTTCCTCGTTTGATTTTGGTTGGTATTCGAATTCGTTATTGTAAAACTGATCAAGTTGTTGGTAATAATTTTCTGGATATTGGTAATAATTATACCCTTCATCATAATTAAACATTTCGGAGTGTGAATTTTGATGATTTTCTTCAGAGATATTGTAAAATTCTTTTCTTGGAAATTGGTTTGCATTTAAAGGTTTAGGTGAGTTATTTGTTTGGGGTTTGACAGGAACTGTACTTGAATCAACGTCCATGAGTGTTGGTAGTGGTGGTTTATTTTGTTGAGAATTAAGAAAAGGATATTGGCTTTTTAGAGGACGAGAAAACGTATTATAAAGGGGAAATCTATTATGATAAGAATTAGGTTGATATGGGTTTTGAGGTGTAAATTGTGGACGGGTTCTATTTTGCGAATTGAAATTATTATTGGAGCGAAAAAATAAATTTTGAGATGTTTGTACTTTATTAGGTGAATGAGAAACGTTGTGGAGACGTGGAGTAGCTGGGGGCAATGCAACGGATTTAAAAGAGGGGTTGTGTTTAGCCATCGTACCATGAGAGTTACTTTGTGTTATAGAGTTTGACTTCAAATAAAATATATTTTGCTCTTTGATACAATATGAAAAGGCTTCCGCCAAGGAAGATGGTTTCATTGCTCTTATTGTGGAACCTAAAGGTTCTTTAATTCCTATTAAAAACACATTTAAACACATTTCAGCGTAAAGATTATTTTTTGCTTTGATGACATTTGTATCTGTTTCGTGAATTTTTAAATGATTAGCTATTGTGGAAAAAATTTCGATTATTTCACTGTAAAACTGTTCTATTGATTTTGAACCTTGTTTTAAAGTATGAAGGTCTCTAATGAGGGAGGTTTCATTTCGTTTGTCGGAGTAATGCAAGATTAGGTTTTTTTTTATATCTGCCCAATCAAGTGAAGTACCATACATATGAAGCACCTCATTTGCAGGGCCCTCGATTTTATTTCTAATAGATCTGAGTAAAATTCTACCATATGGGGTACCATCAATTGACGACACCATTGATAAAATTTCTTCCACATTATTGATGAAGTCGAAAAGTAGTCGTGGATTGCCGTTAAATTTTGGCAAGTCTTTAACTACATCGGGTATTCTTAGATTTGAAAATATCTAATACAGACGTTGTATTATTTGATGTAGTAGCAGTAGTCGTGTTGTGACTTGTCATATTGTTGAAATTATTATTCTGATGTTTTTCACAAAATTTTTCTTCTAGATTATTTTCCGAATTTCCTATTGAGATATTTCCTAAGTTATTTTCAGAATTATCCCTTAAATTCAGATTAATTTCACTATCACTATTGGATTCGCTCGATGTCCTGACTTGAACAATACTATATGGCGAATTTCTCGTTTTACTTTGGTTTAATTTTAATTTAGAAAACATTAAAATTTACCCTAGCTTTTTTTTTTTTTTTTTTAATTTTACAAAATTTTACAACTTTACAATAATTTTAGTTTTTTTTTATTAAAAAGATATAGATATATACATTTCTTTTTTATTTTCTATTTTTTTTTTTTATTTTTTTTTATTTATTTATTTATATTTTTTTTTTTTTTTTTTTTTTTTTTTTTATTTCGTACAAAAAAAATTTATTTTATATTTTTAATATTTCCTTTTTCTTGTAAAATTTATTGTATAAAATTTGTTGATTCCTTCCTACAAGGTATTGAACATTCGAAAAGAGAGAGAAAAAAAATATAAATATTTTATATTTCATGCAAAAATCTGATTTTATATTTTAAACACTTTTTTTCTTCCGATTATCATTTATTTTTCTATTTATTATATATATAATTAAATATATATTTATTTTTTTTTGAGTTTGATTTAAACTTTAACTTTTTAAATATTTCCTAATTTTGTTTTGATTAAACTTTAAAATTCACAAATTAATTACTCAATTTATTGCAAAAAATGTATTAGAATTTTAAACATTATTTAACTTAAAATTATAAAAATCAAAAAACTCACAGTATTATTCTTTATTTTTCTTTTCACAAGGAATTTTGTTGCGAAATTTAAGAAAAGGTTTAAATTTGACTTACATTAAAAGTAGAAATGCCTTTTCCATATTTTGTGGTTAATTACGATGATCCTTCGTGATTAAATACTCCTCCTTATTTATTCGAGTATTCCGATGTTCCCTCGATGTACTCTTTTTTGTTGTTGTAATCTTCTGGTACGTAGATTCGTGAACTAAGGAGTTAGTACTCGCCAAAAAAAGATTATGTAATAATTACAATAATAATTCTTTTGTGTCCGTTGTTCACAATTTCTGGGATTTTATTTGTCACTGATAAACCGTCAGTAGTTAAAATTTATTTTTACCGATAAACCGTCGGTAACAAAATTTTATTTTACAAATATAAATCCCGAGGATAGTTAGAACTATCCTACCGACTGCGCCAGTTAAGGTTTTTACCACAAGGATAACAAAAAATAAAAAATAAAAAAAAATAAAAAAAGACAAAGTTTCACTCCAAAAATTTTATTTTTCAAATTTAATCTTTTCAGTTCACGATTCAAACTAGAACTGCCTGTCGTTACAAAAATTATCTTTTTCATAATTTATTCTACATACATATGTATAATTCTATCATTTATATTATTAATTTACAATTCTGAGAATCTAGAAAAATTAGCATTCACATTAATTTACATTTTGATGATTTTGCACATTTGATGAGAATGTAAATTTTATCAAGTTGAAGAATGCAGTTTTACTTAGGTGAAATATGAGTCGAAATGTTGAATATGCATTTTGTTATGCTATGTTGGGTGTAGAGATTGACTGTAGCCGTAACTCCCGCTTATCGGATGTGTCCGTTGAACAGAGGTAATGAAAAATATACTCTAATTTGTCCTGAATTTGCAAATTCTAATCATGAATGAAAAAAAAACAGCAATTTTTATATTTATATTTATTTTTTATAATTATTTTTATCATATAATGCATACGTACATGCATACATGTAGTTGCATAAAACTAGTAGTACATATACATATATATGTACATATACATACATATTTTATTAACTTAATTAACTGTTTGAATTTTAAAAAAATCATTTGAATTTTCCTTTGGTGTGTATATGATGTCCAGTTGCAATCATCTTTTCATAATGTTGTTGTTGATTATTAAGCATTTTAAATGCACAATTGAGCCGTTTTTTAAAAGTGGTATAAGTCCACTTTGTTTTATTTTGAGATATTTAATGTTTTTTATTTCTATTATAAATAATAGAAAGGGCATATCAATCTTCATTTGAAATTTACTTTAACCCATTTTTCATCAAAAGTGGACTTATACCACTTGAAAAAGACGCCTCAATTCAAAAATTAAATGAAATAATTTATTGTTACAAAATAATGCAAATTCAAATTCTTCATAGAAACAAAAAAAGACAAGAAGTGTATATGTACATTGAAAACCGTTATTTGCGATGAAAAATAGAGTACATGTTTGAAATTTCTGAGAAAATTTTTTTTAATTTCATTTAACGTTACACTTTTATTAAAATTGAATAAAATACTGTCCGTTTTAATTTACCCTAGCTTTTTTTTTTTTTTTTTTAATTTTACAAAATTTTACAACTTTACAATAATTTTAGTTTTTTTTTTATTAAAAAGATATAGATATATACATTTCTTTTTTATTTTCTATTTTTTTTTTTTTATTTTTTTTTTTTTTTTTTTTTTTTTTTTTTTTTTTTTTTTTTTTTTTTTTTTTATTTCGTACAAAAAAAATTTATTTTATATTTTTAATATTTCCTTTTTCTTGTAAAATTTATTGTATAAAATTTGTTGATTCCTTCCTACAAGGTATTGAACATTCGAAAAGAGAGAGAAAAAAAAATATAAATATTTTATATTTCATGCAAAAATCTGATTTTATATTTTAAACACTTTTTTTCTTCCGATTATCATTTATTTTTCTATTTATTATATATATAATTAAATATATATTTATTTTTTTTTGAGTTTGATTTAAACTTTAACTTTTTAAATATTTCCTAATTTTGTTTTGATTAAACTTTAAAATTCACAAATTAATTACTCAATTTATTGCAAAAAATGTATTAGAATTTTAAACATTATTTAACTTAAAATTATAAAAATCAAAAAACTCACAGTATTATTCTTTATTTTTCTTTTCACAAGGAATTTTGTTGCGAAATTTAAGAAAAGGTTTAAATTTGACTTACATTAAAAGTAGAAATGCCTTTTCCATATTTTGTGGTTAATTACGATGATCCTTCGTGATTAAATACTCCTCCTTATTTATTCGAGTATTCCGATGTTCCCTCGATGTACTCTTTTTTGTTGTTGTAATCTTCTGGTACGTAGATTCGTGAACTAAGGAGTTAGTACTCGCCAAAAAAAGATTATGTAATAATTACAATAATAATTCTTTTGTGTCCGTTGTTCACAATTTCTGGGATTTTATTTGTCACTGATAAACCGTCAGTAGTTAAAATTTATTTTTACCGATAAACCGTCGGTAACAAAATTTTATTTTACAAATATAAATCCCGAGGATAGTTAGAACTATCCTACCGACTGCGCCAGTTAAGGTTTTTACCACAAGGATAACAAAAAATAAAAAATAAAAAAAAATAAAAAAAGACAAAGTTTCACTCCAAAAATTTTATTTTTCAAATTTAATCTTTTCAGTTCACGATTCAAACTAGAACTGCCTGTCGTTACAAAAATTATCTTTTTCATAATTTATTCTACATACATATGTATCATTTATATTATTAATTTACAATTCTGAGAATCTAGAAAAATTAGCATTCACATTAATTTACATTTTGATGATTTTGCACATTTGATGAGAATGTAAATTTTATCAAGTTGAAGAATGCAGTTTTACTTAGGTGAAATATGAGTCGAAATGTTGAATATGCATTTTGTTATGCTATGTTGGGTGTAGAGATTGACTGTAGCCGTAACTCCCGCTTATCGGATGTGTCCGTTGAACAGAGGTAATGAAAAATATACTCTAATTTGTCCTGAATTTGCAAATTCTAATCATGAATGAAAAAAAAACAGCAATTTTTATATTTATATTTATTTTTTATAATTATTTTTATCATATAATGCATACGTACATGCATACATGTAGTTGCATAAAACTAGTAGTACATATACATATATATGTACATATACATACATATTTTATTAACTTAATTAACTGTTTGAATTTTAAAAAAATCATTTGAATTTTCCTTTGGTGTGTATATGATGTCCAGTTGCAATCATCTTTTCATAATGTTGTTGTTGATTATTAAGCATTTTAAATGCACAATTGAGCCGTTTTTTAAAAGTGGTATAAGTCCACTTTGTTTTATTTTGAGATATTTAATGTTTTTTATTTCTATTATAAATAATAGAAAGGGCATATCAATCTTCATTTGAAATTTACTTTAACCCATTTTTCATCAAAAGTGGACTTATACCACTTGAAAAAGACGCCTCAATTCAAAAATTAAATGAAATAATTTATTGTTACAAAATAATGCAAATTCAAATTCTTCATAGAAACAAAAAAAGACAAGAAGTGTATATGTACATTGAAAACCGTTATTTGCGATGAAAAATAGAGTACATGTTTGAGATTTCTGAGAAAATTTTTTTTAATTTCATTTAACGTTACACTTTTATTAAAATTGAATAAAATACTGTCCGCGTCCGTCCGCTTATAAGTGGTGTCCGCTTATAGTGTTACGTAACGGAAACTAAATGAAACGTAATGAAACTGAAATTTTTAATTTAAATGAAAACAAAATGAAAATTAAAACTGAAATTGCTTCCTGGTGTACCCAGCCGGTCGATTTTCCAGCTGCTTCAGCCGGGGTGGGTTCTTTGGATGCACCATTCCGGAAGCGGGTCCGTTACACTAACATAAAAGGACCGGCAAAACTAAATCCAAAGAAAGTAGAAAAATATCATAAAAAAAAATTTAAAAAAAACCGGTCAACCTGAAAAAAGAAATCTCTTTTTATTGATGGAGTAGACCGGTGATGACTTCCACCACAGGACACTTTGATCCATAAGCATTTGATATACGGGGAGCAAGGAGAGGATCATCTTCACCCATCGATGAGGGTCCCAAAACACAACACCTCTTTTAACTTACAAACACATTTTTCTTTATTCAAAGTTGAAATATTATTATATAAACTTCGTAAAATATACAAACAAAAATTGATTTACATGTGAATAAATTTATGATAAACTATGAAATTTAGGTAGCCTTTTTTTTTTCTTTTTCACCTACATCATCTAGATTTTATTGCATTAATTTTTTTTTGTCTTTTTTTTTTTTTTTTTTTTTTTTATAGGTTTAGATTTATAATTTTATTTACAATAATTATTAATTAATTTTTTTTTTTTTTTCGTTTTCATATATCTGGAACTTGGCGTTTAGTTTTTTTTTTATATAACTCTACTAACTAAACAATTTATAATTGATATAAATTTTGTTTCATACGTTTTTCTTTTTTTCTTTTCATTTTAATTACTAACCAATGACGCCATCGTCGTTATTATAACCTTTAACCTTATCTTAATATTTAACGAAAAATATATATATAAAATATGTATGCATATCTTCGAAATTTCATGAAAAAAAAATATATATAATTGCATATAATAAGCATAACACGTATTATCAATCAATTAGGAATAAAGAAAAAAAATTGTTTCCTTCCTGGTTTCTTTTTTTTTTCTAAAAAAAATCTCTTTCATTATATATATGAATGTACTTAACAAAAAAAATCTTGACCTACATACTATAATTAATTGGTGAATTTACAAAACAAACCGGTGCGCGGTGGTGCGGTGGTCCAAAAGCAGCCTCACGAAAATTCTCAATTTCCTTACTGAATGAATTGCTGGGTTACTATAAAATCCACTTTGGTTGCATTGGATTCGATTAGGGTTCCATTCCTTTTTTTTTTTTTGTGTCATTTTTATTATTAAATTTAGTTTTAACATTTTTTTTTTTTTTTTTCTTCTTTTAAATATAATTTTGTTTACTTTTATTTTTATTTTTCTTTTTGTAATTAATTATTATTGTTTTATTTATGATATATTCAATTTTGGTTTTAATATTTTTAAACATAATTCTTTTCTTTATATTTTATTTTTCTGTAAAATTTTTTTTTTCTTAATACTTCATTTAAATTAAAATTTTTTGTTTCAACTCTTTGATTTTAATTAATTTTTTTTTTCTTGTTATTATTATCATTGTTGTATTTATATCAAATTTTGTTTTAAATTAACTTTATTTATTTATTTTTTTTTTCTTCAAAAATGAACGAAAGAAAGCAAAAAAACTTTAAGGACCTACTACTTTAATTTCCTACTAATTTTTTTTTTCTTTTTTTATTTATCCTTTTGAAATTTTCACAAAAAAAACTTGAGATAATCAACTCATTACTAATACTTATCATTAAATATACATATATATATATTTTTTGTATTTTTTTCTTCAACAAATTTGACACCTCTAAAATGCCATTCACCATTACTTATTTGTTTCTGTGATTTTTTTTTTTTCTTAAATGGTATGGTATGGTATGAAGGCCTGTTCGCTTCGGTAGAAACGATTTCACTCGGAGGCCTAAAGGCCCATTGTGAATACCCTTTTTTGTTTTGGATAATGTGGGAGTTGGCTTATCCTGAAAACCATTTCGATTTTTGTATGAATCTATTTAAGTCTTTTAGTGCTATCTCAGCTATGTCGTCCAGACCGTCGAAGAACCTTGCTCCCAAACAAGCGAGTCTTCGTTCTTTTAGAGCTGGACATTCGCAGAGTAAATGCACTATTGACTCTATTTCTTCTTCATCTCTACAACTTCGGCAGAAAACGTTCGATGGTATGCCGAGTTTATTGGCCATAGCCCCTATAAGGCAGTGTCCAGTAATCACACCGACAAGTTCTCGAACTTGTTTTCTTTGAAACGTTAGTAGAGCTGCGGTCTTTTTTCCGTTTATTTCCGGCCACATGCTACGGGTTATGGAGCAACCACCAGTAGTCCTCCATTGTTCCGCAACCATGTGTTCGAAATAGCAATCAATAAGGTATTTTGCCTTGCTGAGAGGAGGGTCTATCTCTACAGCAAATGGGTCAAAGTTTGTGTCGTATCCTTTTCTAGCAAATTCGTCAGCCTTTTCATTTCCCTCCACGCCGACGTGACCAGGAACCCAGCAAAGTCGAACCCTGTGCTGTGTAAGGACTTTTAAGGCTTTGATGCATTTTTCGACACATCTTGAATTTATCTCGTTGGAGTTTAACGCTTTTAGTGCTGCTTGGCCGTCCATGCAAATTGTGATTTCGGCGGGCGAAATCTGCATTTCGTGAACAGCCTGTGCAGCTTTCATCACCGCGTATACTTCTGCTTGGAAAATACTGCAGTCTTTAAGTCTAAAAGACTTCTTGATCTGCAATATTTCTGAGAAGACTCCTGCTCCCGTGCTTTCTCCTGTTTTCGATCCGTCAGTGAAGATGGCGAATCCCCTAATAATGTTATTAGGAGTTGTCCATTCTTCTCTTTTAGGTATGAGAACAGTGTATGGTTTTTCAAAGTCATATTTGGTTTTCCTGTAATCGGTTTTGGGTGGTAATCCAATTTGACTGAAGGTGTCCAAAATGACTGAATGTCCTTTGTTCTGTGGTTTCCAAAAGCCGTTCTCTCTTAGTCTAAGAGCTGCTTTGGCCGCCACGCTTTTTATAAATAGCTCTATGGGTTGCAGGTGTAAAATAGTTTCCAAACCTAATTGTGGTATGGATTTAAGTGCACCTGTGGTACCCAAACACGCTAGTCTTTGTACTTTTCTTAAACTGTTGAGGTAGGATTTTGTATTTGCGGTTTCCGACCAAATCAGTGCCCCATATGTAAGAATTGGTCTAACAATCGCTAAGTACATCCAGTGTACTATATGCGGTTGCATGCCCCAGTTCTTGCCGAAAGTTCTTTTGCATGCATAAAGTGCATTTAGTGCTTTCCTTGTTCTCTCTTCCGTATTCCGTTTCCAACTTAGTTTGGAGTCGAATATTATGCCAAGATATTTGGCTTCAGGAGAGAGTTTAAGGGTGATACCTTGGAGTCTAGGAAGATCCCATTTAGGTATTTTGTACTTTCTTGTGAAGAGGACTAGTTCTGTTTTATCAGAATTGACTTTAAGGCCACTAGTCTCTGCCCATAACACAACTTCTTTTAGCGCAGAGTTCATAATTTCACTAATAACTGGTAAGAATTTACCTGTTATTAGTATGACTATGTCATCCGCATAGGCCACTACTTTGATGCCCTTCTGTGCTAGGGAGTTTAGGATCTTGTTAAATGAGATATTCCACAAGAGAGGCGATAGCACTCCCCCTTGAGGTGTACCCTTCTTAACTATTTTCCTAATTGAAAATTCCCCCAAACTGGAGTTGATAACTCTGCTTTCTAGCATAGTTTTTACCCAGTGTGTTATCGTATTTCCACAGCCAGTGTCTTCCAAGGAAGCGACTATGGTTTCTATTTTCAGATTGTTAAAAGCTCCTTCTAGATCAAGGAAAGCTGCCAGGGTGTATTCTTTTAGGCTGAGAGATTTCTCAATCGTTCTTGTAACCTCATGCAGTGCCGTCTCAACGGATTTGCCTTTGGCATAAGCGTGTTGGGCGTCGCTGAGGAACTTGGTTGACTCGAGATGTTGCCTGAGACACAGATCAATTAGTCTCTCTAGTGTTTTTAGTAAAAACGATGATAGGCTAATAGGTCGGTAGTCTCCTGCTTTTGTGTGACTGGGTTTTCCCGCTTTGGGAATGAAGGTCACTCGTACTTCCCTCCAGCTTTCTGGGATATATCCTAACTTGAGACATGCCTTGAAGATTTTCGTAATCAAGGGTGTAATACTACTTAAAGTATATTGCAGCATGGCTGGTATAATTCCATCCGGTCCTGCAGATTTGTAGGGTTGAAAGGATTTTACTGCCCATGCTACCTTTTCCTCGCTTACATATTCTCCTATAGCTGTCTCACTTGTAGCCGGGAGAGTTGTCGGCACATTATGTTGACAACCCTCCCAGTTTGTACATCCGGGAAAGTGAGTGGAAATAAGCAACTCAAGTGTTTCACAGCTGTCTTCTGTCCAAGAGCCATTTTCCTTACAGAGGTTTCCAGTTGGAATTGGATTTTTGGCTAGGACCTTACGTAACCTAGCCGCCTCTGTTGTTGACTCTATGTTGGAGCAGAAGTTGGCCCATGATTTCCTTTTGGCTGCCCTCGTTTCCCTCTTGTACTCGTTAAAGCTAGAACGATACGCGTTCCAGTCTTCTTCAGATTTCGTTTGTTTGGCTTTGTTAAAGGCTTTTCTGGTTTTAGACCTGAGGAGTCGTAGTTCCTTTGTCCACCATATTGCATGGTGTCTTTTAGGCGGCCGACTAACAGGACATGATTTACTGAAAGCCTCCGTAAAAGTACTGGTAATAAGTTTGACTGAATCGTTTATCTGTGTCTCACTTGAACATTCGCTTGCCGAGACAAGTTGCAGTCTGTTTGAGACAATTTCAGAGAATTTTATCCAGTCTGTCTTGGTAGGGTTTCTGAAAGGTTTGTTCATTGTTTTCTTGAAACTGATAGTGAAAGTTATTCTAAAATGGTCCGAAAAGGAGAATTTAGATGATACTTTCCAGTCACTAATTCTATCATAATCTACAAATTGAGTCAAAGTTAGATCTATTACTTCTTGCCTAGATTTGTTTTAGAATGTAGGATGACTACCCCTGTTACATATTTCTAGTTTTGTTAGTAATATGAATTCAAACATTGACTCACCTCTTTTATTTATGTTCGAGCTGCCCCACTGTGTGTGATGGGCATTTGCGTCCATTCCTATCACTAAGTTTGCTCCGGTGTCACCGGCATGTTTCACCAGACTCCTTAGTGTATCGGTTGGAGGGTTTTCTTCTTCGAATGGTAGATATGCGGATGCAAGAATGAGTTTAGGCTCATTTTTGCGCTCACACATCACCACCGTCAGATCATTGTTGCTGAAACGATGAGAGAACAGAAAATATTGCTGTTTTCTTATCAAAATACAACTTCTTATCCTACCTTCTTTTTGGGAATGGAAGAGATTATAGTGTTTTGATCCTAATCCTTGAATTTTGCCTCTGGCGAGCCACGGTTCTTGGATTAGGGCCTCATCTATGAAGAGCAGCAGGTCGTCGGTAGCTGCCCGGGAGTGATGCAGATTTATCTGCACCACTCTGAGCTTATTGACTTCCCTCATTTGAGGAGATAGTGAACTTCAGACTACCGAGTCCGAACTTCACCACCCCTGCTGCCCTTCTCAGGAATTTGGCTGACTCACTGTCAACCGCAATCCTGAGGACTATTCCGTTATTCTCTTTGGTTGTTGAAGTCAGGATTTTCCAGTTTCCCGTGCTTAGTCCCTGGTTCTGCACTTCAATTAGCTTCAGTATGGATGTGATCTCCGGTACTGGAGGTGGTATCCATACATGTGCCAATTCGCGCAGTGGCAGGGACGAGGCTGGAATCACTTCAATCCTGGCTCCTTTCCAGAGTTCTCCTATGTTGTGTATGCAGCTGACAAGGAAATCATATGATTCCTTATTACTACATCCCACAACCTTCACTCCTTTCCGCCATCCAGCACCATCAAATTTGCAGATGTTATGTGCATCTGCGTTTCCGCTGGTAGCTATCATGGCTTCTAGGATTTTAGCTTCCACCTTCAACCAGTTTTCTTTCGTTAGCTTCCCATAAGGGTCGCTACGATCGATCACTGCCAGAGTGAGTTCTTCACTGCTGTAGAATCCGGTTTTAGCTTTCTTTTTTGAGTTCCCTGGTTTTTCTTCTGCTGAGCGAAGTCTCTTGGGAGGTCTTGCTAGTTCCTTTTCCTCTAACTGCACAGTTTCCGGATTCAGGTTTAGCTTTTCCTTTGAGATTTCGCTCTTAGCGGTATTGGTATCGGCTTTAGGTTTCGAGGAGCTAGGATTCGCCTTTTTCAGACTTTTCCTTCTTACCTCCGTACCCGCGGCTTTCCCGTCGCCTTGTAGTTCGGTATTTGCTTTGGAGGTTGAGGGGGTAGGATTCGTCCTCTTATGAAGAGTTATTCCAATTACCTCCATTTCCTTTGCGTTCCCTTTTTCTCTAGTTGTTAAAGTTTCCGGAAGTGTTACGTTACCGTGACGTTTCTCGTACACTTTAACTATCTTTTTATGCTTTTTTATAAATCTCTTCTCCCTTTCTGTTAAGGTTGAAGGATCTTTTTTGGCCATCTTTTTAAGAAATTTGGTGGAACTTTTATAGCCAGATTTGGCTTTTTGTTCTGCCCGTTTTTCTTTTTCTGGCATATGTACATCATTTTTTCCTAGTGGACGTTCCTCTGTCTCTGTTTCCATGTCTGAGTCCCCACTGGACTGAGAGAGGACCTCTCTCAGCTCATTGAGACTCATCACGTTTTTGAGCAGAGGTGTGTCTTTAGGAGATTCTGATGTTGCATCTTGCCTCTTAGTTGACCTTTTGTTCTTTTTATTTCCATCAGGTGAATTTCTTCCTTCATGCCCCTGATGAACAGCATGATCTTCATTTTTATTTTTATTTGTTTCCGGGACTTCCATTTTGTTCCCACGAGTAGTTCGGAAAGGGTGGTCGACCACTGCAGAGCCGAAATACAGTGGCAAGGCACTTTGTAAAACCGACCTTGCCCGAGCATCGGAGGGGACCGTTCGAGACCAGCTGTTCATTTATCACCTGCTGGTCAAGCAGCCGCTCGGCACGGTTCCTGCACACCTTCGGTTTAGGTGAGATTTGGAGGGTTTACTCCCTTTGTGCTTGGCTTTGTCTGATATCTCCGAAACTGACCTGTTCGACATGGGTGACCCTACTGGAATAACAACTGTTAAACCGTCGACATAGCTCAGTTCTTCTCAGATATACGCAAGCCTCTCCACCACGACAAGGTGCAAGCACTTCGAAGAGGCACTTCTTAAATACTTTATTATAATTCATTATGTATATGGTAGTTATTTATTTCCTTACAATTAATTGTACTAATTTGTACAGTATCTTTAAAAAAAAATATTTGATGCCACAAAAATATCACTTTTTTTTTCTCTTTAATTAATAAATTTTAATAACATTCTCTTCTATTAATATTATATAACTATATAATTTTTTCTTTTTTTTTGTGTAAATTTTTATCACCTATTTAACTTCATTTTTCATTTTAATTTTTTTGTTTTTTAAGAATAATTCAAAATTTGGTTTTTACTTAATTTATGATCAAAAAAAAAGATTCACATTCTCTGTATTTTCAAATATTTCTCCTACAACATTCGTTAAAAATTAAAATCCTATGTAATTTAACTAATTTTGATTTTTCATTTTATTATTTTAATTTTTTTTCTTGTTTTATTCACCTTTTTTTTTCTTTAAAAAATATCACAAAACGTTCATAAAAACTTTCTTTTTGTAAATTGCAAAATAACTTAAATAAATTGTTTTTCCGGTTGACTACTATAATTTACGCGTTTTTTTTTTTTTCAACATTTTTGAATAAAATCTCACGTTTAATTTTTACGAAAAAAAGTACAAAAAAATACAAAAAACAACCGTCACTGAACGGAGCCATAGCTATAAGACTGACCAAAAAAAATTAATTAACTCCCAAAGCAAAATATAAGAAATCAGAAGACCCAAAAATTACAAGAAGAAGTATCAAAAATTGTTCTGCCTTTTATATCAAGTGTGCTCACTAATCCCTTTGCGCATTTAGCTTGGTATTAGTGAGTACGCGGCAAAATTACCTTATCAACATTATCCAATAAGTATAGACATGCAAATCATCAATAGGTATTCCAGATCATTCGATATATTATTCTATGAATAATATATCTGAGTAATTATAATTATGGAAATTGGCATGGTGTGTGTGTGCAGTAGAAGATTGGTATTACATTAGGCTATTTACTTTAGGTAAATAGGTCATAATGCAATGCAATTATATGGATCATGTGATTGTTATTGATTTTTCTCATATATTGATTTATATGGGAATAAATCAAATGCTGTGTGAATATGTTTTTGGTGTATTTGAACATTAGCAAATACACTGATGTACATAATAATTTTGATAGTGTAAGAAAAATTGAACTATGAGAATATTTGAGAAAAGATGGAATAATCTTATGTAAATGTATAATTACATAGGATTATTCTCGAAGTGGCGTGATTTGCGATAATCTATGATAATCCATGGGATTATTAAAAATAATTCTTTGTTCGATTTTTGAACAAAGTAAGATTAAATTTTGTGTTGCGCGTGGGCAACGGAAATAAAATTACAGTACATTTATTGTAATATTTGGTTAGAAAATTTCCAATAAATGTACAAATTTGAACATTGTTTTGTTTTAAAAAATATATGTACAGCCATCTGTAATAATACAGTGGCGTACGAAAACATATTTACACTAAAAGAAATGTATCTGCTGTCGCAACAAAACAAACTTTTCCACGAACCTGTCGAAGTGAAAAAGGTTGGAACACGGCAGCAAAGAAAAGATAATGTAAAATCCGTATAGGACACTGATCCATAACATAAAATAAAAGAAAGTCCCACTAGAGGGTTTTGACCAGAAAGGAAGATTGGCCGGTTTGCCTTAACACAACAACGTGGGGCTCGTCCACACCCTGAGATGAGTCTCATGCCTGAACACGTGGGAAAGCCGGGCAGAACAATGGAGATTAGGAATAAGTTCACACACCCCGTTCAAAATCCAAAAAAAATTTCCTACAATGATGATTTATATACATGATTTTACACAACCATTTTGAAAATATTGAATTTATTTTTTATTGTATTATATATACAATCTATTGATACTGGTGGTGGTGTTGTTATTACCACCGACACAGGTGAACTACTAATTTCAATATTTACAAAAGGGTTATGCTAAATGTTGATTATTAAACGGAATTTTATTTTAATTGTTTAAATGGAATGCGGTTTTTTTTTTTTTTTTTTTTTTTTATGATAGTTGTGAAATTTTTCTTGGTCAGTCATTTTAGGTGGTTTTTGTTTTGTTTTGTTTTCTTTTTTTCTTGTTTTTCTTCTTTTTTCCAAAATTCTAAACGTTTTTGAATTAATGATTTTCTATCACGATTTCTTATACCATGTTTCAATCGTAATTGTATTTTTAAAAAAAATCGTATTCTGCTAATATAGTACATGAGTATACTTAGTTGTGTACAGAAATATAATATCTTCAAATGTAATTGATAAATTAAATTCTTCTAAATTTTCAGATACTTTAGATATTGTGGTAATGGTTTTATTATTTTAAATTAGGTAATTTATAATTTTATTAAAATTTGTTCAAAATTGAAAGTAAGAAATTTTTATTTTTTATTTTTTTTTTTTTTTATTATTGTTGCAATTAACTAACAAATAAATTATGTAGTTTATATACATTTTTTTCTTCTTTTAAATCATTCAAAAATATTTTTTTTTTCTTTTCATTAAAAATAAACAAAAAAATCGTAATATTTTTATCAAAAAAAATCAAACAAAAAATCAAAATATTTTTTTACAAAAAAAATCAAAAATTTGTATATCAAAATCATGCAATACAAATTAAGTTTTTTTTTATTTTATCCATTAGGTGTTGTGAATTGGAAAACCTCAACGTGGGCAGAGAGGCGTCAAAATAGACGACTTTCTACCTTACTAAAAATGGAGAAAAAGCAAACGTTTCCTCTATCAATAAAAAAAAAATGAACAACAGATTGCAGATAGGGAATATAAATTCTGGGCAAACAGGGGTTTTCAGAAATTAATTGAATCAAATTTCATTTTAAATTATGCATGTGAGGTATCACACTGGATCATGAAACAAAACCTAAACATGAGTGATTCCATAATACATAACCGCGCGAAGTTGCCTTTATATTATATACTGAATTCTCAAAAAAAAAATGGTTCATAATAATTAATATGAATATACAACAAAACACAACCGCGTGCAAACAGCATTTCGGGTGTGTGACCCAAAATCTGTGACAAACGTCGGCGGTCTTGGGTATAAAAAGATATTACAAAGTCTGAATACAACAAAACGATATGCTGAATGTACATGGCGAGCAAAGGTTACGATCTTGCACACCCAAAATCGTCCTGACAATCGTCCATGTCATTCAGGCATATATTTCACGAACCGCAAATAAAACTATAAATACCAGTAGGCAATTGCAAATTGAATAAACCGGAGAAATTTAAAGAAAAGAATTATCAAAAATCGAATCAAAATTCAGACCGAAAAATTACATTCTGTAAGTTACAAGATTATCAACAAAAGTAATCGAATTTTCAATTACTTTTATATACTGAAACTACAAGAAATTTTTCAGTGCCGTCGCAACAGAGATTTCGGGATTTTCACCCAAAATTCTGGACTTACGTCACTGAAACACGAGAATTTTATCACCAAAAAGTATCGCGCACGAAATTTAATCGATTAAATTTGAAGAACCGGGTTATTGTTGTAAACGGAAAGGACGCGTGGGATGGTAGATTTTCTGCTCAATGTTGCCATAGAACAGAAAATCTCCATGTTACCGGGGAAGCTAAACGAGAGAGAAAAAAATTTACAGACACTAGATGAAAGGGTGCCTGTCGTTGGGCGCCATATGTTACGTAACGGAAATTTCAGTTTCAAAATGAAACTGAAATTTTTAATTTAAATGAAAACAAAATGAAAATTAAAACTGAAATTGCTTCCTGGTGTACCCAGCCGGTCGATTTTCCAGCTGCTTCAGCCGGGGTGGGTTCTTTGGATGCACCATTCCGGAAGCGGGTCCGTTACACTAACATAAAAGGACCGGCAAAACTAAATCCAAAGAAAGTAGAAAAATATCATAAAAAAAAATTTAAAAAAAACCGGTCAACCTGAAAAAAGAAATCTCTTTTTATTGATGGAGTAGACCGGTGATGACTTCCACCACAGGACACTTTGATCCATAAGCATTTGAGATACGGGGAGCAAGGAGAGGATCATCTTCACCCATCGATGAGGGTCCCAAAACACAACACCTCTTTTAACTTACAAACACATTTTTCTTTATTCAAAGTTGAAATATTATTATATAAACTTCGTAAAATATACAAACAAAAATTGATTTACATGTGAATAAATTTATGATAAACTATGAAATTTAGGTAGCCTTTTTTTTTTCTTTTTCACCTACATCATCTAGATTTTATTGCATTAATTTTTTTTTGTCTTTTTTTTTTTTTTTTTTTTTTTATAGGTTTAGATTTATAATTTTATTTACAATAATTATTAATTAATTTTTTTTTTTTTTTCGTTTTCATATATCTGGAACTTGGCGTTTAGTTTTTTTTTTATATAACTCTACTAACTAAACAATTTATAATTGATATAAATTTTGTTTCATACGTTTTTCTTTTTTTCTTTTCATTTTAATTACTAACCAATGACGCCATCGTCGTTATTATAACCTTTAACCTTATCTTAATATTTAACGAAAAATATATATATAAAATATGTATGCATATCTTCGAAATTTCATGAAAAAAAAATATATATAATTGCATATAATAAACCTAACACGTATTATCAATCAATTAGGAATAAAGAAAAAAAATTGTTTCCTTCCTGGTTTCTTTTTTTTTTCTAAAAAAAATCTCTTTCATTATATATATGAATGTACTTAACAAAAAAAATCTTGACTTACATACTATAATTAATTGGTGAATTTACAAAACAAACCGGTGCGCGGTGGTGCGGTAGTCCAAAAGCAGCCTCACGAAAATTCTCAATTTCCTTACTGAATGAATTGCTGGGTTACTATAAAATCCACTTTGGTTGCATTGGATTCGATTCAGGTTCCATTCCTTTTTTTTTTTTTTTTGTGTCATTTTTATTATTAAATTTAGTTTTAACATTTTTTTTTTTTTTCTTCTTTTAAATATAATGTTGTTTACTTTTATTTTTATTTTTTTTTTTGTAATTAATTATTATTGTTTTATTTATGATATATTCAATTTTGGTTTTAATATTTTTAAACATAATTCTTTTCTTTATATTTTATTTTTCTGTAAAACTTTTTTTTTCTTAATACTTCATTTAAATTAAAATTTTTTGTTTCAACTCTTTGATTTTAATTAATTTTTTTTTTTTCTTGTTATTATTATCATTGTTGTATTTATATCAAATTTTGTTTTAAATTAACTTTATTTATTTATTTTTTTTTTCTTCAAAAATGAACGAAAGAAAGCAAAAAAACTTTAAGGACCTACTACTTTAATTTCCTACTAATTTTTTTTTTTCTTTTTTTATTTATCCTTTTGAAATTTTCACAAAAAAAACTTGAGATAATCAACTCATTACTAATACTAATCATTAAATATACATATATATAAATATATATTTTTTGTATTTTTTTTTCAACAAATTTGACACCTCTAAAATGCCATTCACCATTACTTATTTGTTTCTGTGATTTTTTTTTTTTTTCTTAAATACTTTATTATAATTCATTATGTATATGGTACAATATACATTTGATGCCACAAAAATATCACTTTTTTTTTCTCTTTAATTAATAAATTTTAATAACATTCTCTTCTATTAATATTATATAACTATATAATTTTTTCTTTTTTTTTGTGTAAATTTTTATCACCTATTTAACTTCATTTTTCATTTTAATTTTTTTGTTTTTTAAGAATAATTCAAAATTTGGTTTTTACTTAATTTATGATCAAAAAAAAAGATTCACATTCTCTGTATTTTCAAATATTTCTCCTACAACATTCGTTAAAAATTAAAATCCTATGTAATTTAACTAATTTTGATTTTTCATTTTATTATTTTAATTTTTTTTCTTGTTTTATTCACCTTTTTTTTTCTTTAAAAAATATCACAAAACGTTCATAAAAACTTTCTTTTTGTAAATTGCAAAATAACTTAAATAAATTGTTTTTCCGGTTGACTACTATAATTTACGCGTTTTTTTTTTTTTTCAACATTTTTGAATAAAATCTCACGTTTAATTTTTACGAAAAAAAGTACAAAAAAATACAAAAAACAACCGTCACTGAACGGAGCCATAGCTATAAGACTGACCAAAAAAAATTAATTAACTCCCAAAGCAAAATATAAGAAATCAGAAGACCCAAAAATTACAAGAAGAAGTATCAAAAATTGTTCTGCCTTTTATATCAAGTGTGCTCACTAATCCCTTTGCGCATTTAGCTTGGTATTAGCAAAGACTATATAAATTACCATTCTTTTTTTTTCACTTTATTGGTATATTTTTGTGTTTTGTTGGTTTTTAGAAGGGATATATGAGAAATGTATACATGAAATTTTGTTTTTGTTTGCTTGTGTGTATATTTTAAAATGTATTAAAAACTAGCATTACATATTTTATAATGTACCTAAAAGAAAATAAAACAACATGCCTATTGATTATTCTGATCTCCTGATCCTTCACGAATAAAATTTTCATATTTGTCAATGAAGATGAACAAACTACGAAAATTTTCTGGATATAGAAATTTAGAAAAATATAAAAATATATTTTTAAAATGATTTTTAAAATTTGAAAAAAGAAAAAAAAATTTCGGAAAGGATAGATATTTGCTTTCTCAAACAGCAAAATATATACACAAGTATGTACATACATATTCAGTAAAGGAGTGGGTATAATTTTTTGTTCGAATCGAGAAAATAAATGTACCTACAAGTTGAATATTTTTTTTCTTTATATCTTTATGCGTATATTTCAATGTACCTTTACAGAAATTTTTTAGAACGCAACGATATGAATAAAAGGAATTAGGTATACATGTATATGTTTATCTTATATGAATAAAAATAATATTTTGTGTAAGAAGCAACTGAGTAATAAACGAAAGTTTTCTCATATATTTTTTCGTGAGAGATAGAAACTTTTCGTCCCTCACACTTCCCGCACAGGTCATCAAATTTTAAAAATTTTGCCTACATTCGAGCCAGTACTAAGTGTTCCTCTATATATGTTGCTCCGTGGTATTAGTGAGTACGCGGCAAAATTACCTTATCAACATTATCCAATAAGTATAGACAGAGTACAGAGAAGGAGAGTATAGTCACAACTGCATAACGGTACACAAAAAAATGACATCCAATCATAATGAAGAACGCAATTAAAAATATTAAAAAAAAAAATTTGAAAAAAAATTTAAAAAAAATTGCATGCGTCAGAAAAGAACACTCATATGACTAACCAAATATTTATATGAAGAAAAATTATACCTATCCCTATTCCAACTATATAATACGTATTAGACGGCCCTATCAGGTGTCAATGTGTTAGTAATCTTCTTATTCCTATTACTTTCATAGCAACATGTCCCCACTTTGTTTTTGTAAAAAGTACTAAAAGTGGTACCGCAAAGGTGAGTATGTGTTAGTAAATATATTTCTTTTGTTATTTTAACAGGGAAAGAATACATATATTGGATCATTGTTTTGTTTTTTTTTTTTTAGTTTAAAAATAAAACAATAATTATAATAAAATTCTTGTAAATATTTTTGCATTCAAAATTGCAAAAATAAAAAATGAATAAAAAACAAATTTTCTATGTCTAAATATATATGTATATAATTAGAAAAAAGAGTCGTGAAGATCAATAAAGGTTTATCCTTTTTTTATTACGGTCTTTGGGAATTTTCTAGAAAAAAATTTTTACACTTTCTCCAATTGAAAATATGATCGGTCATGAATCAGGTATATTGCCTGTATAATAATGATTCACATACTTAAATGGAAATTAGGTACTATAAATTATGTAAATATATCTATATTGTAATAGATAATAATGAAATAAATGAAGATATTTTTGAAATTTAAAATTACTTAAAAAACATATGGACTTTTTAAAGAATTAGGTAGTTGGGTTTTTTTATTGAAATTCGAATTGTATTTAATATTCTTATATGTATAGAAATTCTTAAATTTAAACGGACACAATATAAAATTAAAAGAATATGAGAATGCTAAATTAATTAAGCCACCGAAAATTTTTATGGAAGACCTAGAGACATTAGAAAAAAAGTTTATAGAAAACTTTAATAATATTATTTCAACAAAAAATGTAGAAAATTTATTTTTTGAAAAAATTAAAGAATATTTTAATTACAAATGCTGTTCAGACAGCAATAGCGAATTTTTAATTAGATTATTTAGAAGGGTTAGAATATATTATATTGTGAAATTCTATAATAGAGATGTAAAAATTATTAATAATAAAAACAAAATATTATCTGTGACACATATGTAAGTAATAATGATATAATGTACAAGTTTTTTAAAATATATATTTTTGTGATTTATGTAACATTTTTTAATGTGATAATAAATTTTTAAGTAGAAATTAAACTTTAAATTTTATATTGACTAATTTTTCTGAAATAAATACATTTAAAAACTGAAATCAGATTTTTTAAACTTTTATGTCAATAAAAAATGTACAGTATGTTTTCCCCTATGATATGTAAGTTATATTGGTTACAATACAACGATAGGGAATTCATTGTCTCTCTTGCTCATTCAAGATTTATTATGTGGACTATTTTTAGCCCAACGGTGAGTGTATTTTACATATACTATTATATTTTTCTAATTTTTCCAGCAACATTTTGTATGAAGTGACCCTACACTCTTCTCTATACACTGGTATAGCCATGCAAATCATCAATAGGTATTCCAGATCATTCGATATATTATTCTATGAATAATATATCTGAGTAATTATAATTATGGAAATTGGCATGGTGTGTGTGTGCAGTAGAAGATTGGTATTACATTAGGCTATTTACTTTAGGTAAATAGGTCATAATGCAATGCAATTATATATGGATCATGTGATTGTTATTGATTTTTCTCATATATTGATTTATATGGGAATAAATCAAATGCTGTGTGAATATGTTTTTGGTGTATTTGAACATTAGCAAATACACTGATGTACATAATAATTTTGATAGTGTAAGAAAAATTGAATTATGAGAATATTTGAGAAAAGATGGAATAATCTTATGTAAATGTATAATTACATAGGATTATTCTCGAAGTGGCGTGATTTGCGATAATCTATGATAATCCATGGGATTATTAAAAATAATTCTTTGTTCGATTTTTGAACAAAGTAAGATTAAATTTTGTGTTGCGCGTGGGCAACGGAAATAAAATTACAGTACATTTATTGTAATATTTGGTTAGAAAATTTCCAATAAATGTACAAATTTGAACATTGTTTTGTTTTAAAAAATATATGTACAGCCATCTGTAATAATACAGTGGCGTACGAAAACATATGTACACTAAAAAAAATGTATCTGCTGTCGCAACAATAGTAAAGACAGATATCGGGTATATGGTGGGTATGAATATCCGGGTATTCACTATACTCGCATTAAACCCGATATGTGTCAGCGGGTATTTATTGGATATCTGGGTATACATCGAAAGCAATCGAGTATGAAGCGAGTATCCTATACCCACATAAAACAGCCGAGTATTGACAGTGTTGTGAACTTGAAATGGGAAATTTTAGAATAAAAAGGCAAATTGGAACTAGCTTCATATGAAAAAAAACGTCAAATGTGTAGAAATGTGAATGTAATGAAAAGAAGAAGAAGAAGAAGACTAAAATTTAAAAAAATCGTTCAGTACTTTCATGAATGCGTCGACGACGCTGACGGCGTAAAAATCATGTTCATAAATGACTTTCCAGTGCAGTCGTGGAATGGTATCATGTTCATTAATTCAAGCATGCAGCGCAGTCGGCTGAAATTACTCGAACGTTTTCAGGCGACTGTGATGTTTATTTTCAATTAAAACGAATAGTGTTGTACATTTTTTTTTCTTATATTTCTTTAGTTTGATTTTTAATTTAAAATAAGATTTAAATTAATTAAAAATTACTAAATTTTATAAACATTTTGACGTCATATTTGAAGATGGCGAATCATGTTCATTTATTCTAATAACTGCTTGCATGCACAGTTGACGACTCTGATTACTATTCCAGTGCATTCGAGTCGTCGACGTAGGTTGACGACGCATTAATGAAAGTACCGGTTATAATAAATATTAATAAGTATAATAAAATATCAATTATAATAATAATAATTATTAATATAATGATAATAAATTAAAAAACTAATAAAATGATTATAAATTCATTTAAAATTTCAATTTCACACAAATTCCAATCATATAATATACGTACCATACCCGGGTTATGTGTGTCACGCACATTTATGCTATGGGCGACCAACCACCAAATGGTACGTTACTGTCCGCTTATGGGAGGTATCCGTTTATAAGAGGTGTCCGTTAAGAGAGGTTTCACTGTACTTGTATGTATACTAAGCGCGCAAATTATTTATCCTTGTGGAACTTTTAAATAAAAAAACAAACTTAAGTTTATTTCAAAACTTTATTTTAAAATTGCTTTTAACTTGTTGTTACAAAAGTGGGCTTAAGACTGAAGTTTAGAATTTTTATTAATCTTAATGTTAACTCGGTTTTTTCAAAAATTATATTATATTTTCTCAGACAGTTATTCGATACTTAAATTTTGAATTTGAATTAATTTACAAAAATTCTATTTTTCCAGACAGTTATTTGATACTTGCATTTGTTCTAATTTCATTTTGCTTTTTTTATAAAAATTATTCTCATGAGAAAGTTCTGTTTAGGAGTTCACAGATAAATTTTGCCATGATATGCTTTTTTGGTTAATCACGTTTTCAGGCAAGGTGCTGAAAGTTATGTTTTTACAGGGTGATATAACTCCTCCCTCCTTAATTTTTGGATTCTCCTGAATCCTATTAATAACTTTAATATTTAAGTTTTTTCGTTTGACATAAAGGATTGTTAAATGAAGAACAAATGCAAATATTAGGAAAATTGTAAAAGAGCTTAATCCATAGTTTACATATTTATGATATTTTATTTCCTTAATTTCTTCTAAATTTTTTATTTGTTTAATAATTATTTTTTCAAAGTCTAAATTATAATTATTGGTAATATTGGAATTTTGTTTTTGTGGTATCACAAATTTGTCAATGAATTCAGTTATTCTACTTGAAAATTTATTATTATGAACTTGTATACTACAGTTATAAAAATTTATAAAATAATTGCCAGAAAGTATCAAATTCCGTTCATCACAAGTTAAATTTAAAAGCTAGCTCTAAAAAGAAATTTTGTGTAAAAATTTTCTTTTCTACTTCACTGATTTCATTTATTTTATTTATGATCTTTGTCTGATCAGATTCTATTATATTTTTAATAAAAATAAGTGTTTATTTTGATTTGTTGGTTTATGTTCTGAACTGTTTTGTGATTGTTTTCGTCAATAATCCTGAGGTGGTTGTCCATGTCTTGTCTGTCGTCATTGTCCATTATACCATATAGCCAATTTAGAACTTTTCCACCGAAATTAAATAATCCTCTTTTAAATCTATGAGGTATTATTGTTTTTACTTTGTTTTTTAAAGTTTTAATTTGAGTCAAGGTTACATTTTTATTTTCCGCTGGATCAATGGAATTAATTATTATTTCGAAATTATTTATAACCGCTAAAATTTCTTGAGGGTGAATAATGTAAAGAATTATATCGGATTTATTCATTATTTCTACTTTGTCTAGTTTAATTTCAGCATAACCTAACTCTGATTCGATTTTTTCAATCATGACTGTTTGTAGCATTTTCAACTGAAAATTTAAAAGGTCTTTTAATATTATTTTCGTGTACATTTGTAAGTTTGTATTTCCTAAATTTTGGTTCATCTTTATGCCTGACGGATCTATAATTTTTTATAAAACCCTCTTCCCGATTTTCTTCATAGTCTTCTCTGTTTTTGTTGCGTTCACTTATAATAACCTGTTAATTTTTTTCAAATCTGTCTTTGATTATATTAAAATCAATTTTTTTTTCTTGTAGTATAGTTGAGTGGTAAGTGTTGTTGTAATACTTGACTGCTTTAAACATTTGGGTTATTTTATGGGAAGTTTCTCATCTAAATTTAAAGCTCGAATACGTTTTGTATTGGTATTATTAAATCTTTCTACATCGGCATTACCTGTATGGTTATTAGGCTTTGTTATGTGATATTCGATACTTTCTTGTTTTAAAAATTCTTTTATGTTTTTTGCATTGAATTCGTTGTCGAAGACGAATTTTTTAATCTGCCTTTATTTGATAAGAATAGTCTTATTTTTTCAATTAAAGTTTGGCTATTTCTACCCTCTAAATGGAAACAAACTATATGTTTAGAAAATTTATCTAAGAAAATTATGAATGAGTGTTTGCTATTAACGTAAGAATTTACATGGATAATTTCATTTAATGTTGATGGTGTTTCGGTTAAGTGAAATTTCTTTTTAATTAGTTTTCTATCATATTTCGCCGATGAACAAATGTCACAATTATTAATTAATTGGTGAATAGCTAATTTTAAGTTAGGGTTATAGATTTTATTTTTTATTCCTTCGTAGGTAGCAATTATACCGGAATGACCCGATTCATTTTTATGAAACAAAGATATTTGTTTATTCAATTCATTTTCGCTTTCGATATCTGAAGCAAAAAAGGTACATTTGACGAATTTTATTTCTTTATTATTAGAAAATAAACTGATTAAAATTTGTTGTAGTTTATTATATTCGTGATCACCCAGGTCAGAATATATGGCCGTTTTACCTTTGGTTATGTATTTTCTCACTATATTACGTATATTATTATTTTGTAAGTCTTGTATATCAATGAAATTCTTCTATTTTTAAAAGAGTTTTCATATTCTTTTTCTTTCCTTTCTTTTAGTATTATTTGTGTTTTAAATCGATTCACACACAATCGTATCTAGAATTGGGATATGATCGTTCAAATTTTCCTCTTGAGAGTGAATAGTTTGAACTTCCACAGATTCGTTTGATGAATCAGGTTCGTGAGCAATTTGGCTTCCGTTATCATTTTCAATTAGATTGTTTTCTTCAACACTCAAATTTTCAACTTTCAACAATTTATTTTGGAAAAAAGCTTCATTTAAATTAATTTCATTAGTTTCATTATTAATTCGACTTAGAAAATCTGCGATTTTGTTTTCTTTGCCTTTTATGTAATCTATTTTCATGTTATATTCCCCTAGGGATATTAGCCACCTTTGTAGTCTAGGATTAATGTCTTTGCCTGTATATTTTGCATGCAACCATTTAATAGGTTGATGGTCGCTCTGGAAATCAAACTCCTTGCCAAAAAGATACGGCCTAAAATACTTCGTACCCCAAACGATAGCTAACAGTTCCTTTTCTATGGTTGAATAATTTTTCTCATGATTATTCAATGTCCTTGATGCATAGCAGATAGGATGTCCGTCTTGTGTTAGTACAGCTCCTAAGGCAAAGTTGCTTGCATCAGTTATCAACTTAAATTTTTTATTAAAATCTGGATATTTTAGAATGGAATGATTTGTTATTATATCCTTCAGTTTTTCGAAGGCTGTAATATAATTTAAGTCGATGGTATTTATCTTCATATCCTTTTTTAGATACTTTGTTATAGGGTGAGCTATTTTGGCATAATCTTTAATGAATTTCCTGTAGTATCCTGTAATTCCCAAAAATGACTTGATTTGTTTTTGAGTTGTGGGGAGTTTTAGGTCTCGAATTACTGCAATTTTTTGTGGATTGGGTTTAACGCCTTCAGGAGTTAAGATATGACCCAAATACTCTGTTTCTTTCTTAAGAAAGTTACATTTATTGATTTTTGTATTTTCAACCCTGATTCTTTTAGTTTTTTAAACATCCTTTCTATACTATTAGTATGTTCTTCAAGAGAGGTACTAAATATCAAAATATCATCCAGATAAACTACACATATTTTATTTATTAAATCACGAAGTACTGAATTCATAAGACGTTGAAAGGTTGATGGGGCGTTTTTCAGACCAAAAGGCATTCGAACATACTCATAATACCCGAATGGGGTGGAGAACGGTGTTTTTTTTCTGTCTTCCTTTTTGACTAGGATCTGGTGAAATCCTTTTGCCAGATCTAACGTTGTAAAATACTGAGCTTTACCCCATTTTTCTAATCTCAACTAGCATTCTGTGCCCATGACTTGAGTCACATTTTTGACGCCACAACTTCTTTGTTACGTTATGGCTACAAAATTATTTGTAACTGTGACGAAACTGTGTGTAAATGGTCATAGTTTCCATATTAACACATTTAGTAACGCAATGATGTAAATGTTCCTTTATATGTGTCTGGGCATTGTTTCTAATAAGCAACAACATTTATGTCATTTATGTTCCCATTATGACACAATTACGTCGCTGTTACTAGTCACAGTTTCATTTTGGGAAAAAGTTCATTGTGGGCGTGGCTTCTAAAAGCAATAACACATATGGGAAATTCCATGCAAACCGACAACTTTTGACTTTAAAATTAATGTGAATGCAACTGGTTTGGATAGGTACCGTACAGCCGATTGGCGAAGGAGAAGTATGCGCAGTAGGATCTGCGTATCCTTTCCACTGAAATTTACCTGTGATGTAAGCATCACATTTTACAAAAATCCTTCTTGGAAAGAGAAATTCGCATTTTGTTACTTTAGCAGGAATTTATTATACACATATATTTTCATTTTCTTATTCATAATAATTTCCTATTTTAAAAGGATACTTATCATCACTGATCACTCATATCAAACAACATCGGATGGTAGAATGTTGTTATTTTTTTCAGCTAAAAAGAGGATATGCGTTGTGTGTGCGATAGATGATCGCTAGTCATTATACTTACGGAGTGGAAGATTTAATCTTTATTTTCTTTTGCAGTTTTCTTCAAAAAAGGGGAAATGAAAGGACATTTTTAATATTTTTAAAATTTCTCCCACCTGCGCAACTTTTCGCCAATCTTATTTGGCTGTACTGTATATGTATATTAATTTTTGGTGTATCTAGTGTTAAATTATTTACGATATTACTATGGAGAACAGAAATTCGTTTTACTATCACGCCCGTTACAAAATGTGTCAAACCCGTTACATTTCTTTTTTTTAATTATGAAAAAAGTATTGCATTGTTCCTTGTCAAATTTTTCCAAAAGATTCTTCAAAGTGTCTACAGTATAATTAAAAATAATTTTTCGAATTGTTTATGTGGAAATTTTAGGTTATTCAGTGAAATATGGAAATCCATGAAATTTGAAATCTGATCCTTCTGAATAGAGATATTTAAAGTTTTCTGTTTTATCGTAACCGTCGTTTGCTTTCACTAGAAGGCAAGTACGAGTTTTTCAATATTTAAGAGTCAACATGTCACACTCGTTACAAATGGAATTGCCCATATACTCTCATTATGACACAAACACAATTGTAGCTTAACCCAAAAGAGTTGATTTCGTATTATACTACGTTGGCATGCGCAGAAGAAAAGATACTTACACACACTACGACGACATGTAAAGCATGCGCAATGAACCTTCAACTGAAATAATTAGCGACATATTGGGTAACAAAAAAAGAATTGTTTCCAGTTGGGCATTTTTCGCATGATCTCTCACTGATAAAAACAAAATTTTAACCCCAGTATGATTCCTCTATGATAAGAAAAAAATATTAACCCCCGCATGATCCCACACTGATAAGAAAAAAAATCTTGACTCATTTGATCCCCCACTGATAACACGTAACCTTGACCCCTGTAACCCCTCACTGATAACACGTAACTTTGAACCACGTGACCCAGCCCATACTGATAATGAAAAAAATCTTGACTCGTGTGACTCCCACTGATAAAACGTAACATTGGCCCCTGTCACCCTCACTGATAGCACGTAACCTTGAACCACGTGACCCCGCACTGATAACTTGATGACATCACTGAGCCGGAGCCGTGATCCAGAACGGGCATATCCCTATTACTCTTTACAATTATACGTTTTTATTCAATTAAATTGTTTTTAATTAAGGTTACTTAGATTGAAATGCCGCCATATATTGAATCATTCAATGCTTTGTAATGAGAACATCGCAGTGTGACTTAACAAAATATCGTCGGCCTAGAGCCAAAGAAACGTAACTGAATTTTAAAAATTTTGGAAGAGAACATGAAATTGTTTTAGAGTTTTGATCATTGAATTGTTTTCTACCATTATGACAAGAAAATAAGAAAGAAAAGATCTGATACTGTTTTATTTTTAAAATGGTATAGATAAAAAACAAAAGATTTAAACATAAAGAATCAGAAAATATGAAAAACATAATTTTGGAAATTTTTCAGTTACGTTCCTTTGGCTCTAGGCCGAAGATATGTAAATATCAAATAACTTTTCTACAGCGCCACCTATCGGATCCTAGCATAGCTATGAACCATCGTCTTGACAAAACAATTATATTGTGTGAATATGACTTCAATCGGTCAAGTCGTTCAGAAATTACACGATAACAAACATCGCACACGCTACAATTATATATATAAAGATGTACTCATTTTAAATTATTAAGTACATACATAATGACTTATTAAATTTAAAAATTTCACACACATAAAAAAAAACTTAACATATTTCATTTTATATAAATTATAATTAGTATATAATTTTTATATTGTTTTCATACACATACAATATTTTTAGTTTGGTTTGTGTTACCTAAAATAGTAAAATAAGATAAGATATACATGCATTTATAATCTATCTCTGTCACACTCGCATGATCAAGTGTCTTTATAGTGCAGTAACTTTTTTCACACAATGCCCAACACAGTTACGAACACATTGTTGCACCAAACTCGAAACATAGAAGGCCCACAGAAGTCACCACGACGTAACAGTGGCTAACTTGGTCACCACATTTGACGCTGCGACGTCGTCATAACCCGAATGTGGATCATTCGTGCTAGTTGATATATGCCGTCGATGTTTGGCATAGGAAATTTGTCACTAATTGTAATTAATTTAGTTAATTTTATTTATATTTATCACTATTTTATTGATTTAATAAATTTTATTAATTTTAATAATTTTATTAATTTATTTAATTTTATTTATATTTATCACTAATTACCAATTTAAATAATAATTAATTCATATTTTATTTATATTTATTACCAATAACCTAAAATTTATAAAATGTAAACAAACTTTATAACCTCTAAAATGAAAAGGAGTAGATTCATCTACGCCTGAAATCCCAATAGAACGCAGGTATAGTGTACGCACTGAGAGCCGAATTTTTTTTTTTTTTATAAATTTATCTCTGAAAACAAAAACAAAATCTCATATGTTTGAAGGAGGTAAAAATAATATGCGTATTTCTTTAATGGAAAATGTCCGTATATATGAGCGAAAGCACAATATGATTATTCACACTAATGCCTCTCCAACATAGTTTTTCATAAAGGAATTTTTTAAATTATATAGTTACCTAAATATGCATTAGTGTTCGTGTAGTGTATACAAATAGGTTTGTCTACATTTTTTTATTATGGGAATTTTCGTTACGTACCTAAAATTGTGAATGTGTTCGTGTTTTATTTTTTATTTGGAAATATTTGCGTTGCATTTTTTTTTCAGCCAATGAAAAAATATTCCTATCACCTTTTTACATTTTCTCAAAAAATGTGAGAGAAATAAATAAAAAAAAATCTTCGGCTCTCAGTGGTCCTACTATATGTAAGTTCTTCATTATCAAACAATATATAGATTTATAGTATAGTATATACACTTTGTTCATTATACTCTGGTTCAAAACCTACTACGATAAAAGCCTCGAACAAGTGTTTTGTATGTATTAGTTAGAAGTGCCATGTTTTGTTTTGACATTTTAGTTTCTTATGGGTTTCTTAATAAGAGTCGTGGAATATTAGTGTAAAGAAATAGTGTTTTAATTAAATATTTTTGGTTTTTTAAATAAAATATGGTTTATAAAAGTTTTAAAATATAATAAATTAACAGTGTTATAATTTTTAAAGTGCACAATAGTCAAAAAAATAAAATAAAAAGGTGGAAAATATTGTGCGTTCTTACCTACTTGTAAGAGAAAAAATTGAAGTATGACTATACCTATGATACCTCATATGAGGTTATATTATATGTAATAAAGTGAATAAATTGATGTGATTTAATAGAATTTAATTTATTAGTTATCACAAATTGTCTATTTGCCTTCATTACACAATAAAGATTATGTACCAAATTATTTACTTTTTCATAGACTTTTTTTATATAAATTTTTGTGGTTATGTTATGGTGTGAGAAATTGATTTGATTCAATAATTTAACAATTAATATAAACTTATAAATAAAATATAATTAAATTAAATCAATTTGTTCTGTATTTCCTTCACTTTATTTATTTTTTTCATATATTTGTGTTTACATTTCATTTCAATTTATTCACTTTTATAATATAACCTCACCAATGTAGTCATTAGTCATATGTCAATATATAGGTATAGAAGAAAAAAGTTTATATGTATTATTATTCTTCAAACTTTAATTATTTATATAAATACATAGGTATATGTATCAGAATTATTATAAATTAAATTTTATTAAATCAAATCAATTTATTCACTTTATTACAAATAATATAACCTCACCATAGGTATGTACCTACTATGTAGTTATACTTTAATTTTTTCTCTTACAAGTAGGTAAGAAGGCACAATATTTTTCACCTTTTTATTTTATTTTTTGACTATTGTGCACTTTAAAAATTATAACACTGTTAATTTATTATATTTCAAAACTTTTATAAACCATATTTTATTAAAAAAAACCAAAAATATTTAATTAAAACACTATTTATTTACACTAATATTAATTGTACTACCAGTACTGAATGTTTTGACGTTTCAACACTTTTATCGTGTTTGATTGTGTTAGTGCAGAAAGCCACAGGGAGGCTTGTGATATAGAGGGTTTTGCTCTGGTTACTACTACTACAACTTCACGCTTCTACTTCAGCTACACATTCTGACTTAGGTTTTACGGAAAATGATTTTTGATACTTTTTCCTCTTCTACCCTATAACTTTTTACAAGGCACGCTAGGGTCATCTTCTCTTCTGCATAATTGTATAGGACCCCTGTTTCTTTCCAAGATCTTACATACCTCTGTACCTCTTACCGTTTAGAAGTTATAAGGCCTGAAAACCAAAATTTTGTCATTTTTTTAACAATTTTTCGACTTTAACCCTAATTTTCTCGAAAAGTGCTCTATATTAACCCTCATTGTTTATTGCAAAAAATGAAAATTCAATTTTATTTTATTTAAAATAAGATATAAGTTTTCTTTAATTATCACAAAACAATACTAAAATACAGGAGCAAAATAAAATTTCAACGAAACCATCAAACAAATTATAACCAAATGATATCAATAATAAGCTGAACAGAGAGAGAAATTAATTTTTATATGCGGAAGAGGATACCTTGTATCTTGTATTGTCTATATATACCTTGTACAGTAGCAAGCAATACAATTATTATCTATTCCTTGGTCCAATACGGAGGTTAATGGCCAGTTCCACAGTCAAAGTTTAAACGGAGTTTAACTCTTAAACTAAGTTTAAGCACTTTTTTCAGTTTCACAGTGAACGCTTAAGTGTTAAACTGAGTTTAACTTAATCCGTACGCATTGAGAGTTTAAACTCTATTTGAGGTTTAAGCAAAAGTCAAAAATAAAATAAAAAAACAACTGCCATCTATCTATCTGTTTTGTCCCTAAATTTATTATAAATTGAAATTTATATGAAAAAATTTAAAATGTCACAATAATTGCCACTGCCATCTAGTGGCTATACAATGACATCTACAAGTTTCTCAAGTTTCAACCTAAATTCATTCACAATGATAGGTTTAAGTAAATATAGTTAAACTACAAATATAAATTGACTGAGGAACGAAAAAAAATTTAAGAGAAGTTTAAACCATGGTTTAGGTTTAACTTAAACTCCGTTTAAACTTTGACTGTGGACCTGGCTATAAGAGATTGTTCAGTCATATGAATATTGTTAAAACAAAAATCAGAAACAGAATGTCACATGATATCTTTATATCTTCTATTTTATCTATGGTGTTAGAATTAATGAAAAGTGCTGAAATTTTGAATTTCCAAAAGAAGTTTCGACGAAAATTGAAACAATTCAAGCATACAAGTCCCAGAATGAGTAGGGAGACGATTTTCCTAACATATTTTTAGATGTTGAGTTTTCCATTGCAGTATTACCTAAAGCTTTTTTTGCAAATTGATTATAATTTGAATTTGATTAATAATTAATCGACTAAATTTACATCATTTTTAGTCGTCAGACGTCAATCGTCATTGTCAATTTTTAAAAACTTTCTTCAGTTTTTCAGTAAGCATCATGGAAAAAAGTTTGAACAGTTTCATATATCGAATAAATAAATTGAAAGTAGACGTTTGGTGAAGAAGTAGAGCAAAATGTGGCAAAATCTGTTTATTATATATGTAAAATAATAGTTAATATACATACTTACATACATATAATTTATATTTATTCATATTATATTTAGTATTTACAAAATTTTCCACGTTTTCCAGGCGCTTCTTAGAATGTTGTGAATTTCGATTATCTTTAAAAAATTCAGGCACTTGGGTCCATAAAAAATATATAATAGGTATAGTATAGGTATGTAAGTATTTGTATTTTTTTTTTTTAGTAATATTAATTTTAATATTAATCTACCAAACATGATCAGTCAGTTAGAATTTAGAAAGCGTTTATAGGGACTTTCGTAAAGGCGTTATGCTCTCACTGGGAGTACTCACTACTTAAAATATCAATAACTTCTCAGATGTATTAAGTAGCAAAAATCTGTATTTAGTTCTTAAGTTGCAAATATTTTTGTAATTAAAGTACGCTCTTTTTATATTTGTCCTGTATTAGATACATTATTCAATAAATAGGATAGTTTTTATATTTATTTGTCTTTATCTCAACAAATACTTTTTATTATCTTTTATTTTCACGCTTCAATAAAACAAACTAATAGAGAAGTAGTACCAACAGAGAGAAAAAGTAACAATTGTCAAAATATGTATATATTTCTCTATTAATGGCAACCCTTGGCCTTGTTGACACGTGACTCTCTTAAAAACAAAATTTTCCATTATTTTAAAAAACCTGTTTTTTAGAAGAAAAATACCCGTTTTTTCAATGTATGTAGGTACTATAAATATGAATCATTTATCTTTTTTTATTTTATTACCTTTTTTTTTAAATTTATGTTTTTATTAAGTAGGAGGAAGCTTATTTGATTACAATAGTGAAATTTATTCATTGAGAATATTGAAGATATAAT
This sequence comes from Bombylius major, assembly GCA_932526495.1. NCBI lineage: Eukaryota > Metazoa > Arthropoda > Insecta > Diptera > Bombyliidae > Bombylius > Bombylius major. Next base: position 23,501,290 of record OW052044.1, on the reverse strand, counting down.
GGCAGTGCATATTTATTATAATGAAACTATAAATTCAAATAAGATATAAGGAGAAAAATCATACTTTAAGTCCAGACTTGAATTGTACAGACAAATTTAAAACTCGATGTTACAGTCTTGAAACATTTTTTTGGATTTTTAGCTGGAATGGAAGATGAAATTCAACCCTAAAGTGAGGTAGATACACATTATCATTTAAACTGACAGTCGGCGACTGATAAAAAAACTAAACAACCACGAAATCATTTTGTCAGCATCAGTTCACATACACATTATCATTTTAACTGACCCTTATGCAAAAAAAATGTCAGTTTAAATGATAATGTGCTGTGTACTGTACCCTGTATCTGTACCTCTCTTAAGATTAATGGCCAGTTCTTCAGTCGAAGTTTAAACGGAGTTTAAGTTAAACCTGAACCATGGTTTAAACTTCCCTTAAATTTTTTTTCGTTCCTCAGTCAACTTATATTTGTAGCTTAACTATCTTTAGTTAAACCTATCATTGTGAATGAATTTAGGTTGAAATCTGAGAAACTTGTAGATGTCATTGTATAGCCGCTAGATGGCAGTGGCAATTATTGTGACATTTTAAATTTTTTCATATAAATTTCAATTTATAATAAATTTAGGGACAAAACAGATAGATAGATGGCAGTTGTTTTTTTATTTTATTTTTGACTTTTGCTTAAACCTCAAATAGAGTTTAAACTCTCAATTCGTACGGATTAAGTTAAACTCAGTTTAACACTTAAGCGTTCACTGTGAAACAGAAAAAAGTGCTTAAACTTAGTTTAAGAGTTAAACTCCGTTTAAACTTGGACTGAAGAACTGGCCATAAGAGTCCTAAGAGTAAGACCAAGAATTTTATTTAAAATTTGAATATACATATATATACATATGTAGGAATCCGATGTCGTCTACTTTAAATTAGTTATTTACTGTATTAGGTAAGTGTAAGTATATAATATAAACTTTAATTTTTTATAATGTAAATGTTCTGTAATATTCTGTAATGACTTTGCATTAATAAATTGACAAAATAAAGTGTATTCTCAATTCTGCTCCCGACTGTACCTACAATTTACATGTACGATTTATTTAATTAAAAAATTCAAAGCAAATAAGAATCATGTTTTTATCAAGTTTTTGTTGTTTATGTAGTTTGATATTACATATCGTTTATTATTCTAATTTGACTATCAAGGCGTTACAATAAAAATAATCCTTAGGCCTTATGTGGAATAATGTACGAATCCTTTTATATTTTATTGATACTTATAACCAACTTACGTTGTGTAAATTATTAAATTTGTCGGATCTTTTTCAAAATTTATGTAAACATCTTAAAATATTCTGTTCACATAAATTTTAGATTTCGAAATTAGGCAATTTAGAAAAAATAGAATAGAATTTTGAAAATAGCGTTATAGACGTCCTGTCCTGTTCAAAAAATATTGTTTAATGCACTGTTTTTTTTTTCTTATAAATCAAGAATATTTTATCTATAACGGCATAATAATCCACCAAGTATAATGGTATAAGCTATAGATTTCAATTAACAAAAGGTAGATAATTCGTACGGAAGACAAAATAAAGGTTCTAAAATTTACAAATTTTTTTTTTTTATTTAAAGACTATAATTAACATCGTTTCACTGCACCATTAGAATTTTATATCATTTCAAATGTAGCTACTGTATAATGTACCTATATACAGATATTTTTTATTACAATTGTGTTTATTATAAAACTGTTTTTGTTTTTGCTGATAATAAATAAAACAACTAACCTGTACCTATAAATTGATGCATATGTCTACATATGCATATAAATTATACAAATTGGATGCATAAAGTCTATTCTAATAGATTGTTGTTGTTTATCAATGGGACCATGCTAATTAGATATGGTCGTTATACTATACTCCTTATGATCACGTTGTTGTAGATTAAAAAGATGATGCAATATGAGCAACATATGGCATCAGTCACATTAGTATTTTTACAGGTAAACGACATTTACATAAATATAAAAAACATAGGATGTTTCATAAATTATGTTGATGAAATAGATATATTGTCTTCTAGTTAACAAAATTAAAAAAAAAAATACAATTGAATTCAAGAAAACTCTGAAAGTAGATTTCCAAACTAACGGTACTTTATATTTTTTTCTTTAACGTACATAATTTCAAATATGTACTTAATTCTCCAAAGGCGATTTTCTAGAGAATGGGGACCATTTTTATATAATTTTTCCAATTTCAAAAAGAGAAAAGTTAGTTTAGGAACTATTTAGGAAAAAACACCCTATTTGTTAAACAAAATTCAAAACATTTTAAAAATTTTATTTATACATATAAAGATTTTATGGCGTCAGATAGCCTCGTATTTTAAATTTCCTTTTTAAATTTTCATTTTTACTTCAATAAAAAATTTTTATTATGAAAATATATGTATATTGTTCCTTTTACATATTATATATGTTCAAACTTTAATCTAACCATGTGACCAATCTTGTAATACAATGGAAACATAAAAACTCAGCGAAACAGCATAACAAATACTGAAACATATCGAATATACACGTATTGAACCGGTCGATTGCAATTCAATATACATCTATGTGATTCGATTATGTTGGCACAGAGTATTTAAGTGAATGTTAGGAAGGTGGATAGTCTTAGTTGGAAAATTAAATTTCTGGCTTATACATCTAAAATCTTAAAAATTTTCCTACTTTTACCAAACTTATAATTTTTATCAAAATTTTTTAAATGTCAAGAGGAATTGGTGTCAATGAAACGTCCTGAACCTAAACAGAAATTTATAAAATCTTTAAGGTAAATATAATATTGGAGAAGTGTTAAACCATTTTATGTTATTTTACTAATTAAAATATAAATTTTTTTTATTATTATTTTTTAAATATAGATTAAGCAAGCATTTAGCTTTAAAAAAGGGCTCTCGAACTGGTAATTCTGCAAATAATTTAGAACTACAAGTTCTTACACTCATTGAATACGTTCCGTGAATTTGCTATCACCATTTGGATTTTTCTTTTATTTTTCATTTCATTTTATTTATTTTTTTAATCAATAGTCTATATAAAAATCAATAAAAATGGTTCAAAGAGAGCATGTACAAAAATTATCAACAAAATCATTAAATTCTGATAGTCAGCAAAACGGAGCAAAAGTTGCTTCAAAAAATTCATCAAATACAAACTCATTGGCAAAATTGAATGAAAACAATAAATGGAAATATAATGATATGTGTAAAAATAATCGTGATAAATTTAACAATTTGCATTTTTGCTAGACAACCATTTTTTTTGTATTTTCATTTAATTCGTTATGTAAAAATTAAATTTAAAAAAAAAATTAAAAATTGTTAAATTGTTCTATTATAATATAAGTGAAAAATTACCATTCAACAAAACATATAAATTAAAATAATAAAAAAATATTATTAAACACAAAATTCTCAAGGATTTTTCTTTTACGTTCTTAACTTAAAATGTGACGGATGTTTTTTTGTGTGGCTTAAAGTGAAACCATAAACTAAAATAGCCAGATGAGTAAATAGAAAGGCAAAAAATGATGTATGAAAATAAAAATTCTAAAAAGCTTTAAAATAAACTTCCGTAGTACAAATGATAGGAAATATAAATGTGTGTTGTGAAATGCGATTAAGCATTTATTTTATAATATCGAATAAAATTAAAAAATATTGTTTTGCACATTTTGTATGGAAAAAGAGAACCGTTAAAATGTGCGTGACGTCACCCATATAATTTAAATGGTTCGAATTTCATAGTTTATGGTGAAACTTTGAATCGTTTTATTTAAAATAAAAGCATGTTATTGGACTTTAAAAAGTGAAATGTTTATAAAAACAAAATATAAAATTTGTCGCTGTTCTTAGATAGATAGATTTGTAATGGGCTATAATTGCACTTCAACCAATAAAGATCTTTTGTACAGCCTGTGCTTCTTATAGATTTGGCCTATTGATAAATCCTAAAACTCTATTAGAAGGTGCACACCAGTCGTTGTACTTATTTAAAATTAAATAAAACATAATAAGAGGATTCACTCTTTGGTGCAAATAGGTATTGCATCGTTGCATTCGGTGTATCGTAGCACGAATTTCAAACGATACAACAACAATTCGTGCTACGATACACCGAATGCTACGATGCAATACCTATTTGCACCAAAGAGTGAATCCCCTTAATGTACATACATACATATATCCTTCCAGAAATGTTAAAATAACAGCATGTGCTATGGCTCTTTATGGGACGTACAGATTTGATAGAAATGATTTCCATATTTTAGAAAAAAAAATCTGAATTGCAAATGCATTCTTAACCTATTAAGTATTTTTACAAATTATAATTTCTATAGATAAAAGCAAAATATGTATAAAAAATAAATTTCTTTTCTCAAAAACTTCTATAATATATGATTTTGAGGACGTTATATATAACACAATTCTACATTTGGGTGTATTCTTATTATAATTATGCAATGTACCATTTAAAAGCTATAAGATTCACTAAGTTTTTTTTCTTTTATAATTTTTCCGAATGTTAAAGCTAAGTGTTTGTCATATGGTACACTTCATTATATGTATACATAGATGACCATTTGATACATTCCATTTAGATATTCAGGTCACTTTTCGAATTTTATAAAATATCGCAAGAACCGTTATTTTAGTCAGAAAAATATGTACAACGCTAATTAGATTTATTAGTTTATTAGATTAGTTTCGAGACTACGGTGACCTTTTTGTCGCAGACTTTCTTTGAAAAGGACTGACACTGAAAATATCAATATAAATTGGTTTAATAACATCCCAAGTCGTTCTTTCTAGGTTTGTGCGCAGTATGACGTTATTTTGGTTTCAGAAAAGCTTATAATTAAGTACTTGTCATTTGATCTTTGAAAATCAGTGTGGTAATTACAAACCTTAATTTTATACGAAATTTTAGTAAAATAAAGTGTTTATAAAAACAAAAATGTTATTTGAGTGTTTAAAATTAATAACTTCTTTTTATTTTTTGATAAGGTAAGATGTAATTTTCAAACTTATATTTTTTTATTGGGCTTTTATGAATTTTTTTATATTAGGGATAAAAATGTCCCAGCAGTATTTTTTAGTGGGCTATATAGTATATTCATCCCTACAGTCTACATATTGTAATATTGTGCATTCATAAAATATTTTATTTAGCAATCATGCCACGTACGTTGAAACCACAGGACGTGGAAAAAATGTTGGAAGACTCAAACAGTTTTAGTGAATCCGGCGGATCTGATGAATTGTTCTCTCCCAATGATTCAGATTTTGAATCTAATGATGAATGGTTCATCCCAGACTAGTCTTCTTTCAGCTTTAACAACCGGTTTTTTAGCAGAGCGAAGGCGAGGTGTAGTACATTTTATATAAAAGTGGGGAGAAAAAACCGGTTGTTGAAGCTGAAAGAAGACTAGTCTGGGATGAACCAATATGATGAATCTAACTTTTAATACATATATTTTTTTAGTACAGAACTGCGAGGACAAAAACATCCCACTAAGAAATACTGCTGGGACTTTTTGTTCCCAGGACTACAACTCCTAAACCGTAAATATTAGACAAATATCCTGACCAACATATATTTATTTTGAGAATATAATCATACCCAATTACACGAAAAAAAAGTGCGATTGCTCAATTTAAATCGTCTCAAAACGGTTAAAGTAATTTTTTTGAACTACACAAATACTAAGAAAAGATACAAAATAAAGTACATTTTCGTCGATTTTTAAGGTAATACGTCTAATTCGCTTTAAAAAATGGAAACTATATACATGGTAATCGTACCAAATTAAATAATAAAGAATGTATGTATAAGGATTTATAACAAATGTTTTCAAGAAACCTTGTTTCTAATCTTGAAAAAAAAAAAAATAAAAGAGTGAAGGTTTTAAAGAAAATGAAATAACACTTTCAAAATAAATTTGTACATCTCTGCAACTGGTACATTATACTTTTACATACATTCTTTCAGAATCATACTCGTTCGTGTTCCCTTTGGACTCCATTTGAGAATTGAGGCTTGTTGATACTGATGCTAATTAGGCTTAGACTGTTGAAGTAAATCGTTTATGAGCAATAAACAGACATCATAGAAATGCTTTGCTTTGAATTTGATAGAAATATGTGTTGGCCTTCATCAGCTGAATGATGTCACCTTAGGAAATTATCATTCGTATTATCCACCTCAATAAGAAACTATCAGCAAGCATACGTATCCGTCTTTTTACACAGTTCTTCTTCACGACAGTATTTTTGAAGTTCGTTGGCCAGGGGAGTAGTGCGATTTCCTCATCTTGCTTCACTTTTTAAACCGAACTGATTTCTATTTAACGAGGTGAAGAAACTAACACATATGTATGTATGCACAAAAACAAGTTTTTAAATGATTTAAAATTCAAGAACATTGAAAGATTTGTGTATGAACAATGAATTGACAAGAAAAAAAGAATACCACTGTGTAAAAGTAAAAATGTCAAGAATAGGTACCGTAAATGTAAAAAGACGGTATAGTACGATTTCTCCCTTCATATAACTTTACTTTGATCAGCTTAGTACAACTTCTATTCTATTCCATCTTGACTTTCTTTCTTAAAATTCTTAATCGAAATTTGAGAGAATTTTTCTTTTAAGAATAGCTTGGGTCTATAGAGTAGAGTTTAGTTTAGAATAGACTAACCAAAATATATAGACATTATAGACAATAAGACAAATATAGGCAAAATCATAAAAGTTGAGGTATACATGTAGAGTTTGTTAAAAATTAAAAGAGAATGATCTGCGCATGCTCAGTGATGCCGTTTTAGCCTTTTTAGGGCTAAATTTAGCCCTTTTTTATTTCATTTAGCTCCTAAAATTGGCTTTTGCCCCTAGCCCTTTTTTTAGCTCTTTTAGACGTATTTTAAGCCCTTTTTAGCTCCATTAGAAAAAATGAAAAATTTGATCTGATTTCATTCTACTAGTTTTTAATAAACCATATTGATCTGCTATTTTTTACTGGTCAATATTTCTAAAGTTTAAAAATGATGAAAGATTTTCTGATTGGCTTATCTCTCTAGATGATGAGATTTTAAAGTGTAAATATTGTTATTGCACATTACGAACAAAATTATGTGGTTGATTAAGACATCAACAAACTAAAAAACATAAATGGAAATAAGGATGCAATTGCAGTACTTATTAATAACAAGCAAAGCGTCATTCCATTTAAATCATTGAAAGATAATCAAAATGTACAAAAATTAGTATTTCGAGCCGAATTTAAGTCTGCACTGTTTATAGCCAATTGTTCTTTAGTGCATGTATGTGATCATTTTATTTTAACATGTAAAAAATGTTTTAATGATATAGTCAAGTTGCCGGGGCCGTTCATGTAAAAACAACAAAATAATATACCACACTTTTTTATGATATTCTTTATCCTTACTTTTTACGCGATTTAATAGAGGATATGCAAGTTTTTTTTTTTTATTGAGTAAAATGATTTTTTTTTGTTTATAAAAGTATAAAAAAGATGACTATTTATTATTTAGCCTTTTTTAGCCCCTTTCATTCTTAAATCTAGCTTCTTCCAATTTTTTTTTTCGGCAACACTGCATGCTACATATACTATCAACGACTCCTATAGTACCAAGTCTTAATGCTCATTTTGTGTATGTGTTGGAAGAACCAAATTGACATTACAATTTATTGTTTTTAATAAATCATAACTAAGTTGTGATTAAAGTTACATGAAAATTATGTTTTTTTAAAATTTTTAAAGTAGTACTACATTTTCAGAGGTGACTGTTATAAATGAGAAATGAGAGAGATAATTGTGATTTTAATAAAAAATTATCATTTTTCTTTAATAACTCAATTTCTATTAATTTTATATTATAATAATGTTTGGAAAAATGTTTATTTAATAAAAATCTACAAATTTATAGAACATTATAATTTAATATTTTTAGTAATTTGGGAGATTTAAGGAAAAATTGATTCTCAGTTTTATGTTACTTAATATTTATCACGTTTTTTCTGTGATTTACGTTGCTCACAGATATTTAATATATTCGGTGAAAATAAAGCTAAGGATGGTCTCTACATTTCATTAGAACATAATTTTCATGTAACTTTAATCACAACTTAGTTATGATTGATTAAAAGCAATAAGTTGTGATGTCAATTTGGTACTTCCAACACATATAAACAATAAAATAAAATTGAGCATTAAGTCTTGGTACTATAGGAGTCGTTGATAGGAGTCGTTGACTAATATGCTATAGCAAAACCCTCTATATCACAAGCCGAGTTATGGCTTTCTGCACTAACACAATCAAACACGATAAAAGTGTTGAAACGTCAAAACATTCAATGCTGGTAGTACAAATAGTGATGTAAAGAAAATGTGTTTTAGTTAAATATTTTTGGCTTTTTAAATAAAATATGGTTTATAAAAGTTTTGAAATATAATAAATTAACAGTGTTATAATTTTTAAAGTGCACAATAGTCAAAAAGTTAAATAAAAAGGTGAAAAATATTGTGCCTTCTTACCTACTTTTAAGAGAAAAAATTAAACTATGGTGAGGTTATATTATTTATATGTAATAAAGTGAATAAATTGATTTGATTTAATAAAATTTAATTTATAAGTTTATATTAATTGTTAAATTATTGAATCAAATCAATTTCTCACATCATAACATAATCACAAAAATTTATACAAAAAAAGTCTATGAAAAAGTAAATAATTTGGTACATAATCTTTATTGTATAATGAAGGCAAATAGACACTTAATTTGTGATAACTAATAAATTAAATTCTATTAAATCAAATCAATTTATTCACTTTATTACATATAAATAATATAACCTCACCATAGATAGGTATGTAGTATGTAGTCATACTTTAATTTTTTCTCTTACAAGTAGGTATAATAACGCACAACATTTTCCACCTTTTTATTTAATTTTTTTTAATAATTTTGCACTTTAAAAATTAAACACTGTTAATTTATTATATTTTAAAACTTTTATAAACAATATTTTATTTAAAAAACCAAAAATATTCAGCTAAAACACTATTTCTTTACACTAATATTCCACCACTCTTATTAAGAAACCATAAGAAACTAAAATTTCAAAACAAAACATGGGACTTCTTACTAATACATACACAACACCAGTAGGAGGCTTTTATTGTAGAGGGTTTTGGCTATAGGAGTCGTTGATACTATACACAAAATGTTTTTATGTGTATTAGTGTTTTTCTCTCTTTACTAGAAAAGAAAAAAACCACTACTAGTGTAAAAATTCTCAAAAAATTATACCATTATCTCTCTGCGCAATTATACCATTCGCTTTTAATTTTTAACAAACTCTACATATCTATAAATCTACTTGCATTAATATTGTAATACGAAGGAATATGGAGCGATTCTTGTAATAGTAATTTAGAATTCGTTAGAAATGTAAAACTGTTAGAAATAAGTGCGGCACAAAAGATCTTCACAGGTTAAAGTGCAGTACATGCCCCTAACGACCTATCTATCTCTAAAATCTACGTCTTTATAATTCAAAAAAGGTCTTTCATTGTTTTCAGACGAAAGAGACAATTTTGAAAACAAACTCTTTAAATTTTGAATCAAAACCAACATTCAGAAAATGTGATTTTTATTTATGTAGTTACCTGAATTGTAGGAAAATAAACAGAACAAGAATCTCTCAATTTCAATTTTAATATTTATTTATTTACGTCGGATGAATGTTTTCCAATGTTCAATTATTGTTCTCCAGTTCAAACCATTTGTTCAAAGAATAACACGCTTCTTCAAAAATGCATCGCTGCTTTGGTGATGCTAATGCTCTTCTGTTCGTGATGCCTAAACACTACTTTGTTGCTATGACAATGCAATGTTTCAAGTTGGCGATGCAATGGTATTACATGACGCTAATATTACAAGGAATTTTAAATACTTAATTTGATGCGTTGCTTTTGTGAATATGTGACAACACATCATAAAAGTTGCGTTGCATTTTTGAATTTGTGACAAGCATCAGCATTGCTTCAACTGTGCAGCGATGCATTTTTGAAGATACACACCATATAACTTGGCTCAATCCACTTTTAGTTTTCAAAGATTTTGCATTTAATTAAATACATAGGTATAATCATATTACATTATTCATATTAGAATTCTAAAAATGAAGATATTTTGAAAAATATACATATGTACCTATATATATTTCTCTGATCGAATCGTGTGTTTGGTCGTTTTTGAACTATACTTATGTACATAGTTTGTACAACAAAAATTTTGTATTGTTGCGCTCTTTCTGTAACTGCACTGCATGCAATTGAAATTTCTCTATCTCTCTCCTCTCCGTTTAATAATAATTAATATTTCTCCAAATTCAAAATATCTCATATATAGGGATTTTTTTTTATTTTCCAAACTTTGTGTTCATTTTTCTCGAAAGCAGATTTTGTCGTATACCACAAAAAAGAACAAGGGTGACGAAACATAACAAAATTTTTTAGCTACGAATAACATTCAAATTTCATTTCTATGAATTAAAACAACAACAAAATTTATGTTTATTCGTTCAAAGATAATTAATAAGAAGTAGATATTCTAAAACAGAAAAGCTGTTGAAAAATAAATTTTTAGTTCTAAATCTGTTCATAGAGCGGACAGACAAGAAGAAATCGCTTAGAACATTAGATTTAAAAATACGTTATGACCGTTTTTGCAATAAAAAAAAAAATTTAACATACACAAAAATCCTCAAAACTGTAATTAAACAATTTTATATGGAAAATGAGGACGGAGTAAATGTGCATGACATCATCATAGTGTAAGGTAGTGTTTTAACTAGGAACAAGAACTGATAAGATCTCAAATAAATGCGCAATTTCTGCACTAATACACATGTATCTGAGTTAAAAATAGATAGCAAGAAAAATCATGATGAGGAACTGAAAAAGAAGATTCGTTAAAGTTGTATTAGTGATGAGAAATATATAGGGTAAAGCACCTGAGTTGCGTCGAGTAATATAAATAAAAGACTTTTTCGTAATTTGTAAATTTAGTTAGTGTTTTTATTCACTTATAAAAATCATTGAAATACATTTTTCCATCTCCATCTTTTTTTTCTCCACATATAATGCACCTAATAAAGTGACGACCCATATTTAAAAAAAAAAATAATAAAATATTGTATTTTTTAAAACTATTTATTTCTTTTAAATTAATTTTATTAAATTTTATTTCTTTTTAATTAATTTTATTTCTTTATAATTAAGTAAAGTTTTTGGTTTTTTACCCTTTATCTTTAAAAAATAAATGCACTTGGTTTTCTATTTATAGTCTTATTAATTGTTTTCGTACACTAGTTTATTTTATGAAAATAATCACAATAATAATATTTTATAATATTATCATTTACGCACTAAATATTATTTTAATACACTTTATATTATTTTTTTTAAAAATCACTTAGAAAAACTAACTTTAATATATCACAACAGAACTGATATTGATAAGGTAATCATATATATCATACCGTATACTTTGCTTTTTACCTACAAAATTTGGCGCGATCTAAAAATTCTAATAAAATTAGAAGCCACGTGCTAGTGATGAGCAATTTTTCTAGTAAATGAACAAACACATGTTAAAGTGATGAGCACGTGTTTACTTGCGTGTAGAAAATAAACCTATACAAGTAAAAAATGTTTGTAAGATAACAAAAAAGGTTGGGCTTAGTTTTTTCTTGTCTTTTTCAGTCTTATGCATGTTTTTCATTTATAAGAAAAAACAAAGGGGATATTTCATTCCCGCTTGAAGAGATTTTGTTTTTTTTTTTAATTTAATTTTTTTTTAGTGATAATAGTATATATTTGTACTCTTTTTTTGTTTGCGTCCTTTTTCATATACCGTTACCCGAAAGTTATTCCTCTTTATTAGTATCTACTCTTTGACATCATCATACAATTTTTTTGTTGGTGTTGTACCATATTGAAATTATAATTAATATAAACAAAAACAACACCACACATAGGTATAAAAAAATAATTGTTGTTTTTATTTTTCATTTTTCAAGTACCCAACCAAATTTACAATTTTTTTATAATACCGTATTTGAATTTTGTTGTTACTTCGTACCTAAATACAAAATTTATTGTAAACTTGAAGTCACTGTTTTTTTCTCAATTTTGTATTTTTCCCATTTAGCATATACAAGTACATATGTATTTTTGTATATGCAGATTGTAGTTTATACAGTAGCGGAAAAAACGCATGACTCAAATAATTTTCATTTTTCTAAAAATAATTTATTTATTAAGCTGTATTACAGAATCATGTATGGTTTTTCTTTTCTTATAGAAAATACCTTAAAAAAACACAGTTAACACACATACTTAGTTAAAAAGCAAACCATCATCCATCCCCACCAAATAGTATCGAGAAAAGTTTTTAGAAATTATTAGTTAGGCGACTTTCATGACCGCTACTGTATATTATAATGCACGTACATTATAATGTTAACACTTTGCAAGCATTAGCGATTTTCTAATTTTCTAATAATGACTGTGATCATCTCGCGGCTGCAAGGTTTTAATAAAATTTTACCTAATTGATCAAAATTTGTGGAGTCCAACATATCTAACTACCTCACATTATGTAACATTTTGAAATATAAATATGGGTAAATAAAATGTATTTAAATGTGTATTGTAATGTTGTTAATTAGGTACCTACTTGAATTGAAAACAAAATATCTTAATCCCTTTTTCATTTAAAAAAAATATATATAGTTACATAAAATAAAAACAAAAAAAGCGGGATCTGGATTCTGGATTTCAGTAAAATTTCTCATAGCTTCAAAAACTATAAAAAAAATAAAAATAAATGGGTAAATTTTTCATATTATCATGCATTCAATAATCAGAAAACAAATTCTAATTCATATTCCTATACAATACAATATATTATTTACATACATAATGTATGTACCTGCCTACATACATATTGATATTCTATGGATGAAAAAATAAAAAATATTATAGGTACTAAACTAACCGATGAAACAAATTTTAAAAAAAGAAGAAAAAAAAACAAATATTAAATGAAATGTGCACAGACGGTAAACACGCATTTGTGTACAAGCAAAAATATGTACATATATATTATGTATATGCATTGTTATATATTATATTATATAAATATAGGTATACACAAAGTTATACTGGAAACTGGTTTGATTTGGTTATACACAAAAAAAAAAAAATAACAAAAGCATGAGCGAATGGATAATAAAAAAAATCACTCGATTATTTTTTTTTAAGTTTGAAATTCAAAACGCTAGTTCTATTTTTGCTCGCCAGATAGGACAGACAAGAAGGTTTCGTTTAGGAGCCTTTATTGAAATAGAGTGAAAATACAAATGTACTATGTGGAATATCTATTGTGTTAATCTATAATCATATATCTTGTTTATGCACAAAGGTTAAAACGTATTAACGATAAAACGTTTTAAACATCGTTTTGAGATAATACATTTTGATTGGTGTTTATGCGTAATACAACATTTCGTTCTCACTCAAAACGTTGAACACCTGCGTGTGTAATAACAACTACTTAAAACGAAGTAAGTGTTTATGCACATTTTAAAAACGAAATGAAATTTTAAATGCGGATTTAATAGTGTATTAACTCAAAACGACGTAGAGCTTTAATGCGTTTTGAAATTTTGTTTATGCATCCGTATTAAGTCAAGACGGAGTGAGTTAATGCGAAGTAACGCTTCGCATAAACAAGATAATTGATTCGTTACAGGCTTTGGTTTTTAAACTGAGAATAGTACATACTTTTTAATGCTGGATAAAATGTGTCCAATGAACGAAAAGAGAAGAAATAACTAGCTGTGTGACAAACAAATCAATTTTTTTTTCTAAAATTTTATTGAATTCTCAGTTAATAAAAAAGTACATACCTACTTAATTAATTTTTCTTTTTTCTAGTAAATTTCGAAATTTTTACAAAAATTTCAAACATAACTTAAAATAGTTGTTTTGTTGCTAATTCTGAATTTCAAATCTTAAGAAATTTGACTTGGGAAACAAATAAAATGATTTAAAAGAATTTAAAATAAGCTAAAATTTTAATAATTGCCTCCTCTTAAACTACAATAAAAACTTAAGTTATTCACTATAGCTGTTAATTCACAATGATAAAGTTCGTTTAAAAAAAATTAATATTTAATTTTTTCTTTAATGTTCAACATGCATTCTTATAGTTTTCTGTTTATCAGCGTGATATATTGCAAATCGAGAAAGCTCAACTCCCACACAAGTTTTCTCACATTCTTCTTTTGTATTGAAATTATTTTCATTTCCATCACATCCTCCATAATAAAATATCTCACATTGTTTTCGTCGAGGATAATAGTAATATCTTGGCAATTTAGCTCGACATTGTCCAATAAAAGGAGGTTGTAAACAAATTCTTGCATTTTCAAATGTTTCGTCTAAGTAATACAAAAAAATTTTTGATAATATATTTTTTAATGAGTGACAACAATTTACAACTCACCATCCATTTCCTTCCCTTCAATTAATAAAATTCCATTAATTACTAAAAACACAATCATTGCAAAAACATACCGATTTTGCTTAATAACTTCCATCTTGCACTTTTAATTATTAAATTCTTTTCACAACAACTCGTTAATAATAATTAAATTTGTTTTTCAAAAATTATTAAAAATCTTCTTTTATACTTCGTAATCAACTAGAACAAGTTTTACATTTTTTTTTTTTTTTTTTTTTTTTTTTTTTTTTTTTAACAACTATAAATCAGAAATGTTGAACCTGATTTTTCAAATTCTAATTTCTTATTTGAAAAAAAAAATAAATAAATAATGTACAATATGTACATATATGTGTTTGTAAATAATTTTAATCTGGGAAGCAATTCATGCATACAATTTGAAATTTAATGTATAAATTTTTCAAAACTGAATAAGGCTATTCCATTCATTTCGATATTCTTATAATTTAATCGTTAATTTATTTGAAATCTTTCGTTGATTACCATCAACTTTGATTCTTGTAAGTTTTCGTTTTGGCAATAACTAAAATATTTTTATGTTCTTTTATCGGTTCTATTTTGAATTGAAATCTTAATTTCTTTCAATGTGTTGATTATGGCTAAAGAAGGATTCTTATAACAGAATATACAGGGTGTCCTGTTCAAGGTGTTACAAAATGAAACCACAGGAAGGTTTCGCTGAGGCAAACAAAACACCGTATGGGCGGGTAATTACAACGGTTTCCGGGGTACGGAAGGTTGAAGATTTTAACGAATTTTTTTGTGAAACACCCTGTATTTTTGTTCTCACTTATTGTATAGCAATGATAAGCATATTTAACAAAATGGAACCCTTTGCTCTTTCAATTAACATAAGCACCATCTCTTCAGCCCCCTTGCTTCAGAAGTTATTAGCGATCAAATTTTTTACCTAAATTTTATGAAAAATTCAGCGATTTCTCGATAAAACTCATTAACTTGAAATTTTTTTACAATAAATAAAAAGCACAATTCTTTCTCTACAAATTAGCTCCATCTGTAGCTTTTGAAATGAAGTCATCATTTCACTTTTTGTTATTGAAAACCATGTTTTCGATTGAACCCTTGATGCATTTTGCACCAAAAAAGTGAAAATGTAATATGTAATTTCAGTATTTAAATTAATTGTTTTATTATATTTATTCCACAGAAGCCTTTTAAAAAAAAAAAAAAAAAAATGTCATCTATAGTACAAATCATGTAATATGTACTACGATTTCATGTCTGTCAGTAGTGGTCGGTATTTTAATGATTGTTGAAACTACGATATTGATCCTAAATGTCTGTCTCGTCTAGAATATTATGTTTTGTAAAGTGCTGCATGTTTTGAACTTCCTCGTACAACAACAAAACAAACAAGAGAAACAGTATTTTAATTCTAATTTTCTAACTAAAACTCATTTTTCAATTATATGCCTAAAAATTTTATTTTAATTAAATACAGTACATAATCGAATGAAAAAAATACATAAAATTAATTTCAATTGTTGTTCCTCATTGAATGCTGATTTTTATTATAACTTCCGACTTTTTACTTCGCAAAGGTACTTCTAATTTTCTGATTTTTTTTTTTAAATTTAGAACAACGATTGACTATTGGCGTATTGTAATTTAAAAAAAAAATAAAAACTAAAAAAGAAAAAAACTGAAAACAATGAAAGAAAAAATAAAAGCAAAAAAAAGAAAATCATAAAATACTTGCGTGTGATTTGATTAACTTTTTAATGGATTTTATATTTTTTTTTTGTTTTTTGTTTTTTGTTTTTTTTTTTATTCTACATGCCGTGGTTCATCTCGTAATTTTTTGATTTCTTTTGTAGCCCAATTAGATAATGTTTTTGTACGACTAACTCTTGATTTTTTACCTTCAGACAATAATTGATTAATTAATACATCATCAAGTAATGGATACAATTTTGGCCCAAATGCTGAACATAAGTCACCAATTAAGCCAGCTGTTATAGCAATTATAGAATCAGAACAATCACCTTCTTGAGCAATTGTTTTTATGAAATTAATAATATGTGGTACATGTTGTTCCATACGACATACATCATGATTTGGCTGTTTATCAACACCTTTTAAACCTTGTATAATACCAGTATATGCTTCTAAAACGCTTTCACGTAATTCATTTAAATATTCCATCATATCAAAATCGTTGGGATCCACTTGAACTTGTGATGCATGCAATAACATTTGTAACACAACATGTAAATATTTTAAAAATCCAGAACCAATGCTTAATGCCATGTCACCGAATGCTGATAAAATTTGTGGTTTAACAGAACGATGTAGATTTGGATTACCCAAATTATCAAGTAAACATGTCATAATATCATCGCAATATGGTAAAATTTTTGATTTTAAACCACGACAGATATCTCCAGTTAAACCAACAGCAGCACAGCATACTTGATATTCTTGATGATTTTTTAATCCCATATATAAATATGGTTTAAATGCATCCATATATTTTAAAAATTGTTCACCCAATAAATCAACTAATGTTGATACAGCAATTAATGCATCTTCTTGTACACCACCAACTTTACCTGAACTTGAGCTAAACATTGTTAATAATGCTGTCATAATTGCATCAGATATTTGTGGTGCATCATTTGGTTCAACTTTACGTAAAACCGATTGTAATGTAGCACATAATAATGATTGTAAATCATTAAATTGATGCCTATCATTGTGATTAGATATGTGACTTTCCATTTGTAGTACTTGATTTAAACGTTCTAATATAACCATTGTTGTTTTTTGTACAACAACATAACAATCATTTGGCGAATTTTTAATCATATCCATCAATGCTTCATATGCTGCTGCTCTTAAATTTGCTTGTGAACCATCTGGTCTATCTGTAGTTTCTAATAATTGTGTAATAATGTATTCAAAATATGGTGAAAGAGAGTATGTTTCTGGTGTTTTACCCTCAATTGTTTCAGCAGCTTCATATGCTGCTTCAGACAAACCAATAAAAGCCCAACATACATTTGCTGCAACTCTTGGTTCAGCTTTTAATCCTTTCAAAAAACTTTCTAAAAGTGGATTTAAATATGTTGGATTAATGGCAGCATCTGGTATAATATCACATATACGTCCAAATGTCCATGCAGCTGTATCTCGTACCATAACACTTGAATCATACATTAATTCAATTAAAGTTGGCATAGCTTGTTCAACAAGCGGTTTTAATGTAGTCGTTTCTAAGCCACCTAATATGGAACCAAATACCATAACAGCAGCATCTCGATAACGCCAATTTGGAGATTTAATATTCTCTTGAATGAATGGGAAAACGTATGGAACAATTTCATCTTCACAACATGTTGCTAATAACATTAAGCAAACACTGGCTGCTTTAGCTGGATTCCAACTGTCATCGTCATCCAATTCTTCTTGTTTGGTTAATTTCTCAATTAATACTGGTGCTAAATATTGTAATGCACCTCTTGCATAAAATTTAGAAACACGTGTTGGTGTACGTCCAGCATCAGTCGCTTCTTGATTTTCAATTGCTAAATCAACTTCTTCGTCGCTAACATTTGACCAAAATTCAATTCCTTGTAATGCTATTTGATCATTATCAGACTTCATTGCTTCTAAAGTTATAGGGAATAATGCTTGAGCCATATATGGTTCCATGTATTGATAATATAATGATAAAATTTTTACAAGGCATTGTAGTGCAGCGACGCAAATTTGTGTATCACTACTTTGTGTTGCTTCACAAACAACTTCCATTATATAATTTCTTTCTGTATCTTTATCAAAATTTGCTTTTGTAAATTCTAAAGAATTTAATAAAGCTGTTGTTGCGGCTAAACGGACATGATTACTGGGTTCTTGTTTTCTCATTCCATGAATAATTGCTGTTAAAATTTGATTTGATTGATGTTCTAGTACACCAGCTCCAATATCTTGACATATATAACCTAATTGAGGGGTAAAATAAATACAAAAATGTTTTCATTCTAAAAAGAATAAAAATTGAAGAAGAAAATAATTTCAAAAACACACCGATAGCTTCCAAAGCAGCTTCCCTTTCCATTTCATTAGATCCATCTGTGACAACTTTTTTCACCAAAGTACTGATCAAATAATCCCAACCGCCAACAGGTAATTCAGCAACAGCAACATAAGCAACACATTGTGCAGCAGAAGATGGTCTCGTATTTTCTGTTCCTAATGAACCGAGTATCTGAAAATTAAATTTTCAAAATACCATGCAATAAATTGTAACTGCAAAAAATAAAAACCATAATAAACAATATCCTAACAAATTTACATTTTTCTTAATATATTCCCTTATGTCATTTGAAAATGAAAGCCATCTTTGTTGATACTGCTGATTAATATTTGGATCTTTACTAGTTAAATGATTTTTTAATTGCAGCCCAGCTGCCATTCTAGCCACTGGACTATTATTAATATTTGCCAAAATATCCGAAAGTGCTTTAAGAAATTCCGGTAAATTAGTTGCAGCTGCTTGTTCAAGGAAATTACGCGCTGTTGATAGCTCATTTTGATCTGCAACAAATTAATGATTTAAAAATGTATGAGTAATAGTCGTAATTTTTACTTGGGTAAATGATATATCAAATTAAATTTTAAACTATAAAAACATCAAGTACAACTGATAAACTAAAGTTTGTATAACAATTTTAAGTTTTAATGATACTTAACAAAGGAATTTCAGATTTTCTTGATAAAAATTGAATTACATTTTAGTAGTTGGATAAGAGAAGAGCGCTTGGTAATAGGAAATTGCCAGAGACTCGCAAACAAAAAATGTCAAAACTTACCAGGAGATACTGTCTTCCCCAAAATTTCAACTAATTGTACATCCATTTTGAAATTTTTGTTACACTTATTCAATAATTTTCACTATTTTTTTAATCTTAAATATTAAATGATTGAACAATCTCCAAACTTTATTCTAAAAAATCTGACACCGGCTACTTCCACATGGAAGCCGAGAAGAAATTACAAAGCAATTGGCGCTGATTAAAAGTAGTACCAGTGTTGCCGGATTGCAAACAGTTCATATAAACTATGAACTATAATGAACAGAAATACAGATTAGTACATTTCGACTGCCAAACGCAAAGCGGTATTGCAGTTCAGAACAATCTATATTTAACAGTTTATACGGCCAAAAATAATCTGATTTTGGAATACATTGGGAGTACGCTATAAACTGTAAATGAGGAATAAAATAATACATGCAAACGTTGATACTTTTATACACTTATAGCATAAATATTCTTCTTTTTCCACATAAAAAAAAGAAGAAGAACATGACAGCTTCACTTTCACCATAAAAATTAGAATCCGCCATATTGCATTTTACCTCACACATGCATATAAAAAAATTGGGATTAAAACCAAATAATTTGGCTTAAGCCAAAATCCGAATAGCGAGTTTATAGCAGATAAAATTGGGAGTAAACCAAGATCCGTATTGAAAACGAAACAGACATAAACCTGTACTATGACATATGACCATTTATTTATACTACTGGACAAAACAACTCTATGAAACACCATACTGTAAAAATGGGACTAAATTTATATTGTTGTCTCACTATAGGAAATTCGTCATGTTTTAATAAACGGAGATTAGGCCCCTATTCTAGGTAATAGAAATTAAATAGATCTCCCAACCTATTAATTAAGAAGTTAGTAGAAATGGTATTCTACTTAATAGAGTTTGTAGACTGAAAAATTAATAAGTTAAGAGATTTGTAGACTTCAAAAATTTTAATATTTGAACTTTTCCACTAGAAATTATACTATTATTTAAATCTTACTTATCAAATCTCTGATTTTCAATCTAATGGAGTTGAATGTAGGAAATCAATAGTTCCTCCAGCATTATTTATTTTATCTTATTTTTTTTTAAAACTTTCATATTCAAAAGCAATTTTTTTGTACTTATTTCGACTTTTTTTTGTATTCACAATAACTTTTATTCATTTTTATATCCAATTTAATAGACTAATAGCTCATCCACAGGAACTATTAGTTATGCTGTTATGATATTAATTTCATGATTAATTTCGTTATTAAAAAGAGATAACAAGTAAGAGATATGACTAACACTTATTTCAGTATTAATACTGAAAATGTCAAAAAGTAACTCTACCAATTCTCCAAATTCCAATATTCTTCCATTAATCATGAAATTAATCATGAAATTTGAATATTAATATTATTTTTGTGTTGCCATCGTGCTTAGACATTTTTGTCAGTTTGATATTATGTTTGAACGAGTGTGATGTGTCTAATTATTTATTTCTAATTTTTTTCACTGAGTACAAACAAAATGAATAGAAAAGAAATAATAATCACGAATATTCATTTACTAAATTATATAATTATCATTTACTTTAAACAGAGATACCGGCAACACAACTTTAAGAAAATGTCAGCTGATTTTGATAGTGTGTCTCTGTTTCTCAAATCTGTTGTCTCTTTCTTTAAGTACTTGAAATTTCCAATAGTATTAATACCGTGTCATAACAGTATAAGAGACTTTTGATCAGCTGATCTCTTAATTTTGTGGAGACTTTTAATTAGTAGATTTGGTATTCTAGCAAATAAATTAATAGATATTTGAGGTTAGAAAAGTCTCTTAACTAATGGCTCCTGTGAATGAGCTGAGAGTGAATATAAAATTAAATAAAAATTATTGTGAATATAAAAATAAATACAAAATAGTGCTTTTAAATATTTTAAATTTGTGTAAAAAGAATTTAAAAAAAAATAATAAAATAAAATAAATAATGCTGGAGGAATTTTTGATTTTTTACATTTAACTCCATAGGATGGAAAACCAGAGAATTGATAAGTAAGATTTGAAGAATAGTATAATTTTACGTGAAAAAGTTTAAATATATTATACTATTTTCATATTTACATTTATTATTAAAAGCAGTGATGGATGTTGACGTGTCAACAATCATAATTTGACTGACACCGTCAACAATCTGTCAACAATTAAAATTGTCAACAATGTGTCGACAATGTGTCAACTATCCTATCCTATCCCTAACCGTAAGTCGTAACGTAACTGACGTACGTCTAATCTGTCTTGGCTTATGAGTTAACTAAGTACTTTCCAATGAACAAACGTCAAACATTCCAGTTACTTGTCATTTGCTGTCATATGATTTACTTCAAATTTAGAAAATTAAAAAAAAAAAGTACAAACCCTTATGGCTGTATGACACGGTATTAATACTATTGGAAATTTCAAGTACTTAAAGAAAGAGACAACAGATTTGAGAAACAGAGACACACTATCAAAATCAGCTGACATTTTCTTAAAGTTGTGTTGCCGGTATCTCTGTTTAAAGTAAATGACAATTATATAATTTAGTAAATGAATATTCGTGATTATTATTTCTTTTCTATTCATTTTGTTTGTACTCAGTGAAAAAAATTAGAAATAAATAATTAGACACGTCACACTCGTTCAAACATAATACATATTTTAATATTATTGTCAAAAATGACTAAACACGATGGCAACACAAAAATAATATTAATATTCAAATTTCATGATTAATTTCATAATTAATGGATGGATATTTGAATTTGGAGAATTGGTAGAGTTACTTTTTGACATTTTCAGTATTAATACTGAAATAAGTGTTAGTCATATCTCTCTTTCTTTCTAGTTGCTTTTTCCGTAAAGCATACTTGTTATCTCTTTTTAATAACGAAATTAATCATGAAATTAACACCGTGTCATACAGCTATTAACAGAAAAAAATCTAAATAAACAAATGTCAAAATAAACCAGCTGTTATTATGGCTGTCACTTATTATGGTTAATGAGTTGGTTAAATGGATGAGTTGGTTAACCAAGTTATGTCTGTCTATACTATAAGTCAACATTTTCTTAGTCACTTGAAAAGGCTGTTCGAGGAAAAAAATGCTTAACAATAGCTTCGTTTAATTGGAACTGATGAAGTGATGAAACTGAGATTTTTCATTTAATTAGCGCAGTTTTTTGGCACTCATTTTCTCTATTCCATAAAAGAGGTCGCTAAGAAAAATTCAGGTTTACCTTCTGTTTTGCTATC
This sequence comes from Bombylius major, assembly GCA_932526495.1. Lineage (NCBI taxonomy): Eukaryota > Metazoa > Arthropoda > Insecta > Diptera > Bombyliidae > Bombylius > Bombylius major. The sequence goes on along the minus strand of OW052044.1, from coordinate 23,478,481 downwards.
AAAGTAACATTTATAGAATTGAAGCTTGGGGTTATTTCGTGATTTGCAAATCGTATTTTATATTTGTTCTTGGATTGTTTCGTGATATTGTATTTTTTCAATGAAATTTTTTCAGATATGTTATTTAATTTTTTAACATGTTTTTTGGACACTTCGATTCAATATGTGAAGCAGTAGCGAAACAAGCTGTGAAATTCGCAAAAAAGTCCCTTGTATTGAAATTCAGCTGCCTTATGACATTTTCATTTTTTTAACTTTGGACCAAGGTAAAAGCATAAACTAAAATACCAAGATGAGTAAATGCTGCATAAAAAAGTTGGACAAGTTGTTTTTAGTAGCAGCAAAAAATATGTAATAAGAAGAACTCTTATAGCTTTGTAATTTCAAAATTCAAAAATTTTTGAACGAATTATGAGCAGAGGGGAAAAACAAAAGGGACATGTATTATTTTACTCTCAGAGCTTTCAATTCAAAAATGATTTGAAGCTTTTTTCAATTTATATATATATATATATGTAGTTTTCTCTAAACTTTGACGTCATACATTATGATTGCTTTGATCATGTTTTGGCATATTTATGTTAAAAATTTTCATTTTTTACAAATGTATAACAAATTAATATTTATCATAATTGCATTGTTGCTATGGCAACTTAACAAATTACGATTTATACTTTTTATTTTTTTTTTCGTTTTGAATAAAAATACATATTTGCTTTAAAAAAAAATTTTTTTTTTGAATATGAAATATTATTTTTATTATACCTCTAAATACTATACATACATATATACATACATGTACCTATATATCTTATTTTTTGTAATTTGTGAGAAAAATATTTTTTTTCTTCAAATTTTAAAAATATATTTTAATATGTATTAATATATTATTTAAGAGAAGATTCTTTTCTATATATTAAATAATTTGCAAATATATACATATGTATTTAAAAAATCAATCAAAGTAGGGAAAAATAAAACAATTGAATTTTAATTTCATCTTGCAAACGAAAAAAAAATAAAAAGTATAAATCGTAATTTGTTATGAAATGAAAATTTTTAACATAAATATGCCAAAACATGATCGAAGCAATCATAATGTATGACGTCAAAAAATCCTCTCAAAAAAATGACGTCAAAGTTTAGAGAAAACTTTGAGAGAACATAACTAAGCTTTTAAAATAAAAGTTCGGGGTACTCGTGCCAGAACCCCAGAATAAAAATTTTTATATGAAGAAATTTTATATGAATAAGAGTTCTTTTTATTACATATTTTTTGGTAGCAGACAACTCACTAGCAGACAAAAAGCTTTTTTCTTCATAGCAATCGTCATTAGTGATGGCTGCTAATAGCAATAGCAGCTAAAATTAGCTGCTAATGGTATTTAGCAACTGCCATGATACTACAACTAAAGGTAAAACATGGTAAAACACCTTCTTCTTCTTGAATCGCCATTTTTGTTGTTTTTGCTGTCACAGTGATGTAGTAGTGAGTACCATTTGGTATTTGAGTACTTTTAGTTGTTTCGAAGTGATTTAAAATCTTTTCAATATTTTTAAAATTATACAATAATTTGTGTATTTTAGTAGTTTTTTTTTTTTAAACAAAAAGAGAATCAAATAAAAACTTAAAAATGGTGTGGTGCTGTGTAAGTGGTTGCAAAAGCAACACAAAAAGAAATAAGCTTAAGGTTAAAAAAACTTTTATAACATATACTTTTTAAAAACTGATTATAAAGCCTCTGTAACTACGATGATATTCAAGTAAAGAGTTGTTCGAGGACGTTTCGGAAGTTTCTCAGTAACTTTCTCCGTTCTTTAAATTCATATTTTTCTAATATTCCATCATATTTAATTATTTTCAAGAAAGCGATCGATTCTAGACAGGAAGCATTCTATTTACTCATCCCAAATCCGAAAACCCCTTGTAAATCCGTTCACGTTTACTACCCTAAAACTCTTTCCAAAATTTCAATTACGTCACGAGGAACACTCTTACCCACAAAGGAAAAAGTAAGTGGATAAAAAGTATATAAAAACGAAAACTTGAATTTTCATATATTTCCAAGTGATAAAGACACACAAAAACAATTTAGAATGTTTTTTTTAGTTCAATTTGTGCTAAAGGAGGATTTCATGATCATCCTTCAGCGCTACAATTTACTTATCGTTTAAGATCATATATATTAGGTAAATTATATAGTTTTGTAATTTAAATGTTTGTGAACGTGGTGCGTCTTTTAGAAAAAATCCCAATGTTTGTGATGTCTCATCCTTCAAATAAATTTGTGTATGTAGCTAGTTAATTAATTTGTAGTATTTAGCGTTACATGTATTTAATTTAATTTCGTAAATGCTTTTTGTTGACATAGGGAGAAACCAGACTATATTTTCTTCTTCTAATATTGAAAATGACGAAGAAACAGAAGAACCAATGTTAACGGAAGAATTGTTTGAAAACCTTGTGTGATAAGGACGTTATTGAAGAAGATTTAAATATAAATATAGATGCAGAATTAAATGATATGGAAATTGATGCCTTAGAGAATTTGGCAGGCTATATTTCTAAAAAATGCAGAAAAAACATTGATTTAGAAGCTTTTGTGACTAAATAAAGTCGTACTTTCACTTGGGTCGACGAAAAATCTGAAGGAGCCTAATTAATTAAGCCTTCAGAAGAATTTTTAAATTTAATTTTAAGTTTAGAGAAAATTTTTCGTAGTTTTAAACTACCTAAAAATATAAATATAAGTAAACAATTACTTAAAAAATCTCATTCAATTTTACTACCATATAAAGTAAAAGAACTATTTTTCCGATGTAGGATTTATTTTTTTATTAGGGAAGAAAACAAAAATGTAGAAAAAAATAAGAAGTGTGTTTTGAGAAAAATAAATAAAATTACTAATTGAAGTTTCTCTTCTTATTTTGCAATCCTATTTCCACATACTCATTACATTAGTTATAAATTTATGATGTACTCCCAATTATATTCTAAATTCATCAGTTCTCACTCTGACGTCATCAAAATCAGCTGTCAAGTTCATGCTCTACCTTTAGTTGTAGTATCATGGCAACTGCTAACTGCTATTCATTTTAAAAAATAGCTGCTACTGCTAATTTTGAATCAGAATGAAACAAATAAGTATGTATATGTAACATGCTACTAGCTGCTAACTGCTAACTTGCTTTGCTTGCAAGAAGTAGCTATTTCTAATACTATAGTATTTTTATTTTTGGAAGTCAGTACAGGCAAGATAGGCATACTTTTCTATATTCTTTCACAAATTGTTTGAATAAATCTGTCTCGTGTGTGGGGTGATCAGATCTCAATTTCAATCGAGGGAAATCTTTTAAATTAAATATTACCAAGGCAAAAATACTCATCGGGTACTGCCTCCATAAGCACAATACTGACTTCCAAAAATAAAAATACTATAATATCTTTTTTTTTTATTGATGGGAATTGGGTGATGCATCAACTCCTGTATATTTGTACCTGCATGAGTAATATGTAGGACAGGTAGGTCTAGGCACAAATAATATAATAATACAGATGGGTATTGTTTTTTAAAAACTTATAACAACAACATTACCGAACAACTTTGAGTTTTTTTATTTATGTTTCCACTTTTCATTTCATCATGATTTTTTGATTTTTTCCATTTCTAACTTGTAGCTGACATTTACCTTGTTTATGCACAAAGATTAAAACGTTTTAACTATAAAACGTTTTAAGCATCGTTTTGAGATAATACATTTTAATTAGTGTTTATGCGTAATACAACATTTCGTTCTCACTCAAAACGTTAACCATCTGCGTGTGTAATAACAATTACTTAAAACGAATAAAATGAATATGCACACTTTAAATGCGCATTGAAATTTGGTTTATGCATCCGTATTTAGTCAAGACGGAGTGAGTTAATGCGAATTAATGTGTCGCATAAACAAGGTAATTGTTTATAATTTGTTATAAACATAGGTTTAGAAAGTGGGGCATCCAATTATCAAAAAAGTGAATACAGATTTGAACATGTTAAATCGCAAAAAATCTAAGTTTGATTTGATTTGTGAAAGGCTTTATTTTTGATTTTTTTTTTGTGTTAATTAAAAATTGAGAAATATGAAATAAATAAACTAATCTTTTTTTAATTTCATGAGTGCGTTTTACTTCCATACATATGTACATATTTAGTTTAAATTTTGTATTCAATAATTTCTACTATCCCGTAATTTCAACGAGGGTAGTTTTAATTATGTAAAATTATCGAGATTCTACTGTACTTCTGTACATAAATCTAAAATACCTAATTCTTTAAACCATACAATGTCGGTTGAACTGAACAGTTACTTGTGCGTCAGCAAAAGTAAAATACAATATTGTATGTATACAATATACCTACATACAATAATAATGGCTTTTATTTGCTTGTCACATATTTTTGTTGTTGTCGGTTAACAATTATTGTACCTAAAGGAAAAGGAAACAAAAAACTGAAAACTTTGTCAGTTTATTTTATTATATAACATCATGATAGGTTTATGTCTTTGCTAATCATATCACATTTGTCAGTTAATCGTTGTCAGTTAACTAGGAATCGCTAGTTCTAAATACTTGGAGATAACTACTATTAGGAAACGCTAATTCTAGTTTATGATGATAGTAATTAAAATTATTAACCAAGGTTCTGAAATTACTAACTTACTTTATTAAATATTTTAGCTGTTTATATACAAAATTGCTATTAATTAATTAATACAAAATTTGCCGGGAAAGGTAAATCATAGTTCACTTAATATGTTCATTATTAATAAAGTTTCATTATATTATATTGTAATTAGAACTATTACTTGCAATTAATATTGCACTTGGTCAGTATTCAAGTGTAATATGAATATGTAAGAATTATTTCTACCCCTGTTCTAGAAAACGCGTGAATTGAAATCGCAAGTGAATTCAAATTCACGTGGATTCGAAATTGGTGTTCCAGATTTCGTGCGTTTTCATTGCTTTCGAAAGTGGAACAATTCACTTTCGAAATCACATGTTTTACGTCAAATTCAAAATATGTGTTTTATTTTTATTTAAGTGTTTTTCTTTGGTGTTAAATTAAATAGTAAAATTTAAATTAAAGTAAAAAAATCAATTTCCAATTTATTTTTTCCTTTTAAACACCCTCGTGCTACATCTGGATTTTTTTCCATAAAATTAATTAATTAAGACATTTTCTTGACAGCTGTTTTTATGTTTGCCGCCCCTTTAAAAATTCATTTGATTATTGTTATTAAATAATCACATAAAATTTTAAAAATATTATTTATTTATTACAATATACTTACATATTTTCAGATAAAATTTATTTATTGAAATAAAATATTAATAAAACAAAAATAAAACTCACAAAAATAACAAAACACTTGACATATGTTTTAAATTCATCACTTTTCTTGTAACCGATTTCAATTCGCAAAAATTTAGTGAAAAGTGAATTGTGGAACACCTATATTTCGTTTTCAAAAATACAAAACGCAAAGTGAATTATGGAACATCAAAATACACTTTTGCGAATTCAATTCACAAAACGCTAGTGAAAGTGGATTCTGGAACATGGGTGTTTAAAATTTAGTTATGTACGGTAAAAATGCACCATCAACAAAATATATTATTTGCATAACTGTATGACATATTTTTACATGAAATAATTGCAAGTTGCAATTGCAATCATTTTTGACTGTAGTGAATTAAATGAACTTAGATTTGTACAATTTTTATGAATTGAATTACATATAATAATATTTTTACATATGATTTTTAAATTAATATTATCTGTTAACAGCGTTAACATGCTGCCCCCTCTTGAAGTCTTTGACTTCAAAGTTATAAGTTTCAGGTTTGTTTTTTTCACTCATCGTTATTACCTTTAATGTTTGAGATCGATATTTCCAATAAGTGACAAGTAGATAAATGATGATAACATAATGGTAATAATGATAATGGTCAATGTGGTATATCCAATTACAAATTGGTGTATTTCGTGTGGTTGTAGTTCCTTGAGCGAATTTTGTTGTCCAACTTTGATTTGATTCACACATCATTTGTGTTGCTATCAATTAATGTTATTGTCGAAAAATTTATTGCAGGTTGAAAATATTTGACTAATTTGGTTTTACTGATATGTGAACTACTGATACTTATTTCGTCATCCTTAAACATGCAGTCATCGATCAAAATTAATAGCCCTATTCCTTGTAATCGTTTTTGTATAATTTCATGCTGGCATACGAGTGTGGCTACATATTCCTTTCTTGTTAAGTGTTTCATTGACTGAATAGCTTGTTCTATAGTGTTCAATGCTGTCCAATAGGTCTTTAAATCATAATAAACGAGCATTTTCCACTCACTACCTATTGTCATTGCATTTCCCAAATTTTCAAAGTAAACTCCAGCATTGTTGGTAAATTGTTGTATTTGAACAGGCTGATGTAAACTTGTGCTTAATACTGGTGACATATGTAATTGATGTTAACAGCAGAACTTTTAATGTGCTTGCTGCATTTTCTTCAGTATTATGTCGTTTTCTGCGGTGTCTCCTTTGTTTTTGCTTATCTGATTCATATGACGTGTTTGGTTGATCTTTATTCACTGCTGGTTCTGTTTGCTTATCTGCATCATCATCGTCAGGCAGATCTGTTATTAGAGGAGCAAGATTATGTATTGCTCTACGAAAGATTCCAGTGGACGTTTTTATGCCTGCTACTCGAACCTTGCCGTCAGGACCTTCTATAGTTTCGACAATTCTTCCCATCTGCCATTTGAGTGGAGGCAAATTATCCTCTTTTAGCAGAACTATAGTGCCATTTTTTCAATAGACTTGTTGTTTGTTAATATTTTTTGTAGCTCGTATAACTGATTTTTGGCTCCAACGAAATTTTTACCACTATCGCAAAATATCTTTTGACATTTGCCTCTCCTAGCGATAAACCGTTTTAACGCTCCAATAAATCCTTCCGTTGTTAAGTCTGATACTACCTCTAAGTGAGTTGCCTTTGTTGCGAAACAGCAAAATATCGCGATATATGTTTTCAGCGGTTTTTTACCCCTTATTCTAAAATGTGTGTAAAATGGACCACAAAAATCAACACCACAGTGGTAAAAAGGTCGTGCTTGTTGTACTCTGGACGCAGGCAAATTACCCATTATCTGTTTCATAAGGCGAGTCTTATTTTTGTTCATCGAACACAATTGGCAACGGTTGATCGTGCGAGATCTCTGCCCCTGAGTATCCAATACTTTTGTCGTACAATGGAATTCATTGCTTGAGGGCCTGCGTGCAAACATTCTTTATGGATGTGATCATAAATTAATTTTGATATGAATGATCTCCTGGTAGAAGTAAAGCATGTTTTGCATCGTATGGTATATTAGCTTCCTCAATTCTTCCGCCCACACGAAGAAGTTCTTAATTATCTAAAAATGGTGTTAAGTCTAACAGCTTGCTAATTGGAGTGACTGTTTTGTTTTTCCTTATGTTTTTGATGTCTTCATTGAACGTCGTACGTTGAACTTCTCGTACTATATCTCGTGTTGCTTCTTCTAATTCTTTGGTTGTTAAAAAATTGTAACAATGATAGTCCTTACGTTTCATTATACGAAGAGCTCTAATTATATATGCCATCACTCGCTGTAATTTTTTAAATGAGTTACTGTGATTGATTGTGTAAATAGGATGCTGACTTGATGTGCTAGTTGTAACATTTAGTATGAATTTTAACGACTTTTCTTCATCCTCCAAATGTAATGGTTCATTATTATTAAGTGGCCACATACTTTTTGACGTATAAAGAAATTCAGGTCCATTCAACCAAATCTTGGATTTTAGTAATTGATTTGGTAGTGCGCCACGAGATATAAGATCTGTTGGGTTAAATTTTGTTGGTACATATTGCCATTGTGATGCTTCTGATAATTCTTGAATTCTTGTTACTCGATTCGCAACAAATGTCTTTAATCTTGCTGGATCTCCCTTTATCCACGATAAGACAATTTGTGAGTCCGTCCAAAATATTTTTTCGTCAAATTTATGGTGTATTGTTTTTGTAATTTTATCTGCCAGATTTGCTGCAAGTTTTGCGCCACATAATTCCAATCTGGGTAGCGTTGTTGGTTTTACTGGTGCAACTCGTGACTTGGCACATAGTAAACGAACAGTTATTTGTTCTTGTTGGTTCTTTGACCGTACGTAAGCTGCTGTACCGTACGCTTTTTCACTTGCATCACAAAAAATATGCAATTGTGTGGATTTTGAATGATTTTCAATTAATACATATCGAGGTATTTGTAGTTTTGCGAGTTCTGGTAATTGTTCGGTGAAGTTTGTCCACTTTTGTTGTATTTCTGGAGCAATTTCGTCGTCCCAATCGATTTTTGCCTTCCACAAATCTTGTAAAAATATTTTGCAGGTTACGACCACTGGGTTTATTAATCCTAATGGATCATAAATTTGTGCTGTATCTGCTAAAATTGTGCGTTTGCTAATTTGACGATGTGGTTTTAGATCTGTTGAAACGCTAAAATAATCTGTTATAGGATGCCATAAAAGCCCAAGTGTCTTAATATGACTGTCCTCCCTTTCTCAGAATTCCAGTTGCAATTCACGCTTATCATTTGGAATGTTTTTGAGTAATTCAGGGTGGTTGGCACACCATTTGTGCAATTCAAATCCACCTGCTCTTAATAACTGTTGAATTTCGTTATGGTGCTGATTTCGTACCATATGTTAGAGTGCACAATCTATAATATTTTATTGCATCAAATGGATTATTTCTCCACACAAACATTTCAAAGATTTATGGATATAATTTTTCGAGATCTAAACTATGTTTATTGTTACATCGATGACAATGATGACATACTGATCATGTCGAAAGACGAAAACGAACATAAAGTACATTTAAAAGAAGTTTTCAAACGTCTGCATGAAAACAACTTAACAATCAATACTAAAAAATGCAAATTTGGACAACCTGAAGTAATATACTTAGGTTATGTCATTAATTCTGAAGGCATTAGACCACCGCATGAACGAGTAGCAGCAGTTACATCATATCCTACACCGAAATCATTAGTAGAACAACGACGATTCCTTGGTATCATCAATTATTATCGTAGATGTATACATCAAGCTGCTCATTTTCAAGCATCACTCAATGAACTTCTACATGACTTCAAAAGAAAAATGATCAACGACCGGTTCCTTGGACTGAACATACTGAAAAGGCTTTTGAAAATTGCAAAGCCAGCATAGTAAACGCTACAACAGTGACACATCCAATACCTGGTGTACCATTAGCACTATGTACGGATGCATCAGATGTGGCAATCGGAGCATCATTAGAACAGAAAATCAATGGTGAATGGAGACCAATGGGATTTTTTTCTCGAAAACTAAGATCTCCAGAAATTAAATATAGCGTCTATGATCGTGAACTACTAGCAGTATATGAAGCTACCAAATTTTTTCGTCATATACTTGAAGCTCGTTCTTTTGTGATTAAAACTGATCACAAACTACTGATGTATTCATTCTCACAAAAACTGAGTAAAGCGACACCAAGACAACTAAGACATTTAGATTTCATCTCACAGTTTTCTACTGAAATTATCCATATCTCGGGATCTAACAATATTGTTCCAGATGCATTATCAAGACTAAATGCCATTAGTATGCCATCAAATACTACAAGAAGAATACTACGAGAACTACAAGAGACTGACAGTGAATTAAAAACTTTACTTGATGATGGAAAACATCACTCAAATTAAAAAAATTACATTTTGATGATAAAGTAACAATCTATTGTGACACTTCTACTGGTTTTATCAGACCATATTCAACAGAACGTCTGAAACCAGTCTACAGTGTAAAATATGATCAACAAACAAACATTTTTAGAACATATGATGGTCCAAAACAAAAAGGTAATTCAGACAACACTTCACTTCGTGACAATGTCACTGGAGAGGGAGTACAGAGCTGTGGCAACACCATCAACAGATGTGTTTCCGGATCTCACCACCAGAGAAACAAATCATCGTAATAAAAGAAAACAAATTATTACTTTTCGTAATATTTCTTCGCCTACGATAATTTGTTGACACATGGAAGTTGGGTGGGATCCTTCTTCTCACGTTGAAACTGAAGCCGAACAGACGCCATTTTAACAGTCTCAATAATTATCATTTTTGCTACTAAAACCAACACCCATGTTCTGAATTCCACTTTTTCGGAATTGAAGTTGCGGAAGTGGAATTAGGTGTTCTACATTCCACTTTCACTAAATTTTCGTGAATTCAATTCCGCAATGTTTTTGTACGTGGAATTGAAATAATAGTTGTCAAATTCAATCGTTGTCAAATTCAATTTATTTTAAAGTTAATGCATATTATTATTCTTGTATAATTAATCAAGGTTAATATAATATAGGTTACATCTTCCCATAGGCATTACCTACTTACAATAAAAAAGTGATCAATGTGACGTCACAAGTATCAAATAATTGACATAAAAAACAAACAAAAATTTCTTTTATATATGGGAAGATGTAATCCAAGGTTAATATAATATATAGGTTACATCTTCCCATATATGAAAGAAAGTTTTGTTTGTTTTTATGTCAATTGTTTGATACTTGTGACGTCACATTGATCACTTTTTTATTGTAAGTAGGTAATGCCTATGGGAAGATGTAACCTATATTATATTAACCTTGATAATTAATTATGTTTTTCCATAAATATATTTAATCATTTAATGTATTTTTAAAAAACACCGAAAAATAAAAAGCAGTTAGAAATATTTGTGAGTTTTATAGACAAAAATTCTTAACTAATAAATAATTATCAAAAAAAAAAAAAAAAAGCAAAGAAGAAATAAAACTTTTATGTGAGAATTTAACAACAGCTGATTCGAAATTAATGTTCGAAATATATAATTCCACGTGGAATCCAGAACACCATTTTCCATTTCGCATGGATTTGAATTCGTATTCCACTTCCACTTTTAGCGGAATCTAGAACATGGGTGCAATTGTTAAATTTGTATTTCATAGTGAATTATAATAAATAAATTGTTCATCATTGTAGTAAATGAGTTATTATAGTTGAATATTTCGAATAATTACGAATACCAGCTAGATATATATTTGACATTTACATATTTTGTTAAGTCACACTGCGATGTTCTCATTACAAAGCATTGAATGATTCAATATGTGCCGGAATTTCAATCTAAGTAACCTCAATCAAAAACCATTTAATTAAATGTAGCGTATAATTCTAATAGTAAAGAGTAGAAGCAAAAATCATATAACTACAAAGATAAACAATTGCCATATATCCTCATGTCACCATTAATTTTTACTTCTACACCTGATATCAGGTGGCTACATGTTTACTGAATGTTATCAACATTTTATGCTTATGCAACAATTTTAAAATCCAGAGCAAACCAAAAATACGTTGATGTTGCTAAACATTATATGTACCCAATAATGTGTCTGTTTACCAAATATAAATAATGGCTGGCTGGCCATCTGCAGGGAGAAAAATATTTTTTTTTCAAGAAATTTTCATTTTGGTCTGTCTATATGGTATTATATGGTTTTTGGGAGTATCTAACCGAATTTTCTTTTATGAAAAAAATTATTATTAAGAAAAATACACTGAGGAAATTACAAAAACGAATAAATACATAATCACCCATATTCTAGATTCCGCAAAAAGTGGAAGTAGAATACGAATTCAAATCCATGCGAAATGGAAAATGGTGTTCTAGATTCCACGCGGAATTATATATTTCGAACATTAATTTCGAATCAGCTGTTGTTAAATTCTTACATAAACGTTCTATTTTCTTTTTTGCTTTTTCTTTAATATAATTTATTAGTTCAGAATTTTTGTCTATAAAATGCACTAATGTTTTTAACTGCTCTTTATTTTTGTTTTTCCTTTTAAAATACATTGAATATAATTATGGAAATAATTATACTAGAATCATAATATACATTAACTTACATACATTATAATCAGCTTTAAAATAAATTTAACTTTATTCAATATTTATTAAATTTATTTAATAAGTTTTAAAAAAAATTTAACTAATAAAATTCCGACTTATATAAATACAAGCCAGTTGTTGAACAAGTTGAATTAGATATCTAATATTTCAATTCCACGTACAAAATCTTAGCGGATTTGAATTCACGAAAATTTAGTGAAAGTGGAATCTAGAACACCTAATTCCACTTCCGCAACTTAAATTCCGAAAAAGTGGAATTCAGAACATGGGTGAATATTCCTGTTTTTTTCTATATTTTTCTTCAAAATAAATAAAATATAAAATAACGATCACAAAAGTGAAAATTTGAAATTCTTTTTGCATAAATCAAGGCTATACTCAGCAATAAATAGAAAAATGTCTAATAAATCCAAAAATAAATCTTTCAAATGTATTTTAATGTGAACGGCGATTTAGCCTTGGCCCCGCGTCATTATTCAATATGTTACACGTCCTTTACAGCAAAACCCTATTGCGATGTTTCGATAACCACCAAAAAAAAAACACCTGCAAGCTGCAACCAAGGTGAATTCAACATATGGTATGGTATTTAACAATGTTGAATTCTGAAACAGCCTATGTTTAAAAATTTTTAAAATAACATTTTATTAAATGACTGAGATTTTATTTCGGACATCAAAACTTTGTCTAATAATTTTGTATTTTGTGCAAAAATAATAATAAATATGTAAATAAATACATATTTGAAATTTTTTTATATTTTAAAGTCCTAGTATGTACATTTTTTAAAATTATATATTTATTATTTAAAACCTAACATTAGGAAAAAAAAAGAAAACTCAATTAGAATATAATATACATTTTATGATATCCACTGTGTTTGATATCTTGGAAAATTTTATTATTTAGCAAAAAATTATACTTTTAAAGTAGTCAGCAAAAATACATTGATGTTTTAAATCGATTAAATACACAAAATTGTTCCAAACAAAAAAAAAAGAACAAAAAAACAAAATACAATAAAAATAAGAAAACAAAATAAAATAAACATCAATACATTTTTGCTTATATTGCTTTTTAATTTTAATGAAGCATCATAAATAATTATTTTTATACAATCATTAAATCACTTTTGCTAAAATTCATTAAAAAACTAATGCTTTAAAACTTATTCACTGTTTTTTTTTTTCACTTTGAATGATAGTTTTCAAATTTATAAAACTTCATTTTTTTACTACTTTTAAATTTAAACAATTGAGTAAAAATTTAAAAAATAATAAATGATTGTAATTGTAACCATAAAAAGTGTATTTAATATAATTATTTTTTAATACATCACACAAATATTATTCAATTATATTTTTAAATAATAGGATGATTATTTTTGAATAGTATAAAACTTATACAAATTTTGTTACTTATGTAAATGTATCTTTTTTTTTAAAAAAACCAATTAACTATAATTTTAAATACCTATAATTTAATTTGTAATAAGCAGAAATTTTATTTTAGAAAAAAATTAAGAAGTATAATTTTTCTAAAATTTATAGATCTATTAAAATGTTTTTATTTTATTTTTCTCAAAAAAAAAAAGAAAAAAAAAAGAAATAATTGTATTAATTTATTGTGATTTTCAACTTAAATTACATCAATTATCATCAGTTGATTTTTTCTTTGAAATTTATAAATTTTGTAGTCTTTAAATTAAATTGTATGAATTTACAATATCTTTATTATATGTAATTAGAAATAAATTGATTTTTTTTTTCACTTACTTTAATATAAGACATTTCTAATCAACCTTAACTACACTATAAATTTTTCTGATAAACCAAAAGCATGCAAAAAATCCTATTGAACCTGTTAATAAGAAAAATAAAAATACCATAATTGATGTATAACCAAAATATAAAAATGTTGATGCTGCATCTTCAATTGATAATTTTGTTGCAAAATAATGACAACAGTATATAAATAAATATGCTGCTGTAAAACCAGATGTTAAAAATGATCGCCACCACCAATGATAATCTTCAGCACATAAATGAAAATAACATAATAATATTGTTGTTTCAGAGCATGTGATCACAAGAATTAAAAATACTAGAAATAAAAATCCGAACATATAATACATTTGGCTTGACCAAATTGAATTTAGTATGAAAAATAATTGAATAAATATGCAACCAAATGGTAAAACACCACCCATTATAATTCCTGGTATTGGTTGTGTATAAATTGATTGTTCTGGTATTTGTCGTGGTATTTGATTTGTTCGAACAGGATGTTCGAGTGCCTAATAAATAAAAGAAAAGGATAGGAAATAAAATTTATATTTATTTTAAAACTAGAAAAAATACAAAAATAAAATCAATAACTTACTCGTTTTTTAAAGCCAAAATAAGCTCCAACAAATGTTAGTGGTACAGATACGCCAAACCATAAAGCTAGTAAAGCGACTAATGTACTAAATGGCACAGCTCCTGAACTATCTTTACTCCACAATACTAAATTCATTATGAAGAAGAGACCAAAAACAATACTGGAAAATAAAATAAAAAATATTTCTCTAAAAAAAAAGTCCTTAATAAACATTTGTAGCATTACCCTGGGCATAGCATTGATGTAAGTAAAACATTACTTTTCCATTTTATTCCACCAAAACTTTTATAAATTCTTGCTGATACATAGCCAGCTGGTGTTCCTAATAAGACAAATAAAACCATAGCACATGTCATCAATGCACCTCTATTAGCTGGTGATAAGAATCCAAGACAAGCAAATGCTAATGTTATCAATGTCATACAAAATACTTGAACTCCAGATCCCAATAAAACTGATAATAGCATTCCTTTTCTTGGTGGTCGAAATACATCACCATGTACCAATTTCCATCCGAATTCTTCTTGTGCATCTTCACCACATTCCATTTGATTATAACGTGCAATATCTTTGTGTAATGTTCGTAACATAATCATTGCAACCATTCCAGATAAAAATAGTACAATAACCAATGAATTCAATATACTAAACCATTGAATATTTGTATGTGGCATTGATTCTAAAATATAATCCCATCTTGATGACCATTTTACAGTATTATTCTGGAAAAAGTGTACAGAATATGTATATGTTATATTTAATGTTCGTCCAGATGATAATGCACTGGCTGGTATTTCAATTGGATCTCTTGATGAACAATCTGGTTTATCTGGATTACGATGATTTATTGAATATGGAACAACTTTTACTGAGATTATTCGTCCACCATTCTCACGAAAACCAACACCCCATTCTTCTGTTGCACCACTATGATAAGTTATTGTTAAATCAACATGATTATATGGATAATAAACATCAGGTTTATTGTAACTTGGATTTATTGGGCAACTTTCTTCCTAAAAATCAATTAAAATTAAAAATAAATGTTATTAAAATAAAAATAATTAAATTAACATTTTAAAATCAATTTGAGCATTAAAATTTAGTGAAGAAATCCATGTTCTCTTGCTTTAAGCATATACTAATAAAATAATAATATAACCAACGTAGAACAAAATAGTGTGCCTAATTTTTAGAATACTGAGAATAGATTAACCGACAACTTTTTTTTTCATCAAAGCTTCGACGTCGTTTTGCAAAGTTTTTATAAAATTTTTTTAAACTTTGACGTCGTTGATTTTGATAGGATTTTTTGACGTCATATATTATGAATATGATTGCTTTGATCATGTTTTGGCATATTATTTCTGTTAAAAATTTTCATTTTTTACAAAACTATAACAAATATTAATAATGATTGCATTGTTGCCGTATTGCATTGTTGCTACGGCAAAAATACAAATTACGATTTATAATTTTGAATTTCTTTTCGTTTTGAATTTTTCAATGAATATGAAATATTTTTTTTTGTTCTATTATTTTTAATATACCTCTAAATACTACACTGTAAAAAAAATTTTCCTACATTAAAACTAGGAAATCAGGTTTCCTACTATCATTGTATTTAAATTACATTACGTTGAGTAATTTATAAAATTTTACTCTTTGTCAAAGTAATTTCTTTACTTTCTTTCTCTCTTTTTTACTTCTTCAATGGAGTAAAACTACTCGTTGTGGATTTAATAGGTATACATCATTCAATAGGAAAATTACAATTTTAACGAAGTAAATTTACTATAATAAGAAGAATTTACATTAAATAATAGTAAATTTACTGAAACAAAGTAAATATACTCAAAATTTTATAATTTACTTAGAAAAAATGTAATTACAAGAATAGTTGTAAAGTTTACTATTAAAAAAATAGTAATTTTCAATGCATTTTTTATATACGAGTATATATCATATATCTTAGTTTTTGTAATTTGGGAGTAAAATATGAGTTCAAAATAGCCAAATGTTTTTTCTGTAAATTTTATTATGTCGTTTTTTAAAATCGACAATTTTACCTCATATTTTTCGACAAAAATATGTTTATAAAATTGTTCCTCTATTTTCATAATGTTTTATTTTGTTGTCACCATATGGAGAACTTTTTTGAAACCGATTTTGGATTGCCAATTTGAATACTATGCTATAAATAATCATAAAACTATTATTAATTATTATTATTATTATTATTATTTAAACTTAAATAACGATTAAATTTTCCTTCACACTTCATCCAGACTTAGGACTGGCAACTTACAATAGTTGGTGTGTTTAAAAATTTGTGAAGTTCAAAGAGTTATTTAAATATGAACAGATTTTGTAATTATTTTTTGTCTTATATTTGTTTTTGCACTTGTTATATTTAAATGTCAAAAATAACTTAATATGACGCATTACGCGTTTTTTAAATTAGAAAGTTTTTGGTTTTTATACGATTTGCTCTTGTTTGAATTCTTTTTAGCATCCATTATCCATTTACAATTTTTCCATAGAAGAACTGTAATCATGAATTCTATTATTTTATGATGATGTTGAAAACACAAATCGTCGCTTCTGAACCAGCGAGACTTAGTTTGCATATAACAAATACATTTATTGAGAATATGTTTACGAATACTTGTTATATAGCCCTTTTCCTTAAAAACAATTTCAAAAATTTTGACAAACTGCAAGCAATTTTCGTAGAACACTTCAGTGGGAGATATGAGAACATTACGTGAGGTGTTATATTGCTTTAATTTTATGAAAACTTCAGACATACTGTTTAGGGAGGAGTTGCTATCAAAAGTATCATTTCACATTTACAAGAACTACATATTGTTTCAAAGTACCCCATTGTTTTCAAAAAGCAATAACCAGCAAAATATCTAACGGCTGTATCAGATAAACTAATACTTTTGATAGCAACTCCTCCCTAAACAGTATGTCTGAAGTTTTCATAAAATTAAAGCAATATAACACCTCACGTAATGTTCTTATATCTCCCACTGAAGTGTTCTACGAAAATTGCTTGCAGTTTGTCAAAATTTTTGAAATTGTTTTTAAGGAAAAGGGCTATATAACAAGTATTCGTAAACATATTCTCAATAAATGTATTTGTTATATGCAAACTAAGTCTCGCTGGTTCAGAAGCGACGATTTGTGTTTTCAACATCATCATAAAATAATAGAATTCATGATTACAGTTCTTCTATGGAAAAATTGTAAATGGATAATGGATGCTAAAAAGAATTCAAACAAGAGCAAATCGTATAAAAACCAAAAACTTTCTAATTTAAAAAACGCGTAATGCGTCATATTAAGTTATTTTTGACATTTAAATATAACAAGTGCAAAAACAAATATAAGACAAAAAATAATTACAAAATCTGTTCATATTTAAATAACTCTTTGAACTTCACAAATTTTTAAACACACCAACTATTGTAAGTTGCCAGTCCTAAGTCTGGATGAAGTGTGAAGGAAAATTTAATCGTTATTTAAGTTTAAATAATAATAATAATAATAATAATTAATAATAGTTTTATGATTATTTATAGCATAGTATTCAAATTGGCAATCCAAAATCGGTTTCAAAAAAGTTCTCCATATGGTGACAACAAAATAAAACATTATGAAAATAGAGGAACAATTTTATAAACATATTTTTGTCGAAAAATATGAGGTAAAATTGTCGATTTTAAAAAACGACATAATAAAATTTACAGAAAAAACATTTGGCTATTTTGAACTCATATTTTACTCCCAAATTACAAAAACTAAGATATATGATATATACTCGTATATAAAAAATGCATTGAAAATTACTATTTTTTTAATAGTAAACTTTACAACTATTCTTGTAATTACATTTTTTCTAAGTAAATTATAAAATTTTGAGTATATTTACTTTGTTTCAGTAAATTTACTATTATTTAATGTAAATTCTTCTTATTATAGTAAATTTACTTCGTTAAAATTGTAATTTTCCTATTGAATGATGTATACCTATTAAATCCACAACGAGTAGTTTTACTCCATTGAAGAAGTAAAAAAGAGAGAAAGAAAGTAAAGAAATTACTTTGACAAAGAGTAAAATTTTATAAATTACTCAACGTAATGTAATTTAAATACAATGATAGTAGGAAACCTGATTTCCTAGTTTTAATGTAGGAAAATTTTTTTTACAGTGTAGTATTTAGAGGTATATTAAAAATAATAGAACAAAAAAAAATATTTCATATTCATTGAAAAATTCAAAACGAAAAGAAATTCAAAATTATAAATCGTAATTTGTATTTTTGCCGTAGCAACAATGCAATATGGCAACAATGCAATCATTATTAATATTTGTTATAGTTTTGTAAAAAATGAAAATTTTTAACAGAAATAATATGCCAAAACATGATCAAAGCAATCATATTCATAATATATGACGTCAAAAAATCCTATCAAAATCAACGACGTCAAAGTTTAAAAAAATTTTATAAAAACTTTGCAAAACGACGTCGAAGCTTTGATGAAAAAAAAAGTTGTCGGTTAATCTATTCTCAGTATTCTAAAAATTAGGCACACTATTTTGTTCTACGTTGGTTATATTATTATTTTATTAGTATATGCTTTAAGTTTGGAAGTTTGGTACGTATGTATGTGTTACTATACTAATGATAGCAAATTAATTGTTTTTTTATATTTATTCCATTGAAAAAAAAAAACTTTACTAGTGCTTGCGTTTTCACATTCAACATATTTACTTGGTATTTACCAAGTATTTTTATTTTTACTACTCCATAGAAAGTAATGTTTAAAACTCTTATTTAAGTCAACAAAATAAAAAAATTTATACGGAACATTTTTGAAACATTCGAACTTGAACACAGAATTGCAGGATTTTATTCAAAATTTTTTGACTTTGAATTGCAATAACTTCTGAACCAATTATTGACATCTTTGGAAAGGCCTGAAGGTTATTTTTCAAACTTATCCTCATTTGGTCCTTTACGTTACGGAAACTGGTCACTTTTTGAGAAAAAAAAATATAATTTTGACCTTCAATATCTTGGAAACCATTGAGAATACACTCCCATTGCCATACATTTTTTTTCCATATCTCATCGAGATCTATCACCTTACCAATTTGGAACATGCTCCGTGAAACACACTGTATATGAGTTATTTAAGATGAAGTTAAACTTGGATTACCTTTGACCGATCATTCATAATCGTTTGAATACAGCTTCTTTTATGTCATCAATTGACAATTTTTTAAATTTAGTTAATCGATGCCCTAAACAAATCGGTCAAAAGGCAATTAATAGTATTTATTTTTTAAACGAGCATTATTCTAAATCATTAACTTTCTTTAAAGTAAAAATCTAATAGATTTTACTTGTATTACCTTTATATAAAATTGTGCATTACAAATTATATGTCAATAAAAATAATTAAAATTACCCCTTCTGCTAATCTTCTAACTAGACATCCCATTGGAAATCCTGTACGGCAATACTGTTTTTCATTTTCAAGAGAATAGCACCATGTAACTGGCATATTATCAACGATCCAATGATGTTGATAATTTAAACTAATACCTTTTTTCAATACCATTAATCGTTTATCGCTATCAGCATCTCCACCTTTATAAGTTTTTGTACATGCCTGTAATTTTTCATTATAACATAAATTAAAAATTTAGTACTAAACTATGAAAGTTATAATGTGATTGTAAATAAATTAAAAAATAATATAATTAAAATTATTGTATTTTGTTTTTTACCTTCTCACATTGCATTTCTTTAAGAAAATCAATTTTATAAGGACCTGGTCGTATACGTTCACCAAAAACTACCTGTCCTAAATTTTCAACAGGAGAATTTAGTTCATCAATCGGACAAAAATCGAAATGTGTATATTCATATGGTATAACGGATTCTTCAGTATTAAGTCGATTCACATACAAAATAACCTCGGACTGTTAAAAGAAGATAAGTATAATTAAAAATTGAAAATAATGTCAATCAATATTAATTAAACTTATCAGAAAAGTTAGTTTTGAAACTACATTAGTTAGTATTTCGGTTAAAATTTATCATTCCAATGAATAAAACTAAATTTGATTTTTGTTGTTCTTAACATTTCCTTTTATTTCTTCTTTTTAACTTTGATTATAAAATTGAGTTAGGATTTATTTTAAAGTGCATTAACAATTAGAAACAACCTCTTTCATATGAATAAGAATTGCCTGACAAACTTTTAAATATCACTATAGTTAGGGGTCGCAAAAACTGCACTCAAGGCCACGACAATTTTAATTTATTAATTATTTTCTCTATGTGGTATTATCACTATGTGTGTTATCACGAATTGCCAAAAAGTTTCCAACATAAAAATGAATTGCAAAGACCAAAAATCAGCTTCTGCTTTGCTTAATTAAAAGACTGATTATTTTATTTCAATTCAATTGTAAAGAAAATGAATTTTGTTTGAAACTTACATAGTCCCAAAAACATTTGGATTTTGAGTTGACCTATTTGCTTTTCTTAGATGAAATTTACAAACCAAAACAGTTTTATTTGCAACAATATATAACTATATTTTATAAAAATACCTTCCATGAATTAAAAGTTTTGGATAAAATTTATTTGAAAATTTAAGTTTGAGTTTATCATCCAAGTGAATATAATTCTACAAACAGTGAAAAAATTTTTAACAAATAATATATTAGATATTGTCATTTTCAAAAAATTTTTTAGTCAGTTTCTTTTTACAGTAACATTTATTTTCAATATAATGATCCATTTATCAATCAACAAAAACACCTAAATTTTCATATAAAAAATATTATTTAGTAATTTTATGAAACTATTTTTCTAATAACAAAAAAGAACTTTGAATTAACCTTGAATATCAATTTTCCAATATCCTAAAAATTATCAAATACAGAAGACAAGTGAATGATATTCCATTATTGATATGATTTTTTTAATTATGTACATGAAATTTTTTTATTACCTTGCAAGGACCCGAAGATTCAGATTTCTTACAATAATTAACTGGAGCCAGGCCAGGCAAGTAAAATCCATTAGAAAACGTACCCAGTGCAAGGATAACTGCTAAAACTGCTCTGCTGCGTTGCTCTGCCATTTTAATTTTTAAAATTAAAGTCTATCAAATAATTTTAATGCATTGAAAAGCCGCAAATTTTACAACTCGACAAATTACACATTGCTTCCTTTCTTTCCTGAAGAGATAAAATAAGGGATGCCAATTTAGCCGTTTTCCGGCTATAATTAGCCGGAAACAAGATGATTTAGATGAATTTTATTTTTCTTTCCGGCTAGGCAATTTTAGCCGCTGCTAGAATGACATTTGGCCGCGGCTAAAATATATGTTTAAATTTTCAAATTATGTTATTTTGAAAATATAACAACTTGACAACATTTCGAGTGTTAAAGATTTTCAAGTAAAACCTCTTGCTTCCTTAACATTTTTACTTCTTATATAATCAACAATATGCAAGACAAACACCACGAGTTCAAAAATTTTACACTACCCAATTTGTTTCAATAAAATATATATAATAGCCTGTTTTTTAAGCCAGAAACGGGCAAAAAAATTGTTAGCTGTTTTTTAGCTTTTTTGAAATTATTTTATGTTCGGCTAAACAGACCAGATTTAGCCGGATTCTGAAATTTTTATTGGCATCTCTGGATAAAACTGATGACACATAAGTAGAAATTTGACAATTACTTTGCAGAGATGCCATTCGGATTCGACCTGACTATAAATCTATAAATTAAACAGTTTATACGGTGAAAAAATAATCCGAATTCTGGATTAATTGGGAGTAGCGTAGAAACGGTAAAATTGGGATTAAAAAAGTACATGAAAACGTTGATATTTTTATACACTTATAGTATACATATTATCCTTCTTCCACGTAAAAAAAAAGAAGAAGAACGTGACAGCTTTACTTTCCCCATAAAAATTAGAATCCGCCATATTACATTTTACCTCACACATACATATAAAAAAATTGGGATTAAACCCAAATAAATTGGGCTTAAGCCAAAATCCGAATTATCGAGTTTATACTACAAAAAATTGGGAGTAAACCAAAATCCGTTTTAAAAGCGAATCAGGCATAAACTCGTACAATTATTAGCTAGCACTAGCCTAGCACCAAAATTAGCCCCATTAATATGTAGTATGACAGCAATTTTTCCTCATTTACTTTGTTTTATTGGAACTGATGAAGTGATAAATCTGAGCACGTTTTTCTGGCACTCAGTTTCTTTATTCGACAAAAAAGATCGCTACGAAAAATATCATTTCTTCGGTGAGGAAGTGATCAAACATTTTATTTGTTCACTTTGCTCAGTTACAGCAAAGAGAATATATGTATATTACTACAAAGAGAATATAACTTATGGCCAGTTCCACAGTCAAAGTTTAAACGGAGTTTAACTCTTAAACTAAGTTTAACAACTTTTTTCAGTTTCAAAGCCTACGCCCAATGGTAACGACAACGACAACTACAACGTGACGTTCAATTAGAATCAATAGAACGACTGTTGATCTCGCCCAATGACAACGTTGTCGTTGTCGTTCACTTAGATCTATTTCTAATTTTGTCGGTGAAGCTTCCCTTCTTCTGTTGTTTTGGAGTAATTTATGTGAACTGACAGTTGTCAAATTTGAATTTGACAATTCAAAAACGTTAAATTTCAAATTTGTGAAAGAAAGTATAAAGAAGAGTTTATTTTTTAGTGTAAAATTTTTGAATAACAAACTATAAAAAAGTTATTATTTTAATATTAAATTTTTAAAAGAAAATATATTTCATATTTTAGTGTTAAATTATTAAAATTAAGTAAATTTTTGTAAAACTAATATTTCGCAGAAATTGTATAAGAAAGAGATTCTATAATCGTTTTTTTATTATTACTTTTTGGTTATTTAGAAACATTTAAAAAATTTAGAAACAAACTAACAAGTAACAAAATCTCACACAAATTTGTAAACAAACTGTTTGACATTTCACCAACTGTTGTCGTTACGTTACCATTGGGCGAGGATGAACGACAAGTCGTTGTCGTGTCGGATGCAGTTGTCGTTGTCGTTACCATTGGGCGCAAGGTTTCACAGTGAACGCTTAAGTGTGAAACTGAGTTTAACTTAATCCGTACGAATTGAGAGTTTAAACTCTATTTGAGGTTTAAGTAAAAGTCAAAAATAAAATAAAAAAACAACTGCCATCTATCTATCTATTTTGTCCCTAAATTTATTATAAATTGATAATTTTTTTTTATAATTTCTTCATACTTCTTATGGCCAGTTCCACAGTCAAAGTTTAAACGGAGTTTAAGTTAAACCTAAACCATGGTTTAAACTTCTCTTAAATTTTTTTTCGTTCCTCAGTCAACTTATATTTGTAGTTTAACTATCTTAAGTTAAACCTATCATTGTGAATGAATTTAGGTTGAAACCTGAGAAACTTGTAGATGTCATTGTATAGCCGCTAGATGGCAGTGGCAATTATTGTGACCTTTTAAATTTTTTCATATAAATTTCAATTTATAATAAATTTAGGGACAAAACAGATAGATAGATGGCAGTTGTTTTTTTATTTTATTTTTGACTTTTACTTAAACCTCAAATAGAGTTTAAACTATCAATACGTACGGATTAAGTTAAACTCAGTTTAACACTTAAACGTTCACTGTGAAACTGAAAAAAGTGCTTAAACTTAGTTTAAGAGTTAAACTCCGTTTAAACTTTGACTGTGGAACTGGCCATTATAGCTTTGTAATTTCAAAATTCAAAAATTTTTGAACGAATTATGAGCAGAGGGGAAAAACAAAAGGGATATGTATTATTTTACTCTCAAAGCTTTCAATTCAAAAATGATTTGAAGCTTTTTCTCTAAACTTTGACGTCATACATTATGATTGCTTTGATCATGTTTTAGCATATTTATGTTAAAAATTTTCATTTTTTACAAATGTATAACCACAAACGGTAATATCTATACAGATAGAACAAATGCAAGCATATTTCAATTAAAAAATTAAGTTTTCTGATTTCTTTCTTAAGAGCTTTCAAAAGCTTTCCTCTCTTTAAAAATACAGCATAGTAAGTGATAGTAAATTAAATAACAAATATTAATAATGATTGCATTGTTACTATGGCAACATAACAAATTACGATTTATACTTTTGAATTTATTTTCGTTTTGAATGAAAATACCTACATTTTGAAAAAAAAATTTTTTTTTTAAATATGAAATATTATTTTTTTTCTATTATTTTTACATAAAAAACAAATGAAGTGCACATGACAACGCTACTTTTCTCTGACTGTTATATTTTGTATACAATATAATGTATATACCTACAATGTACTTTCATATGTATAAGTATGTACATATATAATATATTCCTTTGTATATATAATTTTTTGTATATTTTTTATTTTCGAAATAATTTTTGTATAACAGTTTTCATAATTCTTGTTTTCAATTGCAATTCATATTATATGGGACATTTTGTTTATTGCAAAAAAATTAATTAGAAATTATAGAAGAAAAAAAAATATTATTTTTTTTACTAACAATTATTTAAAAAAAAACAATAAAGAAAAATTGACAATATCATTTGTTTATTTAAAAATTAAAAAAAGAAATTTGTGAATAAAAGTGGATAAAATATGAAAGAAAAAGTGATGTACAAAATAATATTCCTTTTTTCACATATGATAGTCCTCTTACATCAATGATATTTTATTAACATAAAAAAATAATACAACAATGTCAACAATCAGTAAATAATACAATATGCACAAAATATGTACATGCACACGCATAACAAATGTTACTATGGTAACATAAATATAAATATACATATGACATATATATGTTTATGTACTATCTGTGATTCATATTCATTCATCAGAAAATAAAACGCTCTTTTATTTTTTTTTTCTCTCCAAGAACAATTTATGAATGGAAAGCTTCTGAAAAGTGGATTTTCCGAAAATCCACCTGAAATTTTACTGAAAACATCATAATATGTACACTACTTGCACCATCTGAATAGATATTACCGTCTGTGGTATAACAAATTAATATTTATCATAATTGCATTGTTGCTATGGCAACTTAACAAATTACGATTTATACTTTTTATTTTTTTTTTTTCGTTTTAAATAAAAAAACATATTTGCTTTGAAAAAAATTTTTTTTTTGAATATGAAATATTATTTTTATTATACCTCTAAATACTATATATACATACATATACCTATATAACTTAGTTTTTGTAATTTGTGAGGAAAATATTTTTTTTTTCAAATTTTAAAAATATATTTTAATATGTATATTAAAAAGATATTATATATATTATTAGGAGAAGATACTTTTCTACAGCATTTTTGTTGTTGTAGATTCTAATAAATAGGTTTCTTTTTTCGTATATTTATACACGATATATTAAATAACTTTCAAATATATACATATGTATTTAAAAAATCAATCAAAGTAGGGAAAAATAAAACAATTGAATTTTAATTTGATCTTGCAAACGAAAAAAAAAAATAAAAAGTATAAATCGTAATTTGTTATGAAATGAAAATTTTTAACATAAATATGCCAAAAACATGATCAAAGCAATCATAATGTATGACGTCAAAAAATCCTCTCAAAAAAAATGACGTCAAAGTTTAGAGAAAACTTTGAGAGAGCATAACTAAGCTTTTAAAATAAAAGCTTGGGGTACTCGCGCCAGAACCCCAGAATAAAAATTTTTATATGAAGAAATTTTATATGAATAAGAGTTCTTCTTATTATATATTTTTTGGTTTAACTTGAACTCCGTTTAAACTTTGACTGTGGAACTGGCCATAAATTTAAATTAATGATAATTTATTTAATCCGATATTAATTTTGCACATTTTGCTCCTTTTCATAATTTTTTTTTTCTTTTTTGTCAAATTTTATGTTTTCTATTTTTTTAACTTATTTTTATTCTGAGTAGGTATAAGAATTTTTTTTTATTTTTTGTAGTAGGTTGATAGGTAAAATGAGAAAAATGACTAACTAGTTAATTAAAATATAAATTCGTTTGTTTCGGAAATATGCGATATGTACTAATAATTTTCAAAACACTTAAATAACAAAGTGAAACAGAAGAAAAAAAACTTAACTAAAAATATTTTTATAGGTACAAATTTTATTTTACAATAAACTTTTCCCTCAATTGTATTGTTATTTAAAAAGAATGTAGGCATAGGTATACATTTTCAACTTGAAGAAAAATTAGTTTTTATACAAGCATTTTTTGAATTATTAATAGTTTTAACTCATTTCCACATCCACATGAATTACAGTAATATATTTGAAAAATTTTCGATGAAAATTACAAAATTGAAAGAAAAATCTGTAATATTTAGATATGTGTATTAAAAAAATACTATCAAAATATATTACAGTATTTTCTGAATAATTTTTTTTTTGAAACCCCTTACTTAAATGACAAATTTTTCATATAAATTATTTTACATAGGTATACAAAAAATTTGTAAAATATTTTTAAAGTGAAATATAATAAAAAGAGATATTACTTGTTGCCAAATAAAATCATTATCCCATATATTTTGAAGCCCAACCAATAGGTATGTAGTCATACTCCAATTTTTTCTCTTACAAGTAGGTAAGAAGGCACAAAATATTGTGGAAAATATTCCACCTTTTTATTTTATTTTTTGACTATTGTGCACTTTAAAAATTATAACACTGTTAATTTATTATATTTTAAAACTTTTATAAACCATATTTTATTTAAAAAACCAAAAATATAATAGTATTTATTAAAATCACAATTATCTCTCATTTTTAAAGCCACATCTCAAAATGTAGTACCACTTGAAGAATTTTATTATTCATTTGTTTATTTCTTCTTTCAAAAATATTATTCATAAACAAAAAAAAATATTTCAAGTGATAGGTACTACATTTTCAGAGGTGGCAGGTGGCTGTTAATAATGAGAAATGAGAGAGATAATTGTGATTTTAATAAAAAATTATCATTTTTCTTTAATAACTCAATTTCTATTTATTTTATAATATAACAATGTTTGGGAAAAATGTTTATTTATTAAAAATCTACAAATTTGTAGAACATTATTATTTAATATTTTTAGTAATTTGGGAGATTTAAGGAAAAATTGATTCTCAGTTTTATGTTACTTAATATTTATCACGTTTTTTCTTTGATTTACGTTGCTCATAGATATTTAATATATTCGGTGAAAATAAAGCTGAGGATCTTCTCTACATTCAATTAGAACATAATTTTTATGTAACTTTAATCACAACTTAGTTATGAACTTATGATTGATTAAAAGCAATAAGTTGTGATGTCAATTTGGTACTTCCAAAACATACACAAAATGAGCATTAAGGCTTGGTACTATAGGAGTCGTTGCCAGAACACATTGAAATTATATTGAAGTCTACTAGCACTGATCACTACATAGTTGATAAGACAGTTGTTTCATAACATTTTAATAGTGTATATACAGTACAGCCATAGTATAAAGAGCAGTAGTATATTTACTTCTGCATAACGGTAAATAAAAAATGAAATCCAATCATAATGAAGAACGTTATCAGAAATAAAAAAAGAAAAAAACTTCCTATAGGAAGGAGAAAGACTTTTAGTATGTACCTTAAAAATTTACATGATTTTATATGGAAAGAAAAATATATCTTTCTTCCTCATTTCTCAGAAAAAAAAAAAACTAAATTTCGCAAAATTATATTGTAATTGCCTATCTGTATCTGTATTGGTTTTATAGTTTTTATAAGGTAAAGCGTAGTAATATTGAATCACTAGTACATATTTTTTTTGTTTATTATTATTTGTAAGGGGATAGTGAAGGAAGTGTAATTGATATAATATCCAACCAAAAACATAAATGTTAAAAGGGTCCAAGTTCTTATTCGTTAACTGTTGGGCCAGCAAAAGTAATGAAATCTGCATTAATGCCATGTTCAAAGAACTTTTTCACATAAAAAATTTCAATACAAAACGTATTAATAATTATGAATTTGACATATTTGACATTTCAATATCAACAAAAGTAAGGTTAGTTCCATTTATTCTTTTTTTATTCCATCTTTATTCGCGGATTGTAAAGAATGCGTTCCATATATTCGGAAAAAATTAAGAAATATAGAACGAAACATTCGGAATACTTTTATAGAATAAAGAAACGCATATGGAATATTCCAAACGTTCAGAATGAATAACGAAAAACAGCCATTGTTATCATTTATAATTTTCAAACGTAAATTATGTGGTGGAAGTCCTGGTAAATCGAGCTTTCATTTTCATCTACCAATCAATTGATTTAAATGAAATTAATTCGCCAGGAAATGTTTCTTGTATTTTAAAGTTGATTTCGTCAAAATCGACATTTTCAGCAGCCAAAATTGCTCGTTCACTAAGCCATTGATGGCTACGATAATTTTCGCGTATATTTGTAAATACACTTTCTATTAATGCATTTTTTAAATCAACAATATTGCAGAAATTTTCAGGCAGTTTAATTAAATTTGTATTTTGTTGAAAACCAATTTTTCTATTACCAATATCTAGCAATTGTTTGAAAAATACTACAGCGGACAAATGGTTTTGTAGAGTAACACGCATGTTTATATTGTGAGTTGCAATGTATGGACACTTCGCCACAAAATAGATGATTTTAAACATGCGTTGATTTCATCCGCATAAGTTGAACGTGGAATAACCGGTAATGTTTGTCTGAAATCACCTGACAATAAAATTATAGCGCCACCAAACAATCTTTCGTTACCGTTTAAATCTTTTAGGGTTCGGTTTAATGCTTCCAGTGAATGTTTATAGGCCATTGTACATTCATCCCAAATAATAATTTGACATTTTTGAAGTACTTTAGCCATCCCTGAGTGTTTCTTGATGTTACATACTGCATTTTCATTTGTCTGTATGTTTAATGGCAGTTTTAGAGCCGAATGAGCTGTTCTTCCACTGATTGTCACCATCAAGCAATTTCAGTTTTTGGCAAGCGTCATGATTTGTAGAGTATAATTGATCATTAATTGTTCTCAAATATTCGTATGACGTTGGTCCACGTACATTTATTAATAGCAACCGTAAATAAAAGCATTCACGTTGTTTTGGATGAGCAGTGTATTCGTCCTAATGTATTTGCTGCAAATATTCCTTCACAAACAGTAACACCTCGTTTGCGTGGCTCCCATTTTTTTGATTGTTTATTCCATGTGAAATATGTTGGAACTTCAGAATAAAGTAATGTTCTTGCGAATTGACCGTAAATATTTTGTTGTTTACATAATTCAAAGAACTCAGTTAATGTTGTTTTTGATGCTGTTAATGCTCTTTCTATTGCATTTTTTTCGTTGAAGTAAACACGTTGACCATTTTCAAGATGTATAGCCAAATGTATGACTGATAGATCTCGTTCATGTATGTGAAAGTATAGAATTCGCCATATTGCTTCGTTACTGCTTATGTATCTGCCCATCTGATAGCGTGATATTTCGTCGTTTTCATTCACATTTTGAATTCCAAATACTGCCATATCACTACCTTTATGAACATCCTTATTTACAAATGTATTTTATTGATTTTGATTGCACTTTATATGTTTTTGATAACAAAGGCGAATATGGCACTACCCATCTATTATCTATTTCAACTTCATTTTCACCATTTCTCATTCTCAATGAAAATTTATCTCCCCCATTTTCTGGTTTTCTACGACGATACAGTGGGTAACCATCGACTGCAGTTATTGTATCTATCAAAAAATCTTTTGGAAATCTTTTCGTACATTTACCATTTTCCATGCACGGCGATGTCATATTTATATTTCCACATGGACCATGGATCATATTTGTTGTTACAATTTTAAGTAGCTCTTGATCAATAGTTGGATCTGGTATTTCTACAGAAATTATGTTGTCAACATCTTCTGGTCTGATTTTTTAAATTAACCAAATTAAAATGTGCGCATGAGGCAAACCTCGTTTTTGCCATTCAACAGAATACATCCAGCAACGTGTTCCACCGAATACATGGTATTTTACTATCAAATCAATCAACGATTTTAATTTTTGTTTAAAACCACGTGCAGTAATATCGTTGCGATCAATTGTTGTTTGTCCAGGTAGTAATAATATTTTTATTTCATCCCATTGGCCATTGCGGATTGCAAGTGAATGTTATAACATTTATTTATAAATAAGTCTGGTCGTCCATAAGTACGTATGAAAGTCATTGCATCTTGTATGTATTCTTGCATATGACGTGGGCTGCCAGTATATGAAGATGGAAGTATAAACACATTTCCGATATCATTTATCTTGTTTATGCACAAAGGTTAAAACGTATTAACGATAAAACGTTTTAAACATCGTTTTGAGATAATACATTTTGATTGGTGTTTATGCGTAATACAGCATTTCGTTCTCACTCAAAACGTTGAACACCTGCGTGTGTAATAACAACTACTTAAAACGAAGTAAGTGTTTATGCACATTTTAAAAACGAAATGAAATTTTAAATGCGAATTTAATAGTGTATTAACTCAAAACGACGTAGAGCTTTAATGCGTTTTGAAATTTTGTTTATGCATCCGTATTAAGTCAAGACGGAGTGAGTTAATGCGAAGTAACGCTTAGCATAAACAAGATAATTGATGTTAAATTTCCGTCTATATTATTATTAACATAGTCGTGGTTGAAAATTAAAGTTGTATTATATTCTACGGTAGTTTATTATTATCGTGTTAAATTTAATAAATAAGAAATTAATTTGTTAATTACATATACATATGAATTTTTTATGAATATTAATTTGGGAAGTATAAAATTGAATTTTAATATTAGAAAGTGAAGTTTTATAAGGAATAATTAAAAAAAGTAAAAACAAACTGTGTGATCAAAACGTATGTACTTGTAA
The DNA here is from genome assembly GCA_932526495.1 of Bombylius major. Lineage (NCBI taxonomy): Eukaryota > Metazoa > Arthropoda > Insecta > Diptera > Bombyliidae > Bombylius > Bombylius major. The sequence goes on along the minus strand of OW052044.1, from coordinate 23,446,965 downwards.
AGTTGAAGTTTATTTAAGTATTTAGTTTATTAATTTATATAATATAATATACTAATTATGGTGAACTGTGCAGTAAGTTCTTATAAAAATTATACAAATAAAAAAATTAAAACTAGTGATCATGTGAAATATTTGAATATCCCTGCTAATAAAGAGATACGCAAGAGGTGGTTAGATGTGTGTCAAATAAATAAAAATATCAACGTAAAATATGCGCGAATTTGCTCAGATCCATCAGCGATAGAATTTAAATATCGTCTGCGATGGTTTGTTTTGGGTAACTTTATATAGTAATTTAGTATAAATGTTCGTGATTGTCCTTCTAGTTATAGTTATCACAGATTTGAAGTGAGTTTTTTGGTGGTAGATGCATAAATATAAATGGGAAAGTAATACTAATTATAAATCACAAATTTTCTACCATAATCTTTTCCAAATTTCACAGGAAGATCAGACAGTAAATAAGTGTTGATTCAAACACCGAACATTTAGAATCTAATGAAAAAATTCTTTCAACAGGATTATTTTCCAGTATTTTTCAAAAGGATAATGGACCAAAGAAAGTTTCTGTTGGTTCAACAGACGAAGAAGATGAATGCATATTGGTGGAAAATTCGAAAAATGTTCCAAACGCAGATGACGTCGAGTTCCATGAAGACGCATTAGAATATTTGGCCGGATTTATAGCCAAAAAATTACAGCTGAATAATGATTATGTATATAAACAACGGGAATGCAGTGCGTTTTCATGGATAGATATAATAAGTGAGGGTGGACTTATAAAGCCTAAGGAAAATTTTTTAAATAATTTAAAAACTCTTGAAAAAATTTTCAATGAAGAAAATAAAAATTCTTTAAGTATTTGTAGTGGATATATGGACAAGTTGTTAAATAAATCTATATTAGTTGCTTTCGATTTGCAACTTTCAAGTACTTGCGGGTAGATAAGGTGGAAGTCTGTGCTAAATCATCTACACGTAGCTACTCATGTAAAATTTTTCAAGTAGATACAAGTAGTTACGCACAATTTTTACAACAGAGGGCTTTATAGTTTAAAACTAAGAGCACTAGATGTGTTTTTCTTTTTTGTATGTATATTATGACAAAATAAAAATTATTTTTAGGTTTTGACACCTATCAAAATTTTTGTGTCGTTCGATTTACCCATTTATCCAAGACACATTTTAGTACTCGCAAGTACTTGGAAATGGCAAATCGAAAGCAGCTATTGGTTCCATTAGAAAATAAGGTTAAAACATTGTTCTTTAGATGTAGGCTATATTTTCGTATAAGAAAATTAAATAGATCATTAACTTATAATTTTTCAAAAAATAAAAAAATAAGAAAAACTTGTACATAATTTAACATTGTATTTTATTTTTATTTCCACGTAAAATGGTTATTATCTACAAATTTGTTTTCCAAATATCGTTTTCAAATACTTCAACTAAATGGCGTCATATCATAAGATAAGAGAGCGATGCCCGTCAGAACATACCTTATTGTGTTCTCAAATTATCTTGGTTGCATCTTATATTTACTTGTTCTTCTTCATCGCCCATAAAATAAATTTGTTGGAATTTTGGATCTTCATCAAGCATTGGTAGTAAAGAGCCAATTTGATGATAAATTTGACCTGAATTTTAAACGTTGTTTCAACATTGCGACCATCATTACTCGTATTTTGAACTATATTTGTTGCTCCAAAAGATGTCATTTGAAAGCAAGAATTAAATTTTCTAATTTTTTTCAAAAACAATTTTGATCCTCTAGTTACACCAGACATAAACGTTTTCAATGGTTCAGGTGGTGGATTCAATGTAGGCAATACAACTTTTCCCGATGCGCAACACATTCCGGCTGCTTCATTTTTAAATTTAAATGCATGACAATATTCACATTCTTTATCCATTTTGCCAATAATAATTTTATAATGTGATGAGTATTCAATCTCTGGATCATATTCAAATGCGAGACGATTGAACAATGATCGCGTTAATGCACGTTGCACTTGCATGCGCTGTCGATTTATTTTGTTGTTGCCATCATTGTTGACGCGATTGTTTAAGTCTTGATATATCTGTACGTAGCTGCGTCATTCGATTTCTATTATTTTGGTTATCTTGCGAGCGTTGTTCTGAAGTTCTGTTTTCTCTTCCGAATCGTACTTTTCGATTGATACGTGTGCCTCGGCCAATATTTGATTTTTTTCTTTCTTTTAGCATGTTTCTATAAATAACACAATTAATATAAGAAAGAATTATTTCATTTTTATTGCTTTAATTATTATGTTGAACAAACTTACTCTTTTTTAATATTAGAAAAATGGTTTGTAATGTAATGAGAACATTGCAGTGTGAATTAACAAAATATGTAAATATCAAATAACTTTACTACAGCGCCACCTATCGGATCCTAGCATAGCTATGAACCATCGTCTTGACAAAACAATTATATTGTGTGAATATGACTTCAATCGGTCAAGTCGTTCAGAAGTTACAAGATAACAAACAAACGCACACAACGATTATATTATATATAAAGATATAAAATTAATTATAAAATATGACATTTTTTAAAGCAAACTATGGAAGCTAAATTTAGAGGTATAAATGATAGAAAAATAATATAAAATGCTCAATTACTTTAACAATTATAGGAATATTTATTTGTCCAACACACATTCGACAGATTTCGTAATTTTTTCTTGACCTATGCGTTAAGCATTACCTACGTGGAAAATTTCCTGGTTCTAGGCTTATCAGAAGTACCCTAGAGGTTTTGAATACCGGTCAGTGAGTGAGTGCTAAAATTAGCTTTTTCTGGGGTCAATATCTCAACACGCGTTGAACCTATATACATGAAATTTGATACAGCGGGCGGGACGAAGCACACTATTACGTGGTTTAAGTTTTGGCTGTTTAGCTTTAATAGACACTGAGCTGTGAGAGGTCAAAAATGGCTCGAAACAGTTCGTGTTAATAGTGTACGGTGTGCATACGGCCTATGTATTGAACTTGGCCGCGCACTACCGTGCGCTTGGATAAAAAGTTTAAATAAAAAGGTAATTAATAAATTAAAATTTAAATGAATTTCCAGTAAATTTTCATATATTTGGTTTGAAATTACGTTTTTGCTTCCATTTTACCCAATATGACAATAAGAGTATGGTTTGCTCTATATATTGAATAACTATAACGTATATAGAAAATTTAAATTTTTTATCTTTGTTGCTCCCTAATGATTTATCTTTTGGACTATTTCTAGCAAAATACACTTGCATTTTACAATACATTGAAGTTTTTCAAAAACACTAGTTTACACAACATCTGTTGCCTCAAATATTTCAACTGTTTTCGACTAATTATAACACGCTCATTCCGAAAATATTATTATATTTTTTCAATCAGATCTAGTTTTCGAGCAACGGGTAACCAATGACTTTACAAAAATAGCAATCATCCAGGTGATTTTAAGGTTTCCGCCAGATTGTTGGTATTTCAAATTTGAAGGAACTTCTTTTACGATTTTTCCATAATCTTAAGTACTCGATACATGACTTACAAACACAATTAGGAGTCCACGGTTTGTTATTTTTATTCAAAGCTATGCCGAAATACAGCAGATAGGTACTTTTAATAAAATCAGAAATACTTTTTCTACTTTCTTTGAAAATAATAATATTCTCCACATATATAGCAAAAACATTGAGGATTGTTTAAACAACACCTTTTTGAACTACTCATACCGAATAAACTTCCAGTAATACTCTCAAGTCTCAACACACAGTAACAATCAGTAACTTATTATAAGTACTAAATAATGAAAAAGGTAATTTGAAGAATATTACTAAAACGCGGTGCTGCGGAAAAATTGAGGGTAGATTTAAAAATAACGTGTTAAAAATATTTATAATCAGGTATAAAATTCGAGGCAACAGACGAAAAGTGAAATTTTGTAAACTAGTGAAATTTTTATCAAATTTTGTATGGAAAATTAAAATGTGATTCTACTTCTTTATACTAGCTGCGTTCCATTTTGGTAGTTTCATCTACTCCGGAGTAGTTTGTCCTACTCCCAAGTACTCCCAACTACACCATCTCATACTTTGGTGTAGTTGATCATCTTACTCAGGAGTAGTTATATCGATTTTTACCACCAGAGTATTTTTAATTTTCAAAACTTCCAAAAGATGGATTTGACTTTTTTAGGGTTATGTACTTTGTTTTTTTTGAATTTTTTTACATAAAATACAAATCATCATTATCAAATAAATCTCATTTTTTGTCAAGAACCTAAAAGAGACAGTGAGAACGTATGTCAAATAAATTTTATGGATTTTAAATTAAGGAGGATAATATTTTTTTCATTTTTAATGTTGATCAAATTAAAAGATTCACCTCGAAATACACAGCCGATAGAACAAATATTTAACAATAACATATTTGATCTTGATAGCATGCATTATATTTAAATTAAATAATGCTAAAATACGATACAAAATTTATTGAAGATTATTTATAAAATTGTTGAAGTAAAATAAAACATGCAACAATTATGAAAAAATTGTGTTTTTGATTTCTTACCTCAACAAATACATACGTATGTATATGTATGTACATTTTTCCTAAACTAAAAATCCATTTTTATAACAAAGAAGAGAAAAATTTACACAGATTTGAAGGTTAAGAATTACTCTTGAATTGAATTGACCGTTCCATTTATTACTGGTGATGAAGTACTCTCAACTACTCCGGAGTAGATAAAAATACCAAAATGGAACGCAGCTACTATGTCTGCGTATCCTTTTCTTTCCACTGAAATTTTACTGTGATTTAAGCATCAAATTTTACAAAAATCCTTCTTGGAAAGAGAAATTCGCATTTTGTTACTTTAGAGTGTGTGTGGAATCGAGTAAATTTTTACTACAGTAGTAAATTTTGACATTAGATTTTGTGGTAGAATAAATTTACCGTGGTAAAAAAAATTTTCACATTTGCTGTGCGTAATGGAGTAAATTTTAAAAGCTACAAAACTGTGTACTTGTTTCGATATTTTGACTTTACATTATTTTACTATCAAACTGTCAAAATTTATACTAGCCCCAGAGCCAGAGTAAATTTTGACAGTTAAATTCACCACGTTTTATGTCAAAATTTACTACTGTAGTAAAAATTTACTCGATTCCACACACACTCTTAGTAGGAATCTATTTTGCACATAATATTTTCATTTTCTTATTCATAATAATTTCCTATTTTAAAAGGATATTTATCATCATTCATCACTGATCACTTATATTCTTTTTGTTATTCTGTATTTTCTTCACCTTCCTTTAAATTTTTTTTCAGTAGTATGCATGGCGTGGCGTTCGTCATACAAACAACATCGGACGGTAGGATGTTGTTATTTTTTTCAGCTAAAAAGAGGATATGCCTTGCGTGTGCGATAGATGATCGCTAGTCATTATACTAATAATTACACTTATCATTATACTTACGGTGGTGGGCATAAGTATTTTTACAATGACTTTTTTTTATCGTAGTAAAAATTAAAAGCTTCATAACTTTTTTATTTTCCAATGAATCATTTTACTTTTTTTTTTCGTTTGTTTATATGAGATGTCTAGAAAGACTGTGCAAATTTTCATGCCCAGATGATTAATAGTTTTTGGAGAAATAACGGTTAAACGTGACCAACTGACCACTTAATAAAACAAGTTTTTTTTACTAGGGCAAAAGTATTTTTACACCTGAAATATTATGGACAATCAGATCATCCAAAGGAGGGGTAAGGAACTTTCTCCCAAAGCTTCAATGGTACTGACAAGAGCTTTCATCCGTCCATGAAGTATTTCTCCAGAAATGTTCAGATTCTTTTACGTATCTCTGCGCGAATTACAATATTGCTTTGTCCTTTTTGCAGGTGAAATGTCAACGACTTTTCATGCAAATAAATCCTTACACCTCCTTTGGATTGTCATTACCTGTCATTGAACAATTATTTAATTCCTCCTTATATTATCCAGTATACTAGTGTGACGAAAACGTGCTAACATACGAACTCATATTTTTAGTACATTTTCTTAGGTAAAAAGAACCCTTTTGCGACACGGGTAAATGATTTTCTAGAGCTTTTAAATTTTGAGTTTTTTTCACTTCGTCAAGTACAAAAAATTTAGGGGGTGAGAGGTTGGCTTAGAAAAAAAAATTTTTGGCTGTACATAATAAGGGACAGTCTAATGTACATATTGAATTCTATAGATTTAAAATATCGAATTTTTTTTATTGAAAAATGCTAACAATAAATTTATACGTTATTTTGCATTTGTGTTTTTTTCTCTTGTATTTTGTTCTTGTACACAACAATTTAATGTTGTTGCATTTTAGCAATCTCATGGTATTGACAACCATTCTTCAACCAATGCAGAGTTGCAGCAGTTGCTGCAAAGGACTTAAACAATTATTTCGTTTACTCTGATGTTTCAAATTTGCTCCAATCTTTGAAAGTACATATTTTATTTGAACACGAGTTACGTTGCCTTTTTTGCTGACTTTCATGGGAAAATTCCACAAAAGATATTCCCGCTGAATCAGCAAAAGATACAACGTTAACTAATCCACATAAAGTAATATGTACTTTTTTAGGAAGAATAATTCTTTTTTAGATTCAGTCTTTTTAGCAAATTAGTTAGTTTAAATTTTTGTAACAGTGAAGATTAAATTTTAGTTGTTCAAATTGTGTAAGTTGTTCATTGATATAAATAAATTTTTATATATTGAAAACAGTTATAACGACTTTTAGAGGTTAGCACAGGTTAGCTCGTCGTTCCAGGATCAGGTTTCGTCGTTAATTATTAATGAAAAGTTCAATTTTTAACAACTTAATTTTACTTTTTATTATTTCAAAAATCCCGATCTTTTACAATGATTTTCCCTGATATAATTTTTATTCTTATCTTTAATACAATGTTCTTTCTTAATTTTTTTTTAATTCACAATATAATATTTTTACAACTTCTTAATAACTCCAGAAATATATTTTTTTACAACTTAGGAAAACTTTATTTCCTTTATACTTGAATTCTTTTGAATTCTCCTAACTCAACTCAAAATACAATATAATTTTAAAAACTCAGGAAAGCTTAGTTCCTTTATACTTGAATTTTTTTGAATTCCACTAATTTAAAATACATTTCTGAATTTCAGGAATGCTTTAGTTCCTTTACAAGTTTACTTTTTAAATTTCATTAACTAGTTTTTTTTATTATTGTTGTAAAAAAAATATGAAAAGTGAAGCTTGCAGGACGTTTGGGAGTTTCAACTTATCCAGACTACTTTTCGAGACGAGAGGATTAACCTCAACTTCAAAAAGTGAATTTCCGGATAGAAAAGAAAATCCTTATCTCTACTAGTCTTCAACTTTTCCTTTCTTTGTGAAATATACACGCACGTATTATATTGAAGTTTAGTAGAATGTTTTGGGACTTTCAACTTATCTAGACTACTTTTCGAGACGAGAGAATTAACCTCAACTTCAAAAAGTGAATTTCATAGATAGACGAGAAAATCCTTGTTTCCACTAGTTTTCCATAAGATTAAGGTCATTTTAGTATTTTTTCTTACCTCCTTTTATTACCACCTTTTATTACTTTTACTTTTAATTTAAAACATATACTTTGAATTATGAAAACCAATTGATATCCTGAATCCTGGGGCGGAATTATGTACTTCGAAGCTCGACCATCGTTTGTTCGAAAGTTGTGAACGATATCGTTTGTTCGAAAGTAAATTTTGGAATTATGGAACTCGATACATCGAATTTCGTTTTGTTTTCGAATTACGAGCTGTCAAAATTACAAATATAAATGTTTGCTTGCAAATAAATTAAATTCTAAGGTTTAAGTTTCATTTTATTTTAATTAAATTATCTTTTAATTTATTTTATTTATATATAGTTTGGATTGATTTTGTATAAATTTGTAAATGTTGATACTATTTTCCACTATATTTGCTAGCACTTTAAAGCTCATGAACCATCTTATAAAATGGTCCTGACAGTATAGATGTTAAATTACCACAAGATAATCGAAGACATTATTAAACCAAAACTTAATACAAAAAAAAAAAATAAATAAATAAATAAATAATAATAGTAATGAAACAAAGCGTATTTCATATGTGTTTCCATGTATCTTATGTACATACATAAAAATTAATAAAAATTTTAAATTCTTTTGCCTTTTGCAGTTGGACTTTGAAAAATACTTCAGCAAAATTAATAAAAATATTTAATTTACTTTAAAAAATTACTAAAGAAAATTTTTCTAAACAAATTGTCATCTAGTCGGCACTAGTTCGATACAAAAAATGCTGTCGAGCTACTATTATCGAGCATTCGATATCGAATACTCGAATAATCGAGATACATAATACCAATTTGACAGTCGAAGTTAAATTTTGCTCGATAACGAAGTACATAATTCCGCCCCTGATCAGAACCACTGATCGACTGATCCAAAAATAATTAATAAGAAGTAGATATTCCAGAACAGAAAAGCTGTTGAAAAATAAATTTTTAGTTCTAAATCTGTTCATAGAGCGGACAGACAAGAAGAAATCGCTTAGAACATTAGATTTAAAAATACGTTATGACCGTTTTTGCAATAAAAAAAAAAATTTAACATACATACACAAAAATCCTCAAAACTGTAATTAGACAATTTTATATGGAAAATGAGGACGGAGTAAATGTGCATGACATCATTATACAATTTTTTTGTTGATGTTGTACTATATGAAAATTTATAATTAATATAAACAAAAACAACACACATATAAAAAAATAATTGTTGTTTTTATTTTTCATTTTTCAAGTACCCAACCAAATTTACAATTTTTTTATAATACCGTATTTGAATTTTGTTGTTGCTTCGTACCTAAATACAAAATTTATTGTAAACTTGAAGTCACTGTTTTTTTCTCAATTTTGTATTTTTCCCATTTAGCATAATACATATGTACAAGTATGTATTTTTGTTGATTTTTGTATATGCAGATTGTAGTTTATATAGTAGCGGAAAAAACGCATGACTCAAATAATTTTCATTTTTCTAAAAATAATTTATTTATTAGGCTGTATTACAGAATCATGTATGGTTTTTCTTTTCTTATAGAAAATACCTTAAAAAAACACAGTTAACACACATACTTAGTTAAAAAACAAACCATCATCCATCCCCACCAAAATTTAAAGATAGTATCGAGAAAAGTTTTTAGAAATTATTAGTTAGGCGACTTTCATGATCGCTACTGTCTGTATATTATAATGCACGTAGGTACATTATAATGTTAACACTTTGCATTAACATTAACATTAACATTAACATTAACATTAGCGATTTTCTAATTTTCTAATAATGACTGTGATCATCTCCCGGCTGTGTAAGGTAGAGATGTCAACGATTAATCGATTAATTGGGAAAATTCGATTAATCGTCGCATTCCGATTCGATTATTTTCGATTATCTCCTTTTGTAAATTATCGATTACATCGATTGTTTAAATCTGCATTAATCGATTATAAACAATCGATGTTTTTTTATACTCTTTGACATCTCTTACTTATTTTTGCTCAGATGTACATATTTACCTACTTACTTTTCGCGTGAATCTACTTACATTTTCAAGTAAAATCTTTACCAAAATCATTTTGAGTTGGGGTGGCGCTTCTGGTTGTCATTGTCAAATGTCAATATCATATCATATCTTTATTATCTTTTCGTTTTCTTTCTGATGATGGAGTCATGGAATTTCAGTTTACCGGTCTGCGACGCCAATCATTCAAATTTCAAATACTTAATTATTAATTAATTCATCAGTTCATCTACCTATTCTAATACCATGTCAAAAGTTTGGGAATATTTTAAAAAACATCCTCTTGGAGGAGAATGTAAGATGTGTTTTAAAATCATTAAAACTAAAAATAATACAACAAATCTAAGAAACCATATTGAAAAAGTACACAAAATAAACCTGTCAACCGATGCAGATATAGATAATGATGAGGAAAAAGAGGAACAAGAACAACGAGTGCTTGTGCAGGTATTTATTAATTTTATTATTTTATATGAATCAATTGTTGATTAAGTAAATGTAAAATAATAATGCATAATTGCATATAACATTATTTTAGAAAAATAAAAGTATTCAAAGTTATTTTCAACCTGATGAGGCCGCAGTGAAAAAGATTAAAGAAGTGGGAGAGAGTCAACAGTTAACAATTACTACAGCAATAAATAATCTAAGTTCTTACACGGAAGGTATGTGCATTTGTTTTTAATTGAATCAATTACTTTAATTTTATTGATAAACAATTTTAGATGGAGGAGAAAAATATAGCAAAGTTCTGAACGCGATCCTGTTTATGATCGCCAAAGAAAATTTATCATATTTGTTTGTTGAGTCTGAGGGTTTCAAAAATCTTTTTAAGGAAATTTGTCCAAAGTTTAAAATTCCTTCAAGGAATACCATAAAAACTCGTATGATGGAAAAATATAATGTATTATTTAAAATTATTAGAAACAAATTGAAAGCTGTAGATCATATAGTACTTACAACAGATATATGGACTCACATGCACACTACTACAAGCTATTTAGGATTATATGCACTCTACATGGACAATTTTGAAATAAAATCCTTATGTATTGGAACTACAGAACTTTTGGACGCACATACATCAGAAAATATTGCATCGATGATTATTTCAATCCTGAATGAATGGGAAATAAATATTTCTAAAATCATATCCATAGTTACCGACAACGCTGCTAATATGAAAAAAGCATGTGAGACTTTTGTTAGCAGGAACTGGCATATTGGTTGCTTTGCGCATTCCCTTAACCTCGCTGTAAACAACGAGCTAGAAAAAAATCAAGATATTTCCAATCTTTTAAATGATGTTAAAAAGATTGTAAAATTTTTTAAACAGAGTGTTAACGCTGCTAACAAATTACGAAATGTAGTTGATAAGAAATTAATACAGAGCGTCGTTACCAGATGGAATTCGTCATTTTTCATGATCGAACGATTCCTAGAACTCTCAGATGGAATCAACACAATTCTTTTTTCTATAACAAACGGCCCAGACATGATAAGTGCATCGAATCTCGTGGAACTACGGTTTTTTGTTAAGATTTTGAAACCATTTTCACAGGTAACAACAGAGATTTCTTCAGAAAAAAATGTTTCTTCAAGCAAAATCATTCCAATTTGTAATTTGCTTAAGAAAACCATACTAAATATAAATGTACCAGCTACAGCACCTCTTGCTGTTCAATTACGACATAATATATTAAAGGAAATGTTAGTAAGATTCGAAATGTATGAAAAAAATCCAGTACTATGTGTATCGACTATTCTAGATCCACGATTCAAAACTGATTGCTTTGAAAATGCACTTATAGTATCAAATGCAATTACGATAATAAAAGACGAAATGGGAAAACAACAGTCAAGTATAGTTCCAAACTCTACATGTACTGTTTTACATGAAAACATTGCTACAGATATCGATGAAAAGTCTAATAATTCCTCAATTTGGAATCTTCAAAAAAGCATACAAACGCAACAAAACAAACTAAGGAATGAAAATTTGAATATAAATTCGGAGTGGAACATATACAAAAATGAACCCACTGATTTGAGCATTGATCCATTACTCTACTGGAAGAATGAAGGGCTGAAATTTCCGAGACTGAGAAAAATTTCGCAAAAGTATTTGGTAGTTCCTGCTACATCGGTTCCCTGTGAAAGACTTTTTTCAAAAGCAGGGAATATTCTGACTGAAAAAAGATCAAGGCTAAAACCAACACATTTACAAAAACTACTATTTCTAAATTCTTTAGACAAAGAAGACTTTTATTAGATTTCTAATCATCATGCATCATGCATAGTTTTATGCATTTTAATTTTGTGGTTTATTTTTTTTTTGTTAATTTTCTTTAAGTTTAATTGATTTATGTTTTATTGATTTTTATTTTGTTTTGTTTTTACTTTTGTATTTGTATATCGTGAAATGTTATATTTTTGTTTCTCAGAAGCACTGTAATAAACGTAGATTATGAAATATACGTAGTTATTTTTACAGCAAAATAAATCTTGACTTTGTTTTTTGTTTTTCATATTATGTTGAAAGAAACATATAAGTACATAAATTGCTCAAAAACAACTGTTTGAATAAACTGTAATTTGTAAATGTTATGTAAACGGCACATATTTAATACTGCGTTTAGTCGATTAATCGACAAAAAATGCGATTAATCGATTGCATCGATTATTAAAATCAGCAATAATCGATTATAAACAATCGATGTTTTTTTATTCTCCTTGACATCTCTAGTGTAAGGTTTTAATAAAATTTTATAGGTACACCTAATTGATCAAAATTTGTAGAGTCCATATCTAACATACATATCTAACTACCTCATATTATGTAACATTTTGAAATATTAATATGGGTAAATAAAATGTATTTAAATGTGTATTGTAATGTTGTTAATTAGGTACTTGAATTGAAAACAAAATATCTTAATTCCCTTTTTCATTTGAAAAAAAAAATAGGTATATAGTTACATAAAATAAAAACAAAAAAAAGCGGGATCTGGATTCTGGATTTCAGTAAAATTTCTCATAGCTTCAAAAACTATAAAAAAAATAAAAATAATTGGATAAATTTTTCATATTATCATGCATTCAATAATCAGAAAACAAATTCTAATTTATATTCCTATACAATACAATATATATTTACATACCACGGCATACACATAACAAGGCAATGTAAATATCGTAGTGACCGTTAGCATTGTGACGTCATCCTGGTCGTTTTATATGAAAGAAATGAATAAAATTAAAAAAAAAAATTAAAAAAAAAAAAATTTATATGCTCAGACGACCTGAGTGACGTCACAAAACAAATGAAAAAATTTCTTTACATTTGCCTTGTAATGTGTATGCCGTGTTTACATACATAATGTATGTACATACATATTACCATATACTAATAAAATAATAATATAACCAACGTAGAACAAAATAGTGTGCCTAATTTTTAGAATACTGACAGAATAGATTAACCGACAACTTTTTTTTTCATCAAAGCTTCGACGTCGTTTTGCAAAGTTTTTATAAAATTTTTTTAAACTTTGACGTCGTTGATTTTGATAGGATTTTTTGACGTCATATATTATGAATATGATTGCTTTGATCATGTTTTGGCATATTATTTCTGTTAAAAATTTTCATTTTTTACAAAACTATAACAAATATTAATAATGATTGCATTGTTGCTACGGCAAAAATACAAATTACGATTTATAATTTTGAATTTCTTTTCGTTTTGAATTTTTCAATGAATATGAAATATTTTTTTTTGTTCTATTATTTTTAATATACCTCTAAATACTACACTGTAAAAAAAATTTTCCTACATTAAAACTAGGAAATCAGGTTTCCTACTATCATTGTATTTAAATTACATTACGTTGAGTAATTTATAAAATTTTACTCTTTGTCAAAGTAATTTCTTTACTTTCTTTCTCTCTTTTTTACTTCTTCAATGGAGTAAAACTACTCGTTGTGGATTTAATAGGTATACATCATTCAATAGGAAAATTACAATTTTAACGAAGTAAATTTACTATAATAAGAAGAATTTACATTAAATAATAGTAAATTTACTGAAACAAAGTAAATATACTCAAAATTTTATAATTTACTTAGAAAAAATGTAATTACAAGAATAGTTGTAAAGTTTACTATTAAAAAAATAGTAATTTTCAATGCATTTTTTATATACGAGTATATATCATATATCTTAGTTTTTGTAATTTGGGAGTAAAATATGAGTTCAAAATAGCCAAATGTTTTTTCTGTAAATTTTATTATGTCGTTTTTTAAAATCGACAATTTTACCTCATATTTTTCGACAAAAATATGTTTATAAAATTGTTCCTCTATTTTCATAATGTTTTATTTTGTTGTCACCATATGGAGAACTTTTTTGAAACCGATTTTGGATTGCCAATTTGAATACTATGCTATAAATAATCATAAAACTATTATTAATTATTATTATTATTATTATTATTTAAACTTAAATAACGATTAAATTTTCCTTCACACTTCATCCAGACTTAGGACTGGCAACTTACAATAGTTGGTGTGTTTAAAAATTTGTGAAGTTCAAAGAGTTATTTAAATATGAACAGATTTTGTAATTATTTTTTGTCTTATATTTGTTTTTGCACTTGTTATATTTAAATGTCAAAAATAACTTAATATGACGCATTACGCGTTTTTTAAATTAGAAAGTTTTTGGTTTTTATACGATTTGCTCTTGTTTGAATTCTTTTTAGCATCCATTATCCATTTACAATTTTTCCATAGAAGAACTGTAATCATGAATTCTATTATTTTATGATGATGTTGAAAACACAAATCGTCGCTTCTGAACCAGCGAGACTTAGTTTGCATATAACAAATACATTTATTGAGAATATGTTTACGAATACTTGTTATATAGCCCTTTTCCTTAAAAACAATTTCAAAAATTTTGACAAACTGCAAGCAATTTTCGTAGAACACTTCAGTGGGAGATATAAGAACATTACGTGAGGTGTTATATTGCTTTAATTTTATGAAAACTTCAGACATACTGTTTAGGGAGGAGTTGCTATCAAAAGTATCATTTCACATTTACAAGAACTACATATTGTTTCAAAGTACCCCATTGTTCCTCCAACTCCTCCCTAAACAGTATGTCTGAAGTTTTCATAAAATTAAAGCAATATAACACCTCACGTAATGTTCTCATATCTCCCACTGAAGTGTTCTACGAAAATTGCTTGCAGTTTGTCAAAATTTTTGAAATTGTTTTTAAGGAAAAGGGCTATATAACAAGTATTCGTAAACATATTCTCAATAAATGTATTTGTTATATGCAAACTAAGTCTCGCTGGTTCAGAAGCGACGATTTGTGTTTTCAACATCATCATAAAATAATAGAATTCATGATTACAGTTCTTCTATGGAAAAATTGTAAATGGATAATGGATGCTAAAAAGAATTCAAACAAGAGCAAATCGTATAAAAACCAAAAACTTTCTAATTTAAAAAACGCGTAATGCGTCATATTAAGTTATTTTTGACATTTAAATATAACAAGTGCAAAAACAAATATAAGACAAAAAATAATTACAAAATCTGTTCATATTTAAATAACTCTTTGAACTTCACAAATTTTTAAACACACCAACTATTGTAAGTTGCCAGTCCTAAGTCTGGATGAAGTGTGAAGGAAAATTTAATCGTTATTTAAGTTTAAATAATAATAATAATAATAATAATTAATAATAGTTTTATGATTATTTATAGCATAGTATTCAAATTGGCAATCCAAAATCGGTTTCAAAAAAGTTCTCCATATGGTGACAACAAAATAAAACATTATGAAAATAGAGGAACAATTTTATAAACATATTTTTGTCGAAAAATATGAGGTAAAATTGTCGATTTTAAAAAACGACATAATAAAATTTACAGAAAAAACATTTGGCTATTTTGAACTCATATTTTACTCCCAAATTACAAAAACTAAGATATATGATATATACTCGTATATAAAAAATGCATTGAAAATTACTATTTTTTTAATAGTAAACTTTACAACTATTCTTGTAATTACATTTTTTCTAAGTAAATTATAAAATTTTGAGTATATTTACTTTGTTTCAGTAAATTTACTATTATTTAATGTAAATTCTTCTTATTATAGTAAATTTACTTCGTTAAAATTGTAATTTTCCTATTGAATGATGTATACCTATTAAATCCACAACGAGTAGTTTTACTCCATTGAAGAAGTAAAAAAGAGAGAAAGAAAGTAAAGAAATTACTTTGACAAAGAGTAAAATTTTATAAATTACTCAACGTAATGTAATTTAAATACAATGATAGTAGGAAACCTGATTTCCTAGTTTTAATGTAGGAAAATTTTTTTTACAGTGTAGTATTTAGAGGTATATTAAAAATAATAGAACAAAAAAAAATATTTCATATTCATTGAAAAATTCAAAACGAAAAGAAATTCAAAATTATAAATCGTAATTTGTATTTTTGCCGTAGCAACAATGCAATCATTATTAATATTTGTTATAGTTTTGTAAAAAATGAAAATTTTTAACAGAAATAATATGCCAAAACATGATCAAAGCAATCATATTCATAATATATGACGTCAAAAAATCCTATCAAAATCAACGACTTCAAAGTTTAAAAAAATTTTATAAAAACTTTGCAAAACGACGTCGAAGCTTTGATGAAAAAAAAAGTTGTCGGTTAATCTATTCTGTCAGTATTCTAAAAATTAGGCACACTATTTTGTTCTACGTTGATTATATTATTATTTTATTAGTATATGATATTACATATTGATATTCTATGGATGAAAAAATAAAAAATATTATACTAACCAATGAAACAAATTTTAAAAAAAGAAGAAAAAAAAAACAAATATTAAATGAAATGTGCACAGACGGTAAACACTCATTTGTGTACATGCAAAAATATGTACATATATTATATGTATATACATTGGATTGTTATATAGATTATATAAATATAGGTATACACAAAGTTATACTGGAAACTGGTTTGATTTGGTTATACACAAAAAAAAAAAAAAAATCACTCGACTCGATCATTTTTTTAAAGTTTGAATTTCAAAACGTTAGTTCTATTTTTGCTCGCCAGATAGGACAGACAAGAAGGTTTCGTTTAGGAGCCTTTAATGAAATAGAGTGAAAATACAAATGTACTACGCGAAATATGTATTGTGTTAATCTATAATCATTGGTGTTAAGTTTAAACATTATGAAGTCTTTGCTTCACTTAAAATTTATTTTCTTTCTTTTTTTCTTTTTCAATACATTTCTTAAAAATAAATGGGGACAGAAAGTAAATCCGTTACACAGTTTCAAGTGATTTATTTGTTGAAAAGAAAAAAAAGGAAAAAATAATTAAAATTATTTTTTTTTTCTTTTAAAATAAAAGTGAATACTTAAGTCACGCGTTAAACGAAAATTTTCCATTGTTTCCAACTCCAATGAGTAATTAATTCTTTTTTTAACTTCACGATTCTGAAACTCTTCAGATTCTTCGTATAACTTTTTGCCAATACAAAAAAAATACTTAAAAATGCTTAAAAAATACACTAGAAGTTTAAAAAAAAAAAACACGTTACCGAATGACACTCGAAATGTTTTTGAAAAGAGAATTTTTTCTTATCAATATTCTGCTTAATTTATCAATTTAATTATTGATAAGTAATAAGAAAATACTGTTGGTGCAACAAGACAGTGAAAAAATGCTTAAAATTGCTAAACTTATCACTTTGCAAATGAATACTTATCACTTACTCAAATTGTGTTTGGTGCAACAGTAATCTGAAAAATTTCCTAGTTATCACTTTTCAAAGTTGTACTAAGGACTTTTCAATTTGCTTATCAATTTTTGTTTTGGTGCAACAAAACTTATTGAAATTCTTGAAAAGTTGATAAGTAATAAGTGATAAGTCGTTGGTGCAATAGGGCCCAGCTTAATCATAGAACTTGACCGATCATCTTTTGAGTTATGGAAACATTTTTATCGCGTTACTGTTATTTTCTATTTCTATTTTCTATTTATTGAATTTATATGTATATATTTATATGTACATTGTACATGTATCATCATGTATGCATCATGGTAATCATGTTATTAAATTACTATTAAAAATTGGAGGTGGTCAGAAATAAAGATCTTACTTGAAGCACTTGCGCAGAACTTACTTATTGCTAATCTGCTAATCTGTACTACATGGGCAGATGTAGAGTTTTAGACGCACTGCAATTAAGAAATGCAGCAGTTCTTAATTTTTGAACACCCCCATTATTATTAAAAACATGCTGTATGCATGCTAGAAATAACGGAAGAATTATTACGCAATTTTATAATTATAATGTGCATCTTCAAAAATAATTCGCTGCTTTGGTGATGCGATGCTGATGCTTGTCACAAATTCAAAAATGCAACGCAACTTTTATGATGCGTTGTCACATATTCAAAAAAGCATCGCATCAAATCAAGTATTCGAAATTCCTTGTAATAGTTGCTTTCGATTTGCCACTTTCAAGTACTTGCGAGTAGATAAGGTGGAATTCTGTGCTAAATCATCTACGTAGCTACTCATGTAAAATTTTTCAAGTAGATACAAGTAGTTACGCACAATTTTTACAACAGAGGGCTTTATAGTTTAAAACTAAGAGCACTAGATGTGTTTTTCTTTTTTGTATGTATATATGACAAAATAAAAATTATTTTTAGGTTTTGACCAAAATTTTTCTGTCGTTCGATTTACCCATTTATCCAAGACACATTTTAGTACTCGCAAGTACTTGGGAATGGCAAATCGAAAGCAGATGATATTCAGCTGTCATGTAATAGCATTGCATCGCCAACTAAAAACTTTGCGTTTTCATAGCAACAAGTAATATTTACGCATCACGAACAGAAGAACAGCATCACCAAAGAAGCGATTCATTTTTGAAGAAGCACAATATAATATATGTATATTTTATGTTGCTTAGTAAGCTTTTTGGGTAAAATTTCTAAAAATATTCAACATTTAGAACACTTACTGCCTTATTCTACATCAAGTCATAACTTGTGACCAGTCATAAGTATATTCACCAAACTAGTTTATGACCGTCATAATCAAGTTCAAAGTTGGATTCAAAATGCTAGTAGCACAAATAATATAATAATACAGATGGGTATTGTAAATGAACTGAAATGTTATTCAGTGGTAATAAAGAAGAAGAACAAACAATTTTTATGTTTGCGTCTTAACTATAGTTTTTTTAAAAACTTAAAACAACAACAACATTACCGAACAACTTTGAGTTTTTTTATTTATGTTTCCACTTTTCATTTCATCATGATTTTTTGATTTTTTCCATTTCTAACTTGTAGCTGACATTTACCTTGTTTATGCACAAAGATTAAAATGTATTAACTATAAAACGTTTTAAGCATCATTTTGAGATAATACATTTTAATTAGTGTTTATGCGTAATACAACATTTCGTTCTCACTCAAAACGTTAACCATCTGCGTGTGTAATAACAATTACTTAAAACGAATAAAATGTATATGCACACTTTAAATGCGCATTGAAATTTGGTTTATGCATCCGTATTTAGTCAAGACGGAGTGAGTTAATGCGAGTTAATGTGTCGCATAAACAAGGTAATTGTTTATGATTTGTTATAAACATAGGTTTAGAAAGTGGGGCATCCAAATTCCAATTATCAAAAAAGTGAATACAGTAGAATCTCGATAATTTTACTACCTGATAATTTCCTATATTTACAGCGAAAAAAATTTTGCTTACTCTATAATTTCAACAGCCATAATTTATACATGAAGAACATATTAAATCGCAAAAAATCTAAGTTTGATTTGATTTGTGAAAGGCTTTATTTTTGATTTTTTTTTGTGTTAATTAAAAATTGAGAAATATGAAATAAATAAACTAATCTTTTTTTAATTTCATGTGTGCGTTTTACTTCCATACATATGTACATATTTAGTTTTAATTTTGTATTCAATAATTTCTACTATCCCATAATTTCAACGAGGGTAGTTTTAATTAGGTAAAATTATCGAGATTCTACTGTACATAAATCTAAAATACCTAATTCTTTAAACCATACAATGTCGGTTGAACTGAACAGTTACTTGTGCGTCAGCAAAAGTAAAATACAATATTGTATGTAGGTATACAATATACCTACATACAATAATAATGGCTTTTATTTGCTTGTCATATATTTTTGTTGTTGTTGGTTAACAATTATTGTACCTAAAGGAAAAGGAAACAAAAAACTGAAAACTTTGTCAGTTTATTTTATTATATAACATCATGATAGGTTTATGTCTTTGCTAATCATATCACATTTGTCAGTTAATCGTTGTCAGTTAACCAAAATTCATATGCAACATTTTGTACAACAGTTTTTATATATCTGTATTATTATATTGTTTGTGCTAGTAGCAAAGCTAATAGGTCAGCAAAACAGTTAAAAGAATTTTATGGTCATAACTTGACTATGACGGTCATAAAACTAGTTTGGTGAATATACTTATGACTGGTCACAAGTTATGACTTGATGTAGAATAAGGCAGTTAATATAATATTGTGGAGTGGTAATAATCTTTTCGAGCTTTACCTGTATTTAAAAGTAAACTTTATTTTCACCTGAAGTAAATAAATTTAATATTTTATATGTTACAAAACGTGAAACAAACTGGTCTACATATTTAATGACTTTATTGTGTTTCATAAATGCCAATACACATTGTTTATATGGAACAAATTTATAAATTTAACATAAACAAAATATTATATGTATGTATATAGACAAATTACAAGGTAATATATTACTAAATTTTTAAAATTCTTAAAATTATAATTTTTTGTTTTTATACGAATTCAATTGTGTTTGTGATTACCCGGAATAAATTTAATTAAAACGGTGAAACTTTATATAAATTCTCTTAAATACATTTCTTACTTAACAAATAAATTATCCTTCATTCATAGATAAGGATTTTGTAAGTATTTCAAAAATTACTTTTAAAATTTTTTTTATAAATGAGTTTTTTTTTTTCAACTAGTCATAAGACAATTTTTGAGTAAAATTAGTACGATTTTTATGAAGTAAAATTATGTGTATCTTCAAAAATGAATCGTTGCTTTGTTGATGCGATGCTGATGCTTGTCACAAATTCAAAAATTAAACGCAACTTTTATGATGCCTTGTCACATATTCAAAAAAGCATAGCATCAAATCAAATATTCAAAAATGTCAGTTCAGTGGTATATGATGCGTCAAAGTCAAGCAAATACCGCATCATTCGAAAATGGCTATAAAACACATCTTCTGGGTAATTATTAATTTTTGATTTTTGTAATTTACCTCCATACTAAAAAATTCCCAATATTCTTAATTTTTTTCTCTTCTGTTTTGCTTTTGCGTGGATAATTTTGACTAAATCACTTTTATCAAAAACTGAATTTTCTAAAAGACAATTTAATATAATATTGGACACTAATTTGTTTTCCATTTTGCACAACGTATTACAATTTAAACAGTTTAAAAAAGTATTGCATCAAATCAAATATTCAAAATTCATTGTAATATTCCGCTTCCATGGCATTGCATCGCCAATCTAAAACTTTGCGTTGTCATAGCAACAAGTAGTGTTTACGCATCACGAACAAAAGAACATTAGCATCACCAAAGTAGCGATTCATTTTTGAAGATACACTTATTTTATTTTCAACAAATTTAATATGTATTGATTATGATTTAAAACAAGTTTTTTTTTTTTGGAAAAAATAGATTTTTCATGAAATGAAAAATCCTATTTTGTAATTTAACAAATCTTCTGAAAAACAAGTTGAATAAAATTTATAACGGCCTACATACACTACAAAAGTCTGACCAATCACTTTTGTATAGGCGTTAAATAAAAATGGGACAATATTTATTACGAAATACGAATATGATGTAACTGAAAATTTAAGAAATATATGTTACGCAAAATTATCTCATACATGATACTTTTTTAGTATTGTTTTGTATTTATAATATAAATCCTTTGTACATCATATGAGTCCTTTAAAATTTTTCCATTTTCACTAGAAAAAAATCAACCTGAAAACTTTAAAGCCTTATCTAAAAATTATAGGATGTTGAAAAATACATACATATATGTATGTATAAGTAATAAAATTATAAGGAAATTTGATAGGTACAATTATTATTACTAATTTTTAAATCCTTTTTTCTTTTTAATTCACATGAATTATATTTTATTTTTTATTTGATACAATATAATAATACTTAATTTTTAAAATATATGTGGGTAATAATATAAAGAATTTATGTAATATTTTTTTTTTTTTTTTAATATTTTTAAAACTTTTTATTTTTAAATAGAAATTTGACTTTTTATTGTAAGTATTGTGAACGAATATACACATACATACATAGTTCTCACATTATACATATTATTATGTGCTGTAAGAATTAAAAAGATAATGATTTCTTTCATGTGAAAAAAAAATATATATTTACATCAATAATTTGCCAAATATATACACATATCTATGTATATGAAGGTGTATTTAGATAATTAAGAATTAAATAATATTATTAATTAACATAAACAAATGCAACTTCTGCTTATTTAATTTCTACTTAATCTTTTTTTTTCTCTTCTATTTTTTTCTTTACAAGTAAAAATACATACATCAATAACAATTAGAAATATTTAAATAACATTCAAAATTTTCCAAATATTCAAGAATTATTTTTTTTAAAGTTTTTTAAGTACAATATGCCAAGTTCTTTCATTTAATTTATGTATGCAACATTTAGATGACCAAAAAAATAAAACAAATATGTAATAACGGTCAATAAGATTTGATAAAATCAATGAAAATTTTGATATGATAATAACCAATATAATTTTATTAATTTTAAAGAAACCCTTTTTTTCCACATTTTCTTGTTTAATTTTTGATCTAATTATAAATCTAATTTAAAAAAAAAATAAAAATAAGAAATTAACTATTCATTTAAACCGTCTTTTAAAAACTTAATCAAATACACAAGATAAAAATTAAAATTGTTTTCATTTAATTTTAAAATAACACACATTTTATTTTTTTTACACAAGTGTGTATCATATACATTAAAGTATTACATAAAAGTAAATTTGTGACGTTGACAACAAATATAGATAAAGTATGTGAAATTTCCTTTTTTTTTTTCAATAATTCATAATTAATTATTATTTTTCAAAAATTTGGAACACTTAGAATAAGAAAAAAGGAAATCAATAAATCTTTTATTATTAATTTTTTTCTTTACTTTTTTATGTATTTTTAAATATTTTGAAATAATTTGAATGGAATATAATAATATAATAAAGATTTAATATTTTATTATTAAGAAAAAAGAAAGAATAAAATTCACAAACACAATAATAACTATTAACCCGATGTTGGAAGTGATTCTTTAAATTTTAATGTCTCTTCAAATATCAGTTTTTTTAAATGCTCCTTAGGCAAATCATCTAATTCCATTCCAATTCTAAATGGTTCTTCTGCTACGGGCTGTATTAAAAATAAGTGTTATTAATTCAATGTTTCGTTAAACTAGACAAATGATTTATTTTTGTTTCATTAACATATCACAAAAATGAAAACCATAAAAAAAAGTCAAGTGATTTTTTTAAATTAATTTTAAACATTTTTTAAAAATGTTAGGATAGGAATATAAAATTTGATAGTACGTGGTTAAATGAAAAATAAGAATTAAGATCGATTCGATCGATGATTCAAATCAAATCCCATATAAACATGTAGATTTTTACCAAATAATTAAGTTTAATATTTTAGATTTAATAAAAATTTATATTTGATATGTATTTTTAGGTAGGTATATTTAGAATATATATTCTAGATAATAATTTTACTTACTTCATCACCTGGATCGTAATATTGTTCTAAATATGGATGTGCAAGTGCTTCTTCGACTGATATTCTTTTATTCGGATTAAATGTTAACATTTTATCTAAAAGATCCAAAGCATTTGGATCTGCATTAGGGAAAAGTTTTGACCATGGTACTTTGGGTTTAAAAGGTAGCGATTCTAAATAGTTTCGTGCCTATAAATTATTTAAAATGTATATATTATAAATAAAATAGAGACAATAATTTTTTTTAAATTACGAACTTTCTCATTGATAATGCATTCAAGATCTTCTTTTGATGGTGAGCCTAATACTCCAAGAATATGATTTAACTGATCAAGATAATGTTTTCCAGGAAATATAGGACGATTACTAAGCATTTCTGCTAGAATACATCCGACTGACCATATATCAATTGATTTTGTATATCCCTAAAAATTATATCATTTAATTTTAGTTTTTAATTTATAATTTAAAAATACATTACTTTTGAATTTAACATTATTTCTGGAGCTCGATACCATCTTGTTGCAACATATTCTGTCAGAAATCCAGTATGGTCATGTTCAGGATCCGCAACTCTTGCTAATCCAAAATCACAAATCTTTACGAGAAGGAATATTTAGACATTTAAAAAAAGTTTTATGATTAGAAATTTAATTTGAAAATCAAATTTTAAGTATGTATATTAATTTTTTACCTTAAGATCGCAGGTGGTATTCAATAATAAGTTACTCGGTTTTAAGTCTCTATGTAAAACGTTGGCAGAATGAATATATTTCAAACCTCGAAGAATTTGATACAGAAAATAGCAAATATGATCGTTGCTAAGCCTCTGAATATACATAAATATACAAATATAAAAAATTATTCATAAAAATTTCTAGTTACATATTTAAAAATTTAGTAATTTATAATAAATTTTTTACCTGTGTTTTGAGTAATTTGTAAAGGTCAGTCTCCATTAAACACTGTACAATATATACATCTTTCATTTGTTCTATGCTATCTACACGTAAAATATCTCTAATGTCTATAATCTATAAAAATATAAATAAATATGAATAAATCATTTCGTATTAGTTTATAATTTCAGTTAATTTAAATTTTATAATCTAACTAGGTACCTACAGTAATTTCGAAATAATGACTAAGTTTAGATTGAAACCTATGTAATTCAGATAAATGTTTTATTAAATACCTAAATCATTCGAATGAGCTTAGATCTTAGAGGCCCTTCTAAGAAATATCTATCTACAATTTTTAAATTAATATTATAAAATGTAGTATTTTCTGAAAGTCTACTGAGAAATTTTACAAAAAAAATCTTTTAATTCCAATTAATATTTACACGTGGCTCACCTGGTTGTTGAATAAATATAAATAAGTTGGTATAAGTTTTAAAAAGTGGAGGTTTTATAAAAACAAGCTTGATTCCTTTTCAAGTATTTTAAATTCGCATGAACATACGAGCTTGAATTTATGAAACATTTTTTAGTTTTAAAACTGTATAAAAGTCAGCAGAATGTCAAATTAGCAGAAACTGCCAACTGCGACCAGAATAGCTACAAATATTGTACTAACTTTAATAATATAACATATTTTGTATAGAATTTCAAAGCACACTCTGACTTTCTTTCACTCTGTGTTTAAAAACAAACCTACTACGATTGTATTACGATACAAATGATGATAAAACTGGGTATGAATTTTGATTAACAAAATCCCGTATTTGTGGGTGAGGGAAATTCCCAGTTATTTAACAGCTTAAAGGCTTTAAATTGTCTTGATTGTGCAAACTGTAACATAATTAGACATCACTTAATAAGAAACCTTTTTTCAGCTTTTATCAGAAACAATGAATAGCTCAAAATGCATGAAAATAAACGACACACATTCATTCAGGAATCATATCGCTTCATTGGAGTTCTATTTAAAGTTGTAAATTGTTGATTTCAAATGCCAACAAAATAAATTCAAAGCATATCAGCAATTTTTTAAAATTCTTATCGAGTACATCAGATCAAAATAGACCACTTATTGAACATGTACAATTTAATCTAATTTAGTTTTAGTTTGATTCGAGTACATTAAATTAAGATTATTTTTTCTATCCTACTTACATTTTCGTGTTTGAATCTAGTTAGTATTTTTATTTCTCGTAATGTTCGCTGACAGTAAGTTTGATGTTCAAACGGTGAAATTTTTTTAATTGCAACCTTTGTATTTGTTAAGGTGTCATAGGCAGACCTTGAATGTTAATAAAAATTTTTTTTTAAATAATAGATCTATGTATGTAAATAAGATATTAAAAATGCATGTAAAATACATTTAATTTCTATACTTACACCACCATGCCATATGCTCCTTCTCCTATATATGCCAAATTTTTATATCTCGGACCTACTTCAAATACTTGACCTCTTATTACTTCTGCATTTGCATTTGTATTTGTTGTTAAAACATTTCCATTATTATTACTAGCTTCAGCCATACTTTTATTTTATTACTTGACAATTTATTTGAATTTGAATAGCACTTTTAATAACTAAATAATATAAAGTAAATTTATATCAAATAGAGCTAATCACTTTTTTTTCATAGAGTTTATAAATTATACCTTTCAGACTATATTGTGAACTGAGAAGTAATAAATTTTAATACGAAAACAAGACTTTTTAGATTAAAATCAGCACACTTTGTAAATATGTATTTCCTTTTCGAAAATATTAAATTAAATCCATTTCTTGGCAAAATGGGCGGATCTCGGAGAAGAGTAACAATTTTCAATTTTTTGAATCAATAACTTAGCCGATAGCCAATAATGTGTAAAAATGTTTTGAACAATTGAAATTAAAAAGCAAAAAGCTAATTGAATTTATTTTTGTTGTAAAAAAAAACTTTTCATCCTCAGGACATTAATATGATAATCCTTCTAATGCGCAAGCCGCAAAAGAATAAGATAAAAATCTGGGCTGCCAATTGCCATGTATTAAGGAAAAAGCACGAAAACAGTTTTTGAAAACGTAATAGAGCAAAATTTACCAAGTTAAATGGTGACTATTCGTATTTCCACACTCGGTGGTTTGGTTAAACCGGCTGTTTTTGCGCTGGTTGTTACAAAATTGGTATAATTTTTTTACAAACTTAATATTAAGAATAATATAGTCACACTCTTTTTACAAGTGGTTGTATCACCTTCAAATGTAGTTTGAACAGTTGTATTTTAAGAAAATGTAAGTAAACCGGTTTACAAAGTTGTTGTAACCACCTAATGTACCTATGTACACTATTAATATGTTCACTGTTCAGTGCTCCTAATGATGGGTTTTACACAGTTCTTCCCCACGACCAAGTTCGTTAGCCAGGGGAGTAGTGCGGTTTCCTCATGTTTCTTCACTTTTTCAATCAAACTGATTTCTATTTAACGAGGTGAATAAACTAACACATATACACAAAAACAAGTTTTTGAAGAATTTAAAATTCAAATACATTGACAAATTTGTGTATGTACAATAAATTGAGAAGAAAGAAAGAAGACTAGTGTAAAAGTAAAAAGAAGAACTGTGTAAAACGGCACAATAGATTGTATTCAGGAGTCAGTATCAACTTATTAGATGTGTTTTATTAGAACTGAGGAAGTGATATATCTGAGATTTTTCACTTCCTTATTGAGGAATTACGTTTTTTGGTACTTATTTTCTTTATTCGACCTTCGTGGGGAAGTGATCAGAATGTGTAAATGTTCACTTCCACAGTTTACCAGCTGTTTTGGTGTCAAAGTATCACATGAATTGAAGTTTGAGGTTATTACATGATTTTGTAATTCGTGTTTTATATTTCATATTGAATTGATTCGTAATATTGGATTTTTTCGGTGAAAACTGTTCAAGTATTTAATTTAATTTTTTAACATATTTTTTTTGACACTTAAAATGAGGCTATTTTCAAGAAGATGAGTTATCCGAGCAAAACTGAAGTGATCATACCACTGTACACTACCGTTTCAGTATAACTGTATAACCACAATAAATAATTAAAAAGAACGCCTTTAAGATACAATTAATTTTTTTTTCTATTTAAAATTTATGCTCTTAATGGCGCAAATTGAAATGTTTTACAATACAAAACTGCTAATTCTCTGTTTTAAGATATTACAACATAATGTATTTCGAAGACAACTTCATGTTTTTAAAAAACGATTTTTCAGCTTTTTTAGATAACGGTAGATCTTCAAAACTAAAACTTGCTAAAACATATGTGCAACGTTTTTTGGTTCATATGAAAGACTTTATTTGTCCTCTTTTCGGTAATATACAGGGTGATTCCGTTACGGTGTCCGACCGGGAAACTACGGATAGGTCTCGGCGGACGGCGAGGCGAACAAAAAATCGTATTGGTGGGGGGGGGGGGGGGGAAGAGAAATCTCAACGGTTTAGGAGTTAGAGGGGGTTAAAGATTTTTGGTACTTTTTTCATAATTTACCCTATAACTTTTTACAAGGGTACGCTAGGCTCACCAACTCTTTTACATAATTGTGAAGGACTCCTTTGCCTTTCCATCAACAACTTACCTGCTGCTGTGTATCTGACCATTCAGAAGTTATAAGGCCTCATGGTCAACTTCTGAATGGTCAGATATACAGCAGCAGGTAAGATGTTGATGGAAAGACACAGGAGTCCTTCACAATTATGTAAAAGAGTTGGTGAGCCTAGCGTGCCCTTGTAAAAAGTTATAGGGTAAAATATGAAAAAAGTACCAAAAATCTTTAACCCCCTCTAACTCCTAAACCGTTGAGATTTCTCTTCCCCCCCCCCCCCCCACCAATACGATTTTTTGTTCGCCTCGCCGAGACCTATCCGTAGTTTCCCGGTCGGACACCGTAACGGAATCACCCTGTATAGCTCATATTATGCCTATATAAAATAAACTCTATACATAGATAAAAAATACATGAAAAAGTGTGAACAAATTGTGAATTTATAAGTTTAATTTTAAATAAACATTTAATTAAACATTTACCAATGTTTAATGTTTGTCAAGTGACAA
This sequence comes from Bombylius major, assembly GCA_932526495.1. Taxonomy (NCBI): domain Eukaryota; kingdom Metazoa; phylum Arthropoda; class Insecta; order Diptera; family Bombyliidae; genus Bombylius; species Bombylius major. The sequence goes on along the minus strand of OW052044.1, from coordinate 23,418,267 downwards.
GTATTGAGGAAAAGCACGAAAACAGTATTTAAGAATGTAGTAGAGCAAAAACTGGTATTAAACAGGAAAAGAACAGAGTTACCAGTTTAGCATTTAAAATTTCGAAAAAGCATTTAGCATTATTTTTAGCATAACTTTTTTGCTTATTAATTAGTATTGAAAAATAATTTTAAGCATTTAGAATTATTTTTAGAATTTTCTTTTTCCACATGTATAGAGACTTTTATTTTTATTCAATGAAAATTATGTCTTACTCTTACAGTCTTGCACCTGCCATCTGTCTTTTAAATACGAGAACGTTTAATTAACTGTGATGTGCTGTGCAAGCAGCTTAAATTCCTATCTCTTCTACTTCTACTCTACAGTGTTTGTTTGATGATTCTGCTGTTTTAATACTAGTAATGTTTTACGCTTTTTTTTTTCCATTTTTAGTTTTTTAATTTTATTATGTTATGTTTGATTTTTTTTACATTATTTGAAGTTTATATTTTGTTAATATTTTTTTTACTTTATAGCTTTGTTGTGGTTTTCAATCAGAATTAGAAATCAAATATATTATGAATACAAAAAATTTGTTTATATAATTTAATTTGTTAATTTGTGTAAGCATGTCTACTTTTTGAAAATAATTCATGCACAAATTTGTGCATGCATAAACATTACATATTCCTAATATTTTGGCATTTGGCATGGAATTTGGCATTTCTCTGCGAATATTTAGAATTCAAACTTGAAAGTTAGTTGGTAACATTGGAAAAGAAAAACTAAATTACCAACAACACTGAGTCTGATACTAGATTTTTTTGACATTGACATCTGACGATCGCGAATCGTGACTATAGTTTAGTTGAATAATTTTGTAGTTAGATAAATTTGTTAATTATTTGAATTTATTAAGTGGTTGGTAATTTATTTTTACTAACTTCTTTGATTTATTCAAACATAAAAAGAAATGAATGCACCTCCAACATTTGAATCGTTCCTTCTATATGAAGGAGAGAAAAAGTACAGTTTTTACACTTTGTTGTATAGAACACTTTTAAAATTATTTTCTTTTTTAGAATTATCAAAGAATTAGATACTAAAGTAACAAATGCGGCGATTTTCACAGTAAACAAAGAAGACCACACTTTGGGAAATATGATTAGAAAGTAAGTACATACATATTTACTTGATTCTTGAGAACTATCTCGCACTGATTAAAACCTATATTAGGCATATTAGACTTAATTCAAAGAAGAGCTAAAAAACAATGAAAAAATATTACCCGTATTGTTAACAAATAAAAACTTTTAAATTTAGCGGAAGAAAAGAATTATTTACCAAAAAAAAAAAAAACGGAATAATTTTACCAAAAATCTAATTCTACGTTATTTCTTATGGTATTTCTTTCATATTCACAGCAATTTTAATGTATTTTAATTTTTTAATTTACTTTAACTTCAATACACTATGTTAGAAAACCAAAATTTTTGGCCGAAATTTAAAAAAAAACCTTTTCTAATAAAATTGTTTAAAAGTGTACAAAGAAGAAAATTTTTAATATTTTGAATAAATAGCAAATAAAAAACTTCAGATGTTAAAAAAGTACAAATCGCACATCCAGTTCAATACCAACATAAGTGCAAATAATCACTTGAGTTATTTAAAGTTGAATATTCGAATGCAATTTAAAATTATTTAAATTAAGATTTTCGAATTAAATTTTCTTTAGTATCATGAAACTTATTTCAAATAACATTAAAAATAAAAAATGTTTCCATAAATATTCGAGGTCCTTGTTTTATTAGAAAAAAAGAACTTAGTTTGTTATTGCACGGAATAATAAACAAAAACATGAAATTTTTTCCCACTTATGTTTATACAATTTATTTAACAAATTGAATACAAAAATATACATACCTTATTTATTTATTAATACACAATTTTTTTTTGTGTTCAATATTATTTTTATGTATACATTTCCTTTTTTAACTTTTTTTGTAAGATTTTCACTAGATATTAATGATCTATAAAAATTGTGATGAATCTCTGGGATACTGTTGGATTTACATAACGACATCAAATATTCGTATTTTTTTACTGAAATTGGCGGAGGAAAGTCGTGGGCATTATTCAATGTAATTAATTTCCGAGAACGTCCAGGATGTTTTTTTAAATTGATTATATTAAATTCTTTTTGTTTGTAATCTGTTTTACATTTAAATATTTCTTTTCCTTTTATTCCTTTTCAACTTGGATGACTTTTATGTCAGATTGTTGAGATCACAAATATTACACAAAAACTTTTTATGTGAAAAAAGAAATTTTTATTCACTATACTTTTCACTTGCATACATCCAACAGTCACTTGAAATTAGAACTAAACTCAATAAACATTCATTATAATCATCAAAAAATTTTCAAAATTTTTATTTACAATTTTTGTCATGAAATAGTCCAGAGAATATCGTAGTACCAATTATTGTACGTTGAAAAAAACACCCTGTACCTATAACGAATATTAACGAACTGTCTATTAACAAATTTATCAGCAGGTAAAATAGTTGGACTTATGGTGGTATTGCATGTAAATGTTTGAAAACTTGTTTACGTGCAATAAAAAAAATGAAGAATAACTGTAAAATATTGTTATAAATAAAAAATAAATTTTTTAGGGATGAAAGTACTCTTTTCAAAGAATGTTAAAAGCTCTTTATCTCAAATTTTGTAAATTTGCACTTATGTTGGTATTGAACTGGATGTGCGAAATTAAAATCACACTTTCTTAAGATATAGTTTATATTAAAAAAATTATAAAATATTACAACAAATTCACAATAATTCTGTTTCTATTTCAAGATCATCAAGGGTCTTACAATTTAAATATAAACTGGTTCCAGCTTTTTGTCTTTGAAATTATGTATTAGAAGGGCAAAAATAATTAGAGAGGCAGTTAGAAACAGGCACAGAAAGAAGATTCGAACAGAAAAGAGTCAAAAGTTTAATTATCTATCATTACTTTCTCCACTTTCTCTACTATATGCTACCAAGTTTTTCTTTAAAAGTTAAGTACATATTTTGTTTTCTTATGAAATTTACATTAAAAATCTCAACTCCATTTTTAAACACACTTATAGCAGGAGTTGTAACCTTTTAAAATTTTACCATTATCAACTGAAATACATACCTTTATAATTATAATTAACATCCACCTTTAAAACAAAAATATTTCGATACATATGACATTATTAACTTTCGTAACGTCATTACTGCTACGAGAACTATTCAAAAAAAATTTGAATATACGTAAATGATATACGTCCTTATCATAATACAGTATAATTTTACAGGATATTTTAGACTTGAAAAAATCAATTTTGGCCAAACATTTTGATTTTTTTACTGCGCACTATGGTTGAAAATCCCATTTTTCTGGCCAAAATTCGATTTTTCAACTTTCCAGCTTAGGAATTTTGGGTACCTGATTTAAAAGTAAACATACCAAAACCAAAAAATCAACATTTATTACCCTTGTTCACAGGTCATTTTGTGAGGTACAGTTGTTGAAAGTGAGAGTTTGTACCCTTAGTTCCACCTGAGTAGTTGTATTGTGAAAGTGAAAAGTTATTTCAAAGTGATTTAAAGTAATATTTTTTTTATTATTTTGGACGAAGTGAGATATTGTGTATAATATGACAGGTATGTACTTTATATTTATTATTTAGTTGTCAAAAATACAACTTTCTTAATATTTAAAAAAATCACTTGACATATGCGTGCTATTTTTATCAATTATTTCTTGTACGTCATTTTAAATATAGAGCTACAAAATTTTGTATGCATTTGTATAAAGCGAAATTAACGCTATTTAACCGAATACTTTGATTTAAATATGCTCCAAAAAAAATCAAGTGCGCCCAGCTGCGCCTTCTCTAAATTTCTCTATCTTTTCAGATGTGTATCGATTTATCGATTTTCTTTCTTTTGAGGAAGTGGAAACAGAAGATAGTTTCGAAGAAATAATAGAATTAAATACAGTAATTAATGTAGATTTATTAGATAGTATAGAATTAGAATCTGAATAAATAAAAATAGTTTTTTCAATAAGTTTTTAATAAATTAAAGCAATAAAATTTTACTTTTAAGTTATAAACAATTTTTTACCGATATTTATACTTGAAATTTATGTACTATTACAACATCACAAATACGAATATTTTTGTAAAAATTAATTTTAAGTGACATACTTTTCTTTAAAGTGAATTTTTACGCTTTTTAATACCAATAAAATATTTTAAGACAAAAAAAAAAGTAAATTTTCTATTTTTTTAATTTTGGCCAAAAAATTGGGAATTCCGACCACTGTGCTGCGCAATGAATTGCTGGAGGAGGTTCTAAGTACATTGAACTTCTTCAGTGATGTGATGTTTACGGTTGTTAAAGGTTAAAAAATTTTAGCATCACCAATTTTTGCGATGCATAATAAATGCATTGTTTTGACATTTGATAGGTTGTAAAACAAGAACTTTGAACTTAATTTTTTACCTCGAAAGTGGAATAATATGTCATTCAACAATATTTATTAGAATGTAATAAATTTATGAACAAAAATAATTCAAAAATGAATATAATGCATCAGCTAGGGCCGGATCTGATGATTGTGGCGCCCGGCGCACTTATAATTTTTGCCGCCCCTTGTTATGAAATTTTCTAAATACGTACCTATATGTATAATGCATGTTCATTTCTTTCAACATATTTTTTCAAATGAAAACATATTTCAAAGCTATTTGAAATAAATATTTTTATAATATTAATCGATCATTAAAAATTATCCTTTGATACTAACTTTTTAATTATTTAAAAAATTTATTTAGGTAGGTGGTTCCATTTGAAAAAATATGTATGTAAGTGTATCTTAAAATGAAATAAAAAATATGAAATAAAATAATAACAATTCAAAACAATAACATAACAAATATTAGATACAAAAACTGAACAAAAATTATTTAAAACAGCTTCTCATTGAAAGTGATAATTATCTTTCTCATTATGATATTGATTAAAAATTATCATTTTTCTTTAATAATTCAATTTCTATTTATTTTATGATATAACAATGTTTGGAAAAAATGTTTATTCAATAAAAATCTACAAATTTGTAGATTATAATTATAATTTGATATTTTTAGTAATTTGGGAGATTTCAGAAAAATTGATTCTCAGTTTTATGTTAGGTAATTAATAATTATCGCGTTTTTTTTTTTTTTGATTTACGTTGTTTATAAATATTTAATATATTCGGTGAAAATAAAGATAAGGATCTTCTCTACATTTCATTAAACATAACTTTCATGTAGCTTTAATCACAGCTTAGTTATAATTGATTAAAAGCAATATGTTGCCATATTTATTTGGTACGCCCAACACATATAAACAATAAAATAAAATTGAGCAATTCGGCTTGGAGCAAATTTTTTCCTTGTACCATTTCTTCAACGCAAGTTTCATAGTAAAATTTAAAGAAAATGTGTGTGCGATAAGGAACGATATAAATTTTACCATACCTATACAATTTTGATAGCGCTGGAGCATCGCTACAAAAATATTCAACAATTTCGCATTTACTGCTTCATCTTCCGCAGAATAAAAACAAGAGTTACGAATGTTTTACTTCTTTACATTATATTATTTTCAACTTATAAAATTCACTTTTCTTCTAAATATATAAATTTTTTCCATTTATTGTTAACAATTTATAATTGATTTTATTTCTAGTCAGCTTTTAAAAGATCCAAATGTTTTATTCGCTGGTTATAAAGTTCCACATCCATTAGAACACAAATTTGTTATTAGAATTCAAACAACTTCAGATTATTCACCTCAAGAAGCGTTTATGAATGCCATTACTGATTTAATAGCAGAATTATCTTTGTTTGAAGAAAGATTTAAGGTAAATTATAAAGTTCAACTTATTTTATGCTAATAATTTTTAAACTTTTCAAATTTATTTTATTTTCAGGAAGCAATAAAAGAGAAAAAAGAAGGTGGCGATTAATTTGATTTTTTCTATATGATTGATGTTTATGTAATGCTGTTATGATACTTACTTTTTTTCCATCTTAATTTCCAAATTTTTAGCATCGTGTGAATGAAAGGAAAAAATCACTAAATAATTTTACATACATTTTACATAGGAGTGAAAGAGTAAAACATAAAGTTCCATTTGAAGCTGAAGTGCGTGAAAGTGCACTAAATTAAGATGATACAAGATTAAGGGAGACATCTTCGATCAGCTAGCAATTAAGCAAATTGCGACTAGCAAATATGGCGGATTTGCGATTGCTAATTGCGATTACAAAAAATCACATCCTCGATTGTAATCGCAAGTTAACCATTTTTATTTTGTAAGCACTTTTGCTGAATAAGTTTTTACATACATAACCTATAATTTTCTATTATATTACGTTAAAAATTCGTTTTTTTTATTCAAATTTTTGAAATTTTAAAATTTTAAATCATAACCGAAATTATTTTGTTTATTATGAACTATTTTTTTTTTCAATTTTCAAACTTCTACAGTCTCATAATTGTGTATAAATTTATTAATTCATATACAATGGTTTCACTAACCAATTTTATCCATTACAAGAAAAAAATATTCAAATTATATTGATAACATAAGTATTTGGGTTTGAGTTTCTACTAATTTATAAGAAATTTGAGGTTATGTGTTCTGTTAACTGAGTTTGCGACACCAACTTTGCGATCGCAAATTTTGACGGTTAATTTGCTTACTTGCGAGAGCAAAAACAATCGAGGATACCAATTCTATCATTTCAGCTAGCAAGTCTTACTTGCTTGCTTGCTAGCCGATCGAAGATGTCCCCCTAAGACGATAAAAAAGAATTCAAAACACATTCTTTTTCTTCAAATTAATCTTGTACCGACTTAATTTTTGACAAGTACCTATGTTTATTAGTTGCTTGTCTATATCTTATCTCCTTACTCCAAAGCAACTGTCTCATTCACCCATTGCTTAAAAAGATTTGAAAAATTAAGATGAAAAAAAAGTAAATATCATAACAGCATCATAAGGAAAATATATTTTTAAGAATTCATTTTTTGTTTTTGTATTTTTATTGTGATGTTTTCATATTATCTGAAGAAAGGTTGAAACTATCTTATTAAATTTTGAATTTTGATGTACCATGGTTGCCAAAACGACTAAAGTATTGAAAACTTAATTTGTTGTCTTAAAAAGTTAAAATGAACACGTTTGGACGAAAAATTGAAGAAGTTGAAGATTGCAGTAAAATAAATGATGATTATTCAACTTTGCAACGATAGAAAAAGCTAATTCTCATGTAAAATTTTAATTATTTCCTTACCCCTTATACAGTACAGGGACGCAATTCTGTATATATTACATGTAAAAACGTAAAAAACATTTTACATTTGATGTTTACGACCATGTTTACCTTTTTATACTATCATATAGATTATTCCGGTAAAATGTTAAACCATCAAGTGACAAGTAACGTAAAACAATAAATCGCATTTTTATTAGTCATATCACTCATAGGGAGCTACTTTTTAGAGAAAGAATTGTGCTTTTATTTATTTATTTTTTGTCTTTTCCAAAAATTTAGGTACAAAATTGCAAATAACTTCTCAATAAAGGGGGCTGAAATAATAATGAAATGAATATTTTTTGGTATATGATTTATGTATGTTTATAAATTATGTATTAATTTGTTAATTGTATAGTTCTTAAATATTACTTATTGCCAAATAAGCAATTTTTTATGTATAAATACCAGAAATTTATTCAATAAAATTTAGAATTAATCAGTAATTCAAGCCTTAATTTTCTCTTGGTGAGGCTGCCAAAGGGCTGATTAATTTTGTATAAAGGTAGTGATCCAGAGTACCTAAATTCTGACTTGCTTACTGTTCACAGGTTTTGTACTTGGGAACATAGTGACAAAGTATACAGGTTTTGTACTTGTGTACAACAAATTCCCTTTCCAGTGCATAAGTATTGTACTTATACACATCTTCGTTGCTGTAGGTTTATACTGGTGTATACCAGCTCCTTTCCTTTCCAGTGCATAAGTATTGTACTTATACACATCGTCGATATAGGGGGACATCTTCGATCGGCTAGCAAGCAAGCAAGTAAGACTTGCTAGCTGAAATGATAGAATTGGTATCCTCGATTGTTTTTGCTCTCGCAAGTAAGCAAATTAACCGTCAAAATTTGCGATCGCAAAGTTGGTGTCGCAAACTCAGTTAACAGAACACATAACCTCAAATTTCTTATAAATTAGTAGAAACTCAAACCCAAATACTTATGTTATCAATATAATTTGAATATTTTTTTCTTGTAATGGATAAAATTGGTTAGTGAGACCATTGTATATGAATTAATAAATTTATACACAATTATGAGACTGTAGAAGTTTGAAAATTGAAAAAAAAAAATAGTTCATAATAAACAAAATAATTTCGGTTATGATTTAAAATTTTAAAATTTCAAAAATTTGAATAAAAAAAACGAATTTTTAACGTAATATAATAGAAAATTATAGGTTATGTATGTAAAAACTTATTCAGCAAAAGTGCTTACAAAATAAAAATGGTTAACTTGCGATTACAATCGAGGATGTGATTTTTTGTAATCGCAAATCCGCCATATTTGCTAGTCGCAATTTGCTTAATTGCTAGCTGATCGAAGATGTCCCCCATAATTAATCTGGCAAGTAAAAGAACTTGCCTCAACAGTGGTGCTTTTGTTAATTGAAAGGACAAAGGGTTCCATTTTGTTAAAATAATATGCTTATCATTTATCTTGTTTATGCACAACAGTTAAATCGTTTTAACGCTAAAACGTTTTAAACATCGTTTTGAGATAATACACTTTGATTGGTGTTTATGCAAAGTACAACATTTCGTAATTCGTTCTTACTCAAAACGTTTTGAGTAATGTCACCTGGTTGTTCTGGTGTTGTTAATACAGTGTTATCACCATAGATTTTTGTGATTTATTTCGAATGCCAGTAAGAAAAAAATGTTTTTTTTTAAATTTTATCTTTTTATGCCTCTAAATAACACTTGTTTACTTGGTTCTACAATTAATAATAACCGCACTTTAAATGTTATTTGAAAATTTAATTAACGTTACTAACACTACTCTAAAACCTCATATCGATGTTTTGTGGCTTACCAACACTATTTTGAAATGTCAAATATGACAATTCACTTACAACGAAGTAAGTGTTTATGCACGGCATACACATAACAAGGCAATGTAAGTATCGTAGTGACCGTTAGCATTTTGACGTCATCCTGGTCGTTTTATATGAAACAAATGAATAAAATTAAATAAAAAAAAAATAAAAAATTTAAAAAAAATTTCTATATATTTACGACCTGAGTGACGTCACAAAACAAATGAAAAAATTTATTTACATTGCCTTGTTATGTGTATGCCGTGTGTTTATGCACATTTTAAAAACGAAATGAAATTTTAAATGCGGATTTAATAGTGTATTAACTCAAAACGACGTAGAGCTTTAATGCGTTTTGAAAATTGGTTTATGCATCCGTATTAAGTCAAGACGGAGTGAGTTAATGCGAAGTAACGCTTAGCATAAACAAGATAATTGCTATACAATAAGCGAGAACGAAAATACAGAATGTTTCACAAAAAAAAGTCGCAAAAATCTTCAACCTTCCGTACTCCGGAAACCGTTGAGATTACTCCCCCCTTCCAAGACAAGACCTATCACCTTGTTTATTACCGACCATTATCTGAAACACCCTGTATATTAAAATTATCAAACTTATGAAATATAAACAATGTTGAAAGCCGTCGGACATAATTTGGAAAATGGCGAAAAGACTTCATAAATGCAATAATTTTGTATGTATGCTCTTTAGTTTTTTATTGCATTTTCTTCAATACGCAGAAATACAATTTTAAAGTACGAAAAATATGTTCCAGTATCAAATTTTAGTACTCCTAATTTTTAATTTTTATGATTATGTTTTTGACGTTTAAAATTTAAAAACTTTAAACTCAAAAATTTTTTAAATTATTGTTTTTTCAGTCCACAAGTACTCTCGTGTTTATTTTTTAGTTCTCTGTTTAAAATAATTAATCAAATAAAAAAGAATTTTTAATACTAAAATAATTTTGAGTTGAAAATCAGAGTTTGCTTAGATTAAATTTTAGTGAATAAACATTATAGTATTTTATTTGTGTTAGACCAAATTTGAGAATCGAATATCATAAAAAGTAAAATCTTAAAACTTTCATTAGCGATGTAATATTGCATTGTCATGCAGTTCTGAGCTATGTTGAAAGTTTCAAGTCTCTATCTTATCAAAAAGTTGGTTAAAAATCAATTTCTAAATTTGTACCGAACAGACAGACAAGAAACCCAGCTAATATAAATATTTTAATATTTTAATAAATATTTTAAAATATTACTATACTTAATCAATTTTTTCTTGTTCTGTTAATTCATCAACACTTCAACTCTCAATTTGTTTTTAATATTTTAATTTGAAAAAGTTAGAAAATCATATACATATACCTAGGTACTAAATTTTTAAAGTATTTTTCAAAATTCATTTTCATAAAATCAAAAATATTGTAATGGACTAAATCAGTGAAAAGGTTAATTTAGTCTTACTTTTAAATAAAGGAGGAAATGTTTCCTTATAAATCCCAGCGACCTTGTGTACCGCCGGGCATCTTTGATACTGTTGTTAAGGGACAACAACAAAGATAATTAATAAGAAGTAGATACTCCAGAACAGAAAAGCTGTTGAAAAATAAATTTTTAGTTCTAAATCTGTTCATAGAGCGGACAGACAAGAAGGAATCGCTTAGAACATTAGATTTAAAAATACGTTATGACCGTTTTTGCAATAAAAAAAAAATTTAACATACACAAAAATCCTCAAAACTGTAATTAGACAATTTTATATGGAAAATGAGGACGGAGTAAATGTGCATGACATCATACAATTTTTTTGTTGATGTACTATATGAAAATTTATAATTAATATAAACAAAAACAACACCCATATAAAAAAATAATTGTTGTTTTTATTTTTCATTTTTCAAGTACCCAACCAAATTTACAATTTTTTTATAATACCGTATTTGAATTTTGTTGTTGCTTTGTACCTAAATACAAAATTTATTGTAAACTTGAAGTCACTGTTTTTTTCTCAATTTTGTATTTTTCCCATTTAGCATATACAATACAAGTATGTATGTATTTTTGTATATGCAGATTGCAGATTGTAGTTTATACAGTTGCGGAAAAAACGCATGACTCAAATAATTTTCATTTTTCTAAAAATAATTTATTTATTAAGCTGTATTACCTTAAAAAAAACACATACTTAGTTAAAAAACAAACCATCATCCATCCCCACCAAAATTTAAAGATAGTATCGAGAAAAGTTTTTAGAAATTATTAGTTAGGCGACTTTCATGACCGCTACTGTATATTATAATGCACGTACATTATAATGTTAACACTTTGTAAGCATTAGCGATTTTCTAATTTTCTAATAATGACTGTGATCATCTCCCGGCTGCAAGGTTTTAATAAAATTTTATAGGTACACCTAATTGATCAAAATTTGTAGAGTCCAACATATCTAACTACCTCACATTATTAACATTTTGAAATATAAATATGGGTAAATAAAATGTATTTAAATGTGTATTGTAATGTTGTTAATTAGGTACTTGAATTGAAAACAAAATATCTTAATTCCATTTTTCATTTAAAAAAAAATTATACAGGTAGTTACATAGAATAAAAACAAAAAAAAAGCGGGATCTGGATTCTGGATTTCAGTAAAATTTCTCATAGCTTCAAAAACTATAAAAAAAATAAAAATAATTGGATAAATTTTTTAAATTATCATGCATTCAATAATCAGAAAACAAATTCTAATTCATATTCCTATACAATACAATATATTTACATACATAATGTATGTAGGTACATACATATTGATATTCTATGGATGAAAAAATAAAAAATATACTAACCGATGAAACAAATTTTAAAAAAAGAAGAAGAAAAAACAAATATTAAATGAAATGTGCACAGACGGTAAACACTCATTTGTGTACATGCAGAAATATGTACATATATTATGTATATACATTGTTATATATATTATATAAATATAGGTATACACAAAGTTATACTGGAAACTGGTTTGATTTGGTTATACACAAAAAAAAAAAAAATAACAAGAGCATGAGCGAATGGATAGTAAAAAAAATCACTCGACTCGATCATTTTTTTTAAGTTTGAATTTCAAAACGTTAGTTCTATTTTTGCTCGCCAGATAGGACAGGCAAGAAGGTTTCGTTTAGGAGCCTTTATTGAAATAGAGTGAAAATACAAATGTACTACGCGGAATATCTATTGTGTAAATCTATAATCATTGACAACAATCAACATTATTTCCTCTGCAAATTGAGCCCGATGAGGTATGTATTTGATTTTGATTCTGAGCCTGATCAGGTATTTGATTTTGATTTTGAGGTAGAATCGCATACCGCAGTTGCAAAACTTCTCTCTGCCTCATTAGCGACCGCCTATTCTGGCGGCGGCTTCTCTTACCTCCTACATTTTAAAATTTAAAAAAAAAAAGAAAATGCGACTGAAATTGTAAGAAAATTATTGTTTTTTAAAATTATTAATGAAGTAGATATTTTAATATTCTTGAATTATTCAATTTTTATCTTCTTTTTTTTTAAACACTGTTGCATTCTTTTTAGAATAAAAATTTAAAAGAAAAAAAATGTTTGTTTCAATTAAAAGTTTTATTTTTTTTTATAGTGAAAAAAGAAAAAAAGACACGATCACGCTATAAAATTCTATTAAAAGTTTATTTATTATAATAATAATTATTGTTTCCTCTTACTGTTCTTAAAAATATGTAAGAAGCTGGAGTTTCGACTCATATTATGACATGGGGAAAATGGATTGAAGAATCCCTTGATGATTGTAAGGGAACCGTTGTTTGTATTACTACTAATCCAGGACTACCAGGATTTTATAAAAAATTTCTATCAACTATACATAATAATTTACAATCAGAATCAAATTCATCCAATATTCCAGTTTGGATAATAGATAAATAATTTATTTATTTTTTTCCTGTTATCTGAACTTTGAAGAGAAAAAATATATGGTGTACAAATAAAATATATTTATAGGTATTTTTATTTAAAAGGTCATACTGGCCATGATGAACCACCAAAAACAAGTAACGAGGTAGGTAATGAAAAATTATACGATTGTGTATAAAAAGTTGTAAAATTGATGAAAAATTATCTAAATTTAGATACATATGTAGTATAGAGTAGAATTTGTAATGGCGTCATAGGAAAATGTGATTTGTGATAGGAAAAATTGTTTTTTTTTTTAAATTAAACATTGAATATGGATAGAAAAACTGAAATTCAACTATCAAATCCAACAGCAGATGTGATATCTTCGGTAAAATTTGGACCGAATTCATCACAATTTCTAATTGCTTCAGCTTGGGATTGTTATATGTACATGTAGTATGTACATACGTATGTACATTGAAAAAAAAACTGAAAATAGGTAAAATTATTTTGCACTTTAAAGTCGATCCACACTATTATCGTCACACACACGAGACGGTTAATAAGTTCGCTAATGAGTAACTTTTATGATGTGTACTCACACAAATTACGTTAATGAGTACTCATATGAGTTCGTTAACAAATAACAAGTCAAACCATTATCGCTCGAAAGTAAGGTAGGTATGATTCAATCTTAAGAAAGAAATAAAATTGAGGTTAAATGAGTGTTTTTATATTTGATTTTCGGTTTAATTTTTTATAATAAAGTGTTGAAGAGCTCAAACGACATTTTGCAATAATTTTTGAAAAGAAATGAGTGTTATTTCTTTAAAAAGAAGTGCTGCTGCTCGTCTTCCTTTAGCATTTCTTCGCAAAAGCCACTTATGGCTCCAAATGCGCTTTCGCTTTAATATTTTTTTCTTTTTCTCAACAGTAATTGATATAAGTAACATATCTGAAGCACTCAAGAGTAAAACTTTGTCACAGTAATCCATTTTAATCAAATTAACTGAATTTTTGACACTTTTAAAATAAATATGTGGAAAATAAAGAATTTTACAATAACAAATGTGTACGCGATATAACAGACTCACATGAGATTTTTTTGTTGTTGTTGACGCATTGACTATAATTTTTAACTATCTTGTATGTGTGACGATAATAGTGTGGATCGACTTTTTAGTCATCATTGCAATCGACTTACATTTTGATTATAAACAAATTGAATCATCAACTGGTTCAATATCAGGTATGTGGTCAGGTGTATGTAGTAAATAAAAATAGTAATACAACAAATATACTTCAATTAAATATAAATTGATTGAATTAAATTGATATGACATGTTATTTATTTTATTTGATCTCTAAGTGTCAACCTTCTTTCAATGATGATTGAGAAGATTTGTGATAACAAAATCATCTACTTCTCGTTATGTGCGCCAGAGGAAGATTGTTGACCACGACCATTCGTAAGCTTGGAGATCGAAAAAATAAAAGTTGGTCTGGAAAGAGTTCTTCCATGATGAGATTCCACAATCTCCTACTCCCCAACATTCTTGTTCGAGGGTGGAATGTCCTTCCAATTCCTGTGCGCCTTAAGGCGTTTAGCAGAAGAGCACCAATAAGAGCAACGAATACAATGGTACTAGTTCCAAAGGCGGATTCAGACCATTAGTAGTATATATGTACATTGTACATATATAAATCAAGTTTAGTGTGCTACAAGTTTAAAGAATTGTTTTATACCTATTTCTAATTTATTTATAAAAAATGCATAAGAAATAGGTTAATCTTTTCATTGCTGACTTAATTACGTATGTAAATATACATACTCGTATCGTATGTATACCTATTTATTATGTATATTCAATAGATAGAGGTTCGATAAATAGAAGACTTTGTTTTATCTAAGGCAGTTTCAAAGTTATTTCAAGCTCTTTTAAGGTTTCACAAATTTTTCATTGCAATTGTTAGAAATAGTTTGTCAATAAATGTGAATAGGATAACAAGAGAATAAGAATTTTTAAAATTAAAAATTTTAAATTATTTGTAATGGATAGTTTAGAGGAAGAGATTAAAACTCCTTTGGCCGAAGAGAATCCGGATACCGATGTAATTCTTTTATTTTGTTTTGCCTTTTTTTTATATTCTCGTGAAAAATCATAAATAAAATTTAATTTAATTTTTAAATATCATAAAAACAAAACCTAATGAAAACATTTTTATTTTTGTTTAACACATACAAATTTAATTGAAATATCGTATAATTATTTTTTTTAAATTTTGTGAGTGATGTTATTAAAAAAAATTTTTGATCATACATTTATAGGAACCATTCGATTTGGATGAATTGTTACCAGATATTGGTGAATTTGGTAAATATCAAAAATTATTGGTTTTCGGAATATGTTTACCAGCTTGTATTCCTTGTGGATTTTGTGCTTTTAATCAACTTTTTATGTCTGATGTTCCCGATGATTATTGGTGTAAAGTTAATGATCTTCAAAATTTACCATTAGAAGAAAGAAAAAATCTTTCATTACCGCTTTTAGAGGTAAGTATTAATTGTATAAAAAATATATATGACCAATTTACATATGTATATGCATGTACCTACATATAAATTGTTTTTTTTGCTATTTTGTTGTGTCTACAAAAAACGAAAGATCAATATCGATTGAAAGAAATCGTATAAATTTTAATCAATATGTATATGACATTGATAGTGAAAGTAAATAAAATAATAAATAAATGGGTTAATACAATATTATAAATAAATAAACGTTAAAGTTCGCACTTAATTGTTCTTCAAAGTGAAATTACATAAAATTAACTTTAATTAACGTATTTTCTTCTAATTTAATAGAAGAAAAGAGTAGGTACATATTAGCAGTTTTAAAATTGAATTTTTATGTTACTCCTGGTGAAAATTGGGCGTTTCCATAAAAATTATTTTTCCTTTTGTTACATTCCAATATAATACTTAATTTTCTAATTTCTTTGGTCAGAATATTCCTTAGATTTTTCTGAAAAACTTATTTACAAACACTTGAATTTCAATATCATTACTATACATATTACATTTCTTGTTTTCTCAGTCTGTTTTCAATGTTTTTTGTACATCATCGATCCTTCTGGTATTATGATACATATAAAACCAATCCGTTATAGCAATTCGTACACTAGAACAAATGTTTAGGGTATTATTTATAAATGAATTAAGTACTCGTTGGATTAATTGATTATGTTGCTCCTTAAACATAGTATATAATTTAATTTTACATTCATTAAAAAAAAACAAAAAAAAAAAAAAACAAAGAACTATTCTCTTTAATTGGTCTTCACAGTATTAATCCTATATATTTTTGAAATGCTAAGGTAGACAAAATAAGGCTTTTTAAATTACAAAATATCTGGGCTTTGGAGAAATAAAAAAAAGTATTAAGTAGGTATTCTTGATTTTTCTCATGAGATATCTATTTATTTATTAGATTGATGGAGAATTTGTGTTTAGTAAATGTAAACGATATGCTGTGGATTGGCGTAATTATTTAAAAACACATAGTTCAAATTTTACTCCAAATACATCTTGGCCAACTGAAAGCTGCCTAGAAGGATGGGAATATGATACATCAACAATTAATTCTTCTATTGTTATAGATGTAAGTAAAAATTAAAATAATAGATAAATTAAAATAAGATTGTTTATTTGAATTGTGATTTAGTGATTGCTTAGTTTGATTTAGTATGTGAGCGTGATATCTATCCAACAATTGGTTTAGCAGCACTTAATACCGGAGGTCCTCTTGGTGTTTATTTTTTTGGACTTTTAAATGATAGAGCCGGACGTAGAGCATCATATTTTTGCTGTTTAGCTACTTTACTTTTAGGCAGTTTTATAACAGCAGCAAGCACTAGTTTTTGGATGTGGGCTTTTAGTCGTGTAATTGTTGGCTTAACAATACCAGCAGTTTATCAAATTCCTTTCATAATTGGTAGGTGAAATTACGCATATAAAATAAATAATTATTAATGAGTGATTTTCTACTTTCTCAATTTTTTCACAGCACTTGAACTTGTAGGTCCAAATTACAGATCATTTGTTACAGTTATGACCTGTACCTTCTATACATTCGGTATTATGTTATTATCAGGAATTACTTACATGATAAGAGACTGGGTTCAACTTGCACTGTACACGTCTGTGCCATTTTTATTATACTTTTTATATTTATTTTTAATGCCTGAATCACCTCGTTGGCTACTGATGAAAGGTCAATTAGAAAGGGCTCTTACAATTTTAGAAAAAATGGCAAAAGTAAACGGGAAAAAATTTCCTTCAGAATTCAAAGAAAAACTTGAAGCACGGGTGCTTTTAGATAAAACAAGAAAAAAGAAAAAAGCAAAATCATTTAATGCTTTTGATTTATGCAGGTATTTTTATGATATAGTATTTGTTTTACATGTATGAATAATTCTTATACTTTCTTTCAGAACTCCTAATATGAGACTAAAAACCATTCTCATAACATTAAATTGGTTTGCAAATGAAACTGTATACTTAGGCTTAAGTTATTATGGACCATCTTTGGGCAGTAATCAGTATCTTAGTTTTCTGCTTTCGGCAGTTGTTGAACTTCCCAGTTATGCATGTTGTTGGTTAGTTATGGATCGTTGGGGAAGAAGATGGCCAATGTGTTTACTAATGATTTTAGGGTAAATTTTGATCAATATAAATTTGTATCTGCTTATGACATAGCGCTAGATATTGAGTATATTTTACGTGATTTCAATGCAATCTAAATAAATACTGACCATAGAATGTAAAGTTTTAGCTAAAAAAAATTAAATTTTAAATAAAAAACAAATGTCGAACTAAAATTGGCTAATTTTTCATAATTGCAACTTTTAATTATTGTGAATCAAATTAAGAAATTGTTATGATGTTTTTTAATTCCAGTGGTATAAGTTGTGTTGTAACAGTTTTATTGCCAGAAAATGCAGTTTTTGAAACTTTAGTATTATTTTTGATTTCAAAATCAATGCTTTCTGCATCATTTTTAATTATTTACCCTTTTGCTGGAGAGCTTTATCCCACAGAAGTACGTGGAGTTGGTATTGGAACTTCAAGCTACATTGGAGGATTAGGATTAATTGTTATTCCATTTATAACGTATTTGGTACTTTTTCGAAAGTTATATATTGAATTACTAATCATTTTGAATTTGAAAAAAAATTATAGGGCAAGGAAAATTTACGTCTACCACTCGTAATAATGGGATCGATTTCAGTTTTAGGTGGTTTTACTGGACTTCGTCTTCCAGAGACATTACATCATAGATTGCCACAAACTTTAGAAGAAGGAGAAGTTTTTGGAAAAGATTGGACAATTGATGATTGCTTCAGATGTATTCCTCTCAAGTATGCATTTATACATATTTGTTTTTTTTTTTTTTCAATATTCGAAAAAATTATTCAATTTTATATATTTTTCATAGACCAGAAACATCCACACCTCCTTCATATGAGAATCTTGACGATCTTGGAAATAATTCAAATACTTCTTTAGAATTAAGTGCACCCATGTCTGTACATAATCCATCTATTGAAAGCAATGAAACAACACCTTTAGATTCGACAAGGCCAAGAAGACATTCGATGCGTCGTCTTGTTAGACAGCAAAGTGTTATGGACACTCAAAAAACTAGTGATGGTGCTATGCAATTAACATATTGGTTTTAAAAAATCAATAAAAATGTGAAGCATTCAGCAATTGAACATAGAATTTAAGTTAATAAAGTTTTTTTGTTTGTTTGTTTTTTTTTTTAAATAAAATTGTTTTTTTTTTTTTTTTTGTAGATTATTAAAATATCACAAAATATTAAATTATTCAGAAAGAATTTTTAAGTAATTAGTATAAATAAAATTTACAAAAATGAATTTTCATTAAATTTTCTGAAAATTGATTTTTAACGAAGTGCTTATTGTTTATAATTTTTTAATTGATCCATCATCATAACATATCATATCAATTCAATTCAATCAATTTATATATACTACCCCTATGCAAAATAGTTCGCCCATCTCTTATTTTTGATGATACTCAAATGATTTAGTATAATTTATTTTTCTTACACGAAAAAACATATCAATTTAACTTTTTTATTTTAAAATTTTCTTTATTATATTAAATAATTTTTAACAAAAATAAAAAAATAATTCAAATTTAACTTAAAAAAAAATTAATTAAATTAAAGCAAATTAAAGCAAAATAGTTCGCCCATTAAAAGCTGAATGCAAAATAGTTCGCCTATTATGCATATTATACAGAATGATTCAGTCCAGGTATCCGACCCAGAAACTGCGGATAGGTCTCGACAAGACAAATAAAAAGTTGTATGAGAGGGGATGGGTAATCTCAACCGTTACGAAGTTAGAGGGGGGGAAACGATTTTTGGTACTTTTTTCTTCTTTTACCCTATAACTTTCTACAGAGGTACGCTAGGCTCATCTAGCCTTTTGTAAAATTGTTGAGCACCCCTGTGCCTTTTCATTAACATCTTACATATTGCTATACTTCTCACAGTTCAGAAGTTATAAGACCTCAAACCAAAATTATGTAATTTTTCATCCATTTGTTGACTTTAACCCTAATATTCTCGAAAAGTGCTCGATATTAACCCTCATTTTTTATTGCAAAAAATGAAAGTTCAATTGTTTTTGCATCGATTTTCTATGTTCAGTTTTTTCGAAAGAAAATTGAGAGTTGAAGTGTTGATGAATTAACAGAACAAGAAAAAATTGATGAAGTATAGTAATATTTTAAAATATTTATTAAAATATTAAAATATTTATACTAGCTTGGTTTCTTGTCTGTCTGTTCGGTACAAATTTAGAAATTGATTTTTAACCAACTTTTTGATGAGATAGAGACAAGAAACTTTCAACATAGCTCAGAACCAAGGTAAATAGAATAGGAAGGTATGCTGAAAAGGGGGTTTTAACCTAAAATAAAAATATCAGTTACAGATGACGTAGCTGCGACGTAATTTTGAATTTTTAGAAATAAAACTGTTGTATATGCTATTGTAAGTTCATGTATATGTATACATTTTTTGTTTGCAATTCTTCAAATTTTTTTCATTTTCTGTTCAGATTGTTTTCAATTAATTAATTGTATAAAATTTATACAAATATTTTTCTCATCATTTCTGTGAAATATCGAAAGTATACATTTTTTTGCTACCTAAAAATTTATATACATTTTATCAGAATCACATCCTCTTATCCCATACTTTATAAGCTCATATTATAAAAAATCTAAAAATAAAATATTTGTTTTAATTGTGTAAATTTTTTTCTTTTTCATTTAATTTTATCGTTTTTATTGTACCATCACGACCGCTTGTCTTCAAATACAAACAATCATTTATATCATCCGAATAATTAATTTGCGTTAAATGTGTCACACCAAAATGATTATGAAGATTTTTTAAAGTATATTTCAATTCGACAATATTATTTTTTAATGAATATAAATAAACATGTCCTTGACGGTTACATATTAAAAACCAACGATTTTTTATAATTTCTGCCGTTGTAAACCATTTTTCTTTAATTGATGATGGTAATTGAAAATTAATATGATACAATGGATTTTCAATATTTTCATATGAATTTATATAAATACAATTACCATTATCATCACATAATAATATTTCTTTAGTTTCATCACATATAAAAATTGATTTAATATAACTTTTTGTAATTTCAATTTGTTTAAATTTTAAATTTTTTGGTTTTTTACAACCATGTTCATAAATTAAAAGTTTCTTATAACCGCCAATTAAAATTAAACAATTATTTTCATTTGTTACAAATGTTTCTAAAATTGTACAATTTATCAATTAAATATCTTCTTTTATTGAAGTTGTTGTCATCAACATAAATTTCATATTTACATCAATAGAAAATATTACACCAGAATGAGCAGAAATACGATGTAAAACTGGATAATGATTTGTAATTTTTTCATCATTTATGGTCCAGATAATCACTTCACCAAATGCGTTTCCTATAAAATACAAAATGAAATTAATTTAGTACGAAAAAAATTCTAAAAAGAATTCTCTAATTATCTCCAAAAATTGTTTTTCCTGTATAATTTTTACAGGACATCACCACACATTCAATAGATTTTAATAGATTTTTTTTTTCAATAATATATAGTCATGTATAGTTTTTAAATATATTTAAATTCACTTTATTTATAAAATAATACAACTTTATCACTAGCCACTATGCAAACTACATATGAAAAAAATTTAAACAAAAACTTTTACGTCGCAGCTACGTCATCAACTTATTGTTATGTCACTAAAAAACGAAAAAAAATCTCCGCCATATTGCTTTTCAGCATACCTTCCTATTCTATTTACCTTGGCTCAGAACTGCATGACAATGCAATATTACATCGCTAATGAAAGTTTTAAGATTTTAATTTTTATGATATTCGGTCCTCAAATTTGGTCTAAAACAAATAAAATATTAATTTTTATTTACTAAAATTTAATTTAAGCAAGCTCTGATTTTCAAGTCAAAAATATTTTAGTATGCTACAGACAGACACGTAGTATGGATACCATGGTATTAATACCATGGGTTTCAACAATACTGAAAATTTGTTAATTTTAAATAAGTGTTCAATGACCTATATCAAACGTGTATATATATAAGAAAATATATTTATTACAAGAAAAAGAAAAAGGAATAGAACATTCGGCAAAAATATACCAAGAAAGTATATAATTATTTAAATAGGTAAGAAAATTTTACAATTTTAATATAATTATACACACTTTAAATTTATTCAGTTGCAAATGTTTTGAGAGCGACTGTATTTTACATAAATGTATATACAAATATATTTGTTTTTTAAAATTAAAAAAACTTTTTTAGTTTTACTTATATTGTTTTTTAATGTAAAATAATATCAATAAAATCGATTGACAAATTTCACATAAGACTAAAAAGCAA
Source organism: Bombylius major (assembly GCA_932526495.1). Lineage (NCBI taxonomy): Eukaryota > Metazoa > Arthropoda > Insecta > Diptera > Bombyliidae > Bombylius > Bombylius major. The sequence goes on along the minus strand of OW052044.1, from coordinate 23,396,087 downwards.
AAAATAATTAAAATAAAAAAATTTTTTTAATATAAAACGTTTTTAAAACGGACTCAAAAGTATAAAATAATTTTTCCTAGCCACATACACATTCTCAACCCCATACAGATAATCCTGAAAATTTGTGATTGCGAATTTTTAATAGCTATAAAAATACTTGTAAGATTAAAAACGAAAAACATGGGGGCAAGATAAAATAGTAAGAAGTGTAAAGAATAGCGCAAGTTAATAGTAAGAAGTGTAAAGAATAGCGCCCCACGTTTTTCGTTTTTAATCTTACAAGTATTTTTATAGCTATTAAAAATTCGCAATCACAAATTTTCAGGATTATCTGTATGGGGTTGAGAATGTGTATGTGGCTAGGAAAAATTATTTTATACTTTTGAGTCCGTTTTAAAAACGTTTTATATTAAAAAAATTTTTTTATTTGAATTATTTTTAAGTTAAATTTGAATTATTTTTTTATTTTTGTTAAAAATTATTTAATATAATAAAGAAAATTTTAAAATAAAAAAGTTAAATTGATATGTTTTTTCGTGTAAGAAAAATAAATTATACTAAATCATTTGAGTATCATCAAAAATAAGAGATGGGCGAACTATTTTGCATAGGGGTAGTATAATAACTAAAGTATATTTGTTGTATTACTATTTGTATTTACTAGATACATCTGACCACATACTTGATATTGAACCAGTTGATGATTCAATTTGTTTACAATCAAAATGTATACTACGAGTACGAAGTGTATTATCTTCTGGAATTAATTCAATTGGATATTGGAAAAATATTGCTAGACCTTTACCAAAGAATATATCATTCAATTCGTATTGATCGAACGATGTGGATGAATTCCAATTACTATTATTCTCAAAAAGCGTTATTCTTTGCGTTATTTCCTTTTTTTTCCTCTCTAAAGGCAGTCACCCTTTCTGTTATCACAAGATTTCGTTACAATAAAATTATGAAAATCACCTACTTCTTGTTATGTTCGCAAAAGAAAGACTATTCTTATGCTTGGAGATCAAATACGCAGACTGCTGAGTCAGCTGTTGCTGGAAGAATTAAAAAATTGATCCTGAAACGAGAGTAATGAAAGAGCATAATTACTCCGGAATGCTTTCGCCTGGTTGGTATTACAACAAGCGGTCGAGGAGGATGAGTGGGTGGCATATAATTCTAATATTACATAATTTCATAATTTCCAATTTTAAAAATACCGAGGAATAGGCCTAATGGAGATACCTCTTAAAAAAACGCATCATAACTCTACGCAAGGTGATGTGAAAATGAGTTAAAATAAAACTATTAATAATTCATTCAACTTTAAAGAAAATTATAACAAAGATTTAAATTGGATCATTTTTAAAATACGATACAAATTACAACTTTGAAAAAGTATAGTAAAACCAACCAATATAGTAAAACTAAGAAATAAAAGAAATAAAAATAAAGCTATGTGATATAAAACCTGAAAATTTATACTTAAAAGCAAATACAGATTTATAATACTGTTACAATTATAGGACATAATGCTGAAATACTATAATATTATAGGACATACAGAAATAACTTCATCATCAGTACCAAATTATGATTGGATGTAATTATTTTTAAAAAATTAACCAAAAATTCTAAATAAATGTTCTTTTTTTTTTGTCATGTAGTACAAAAAGTTATATTATCGTGTTATAGTTGCAAATTTATGGATAATATGGCATAATATAATATCAATTATTTTTGGTTGGATATATTTTTTAGCACGGTCAATATCATTTTATCCACAAATTTATTCAAATTGAAAAAGAAAAAGTGTTATTGGATTAAATTTTGGTTTTAAATCATTTAATATATGCGATTTTACATTATACACTATATTTAATATCGATTTATTTTTTATACCGGAAACTAAAACAGAATATTCACGACGTTTTCCAAGAGGTTTAAATCCAGTTTTAATAAATGATAACATAATTTAAAAGAAGAAAAAAATAACTAAAGCTTAACAAAACTGTTAGCCTTTTAAAGGACAATAATTTTTTTTAGAATTCGAAAACTGATACCTGTATACACTTTTCGAAATTTTTAGAACTTAGTTAATAAAATATTATTTTGGTTATTTAATTAAAAAAATTTAAAAAAAAATGTATCTCTAATATTTAACTCCAATATTAATACAATATTGAAAATTTCAACCTTTTTTTTCCGTTTAGCTCAAATTCAATTCATAAGTTCATATTATTTTGATTATTTAACTATAAAGAAATTAAAAAAAAATATATGTTTATCTCTAATATTTAACTTTAACTCCAATATTACTGCCATGTTTTTTTACAAATTTTAACCTTTTTTTTCGTTCAGCTCAAATTCAATTCATCAGTCTCACATGGTATTATTATCATTTATCATAATATACCATATAATGAAAATTCTGCTAGAAAATAGAATTCAATGATTCAAGTAAAGTTGTTGCATCTGATATTGTTTCAAATAATGAATCATCATGAGTTTTATTTGATTCACCAATACATCCTAATGATGTTATTGAATCTAATATACTACTTCCATTATCTTATTTTTCTAATTCTGCAATTATGTCTTCTTTATCAATTTCATCTCCACATTTTTCATTCATTATTTCTGTTAATGTTGTTGCTATATCTTCTACATTATCAGCAATTGAACTCTGAGGAATATTAATATGTAATTGCTGCTCTAGATTATTTTCATCTTCCATTATTATATCACCATCGATTGTATTGTTTCATTTTCATGTTGATTGCTGTTATTTTCATCGTTTGAAATATTTTCTACAAATGGAATTCCCTTATTATCTTCTACACTGGCAAATCAATCTGATGTAGTTTTAGTTTGTTTATCTATTTATATCAAATATAAATATACCGCCAAAATTTTTTATATAGGTTAGGTACTACAAAATATCGACAAATCCAAACAGTACTTAGAAAATTCGAAAAGATTTTATTTTAAAATAATTTTTCTAGCTTTAATTTTTAAGTACTACTTGTAGGTGAATTTTTTTAATTCATCAAATAAAACGTTTATGTTTTAAATAAATATAATTTAATTGTTTGTATTTATTTTTCCGATATTTTTGGCAACAATTATTGATGCCCAATTAAAAAAATTTTCAAGTCCTTTGATTTCAAAATATTGTTTAGTGTATGAAACTATAGGTACATGTGTAATTAATTTTAATGGTGATTCACCAGTTTAAAATAATAAGATTTTCACGTCATCGTTATGTTGTTCGAACAAACAAACGAGCTTTTATTGCGAAAAAATATTATTTTACATTGTACCTTTATAAATTAAATTCCTGTAGTAGCCACCATTTTAATCCCACCAAAGAAGAAAAAAAAGTGTGAATGATATAAATAGACACCCACATAAATATATTATCGTACTACCTATATGCCAACTGCCCACCAAGTTTTTAAAAATTCCACCATTTATTTTTGATGCGCTCCGCATTAATTACCTCATTCAAGGCTAAATGGTAAAACTGCATTTAAACAAATGCAAATAAAAAATTGCATTTATCTACATACATATGTATGAACTAAACCTAAAATAAAACTTATTTTAAATCGTACACAGGTAAGTTATGTTTATTATTATTAACTTTATTTTTAACACACCCTCTTGATATATTGTAAGTTAAAAATGGCATCATCATAAAAAGCATGACAGCAGCAACTGTACAAAATAAAAATAAAAAATTTCAATTTAAGGGGTAATGACGTCAGATTGGTACTGGTATATATGACGTCATAATATTTCATATTTTTTACTTTCTGACATATGTACAATACATATGTTTGAATGTGTTCCATCAACAAAATCGATATCATCATAAAAAAGTTCTTACGTAATGTAACGGAATAAAAAAATATCTCTAAATACGTAGCTATTCATGATAACAGCGATAAAAGCTTTCAATTTAATAACAACATGTGCGATATAATAGTGTATTATGAAAATGATGATGCTACATCTACCCACACGTGCTTATTTTAACCGCGAAAAGCTATCTCTTTTTTTTCTTCTTTAACGTAGTGTTGCCACTTGGAGTTTTTTTAAAAAAAGAACATTAGATTTAACTCTTTCAAATAAATGCATTATTCAGTCCAAAAAAAAATTATTGATTCAATATATTATTAAAGATTTAGAAGACAAATATAATAAGTCCAAAGTATTGATTCCGAGAAATTTTTTCGTTACAAAAATTTTATGACTTTATACGAATTTGCATAAATTTCTGTATAATAAACTGGAATTGACTTAGTGAATAATTTCATGTTATACACATGTACATACTTATTATTAAATTGAAATTTAATAGAGTGCTGAATTCTGATGCTGAAGGTCTCGAAGTCGAACTCGCTTAAGTTCATTCAGCTTTGAATGAGTACGAATTTATTTGAGTTGGATATAAGTAAATGCTCGGTACTGAAGTATAGTTTGGTGGTTATGCTCACTAACCATTAACAATTCCACAAAACCAACTACAAAAATCTGTGGTTTTTTTTAAAAACAACTTAGCTGCAAATTTCTAATTTTTCAGGAGAGCCATTTAAAAAAAATGATGACACTTTTTCAAAAAAATTTTGGTTAATAGTAGTACATTTTTGAATTACAACTTTTTGCATTTTATAGAGCTTAAAAAGACGAATTCAACCATATTCATAACTTAAAAATTGGAAATTTTCAGTTATGTTGTTTGCAAAATTTAAATATGTACATTGTACATATATGTATAAACATAATTCCGTTTCATTCAAAATATGTAATTTGGAAAAACATGCGTACATCACCTGTTCAGTATTGTATGTCCAGTTTGAAAAATTTTTTAGCTGAGAAGTTTAAAAACGACTCAAAAATTCGATATTTTTTGTAAACACGTACATACATACATATATTGAAATGAAACTGAACCTGACGTCAAATTTCAGAGCAAAAGTACATTTTGTTTTGACAAATGTTAATTAGCCTCTATGATGGTAGGATTTCAACAATAGTACCAATCAATGCAGAGGAAAATTGACATAGGTCGTCTTACATAATAATTTTAACACTGAATTTAAAAAATGATAAGTTTCAAAACGATATATGGTAACACATTTAGGATATTTCTCGAAATACAAATAGTACAGTATCGAAATACTTTTTTTATATTATATCTAAATAGCTATTATTGTTCATAAAATATATATATATGTATGTATGTAGTATGTATGTACCTATATAGATGGATAATATGGTGAGATAAAGCTTTGAAAATCAAATGAAAGCTTTTCCATACAGTAAATATAAATTTTATCTATTGTACTGTTATATTATGGACGGAACAAACTTTATTGATAAAAATGAAATTTGTGGGGAAACAATGACGTAATTTATGATTAAAGCAAAAGTATTGATATCATATTAGATCTATACTGTATTATGTATGTATGTATATAAAATATTGGGTTTGTACTGGCGCCTTATGCTGTTATAATAAAATAAGTGGTATGATGAGAAGAGGGTTTGTTTTGCCTGCCCGTTTTCATTTTTTTATGCTGTTGTTTCTGTATACATATTTTTTTATTTTTACACATATGTTTATGTATATATGAATAAAATCTAAAGAAATTGAAATTTTTGAAATTAAACATATAGTCTTGTGCAATCTAACATAAGTTTAGTCGCGTCACGGACGCTGTACAGTTAACACGTGAATTAAAAAATTTGCAAAAAAAAGTTCAAGTTAAATCGTAAGTAATAAAAACAAAACAAAAATTTTAAAATAATTTATTAACTAATTTTCTTTTTCAAATATAACAATATGTTTTGTGAATTTACTAATTACTCTATTGCTAATGGAAATAAATAATTAAAAAATCTGGAATTCTAAATTTTACAGATTTTTATCTATATTTTTTTTTTAATTTTTCATAAGTGTTTTTTGTTGTGTTTTGTAAAAAAAATAAAGAAAAAAAATTTTAAAAATTAGAACTTTCTTTTGTAAAAGTATAATATAAAAATCAGGATTAAAAATCAAACTTGATTGAAGTGTATTAAGTTTTGGTATTTTGTATACATATCTACATTATAAATTTTTACAAAAAAAAAGAAAATAGTGCTATTTTGTGAAAATTTTAAAGTGGTGTTTTAGGTTTTCACTCTACGAGATATTAAATTAAATTTGAAACACATTACCGTACTGGAGCATCAAAACATTTTTCAACCGAGGGTTTCAGAACCTTCGTATTCAGGTGTTTAATAATCGTTGACGTTTTTTTATATATATGTACATATATAGTTTTTTTTTTTTTTTTTTTTTTAAGTATATCTATATGATTTTATCTACTCATTTGATTTTTAATTCTTTTTTAAAATTTTGTTTATTTTATTTTATTTACGATTTTAATTTGAATTTGATTTCAGTTTTGATAATGCATTCAATTTTTGTACATTTAATTTAAAAAAAAATTACACATACCTATATGAGTACATACAATGTTTTTTTTTAGTTTATATTTTCATACATTATTCGATATAATTTAAAAACAAAAAAAAAGTTTTTCATAGTTTACAAAAACAAAAAATTAATTATTTATTTACGTAAATTAAGGATATACAAAATTCAAGGACATGCGAACTCGATTAGCACCATTAATTGTTATTAAACGCGAACCAGTAGATGAAAATTTATATGTAAATAGTGAAAATGAACAAAATAATAATAATGATTTAGTCATTGATGTGCAATCATCACATTTTATCAATAATAATAATAACAATAATAATAATAATTATGAGGAAATATCTAGTTATACTAGTATTTATGAGGATATAAAAAAGGATAGTTGTGTTTACAATGATGGGAATAATGCAAATAAATGCAGCAGTATGTAGATTTTTTCTAAAATATTTATATAAAAATTTGACAAATTGGTGATGGTTTAAATTCTCACTTAATTTAATATAAACAAAATCGGAATTTTTAATTTCTGAAAAAAGGATCAAACTGATACTAATATATAGTTTCTACTAATAGATTTTAAAAAAAAAATGCGATTTTCAAATCCCGATTAATATTTTAATTTCATTATTTATATAAAATTTTTCTCACTTAAAAAAATTCATATCCATATATTTATATTAGATATTTTAGATGGTATAATAATAATTCAATTGACTAGACTTTTTTTTCATACATTGCACAAGAATCACATGAATTCTATATTCTACGTAATATTTCTATAAAAATACAGCCAAAATCTACTGATGACATCCTTTATTAGACGCAAACATAATGATGACGTCAATAATTTATCGTAGGTCTAAACAAAATATGTATACCTACAATCTACATTCTACATATATCTTTATTTTCAGAAAACTTTCTTATAATTGTATGTATCTGACTAAATAGAACGTTCTGAAAAAAAAATATACATATATAATATATACATCTAGGTAGGTAGATATCAAAAATTAGTATTTTTGTTGTTTTGCTAAGAATAAATTTTGGAAATTACACAATAATATACAAATTGCTTATATAATATGTACTCCTACAAATATACAAATTGTATATACATATTTATGAATATGTAATTCTAAAAAAGGGTATATTGTAGGTGCTATTTAGTTGAATTAGATCGATTAGTTCAAAACCTTCATTAGTCTTTTTATTTTTTCAATCATCATGTGAATATAAAAATGTAAAAATAATAATATATTTATATGGTTATACATATACATATTTACATATGTACATATTTGTATATATATTAACGATATTAGGTATATGTATATATTTTTAAAATAGTATTTCCTTGCACTTCAAAAATTTTTAGTAATAGTGATAAATTTAAATTTGTAAATATAAACTTTAAAAAAATATACTGCAGGTGTGGTTCTTATATAAACATTTAAAATTAAGTTGAAATGAGTTCATTGGTTTCGAAAAAATTCCTTTTGTACAAAATTGAAAATAAAATTAAAAACCACGTGATTTTTACAAACGTAATTTTAAAATTTTGGCTAATTTTCAAGACTGGCACGAGACTAAATCTCTAAAATTAATTTGTATTGTTGTTAAAAAAAAAAAAAATAATGTAAACATGTTTTGTTATATTTCTAAATACAATATGTACATATGTACGTACATACATATACATATAAGAATATATATATATATATGTATACAGATATATTTTTTTAAATTTTATTGCAAATGCAAAAAATAGGACTGGGAAGAAAGCATGAATTTTAACAATGCCAAAAATAAAAATAAAATAAGTGATAAATAGCTAATATTTCTTATATGAAAAATGTTTGATATTATTTTTGGATGCAATGTTATGCGGAATTATCTTTGCCAATGTACATTCATTTGAATTTTTTCAATAATGACGACAATACATACTTTATTTTTTTATATTTGTCTTTGCATATGGTATTTTTTATGTATCTTCATTTTGATAATGAATTCAAATTGTTACATATGCAGCATATTTTATAAGATTCCTCATTCACAGATAAAATAAATAGACAGATTATAAAAGCATTAATTATTTTTCTTTTCATTCTCAAACTGAGTAAATATTTTTAATTCACTTTTAATTGCATAAAAATTCTTACATAAAAAATTGTAAGTTATTTTAAACAATAAAAAAAAAATAACTGTATAAGCTGATACTAATTAATTCAAATATAATTCATATTTTCATACCTTTATTTATAAATTATTAAATCCTTTTTTATTTTTTATTTTAATTGTTTCTTATCAATACACCTATTATTGCGTAGAAAATATTCACGTGAACAAAATTATATTTCATTTTGCATTAGAATATGTAGGTATAATAATAAACTTTTATTCAATTATGACGTCATATTATTACAAATTTTGTCAAATCGATATATTTTACCTACCAACAGTTTTTATATATGACGTCAAACAATATTTAAATCGATATCTTTGTATTATTAAAACAAAAATTTCTATACCTACATAGCTATATGTGTGTATATATCTATCACATATTTTTCTTGTTGTTTTTTATAACCTACGTTTTTCCTTCCTATAATACAATCATCCTCGATGAATTAAAAATAAGCCGCATATGAGACATGACCTTCATTTTCAAACAATGACGTCATATAACAGGAGTTATCGATTAGGTGCACCACAATTTTTATTTATGTAGAGACAAGTTTTGCGCCGGTGCAGTGTTTTAAATTGACTGTACATTTATATATAATCGTCATAACGTGTAATATAGGTACATACATATAATTATACATACATCTATGTATGTATAATGTAGAAGAAAATGGTTTCACACCGCCGCGCGCCGCCCGGCTAAAATTTTGTAAGAGTATTTATTTTCTTCTATATTATATATGTTGTATATGTTGTATGTATACAAAAACCCACATATCTTGTATATATTAGGCTACTTGTGAAGGTAGGTAGGCCCACATTCCACAACATATTTGTGGAAAAGCGTAAAAGCTTTACATCATAAAGGGAAAAAAATTTAGGTGTATTGTGGAGAAAAAAGGAAAAGTTTCATTGATAAAATTAAAAAGAACAAACTTACGTAATTTATTAAGGAAAAACTATTTTTTTTTAAAATAGGTTCTTACGTATTTTTTAATCTACATATTATATAGGTATAATGGACATATTTTATTTGCATAGAATAGATTAAAAAGGATGAATAAGAATTTTACAATTATTATAGGACAGAAATTAAATTAAAAATAAAAGAATTCTTTTTCACTAAAAAATTATACAGAATAGTTTTATTTTTTAATTAGATTTAAAAGCAATTTTAGTTGCTTTGCATTTATAATAAATTTTATACATTATTATAATCTCATTAGTCTGAGATTATAATTATCCATCACAAATGTTTCTGAAAAAGTATTGTGTATGCCTCAATTTCATTTAAATTGGACGTTCAAACTTAGAAACAAAAAATTGTATACGTATACATATTCACGATTATTGCCAAAATTTATACTTTGATCAAATTCTAATATTGACCACCATTTTCTGATTTACATTTTCGAATTGTATGTAATAAAATAAGTGAGTACAATATTTATATCTACTCGTGTTAGGATTGTATTCCTTTTGACGTTTATTCTTTTTTAAATTAAGTTTTAACCTTAATTTCCTAGAAAAATAGTAAATAAAAAAAGATTTTTAAATAAAAAAAATTGAGAAAAACTTATATGTAATATTATCATGTGTAAACACATGATGTATTATATATTATCAAAAATATGGTCTGCAAAGTTCACATACATATATAAGTATGTACAAATATTTGTATGATACTCTTATAATTTTTTAATTTATAATTTCAAGCGCATTAAAAAATTTCAAAAACAAATAGAAAAAAATTATCCAAAATTACAATGAAAAATATGAATAACATAACATTACCATATGATGAACATTCATAATTAAAATTGTATTTTAATGCTCTAATTACTGATACTTCCGATTACTTTAAATTAAAAGATACATTTTATTTGAAATTTTAGAAGGAATGATACAATTTTTTTTATTTAAATTTTTTTTTGATAATTATCGTTTATGATACATATGAAGACAATATTCGTATGTAATTTAATAATATAAAAAGAAAATATAAAAAAAGTTATCAAGCATACCATTAAGAACCTTGAAAACATTAATTGATTTTCTTAATTTATCATATATGTATGATAAAATTTCACATACACTATGTAAAAAAAGTATTGGCACCTCAAATAAATTTTTAAATATGGTTAATTTTCAGGTACATAATGAAACGCTCTGAACTTTCAATTTATAATTTAAAATGTTTATTCAATAACCTTTCAAATAGTATACAATATATATAAAAAATGTAATTTAAAAAAATTAAAATTAGTAAAATATTTCATAAACTTCAATTTATACGCAAAAAAAGTATTGGCACCTAGTATTAAAGTTTTGGTTATCACGTATGTACCGTTATTAAAATTGAAAAAGCTGCGTTATTTCTTTATTATCAGTTTATTATTAAGTCCAATTATTATTTGATTATTTGTATAAAATTTTTTAAAATAGCGCCTAAAAACAAAGAAATGAGTGTTGTTATTCGGAATTTGGTTACTTCTTTAAAAAATCATGGAAAATCTTATAAAAACATAAGCGAAATTGTTAGAAAACGAAATCCAGTGTTAGGAATGTAATAAAACATTTTCAAAAATCCAAAACAATCAAATTTTGCCAACGTTCTAGACGACTTTAGCATTAAGTGTTAGGGAAAAGAGGTGAATTCTTAATCGGATCCGTATTAATCTGTAAACTAGCGCTCCATTTTTGAAAATTAAAGTTAAAAAAAATGTTTGATAAGAAAGTATCTGATCAAACTATTATAGATATTTTGAAAAAAGTTGTAACATCGCTGATAAAATGGACCCTCTATACTCTTGAATATTATTGAATAAACATTTTAAATTATAAATTGAAAGTTCAGAGCGTTTCATTATGTACCTGAAAATTAACCATATTTAAAAATTTATTTGAGGTGCCAATATTTTTTTTACATAGGTTATGTGAAATAAACGCGGAAATACGAAAGAAAGCATTTACGTATTTATATACATACATATACCTACAATATTCTTAATTTAACTTTTTTTTATACATAAAATGTTATTTTCAATTGTTAATAAAAAAAATTTATAAGAGTAGATACCTACACATGTACATATATTATACATATCTATGTATTGTTTTTTTTCTCTCTTTTAATTTATGTGTACATTCTTGTATACAAAGCATTCTTGTATCATTATAGTTTTGTAATATGATATTAACAAAAGTTTGCCGTATTCATCAACTGAATAACTTGAGATATCCGTTAGTTATTTTGAATCACAACAAAATTCATTGGTCGAAAAAAGTCGTATTTGTGATAGAGTTTGTTAAAAATTAAAAGCGAATGATCTGCGCATACTATATATACTGTACACAAAATGTTTATATGTTTTATACCTTAATCATTAGTCATGACTTTATTATACCAGACTTATAGATACATTTTAATTAATAGTAATTCGACTGATAGTGATAATGACTGTAGTAGCAAGTAATGATGGATTATTGATGGAGACGGTGGTATAAGTCTTAGTTATGTAAATTAATTTTAAAATTTTGACTCCAAAAATGTAGAAATTTAGGAAACTTTAATAGACAAAAATTTAGTAATTAATTTCTAATCAAATCAACTATTTTCAATTACTTTTGGATAAAAAAAATTCACTTTTATTTTAATGTGTTCTATGAATATACCTGTACAATTTTATATACTTTTGTATACTTTTTTACTTTGTCAATTTTGCCAATCATAAAAATATGTAAGATTAGATTAGATTGTAATAGGGCTATTGTTGCACTTCGACCTTTGCAGATCTTTTGTACAGAAATATGTAAGATAGTGAAGAAAAATGTTAAAAGTTCCTAAATAAAATATCATACATACTTGTTACTTTTACACTACATACATATATACATGTATGAATTCAATATGTAAAAAAAAATTTCTAAAATAAAAAAAATAAAAAAAAATTACAAATTTTCTGATAAAAAAAAATAATAATAATAATAACAAACCAGAAGGCAGAAAAGCCTTACCTTTCTTTCGATTTTTTCATGCTTTATTATCAAATACATAGGTACCTGAAAGAATCAATTTCCTTGTTTACCTATTTGCTTTATATTTTTTATTATTTTGTTTACTTGTTTTCATTTGTTTCTCAACTTTATTTTTTTTTTAATTTCAAAAACCTTTTTTTTAAAATAAAAATCAAAAAAAGTTAGGTATGTAAAATAAAAAAAAAAAGTACACGAGAATTTTTTTTATATTACAAAAAAAAATAATAATAATAATAATAAATAAATAAAACTATTTTGCCAATAACTTATTTAGATACATTATGTATCTTCATTTACATTTCAAAGCCGTTAAAATTATTTATCATATACATACATCAGATCAGATGTACATGTAGTATACTATACTCATAAATTCTTTAAAAATTTTATTTTCCCCATATTTAAAAAAACTCAAGGATGACAACATAATATTTTAGCAAATCTACCGAAATTCATCACTTTTCATTTTATTGAATAAAAATCATCCGTTAGTTTTATACTTTTCCCGTTTCAAAAAAAAAAAAAAAAAAAAAAACAATATTAATAGAGCCACATATGTGTGTAAACGTATTATATATTATGTAGGTATCTCACACTTTATTTCTATTTTGATTGAAGTATATATAGGTACATATTATGTATGTAAATAGGTATGATTTTAGCAAAATTCTGTTTATCGGTATGTGTTATTTACTTTTTTTTTTCTTAAATTATGTATATTTAAACTTTTACTCTATAATATAAGAAAAATTACTGTAATATATAATAAAATTGAAAAAAGGTTAATAATTTATAATACCAGAGACATCTCTTCCTATATGTCTAATAATGAATCGTTTTAATCAAACTTACTACCTTCTTATTATTCAAATTAGCATATTATAAACATTTTTTCTTCATCTTTTTTATTATTATTGATAATACAAAAATAATAACAAAAAATCAGAATAGAATTTGGTCGTGTGATCATAGAAATATACATACATACATATGTTATCTATACTTGTAATAATTTATATATGTACATAAATTTTTTTTTGCTTTCTAAATAAATCCTTGAGATACCTAATTCGGCACATCACCGACAACAAAAATTAGAGAAAACACATTAAATATAATTTTTTTCTGCAAACAAATATAGCTACCTAAATTTTCAATAATATTTGAAAAAGTATATAATTCTCTATTTAAAAAATAATAAATACATACTTATCTATGTACATATATATGTATTGTATTAAAAAAACCAAATTCAAGAAAACATAAAAAGAGCTATCTTCTCTATCATCACCATTTTATATTTTATACGTTATAATATTATTTGATAGTAAGTGAGGAACTAGCGAAAATTCCGCAAAATTATTTATAATAAAATTAACATACCTATAAAAGTCTGCTCTGTTCTGTTGTTGATGATGATACATAGAAGGTAGAGTGTTTTACATATAGAAAATCATTGGAGACGTTTTTTATTTTTATTGGAAAGCTTAAACATGCGGTTCCAACTTCGGTAAATTTTGAAGGTCGTTATAAAAGTAAAACTAGTTATACGAAAAAAAAATATGTATATTAGCAAAGTGTTATTAAAATTTTTCATTGTATCTTATATACCTATATACATATATGCATATAGATACATATATATATATATACATATATACATATATACAAAGGTATATGTACATAAATGAACATAATATACATATATAAATAGTATGGTCATTTATCTCCTACTGTCAAATGCAACTAACGGTATCAATATAGAGTATAATCAAGTACATACATACATAATATGTACATATACAGTTTTTATATAAAATAAAAATTAGAAAAAAAAATTAATTTAAATGCATTTTTGGATGGATACCCATCTCAAATTAAGTAGGTATTTTATTTAATTTGATTGTCTTTTTTTTTCTTTTCTTAAATAAATTAAAAATGTTTTTTCTTCAAATTTGACTTGTCCTTTCTCTTTCTTTTAAATAAAAAACTTATCTCTGACTGATGTGTGTCTTCAACGCCATTACATAATACATATTTGGATGAGCATAATTTTAATATAAAAAAATTCTGCCATGATTATTTTGACTAATTTTAAAGAAAAAAAAAGTAAATTAAAAAACTAAAAAAAAAACTTAATAATGTCCATATAAATTCAAATCTATCACAAACAAAAAAATTTAAAATGTGTAGAAAATTGTTGTCATGATAAAATAAGTTTTGAATAATATGAATTATGAATTACCTAATTAAATTTAGCTTTTCTCTAAAAAATAAATTTATATTTTTTAATTATTTATTTTTATTTCATATATTTTTTTTTTCAACTCCCAAACATGTTAGCATACTGTTACGTAATTAAGTATGTATCTATCTTCCTTTTTAATTTAGTTTTTTTCTTGCAATTATTATTTCCCATTCAGTTTTGATATCCTCTCAAATTCATCAATCTATTGTCTTTTCTTGGATCCTACTTTTTTTCCAATATTTTCTTTCCTATATTTTCTTATATGCATATTTACTAAGTGGTTCATTAAGTGAATCTTTTTTTAGAAAGGATATTAGAAAAAATTTTCGATATTAAATTTGTCTTGCCTGAGAGTATACAAAAAATTTTAAGATATAGTTTAAATGTCCTAAATTCGATTTTTATTATATAACAGATTTCAAATTTTATTTTATTTTCTACATATGATTGATAATTTCTTAAAATTTAATCTTTTGGAAACTTTGTATTATCGATCCAAAAGAAATTTTCGTTATTCAGTTTTTTCTTGTAAATTTTACTACATGATCATTTTTAGTATTTTAAAAATTTATAAGTGTGGTATACATAAAACATTATTTAACATTTACTTTACAAAGATTATAATAAAATGCTCATGAACTCGTCCACCTCGGAAAATCTTATCTATTTTTCAATTTAGGAAAAATAAATATACCCGGATCTCAAGTCCATACATACATACATACATATATGTATATCTAATATACGTACCTTAAAGAATTTAAAATGATGTAGGTACTTACATTATAATAGTTGCACAATTATCATGTTAGTTTATACTTAAAACTTAATATAGAATTGTAGTTGATCTGCGTTTGTTATTAATCCTATTATTTGAGCAATCGATTATATTCTTTGAATATTTTCCTCTTCACAACATAGATCAATAGAAAAGTTGGAAAAATATTTTAAAAAAATGCGATGAGTCTGATGTGGATAAATATGTAATATTAAAAATATTTTCAAGTATTTAAATATATGTATATAATATTATAGAAGCTTGTGTTAATGTGATAGATTTATATGTATCTATCCGGTTTGAAATTGGCTGTAATAGGAATGTAAGTGTAAGAACTGATTATCCGTGCGGAAAGACATGTGGGAATATCATCTAATAACAATGCCAAAGTGGTGAAGGTGCTGGATGCTTACTATCTATCATGCATATTTATTTACTATTTATTTTAAATCACCTTACTTTTTCTTTGCTTCATTCGAAAAATCGAATAATTCGTTTAATTCTCGTATTATAAAATGTAAGTAAGTTAAAAGATACAAATGAACGACAAACGGCAAAGGTTGGGATGAAACATGTAGATCTAATAACAATCGTCGTGCTCATAAAACGCACCCACAAAACCTCGACTCCGACAGAAATATACAGCAGTTTGTTTGATCATCAGTGATGAAGAGAAAAACAAAATAAAAATATAAGTATACATATATACATATATGTATGTACATACATACTATAAAAGTATCTACTACAGGTATTGTTGTACTTTAATACCAGGTAACTATACCACATATATATATTGCTATAATACATATATTACATTTCTGATGCTGATGCCACACAAAATCATTTTAGCCGAAAGCATGCTTTGCTGTCAGGTCAGCAGTTCATTTCAGGGTGTGAGCAAAAAAATGTTTCTTTAGCTCGATCTTTTAATACTATTTAATATTTAATACTAGAAACATTGAAATATCAGCTATATCGTATATAGCATCCACATACCTATAAGTATACTAATTCCACCGTCAGTATTTTTATTGTTATTCGAACTGTTTCTCTGTAACATTAGCTTGCTAAAAGCAGTATTAAACTAAAGCCAAACCGTAATATTAAAAGATATTTTTTTTCCTAAAGAAAATTTTACTAGCTTTGTATCAAAATGATATTACGTAAATATTTTTGTACGATGAATCTTCTCTACTTACTGAGATCAGGTCTTTTTTGGGCCTTCACTTTATTTTTATATGTACGAGTATATACATATATGTATATATGAAACATAGTAAATACTTTATTATTAAACAAAGAAAAAGAACAAGATAAAAAGAATTCACTTTCCATTAATAGCGGTTATAATCACCTTCTTTTAGCTTATTATTATTGGCACTTTTGCAATCGTGTTACTGTGGGAATATTGAATCAGTGATCTTCTAGCTAAATAAATGCTTTGATATAACAATAATGATGTTAAAGGGCTTGTTCAACATCACTGTGGGTGGCCGTACCATATGCATTCTTTAAATTGTCACATTTATATAGATCTATATTTTGATGAAATGATAAAAGGTAACAAATCGTCAAACATTATACATGCACCTTGCAATACACAAAAACAAATAAATATAGAAAGGATGTGACGCGTATATAGAAGCAATATACATATGTATATTTAATTATTTATGAATAAAGTTTAAGGAAATTAAATTCGATTCATTTAAAGAAATACTTATATATATGTACATATATTTTTTTGTTTTTAAGATAACCTTCAACTAAAAATCAGTTGTTAAAATTTCCTAGTTTTTTTTTCTTCTTTTTCGTGTTGGTACAGGTAATATTTGAAATAATGTTTTAAATATTTTTTTAATCCGCGAGGACTAAAATTGTTCATGATTAGTCAATATTCCTTTGATCATATGATGATCGAATATAATATACATATTATGTACCTACATACATATATGACTTTTTTAGAGATAAATTATAATTTCCAATATATCGATTACACACACATCCAATTTAAATCTTTGAAATTTGTTCGTAACAAAATAAGTCATCATAAAAATTAATTTGTTAATATAATTTTATTATTAAATATAAACAGAATGAGTTAGAATCCTTAAATTTGACTTTTAATTCAATGCATAGAATTTTTTTCTAACCAATCTGTAATTTACTAATTTAATTACTAATGGCCAGTTCCTCAGTCTAAGCTTAAGCAGAGTTTAAGTTAAACCTGAAACATGGCTTAAGTTTCAATTAAATTTTTTTTCGTTCCTCAGTCAACTTATATTTGTAGCTTAACTATCTTTAGTTAAACCTATCATTGTGAATGAATTTAGGTTGAAACCTGAAAAACTTGTAGATGTCATTGTATAGCCGCTAGATGGCAGTAGCAATTATTGTGACATTTTTAATTTTTTCATACATATAAATTTCAATTTATAATAAATTTAGGGACAAAACAGATAGATAGATGGCAGTTGTTTTTTTATTTTATTTTTGACTTTTACTTAAACCTCAAATAGAGTTTAAGCTCTCAATTCGTACAGCTTAAGTTAAACTCAGTTTAACACTTAAGTGTTCACTGTGAAACTGAAAAAAGTTGTTAAACTTAGTTTAAGAGTTAAACTCTGCTTAAGCTTAGACTGAGGAACTGGCCATAAGAGAAACATACAAACCTTTGCATGATAGATAGACTAGTACATATACATATTAGTTTTAAACATAGCATTTATGTACTAAATATTTTTTTGTTTTACCTATCACTTGAAGAAAAAAAAACAACATGACATACTTTTAATATGCGAAAAACATTTACAATTTAATTTAAATTCAATAAAACAAAAAGATAATTGTAAATTTAAAAAAAAAAATAACATTGAAATAGAACTACACACGTTATTTTACATAAATACATACATACGTACATACATAGCATCTTAAATGATATTCATACATATTATACATATTTATAAAAATTCACTTTCATTGATCAATAAAAGATTTGAAAGTAATAAATTAGCATTGTTTTTTATCTTTTACATGTATGTATCTTTGATCATCTTTTGAATTAATTAAACATAGAACAAGAAGCAAAAAAGTATCAAATCGTTTTAATATATGTATGAATAAGTTTTCGTTATGTACATATGTTTGTATCTACTACTTATTATATATGCAAAAAGTTATTTTATTTAAAATATATATAAGTCAGTGAAAGACGATACATAACTTATAAAACATTTTTAAAAAAAACAACACACAAAATAGAATTAGTAATAATAATAATTGTATTATGCGAGTTTTGTTCTTGATATCCTTGAACATCATCTTTTGCTTATCTTTTTTTTTCTTCTCCTTTTTCTTCATTATTATTTTTCTTGTTAATCATGCTTATTTTTTTTCTTCATCTGTATTCACCGTTATATAGTTAATGATTATTATTAATAGGTATATTATATGATTAAACCTGCTGTTAATAATTTTTATGATTGTATGTACCATCAGTTCACATATGTATGTATGTATGTATGTGTATGTACATATATTAATTTTGATGGTATATCTGATATTTTAATTTTATAAGTAATAAATTTTATAAAAAATTACATTGTTAAAAGGAAGAAACAGTTAGATTTGTCAAAATATCATATTAAATTTTCATACATTCGATATAATATGTGTAGATACATACATAAGTTTAGTAGAAGAGTCAACTATGTTTAATACAAGAATATTAATTTAAAAAAAAAAAAAAAACATAATTTAGCAACATTGTTAAGGAAGCACTTTTTTATTTTTTTAACATTTTTCTTTGACTTTTATACAACACATTATGAATACATGAACATGATTGGTATCATTTTATATTTTAACTACTACAAGAAATTATTCAACAAAATGAGACTCTCTTCTTGCAAAATATTTAATTATTAGGCAAGTTTTTGATAGCAGGCGATCGATAAATTTTAAGCTATCTACTATGTTTATGTGAATTTTTGTTGAATAGAATAGATATATGATTTACATATAATGTATGAATATAATATACATACATCATATACATATATATGTATATGATTATTTAATGAAGTATCTAATGTTAATAATAATTAATAAAAAATAAAAAATAAACTCTAAAAAGAAAACAAGAAACAAAAAACAATATTAAATGCTACTAAAAATGTTTCTGGTATTATATTATTGCGACAATTATTAATATTTTCCTATTTACCTATTTTTTTTTTTCGAATTAATTTTTTATTTTGTTTTGTCTGGTTTTTTATTTCTCCAAAAATGGAAAAATACTCTTTTATTGTTTTAAAATTTTTCTTATTATTATTAATACGGCTACAAATTTTTTTTATATATATATGTATATTTTTTTATATAAGTATATATGAAATATTCTGTATGGTTTTAATGATAATGATGATGGAATAAAAGAAAGAAAGATCTTTACAAACATATTATTATATTATTATATTATTATAAATATGTACATATCTACATATATACATATAAAATATATGGGTAATATTTACAAAAATCAAGAAACGAAATTGATGAAATTAAGAAACATCAAACTTGTTTGGTTTGTGTATTATAGGTAACTTGTTTTTCACTTGTGTATATACAATATACATACATATTTATTAATATTAATATTATTATTGTTGTTAATTCTGTTGTTCCATATGGCTACTATGTAGTCCCTTACTTTTATTCATTAAAAAAAAATCAAATAAATAAATAAATAAAAAATTATTGATGATGCAGAGCGATGCGGTTTTTTCCATCAAGGTAAACTACAAAATATTCAACAGGAAAGTGTGATAATACATACAGTGTGTAAATATCTATATCTATACCGTGGTCACTATAGGAACACGAATAATAATTATCACTTTGCAATTTGCATATACATATATGCATATATGAATTCATGTACTTATGTGAATCTTACATTTAAAATGCAATATTGATGATGATGATAAAGATAAGTCATCATTAAGATTAACCATGTATTACAACAATTCAATAAATAGTATTGAAAAAAAGATGAAACAAAGAAATCAAAAATTTATAATGCATCCTCTAATTTTACATACTCATTCTTATTTACAATCAAAATTGTGGAAATTATGAGGTTTGTAAAAATGAATTTTTTTTAATTTAAAAAAAAAAAGTTAATAATTTAATAATTGAGATTTAAAGTTTCGCTTTTAGTCTAACAAATCCAAAATGACAAAAATTTTGATTTTAATATAAAATAATAATATAGTGTATCTTCAAAAATGAATCGCTGCTTTGGTGATGCTAATGTTCTTTTGTTCGTGATGCGAAAACATTACTTGTTGCTATGACAACGCAAAGTTTTTAGTTGGCGATGCAACGCTATTACATGACAGCTGAATATTAGAAGAAATTTCGAATACTTGATTTGATGCGATGCTTTTTTGAATATGTGACAACGCATCATAAAAGTTGCGTTGCATTTTTGAATTTGTGACAAGCATCAGCATCGCATCAACAAAGCAACGATTCATTTTTGAAGATACACATATACATATATATAATATATAAAAAATAATAAAATAATAAAATAAAATATTCTTTTACTTAAATTCGTAAAAGTGGTGTTGTAGAAGAGTTTTATTTTGAAACACTTTGTAACGATAAATATGAAGATCTGATATTCATAATGATGGCATTAAGTTTTCGAAACTTAGAAACTATTACTTATATTTTATACAATTTTATCTGAGAAGTTATTATGAATCAAAAATGACTAAAAAAAAGGATTTATGTTTTTTTTTCTGCTCTTTATAGGTAACTCAAAACTATTGAAAAATCATTTTAAAATTTTAAACTTTAAGGCTTAAAAGTTTATTGTTTTATTAAACTCTGTGTTTTAATTTTATTTCAATTCATTTTTATCAGTTATTTTATAACGAAGATTATACAAAAATATAAAACAGTTAATTCAAATTTTGTATTCGAAAACTTTTTTTTTCTGTTGCTAGGAGTATATCAGGTTGTATGTAAAAATATCCTTTACCGACATTACCAAACCAGTCCATTACTATAGTTAGTTAAGAAATTACTTATAAAAATGTTGCTAAAATAATCAGAAATTTTTTTGAATTTTTATTATTTAAAAAAAGTATTTTTGAGAATATAAGTTTTCCAAGTTATCTATTTATATTTAATAAATTTAATTAAAAACTGTGGTAAATATAACACGTATGTATGTATGAGTTCACATATTTTGAATAAAAATTATTATTTTTATATTTTTTTTTCATGATTCCACTCAAATAAAAAACTGTGACAAACTGGGTAAAACCACCAAAACCCCATACATTTATTACACACTTTTATTGTTCCGTCAGTTCCTCAGTTTATAGTAGAACAAATTTAACAAAAAACATACATTCTTTTGATCATAAAAAGTTGTACAAGTATTTTTTTTAGTATTTTATTGAAAATATAAAAGAAACATTATCAGGATATATTCTTAGATGCTTAATTTTAATATTTAATTTGTAATTTAATCAAACATTTGTTTGATTGTATAAAAATGTCCTGAGCATTTTTATTAATTATTCTTTAACAATATTTTTTAGTGAAAATTAAATTTTACAAAGAAATAAAATTCAGGATTTGTTTCTATTAAAGCGAAACAATTTATGGCTTCGTTTCTTTTTGTTTTATTAACTTAGGTTTTGTAGCAGAAAACTTAGAACTGCTCTTAATTTCTTTGGTTCTTCTTGTCAATTCATAATTCATTGAATTTCCATTTTTCAGCCAATTTTTTCTTAAACATTACTTTAATTTCAGAATACTTCTATACAATAAACGAAATTTTATCTCACTTACATTTTTACCTGTAACTCAAGTACCAGTAAACGTAATTAAAAGAAATTGGCTTGAACAAAGACCTTAAAATATTGTTGTGGTTATAAGGCTTCAATTTCCAACTCCTTAAAAAATATTTAAAATTAACTACAGTTATCTAAAAATGTATTGTTAGCAAATATTTACATATTACTTTTTTTTTGTTCAAAAAATTATATTATTAATAATGAATACTTTCACTTGTTAAAATAATTGTTATATATCCTTCACTTGAACAACAAGAGAAAAAATGTTTAAATTATTTGTTCTGAAAATTAATTGAGTAACAATTTGTAGTACATGTTTTAGCGAGATTAAAAAAATCCTCATTACGATTATGAAATATTATGCATTTCATCTTATTACTAATTTTCACATACATATATATGTATGTATATATGTAAAATATAATTTCTACAAGATATATGTACTCGATGTACATACATTATGTACTTAATACATATACATATAGCTTTTTTATATGCGGCACCTCCAAATTTATTAATTTTTATGCGATGATGATACCATATAAATCATTGATAATATTACATAACATAGGTTGATTGTAACAAACGATTGCAAATTTTGTGCCAATAAAGCCCAACATTCATCTCATTTTTATGATCGCTGATATAAATATATGTACATACTAGCTTAACTAACTTTTATTAAATGTATATATGTATGTACGTACATTCATAACAAATATATATTAATATAATATATAACAAAAAGCATTGCTATATATTGTACATACATATGTAGTATATACGAACATATTATAATTTTAACAAAACTATCTTCACAATAATAATATTCTTCTTTTCCTTCGTACATAACATTAGTTTTGCCACGATTCGATCCGGCCACGGGGTCAATTTAGTTTATAAGTTACCTAAACGTAAATAAGCCAAACCTTGCTAACACACACAAAAAATAATAAGAAGAAAAAAAGACCCCTAGAGCTATGTGTTCGATATCTTTCTAAGGCTGTAGTACCTAGGTAATAGGTATCTGTTTTTGTTTCTTCTTGTTTTTTAAATAGAGCCAATAGATTTGAAGTATAACTAGCTAAATTCATATTGTAATGTAGAGATAGCTTCTGCACTGCTAGCTGTTACCATTACCAACTATTTAGAATTTGTATTGCAAGAAAAGGTGCAGACACTGCAGACTACAGAAATACATACATAATATGTACATATGTATATATCTTGTAGACTATGGTGGGTCATGTCAAGTCCGTCGTTTTTTCTTACAATTTTAACTTTCCATGTATTTATTACGTTATACATTTTATCTTCTTCTATTTTTATTTATAAATGCAAAAATTAGAAATGAGACATTAGGGAAAACAAATATGAACCTTATGTACTTTCTTTCGTCTTCTGTCAATTCAAAGATTTATTTTACTTTTTGTCCTGATTAAATCTTATCAACTAAGTTTATAAGCAAATAGCAGGTGATATGTTTCATTATAGGTAGTGAGTAGTCATATATCTTGTTTATGCACAAAGGTTAAAACGTATTAACGATAAAACGTTTTAAACATCGTTTTGAGATAATACATTTTGATTGGTGTTTATGCGTAATACAACATTTCGTTCTCACTCAAAACGTTGAACACCTGCGTGTGTAATAACAACTACTTAAAACGAAGTAAGTGTTTATGCACATTTTAAAAACGAAATGAAATTTTAAATGCGGATTTAATAGTGTATTAACTCAAAACGACGTAGAGCTTTAATGCGTTTTGAAATTTTGTTTATGCATCCGTATTAAGTCAAGACGGAGTGAGTTAATGCGAAGTAACGCTTAGCATAAACAAGATAATAGTCTTACTTGAAACATGTAAAAAAACAACTTATAATTATTTTTTATTCATATTGAAAGTATATCTACATATATAACATAATGTACATTTACATGCAAAAATATATGTATGAGCATTGAGCAACTACAATGTATACCTACATACTCGTAGATACATACTATACAATATATATATATACTTTTTTTAAACATAATTCACTGCAGTAAATAACTCAAGATTAAGATGCGCCTAGTTTAAACTTTAAACACTATTGATTTGGTTTAATTCAAACCCAGAAGATTACAAATATTATTGTGAAGTATGTATCTTCAGGTAAGCATGTCTGCTGCTATCTTTTTTTAGGTCAACACTTTCACTAGCTAAAATCATCGTCCATAGTGCTGACTGTTGTTGTATATGTTGTCCTCGTGTGAGCAAATTTGATCATCACAGGGTCCATTATTATTATGATTACAACGATTGCAAAAAATATAAAATTTAATAAATAAAATTAAAATGTAAATCTATGTAGGTACATATAGGTATATATGTATATAGAAAATTCATGAAACATATATAAAAAACTCATTTTTTTTTTTATGAATGTATGTACACTCCGCGTCACTTCATTACGGCCACTGATTTTTTAAAGTTATTTTGGATATTACTATAAATTTTGTTACGTGTGTATTAGTTTTTATGCTTGTATTTGAGAATACGTTCTGTTACGAATATAATCACGGAAAAAAAATTTGAAAATATAGTACCGTTATTTGTGCAGTACTCATTAAGTACAATCTCTTCAAAAAACATGCATTTTTTTTTCGTCACTTGATTACGGCCAGTATTGAAAAGTAGTGTTCTAACTACTATGACGAACAATTTTTCGACTTTATTCAAAATTATTTCGTTTATTATATTGCTAGTGTTCATTAGCTATCAAATTATTGAATTTTTTAAAGAATGGGTAAAGAAAAGACATTGGCAGAAAGTGAAAAGTCAAAAATCGGGGTTTTGACGCAAGAAGACTCTTCAAATCCCCAAATTGCAGAAAAAATTGGAAGAAGAAGAACTGTAATTGATTTTTTCTTTAAAGCTATGGAAATTAATGGACAGAATAGAAGAGGGCGAATCGCAGAAGCAACAATTTCTCAAGATAAATGAGCAATTCTTCGCACAGCCTCAAACTCAGGCCTATCAGCAGCAAAAATCAACGCTAAAACCGGAGTTCCTGCCATTTTATCAACAGTACGTGGCGTAAATAATAGTGCCACGCATCAACAAATAAAAAAATTGAAGAAAAAAATCCCCGTTGAATACGCCACGTAAAAAAAAGCGATTGGAATTTGCAAGAAATCACATGTCGTTAAGGAGAAAGTGGAAACGAGTTGTGTTTTAGTACGAAAAAAATTTAATTTGGATGGTCCTGATGGATTTAAGTTTTATTTTCATGATTTAAGAAAGGAAGAACGATTTTAAGCAGAAACCGCATTATACAGGGTGGTGTTATGGTTTGGGGAGCTATTCCATTTAATGGCACGATTGACTTGCCTTTTCAAAATACGAAAATGACTGTAGTTTCACATAAAACCATATTAGAAGAAGCTTTTCCAAAGTTTATTTAAATGTTTGGTCCTCTGGCTTTGATTTACCAACAGGATAATGCTTCAATTCACACCGCAGGACGTGCTAGACAGTTCACCGAAAAACAAAATGTGTGATTGCTACCGTGGCTACCATATTCGTCGGGTTTAAATATCATGGAAAGCATTCAGAGATGGCTGTAAAGGGAGGTCTATGAAGGAGGAAGAAAATTTGAAGATAAAGCTTCACTAATAGAAGCAATAAAATCTGCTTGGACAAAAATCTCGCTGAAGTACTTGACATCGTTATACAATTTGATGTTATCACAAATTTTCGAAACAATTCGTCACAACGGAGGCAGCAATCATTATTACAATTAATTGAAAATAATAAAAAATTAATAAATCTCATATAAATAACACAAAAAGTTGTTTTTCATTCAAATTTTTCTTTTTTTGAGACAATTTCAATACTGGCCGTAATCAAGTGACGAAAAAAAATGCATGTTTTTTGAAGAGATTGTACTTAATGAGTACTGCACAAATAACGGTACTATATTTTCAAATTTTTTTTCCGTGATTATATTCGTAACAGAACGTATTCTCAAATACAAGCATAAAAACTAATACACACGTAACAAAATTTATAGTAATATCCAAATTAACTTTAAAAAATCAGTGGCCGTAATCAAGTGACGCGGAGTGTATGTACATATGTACGTATATTTCAAATGAGGCGGTATTATTCGGCAAATTTAGTTAAATTTTTACCGAATTGATACTTTTTATTGATGTTGAATGTTCAATATTAATTTGCGAATACAAGGGTTATTTTAACATACAAATGGTTGTTGCCGATAACTTAACTGATATTGAGATTCGATAGAGTTCACTTTTAGTAGATTCTTTCTTTTCTACCTGTACATAAGATATTTCTTTTTCTTTTTTTTCTATCAAATTTTTCTTTTTCTATTTTTTTAATAAGCGCGCCACAATACCCGAATAACACACTATGTAACATCATCTATAGACTATAGATCAAGTAACGGCATATAAGTTATGCAATTTCATGTACACACACGCCTTAAGGTTTGTCTACAATTATTTCTGGCACTGGCGCTGAGATGAACATTAAAGATGCTGAGTTTGAATTTTTCAAACTTCTTTTTGGGTTTTTTTTTTGATTTTCTGTTTTTTCTTTTTTTTATTATTATTATTATTTTTTTGTACTTTGTTGTGTCTTTTCGCACGACATCATCGGTAAAACGAAACGTTGTTGTACATTAACTAATAAGAATTATGTAAAATTGTATAAAGCGTCGAAACACACCTTGATTAATTTTTCTTGCGAATAAATTATTTTCAAGTCATGTAGCGTCTTTGTGGGAAAATGCATCCGAAATTTTATTGTAATTTACGGAAATTGTTGACCGAATTATGTTTTATTATTAGGCATAAGATATATGTAATATACCTAATACCTATTAAAAAATAAAAAAACTAGTAAATTAAGTACTTATATATACTTATGAAAATTTATTAAAAAAATATATCTACATGTGTGTGTACATATATGTATATGTATATACATTTCAGCACCTTGTAAATAGATGAAACACATTCTACGATGAGCATATGATATGATTTACATAGATATATAGGCATAATAATATAAAATTGAAAAATGTTAAATAGATATAATTTAATATCGTATATTTTCTTTAATCATGAAAATATTTATAAAAACTAGGTATTATTTGTAAATACCATAAATTGAGCACACTCTTTGAAAATGAAGACATAATAAGTAATGGTAGATAATATGTATATATATTATACATTATATAAATATATAAATATATATATATATAAATAAATATTGTATATATGAATATTTTTTTTTTGAATACCTAACTACGAGAAAAAAACTATAAAGATATTTTTACATTCCATATATACTTACATTTTTAATTCATGTTGAAAAATATGTTTTTTCTATAATATCTCAAATTAAGATAGAAAAAAAAAATTTAATTTGATATTTGAATTTAATAACATCACCATAGTACAATTATAAGAAAATTGAATTTTTGATTGTATCGTTGATCATGTAGTATGAAAAATACATTTAAAAAGGAAAAAAATAAAGTTAAAAAAAAAATTAGAAATCATTTAGCACCTTTTCAAAGTAAGAAAATTAACAAAGTACATATTATTCATATAATTTAACGCTTCGTTGAAAAAAAACACATTTTTTTTTGCATTAGAAAGGAAAGGATACACCGTCTACAATTTATGATATTTTTTTCAAATGCCATTGATTTTATTAATCCTTCGAGAAAACTATGGAGAATGAAAAATACATATTTTTTTTATTGTGTGTGTTTTTTATTGATAATTTATTACAATTAACAAACCACGCCTTTTAAATTGGATTTTCGTTTTCTTATGGTTTATTTGCATTTTTACACTTTTTCTTTATAAATTTTTGATTAATTTTGTTGTTGTAAAATTTATTAAGCTTGGCGCTTTTTGAATTCAAATTACTTACATCCTTTTTTGTTTTTTGTTCTGTAACAGGTGCTGTAGCGTTGATAAACGCAACTCTAGCTCGTGCTGATAGTAAAGATTATAAAGCAAAGCAAGAGGGTGATTGTGAATCATCTTCTTCTGCTAAAGCTGCATTATCTAACACAACATCTTCAAGAATGTTACTCTTGCAACCGAATGTAAGTACATAGTATAATATTTTTTTCAAATTTTTTTTTATTTTAACAAATGATTTTTTATGTGAATATTATATTTAATAATTTTGTATTTAATTGTAATCCTTATAAACCTAATTAGATTGCATTGTTAAATTCTGTAGACAATTTTTCACGGGACGATAGGTGGTATAAAAGGGATTTATGATATTATTAGTCCCCTTTTTAAGTAATATTATCCATATTTTACTGCTTTTATTAAATTTCTTCAATATTTTTTCGAATTACTGATTATATTTTTTTTTAACGCAAACAATTCATGTTTTGCCGTCGTTTTATTGGTCATTTTCAAATTATAAGTTAGAATTTATTTTATTCGAGACATGCGCTTATAATTTTTTTTAAAATACAGGAAACGCCTTTTTTACTTACTAAAATTATTATGTTTAAAAATTAACTGTTTTTTGTTTCACTGGAAATTAGTAAACATCAAAATAAAATTCTGAAAAAAACAACAAATGAAGGCTTTCTTTCAGTAGTATTCTAAAAAGTATTACTCTATCGGTACATAATTTAAATAAATCTGTTTTAAATATTTACTTAACAACTAATTGAGTATATTTTTAAAAAAATTTCTTTTACTTTCTCATTTTAAAGAATTCTTTCAGTTCTCATTCTTCTTTTGATAATTTTTCATCCCAACAAACACATCTACAAATTGACGAACAAGATAATCGTGGTCCTCCTCTCGATCAAAGCTTAAATCAACTTTCAGAATTCTTATTTTCAAGTGAATCAACTTCATTAATTGACGATCAACAAGGTTTTTTTTCTGGCACATCTGAATTAAGTAACAACTCTCAAACTCCATCAACCGATATATTAGCTAATTGTGAAGAAAGCAATACTCAATTTAACACAAGCGAAAATACTTCAAAATTGAATTTATTCCAATTAAAGGATAAAAGATTGAGTTCAATTCCAGAACAACTTACTCCAGAGTGGATTTCAGGTGCAGATCAAGACTTTATAGATCGTAATAGTGCAACCGGTCAACAAAGTGGATTTTTTACACTAAGATCTAGCAGTGATCCAGCCATAGCTCTACATAGTTTACAAGCTCGACAACAGCAAGATATCGACAATCTCAAAATAGCAACATCAACATCACTAACAGCGGGATCCTCTCTTCCAAGCTTCCAAGAAACATATTCAATTAAATATAGTCAGCCTGCAAATCTTAATTTAAAGATGGACGAAGATTGTTATAACATCTCATCACACCATCAAGAGACCGCATCGTATTTTCATATTTCAAGTGATCCAATGATCCATCATCACACCAATATTTATGATTTACAACAGCAAAATAATTATACGAATAATAGTGTAGAAGGCTTTTATCAATATCAAGCTCCTTTACAAATGGTAAGCGCACAAATACACTGAATTTTTGCAATTCTGTAATTAATAATTATTTTTTAAACGTAGCCATATCCATCATCTCATGAAAGGTACTCCCTACCAACATTTCCTACAATCTCAGAGCTACAAGGTGCTACATCTCATCGGCGAGCCTCATTACCATTACAAAGATCAGAATCAACTTCAAGCAGTGAAAGTCCTAAACCACCAAGATTAGGTATCTTAAAAAGTATTCCAAGTACACCAAGTTCAACATCAAGTTCACCTGGTTGTCAATCGTCCAATAATTCAATAAAAATGTGCGGTAATGATTCTTTAGGAACACGAGGAATTCAAACACAAAGTCCATCACAGTTATGTGCTGTGTGTGGAGATACAGCAGCATGTCAACATTACGGAGTTAGAACATGTGAAGGATGTAAAGGTTTTTTCAAAAGGACTGTACAAAAAGGATCAAAATATGTTTGTCTTGCCGACAAAGCTTGTCCAGTTGATAAAAGACGAAGAAATCGCTGTCAGTTTTGTCGTTTTCAAAAATGTTTAGCTGTTGGTATGGTAAAAGAGGTAGTTCGAACTGATTCGTTAAAGGGTCGACGAGGTCGTTTACCATCAAAACCAAAATCACCTCAAGAGTCACCTCCAAGCCCACCAGTATCATTGATTACAGCCTTAGTTCGTGCACATGTTGATACAACACCAGATTTAGCAAGTTTGGATTATAGTCAATATAAGGAACATGTACCTAATGAATCTTTAATTGGTGAAGCTGAGAAAGTGCAACAATTTTATAACCTTCTTACAACATCTGTTGATGTTATAAGACATTTTGCTGAAAAAATTCCTGGTTACTTAGATTTATGTCAAGAAGATCAAGATCTATTATTTCAATCAGCTTCATTGGAACTTTTTGTATTACGATTGTCCTACCGAGTTCGTATTGACGATACAAAAATGACATTTTGTAATGGCACAGTTTTACACAGATATCAGTGTCAGAGATCTTTTGGTGATTGGTTAAATGCGATATTAGAATTTGGAAAAAGTCTTCATGCTCTTGAAATCGACATTTCCGCGTTTTCTTGCCTTTGTGCTCTCACATTAGTGACAGGTAAGTTGAATGTTTTTTTATGTATCTATTTCTATTTTTTTTCTAAGTTTATAAACGTGCTTTTAAAAATAGTAAAATTTGAAGATATAATATTATAAAAATGTAAATGAAGAGGTTGTAGTTTTTTTTTTTTTCTAATTAATTGATTTTTCTAAAAGATAAAAATTAAAATGGCATCAGGGATGAGGTTAAACTCTTTTGTTAACAATTTCCCTTTCATTTTTTATTATTCAATTGATTACTGTATATACGAGTATTATCAATAAATACTATTATAGATAGACTGATATATCTACATATAGCATAAGTACATAATAGATATCTAAAAAAATTTGGAAAACTATTTTTGTAATTTTAATTATAATGAAAATAAAAAATACATATGTCTTTTTACTTATGTAAATGTTAATATTATGCTGATTGCTGATATAGCGTTACGATTCACTAAACTTTTCAATATGTGCTCAAATAAATTTAAATTATAATCTCTTTGGTGATTATTTCATAGTTTCATACTTTCAGTATTTTTACATAATAACATTTAAAAAAATTTGTTTTAGAACCAAAATAGTGAAATAGCTTTCTTAGGTTTTAAAATTGTTTAAAGAAAAACAAATTAATTTTTCTACTTTTTATGAAAAAACTTATGCATATTTTTTTCTTTTTTTTTTCTCCACAGAGCGACATGGTTTAAGAGAGCCCAAAAAAGTTGAACATTTACAAATGAAAATTATAAACAGTCTTCGTGATCACGTAACATATAATGCAGAAGCACAAAAGAAACCACATTATTTCAGTCGTATATTAGGAAAATTACCAGAATTAAGATCATTAAGTGTACAAGGATTACAAAGGATATTTTATTTGAAATTAGAAGATTTAGTACCAGCTCCACCATTAATTGAAAATATGTTCGTTGCCAGTTTGCCATTTTAGAAAGAAAAAATGGAAGAACAAATATTAATATACATATACATATGTATGTATATTTTATTTTACATACTCGTATATTTAAGTAACTATATTTTTGTTTTCGATTTTTAAATTGAATGTTGATGATGGTAATTACATATATACCAATGATGACTATGATGATGATTGATAAACCTGTCCCGTCTTTAAAAATTAATTTAAAATAAGTGTCAATTAAATTCGATGATATTCTTTACACACACACAGAGTAAATTTAATAACTTAATATTGTATGTATTTCTGTTTTTATTTTTAGTTTGTTTTTTTTTAAAATTTTTGTTAATTTACTTGTGTTAATGATTAGGAATAGATTATTTAATATATTAAATTATCATCATATTAAAAAAATTTAAAATGAAAAAATAAAGAAAAAAAAGAAAAAGGAAAGGCATATAGGTATTTATCACTGTTACACACAAAAAAGATTAATTGTGATTATGAAATTTTTCTTATTATTTATTGCATTATAATGTTTTTTTTCTTCTCAAATGAAGAAGAAGAAAAATTTGCCATATTTTACAAAAATATTGAATAGTACATATTCGCAAAAATAAAATAAAAAAATGAAGAAATGTGAAAAATTTCGAAATAATTCATTGGTCATAATTTTATTTTCATGCATAATATTTTACCTAAATATGCATACTCTATAATAGTATGTATGTACGTACATATATACACATACCTACTATACTGTGTCTAATATATTATGTTTTTTTAGGTAAATGCAATATATGAGTATATATTCAGTATTTTATGTATATATACAGACATAGTATTTACTTATATTGTATTTATATAGAGATATGGTGTTGTGTTGCGTAGGTGATTTAATTTATATACAAAAAAAGGAGTAACAATAAAGAAAACAGAATATATAGAGAAGGAAATAATCGTATATATATTTTTCTTCTTGTTCAAAAGTCTTCAATCATCGATTATACACGCACGGATCAATTTATTAAAAATTTATTCGAAAATGATCCTAGTGTAATGTTTTTCGTGACTCGTGAAAGGTGCAAAACAACGATAAAGCCAAAATTGCGCATTATTGAGTGTAATATTATTGGTACGAGTTAGATAGATAATAATATTAAATGTATCTACTATACCCAAATATTATATATAGGTAAGTAAATATATACGTAAGTATTCACCTGCATAATATAATATTAAAATCGTCCAACTTTCAAATGCACGCTATCTAGAAAATTTTTTTCAAAGATGACGATTTATAAATCGCATTTTTGATGATTAGAAATTTTATTATATGGGTACCATATACACATCTAATATGTATGTAAGTACTGTAGGTGTATTTATTATAGATTCTTTTCAAAAAAACATATTACACATCAAATAGATAATATGTACATATATACCGCAATTCATCTATTTAATTTAATTCGTAATCGATTTATGTTTAATACTTGTATTATACATCACATACTGAGCTATTATTGAATTCAAAATTTCTATTCGTAAATTTTCAATTTTTTTCTTCTTCATAAAATAGCGTGTTATTGAGTTCTAAATAATTAATTTCTAAATTATACTTTTTCAGTTTTTATACATGGATATATTATATACAAATATACATACAAAAGTATATAATATACCTAAAATTTTTATGTAGTTACATTCTTGCATGTACTCTATTGTAACTACTGTATATTTGCTACCAGTTGCAATGCAATAACCTGTACTAAAACTTGTTTACAATTTAATTGATGATTGATGCGCGTCTGATTGAAAGACACCGAAATACCATATACATATATACTGCATATATGTACATTGTACATACATATGTATGAAAAAAAAAAAGAAACATTGATGTTCATAATATTGGATTTGGATAGTTATAATATTATACTTCTTATTTTATTTACTATGTTGATTATTACCTGATCGCACAATAAACAGCAAACAAAAAAAAATCACTTTTTTACCTATACAAGATACATTATGTATGTGTGTGTATATGTATCTCTATACAATTTACTTTTATTTTAATTTTTATTCCTGGAATGTATTTTTTTTTTGAATAAAATTCATTATTCAAAATAACTCCGTGCTTTTTAACCAAAAGCATATTTTATGTTTCTTAAAAATTTACAAAAGGAATAGGTATAAAAAAAAGTTAAGAACCAACAAATTGTATTGCACATGACATAATGTATCTTTTAAAACAAATTGGTTACGTGTTACAAACAAAAAGACAAATCACCACAAAGTGTGTGTACTATCAACAAAATAAAATATTTAATTTATAAAAAAAATAATAATAGGTACTTGATTAAAAAATAAAATAATAATAAACACGTAAAAAAAAGGATGAATAGTTTTTATGCCAAATATGACGAAAATTGATGATTGCCTGGAAAACGTTAAATTAAGTAAATATTTATTTTTATGGTTGTTTTGTTTTATTATCATTATTTTATTTTAAATTTTATATATTTTTTTTATTGCAATTATTCAATGATTTTGTACCTATTATAATAATTTAACGTTTTCTCAATTAATTTTAAAATATGTATAGTTTTAAAATCGTTTATATAATATTTTATCTAATTTTTTTATTAATTAATTACATATCAGCTGTTGCAATTTCTTAAAAAATTATGGAAAAAAATGAAAGTAAAAAAAAGGAAGTATAAACTACATACATAATTATTTTGTGTATCTATTTTTTGTGTTTTAATTTTTCTGCATGTTTCATTTTACTCATTTTAATAAAATTATTGTATGAAGCATTTCTGTTAAGCTCCTACATAATTCAATTGTGTACATTTATAATTTTAAAAGTTGTAGAAAAATTCAGTTATTCATGCATATTACCTAGAATTTTTGAAACGCGACGATACCTTCAATTTTGGAATAAATTTGTGAACGTCTAAATATTAACAAAGAGTTAAGTTGTACCTACTATTGTACAAAAATATTTCAATATTTTCAAAATATTTTGAAATCCATCACAAATTAAATATAGGTAACAACAAAAATAACAAAATTACTTTACTAGGAAAATGATATATGTATACATACGAGTATAGTAGATTCCGAGTAGTTATACCGAGGTATTTTTTTTCTTATTTTCTTAATTTCTATCTAAATAATACCACAGTTTTGCAAGCACAGTGATATTACATACATTTTTGAATACTTGATTTGATGCGATGCTTTTTTGAATATGTGACAACGCATCATAAAAGTTGCGTTGCATTTTTGAATTTGTGGCAAGCATCAGCATTGCATCAACCGTGCAGCGATGCATTTTTGAAGATACACATATTTTAATTTTTATATTAAAAAGACGTAATCAGCTGATTAAGAACATGGTACATATATATATTATTTTAAATTTTTATAAATTGTATATATATATGTAGGTACATTTTTTGTATATTTACAGTTAGTTTTTTTTAATGCTAGTCTATAATTTTAAATAAAAGATAACATTATCGTATTTTTTTTTTTTATGATTAGAATTGCTGCCAATACTTCTTGTTCAAAATATGTGAATTTTGTTTATTTCAAATTTTCAATTTTTATAATATGTATTATTATTCTATATAAATTATAATATATTGTTTATGTTGAATAATTTTTACATAATTTATTGTTACGCAAAAAACTTAAACATTTTTTGAATATTTTTCTATTTTCCATTTCAAAATAAATAATTCTGAGTTTAAGTCCATAAATAACCTTTAACGACTTAAAAAAGTATACAATAATAATTAAGCTAAATATATAGAATATTTGTCATAATGTTTTAAAAATACAACATAAACATACACAAACATACATATTTTAAAAAATCAGTAAAAGCTGGAAAATATAACATAAATATAAACAAACAAAATTATTGTATTAGAACAAATCATAAATATTGTATTATACTTTTAAACTTGATCCGTGAGTGGAAATTGACAAAAAAAAATCCATATAAGTGTATGGTTATTTGAAAAAAAAATTATGTATTAATTGTTGTATTCTGAAAAACGTGTGCAAATCCAAGACTATATAAATTATTAAATTTTAAGTAACTCACGGAAACAAGTATAGGATGCTATTATTAAGCGTGTTAGTAATTCAAAAGCGAGTACCAAACAACATAATGTATGTACTTATGTAGAAGTAATACTTCTAGGTTCTTTGCTTGTACATGCTTACTAACATATTATGTATACTCAAATACTATATAACGTTCAAATTATTAGTTACCACCGGTAACCACAGCCTTAGATTGAAAAAAGTATGTATATGTGTATTCATTTAAATCCGCACAAATAATTGAATTTTTTTATACGAAATAATATTTCAAGTGAAAACAACAAAATTTTACACATTAAATTAATCATTATGTATATCGTGAGGATACAATTTCTCTTGGATATTTTTTTATTAAATAAATTAATACAAGGACTCTTTGAAAAGTGCAAATAGAGACTTCGCTTTAACTAAAACCTTTTACGAAGAATTTAATATTACATAACTTTACATATATGTACATATGAGGGGTATAAAAGCAAAGTCAGCAATCTCCACTTTTATTAAATTTCAGTAAACGCATTTTTCTTTTTAAACGATTTTTAGTTTCTACTTTATTTATATGTAGCGACTTAGAAAGTGGGGTTTTTGAAACAGATTTGCCATGAGATTTTGTTGTCATTGCATTATAATCAATGTTCAATTAAATCTTCATACATTTCTCGTGTTTTTTGCACTCTTTATAGGTCATAATCATAGGTCGAAGATACTCCTAAAAAGTTGTATACATGTATATCTATGTACGTGGTACGTGCAATTATGTACATATATACTATGCAATTATATGTATGCAATAATTAAAGAAAGAAAAGAATGTGTAAAGAAAAGTGCCATTTCAAATTACATACATACGAGTATGTAAATTTAAAAAACAAAAAAAAACGCCTTTCCTAATTATACAAAAACATTTATAATGAAAATTTAAATTGAAATTTATTAAATTATTATATTATGTGCATTATTGAATTTTTATAATTATAATTAAAGATTGAAAGTTATATTTTTTACAAAAATATGAAATATTTTCGAATCCCTTCAAGATTTTTCGTAATAAATTTCGCAAAAAAAAAAAATTATTAAAAAAGTTCTAAAAAATGTATCATATAAATATGTATATATATATATGTATTTGAAATTTTTTTTTATATGATTTTTATATAGGGAATACATATTATTAATGAATATCTATCAAATTGGTAATTTATTTTTAAATTTTATACTAACTACACATGAATTTCATACAAAATGTACAAATTAAAAATTTACTATACAAGAAGTCCCACAGCCAAGTAACAGAAATTAGCAAGAAAAAAAAAAAAAAAGAAAGCTGAATTCTGTTATAAGATAAAAATTTCAAATTTTTCACTTGTATGCCTTAAATAAAAATCAAATAAAACAGGAAAGATTAAAGGGACTATATTTATTAAATTGATACTATATTTGAATAATTCAAGAAAAAATTCAAAAGAATGCAATATACATACCTATTTTATGACATACATAATATGTATTTATCTTGAGCATATCAAATTTGAAAATATGGAACAAGAACAATAAACCGAATTGAAAATATTTCATAAATTACGGATAGTACAAGTAAAAGATATATTGAAAATGAAAATTTCAAAATATTTTTATTTTACATTTACTAAAAGAAAAAAAGTGTCATATATGTACATAGATATATATATATTTGAGAAAAATGATAAATACCTATTTTCAAAATATAAATTTGGATAGAAAAATAAGTAAAAAGGATGAAAAATAAAAAAATGAAATTATAAATTATATAATTATATTTTTGGTACGTTTTGTAGGTAGATTGAATTTAAAAGATTAAAAAAAAAAAGAATAAGAAATAAAAAATTGTGATAAAATATGGATTGAAAGTAACGTAAATGTGATTTTGTAAAAAAGAAAAAAATAAAGGAAAAACAAATATGTAACAACACAAGAATGTTTATGAGAATTTAATTGCTATGAAAAGAAATTGAATACATTATTATGTAAATTAAATTGATTTAATTAGATATATGATAATTTTATTATAATTGAAACATGTATGTATTGAATGTATATTTATATTTAGATATATACATAATTAAAATAAGAATTTTTGTTAATTTGTAAAACTGTGAAAAGAAATTATACTTATAATTAATAAATATTCTTATTTTTTATTTATTCGATGTTTGTTTTTTCTTAGTTGAAAACTTTAATTTGTTAATTTGATCATATTGCAAATAAATAAAGTAAAATAACATATATGTTAAGATATAGATTAATATAAAAAAGAGTTGTAAGTATAATAATTTAATTTTTAAAATTAAACATTTTTAAGACTATAATAGAACAAACTATACTAAATGAGCAAAATATTTCGAATAAAAAAAAAAAACTATTGTAAAGTTAGTAAAAATATTGAAAAGAAAAAAATAATAATTAAATTTGACTACTACTATACATAAATAAAAAAAAATATTTTTTGAATGATATACAGATTTTTTTTGAAAAGCCTCTTTTCAATACATAAACACATATGTATGTGTACGGCATATTTTTATTGAAACATAGAAGAAGAAGAAAACAAAATAGAATAAAATAACAATAAAAAACTAAACAAAAAAAACAAGACAAAAAATAAATTATTAATATTATGATGCTGTTACATATATGTATATACATTATACAAATCTTTTATTGATTGCATAATTGATATGTTATTCAGATGCAGCTAATAATGAATTAATTAGATGAAAATATGTATTTAAATTTTGA
Organism: Bombylius major; assembly: GCA_932526495.1. Taxonomy (NCBI): domain Eukaryota; kingdom Metazoa; phylum Arthropoda; class Insecta; order Diptera; family Bombyliidae; genus Bombylius; species Bombylius major. The sequence continues at coordinate 23,356,997 of OW052044.1, read as the reverse complement.
ATACGTTAACAGCGTACGTAAATATAATAAATTATTTTAAATTCAGTTTTTACAAGCAATTTAAGAAAACAAAAAAAAAAATAACATTTTGGTCTAGAAATTGAAAAAATATTTATGTATATGTATGTACATATGTTACATATAGTACATTTTGTGCACATATATTTTATTTATAATTAAATGTATAAATTATTTTTTCACAATTATGTATTTGATAAAAAAAAATATATGTATACATTATGTATGTATATTTTTAAGATGTGTATTATAGATGTATATGTTTATCAATGTATAGAAAAGATAGTTTAAATATTAAAAAATATTGAATTCTTTATGTATACATGTATCTGTTTATCTTATTGTAATTTCATCTTAAAAATTAAGTTTTATTTTCTTTCTTTTTTAGTCTTTTGTTTTCTTCAAACTGTTTGTATGTAAGCCAAAATTTATCTTTATACATATCTTTTCTTATAAAAGTATTTAAAAAAAAAAAATTGATTAAGAATTCTAAGATTATTTTTTATTTTGCAACTAGTATTTAAGATTAATAATAGTTATTATGATAATTGTTATTAAGTTATAGTAAATTTCTTATTTTCCCAATTAAAATTAGTTGTTTTGATTCAAAGTCCTTCGAATCCCACTTTTTTTTTATTATATTTTGTCTACATGATTTTCCCTCCAAAAATGAACATACCTAGACACCTAGTTGATTCTGAAGGCATTGAAAAATTCTCTTTACGTCTAAATTTCCTACTAGAGGACGGTTTTAGTTTTTACACATTATGTGGTACTAAATAAATATGTATAAAAAATAATATTTAATAATAAATATTTTCGAAAATGTCTACTATATGAAGTACCAATGACTTTCCAAAAAGATGAATTATGATCATTTTGATATTGTTGGAAATTGAATAGCATACCTGCATACTTATGTATATACCTTACCTATATATGAACCACAAAGTTTTTTCATAAAAAATGTGAAATTTAAGTGTTTCTTCGTGTTTTTAAAAGAACGATGTAGGTACATATATATTTTCTAATTTACAATGTATGTATGTATGTACATATAGAAATGTTTTTATAATTCGATTTTTTATCTAATATAATTTCTAAATTGAAATGAAAAACCGACAACAAATTTTTAATTTTTGGTTCTGATAATTTTACAAATTTGAAGTTTTAACAAGATATTCTTGTTGTTTTGTCATTTTCGTCTGCTTCATAGTTAAGATAATTTTTTTAATAAAGCGAGCCAAAGCTACGCTGGCAAAAGTATAGCTTTAAAAATATTCTTACGCTATGGAACATAAAACTTTAAAAACAATTGACTTTGTTAAATCTTCTTAAATTACTTCATTCCTATATAGTTACCATATTTTCGTTACCTAAGATTTTTTGAAAAAATCAATAAATAATCGGAAAATATCTTTTCAAAATTTCATTATTTTGAACAGAGACATATGAGGAGTGTTCGAACAAAAGGTAACATTTCCATCGTTGCTTTTTTTTCAGAAATCACTAAAATGTGATTAAAAGAATTAGCATTTATTTTTTAAATGTTATGGTTATACAGAAATATACATTGAAAAAGTTACCTAACAATCACTGTTTTGCGCCTTTAGAAACTTTCATATTAATGGAGATAACTGAGTTTGAAATTTGGAAATGTCACCTTTTGTCAGAAAAAATTTGGAAATGTCACCTTTTGTCAGAAAATCTTCGAACATATTACAAGAGGTATATTCGTTCGGATTTTTTTTTAAGGCAATAGTATAGACATTATCCTTACAATTATTATTTTTGATGGTTTGAAGTAAGTCCGACCCATAGACATAAATTGTGTCTATTGGGATCAAAACCTGTTCTTTTCCTCCGATGATGTTTTTGAGTAATTCATTCTTTAATGCGAACATATTCATAGAAATGCTTGTATTTTGGTATACACCCTTAATTTTGGAATTAAATTTATTAAGGAAATAATGATATTTTACTATGTATAGATATTTGCAAATGTAGATAATAGCCTATATTACAAATTCAATGCGTTTTTAGAAAAAGTCAAAAAATGGAAAAGAACAGGTTTTGATCCCAATAGACACAATTAATGATTAATATTAAATGTATAGTGGAATATCACTTTTTGTTATAACTACATAAAAATTAGTATAAAAGAGAGGAAATGTTCCTTTTTGTTCGAAAACCGACATTTAGACTCCGTTTTTCTAGGGGAATTCTGACTATTTGATACGCCAAATTCAACTACAAGGTGCAGTTCATAGATTTACGTACGATTCTGCAAAAAAAAGCAAAAATTCAAAAAGTGGAAATGTTACCTTTTGTTCGAACACTCCTCATATATTACAGCTCGTAAAGTATCTGGACCAAAATTTTCAGCAATAACGAAATTATTATAAATTAATCGTTGGTGAATTACCAAATATGTACATATGTACATATATACATATAAAAAATTATGAACCAGATATGAAGAGTAAGGAAGTAGAATTATCGTTTTATATACATACATATTATATATATGTATATTCGTACATATGCAATTTAAAATTTAAAAAGCTTATGACTTAAATGCGTTTAAGTTTAAGACTTTATTCATTGTCCTGTGTCTCAAAAACATGTATGCATGTATCGTATGTACCTACTACATATTTAAAAAAAATAAATTATCGCACAGTTTGTGTCAGTTCTCAATTAAAAAATAATAAAAACAATATACATGTATATGTATGTACCTAAAAGTTAAAGGTAAGAATGGCGACAAAGAAAATACATACATAGGCACAAGTAAAACTTTTAATCTTTGTATTATTTTTTCAACAGATTTAAATTTATTTTTTAATTTTTTTCTGAAAAAATCCATAAAAAAAAACATTTAATTGTTTTCAAATTATCATTTTTCCGTTGTGATATGCTTATACTAGTGTACAATTAGATATTGTCATACTATAACACTTGATAATTATATCTTTAACAATGAAAAATCTTTGAAAATTCAACAAAAAAATATATATATATACATATACATATATGTATACATATTGTACATTATTTTCTATATAATAATTTTTTTTCTAATTTTCATTTATGGAAAAAACATGAATTAGTAAGAAATCATAATAAAATAATTATTTATGTGCGTATTTAAGCCTAATTTGGATTCATTGAATTAAATGTACTTAAAGTGTAATGAATTTCAATACAAAAAACTATGTTGTATTGTACATATTAGTCATTCATACTATATGTCAATGACAATCATATTAAATATTGTAAAACACCGTTAAAAACACGTGAATTTAAGAATACTGGAAATAAGTTTGTATATTAATCACACGACAGTGTATCTCAATTAATTATTTCTATTTCATTTTTTCTTTTTTTTTTTCTTTTTTCCACGCACTATAATTATTTTTTATAAAATATTGGAATTATTGAAGATATTTTATCGTACATTACCAGCTAATTTTTTGCATTCTATGGTGTCGACAACTCGTCAAGTAAAAATAAATTTATAATTGCCTTCGGCGAAATATTCAATAATAATGTAAGGTATTTATACTAAGTCTTAACTGATTCAACTTATTAATGATTTAATCTAACAGCAATCATAACATATGAGAAATTTATTCCATAATACATAAAATATATAAACAAATATTAACTCATTCATTTTATGTATGTTAAAAGTAATCAATGAACCAAAACCTATTTATTAATGATCCATAAAACAAGTGTAATTTTGTCAGCATGCATGTATAATTTTTTCAGCTACTACTTGTACTGTACAGATTAAATTATGTTTAGTCTGTGAAATATTCATAAGTGAAAAGCTATCTTTTATCAAAGAAATATTAGGTACAAATCATTTCATATAAAATGTATGTAATAGAGAACCATTCAAATAAATCTTTTCAGGTTATCCTTGAAGAATAAAAAGTGAAATTTTTTTTATATAATAAGATGAGAGAATCAATGAAGTTAATATTATGTTATTTTATTTTAGGCATCACATCACTTTTTATCCATTTGAATATAATAAAATGTAAATTATTGCTTACGACCTCTATGTTTAATAATAATAATAAAACAAAACAAAAAAAAAACTTGCTTATAACGGAACATTTGAAATTATGTATGTATATGTACTATTCAATAAATATACCGCCTGCATCAAGAAAGATCCGTTTATATACAGGGTATTTCCACAAAAAAAAATATATACAGGGTGTTTCACAGTTCGTGTTTCAAAAATAATACGGTGGTAGATCTCGATGAAAAATTAAAAAATATCGTATGGAAGCCAAACAGATCATCTGAGTTGTTGATTATTATGATTATCACGAATTTATAATATTAGAATCATTTTACAGAATCTTCAATTTTTTCTTGGAATATTAAAAACACATCTTCCAATTCAAGTTGTACTTGTATAATCGTTTTCATTTTCGTTTCTCACACGTTAAATCATATACAAATCTTTTTTTTTGTAGAAAATATCACATGTTTATTGATTAAAAATTTGTTTGCACTTTGCTAATAAATTATACATTTCTACGTCTAATACCTAAACTACCTAAATATGATGGAAAGGAAACTGTCATCAGTCGCCAATCGCTCACTGCACTGGCACTGCCATAAAAAGACAATATTTTCTTGTCCCTTCATATTTATAATTCTATGTTTGTCTCAACATCCGAAACAGTCTCTTCATTTTTTTTCAAAAATAAAATGAGTCATAAATTGAAAAAAGAAACAATTATTTCACTTTAGGCCCTATTGTGTAATTCGATCAAAATTTAATCGAATCTAATGAAATATTCACAATGGGCCCTATTGCGGCCATCGATCGAAATGCAATCGAATCGAATAAATTATGAATGAATGAATTTTGTGTCATTCTCATACAAATGCTAATATTATAAGCTATATGAATTTCATTAAAAATATCTAATATATGTTTAACAATTTCATTCGAGCAGAAAAAAAAATATCGAAATAATTTTCGATAGCAATCGAGTAAAACATTAAAAAGCAGTTTACTACATATCTGCCGTGCAAAGGACAATCGCGTCAATTACATTTTCACTCATTTTGACTTAGATATATTTATGATATAATATATAGTTATACATATGAACTAGTGGAAAAATTAAATTATATATATAATATATAATATATAGACATATTTTTTAATAGAGAATTTTTCCTTCAGTTCATATATATAACTATATATTATATCATAAATATATTTAACTCAAAATAAGTGAAAATGTAATTGACGCGATTGTCCTTTGTACGGCAGATATGTATTTTAAATGAAATTTGTGTAGCGTATAAAAATATTTATTTGATAAAAACACAAAATATTATGAATGCATATTTACTCGACTTTGAGTATTTGTTTCAAGTTTTTTGCTGCTGAATTTTAAATTCAATTAAACAAGTCGAACAGAAAATTTGACTTTTACTATGATTTTAATGTTATATATTATGAGCCCAATTAAATTGTAAAACCATAAATTAATTAATAATAGCCTGTATTCGAGGCTTCGTTGTTTCTTAGCAATTTTTATAGCCTAAGATAGCTTTCTAGGCCCACCATCGACTTGTCTATTTGGTCCGCAAGAGGTATTTGATTTCATGATTTCCCTTCTGTCACCTATTCAGGGGATTTGCCCTACCGACCACCTGGGAATGCGCTCTTTAGGGTTACAGGCTCCCCCTCGGGCTTGACCCTACGAGATAAAAAACGAAGCAATGATACTATACTTTCCTTTTGTAAGATCTAAGATATACATAGTTCGACCACAGAGCAGATATATTTATATAGAGAGATTTATTGTCAATACATACGAATAGTCGAATATCAGCAAACATTTTCAAATTTGTTGATCTGTGCGGGCAGGGCAAGTGTGAAAGACAAAAAGCTTCTATCTCTTACGAAAAAATATATAACAAAACTTCCCAGCAGGAAATGGTAAGCGATGGTAAGTGAAGAGGTAAGTTATAGAATGGATAAGCTATTGGTTACAGCATCGATGAAATTTAACATGGCGATGTCATTGAAAAGTAATGCATCCTCCTATAGATTACCATGTAAGCGAAGAGGTAACCGATGTTCAAATCATCGAAGATTTCTTCACTTACCAAGTAAGCGATGAAGTAAGCGATGTTCAAATCATCGAAGATTTCTTCACTTACCACGTAATACATGAAGTGTATAATTACCAGGTAATAGAAGAAATAATCGATGAAATACTATGCAATCATGGTAAAAGTAGGGCAGTGGAAGAATAAAATGGGATACAAATTTCTGCGATACTTTCTCTTTATAGTAGTTCTTTTCTTGTAAACATTTTTGTAATAAAACACATAAATATTAAAATTCACTTATTTAAAATTTAAATATTTGACAAAAGAACTTTTAAAAGAGAAAGTATAGCAGAAATTTTTTGTAGTATGAAATGATCGAAGCCATACCTTAAAAAATTAAGAACAATGAAAAATACAACAAAATTAAAATAAACAGAAAATAAATTTTTTTTACAAAAAAACATTTTTATTAAAATTTATAATTTATAAATTTATATTAAACATTTATATTTTATATTATATGTTTATATACTAATTAATAACAATTAAATTGCACTCACTGCACTCACTATGAACTTATACTTAGAAATGTCCGCGTTTTACTAGACTAGATTAGACTAGAATATGATTAATAAATACAAAACGCAAAATGGAATACGGAAATTTTATGAAGTCGCGAAAATGACGCATAATTTCATAACAAATGTACAAATGAATATGCTACACATTACACATTCGTTTACCTGGTAATGTATCTTTTCATCGATGTCCATTTCATCGAAGAATTCATCGATTACCAATGTAATGCATCGGCTATTTTCCTGCTGGGTTTCGCTTATTACTCAGTTGCTTGATACACAGAATATTATTTTTATTCATATACATATAACATTACCATATACAAATACCTTATTCCTATTATTCATTCTAAAAAACTTTCTACTACATACTTATGTACATTGAAATATATATATTACTGTAAATTCAACACAGGTTAAAATAAACACATAACGATATTGAGAAAAAAAATATTCAACTTGTAAATTTATTTTCTCGATTAAAACGAAAAACTATATACCTACTCCTATATTGAATATTTACAGCAAATATGTATCCCTTCCGAAAAAAAATTTTTTTTTTCAAATTTTAAAAATATATTTGTAGGAGATTTCAATATTAATGTTAAGTGGTAACTAGGAACAGTGAACGGCATGACATTCCGTGGCGCATTGGTAAGCGCACTATCCCGGCAAGATAGAGGACTGTGGTTCGATTCCCAGTCTAGTCGAATGTCGTTTTTTCGTTCTTGGCTACTACAATTTCAGAAGTGGGATAAAGAACCCAGGTGGTTCGGCATTTGAAAGATGTGGTGTCATAGGGAAGCTTTCTGGTTATGATTGATAGACATCGGGTGAGATGTGTCATAGGGAAGCTTTCTGATTATGATAGACATCTGGGGCAGATGTGCTGTCAGGTTGGCCGAACTGTAGGAGATTTGAACATTAATGTTAAGTGGTAACTAAGAACAGTGAACGGCATGACGTGCCGCATTGGTAAGCGCACTATTCCCGGCAAGATAGAGGACTGTGGTTCGATTCCCAGTCGAGTCGAATGTCATTTTTTCTGTTCTTGGCTACTACAGAATTTCATTTAAAATATATCTAGTGAACTATGATTTCAAATTTTTATTTACCAATTTCATTCGATCTAAAAAAAGATATCTAAAGAAAAGTATTGAATTCGCAAAAGTGAATTTTAATGTTCCACAATTCACTTCGCCTATTGCATTTTCGAAAACGAATTATGGATATTCCCAACGACTACTTAAGTACTAAGACGTCATGCTCAATTGAATTTTATTTTATTGTTTATATGTGTTGGGCGTACCAAATTAACATGACATGACAACTTATTGTTTTTAATCAATTGTAAATTGTAACTAACTTGTGATTTAAGTTACATGAAAATTATGTTCTAATGAAATATAGAGAAGATCCTTAACTTTAGAAAATGTCTGTCATTTGTTGTTACAGTACATTTTTGATAGATGAACATGAGAAATGAGAGAAATAATTGTGATATTAAAAATTATCATTTTTCTTTAATACATAATTTAATTTCTATTAATTTTATGATATAATAATGTTTGGGAAAAATGTTTATTTAATAAAAATCTTAAAATTTGTAAAATATTATAATTTGATATTTTTAGTAATTTGGAAGATTTCAGGAAAAATTGATTCTCAGTTTTATGTTACTTAATATTTATCACTCTGTAATACACTCACGCTCGTTACAACTTGGTCGTGCCACCATGAGGTGTATTTTCAGGAGTTGTTTTTCTTCGCCTGTTTTCTTTTTGTGTTTTATGTTATAATCATATAAATCGAATAAAACATTAAAAAGCATAGATTACTAGATATTTTAAATGAAATTTAAAGGCTAGACAGGCCAAGCTAAAGTACGTACTTGAGTACAAAAATAAAGCACGAAGTACGAATTCATCGACTTTCCCCATACATTTGTGTACTTCAGCTAAGCACGAAAATTTATGTACTTTAGGTGTGAAGTACTATCTTCAGCGCCACTTGTTGTCAATAGTAGAAGTAATAGCCTAGGCAGACCAAGCTAAAGTACGTACTTGAGTACAAAAATAAAGCACGAAGTATGAATTCATCGACTTTTCCCATACATTTGTGTACTTTAGCTAAGCACAAAAATTTATGTACTTTAGGTGTAAAGTACGATCTTCAGCGCCACTTGTTGTCAATAGTAGAAGTAAAATTTGTGTTGAGCCTTGCACCAGTAAAAACAAATGTGTGAAGTAATGTATTTAAAAATAAAAAATAAACATGGTTGCTGCCATAATAACCAGAAGAATATCTATCTTTTTTCTGTATATATAGAAATATTGAGACAGATATACTTTTAGTTATGGTAGCTGCCATTTTTAATTTTTGAACCAAATTTAAGAGCCAAATTTAGTGAAAATTTTTTTCGAAAACAACAACAACATCGTCTGAAATGCATTTGTGTCTTCATCAACACAAGCAAATAAATTTCTTCTAAGTGTTGGTGTACACAAAAAGTATATATATAACAAATATGCGAAAAGGAAATGAAACAAAACCGTAAACAGGCCCTGTGCGGGCAGAGAAGGAGGTATCACATTTGTCTTTTTTATGAAAAAGAAAAAGCTTTCAATAGTTAATTTTGTTTTACGTTATGTTCTGAAGATTGAATGCACACACGCAAGCGAAAACAGCTGTTTTACATTATTTGTGTATTTATTCTATATATGTACACAAAAAGCATTAAAATATAGGTATTATATATCTTCTCCCTTTTCGAGATTTTTATTGTACATATATTGCTTTATGATCATTATGAAAAAATAAGAAAACACAAAATCATTGTAAATGAAACTATACATCCATATGTATTTATATGTTGTTATACATATTATATGTATGTAGGTATACATTATGCTTAAAACAAATGATTTTAGTTGTTGTGTTTTTTTTCTTTATAGTTCTGTGTCATTTTTTTGCAGCTGAAAAAAATGATATTTGTTGTTGGTATTTTTTGGCTTGATTTTTTCTTTGCTTTTATGTTTTTTCTTTTTTCAAGCATTTTTTATTTTTGTTTGCTTATTTCGATCCTATTCTTGACCTACCTCTACAAATCTGTTTTACATTGATATTAAATTTTATGGAATTATTAAATGAATTTATAATTATAATATTTTTCGTTGTTCAGTAAAATTTGATAATTTAAAAAGATAATTTTGAAGGGGCATTTCTAAAATTATCCTTTACGCTTTTCTTGTATTTTTTGTTTGTTTTCTAAATAAATTTTAAAACAAGACAAGAAATATATACATAAAAACATTTAAATTAACACTTCATTCTATTTTTGATCGTTTTCGTCAAAAAATCCGATTTCAAAGGTGAATACCTCGGGACCCTGTAAAGGCATTGACTTAAAATTTCTGCACAATATTCTGCTTTTTATTATCTACAAAACTTTCTTAGATACCAAAAACTTCCTCTCATCAATTTTTAGAAACAAAATGTAACATTTTTGACTTCTTAGAGAAGTATGTTCCCTTGAGACTAGGAAGCTGAAGTTTGACCAGGATATTCTTAAAGGGTCCAACATTGCATAAACTGTAAACGGTGTAAATCCGTTCTCTAGGGCAAAAGTCATATGGTAATATACAAAACAAGTTATTTTTTAACAAAAAATTTGGTATCTTTTTGGTATCTTAGAAAGTTTTGTAGATAATAAAAAGCAGAATATTGTGCAGAAATTTTAAGTCAATGCCTTTACAGGGTCCCGAGGTATTCACCTTTGAAATCGGATTTTTTGACGAAAACGATCAAAAATAGAATGAAGTGTTAATTTAAATGTTTTTATGTATATATTTCTTGTCTTGTTTTAAAATTTATTTAGAAAACAAACAAAAAATACAAGAAAAGCGTAAAGGATAATTTTAGAAATGCCCCTTCAAAATTATCTTTTTAAATTATCAAATTTTACTGAACAACGAAAAATATTATAATTATAAATTCATTTAATAATTCCATAAAATTTAATATCAATGTAAAACAGATTTGTAGAGGTAGGTCAAGAATAGGATCGAAATAAGCAAACAAAAATAAAAAATGCTTGAAAAAAGAAAAAACATAAAAGCAAAGAAAAAATCAAGCCAAAAAATACCAACAACAAATATCATTTTTTTCAGCTGCAAAAAAATGACACAGAACTATAAAGAAAAAAAACACAACAACTAAAATCATTTGTTTTAAGCATAATGTATACCTACATACATATAATATGTATAACAACATATAAATACATATGGATGTATAGTTTCATTTACAATGATTTTGTGTTTTCTTATTTTTTCATAATGATCATAAAGCAATATATGTACAATAAAAATCTCGAAAAGGGAGAAGATATATAATACCTATATTTTAATGCTTTTTGTGTACATATATAGAATAAATACACAAATAATGTAAAACAGCTGTTTTCGCTTGCGTGTGTGCATTCAATCTTCAGAACATAACGTAAAACAAAATTAACTATTGAAAGCTTTTTCTTTTTCATAAAAAAGACAAATGTGATACCTCCTTCTCTGCCCGCACAGGGCCTGTTTACGGTTTTGTTTCATTTCCTTTTCGCATCTCTGTTATATATATACTTTTTGCGTACTTTTTATCATCACACATACTACCCAACAATCGCAATTTTTATTGCATCGCGTTTATAGAGTTTATACTATCTGTGTCATTCTTATTCCAGCCTAAAAATATGCAAAAAAAATCCTGTGATTAGAAAAATTGATAATAAAATTTTATGAAAAATTAACAATTTGTTTTATTTATAATAATTAAACTACGTAACCAATTTTCTTGAAATTTATTTTAAACTTTTTGGAAAAGGTTAAATTTAAATCTTATAAAAAGAAATCACAAAATTTAAACGTTTTAATACATGAAAAATGTGTGAAAAATTGAGTGAATTTTTGTTTTGTCTGTACCTTGGTAAATCGAATATAAAAAAATTTAAGGATCAAAATTTAAAAATGTGTTTCGCTTAAGCACTACAATTCCCTTCCACCTATCTATATTCAAAATTTCATGAAAATCGGTTCAAAATTGTAGGCTGTAGGTGGTCACTTTGAAGGCCCAAAATCGCAAAACTGACTCACTTTGAACCCTTGTATTTTCGAAATAAAGGACTTTTTCAAAAATCTGTTTCGCTTAAGCACCACAATTCCCTTGCACCTATCTATATTCGAAATTTCATTTAAATCGGTTGAGAAATGTAGGCTGTAGGCGGTCACTTTGCAGGCCATTTCACTAAATTTGGCTCTTAATACAAACCTTTTTTGAAGATTTTTATATAATTCACCAATTATTGTGATATATAATTTTATATTTTTACTAAATTTTTAACAAATATTTAAATATTTATCAACAGTTGAACAATTTTCATTCAAAATAAATTTAAACGTCAAAATTAAGTACAAAATAAAGTACAAAAAACGGTGTGTCACCAAAATAAAGTACAAAGTCAAAGTACGTACTTTATTTGTACTTTATATTGCGGTATGTCTAGGCTATAAAATTTGTGTTGAGCCTTGTTGCACCAGTAAAAAAAAAATGTGTGAAGTAATGTATTTAAAAATCAAAAATAAACATGGTTGCTGCCATAATAACCAGAAAAATATCTATATCTTTTCTGTATATATAGAAATATTAGTTGCTTTCGATTTGCCACTTTCAAGTACTTGCGAGTAGATAAGGTGGAAGTCTGTGCTAAATCATCTACACGTAGCTACTCATGTAAAATTTTTCAAGTAGATACAAGTAGTTACGCACAATTTTTACAACAGAGGGCTTTATAGTTAAAAACTAAAAGCACTAGATGTGTTTTTCTTTTTGTATGTATATATGACAAAATAAAAATTATTTTTAGGTTTTGACACCTATATCAAAATTTTTGTGTCGTTCGATTTACCCATTTATCCAAGACACATTTTAGTACTCGCAAGTACTTGGAAATGGCAAATCGAAAGCAGCTATTAAAACAGATATACTTTTAGTTATGGTAGCTGCCATTTTTAATTTTTGAGCCAAATTTAATACAAACCTTTTTTGAAGATTTTTATATAATTCACCAATTATTGTAATATTTAATTTTATATTTTCACTAAATATTGTAATATTTATCAACAGTTGAACAATTTTCATTCAAAATAAATTTAAACTTCAAAATTCAGTACAAAATGAATTTAAACATCAAAATTGGTGTGTCACCAAAATAAAGTACAAAGCCAAAGTACGTACTTTATTCGTACTTTATATTGCGGTGTGTCTAGACTTTAAAAGCCTAGACAGACCAAGCTAAAGTACGTACTTGAGTACAAAAATAAAGCACGAAGTACGAATTCATCGACTTTCCCCATACATTTATGTACTTTAGCTAAGCACAAAAATTTATGTACTTAAAGTACGATCTTCAGCGCCACTTGTTGTCAATAGTAGAAGTAAAATTTGTGTTGAGCCTTGCACCAGTAAAAATAAATATGTGAAGTAATGTATGTATTTAAAAATTAAAAATACCCATGGTAGCTGCCATAATAACCAGTGATGCCACCATTGAAGCAAAATCACCAATTTTGGTGATTTTTCACTCACATATAAAAATGGTGATCACCACTTGCTTCTGGTGATTTTTCATCATTTGTAAAATTTTTTCTTCTAAATTATAAATAAACCATAGAAATTTATTTTACTATGTATAATAAGTTTTTCAAAATGATAAGTGAGTTCGTGAGTGACCAGAAGGTCTGTACGATACGTGTGAACTGTGAATTAAGGTGGTATTCTCACGTTAGTGTGACTACAGTCTTAGTCTAAGGCTTAGAAGTGAGAATATCCAATCAAACTACAACAACCTAACCTTACTTTTTTTAAACGAAAGAAAAGTCAATCTCTTTTTCTGGTCTATAATATAATTCAGTACTACTGCGACTATGTCTGGCATAAAAAAGTAAGTATAATTATGTGAATTTTAGTTGTTAGTGATTCACTGTAATTTTATTATGGTTTTTTTTTTTTTTATTGAATAAATGAAATATTTACATTTTTATGTGTACAAAAAAATTGGTGATTCTTTTTTCTATTTGATGATTTTTCAAAGTATCTTTGGTGATAGAAAAAATTCTTAGGGTGGCATCACTGATAATAACCAGAAGTATATCTATTAGGTGTGCAAGTTGAAACTCGGCTCTGAAATTAGTTGTATTAAAAATCACATTAAAACGCATCAAATTCACCGTTATTTTGGGTATATGTAGCATATTCGTTGCTGTTTTAATGACATAAGTTTCAGTCATTTACAAGCTGTGATTCCGTGTGTTTCGTGTTTATCAATTTTATAAGAGATGGATTTCGATAAGCAACACTTACGCCATTGCATTTTATTCTGCTTCCAAATGAAAAAAAATGCTGCTCAAGCTATGGAATTGATTAATTCGACTTTGGGTGAACATTCTGGAAGTCATTCAACAGTAAAGAACTGGTTCGCAAAATTTCGCGGTTCCGAAACCGAATATTCATGCCAAAAAAGTGTTACTGTGTGTCTGGTGGGATTGGAAAGGGGTCATATACTACGAGCTTCTGGAACCTGGTCAAACTGTTACAGGTGAACGTTACCAAGCACAATTGATCAACTTAAGCGATGCTCTGGAGGAAAAAAGACCATTCACGGGCCAAGGAACGCGTAAAGTGATGTTCCTGCATGACAACGCTCGTCCACATACAGCAAAACCAACCCAGGAACTCATCTTCTCCTTAGGATGGGAAGTTTTCCAGCATGCGGCGAATTCTCCAGACCTGGCTCCTTCTGATTACCACCTATTCAGATCGATGTCATCATATTTGAAAGACCAGCGGTTCACCAATGTTGAAGATGTGCGAAAATGGCTCGATGAATATTTTGCATCAAAACCACCAAGTTTCTACCGTGAAGGTATTAATCAGCTACCCAATAAATGGCAAAAGACCATAGAAAGTAATGGTGAATATTTCGACTATTAGTGTTTGTAAAAAGTATTTTTTCAGTAAAGCTCAACTTAACCAATAAAAGCCAAATTTCAACTTGCACACCTAATATATACTTTTGGTTATGGTAGCTGCCATTTCTAATTTTTGAGCCAAATTTCCGTATAACAGTAACGGATTTTGGTTATTCTGTAGCAGTTAGTAGTTTCTGCTAATTTGACATTCTGCTAACTTTCATATAAAAATTTGACAGCTATCAAACTTTTATATGAAAGTTAGCAGAATGTCAAATTAGCAGAAACTGCTAAAAGTACAGGGGTGTTCAGAAATGAAGATTTTACTTGAAGACTTGCGCAGAACTTTCTTATTGCTAATCTGCTAAACTGTAATTCATGGGCAGATGTAGTTTTAGACGCACTGCAATTAAGAAATGCAGCAGTTCTTAATTTCTGAACACCCCCAACCTTTACACTACTTGATTTGTCATATCACTTTATTTATGGTATTTTACATATGTATTGTCATACGACTTCTCATAATGCTGATAATCCACTGAAATAAAAAACTTCAAGTATTACGAAGTCGAATCAAATGTCATACGAAAATAGAAAAAATCTCTTTTCATGATATGTCGAGTGTAAAGTCGTATGACAAAGTTTCTCAATAAAATCAGACATTGTAAACGCTATTTTCATTTCCAAATGCTCTTCAAGCCGTATTGCCATCATTAGTTTTTCCACTACCATTTGGTTTTGGCTTGTCAACATTCAGACCTAATTTCTCCCAAAAAAAGTTTCTAAACTGACTTTTTTCTCTCATTTGTTTGCTCTTTATCTTTACTTTGTATTTGCCTTTTTTTTATCTCTAATCTATATGATATGTGCAAAATGCATTCAAAATTCGTATGCAGTCATGCAGAGGACTCGCACCAAATTTTCCAGTCCCAGGTTCAGGTTCAAAGGCTATTGACCTAAAATCACGAACTTCAGCAAATTTTTTTGGAGTTGCTTGAAATATTGGACAAGTCTAGAATGACTTTGTACCTGTGATTATATTCAGGGTACTAATTACATAAAACGATCAATCGAAAAATTTGGTTTGTTGTATCGTTTTTGAATTACATAAAACGATGAATCGGGAAAAATCGTTTTTTTTTTATTCAGCCAACATGATTTGATCAATCTGACTCTTTACAATTCATACAATATTATTCTTAAAAAATACATTCTTAAAAATAATCGCAAACATATAATTTTAAGATTTTTAAACTTTTAAATATTTTACACATATGGACACAACATAAAATAAAAATATAAATAAATAAATAACAATAAAAATACAATAAATAAAGAAGAAAGAAAGAAAATAAAATAAAAATAAGAAAAATAAATTAATAAATAAACAAATAAAATAAATAACAATAAAAAAAGAAGAAAAAAATAAATAAAAAATAAATAAATAAATAAACAAATAAAATAAATAATAATAATAAGAAAAATAAATAAATAAATAAACAAATAAAAAAAAAATAAAAATAAAAAAGATTAAACAAAGAATACAAAATGCAGTTAATTAAAGTCTATATCGTCACCTTGGTTCTTTTTTGTGGTATACGCATTTTGGTCAATTTTGAACTATGTACAACAAAAATTTTGTATTTTCGTGCTCTTTCTGTAACTGCAATCGAAATTTCTCTATCTCTCTCCGTTTTTAAAAAAATCAGTGTATACTTTGTTGTATATGCAAATTTCAAAATAATTTTCAGTTCTTTTTTGCTTTATATGCATTTTATGTATAAAACAACAACAAAAATCTACTCAAATTGGTTCTGAACTTTGGTGCTTGTATGACGTATACCACGTATACGCACCTTTTGGTGCTTCCTTGTGGTATATGCGCAAAACACTTTTCAGTTCTTTTTTATGGTATACCATACAAAATTGAAGTCGTTTTGTGGTATACGCATGTTACCAGATCAATTAGTGAGACTTGTATCGTATATGCACGAGATTAAAAATTTAAAAATGAAATCGCTTATAAAATATATCACGAAAATGAAAAAATTAAACGCAAAATTATTTTTATTATGCCAATGAATAAATAATATTTTTCCAAATTCAAAATATCTTATATATAGTAGTGTTTTTATTCTTCCAAACTTTGTGTTCATTTTTCTCGAAAGCAGATTTTGTCGTATACCACAAAAAAGAACCAAGGTGACGATATGTGTATAA
This sequence comes from Bombylius major, assembly GCA_932526495.1. NCBI lineage: Eukaryota > Metazoa > Arthropoda > Insecta > Diptera > Bombyliidae > Bombylius > Bombylius major. Next base: position 23,340,061 of record OW052044.1, on the reverse strand, counting down.
TTAGAATTGAAGAATCTGGAAGCAGCCGTTAGTGGTTCATTATTACCATAATTGGTCCGATGATAACCAATATTTACAAATTCAGTGTTTGAATTTATTCTTAACGCTCGTGGAAATACATTTATACAAATTGAGTTAAGAAGATCCGGAGAGTCTATCTGCCCCGTCAATAATTTAAAAATAAAAGAGGACTGGAAGGTCCTTCTTCTCTCATTTAAAGTGGGTAATAATATAAGCCGTAGCCGGTCTTCATAGGTTTAATGAGTCAGACCACGGTAGCCTCCTCAGTGCCATTTTTATAAATTTTCGTTGTATCACGGAGCAACATAAATAGAGGAACACTTAGTACTGGCACGAATGTAGGCAAAATTTTTAAAATTTGATGACCTGTGCGGGAAGTTTTTTTCTGTATACATTGAAATATACGCATAAAGATATAAAGAAAAAAATATTCAACTTGTATGTACATTTATTTTCTCGATTCGAACAAAAAATTATACCCACTCCTTTACTGAATATGTATGTACATACGTGTGTATATATTTTGCTGTTTGAAAAAGCAAATATCTATTCCTTTCGAAATTTTTTTTTTCTTTTTTCAAATTTTAAAAATATATTTTTATATTTTTCTAAATTTCTATATCCAGAAAATTTTCGTAGTTTGTTCATCTTCATTGAGAAATATGAAAATTTTATCTGTAATGGATCAGGAGATCAGAATAATCAATAGGCATGTTGTTTTATTTTCTTTTACATTATTAAATATCTAATGCTAGTTTTTAATATATATTTTAAAATACACACACAAGCAAACAAAAGCAAAATTTCATGTATACATTTCTCATATATCCCTTCTAAAAACCAACAAAACACAAATACCTACCAATAAAGTGAAAAAAAAAAAAAAAGACACGATCGTAAATAATATGTATGTGTTGACGACATATTACGTTTTAACTATACGCATATTGTATTCAATTTATTCCTTTAAGAAATTTCTTTTAAAAAAAAAAATTTGGTGTGATATTTTTTGTAAAATTTTTCTCAAACACATATGCACATTTTTTTTACGGTGATTAACTATATTTTTGGTCTTTTGCATTGAAAAATGTAAAGAGGTAAAGGATGAAGGGTAATAAGGAAAGAGAATGTTTTTTTTTATTATTTTTATTATTATTATTTATAATACTTCCAATTCTTTTTTGTATATATCATCATTATATCCTTTCAAGCAATCCTATTGGCTATACGTAAATCACACAAATTGATACTATTGCCTATTAGAGATGATTTTGTTGAAATTTTTGTTTGCTAAGAATTATGATTTCCTATTACAAAAACGATTTTTAGTTCTGTAAAATTTAGGATTTTTGATCGAATTTTTGAATAAAATTATTTTCTAAAAGTATCATTTTGATATTCGACCTGATAAACCATATCAAATTAATAAATTTTATATAAAAATCATTATTAGAAATTTTAAATGTGGTAATATGCAAACTAGCAGCTTATGTATGTACATGATCATGAATGTTTTTTTTAAATATCCTCAGATCCTATATTAAATTTTAAAAAAAAGAAAAAGCATCGTTCACTTTAACTTCTCATATACATATGTTATGTACCTACATACTTATGTACATTCCCAATACCCATTCCTATACTGAATTTTGTATATTATTTTGTATATCAATGGATATTATTATAACAAAATATAAAAAAAACCTGCTTTCACAAATACTTTAAAATTCCCATTTAAAAATACATTAAATATACATGTGTATGTACATATACTGAATTTGAAATCCTTTAGAATCACTAAAGAAAATTACAACAATTTCTTATCCTCTTATATTGTAGAGCAATTTGTGTATAACTTGAATTGCTTTGAATTCTGATTGCCTGGTGCAAAAATAATTTTTAATGTTAGAAAATTAAGATTTTTTGATGGAGTTTTTCAATAAAATTATTTTTTTTCAATAAAATTATTATCATTATGATATCAACATTATATTTGGCCTGATAAACGATCAAATTTGATATGTAAATTATCAACAGAATTAATAAGTGTGCAAATATTAATATGCAAATTAGCTACTTGTATACTTCTTCTTCTTGAAATACTTGAAATATACCCTCAAATCCTATATTTTCAATTTCTCATACAAATTTTTATACTGAACCAAATGGTATGTATACTGAATATATGGAGAAAAGGAAAAGCTGTTTCCATATGATTCTGTATACTCGTATTGTAATGCTTGAAACATGAGAATGATTGTTTTAAAAATGTTAAAATTTCTCAAATTTTTTTAAAAATTTTGTATGTATTGTATGGAAAATAGATAGAAAAGAGAATATACTTTAAAATTAGAGAAATTAAGAAAAAATCCTGAGAATAAGAAAGAGCTTAAACAGCTTTAAGATTGGAGGCCAGCTTTCAACATTGGAGGTAGTTTTGCTTTTTTAAATTCGTTATTTCAATGTTCTATAATAAAATGTCTGGTAGAAATATATATGGTTACATCTCCACAGGTGAATTTACCTTTCCCATGAAAATATTGCTGATACTATAACAATTAACTTAATAATTTGTTCCCATAAAATCTTTTCACACAATTTCTGCATATCAGCAAATTTAAATTTTATTTTTTAATAACATAGAACCAATAAAGATAACTTTCTCATCATTTTAGATAATTAATTAAGAAAGTAAGAACGTTTTAAAAAATTAGAATTAGAGTTCAGTCGGAAGTAGTGTCTCAAATCGTTAAGTTCAATTTGTAAAATCAGTTTGTAAAATAGTTTAAGTGCAAAGTTAAAGTGTTAAAATAAAGTGTTAGAAATTTTAAAGAATAACACTGTGTTTTATTTTTCCACCTGAATTTTATTTTCTACACAACAAATATTTTTGTTTTATTTATTTTTTTTTTTTTTTTCCTACTTTCGCGTTGACACATTTTAGTGGCGCAGTCGGTAGGATTCCAATAAAGGAGTCCAGGATAAAAACGCGAAATAATTTTTGTGAAACTTCTATAAAATAATTAAGAAGATAAAATTCATTTCTCTGAAAATAAAAAGGGAGATAAATTGTGATTGAAAAAAAAAAAAATAACAAAAGTAAACCTGTGACAAAATAGAACAAGTTTGTGATTACAATAAAGAAAGGAAGTGACAAAATAAAACAGATTTGTGTACGAAACTGAAAAAATTAAAATAGATTCTTGTGGTTAAATAAAACAAAAAATTAATTATTATCATTTTATTATTTTAAATAATAAATAAATAAAAAAAAAAAAAAAAAAAAAAAAAATTCAAATAATAATAACAAAAAAAATAAATAAATAAAAGTAAAATAGAACAAATTTTTTTTTTGTTTTGTGAAATAATAACAAAAATAAATAAAAGAAAAATAGGAAAATTTTTTTTTGTTTTGTGAAAAGAAAATAAATTTTAAAATTCTTCTTTGAAAGGAAAAATGTTAAAAAAGTAAAGAAAGTAAAGAGAAAAATATTTTTTTTTTAATTAAAAAGTCAAAGTGGATAACCTTTTAAGGAAAAATAGGCGATTCGAGACACGCTACATACCATACCCGCTCACAACGGAAGAAGGAACAGAGGAGGACCTACAACCAGAACACAACTTAGATCTATCATCACAGAACCTGCAAAGCAACAACATGCCAGATTCAAATAATACTTTGGAATTAACCATCGACCCGATGAAATACATTGCAGGTATACAAGAGTACAACGGCAAAGGTAATGATTTATTTACATTTTTAGATTTAGTAGATCAGATAAGTCCTGTCATATCTAAATACAACGCGAGTAGTCAAAATATTTTGTTAAATAAAATAAAAAGTAAGCTTAGTGGTAGAGCTAGGGAAATCATAGAGATAAACAGTCACTTGAAAACTTGGCCTGAAATTAAAAAGACATTAATCGACAATTTTGGCGACAAAAGAACCCCATTACAAATTTTTGACGAATTAAGAAGCGTAACTTTTACTTCAAACAGTATCGACTTTTATAACCAAATAATGAACATCTTAAGGAGATTGAATAACAAGGTCAAAGATGAACCAGATTCAAACGTTTTAATCCAATCGAATATCCAAACAGCCTTGAGAATATTTAAGGACAAACTTCCAGAACCAATGCGTTCGATTTTATTTAGTAGGAATCCACAAACCCTTGAATCAGCCCTTGATATTTTAGTTGAAGGAAATTATGCTTATTACAATCCTTGTAGAACCGGCATGAATATCCCAAGAAATAGAAATTTTCGTAATCAAGAACCAAACAGAATAAATCCTCAAAAGAATAATACAATACAACCATCACGCTTAAATGACAACCGTGCAAATCCTAAACAAAATTCTCATAATAATCAACAAAATTATTATTCTAGACAACCTCATTTCAACAGATCACAAAACTTTAGACAAAATCAACACAATCCATACTCTAATAACAGTAACGGTTATAACAATTTTAACTATCAAAACAATAGCAATCAAAACAACAATAATCAAAATAAAAATCTACCAGAACCCATGGATGTCGATGGATCGATCAATTCTAGAGTTCATTCAATCGAAACTGAAAATCAAGTGGAAAATTTTCACTTTCCAGCCTCGGAGCACAATTACCTTATATAAAAATACAATCCAATGGTAGGCCTTTAAAATTTATTATCGATACTGGAGCAACCATGAGCATAATTAATACGGGAATTTGTAATCCGAAATTTGCAACTAAAATTACTCCCATTAACATTAAAACTTTGACAAATACTATACCATGTGACACCAAAATAACAATCGACCCATTTTTAGAATTCGATTCACAGGAAAAGCTAGAATTTTTGGAAAAAAAATTTCACGAGAAGTTCGACGGATTGATAGGTAACAACATATTGCTACCCCTTGAAGCTGAGGTCAATTATAAAAATAAAGCCCTAAAACTTAAAACAGGTAATGAAATTCCTCTTTACTTCAACGAAAACGAAGAAAACGAGTACAAAATTCCTGTCCCTTTTAAAGAAATTGAAACCTTCCAAAACGAAATATTTAATGTAGAAAGTGAAATTCGATGCAATCATTTAGATGATGTCACAAAAAAGGAGCTTTTAAAATTAATAAAAACTTTTAACAAAGCCTTTTACCACAAAGGTGATAATCTAAGTTTTACCCATGAAATCACCCATAAAATTAATACCATAAATGAAATTCCAATTCATACCAAGCTCTACAGATATCCTGAAGTTCATCGTCGAGAAGTCCAAAAACAAATCGAAGAAATGTTGAGCCAAGGCATAATTAGGCCCAGTGACTCTCCATACTCAGCTCCCATCTGGGTAGTACCAAAAAAAATCGATGCAAGTGGCGAGAAAAAATGGCGTATTGTGATCGATTACAGAAAATTAAACAATGTAACGATCGACGATAAGTACCCCATTCCCAACATTGATAGCATATTAGATAAGTTAGGCAAGGCGATGTATTTTACAACGCTTGACCTTGCGAAAGGTTTTCACCAAATTGAAATCGCTGAAGAAGATATAAAAAAAACTGCGTTTAGTACAGATAATGGGCATTTCGAGTTTGTCAGGATGCCATTCGGGCTCAAGAATGCTCCTGCCACATTTCAACGACTTATGAATTCTGTGCTAAAAGAATATATCGGTAAAATTTGCTATGTGTACCTCGATGACATTGTCATTTTCAGTACAAGCAAAGAAGAGCATTTTGATTCTCTAAGAAAAATCTTAAAGAAATTGCAAGATGCTAACTTAAAAATACAACTTGACAAAAGTGAATTCATGAAGCAAGAAACAGAATTTTTGGGTCATATTGTGACACCAAATGGGATAAAACCTAACCCCAACAAAATAGAAGCTATTATTAAAGAATCAGACGGGGAGCGTTTTATAATTAATAATGAAAAATTACCGAGATACATTAACCAATTCAAAAGAAAACAAAAATATCAAAATTAATAATCTGTGTTTTTCTCTTTTAGGAATTATTCTTTTTCTCTTACTAACAACACCCCTCGCCTTAGCCCAGTCATCGTTAGAAATAGATGAAATACATTCCGGAAACGGGTACATTTTAGTCCACGAATCTGAACTCAAAATACTTCAAAATTACAAAAGAATCCTACACGTAATAGACTTAGCCCAATATGAAAGCAACATTAATAAGATAGAAGCAAACATTATTCAACTTCACAATAAAACTCAAATTCCAGCTACTCTGTTGAATAATCTGAAACACCTGAAGGAAAGTTTTAATAATATCATCCCCCACCATGTGAGTAAACGCGGTCTTATTAACATTGCAGGCAAAGGGCTTCGATTCCTTACTGGCGTAATGGACAATGACGAACGCGAAGAAATTAAAAACTATTTCAACACAATAGAACTGAATACCAGACAAATGACTAAAAACTTAAATGAACAAGTAACAATAAACAGGCAAATTTCAGACCAAGTAGAAAACATTACGAATCATGTAAATGTAATTCAAGATCAAATTAAAGAAAAGATTAATGAATTTGAAAACCACGTAAATAAAATAGACAAAGAATTAAAAGTTTTTATTATTATGACAGAAATAAATGAAAACATAAACATTCTATCAAGACAAATTTCAAACATTAAGGAAATTATTTTAGCTAGTAAATTAGGAATCTTAGCGAAAGATGTTTTAACAGAAGAAGAAATTAGAGATTATAATATTACAATTGAGACACTACCTTTCATAAGAAATTGTGTATTTTTCAAAGAAAACGTTATAATTTTTACAATTTCGATACCCAACTTTATAAAAAATAATTGTTTTAGAATGATAATTGAAAAAATTCCAAATAAAAAAGATCACTTAGAATTAGATACTGATGTAAAGAAAATTATTGTATGTAATCAAGAAATTTTTATCAATTTAGAAAAACGAAATATTTTAAAAAAGGAACTTATTGCCTTTAATGATCAGTGCATTTCAAATTTGTTAAATAATAAGGAAATAAAGTGTAAATTTCACAAAAACATTACAGAAAATATTGAATCCATATCAAGTAACATTGTAATAACAAAAAATTTGAAAGAATCTTTATTGGTTAACAATTGTGGACAGCAAATGGGAATCAAAATCAGAGGCAACAATATTATTAAGTTTACGAACTGCAAAATTTCAATCGGGGAATTTCGCAGAGAAAATAGTGTAAAAGAATATCATAGCAAAATATGGCCGTATACAGAACGTAATATCACTGTAGCACAAGTAGTAAACAAAATCCACTTACAACACCTTTTTTACAATAGCATCAATAATACTAAACACATTGAAAACATTAAATTTAAAGCAACAAAAAGGTGGCATGTAAGTTTGATCACAGATTTACTTATCTTAATAATCATATTAATAATTGCATTATACTTCTGCTTACAAATGCGCGACAAGAAACAAAAAGCAGAAGTTAGCATTCACCTTAAGAATTACCGCCAGGAGTCGGTACAAAAGGAGGGAGGGGTTACATCTCCACAGGTGAATTTACCTTTCCCATGAAAATATTGCTGATACTATAACAATTAACTTAATAATTTGTTCCCATAAAATCTTTTCACACAATTTCTGCATATCAGCAAATTTAAATTTTATTTTTTAATAACATAGAACCAATAAAGATAACTTTCTCATCATTTTAGATAATTAATTAAGAAAGTAAGAACGTTTTAAAAAATTAGAATTAGAGTTCAGTCGGAAGTAGTGTCTCAAATCGTTAAGTTCAATTTGTAAAATCAGTTTGTAAAATAGTTTAAGTGCAAAGTTAAAGTGTTAAAATAAAGTGTTAGAAATTTTAAAGAATAACACTGTGTTTTATTTTTCCACCTGAATTTTATTTTCTACACAACAAATATTTTTGTTTTATTTATTTATTTTTTTTTTCCTACTTTCGCGTTGACACATTTTAGTATATAGTCATTGGTTGTATTGATTCCAAGCGATTATTGTAATTATCATAGCAAGGATTCCACACAACGACACAGTACTCTAAGATAGGGCGAACCAGAGATACATATAGAGATTTAAATACATACGGATCATTAAAATCCTTAGTCCATCTTATAACAAAACCTAGCATACAACTAGCCCTGGAAACTGTTACATCCATATGTCTATGGAAGTTCAGTTTCGTGTCAAAATGTACCCCTAAGTCCTTAATATTATCTAATTTTTCTAATGTGATACCATTAATATGGTAATTATTAGAAAAAGGATGTTTAGTACGAAAAAATGACATAAATTTACATTTTTCAACGTTTAGAGATAAACGATTGATACCACACCAATAATAAAATTTGTCGAGGTCTTGCTGAAGTAGCTCAGCGTCATTTAGATCATTAATTATTTTAAATATTTTTATATCATCGGCAAAAATTAGAATTTCTGAATAATTTAACACATTCACATCATTTATAAATAATAAAAACAGAAAAGGACCCAGATGGCTACCTTGCGGAACACCTGAAGTCACTTCAATGTTACAAGATACATGGTTAAGAAATTTTACTCTTTGAACACGATTGTTGAGATAAGACTTGAGCCATAATAGAAAGTTCGTGGGGAAACCAAGACAATCTAATTGAAAAAAAAGCAATTTATGATTGACTCTGTCAAACGCTTTACTGAAATCAGTGTAGATACAGTATACCTGCTTTTTATTTTCAATCGCATTACTAAATTAGTGGTAGTAGATCTACCGGACGTGAAACCATGTTGAAAACTGCTAATGAGTGGTTTACATTTAAATGAAATTTTGTTTAAAACAAGTTTTTCCAATAGCTTTGGGATTGCCGGTAATTTTGAAATATTCCTGTAATTATTAATTAATTTTTTACAACCACTCTTATGTAAGGGGATTGAACATTTTCAATTTCATTAAATTTTCCAAATAGAAGGAAACACTGAAGATTTTAAAGATAAATTAAACAAATGTGTGATAACATTGGCCAGACTCAATCCACAGTGTTTCAGAATGACAGCTGGCACTCCATCTGGACCACATGAACAACTATTTTCAAGTTAACGAAGATTTACCATTACTTCATCCACAGAAACTAACAAATCCTGTCCTAAGAAGAGATTTGAATTAGAACTACTAATAGAAAGTGGTACTTCCTCAGTAGAGATATTTTCAATGTGAGGAGAGTAGGTGGTCTGAAAAAATTCAGCAGAGATTAGCGATGAGTGATGACTTCTGGATCATCACTATTTTTATCGTTAAAGGACATAGCTGAGGGATAGGTACAGGACTTTCTGCTTAGGTTCAGAAAGTTCCAAAAAGATTTAGGGTTTGTTTTAATCTGTTGCTGGACTTTATCAATGTAATTATTATAGGCTACTTTGTTAAGAAAAAAGAATAGTTAACGATATTCTTACGTCCTTAGTACGAACGTATTGCCTCCAAGCTTTGTTTCTTTTGTTTTTAATTTTTCTGGTGTTATCATCGTACCAAGGAGGGCTCAAATTTGAATTTTTAGATCGTCTCTTGGGTACATATGTTTCAAAACCTTCACGAACTTTAGAATAGAACAAACTAACAGCAGCATCCACATCCCTGCAATTAAGTACATCGTTCCAATCTAATTCACAAAAGTATTCATTTAAATTTTGAAATTTAGTCTTAGAAAAATTAAAATAATAAGAGTCAGACATAACATTTACAAAGTTAATTTCATAATCAAATAAAATACACAGCGCAGGATGATAACGGTCCTCGAGGATTACCACAGGATCAGATCTGATTACACCACATTTAGAAAAGTCAGAGGTGTAAACCAGATCGAGTATTTTACCGAATGAATTTCTAACAGAATTCATTTGGTATAAGTTAACACCAGCAAAACCATCGGTAATAATAGCATCATTAATTGAAGTAACCTCAACAGGAATCGCAAAGCTTTCCAAATCGTCATAAATCTAGTTTAATTTAGGAAGGTTGAAATCGCCAACACAAATAAGTTCATCATGAACCTGGAGAAGAGATGCTACTTCATCAATTGCTTTCATATAAGCTATCAAAGTATCGACCGATGAGTTCGGTGGAATGTACATTGTAACCAAATAAATTTTATTTTGTTCGAACTGTACTGAGCAGCAAATTATTTCTAAATTTGTAAAAGACTGCAATTCAATTTTATTGCAGCTAAATTTAGATCTAACAGCACAAAGAACACCACCTCCCACTGCAGTACTATCAGAATCAGCGTCCTTTATGGAGTTACACAACCAAGTCTCCACCAAACAAAAGATGTCAAAATCTGCGTCAAAGCAGGTGGAAAACAGTTGTTTAGTCTTTGTTCTTAATCCTCTTACGTTTTGATGTTTTACGTCAGATGATGATATTTTAAATGATGAAACTGCCCTCTTCGGATTATTGATTTTAAAAATTCCAATTTCATTCATCGATTCTTTTGTACAGTTCAAATAGTTCGAGATGTAATGAGAATATCGTCAGGAGTAGTTGATGGATGTAACCTCGACACAAACAGTGATTTTGGCTTACATATTACTTTAAGTACCGGAGTGCTTCTGGTTCCTATGATTACATCCTCTGTCCTTATATTTTCAGAAACGTAGTTACAATCTTTTGTATCCCTAATTTCTGTAATTTTACTGGTGGATTTGCTGTTTTTATTGCTTGAACTTTTTATAATATTATTATTATTATTATTTCTATTTTTGTTATTATTATTATTATTATTTTTATTATGATTGTGTTTATGATTATGATTATTATTTCCATTAATAATTTTATTTTTACTATTATTATTGTTATTATTATTACTGTTAATATTATTATTATCCTTATTCTCATCATTATCATTAATATTGTTATTATTATTATTATTACTATTGTTATTATTATTATTATTATTATTATTATTATTATTATTATTGTTATTATTATTATTATTATTATTATTATTATTATTATTATTATTATTATTATTATTATTATTATTATTAATATTATTATTATTATTAAGTTGAAGTCAAAAAACAGCATTGTATCTAATCTTGACTAGAGATTAAAAAACCCATGAAAAAAACAATTTCGTTGGATTTTTTCATATTTTTCCGGATTTTTTCATAAAAATCCTGCTTTTTAAATGCTTTTTTCAAAAATGAAAAATACATTCACCCGTTGCTTTTTATCGGTTTTTTTCCAAAAAAGCGGAAAAAAACAGGAAAAAAACATTTGTTTTTTTCGAATTCATAGGAAATTTATATTACATTCATTTGAACGGGTTTTTTTTCAATTTTTTAAAGTAAGTAGGTAAATTTTAAATTTAATTCAACAAATATTTTAAAGGATAATATAAAAAATTTGTAGTAACACTTCATTCAACTTGAATGCATTTTTTAAAAATAAACAATGGTGTTATAAAATTCTACAAAATATTAATACCTACAGTCAGGTACAAATTTTTACCATATGTGAAGCAAAGAGAATTTTTAATGATTTTTTATAGAATTTGGGTATAAGGATTTGTTCTGTTATAAAAAAATATTTAAAAGACACTGAATATTAAATTATTTTTTATTTTTTATTATTTTTTTCACTTTTTAATGAATGTAATATAAATTTCCTATGAATTTGAAAAAAACAAATGTTTTTTTCCTGTTTTTTTCCGCTTTTTTGGAAAAAAAACCGATAAAAAGCAACGGGTGAATGTATTTTTCATTTTTGAAAAAAGCATTTAAAAAGCAGCTTTTTATGAAAAAATCCGGAAAAATATGAAAAAAACGGAAAAAAAAATTTTGAAAAAATCGGCTTTTTGCTTTTTTCATCTCTAATCTTGACCACCCATGTTTGTGATCTTGGCCACTATTGCTGGTAATCTTGGCCACCCCAAGTTTTTTAACGATTAAAAAGATATTGTCAATGGTTTTTGACGATTTTTAAATAAAACACTAATGTTTTAACGTTATAAATAATAATTTTCTATTCTATGTCGCTCCTTGCAACATTTGCGCTAGCATATGTAACACTTTCTGGTGTTCTGAAAGTAATTTTCGGATGTCTTTTTATATAACCATCATACCACGCTCTTCCCGGAAATCCTGCATCGTACATGAAAGGTCTTCTTTCCTACGAGGGAAACCTTTTCTTTGGAATTCGATGAGCCATTTCGCCAAAATTTCCTCTTCTTCAAAAGTAGGAATTGTTGTTGGACCTCTTTTTATGTTTCTTCGAATTATGTCAAACGGAACTGCAATGTTATCGAGGAACTTTGTAAATTGTAACAGCTCTTCTTTGGGATAAATTTCCAAATTTCACACTTTCTGCAGCTTTCTTTAAATTCTCCTCGTTGTATTTTTCGTTATTCATTTTTATTTTTGCTAAATAAAAATTTATATTATATTGAAAATTCCACAACAAAATTTGTGAAGCGCTTTGTTTGATTAGGTAGAAACAAAAAATTTTATAAAATTTACATTTTATAGTAGATTTTATAATTATTTGTAATATTTTTTTTATTTTAAGTAAAAACAAATACGATTATATCATTCCAACATGATATTAAGTAAAAAAAAGAAGTTTAAAAAATAACTTTTGGCCAAGAATTACCTACTTTGGAACCACTGTGCAGTGAGACGTATGGTAAGTAAAGTGATATGACAAATCAAGTAGTGTAAAGGTACTTTAAGTGCTACAGAATAACCATCAATATATCCAATATTTACAGGAATACAATTAAAATAAAATTAAATACAAAATGAATTTAAACGTCAAAATTGGTGTGTCACCAAAATAAAGTACAAAGCCAAAGTACGTACTTTATTCGTACTTTATATTGCGGTGTGTCTAGACTTTAAAAGCCTAGACAGACCAAGCTAAAGTACGTACTTGAGTACAAAAATAAAGCACGAAGTACGAATTCATCGACTTTCCCCATACATTTATGTACTTTAGCTAAGCACAAAAATTTATGTACTTAAAGTACGATCTTCAGCGCCACTTGTTGTCAATAGTAGAAGTAAAATTTGTGTTGAGCCTTGCACCAGTAAAAATAAATATGTGAAGTAATGTATGTATTTAAAAATTAAAAATACCCATGGTAGCTGCCATAATAACCAGTGATGCCACCATTGAACCAAAATCACCAATTTTGGTGATTTTTCACTCACATATAAAAATGGTGATCACCACTTGCTTCTGGTGATTTTTCATCATTTGTAAAATTTTTTCTTCTAAATTATAAATAAACCATAGAAATTTATTTTACTGTATAATAAGTTTTTCAAAATGATAAGTGAGTTCGTGAGTGACCAGAAGGTCTGTACGATACGTGTGAACTGTGAATTAAGGTGGTATTCTCACGTTAGTGTGACTACAGTCTTAGTCTAAGGCTTAGAAGTGAGAATATCCAATCAAACTACAACAACCTAACCTTACTTTTTTTAAACGAAAGAAAAGTCAATCTCTTTTTCTGGTCTATAATATAATTCAGTACTACTGCGACTATGTCTGGCATAAAAAAGTAAGTATAATTATGTGAATTTTAGTTGTTAGTGATTCACTGTAATTTTATTATGGTTTTTTTTTTTTATTGAATAAATGAAATATTTACATTTTTATGTGTACAAAAAAATTGGTGATTCTTTTTTCTATTTGATGATTTTTCAAAGTATCTTTGGTGATAGACTTTCAAGACTGCAGACATTACCTCAGTTAACCTTAATCCAAGAACCATGGATATGTAGAAAACGTATCTGCGGTTTAGGTGGAGTCTACTGGGGTCGGCTCTTTCATTTTGAAAGATCTGAACGTCCGCGTGCCTGTATGATTGTCTCAAAAACAATCGAGGCAACGATGTTGAGACAGTTTTGCAGTCAAGACATTGTAGCGGTTACTTTCGCACACCAAATGGCGGGTAGAAAATACAATATCATTGTTGTATCTGCCTACTTGCCATACGATTCTATTGGCCCACTTCCCTCGGGCGAGCTGGTAGAAATTGTAAGGTATGCAGAATCCAACAACATGGGGCTGATCATTGGTTGTGACGCTAATGCTCAGAACACCCTTAGGGGAGGCAGTAAATGCAATTCCAGGGGGGAAAAGTTGTTGGAATATCTATTATCATCAAATCTGATGATCAACAATGTTGGCATTAAACCAACCTTTGTGACCATCAGAAGGCAGGAGGTGATTGATCTTACCTTCTCTAACGAGATAGCTAAAGATCTAATCACAAATTGGAAGGTCTTAGACGAGGAAACTCTCTCTGACCATAGATACATTGAATTTCGAGTCGCGGTGGCTACTAATAGCATCCCTGCGGGTCGTAATTCAAGAAAAACTGATTGGACAAAGTACCGTCAGCTACTTTATAATGAAGTAACTACAGTACCTAAAGTGCAATCGGCGGCTATGGTTGAAGTAGCTGTTCACAAGTTGAATACTTCTTTGACACATGCATTCGAGAGCGCCTGTCCTAACAGAAAGAGTAGAAGTGGTAAAAGTGTTCCTTGGTGGATCCCTGAACTACAGAAACTCAGAAAATCGTCCAGGAAGTTTCTAAATAGAGCTCTTAAATCTAAAGCGGAAGTGGACTGGGATGCATACAGATCTTTGCAGAGGGAATACAAGAAGAGGGTGAGGATTGCCCAACTCTCATCTTTCAGAACCTACTGTGAAGAGCTGACAAGCTTGAACGAAACAGCCAGGCTATACAGAGTGCTTCAGTGCGACAGTGTAGCCAAGCTGGATTGTTTACGGAAAACTGACGGATCGTTTACTTGCTCCAAGCAGGAAGCGCTCCAGCTTCTCTTGGACGCTCATTTATCGGGCTGCCAGGTTGAAGGCTTAACGGGTGGTTTCACAGCTCACGCTTGGAAACCTTCTAGACTTGACTGGTTTGTCGCGTCGAAGGTGGTAACTACAGAAAGAATAAAGTTCGCTTTGTCATCTTTCAAAAGTTACAAGACACCGGGGATGGACGGCATTTATCCAGCAATGCTGAAAGAAGGAAGTGACATCCTAGCCCCAACTTTGAATGTAATATTCAGAGCTTGCCTAGCGGTGGGTTACGTTCCTTCTGAATGGCGGAAAGTCAAGGTAATCTTCATTCCCAAACCTGGGAAAGATGACTATACCTTGGCAAAAAACTTCAGACCTATCAGTTTAATGTCATTTCTACTGAAAAGTCTGGAGCGACTTGTGGAGAAGCACATTAGGGGCTTTGCACTGTTCAGATTTCCTCTCAACAGCAAACAACACGCTTATCAGAGCGGAAGGTCCTGTGAGTCTGCGCTGCACTATCTAGTCTCCAGGATCGAAGAGGCGCACGATAAAGGACAGTACGCATTAGGTGTGTTCGTGGACATTGAGGGGGCTTTCGACAATGCAAACTATAAGTCTCTGTGCGATGCTGCTGGTGGACATGGAGTGGAGCCAACGCTTGTTCGATGGATCCACTACATGCTATCCAACAGACTGTTGTTCACTGACGGTATGATCGATGGGGAATGCGACTTAGTTAGGGCGGTGAAAGGATGTCCTCAGGGGGGTGTTCTTTCGCCACTGCTTTGGAGCATGCTTATTGACTCACTACTGGATGAGATGCAATCATTAACAGGTGTACATACTCAAGCTTATGCTGATGATGTATGCTCACTGATCGCTGGTGAATCGTTGGCGCTCATCTGTAATAAATCACAGATAGCACTTGACAAGATTCAAAGCTGGTGTGAAAAACACGGACTTTCTGTTAATCCTAGGAAAACAACTATTGTGTTGTTTACGAGGAAACGAAAAACGGACGGTCTGAAACTACCCAGCCTTAAGGGTGTGGTAATCGAACTCTCCACGGAGGTAAAGTATCTGGGAGTAACACTAGATACCAAGCTTTCGTGGAAAAGTCATGTCAACAACAAGGTCTCTCGGGCACGGTGTGCCTTTTGGCAATGTCGGAGGGTCTTTGGTAAGACATGGGTGCTAAGGCCGTATATGACTTACTGGTTGTATGTGGCAGTTATTAGACCCATTATAACATATGCGTCGGTGGTCTTTTGGAGACGGACTAAGGTTAACACCTGTGTTCGAATACTTAATGGGCTACAGAGAGAAATCTGCATTGGGATCACTGGTGCCTTAAGCTCAGCTCCTGGTGCAGCCCTCGACGCGTTGCTAAATCTGCTGCCACTGGATCTCAAAATTCAGGAGGTAGCGATGAAGTCAGTCTACCGGCTGAAACGTAGCGGATGCTGGAGGGAAGAGACAAGCGTGGGACATGCAGTCATGTCGGACAGACTTGTTGAAAAGTGCAACCTTTTCAACATGCCTTGGGATGACATGACTCCAAGTGTCATGTTTGGTAGAAAATATCATGTAATGTATCCCACAAGGGAAGAGCGGTCAAATACTACTGCTGTTCTAAGTGGGGCAACAGATATTCTCTATACGGATGGATCCAAATCCGGAAACGGTGTTGGTTCGGGTTGGTATTTGAACAGTGATATCAAATACTCATATACGCTAAGTGGTATGACTTCTGTCTTCCAAGTGGAGATTTACGCCATACTAAAAGCGGCATGTTGGATAATTGATAACAGATGGAGTGGAAGGGCTCTCTGCATCTGCAGTGATAGCAGAGCTGCGCTGCAGGCTCTGGAGAGTCCAATCACGACATCCAAAATTGTCCATGAATGCAAAAAGAAACTTAAATCCATTAGCGAACACAATGAAATTAAGCTTCTGTGGGTTCCAAGTCACCATGGTATAGAGGGCAATGAACTCTCCGACGCCCTCGCGAACTCTGTATGGGGACCGGAACCAACGATTGGTATCAACTGCGCCTTGATCAGTGGATGGATCACCAAACACATGGAGAAAATCCATGCGGAAAGATGGTCTGCCCTACTTGGTTGCAGTGGTACGAAATGCTTTGTGAAAAAGCCTGAGGAAAGAACGGCTAGATTTCTTCTAAACCTTAGTAGAAAAGACTGTCGGGCTCTCGTTGGGCTCATTACAGGGCACAACACGTGTAACCACCATCTGGCGGTCATGAAAGTGGTCAGGGACCCAACGTGTGGGGCCTGCCAGGAGGCCGAAACAACAGAGCACTATCTCTGCTGTTGCCCGGCCTTCTCTAGGATAAGGCTTCATACATGGAACTCTGATGTAATGAGAATGGAAGACATCTGTTCTCAACCCCTAGACAAAGTCCTCTCGTTTGTTAAGAAAACGAGGAGATTTTACTAGAGACGGGGCGCTGAGTACAATGGACTCTCTTGTCTGAGTGCTCGTGGATGCCTTATCCGCATCTCCCCCACCCACACAACAACAACAACAACAACAACGTACTTTGTTCGTACTTTATACAGGGTGTTTTCTTTCTACGTACATTAATTGGTACCACGATATTCGCTGGAAAAAACTTCGTTTAAATAATATTTTTGATCCTTTTCGCACACCTATAATCCTTAATTACATGATAACGGATAGCGGTATTGAACGGAAATTTTTTTTGTTTTATTATACATAATGTTAGCTTTCTGAATAAATAAAAAAAAATTTTGTTAGTGAATTTTTTTTTCAAGAGCCCAATTAATTGAGAAAATTTTAGGAAAATAAAATCATAAATTTCAAGTTTATGGCCTCTTTTC
Source organism: Bombylius major (assembly GCA_932526495.1). NCBI lineage: Eukaryota > Metazoa > Arthropoda > Insecta > Diptera > Bombyliidae > Bombylius > Bombylius major. The sequence goes on along the minus strand of OW052044.1, from coordinate 23,322,375 downwards.
TTGAAAGTGAAATTATTACATACAATAAATAATACACCAAATGAAAAGTAATTTTAATATCCATTAATAATGAAAAGAAAAATTTTGATACATAGGATGCAAAAAAAGTTACAGGTGATTTTGTGTTGAGAGGTCTTGCATAAAACTCATAATTTTGAACGCCCTCTAGCGGAGACACGATCGAAAGTTTCGCTAGTACAATTTTTTTCATGAAATAGTCCAGCGAATATCGTGGTACCAATTAATGTACGTAGAAAGAAAACACCCTGTATTTCGGTGTGTCTATACTTTATTTAACAATTAAAGTCAGTACAGGCAAGATAGGCATACTTTTCTATACTATTTTACATTTCGTTTGTATAAATCTGTCTCGTGTGTGGGGTGATCTGATCTCAATTTCAATCGAGAAAAATCTTTTAAATTAAATATTACCAAGGCAAATTGCCTCCATAAGCACAATACTGACTTTAATTGTTAAATAGAGTATAGGCTTTTACATATCATTTATTAACATTTATTTGATAAAGACACAAAATATTGGGATTGAATGAATATTCACAATATTTTGTGTCATTCTCATACAAATGCTAATATTATGTGCTATATGAATTTCATTTAAAATATCTAGTGATTTTTCGATTGAATTTCGATCGGTGATTGCAATAGGCCCCATTGTGAATATTTATTCGATTCGATTGAAATTCAATTAAATCACACAGTAGAGGGCCCTATATAAAAGTGCTGAGAAAGTCTGTTCTACTTTTTGCAGAACAATCCTTTATATAATAATGACCTAAGTATTTAATAGAGGTATCAGAAGATGCTTTAAATACTGTCTCTAAAATAGAGCTACGCTCAACATTTACTTTTTATACTTTGTTTCACAAATATCATCTTAATCGACAACTTTAACTAAAATATACAAAATTAGATATACACAACTGTTTTCATTTTATCTTCTCTAGTTTCTTGCCCTACTGTTTCCCTCTTACATGTGCTAACACTATCAATAAAAGGTTTGGCCCTACGTCTAGTCTTACTTGATAGAAAATATGGTAGTTTATTAGAAATAAAAAGAAAATGAGATAAATGCGCAGAGATCTTTTAATGTTCTGTTTCCACTGGAAAATATGTAATAAATACTACGATCAATTTTGTTGGGTAAAAAAAAAGGTAAGTTCAAGATTTAATAGAAAAATAAAATTCCATATTTTTGTAAAACCTTATTAAAATTTTGACCGTTTTGGCTTATTAAATTATTATATAATTTAAAGAACATTTCATAAATTATAATATCACATATACACTTTCATTTTATTTGTAACTAGACTTCGGCATAAAGGACAAATTTCTTGATACAGATGTAAACTATTAGAGCAGTTAACGCACATACAAAGATGTTTACATGGTAGAAGCACAATACTCTTATGCTCTTCTTGGCAAATTATACACATTATATCTGGATTATCAATTCTTCCTTCACGATTTTTATTCTGCGTGCGATTGCGATATTGATGAGTTTCAGTAGTTTGTGCCATTAATCTTCTTGCTGAGAATATTTCCCTTGACATAAGATTGGGAAGAAAACCAACATTCTGAAAACAAAACATACATTCAATAAAAAATAAATTTTCATATTACATATCGCAAATTTACCTCTAGTATTTTTGTCCAAAAGTATAAAATCATTAATTTAAAACATTTATAAACTAATTTTCTTAAAATGATTACAAGACATATAAACGTTATACCTAGTAAAAATTGAATTGGAACTTTTTTAATCTTATAGTATGTGAAATGATTAAAAGAAGCTACAATGCTAGGTATGCTTGCAATGAAATTATAGATGAAACAATATAAATACATAAGAAAGTTTGGTATTATTTTCAGAATTTTGAAAATGATATCGCCAATTAAAATCATAGAATCATAAATGCTCTCTGAAAGCCAAAAAATTCTGTCTAAAATAATATTTTTCACTTTAAAAATTCTGCTTTCCTCAAAATGTATATTAGTAAAAAACATTTTAGCATTGATAATAAAATATTGTACATAATGTAAAAATTTTGCAACAGCATTAAAACATTCATTTAAAAATGAAAAAACATTTTCTGAATAAATGTATATATCTTGGATAAAAATATTTAGTCCTTCTAGAATTGCTTTGAAACTTTTTGCAACTATTAATGAAAATGAACAAATCAGTTTATAAACATTCCATATTGTTGTATAAATTATTTTGCCGGCAAAACAACAACCGCTATATATAAAATTTAAAATAAGCACGATATTAATCAAAGTTGTTACAATCGTTTGTAACATTTTTCTAATTATTGATGAATATAATTAATAGCACTATAAATTGAAAATAATTTGAAGAATTTAAAATTTATCTCATTTTTTAAATAAAAAACAAACTGTAAAGTATAAAGTATAACAAAACGTAACAGTATTTTGACAACCAGTTTGTAAACAAAAATCGTTTACACGTTAAATTAAAATTGAATTGATTTGAATTTCACAATCACCCAGGCATTTAACTAAGCTGTGATTTATTAGAACTGAGGAAGGGATATGTGTTCTTCTTGCAAATAGATTCATTTTTCAAGTGTTCAAAAAAACATGTTAAAAAATAAAATACATAATTAAACAAATTTCATTTTAAATAAAATTTTAAACAATTTCATAACATTTTTCATCAGTTCTTCACTAAAGAACTGATATTGTAGCGACCTCTATTTAATTTAATTTTTCAACATGTTTTTTTGGACACTTAAAACTTAAAGCGATGCTATTTTCAAGAAAAAGATAAGTGATTTAAAAGAAACTGAAGTAGATGACATTGATGCCTTTTACACAGTCTTCTACACGACGGTATTCTCGACAGTTCATGGGCCAGGGGAGTAGTGCGGTTTCCTCATCTTTCTTCACTTTTTCAATCAAACTGATTTCTATTTAACAAGGTGAATAAACTAACACATATACACAAAAACAAGTTTTTGGAGAATTTAAAATTCAAAAACATTGAAAGGTTTGGGTATGAACAATGAATTGAGAAGAAAGAAGGAATACCTGTGTAAAAGTAAAAATGACGTGAATATGGTAGTGGGGAAGAACTGTGTAAAACCCTTACACTTCATCATGTTAAAACCAAAACCATCTACATATAGAAGCCGCGCTATGGATGTATGCACTAACTCAATCAAACACGATAAAAGTGTTGAAACGTCAAAACATTCAGTACTGGTAGTACAAATATTAGTGGAAAGAAATAGTGTTTTAATTAAATATTTTTGGTTTTTTTGATAAAATATGGTTTATAAAAGTTTTTAAAATATATTAAATTAACAGTGTTATAATTTTTAAAGTGCACAATTGTCAAAAAGTTAAATAAAAAGGTGAAAAATATTGTGCCTTCTTACCTACTTTTAAAGTATGACCTATGGTGAGGTTATATTATTTATATGTAATAAAGTGAATAAATTGATTTGATTTAATAAAATTTAATTTATAATAATTCTGATACATATATGTATTTATATAAATAATTAAAGTTTAAAGAATAATAATATAAACTTTTTTCTTCTATACCTATGTATATATTGACATGTGACTAATGACTATGGTGAGGTTATATTATAAAAGTGAATAAATTGAAATGAAATGTAAACACAAATATATGAAAAAAATAAATAAAGTGAACGAAATACAGAACAAATTCATTTAATTTAATAAAATTTTATTTATAAGTTTGTATTAATTGTTAAACTATTGAATCAAATCAATTTCTCACATCATAACATAACCACAAAAATTTATATAAAAGAAGTCTAAGAAAAAGTAAATAATTTGGTACATAATCTTTATTGTGTAATGAGGGCAAATAGACACTTAATTTGTGATAACTAATAAATTAAATTCTATTAAATCAAATCAATTTATTCACTTTATTACATATAAATAATATAACCTCACCATAGGTCATACTTTAATTTTTTCTCTTACAAGTAGGTAAGAAGGCACAATATTTTCCACCTTTTTATTTAATTTTTTGACTATTGTGCACTTTAAAAATTATAACACTGTTAATTTATTATATTTTAAAACTTTTATAAACCATATTTTATTTAAAAAACCAAAAATATTCAGCTAAAACACTTTCTTTACACTAATATTCCACCACTCTTATTAAGAAACCATAAGAAACTAAAATGTCAAAACAAAACATGGCACTTCTTACTAATAATACAAAACTCCAGTAGGAGGCTTTTATTGTAGAGGGTTTTTTGTTAAAACCAATGAATTTATAAATAATATGGACTGTACAACTTGTTGTTTCATGTGGGCTCAAGACAAATTTCGTTAATTCCCTGAAAGTGAGACATGTATATGCATTATTTTCGTTCATTCAATCACCCATCTCACTTTCACTCATTGATTGTCAAAGCTGTCAAATTTGAATATATTCAAATTTAAAAACGTTGAAAAATCTCCCATTGAAATAATGTAATTACAAGTAAGCTACTGATTTATTTAAGGACAATTTGATTTTTATCGAGTTAAAATTTAATTTTATTTCAAATCCAGTTAATTTTATTTTAATTTAAATAAAAATTGTGCCTCCATCTATCTTTTAAAAATATCAAATGTTTAAATCATTCTTCGTTCATTGAAACATGTCAAATTCCCTAAGAGTGAGACAACAATATAAATGTTGTCCCATTTTTACAGTATGGTGTTTCCTACAGTTGTTCCATCCAGTCTATTTATAGATCATTGGTTAAAACCAAAAACCATATAACTACAAAGATAAACAATTGCCATATATCCTTATGTCACCATTAATTTTTACTTCTACACCTGATATCAGGTGGCTACATGTTTACTGAATGTTATCAACATTTTTTGCTTATGCAACAATTTTAAAATCTAGAGCAAACCAGTATACAGATACAGTAAGAAAAGACGTTGATGTTGCTAAACATTATATGTACCTAATAATGTGTCTGTTTACCAAATATAAATAATGGTTGCTGCTACGGCAACATAAATTACGATTTATACATTTGAATTTATTTTCATTTTGAATAAAAATACAAATTTGCTTTAAAAAAAAAATATTTTTTTAATTTGAAATATTATTTCTATTACATATACTATACCTCTAAATACTATATACATACTGATACTCGTATGTATATACATATACTATATACAAAATACATTTTATTTTTCAAATTTCAAAAATATAGGTATTTTAATATTTTTCATCTTCATTGAGAAATATGAAAATTTTATTCGTAATGAATCAGGAGATCAGAATCAATAGGCACGTTATTTCATTTTCTTTTACATTATAGAATATCTAATGCTAGTTTTCAACCTTAGGATCGCCTGATCCACATTATCAAAGTTTTGGCTGTGCGTATACAAATATATACGATACATTTTATATGGAAATTTAGAAATTTTTCTTCAAAAAGCTGTATCTCAGCATGTAATTGTAAGTAAAGTAAACAAAACAAATACAATTTTAATAAAATTATGTACTTAGGGCCTAATCGTGAGAGTCTATTTAAATTTAATAAAATATACTTAATATTCAACAAAAATAAAAAATAAAATAAAAAACAAAAAAATAAAAAGTAAAAACAAGAAAAATCACATTCAAACAGTGATAGTAACATAGCTCAGCATAGCTTTATCTCCAACTTTAATTAAACCAAAAACCATATAACTACAAAGATAAACAATTGCCATATATCCTTATGTCACCATTGATTTTTACTTCTACACCTGATATCAGGTGGCTACATGTTTACTGAATGTTATCAACATTTTATGCTTATGCAACAATTTTAAAATCCAGAGCAAACCAAAAATACGTTGATGTTGCTAAACATTATATGTACCCAATAATGTGTCTGTTTACCAAATATAAATAATAGTTGTTGCTACGGCAACATAAATTACGATTTATACTTTTGAATTTATTTTCATTTTGAATAAATAATTATTTAAATAAAAAAGAATTTTTAATACTAAAATATTTTTGACTTGAAAATCAGAGTTTGCTTAGATTAAATTTTAATGAATAAACATTATAGTATTTCTAAAACTAGCATTATAGATATTCTATAATGTAAAAGAAAATGAAATAACGTGCCTATTGATTCTGATCTCCTGATTCATTACGAATAAAATTTTCATATTTCTCAATGAAGATGAAAAATATTAAAATATATTTTTAAAATTTGAAAAATAAAATGTATTTTGTATATAGTATATGTATATACGAGTATGTATCATACATATATAGTATTTAGAGGTATAAGAAAAATAATATTTCATATTAAAAAAAAAAAAATTTTTTAAAGCAAATAGGTACCTATGTATTTTTATTCAAAATGAAAATAAATTCAAAAGTATAAATCGTAATTTATGTTGCCGTAGCAACAAATGCAACCATTATTTATATTTGGTAAACAGACACATTATTGGGTACATTATAATGTTTAGCAACATCAACGTATTTTTGGTTTGCTTTGGATTTTAAAATTGTTGCATAAGCATAAAATGTTGATAACATTCAGTAAACATGTAGCCACCTGATATCAGGTGTAGAAGTAAAAATTAATGGTGACATAAGGATATATGGCAATTGTTTATCTTTGTAGTTATATGATTTTTGATTAAACTCTTGAATTCGATAAACGATTTAGTGATAATTCCGTAATAATTTCTTGGCTCAAGAAAAGTAGTAGATGGCACGAAAAAAGTAGTAACAATTATCGGTGTACAAAAAGTAGCAGAAATACTACAATTGTAGCAGAAGTCCCAACACTGATCAAAAACCTCAAAAATACTTAAAAAACATAGCTACTATTAGGAGAACGAGAAGATTTTACTAGAGACGGGGCACTGAGTACAATGGACTCTCCTGTCTGAGTGCTCGTGGGTGCCCAATCCGCATCCCCCACCCACACAAACAACATCCTAAGGTTGAAAACTAGCATTAGATATTCTATAATGTAAAAGAAAATGAAATAACGTGCCTATTGATTCTGATCTCCTGATTCATTACGAATAAAATTTTCATATTTCTCAATGAAGATGAAAAATATTAAAATACCTATATTTTTGAAATTTGAAAAATAAAATGTATTTTGTATATAGTATATGTATATACATACGAGTATCAGTATGTATATAGTATTTAGAGGTATAGTATATGTAATAGAAATAATATTTCAAATTAAAAAAATATTTTTTTTTAGAGCAAATTTGTATTTTTATTCAAAATGAAAATAAATTCAAAAGTATAAATCGTAATTTATGTTGCCGTAGCAGCAACCATTATTTATATTTGGTAAACAGACACATTATTAGGTACATATAATGTTTAGCAACATCAACGTCTTTTCTTACTGTATCTGTATACTGGTTTGCTCTGGATTTTAAAATTGTTGCATAAGCATGAAATGTTGATAACATTCAGTAAACATGTAGCCACCTGATATCAGGTGTAGAAGTAAAAATTAATGGGGACATAAGGATATATGGCAATTGTTTATCTTTTTAGTTATATGGTTTTTGGTTTGAGGCATAAAACGGCACAATCAGGGTATCAACAAAGATAATTAATAAGAAGTAGATATTCCAGAACAGAAAAGCTGTTGAAAAATAAATTTTTAGTTCTAAATCTGTTATGACCGTTTTTGCAATAAAAAAAAAATTTGACATACACAAAAATCCTCAAAACTGTAATTAGACAATTTTATATGGAAAATGAGGACGGAGTAAATGTGCATGACATCATACAATTTTTTTGTTGATGTACTATATGAAAATTTATAATTAATATAAACAAAAACAACACCCATATAAAAAAATAATTGTTGTTTTTATTTTTCATTTTTCAAGTACCCAACCAAATTTACAATTTTTTTATAATACCGTATTTGAATTTTGTTGTTACTTCGTACCTAAATACAAAATTTATTGTAAACTTGAAGTCACTGTTTTTTTCTCAATTTTGTATTTTTCCCATTTAGTATATACAGTATGCATTTTTGTATATGCAGATTGTAGTTTATACAGTAGCGGAAAAAACGCATGACTCAAATAATTTTCATTTTTCTAAAAATAATTTATTTATTAAGCTGTATTACAGAATCATGTATGGTTTATCTTTTCTTATAGAAAATACCTTAAAAAAACACACATACTTAGTTAAAAAACAAACCATCATCCATCCCCACCAAAATTTAAAGATAGTATCGAGGAAAGTTTTTAGAAGTTTGTTAGTTAGGTGACTTTTATGACCGCTGCTGTATATTATAATGCACGTACATTATAATGTTAACACTTTGCAAGCATTAGCGATTTTCTAATTTTCTAATAATGACTGTGATCATCTCCCGGCTGCAAGGTTTCAATAAAATTTTATAGGTGCACCTAATTGATCAAAATTTGTAGAGTCCAACATATCTAACTACCTCACATTATGTAACATTTTGAAATATAAATATGGGTAAATAAAATGTATTTAAATGTGTATTGTAATGTTGTTAATTAGGTACTTGAATTGAAAACAAAATATCTTAATTCCCTTTTTCATTTGAAAAAAAAAATATATAGTTACATAAAATAAAAACAAAAAAAAAGCGGGATCTGGATTCTGGATTTCAGTAAAATTTCTCATAGCTTCAAAAACTATAGAAAAAATAAAAATAACTGGATAAATTTTTCATATTATTATGCATTCAATAATCAGAAAACAAATTCTAATTCATATTCCTATACAATACAATTATATTTACATATATAATGTATGTACATACATATTAAGGGGATTCACTCTTTGGTGCAAACTTACTTTTTTTACACTTTTACTACGAATATTTGCAACGAAGAATGAGCGCACCTTGAACCTGAATTAAAATAATGGCTGTAAACACCAACACTAATGACATTTCAAAGCTAACATGCACTACGTATACATGATCGGATCCAAAGTTTAAAGGATTGAAAGATCGAATTATTATTATTTATTTTTTTTTATGTATTTAACTAATTCAATTTAGTTCTAAATAATACAAACGCTCATAAATATTATAAATTTCGATAAATAGCATAACCTTAAACGATTTTAACTCGTTCCAGGAGAGAATGATAGGATCGGTTGGATCCAATATGGACTCAATCTTCATTTACATGTATTTTTAGGGGATTCAGACCGGATTAAATTCAGATTCAACCCTGCATGCATACGTAGTAATGACTGACATTTCACTTTGCAATATAAAACGCCTGTTTGCAATGGTTTGCAATAGGTCTTAGGTATTGCAAATGTGCAAGACTGTAGCAAAATTAGTTTTTTAGTAATTGTTGTTGTATCGTTGCAAATTCGTGCTACGATACACCGAATGCTACGATGCAATACCTATTTGCACCAAAGAGTGAAAACCCTTATTATTATTCTATGGATGAAAAAATAAAAAATATACTAACCGATGAAACAAATTTTAAAAAAAGAAGAAAAAAAAAACAAATATTAAATGAAATATGCACAGACGGTAAACACGCATTTGTGTACATGCAAAAATATATGTACATATACATATATCAGTGTTGCATTTTTCAGCACATTTGTGCTTTTTTCAGCACTTTTCTTCAGTATAAGCAATTTCAGCACTTTGAGTCGAATTTGAGCACATTTCACTAAAATACTGTTTTTGTAATAAATTTTTCGTAAAATGAACACGAAATTCAATTTTTCTGGGAATAGGGCAATATTTATCGTAACGTTGAAGCTATTAGTGTCAATCTGACATTCTATTTCACTTTTTTCTAGCCTGATAACCATGATACAAAGAATATACAAAGAAAGAATTAGTAACTGGTAACTATGAGGTAAATTACATGGATTTAAATGGAATGGACATTAATGGATTTAAAAAAATCAATGTTTAATTTAGTAAATACTAGTAAGCAAATTTTGGAATAGTTATAGTTTTGCTACCAACATTATGTTGGAATAGTTTAAGTTTTGCTTCCAATGCCAAATTTTACAACCATTTTTCAGGGGCATCAATGCAGTTTTCAAAATTGAAATTTTTCAGATTAAAAGCCTTCAACACAACGAAAATTTTGCCTTCATTCTACGTGTTTATGCCTGCTCCGAATTTAATACGGATTTTGGTTTACTCCCAATTTTTTGTCGTATAAACTCGATAATTCGGATTTTGGCTTAAGCCCAAATTATTTGGGTTTAATCCCAAATTTTTTATATGGGTGTGTGAGGTAAAATGCAATATGGCGGATTCTAATTTTTAGTGTGAAAGTGAAGCTGTCACGTTCTTCTTCTATTTTTTATGTGGAAGAAGAATAATATGTATACTATAAGTGTATAAAAATATCAACGTTTGCATGTACTTTTTTAATCCCAATTTTACCGTTTCTACGCTACTCCCAATTTAATCCAAAATTCGTATTATTTTTTCATCGTATAAACTGTTAAATTAACTCAATTTTTTCAAAAAGTGGAATAGATCAAGGTTAATATAATATAGGTTACATCTTCCCATAGGCATTACCTACTTACAATAAAAAAGTGATCAATGTGACGTCAATGTGACGTCACACGTATCAAACAATTGACATAAAAACAAACAAAAATTTCTTTCATATATGGGAAGATGTAACCTATATATTATATTAACCTTGGATTACATCTTCCCATATATGAAATAAATTTTTGTTTGTTTTTTATGTCAATTATTTGATACTTGTGACGTCACATTGATCACTTTTTTATTGTAAGTAGGTAATGCCTATGGGAAGATGTAACCTATATTATATTAACCTTGGAATAGATCAACTTTTGCTTTTAATAGTCTCATTTATACTATTAAATCTAATTTTAATAATTCTTTTTTTAATGTAAACTTAATTTCTACTTTTCCATTTCTTTTATTTTTTTTCTTTTTATTATTAATAAATAAAAATTTTAATGACAAATTTTTTTTACACTGATACTTTTCAGAGTGCAAAAAATATTTTCATATGAAAACTTTTTGACATATTTTTGCACGTTTACACTGTATTAGAATCGGAATTAGTAGTGTAAGCGTGTAAACTGTTACACGTTTTCACTTCACCGAAACAGAATCGACCCCCAGGTAGTAATGCGATAGTTGTAACAACTTTCTTCCAACTTGGTATATATAATAAGAATACTGAATAGTCTAAAATAATTTTAGCTGACGGTTGTAATACTGCGACTTCGAAAACGTCAGATGATCGTCAATTGACGAAATTCAGCAATACAACGTCTCAAGCTGAATATCGTCAATTGACGATCATTTGACGTTCTCGAACTCGCACATACACTCACATTCGTTACAACTTGGTCGTGCCACCATCAGATGTATTTTGAGCAGCTGTAAAAACCGGTTTTAAACTACATAGTTTGCGACGCTTGTAATCCTACCTAATGTGTACTTGGTAGTTGGTGTATCATATTTAGCCTGGTTAGTTTTATTTTTTGTACTGACTGTTTTGAGTTTTGAGTTTGACTTGACGTTAAAAAAGTGCGTAAACCGCAACAACAGCAATAGTGTGGAACGGTTTTTTTCCAAAATAAACTTATAAAAACTTCACAAAGAAATCGGCTTTATGTTAGTACTTGCTCGGCTATACTAAGTACCAAAGATTTTCTTAAAAGTTCAGATGATACTTGTTGCACCTGGATATCAGGAAGTGAAATTTTCAAAAAGAATTTAAAAAAATGATAATTTCTTTATTTTTTTTCATGTATATCTAATATGTATAATTACATATAGATATACAATAATTATTTATTGTATAAAAAGAAATGAATTTTGTTTTGTTTTTTGTTTTTTTTTTTAAATCTTTATTTGAATTTTAAATAAATAAAATATTTAAAAACGATATGTAATATTTTTAATCAACATATTTGAATTTAATATAAGTGTAATGTATATTAGTTATACATTCAAACCTTTTATAACTCAACGATATTTTAGTTGAAAATTTTGTGAGCACATTATGGAGCAAATTAGCACTTTATGATATGAAAATTCAGCACTTTTTGAAAATTTCAAAATGCAACACTGACATATATACATATGTATATACATTGTTATATATATTATATATAAATTAGGTATACACAAAGTTATACTGGAAACTGGTTTGATTTGGTTATACAAAAAAAAAAAAAAAAAAAAAAAAAAACAAGAGCATGAGCAATGATTATAGATTAACACAATAGATATTCCACATAGTACATTTGTATTTTCACTCTATTTCAATAAAGGCTCCTAAACGAAACCTTCTTGTCTGTCCTATCTGGCGAGCAAAAATAGAACTAGCGTTTTGAATTTCAAACTTAAAAAAAATAATCGAGTGATTTTTTTTATTATCCATTCGCTCATGCTTTTGTTATTTTTTTTTTTTTTTGTGTATAACCAAATCAAACCAGTTTCCAGTATAACTTTGTGTATACCTATATTTATATAATATAATATATAACAATGCATATTTATATAATATATATGTACATATTTTTGCTTGTACACAAATGCGTGTTTACCGTCTGTGCACATTTCATTTAATATTTGTTTTTTTTTCTTCTTTTTTTAAAATTTGTTTCATCGGTTAGTTTAGTACCTATAATATTTTTTATTTTTTCATCCATAGAATATCAATATGTATGTAGGTAGGTACATACATCATGTATGTAAATAATATATTGTATTGTATAGGAATATGAATTAGAATTTGTTTTCTGATTATTGAATGCATGATAATATGAAAAATTTACCCATTTATTTTTATTTTTTTTATAGTTTTTGAAGCTATGAGAAATTTTACTGAAATCCAGAATCCAGATCCCGCTTTTTTTGTTTTTATTTTATGTAACTATATATATTTTTATATAATTAAAAAATCGCTAATGCTTGCAAAGTGTTAACATTATAATGTACGTGCATTATAATATACAGTAGCGGTCATGAAAGTCGCCTAACTAATAATTTCAAAAAACTTTTCTCGATACTATTTGGTGGGGATGGATGATGGTTTGCTTTTTAACTAAGTATGTGTGTTTTTTTAAGGTATTTTCTATAAGAAAAGATAAACCATACATGATTCTGTAATACAGCTTAATAAATAAATTATTTTTAGAAAAATGAAAATTATTTGAGTCATGCGTTTTTTCCGCTACTGTATAAACTACAATCTGCATATACAAAAATACATACTTGTATATGCTAAATGGGAAAAATACAAAATTGAGAAAAAAACAGTGACTTCAAGTTTACAATAAATTTTGTATTTAGGTACGAAGTAACAACAAAATTCAAATACGGTATTATAAAAAAATTGTAAATTTGGTTGGGGAGTTGAAAAATGAAAAATAAAAACAACAATTATTTTTTTATACCTATGTGTGGTGTTGTTTTTGTTTATATTAATTATAATTTCAATATGGTACAACACCAACAACAAAATTGTATGATGATGTCATGCACATTTACTCCGTCCTCATTTTCCATATAAAATTGTCTAATTACAGTTTTGAGGATTTTTGTGTATGTTAAATTTTTTTTTTATTGCAAAAACGGTCATAACGTATTTTTAAATCTAATGTTCTAAGCGATTCCTTCTTGTCTGTCCGCTCTATGAACAGATTTAGAACTAAAAATTTATTTTTCAACAGCTTTTCTGTTCTGGAATATCTACTTCTTATTAATTATCTTTGGCATGAGCGAATGGATAATAAAAAAATCACTCGATCATTTTTTTTAAGTTTGAATTTCAAAACGTTAGTTCTATTTTTTTTCGCCAGATAGGACAGACAAGAAGGTTTCGTTTAGGAGCCTTTAATGAAATAGAGTGAAAATACAAATGTACTACGCGAAATATCTATTGTGTTAATCTATAATCATTGGTATCAATCAATCAATTAAAGAGTTTATACGGCACAAAAATAATCCGAATTTTGGAATAAATTGGGAGTAGCGGAGAAACGGTAAAATTGGGATTAAAAAAGTACATGCAAATGTTGATATTTTTATACACTTATAGTATACATATTATTCTTCTTCCACATAAAAAATAGAAGAAGAATGTGACAGCTTCACTTTCACCATAAAAATTAGAATCCGCTATATTGCATTTTACCTCACACATACATATAAAAAAATTGGGATTAAACCCAAATAAATTGGGCTTAAGCCAAAATCCGAATTATCGAGTTTATACGACAAAAAATTGGGAGTAAACCAAAATCCGTATTAAATTCGGAGCAGGCATAAACACGTAGAATGTATACATCTGTTTTGAAGATCTGGTAATTCTTTTTGTCATACATTACATATCTATCTTCATTTCATTCTTCAACTTCAGCAAGCAAAGCTATACAAGGGGTCTGGCATAGACGAAATTGTGTAGTAGCGTGGGTTTTTTTAATTCTAAATTTTTAAATAAAAGAAGGAACTGAAAAAAGTATTATTTTAAAGATTACTTGAATATTGAAAATTACTACTGTAAAATGGATAATATAGAGAAGTTGTATAAATGTTACGAAATTCTTTCTGAAGCCGGTGATAAAATCGAGAAGGTATTAAATATTTTTTTTTACGCATGAACTAAGTTAGACAAAAACTAATCGATAAATGAAATTCGAATTTTTTATTTGATTTCAGCACGAAACAGAATATAAAGAAATATTGAAGGCAGTTAAAGGAGCATCGAAAGAAAAACGACTAGCTTCACAGTTTATTGGAAAATTTTTTAAGCATTTTCCCTCTCTTGCAGATGTAGCAATCGATGCTCATTTAGATCTTTGTGAAGATGAAGACGCCCAGGTAAATTTATTATTAATTTCCAAATTAAATAATTGTGTAAAATTTTACACATGAACTATAATTTAATATATCAAAAATATACACATGCTTGGATTTTGGAGACTAGTTAAGCGTTAAGCTCTTAGCAACAAATATCATATTTATCCAAAACTGATTAAATCCATTTGAAATAATTTTGTTGTGGAAAAAAAAAGGGATTTTAAAATCATTCACAATATCAAATAGCGTACTTAAACGTCTTAAACCCATGCTTTATAAAGAAATATTGAAATTCCATTCTTCTATTTGAATAGGTACTATTTTTACAACTAAGAACTATTTAGTTTAAAGATGAAGGTGTAATGTAAAATATACATATGTATATATATATATATATATATATATATTTTAAACATTCAAATACAATTAATGTTTAAACATTTGAAATATTCTAAGGAAATCAAACAAGGTTTGTTTCCGTACTTCAGTTATATATAGCAGTTCTGTAAAATTCTTAAGATTCAGTAAAGTTTTTAAGGTACAGGAACGTCAGGAACATACCTTTTAATCTTTTCTAAATATTACGTCAAAACAAAAGAGCCAATAAATTTCTCCCATTTTTGTCTCGACATATTTTGTCGACCACCTATTTGTGATAGTCAATAAATAGTGATATGTATTCAATTTATTCATTTGTTCGCCTTAAATTATTATACTTTTTTAAGTTGCAAAAATATGTGGTATGCTTATTTATGCATGTATGTATATTTTTAATAATAATTAGTTTAATAGATAGAAATTTAATTCTATATAAGATTATTTGCAATTTAATAATTGCGTATTAGAAAACTATGTATTATGTAATATTAAATTATTTTAAGATTCGCCGACAAGCAATTAAAGATCTACCACAATTATGTAAAGATACAAAAGAACACACTCCAAAAATTGGTGATACGTTAGCACAACTTTTAGTTTTGGATGATCCATTGGAACTTCAACAAGTAAACATGTCTTTACAAACAATAATAAAGGTTTGTTTTATTTTTGATTTCTTAATGAATCAATTCAAAAATAAATTCAATTATATTTATAATTTTACAGTATGATGCTAAGGGTGCTCTTACAGGAATTTTCAGTCAAATTCAATCCGGAGATGAAGCAACAAGAGAAAAATGTTTCAAATTTATTGCTACAAAAGTTTTTAACTTTGATTCTGATATAATTAACAAAGACATTGAGGAATTGATAATTGAAGAAATTAAAAAAGTTTTACAAGTAAAATTTTTCAGGCTATTAGCAAAGAAAAATGCATTCATAATCATAAAAAAAAAAAATAATAAATGTAAATATTCGTGCATTATAATTTTTTTTTCTTTTGCAGACAATTTTTTAAATGTGGCTATGAATGTATTGTATATTTTTTTAACTATTAAAAAACGACATTGCAAATTTTAACGAATAAAAAAATTTATTGCTTTAGGACGTTACAGCTGATGAATTTCAATTATGTATGAGCATTCTCAGCTCAACACGATTAGGTTCAACAATTAATGGTCATGCTGAACTTGTTAATTTAGCAATTGAACAAGCTGAACTCGGAGCTGATATCGATGCAATAACAATTGAAGATGAAATCGTCGAAAAATTTATACAATGTGCAAATCATGCAATGCCATATTTCTCGGTAAAATAAAATATTAGTAGTATATACTTTTAATCCTAAATTTATTATATATTTTGCGTGACTATTGAAACGAAAAGTACAACAATTTCTCTAATCAAACTCTAAAATATTCATGAGTTTTATAAAAACAAAAGGGATTAAAGTAAAAACAAATTTTTTTGAAATATTTAGACTTAAAAATTGTATTTTTCGTCATATATTTTATTTTCTTGTCTAATTTTTAGTTTAAAATTTAAAACTTATTTTATATAATTTTTTTTAAGTCAACAATAAAATCAACGCCATTTGTTGCTTTTGTATGCGACAAATTACTTCCGTTAAGTACTTGGAATATGATTGCAGCAGCTGAACAACAAGACCAAGTTCAATTACGTTTACTAAAAGTATTTGCTGAGATGTGCGCATATTGTGGTCCATTAGAAAATGTTTCACAAAAAATTGATGCAATCTATACAATTTTATTGGTATGAATATTTATTTATCAAAAATACTTTGTTTTAATACACTTTGTATTTCATACATATGTATTTGTTTTTATTTTCTTTAATTCAATCATTTTACAGGAATATATGCCATTACCAAAATTGGATGATGATATACTTAATAATACACCATCATTCCAATTTTCACATGCAGAATGTTTACTTTATGCTCTTCATACACTTGGAAGACTGAATCCTGGCAGTTTAACATTCGTTAAAGATCCTGCAAAATTAAAAGATTTCAGATCAAGATTACAGTTTCTTGCAAGAGGCACACAAGGGTTAGTTGGCAATTTTGTACTATTTTCGAAACATATATGTTTTTTTATATAGGTGGTTCTGCATAAATTGTCTAATCCGAAAACAAATAGTTGTTGTTGAAACAAAATTATATCGCGAGAAGATCGTAAATCTCAAAAATCTAGATGCAAGTGAGTTCCGAAATTTTGGGGATCTTTTTTATTATTAAACTTCAGTCACAATTGTGAGAATTTCTACCTAATTTTTTGAGAAAAGTCCAAAGTTTTTCTAAAAAAAATATTAACATGAAGTTTTTTTTTACAATTTTTAAAATTTTTTTTTTTTTGAAAAAAATCGTAAAAATGACAAAATTTATAGTTTGGCAAATTGTAGCTTCTATCTATCGACAGTGAGGGAGAAGAGTAGTTGAGAGCTTGTGAGAAAGAAGGTGAGAGGGTTCTCTACATTTATTTCAAATGCCTAACTGTTCCATCCAGTGTGCATTGTTTAGGAGCTACAGAATGATATACGAATAAAGTGCCTGAAATCTTTCTTCCCCCTGTAGTTATATAAATGACAGAAAATTTTCTTTTTATCAGTTGAATGCGTACTTGATGGTTTGATATGAAACAAAGTTTTTTTCTTCTAAACTTCTACGTTATTCAAACGTGTAAATAAAATCTTGGTCAATGTAAATCTCTCCCTTAAGTTTTTTTCTTTTGCTGTATTTGTTATGATTTATTTTTATCATCAAATTTGTAAATGTTGTGAAGTAATATAATTAATACTTTGTTTAACTTTTACAGTTATATAAAGAAACTTCAAGAAGCTGTTAAAGGAAAAACGCCAGAAGAGTTAAAATCTGAAGAAAATCAATTGAAAATCACAGCATTAAAAACAACATCAAATATTAGCTCATTAATTCGTGATTTATTCCACTCACCTCCAAGTTTCAAAACACAGATACTTTTGTCATGGATAACAAAAAAGAACGTAAGTTGAATAGACAAAATAGTCATACATCATTCAGATCCAATAATTACTTGCCTATGTTTCAAGCACCACATTCGTATTATGTTATACGTAGTATTGAAAATATTAATGAGACTCTCTAGAGACTCAAAGTAAATGGATATCTAGAGATCGGTCTATAAAATGTTTACATGAGTTGGCTGTTTTGGACTCCAGATTCTTGATATCTGGGGTGTAAGTACGTAAGTTGTTCCAACGACTGAATGAATAATCAATTCAGCTATTAACAAGTCGATTGAAACAACTTACGTATTTCCATCCCTGGTCTTTGAAATTGAATAATCGTTTTAAAGTTTTATAAAATAACGTATATGTATGTGTACATATTATAAAAAATAAAATTTATACATAATTTAAAAAAGAAAAATCAAAAAGGATTATGGCAATTATGGTTACTAATTTATTAAAAGAGCTGGAAAATAAGGTTATGAAAATGTACAAAAATTATTTCTATTAATTTGAATACTCAGAATAATATATATATTCTGAAATTTATAATAATTTTCACTTTATATTCATATATGCATATATACACGTATTTCTATAAAAACTTATCTTTTTCTGAAAGACTTCGGCCTTCTCCTACATATTTTTAGGTCTCTTAAGTGTTTACACAAGATCTCTTGGTCTCTAGATAAGATACCATTTTTTTGGTCTCCTGTCGTGTAAACTTACCGTAAGAAAAGTTATCAGTCTGTAAAAGATACACACGCAGTTCTATTAAACTACAGTCGGGATCAAAATTGAGAGGACATTTGGATTTTATCAATTCAAAACAATTATTTTTTTAAATTACTAACGGTTAATGAATTTAATTATTATTGATCATAAATATTGGTCAATCTTTGTATTTTTATTTTCCATAATAATATTTATAATAAACATTTTTTTTTTTTAAATCAGAATTTCTTTTCTAAAACCTTATTTTAAACAAGTGTCCTCTCAATTTTGATGCCGACTGTATATATGAATATTGTGAACTGTGTATACTGGAAATGACTGGATACTTGACTTGAAAAGTCAAACTTACTTTTTATTTATGAAAAAAAAATGTTTAAGTGTTTTTGAATAAAATTTGAATATTTTTTTTTCTTGCAGATGAAAATAGGAGCAAAACGGCATGCACCTATAACATTTGGCAACAAAATAGGTGAAAATGGAAAAAATAACGATGAAACGGTGAAGCGACTTAAATCAACAAACGAACAAAAAGTGTATACACCCCCATCCGGAAAATATTCCGCAAAAGTTCAAAATTATTCGGGAAATCGTTTCCGTTCAAGAAATACGAATTTTCGAAATTCAAATCGAAGAAATATGAGAAAATATTGAGGTTGGGGGGGGGGGGGGGGGGGTTTAGAAATTTAAAAAACAGATACTTTCATTTTATAGAAGAAAAAAAAGATCAAAAATGATGAAAGCAGATGAAATTCTAAAACGATAATTAAAAAAAAAAAAAAAATGAATGAAATTTGAATATGAGTTAAAAGCGATTGATATTATTATTTTATTTTTTGACAGACGTGAATATTTCTCAAACGAATGAAATAAACAAATAATTGCTTTTTTTTTAAACTAAAAAGCAGTTATTTTAATTATTTTTAACATAAAAATTTGGGATAAATAAAAAATTTTACTAAATAAATATTTTTTTTCAGCACTAATTTTGAATTTCTTTTCAGCTTTTTTTCAACATTAAGTATAGGTATGGACACAAAATAAAACATTTCCATATGAAATGTGGATTCTAATCACACGTTCCTTCAGAATAAGGAACAAAATTTAAACAAATTATATTATAGCCATTTTTTTTTTAGATTTTTTAAATTTATTTTTTGTTTTTTTTTTAGTTACAAGGCATTGAGCATTCAAAAATTAATTTGAGTATAGTAGATTCATTTGAATACATTTTTTTTTATTATTTCAATAAATAAAAATAATTATAAAAATTTCAAGTAATATATTTTACTTAAATGCTCAATGAATGCAAAATTTTTACTTTAGAACAAAATATTTACATAATATAAAATTTCTAATACATTAAGTAACAATAAAATTTATGCAAAAGAAGAAAAACAGAAAATAAGAAACAAATATTTCAATATTTAATAATAAATGAATTTAAATATACAGTAATAATTAATTGGATAAAAATGTAAAATTTGAAAGTAGTTAAATAAAAATCATAACTTTAAAATTAATGCAGTTTTAAAGTAACAAAAAATTCTCGGAAAATCAAATAGAACAAAAAATTGATTTTCTAGATTTACTCTTTGAATTACTCCTTCTTTCCTTTGTGATTGAGCTTCGATTTTGAAAATAAAAAACAGTAAAAGACTAGGCCGTTTTCAATTACATATTCAAATTTGTTTTAGGTTCGACTTTCCATAGACATCATTGGATCAGAAAAAGAAATGATTAATTAGACTAATTTTATTGATTCTGAGAATCCTCGCCGAGTTTTTTGGTTTATAGTTGTTGAATTTTCATAATAGTTTTCGCTATAGAGTTTATTGGTTGGTGAATATAAAATCTATCTACCTATCTACTTGGCACTATAGCTCTTTGAGCCTTGGCCACCCCTAAAATGGCTCTCCACCTCTGACGACCTAACGCTTTTTGCTTCCAATTTCTAATATTGAATTCTTCTACATTAATACGATCTACCCATCTGAGCGTTAGTCTACCTGCTGATCTCTTAACCTTGAATGACAGCAATTAAATAAAGACACATCATTGAACTGTTCGTAGTATATTTATCATTCTAATTAACACCTCTATTGATGATCCCGTTTAAAAGTTGCTTTGTTCGAAAGAATATTCACATTATTTTGTGTCATTCTCAAACAAATGCTAATATACGCTATAAGAATTTTATTAAGATATCTAGTGATCAATCAATTAAAGTTGCCGATTAAGATGATATTTGTAGAACAAACTATAAAAAGTAAATGTTGAGCGTAGCTCTATTTTAGAGACAGTTGCTTAAGTATTTAAATTTAAAGGCTCTTCTAATATCTCTATTAAATACTTAGGTCATTATTAGATGAAGGATTGTTCTGCAAAAAGTAGTACAGACTTTTCGATTTATTTATTAGCATTTTCATTAGGGAGGAATTTACTTGATTTTTGTTATTAAGATTAATTATTTATTGATTAGGTTCAGGCTCCTAAACAAAAATTTAAAAATCACAAGTTAACAAAATCACAATAAATATCACACTTTCCTTTGTTCGATAACAATTTCATGATCGTTTTACAATTCATTAAAATTGGATGAAAAAAACAGAAAAATCGATTTATGTAATTCAAAAACGATAAAGAAAACGATTTCTTCCGATTCATCGTTTTATGTAATTCAAAAACGATACAACAAACCAAATTTTTCGATTGATCGTTTTATGTAATTAGTACCCTGAATTCTACTTTTTCGGAACATAGGTGAATATTGTGAATATTCGTTCGGAAAGCAATTTTCAACAATCAACAAGAGGTGTTATTCTATACGAACTATGGATATGAAGTCTAAATGGAAATTTTTTAAAAGCTTGAATAATGTAAATTGCATATTAGTTGTAAGTTTTGGTTTTGTAATCATAAGTACTAATTCAATTTTTGAGTTTTGATGGGCAATTTCGAAAATTGATAATGGT
Organism: Bombylius major; assembly: GCA_932526495.1. Taxonomy (NCBI): domain Eukaryota; kingdom Metazoa; phylum Arthropoda; class Insecta; order Diptera; family Bombyliidae; genus Bombylius; species Bombylius major. Next base: position 23,300,405 of record OW052044.1, on the reverse strand, counting down.
ACCTAGCATAATAAAAAAAAAAATTAATTTAGCATATTCGAATATTTACCTTTTCGGTGATGTTACCATAGTGATCAAGTTTTTTCAATGGTTGATTTGGTTACTTAGATACTATCTAGCAGGAGCAACAAAATAGTGCTTACTCAGTACAGTATTCATATCAAAATTTGAAAAATTCAACGAAATTAAATAATTTTATTTTAGCAAGCAATATATATGTATATATTTATTTTCAATAAAATGTGTACATATGTATACATATAATTTTTTGTAGGCAGTATTTGAGATTCATAACGATTTTTAACTATCTTCATATGTATATGTTTTCATATAAGCTACAAAAAGAATTAAAGCAAACAAATATTTAATAAATCCAATTGACTGGAACCCATTGATGCTCGTGACTCAATTGATCTAAAGCTTCTACAACTTGTCTAAAAGTTTCATCGAAATCTTCATTAACAACAATCATATCGAAATATTTTTCATATTTTCGTTGTAGAAATGAGCTTTCTTCGACAGTCGAAATTAAATCTTCATCCTATAATGCAAAATTATAATTTAAATAATACCCACATGTGCATATTATGTGCAATTATAAAATAAAATATGGATGTTTTACCTCGTATAATGAAGCAAGCGATTCTAATGTTCGTGCTCTTCTTGAACTAAATCTAATTGAACTTTGTCTATCAAACTGAAAAATAAATGAAATTAAAAAAAAAACAGTTGAAATTTATTGTAAAACATTTTAAAGCAGAAAATAAAATCACTTACAGCTAAACTCCTGCTTGAACCTCCTGTTGCTCTTCTTTCAGCGTACAATTGTTTTAATTGTTCCATACCTGGTGCAGCAATGAATACAACGAATGGCATGAATTCGGTACTGTTATGAAGTAATTTTAAAGCATTTGGAGCACAATCTAATATACACATTTTTCCTAATTTGTTGAAAAAAATCAAGTTTTTTCTTTAAAATAAATTCAAAATAGATTTTTCATTTTAAAATACCATTTACTTACCACTTTTAATTACATCTCGTATAGAATCTAAATGTGTACCATATAAATGACCATTATGTTCGCCATATTCCAGAAACTTGTTGTTTCGAATTTCATCTTCCATGCCTTCTCTGCTCAAAAACCAATAGCTTTTACCATTTTCTTCAAGTGGTCGTGGATTGCGTGATGTATCTGTAATATTATATATTTTGAATGTAATATGTTTAAATAAAACATACATGACAAAAAAATTCATACGTGGTATAACAGCTCCAAATTTATCTGGATCACTGTTAATTAAACGATTTTTCAAAGTTCTTCGACCAACACCTTGAACACCAACTAACACTAAAGTTTTTCTTTTGAAAGGTGGCATTCTGGTGACTTCTTCATAAAGTGTTAGTTCAGCTTTATCAAATTCACAATTTGCGACTGATCTGTACATTGTTTTTCGTTTTTTCTTTGATATCTTTTTTAAATAGAAAATTTTAGTAAAAATAAATTCATTATTTAAACAAATAAAAACATGTGTAAACAATCTTAAGAAGCTCAAGTTAACTCAAGTTAAGAGTGAAACGGAATATCAATTTTACAAAAAAGTAAAATATTATATTTTTAACTTTGCCCCTAAAGATAGCATAATGTAATTTATTATTTTTTACTTACTCTTGTTCCGCATATACCAATTTTGTGAACATAATCAGCTTCAGGTGGAACAAATGCTTTTCTTCTTTCCTCCAATTCTTGTGATGGTATTAAACCTGTCTTTGAAGTACCTTCTGTAATATTTTTGGCTTGCCACCAATTTGGATCTTTAACATTGATTATCTAAAATATTGAAATAAAAAATGAATGATTTAAAACAATTATTGAGAAATATTTAATAATTTTAAATATAAATTTAATAAATACCTGTAAAATATCGCCCTGTTTAAATGATAAACCGATTTCTTTACATGGAAGAAGAGTATCTTCTGAAGCATCATAGTTGAAGAGAGCTCTCATATAACACTATAAATTATTAAATATAATTTTAGTGTTTTTGCAATGCAAAATATATAATTTTTTTTTTTAAATTAACACTGTATGAAAATTTGGAAATCATCGTGTGACATCTTTAATTATTATTTTTTCAATCTTAAATATACATACATAAATTTTATTACTATGTTACTAATTTACAATTTTTAAAATTATATTTTCATGGTCACACGATAATTTCAACTCATGCACTTTAAAAAAGTAACTCAAATTAAGAAAAAAATGCACTTATAAACATTTGGCTGATAGTAATTTCGAAATTAATTAAATAAAGCAGCTTCAGCAATTAAACTAAACTTTTATTGACAAAAAAAAAAATGAATAAAAGCGAAGCTTGTTAATTATGAAAATTTTACGAAAGATTGAATTGAAGAATGATTCGAATGATGTTCGGAAAATATGTATTGTCGGCCTAATTCGCAAACCTCGTAAGTGAGTTTTTGTAAATTTTACAGTAGACAGAAAAAACTGATTATTTTACCCATATACGTTCATACAAACAAGCATTTCTTGTTTTTAAATTACTCAATAAATAGAAAGTAATAGGAAGGCCTGATACTTCAAAAAGCTGCGTAAATTTATAATTCACCGAATAAAACCAAAAACGTAATTTTTGAAAAAATCAGACTTACGAGGTCTGCGAATTAGGCCGACGGTATGACTGTATTCCTAAACTTGGGAAAACGTAGAAATGTACTCGTACAAAACCAAAATTTGCTCAATTTTACTAATATCAAATATTTAGTAAAATAGCTTCTTCTGGCTATTGAATATGAATATATTTTAAAAGGGTGTTTATTACAGTTCTATTCTTTTAAACTAAAAGCAATATATGTATGTATTAAAATTTGATCATAGAAATTTGTAAATCATCTTTTACAAAATATGTTTTATAATTGATTGGAATTAATTGAAGTTATGAGAAAATTTTAGTTATAGGAGTTACGATTTGCCAAACTCTAATTTTTTTCATTTTTTACTCCATTTTTTCAAAGAAAAAAAATATTTCTAACAAAAAGTACTCGATGTTAATCACCGTTTTTTATTTCGGAAAATGAAAGATCATTCGATTCTGCATCGATGTTCTTATTATTCCTTCTGAGAAACGAGTTTTCGAGTTATTGCTTCAGAAAAAACAAGAATTGATCATTTTACGAGAAAATGGGTATTGACGTCATAATTTAAGGCTCAAATGATAATTTTTGCAGAATTTCAATGACTTCTAAACTAGAGAAGATAGAGGCTTGATGCAAAACGAGAATTTTCTTCAGATCAATTTCTAGATCTAGATCATAATTCACAACACTGAATTTAAAGTCATAACTTCTGAGTAGGAAGGATTAAAGGACCAATTAAGCACTCATTGAGATGGCCAGAAGGTTCTCTGTATTTATTCTGAACAAATACTGACTATAAAGTGGACATTTTTATAATAAAGAACCCTAAAATTTCAGTGCTCTCTAGCAACCAAACGTTTGAGATTAACTTTCCCCATGCCATATAATTTATTGTCACGTCACGAGTAGCGCTTTTTGTGGTTTTCGGATTGAACACCTTAAGCAGAACGAATTGAATATCCCACATATTTTAAGAAAACAACAAAAAAAGTAAATAAAACAAATATAACTGTGCCAAATTTGCATACTAAGCTAAATTTAAAAATCATATAAATGCAATTTCTATTAAATTTGTGGAAAATTAAAAAATTTTATTGTATAATATTAATGTTCATGCATTTCTCATACTTTAATATGTATGCAATTATGTACATAATTTAAAAGCGTCAAAATAATTTAATGCATTTTGATTTTGTGGTAAAAAATTATATGTTTTTCCACTTTTATTAGAATTTTTCTCAGGAGTTTAATGAATATAAATAATTTTTCTCTTTAATTTAAAAACAAATCATCTCCAGCTTTTATAAAAACTATGTAACATATAAAGGGTAATTAACATAATAAGTACGTAAAGTCGAGAGAAAGAAGGAATAAAACAAGAAAAATAACGTTTTTAGCTAAAAAAAATAGGAGAATATGGGAACATTTTCTAAAATGAAAACTGAAAAAAAATTCGAAATTTTCAGAAGCGACCTCTTAATTTTGCTTTAAACTGTATTTCAATAGATTTTGTAGTTACAAAAAAAAAAAAAAAAAAACAGATAGCTGGATAGAAAAAAAGATTTAAGAGTTCAATAAATTATTCTTCCAACTTTTAGACAAAAAAAAAAAAAAAAATTAGTGTAAAATATTGCACTAGAAAACAAAATATTATGATGGCTATAATCTTAAGATAAAAAAAGAAAATATTTGTCTAAATTTCACACTTCATGCAGTGTAATTCCACATATCTTAATTTTTTTTGTCATGATTTTTATATACAAGAGCGTTATCAGTACAATTATCTATCAGAAAATTGATCGTTTATGTCGTTTAATGTGCTTCCATTAATAGACCAATTTTGTGGTATATGTATATTTATATTAATCTGAGAAAAAAAAAATCATACTTAAATTCTTTAAATGTTGAATAAAAATATTTGTAAAAGTTGCATGTTTTTGCGTTATTGACATAAAATCAAATTTTTTAAAATATGAAATTTTTTAATACCTTTGTTTTTATTAATTATCGTGAGAATCTTTCACTTTGAAAATTATTATTTTAAATTTTTGATTTTTTTTTTAAATGTAATGTTTATTCAATTTGAAAAATGCATATAAAAAGCAAATCATAAATACTTACTGTTAATTTTTTGCCAGGTTCTAAATTTTTTCCATTTTTTACCTGTCCACCAGATACTGTTAATCTGGCTGATTTCATTTCTTCATCAATATTAGGACCAATTTTCAATGTTACTGATTCTTTTGATTTCAATATTTCTCCTTGTAATTCTTCAGGTGTTCTAACAGGTACAGCATTTACTTCTAATATAACATCACCAGGATGTAAAAGTCCTTGTTTATCGATAACACCACCAGCTAATATACGTGCAACAACTAATTGATTGAATTCATCAATTTCTACAGTTAATCCCAATGGTTCTTTGGGATTTCTCCGTAAACCAACCATTTTAATTGTTTCTGCAGGCATTTCGTTGTTTAAAACTTCGATTGGAAAAAGTAAACTTCTTTTATTATCTTCTTCTATATGAGAAGCAATTTCATCGTGGGTTTCTAATAAACCCTAAAATTTTAGTTTTATTATTTAATTTGAAATGAAAAAAAAAAACCTAATAAAATATACCTTTAAATGAGGATTCTGAAGTAATTCTAATAATTCTAATGCTTCTTTATTTTTACTTCTACTGTAGTTTTTTATTATATCCTCAACTAATGATATTGTATTAAGTTGTATAGGCTTAGAAGTTTTATTATGAAGTGAATTTTCTATCTAAAATTTATAAATTTTTAAATTACAATATAGCCTAAAAAAAATAATAAATAAAAATTTCATAAAAAACAATAATAGGATTTCTAGTATTAAATATTTAAAAAAAGGCATAAATATGTTTTTTGGCTATAAGTGAAAAAAAATTGTATGGAAGGGATAAAAAATTCAGTAAAAATTGTTTAGTCAATAGATAGGCGCCAAATGTTACATTCCATTTTTATAAATTATTGTTTAAGCTTTTACTATAAAACTTTACTGTCTTGAAGTATTGCACAAAAACAAAGTTTTATGTTTAACCATTTGTACCCCAAAAAAATCCTCAAAATTGAGAAAATTTTTTGTTGATTAATAGAATAAAAGGTTTGAAGGATTTCTTATGAATTATTATAGAATCTATCTGGCTTTCAAGTTAATGTTTTTGATTATGATGTAAAAGAAAAAATTAATAAGTGAAAGGCAACTGAATTTTAGTAATAAAAATTGTCCATATTCGATACGTTGGACTTTTATGTAATAAAACAAACTTTCGACATTTTTAAATTTTCGCATTTGTTTTTTCAAATATTTTTCTTACAAAAATATATATTTTTAGTTGTTTTGTTTTTGATATACCTACTCAAATTTAATTTTTGAATGGCCTTTAAAATATCTTTATTTGAAAAAAAAAACTTTTTTGTTTCTAATTATTAAATATAACTTGAAATTAAAATAAAAAAATTTATCTAGTACATTTGCTAGTACCTATTTAAATGAAATTGTATTGTTTCAAATTTTCCAGTATGTATATATTCTTACTTAAGGTACTATAGAGTTTTTTCAAAAGTTCAAAACAATCATACTAATTAAATTAGAAAAGTTCAATAGCCAATTAAAAAATATCTAATTACATATGCTTATGTGTGTAGACATAAATATATTTTTTTACAAACAGTGTAATAAATGCTAAAATGTATACACATATGTATATACATACATATATTCATACACCTACGCTACTAGCTATAAATTCGTAGTACCTACATATAATATGTTAAAATTTTTTTTTTTTGTAAATAATAATTTAATAATATTTAAACAAAATTTAAGAAAGGAATGAAAATTTTAAAACTTTTTTTCTCTTTAAATTTTACTTTTTTTTAATACAGGTAAGTAAATGAAAAATATACCTGTGCACATACACAACAACAAAATTAACTACGTTTTAATCACGTTTTGTTGACGTCACAAACTGGTATATGGGAAAAATATAATTTTTAAATAAATTAAATAAATATATTTTTTTAAATATTAAATAAAATAATTTAGAAATCGATAAAATTATAACAAAAATAATTCCATAGTAACTAAAACAATATTTAAATGATTATTAATAATAAATCATAAACTAAATTATGACCACTCCCTTTGTTGCACAATGTAAAGAATTTTTGTCGTCATGGATGATTTAAAAACAAACATTAATTAATATACACAAGATACATAAATTAGTTTTAAAGATATCAAATTTATTATAAACTTAATTATTTATCAAATTATTTTAAAAAATATTTAATTAAAAAATTTTAAACATGGTGTATTTATTTACTTTTTTTTCAAGTATTGATTCAAATTTTTTCTACTGATGACGAATCTCTTTACTTATTTTATGATAATAACAATAGCAACGCAAGCACTTAACTAAGTTAAAGTCAGCCAAGTCAATTTTCCTTGGTCAATTTATAATTTACTGAAAGAAACTCAAAATATACTAAGATAGGAGATATATTTGTTTTCACTTTGCAATGAAATTGTGTATTGGTATGTATTAGTATTATATATATGTTAAAATATTTAACTTTGATAGTTACAATAGTTACTGATAGTCACATCACAAAATATTTCATTATATATAAAAATATAACAGGTAGTTGTGTTGCTTTATAATATTTTACATTTGTGTTGGGACTATTATTTACCTACATTAATAAAAAAATCAAAACCACACCTGTATTTATTTATGTGAAATCTTATAAGCGTAGAGAGAGTGTTTTAATTTCAATCTCTTCTAACGAAATGTAAGAATGAATGAGGAGAGTTTTAAACTTTATAAACAATTTTTCAACTAATAAATGCAAGCTTATATTTTATAATTAACATCCAAAATGTAAAATTTTATTGCTAAACAATTTATTAATTCACCACACGTTTAGAAATACCGTAACTATTTTAAATATGAGCATTTCAATTCAAAATTACGATAATGGATTTTAAAATTAAAATCGAGTATCTACAAATTTTGAACTTTGAAAATTTTCCAAATAATCTTAATTCTTTCTTTAATTTTTATTCACAGAATAAATTAGGTGAAAAATCATTATAAATAGGTACTGTTACTTTTTTTATTTTTGTGTAAAATATATCATCTTTCTCACTTGCATGGATATTTATGTACATATTTCTTAAAACTTATATCGTATTCAGTTTGATTTGAAGATTTTTCTACAAATAACAAATCATGCAATTTATTGTATTAAAGGACATGCGATATATGATTAGTGATCATTGTAAGATCTGCTATGCAAACCTATAGTTTGCTTTAAAATATAATCTACATTTACATATGTAGGTATCTCCAAATAATATAAGATGCTTGTTAATTATTCAACAGTTTTTGTATAATATTAACTATACCTAACGGACAAATATTATGACAAATTAATGGTTTTAACTTTAATATTGTTCATATAATTGTGAAAATTCAATTTTCTTTTTTATCCACATCTACTGAATTATAAATTTCCAGTGAGATATATATGTACCAACGGCGGAGGGTGGTATAGTTCAGGGCGTTCAGTGAACACCCTAAAATTATTATGAACGTGATCATATTTCTAACCATAAAATTTTGCATACATAAATCATTAGGTTGATATTTAAAAATGGACCCACAGAGAATATTATTTGGTTACTTCGTTTCGTTTCTCTTTTTTTTTTCATATAATTTTATATGCAAGGTGTTCACATTTTAAAGTGAACATTAGGAAAATCCTACTACACCATATATTCGTTTATATTTTTTTCTTTTCAAATTCGTTTTTTAATACATCAGTCAGGTTTATATATATTTAAAAGTGAACCGTAGTAGAAAATTATGAAAAAATATTTTTTTTACTTTTCGTTTCCTTTCTCTTTTATATCCTTTAAATAATAATGCATTGTGTTCATATTTTGAAATGAATGTTGTTGTTTTCCTTTCTATTTGTTAACTTTTTTATTTGAAGAAAATTAAATTTAATAAATTAAATTTCAATTATGTAATTCAATTTGCTTATTAGAAAATATTTCATATTATGTGTGTGTTGTGATAAAAAATTTGCTTGAGTTGAAGCTGGACGGTAAAAAATAAGTAGACCGTTTTTCTTGGGGTAAAAATAAAAGAAATTTTCGAATTTTAAACGGATTATTTAATTTTTCTTTCTATTGTTTACACAATTTTCTCTATGTATACTACTTTATATCGGTTAATACTCTGACAGTGATACCTTTTACGTGGAGTGGGAACTCGTGTTTTAAATTATTTTGAATGAAAACAAAATATGTATAACTTTAATTTCTTTTAAAAATCTGAACATCCGAAAAAAAACTAGTGGCTCCGCCACTGATATGTACTTACCTTAATTCTTTGTGTTACAGCTGGATTAGATAAAATACCTTGTAAAAATACTCTGTTCGTACTTGTACTATGAGGAATAGAATCGATTGAATCAAAATAAGCACCTGTAATGGAATGAAAAAAAAAAAAAAACAAATCAATTTTGTTTCATTTTGATAGAAATCAATTTTCTAAGAAAACTGTCGATGATACAATTTAAAAAATTGAGACTTCTAATCACATTACAGAAATTACAAAAAACACTTTGATATCCTTTCAATAGAAAAAAAATTAATCTTTTTAAAATAAATCATTGCCTGATAAATAGTCTTACTAGGACTCCAGGATATCAAAATATTGTTCGATATGTGAAAAGGAGTTATGTATATTAAATCACAAGAAAAGGTGATTGAACTGTGTTAAGTGTTTCCATTACGAGTTGTTATTGCCTTCGAGGTTGTTTTTTGAATAATTAAAATTAACACTTTTAAAAAAATGGAAGAAAAATATACATAATATCTTTGAAATTATAGTTTCACAAAAAAAATATTGAAATAGATCGTATGTATCATTGTATGTAAGTCATTTCTTCAAGAGATGCACTTATATGTAAAAATTTTCTAACAGATACCAGTATACCAATAACACAAATTGTATGACAATAATTTTCAAATCGAAGTGGAATGTTGTTAATAAAACAAGACCGCACCCAAAAAAAGTGTTTTGCATTTTAAGTATTTATTCTTTAATATATTTGAATAAAATTTGAAATGATTTTCTAAAACAAACTAATGAAAATTAAAATAGACTTTAAAAACAATATTATTTAAACAAAAAAAATGTAAAAACAAACCATTTTCAGAAGCTTTAGAATTATCCATATTTACTTGATTGCAGCTTGAAAGCAATTTAATTTTCTCTCCATTATCACTTTTTCGATTGATTTTTACCATTTTTAAAGCACTGAATTAAAATTTGAAATAAACAAATCTTCCTACTTTTTAAAATAAACAACTACAGTTAAATAAAACAACAATAATGGTAAATTGAAAATAGTAAACAAAACACCTGTGATTAAATGAACCTGCGAAGCGAGGGTACAACAAACAGCTGATTAGGGTAAAATATATATACTAGGACTGCTGAGACCGTCGCAAACGAGTTTATAACCGGTTTTAACTCCTGAAAATACACTTGATGGTGGCACGACCAAGTTGTAACGAGCGTGAGTGTATTACAACCGTCAGCTAAAATTATTTTAGACTATTCTTATTATACCAAGTAGGAAAAAAATTGTTACAACTAGCGCATTACAACCAATGTATTTTCACCCATTGATTGTTGAAATAAAAGTATGTACAAACAATGTACTTATGTATGAATGTGATTTCGCTTCTGTGTGTAAAACAAGCGCAGAGATGCCACCAGAAAAACAAAAAATTGGTGTAGATTTCGTTGAAGAAACAGACTATTTCAGATTAAATTTTAAAAACCACTTTTCCTTGACACAGATTTATTTTAACTAAACAGAAAAATAACATAATTCAAAATAAATATGTATTAAAAATTCTATTGAAAAAACAAAATTTAACAAGAAATTTTCAAGTTTTCTTCAAATTATCAAATTTCAAGTATCAATCAGTACATTTCAAAAATCAAATGTGTGTAAAATCGCTTGAATTTACGAAAATTAGAACGGACTAACGACTAACGGAGCAGATTTTTAGCAGTCAAAACGGAGTAGATCTACTTCGATCGGAGTAGTAGCATTATTTTTAAATGTAGTAGCTTCACATTTCTTTATAGCTGTATGACATGGTGTTAATTTCATAATTATTAATTTCTTTATTAAAATGAGATAACAAGTATGTTTTACGGAAAAAGTAACTAGAAAGAAAGAGAGATATGAACTAACAATTCATTCAGTATTAATACTGAAAATGTCAAAAAATAACTCTCCGAATTCTCCAAATTCCGATATTCTTGCATTAATTATGAAATTAATCATGAAATTTGAATATTAATATTGTTTTTGTGTTGCCATCATGTTTAGACAAATTTGACGATAATGTCAAAATATTATATTTAAACGAGTGTGACGTGTCTATACTTGATTTATTAATTGAAGTCAGTACAGGCAAGATAGGCATACTTTTCTACACTCTTTTACATTTCGTTTGTATAAATCTGTCTCGTGTGTGAGATTATCAGGTCTCAATTTCAATCGAGAAAAATCTTTTAAATTAAATATTACCAAGGGCAACAAACTCCATAAGCACAATACTGACTTCAATTAATAAATCAAGTATAATTATTTATTTCTATACTCTATCCAACAAATTTCTTCACTGCAGGTCTTATGGAAAAGTTTTTGGCTTAAGCCCAATTTATTTGGGTTTAATCCCAATTTTTTTATATGTATGTGCGAGGTAAAATGCAATATGGCGGATTCTAATTTTTATGGCGAAAGTGTCAGTTACTGAAAACAATTTGTTATTTTTCATAGTCGCCAACTTTTAGGAACTAAAAGTTCAACAAATACTGCCCCTACATTTGAGTATCGAAACTAAAAACCATATTTTGAAATATAATCAAAGAACCTTTTTGGATTTTGAGTTGTTGTTGTATTACATGTAAAACTATGATCTGATCCGGGTCAGATCACAAAGAAAACGCAGCTATTGTATAAAAGTATCAACGTTTGCATGTATTATTTGAAAATAATTGGGATTAAAATTTTAAATATTTTAAAATTGGGATTAATCCCAATTTACCGTTTATAGCGTACTCCCAATTTAATACAAAATTCTGATTATTTCTCCGTATAAACTGTTTAAATGTGTAGTAGAAACTAGAAACTGTAGCTGAGTAGAAGCTGTAGCTGTAGTAGAATCTGAAAGTTGCTACTTTTCAACTTCATGCTACACTGCTACAGCTACAACTGCAGAACTGACTTTTGACAGTTTGTATTTGAATTTTGAATATGAAATTGTTAATTGTTTTCAATGAATTTTGAATAGTGAAAATGATTATGTATAATATATCTATATGTTAAAAAACACAATTTTAGAATATTATTACTATATAAGTAAACATGACGGATTGAATCTTAATTTAATCCGGTCTGAATCCCCATAAAAAACATGTAGACGGAGATCAAGTCCATATGGGATCCAACCGATCCGATCCAGCCTTTTCACCTGGATCGAGTCGAAATATAACCGTACTGACACGGATTGAAAGATCAAAATTGTTTTAGACTATGTTATTTATCGAAGTGTGTAAAAATTTTTATTTGTTTCATTTAAATAAAATTGAAAACATAAATAAAATGGCAAAAAGAAATATTTGGGGACATGAAGAAACTCTAAACTTGCCCTAATATTTAAGTTTACATTCAAATATTAGGAAAAGTAAAAAATTCAAGGTTATAATTTCTATATTTTGAACCAAGTTTGAATCTAAACTGAACTCGATCTTTCGATCTAGGATACTGAAATTCGCAGATCGAAATTCGATTTTTCAATCGCTGTATCTTTGGATCTCATCATGTATACGTGGTATATATGAAAGAATTATGGATCGTTTACAACCGAACGTGGAAAATTTTACCTGTTTAAAATTCAGCGTAGAGTGAAGTTTAGTAAGTTCGATTTTCGGATGTTTTCGAACTCATAAAGCACATTTGAAAATTCAAATTCAAACTGACATATCTTTTTATTCTTTGTTTGAAATATTTCGTAACAAATCTTCGCTGTGAACACTTTCATTGAATAAAAATAATTTATTTTTTTCTGGTTTTGTTAAATTTTAATGGAATAAAAATGTAACCATCCTTTTTTGTAAAAACTATAACCGTCAACAATAATAGCTTTTCAATACTTCGAAATTTTAAGTTCATATTCAAATAAATTTCGAAAACAACTGTTTTATCGCTACATTTTTTACATGAAACTTCTTAAAAAAACTTTCGCTTTTTTAACCAGTGGGAACTAATTTTTCGAACATCCAGATTGAAAAGTAGAAGTAGAGCCTAATCTGACGCTGACTCTGCAATCTCACTCCGAGGTATGAATGCGAAAGCGATATATACTCTGACGAATAGAAGAAAGAAATGCAGCAAAATCTACGTTTCAATCTGTTATGTAAACTTAGCATTATACTATTTTTATTCATTGAAAGTGTTCACAGTGAAGATTTGTTACGAAATATTTCAAACAAAGAATAAAAAGATATGTCAGTTTGAATTTGAATTTTCAAATGTTCTTTATGAGTTCGAAAACATCCGAAAATCGAACTTACTAAACTTCACTCTACGCTGAATTTTAAACAGGTAAAATTTTCCACGTTATGCTATAAACGCTCCATTACTCCTTTTTTTCTATTCATTTTGCTGTCAAATGTTATAACAAATTCATGATCAAAGCAATCATAATGTATATTGTATGACGTCACAAAATCCTCTCAAAATCATTGAAGTCAAACTGTATATAAAAATTTTATAAAAGCTTTGCAATAAAGCTTTGATGAAAAAGCATTTGTCGGCTAATCTAAAAAAATTAGGCACAATATTTTGTTCTACGTTGCTAAAGTACATAAATTTTTGTGCTTAGCTAAAGTACACAAATGTATGGGAAAAGTCGATGAATTCATACTTCGTGCTTTATTTTTGTACTCAAGTACGTACTTTAGCTTGGTCTGCCTAGGCTATTATATTATTATTTTATAAGTATATGCTACTACTACAACTTCACGCTACTGCTACAAACTACAACCACACATTATATTCCAGCCTTAATTTTATAATTGGGAGAATTCTCAATTCCTGTTAGAACAAAACACAGCTTCTGAATCATCCAAATTTGAAATATAAAAATATGTGGTGGTTTAAAATTTAAAAAAGATAAATTATAACTGTAGGAGATTTGAATATCAATGTTTAGAAGTAGTAGCTAAGAGCAGTGAACGGCATGACATTCGGTGGCGCTGGTAAGCGCACTATCCCGGCAAGATAGGGGACTGTGGTTCGATTCCCAGTCGAGTCGAATGTCGTTTTTTCTGTTTCTTAGCTACTACATAACAATATCGAATACATAAATAAAAACGTAAGAATAACATTTAATAATTTATTTTTGAAGTATTAGATTAGAAAATTTTTTTGAATCAATATAAAAATTACTATCATTAAGTAACTATGAAGAATCGCCAGAAGCATGTACTGGCTTCAAAGTTGGTGGAGGTGGTGGCATTATTCCAAGTCGCACATTAGGTAATACTCTACCAGGTTTAACAGTTTTAAAAACCATAAGTGAGCCAAATAAAATATGCTGTACAACTGGAAATTTAGAAAGAAGCTAAAAAAAAAAAATGAAAAATATAAAATAGATAATTCATTTCTTTTATTGAAATTTATTTTGTTACAGACTTACTTCATTTTGATACATTTTAACAAGTCCTGCATTTATTTTAGACCATGACTGCACTGCACTAATACTCCATAATTGATTTGAATGTTCTGCAAAGTGACCAGTTTTTACCTAGAAAAAAAATTTCTATTGAAAAAATATAGAAGCCATAATTTGAAATTTATAGTTTACCTGGCAGATATAATCAATACATCCAATAAACATGTATTCATTTTTATATTCTTGAATTATTTCGTCGTCTAGAAATTTCTGTGGATCAAAAGGACTATTTACTGCTAATTGTGCACTACCCCAAATGAACGGTACAAATTGATAATCATCTAAACTCCATACACCATGACTGCCGGCAGGCTCCATACGATAAATTTTTTGAAGACGACGGACAAATATTAAATATGTATTAAAAAACTTCAATGCACATGCTAAGTTATCCTTTTCAGTTAATGCATTAATTTTAAAAAGACAGCAAAGAAACATAATAAAAGATAATTCGTGGCCAGTTCCATAGTCAATACGGGTTTGATTTCCAAAAGATTCTATAAAATAATGTACAATCTCTACAACAGCATCAGCGTATTTTTCCCCTAAAGCTTCTTTTAAATATTGATGAGCATTCTTAAAAGAAAATTAAGATTTAAATACTAATTTGTAGTTTGTACTTTGTTTCACTAACAAACCTCTTTCATTTTCTGGAACCATATTCTATAAGCTTGATTACCAAATCTTTGAGGTTGATCAATTGGTGGTGTTTGATCAACCAACTCGTTTAATTTAGCAAAAATATCAAGTAACCGCTGCATAATTTCTGATACTGCACAATTATGTGAATTCCTTTTACCTTGTATTGCAACGCTTATGCCATTTATAAAGCCCAACAGGTCATAATAAGCTTCCGATTTTTGCCAAATTCCCATATCAGCAATGTTTTTCACGCATTTTGAGGGTACAACATATGTATGACCTGTAAAAATACAGAAAGTAACAGAAACTTAAATAACAGTACAAAAATAATTTAATGTAATTCAAGAAAAATTATTCACCTGGGGTTTTAAAAGCAGCTGCCGTATTGGTTTCAGAGCACGCAGAACGTTTCACTTCATCTTGAAAATTCAAATCCATTTTTCTTCTTAAAACTCCTCTACATAAGTGTCTGAAAAGAAAAGAAAAGTTATAATTATAAAAAAGAATAATAATAAATGTGTTACAAGAGTGATTTTGGTTGGAAAACAAGCTGCACTTACTTTACATGGGTTGAATCTGTCACCAGAAGTTCAGAACTATTCTCATTCTCGTTGCTGATGTTAGTGCTGCTGGTGTTGGTGTTGCTGGTGCTGCTGATCTTCTTGCTGATGTTGGTGCTGTAGCTGTTGGTGCTGGTCCAGGAAGTGGAAGGATGTGTCCTCGTACGTATGCAAACGAAACCACGAATATGTTTTTCAATTTTCTGGGTATCATATCCAACTAAAGTTCTTGTGCTCGGTTTATTTGGTTTGCAAATATAATACGAGATTTTGTCCAGTGCTCGGCGAGTTCTGATATATTTATCGAATTGAAGCCGGGTCACTTTCGCGTTACTTTCTAATCTCTGCATTTCAGCGAAATATTTCAAGTGTACTTTTATATAGTCAAAGTATTCTTGTGACTTGGGGGATAGTTTATCAGTATCACGAAGATATTCTTTATAAACAGGTTTGTTTTCCACGAACTTTTTACGTTTATTTTCACGACTTACTTCCCCAATCATTTTTCGATAAACTTCATTTTTCAGAAGAGAATTCTTATAATGCCGCTGTCCTCTTGGAAGGGCTTTTTTACTGTTTCTATTGATAACAGGTTTACTGTTATCTATAGAAACCATGCCGAATAAACACTTCAAACCAGGATCTATTCCAACTGTTTTTGAGTACTTTTTATCTTCAAGCGTTTTTCAAGCTTTTTTCAATCGTATTTCATGAACTTCGGCGCTTTTAAGGTCTTGTCTCTTTGGACGTTCGAATATTATCGAAACTTCGACACCGTTCGTAGAGAAACACCTAAATCTCATTCTCTACGAGCAAATTTATCAATATTGAAGCACTTTTTCCAATAATCTTGCAATGCAATTGGTCTTTGTTCACATTTTTAGGAACTGGGCAACCGAGACTTGAAAGAAGCTCTCTAAAACCCGTATTTGTAAACAATGGTATGGTATGGTATGGTATGAAGGACTGTTTGCTTCAGGAGAAGCAATTTCACTCGGAGGCCCAAAGGCCCATTGTGAATACCCTTTTTTGTTTTGGATATTTTCGTGGGAGTTGGCTTATCCTGAGAACCATTTCGATTTTTGTATAAATCTGTTTAAGTCTTTTAGTGCTATCTCAGCTATGTCGTCCAGACCGTCAAAGAACCTTGCTCCCAAACAAGCGAGTCTTCGTTTTTTTAGAGCTAGACATTCGCAGAGTAAATGCACTATTGACTCTATTTCTTCTTCATCTCTACAACTTCGGCAGAAATCGTTCGATTGTATGCCGAGTTTATTGGCCATAGCCCCTATTAGGCAGTGTCCAGTAATCACCCCGACAAGTTCTCGAACTTGTTTTCTTTGAAACGTTAGTAGAGTTGCGGTCTTTTTTCCGTTTATTTCCGGCCACATGCTACGGGTTATGGAGCAACCACTAGTAGCCCTCCATTGTTCCGCAGTCATGTTTTCGAAAAAAGAGTCAATAAGGTATTTTGCCTTGCTGAGAGGAGAGTCTACCTCTACTGCAATAGGGCCAGACTTTGTGTCGGATCCTTTTTTAGCGAGTTCGTCAGCCTTTTCATTTCCCTCCACGCCGACGTGACCTGGAACCCAGCAAAGTCGAACCCTGTGCTGTGTAAGGACTTTTAAGGCTTTAACGCATTCTTCGACACATCTTGAATTTATCTCGTTGGAGTTTAACGCTCTGAGTGTTGCTTGGCTGTCCATACAAATTGTGATTTCGGCAGGCGAAATCTGCATTTCCTGAACAGCCTGTGCAGCTTTCATCACCGCGTATACTTCTGCTTGGAAAATACTGCAGTCTCTAAGTCTAAACGACTTTTTGATCTGCAATATTTCTGAGAAGATTCCTGCTCCCGTGCTTTCTCCTGTTTTCGATCCGTCAGTGAAGATGGCGATTCCCCTAATAATGTTATTAGGAGATGTCCATTCTTCTCTTTTAGGTATGAGAACAGTGTAAGGTTTTTCAAAGTCATATTTGGTTTTCCTATAATCAGTTTTGGGTGGTAGTCCAATTTGATTGAAGGTGTCCAAAATGACTGAATGTCCTTTGTTCTGTGGTTTCCAAAAGCCGTTCTCTCTTAGTGTAACAGCTGCTTTGGCTGCCACATTTTTTATAAATAGCTCTATGGGTTGCAGGTGTAAAATAGTTTCCAAACCTAATTGTGGTGTGGATTTAAGTGCACCTGTGGTACCCAAACACGCTATTCTTTGTACTTTGCTTAAACTGTTAAGGTAGGATTTTGTATTTGCAGTTTCCCACCAAATCAGCGCCCCGTATGTAAGAATTGGTCTAACAATCGCTAAGTACATCCAGTGTACTATATGCGGTTGCATACCCCAGTTCTTGCCGAAAGTTCTTTTGCATGCATAAAGTGCATTTAGTGCTTTCCTTGTTCTCTCTTCCGTATTCCGTTTCCAACTTAGTTTGGAGTCGAATATTATGCCAAGATATTTGGCTTCAGGAGAGAGTTTGAGGGTTTTGTAAACAAAGTATTGTTACAAAATTGGCCTTTGTGAGCGAAGATGTTAAAAGAAGAGAAATAAGGCGTCCGAGTCCCGAGAGGGATTTTTATAGGAGAAAGAAAAGTAGAAAAAAATATGAGCCAAGGGCTAAAAAAATGGGAAATAATGAAAAAAAAGGCAGTTTTACAATTTAAAAAAAAAATTTCTAATATTTATTATAGATAAAAAAAAGAATTTACAAATTTAGGGTCTTTTACTAAAATTCTAATTACAATGTAACAAAATGAATAAAATTTATCTCAAAAAAATTATCTAAAAGGGGAAAAAAATGGCTATGGCAATAAAGAAAGATGTCTGCTACTGCTAGTGAAGTGAAGTGAACCAAACTATCAACTGAGTGAAGTGAGTCGAACTTACAACTGAATCTGATTTAAAGTCGATCCACACTATTATCGTCACACACACGAGACGGTTAATAAGTTCGCTAATGAGTAACTTTTATGATGTGTGTGTACTCACACAAATTACGTTAATGAGTACTCATACTACTCATATGAGTTCGTTAACAAGTCAAACCATTATCGCTCGAAAGTAAGGTAGGTATGATTCAATCTTAAGAAAGAAATAAAATTGATGTTAAATGAGTGTTTTTATATTTGATTTTCGGTCTAATTTTCTGTAATAAAATGTTGAGGAGCTCAAACGACATTCTGCAATAATTTTTGAAAAGAAATGAGTGTTATTTCTTTAAAAAGAAGTGCTGCTGCTCGTCTTCCTTCAGCATTTCTTCGCAAAAGCCACGTATGGCCCAAATGCGCTTTCGCTTTAATATTTTTTTCTTTTTCTCAACAGTAATTGATATAAGCACAAACAATATAATAATACAGATATATAAAAACTGTTGTACAAAATGTTGCATATGAATTTTGGTTAACTGACAACGATTAACTGACAAATGTGATATGATTAGCAAAGACATAAACCTATCATGATGTTATATAATAAAATAAACTGACAAAGTTTTCAGTTTTTTGTTTCCTTTTCCTTTAGGTACAATAATTGTTAACCGACAACAACAAAAATATGTGACAAGCAAATAAAAGCCATTATTATTGTATGTAGGTGTATTGTATATCTACATACAATATTGTATTTTACTTTTGCTGACGCACAAGTAACTGTTCAGTTCAACCGACATTGTATGGTTTAAAGAATTAGGTATTTTAGATTTATGTACAGTAGAATCTCGATAATTTTACCTAATTAAAACTACCCTCGTTGAAATTACGGGATAGTAGAAATTATTGAATACAAAATTTAAACTAAATATGTACATATGTATGGAAGTAAAACGCACTCATGAAATTAAAAAAAGATTAGTTTATTTATTTCATATTTCTCAATTTTTAATTAACACAAAAAAAAAAATCAAAAATAAAGCCTTTCACAAATCAAATCAAACTTAGATTTTTTGCGATCTAACATGTTCAAATATGTATGTTATGTGTAAATTCATGTATAAATTATGGCTGTTGAAATTATAGAGTAAGCAAAATTTCTTTCGCTGTAAATATAGGAAATTATCAGGTAGTAAAATTATCGAGATTCTACTGTATTCACTTTTTTGATAATTGGATGTCCCACTTTCTAAACCTATGTTTATAACAAATCATAAACAATTACCTTGTTTATGCGACACATTAATTCGCATTAACTCACTCCGTCTTGACTAAATACGGATGCATAAACCAAATTTCAATGCGCATTTAAAGTGTGCATATACATTTTATTCGTTTCAAGTAATTGTTATTACACACGCAGATGGTTAACGTTTTGAGTGAGAACGAAATGTTGTATTACGCATAAACACTAATTAAAATGTATTATCTCAAAACGATGCTTAAAACGTTTTATAGTTAATACGTTTTAATCTTTGTGCATAAACAAGGTAAATGTCAGCTACAAGTTAGAAATGGAAAAAATCAAAAAATCATGATGAAATGAAAAGTGGAAACATAAATAAAAAAACTCAAAGTTGTTCGGTAATGTTGTTGTTGTTTTAAGTTTTTAAAAAAACTATAGTTAAGACGCAAACATAAAAATTGTTTGTTCTTCTTCTTTATTACCACTGAATAACATTTCAGTTCATTTATAATACCCATCTGTATTATTATATTATTTGTGATATAAGTAACATATCTGAAGCACTCAAGAGTAAAACTTTGTCACAGTAATCCATTTTAATCAAATTAACTGAATTTTTGACACTTTTAGAATAAAACTTTGTGTACGCGATATAACAGACTCACATGAGATTTTTTTGTTGTTGTTGACGCATTGACTATAATTGTTAACTATCTTGTATGTGTGACGATAATAGTGTAGATCGACTTTTACACGGCAGTGAGGAAAATCAGATTGAAACCGAGTCCGACTCACTGAATCATACTGACTTTGGGCTGAGAAGAATTTACTAGTCGGCAACACCGATTGATTTTAATTAAGGTCAATTATTTATTCAGACACTGTGGCAGCACTTTTTGTTTTGACAGTTGTTTAAATAACCTAATTAAGTGGTAGTTCAAATGTAACACGCGATTTTTGTTTTTATTTATTTTTAAATTTCTAATTTTCGTTTAAATTAAATAATAATTCGATTGCGCGGTTGAATTAGTAAAAAAGATAAGTATGAAAAGAAAATTAAAGATAAAAAATATCGGATGAGTGAAAATCGCGGGTAAAAAATAAAGAAAAAACAAAATAAAATATAAGTGGAAAAAATGTGTGTTAGAAAAAGCAAAAAAAAAAGAAAGTTAGGAATAAAAGTGAATGTTTGAATAGTGTCAAAGAATAAATGAAATGGTAAGTAAGTAATAAAAAGAGTGAAAATTAATAATAAAATTTAATTTGTGTAAAAAGAAAAAAAAAGAAAGGAAAAAAAGGAAAGTGAAGAAAATAAAATTGTACGTACAGTACAGGTCAATAAGATTGGCGAAAAGTTGCGCAGGTGGGAGAAATTTTGAAAATATTAAAAATATCCTTTCATTTCCCCTATTTTGAAGAAAACTGCGAAAGAAAATAAAGATTAAATCTTCCACTAAGCAAGCATAATGACTAGCGATCATCTATCGCACACACAAGCAAATCCTCTTTTTAGCTGAAAAAAACATCAACATCCTACCATGCGATGTTCTTCGTATGACGAATGCCATACTACTGAAAAATAATTTAAAGGAAATTGAAGATAATACAAAATAACAAAAACAATATGAGTGATCAGTGATGATAAGTATCCTTTTAAAATAGGAAATTATTATGAATAAGAAAATGAAAATATATGTGTATAATAAATTCCTACTAAAGTAACAAAATGAGAATTTCTCTTTTCAAGAAGGATTTTTGTAAAATGTGATGCTTACATCACAGTGAAATTTCAGTGGAAAGGATACGCAGATCCTACTGCGCATACTTCCCCTTTGCCAATCTTATTGGGCTGTACTGTACCTGTTGAAGTAGAAGAAGAAAAGGTGTTGTGAAAATTAAATAAAAAAAAACTGTGGTGAAAGGTAAAAGTGAAAAAAAAGTGGACTAATAAAAAAAACTACTTTGAACAATTGGGAAAAATTAACTTAAAAAAAATGTGTAAAATAAACTGCAGAAAATTTAAGAAAACACCTCGAGAGCAAATCACGAACTCAACTAAAAGAAAAAAACATGTGTGTTTTTGTTATAGATTTTTTCAGAAATTCGCGAACCTTCTTTGGAAAGTTATTGTTACTTTCCAATATGAGAAGGTTATTTTCTCTCTCGTATAAAGTTTCAAATTTTCTCAAAGAAAATTCGCGATTTTCGAAAATTTGTCGTGACGTGGGTGTATTAGTAATATGTGGTGTTGTTGTTGTGAACAGGAATTTGAATGTGTTCTTTGTTGTTTTTTGTTTTAAGTGATTGTTTCCTGTGTTGTCCTTCTTTCTTTTTTTAAATTTTATTTATTTTCTAGGATTTATGGCTGTAGTTTAATAGGGGCTTCTGGTTTGGGCACCAATTTATAAAAATTTGGTGTTCAATTGGAAGTTTCTTTTATTTAAAGCCAACAACAACAAGTTTTGCATTTATATAGCTTAGGAAAATTTTATTACTTAAATTTTTAATCAATTTTCTTGTCTTTTCAGGAAAAGTATGAGACAACAGGATGGTGGAATGATCCTGCTTTAAAGGTAACTTCGTTTTAAAAATAATTTTGTTCAAATTTATTAATGAAGTTCTTTTTTATTTTCTAGGTTTGCAACAGTATGTTGTCTCCCATACTTGTGTATAGGAATGACAATAAAAGACCTTCTTCCTATAAAATAGATGAATTTCTGCAATTTCTGCAAAAATTCAATGTACGTCCACCATTTCAAGCGCACATCACTTTCTTTAAAGGAGAAAGTTATCAATGGCCTTCATACATACCTCATTGAGGACATTAGAATTATCCTCAAAGAGGCGTTTCATTATTTCAGAAACATTATCGTTTGCTAGACTTTTAATTCGTTTTATTTCTTCTGGAGTCGCAGAAGAAGGAATTCGTAGATGGAATTCTGAAACGAAATAATACCTGATCCTTGAATACATGTGGGTCGTAATATTCGTTTTTAAATTTGTTTTCAGTTGTCTCACTGATTCTTGTATGACTGCATCACACTTACTTGCATTGCAATCATACTTTGGCAAACCGACCAACTCTCAATTCGGTGTAAGTTTTGAAATTAATCACCTTTCGATTATTAGTTTTGTTCAAAGTAGTTTTCAAATGATAGAAAATTTCAATAAATTAGGTTCTTTTTCTTCATTTGTAAAAATACCTGCCTGTTCATTTACAACAAAGTACAAGGAATACGAAACCTCGATCATCAACTTCGATACGAGGTCTACGGTATCTTGTACGTTGTTGTAAATTAAATCTGGAGTAGACAGGTTCTGTCAAATTTGAATATATTCAAAATTAAAAAATTTAGAAAATCTCCCATTGCATTGAAATATGTATGTATTAACAAGTAAGTTACTAATTTATTTAAGAACAACTTGCTTTTTATCGAATTTAAATTTAATTTTAATTCAAATTGAGTTTATTTAATTTTAATTCAAATGAAAATTGTGCCCTCCATCTACCTAATAAAAATATCAAATGTTTAAATCAATCTTCGTTCATAGAGACATGGCGAATTCCCTAAGAGTGAGACAACAATATAAATTTAGTCCCATTTATACAGTATGGTGTTTCCTTTTACAGTTGTTTTGTCCAGTATATATAAGCAAAGTTGTAGAAGTAGAAGATGCCCAAAGTCCATATATCCTAATGGCACTCAAAATTGTCGATCTGGGGCGTGATATCACACCCCACAACATGTTGCTCATTCATTTGTTTCTAATAATCATGTTTATAATGATATTCAGTAGCAATTATCAACAATTTTACTTATCGTATCAACATTTTAATCATGAACGAAAGGCAGTAGAAGCGAGAAAGTTTAGAACAGACGCACACACAAGTAGAGTGCGGTAAAGTACAAATAAATTCTATACACAAATGTTGCTTAGTTTTAATTTTTTTACTATACCTATATCACTATATGTAATAAAATTATAAACAATAAGTAACAATTATAAAATATGAATTGTTGGTATTCTGGCTATATACCTATAGCTATATACATACATAATTCTAATCATACACACATTCGAGCCATACTTTTTGTTTTGAAATTATGAGTAAAATTTTTTTAAACCATATATTATTGTATGATACTTCAAGAAATTTGAAATTTTTTTCGTTTTTCCTATTTTTGTTGTTGTTATATTGAAATCCAGTTTTAACCAAATTTTGTCTTTCTTTTTTAACTTTTTGCAGGTATAAATACATTTTATACTTTTCTATTTTCATTGAAAACTTTTTTTATTTTTGTAATATGCAATTGTGTTTGAAAAATTTTATTAAAAACCATCTTCATCAGGCTTCATCTAAAGCATTATGATAAAAAATTTGCACGTAAGTACTTATACTACTGTCTTTTATTTTGGCTTTTTACATTTTTACATTTATATTTTTAATTTTAACTATAAAAACCTTTTTTCAAAACGTAGAAATTCCATACATTCAGAAGCACAAACATCAAATTTTGACTCTAAAGATTAGTATTTCATCATCTTGTAAATCAATATTATAAACTTATAGGTACAATGTATTAGTTTATTATTGTCATATTTAACATATGTATGTCATATTTTTACACTAAAACATATATCTAGGTACTGCAAAAAAAAAAAACGACTTTTGGTAAAAAGAATCTTAAATGTATGTGGGTATTTTGAAACTGATCTTTACAAAGGTATGGTGGAAAAATTGGGTAAATGCATAATTGGGTTCACAATGAAAGAAAAAAAAACTTTCTTTTGAACTAGGGTTGCCATACGTCCGGGTTTCCCCGGACATGTCCTCTTTTTAGCCTATGCGGGGAACGTCCGGGCTAGTTTTGCAATTTTGTCCGTGTAAATCCTGGTTTATCAATTTCATTTAGTTTTCATGATAATACATATATATGTTTTTTCTTTTCTTTCTTCACACCACTAAAATTGAAACGAAATAAAACTTTGTCAAGTCGGTTAAAGTATCCGCAAAAAGTATCAAGTATTCAGAGATTCCTTCACGAGGAACGTATGAAATTCATAATTTTTACATTTTTATAAAAATTTATCTGAGAAAGCTCAAAATCTGGTCTGAGAAAGCTCTAGTCTGAAGCTCTTTCGAATTGATAAGATTGAATGGGAATTGATGACTGTGTTTGTAAATTGCTTCTTTATGATCAATATATAAAAAAATAAGAAAAAATAAAAACCATTGTAAAAATGAAACTATTCATATAATTGTTGTTGGTGTTTTTTGGCTTGATTTTTTCTTTGCTTTTATGTTTTTTCTTTTTTCAAGCATTTTTTATTTTTGTTTGCTTATTTCGATCCTATTCTTGACCTACCTCTATAAATCTGTTTTACATTGATATGTATTTAATTTTATGGAATTATTAAATGAATTTATTATAATAAAATTTTTGTTGGTCAGTAAAATTTGATAATATAAAAAGATAATTTTGAAGGGGCATTTTTAAAATTATTCTATACGCTTTTCTTGTATTTTTTGTTTGTTTTCAAAATAAATTTCATAACAAGACAAGAAATATAAAAACATTTAAATTAACACTTCATTCTATTTTTGATCGTTTTCGTAAAAAAATCCGACTTGAAAGGTAAATATCTCGGGACCCTGTTAAGGCATTGACTTAAAATTTCTGCACAATATTCTGCTTTTTATTCTCTACAAAACTCACTATGACACCAAAAAGATCACTGCAACAGGGCGCAAGTTAGACGGCGCAAAATATGAAACTTCCTCTCATCAATTTTTAGAAACAAAATATAATATTTTTGACTTTTTGAAAACAAACAAAAAATACAAGAAAAGCGTAAAGGATAATTTTAAAAATGCCCCTTCAAAATTATCTTTTTTAATTATCAAATTTTACTGACCAACAAAAATTTTATTATAATAAATTCATTTAATAATTCCATAAAATTAAATACATATCAATGTTAAACAGATTTGTAGAGGTAGGTCAAGAATAGGATCGAAATAAGCAAACAAAAAAAAAAAATGCTTGAAAAAAGAAAAAACATAAAAGCAAAGAAAAAATCAAGCCAAAAAACACCAACAACAAATACCTATCATTTATTTTACTTGAAAAAAAAAATAAACAGAACTAAAGCAAAGAAAAAATCAAGCCAAAAAAATACCAACAACAAATATCATTTATTTCAGCTGCAAAAAAATAAAGAATAAAAACACAACACTAAAATCATTTTTCTGAGCATAATGTGCACATATAATATGTATAACAACATACATACATATATGTATATACAATATACATTAAAAATCTCGAAAAGGGAGAAGAAAGAAATATTTTATATAATACTTTGTGTGTATATATTATAATATATATATATTATATAGTATAAAATAAACAAATAATGTTTTCGCTTGTATGTGTGCATTTAATCTTCAGCATTTTATGTAAAACAAAATTTAAGTCATATGTATAGAACACAAAATTATAACTATTGAAAGCTTTTTCTTTTTCATAAAAAAGACAAATGTGATGCCTCCTTCTCTGCCCGCACAGGGCCTGTTTGCGGTTTTGTTTCATTTCCATTTCGCATCTCTATTATATTTCAATCCTTTTTGCGTACTGTATAGTTGAAGTTGAAGTTGAATCCAAGTTCAACCAAACTATAATATGTAAACATACATATATACATATATATTCACATGCCGATGTGGAAAGAGTTTTTTCATTAATTCAACTCCAATGGACAAAATACAGGAATAAATTATTACCTAAGACAATTAAGGGCATTATTTTGATTAAATTTAATTTTCGAAATTTAAGCTGTCAGGAATTTTATTATCTACTATTTGATTAATAGCGATAGTGACAGCAATGTCTTATCTAAAATACAGACTGATGAAAAGTAAAATTAGTATTTAAGAGTTATGTACACAAAAAGTATATATATAACAGTGATGCGAAAAGGAAATGAAACAAAACCGTAAACAGGCCCTGTGCGGGCAGAGAAGGAGGTATCACATTTGTCTTTTTTATGAAAAAGAAAAAGCTTTCAATAGTTAATTTTGTTATGTTCTGAAGATTGAATGCACACACGCAAGCAAAAACAGCTGTTTTACATTATTTGTGTATTTCTATTCTATATACACAAAAAGTATTAAAATATATATTATATATTATCTTCTCCCTTTTCGAGATTTTTAATGTATATTGCTTTATGATCATTATGAAAAAATAAGAAAAAACAAAACCATTGTAAATGAAACTATACATATGTATTTATATGTTGTTATACATATTATATGTATATACATTATGCTTAAAACAAATGATTTTAGTTGTTGTGTTTTTTTTCTTTATAGTTCTGTGTCATTTTTTTGCAGCTGAAAAAAATGATATTTGTTGTTGGTATTTTTTGGCTTGATTTTTTCTTTGCTTTTATGTTTTTTCTTTTTTCAAGCATTTTTTATTTTTGTTTGCTTATTTCGATCCTATTCTTGACCTACCTCTTCAAATCTGTTTTACATTGATATGTATTTAATTTTATGGAATTATTAAATGAATTTATAATTATAATATTTTTCGTTGGTCAGTAAAATTTGATAATATAAAAAGATAATTTTAAAGGGGCATTTTTAAAATTATCCTTCACGCTTTTCTTGTATTTTTTGTTTGTTTTCAAAATAAATTTTAAAACAAGACAAGAAATCTAAAAACATTTAAATTACCACTTCATTCTATTTTTGATCGTTTACGTAATTTTTTACGGATTTTTATCCGACTTGAAAGTAAATATCTCGGGACCCTGTAAAGGCATTGACTTAAAATTTCTGCACAATATTCTGCTTTTTATTCTCTACAAAACTCACTATGACACCAAAAAGATCACTACAACAGGGCGCAAGTTATACGGCGCCAAATATAAAACTTCCTCTCATCAATTTTTAGAAACAAAATGTAACATTTTTGACTCTCTCGTCAAAAATCAGATTTCAAATTTGAATATCTCTGGACCTCGTGATCCGAAAGTCTTGAAATTTCTGCAGGGTGTTCTATCTGTCATTCCCTATAATTTTTTCTTTTGAACAAAAAGATTTCTGCAGCAAGGAGCGCGATACAAGGCACCAAAGGCACAAATATTATACATAATTATAAATTCGGTGGCAGCTGACCTTTCAATAGGGGGATTAACATGTGAAATCGTAAAGACCGATGGAGCATGCCGTAACTATTGAATTGTCGGAAGTCCAACTATGACCTCCACGCGGTGCCACTGGTAACAGACTCTCAGTACGGTCATGTCTCTGCTGAGAGTCTGGCCAACAATAGATTGGGCGTCCAATCCAAGGGTGGAACAGCATATGCCCAGGGATACGTGGCTAGGGGAGTGCCTAGTCGTTAATATGCGAACTCTGGATACCAGGCGACCTCCAGTTTCAATAAAGCCTTCCTATGGTAATGCAGGGCTCTGCCATAGGTGACCTCCCTTTCCCGTGCTATTCGTGGGACCAACTATGGAACTTAATACAAATAAAAAACAAAAAACAAAAACAATAACTGAAGATGTAACTAGTGCATCAATTGAGACGGAAAATCTCACAAATGTAGAAGAAGAAATTCTTCAAAATACAATACCGCAAGACTTAGAGGACCTAGAGAGTTATAATAGCTCAGAGGACTCAAGCGACAATGAATCAGACAGCACAATTGTCTGTTCAGAAAAAACTTTAACGGCAGACAACCAGTCGACTTGCTCCGACTTAAGAGGAAACCTAGAAAGCCTCAAGCTCGGTAGCAAAATAAAGCTGGGCGGGGCTGCTCGTAAAAGGTTCAAGTGGCTTATAACAAAAAAGGGCCACACTCCTGAAGAGGCTAGACAACTAGCTCTAAAACCCATTGGAAGGTCAACCAAGAGAGCCAGACCAGAGTCAAATCCCAAATGTGGAACTGGTGGTTGCAAAACGTTCAAGGACCCCACTGGGAGAAGTATAAACGCAGAGGCAATGACCGCAACTTTCAAGGAAGCTGTACAAAAGCACTAAAGTTGCGATCATTTCCTTAAAATTTCCAGAGATTCTCCTGTCAACGGAAGATTTAAACGCCGTACAAGAGAAAATCTTGGAACAAATTATTGAGCAAAAGGAGGGAAAAATAAAACCAAAGTTCCTCAACACAACTTTCTGCGCAGGTTGGTTAGTCATCACCTGCGCAAACAAAGAAACAGCAGAGTGGCTTAAAGGGGTGGAGAGTAAATTAAAGCCCCGGGAAGAACTAGAATTAAGGGTAGTGGAAGAGGGAAACATTCCTCGTACACAAATCCTGGTAGGTTACTTCCCTAATAGCTCTACAGATCCAAGCGAGAAGATCTTGAACTTAATACAAGGTCAAAACGAGGGAATAAAGGCAGGGGATTGGCGCGTTCTGAAGAGAACAAACGACAATACAGCTGCACGCCTAGTTTTCTCGGCTGACCACGGATCTGTGGAAGCAATTAAAAAAAATAGCTTCAGGGTGAGCTACAAGTTTGGTTCAGTCCTGTTGCGGCACAAAAACGCGACGACAGGCGGTACCAAAGGCGAAGAGGCAAAAAGCAAAGAGGAATTGCAAAAGACTTCAAGTGAGTCTTTGACTCACGCAGTAAAGGCTAGCACCTCAACTGCTTTAACCTCAACACTAAAGGCACCAACTGAAGGAGCTAAGTGCGCAAAGGGACCGGCTAACGTAGCTAAGGGTGAAACATCGAGACCCAAGTTAGCGTGGAAATTACCACTAAAGGGCAGGGAAACGAGGGGTAAAACTGAACCTTCCGTACCAAAAGGGCAGGAAGGCTAAGCAGAGCCCCAGCCTAAAAAGTAATGGGAGACATCAGATGTGTCCAAATAAACCTCCACCATGCAAAAGTTGCCTCAGATACACTTAGCAGGAGGTTTATCAAAGACAACCTAGACCTGGCATTAATTCAAGAGCCATGGTTCTGCAGAGGAAGCATTAAAGGCCTCAGCGTAAAAAATTGTAAATTAATTTACAACACCACATGTAAGTATCCAAGAGCAGCGATGCTTATCAACAATCTAATTGATTTTGTTCCCATTACAGAGTTTATCAACCAAGACTTAGTTGCCATACTAGCTAGACTCCAAATGCAGAATAGTAGGCAAGAGGTAGTTATTGCCTCGGCTTACTTCCCCTGTAGTGAGGAAAGACCACCCCCACAAGGAGTCGAAAAGCTAGTTAAATACTGCAATTCAAGGAACAAGCAACTAATCATGGGATGTGACGCAAACGCCCATCACAGCATCTGGGGAAGCTCAGACACAAACACAAAAGGTGAGTACCTATTACAATTTCTAAATACTAACAACCTAGAAATAAGTAATAGAGGTAACAAACCGACCTTCCTCAATGCAATAAGGAGTGAGATCTTAGACATCACAGTATGCACTCCACTAATAGGACCTAAAATTGTGAACTGGCATGTGTCAAATGAGATGTCAATGTCGGATCATCAGCACATCAGATTTGACATTGAAGCGACACACGCAAAACACATTCAAGTTAGAGTTCCAAAGCTAACTGACTGGAACCTCTATAGGGAATACCTTAAAGCAGACCAATCAGTTAGAGAGGTGTTTATTGAGAATGAGGAAGAGCTGGACTTTGCAGCCATTGAACTCCAAAACCTCATCACACAGGCTTTCGAACAAAGCTGCCCGATAAGACAAAAGGTCATGCAGAGAGATGTACCTTGGTGGAATCGGGAACTGGAAAAAGCTAAGAGAACAACTAGAAAACTCTTTAATAGTGCAAAACGCTCCGGAAATTGGAGAGAATACAAGAAGGCACTTACTGAGTACAACAAGATGCTAAGAAGATCCAAAAGGAGAACGTGGAGGAACTTGTGTTATGGAATAAATGATCTTCCAACCACCGCAAGGCTCCATAAAATCCTGTCGAAGGATCACTCAAACGGAATAAGAATGTTGGAAAAACCAAACGGGGAATATACAGAGAGTCCGGATGAGACAATCTCTCTACTTATGGACACTCACTTCCCTGACTGTCAAAAAATAAATGAGGAAAACTCTGAACAAAAACCTCTGGTGGGACAACAAAGGACCAACAGAGGGAAAAGCCTCTCGGGAAGAATAATTACTCCTGACAAAGTTAAATGGGCAGTGGGGACGTTCAAACCATTCAAATCCGCGGGTATGGATGGTATATTCCCAGCTTTATTGCAAAAAGGGGTTGAGATACTTCTTCCTAGGTTAGTGAGGGTGTTCAGAGCCAGTCTATACCTAGGACATATCCCAAAGCCATGGAGGGAAACAAAGGTTGTCTTTATACCTAAAGCGGGCAAAAGACCGAATGAAAAACCCAAGTCATTTCGGCCAATAAGCCTAACCTCTTTTCTTTTGAAAACAATGGAAAAAGTAATCGACAGACACATTAGAGAATGTGTTATAATACCTAAGCCGCTGGAGCAAAATCAGCATGCTTACCAATCTGGAAAGTCTACTGTCACAGCGCTTCATAGCCTGGTCAGAAAGATTGAAAAAACACTAGAGGCCAAAGAGGTAGCGGCTTGCATTTTTATTGACATAGAAGGTGCTTTTGACAACACGTCATACAAATCCATGGGTGAAGCCATCTCCCGCAGAGGATGTGATGCAAATATCACCAGGTGGGTAATGTCAATGCTTGCACAAAGACTTATTACTGCCAACCTAGGGGAACAAAATATCACCATAAGAGCCAGCAAAGGGTGCCCTCAAGGAGGAGTATTATCGCCCTTGCTCTGGTCTTTGGTGGTAGATGACCTATTAAGAAGTCTAAATGAAAAAGGCTTCGACTCGCAAGGTTACGCGGATGACCTAGTGATCATCATCAGGAGCAAGCACGACTGGGTTATATCTGAACTCGTACAAAGTGCACTTGATCACATTAATGAGTGGTGCAACAAAGAGGGATTATCCATCAACCCTGAGAAAACCACCATCGTACCTTTCTCAAAGAGAAGGAAGCTAAACATCAAAAGCCCTGTTTTGAGAAATGTACGGATACAAATGTCTGAAGAGGTGAAATATCTAGGAGTACATCTAGATAAAAAACTTACCTGGAAAAATCACCTAGACAAAGTCACAACAAAGGCCATTACAGCCTTGTTTTGCTGTAGTCGGCTACTAGGCAGAACCTGGGGACTTAAACCACAGATGATGTTCTGGGCATATACAACCATCATAAGACCAATAATCAGCTACGCTGCTTTGGTCTGGTGGCCAAAAACCAAAGAGAAGACAACCCAAATTAGGCTTCAGAAACTACAGAGGCTAGCGTGCCTGAATATCACAGGTGCCATGAGTACCTGCCCTACAGGAGCTATAGAGGCACTGCTTAACCTGCCTCCCCTATATATATATATATTAGGAAGGAGGCAGTAAGGTCTTCCCTCAAGCTACAGGGTACCGAAAACCTAAAACCCGGAGATCTCAAAGGTCACCTAAGCATATTGGAAACAATATCCATGGATGACTACTATAAAGTCTCTGACGTTATGCCAGCTAGAATGAACATGGGTATTAATTACAACATTCTACTGACACAACGACAAATATGGGAAACTGGCGTAGCAGTTTTCGAGAAAGGCTCGGTTATTTGGTATACTGACGGATCCAAAACTGAGCAAGGAACAGGAGTTGGAGTTGTAGGCCCAGGAGCTAAAATACATAAAGCACTAGGGAAAACTGCAACAATCTTCCAAGCAGAGATACATGCTATAGAATTATGTGCCAAGAAATGTCTAGAGAAGGGATATAGAAAGGCAAGAATCTATATCATGTCGGACAGCCAGGCAGCATTGAAGGCTATTAATTCACAAATGATAGATTCAAAGCTGGTCTGGGACTGCATCACTACTTTGAAAGAACTGGCAAACAACAACAGACTAACAATAGGATGGGTGCCAGGGCACAAAGGCATAGCAGGAAATGAGGAGGCTGATCGCCTGGCAAAGTCAGGAGCGGAAGCCATCTTCATTGGACCTGAACCTTTCTGTGGATTACCCAAATCACACAGAACAAACTTGATCAATGAATGGGAGGAGCAACAAAAGTCCTCACACTGGTCAAAAACACAAGGCGCCAGACAGGCCAAAAAATTCATAAAAATCAATAAGAGCAAGGCACTAGAATTCCTTAAGCTTCCAAAAAATGAACTAAGGATACTAGTGGGACTTTTCACTGGACATTGTCCTCTAAGATACCATTTGACAAAGATGGGAATAGAGGAAAATCAAAATTGTAGATTTTGTGAAGAGGAACCGGAAACCTCAGAGCACATCTTGTGCCGGTGTAAAGGTATAATAAGTCTGAGGCTTGAGCATATGGACCAAATGTACCTAACACCGGACGAAGCGTGGCATCTACCACCTAAAAAAGTACTGGGTTATGTAAAAGCCCTGAACCTTTAGGTCAAAACCAGCAATAGGGAATTACAAAAGATCCAAACGGGTCGCAGTAACAAGGGAACAACACCCCACCTCTAGGCTGGTTCTTTAATCTAATCTAATCTAATTATAAATTCATTTAATAATTCCATAAAATTAAATATCAATGTAAAACAGATTTGTAGAGGTAGGTCAAGAATAGGATCGAAATAAGCAAACAAAAATAAAAAATGCTTGAAAAAAGAAAAAACATAAAAGCAAAGAAAAAATCAAGCCAAAAAATACCAACAACAAATATCATTTTTTTCAGCTGCAAAAAAATGACACAGAACTATAAAGAAAAAAACACAACAACTAAAATCATTTGTTTTAAGCATAATAATGTATACATATAATATGTATAACAACATATATGTATAGTTTCATTTACAACCCAGCAAACGATATGGCAATAGCACACGAAGAAGCGATAAAAAAGCAAGCTTGTACGAGCTGGCAATAATTATGCAATAAGCTAAAAAGTTTGTTCTCTATTGCATGATATGCGAATGAGCGAGAAAATGGCAATATATCAAAAATTTATTGCATGTTATAAGAGTTATCTAGCAAACGGCAAAAGTGCTTTAATTTGTTTTTAACAAAAAAAATTGTTCTCGGCTCTAGTTTAAATATCGGATTTATTTCATATAAAAATTGGTGTTGTATAGTACGGAAGTTTATTTTCAAGTGGTTACTTATTTAAATTAAAAGTTAAAAGCAAATTTAATGTTTTTATTTTATTTTTTTTAATATGTACATTTCTATAATTATATAAAAAGTTTTTATTAATCAAAATTACGAACAAAATTGCAAGTATCGAGAAGTATAATTCATTATATTGAATATTTGCAAGTTTTTTTTTTTCAAATTTTGATTAAATATCAAGCCCTTAATCTTGGTAAATAATGCCTAAAATGAAGATAATGCAGTACAATAACTATTGCATTATTCTTGCATTTCTTGCAGAATTCTTGTCATTTGCTCTTATCGCCTTCGTTTAATTCATTCTACTGGAACTCTTATCGCCGTAGCAATACGAATATTATAAAATACAGCTATAAGAGTATCCGTCAACCTTTTTCCAAGTGAAACTTATCGCTTTCTATCAGAGAACGTTTATTGCGGCAATAGTTAATTCTTGCCGTGGCAATAGGAATTCTTATCGTTTTCTTATCGTTTCGTTTGCTGGGAATGGTTTTGTTTTTTGTTATTTTTCATATTGATCATAAAGCAATTTACAAACACATTCATCAATCCTCATTCATTCTATTCAATTCGACAGAGCTTCAGACCAGAGCTTTCTCAGACCAGTTTTTGAGCTTTCTCAGATAAATTTTTATAAAAATGTAAAAACTATGAATTTTGACGTTCCTCGTGAAGGAATCTCTCTATACTTGATACTTTTTGTGTGTCTGTTTACCAAATATAAATAATTTATTCACTTTATTACATTCATATAATATAACCTCACCATAGAGGTACAGTCTATTTTTTCTTTTACAAGAAGGTAAGAACGCACAATATTTTCCACCTTTTTATTTAATTTTTTGACTATTGTGCATTTTAAAAATTATAACACTGTTAATTTATTATATTTTAAAACTTTTATAAACCATATTTTATTCAAAAAACCAAAAATATTTAACTAAAACACATTTTCTTTACTTCACTATTTGTACTACCAGCAGTATTGTTTTGAAAAATTGACACTTCTGTCGTGTTTGATTGGGTTAGTGCAGAAAGCCACAGCTCGGCTTGTGAAGTTGTGATATACAGTACAGCTAAATAAGATTGGCAAAAAGTTGCGCAGGTGGGAGAAATTTTGAAAATATTAAAAATATCCTTTCATTTCCCCTTTTTTGAAGAAAACAGCAAAAGAAAATAAAGATTAAATCATAGCATAAAGAAGAATAGCAACATCACATTTCAATTTTCCATACAAAATTTGATAAGAAATTTTGAAAAACTTCAATGTATGTGTAAAATGCAAGTACGTTTTGCTAGAAATAGTCCAAAAGATAAATCATTAGGGAACAACAAAGATAAAAAATTTAAATTTTCTATATACGTAGTTATTCAATATATAGAGTAAACCCTACTCTTATTGCCATATTGGGTAAAATGGAAACAAAAACGTACCCCCCAATTCTACATAAGAGTCTCTTATTTGTCTTACTTCTCTAAACTTTTTATCATAAGATATTTATTTGCAAAAATTGTTATTCTACATAGCAGACGTGTGGTGATAATCATGCGTAAGAGGCTAAGAGATTTTAAACTCACCAAAATCAGCTGATTGTCATTTGACATTCGTATAATTTTAAATTTGTTGTTTTAAATAAGTTGTTTTTTATTGTTAAAAGTTTTAAAAAAAAGTAAATTATGGAAAATTCTGGTAAGTTTATTTTATATATGGTATTTATATAAAATCATAAAAATACAAACATTTCATACGAATGAAGTATGAAGTACAGATTCCTTAATGGGATTCGCTGCGAATTTTATTTTGTAAATTAGAAAAATAATTTTATTTACCTCCTTTCTTGCCTTTTTGCTACTTCATTTAAAATTACCAACATCAACTCTTCCATAATCTTTTTCTTTTATTAATTTTTTTTTTTTAATTTTTAATTTCTTCACTTTTTAAAAACTCCACTTTTACACAATAACAATAAGAGGACCTCACCAATGACCTACTAAGTTAATAGACTTTTGACGTTAGAAAATTCTCTTATCTTCTTATCCAGAATACCAAATTCTCTTAACTAAACTCACCACAAACTTTAAGAGATCAGCTGATTGGTGACATCTCTTACCTCTTACCTAGAATAGCAATTTCTGCTAAGTGTCTGCTAATTTCATTTAAGAGGCTAAGAGTCTCTTAGTCTCTTATGTAGAATTGGGGGGGTAATTTCAAACTCAATATATGGAAATTTACTGCAAATTCATTTAAATTATAATTTATTAATTACCTTTTTACTTGAACTCAACAATATGTATCTATTACATTTCCTTTACTATCCCCTTACAAATAATAATAAACAAAATAAATACTATTAATTCAATATTACTACGCTTTATCTTATAAAAACTATAAAACCAATACAGATAGGCAACTGAAGAAGACATTTTTTATTCTCATTTTTTACGTATATGCGTAAAACATGTGTAGGTGAGAATATAAAGTTATGTAAAATATTGTGATACACATACATTGATATAACTGAAGAAGTTTCAATGTAATTGTGTAGAAATTTAGTTTTTTTTCTCTTAGAAATGAAGAAGAAAGATATATTTTTCTTTCCATATAAAATCCTGTAAATTTCTAAGGTACATACTACATGTATTTTTCCGTCTTATAGGAAGTTTTTTTTTTTTTATATTTCTGATAAGGTTCTTCATTATGATTGGATGTCATTTTTTATTTACAGTTAAGCAGAAGTAATTCTACTTGTCTTCTTTGTACTATGATTAAATCTTCCACTCAGTAAGTGTAGTATAATGACTAACTAGCGATCATCTATCGCACACACAAGGCATATCCTCTTTTTAGCTGAAAAAAATAACAACACCCTTCCATCCGATGTTCTTTGTATGACGAATGCCATACTACTGTCTACTGAAGAAAAAATTTAAAGGATAGTGAAGAAAATACAGAATAACAAAAACAATATGAGTGATCAGTGATGATAAGATAAGTATCCTTTTAAAATAGGAAATTCTTATGAATAAGAAAATGAAAATATATGTTAGATCGTGTAAATAATAAATTCCTACCTAAGGAACAAAATACGAATTTCTCTTTTCAAGAAGGATTTTTGTAAAATGTGATGCTTACATCACAGTGAAATTTCAGTGGAAAGGATACGCAGATCCTACTGCGCATACTTCCACTTTGCCAATCTTATTTAGCTGTACTGTACATAGATGGTTTTGGACTTTGGGCATCTTCTACTTCTACTTCTACAACTTTGATATAAGTCAAGTCAATGATATTATGCATTCATATACATATCATGTGAAAGAAGAAGAAGGACATATGAATACTATACGTGTATCAACGTTTGCATATGTATTATTTTAATCCTATATTCCCAATTTTAACGTTTATACGTTACTCCCAATTTAATCCCAATTCCGTTTTAATGCGGATTATGTTTTACGCTATAAACTCACTAATTTACATCTGTGAACATCTGATCTGATAAATGTCAGAAGTTGTTGTTGTTAATCAGCCGCAGTTCAAATTCACGGAGGTTGATAGGAATTATTCTTACAAAAAAATTTCTTTGAAATAAAATAAAATTTAGTAAAAAGAGAAAATGGCAAAGTATTTAGGATTGGATAGAGTTGCTAAAATATTTCAAATTGTTCGTGAAGCAGGAGGACCAAGAAAAGCTCTTCGCAAACTATACAGGTTCTTACATAATTACTTTGTTTTTGATTTTGATATGATATGAAACGACAATTAAATTTGCAGATTTGATGATTTAAAAGCTGGAACATTGGTTGGAGTCGACAAATATGGTAATAAATATTATGAAAATCCTTACTATTTCTATAGTCGTAACAGGTGGGTTGAATATGCAGATCATGTTAATATGGATTATGACGGCTCACAAATTCCTGCGGAATGGTTTGGTTGGATGCATTATAAAGTAATTAAAAGTTATTTCTTAATAGAAATATACTAAATGACATTAAATTTTTTTAGACTGATATTCCACCAACAAAAGATGGACTTAGACCAAAATACAAATGGATGGCTGATCACAGCGAAAATTTGTCTGGAACATCTGGTTAGAATATTTACCTATTTCTCATGTAATTACAAGTTAAATTTGTTTTTCTAATTTTCAGAACAATATATGCCATATTCTACTACACGACCAAAGGTAGAAGCTTGGGATCCAAAAAATGCTAAATAATATTTTTCATGTTTTATGATTAAAATCAGTTGTAAATGTATTTAAATTTAACATAGAAAAGTTGAATCAAAAAAATATTGTAAATTAAAAATGGAAACTTTCGAAACTTATTTGAAATTTATTTTTTGTTCTGACTTCTTGGAAACTCTTAATGAGCAAACACATCACATCGCTTATAATGATAATTGATAAATAATAAATATAATAAAATAATATATGATGCTCGTGCCAGTGATGTCACCCTAACTAAAAAATTTGTAGTGAATAGCAGATTAAAATCGGAGTAGATTCGACATAAGTGTCGTAGATTTTTCAATTTAATAAAGGGTATATGTTAATTTAAAAAATACTAATTGTCACGTATTTTTAGCTGTATATTTTATTACATTTTATGAATTGCAAAATAGTTCAGTCTTTCATTTGAACTTAAAATCATTTAAAAATTAAAATATCAGAAACATAACAAAAATAGAAAATAATAACTAAAAAAACGAAATACATAGTACATAATTCTAATGATAATCATTTATCAAAGTAAATACAAACTTAAAAATAAATTCCGAATGTTAGAAAATATTAAACATTCAAAAAAACTCAATTTACTGTTACATCAAATCATTATTTAACGACACAACCACGCTGCGCTGTATAACGTAGCGACAGCAAAGCAAAAGCAAGTAGAACTAATAATTCAGTTAGTTTAGTACGTACATAAAACCTAAAACGGGATAAATGTAGTACATTTAGTACAAGTGTAGTATGGGTGACATCACTGGCTCGTGCTCGTGCAATCGTCGAGAACGAGAAGCTAAATCATAGTATAAACATAGCGTAAAGATCTAATAAAGCGAGTTCACTGTCGCATAACGGTACCGAAAAAAACAATCACCAATACAATTGCTTAAAAAGCAATTAAACCATTTCCCAAAAAATGACGTCACAAATTTCCATATGTCCAAAAGAGATATTTCTACGAACCACCTTTCTAATGTAAAATTACATATGACAGCAAAAGATAAAGTGTGTTTAAAACTGCACACAATTTTATTCGATTTCCCCCACGGCATACACATAACAAGGCAATGTAAGTATCGTAGTGACCGTTAGCATTGTGGCGTCATCCTGGTCGTTTTATATGAAACAAATGAATAAAATTTAAAAAAAAAAAATTTATATGCAAAGACGACCTGAGTGACGTCACAAAACAAATGAAAAAATTTCTTTACATTGCCTTGTAATGTGTATGCCGTGGATTTCCTCAGTATATTTTATTTTATATTTTATATTTTATTATTCTATAGGTTTTTGATATGCACGGAGTTTAAGATGGTTTAAGATAGCCCATTTTTTTTGAGAATGTATTAGTTCATGTTAAGTATTCTTCAGTTTTATTACTTTACTTTCACACGTACGTGTCTTTTCTTCTTTTTCGTATGTAAATCATTGCCCACTTTTTTTTTTTTAGGTGTATTTGTACCATGTAAATTTTGTTTACCATATTGTTTGATATACCTAAGTAATTTATTTTAAATTTGTTTCAGCTAGTGAAGTTGAATTAATAAAAAATATTGAAAAAGTAAGATTTTCAAGATTGTACTGGACTTAATATTTAAAATTTTTATAAATGAAGAAGTAAGGTACAGTTTTTAGTTTGTATTGCTTTATTTTCTTATTCGAAAATACTATACATATGTATATTTTTATTTTATTCCAATAATTTATAGCAAGCCGCTATACCCTAAATTTCAATTTTCCATACAAAATTTGATAAGAAATTTTGAAAAACTTCAATGTATGTGTGAAATGCAAGTGTATTTTGCTAGAAATAGTCCAAAAGATAAATCATTAGGGAGCAACAAAGATAAAAAATTTAAATTTTCTATATACGTAGTTATTCAATATATAGAGTAAACCCTACTCTTATTGCCATATTGGGTAAAATGGAAGCGAAAACGTAATTTCAAACCCAATATTTATGGAAATTTACTGAAAATTCATTTAAATTATAATTTATTAATTAACTTTTTAATTAAACTCAACAATATATATCTATTACATTTCCTTCACTATCCCCTTACAAATGATAACAAACAAAATAAATATTAGTCATTCAATATTACTACGCTTTACCTTATAAAAAGTATAAAACCAATACAGATAGGCAACTGAAGGAGGCATTTTTATTCTCATTTTTTACGTATATGCGTAAAACATGCGTAGGTGAGAATATAAAGTTATGTAAAATATATTGTGATGTGATACACCAACGACTCCTATAGTACCAAGGCAACGACTCCTATAGTACCAAGCCTTAATGCTCAATTTTATTTTGTTGTGTATATGTGTTGGAAGTACCAAATTAACATTACAATTTATTGTTTTTAATCAATTATAACTAAGTTGTGATTAAAGTTACATGAAAATTATGTTCAAATGAAATGTAGA
This sequence comes from Bombylius major, assembly GCA_932526495.1. Lineage (NCBI taxonomy): Eukaryota > Metazoa > Arthropoda > Insecta > Diptera > Bombyliidae > Bombylius > Bombylius major. The sequence goes on along the minus strand of OW052044.1, from coordinate 23,259,700 downwards.
GAAGATCCTTAGCTTTATTTTCACCGAATATATCAATTGCCCTTTTTTCTCATACATATATATGTGTCTGTATATATAAATACGATGTACATACTACATATGTACAGTGTACGAAGGTGGATCAAAACAACCGGAATAGTGAAATAAAACTCAAGATATGTATGGGTTTTGCATCGTTATTAGAATAACTTGTTGATATAACATCTATATTTCTATAGTACGTATTATATAGACTATATACAAAATTAGCTTCTATCGAAATAGTGATATTATTAGTCCTTTAAAATATTTACTGCAGAATGTATTTAATATTTATAATGCGCAAGCCCTTTGAAACAGAATAGTGCTGCCAACAGAAAGTCAAATAATTTTAATCAAAATGCAAGGATAAGGATAAAAAGACCACAAAACACTCCAAATAGTTTTCTTTGGGAACTTTCCTTGATTCAATGAAAGTATTTGCGAAATCCGATGTATAACAACAAATAAGCAACATACATTACATCATTAAAATAAGTATCGTAGTCCTTGATGTAATTTATAATTATTACTTTATTTGATTTTAAATCTATTTTAGACATACAGTAGTCTGAAATACATCATCTACTTCTCGACGATTTTACGAACACCAGCAGCACGAGCTTCTAACGGAGGCGAGGCAAGACAACATTCCGCGTTCACAAATCTCTAGTTGAACTTCTAGGGAAGTGATTTAAATTAATCAAAATGATAATTTAAAGTATTGTTCATTAAAATCGAATTATTATGTTCAAAATTATTTATAAAGGAGTAATTGACTGATTTCATCTTTTAAGAATAACTTTGGAATCTTTTGATTAAGGTAAATACTTATTGTTCGACTGCTTTTTAAAGTTGTATATTTGGAAACACCTTCAAAGTTTACAAAATATGTAATAATAAATTCCATATCTATCGAAAAGCTTTCAGTAGAGCAACAATTTTCTATAGTGTTATCTGGTATAATTATCCTCTTTTAAGAACTTTTTTCTATAATATGATTTTCATAAAATATTGCATTAATTTTTTTATAAATTTGTATCATTGAGCGTTTAATTTTAGCATTAAGACATTAAAAGACAAATGAAATCATATTTTTTGTATATTTGTATAATTTGAAAAAGTATACGTTCAGTTATGTATGTGTCTGTATTAAATTTGTGAATTAAAAATAGAATTGTATTTTATGCTATAATTATCTACATTAAATTTTACATTTGATTTATGACTAAAAAAAACTGGTGCTAAAAGTATTTTGATTATAACAAATTAGTATTGAAAAAATAAAAAAATAAATAAAGTTAAAAACAAAAACAAAATAGTTTTTTAAAAATATCAAAACATAGTTGGGTTTTGCATATTTTCATTTGAAAATAAACAAACATATTGTACATAATTTCTTTGATGGATTAATTTGATTGTCATAAATAAAAGCATCATATAAAAGAAGGTAATGTTTACCTGTTACTATTGTACAGATATTTTTATTCACTTTATAATTTAATAACTCATTGTTTGTTCTTTTCAATATTATAATTTTCTATTAAAAAGACTGATAGAAATATTCACATTGTTATTGTAAAATTAAACTGCAAAAGACAAAATCCTTTTTTTCTTTCAATAATATATTTACCGCTTTGGAAAACGCTCTCAGTAAAAAATAAAATTAACTTTTTTGTTATTTTTCTTGTAATTTAATTATTTTATTTTTTATATACAAAATAGTTTCAAAAATACGAGTACATTATACATAGGAATATATTTTATTTTTCTTTATTTTTTCCTCTTCGAAACCATATATAAAAATATTCCAAAATATAAAAGTTTAAAATTAATATAGTCTTTGTATCTTCTTATACAAAAATTAAATTGAATTATTTTTGTCCTCTCTAAAACCGAATTTCTAATTAAATTTTTTATCTAATTTTTATTCATCTTATTCTAATTTTATTGACTATGAAAGAAAAACGAAAATATGTGAAGAGACACAATAAAGTGAATAATTAATGATTTTGTCATTTTTCCATTATCAATGAAAAACAAAAAATACATATTATTACGAAAAAGATAATTAGTTTCTTAGAATATATATGTATATACAAAAAAAAAAATAATAGCGTGAAAATAAGGATGCGAAATTAGAAAACAGACGCCATTATAATATCCTATTGATGTACGTGTTATTAAAAATGTTAATACAATAACTTGGAAAAAAAATAGTAAGTAGAACTTTTCAAGTTTGAATAAAAAAATTACCTACATAATTTTGTTGCATATACATAATTGTAACTTTAAAATTAAAATACTTTCCAATTTCAAACTAGAAAAAAAATTCTACATTATAGGTACTATGTACATATACATATCGTCGGTTTGCAAGAAAAGTGGCACAACTCAAAATCGAAATTTTTCACAATCGAAGTTTTAAAATAATGATTCAGTTCAATATTGTATAATAGTATAATAATATATTGTGTTCAATTTAACAACTTATGTTATTAGTAGAGTATAATGTTAACCAAAAAAATATCATACTGTTTAACTAGACACAATTTTTTTTTCTTTTGCATCCTCGAAAATTCACGTTTTTGAGTTGTGCCATACTTTTCTTGCAAACCGACGATATGTTGCTGTACATAATAAGGGGATTCACTCTTTGGTGCAAATAGGTATTGCATCGTTGCATTCGGTGTATCGTAGCACGAATTGTTGTTGTATCGTTTGAAATTCGTGCTACGATACACCGAATGCAACGATGCAATACCTATTTGCACCAAAGAGTGAATCCCCTTAATATGTATATATGTTTTTCTAATGATCTCAATTTTTTTCTTCTTACAATTAATTTAAAATCACATTGATGAAAAATTTTATATTTTGTAATTACATACATATACGAGTATACATCATACATATACATAGTTATGAATATTTTCGTTTTTACAATAACCTATTTACAATATTACAAAAATGATTTTGCATAAACTAAAAAAACAACTTTTGCAAGTTTTTTTTTTATTCGTATAACCTTATTTAGCTTATATGTATAATGTATAAATATTGATTTTGTAAATATTAAAGTATAAGTACACGAGTATGTATGTTATCATTTTCTGATAAAGTGCTCTTGATAAATAAATATAGAGGAAAAACTGAACATATGTATCGTAGTTGAATGAAAATTATAAAAATAAAATACAAACTTAATACATATCATAATATTATCGTACTTAATATGTACTTAAGAGCCAAATTTAGTGAAATGGCCTGCAAAGTGACCGCCTACAGCCTACATTTCTCAACCGATTTTGATGAAATTTTGAATATAGATAGGTGCAAAGGAATTGTGGTGCTTAAGCGAAATTTTTTTATATTCGATTTACCAAGGTACAGACAAAACAAAAATTCACTCAACTTTTCACACATTTTTCATGTATTAAAACGTTTAGATATTGTGATTTCTTTTTATAAGATTTAAATTTAACTTTTTCCAAAAAGTTTAAAATAAATTTCAAGGAAATTGGTTACGTAGTTTAATTATTATAAATAAAACAAATTGTTAATTTTTCATAAAATTTTATTATCAATTTTTCTAATCACAGGATTTTTTTTTGCATACCTTTAGGCTGCCTGGAATAAGAATGACACAGATAGTATAAACTCTATAAACGCGATGCAATAAAAATTGCGATTGTAGGGTAGTATGTGTGATGATAAAAAGTAACGTAAGCAGCATGTAAAACTTTTGTTGTTTACTTAGGCTGCACATTGTATTGTATATATGTAAATATACGAAAAAATTTTTATGTAAAATTCAAAAATTTTGAGTTATTTTATTTTTTTAAATTTTTACATGGAAGGATATGTGACTTTCTAACTTTGAACTATTAAATCTCAGGCTGTATTGCATCGATTTGAGTCAAATAAAATGCACTAAGTCAGAAAATAGTTCAAGAATTAAAATGTTTACTTTTTTCAAAGATCAAGGTATGAACCAAGGAGGGCCCCATTGAGGTGAAAAAAAAGTTGTTTGTCGAAGGGAGTTTTGTAGAGGTGTTGTAGGTGTTTGGTCTGGTACTGGCCATTGAGAAGAAACAATAACAACTTCAGCATAGCATAGCATAACAGCTGTATGCTAGCTGTAGCCTGTAGAACAAAAGAAAAGATGTACACATTTTACCATGCAATATGATCGCTACCCAGTTAACCTAGAACGTATTTTTGATATATCAAGTTTGGATTTTTAGAGCACGAGAACCAATTCTGTTGACATTAAGATTAGATAGGTATTAGGTGGAATATATTTCATCGATGGTTAACTGGGTTTGAAATTTTTTCAAATCATGTACACCAACACTTAGAAGAAATTTATTTGCTTGTGTTGATGAAGACACAAATACATTTCAGACGATGTTGTTGTTGTTTTCGAAAAAAATTTTCACTAAATTTGGCTCTTAAAGAAATTTAAAAGATATAGTTTCCTCTTTTTTTAATCTTAAAGTTTTAATTTTATATTTTAATATATAAAAATTAAAAGAATAACCACATATACAGGGTGTTTCCGTTATCCAGGACCAACAGGATACCATAGATAGGGCTCATCGAGACAAACAAAAAATCGTATCCGAGGGGGGGGGAAATCCCAACGGTTTGGCCGCTAGAGGGCGTTGAAGTTTTTTCGCACTTCTTCCACTAAACACCCCATAACTTTTTGCAGGGGCACTCTAGGGTCACCTTGTATTAAGAAAAACTGTAGAAGACCCTTTGCCCTTCAAGACAAGGGTCTTCTACATTTTTTCTTAATACAAGGTGACCCTAGAGTGCCCCTGCATAAAGTTATGGGGTGTTTAGTGGAAGAAGTACGAAAAAACTTCAACGCCCTCTAGCGGCCAAACCGTTGGGATTTCCCCCTCCCTCCGATACGATTTTTTGTTTGTCTCGATGAGCCCTATCTATGGTATCCTGTTGGTCCTGGATAACGGAAACACCCTGTATGTATGTATTTATTAATTTTTTAAAAAAAATTCAATAAAAAAAAACTACATTTTAATATTTTCGTTATACTCATGTGTTGTGTAACAATGTGTACATTCAATAGAGGTACTTAGTTTAAAAACAAAACTCAATCTCGATTTTATCTCCGCACAACTTTTAATCCTAACAAAACAAAAAGTCTGATAGATAAAATTTAATAGTTAAAGCTACTTTTATATTGAACTAGCGGGCCCGGCAGACGTTGTTCTGCTCTTTCGGGTAGGTGGCGGGATGAGTTTGATTTGGATTCAAACTATCGATTTCTGGAAATATACTTCATGCATACATACGACAAAAATTCAAATTATTTTTTTCAAATTAAATTAGTTGTTATCCTAATTAAAATAATGTGTTCAAATGAAGTTTTAATAATTTTTCTGAAAAAAATGCTTATTGTAAAGCTTTTTGGTAGACAACATTTTTTGTTGTTCCATCTGTCGTGTAAACAAATAATGCCGATGGTTTGCCTACTCGTGAGCATGCAACATAGAGCTGTCCATGTGAAAAGCATGGAAATTCCAAATTTATACCGCAGACTTCCAAAGACTGGCCTTGTGCCTTATTGATGGTGATCGCAAAAGCAAGACGAACAGGAAATTGAAGTCGTTTAAAATCAAATGGCAAGTCGGATGGAATCATTGGAATTCTGGGAATCAAAACGTCTTCGCCTTTGTATTTTCCTTTCAAAATAGTTGCTTGGATGACGTTTTTCATTAGCTTTTTCACTGCAAGTATGGTGCCATTACAAAGTCGTGGTTGATTTATATTGCGAAGCATAATAATTGGTGCTCCAACTTTTAATTGTAGATTATGTGGTGGCATTCCTGGCAAATCAAGTGAATTCAAAAATTCGGTGGGATAATTCACCACGTCATCTTGATTCATAACAGTGTCTACTGACTTGTATGTAACTAATCTACCTGTTATGTCATTTTGAATAGCCGTACTAATATCATTAGCTGCGTTCCTTTGGGCTACTCCGTAGTAAATAATCGTAGTTGGGCGTAGTTAGGCGTATTTAGTCAATGGAACGCTAATTTTTACATTTGGTTCAAATTCTAACCTGTAAATTTGAACATCAAAAAATAAATTTCTGTTTTGTGACTGCTTCTGCAGCTGTTTTCTGACAAAATTAATAATATCTGAAATAAAAAACAATGTTAATTGCACAGAAAAGTAGATAATTAATTAATATTTAATTAATTTAATTATTTTATTTATATTTATCACTAATATGTATTTAATTATGTAATTTAATTAATTTATATTTTATTTATATTAATCTCTACTCACTAATAACCAGTTTAAATAATAATTAATTAGTTTATATTTTATTTTTATTTATTACCAATAACCTAAAATTTAGAAAATGTAAACAAACTTTATAACCTCTAAAATAAAAAATCCATCTATTGGATAATAGAATAACTAAAAACCTGCTGTGGTGAATTTTAGTGGTGAAATATATCAACTACGCCAAACTACGCTTGCTAGTTGCTTTCTACACCTGAATATGAATAGCGGTAGTTGAGTGTGGATGGGAGTAGATTCATCTACGCCTGAAATCCCAAAGGAACGCAGCTATTGTCATCTTTGTTTTTTGCTGCCAATATTGCTCGTTCGCTCAACCAAACATGTTTGTGTTGCTGTGCTATATTTGGGAACATGCTTTGAATCAATTCTTCTTTGGATTGTGTTTTACTGCAAAAAGTGGTTGGTAGTGTTATGAAGCCATCTAAATTATTGATTGGAATTTTGCCATTTCCAATGTCCAACAATTGTTGCGAAAATTCATTTTCTGATGTATCGTTTTGCAATTGAACACGTATGTTTATACTGAGGGTAAGTGTTTTTACATGTCTCCACAAATTTGAAGATTTCAAACACGCATTCAGTTTATCGGCAGGAGTAGATCGAGGAATAACAGGTAATGTTTGTCGAAAATCACCTGCTAACAATATGACGGCACCACCAAACAGTTCTTGATTTCCTCGTAGATCTTGTAATGTTCTATCTAATGCTTCTAATGATTTCTTATGGACTATAGTACACTCATCCCATACGATTATTTTGCATTGTTGCAAAACTTTTGCCATTCCAGATGTCTTAGAGATATTGCATGTAGGGTTTTCGGCGAACTGCATGTTCAATGGCAGCTTTAGTGCAGAGTGTGCTGTTCGACCGCCATCCAATAGATTGGCAGCAATTCCAGTAGAAGCGAGTGCCAATGCTATTTTATTTTGCGATCGTATGGCTGCTAGAATTAACGAAATCAAAAATGTTTTTCCAGTGCCTCCAGGCGCATCTAAAAAATATATTCCACCACTTTCGTCGTAACCAACTTGCATGATTGAATCGTAGGCATGTTTTTGTTGATTATTCAATTTTTTAGTATTTGTTTGTACAAATGTTCTCAATTCATTGCAATCAAATTGTTTTTCATGTTTGAAATCTTGATTAAATGTCGTGCATTGGACAATCTGGCGATATCTTTTCACAGGGAAAACGTATACCGGCAATTTAAACCAATTGCAAACTGTCAATACTGCATAAAAATTTGCAATCTAAAATTTACAAAAAATTAACTAAAGTTTACACATTTTCAGTTGGTTTTCAAAATTTACTTGAAAAAAATTCACATTATTTCCACAAAAACTGCACTTCAATTCAATTCAAATTCACAAAAAAAAAGTATGAAATATAAATTATTTTCACAAAAACTGCACTTCAATTAAATTCAAGTTCACAAAAAAAATGTTTGAAACATAAATTATTTTCACTAAACCCGCACTTAAATTCAATTCAAATTCACAAAAAACATAAATATTTTTGCAGTTGTGAAACATAAATATTTTAAAATATTAAATTAAAATATTAAAATATTAAAATATTTTTATTAGCTTGGTTTCTTGTCTGTCTGTTCGGTACAAATTTAGAAATTGATTTTTAACCAACTTTTTGATGAAATAGAGACTGAACTACATGACAATGCAATATTACATCGCTAATAAAAGTTTTAAGATTTTACTTTTTATGATATTCGGTCCTCAAATTTGGTCTAACACAAATAAAATACTATAATGTTTATTCACTTAAATTTAATCTAAGCAAACTCTGATTTTCAAGTCAAAAATATTTTAGTATTAAAAATTCTTTTTTATTTGATTAATTATTTAAATTGATTTTTATTTATACGCCTGCTTCGTTAAAAAAAATTTTTTTTTCAATGTATATGCGATATTCTAAATAACATTCAATACAAAAATTCATGTATTTCCAAATTTCTTGAATTTTGAACAACACCCAACAACCGTAAATAAATCAAACTATGCCTAAAACCTTCCTCACAATATAAGAAACACACACACAAAATTTCATCAAAATCCGTCGAGGGGTTCACGAGTAAATTGGCTACACACGAACGGACATTTCAGTTTTATAGGTATATATAAGATAGATTTAAAAAGTTTTAACAAATAAAATATGTACATAATATATTGAAATTTTTAAATAAATGAGTTTCCTTCTTAATAAAAAGTACATATCGTCGGCTTACAAGAAAAACTGACCATCTGAAAAATTAACCGCTTAGAGTTGTATGTATAGAACATACCGTGAGCACTTGCTTTTTCGTCCGAAATAATTGCCTATCTCATTATTGTATATAAAAAGCATAACTCGTTCAAATCCAATTTGATCATCTGATTTTATTTACATATTTTTTACGCTAGAAGATTTTCTTTTCTGTTTCCTAAAAATTTCATTTTTTCAGATGGTCAGTTTTTCTTGTAAACCGACGATATTAGAAATCAAATTGGAAAAATTTTCAAAGCTCATTAAAAATATCAGGTTTTAGTATGCACGTTTTTCTAAACAGGAAGTTTTATATATTTATACATAATGTACATAAGTATGTATGCAGATCATTTTAAAGATAGCACTTTTAAAGATATTATTATATATTTACATAAATTATAAGTGTCTTTCAATATTTTCTTTTTATTTATTCTATATTTTATATTTATAAAATTTCATAGTAGGATTAGGGTCCATTAATTTTTTTTATATTGGATAATATAAAATTTTAAAAATATCATTTTACGAGCTTAAAAAGATTTTTTAAATATTTTCGTGTTCAATTTATTGTTTATTTCGAACATAAAATATGTTATTCGTATTTCACTTAACCTATTTCTTGACAATTTTCTAAAAAATACTGTACAAAATATAAAATAAAAATTAGTTTTGTTTATATTTTAGAAAATAAAGTGATAATTACCTAAACATATAGGTACATGAAAAGAGTTATATATATATATTTAATTTATCAATAAAATATTAATTGAAAATAGATTAAGTGATTGAATATACTAATATGTATGGTATACATATAATGTATTTATATGTATACATTCTCAACAATTTTTTTATTTAATATCTCAGAATTGAATAAATTTAATATGGTACGTTGAATATAAATTCATCTTGTACGAAGCTACACGAAATAGGTATAAAAAAAATAAATGTATGTAATATATAAATATGTATAATAGTAAAGAATAAAGATGTATGTAGGTAGTTTTATTAAACATTTTTGTATAGGTACATGAATATGAAATAATGGCAATTATTATTTTAAAATATATATACCTACATACATATATGTATGTATGTACATATGTGTAGTACAATATAAAAATTATGATAACTGAAAAATAATTTTTTTATGTGCATAACATACATATATTCCCATACAAATATAAGCGAATGTATATTCATATTCATACATATATTTTATTATTAAAATATTGTACCTATGCTTTTATGTTATCATTAGATTATGACAACATATTTTTACGATAAAAAATACATGAATACCTGTTTCCTTATAGGTATACAAAAAAATTTATGTAAAGTATTGCCTTACGAAAATGTATTGAACATCATAATAACGCTGAAAATTTGAATTGGAGACTATTGAAGAAAAATCATAATGAGATTTTAAATAATAAAAGATTTTTATACTCTTTCAATACGTATAATAAATTAGTAAATAAAGTACACAGGCTTAATTATATTGTATAGGTATATAAGTAGTACACATACATATTTACGATATTTAACTTTCTATAAATATGTACATTGTACATATAACCGTTGGAAGTACGAGAAAAAATAATATATCGAAGAGTAATAAAAAGCAACAAGCTTCCTAAAGTGAATAAACATATTTATAACAATAATATTTTTACTTTTTTACCTACTAAGGATCGTAGAAAACTTCTCTGCAGGACCTCGGATTCTGAATGACAACGTTTTAAATGTTGTGAGGAATTTTTGAAACTTTATTGTTATCGTTATTGAATCAATTATGACGGAGGATGAAACTATTATCTTGTTTATGCGAAGCGTTACTTCGCATTAACTCACTCCGTCTTGACTTAATACGGATGCATAAACCAAATTTCAAAACGCATTAAAGCTCTACGTCGTTTTGAGTTAATACACTATTAAATCCGCATTTAAAATTTCATTTCGTTTTTAAAATGAGCATAAACACTTACTTCGTTTTAAGTAGTTGTTATTACACACGCAGGTGTTCAACGTTTTGAGTGAAATCGAAATGTTGTATTACGCATAAACACCAATCAAAATGTATTATCTCAAAACGATGTTTAAAACGTTTTATCGTTAATACGTTTTAACCTTTGTGCATAAACAAGATATATGATTCTTTATTATGGTCTGACGTCTAAAAGGGATTCAATATTCAATGGAGTGGAACTGAAAAGAAGAACCTGCACAAAAAAGGCGGAAGTTACTCAAGGCACAAGAAACGTTATGGCTACGATATTCTGGGACTACGAGAAAATACTTTTAACAGACTTCAAGGAGCGGGATATATTCGTTAACTCAACACATTATTCTGATTTACTGCGGCAGATACGCCAAAAAATTGCTAATAAAACGAGGAAAACTCAGCCGAGCTGTTCGGTTGCTTCACGACAATACTCCAGTTTATCCATCTGCGATTTCCAAGGCTATACAGTTCGAGAGTTTGGCTTCTAGAATTGGATCATCTACCTTACAGCCTTCACCTACCTCCATCAGATTATTTTTTCTTTTAAAAATTGAAGTCGGACCTTAGAGGTAGAAAATATAACACAGATGATGAAATCAAACGGACTGTTCACGACTATTTTGATTATAAAGATTCAGGGTATTTTTATAGCGGCATAGAGGCTTTTATTCAACCAATGTGAAAAATGTGTATAGAAATAAAGTGAGACTGTATTGAAAAATAAAAACAGTTTTTTTAATTTTGACTTTTCCTTCTACATATTATGTATATGTATTAGTCTAAAAACATCAGAGTATAATGAATACTTATATAGTAGGATCACTGAGAGCCGTATTTTTTTTTTTTTTTTTTTATAAATTTTTCTCTGAAAACAAAAACAAAATCCCATATATCTGAAGGAGGTAAAAATAATGCGTATTTTTTTAATGGAAAATTTCCGTATATATGAGCGAAAGCACAATATGATTATTCATACTAATCCCACTCCAACATAGTTTTTTATAAACGCATTTTTCTAATTACTTACCTAAATATGCATTAGTAGTACTTACCTAAATAAGCAATAGCATATACAAACAGGTTTTTATTATGGGAGTTTTCGTTACGTTCAGAGTATAATGAATTGTTATCTCTTAGTATTCATATACTTCATAAATTAATGTGTAGATATGTATACTACATACATATTGTAAAATACAGGGTGTCCCGTTTGGTTTGCTTAACCTTGATACCAGTGATAGGTCTCATCGAGACAAACAAAAAATCGTATCGGAGGGGGGGGGGGGCGGTAATCCCAACGGTTTCGCCGCTAGAGGGCGTTGAAGTTTTTTTGCTCTTATTTTACGGTATTCCCTATAACTTTTTACAGGGGCACTCAAAGGTTACTTTGTGTTGACAAAAAATGTAAAGGACCCTTTGCCCTTTCCAACGATACCTTACTTGTTTTTGTTTTCTTAACTGTTAAAAAGTTAGAGTCGTTTAAAATCAAAATTTTGTGAATTTTTTTCAAATTTTTGTGTTTAACCCTGTCCTTCTCAAAAAAGGCTTAAATTAACCCCAAGTTTTTATTGCAGAAAATGAAAGCTCAATTGATTCTACATCGATTTGCTATGTATATTTTTTTCGAAAAATGCATAATTTTCAAGATATTTGCATTTAAAAATTAGCACTTCTAGCTCTTATTTTCAATTTACACTGCAATAAAAACACGTGTCCAATAATCCAATGAATTTCAGACTTATTTTTTCAGGTTTTTCAAAAGGTCTTCCTTAATATCTCAAAATATCTTGAAAATTATGCATTTTTCGAAAAATATACATAGCAAATCGATGTAGAATCAATTGAGCTTTCATTTTCTGCAATAAAAACTTGGGGTTAATTTAAGCCTTTTTTGAGAAGGACAGGGTTAAACACAAAAATTTGAAAAAAATTCACAAAATTTTGATTTTAAACGACTCTAACTTTTTAACAGTTAACAAAACAAAAACAAGTAAGGTATCGTTGGAAAGGGCAAAGGGTCCTTTACATTTTTTGTCAACACAAAGTAACCTTTGAGTGCCCCTGTAAAAAGTTATAGGGAATACCGTAAAATAAGAGCAAAAAAACTTCAACGCCCTCTAGCGGCGAAACCGTTGGGATTCCCGCCCCCCCCCCTCCGATACGATTTTTTGTTTGTCTCGATGAGACCTATAACTGGTATCAAGGTTAAGCAAACCAAACGGGACACCCTGTATATATAATATGTACTATACTATTTTACATAATAAATTTATTTTTCAACATTATGTTTACGTCATGAATTTTTTTTTCTTTTAGGTACCTAATATTAAAACAAATAGATTGAATGTGTAGAAAAGCTTACCCTGTTTTCTATAAATAAAATTACATTTTTCGATCATCCAATATAATAAAATACAAATTAATTTTATTTTCACATAAAATATAATTATAATTATAATTTTAGATAAGAATATTTTCTTCTAATGTTTTTGTTAATATTCATGTACATACAGGGTGTTCCGTTTCTACGTACATTAATTGGTACCACGATATTCGCTGGACTATTTCATGAAAAAAATTGTACTAGAGAAACTTTCGATCGTGTCTATTTTCGCCGCTAGAGGACGTTCAAAATTATGAGTTTTATGCGAGACCTCTCAACACAAAATCACCTGTAACTTTTTTTGCACCCTATCTATCAAAATTTTTCATTCATTATGAATGGCTATTAAAATTACCTTTCATTTGGTGTATTACTTATTGTATGTCATAATTTCAGTTTCAAGAAAAGAGGTCATAAACTTGAAATTTATGATTTTTTTTTCCTAAAATTTTCTCAATTAATTGGGCTCCTGAAAAAAAAATTTACTAACAAAAATTTTTTTTTATTTATTTAGAAAGCTAATATTATGTTTAATAAAACAAAAAAAATTTCAGTTCAATACCTCTATCCGTTATCATGTAATTAAGGATCATAGGTGTGCGAAAAGGGTCAAAAGTGTTATTTAAACGAAGTTTTGTTACAAAAGATTGTTTGTAATTCAAAAAAGATACACCAGTGTAGTATACTAAGCTACTCATACCATACCCCAATCTATTATATATTATGTGCAATGAGACGCTGGATAAAAGTGCCGGTGATGAAAATAAGAAACACATTTATGTAATTACTCAAAGAAGAAACAAGACAAAATATGTTCATAAGACCTGCAGTGAAGAAATTTAGTGAATAGAGTATAGACTTTTTCATCTGAATAATTTGAAATTTTTGCACGGCATTCTTATTGTCATTTTTTTACAAAATTTTCTTCGAAACAAAGAAAGATCTCTCCAAAAGGAAGGTTCCAGTGCCAAAGAAATAAACCTAAGCGCATCAATGTTGGGGACATTTTTGTAGACTTTTCGTCACATCAAAAAAGTATGTTCTCGCGGAGTAGGAAGTTGAAATTTGGCCAGGATGTTCCTTGAAAGATTCTTTATCTTCTACTATTTTAAAGTGACGAAAAGGTTTATAAAAATGTACATAAACTAGAAAAGAACTTGAATTTCGAAAACTTCATTAATTTAAGTATTAAATTAATTTTTAAAATTGATATTGTATAATTAATCAATAAGGAATTTTTTATAGATTCACCAGCTAGAAAATACTTCAAAGCTCTTTAAAAATTCATATTTTATGCAGATATCCTTATGTGTATCGTACATAAATATGTATATATGTATAATAAATGAATTTCTTATTCTAAAAAGAATGTAAATACATATGTATGTATACACATATGTTATATGTAGATGAATAAATGCAGTGATCTATTTGTTTCTGGTTACGGAATGTGTATAATAAATGCTTCAAATCGATTAGAAAAGAATTGTTTTATAATTCTTCAGTTTTTTCAATGATCTAAAATCGAATAGATGTGTTCTCATTTACACATTCAAAAATAAAATTATATTGCAATATTTGAATTCTAAAAAGATTTTTCTTACGTTTTCTATCATATTTGCTTTTTAATATGAACTATACTTATTTATGTATATAAGTATATTATATGTATTTTTATCAAAAATGTTTTTATTGATACATATATATAGTTTTAAAATTATAATGTATGTATCATATGTAAATGTATCTACTATCTATGTATACCATTGACGAAAATTAAGTTTGAGTTGACATACAATAGGTACTATATAATTTGATTTATAATTCTAACTAAATTATCTATTGTACATGGCATAGGACTTAATTAATAATATTAAATATAATGAGTACCTACTGAATAACCAATAATTTCAGTAAATTTGAGAATAAGCAAATATTTAATTTTGTATTTATGTATGTGTACCTGTAGCCTTGATCAAATGGTAATATGGTCATTTGTAATTTGTTTTCCAATATATACAAATTATGTTATACAAAAAATAACAAATTACATATATTTACAAGTATGTACAATAAGAACAAAACTTTTATATAATAACCATCGTTTAAAAGGCTTCTAGTATTTAATAGTAGTAAAATAAGTAGTAATACAATCGATTGAATCATTTAATGTTTTTTTTTTGTTTTTTTAAATTATAAGTTACAATGAAAAGATATCACTTGAATTCCAATTAAGTTCAGGATATGAAAAAGCATACTCTTTTTTGTTATAAAACTATGTATTTAAAAGCATTGTACGCTGTACATATATATAATTAAATGAATTGAATTGGAATAAAATAAAAAAATATATAAAAACGCAAGAGTTTCACTTTATAAATTTATTATTAACTTGTAATATTTCACAATAATATTTTATTTAATAATTGTTTGTTAACAATAATTTTATTTAAAGATTTTATATTATAATTTTATTTCCAATAATCAATTCTATTTTTATTTTTATTTAAATTCGGCACTTAAGAAACTACAACAAACTTTTTACTGAACCTTTATTACTTAACTTCCAAAAATTAATCCGTTCAAAATTTAAAGTAACTAGTCCGTTCGAGAATCAAGATTAGAGTGTTTTTATAATTATTAATTTCATATTCAACTATCCCTAAATCTCAGTTGTTTATTTAAAACGGAATTTGCGATTGTTTAATTACAATGGAATTTACAATATTGTTTACTTATAATGAAATTCGCAATATTGTTTACTTATAATGGAATTTGCAAGGTTTGCAGAAATATACTTCGCGTGTATCAAGAGTAGCTAAAGAATGTTGCGCATGGTACCAATAAAGTATTGATTTTAAAATTTGCGCGTGATAGCAATTAAAATAACATAAAACTAAAAGAATTAGATCATCGATGTGTTTTGTTACTAGCATAATATTTAATATATATTATGCGAGAAATGAAATATTATAAAGATATTGGTTACTATATGTGACTCCTCCATCCTTAAGTTCGATGTCCTCATCGTTAATTTTTATTTTTTGTTCACGTTTAAAGGTTTTAGGGATAATTTCTTTTTGTTTTAATTTAATATAAAGAAAAAATATTATAATTATTACAGCGATTATTATTACAATATCAATTGTATGATTTGCAATATTTATTTTCCTTATTACGTTGATTTGTTCTAAATTGTCTAAATGTAATTCTTTTATATTTTCAATTTCTGGTTTGGTAATAATAGGTTTCACAATCTTTATTTCATTATTTATAAATTTAAAATTTCTTGAAGTTTCTGTACTAACAAATTTTTTTCCATAAATATCAATGGTACAATTATTAAATTTTATTAAATTATTTCCTTCAATTTTAATTTTATCTTGATTACAGTTTTGTAATAATAATGTTTCCCTGATGTTAATTGTAATAATAATTCCAGGCGTATCTGTTATTATTTCACTAACTGTATTTTTCTTGTAGGAACAATTTTCAATTTTTGGTTTGAATAGCTCTTTTACACATTTATCTTCGATAATCTTAAAATTAATATCTAACAAAGAACTCTTACATTTTATAAGTTCTTTAGGTACATTTATGATTTGTTTATTATTCAAATTCGGAATGGGGTACAATTTTATTAGTTTACAATTTTCTTCAGAGTATACTGGTTTTTGAATTACAATGATTATTATATTATGATCAACAAATAATTTTACTTTTAAATCTCGTATTTGTTCTATTGTTAATTGTGAAATTTCTTCTTCTGTTAATAAAGACATATCTAATATTTCTTGTTTTGATAATATTATGGTTTGGCTTACTTTATAAATATAATTATAGTAAATAACACTGGTCTACAAAATTTAAACTTTTTTTTGTCGTTTGAAAATTGTGAGTAATTTTTCAATTTGTTTTATTTTAAAATTAATAATATTATTTCTAGGGATATTTTGAGTAAATGTTTCAAATTCATTTTGAAAAACAGAGATATTAATTTTATGTATAATTACGTCAAAATGATCAATTGGTTTTACTTCTTGTAGTTGTATATGGATGAATCCGTTTCCGGATTGAATAGGGATGACTTCAAGAGCTTTTGTTGTCGTCAACAGGCTGAACAAGATTAGGACTAGAAATAGAAAATTTCTTTTTACTTCTTTTGAACCTTGCTTTGTAGAAAGGTTTATTATTAATTATCGCGTAATCTTTATCGATTTTCGATGGTTGAACTTTTTTATATATGTCATCTAATTTAAATCTTTTATGCTTTTTGATATAATTAAAATCGGGTTTTTGATTTTTTCTCGTCGCGTTAATTTTTTTTAAATTGTTAGATTTATTTTTCGTAATATTTTCGAATGCTTCTTTTAATATTCTGTCGTCTTTTTCATAATGCAAAACTTCAGGTTTCATTTTTGTAGTTGAATGAATAGTACGATTATAAGTTATAATAGCTTCGACTATGGGACTAGTAAACTTTTTTTCTTCATTTGGTTTTTGGTTTATCACTCTTAATTGTTCATTAAGGGTATTATGTAATCTTTCTATATCTGCATTGCTTGTCTTGTTATCTGGCGTACAAAGATGCAATTCTATATTCTCAGATTCTAGAAAATTTTTAATAGATTCTGTCTCCATAGCGCTTTCTCTATCACTAATTAAAAGTTTAGGTTTTCCCATGTAAAGAAATAGATTTCCTAAAGTATCTTTCATTGTTAACCAGTTCCGATCTTTCATACGAATAACACAGGCGAACTTTGAAAATTTGTCAACACAAGTGAGATAAAATTCTCCTTTTCTAGGATACCATATATCGATATTGAATATTTCTCTAGGTTGTGTAGGGGTTTCAGTTTCTTTAAAAGGAATTTTCAATGGTTGTCTTTCATACTTGGCTATATTACAGACGTTACACTGATTAATTACTTTATTAATTTCCTTTTTCAAGTTGGGATAATACAATTTTGTTTTTAATTCTTCAAAGATAGTATCGATACCTCTATGATTATAATATTTGTGTTCTTTGAGTATAATTTCTAAAATTTCATTTTCATTTGTAATTTCTTTTAAATTTGTATTACATTTTATAATTTTAAAATTTTGTTTATTTTGAACATAAACCTTTTGAAAGTTTTTGAATATTTCAAAATCTTCTACAAATAATGCAATAAGTTTTCCAGAAATTTCATTTAAAATACTTTTGAAAACTTCATCTGTAAAATTTTCTTCTTGGAATACAAAAGTTTTTCTTCTACCAATTTTATTTATATTTTTAGATTTCTTTCCCTTTTTCAATATAAGTTGTGTTTTAAACACATTAAGAGGTCTTTCAGAAATTTCAATATAATTAGTGTCATCTTCTGATGCACTATGTTGTGTAGCACACGTAGTGTCATTTAATTCGAGTACATTTATTTGAGGAGGTCTTGACAATGCGTCAGCAACATAATTTGTTTTGCCTTTTATGTATTGAATTTCGTAGTTATATTCTTCTTCTTCTTGTTCTGACCAGAAGAATGGATGTTGTTGTTGTGTGGGTGGGGGGGATGCGGATAAGGCATCCACGAGCACTCAGACAGGAGAGTCCATTGTACTCAGCGCCCCGTCTCTAGTAAAATCTCCTCGTTTTCTTAACAAACGAGAGGACTTTGTCTAGGGGTTGAGAACAGATGTCTTCCATTCTCATTACATCAGAGTTCCATGTATGAAGCCTTATCCTAGAGAAGGCCGGGCAACAGCAGAGATAGTGCTCTGTTGTTTCGGCCTCCTCCTGGCAGGCCCCACACGTTGGGTCCCTGACCACTTTCATGACCGCCAGATGGTGGTTACACGTGTTGTGCCCTGTAATGAGCCCAACGAGAGCCCGACAGTCTTTTCTACTAAGGTTTAGAAGAAATCTAGCCGTTCTTTCCTCAGGCTTTTTCACAAAGCATTTCGTACCACTGCAACCAAGTAGGGCAGACCATCTTTCCGCATGGATTTTCTCCATGTGTTTGGTGATCCATCTACTGATCAAGGCGCAGTTGATACCTATTGTTGGTTCCGGTCCCCATACAGAGTTAAACGTGCCCTCCTTCGCGAGGGCGTCGGAGAGTTCATTGCCCTCTACACCATGGTGACTTGGAACCCACAGAAGCTTAAGTTCATTGTGTTTGCTAATGGATTTAAGTTTCTTTTTGCATTCATGGACAATTTTGGATGTCGTGATTGGACTCTCCAGAGCCTGCAGCGCAGCTCTGCTATCACTGCAGATGCAGAGAGCCCTTCCACTCCATCTGTTATCAATTATCCAACATGCCGCTTTTAGTATGGCGTAAATCTCCGCTTGGAAGACAGAAGTCATACCACTTAGCGTATATGAGTATTTGATATCACTGTTCAAATACCAACCCGAACCAACACCGTTTCCGGATTTGGATCCATCCGTATAGATAATATCTGTTGCCCCACTTAGAACAGCAGTAGTATTTGACCACTCTTCCCTTGTGGGATACATTACATGATATTTTCTACCAAACATGACACTTGGAGTCATGTCATCCCAAGGCATGTTGAAAAGATTGCACTTTTCAACAAGTCTGTCCGACATGACTGCTTGTCTCTTCCCTCCAGCATCCGCTACGTTTCAGCCGGTAGACTGACTTCATCGCTACCTCCTGAATTTTGAGATCCAGTGGCAGCAGATTTAGCAACGCGTCGAGGGCTGCACCAGGAGCTGAGCTTAAGGCACCAGTGATCCCAATGCAGATTTCTCTCTGTAGCCCATTAAGTATTCGAACACAGGTGTTAACCTTAGTCCGTCTCCAAAAGACCACCGACGCATATGTTATAATGGGTCTAATAACTGCCACATACAACCAGTGAGTCATATACGGCCTTAGCCCCCATGTCTTACCAAAGACCCTCCGACATTGCCAAAAGGCACACCGTGCCCGAGAGACCTTGTTGTTGACATGACTTTTCCACGAAAGCTTGGTATCTAGTGTTACTCCCAGATACTTTACCTCCGTGGAGAGTTCGATTACCACACCCTTAAGGCTGGGTAGTTTCAGACCGTCCGTTTTTCGTTTCCTCGTAAACAACACAATAGTTCTTTTCCTAGGATTAACAGAAAGTCCGTGTTTTTCACACCAGCTTTGAATCTTGTCAAGTGCTATCTGTAATTTATTACAGATGAGCGCCAACGATTCACCAGCGATCAGTGAGCATACATCATCAGCATAAGCTTGAGTATGTACACCTGTTAAAGATTGCATCTCATCCAGTAGTGAGTCAATAAGCATGCTCCAAAGCAGTGGCGAAAGAACACCCCCCTGAGGACATCCTTTCACCGCCCTAACTAAGTCGCATTCCCCATCGATCATACCGTCAGTGAACAACAGTCTGTTGGATAGCATGTAGTGGATCCATCGAACAAGCGTTGGCTCCACTCCATGTCCACCAGCAGCATCGCACAGAGACTTATAGTTTGCATTGTCGAAAGCCCCCTCAATATCCACGAACACACCTAATGCGTACTGTCCTTTATCGTGCGCCTCTTCGATCCTGGAGACTAGATCGTGCAGCGCAGACTCACAGGACCTTCCGCTCTGATAAGCGTGTTGTTTGCTGTTGAGAGGAAATCTGAACAGTGCAAAGCCCCTAATGTGCTTCTCCACAAGTCGCTCCAGACTTTTCAGTAGAAATGACATTAAACTGATAGGTCTGAAGTTTTTTGCCAAGGTATAGTCATCTTTCCCAGGTTTGGGAATGAAGATTACCTTGACTTTCCGCCATTCAGAAGGAACGTAACCCATCGCTAGGCAAGCTCTGAATATTACATTCAAAGTTGGGGCTAGGATGTCACTTCCTTCTTTCAGCATTGCTGGATAAATGCCGTCCATCCCCGGTGTCTTGTAACTTTTGAAAGATGACAAAGCGAACTTTATTCTTTCTGTAGTTACCACCTTCGACGCGACAAACCAGTCAAGTCTAGAAGGTTTCGAAGCATGAGCTGTGAAACCACCCGTTGAGCCTTCAACCTGGCAGCCCGAAAAATGAGCGTCCAAGAGAAGCTGGAGCGCTTCCTGCTTGGAGCAAGTAAACGATCCGTCAGTTTTCTGTAAACAATCCAGCTTGGCTACACTGTCGCACTGAAGCACTCTGTATAGCCTGGCTGTTTCGTTCAAGCTTGTCAGCTCTTCACAGTAGGCTCTGAAAGATGAGAGTTTTGCAATCCTCACCCTCTTCTTGTATTCCCTCTGCAAAGATCTGTATGCATCCCAGTCCACTTCCGCTTTAGATTTAAGAGCTCTATTTAGAAACTTCCTGGACGATTTTCTGAGTTTCTGTAGTTCAGGGTTCCACCAAGGAACACTTTTACCACTTCTACTCTTTCTGTTAGGACAGGCGCTCTCGAATGCATGTGTCAAAGAAGTATTCAACTTGTGAACAGCTACTTCAACCATAGCCGCCGATCGCACTTTAGGTACTGTAGTTACTTCATTATAAAGTAGCTGACGGTACTTTGTCCAATCAGTTTTTCTTGGATTACGACCCGCAGGGATGCTATTAGTAGCCACCGCGACTCGAAATTCAATGTATCTATGGTCAGAGAGAGTTTCCTCGTCTAAGACCTTCCAATTTGTGATTAGATCTTTAGCTATCTCGTTAGAGAAGGTAAGATCAATCACCTCCTGCCTTCTGCTGGTCACAAAGGTCGGTTTAATGCCAACATTGTTGATCATCAGATTTGAGGATAATAGATATTCCAACAACTTTTCCCCCCTGGAATTGCATTTACTGCTTCCCCAAAGGGTGTTCTGAGCATTAGCGTCACAACCAATGATCAGCCCCATGTTGTTGGATTCTGCATACCTTACAATTTCTACTAGCTCGCCCGAGGGAAGTGGGCCAATAGAATCGTATGGCAAGTAGGCAGATACAACAATGATGTTGTATTTTCTACCCGCCATTTGGTGTGCGAAAGTAACCGCTACAATGTCTTGACTGCAAAACTGTCTCAACATTGTTGCCTCGATTTTTTTTGAGACAATCATACAGGCACGCGGACGTTCAGATCTTTCAAAATGAAAGAGCCGACCCCAGGAGACCCCACCTAAACCGCAGATACGTTTTCTACATATCCATGGTTCTTGGATTAAGGTTAACTGAGGTAATGTCTGCAGTCTTGAAAGTCTGTCACATAGTAAAGCAGTGGCAGACTTACAATGTTGCAGGTTAATCTGGGTAACTAACAGTCCATTCAGGGATTGCTCCATAAACAGACACGTTAGGAACCTTTTCTCTCAGCTGCTTTTTTGCAAAGTCTAAACTTGACTCTACTAAGAAGCAGATGAGGTCTTAGCCCGTACACGTTCTCCAGGACACTCCTCGACTCAGGGTCAATGCCCAACACCAGGTTATAGCCTTCGACTTTGTCGTCAGCCTTACCGGTACTGAGTGCATAGACGCGCCAAGCCTTGGTGTTGAGTCCCGGATTCTGTGCACTGAGCCGGGTGAGAATCTCTTTGGGATTCCTTGGTTTCCCTGGAATCCAGACTGTCACCCGTATCAGTTTGGGGAGGTCGCTAGTTTTTTTTACCAAAAACTTTACGCCTCCACAAACTGGCAGTGAACCAACAGTGTCAGTCAACCAATTGAGAGATTGTTCGTTCGAGCATTTAACCCAAAGGGCGCCTTCCCTTACTTTCAGATCAGAATTAGTCGTACTTTCCAAAGGATTTCCGACCCTTTCCTGATCTGTCAAAAGGAGGTTCTCCATTGACCGCGTCAATGATGCCTCCTGCACTGAACATGATGTTGCCACCTGCAGATCCGATGTGGCAGCCGCCGCCGAAGCGACGGGAGGATTTGGAGTTTTCTCCTTACCTCCTGCAGACATTAATCCTTTCGTTTTCATCATGTTTGCTTTGTTTACCTGTATGCTCAGGTCCCACGCAGCCTCTTGGAAGGGTTGAGAAGTTACGTGGAATTTTGTGCATTGGTCCCGTTATTGGCCTCCCTTCCAACCTGCCAATAACGCTCAACACTCCCGCCTCGTGAAGGCTGCACTTGGGAGCAGAGGAATGGATACTCATTATTTTCGATAATAAGGATTTTTCTTGGGTAGTCGATAATTACTTTTTGTAGTATATCACTACCTAAAATACCATCGAAATTACTGTTAAAATTAATAATCAAAAAAGTCATTTCATTAAACAAATTTTTAAATGCTGGTAAAGGTTTTACTTTTGCCATAAATTCACAAAAAATTTTAGGTTTATTTAAGGTTTGTATATGATGATTAGTTTTTATCAAACTTGAGGGGTGACAAAGGCCAGTACGAAGAATATTAACACTTGAACCAGTATCAATAAGAAATTTTAAAGAAGATTTTTCTGTTTTTAATCGGATGAATGGTAAATTTGGGGGTGGATCGTTGTTGTTCGAGGCTGTAAAGTGAAAATTTTGATTTTCACCACGCTGGATATTATTACAATCAACATCCATTGGTTCTGGTACACCGTACCTTCTAACTCTAGACATTTCAGAGTTTTGATTATTATTTTGTCTGAAATTACCACTATTATTTCTAAAATTATTATTGTTATTATAATTTCTGAAATTATTATTATTATTTCTGAAATTATTATCATTATTTCTTAAATTATTATTTCCAAAATTATTATTATTATTTTGATTTCTTTGATTATCAACATTATTATAATTGTTATTTCTTAAATTACTATTAAAATTATTATAAGAATTATTATTATTATTTGAATAATTGTTGTTTCTTCGATTATGATGGTTTTGCTGATTTTTGCTGATTGTATGATGATTCTCTGAGGATTAATAATGCTTCTTCCATTGTTATAGGATTTCTAGTTACAATAATACTTCGGAATGGTTCTCGAAGTTTATCACGAAATTGGCGTAGAGCTATTCGTCTAATAATAGCTGCTTGACCATTAATTTGTTGATCGGATGCTTGATTATTTTCAAGACGATATTTATTCATAATTCTTGCAACTTGGTTTTGAATTTTATTATAAAAATCAAGAACTGATGAATTATTTTGTATTATGATAAGCTCATCAATTAATGTAGCTAAAGATGCTAAATTAGCCAAATTTGCAATTAAGGTAAGTTTAATAGCAGGCCAGGTATTGCTTTGTGGATTGCAATCAATGATCTGTCTCGCTTTTCCTTTTATTTTCGTCTTAAGTGTTATAAGGGTAAGTGGTATGATATTCTTGGGAATATCAAGTCCATAAATGCTTTCAAAATATTCTACAAATTGAAATAAATCATTCTCACCATGTAATTCCGGTCCGGTGTTGATGAGTTTTAAAACTGCATCTGCTGCAAAAGCCATGTTGTTTGATGTTCCTTAATGTTGATGAAGTTACTGGTTTAATTTCACTTTCACTTTCACAATTAGAAAATTTCGACAATTTTAAAATCAATAATTTTCATTAACCGAATCCTACCGACTGCGCCAATTAAATGAATTGAATTGGAATAAAATAAAAAAATATATAAAAACGCAAGAGTTTCACTTTATAAATTTATTATTAACTTGTAATATTTCACAATAATATTTTATTTAATAATTGTTTGTTAACAATAATTTTATTTAAAGATTTTATATTATAATTTTATTTCCAATAATCAATTCTATTTTTATTTTTATTTAAATTCGGCACTTAAGAAACTACAACAAACTTTTTACTGAACCTTTATTACTTAACTTCCAAAAATTAATCCGTTCAAAATTTAAAGTAACTAGTCCGTTCGAGAATCAAGATTAGAGTGTTTTTATAATTATTAATTTCATATTCAACTATTCCTAAATCTCAGTTGTTTATTTAAAACGGAATTTGCGATTGTTTAATTACAATGGAATTTACAATATTGTTTACTTATAATGAAATTCGCAATATTGTTTACTTATAATGGAATTTGCAAGGTTTGCAGAAATATACTTCGCGTGTATCAAGAGTAGCTAAAGAATGTTGCGCATGGTACCAATAAAGTATTGATTTTAAAATTTGCGCGTGATAGCAATTAAAATAACATAAAACTAAAAGAATTAGATCATCGATGTGTTTTGTTACTAGCATAATATTTAATATATATTATGCGAGAAATGAAATATTATAAAGATATTGGTTACTATATGTGACTCCTCCATCCTTAAGTTCGATGTCCTCATCGTTAATTTTTATTTTTTGTTCACGTTTAAAGGTTTTAGGGATAATTTCTTTTTGTTTTAATTTAATATAAAGAAAAAATATTATAATTATTACAGCGATTATTATTACAATATCAATTGTATGATTTGCAATATTTATTTTCCTTATTACGTTGATTTGTTCTAAATTGTCTAAATGTAATTCTTTTATATTTTCAATTTCTGGTTTGGTAATAATAGGTTTCACAATCTTTATTTCATTATTTATAAATTTAAAATTTCTTGAAGTTTCTGTACTAACAAATTTTTTTCCATAAATATCAATGGTACAATTATTAAATTTTATTAAATTATTTCCTTCAATTTTAATTTTATCTTGATTACAGTTTTGTAATAATAATGTTTCCCTGATGTTAATTGTAATAATAATTCCAGGCGTATCTGTTATTATTTCACTAACTGTATTTTTCTTGTAGGAACAATTTTCAATTTTTGGTTTGAATAGCTCTTTTACACATTTATCTTCGATAATCTTAAAATTAATATCTAACAAAGAACTCTTACATTTTATAAGTTCTTTAGGTACATTTATGATTTGTTTATTATTCAAATTCGGAATGGGGTACAATTTTATTAGTTTACAATTTTCTTCAGAGTATACTGGTTTTTGAATTACAATGATTATTATATTATGATCAACAAATAATTTTACTTTTAAATCTCGTATTTGTTCTATTGTTAATTGTGAAATTTCTTCTTCTGTTAATAAAGACATATCTAATATTTCTTGTTTTGATAATATTATGGTTTGGCTTACTTTATAAATATAATTATAGTAAATAACACTGGTCTACAAAATTTAAACTTTTTTTTGTCGTTTGAAAATTGTGAGTAATTTTTCAATTTGTTTTATTTTAAAATTAATAATATTATTTCTAGGGATATTTTGAGTAAATGTTTCAAATTCATTTTGAAAAACAGAGATATTAATTTTATGTATAATTACGTCAAAATGATCAATTGGTTTTACTTCTTGTAGTTGTATATGGATGAATCCGTTTCCGGATTGAATAGGGATGACTTCAAGAGCTTTTGTTGTCGTCAACAGGCTGAACAAGATTAGGACTAGAAATAGAAAATTTCTTTTTACTTCTTTTGAACCTTGCTTTGTAGAAAGGTTTATTATTAATTATCGCGTAATCTTTATCGATTCTCGATGGTTGAACTTTTTTATATATGTCATCTAATTTAAATCTTTTATGCTTTTTGATATAATTAAAATCGGGTTTTTGATTTTTTCTCGTCGCGTTAATTTTTTTTAAATTGTTAGATTTATTTTTCGTAATATTTTCGAATGCTTCTTTTAATATTCTGTCGTCTTTTTCATAATGCAAAACTTCAGGTTTCATTTTTGTAGTTGAATGAATAGTACGATTATAAGTTATAATAGCTTCGACTATGGGACTAGTAAACTTTTTTTCTTCATTTGGTTTTTGGTTTATCACTCTTAATTGTTCATTAAGGGTATTATGTAATCTTTCTATATCTGCATTGCTTGTCTTGTTATCTGGCGTACAAAGATGCAATTCTATATTCTCAGATTCTAGAAAATTTTTAATAGATTCTGTCTCCATAGCGCTTTCTCTATCACTAATTAAAAGTTTAGGTTTTCCCATGTAAAGAAATAGATTTCCTAAAGTATCTTTCATTGTTAACCAGTTCCGATCTTTCATACGAATAACACAGGCGAACTTTGAAAATTTGTCAACACAAGTGAGATAAAATTCTCCTTTTCTAGGATACCATATATCGATATTGAATATTTCTCTAGGTTGTGTAGGGGTTTCAGTTTCTTTAAAAGGAATTTTCAATGGTTGTCTTTCATACTTGGCTATATTACAGACGTTACACTGATTAATTACTTTATTAATTTCCTTTTTCAAGTTGGGATAATACAATTTTGTTTTTAATTCTTCAAAGATAGTATCGATACCTCTATGATTATAATATTTGTGTTCTTTGAGTATAATTTCTAAAATTTCATTTTCATTTGTAATTTCTTTTAAATTTGTATTACAATTATTTGTATTATTATTAATGCAATAAGTTTTCCAGAAATTTCATTTAAAATACTTTTGAAAACTTCATCTGTAAAATTTTCTTCTTGGAATACAAAAATTTTTCTTCTACCAATTTTATTTATATTTTTAGATTTCTTTCCCTTTTTCAATATAAGTTGTGTTTTAAACACATTAAGAGGTCTTTCAGAAATTTCAATATAATTAGTGTCATCTTCTGATGCACTATGTTGTGTAGCACACGTAGTGTCATTTAATTCGAGTACATTTATTTGAGGAGGTCTTGACAATGCGTCAGCAACATAATTTGTTTTGCCTTTTATGTATTGAATTTCGTAGTTATATTCTTCTTCTTCTTGTTCTGACCAGAAGAATGGATACTCATTATTTTCGATAATAAGGATTTTTCTTGGGTAGTCGATAATTACTTTTTGTAGTATATCACTACCTAAAATACCATCGAAATTACTGTTAAAATTAATAATCAAAAAAGTCATTTCATTAAACAAATTTTTAAATGCTGGTAAAGGTTTTACTTTTGCCATAAATTCACAAAAAATTTTAGGTTTATTTAAGGTTTGTATATGATGATTAGTTTTTATCAAACTTGAGGGGTGACAAAGGCCAGTACGAAGAATATTAACACTTGAACCAGTATCAATAAGAAATTTTAAAGAAGATTTTTCTGTTTTTAATCGGATGAATGGTAAATTTGGGGGTGGATCGTTGTTGTTCGAGGCTGTAAAGTGAAAATTTTGATTTTCACCACGCTGGATATTATTACAATCAACATCCATTGGTTCTGGTACACCGTACCTTCTAACTCTAGACATTTCAGAGTTTTGATTATTATTTTGTCTGAAATTACCACTATTATTTCTAAAATTATTATTGTTATTATAATTTCTGAAATTATTATTATTATTTCTGAAATTATTATCATTATTTCTTAAATTATTATTTCCAAAATTATTATTATTATTTTGATTTCTTTGATTATCAACATTATTATAATTGTTATTTCTTAAATTACTATTAAAATTATTATAAGAATTATTATTATTATTTGAATAATTGTTGTTTCTTCGATTATGATGGTTTTGCTGATTTTTGCTGATTGTATGATGATTCTCTGAGGATTAATAATGCTTCTTCCATTGTTATAGGATTTCTAGTTACAATAATACTTCGGAATGGTTCTCGAAGTTTATCACGAAATTGGCGTAGAGCTATTCGTCTAATAATAGCTGCTTGACCATTAATTTGTTGATCGGATGCTTGATTATTTTCAAGACGATATTTATTCATAATTCTTGCAACTTGGTTTTGAATTTTATTATAAAAATCAAGAACTGATGAATTATTTTGTATTATGATAAGCTCATCAATTAATGTAGCTAAAGATGCTAAATTAGCCAAATTTGCAATTAAGGTAAGTTTAATAGCAGGCCAGGTATTGCTTTGTGGATTGCAATCAATGATCTGTCTCGCTTTTCCTTTTATTTTCGTCTTAAGTGTTATAAGGGTAAGTGGTATGATATTCTTGGGAATATCAAGTCCATAAATGCTTTCAAAATATTCTACAAATTGAAATAAATCATTCTCACCATGTAATTCCGGTCCGGTGTTGATGAGTTTTAAAACTGCATCTGCTGCAAAAGCCATGTTGTTTGATGTTCCTTAATGTTGATGAAGTTACTGGTTTAATTTCACTTTCACTTTCACAATTAGAAAATTTCGACAATTTTAAAATCAATAATTTTCATTAACCGAATCCTACCGACTGCGCCAATTAAATGAATTGAATTGGAATAAAATAAAAAAATATATAAAAACGCAAGAGTTTCACTTTATAAATTTATTATTAACTTGTAATATTTCACAATAATATTTTATTTAATAATTGTTTGTTAACAATAATTTTATTTAAAGATTTTATATTATAATTTTATTTCCAATAATCAATTCTATTTTTATTTTTATTTAAATTCGGCACTTAAGAAACTACAACAAACTTTTTACTGAACCTTTATTACTTAACTTCCAAAAATTAATCCGTTCAAAATTTAAAGTAACTAGTCCGTTCGAGAATCAAGATTAGAGTGTTTTTATAATTATTAATTTCATATTCAACTATCCCTAAATCTCAGTTGTTTATTTAAAACGGAATTTGCGATTGTTTAATTACAATGGAATTTACAATATTGTTTACTTATAATGAAATTCGCAATATTGTTTACTTATAATGGAATTTGCAAGGTTTGCAGAAATATACTTCGCGTGTATCAAGAGTAGCTAAAGAATGTTGCGCATGGTACCAATAAAGTATTGATTTTAAAATTTGCGCGTGATAGCAATTAAAATAACATAAAACTAAAAGAATTAGATCATCGATGTGTTTTGTTACTAGCATAATATTTAATATATATTATGCGAGAAATGAAATATTATAAGGATATTGGTTACTATATGTGACTATATATAGGTATAGAAAATGCATGAACATGATAATAATAATAATAATGTGTTCGGAACAAGAAACCAAGTATAAGACTCTACCATGTAGTATAAAGTGATAATTTACATGAAGAGTATTATATTAATATGTAATACATATTTTAATAATTTAAGAATATTAATTCGTTCGAATTAATTTTACAAATTCTGACTTACTTCTTAATTTTAATTTTAGGACAAAATAAGCATGAATGGTTTCAATGATATATCGCTATCTCAAGTAGCAGTTTATGTTTCAATTTCTTTTATTTTGGTTTCTTTAATTGGTATTATACTGTATATAACATGTTCAAGAAAATATAAACTTAATTGGTTTGAAAAGAACCTCTTAGAAGCAGCTACAGAAACTGAAGAAATGGCACACAGGTAAAATAAACAGTTCTTATTGAAAAGTCTTACAAATAATCGAAATTTTATATAGCCGAGAAGCTCTTGTCGGAGCTGCATCAGCATATGCTGACACCATTAGTGAAGGTTCACGATCAATTAACAAAGGTAATTTGAGCCCTGCTTCCTTTAACGATGATCCCACCTTTTGGGTACCTCCAAGACCAAGCAGCCAAAACACCAATCAAATATCTTCAACAGGTATACAGAAAATTTTATTTAAATGACGTAGACTATAAAAGACCTGAATGTCTTTTACATATTTTACAGACGAATCACCACCGCCCACACCCACCTCTCCAACAGGAAGTACTAAATCTGTTACTCTATCTACTGGATCTGGAACAATACCAATTGCAAGATCTGATAAACACATGGTGCTTGCTATGACTCCAGTTAGACCAAAGGTTTCTTCAATGCATGTTAAATTGGACCATACCAAAATTGACATGTCTTTATATCAAGAAGTAAGATTTTAATCAATTCAAAATAAGAAGTTATATTTATTCGTGTTACACTAGAGCTCTCCAGTGGACTCGCCACAAACAACAGAAGATATGAGAGGTTCTGTGCATTTATGTATTTTATACGATCCAATAGCAGGAATTTTAACTATTAGATTGATTGAAGTAATATAAATAAACATATACATAAATACATACTATAGGAATTTCAAATATGTATAAGATTTAACTTTTGAAAAAATATTTTATAAATTTAGGCACAAGATTTACAACCCCGAGATTTCAGTGGGACTGCTGATCCTTATGCAAAAATTCGTATGCTTCCTGATAAGAAAAATATATGGCAAACTAGAATTCATAAAAAAACGTTGAATCCTGGTAGGTTTTTTTGTGTGTTCTTCTTCTTTTTTTATTTTTATTTTAACACAGAAATTGTTTTGAGAATAGAAGACATACACATATAATCTAAAATTATAAAATTCTACTTTTTTCTGTATTTCACATAGTATTTGATGAAGATTTTGTATTCGAAGAACATCCAGCTGTAATTGGAAAACGTACAATCGAAATTTTAATGTATGATTTTGATGCATATTCACGTCATGTATGCATTGGTGGTACACAAATTCCATTAGCAAACTTAGACCTATCTGATAAGGTTGATATTTGGAAACCATTGGGAGTCTGTGCTGAGCAAGTAAAAGATTTTTTTTTAAAAATTACATTAGATTTGACTTGAAAACAATAAAATTTTTGTTCTTTTACTTAAATTAATACTTTTTTTTAAATAGGATGCTAAAATAGATTTAGGTGATCTTATGGTTTCTTTATCATTTCTCCCATCTGCTGAACGGTTAACAGTGGTAGTTGTTAAAGCACGTAATTTAAAAGTTGTTGATGATACACGTAATTCATCTGATCCATACGTTAAAGTGTCTTTGATCCATAGTGGTAAAAAAATTAAAAAACGTAAGACCGGAGTTATAAGAAATAACGTTTGTCCAGTATTTAATGAAGCATTAACATTTGATGTTGCAAAAGACATTCTTAAAAAATGTGTACTGGAATTTATTGTTCTGCATGATAGTTTGTTAGGTAAAATTTTCAATCTTTGTTCAATATTGCTATTATTTGTCTGTCTTTTGTATTTTATTTATACATATTTATACATATTTTTATTTTAAAAGGTTCAAGTGAAGTTCTAGGACGAGTTATACTGGGAAATTCAAGTGAAATTCGAAAAGAAGAAAGGGTGTTTTTTGAAGAAATGTTTAGATCAAAAACTGCTACTGCACAATGGCTTCCATTATTAGATCAAAGACATGCATGAGGACGAGGGAACAAATCATGATCGAAGTAAAATTAGTTCAATTTATTGTCTTGTTTTTCATATATTTTTATACATATATATAAATATGTCTTATACAAAATTTTCTTTTAAAATAAATTAAATATCTTTTGTAATCTTTATCTTAATATACATAAATTCCAACAATGTTGAATATATTTTTTTCTACCGTAAAATTTAAAATAAATTATCATAGAAATAATTATGACGCAGTAAAGTTAACTGGACTTAAAGTTTAAAAAAGTTTAAAATCCTTACATATAGTGTTAATAAAGAAATTAAATTATGTATATTGTAATAATTCAAAAATCTATTTACATATATATTAAAAATTTATGTTGGTTTGATCTACAGTAATGTATCTATAGTAAAATAATTACAAAATTAGAAAAAAAGCAAGTTCCTGTACAATTTTATTTTCAAAATTTACCATACCAGACTATTTTTTTTTAAAAATACAATTTTTTAATGTCCAAATGTACCTAAATATGTACATCTACAAACAAAATATATTATATTTGATATACTATAAAAAAAAATATGGCAACTAAAAATTTAAATTCATAAATTTATAAAAAAAAAAATACATACGTTATGTGCGCAAAAAATTTAAAGAAAATCAAATTATATATTATACCTATCTATATATGTACATATATTATTTGTGTTAATAGTACATAATTGTATTCTATATGTATAGGATATGTCCATTAACTCATATTTTTATATAATATAAAAGTATATAAAGTATTAAATCAAGCTATACCTATTATAAAATATTTTATAAATATTAAATTTCAATTATAGAAATGACATAGTATTAAGATATACCTACGTATATAAATAAATAAAATAAATCAAATATATATTATTTATACACATACATATAAGTACAATATTTATCAATTATATATTATATATAAAATGATTGTTTAATATCATATATAATTGCGAAAGTAATTCTTGGAGTCTATAACTAGTCTTCTAACGATACCATATTATATTCATTAAAAACATATTTAAAACCAAGTGTATTTAATTTCATATAAACATATACATATATGTACTTATATTTACATATTTAAAAGTATTATTAAAAATTATTTAAAATTAAATAAATTAAATTCAATTCTAATTCATACATAAAATAAAAAAACGGTAAATATATAATAATCTATCTTTATGCATTTATAAATTTTATTTTTTATTAGAATGAAGAACCCTTGTATCAAATGATATGGCTTTTTGCAATTTGTTGACATTAGCTCGAAAAGTACCAAGAAGCATGCATTTTTTTAGAGAATGTACACTCGTTATCATATGCACGATGATTGATATATGTATACTGACATAATACCCTTTCTTTTATCTTCTACATTCTTATGTATTACCTTACTTAAACCAGTATCAAATGTGTCGTTATGAAGATATTTTTTTTATAATTTGAAGAATAATCAATGTCGAATGGAACAGCATACTTGAAAATATCATTTTAACCTTTTGAAAAGCATTTTGATTTATTTATGAATCCTAAATTAATTTTATTATAACTAATAAGAGCCAAATTTATATACGAAATTCCAAACTATACAAACTAGAAAAATTACGTGCAACTCATTAATGGCCCGTTTCATAAATATATCAGTTGTATGAGTAAATGACGTATTTGCATTGGAAATTGGAAATTGTTGTCTGATTGCAATCTGACTGAGTCAACAAAGCAACTTCTTAAAAGTATTTGCAAATTTGCTGTGCATGTTTTAATTTATGAAGCTAATGCTTTTGCAACTTGCACTGGAAAAATAAATGAACACATGAACAAATGAACATTTTTCAAGAATGCAAATTAAAAATAAAAAATAATTTTCAAAATTTTTTCAAGTCCAAGTAACTTTTATGTGACCTGAATATCCATTACGTTGTTGACTGAATGGGTACAGGTGTATGTTTTATATGGAGATTTTTCAAAAAAATGTTTGTTTTACAAGTATTTTTTTTATTTTTTCAAATTTTTTTTCTTACACTGTAAATATGTTCTAAGCAGTAAGCAGTTTATTTTTGGTCTAATTAAGGGTATTTTGAAATTCTAATAATTTTTTTTACTAAATAATTCACACCTGATGCAAAAAAGTCAGTTTTTGGCTCTTTTTTTTTGTTTTTTTCTAATTACCTTCATATTAAGTGTAGTTTTTTACCTAAAAAGGTAAAAAGAGGACGGAGCAACGAGACAACGTTGGTGAATGTACGATATTGGATTTGTTAATCAAATATCGAGAATCTTGAAGAAATATCACAGCAGATAATTTTTTTTACATCTTTTCAATTAGCGAACGTTTTTCACAAAAAGTGAAAAATATCACTTAATTCCAAAGGCTGTAGCTTCTGAACCAAGGCAGATAGAGTCATACCGTGAAAAACCGTGAATTGTGCTTTTTATTTATTGTAAAAAAACGTGTGTTAATAATTAGCTTTTTCGAAAAATCACTCGGTTTTTCTAAAAATTTAGGTAAAAAATTGCAAATAAATTGATCGCTAATAACTTTTATGGTAAGGGGAATGAAGAGGTGGTACTTATGTTAGTTCAAAGGGCAAATGGTTCCCTTTTGTCAAATATACGTATCATTTCATTGCTATACAATAAGCGAAAACGAAAAGACAGGGTGTTTCACAAAAAAGTCGCAAAAAATCGTTAACCTCCGTACCCCGGAAACCCCGCTGAGGTTGACCAAACCACACCCCCCACCCACCCACACCAACAATACGAACTTTGGTTTCTCCCGGTGAGACCTATCGTTGTATCAACCCAAATCAAACCAAACGGGACACCCTGTATACAATATATGTACTATGGTTACAGGTGTACCTATCCCGTGACCCGTCCGTTAAGGGTGTAAAAAACGAAATCTCAACTCTCTATCATATTATGGATCTCCTAATAGTGAAAGATCTTCAAAATATTCATATAGGTAAAATATAAATACTGGTTTTTCTACTGGCATATAGGTAACATAATGTAGCGAATTTGAAAATAAAAAGTTCAAAAGTGACATAAAATCATTTTAAAAATAAAAATTCATTCATAATGTCATTCATTGAGTTTTTCAATTTGAATTTGAAACTGTCTAATTTGATAATACATATAAATATTATAAAGGTACCTACAGTTACAGACATATTCATTTTCTCAATTTCCAATATAAATATCTCTAATTTCCAAAAAAAAAAAAAATATTACAGAATATTCATAAAAAGTTTATATTAAAAAGTTATATGTCATAAAAAACATGATAAATAAATAAAACACGCATTTCATAAAACTGCATACAAGTATAAAAGTTTGCTTTTTTCTCGTTTTTCTCATTGAACGCTAGTTTTCAAAATTATTTTATTTATCTCCTTTAAGTCTTGATATTTTATTATGTAATTATCAAATTTTCATTCTATTATATTTAGAAGTAAAAAATTATTTGTAAAAAACAGTAATTTTCTGTTGCCATTTCATGTTGAAATGTTGAAATTATTAAGAAAATTTTGGAATCAACGCAATGAAAATTTAATGTTTCGATTATCACAATTGAAAAAATCAGGAAGAAATCATCATACTGTAAATTTTATCTCAAAATTAAAATTTTTAAAATTTCAGCAAAATAATTTTAAATTGAATACATTTATTATTGGAATACCATTTATTATGAGAAATCCATTTATAAAAATTTACGAAGTTTCATATCGAAATTCTTTTGAAGTGGAAAAAGAAATATCAAAACTAGTGGCGAGTGCTGAAAAGTTAGTAATGATTGGAAAATATGAAGATGCTAAAACATTATTAAAAAAATCAATAACTATTGCCGACAAAACTGGTGTTTATAGTAATATTGGATCAGTTTATGATCTTCTGACATTAATTGCATTTCAAGAAGGCGGTATTCAAGCAGCAGAAAATCTACTCGTTAGTTTTATTGAAAAACTGTTACAACTTGGTTACCCAGAAAATCATAACAGTATTGTACGTTTTAAATTGAAATTATCACGTTTTTATCAAATTGTTGGTAATCGTCAAATGGCTGAATTAGGATACAAAGATTGTATAAACATACAAGAAGACAAATTATCTAAAAATAAAATTTTTGATGAGTTAACAAATTTAATTTATATTAATTCTCTTTTTTGGTATGGAAATTTATTATTTTACAGTGAAGAGTTTTCAAAATCGCAAGTTTACTTTCAGAAGACATTAAATCAAATAGAGAAAAGTTCAATAATTTCACCAGCACAAAAAATGATTGTTTTATACTTTAATGCTGATATCTGTGTCCATCTCGGGGAACATGATCAAGCTTTAGAATATTTATTTAAAGCCATCGATATCTGTCACACACAAGACAAAAGTAATGCAGACCTTCCTCTCTATATGACTAAAGTTGGAAATATTTATATATTAAAAAGTCTATATGAAAGTGCAAGGAATTGGTGTTCAGACGCAAGCCTACTTGCAATGAAAACAAATAATAAATATGCTGCTAATGAAGCAAATATTTGTCTAAAACAACTAGAAGAATTAAAATTAAAAAATTCATCGTTAAAAAACATATTGAAAAATTCAATTAATACTGTTTTAAAAAATGACGATTAGTGCCTGTAATATCGAATTCTCATTTTAAAAATATAATAATTGTATCAAAATTCTGTAAAGTTTATATTTTATAATACATACATTTAATTTTTCTCTAAATAATATAATATAGATTAATGAAATTTAATATTTATAAATATGTACATACATGCATACATATATGTAAAAGGAGTCCCAAAACTAACGCAAGATTTGAATTCGCCGCCATTTTTGCAGTAAATTGTTGGCAACCCTGAAAAAAAAATAATTTGACAGCTGAGAGCTTAGAGCATAGCATATAGAATAATAGCAGACAAAGTATGAATATCCAACCAAAGTAAAGCAGGAGGTATATATACACTCATGAAATAAAAAACTGAATTTTTTTTATTTTTTTTAAATTCAATTAGTGGAAATGAAATGAAAATATTTCACATTTTTCTAAACGGAAATTTCAATTAGTTAAAATGAGACAGACTGACATACACAAACGACAATATTTTTTGTTTTATTTTTCAGGTCACTGAATTAAATGTACATGTTAAATTGCTGATAAACAATAGGTCACTGAATATAATTTAACCAAATTTAACATATGTTCATAACATATGTTATTTTTAGGGTAGCCATACACAAGAATTATGAAATGAAATTTTTTGAAATGTTTGTCCGTTAGATGGTGTTGTTATTATCATACTCTATATAATTATATAGTATATATTTTTACAAATATAATTATATATTTTATATTTTAATAATCAACATTATATAAGTAGTATAACTTACAGAACAATGTAAGACGTATTTTACAAATTTGAATGTTTGAATTTTTTAATGTACTACCCACAAATGTATTTATTTGGTAGCACTAAATTATTAACTTTAAATTGCTGAATTCATACAATGATTCAACTTCATTGTTAATAAATTCAAATTCGAATTTAAACAACGGCGGCAAAACTTTTTTATGAAAAATTAAAATTATACTTTTTTATTAATAAATAAAAAATAAAAAGTGGTGTTTTTGGATAAAACTTCAATAAATATTATTTTTATTTTGAAAGTTTTTTTTTTACGTTTAAAAAAGTTTCAAAGTATATTTTCAGGTATGTGAAATAAAAAAGATATTGTAATTTGCAATAGTGTAGTGGTGCAACAATTTATTCAATAATATTTAATTTAATAAAATAGTTTAATAGACTTTATATTGCACATCTACAGAATGAGGATCTGCATCGCATGTGGAGCAAAAAAACACTCTTGTGATAATAGAAAATTTTTTAGTATTCCAAGTGACAAAACCACGTAAGTTATAAATTTTCTTAAGCATGTAATGTTTTTGCTACAATATTAGATTTTTATCCAAAAAGGAGCTGGACACATCGAAAAAATTTTGTAGAAGGCATTTTGCGAAACAAGAAATCCTTTTCAGTACTACAATAAGTCTTTTCTAGAGCTACAATTAGTCCTTTTCAGGACTATAATAAGTCCTTTTCAGGACTATAAAGTAATTAAAACAGAGAGTCAAATAAAAGTTCCCATCAGAAATAATTTTCATTTAGCTCTCTAGATTGAGCGAACGCCAATTTTTTTATATCTCACTGAGATCAACCACCCTATTCAGTTTGGCACACGAACCGTGAAACACCCCGCATATTTGAATTATGATTTTATTTTCTTATACATTTCTGTGTATTTTAAAAATATTTGTAGGAAAATACTATGGCTCTATAGTTTGAACAAAGTAAATATATTGGAAAGCTTGAAGGACACAAGTTGGATTTGTAGTAAACATTTTGAAGATGAAATGTTTACTACAAACAAGCAGAGATTGAAAAAAGGAGCAATACCTACTCCTGAAGTCGGCCGCGAAGATTTGGGTCTATTAATGAATTTCATCGATAATCTTGATGTAATACTATTTTCAAATTTTTTTCTTTAACTTTTATTTAATTTTTCTTAACGTTTTTTCATTTATTTTATAATTTTATAACCAACCATTCCTACTCCTTCTTTTGTTTCATTTGCTTACTTTTCATTTTATTAAACTTTTGGTTACTTTATTTTTTAGGTTTCTAATTTTTCAGGTATAAATGATGTGTATGTAGATAAAAATATAGGTGTTAGTTCAGTTCAAAAAATTCAGGTTTTAGATGAGGAAAAATTCTTAGATTATGAATATATGAGTAGAGAAAAAGTCATAGATATATTTTCAAAATCGTGCAATTGCTCAACTTCTTCAAAAGAAACTGGCAAATCATCAATAGGCATCCAAGTAGATTTTAGTCAAACGAAGACTTTTAAAGAAGTAGGAACTCAAACAGAAAATATAAGTGACTGTGAAAGCACCCAAGCAGAAAATATTGGAAAGAGCTGTACGAGTAGCCAGACAGAGAAAAGCCTTTCACATAATACCCCTCGTAAAGAAAAATTAAGATTGAGTTGTAAAAAGATAAAAGAACATCCCCTTTTAGAGGGGATGAAGATCAAATAAAATTCCTTAACGAAATGGCACAATTATTGGACTCTATGACATTTCAAAATAAAAAAGGGGAAATTATTAAAACAAGAGTTCAATTTTGTAACGGGTGGCTTATTTCAATAAATAGTTTGAAACTTTTATTTAATGACTTAGAGAAAGAGGACATTAAATACATTTTAACTCGAAATATAAATCAGGATGCGTTGGAAAATTCTTTCGGTATGCTTAGAAATCGCGGAGGTAATAACCGAAATCCAACTCCTTATCAATTTCGTTGTAGCTTCAAAAAATCATTCGCGCTTAAGTATATGGAAGTACTAAAAACGGGTAATTGTGAAATTAGTAGTGAAATTGTATTGCCTTCTTACCCAAGTAGCAACTTTTTTAATGTGCCTGTGAGTGAAAAGTGTAATCAATATACCCTTGAGAGTGATTACACCCAAATACTACGATTGTGTGAGGGTTTCAAAGATGAGGGAGAAAAAAATGCATTTACCTATTTGGCTGGTTGGATGACAAAAAAGCACAGAGAGCGACATAACTGTTTGAACGTCAATCCAAATACTGAAAATATAAATACATTGTTTATATATTTCAAAGAATATGAAGGAGCAAATTTAGTTAGGCCATCATTAGATTTTGTCGACTATTTAGAGAAGTTGAGCAACGAAATAAATAGTAATTTAGATCGCGTAGCTACATCGAAAAATATAGAAAATAAAATGTATGATATCTTACAAACAATAGATTATCCTCCGTGTTGTAGTAACTCTAATAAAGAGTATATCGTACGACTTTTTATTAGAGTTAAATTGTATTCAATTTTAAAAAAATTTAACGAAAACTTCAAAACGAGGCAGAATAGAAATAAGTATTTGTCTGTAGCTAATCTGTAGGAAATAGGAATATTTTGCATGTTTTTATACATATATTTTGTAGTATTTTTGTAGTATGTATTTAAATAGTAATTTTTTTTTATAGTTAAATAGTTATATTGAGACATACTGAGGAGTTCGTTTCTAAAATCGGATATATAGGCTCGTGGGTCAAACACGTGATATTTTGGTCAGACGATGTATGAAATGAAATTATAGTATACGCAAATTTTCGGTTTTTATAAAAAGAAATTTGTTTAATTTATTCGTTTATCTATTACATATCAACGTAAATATTTGTTCATATAGGTATATGTACATATAACATATAATATTTCATTTCAAATATCTTCTGTTTTTGAATATTTCGTGTGTGGCTATTTTTATCTACATACACTTTTCGGAAATGAACTCCTCAGTTTTAGCTAGATGTATATTAGGATTTTTGATGTATTCGTATGTAGGAACATTAAGGTATATTTAGGATGGTGGAAAGTTAAATTTATACTGCAATTTTCTTGCTTAAGCGAACTTTATCTACGTAACTCAAACAAGACACGATAATAAACTAGCTAGAAAAGGTAGTTTCATTACCATGTTCTGTCTAAGCTACTTGAATAAAGTATGCTTGAACAAAAAAAGCTTAGCAGTATAATTTTAACTAAATAGGCCTATCGGGGATACCGGCCACCAAGAAAAAAATCCGGTAACGCGCCAGATGCTTACCTCTAATCTAGAACTCAAGTTTGTATAAATAAAAAACAAAACTTTGAATTCTAGATCAAGGTGGTGTGGAAATAGCTTCCTTTAAAATAAAATTTTCATTATTTATCTTTAAAAAGCATCACCAGATTTGTTACAAGTTACAAGAAAAGTAACAAGAAATTTGTTATTTTCAACCTTTTCTATAAAAGGTTAAACTTGAATAAAATTTAAGTCTTTTTTCATTTCCTAAAATAATAATTTTAGAAAAAATGAC
Organism: Bombylius major; assembly: GCA_932526495.1. Taxonomy (NCBI): domain Eukaryota; kingdom Metazoa; phylum Arthropoda; class Insecta; order Diptera; family Bombyliidae; genus Bombylius; species Bombylius major. The sequence continues at coordinate 23,218,761 of OW052044.1, read as the reverse complement.
GTTATTATTTGTTGACGATTATTATTATGATTTAATAAATATTCTTTAATACTTGTACCACAATCAATTGAATGTCGTTTTTCAGTTTTTTTTCACATTATTATTATTAACAAGATTTAATTTTTGTAAATAAAATTTATTAATGAATTATAAGTAATTTAAATTATTATCTTTTCTTATATTATTATTATTATGATTTTGTACTGATTGTGATGATATTGATGATAAATTATTATTTTTATTCACTTTAAAATTTTGACTTTAATATTTAAAAAATTCGTAAAATAAAATTATTGAAAGACAAAAAAAACTAACGTCTTTCTTTTATTTTTAATTTTTTAACATACTATGATTTTTCGTTGTTTTAATATCTTGATATCAAAAATTATGTTTAAAAAATGCAAAGAATTCCCAGAACAAAACAATTGTCTCGTAAAGTGTAATGATCGCAAATTTTCTTATTAAATTAAGAACATCCGTCTATAAAATTATTAATTTTAATTTCAGAATTACATATCTGGAGTTTGTAATTCCGTAAATATTTTTCATTTTACAGAACACAACACAACAAAATTTTTATTGTTATTAAAATTTACATACCTAACCTACCTATAATCATTGTCAATTTGACGTGTAACATCTGATTCATAGAACGCTGAATGCTGAATTGAAAAAAAAATTTGAAAATTGAAGTGGGAATATTTTTATGTTTTATCTCTTTTCAGCTTTAATAATTTATAGTTCTATTTATTAAAGTGAAAGACAGACTCATCTCATTTTTTTTTTTTCACTCACACCAATAAGAAAAACAACAATTTTCACAGAATCGGGAACACAATTTGTTCTACACTTAGTATTCTATATTTCTATATTCTATGCTTAGAGTTAGTAAAAATGTAGCAACGGTACAACAACGTGTTTTCATTATTGAACAATATTTCAAAAATAATGAAAGTTATGCAGCCGCAGTTTGAAAATTTTATAAAAAATATGGTCAAAATATAGTGTTTTAACCTCGTCAACTGTGAAAAGATTAATTGAAAAATTCAGGGAGACTGGATCAGTTGGAGGCGCTAAACACACCGGTCGTCCAAAAACAAGCCGTTCAAATGTCGATATCGAAGCAGTGCGTGAGAGTGTTGGTGAAAACCCAGGAACATCAATTCGGCGTCGTAGACAAGAATTGCAAATTTCAAGAAGCTCTCTACAGCGTATACTCATAAATGATCTGCGTCTCCACTCCATGCTTATAAAATTCAATTAACACGACAACTGAAGCCTAATGATCATGAAAAGCGAAGAGAGTTTGTAGAATGGATTATTGAACATCAACAAGTGGATGCTGATTTTTCGAGCAAAATCATCCTAAGCGATGAAGCACACTTTCAATTAAATTAAACGCTGCATCAACGAAATTCAGCCACAATTATGCCGAAAGGTTATGAAAAATTTCGACAAAAGAGTGCGTATGTGCCAGCAAAGCCGTGTAGGCCATTTGCCCGATGTGTCATTCCATAAATAACCCTATCCTATGTACTTCATGATTTAATGAAAAAATAACAATCTAAAGACTAAAAACGGTGTTTTCTATTTAATTCAAACCTTGCGTTAATTTTGGGACACCCTTTTATGTGTAGACAGAACTATACTTTCTAGTTTTCATTTTTTCTTAAAGTAATTTGTAAGAGTATTTTCTTGGATTCTTGTCGTATATTTTTTAATAGATTGATCGGACGTTATAGATATTTTTTTAATAGTTTGTTGACTTTCTGAACTCGTAGAAGGAGTTGGTGACAGTTTTCTTTTTGCAGAATAGTTTTCATTTGGTTTTTGTGTTTCTACAATTGATTCATTATTAATTTTTATGTCTTTGTTTTTTTTATAAGCTGCTGCCATCTTCTTCATATTATCTTTTACAACACTTTCATGAATGACAATTCTATTTGGATAGTCTTTACCAATTATACATCCATAATTCTTTTGTTGAACTAATGTAGCTTTCCATGGTTCATAGATTATACCAGACGGATAATTTTTTAATTCAGGTACATATTTTCTTATGTACTTCCCTTCTTTGTCAGTTTTTTTACCAAACGCAACTGGACTATATACACGAAAATATTGGTAATAAAATGCTGATGCGGAGAGCCACATCCAATTACCAGCATTCAATGCCCAATCAGCATCTAATAATAGTTCTTCAAATACCTTTAATCCTTCTTCCCATGAAATCCATAAATCACCACGTGTTAGAAAGCAAGCAACTGCATGTCTAGCTAAATGATGAATCCATCCTTCTTGCCTAAGTTGTCTCATTATTGCGTCTATGAATGGGTAACCAGTTTGACCGTAAGTCCATGCTATCAAATAAGCATCATTTTTCTGCCAAGGTATCTGATAGCAAATTGAATTTCCATGCATTCGATCGAAATTTGCTTCGCCTGTAGCTGCAGCATAATAAAATTCTCTCCACATTAATTGACCAACAAGTGAAACTGGAGGTTTAGAATGTTTTGGATATTTTTGAAGGATTTCTCTTAAACCTTTGTAGAATAAACGGGAACTTAAACAACCAAATTTCAAATACGGACTTAAAACTGTTGTACTAGGCTCAATCGAATTAGGTGCTGTGTTTGGTTTTTCAAATTTGCAAATCCACTCTTCTTTCTCCAAAAAATGTTCCATACGATTCAATCCTTCTGTTTCACCTCCTGGGTATTTATTCGGCCCTAAATCACTTAAATTACATACTAATTCATTTAAAGCTGGAGGACAATAACATTCAGGATTACATTTTTCTAAAGAATCCTTGGTTGGAATGATATTCAATGGTAATTTTTCTGGAACAGATAATGGTTCAGGTATAGGTAATTTCTCAGCAATTGAAAGAAATTTTTGATATTGCATTGGTGGTTTTCCCATATTTTTCTGCAGTATAATATGCGGATCAAATATACTATGTGAAACTTCCTGAATAACTTTTATTTTACGTTCTTTAGCCATATTAACAACTAACGTATCTCTTCTTACTGCATAAGGTTCGATATCTGATTCAAATGTAAGAACTGTTACATTCCACTCTTCAAATATTCTTGTAAATGCATCTTTTGGATTATCTCGAATTACATATAATCTTGAATTGATAGATTGTAGGTTTTTGTCTAATTGTTCAAGTGATTGCTGCAAAAACCGAAATCTGTTCGGCCCAATATTCATCCATTGTATTATTCCCGGATCGATAATAAAAATTGGTCTTAACACATATTTGTCTGGATTTGAACGAACCACATCACATGCTTTGAATAATGTTGGATTATCATGTATTCTCAAACCTTTACGAAACCAATGTATTACAGTATTATTATTTTTATTCATCTTTGAAAGAAAAAAAAATTGTAGAAATAAGATCTTCTAACCATATGTCATATATTTCCATCCAATCATTAGTATTAGTAATACGTAATACATAATATGTAGTTGTATTATAGTTAGGTACAGTAATAGAAAATACGAACTGAAACAAAATAAAAATACTTATGTAGTATAATTAAAGCAAACGATTTTACAACATTGCTTGCTATAAAGCTATTGATTGGAAGATACTTTATGTTAATAATTAATATTAATTGCGAAGATTGAAATTACCTTGGTACATATAACAAAATGTTGTGTTACAGTCTTATTAATAAAAGTTTTTCTTCAATTTTCCAAATATATTTAACTACAAACCATATCTATATCATATAAATATTATATATACCTATATTAAAAAATTTTAAAAATTACCTTTTAAATAATTAAATTATAATTGAAATAACTGTTATTAAACTAAAGGAATTGTTTTTCAAAATACTTATTCACAAATTTAAATAAACTGACAAGTGGAACTTGGAAGTTGTTTTTGTTTATTAAATAATAACTGCAGTCAGATATGAAGTTTTCCAGATAAATATGTTTTTAATTTTTATCTTTTTTAAGGTTGATTCACACCAACGCGGTACGCGGGACGGTAACGATACGAGTACCGCAGCAGTATATACATAGGCGGTAAAAATTATCGCAGGAGGCTTTCACACCAACGCGGTATCGCGAATTTGTCTTTTGTGCTGCGAAGAAAATTTAACAACCAAATACAACCAAATAATACATTTAGAATGTGTGATTGTTTAAAAAAAAGAACATTGGTTTTACTCGCTTTATATGAAGATGAAGCCTGCAAAAGGTAATTGCTTGTGTTGTGACACATATGCATACAAATTAAAATATAAAAATATAATAAACTAATTTTTTAGACGAAAATGGGTACACAACACAATATCAATTTGCAACGTGACATTAAAGGGGAGTTTACGACATTATTTGAAGACTTAAGAAAAGATGAATCAGGGTTTTTACAAATACATATTTCAGAATGACAATAGAGGCTTTCGATTACCATGTATATACCCTCTCTTAAATCGACATAAAAGATATGTCGATTTAAAATTGGTTTTATTCTGAACCCATCTCTATGGGGTAAAATATACTAGGACTGCTGAGACCGTCGCAAACCAATTTGTAACCGGTTTTAACAACTCCTGAAAATACACTTGATGGTGGCACGACCAAGATGTAAAGAGCGTGAGTGTATTACAACCGTCAGCTAAAATTATTTTAGACTATTCTTATTATACCAAGTAGGAAAAAAATTGTTACAACTAGCGCATTACAACCAATGTATTTTGGCTCTATGTGTTTATACCCTTTGTAACAACCATAAGAATCGTTTGAACCGGTTATTTAAATCGGTTTATTTTATATCGATTTAAACTTTAATTCGATTTAAAGAAGCATTTATACCGTGGGTCTATTTTGTGTTGACACATTTTATGTCGATTTAAGTGAGGGTATATACATGGTAGATGAGCTACTATCAGTGCTGGATTTAGGCTTAGGCAAGTGAGGCAATTGCCTAGGGCGGCAAAATTTAAGGGGCGGCAAATTTTAGCCTAACAAGCAAAAAAAAAAAACCTCTTTTTATTGTGAATAGAGTAAATAAACTTCTATATATCTAACAAGCAAAAAAAAAAAAAAAACTCGTTTCGTTTTAAAAAACACAAAAAAGGGCGCCATATGAGACACTGCCTAGGGCGGCATCACACTTAAATCCGCCACTGACTACTATACTTTATTTAACAATTAAAGTCAGTATTGTGCTTATGGAGGCAGTATCCGATGAGTTTGTTGCCCTTGGTAATATTTAATATAAAAGATTTCCCTCGATTGAAATTGAGATCTGATCACCCCACACACGAGACAGATTTATATAAACGAAATGTAAAAGAGTATAGAAAAGTATGCCTATCTTGCCTGTACTGTCTTTCAAAAGTAAAAATAGTATAAACAAAACAATTTTTCTGTGAAGACTTCCATTTTTACTCACGCACATTCAATAAACAACTAAACAGTTTGAATAATTTCATTGCGGTACGAGGTACAATTGTGCATGCAGCGATACAAAATAATATCGCAACATGTACCGCATAGTGCATACAGCATGTCTACCGCATTCGGTTTCGGTATCAGCGTTGTCGTTTGACTCCGATCGGAGTATTTGTACTCCGATTTTGACTCCAGTACTCCGGTACTCCGATTTTTAAAATTATACTCCGTTTTTCATTTTCATGTGTTTCTTATATGTTTTTGTTTTTTGTATTGTTTTTGATTAGATCAATTATCGATTCTTTTATGGATAGTATTAGTTTAGTACTATATACTCATATTTGTTAGCATTATACTAGTACAACAATTGATTGATTATCTTCTATTCTTTTTTCAAATTCAAACGTCACTTTTAAAGTTTATCAATTCAGTTGGTTAGTGAATGACGCCTAAAAATTGAAAAATTTTGTTCAAAAAATGGATCGGTAAGTTACACTATAGGCATGAAATCTATAAAACAAGAGAAGAATAATATCACATTTACAAAATTTATTTTGTAGATTTCTAAAAAAGAAAACCCCTGCACCTGTTATACTTGAAATCAATAGATTCTAATGTTCAATTTTATTCTTTCATATTGTACTTTTCAAAAAATTTCAAAACGTACTACTTTTTTTTGCGAAATACTCCGTTTTCAACTCCTTTCATACTCCACTTGAAAATTGTCAAACGACAACGCTGTTCGGTATACCGCAGTGGCATAGAATATAGAAATATAGAATACTAACTGTAGAACAAATTGTGTTCCCGATTCTGTGAAAATTGTTGTTTTTCTTATTGGTGTGAGTGAAAAAAAAAAATATGAGATGAGTCTGTCTTTCACTTTAATAAATAGAACTATAAATTATTAAAGCTGAAAAGAGATAAAACATAAAATTATTCCCACTCCAATTTTCAATTTTTTTTTTCAATTCAGCATTCAGCGTTCTATGAATCAGATGTTAAACGTCAAATTGACCATGATTATAGGTGGCTGTAGGTATGTAAATTTTAATAACAATAATAAATAATATTGAAACAAAGTGAATAAAAATAATAATTTATCATCAATATCATCACAATCAGTACAAAATCATAATAATAATAATATAAAAAAATATGATAATTTAAATTATAATTCATTAATAAATTTTATTTACAAAAATTAAATCTTGTTAATAATAATGTGAAAAAAAAAACTGAAAAACGACATTCAATTGATTGTGGTACAAGTATTAAGGAATATTTATTAAATAATAATAATAATCGTCAACATATAATAACGTCATTTTTTCTAAAATTATTATTTTAGGAAATGAAATAAGACTTATATTTTATACAAGTTTAACCTTTTATAGAAAAGGTTGAAAATAACAAATTTCTTGTTACTTTTCTTGTAACTTGTAACAAATCTGGTGATGCTTTTTAAAGATAAATAATGAAAATTTTATTTTAAAGGAAGCTATTTCCACACCACCTTGATCTAGAATTCAAAGTTATGTTTTTTATTTATACAAACTTGAGTTCTAGATTGAATTGAATTGAAATAAATATCTAATATCTGTAATCTGAAAGTATACTTTAAAACTTTTTTCAACGTAAAAAAAACTCAAATTAAAATTAATAATATTTATTAGAAGTTTTATATAATAAAAATCTCTCCTTAATTTTTATTTATTAATAGAAAGTAGGTACATATGTATAATCATAATTTTTTATAAAAAAATTTTTCCGCCGTTTTTAAATTCGAATTTGAATTTATTAACAATGAAGTTGAATGATTGTATGAATTCAGCAGTTTAAAATTAATAATTTAGTGCTACCAAATGAATACATTTGTGGGTAGTACATTAAAAAATTCAAACATTGAAATTTGTAATTTACGTTTTACATTGTTCTGTAAATTATACTACTCATATAATGTGAATATTAATATATAAAATATATAATTATATTTGTAAAAATATATACTATATAATTATATAGAGTATGATAATAACAACACCATCTAACGGACAAACATTTCAAAAAATTTTAATTCATAATTCTTGTGTATGGCTACCCTAAAAATAACATATGTTATGAACATATGTTAAATTTGGTTAAATTATATTCAGTGACCTATTGTTTATCAGCAATTTAACATGTACATTTAATTCAGTGACCTGAAAAATAAAACAAAAAATATTGTCGTTTGTGTATGTCAGTCTGTCTCATTTTAACTAATTGAAATTTCCGTTTAGAAAAATATGAAATATTTACATTTCATTTCCACTAATTGAATATAAAAAAAATAAAAAAAATTCAGTTTTTTATTTCATGAGTGTATATATACCTCCTGCTTTACTTTGGTTGGATATTCATACTTTGTCTGCTATTATTCTATATGCTATGGCAGTGGTATGAAATGAATAATTAAAATGTACGTGTTACATTACATCCTACCGCCAGCGTTGCCACTTTGGTAGATTTCTACCAAATGTGGTAGATTTTTTTAAATTTTTTTTAAATTAGTAGATTGGTAGAAATATTTTTAATTTGGTAGAATTTGAGTAATCTTTTTCAAGTTTCATGAATATAATGTATTTTATTCAAATATGTTGAGAAAAATCTTCATTGTTAAAGTACCAAAGTACGTGGTAAAATTACCACTCACACTCACGTCTAAATATTGACTTTTGTCTCTGAACACATCCCATATTATTATGCATTAATTTTATGAACGCATCCCATTTCAATACACAATGCTATTTAGAAGTGAATGGTATTAATGCGTCTGATTTAGCACATTCTATGGATAAATCTGAAAACAAAATTTATTTCTTAACAATTTAAATAAAGAGTTTCAGTCGGAGAAAGTTCGTCTACCCTACTTGTATTCACGTTTGGAACAAAACGTCAAATTAATTTTGGCTAATTTCATGTATAGCAATTTCATTAAAAATATAGATTCATTGGCAACAATCAACATATACGACAGAAACAATTATTTGCCTACAGAAGACATATTTATTGGCGTCAAGGCTGAAACATATTTGCAAAGTAGTGGTATTTCAGATTCGCAAAAGATAAATATTAAAAACAATATCCGTCTTTTTTATGTGGAACTACTAAATCAAATTTTTTTAAGATTTGATTTTGCGAACGAAGACATTAAAATGTTGTCAATAATAACACCCCAAAAATTTTTTTCTGATTGAGAATTATCCATTATGCCACTTTTATCCAAATTTTCTCATTTGATTGAATGTGATTCTGAAATAATTGCTACACAATGGAGATTATTAAAATTTTTTAACCACGATCTAAGTTCAGATATGGACATTAACAATTTTTAGCTTAAAGTAAGATCTTATATAAATGCATTAGATGAATTTTGCTTTAAAGAATTGAGTGATTTCATTTTTAACTTAATGTCATTACCACATAGCTCTGCTTGTGCCGAAAGAATATTTTCTGATTTAGCACTGATTAAAAATAAATTGAGGAATAAATTAGAATTCAAAACATTAAATAATATTTTGCTTGCCAAAGAGCTGAACCAAAAAATTAAAGATAACCATTATGTTTGGTCAGCAAAAAACGAGTTTTAATTCGATTATTACGTGCAATTTCTTGGAATAATTAAACAGTTTAATTTTTCAATTAAGAATTTTTCTTTATGTATTGATTTTTGAGTAAGGTAAATATAAATGTGATTTAAGGCATATTTTTTATTTCTTAATATAGCAAATAGTTATGAAATAACATTTTTGTAATAGATTTATCTGCTTCGCTTTATTTGTGACTGAAATTTTAATATTAAGATTATAATGTACTTATATAATGTATATAAATTTTAAATATTAGCTTTATACGAATCAAATGATTCGAACTTCTCATTATATTTTCATATGATTTAATCATTTTTTTTCTTGTATAATGAAATTTTAAAGACTGTGTTAAGAAATTGTTATGTACTTTTATTTTATTTTAATTACATTTTTTTTTGTTATGACAAGAATATATTATAATATGATGTATAATATAGAAATTGGAAATAAATAGAAAAATTAAAAATATAATAATTTTTTTAACAAAAAGTTAGATTGGTAGATTTTTTTCGGGTTTGGTAGATTTTTTGTTCAAAAATGGTAAAAAAAATTTATTTCGAGTGGCAACCCTGCCTACCGCTACCGATACCGTATCGCTACCGTCCCGCGTACCGCGTTGGTGTGAAACAAAACAACCTTTATGGTTTTCTAAAAAAAAAAATTTCTTAAATAACAAGCCGTGACTTTTAAAATTTTCTAATTTGCAATTAAAAGTATGTATTTACTTATGCATTTATGAAGAAGAAAACAATTTAAACACAGTTTTATTTCCATTAATATTTCTTTGCTTGTCATAATTATTGACGTTTTCGAATAGACCCGCATTATATATTGGTATGTGATCACGTGTGTGGCAGTGTGTGTACCTACTATTTTGTTTTAATTTTGTGTTTGGATTGGTTTGCATTCATATGTTGTATTGTTTATCATCAGAGTTTTTTCAGTTTATTTATTAATTCATTAAAATGAATTTCGACGATGTTATTTATGTTGCTTGTTTGTTGTCATGTATCGGATTTGGCAAATATTTTCGTTCAATCAAGGATGATTCCCAGAGAAAACTAATTGGGACGTTAGTTGGAGTGTTTATAGTATTTATTGTATCTGGAATTCATGCATTACATTGTTTTCTATCATTTATAATCTGTGCTTTGATTATAAAAAATAGTCATCCAAGGTGAATAATATTTTATTACATAAAATAAATCGATTAATAATATTTTCCACTAAATTCAGCCGATGCCACATACGGAGTTTCATATGTATGTTTGGATATCTAGTATTGTTCAGGACAATTCATTATTTTGGAATACCATCACCTCCAGGCCATACCAATATGATTCAAATGATTCTAACATTAAAAGTAAGTAAATTATTAAATACATGTGTTACAATAACTTTTTTATGTAACTATCAATCAATTGTACTTTGGACCTCCGATATCTCTAAATAAAGCAAATTTATTATAAAGTTAGTATGTACTTAGTACTTACTAATAATTTAATTTTATTGCAGATGACTGGAATCGCCCTTGAAATAAATAATGCATATGATAAAATTAAGCAAAGACATCAAGAATCAAGTTCTTCAAAGGATGATCATAAAAAAGGAGACATGGTTAAATCTACTGAATCATCAATGATAACAAAGAACATTGAACTAACGGATTATGATATGGAATTACAAAATATAACTCTTACGGAACTATTTCATTATTCGTTTAACTATATTGGAGTACTTATCGGTGAGTGTTTATCAAAAAATTATAAATAGTGTCACAATTAAATTTGACAGTAATTTTTAATAAGGCTCATAATATTACTTTTAAAGGTCCATATTATCGATATCGTACGTACAGGGATTATTATGAAACACCTTTTAAAAATTATGCTGATTGCAATACCGCAACTATTTTAAAATTAAAATCAACTGCTGTTTATTGTACCTTATATTTACTTGCTAGTTATATATGGCCTTTAAGTGTAAGATATTCTCTCTATTGCTCAAAATACAAATTACATAATATTCCCTTTTTAAATTTTTAGTATGTAACTAGTGATGAATTCTATCAAAAAAGATCAATTCTTTATCGACTATTTTATACATGGCCAAATTTTTTTATTTTTCGTATGAGAATATACACTGGTATCACATTAGGTGAAACTGTGTGTACATATGCTGGTTTTGGCACGTATCCAGATGATTGTGATGCTGTCAATGGAGAAGGTCCAAAAAAACCGTATATGCATTTGAAAAAGTAATTCAATGCATTTTTAATTTATTTGTATATTTCCTTTTATAATAATAACATTTGTAATTTTTTTCCCCTTTTTTAGGAATCCCGAAAAATATACCTATAATTTTGCAACAATTCGAAATATAAATGTAAATGGTTTAGAAACTTGTTTAACATTCCGAGAAAGCATGAAGTACTGGAACATGTGTGTACAATATTGGCTAGCTGTGAATATATACAGAAGATTTCCAAGTAAAAAGTATAGGTAAATACTTTTTCTTCTTTAATGTGTCATTCAAATAAAAGTTTCAAATTAAAATTATTTCTCGACCTTTATAGAATTTTAGCAACACTTTTTGTTTCATCATTCTGGCATGGATTTTACCCAGGTCATTATATTTGCCTTATGGGAGCACCATTTTATGCTCCAGTTGAAGATATTTACTTTGAATTTTATAAAAAGTACACTGGTAGTGAAATAAAGAAGAAAATCTTTGGTTCAATGTTTTGGCTATCAAAATTTTGTGCTTTTGGGTTTTTGAGTACAGCGTTTCTATTACTAACTCTTGATAAGATATTGGTTTTTTATTCGTAAGTACATTTTGTTTTTAAAAATATTTCGAAGATAATGTTTTTTTTTAAATTTTCATTTAAGGTCTGTCTATTATATAGGATATATTTATTACATAGTTATGGTTATTATAGCTTTTATTTTAACAAAAAACAATAAGACAAAAGACAAATATAGTAAGAAATTAGAAAACAAAGGAATGTTTAAAGAACAAGAATTAAAAAAGGAACTATAAAATTCTGACTGAAAGTAGATAATGTAATACATACTAGATTTCAAATTATATGTTTCAATTCAATAGAAAAATTTACATAAATGGTGTAGAATATATGTAGAATAATTTAAAAAAGTCAATTTTTTTTGTTTTTTTTTTTTAAGTACAAATATGTATATGTATAAGCTGTGAACAATCTATGTGGAAGTAACCTTAAGAAAAAAAGTGAGATTAGCGTAGTTTAATTTTTTGTTAAATTTTAAATGTTAAAAAATAAAATAAATATAAAAAATATTCACAATTTATTTTGTTCGTTAATGTTCATTTAGATTTTTTTAATACTTGAAAATCTAGTAGGTATAAAACTCAGAGAAATTGGTCAAATTGTTGAACATTGAATTACCATGTATGTATATACGATTTATTTCAATATTATATTATGTATATGTATATATAACTGCAGTGCACAGAAAATTCTTAAAAAGAAACTTATTCAAAATTAAACTAAAATTGTACATTCGGTCTTGATGCATAAACTTAAATAAAATTTTCTTAAGAAAAAGAGAATTAGCAAAATTTGCAAAATTAATTCTTTCTTAATACAGACTAGTCTTTTTCATAATTCTTAGAAATTCTTCTTGATTTACTTCACCATCCCCATCTAGATCAGCTTCATCAATCATTTCACGCAACTCTTCATCAGATAAATTTTCCCCTAGCTCGGTTGCAACTCGTTTTAAATTTTTAAAAGAAATTTTACCCGTATCATCATCGTCAAAAAGTCTAAATGCTTTTAAAATCTCTTCTTTTGTATCTTTTTCAGCCATTTTAACAGTCATTAGTTGCAGAAAATCGGAAAATGATAATTTTCCTGTACCATCTTTATCGATTTCTGCAATCATTTTCTTAATTTCTTCTTTTTTTGGCTCAAAACCTAAGGCGCGTATTGCAACTTTCAATTCTTTGATATCAATGAATCCCGTACCTTCAGTGTCAAACAAGTCAAAAGCTTCTTTCATGTCAGCCTTTTGCTCCTCAGACAGTTCAAATTTTGGTCCAGATTTTTTTCGGCCACCGCCGCTTTGTGATGATTTCTTTCCCGTAGTATTTGATGTTGATGTAGTTATTGAATTTGAACCCTTTGAATTTACAATTAATTTTTTAATTTAAAAAATAAGTTAGTTATTTTTACTTACCATTTTCGTAGTTTTTCAAGTTTTCCTAATTTTCTTAATTTTCTCTACCAACCAATGACGTTTGCTTATGCTTAATCGTTTAATGTTTTGTTGTTTTTTTTTCACTCACCAATCAGTGCTGTCGTTTAAAAATTTTCTAAAAAGTGAAGTGTATTAAGGGCACTACTCAGCTGAAGCGTACCCATCAGCTGAAAATAAATTTTATGTTGGAAAAAGTCAATTTATTTCGGAACGAAGTAAAAAATCTACAAAAATAAGAAGAAAATAACGATTTTTAGGTTATTACATAACTTCACAAATGTCAAACAATCAATTTATTTTCATTTTCCGGTCGAAATAAATGAAGTTCCATTTATACAATAGATATTTTATAGATATTTTAAATGAAATTCATATAGCGCATATTAGCATTTGTATGAGAATGACACGAAATATTGTGAATATTCATTCGATTCGATTTAATTTTGATCGAAAATCATAATAGGGCCTTTGTTTAGTATACATAACTACCTTCAATATTATATAAATACTAGCGGGCCCGGCAGACGTTGTTCTGCCCTTTCGGGTAGGTGGCGGGATGAGTTTGATTTGGATTCAAACTATCGATTTCTGGGAATATACTTCATGCATACATACGACAAAAATTTAAATTATTTTTTTCAATTTAAATTAGTTGTTATCCTAATTAAAATAATGTGTTCAAATGAAGTTTTAATAATTTTCCTGAAAAAAATGCTTATTGTATACTATATTGTATATTGTATAAAGCTTTTTGGTAGAACAATATATGAAAAGCATGGAAATTCCAAATTTATACCGCAGACTTCCAAAGACTGGCCTTGTGCCTTATTGATGGTGATCGCAAAAGCAAGACGAACAGGAAATTGAAGTCGTTTAAAGTCAAATGGCAAGTCGGATGGAATCATTGGAATTCTGGGAATCAAAACTTCTTCGCCTTTGTATTTTCCTTTCAAAATAGTTGCTTCGATGACGTTTTTCATTAGCTTTTTCACTGCAAGTATGGTGCCATTACAAAGTCGTGGTTGATTTATATTGCGAAGCATAATAATTGGTGCTCCAACTTTTAATTGTAGATTACCCGTGCAACCAAGCTATATAGCTAGCTATAAAGAACTATAAAGATTTGCGTGAAGCTCTCTATAGAAAAAACCATGGTTTTGATTAAGATCGACATCGATTTTAATCACGAAATTCGACGTCAGCTACAAAAGATTTCGATAAATATCTTTATAAATTTGGAATTTATAGACCATACAAAATTTTTTTTTTTTTTCATATTTTTTCTTGCCTTTTTTTTATATTTATTTACATATATTATATAAAAACAATTCAATTTGAAAAATTTACTCTTGAGATTCGAACCACGGACCTTCGTGTGTAAAACCATCCTCTTTGCATTGCACCATTCATCACTGTATCGACTATAGAGCTTATTGTAAATATAAATTGTTCGTTTAAAGACCGATAACGATTTTTGACGATTCTTTATAGATCGTTTTCCGTTTTTGAAATACTTTGAAAATCGATAACGATCAATATAGATTTTGTCTTTGAATCTCGTTATCGTCGATATCTTTATTCCCCTTTATTGTACTATATTCCCCTTTAATCTTCGTTAAGGATCGATATAGATCTATATCATAATATTTTTATAATTCTCTTCTCTCCCTCTGCAATATAATTCTCCTGAGAGCAGGATTTAGATATCTATAAAGATCTATAAAGAACGTGAAGCTTCTTTGTATGGCTTTGAAAATCGTGCAATATCTATAAACATCTATATAGTTGGACAAAGTTACTTCACGACAGGTTGCACGGGTATGTGGTGGCATTCCTGGCAAATCAAGTGAATTCAAAAATTCGGTGGGATAATTCACCACGTCATCTTGATTAATAACAGTGTCTACTGACTTGTATGTAAATAATCTACCTGTTATGTCATTTTGAATAGCCGTGTTAAGATCATTGACATCTTTGTTTTTTGCTGCCAATATTGCTCGTTCGCTCAACCAAACATGATTTTTGTGTTGCTGTGCTATATTTGGGAACACGCTTTGAACCAATTCTTCTTTTGATTGTGTTTTACTACAAAAGTTTTTTGGTAGTGTTATGAATCCATCTAAATAACTAAATTATTGATTGAAATTTTCCCATTTCCAATGTCCAACAATTGTTTTGAAAATTCATTTCCTGATATATCGTTTTGCAATTGAACACGCATGTTTGTACTGAGGGTAAGTGTTTTTACATGTCTCCACAAATTTGAAGATTTCAAACACGCATTCAGTTCATCGGCAGGAGTAGATCGAGGAATAACAGGTAATGTTTGTCGAAAATCACCTGCTAACAATATGACGGCACCACCAAACAGTTCTTGATTTCCTCGTAGATCTTGTAATGTTCTATCTAATGCTTCTAATGATTTCTTATGGGCTATACTATAATACACTCATCCCATATTATTTTGCATTGTTGCAAAACTTTTGACATTCCAGATGTCTTAGGGATATTGCATGTAGGGTTTTCGGCGAACTGCATGTTCAATGGCAGCTTAAGTGCAGAGTGTGCTGTTCGACTGCCATCCAATAGATTGGCAGCAATTCCAGTAGAAGCGAGTGCCAATGCTATTTTATTTTGCGATCGTATGGCTGCTAAAATCAACGAAATCGAAAATGTTTTCCAGTGCCTCCAGGCGCATCTAAAAAATATATTCCACCACTTTCGTCGTTAACTACTTGCATGATTGAATCGTAGGCATGTTTTTGTTGATTATTCTATTTTTTAGTATTTGTTTGTACAAATGTTCTCAATTCATTGCAATCAAATTGTTTTTCATGTTTGAAATCTTGATTAAATGTCGTGCATTGGACGATCTGGCGATATCATGCCTAATTGTGTTAATGCTTTATTTGCGATCGCTAAACACATGTTTTCAATCATAATCAATGCTTCATGATAGGTACATGTGCATTGTGATAAGTAATCACGCAATTTATACGATACGTCAATTGCTCTATCCATCAACCATCAAGCAACGATTCCTACGCGATCGGGGTGAGGCAAATTGAGGGGTAGCATATCACTTGTGTACCAAAAATTTCATCGAGCAATTGCCATTTCCTCTATTCCTTTTTCGTAATTTTTTCAACTCTGCTTTATTTCTTCTTCGACTTTGTGAAAGCAGTATTAAAAATAATACTTGATTAATGAAGAAGAATACTCGAACAAAAGAAAATGGATGAAAATTTTAAAGAAGAAGCATTTGCTGTCATTTTGCTGCATGGATGATTGCTCGACCGTGTAAATGCAAGAGTACATCACGCAGCAAGTTCAAAGCAAAACGCCAAAAACTCGTCCAGCAATTGCTGTATCGTGTAAATTACCCCAATTCTACATTTGAAGTGGTGCGACGCATTCTATGTAAAATATCATCTGTCATGTAATCTCGATATTTCATCCACAATTCTAGTGGATTTGATGGGAAACATGTTGATATTATTATTTAAAATAATGTTCGTATTTGATACGAATGAGCTGAAGTCGGTGTCGGCAAGTGTAAAATCCCAATGCGTATCATGCTCAAGTAAATGCAATCGTTGACATGCTTCACGGTACGTTGTAGACAATCGGCCATCAATCGTTCTTAAGTTTTGAAATGATATTGGTCCACGAACGTTAATGAACAACAAACGCAAGTAAAAACATTCAGCATTGTTGGGGTGAATTGTGTAAATTCGTCCTAAAGCATCTGTTGAAAACACATTTGGATGACCTTCAACTGGTTTTCCTTGTTTGCGTCATTGGAAAACTTTCGAAGACTTATTCCAAGTGTAATATTGTGGTATTTCGGAGTATAGCAATATTTTTGCAAATGTATATCAGTTTGACACAACGTAAAAAAGGCAGTCAGTGTTGTAGATGGTGGTTGCGCTGCTCTTTGCAATACATTTTCAGTTGTAAAATAAACACGTTGACCATTTTCAAGATGAACTGCTGAATGAACAACTGTTGGATGTCTTTCATGTATTGGGAATGAAAAAATCCGCCATATTGCTTCGTTACTGCTGATGTAACGCGCCATTTGATATTGAGTGATTTCATCATTTTTTTTTTTAATTATTTTCACTAAAACCGCACTTAAATTCAATTCAAATTCACAAAAAACATTTTTTTTTTCATACGCCTGCTTCGTTAAAAAAAATTTTTTTTCAATGTATTTGCGATATTCTAAATGACATTCAATACAAAAATTCATGTATTTCCAAATTTCTTGAATTTTTAAAAACACCAACCACCGTAAATAAATCAAACTATGCCTAAAACCTTCCTCACAATATAAGCAACACACACACAAAATTTCATCAAAATCCGTCGAGGGGTTCGCGAGTAAATTGGCTACACACGAACGGACATTTAGTTTTATATATATAATAGATGAAGGCGTGAATTTGCGCGAATCTTTTTCATAACTCAAAGTCTCAAAAGGAAAATGAGCAAGTACTTTTTTTAAAGAAATATTTGGTTATTACGCTCTTCCCCTTGATTATCTGCCTATCCTACATAGAATTTGAAAAACTAAAATAAATTTTTTTTCTACTTACTTGTATCTATTGAAGACATAATTACAGCTTGTCCCAAAAGAGTTGAAGTTTCGTATTGTATAGTACGATTCAAAAAAGATGGCACAGTTTCGCGCATTTCTTACATGTGTTAGTGATCTTCTTGTGTATACATATACGAAGGAAGAAACCTCTCTCTTAGAATTTACAAAAACAAAAACGCATGTGTGTAAGTATCTTTTCTTCTGCGCATGTTTCTCTAGTATAATACGAAATACCATCTTTTTTAAATCGTTCTATACTACGTTGGCATCGCATGCGCAGAAGAAAAGATACTTACACACATGCATTTTTGTTGCTGTGAATTCTAACAAACAGGTTTCTTCTTTCGTATATGTATGCACAAGAAGATCACTACGCATTGTAAAACATCATTTTCTTATAAAAATTTTTTTTTTTACTACACAAAAATGAAAAATGTAGAAATTTTTGTTTTACACGTATGCTAATTAGCACTTAACATTTTACGCTTCAAATAAGGAGTGATTATATTGAATTGTGTGCCCCGTTTTTATATCCTGCTGCAGTTTTATGATCCTTGGAATGTTATCTTTAAAACCCAAATACCATTTATGCTATTCTTTGAGTGTGTGTGGAATGGAGTAAATTTTTACTACAATAGTAAATTTTGACATAAAACTTGGTGAATTTAACTGTCAAAATTTACACTAGCTCTGGAGTTGAGTAGTAAAATTTACTATTGTAGTAAAAATTTACTCCATTCCACAATCCACACACACTCTTTGACATCAAAAATTTAATTTTGTCCAGTCTTTTGTACTACGTTGGAGGTTGGACCTGGAAATGTTGCTGTTGCCTTGTGTGAAGCAGTATTGTTCTTCACTTTCCATTTTTATGACAACACAAAACAAACTCGAATCACACAGAAATATCAAATAGGTGTAAACAAACAAATATCAAACGCCAGGATTTTTTGAATCATATAACAAAACATATGAAAGTTATATGACTGAAGCATATGCTAAATAATGTAGTCTGAAGCAAGCTTTATTCTATTTACCATGGTGTCGAAGTATGAGTATTTGAAATTTAAAATCAAAACCCTCTATATCACAAGCCGAGTTATGGCTTTCTGCACTAACACAATCAAACACGATAAAAGGGTTGAAACGTCAAAACATTCAATGCTGGTAGTACAAATAGTGATGTAAAGAAAATGTGTTTTAGTTAAATATTTTTGGCTTTTTAAATAAAATATGGTTTATAAAAGTTTTGAAATATAATAAATTAACAGTGTTATAATTTTTAAAGTGCACAATAGTCAAAAAGTTAAATAAAAAGGTGAAAAATATTGTGCCTTCTTACCTACTTTTAAGAGAAAAAATTAAAGTATGGTGAGGTTATATGTATTATTTATATGTAATAAAGTGAATAAATTGATTTGATTTAATAAAATTTAATTTATAATAATTCTGATACATATATGTATTTATATGAATAATTAAAGTTTAAAGAATAATAAATAATATAAACTTTTTTCTTCTATACCTATATATTGACATGTGACTAATGACTACATTACCTATGGTGAGGTTATATTATAAAAGTGAATAAATTGAAACGAAATGTAAACACAAATATATGAAAAAAATAAATAAAGTGAACGAAATACAGAACAAATTCATTTAATTTAATAAAATTTTATTTATAAGTTTGTATTAATTGTTAAATTATTGAATCAAATCAATTTCTCACATCGTAACATAATCACAAAAATTTATATAAAAAAAGTCTATGAAAAAGTAAATAATTTGGTACATAATCTTTATTGTGTAATGAAGGCAAATAGACACTTAATTTGTGATAACTAATAAATTAAATTCTATTAAATCAAATCAATTTATTCACTTTATTACATATAAATAATATAACCTCACCATAGATAGGTAGGTATGTACTATGTAGTCATACTTTAATTTTTTCTCTTACAAGTAGGTAAGAACGCACAACATTTTCCACCTTTTTATTTAATTTTTTTGACTATTGTGCACTTTAAAAATTATAACACTGTTAATTTATTATATTTTAAAACTTTTATAAACCATATTTTATTTAAAAAACCAAAAATATTCAGCTAAAACACTATTTCTTTACACTAATATTCCACCACTCTTATTAAGAAACCATAAGAAACTAAAATGTCAAAACAAAACATGGCACTTCTTACTAATACATACACAACACCAGTAGGAGGCTTTTATTGTAGAGGGTTTTGTTTAAAATACATATCGGGAACAGCACTCAAAAAGGATTGAAATATAATAGAGATCCGAAAAGGAAATGAAACAAAACCGTAAACAGGCCCTGTGCGGGCAGAGAAGGAGGTATCACATTTGTCTTTTTTATGAAAAAGAAAAAGCTTTCAATAGTTAATTTTGTGTTCTATACATATGACTTAAATTTTATTTTACTTATATGCTGAAGATTAAATGCACACATACAAGCGAAGACATTATTTGTTTATTTTTATACTTTATTATAATATATACATGTATATATAGATTATATATGCACAAAAAGTATTAAAATATTTCTTTCTTCTCCCTTTTCGAGATTTTTAATGTATATTGAATATACATATATGTTGTTATACATATTATATGTATACATTATGCTTAGAACAAATGATTTTAGTTGTTGTGTTTTTTTTTCTTTATAGTGCTGTGTCATTTTTTTGCAGCTGAAAAAAATGATATTTGTTGTTGGTATTTTTTGGCTTGATTTTTTCTTTGCTTTTATGTTTCTTTCTTTTTTCAAGCATTTTTTATTTTTGTTTGCTTTTGCTTATTTCGATCCTATTCTTGACCTACCTCTACAAATCTGTTTTACATTGATATTTAATTTTATGGAATTATTAAATGAATTTATAATTACATATAATATTTTTCGTTGGTCAGTAAAATTTGATAATATAAAAAGATAATTTTGAATGAAAATTTTAAAATATTTATTATGATGAGCTCTAATTTAGCATTTTGTTGAAGGGGCCTTTTTAAAACTATCCTTTACGTTTTTTGTGTTTTTTTTTTGTTTTCAAGATTAATTTCAAAACAAGACAAGAAATACCTATAAAAACATTTAAATTAACACTTCATTCTATTTTTGATCGTTTTCGTAATTTTTTACGGATTTTTATCCGACTTGAAAGGTAAATATCTCGGGACCCTGTAAAGGCATTGACTTAAAATTTCTGCACAATATTCTGCTTTTCATTCTCTACAAAACTCTTTATGACACAAAAAGATCACTGCAACAGGGCGCAAGTTATACGGCGCCAAATATAAAACTATTATGAAAAATTTGTGAGTTGCCAAATTTGAACTCTTATATCTCAAGCATTGTTGCACCGATTTAAATCAAATAAAATGTACTAGGTCCAAAACTGTTCAAGAATTGATCAAGGATCAACGTATGAACTAAAAAGGCCCCTTCAACAAAATGCTAAATTAGAGCTCATCATAATAAATATTTTAAAATTTTCATTCAAAATTATCTTTTTATATTATCAAATTTTACTGACCAACGAAAAATATTATATGTAATTATAAATTCATTTAATAATTCCATAAAATTAAATATCAATGTAAAACAGATTTGTAGAGGTAGGTCAAGAATAGGATCGAAATAAGCAAAAGCAAACAAAAATAAAAAATGCTTGAAAAAAGAAAGAAACATAAAAGCAAAGAAAAAATCAAGCCAAAAAATACCAACAACAAATATCATTTATTTCAGCTGCAAAAAAATGACACAGAACTATAAAGAAAAAAAAAAACAACTAAAATCATTTGTTCTAAGCATAATGTATATATATAATATGTATAACAACATATAATACATATGTATAGTTTCATTTACAATATGGTTTTGTTTTTTCTTATTTTTCATATTGATCATTAAGCAATTTACAAACACATTCATCAATCCTCATTCATTCTATTCAATTCGACAGAGCTTCAGACCAGAGCTTTCTCAGACCAGTTTTTGAGCTTTCTCAGATAAATTTTTATAAAAATGTAAAAACTATGAATTTTGACGTTCCTCGTGAAGGAATCTCTTAATACTTGATACTTTTTGAGCACTGTCCAGTGTTCAAGTGTCCACCACCCACGCACCGTCCATAACCCATCCATACAGAGATGCCAATAAAAATTTCAGAGAAAAATTACTTCAAAAAAGCTAAAAAAGCTAAAAAACAGCTAACAATTTTTTTGCCCATTTCCGACTAAAAAACAGGCTAAACATATATTTTATTGAAACAAACTGGGTAATGTTGAATTTTTGAACTTGTGGTGTTTGTTTTGCATATTGTTGATTAGGTATATAAGGAGTAAAAATGTTAAGGAAGCAAAAGGTTTTTCTATACAAAAAGAAATTCGAATGAAAATAAATTCATTAATTCACTTTATTTGAATTTATATAGTAATTTAAAAACAAAATAAAAAAACAAGATAAAAAATTCACAAAAAATGAATAAAATAAAAAAAAAACTTACCAGAAAAAAAAGGAACGTTATCAAAATCAGTCATGTAACTTTTAATAATAGTACATATATAGAAAAGGATGGGAAAAACAAATTATTATATCTCTAAATACTATATACATACATACTCGTATATACATAATATACTATATACAAAATACATTTTATTTTTCAAATTTTAAAAATATATTTTAATATTTTTCATCTTCATTGAGAAATATGAAAATTGTATTCGTAATAAATCAGGAGATCAGAATCAATAGGCACGTTATTTCATTTTTTTTACATTATAGAATATCTAATGCTCTAATCATTTGATGAAAATTTAATTTAAAACTCAACATATTTCTCAATACGAAAGATAAAATCTTATTCCTAATTTTATAATCTGACATATGGTAGAAATAGGTATGGTATAGTTATACTTTTTCCAGTATTTTGAATTTTTATTTTGTTTTTAGTTTTGTTTTGTTTTGATTGTACAAAATTGTTTTCCTGGGGGCTTTCTACTGAATAACTGAATTCTTCCAAAGTCTAATCATAAAATTCATAGGTACGTCTTTTACATAACAAAAAAAAAAGGTGCACATAAAAACAAAACTCCAGGCAATTATGAAATATTTTGATTTTTTAATAATAAACAATAAGAATAGTAATTAGAGGATTGAGTGTGGTGTAACGGTAAAAAAGTATTTTTTCACAAAAAAAATTATTTAAATCTAAGACAAACTTTATTGAAATAATATTTTTAAAAGTACATAATAAAATTTCTTATTGGAAAGAACAAAAATGGAACTATAAGTTTGCATATCCTGTTATTGAAACTCATTTTATTCAGGCAGATGTAGAAGTATTATCTATAAAGCGAAAAAAAACGATATTGAAAAAAAAAACGTAAAACAATACAAAATAAGATATTTTACCTTGATTCCACGGTAGAGGCCTTTTTATGTTTTGTGTTGTATTATAACCACCACAATAAAAACACTTCAATCCAATAAAATGAAATTTAACAGTTGATGTCTGAAATGTAAGTAGAATAAAAGTGTCCAATAAATACATACATATGTACATATTCTAATAATTATGTAAATTAATCTACCTTATGACAATCATTACAAAATATGTTTACTAAACGATCTGCAACATCTTTTGGTAACGGCATTATAAGTGCTTGAGCATCAAGATACTCCCACATTGTCGTCATATCAATTAAAGATGTTTGACATGTTGGGCAAACATAATGACCAGATGCTAACTAAAATAGAAAAATAGAAAATACATAATTAAGTAATTTGGCATGTAATTTCAAGATTTATACACGTTTTTATGTTATGTACTCACCAATTGATCAAAACAAGGTTTATGTAATAAATGACCACAATCTGGAATGTGACAAGGTATTCTTGCTGTATGAATATCGCCTAAACAAACTGGACAATTTGATCTCGAAATATTTTCTACACACTAAAATTAAAGTAGTAAAGTATTCTCTGACTTACAAATTTAAATTTCACATTTTTTACCCTATGTCCATCAATTTTTAATTGAATTGGTAAACACATATTACAAACTTCACAATGAAAAAAGTTATCACGACCACCTATTCGACAAATACCACATCCATCGCAATGATATTGATTTTTATCCTCATCATCAAATAAATTACATATAAGACATGTATACTGTAAATATTAGGAAGATTGTTAAAAATTAATCCTTATAATATCTATGTATGTATGTATTAATTTTCAATTTTATAGTATTTTTCGTTTAAGCACCTACTTTTCCAAATCTCACACCGCATGTTTCACATTCGGCTTGCACTTTTTGTCGAGTGTTACATTCCGAGCATATTAATTCTGTTAGAGTTTTTCTATCAAAATGATGAGATTCATTTTCATCATGACAGTAACGGCATTTATAAAATTTTCCACAACAAGGTGTCTGAAAAGCGACAAAATTTGAATTTGATTAGTTTTTTTTAATTGCTAATAATAATAAAATGTCCAAGCCAAGTTTAAACATAAAATTTATGTCATTTTCTTTTTATTATAAAGAGATAATATTAGCATTTAAATACCTGTTTATTTATAAACATGACTGCTCTTTATTATTTTAAAATGTACCTATGCAGGTAGATATAAATTTTAGATAAAACATGTATCAAATTTTTATGAAAAAAAATGAGTATTTTAAAATAAAAATAATTTTTATATGAAAACTCTGTTTTTAAAAATTAAATTACACTACATTAAGCCACATACATAATATGTACATTATACATACATATAATGTTCAATTTTTTTGAATATAAGTAATCGAAACTATTCTGTTTTATTAATTTCATTTGCTTTTGAATGTAATTTATTCAACAACATAACTGTACTTTCGAAAACAATTATAGATATGTATCTATTTCTTTCAAAATAATGAAAATCAATACAGAAACATTTCTATTCTTCTGGTAAAAAATGAATTTTAAATTTAAAAAAGTTTTTACATAATGATGAATTTTGGCAAATGCATTTATAAATCATATAAATTTTTTTCAAACAAAATAATCTCCAGTATTTAAAAATTAAAATTCGTTTTTATTAAAAATAAATATTTATAAATAAAAAATTATTTCAGAGAATGTGGTAATAATATATTCAATTATTCAAAAAATAAATGAAAATAAAATGAAAAACGTGTTATAAAATTTTTAAGCAAATATTTGAATGTGTACAATAAATTTTCATTAAACAAAATTATAGGTATATATAGGTACCACCTATATATGTACGTATCTATTAAAAAGTATTGTATATACCTATACATACATTATATATATGTATGTATTTCGAAACATATATAATAATTAGCACATTTCGAATTTTTATCAACATAGAGGGGAGAATACCCAGTAATGGGCCCCCTTAAGGAAAATTTTTGACTTTTTCCGTATACCACGGTTAAGGTATTTGATTAATAATTCCAATCAAGAGCAAAATAAACTTTCTGAAGGGTCTAGATTTGCAATTTAACGCAAAAAATATGTTTTTATTTCAATAAAATTATTAAAATGAATAAAATAACTCAAAATTCGTGAGGACCAGTAATGGGCCCCCCTGTCGCCAGTAATGAGCCCCTGAGAGGAGCCAGTAATGGGCCCTTTATTTTGAACTGAATTAGAAGGATTTTTTCTTAAATTTTAATATGAAAACTATTTTTAATTGCTTTTATACATAAGTATGTACTATTATGAATATTGAATGTAAAAAAAAAAAAATATGTTATTTACTTGTATTTACTATTAACATATGTAACTGATAGCACTATTTATCTAATAAGTTTTCATTTTCTTTATTTTCTTCTTTTTTTCTCCATTTTTTTTTGCCATTTTTTAAATATTTTAAAATATTTTGTTTGGTAGGTACGTGTAAATTTAGAGAATTGAAATATTTAAATAGGTTGCAAAATAAACCAAAAATTTAAATTATTTTTATTTAAAAATGTTACATTTATATTAAAATATAGGTAGGAGAGTATTTAAATACACAACAAATTGAATTATTGCCTTTTTCTTTACATTTATTAGATTTATATTTAAAATAAGAAATTTTAATGATAATCCACCCACACATTGCAAGGATAACAATTTTTTCTAAATATATAGCAAATATTTACATGTATTTTTATTAAAATAACTTAGTTATAGAATAAAATAAAGCAAAAGGCCCATTATTAGCGGAGGGCCCATTACTGGGTATTTTCCCCGATATCTTAATTTATCAAATAAAATTCAAATTTTTTTTTTTAAATTATTTTATTTTATCAATAAGAAAGAAAGGATATGATAGGAGACAAAAAAATTATAAAGCAATAAAAAATGTGTAAAAATGAATAAGAGAAATTATTATTGAAAAGAAATATCAATTTATTAATGTTTTTTTTCCTTGAAATTGTATTTTTATAGAATTTATTATATATTTATTTAATATTTTTATTATTTAAAATAAAATTCTTACACAGAATTATATCTATTATCCATATTTTTGTAAATATACATAATTAATTTGACCTACAAAATAATTCTTCTGGAAAGTTTCAGACCTGTAAACAAAAATAAAATCTAACTTTTGGACATTTGGTTTCTTCTTGAAAATAAAAAGTATTTAAATTCACCATTATTTACTTTTAAAATTTTTTAAATTAATTTATAAATAATGAAAAAAGATACAAAAATGTATCATATATGTATGGATATCTTATTTAAATACAAACCACAAACATTGCACGTCTTTTATAATGTATACATCCAAGTACACGTTCTGTTTTTTTCTTACTATTACTTGTACAATTACTAGTACTACTACACACATCAAGATCATGATCATCATCATTTTTATTATTAATTTTTACATTTATTTGATTTTCATTATTATTTCTAATATTATTATTATTATTTATTGTTGTTTTTGTTATATTTAAGCAATTATTATCAGTCATATTTTTATTTTAATTAAATGTTGTATACATATACACATTTATTTCATTCGTTCAAAATTATTATTTATTTTTGAAATCTGTATTTTTGTGTTTTATGAAGATCTGATATTATAATAAATAACTATCCTATATCACATAATATGTATAGTGTATGATAAAAAAATATACGTTTACATACATACATATATGCATATTTATAATATAAATATGTATATATATAAATGTAAATTAACTACTGTGTGTAATTTGTTGAAATTGTCATTTAAATAATTACTTTTTTTTATGACGTGAAATTTTCTTTTTTCTTTTAATACTTTTTTCAAATTTTTTTCAATTGTTTACAGGTATGTAGTTTGATAATAAAGTTAAATTTATTCTTTATTTCACTTATTTTTTTAACTTTAATTTATTTTATTTCACTACCTATGTAGGTATTTATTATTATTTTTTTTTTCTTTTCTTTTTAACTTCTATTCTAATACTGAATCAATATATTTATTTTTAAAATAATGTTGTACAATGTGTACGAGGTAATATGTACCACATTTAACGCGTTTTAGATACATTTATTTGTAAGAACAAAATTGAGACAAAAAATTATTTGATAAGACCTTAAACGAACAAATTTTCAATGGCTGTATATCAATATAATAACTTGTGTTATGTACATACTTTAGAGTTTCAGATAAATTCCGATAATATATACTTACGAACTTAAAAATTAGAGAACAGAGAGAGAGTATTAAAAATTTTAATATTACTATCTTTTTTTACTGGTTAATTTAATACTAGATAACAACAGAGATGTTGAACCTTTATAGAAAAATAAATTGAATCAAAAGTATGTTATTTTTATTGAAATGTATTAGCTTTAAAACTCAATTTTGAAGTCATGTTCTCTAAATTTTTTAGATACTTTTTTAACGTTTTGTTTAATGGCCAAAACTTCTTTAAAATTATTTGTGATTTTGAAAAAATTTCATGTTAAAATTTTAAGTTCGAATAAGATAATGAACATATTATGTATATTGCAATAAGTCCACTTAGTGTCATGGAAAATTATGTGGGCCTCTTGAATCGCCCGTAGCAAAAATTTATAAAATTTAAGAATGAAAAAGGTTGATAACTGCTGCTCAATGTATCTATGTATACTACAATTTTTTGTTTTTGTTTTTGTTTTTTTGATATCGTTTAATTGTTTATTATTAAATAAGACTAATTTTTTATATACATATTTCGTTCTTTTCTTTTACATTATATATGTATTATATTCTTTATTACTTATAAACATACAAAAGTTGAAGTGTATAAATTCAATGTTGTACGTGTGTACATAATAAATACATATTATATACATGTACTTTTAAATCATGGTTTCAATGAAAGTTTATATTGTAATTTAACATTCACTTATTTAAATCGTGATTTTATCAAATAATTGTACCGATTGAAAAGAAACGAAGAAAATGAGAAATTCAATTAAATTTTATAGGTAATATACATATACTCGTATGTACTCGTATATCAAACGAATTGAATTGAATTGAATAAAAATAAAATATGATTGTATACATACCTATATTTCAGAAATATGTATTTGCATTAATAACAAGATTTTCAGTTTGAAATTATTTTTGTAATAAAATTTTAAGTTATTACAAATGTAGGTTCAGTTAAAGGGATTTATTTATATTAAAGAGAAAAAAAAAAGAAACATCAATGTTATTTTCTAAAATTTCAATTTCCAAACTGAAATTTTTCAATATCATCTTCAATATTGGTGTCGCTTACTACAAAGTAATAAGATTTTCAGTTTGAAATTATTTTTGTAATAACATTTTAAGTTATTACAAATGTAGGTTCAGTTAAAAAGATTTATTTATATTAAAGAGAGAAAAAAAAAAGAAACATCAATGTTATTTTCTAAAAATTCAATTTCCAAACTGAGATTTTTCAATATCATCTTCAATATTGGTGTCGCTTACTACAAAGTAATAATATTCTTGATCGTCATATTTCAAAATTCGGAAATCGTAATCTGAATAATTACTTTCAACTTTCAAGTATTTTAGGTTCGACCATTTCAGCACCATGTATGTATATTAATATATATTGAAAATTTTCATCATGATGTAAGTTAACTGCTATGAATTTTTGACTTTGAAATTCAAAAATATTTGTATGACTGAATTTTATGTTTTTCATGAAATTCTGTAGATTTTTAGAAAAATTTATTAACACAATATACACTATTAAAATTATTGAAATAAAAAAAAAATTTTTGAAAAAAGGAGTAATAACCGTTTGAAGAGCGACATCTGTTGAAGTGAAATACAAATTTTTTTGTTTTCGAAATTCGAAACAAATAATTATAATTTTGCTATAGCACCTAAATAACAATACCTACATATATATATAGTACTGAAAATTCCATCCCTGAACAGTGACATTACCAAGAATTACAGCCTCGCAGCGACAGCAACAGCGGCAGCGAAAGTGGTTAGCAAACAGGGGCTAATCGCAGCAACATAATTTTTTGAATTAAATTCTAAAAATGCTGTCGTTGCTAAGGTAGCTACATTACAAAATTAATTTTTTGTTTTTGTATTCCTGGTAATGTTACCAATGCCAATGTTTAGAAAATGCTAAAAACTGTAAAATACTGTTTGAACTTGAACGTTAAACTGAAAAAATTCAATTGGAACAATACAAAATAAAATGGAAGAAAAATTAATAAACAAGATTCAAAACTACTCATTTTTGTTAAAAATGTTAGAAGTTAAAAAAAATATTCAAAAAATGCTATTGCAAATGCTTTAGCTTACTAAAGCAGCATTTGCAATGCTGTGGCTGCGAGGTTCTAGTTCTCACATATTGTTGCTAATATAAATATGATGCTAATGTCTCAAGATAAATTGAGAACACAATAAGGTATGTTCTTATTCGTATAGAAATTAATTTCCTTCTCTTTTCGACTCTCACAAACGTCAGCCAGTTGAAATTTGTCGTGGTTGAAAATAAAGTTGTATTATGTTCTATGGTGGTTTATTATTATCGTGTTAAATTTAATAAATAAGAAATTAATTTGTTAATAACATATATATGAATTTTTTATGAATATTAATTTGTGAACTATAAAATTGAATTTTAATATTAGAAAGTGAAGTTTTATAAAGAATAATTAAAAAAAGTAAAAACAAACTGTGCGAGCAAAACGTATGTACTTTTAAAGTTGAAGTTTATTTAAGTATTTAGTTTATTAATTTATATAATATAATATACTAATTATGGTGAACTGTGCAGTAAGTTCTTGTAAAAATTATACAAATGAAAAAACGATCATCCATCAGCGATAGAATTTAAATATCGTCTGCGATCGTTTGTTTTGGGTAACTTTATATAGTAATTTAGTATAAATGTTCGTGATTGTCCTTTCTAATTATAGTTATCACAGATTTGAAGCAAGTTTTTTGGTGGTAGATGCATAAATATAAATGGGAAAATAATACTAATTATAAATCACAAATTTTCTACCATAATCTTTTCCAAATTTCACGAGTTCCATGAAGACGCATTAGAATATTTGGCAGGATTTATAGCCAAAAAATTTTCAATGAAGAAAATAAAAACTCTTTAAGTATTTGTAGTGGATATATGGACAAGTTGTTAAATAAATCTATATTGGTTCCATTAGACAATAAGATTAAAACATTGTTCTTTAGATGTAGGCTATATTTTCGTATAAGAAAATTAAATAGATCATTAACATATAATTTTTCAAAAAATAAAAAAAAATAAAAACTTGTACATAAATTTAACATTGTATTTTATTTTTATTTCCACGTAAAATGGTTATTATCTACAAATTTATTTTTCAAATGTCGTTTTCATAAATATTTCAACTAAATGACGTCATATCACGAGAGAAGAGAGCGATGCCCGTCAGAACATACCTTATTGCATGGTAAATAGAATAGGAAGGTATGCTGAAAAGCAATATGGCGGAGATTTTTTTTCGTTTTTTAGTGACATTACAATAAGTTGATGACGTAGCTGCGACGTAAAAGTTTTTGTTTACATTTTTTTTTATATGTAGTTTGCATAGTGGCTAGTGATAAAGTTGTGTTATTTTATAAATAAAGTGAATTTAAATATATTTAAAAACTATAATTGACTATATATTATTGAAAAAAAAAAATCTATTAAAATGGTTAAATGTGTGGTGATGTCCTGTAAAAATTATACAGGAAAAACAAAAGAAAAAGTTAAATTTTTCAGATTTCCATCTGAAAAAAATATGTTTGAGAAATGGATTCGGGCCTGTGGTGTGAAACCAGTAAAATGTTTTAAGTATATGAAAAATAATTGGGCCGTGTGTTCAAATCCACAAAATTGTGGAGGAAGATTATTAATTAAAAGACAGACTGCTAAATACACCTCTGCAAAAACGAACTCCTTAAAACCTTTTAAACTCCTTAAGGGTTCATGTACAGTTTTTTTTATAAATCTTCAAATTGTTATGTATAACATAAGTATGTATACTTATGATAGTTATTATTTCTAATAAGTTCCTTTATTTCTACAGGAATCGGAAATGAACTTCATGTGGTGCACAATAGCTATTTGAATACATCATCATCAGACTCCCTAAAGAATGAGCCGAATGAAGTTCAACGTGAAAAATTACATTGTAAATTCAAAGAAAAAATCCATGGTCTAGCATATGAAACAGATCATAATGTTCTTTTAACATATGGAGCAAAAGGATTTTCTTTGATCTCTCATAATTGTGTGAATAGTAAAATATTTTGATTTAAAATCTTAGGAAAATTGTCTTTTTGGCCCTTTTTTCTGAAATATGAAGGAAAAAATATCAACGAAGAATTTAAACTACTTTCCTGTTCGAAAATTACGGATTGGATTAGTAATGGGCTGTTTTTAAATAAAAATACAAACCCAGAAATTGTAAAATTTTATCTATTAACAGCTCATAGTGTTCTTTTAATTGTTGAATATTGTTTTCATGAAAATGCATTTAAAATTTTAGAAAAATATTCATGTATTGATAAATCCACAATGTATTGTTCGCATTTAATGGAATCAAATTCAAATTTAACAATTTTTGGAGGTAATTAGGGAATTCTTTTTAGAATTTTTTTCGTATTAAATTAATTTCATTTTGTATTTTATAGGAAACGCATTTGGTGAAGTGATTATCTGAACCATAAATGATGAAAAAATTACAAATCATTATCCAGTTTTACATCGTATTTCTGCTCATTTTGGTGTAATATTTTCTATTGATGTAAATATGAAATTTATGTTGATGACAACAACTTCAATAAAAGAAGATATTCAATTGATAAATTGTACAATTTTAGAAACATTTGTAACAAATGAAAATAATTGTTTAATTTTAATTGGCGGTTATAAGAAACTTTTAATTTATGAACATGGTTGTAAAAAACCAAAAAAATTAAAATTTAAACAAATTGAAATTACAAAAAGTTATATTAAATCAATTTTTATATGTGATGAAACTAAAGAAATATTATTATGTGATGATAATGGTAATTGTATTTATATAAATTCATATGAAAATATTGAAAATCCATTGTATCATATTAATTTTCAATTACCATCATCAATTAAAGAAAAATGGTTTACAACGGCAGAAATTATAAAAAATCGTTGGTTTTTAATATGTAACCGTCAAGGACATGTTTATTTATATTCATTAAAAAATAATATTGTGGAATTGAAATATACTTTAAAAAATCTTCATAATCATTTTGGTGTGACACATTTAATGCAAATCAATTATTCAGATGATATAAATGATTGTTTGTATTTGAAGACAAGCGGTCGTGATGGTACAATAAAAACGATAAAATTAAATGAAAAAGAAAAAAATTTACACAATTAAAACTAATATTTTATTTTTAGATTTTTTATAATATGAGCTTATAAAGTATGGGATATGAGGATGTGATTCTGATAAAATGTATATAAATTTTTAGGTAGCAAAAAAATGTATACTTTCGATATTTCACAGAAATCATGAGAAAAATATTTGTATAAATTTTATACAATTAATTAATTGAAAACAATCTTAACAGAAAATGAAAAAAATTTGAAGAATTGCAAACAAAAAATGTATACATATATAATTATTGTGAACTTACAATAGCATATACAACAGTTTTATTTCTAAAAATTCAAAATTACGTCGCAGCTACGTCATCTGTAACTGATATTTTTATTTTAGGTTAAAACCCCCTTTTCAGCATACCTTCCTATTCTATTTACCTTGCCTTATTGTGTTCTCAATTTATCTTGCTAATGTCTGATCTGAGTTCTGACTTCTGACTTCTGAGCCTGCCGAATGCCGATTGAATTAAGTAATAAGTTCAATAAGTAAGTAATACCCCAAACACAATGCAGCGGTTATTCGCGACGGCAAGCGGCGACGGCAAGCTTTGCATGTATTTTGTTATTGTTATTGTTGCAATATTTTGTTATTGTTATTGTTGCAATAACAAAATACATGCAAAGCTTGCCGTCGCCGCTTGCCGTCGCGAATAACCGCTGTATTGTGTTTGGGGTATAAGTTGTCTTGTCGAAGTCGAACATCAACAGCAAAGCAACACCATAATAAAAATAAGGTGAAGTGAAGTGGATTATTTTCAAGTGTACGGGAGTTTAATTTTAAGTTTTTGATTTTAATTAAAGTTATTTTTATTTAAAAGTCATGTCTGATAATGATGATGATTTTATGTGCGAAGATGATGAAGACTACGGCTTGGTGAGTGTAAAATTTTGCAAAAAATATTTCTTAACCTTATGAGTGTATTTCTCTATCTTGCATTATGTACATACAAATAAATATACATATATGTATGTACATATATTCAATATAAACATTATTTGGAAATTTTAGGAATATTCTGAAGATAGTAATTCTGAACCAGATGTTGATTTAGAAAATCAATATTACAATAGCAAAGCGCTTAAGGAAGAAGAACCGGTTGCTGCTCTTCAATCGTTTCAAAAAGTTCTAGATCTAGAAAATGGTGAAAAGGGTGAATGGGGCTTTAAGGCCCTAAAGCAAATGATTAAGATTAATTTTAAATTGGTAAGCAATTTTTAATCCACTAAAATTAAAAGATATAAATATACATAATGTGGAAATTCATTTACTATAGAATAATTATGAAGAAATGATGATACGTTATAAGCAATTGCTAACATATATTAAAAGTGCTGTTACACGAAATCATTCAGAAAAATCAATAAATTCAATTTTGGATTATATTTCAACATCTAAAAATGTAAGTTTATTTATATCAATGAGAAAGATATTTGAATTTTTAAAGTAGTTACATAACTATTACTTTCTACATTCCTTTAGATGGAATTACTACAAAATTTCTATGAAACAACTTTAGAGGCACTTAAAGATGCTAAAAATGATAGACTGTGGTTTAAAACAAATACAAAATTAGGAAAATTGTATTTTGATAGAAATGATTTTGGAAAATTACAAAAGATTTTAAAACAACTCCATCAATCATGCCAGGTAAAAGTAATCACGATGTAATAAACATTTATTAAATTCTTTTTCATATTTTATTTTTGATAAATTCAGACTGATGATGGTGAAGATGATCTTAAAAAAGGAACACAATTATTAGAAATTTATGCATTAGAAATTCAAATGTATACAGTACAGAAAAATAATAAAAAATTAAAAGCATTGTATGAACAATCATTACATATAAAATCAGCAATACCTCATCCACTTATTATGGGTGTTATACGTGAATGTGGTGGTAAAATGCATTTACGTGAAGGTGAATTTGAAAAGGCTCATACGGATTTTTTTGAAGCGTTCAAAAATTATGATGAATCTGGATCACCAAGAAGAACAACATGTCTTAAATATTTAGTTCTTGCTAATATGTAAGGAGGAAAAATATTCTCTAAAGTTGATTAAGTATTTAGTAAAAA
The DNA here is from genome assembly GCA_932526495.1 of Bombylius major. Taxonomy (NCBI): domain Eukaryota; kingdom Metazoa; phylum Arthropoda; class Insecta; order Diptera; family Bombyliidae; genus Bombylius; species Bombylius major. The sequence goes on along the minus strand of OW052044.1, from coordinate 23,183,846 downwards.
TACTTCTAACTTATTACAGGTTAATGAAGTCTGGTATAAATCCATTTGATTCACAAGAGGCAAAACCATACAAAAATGATCCAGAAATTTTGGCAATGACAAATTTAGTTGTTTCATATCAAAATAATGATATTAATGAATTTGAATCAATTTTAAGACAAAATCGTGATAATATTATGGCAGATCCATTTATTCGAGAACATATTGAAGGTAAATATAATTTATATTTCTAAAATATTTTGTATTCTGATTTTTAAATGATTTTAGATCTTTTGCGGAATATTCGAACTCAAGTTTTAATTAAATTAATTCGCCCGTATACCAGAATTGCTATACCATTTATTTCGAATGAACTTAATATTGAACCAGCCGAAGTTGAAAGTTTACTTGTTTCTTGTATTCTCGATAAGTAAATTTTAGAACTTTAGTAATTTTTTAAAACTAACTCTAGAAAATAATTTTTTGTTGTTTTTGTTTTTTGTTTTTTTTAGTACTATACGTGGTCGCATCGATCAGGTCAATCAAGTTTTAGAATTGGATAAGGAAACTCGATGTGCAGCAAGATATCAAGCCATGGAGAAATGGTCTAATCAAGTATATTCTCTTCAGTTAGCAATTGTCAATAAAATGGCATGATGAATTTAGGAAACAATATTTAAAACAAAGTAAAATATCAACGTTTTTTCACTATTAGGTTCTTTTTATTTGCTTGGTTATTTTAAACAAATAAATAATCACAATTGAAAATAAATGATGATTGATCAAATATTTCTGTTTTGTTTGTAAAAAAAACTTGTTTGAATTTATGTACCCTATTTTTTTTACAATAATTGATTGTACACATTAGAAAAAAAATCCAAATATTATGTATACTATTTTTACTTTTGGAAGTCAGCACAGACAAGATAGGCATACTTTTCTATATTCTTTTACATTGCGTTTGTATAAATCTGTCTCGTGTGTGGGGTGATCAGATCTCAATTTCAATCGAGGGAAATCTTTTAAATTGAATATTATCAAGGCAACAAACTCATCGGATACTGCCTCCATAAGCACAATACTGACTTCCAAAAATAAGTATATGTATGCATTCATTTTGATAAATTTTGCAGTGTTGATAAGTTAAATGAATGATAATTTAATGTAAGTAAAATGTAACGTAGTAGGTATGTAATAAAAATTCGTAGAGAAAATCAAGAATTTCTATAAAATAACTTAATTTTGTTTTTTAAATTAATATTAAATAATGTTTTAAAGTAATCATGTTTATCAATTATTTCATAAAAAAAATACACCTACTAAATTATTCTGATTTTATTTTTTATCCGTTGAATAAACATTTTTTTATGATTAAAAGTAGTACGATCTACGATCTAAATCAACTATAGACGAATCGACTACACATAATATGTGTGCTCATAATATCGTATAAGGTAAAGCAATCTTTATTTTTGTTTATTTTTAAATGGAAATTATAATTGGATGGTCAAAGAGCGATAAAAGTCAGGCGATAATTTCTTTATATTTACAATTTTGTTTTTTCTTTTTTTCTATTATCTATTGTGCATTTTTTAAATATCTGTAGATACATGCATATATACTTTTTTAAGGAGTAATAAAGTTGTCATACAATGAACGCAAATGTTCTATCCACACATGTTTTTTATTAATAAATAACGGTTAAAAGCTTAAAACAAATAATAAATAATTATTCTAATTCTATAATAATATTCATAATTTGTCGTTTTTGAATTGTTTAGATTTTTTTTTTACAAGAATTCTCAAAATTTGCGTAATACTTACATAATATCTATATCTTAATAAATAAAAAAAAACATATTTTTCCATATATTGCGAAAATAATTGTTCTATTTTCTTCAAAAGAGCTGTATACCTGAAAATTTTTACGATTTAGCTATTAGCGAAAAAATATTAAAGTTCTACTCAACAACATTAAAACTTTTTGCTATTAGTAATATGTAAGAGCTTTAAGGTACAGCATAAAAATAAATATTATTTTGTGAGGAGAAATAAATAGCTTACTTTTGTATATTTTCTAATTATTGTGTAAGTGAATTAAAATTATTTATAAATTATTTCAGAAAATCAACTTTGCAAATTTTAAATGTTTTTTAAAAATTTTCAAAAAATAATTTCTAATTTCAATCAAAAAACCGGTACATAAAACAATAATAACATAAAAAAGTGATAGGTATTTGCTCTATACATATGTAGTTTTCAATATTATATTTTAAACATATATTTTTAAGTATGTAGGTATCTTATAACTTGCAATATTTTATTTAAAAATTATTTTGTGGTAAATTTAAGCTTTTTATATTTCCGTCTTTCTAACTGTTGTTAGAAACTTAAAAAATTAAACTTTTTTGTTTTTTTTTCTACTTTAGTTTAATAATTTTATAAAATTTGAAATAAATTAAAAGAAAGTATTGTAATAATAATATTTTCAAACATAAATATTGTGTAATATAATTAATTCTAAAGGTAAAAGATGTTTAAAAATCTTTTCTATGATCAAGCTAAAATATTCTCAAGCCACCAACAACATAATTTTAAGCTATACATTTGCATTGCCAAATCAAAATTAAGTACTATTGCAAGTTGTATTGTTTTTTATACATATATGTATGTCTTATTGTCTTATTGTTATTTCGTTATTTCACGAAAAAATTGCGTGTTCTTACATAGCACTTACGCTGAAGTTTAAGTTTGATAAAAAAAAGTGCTTATTAAAAAAAAAGTGATAAAAATTTAAATAATTAAAAAAATAGTAAGAATTAACACTTTTTTGTAAATGAGTTAAAATTAATTTGCAATAAAATAAGAGGACTACAAATTTCTATATGTGTAAGTTCAATTATTCTACATACATTCATATGTACATATATTAGATCGTATTATTCAATTTACAATGAAAAATTTCAATTTGTTTCTGTTCGTTTTACTCAAGTAGGTAGGTAGAGTTATTTTATTAATTATCCATTCTTATAAATGAAAATAATTCATTGAAAAAAAAAAATTGTATAAAAATTTAATTTCAATTTTTAAATTTACAAATAATATGATAGTTGTTTAGATACTGTATAAAAATGAATAATTTAGTAATTTTCTTCAATACACGAAGAAAAACAAAATTGATTATAGATACAAAAATTTAGAAGTAAAATTTTTTCGAAATTACTTTAGAGTTTCAATTAAAAGTGATTATTTTATTTATTTTGAAAAACTTGTTATTGATGTAATGATAAGCTTGAATAAACTTTTTTTTTTTTCTGTAGCAACAAAAATTTGCATACATAAATAAAAAAAACAAATTTTTCTTTTCAAATTAATCAGCAAAATTTTTTTGTTATGCAAACTTTTTTATCGTTCATAAAACCGTTGTACATTTATGTGCAATTAAAAGAGCTATTTTTATTTTTTTTTCTAAGTCAAAGGTGAATGATATTTATAATAGACGATTTATTACTGTTCAGAATATGAGCTTTTTTTTATTTATAAATATTTGAAAAAAAAATATTAAAAACAAATAATAAATTCATAAGTAATCTATACTTTTAATCTTAAATTATTATTTTGTTTCAAGCATCACCTTACTAATTCCAAAGTTTAATTTGTATACATTTTTTTTTTTTTTTTAAAAACCAATAAAATTCAATTGATTTCAATTTCAAAACAAAAAAAAAAAAAAATAATTACGATTTTTTATTTTATCTTTTGAAATACATATGTATATGTAATATGTACTTATTACCATGAAATTAACCGGTTAGTTTTTACAATATTATATTGTAATAAATTTTAAATAAAACTTGTTAATTTTGAATTTCTAATATTGATTTCATTTGAAAAAAAAAATAATAAAATAAATAAATAAAACGAATTTAAAACATGTATTTTGAATTGAGTTTTTAACAAATAACAGAACAAAAATAAAAAAATGCCTAAAAGAGAAAAAAAATTGATTCGGAAATTTTAAAAATTAATTATTTTGTTTTGTTCTCTGTGCCTTTTTTGTGTTTTGTTTATTAATTTTTCAAAATTTTTCATTCTGTTAGGAAAAAGTTAATTCTAATAACATTTTCTATTTTTATTACTGAAAATATGTAATTTCAATTTAATCATAATTAAAACATTATTTAATATTTTAATATTAAATATATTTACAGAGTACTTCAAACTACATACATACCTACATAATATGTACGTATTATATACCTACTTAATTATTAATGTAAAAAAAATTTATAATAATAAGCTGTTACTTTTTGTTTAGTGTTTTATAATATTTTGCAAGTATTTAAAAAAATTATATTTGGTAGGTACAGCCTGTTTCATAAGTAGTGTATAAGCGCATTTATGACATTCAAATTAATTTGTATTATTAATAAATATTATAATAAGTATTACCATACATAATTGATTTAATGTTCCTGTTTTGAAATTATAAAAATAATTGGATTATAAATTCTAAAATAAACAACTTATAATATTATTTCTCAATCATACTGCATACTGTAGAAACAAAAAAGCGAAAAAAAAAAATAATAATAATAAAATAAAAAACGACTTTCATTATAAAGTAATTTCAGTCCCTCAATCACTATTAATTAGAAATTTCATTCTAAAGCCCGTTATCTTTACATTTTGATTACAATAATATCGTTTTTAAATAATGTTTTATGTATATACATATGTACATTGTTATATGTATATACACAGTAATATAAAAATTCATTAAAAATATGACGATCATTATAGGTTCACTTAAATGTATCAGAATCTCAGTCTAGTCTGTCTTATTCACTTTTCCGGAGTGGTTGTTGTATTTTAAATTTTCTTTAAAGTAATTAAAAAAAAAAAAAATAGCTATATGTTAAATAAATTATTTTTTTCTTAATAAATAACGTTTATTTTTAAAAATTTATTTTATTAAACAAATATTGATAAATATATTTTTTTCTTCTATTTTTTATAAATTTTTTGAAAAAAAGAAAAAAACCATTTCCGGTGAAAGTATACTTAAGTATAATATTAGTTTAAGATTTTAAACAAAAGGTAAGACAAATACAAAAAGAAATATATATTTTTATTATACAACTTTTCCATAATACACAGTACTTATTTATCTATTTTTTTTTTTTGCAATATGAATATCATTTGAATTAAAATGAAAATCGTATATGCATTAAAATAATTGTAACTGAAATTACGTATAATATAGGTAGTAGCTTTGAACTTTTAAAACACGTGGTTCAATTTTTTTCTTCTACATATATATGCATATACATATTTTACAATAGATATATGCTATGGAAGTTTGTATATGTATTGTATATTTATAAATATACCTACATATATCATGAATTTTTAAATTGCAATTTATATGTGTTTTATACGATTAGAATGAATGCAATTGAAATGAATTGGTAATTGATGAAAATGTATTGAATATTTGCATAATTCATATCATATTAATTTTTAATGTATGTATACTAATATTTTTAAAATTAAAAAATATTCAATTTTAAAAAAAAGTTGTACAGAGTATATTTTAATTTATACATACATTTTCTCTTGTTCATAAGCACCTATTTTGTTGTTTTTCAAGTAGGTATGTAGTTTTGAACTCATTGATACTCTTTTATTTTTATTTTTAAATACATACTTCAATTAAAATTACTCAATCAATACATGTATGATATGTACTATGTACTACAGTAAAATATTTTGCGAAATTTTTATTTTACTGCTACCAAAAGACAAAGCAAAAACATTTATTGTTTTCATTATTGCTTAAAATGAATGCGGGATTTGAATCTAATCAATAAATGGCATCATAAACCGATAAGAAAAAATGTGCCATTAAAATATTTTTCTTAAGAACAAAAAATTTTTTTAAATTTTTTAATAAAATATTGTGATTGTTTATCATTTTATTCACTTCATGTTTTTCTTATCAGTCAATTTTTGTCAGTTGGTTTTGTTTAATATTTTATTTGAATAGAATTATAATTTTTCACAGAGTTAGAGTTGAAAGTGAAAATAAAGAATGGCAGACTTAACAAATAAATCCGGTCTAAATAGATTGAAATCATCAAATGTTTATAAAGTTTTCAATCCAGAAGATGCAGTTAAACTTCGTTTAAATAAAGATGCTGAGGAACCAATATCTGTTCCTGGTCTTTTACAATCTACTGTTCATGATTATCCAAATAATCCAGCATTAGTTTATAAAAGTGCAATAACTAAACAATGGACAACTGTTACATATAAGTGAGTATATATAATAAATTAAAAGAAAATTTATATGATAACTTTATCTTTGTCACCTTTGTTTTTTTTTTTTTTTTTTTTGGTCAGTTGAAAAACACAAATTTTTAGTAGGTATTATGTACATGTACATATGTAGTGTGTGTGCGAACAGAAAATCAATTGTTTCAAGTTTATGTTTATTTCTAACACTTTTCTTTTTCAAAATAATTGTTATTTTATTTTTGACATGGTCTTATATTTATTTGTATTTTTTTCCTTTCTACTTTTTAGGCAATATGAAGAGAAGGTTCACCATGTGGCGAAAGCATTTATCAAACTTGGATTAGAACCTCGTCATACAGTTGGTGTATTAGCATTTAATTGCCCAGAATGGTTTTATTCAGAATTGGCAGCTATCCATGCTGGTGGCATTATCACTGGAATATATACGACAAATTCACCGGATGCAGTTTATCATGTTCTTCAAAGTTCACGAGCAAATCTTGTTATTGTTGATGATGCTAAACAAATGGAAAAGATACGCCAGATTAAGCATAAGCTCCCACTATTGAAAGCAGCTATCCAAATACAGGAACCTTATGAACCGTATGTTAAAAAAGAGGATGGTTTTTATAGGGTGAGTACAATAATGTATCCTTTTTTTTGTTTTTATTTTGAGAGACGCTACATAATAACACATAATATTATATAAGATTAAGGATATGTTGTATTATATATACTTAATTTGTGTATGTATAAAGAAAATACATAATACATCCCAGCAAACGAAACGATAAGAAAACGATAAGAATTCCTATTGCCACGGCAAGAATTAACTATTGCCGCAATAAACGTTCTCTGATAGAAAGCGATAAGTTTCACTTGGAAAAAGGTTGACGGATACTCTTATAGCTGCATCTTATAATATTCGTATTGCTACGGCGATAAGAGTTCCAGTAGAATTAACTAAACGAAGGCGATAAAAGCAAATGACAAGAATTCTGCAAGAGATGCAAGAATAATGCAATAGTTATTATACTGCATTATCTTCATTTTAGGCATTATTTACCAAGATTAAGGGCCTTGATATTTAATCAAAATTTGCAAAAAACTTGCAAATATTCAATATAATGAATTATATTGCTCAATACTTACAATTTTGTTTAATAAAAACACTTTTTATATATACAAATATACATATTAGAAAAAAATAAAATAAAAACATTAAATTTGCTTTTAACTTTTAATTTAAATAAGTAACCACTTGAAAATAAACTTCCGTACTATACAACACCAATTTTAATATGAAATAAATCCGATATTTAAACTAGAACCGAGAACAATATTTTTTGTTAAAAACAAATTAAAGTGATTTTGCCGTTTGCTAGATAACTCTTATAACATGCAATAAATTTATAATGTATTGCCATTTTCTCCGCGCTCATTCGCATATCATGCAATAGAGAACAAATTTTTTAGCTTATTGCCTAATTATTGCCAGCTCGTACAAGCTTGCTTTTTTATTGCTTCTTCGTGTGCTATTGCCATATCGTTTGCTGGGATATATGTACATACATGCATATGTATATTTTAGATAGGTAGCTAACTGTTTACAATGCGTTTAGTTAGTTAGCTTTAGCTTTCAATGTTAAATTGTTTGTGCTTCTTTTATTATGTACAATACATATTAAGTGGGTTGTTTATTGATTTAAATTTAGTGGTCGGAGCTGGATTACATGAATGTTGACGATGTAGAGGATGAATACAAAAGAAGATTGGAAAATGTTGCTATAAATGAATGCTGTTGTTTAGTATATACGGTAAGAAATTGTTTTTGTATCTAAATAATAAAATTTGTTTGTATATACATATTTTGTATATAAAATAATATAATGACTACCTATATATTATAATATATACATTATAAGTATATGAATCTATGTACGTAAATTTATCTACAATGAAAAATATATTTAAACGTTCGAAGTGGTAAAATAAAATTGATTTTAATGGTAATAAATTTCCTCCATATAGAATAATTTTCGAAGAATTTAACATTGAATATTTTTAGATATTTTGATCATATTGCTTAATATATTTCCTTTTTTCTAAACAAGTATTTCCCGTTGAAATTTTTCAATAATAAAAAAAGTGATTTTTTAAATATGCTCTCATAAAATTTTATCGATTTTATTTCCGTTATATACGAGTATAACGTTATTGGAAAGAGAAGAAATTATTTTAAAAAATAAAACATTTGTGTTAATTTTCTATTTCTATTTATTTTTTGTACAATAGAGCTAAAGATTTGTGATTTTCAATTTTCTGTTCAATGACAACTTAATATTAAAGATGTATACTTAATGTATAATGATACGATTTTCATATATGTACCAAAATATGATTAATTTTTTTTTCTTCACTTTTTCGTTTTTACAAAATAGCGTAAAATGAATAAAAATTAATAGTCAATGCGACGACAACTTGTATTTTTTGGAAATTGTCATTTTATATTATTTTTTATATTTAATAGTCTGGAACTGTTGGTAATCCAAAAGGTGTCATGATTAGTCATGATAATATGACATGGGATAGTCGTGCTGTTGTTAAAACTTTAGGAAATATAAATTATGGATGTGAAGTACTAGTAACGTACTTACCACTTAGTCACGTGGCTGCACAAATATTAGATATATTTTTAAGTTTAGCTGTTGGTGGTGCTGTTTATTTTGCTGATAAAGATGCATTAAAAGGTAGTTTAGTTAAAACATTAACTGAAGCTAGACCGACAAGATTTTTAGCTGTACCAAGAGTTTATGAAAAAATTCAAGAAAAATTAATTTCAATTGGTGCTCAACAAAAAAATGGTTTACGACGTGCATTAGTTAATTGGGCAAAAAATGTTACATTACAACATCATATAGAATCACTAAATGGGTAAAGCACAAATGAAAGATTAAGGCACACATACAAGTAAAAATTGTTCTAAAATTTTACTTTTTTTTTGTTCGTTTCATGTACTACGTTTAGAAAACATTCAGAAAGTTTTCAATACAAATTGGCTAGATGTTTGATTATGTCAAAAGTAAAAACAGCTTTAGGTTTTGATCGTTGTTTAACATTCGTAAGTGGAGCAGCGCCAATTTCACCAGATACAAAAAAATTTTTCCTTGCTCTAGATATTAAAATAATTGAAGGATTTGGAATGTCAGAAACATCCGGTGGTCATTGTCTTGCAATTGGTGATTGTCCTCTAGATGCAGTTGGTAAATCAATTGCTGGATGTGAAACAAAAATTGTAAATCCAGATGAAAATGGTCATGGAGAGGTAATTTAGTAAAAAAAAAAAATAGCAATGCAAAAATTGAAAAAGAAAAATTACCGAATAAAAAAGAAAATTTGAAGAGGAAGGAATTTTTTTTTAATTTCATTGAATTTTAACCTAATTTTGTTAATTTTGTTTTTTATATATATTTAGATTTGTATGAGAGGAAGACATGTTTTCATGGGATATATTTTCGATAAAGAAAAAACTGATGAAGCACTTGACGATGATGGATGGATGCACTCTGGAGATCTTGGTTATATAGACGATAAAAGTTATGTATATATAACAGGAAGATTAAAGGAGCTTTTAATAACTGCTGGTGGTGAAAATATTCCACCAGTACACATTGAGCATTTAGTTAAAAATGAATTACCTGGAATAAGTAATGCATTTCTTGTGGGAGACAAGAAGAAATATTTAACTATTTTACTAACGATTAAGGTAAAAACCACCTTATTGCATTGGTTTTCGTGTGTATATTTACTGAAAAATTATATCTCATTTATCTTTTTATTAGATTCTTTTTTTTTATATTTTGTATGTATTTACAAAATAAAATTTTCAACAATTCTCTTTTTTTAAAAATTCTTATTTTTAGACTGAAGTTGACCCAAATACAGAAATACCAACAAATATTTTAACTGCTGAAGCACAAAATTGGATGAATTCAATTGGAGTTGATTATAAAACAGTTGATGAAATTTTAAAGGCTGGTCCGTGTCCAAAAGTGATTCGTTCAATTCAAGATGGTATCGATCGTGCTAATAAGTATTCAATATCCAATGCACAAAGAATACAAAAATTTGCTATATTACCACGTGATTTTTCAATGGCAACAGGAGAATTAGGTAAAATTTGTAAAATAAAATTACATTTATTTTACAATAATTCGATTCTATTTATAGTAAATTACATAGTAAATTTTAATTTTTTTGTTTTAGGACCAACATTAAAACTTAAACGTAATGTGGTTGTAAAAACGTACGAAGACATAATTAATAATTTGTACAAGGAATAAAATGGATGTAATAATCCTGTTATTATACAAAAGATTTTTTTTTTGTATTTCGTTATTTTGGTTTAGCGTATAGAATAATTTGTTATGTTATCAATTATGTATGTATTTATAGGTTCTTAAAAAGTTTTTTTTTCGTTTTTTTAGAAAAGAAAAAAAATTTTTTTGTAAGCTGTAATGAGTATAATGTTCAAGGTGACACTGAGAAACTGTATGACGTAGATAAGCATAGTGCTTTTAGGCTTTGAATATGATTTATAAAGCATTTATAAACTAAGAAATAATTTTGTACAAATTACATAATTTATGTAAAATATTCAAAATGTTTTGCAAAACAAGAACAAAAATTAATTGTCATTACATTTGAAATTTCGAAAGTTTTAGTGCAGCTTTTTGAATAGGAAATTAGAAAAAAATATTAATCAGGATTAATTAGAATTACTTAATTTTATATCTAGTTTTTTTTTCAACACCATTTTTTAAAAATGTTTTAACGTGATTAGAGTCATAATTTTAAAAACTTTCGAATGGTTTTTTTGTTTTTTGTTTTGGCATTTTCCTGAATATTTTATATTCCGTCATTTTTGAGGCTACTTAACATAATCATTAATTGAATAAAGTGAATATAATTGAAATTTATCAACAATGTTAATTGAAATATTTCAAGACATATATGTATATTATGTAAAGCAATTTATTTTTGCTTAATTTTTGTTCTTCTAAACACTCTTTAAACCGATTTCGTTTTATACATGTTGATCTATTTCATTTGTGTATCGCTTTAATTGTATTATTACAATACAAACTAAGAAACAATACAAACTAAGGAAATAAAATAAATTTGCAACGGCAAATTTTTTTAAATAAAAATTTGTTGTTAAATATATTTTGTTTATTTATTATCAAATTAAGTTTGTAAATAAAATGTAATTTAATTTTTTACTGTAAAAATGGTAGCTAAAATAAATTTATCGTGCGTCGATAAAACAGTAATTACGATATTATGTATATATATTAAAAAAAGCCTTCATTTATATAATTTTTTATTATTTTCTACTTTATTGAAAATAATAAAAGGATTATACAGATTTTTTTCCAGTGCAGCTAATTTTAAAAAAATGTTTAAGTCTGTTTTTTTTTTTTAAATGCGAAATAATATTTAATTTTTCTCTGTTTATTTTAAAATAAATTTTGCTAATGATTAACAACAAGAGAATTTAATAAAAAGTACATTTTTTTTAAAAATTTTCTACACATACTGTAAAAATAATTAAAAAAATCCATTTTGTAAAAACGTTACTATTTTAAAGTAATATCATTTTGTAAATAAAAAATAAATAAATAAAATAAAGTTTATATTTATTTAGTAAAAAATGTTGTTTTAAATTACTATTAAAAATGTGTTTTAAATCTTCTAAGAGAGTTAGAAAGTATTATGCTACTTTAATGAAAAAAATATCAAAGAGTCTATAGCCTGGTAACGTGACAACTGTTTTCTTGTAATAAAATAGGAAGCTCTTATTCGAATATTTAAAGACATATTTAATCGATAAAAATTAATTAGTTTTGAAAAATACTTTTATAATGTTTTGATGCTAATTTTTAATTAAATTGTAAAAAATATAAAACAGATAAACTGCATGATCATGAAAGTTATAAAAAATGTAAGTGTAACGTTTGACCGTATCACTTATCACTATCATGAAAGTATCAATTATTAGAATCATATCTTACATAATGTACATACGATGTATAAATTAATAATACATAAAATCAACACATCAATCTTTATCTTGAACATATAGACTAAAAATTTTTTTGACAAAAGCAAAACAAAAAAAAGGTTACAGATTTATTACTTCTTAATAAAAAAATAAATAAATAAAATGAAAAGATTCATAGTTTATAGATCAAACTATGTAATTATTATTATTGGAAAATTTTAAGTAAAAAAAATCACGCTTTATCATATTTGAATTAGATAATATAATTACGTTATCATGTCGTCTTTTATATAAATTTGAAAAAAAAAAAAAAAAAAAAAAAAATCCAGACATTTTCAATATTCCGTAAAGATGATAAAAAATTTAAATAACCTTTAACCAAAAAATTATTCTTCATTCAACGAAAAAAAATTACACTTATACATACAGTGGTGGGAATAGTTATAAACTCACTGTGAAAATTTGTAAAATTTTAGGACAAACGGAAGAAATGGAATTATTGCTTGTATTTTTAGTATGACCGATCAAAAACAAAACTAAACTAACTATCACATTGATTTATCTCCTAACGGTATTTAATAAAATAAGCAATTGTTTATAAATAGGTATTTGAAGTTGGGAATAGCTATAAACTCAGTTAATAATTTTTACAGTTATGTTGAATTTATTGAAACGATAATTATAAAAAAGGGTTAATATTTTGTTTTATATAACCATTTTTTACAATTTACATCTAACAATCTATTTTTTATACTTTTAAATAAGTTTTTTAGGTGGTAGGATAAAGAATCTGGCTATAAGGATCAGCTTATTGAGTATCTCTAACCTCTTATAACCCTCACAGAGGATAAAAATTTATGTATAATAAAGAAAAGCCGAAAATAAAAATTTTAAACGAATTAAAAGCAAGGATTTTGGCAACTTGGAATAATATCACAAAAGGAATTTTAAAAAACTTATTTAAAAGTATGAAAAAAAGATTTAGTTAGTTTAGTTTTGTTTTTGATCGGTCATACTAAAAATACAAGCAATAATTCCATTTCTTCCGTTTGTGCTAAAATTTTACAAATTTTCACATTGAGTTTATAACTATTCCCACAACTGTATGTATAGTATATACAATACAATACAATACAAATAAATTTATACTTACATATGTATATTTAATATTTTAAATACTTAAGTATGTATGTACATATATATATGTATAAATTATATATATCCATTTAAATGTGTTTTTGTGTACATATACATATATGATTACGATATGAATATAATATATGTACATATTGTATGTATATATGCATATATTACTATATAATTATCGATTTGAAATGTTCATTGGTTAATATTAAATGACAAAAAAGCAAAATTTCTTGACCCTGATAAAGCAATATATACATACCTATGTATGTATGTATAACAAAATTTCTGTATTTTTTTTTTTTAAATATATTTAACAGATAAATTAAATGTATACAAAATAAAATAGTTATAATTTTTTAATGAATAGTACATAATATAGTATATAACATCCGAATAACAATTTTAATTAAAGAGACTTTTAGTACTTAGTAAGATAATATTTGGAAAAAGCAACAATAATAAGTCCAAAAATAAAAATTCTTAAATTGAACATAAATTTTAAATTCATTTGTATTTGCGATTCATGTACATAGATCATGCTTTTGGTAAATTAAGTAGATGAAATATCATAATACTTTAGTGTTAAAAATCGTATACATATATTAGGTTGAAATTAAGTGTTGAATCGTGAGTTTAAATACAATTTTACTAATTTAAAAAACAAATTTTAATTACAGAAATTTTTCTAAGTTACAATTATTTTTTTAGGTAATATTTGTTTTAAAGAAGAAAAATCTAAACTTACATTTGAATTTAAAAAAAAATTATATTAAATCAAAAAAAAAATATATAAAAAAAAAAATTTGTAAATATATGATAATAACTATTTTCTTAATAATATGATAATGATTTTTTAAAATATGTAAAACATTTAAAATTGGAAATTCTGTTTATTAACATTTTGTATTATTCAATTTAACATAATTATTATTAGGTATTATTTTTTTTTTTTGCTTTTTACCAGGATATACAATAAATTATGGTTGACACAGATTTATTACAAATTTGTAATATTAAGAAGACTGAAAATGTTGTAGCCATTGAAAGGGATGATGTTATTAAATTAAGAACAGGATTAGATTACCCATTGTCCTCTGAACCAATATCTATACCAAAACTTTTACAACAGACCGTTTCTAAATTTCCTAATCGTCCAGCATTGGCATTTCAAGAAAATGGAAATAAATGGAAATTAATTTCATACAAGTGAGAAATTATTAATGTGATAATGTTTTTTTTTTTTAAATTTTTCAATAAATTATAGGGAATATCATGAGAAAGTTTTGTCATTAGCGAAAATTTTTATAAAACTTGGTTTAGAACCAAGAACATCGGTTGGAATTTTAGCATTTAATTGTCCTGAATGGCATTACGCTGAAATGGCAACAATTCATGCTGGTGCCATAGTTGCTGGAATTTATATTACAAATTCAGCAGAAGCAGTTTATCATAATCTGAATACAGCGAATGCAAGGATTGTAGTTGTGGGAGATCAAACACATATGGAAAAAATTAAAAGTATAAAACATCGGTTACCAACTCTTAAAATTGTAATTCAGATAAATGGTCCTTTTGATGATAGTTTAGGAAATGAAGACGGCTTTTATAAAGTATTGAAATTAAAATTTATTTGCTTACATATTTATTTTTTTTATTCTTATTAAAAATAAAAAAATGAATATGTAATTCAAAAATTATTTTAATAAATTCATATGGATTTGAAAAAGATGTGTTTAAAAATTTTTTAGTGGTCTGATATTGAAAAAATTGATGCAAATAATATGAAAGATGAACTCTCAGTGAGACTGAGTGAAATTGCAGTTAACGAATGTTGCTGTTTGATCTATACTGTAATATTAAAATTCTTATTTTAAATATGAACAACAAATTTTTTGTAATTTTTTTTTGCATAAGTCTGGTACTGTAGGATTTCCCAAAGCTGTTATGCTTTCACATGATTGTTTAACATGGAATTCAAGTCGTGTTGCAGATGCAGCACCAAAATTACAATCATCATTAGAGCAGAATATTTTTGTATCTTACTTACCTATGAGTCATATGGCAGCACAAATATTTGATATTTTCGTACCAATTATTGAAGGTGGTTGTGTTTATTTTGCTGATAAAGATGCTTTAAAGGATACATTATTAAATACGATACAACAAGCACGTCCGACACGATTTTTAGCTGTACCAAGATTGTGGGAAAAATTACAAGAGAAATTAATTTCTGTAGAAAAAAAAAGTTCTAGAATATATCAAACGCTATTACGTTGGTCAAGAAATGTTGTATTAAATCATAATCAAAAAGTTATGAAAGAGTAAGGAGGATGAGAAATTGAAAAAATATATTTAAAAATAATTTATTGACTGCTTCTTTTTTTTTAAAGGGAATATTGTTCATGTTGGCAGTATTGGTTTGCTCAAAAGTTTGTTCGAACAATGATTTCGTTTAGTGGTTTCGATAGGTGTCAATGGTTTATAACTGGAGCAGCACCAACTAGTCCTGAAACAAAAGAATATTTTCTTAGTTTAGATATTAAATTATTTGAAGTTTACGGTATGTCTGAAACTTCTGGTGTAATTTCATTAGGTGATGAATATGCCAGAAACTTTGAGACTGCTGGGAAAATTCTACCGGGGATTGAAGTCAAAATTGATAATCCAAATAATACTGGCTGTGGAGAAGTAAGTTAAAACGAACAATAATAAAACAGGTTTTATTTTGTTTTTTGTTCTTAATTTTATTCTATTTTATTTTATTTTTTACATTTTATTAAACTAAGATATGCATTAAAACAAGGAGTACATTCATGGGGTATTTAAATCAATTAGATAAAACAAAAGAGTTACTCGATGAAGATGATTGGGTACATTCTGGTGATTTCGGTTATGTAGATAATGAAGGATGCATTTATGTAACAGGAAGATTAAAAGAATTAATTATAACATCCGGTGGAGAAAATATACCGACAATTCATGTTGAAAATTTAGTTAAAAAAGAATTACCTGGCATAAGTAATGCATTTTTAGTTGGAGACAAAAGGAAATTTTTGTCAATGCTTCTTACTATTAAAGTAAGTATGAAACAAACATTTAAAAAAGTCATTTTTAGAACACTTTTATTTTTCATATGTATACGAGTATGTACATATGTACCTATAGTTTTTCAAATTATGTATGTATGTACATATTTCAAATTTATCAATTTCTGTATTGTAGACCGAAAGTGATCCTGATACTGGCGCTCCATGTGATAAACTTCATGAAAATGCTATCGAATGGATGAATAGTTTAAATCTTCAATATAGAAATTTATCAGATATTTTGAAAGCTGGTCCATGTTTAACGGTCTTAGAATCTATTCAACAGGGAATAAATAGAGCTAATCAAAATGCTATTTCTAATGCGCAAAAAGTTAAAAAATTTGCAATTTTACCACATGATTTTTCAATAGCAACAAATGAATTAGGTACGTATTTTTTTCCTCATTTCATTTCAATTGTATAATTTTAGAATTTTGTTTTTCAATTTGCAGGACCCACACTTAAAATAAAAAGAAACTTTATTTTAACAAAATACAAAAATATCATTGATGATTTTTATAATTAGGGAACATTTTTTTTTTTTTTTTTTTAAAATAATTTTTAGGTTTTAAAAAATAAAATTTTTCTATTGTTTTAATATCATAATGTCTCTAAATATATACGTCGTATATGTATAGGTGCATAGTGTTTTTTGATGTTTGTTTTTCTATTATTTTCTGTTCTTCATAATATATGTCATATATCTTGTGTATGCTAAGCGTTACTTCGCATTAACTCACTCCGTCTTGACTTAATACGGATGCATAAACAAAATTTCAAAACGCATTAAAGCTCTACGTCGTTTTGAGTTAATACACTATTAAATCCGCATTTAAAATTTCATTTCGTTTTTAAAATGTGCATAAACACTTACTTCGTTTTAAGTAGTTCTGCCGTACAAAGGACAATCGCGTCAATTACATTTTCACTCATTTTGACTTAGATATATTTATGATATAATATATAGTTATACATATGAACTAGTGGAAAAATTAAATTATATATATAATATATAATATATAGACATATTTTTTAATAGAGAATTTTTTCTTCAGTTCATATATATAACTATATATTATATCATAAATATATTTAACTCAAAATGAGTGAAAATGTAATTGACGCGATTGTCCTTTGTACGGCAGAGTTGTTATTACACACGCAGGTATTCAACGTTTTGAGTGAGAACGAAATGTTGTATTACGCATAAACACCAATCAAAATGTATTATCTCAAAACGATGTTTAAAACGTTTTATCGTTAATACGTTTTAACCTTTGTGCATAAACAAGATAATATATTCGATTAAAATTTTTGAAACTCCGGATATACATATACATACCTATATATTATTTAAATGTATAGGTTTTGAATTTTTTTTTACTGTCGCGAATTGAGTATATTTTTTCAGATAGGTAATCATTTTAAAATTAAAATAAAAATAATTTTTTTTTGCTTTTCTATTTTTCCTGAATAAAATGAAAAGAAAAAAAATTCCTACACAGATTTTATCTTAATATTTAATTGATATGTACCTACATATAAACATTTTTTTTTTTTCATTTTTTTATATAAAATAAAAAATATATTTCTTATTGCATATGTTTTGTTGAGTATTGTTATTTTATGTGTTGAGTGTAGTTTGCTATTTTCGGTTTTTCGGTTTTCGCTTCTATACTTGAAAATAGTAGATAGATGGTACTTTTTTTTTGGTACAATCTATGTACGAGTAGGAAAACCAAAAAGCGTGTTTTACACACATACTTATAAGTATAATTTATTTTGTAGCAAAAACCTCTCCCTAATTCTTCCATATCTTTCTATTGTAGCTATGGTTTCCTTCTTCTATTCAGTGTGGTCCATTCTTCTAAATTTTTTGCTCACTTTTTTATCTCCATCCTTCTTAAATATCATGCACATAAGCACATCTCTATTTTACCATTTTCGCTCTTTTTGTAACACTTTCAAAATTTGTTCTTCTTCCTATGGTCTCGTTTCTACTGTTGTAGCCTTTTATTGATTTTTTTTTAAAAAGGACCTCGCCATTGCTCTTCTTGTAACTTCTAATTTATTTCACGTTTTTGATATTTAAGTTTCAATTTTAAGCTGCATATGTTGGCGTTGGTATCACTATTGGATCGTAGAGGTATTTTTAATTTTCTGGCATTAAATATGTTTCTAAAAGGTTTTTGATTTTCCAGAACTATCTCCAAGTCCATCCTGATGATATCCTTCTATTTATCTGTTTATTCATTTTGACTTTATTTGACTTTATTTTCCGCTTATTTCTGTTGGTCATAACGCATTGGTCTTTTTAATATTTATGTTTAGTCTTTTTTGATAACATACTTGGTTCAATTCATTTAACATCAATTCTATTTCTGTCGCTGAATATGAGATATTAGAATTATATCATTACATATCTTGAGTTTGTAAGGAAGGCTCCATTTATTTCTAAATTTTTGTTCTCAATTTGATTTTCTAAAAGCGTCTTCAAAGACTATATTAAGTCTTCTTTTGTCTTTCCTTTTTTTTTTTTACCTTTTTTTCGCTTTAGTGATATGCTTTTTATTTAACTATCAAATGTAGTACATAATATATGTATGTACATATATTTATTCTACAATGCATATATGGATGTGTATTTTTAAAAATTGTGTGGGTGTTATTTTGTTTCTAGACCATATATTATTAATATTTAAACGTTTTCTTTTATGATATTTGAATACTTGTATACGAGATGTTAAAAAAGAGGTGTCTTACTTAAATGCGTCCTTTTATATTATTTATTATGTTGATGATGACGAAGTTTTTTAAAGGATTATTTTAAGCAAGTTCATGTATGATTTATGAACAAAATGTTGATTTTTCAATTTCTTTTTCCTGTTTCTAATTTTTAACTAGAAAAAAATTTTTTTTTGTTTTTCCTTTGTTTTAAAATATATATGTATGTACATATACTTTTTTGTTTTCTTTTTAATTTGGCTCAAAATTATACAAAAAAAACAGATAAAGCTAAAGAAAAGTATTTTAAATTAAAAATGTTCTTTTGTATTTATTTATGTGCATATACATATTATGTACATATATGGTATGTATATTATGTGTATATTTCTAAAGAATAAAAGATGAAAAGGTTCATTAATATGTATGTCATTTTGTTGTATCTTTACATTAAAGATAATTTTTGAATCTTTTACAAAAGATAAGTTTGTTATTTTCCTTCTGCATAAAGTTTGTGGTAATCTTTGAATGTGATAAACTTTAGTTTAAACGAATGAAAAATTAAATTAAAATGCTAAATTTTCTCTTTTATAAGTTCAAAAATATTGTATATATATATATATATATTGAGTATTCGAAATACTCAAATATTAAGGTTTTGTATGTGTAAATGACATGTTCTTTTTTATAGAATTTATTTTAATACTACAAATAGTTCGATATAAATTCAATTGAATAATTTGTATGTTTACATAATTTTCAAATTTCCAATTTACACTTTGTTATATTATGTATACTTGTATGTTTTTATTATTATACAATATAAGTATGTATAAATTTGCACGTGTATTTTTCGCGTTATATATGTATGTAATGTATGTATTTAGATAAAGCACTTTGAATATAAAATAAAAATTTCCTTACAATAAATTAAAATAATAATATAAATATATATGTGTGTACATACTTATATGTAAATGTATATTTTCATAGATAAAATATTTGAATATTTGAGTATATTATAAAGAATCTTTGTTGTTGATTTTATTTCATTTTATTGTATATAACTTGTTCAACAGATATATTATGTTATTAAATACAGAAAGTCATTGCTCTAATGACCTACTTTTTCATTACAGTATAAATTTGCAGGAATTGTTCGATGCGGACGTGTATTATACATACTTTGTTCAAGTTAATGTTTTTTTTTTAAACTTTTTGAAAAATCTCTTTATATAAAATATTGAAATATTCCATTTGAACCCATTCAACCCCAGTTGTACATAATTTTTTTATGTAGGTATTCAAGAATTTTCACACGAAAAAAAAAAATTATTTTAAGTTTAAATAAGATAAAGCTATATATTTTAAAAATTTAAGATTTCTAAAAATTTTAGGATCAACAATATTCAAATGAATTATTATTTTTTGCTTTGTTTTTAATTTCTTCGCTTCTTTTTATAAATCAATAATTTATTTAAAAAAATGAGTTACTATTTTATATACACGTGTATGTATGACTAAATAAAACTGAAAACCCCATGTTGAAAAAAAAATATATACCTATACGTACATATATTTATATGTACATATATATGAAACCGTGCAGTTGTAAAACCCGCTTTTTGAACTTTTTGAAGAAATTGAATTTAGAGCGTCAAATGAATTGTTTTGAAGTCTCATTCCCGTTTTATTCAGCTGACAAAGTTATGATGATTTTTCAAAGTACAACTTAAAGTACTTTTTTTAAATATAGGTACTTTTATTTTGCAAAAGGCAGCTAGATTTATAACAATATTATGTAATATAGTAATCTTGGAGCTCCTGTTAAAGTGTAAATGCGTATATGTATTAAAGTTAAAATAAATTTACTTATGTAGTGGTTAAGAACAGAAAAAACGACATTCGACTCGACTGCGAATCGAACCACAATCCTCTATCTTGCCGGGATAGTGCGCTTACCAATGCGCCACCGAATGTCATGCCGTTTACTGTACTAATAAGTTACCACTTAAACATTGATATTCAAAACTCCTACACTTAATTTAAAATATTCATGCATATATTATGTATGCATATACATATATCAAAATAAAAAAAGAACAGTTATAAACACGTAATTTAAAGTATGTGTAATAAATAATATATGTATAATATTATTTTCTATGTTATATCGAACATATATTTTCATGTCCTATAAAAAGGGAAAATTTTATTTATTTTTAAATTATTTTTATCCTTAAAAATAAAAAGAAAAAAAAAACTGCACAGGTACGTTTAACTTCAACATACTTCACATTAATTTTATGTATTTATAATATATGTATCTATACATACATACATATATATAACATACATATGTACATATATGTATGTACCTATATAACCTTTGCATTACCACAATTATGTTTTATCCTCTGTAGGTCGGTCAGGAAACTTTGTCTTCCTTTTTTTGCCTTGAGTTTCTTTTTATGTATTAAATTTTTTAGTTTTTGAAAAATTCTGGAACAGGACGCATAAGAAAAATATAATATATACATATTTATGTGTAATATAAAACAACTTTAGAGTGCATAATTGCAATTTTGTTTTTGTTTTTCGTTTTATTATTAATTTTTTTTTGGTCATATTCTATATTTTGTTTCATACCTTTTTTCTGCTTTGTTTAAAGGAAATTTAAGGTTAATGAACCAATATAAAAGATTTTTAATTAGTTTGTTACATTTATGTATTATTTAATTATGAAATTTTACAAAAATTTACATATAATGTATGTACGCGTATATATAAAATAATATGCGAAAAATTTTAATTTGAGTAAATTTATGTCTAAACCTTTTCCTCTTGGTTTTGCATATATAAACTTAGAAGTCTTTGATATATTACATGTTTCAAAGTTTGTTCATATGTATACAGGTAAAATTTATATATCAAGGACTTAAATAATTTGAAATTTTAAAAATGAAATCTAAATACATATAGAGAACTGCTATAAAAAAATAGTCAAATTAAAATTTATTGTTTTAAAATTTTTGTTTGATAAAATTTTACTATTTCTTATTTAATATTTTATAATTTTAATTAGAAGTTTAGATTTTTTAAAATTGTTAGAATTTGTTTGCAAATTGTTTTATACCCTTTTTAAATTTTTTTGTAAGCAAAAAAGAATATCCATTCTGGAATTTCATTGATTTATGTGAATAAACAATATGTGTAAAAAAATATTTTAAACATTTTTACAGTTATATTTTATAATATATTACAAGCATTCACCCATAATCACCAATATTTTTCTTCTACATGCACCAACGCTCTACTACGAGTAATTAGAGACTATTAAAAGCAAAAGTATACCTATTCCATGTTAGATGGTTTTGAGAAAAACAGGAAAAACGTATAACTTTTAAATTAAATGCAATTTTAATAATTTTTTTATTTTATATGAGAACTCTAACCTTCTGAATTTAATTCAAACATGGATTTTAAAAAATCAATGTTTAATTTAGTAAATACTAGTAAGCAAATTTTGGAATAGTTATAGTTTTGCTACCAAACTGTGGAATAGATCAAGTTTTGCATCTCACTGAAGTGGAATAACGATAGTTTTGCATCTCATTGAAGTGAAATTACGTAGTTTTGGAACAAATGTCTTACTAAGAAAAAAATTAAGGATTATTTTTTAATTTATTTTAAATCTTTCTTAAAAAAAACAAACTTGTTTATTCTAAGTAAAACAATTTTTATTAAAAGGGATTTATAAAAATTTACGAAAAATATTCGAAAAACTTTAAAAAAAAAATTTACTTATTCTGGTACATCCCAATTGGAAAAGTCGGAAGGCCTTCCTTAGGAAGAAGGCATCAAGAAGGCTTCCTTGGAAGTTTAAAAACAGTTGGAAGCCTTTCTTTCCGTATCCCACATAATATCTTTTTTACATGGGCATGTCCTAGGCTTGGAAGGTATATGTTCTGTTTTTCTTCGTTTTCTTTTCATTACCTTCTCCAGGAGGTCAAAAGAAACCTTCAAAACAGCTCTTAGAGA
Source organism: Bombylius major (assembly GCA_932526495.1). Classification (NCBI taxonomy): domain Eukaryota; kingdom Metazoa; phylum Arthropoda; class Insecta; order Diptera; family Bombyliidae; genus Bombylius; species Bombylius major. The sequence goes on along the minus strand of OW052044.1, from coordinate 23,160,506 downwards.
AGCAAAAACAAAAAAAATGGGTTAGAAAAAATTTTTAAGACTTCTAATACCATCATTTATACCTTCCCAGGAATTTTTTACAATTTACTTTTTATTTCAAAACTTCTACATGCCTTCCTAAGGAAGGCCTTCCGACTTTTCCAACTGGGATTATACTTATTATCTACTAAGTTAAACATTTTAATAATATTCTAACTTTTTAATTCTAATACATTATATTAAAAGAAACTACACAATTAATGTATTATCATTATGAATGTGTAAATATTGGAAATACATACAGGTAGGTACACTTATATTAATTGTGTAATCTCAGAAGCAGTTGAAGATTTTTGAATGCGGTCAAAGGCAAATACAAAGAGAAGAGAATAATCTTTTATTTTGAAATATAAAATATAAAAAAATAAATATACCTAAAGTAAATTCTCGACATATTTTGCTTCGAAGCGAAAATTTTACAATTTCGCAAACTTTGCAATTGAACTTTGAATGCTGATAATTTTTGAATGGTTTGTCGTAGGGCGATTAAATTCACACTGCTGTAAAAGCAATTAGTTCCCTTTAATTTAGTATCAACAACTTTTAAATATTTGACATGGTTCAGTAGTTATCATACATAATAGCCGTAATGGAAATTTGCCTAGCTGAAAATTTTCAAACGCTCGTAACGGGGAGGGGGTGAACATAGACCCTACCTTGCCATACAATTTATTTCCTTTCTATATCTACTTATGTTTTGTAGACCACTCGTGAAACATTTGGTTGCCTGTAGAGGGAGTTTTTAAACTTCAATGGAATAGTAACACTTTTGCTACCAACATCATGTTGGAATAGTTTAAGTTTTGCTTCCAATGCCAAATTTTACAACCATTTTTCAGGGGCATCAATGCAGTTTTCAAAATTGAAATTTTTCAGATTAAAAGCCTTCAACACAACGAACATTTTGCCATCATTAACTCAATTTTTTCAAAAAGTGGAATAGATCAACTTTTGCTTTGAATAGTCTCTTATAATAAGTTATAAGATTCTCACATTAAACTGATTTTTTTAAATTATTTATATTTCAATTTTATTTTACATAGCTATACTATATACTCGTAGGCATATAAAAATAAATTTAATCTTAAATTCACAACATATTTGATGATGAATTTTCCTTTAAAGATAATGGTTTAAAGTTTTTATTCTTATTTATAAAAAAAAAAAATGAAACATTTAGTAGAAATTTTGTTTTTTCTCTATAGATAAATAAAGCAGAATTATTAATATACTATATACATATGTATATAATTACTGCTAATATTGACAATAATTAAAAGCATTATCATTCTTTTTTAGATAGTTTTTTTTTTTTTGATTTTATATGGAATTTTCATATAATCTTTCTAATATTTGTTTTATTAAGTGAAATCTCATTTCTTTTTTTTTTTCTGTTTAATATACAAAATATAATTAATTTATACATATGTATATATGTATAGTAGGTTGATATATCAGTTCTGTGACATTTATGGTTTTTTTCTGTTACGATTTAAAACACCTATGTAAGTATATACTTTTTTTTCACCATTGCACATATAAACATTAAATATCAAGGTGTTTTTGAAGAGTGACAGTTGACAGTAATTATAATAATAAAATTTTTGTTAAATATTGATAAAATGATAATGTCATTCTAAATGAAATTTACAGATAAAAAGTAAATTTATATTTATTTTTTATTCGTAATATAAAAAAAAATAATTTAGTTGAACGGTATCTTTTTGAACAAAAACAAAGGTGTTTCGAAAAATTATTTAAAATATTTTTAATTAAAAATGCCAAAAAATATTCAGAAAAAATTTATGATTTTTGTTATAATTCTTAAATTTTTAACAATAAAAAATTACTGTAATTGTTGCACAACAATATTAAGTGAATTTGATTCAAATCGAACAATAACATTCGAAAATTGTGGTATACAAGATCTAAAAAATTTTCGTAATTATGATATTGATATAAAAGAAATATATATTTATCATTGTTCAATATCAGAATTACCAAATGCGATATTTTTACGATTAAAACAATTAACAGTATTAGAAATAACAGATAGCCATTTAAAACGAATACATGATTATGCTTTAAATGGTTTAAAAAATTTAAAATATTTGAATTTATCACGTAATAATTTAACAATAATCAAATCATGGAGTAATGAAAACTTAAATTCTTTATTATGTTTAGATTTAAGACGTAATCAAATAAAAGATATACAAGGTGAAACATTTAAAAAATATCCAAATTTACAAAAATTGAATTTAGCTGTGAATCATATTGAAATGATACATGATGATACATTTCGTTATTTAAATAATTTAAAATATTTAAATATTGGTAGAAATTTTATAAAATATATAGAATTAAATACATTTAAAGGTATGATTAAATTAAATCATTTAGCAATTCATTATAATCAAATTGAAAAAATTGATTTAAATGGCTTTAATTCAAATATTCATTTGAAATCATTACGTTTAGAAGGTAATCAAATTATGAATATAAATCCAGAAATAATGTATGACTTATCAAGATTGTCACATTTGAATTTAAGTTATAATAATCTTCAATTACTTGATGATGAAATTTTTAAAAATAATATGGATTTAAAAGACTTAGACATTAGTCATAATAAACTAATTGAAATTAATGAAAATACTTTTTATGGATTAGAATCATTGACAGTAAGTATATATATGTATATGTATATGTGAAATTCAATTAAATACGAGTATTATCTAAAAATTGAATTATTTTATTTTATTTTTCAGACATTAAATGCAAGTAACAATCAAATAAATTTTATTCATGAAAAAAGTTTTCAAGATTTACAAAATTTAATTTATTTAGATTTATCAAGAAATAATATAACATCATTATCAGAAGATATATTTATAAATTTAATAAATTTAGAAAATTTAAATTTATCACAAAATCAATTAATAGAAATTGAAACGAATTTATTTGATAATATGGAAAGATTAAATGTACTTGATTTATCATTAAATAAATTACAATATGATAATTTCATAAAATTTTATTCAAATATTAAATATTTAGATATAAGTTATAATTTATATCAATTTTTAAATATAACAAAATTCTATAAAATGAAATTATTAAATTTGATTGGTAATCCATGGAATTGTAATTGGTTAATTAAAGAAATAGTATATGCACCAATATCAATTTTATTTGGTATAAATTATACGACCAATTTAAATGATTTTAGTATATTGAATGTACCAGGAATAAAATGTTTTGATGAGGATACACAAAGAAATATTATTATACTAGAGAGGAAAGAAATAAGAAATAATGGATTTAATGGTAATATTTCTCAGGTAAATTTAAAGAATACAATTTTTAAATTATATGAAAATATAATTTTCATGTTTGAAATTTAATTTGTCCTTGATAACAATTACGTTGAATGGAGTTTATTTTATTTTCTTCAACTTATTGATTTGGTTTTCTCTTTCTATACTCGTAGTTAACTAAATTATCATACGATATTAAATGGCCGAAATTCAGTGTTATTACCATTGATGATTTTGATCAAAAATCAGTAATAATTTGGCTAATAATTGCAGTTGTAGTTGTTTTTACGGCAGTTAGATTTGGAAGAAGATTTTTAAAAAATTCTGAACGAAAGAGTGAAGAGCTTAGAAAAATACAACACGTAAGTAGTACATTTTTTTAGTTGTTGTAAACATTTGTTAAGGTAATTTTTTTTATTTATATTTGTAGGAAAAAATGTTAAAAGAAGTACGAGATTATTTCGATATACCACAAATACGATATAATATGAGCAATGATACTTTTAATTCACGACAATAATTTTAAAATATAACTTTAAATATACTCATATAATATTTATTAAGAATATATCCTATTTTTAAATTCTATAAGTTTTAAAGATTAAAGTTGTTAATTTTGTTTTTCGAGTGTTATACCTAAGTATGTACATATATAGTGTTTTTGAGAAAAATATGAACCGAGAAAGAAATGTAAAAAAAAAACAGTACATAATGAAATTTATTTTCCGGGAAGAATATATTTTATCTGCTGATAAAGGAATCATTTTAAATCAACTGTAACTAAAATGAATAATGTGGAAATGATTTTCTTTTTTAGTCAAAATATAAAATGCGCAAAGGAAAACTGGAAAATTTTCAAGTGTGTGAGTAGAACTTGTATATATTTCTTAAACTGGAACAAATGAGAGAAATTAACTATTTATTATATTGTATATATACATATATGTACGTATGTACATATATATATATATTATTATATTGTATATTGTATAAGAGAAAATTATTTCCATTTGGTGAGTAAAAATTTATTGTAATGCAAAAATTGTATGTATCACATTTATATGGAAAATTCCAAGTAAATACATGTACATATTTTGCAATGTATTAGTTTTTAGATACATACATATAATATTCTCACTTAAAATTACTTGTTGGAAAAAAAACATATTTGTATGAAAAATGTTCCCAGCATCCTTTTGGCTTTGTCCCTGAAATTCAATGGAAATCCTAGAAAATCTTTATCACCCAGCAGCTAAATGACGAATTGAGTTCTGGTAGCTAGTTGGTGTTCCGGTTTCGGGTTGTGCTGTTTGTTGCCTTTTCCTCTTTTTTGATTTTCACATCACATCATATATCATCATAAATTAAGAAAAAAAAAGGAAATGAAAAAAAAAGACTAACAATTTATAGAAAAATCACATAAAATAAGAAAATCAAAATAAGTAAATATAATAAAAAATAATCATTTCATTCATATAAATTATTCGTAGAAAAAAATGTCCGTTTCTCTTGCATAAATTACACAAGAAAATAAAAACTTGATTTGAAAAAAAAAAAAAAGTAATAAATAAAGAAAAATGTATAAAAAATAAAGTAGCCAACAAATTACTCATTTAAACGCAACAATTAGAAATTAAATAAAATTATAAAAAAAATTTGATTAAAAATGTTTTAAAATTTAAGAAAATAAAACATTAAAAATTTTTCGAAAATTAGAAAAGTGTAATTATTTTATTTTTAGACGAGTTAAATGTTTATAAAAAACGGACAAAATGATTGAAGTCGTTTTTTGTTTCTTCAGAAAATTCTTTTCTGAGAATTTTTATATTTTTCAAAAAGTATATGTGAAATCAAAATGAAAAAAAGATACATTTCATATCGAGGAAAAGGCATATAAAGGTTTTGGAAAATTATGGAAATTTTAAGTAAAATAATTTTTTTTTTTTGAATTTCAAATAATAAATGATTTGAAAATTTAAAAAGTGTGAATTTTATAAAAGTTTATTACATCGGGTAAAATTTTAATTTGTACTTTTTTCCCTAAATGTTTTATTTGATATGAAAAGTGCATTTTTAAATTAAATTTAAATAAAATGTGGTGTGCAGACAAAAAAAGACATATCACACCTGTTAATCGTGAAAAAATAAGATGAAAATGTGAAAAAGTAAGAGCTTGAGTATTCAATATGAAAATATTCGAAGTAAGGATGAAAGTAAAATTTTGTCGTTGAAAATTGAAACGTATTATTTTAAATTGAAAATGAAATCACAATTTTAATTAGTTTTCTAAACATAAATAATAAATGAAGATTCGAAAAAAAAGTTGTTAAAAAAAATTATGATAAACCATATGAAAATTTTGGCGATTGGAGTTTAAAAATACATACATTATTTTTACTTTTGTATTTTTATCTGTTTTTATGTGAGTTCATGTACAAATTTTGAAAATAAAATTTTAATAAATTTTTAAAAAGAAAAACCATAAAAAAATTTGTGACATGGTCACTTGGTTTCAAACCAAAAAAATGTAGAGAAAAAACGGGATTATAATTTTGATTTTTTTTTTTTAAATACTTAAGGAAGCTATTACGACTGCCAAAATAATATAGAAAATAATTTAATAGTGGTTATCTTTTTGGATATTTAACTTTTGAATAAGAAAAAATTTGATAAAAAGGTAAATTTATTTTAATTTTTGTTGATGATTTGAGAGAATTATATTTTTTCCATATTTTAAATCTAGGTGAATTTTTTTTCACTAGGAGAATACATATTTGTTAGAGTTAGAGAAAAAATAATAAAAGACCATAAAAAATTCTTCTTAATTTAATGTACAGAATATTTTTTGATCATGCGTAAATGCGTATTCACATCAAATTTTTTTTTTCTTTTCATTTTTCTTCCATTCTTTTATAATTACATTATGTTTTTTTGTTCATTGTTTTGTATTCCTGGGATAATTAAAGTTTGCATATGTACAGTTAGAATACATTTTGTTGACATTCAATTATAATTAGAAGAACAAATATAACTTAGAAAATAAAATGTAAACGAACAATTGATAAAAATTAATAAAATTCTATAAGAACATTTTATATTAAACATGTAGTTACATACATATATACTTTTATACTTATATACTTTTTTTAAATTTATTTGTTCTTTTTTTTTTCTTGAATAAAAGTTCAATAAAATTTTATAATTAAAATTTTTTTAAATGAAAATATCATATCCATGTCCTTGGATAACATCCTACGCAATGTGTCCTTTCTTATAAGACTTGCGCTCGCATAGATTCAATTCATATATGTACAAATAAATTAACTAGAATTCGCTATTCTATTTTTACTCTTTTTACTTTTACATATATTTTTTTTTTTTTATGAAAAAATACTGTGTCAATAATATTGGCTTTTCTAATATAGGTATTTTAAATGTTGGTAAGAGTGCAACGACCTTAGTACATACATACATTCATGCATATTATTATTTGATTGAAATTAAAGAAAAATATGGCAATGAGCAAGTTTTTATATTTAAAAAATAATGCACATACATAGTATATGTTTAGTTAATGTGTTCATACATACATACATATATATCTAAATTTATGTGTTGTACTTATATATATATATATATATTTATATGTAAATATTTTTAGATTGATAATTGTTTTTGTACCTATAGCAATCTGCAATATTTTCATAGTAATTGATTATGAAATCACGTATATAGGGTGTATTGAGCTAATAAAACATTAATACATATATAGGTACATACATTATACACATGTATTTTGAAAATTCTGTTTCATCCCATCGAAGTAAAAGATGTTTAATTTTATCGAAAAATACTATGTTTGTGTTTGGAAATCAAAAACCACCAAAATCGATTCAGAAAAAAAATATATATCTACATAGTTTTTTGAAGTTAATGGTCTTTTTTGATAAAATTTTTTAGAATTTAGAATATAACACATTGCAGTAATTACACTATTTAAGGCTTTAATTTTATAGTCATATTCAAAATGACTTAATTTCAATTTTTTTTTATTTAACCTTCATTCTTTGTAAAATTTCATAAACTATTGTTAACGTAAAAACATGAAAATGTATTACCCTGTTAATTTGTAACAATTTACAATATTTTACTGGAAATTGAGTATAAAGAAGCACATTCTTTATTCTCTTATACAATTTGTTTCCAAGAATTTCGCATTCATTTATAGCTGTTTAATCAGTGCGTTGATGAGATTATATGGGTATGTATGTATATCTTCAAATATATATATAGTATAATAAAATAATATATATAGGTACATTATATATAACATTATAAACTATTGTATTTCTTTACTCTTGTACATACATATGTAATATATGTATGTACATATATGTATAATATATGCGTGTATAGAAATTTTGGGAATAGTTCTTTAATTGTAATTTAAGAGAATTAATATAAATGATGAGCTGGATATGTGAAAGGATGTATGTATATATTGCTTATTCATAGAATTTTATAAGAATTATATAGAATGACATTCAATGTTCATGTATGTGTATAAACAAAAAAAATTTTTTTTATTGTAAAACATAAAATTTGTTTTTGTGTACACATAATACATACATATAAATATACAAACATACAGAATATTTACACATATGTATATGTATGTATATCAATAAAAACAAAAAAAATTGAACTAATTTGTGTAAGTACCTAATACGTATGTATGATGTACATGTGTATGTATTTACATATAAATTTTCAAATATTATACACATCAAATTAATTTTCTTATTGAATCCGAAATTTCATAGCTGGATGGAACAATAAATGGGCTTTTTTTGTATCATTTTAATATCAAAAATATCTATACATGATTTATTAATTGAAGTCAGTATTGTGCTTATGGAGGCAGTACCCGATGAGTTTTTTGCCCTTGGTAATATTTAATTTAAAAGATTTCCCTCGATTGAAATTAGATCTGATCACCCCACACACGAGACAGATTTATACAAAAGAAGTGTAAAAGAGTATAGAAAAGTATGCCTATCTTGCCTGTACTGACTTCAATTAATAAATCAAGTATGTATAGTAAAATTCAAAATAATTTATGCAAATTGAAAAGTTTAAGTGAAGATAGAAAATCGATGCAGAATCAATTGAGCATTTTTTTCCGCAATAAAAAATGAGGGTTAATTTAAGCCTTTTTTGAAAAGGACAGGGTTAAACAGAAAAATTTGAAAAAAATTCACAAAATGTTGACTTTTAAGGCGTTAACTTTTTAAAAGTTAAGAACAGAGGCACAAGTAAGGTATTCTTACAAAGGGCAAAGGGTCCTCTACCTTTTTTTTAACACAAAGTGACCCTTGAGTGCCCCTGTAAAAAAAAGTGTTTTAAAAAAGAATTGGTTTATTTTTACTATGTATACAAAATATATTACCTACATTATGTTAATATTAAGGGTTTCCGAGATACAAAAAAATTGAACTAATCTGTTCTATTTTTCACTTCCAATATAATTTTTTCCTTTGAATACGCGTAGATAGAAAAACATCTAAGGTAATGAATGATACCAGTCTTAAACCTTTAATTTTTAATTTTGTTCATGGCACGTTGATTTATGCCAAGCCTTTATTTCTAATGACAAGCAATTTACTGTTATTGTACTGTTGTGAACTTTCGTTAAATTTGTGTAATTTCTCAGCTACTTCATAGTTTTGCATCTTTTTGTACATACATATTATGTATTCTACAATACGATATTTTTCCCTTTTTTTATTAATATTTTTTACACTTTTGAGCTTCCAAATCTTTTGGTAATTTCTTAAAAAATTTCATAAGGGGCTACTTGGTCTATTTAAAGGTTCTTCAGAAAAATATTTAAAAACACAAATTTTAGCTACATCTATGTACTCGTATTTAATTAAATATTGTATAATTATCAAAGTAAAGTTTTTACTATATATTTTTTTCTCTTTTTTCAAAAAATGTGCATGACATTTGTCAAAGGAAAAAAACAAATGACGTAAAAAATCTCATTTTCTAGATTAAAACTTTTTTTCTGATTTTCAATTTATTAATGAAATACATAATTCAAAAATAAGGAAAAATAATATAATGTATTATTACATAATTATTTTAGTTTTCAAAATGACCACTATTATATTATATCATATCATCACCATTTAAGTGAAGGTATATTTATTTGTGGGAAAAAAGTATGAATTTTTTGAAAGCATCGAAAAAAAAAAATAAATATAAAAAAACAACCAGCAGAAATTTATTAAATTAGGATAAAAGGGATTGGATATTTTCATTTCAAATATACATACGTATATAATATTCTTTAATTTTCATAAAGCTTTTGTATTTTAAAAAATTATACTGACACGACATTGTGCTAAGAGTCTATGCAATAATTTATATTTTTTTTTTCTGAAATTTTATATACATACCTACATATGTATATATGTATGAGTTCCTGCAGAAGAAAAAATCAGAAATTGAAAAAAAGAAGATTCTTTTGAAATTCAATTTTTATTAAAAGTGCAAAACGGATATATGTATGTATTCACTTTGTATTATACCTACATATTAGCCAATTTTTTTTTAGTTTGCAAAAAATAAAAAAATGATTGAAGTCATTCATAGAAATTTCATAAATGAATTTCAGTGCTACAAAGTAAATGAAGAGCATCGAAAGTATTTTTGTTAAAATGTTTATGCATTGTATTATGTAATATAATTCATATGAAATTTTTGTTAAGTATGTAGTAAGTAATTGTATAGTGGTATAGTTATCCTTCAAGAATTATTTTTCTTTTAGATTTTATTATATTTTGTGGATGAAGCTGAAAAGCCCATTTATAACAGAAAGAAGAAAAATAAACGTTTTTTTATGTTTATGTTTATGAACAAGCTAAGTCTGTTGAATTTTTTCTTCTTGAGTAAAGAAAAAGTGCCTGTCAAAACATAAAGCAGGAAAACTTTTTTTTTCTAATTTAACAATAATAAAAAAAAATAAAAATAACAAGACTATGAAAACGGAAAAGCAAGAAAAAGAAAACCAGCAACAAAACAAAATTTTTAAATTGAAATAACTGTGAGTAGCTATTGAGTAAAAAAATAAAATGAAAATTTTTCAACTTTTTTTTTTTAAATAGAAAAAATAGAAACAAACCACAGTATTAAGTAAGCGTACTTTTTTCTCTATGTACATTTATATTTACTGATATATAGTTCAAAAACATACGAGTACATAGTATATAAGCAGTTTTGGTGTCATGTAGTCATATCGTTTTTGTTGAAGTTTATTTCAAAATTGATGAAAAAAATAATTAAGTAAATAAACATTTTGCAGTTTAATATTTTTCTTTTATTTTTCGTCAAAAAGCTTTTGCTTTATTTATTTGTTTTTCGTTTTTATGTTTCTGTTTTTGTTCTAAAGAACTGGATGAATGGTTTTTAGGCCTCAGAAAAGGAAAAATATTTGGGTTTTGTTGGTTTGGATCATCTGTATTTTAATTTAATGTTGTTTTACAAAAAAAAAAGAAAAAAAAATTCCGGTTCAGGCAAAAAAGGGTAGAAAAAAGATAAAATTTTTATATTTTGCAGTCATGAGACTTTGTGTATTGAAATATACAAACATTTTATTTTACTGAATATTCGAAATATGTACCTATATGAAAGTAATATTTATTATATTACCTACATGTACTCGTACATAAATGTATATGTATATATGTAGTATGTATGTATGTACTATTATGTAAGTGGCACATACATACACATATACATATGTATGTAAAGTAGAATTTATATATACAATAAACTATGAAAATTTAATGGAATTATTTCTATTATAGGGATAAAAAAATGAAGTCTCATAAAGGTATTTAATGTAATGTAACCTATAAAAGGCAAAAACTTTTAACATAAGAAAATGATTAACGAAAAATATATGAATGAAAAAGTTTTTATTTTATGTATGTATATTTAAATTGTACATATAAATAAATAAGAAACACAAATATAAACACGAATACATTTGAATAAAAGAGTATCTATAGTGCATTTTAGGATATTCATAAATTTTAATATGTCCTTCTAAATATTTGTTATTTTATTACATTTTGGTAATAGGAAACATTAAATTATTCAATTGAAAAAAATACAGATATGCAATATTCTTTTATATTTTTTGTTATAACATATAAAAGTAGCTATCGTCTTGAAAAATATAAAAGAAATAGGTAGCATTGTTGAAGGACAGTTTTAAAATGTTTCTTAAAACTCTTATATATACTTTCTTCGTATTAAATCAACACAATCTTTTTTATACATAATATGAAATTTTTATGACCAACAAATAATAGAAAACAAAATCATTAAAAAAATATTTCAAGATATTATTACAATATGAAAAAAAAGCACTTGTTATTCAATTTTAATAATACGAGTATGTGCCAGTATCCTAACGATTATCGCAATTTTACTGTTTGTTGTTGTATTTTGTATCACATTTGACAGAATGTATAAACAAATTTATATAAAAGATACAAGAAATGCATAAAAATCCATTTTTGTGCTTTTATGATGAGCATCCAAGCATAAAAAAATATTTCAATTTCTATTTTCTTTTTATCTTGCATGAAAAAAAAAATAATATTACATATAAATCTATACGTCAAGAAAATAAGAATTCCTTATTCCAGAAAGCTTATGATGAGTATAAAAAAATACACTAGAAACCGAAAAATTATAAAAATTTTCTTTTTCCCTTTTATGTGTGCAAGGAATTTGTTTTTAGTTTGCATTCATTTTTACAGTGTAAAATACATACATATACTTATGTGTAGTTTTTTGTTGTTGACGGATGAAATCTCATTAAAAACTCATGTTTAAGTTTAGACTTTAGAGTTATTTGTGAAGAGGTATATATACCATGTACGTACATACATACAAATTGTACATAGACTTTTGTAAAATATATATTCGATTATAATATACATAATACATAGGTATAAGCTACTTATACAACTTTGATATTAGGTAAGGTATACATAATATAAGAAAAAGAAAATCACTTGTTGTAGACATAAGAACAAATGAGTAAGTTGAAGAAAAGATGATAAGAAAATTTAGAAAATATACCTACATAGATAAAATTAGAAAATAAATGTAAAATTCAAAAACTATACAGGGTGTTTGAAATATTGTGTGCCAAACTAAATGGGTGGTAGATCTCAGTGAGAAACGAAAAAATCGTATGGGTGGGGTGGGGGGTGTGTCTATTCACAATGGTTACCGAGGTATTCAAGGTCAAAGACAATTTTTTTTCAAAAAGTAACCAGTTCTAATTTTCGCAACATATTTCAGCATTCACTTAATGCAATGTAGAGAGATAAATGATAATTATTTCCATAGAGAACCTTCAGACCTTTCATAAAATGTCTTTTACAAAGTTTTATGTAGAATGATATAAAAGTTATTGTAACTCAAAGTCAAAAAATTTTGGAAAAAATTCGTCATTTTTATGTTCAAGGTCGAATATCTCGAAAAAAACCCTTATTATTTTTTAAATTTTTTTTAGCTTAAATGAAAGCTTATCTTGTTCACTTTAACTTAGCTTTTGTATTGTTACATTATCTTTATCCGTTCATAATTTATGAATCATAATTTAAGGGCAGTTTTTTCAAAATCATTTAATTAAATTTGATGTTGTAAAGAATTATTCAATTGTCTTTTGGTATGTTTTATTTGACTCTCTGTGTTAATTACTTCGTATTCCTGAAAAGGATTTATTCTAGTCCTAAGAAGGAGTTATTGTAGTCCTGAAAAGAGCTTATTGTAGTCCAGAAAAGGACTTTTTGAAATTCTGGAAAAATTCTGGGTTTCTGATCAACCTGATGTCTTCTTGAAGCCTTTTATCATGCCAATAGTGTGAAAGGCCATCAGGTTCATCAAGATTGAACTTCTTTTTATCACTAAAAACCACTCTTTCCCAACTAGTGGTCGTCCAGGTCATGTCATGTCATATGTCATGTTATAGATTACGTTGGTGTCGCTTTTCAAAATTTGCTGGATACGAGATACGATCACTTGCAAAACTCTTATTTTTCCTAACTTCACGGAAAATTAAGTATTTTTGTTTTGTGGTAATTTTTCTGTTGCGGTCATATTTAGCTGTTTTAGCGTAATTTTCTTGACCAAGCATAAGAAAATTACGTATGACCGTTACTGACCTATTAAGTTTTCTTGCAATATTACGCAAAGAATAGCCAGCATCATTATATGCCAAAATTGAAGCTCTTTCAGCCGTATCTAGAAGCTGCCCACGTGGCATTCTGAAATTCTGTAATTTACAGTTATAAAATTATAATTTTTTTTTTAATTTAGTAAATATGAGTACTAACCTAAATAAATAAAAAATAAGCTTATTTGATAAAATTTATTTTGGATAGCTAAAAAAACAACGTATTTTTCACTGTTTTTATGTGAATTTCGTTCTAATTTCCTGTAAATTTCTCACTTTTTTATTGAATATCGCACTTTTTTAAGTCTTAAATTTTTATAAAAGACTAAACAAAGCACATCCATAATGTTCTTGAATTGTTTGAGCTATTTAGCAATTATATATAAAAATAAATCAAAGTTACCGTTATTTACTATGATGTAAGAATAAAGGTAACAAGTGTTTTTATATGAATTTCATATCTTTTATAATAAAATAAGTTTTACAATATTAGCTTTTGTCAATAATTGTTTTTCTTTATTGGTACGTATGTATATATTTTAAAATATAAAATTATTATTATTTGTCTTAAATAAATAATCTTAATATTATATTATATTAATTTCATTATTTTTACCACTATTTTATAATTAAAAATAAATTTAAAACAATATCATCAATTCCTAAACATTCTTCTACTGAAAGAATATAATATTTTATTAAGTATATTTAATTACTCTCATTTATAGTGCCTGTGATTTAATCCTGTATAAATTAATAAAAAAAGAGCAAAAAATATTTTTATCTTTTCCACTTTATACCCTTGAATAATTTTACATTTATTGAAGTCCTTAGTGACAATTTATATAAATATTATTACTATTTAGCTTAAAATATTTGTACTTTTGTGAGATATTTGAAGCTATAACTTTTATGTATGAAGAAAATTACTTTGAGACATGTGCGTTTAATTTAAAATTTATATGTATGTACCTTACCTACACATTTAAATATATCTTACATGTGTGTACATAGTTTGCGTATAATACAAAACCATCTATAATACAAGCCCTGAACTGGGGTTTTGTATGTATTAGTTATGTTATGTTTTGTTTTGACATTTTAGTTTCTTATGGTTTCTTAATAAGAGTGCTGAAATAGTAGTGTAAAGAAATAGTGTTTTAGTTAAATATTTTTGGTTTTTTAAATAAAATATTTTTTAAAAAAGTTTTAAAATGTAATAAATTAACAGTCATCTTGTTTATGCTAAGCGTTACTTCGCATTAACTCACTCCGTCTTGACTTAATACGGATGCATAAACAAAATTTCAAAACGCATTAAAGCTCTACGTCGTTTTGAGTTAATACACTATTAAATCCGCATTTAAAATTTCATTTCGTTTTTAAAATGTGCATAAACACTTACTTCGTTTTAAGTGAATTGTCATATTTGACATTTCAAAATAGTGTTGGTCGAAACATCGATATGAGGTTTTAGAGTAGTGTTAGTAACGTTACATTAAATTTTCAAATAACATTTAATGTGCGGTTATTATTAATTGTAGAACCAAGTAAACAAGTGTTATTTAGAGGCATAAAAAGATAAAATTTAAAAAAAAAACATTTTTCTCTGTGTTTGAAAAAAAAAAGATATTTTCAAGAAGAGAGAAGTTACTGGCATTCGAAATAAATCACAAAAATCTATGGTGATAACACTGCATGAACAACAACACCAGAACAACCAGGTGACATTACTCAAAACGTTTTGAGTAAGAACGAAATGTTGTACTATGCATAAACACCAATCAAAGTGTATTATCTCAAAACGATGTTTAAAACGTTTTAGCGTTAAAACGTTTTAACTGTTGTGCATAAACAAGATAAGTGTTATTATTTTTAAAGTGCACAACAGTGAAAAAATAAAATAAAAAGGTGGAAAATATTGTGCATTCTTACCTTCTTCTAAGAGAAAAAATTGGAGTGTGACTATACCTATGGTGAGGTTCCAGGTATTTTCCACCTTTTTATTTTATTTTTTGACTATTGTGCATTTTAAAAATTATAACACTGTTAATTTATTATATTTTAAAACTTTTATAAACCATATTTTATTTAAAAAACCTAAAATATTTAACTAAAACACATTTTCTTTACACCACTATTTGTACTACCAGCAGTGTTGTTTTGAAAAATTGACACTTCTGTCGTGTTTGATTGTATTAGTGCAGAAAGCCAGTTCAGGGCTTTCTATATAGATGGTTTTGGTATAATACATTATTATTTAGGTAATATACTTATTAATATGTAGTATTTTATTATATATCTGTGGTACACATGTACAAATTTATATTTTCTAATATTTCTCTTATATGTAATTAACGTTAAATATTTATCAAACATTCTAAACCACTAATTGTTCTTCTAATTAGTCCTGTAGGCGTAATAATCTGAATATACATATTATATGTATACTTATACCTAGAAACAAAAACAGGTTTCATATTATAAAGTTTTTTTTTATTTCTCATATTTAGGTCAAAGATGAATTATCTTCTTTTGAAATATTTTTGACAACAAAAAAGAAAAAAATACCCTTCTATGTGTCCGTTCAGTTATGTCATTAAATAATGGGGGAAAAATTGAATACAAACTTTGATGTTTAAAAATTTAATTTTATGAGGTGGAAAAAAGTGATAGTAATATAAAAAAAAAACGGTTATAATAAATTTATAATAAAAGGAAAAATTTGTTAGGAAGCAAAGTTTGTTTTTAAAAAACAATCATTGAGTAGAAAAAGAAAATTCAGTATGTAATATGTATGTATGTATGTATTTAATATTAAATAGTAATGTAATACATATGTATTTTATTTTTAAAAAAATTTTTCTTGTCAAAATTTCCAAATCTTTTTAATTCTATTAATAGAATAAATTACATGACATAATTTGTTTGTATGTAGGTACTATATAAATAAAATATATTGTAAGAAAATGTTTGATTTTAAAAAACATAATTTTCTAACTTTGTAATATGTATATATTTACCATATCTATGTATGTACATATATGACATATGTATGTATATTTCACATAACTATTATTTCATTGTATGATTTTGTAAAACATTATTTTCCTAAAATCATGTGTTGAAAATTTGCTTATATTTTAATCAAAATAATTTTGTGAGACATCAATTCACGACAAGATATTACGTTAATGTATATAATATTTTCATACATGTATACATATGTAGGTCTAGGTACCTTATACATGATATTTAATTTTTACACTTGAAAATGATTCATTGAAATTTCTATGGAATTTTTCGATAATATATTTTTATTGGTATGATCAAAATAATATTTCATGTTATGAACAATAAGAAACCTGTTTTATATCATAAAATAAATATTTATGTTTACATACATACATGTACATTTAAGTATATCTGTAAGGTATAATAATTTTATACTATACATAGGTATTTTGTATTATTTTACAGTTCAGTTATTTTTTTCATCAATGAAGTTTTTATGTTTATTGATTTGTAAAAAATTTTTTGGACAATATTTTCTATTTTATTTATGAAGATATCAAAAATATTATAATCTCATATGTATCAAATATGTATAAACATGATCATATATGACCCCACATTTTTTATAGAAGATTTTGAAAGTTTAAAAGGAAATTTGACTTTTCATAATTTCCAATTGATTTTTTATCCAGGTTTTTAATATTTAAAAGTATGTCTAATAGTTTTTTTTTTTTTTTTGCTAGTTTTTGGAATACTTTTTGTATTAAAGTTTTATGGTTATGGGCTAGGTCCTAGGTCCCACGGCCACAAATAATAATAGTACTCGTTATTATTATAAAAATTGATGCAAAATCTTAAAAAATTACTTTTTTCTATTTAAAAACTTAATTTTATGATTATGAATTGAAAAAAAAAAATTAATTTTTCGAGTTAAAAATGAAATTCAATAGCTAGCTAAATAATAAGAAAACCTATAGCATAGTAAAAATCGAAAATATTAAAATTTTATAAAGAAAGAAACAAAGAAATTAAATTAAGAAACAAATTAAAAGAAATTAAAATATTAATTTTTTAAAAATATTTTTATTTTTATTTACAGGCAATAAAAAAACCTTATAAAATGGAAATACAATTGATTGCAATTACAATTGTAAAAAGGATGTATTTATGTGGATCAGATTACATTATTTAGAAACAAAAATTATTTGTTTGACTTAATAAATAAAAATAAAAAATATGGACTGAAAAAAAATATTCAATGTAGACAATTAAAAATAATATTGAAAAATTAAGAAAAAATTGTTTTAACAATTTGTTGGTAATTTAATTATATAAATGTGTTATATCAATCAAATTGATCGAAAAAAAAAATATTAAATACAAAGAAGTATCATATACCTATATTAAATTGTGTATTGGATTTTTGTAAATGAAAAATTATTCGCGAATATAATAATATACATATTTGAATAATGAGTTTCAATTGTGAGTAATTTATGACATGTGAAATTAAATTAAACAAGATTAAATACCGTAAAAATCGGAAATAATTAATTCGACTTTTATTAAGTGGAAGATAAAAAAAGAATTGTCATTTGCATTTTATTACAAATTTTTTTTATGGTGGTATTTGTCTTGTCGAAAATGGAAAAAAAATTACCGTCATATTTAAAAATAAAATATCGAAAATCATATAAAATTCGAATATGTTCGATGTTTGTAGGTTAGCGTGACAATATTTAAATTATAAAAACGGAAAAAAAGTAATAAAAAAAATGAAAGTATATTTAATCAAAAAGAAAAAAAAGTATGTTCAATCATGAAATGCTGATTGAATTAATGTGATACTGTTAAAATTTACTAAAAAAGGACTTTTTCCAGATGGTTTACAAATAGTAAATATCATTAGTAACATTATTATCTTCACATCAAATCATTCAATTCACAAAACAAAAAAAAACGTATTTTTATTAATATCATCATATTTACATACAAATATGATGTTGTCAGATGATTTATCAATGAGTGTTTATAACAACGGAGTCATTAGGAATAACATCAATTACACGAATAATTATTCTTATATAAATAGCACAACAACAATTTCAAAAGCAACTAATAAGTCTTCTGATATTTCTAATATTTATAATAGTACAACAAGAACAGTAAATAATAATAATAATGTAAACAATGAAAATAAATTGGATGAAAAATTAGAAAGAAAAAATATTATTAAGAAAAATAGAAGTAAATATGAGAATGGAAAAATTAAAATAAAATGTAAAAAATTTAGCAATAAATTTACAAGAAAAATTTGTAATAAAAAGCAATATATAAGAAATTTTAAAAAATTATCATTATCATCAACATTAACATTAACATCGGCTACATTACCGTTGCCATCATCTTCTGTATCTTCATCATTGAATATATCAAAATTAAAGTCATTGTCTGATAATAGTGCAATATCAATTGCGGCGATTGAACAACCAAATGTTGCTTCTTTTAATGAAGAAGTTACATTTTCGACGTCATCTCTATATAAAAGACAAAAATTGCAGCCTCAAGAGAAACAACAACAAAAAGGAAAAAATAAAAATATCAAGGATAATAGTCTAGCACATCAGTTGTCATTTCAAAAGGATGATGAAGAAATATTAAAAGAACAACAACAACAACAACAACAACAAAACCATAAAAAATATGAAAAGAAAAAGTTCACAAGAACTTTACTTCAAGATTGTTTTTCTATTTACGCAACAACAAAAACAACATCATCATCATCATGTTTTTTATTTTCATCACCAGCATCATTTATAAAAACTGCTTCGGTATTTTTAGCTGCAGCCGCCTTTATTGTTCATTTGCAGCGACGTTTCTATGGACTGAATAAATACTCATGGATATTTTTGTTGATCTACTTGAACTTCTCAGCTAAATGTAAGTACATACCAACAAATATAATATTATACATATTATGTACATATAATACGTACGTGTATATAAAAAAAGAAAAATAAATTTAAACAATAAATTATTATCCTTTTTGTGTATCATGAATTATTTTTCTTTTTTTTTATTACACTTTCTTTGTTTTAATATAAGAAAATAATGTGGTTTTTTTTGTGACTTCTATTTCATTGAAATTTCTCTTTTTTTCTTACCTTAATTTTGTATTATCCTTTGGGTGCGAATAAAGTTTTATCATTCTTATTTTTATGCAAAGTTTTGGTAGAGGTAGATATTTACCAAAAAGAAAAAGAAACATGTAATTAGAAATTAGTATTGTCGATAAATACAGGCAAATGAAAATTTTACCAATGGGGTGGGTGTTTAAATTTCATGTAAAAAAAATTCATAATATACGAGTATGTACATATTATTATTTTCAAAAGTTTTTAACGTACTTTATGTAGGTACCTACTTATACTTTTTTTATAATGCAACTTACATTTAAATTTATTTAATTTTTTGTTTTATTTCTCTTCTTATATCCTTTAAGAAGAGAAAAATATTAAAAGATTCACATAATGTGGTGATAAAATCCTGTATAAAGTAAAAAGCGTATAATAAAAAAATGAAAATGATATAAAAGCACGTTTTCACATATGAGTGAGTGTTTAAACATATAATAATTTTTGCAATTCTTCATTCTCTGTGTCTGTATAATGTAAATATAGTTGTATTTTCTTCACACGTTAATTTGAAAAAAGAAATTGTAAATGTTTTTACAACTATAATTCATTTGATGTAGCTACATAATATATTATATACATTGTTTTTACGTGGTTTCCTTTTTTAATTGTCGGAATTCTCTCTTTTCCATAATTTTCTTTTATTTGTGCTTTTTGTAAAATTATTTTTAGTCAGATAATATTTTTAATTTTTTTTTTCATTTTCTGTGAAATATGAAATGATGGTTGCATAAGGGTTGAGTTTATTTCAGTTCATATATGAGTTGTAATGTAATGTTAAAATGCACATGTTTATTTCTTCTTATTATTTTTTTGTATTTATCATAATTTTCTTTACAGTTAAGGTGTTGATGTTTCTTTTAATAGTCCGTCTGATGAGTCTGATGACTTTCTATGACGTATTTATTTCAATGCACTTTCAAATATTCTGAAAGAAAGAAATTTTAAAAAAGTAGAAAAGTCTTTTCTTTTTTAAGTGCAACAACCTTATAAATTATTTTAAATATTAAAAATAGTATAAAATCACGAATTTTTCAAAGGGTCTAGGACAAAATATTGAAATATTTAATTTGCACTTTTTACATTGAAATATTCTTTATAATCTTTTTAGAAACAAAATGGCTTTAGTAGCAAAGTATCTAAATACTTTGAGAAACCATGTCCTTTAAAATTTGACAGGGTCACAGAATGGGAAATTCAAAAAAGATTTTTAATTTGATTACTTAAATTTTTATCAAATGTTATTTTATAATTATTCCTTTTTTAAAATTTTAAGTCACTTTTTTATTAAAAATATTGATTTAATTTTAAAAGATAAATTAAAGTAGAATTATATGTCTAATGATATAGTTTTTTTCCACAATATTACACATATAGGCATACATACACACAGATATTACATATTTCACACAAAAAAACTCAATTCATTCCATGAATAAATTATTAGCTAGAAATAACATCATAAAGATAATTGAATTTTACTGTATATTATTTCTGAGGTTTGTATAGTTTTTCCTCTTTATATATATTTCTAATTAATAATATCTTGGTCAACATACAATTTCTTATACAATTCTTGCTTATATTATAGTATGTATAATATATATCTACGAATGTTTTAATATTTAACATAATACATATACATACATATTTTTCATTCTACTCTTGATGTGCTGAAGAAAACAAAATTTTCGTTAAATTAATGATACCGTATAATAGGCTAAGTGAGATGGTGAGAAAGAACTTTAGGATTTTGAACTAAGAAAATAATTGCTACCGATGTGGCTACAGGCTATTAGATATTATCATAGTAAAATTTAAGTACAAATACATAAGTGTATACATACTTACATAAATGTTTAGTAGATAGAATTTTTTTTTATCAGGAAAATTAAAGTAAAAATGATAACGATAGCTGTACGAGGCAAGGAATAGGTCAGATATTACCTAACAGGACGGTTTTTGTGTTTTACCAGAATTTAATTTTAGATTTATTGATTTATATTGTGTGGTTTTCATCTTTTTGTAAAAAGGCGATAGCACAATAAAAACAAAAATTATAAAGAGGAAAAAAAAAATATATATACTATGTGTACGAAAATATCTTTCTTAAGAGCTTCGATAACAAAAAACTTTTATATCTGCGTTGATTTATCTATCATACATACATACATATGTACATGTATAATATATTAAAGTACATGTATAATATTTTATATGGGAAAAAAATATGGGTAATTATTTAAAAATAAAATATTATTTTCATTGTGAATATTGTATTCCTGCTTTTTCAATATGTTCTTTTTAAACACATTATACCCAAATTATATACACATCTAAAAATACATATATACTACTTACGCAATGTATAAAATGAAATAAAAAGATATAAAAAGCCGATTTAAAAATTGTGATGACAAAACAACGAAAAATTAACAAATTCAAATTTGTTGTATAAAAGAGCAATTTACGTAATATGAAAAATAAAAAGATGATCATATTTCGGATCATTATTATTATTATTAGAGCTTATTTACAAATTTAATGTTATTCTATATAATATATGTATGTAGTGTTTTACTTATACATATTACACTATTTTATTCCTTAATTCATTTTTCATTTTAATTTATATTTTAAATTATTATATTAATAATTTCTAAATATAAAAAACTACTTAATATAATTATGAGTAAAAGCCTCCCCTAGCTCCATCCAAATCGCTCTATCTTGTGCTTCTTGTTGCCAATGAGAGTTGAAAGCCTGTATCTCGTGTCTCCATCTTTTTTTCTGTCTTCCCACAAGCCTGGTTCTATCAAGTGGTGTCCATTCATGTTACATGTCCTGCCCATGACCACTTTAATTTTGCCGCTTTCTCGATCACATTAGTGTTTTTTGTTTTTTTTTCTTATGTACTTATTTCTAACTCTGTTTCTTCTAGAAATATTGAGAGTTGACTTTTCCGTCGATCTTTGACAAATTTGTAGTTTCAGTTCTAGTCAGTTAGTCAAGCTCCATGTTTGGGCACTATTTGCGAGAATCGCGGTAATATCGAACTGTTGAAAACGTACTTTTTCATTTCTGGATTATATTATTGTATAATCTTTTGAATAATAGTTTTGTATTTATCTCAGTATGATATTTACGAGGTAATTCACTTTTATTTTTAATTTTATTTGAGAGTGAAGTAAGTTATTAGTAGCATATAGCATTGTTATTTGTTATTGTTAGTTGAAAGGATCTAAAAACTTGAAATTTACTCTATCTTAAACAAAGTATATAGGTACATACATATGTGCATACATAAATAAATATCCACCTTGTTATTTTAAATAAAACAAAATTTTTTATAAAATACTAATCAATTTGTTTATTTTTTTTTCTTCTTTTTTAGAATAAAACTTGTTTTAAGTATAATAAACTAAAAAAATAATTTTAAATTCAATTCAAAATTGCCTTAATATTCATATTTTTTTCATACCTACAAATGTATGTGTGTATGTATATGTATAAACACTCAAAACTTTGCAATATTTTAACCTTGTTCTATATTTTGTTGTTTTTTTAAATATTATTTTTTTCCTTATTTTTTTTTTCGTCTAATTTGAGTTTATTTTAAACAACATAAGTGCACTATATAATGTGGTTAAAAATATAAAAAGAAGAAGGATTATATAAATATTCTCCTAACAATTGTGAAGAGTCAATTATTTAAGGAAATGAGCACTTATTCTGATAACAAACGAGTTCATATAAAAACATTTGAATTAAAAAAAGGAAAGAAAGAACAAAATATAGAAGAAAAATTATGAACAAAAAAAAACATGTTTGTGAAAGAATGGTAATATGAAGAGCTAAAAAGGGTAAAAAAAAAAGGGTTTTCAAGTATGTTTGCTCTCTACTGAATTTAATTTTATAAACAACTTATAAAACTTATATATATTTTAAAGATATTTTGATATCATATGAAAAATATAAAAGCATAGTAAATTTGTTGTTTTCATTATCATTTCAAGTGGTAATATAGGCTGATAAAATCATTATAAAAGAAGTGAATAATACTTTCGAGTATATTCGGTCGAGAAATAACTTTTTCGAGATGCAAGTTAAGAGTTGCAAATGATGATGATGTGAAGATAAATATAGAAATTATATAATATGATGTACTAAAGTGTTTTTTTAAAATAAACAAAGATAATTATTATGTATTTTAAAAAATTTTAAATAAATATAAATAAAATGTGGTAAATGATAGATTTGATGATTTAATAAAAATATTTACATAATAAAAGCTGAAGTTGAAAAAGTTGAAAACTATTAGAGCTCCATTAAATAAATATAGACAAACTGCTTGATGTTTAAGTTGTGTCTTTTAGTTTGAAAAGATACAAAGATACATATCAAATAGAAAATTCGAAAAGTTTTAAAAATTTTTTAGTTTATATGTACAAATAAACAGTTGACAAAGTAAGTAAGTACATATTTAGAGATCATTTTAAGACTCATATTTGAAAAGTTTCGATTTTTTTTAGTTTTTTTTTTATTTACGAACATTAAAAAACTAATTTGACTTTTTTGACTTTAAAATATTTAGAAAATAGTAGGAAGTATTTTTATTAAAAAATATAGTTCAATTAATTTACTATTTATAGGTCACTATTTTCTTTTTCCTATTGTTTAAATTATTAAACAAAAAACTTCACGTGTAAGTCGAATTTTTTATAAGTAAACTATTTCATGACTTCCTACATATGTATATGTACATAATATGCAGATAGTTTTTTTTTCCTGGAAATTTTATATGAATTACATATATACATACTATTTATTCATCATTTTTGATTACTCATATCGGAAACTTTCTTTTTTGGTACAATAACAATTCTGAGTTATTTTTCTTATTATTGAAAATAGTCGACAAACATTTTATATAAACGAATGAGAGAGTAGATTTTTTTTTATTACCTATTTTTTGGTTTATCTTACTTTATTAATATTCGTTTGTTTTGTATTTAATAATGGTAAAACCAAATATGTATCTATTTAACGTTTGATGACCGGAAGTAGGTTACTACCCTTTTATTACTATGCACTATTCTACTTCTTTTTATAATTTGAAAGAAAAAATGATATTCAGTTTTATTTACAATTTTACAGAGTGAAAAGAGAAAAATAAATTTGTTTTAAAAACAACCCCTACAGAAACATTAAATTATATCATCTTTGAAGTACTTTCTTTAAATGATAAAGCTATATGGCCTATAAAAAAAAAATAAAGTTAACATAACATACATAGGTTAAACAGGATATAAAATCGTGTCATAACTAACTATACGAGTTTATATATATTTTATATGTATGTGTACCTATATGTATACTACCTACATATGTATATTGCTATTTATTTCTTTACAAGCTGTAATACAGCACCTATCATACGTTAAAAATAGATTTTCAGGAACTTGATAAATTTTTAATTACAATAGCTTTGGAATTGAAATATAGGTCAAAAATATAATACAGCAACGTTAAGTATACAAAAGTAAAATGGTACGGAAGGAAAATATGGGATGTAATGCCTATATGTATCCTTATTACTGCCTTGCGTATATTTTTATTTATGCATATACATACATACATACGAGTATGTACATATATACTTTTTTTAATAACACAATAATGATAAGGGTCTTACATTTCGATGGCAATTATAGCACAAAAATAAATTGAGAGTCTCGTCAATGATGCTGGTAGTATTATACTAAAGCTTCCATTTCTGCTGCACATAAGAGATAAAAGCCATGAAAATAAAAGTAATTTGGATGAGTGAGAACCATAAATAAAGGTACTAAAAAAAATCTATGTACAAGTATAGTACATTTCTATATTTCAAGAAAGTTTTTTCGTGAATGTGTTAGGGATACATGCATACATACAGGGTCTTTCACAGAAAGTGCGATGACCGGGGTAACTAGTATTTTAGAGGCCCTTTAAAATTTGAGATGAAATTTTGTGCAAGAAAATTTATGAGATGAGTCTGGAGTTGCATCACCAATATTAGCAAAATATTTAAACTTCAAATTTTCTCAATAATCGCGTTTTGAACAAATTAATAAATTAATTTTGTATTCTCGTTGAAAGATAATGAATCTGAATTCTCTTTTTGTCTTCTTGTGCAGCTCGAACTTTTAAAACATGCTCAACTAGTATTGGATTTTCTATTTCTCTATCAGTTAAAACTCGTTTATATGAATTTTTCCATAAAACGTAATTCTCCTTATGTGCAAGAGAATTTTCGTGAGATGGTATGCGTTCATATGACTTTTTCAACCATTTTGAATAACGTACATACTACAGTGCATCTGTGAAATATGAAAATAGAAGTGTTTTCTTATTTAAAATATAACATGGTGCACAATAAATTGATTGATTTTTGGTACTCCAACATAGCCAATCTCTATTATAAATTTAACCATTTGGGAGCTTTTTTTGAAAGTAAACTATATGGAAATGCACGATTTGATGCATCTTTTCCAATGTTTTGAGGAATTTCAAATCGTTTAATTCTCAAAAATGATTTTAATTGGTCGAGATCATTTTTATCAAGTATTCCAATATCCAAAACAATTGAAACTTTATTTCAATATTCAATTTGGTTTCTGGAATTACTTTTTCATTATTTTGATAAATATGTATATACATGAGTGTTTCAGTTTCACTATCATTAACTCTAGCAGTATTAGTATCTTCATTTGTTTTCTTGTTCAATTTTCTCGGTATTTTGTACTCCTTTTTCATTGTACGTGTTTATAGGTAATCCACTATTAAATGAATTTTGGTTTACTCTCAATTATATGTGCTATAAACTCGCTAATTCGGATTTTGGCTTATGCCTAATTTATATGGTTTAATCGTATATGTATGTGTACGGTAAAATTAATAAGGTGTTTAAAGAGAAGGAATTTATTACTATTCACCATATGCACCCATATGTCATGTGAAAGAAGAAGAACATGTATACTATACGTGTATCAACGTTTGCATCTATTATTTTAATCCCAATTCCCATTTTTAACGTTTATAAGCTACTCCCAATTTAATCCAAAATTCGGTTTTAATTCGGATTATTTTTTCCGTTATAAACTGACTGATTAACTTGTTCCGAGGGTTTGATACAGTCACATTACTATACTACTGCTGTTTTACTGTAGTTGTTTCATTACGAAAAAAACTCTATGTCGGGGTTTATTTTTTCATAGCAGGTTCCTTCATTTGTTTCTTGTGCCTGAGTACCTCTTGCTTGCGCTACTTTCAAAATGTTTCTTCATCTTAAATATCTTATACAAATTTTTACAATTAATAAAATAAAAATAAAATGTGTATCATGTGTATGTGAATCACATAATTTATTCTACATTTATAGGATTATTTTCACGAATGCTAAATAAAATAAGTATGATATATGTATGTATTTAACTACCCTATAACAATAATTAGAAAATGAGTACATATATGTACATTATAAATTTGAAAAATATGAATAAAAAAATTTGATAATTTTAAACTTTAAATTTTTGACTTTATTCTTATTGAAAAAATTCTAAAGAAAAAGAGATCTTCTGTGAAATTTGACCTGGTACTTCGAAAAAATTAATGCGCGAAAAATTAATTTTTTAAAATTGCAAATATTTTCTGAAAATTAAAATGCATTTGATAAAACGCCATGGCGTGGAAAAATATTGGATTTTTCAAAATTATATTTATAAATAGTTTAGGTGAAATTTGGTAGCCATTTTTTCTTACTCTTACAATGGAAAATTTAAGAAGCTGCGACCAAAAAATTATCAAATAGTACATCGTTACATTTTTGCGTCAACCAAAATGCCCAACTGGAAACAATTCCTCTTTTGTTACCCAATATGTTGCTAAATTGACACAGTTACATTCTTGGAAACATTTTTTAGCAAACAATTTTTGGAAAAAAATATTGAGAAACTTTTTAGTTACTTTTCCCAACACAAAACTGTATTTAGTAACAATAAACGTAATTGTGTCAAAATGGAAACATACATAGTGCTGTTACATTTTGGAAACAGTGCTTACAAAGAATTTTTGCCTAAAATGAAATTGTGTTGGTATCAAAAAACGCAACTATAGAAACAAATATACTATTGCTTATTAAAAATAATGCCCAGAATAGCATTTTTTTATTTATTTTATTCGTTTAACTCAAACAAATTAATTTATTAATTATTTAATTATTAATTTATTAATTCAATTTAATTAAATTTATGTGTGCCGTGGTTGAGAGTAGTGCCAACTAGTCCGAAAGTAGTTTAAATTATCTAAGTAGAGTAGAACGTAGTATTTTGTTTTGTTTGGCCGTTAACTATACCAAATTCTGTTACCTGTATCTCTTTATTCATAAAGCCGCTTTTCAATATACAGGGTGATTCCGTTACGGTGTCTGACCCGGATAATGTATTGGGAATTTCAACTTTAAAGTAGGACTAGTTTAGTATTTTCCCAGATCCCGTTTCTTTATACTTTTCTAGATATTTAAAATTTTGACCTCAAAGGCTATAAAAGGACGGTGCAACAGAATAGGTGCATTAGAAATTTTTCAATTATTTTAGAGAAAAGTCATATTCAATTTAAAATAAAAATTAGCTACAAAGTGTGACGTTCTATTTTCTATTAAAATAAAAAAATAATGGGGCAAAATAAAAAATTGACAGTTAAAGAAATTTCAAAAATAAAAGTTTTAAACGAAGAAGGACATTCCGGGAGACAAATAGCTCAACGAATTGGGCGAGGTCCAAATGTAGTGTGGCAATTTTTAAGAGATCCTGAAAATTATGGAAAACGTTATAAAGGAGGAGTGAAATATGCAACTACATCAAGAGAAAGGAGAAAAATATTGCGGCAGGCTTCCAATTCCTTGCTGCCAACCAGGCTAATAAAGGAAATTACTGGAACTACAGCTTCCGTATGGACTATCAGAAGAATAATTAGGGAGAATCTAAACCTAATACGAAAGCACCTGGCACGTAAACCACCGTTAACTCAACTGCATAAAGATAAACGACTGGAATTTGCTCAAGAAAATATGGCTTGGACAACTGAGTGGACCAAAGTTATTTTTACAGATGAGAAAAGATTTTGTTTGGACGGCCCTGATGGATACAACTATTACTTTCATGATTTAAGAAAGGAGGAGGTAATTTTATCACGACATCACAGCAGAGAAGGATCAATTATGATATGGGGAGCCATTTCTCATAAACGACCTGTAATGTTGGAGTTCCTTAGAGGAAAGCAAAACGCAAATTCTTACATCCAGATTTTACGACGGGCTTTTGCGGTCGCGGACGAGGTAATTGGAAGCATGGATTGGATTTTCCAACATGATTATGCTGCTATACATACAAGGAATGGCTAGAATCGGAAAATATTGAAACTCTTAAGTGGCCTTCACGCTCGCCAGATCTAAATATAATTGAAAATGTCTGGGGTTGGCTTTCAAGAAGAGTTTATCAGAATGGACGACAATTTGAGAACACAGAAATGTTAAAAAGTGCAATATATGGACGCCTGGGAAGAAATTCCACTAGACTTATTATCAAATTTGTATGGCTCATTACCAAATAGAATTTTTCAAATAATCAATAAAAATGGAGGACACACAAAATATTAGAATAATTAAATAATTTGAAAATATTAAAATACTTGTTTTATTTCAATCATTTCCTACCTGAATTTATTCATAAAAGTGAGTTTTTTAATGCGCACCTATTCTGTTGCACCGTCTTTTTATAGCCTTTGAGGTCAAAATTTTAAATATCTAGAAAAGTATATAGAAACGGGATCTGGGAAAATACTAAACTAGTCCTACTTTAAAGTGGAAATTCCCAATACAACACATATCTACCTAGGATAATTTTTACCTAACAAATTTACAATATTACTAGGTGCACCTATCCAGTTGCTCCGGAGTGTATGTATGTACATACATATGTACCTAAATCTATGGAAAAACATGCAAAACAAAAACAATGTAAGAAAAGCAAACAAAATCTTCATATTAAATGTAAATTTTATATTGTAAATAAATTTTCTAGCGCTATCATCTTAATAAGTAAAACCCGCATATCTGCACCCCGCTTAACTGCAAAAATCGCTTACGTGCATACAAGCCAAATATACCACGTACGTTCTACATCATTTCAATATAATCCGATCCTCTTACTTGTACCCCGCTTGGCTGAACAACCCGTTTACCTGCTGTCTTAAGTCAAACGTCATTTTAAAATTATCGTACTTTTTCACCCGCTTATATGCACATATGCAAGAAAAATTGTCATAAAAAAATTTAATTTTGGAAATTTCAAGGTAAGAAATTGACTTTAAATATGTGCATAATTTTTTTACATAATATCGATTCCATCGATTCCATTCGATGTCTGCTTTATGTGTATGAATTATACTTTTTCTTCACGAAAATAGGATATCCCCGCTTATCTGCACTTTTTGTGCACGTATCCGGGCTCCTGATTGTTGCACAACCCGGATACTAAGCGGGTTCGACTGTTGAAAAACACACACACATAAAGTTCTTTATGTTTACTATAATAATGTTACACAAAGAAATACCTGAATTCATTCACCTTGTTTTTTTTTATTCTGCTTTTTCTTTTCTAACCATTCTTTTTGATTTGATTTTTTTTACATTGTGGGTTTTGATGTCATTTTGGCCCTTTAGATTTCTCACGTTCCAATTCTCTTGTGTATTTAAACACTTTTCATCTTTTCTACTTCTTATAGCTTTTTTTTCTACATTATTTTCTTTATTTTATTATTACTATTTGTTTCTATATCTTTTTTTCCATACCACTTTCTTTTATATTATTTGTTTTTTTAAACCTCCAACTGACGGATTCTATATCCTTGCTAGAAATTTTACTTTTCAAGTTGAATAGCTCCAATGTGGTGTTGAAAAAAAAATAACTTTAGTTGTCTTACAATGATGATTTTTGTGGATATCGATGAATAGATAGAAATTGAAAAAAAAACAGCACCTGTATTTTGATGAAATTTAACAGTACAGATAATAATAAGTATATCCAGAGATGGATCATAATAAATTGTGAATTGTGATTGCAAAAAAGCTCTTCATTTCTGTTATAAAACAGATAGAAATATATAATTCTATGATGTTTTGAAAATGTTAGTAAAGTAACGGGAAAAAATAAAGGAAGAAAAAGCAGAAAAACAAGAATAAAGAATATTAAAAAATAGGTATTAAATTTATTTGATCAAAATTTTTAATTGTTTAATAGTGATATTCTTTGCTTTCTTTAATAATGTCTCAGAGACCTTCAATAATAACTGTTATAAAACGGTTGTGTTATCCTAGAAAAATGTTTTATTTTGAATGAAATTGAATGTAAGAAACTTCTTAATAATGTGATATATTACACAAAGATTTTCTTTTAAAAAATTTTTATAATTTTTTTTATAAGATGCCTTAAATATAGTACATATACATAATTAAAATTTAAATTAAGAAATTACTAATCAATCTTGAAAATTTTATTTTGAAAGTTGACACATATTTAAGTGTGTGAATATTTTAAGTACATATTTATTATTCTACATTCTCATTCTCACACAACCCAAATATTTATGTACATACATATCTGTGTGTTATTCATGTAACTATACTTTATTTAACAATTAAAGTCAGTATTGTGCTTATGGAGGCAGTATCCGATGAGTTTTTTGCCTTAAATATTTTTAATGTAAAAGATTCTCCTCGATTGAAATTGAGATCTGATCACCCCACACACGAGACAGATTTATACAAAAGAAGTGTAAAAGAGTATAGAAAAGTATGCCTATCTTGCCTGTACTGACTTTAATTGTTAAATAAAGTATAGTATGTTAATTTAAAAATTTTAAAAAAAAAACCAAGAAAAAGAAAAAAAAAATTATTAGTTATACCTAATGCATAATATGTATACGTATGTATGCATTACATAGTTTTTGATGGTTTTGTTTTCGTACCAAAAACAAATGTTTAATCGTAAATAGAATATATGTATGTAATTAATCTTCAAAAGAAAAAAAAATGATAGTAAAACCCAAAAACCAAAATTATTTTAAAAATAAAAAAAAAATTAACAGAAATCAAGTTTTCAAGAACTAATAAAAATTAAACTTTTAATTTCAAAAATACATACATACATATGTATGTACCATGAAACAATTAATGTAAATTACAAAAACCATACGAATTATTATTTCATTTTAACCTAGAAATGAAAGATGATTATTCACATGCATATACGAGTACATAAAAACATACTGATTTATCATTTTATCATCATGAACATAACATTCAGTATACGTTATACAATATAATAAGAGTGAAAAACAAGGTATTGTATTTCAAGCCAAAATATTAGAATGTAATCAGATTTTGTATATAAAATTACAGCAAAAATTAAAGTATACTGAATGCAATTAAAATTACAAAATGAGAGAAGAAAAATTGAAAAAAGAAAAACCAATTAAAAATATACAATATACAGGGTGTTTCACCGTTCGTGACTACGATAAGTCATTTCCAGGACTACAGTTGGTCCTTTCCAGGACTACAATTAGCTCTTTCCAGGACTATCATAACCCCTTCTCAGGACTACAATGGGCCCTTTTCAGGACTTAAATAACTCCTACCCAGAACTAGAATAGGCCCTTTTTAGGAATACAAAGCAATTAACACAGAGAGTCAAATAAAACATACCAAAAGGCAATTGAATAATTCTTTAGAACAACAAATTTACCTAATTTTGAAAAAACTGCCCTTAAATTATGATTCATAAATTAGGAACGGATAACGATAATGTAATAAAACAAAAGCCATGTTAGAGTAGACAAAATAAGCTTTCATTTAGCTGAAAAAATAATAAAAATAATAAAGGAAATTTTCAAATATCCGACTTTGAACATAAAAATGACGAATTTTTTCCAAAATTTTTTTACTTTGAGTTACATATGGAAATAATTTTCATTTACTTCTCCACATTGAGCGAACGCTGAAATATGTTGCGAAAAGTGGAACTGGTTACTCTTGGAAAAAAATTTTGTTTGACCTTGAATATCTCGGTAACCATTGAGAATAGACCCCTCCCCCCTCCCATACGATTTTTTTCATTTCTCACCGAGATCTACCACCCTGTTCAGTTTGGCACACGAACGGTGAAACACCCTGTATAGATACGTATGTAATAAAAAAAAAGGTACAAAAAATAAAAGATTATACCGTGAAATAAATAAAAAAATATTGTTTCGAAACTATAAAACTTTATTGAACGTAGTTTGTCAGTTTTAAGAATGAATATGGAGCTTATGCCAATGCTGCAGTTAAAATATATTATTTCTTTTTGTGTTTTTTCCCTTTTTTTGCTTCGAAACAAAAAACTGCAACCATGTTTTTATTTTTTAAAACTTTTTTTTCTATATTTTTGATAAAACACAATGTTCTAGATTTTCTATAAAATAAAATAAAATTATATAGAGATATTATTCTATTTTTGTTTTACTTATTTATAATGGATATTTTTTTTTTGCAGTAGTAGCCCTAGACATACATATGTACATATGTATGTATGTATATGTACGTTTTTAAAAATGCATTGCTCAAAGAATTTAAAAATAAAAAAGCCTAATAAAACTAAATTTAAGAGTGTTTTACTTTTGACAGTCGAGCGATGTAATCTGACGAATGATTTTAATATGTTCAGTTTTTGTGCTGAACATAAATTTAAAAGAAACTGAAAACAGAAAAAATCCATATATTTACATATATGGTATGTATCCACGTATATTATTCCCAAATGATTTTTATTCTGAAATACTTACTTAGAAGTTTTGATATAACAGACTTTTTACTGTTATACATACATATTACGGATATTTTCATTTGCCATTGCCTTTTTTTAAAGTTTATGTAGGTGTTTAAAATTTCAAAAGAGTACTGTAGAATAAATAATTAACGACTAACTAACTTTAAAACAATACTATTACAGTTAAAACTACGTGTTTTAAACTTTATAAGCCGTTATACTAATTTGAATCTTTTTATATTCGAAAAAAGAAAAAGAAAATTAGAATTTTTTATTGCTAATTTATAAAAATAATACAATATTAATAACTAGTAAATTATTAGTTTGAATCCTTATGTTACTATTTTTTGTTTTATCTACAACAATCTTTGTTAATTGATTTATCGTTATATAGTAATTAGTAATTTTTCACATGAAAAAAAAACAAACAAACAAACCTACGTTTAATTAAGAGAAACAATTTTAAGTATATATGTAAATTGACTGAGTAAAACAAAAGCATAATATGTTTTTGAAGTATTATGTATTACTTAGTAAGTTTATGTACAACGATAAAGAAAATTAATTTGATTACTATTCACTAATAAAAATCAATATATAAAATAGACTTATATAAATTATCATATGATCAAATATTTTTTGATCTTTATTATTGTTTCTTTTTAAACAAACTGGATTTTTTTCTAAAAAGGTTTTCAGCTTCACACGATAAGCCATAGCTCCTTAAAAGAGCTAATAAGACAAAGTAAAAAATATTGAAATTACACAAATTCACACCCTTATGCATACATTAGACTGACCCTCATTATGTACAGGAAAAACAAATTTTTTTCTAAACCAACCTCTCATCCCCTAAATTTTTTGTACTTGACGATGTGAAAAAAACCTCAATAAATTAAAAGCTCTAGAAAATCATTTACTCGTGCCGCAAAAGGGTTCTTTTTACCTAAGAAAATGTACTAAAAATATAAGTTCGTGATCCGATCTATGTTAGCACGTTTTCGTCAAAAATCAGGTTTCAAATTTGAATATCTTTGGACCTTGTGATCCGAAAACCTTGAAATTTCTGCAGAGTATTCTTCTCGTCATTTTCTACAAATTTTTTTGAACACAAATGATCTCTGCAACAGGGAGCGAGCTACAAGGAACTAAAGTAAAAAACTCCTTCCATCTATGTTAAGGAAATTTTTGTAGACCTTTTCGTCCCTTTAAAAAAGTATGTTCTCGAAAGAGTAGAAGATTGAAATTTCGCCAGGATATTCCCTGGAAGGTTCTTGTCTAAAAAAAACTTTAAATGAAAAAAATCCGTTTTTCGAAAAATTAAGGTTTTTTCCCCTCTACTGCGACCCTCTTTATTTTTACATTTTTTTAGAACTATTTCAGCTTGCTATTAAATTAAAAAAATTAAAATTGAACCGTTGATATTCCCCCTTCCCTCCACCGATACGATTTTTTGTTTTCACGATGAGACCTATCACTGGTATCAAGGGAAAGCAAACGAGGCACCCTGTATATACGAATCCAAAGGTAGTAGCTATAAGAAATTTAATTTTTTCTATTTAATAAGTGCATACGGGTTAAAAATTATATAATATGTACATACATATGTATGTAGGCATACTGTTGCATTCTATTCTAATCAAAATACATACATACATATACACATACGTACAATATATATGTATACAACTATTGTTTAACACGGTTCTATCGATTTATTTATTTACTGAACGGTTGTTGTGTACATACAACAAAGTAAATATTTAATCTTCAGGATACCTTAGGGATAACACATAAAATTTAATTCCTGGAGGCAATAATTGTGAATAACTGATTTTCTAAACAAAGATTTGCAGTATAATTTCTGATGCTTTACTACCAAAAAATATATAAAACTTTCTATTTATTTGATAATAAATATAAAACAAAACGTATTACACACATACATATTTACTTGCGAATATTGAGGAAGATACTTTCAAACGTGATTCGGAGTTAATGCTTAGGTACAATAAAATTTCATTTAAAAATTTTATGAAGAGATAATAACATAATAATAACATAATAACATAATTAATGAAATTTATCTGAAACTTTATGAAATTTTTCTGAAACTTAAAAAGTCTATTTTTTCCATATATTTATGTACTATAAACTCCATGACTTCTCTTTTCTTATGTATTTATTGATTTTCTTCTTTTCTTCAGATTATACCTAGTTTTTAATTAAAAATATAAATTTATTTAAACGTTATTTTTTTTTTTCAGTTTGCATGGCAGGATATCATGAAAAGCGACTTCTTCATGATCTTTTGGATCCATACAACACACTTGAACGGCCTGTTTTGAATGAATCTGATCCTTTACAATTAAGTTTTGGATTAACACTTATGCAAATTATAGATGTGGTAAGTTTTTTTGATCATTTATATAATAAAAATATTTTTGATTGGTGATGTTGTCTGATTATATTTGCTGTTAAAACGCAAACACCTGAAAGTCCTTTTCCAAATTTCTTGAAAAATAAAATAAAATTTCAAATTTATAGTTTTAAAATTATTAAACATAAATGCCTGGCTCGAATAATTTCAAATATCTTCAAAGTGATTTCACTTCTGGAAAAAAATATTATTGCCTTATATCATATGTGTAATATGTATTGAAAATTTTTTCAAAATATATCTGTTTTAGAAGAAGTATTTTTCTTTAAATTATAAAAAAAAATCCTATTTTTACATATGTTACATAATTTATTATTCAAGTACCACTATTATAAAATAGTAATTTATTTACATATATTATTTGTTCTAGTAAAACAGTATAATTGCATTATTTTCGAAATCCTAATCATTAGTAGTAACATTTACATATATAAAAACTAAACTACATACTTATATGCCTGAGTAATTTTCCTTCCTAATGTTTAATAGTCTTTTAAATTGAGAATTCTTTTTAGTCCTTTCTTTTATTAATGTTTCCATCTTTACTCTTTTTTCTTATCATTTTAGTTATAAGAACACTTACATGAATGGTATTTTAAGCTTCTTCAATGACACCTTAGAGAATTATGAATTAAGTCTGACAAAAATGTATATAACTATACAATTTTAATTTTATTTTACTTTATTTAATTTTTTTTTTACATTTCTTAATGTTTTATTTCACACACACTTAGTTGTGAAAAAAGAAAGAAAAATATGGGTCAGTCGGTTTATTTTATCTTTACAACAAATTTTTTATACTAGAAATAAGAAAAAAATATGAAAAAGGATTTAAAGAAAAAAAAAGAAGAAAAACATTTCTATTTACATATACATGGACTTTTTTTTATATTTCCAAAAGAGTGCACACATAGGT
Source organism: Bombylius major (assembly GCA_932526495.1). Lineage (NCBI taxonomy): Eukaryota > Metazoa > Arthropoda > Insecta > Diptera > Bombyliidae > Bombylius > Bombylius major. Next base: position 23,123,411 of record OW052044.1, on the reverse strand, counting down.
AAATTATAACGTATCATGTACATTCATATACATATATAGTTGAACTATATTTTATAATGACACATAAGAAGATAGGTATTTTCCACATGCTTATTATAAGTACAATAATATTATATGTAAATTGCATTTAAAAAGTAAATTAAAACAAACAAAAAAAATATTAAAAAATAATAAAAATAAAGATAATACTTACCTATTCATATAAGTTTTAATAAATTTTTAATTTCAATAAATTACATATACATATTGTTAAATATTACCACAACAATATTTTTTTTTTTTTTAAAAGGACAAATAAATATAATATTGATATAATATGTGATATCGAGTTGTTTGTTTCTCATACATAAAGTAAAAAAATAATTGAAAATATAAATTTTTCTGATTTCCATTATATTACTAAGCGTACATAATGTGAAAAAAAATTTTAAATTCTCGTTTATGTACATAATATGTAAGTGTATATGAAATGTTCTGAAATTTAGTTCATAAATTTATATTTAATGAAATTCAAAATACATATATATATACGTTCAGTGTAATTTGTATACCCAAGGATAATGTAGCATTGAAGTGGAAATTTAAACTTAAATATATCCTTTGGTTAAAATAAAATGATTTTTATAGAAGAAATAAATATACAGAGAACCAGGGTATATACATATATATACAAGTATGTTCATACACATACACGTAATCTATACATATATGTATGTATGTACGTATACATGAATTTGTATATATTATGATACGTTGTATTTATATAAGTTCATATAGGTACATTATATAGATCGAAAATGCAGTAGGTCAAACTGAAATAATTTTTTAATAATAAATTTTTGGTATGTCTAATTTAAAGTCCGCATATATGTACATAATATGTATACATAATAATGTAGGTATATAAATACTTATTGTTTATTAAGTGAACTGTAAAAATATTTATTAAAAGCAAAACTAAAAGCTTTTTTATGTCCAAAATTTAAAAAAATAAAAGAAGGACGAAAAAGCATAGTTGTCAGGTCACCACCATGTACCTACTTATGTATCATATAACCACCATATTCCATTTACATAGTTTATGGGTTGAATGTCATATCTGCCGTACAAAGGACAATCGCGTCAATTACATTTTCACTCATTTTGACTTAGATATATTTATGATATAATATATAGTTATACATATGAACTAGTGAAAAAATTAAATTATATATATAATATATAATATATAGACATATTTTTTAATAGAGAATTTTTCCTTCAGTTCATATATATAACTATATAATATGATATTACTTGTAGGTATATATTTTACTATATCACGTCTCTACTATTTTATTTTTAATAAAATTTAAATTTTTTTTGTTTTGTTTTTTTTTAAACTTTTAATTGGCATATTGAAAACTTTTAAAATTGAAAATTAATTTTAGAAAATTTTGTAAATAATAAATTAAAGTCAATAAAGTTTTTAATTTCATTAAATTATACATATACCTACATATGTATGTATATATTTAAAATTGAATTAGTTTCTATATCTAACTTTAATATAACGGCTTATATTTTGTTGAAAAAAATATATACATATCCTTTTTTATTTTTATTCACTGTGTTTTTTAGCTGTATATTTATTTTCTTACATATAAAAGTTTTATTTTATTGTTTTTCATCGTTTTTATAAATTGAATTTATTCTAGCAAGTTAAATCGATTTTTTATATTTCCAACATATAACCATAACACATAACAGGTAGTCCTTGAATGAAAGTGATGATGATAAAGTATACCTACTTGTCTTATTATTTTTCTTTTTTGTTTGCCATCAAAAAACCTTGTCAACATAATTTATTCCTTTTTGTTTTGCTCATTTTTATGTTCTTTATCACATTTTCTGTTTTCTTTTTTTTATTTATTTATTTTTGTGTGTTGTGTTTTGTATTGTTTGTTTCTTTTATTCTCATAATAGTTTTTCATAAGCTTTGATGTATTTTTTTTTTTTTTTTTCGTTTCCTTAAAAGTACATATTATTATTATTATTATTTTCTTGTTGATTGGATGAAATAAAAAAAATATAGTTCATTTCTTTTGATATGTGACTGTGAATTTGACAGGTTTTAATAATTATAAAAAAGTATTCATATGTAAAGAAAAAACCTTAGAAATATAAAATCAAACAATGTTATGAGAACGATTTCTATATACATATTTTCATGTAAGTGTATTACATATTTACATAAGTAAAATTTTAAAAATATTTTTGAAGTTTTATTTTTAAGACAATTTGTCGAGCATTTTAAAAATTACATAACTTACTACATAATATGTACATATATTTATTAATAATTTTCAATGCTAATAGGCCATTGGAATTTTATTAATTGAATTTGTATTTTTTGTACATATATAAAAAAACATTGTGTGCAATTTTTCAAATTAAATTAATTCATGTGAAAATGTTCACAAATTGTAAGAATTTAATTGCTTCATTATGAATACACAATTATATAAAGTTCATTTAGTGTTCAATTAAGAAAATCATAAACTTGATTCTGAAAAAGAGATTGAAGTAATCAAACTACTCATATAATCACACATAAGGAAATATCCATTTACTTGTGTACACCTACTTCTATATAGGTATATAAATATTTAAACATTCTCTCTTTAAATAATATAAAATTTTTTTTAAAAATATTATTTCATGGCGCGAAAAGGTCGTTAACCTATTTTTAGCTTCTGGCTAAGTATGCATCTTAAAAAGTATTCTAGTTATATGTATATCTACATAGTATGTATATAACAAAATATCAAAATCATATAATATAAAATATAAAATTATAAATATAGCTGTACTTTTACATTTGACTATAAACTTTACCTTTAGAAATTTCGCAGATTAAAATAAAATTCACTTGTAAGTCAGTTAAGCATAAGAAAATTGCTTTAAATTATTTCTGTTAACAGACATACGGTTCATCTCTGTAGTTTGAATTTTAACTATTTCAAGAAGTATGTATAGGTATATGCAGGGCCGGCCTTTACATATGAGCAGACAGAGCAGCTGAACAGGGCGACAAAATTAGAGGGGCGCCATTAGAACAATATAAATATTTACATAATATTAAAATTTTACATAGATTTTTATTTTTGTGCGAACCAATTCTGTGGTCACATTCGCAAACCACTTAAGTCGACATAAGCATCTTCAGACTTAAGCGGTTAGTGCTTGTGACCACAGAATCATCTACTATGGACATAACCCGTGCAACCACGCTATATAGTTAGCTATAAAGAACTATAAAAATTTGCGTGAAGGTCTTTATAGAAAAAATCAAGTTGGTGTTGAAGATCGACATCGATTTTAATCACGAAATTCGACGTCAGCTATAAAAGATTTCGATAAAGATCTTTATCGAAATTTATAGACCATAAAAAATTTTGTTTTTTTTTTCCCATTTTTTTTCTTTCTTTGTTTTATATTTATTTATATTATCTATATGAAAACAATTCAATTTGAAAAATTTACTCTTGAGATTCGAACCCACGGACCTTCGTGTGTAAAGCCATCCTCTTTGCATTGCACCATTCATCACTGTACCGACTATAGAGCTTAAAAGCTTTGTAAATATAAATTGTTCGTTTAAAGATCGATAAAGATTCTTGACGATTCTTTATAGATCTTTGAAATACTTTAAAAATCGATAACGATCAATATAGATTTTGGCTTTGAATCTCGTTATCTTCGATATCTGCGTAAATCGATATAGATATTTAAAGATTTTTTCGTGCTTAATCGAGAGCAATGTTTATCTTTATTCTTCGTTAAGGATCGATATAGATCTATATCATAATGTTTTAATAATTCTCTTCTCTCTCTGCAATATAATTCTCTTGAGAGCAGGATATAGATATCTATAAAGATCTATAAAGAACGTGAAGCTTCTTTGTATGTCTTTGAAAATCGTGCAATATCTATAAACATCTATATAGTTGGACAAAGGTTCTTCACGACAGGTTGCACGGGAAGTCTCGTATGATTGCCACAAAAACAACAATATATAGCAAACTGTTCAAAATAAAATCTTGCTCCTATAGTATTATTCGATCTTCATAAAAACAAACAAAAATGCTATACACACAGTATTAGGTTCAATTTCAAATCTTGCACAGTCTCTGCTTTATCATTCTATATGTTTCGTATGGGCGCTACAAAAACAACAATATATAGCAAACTTATTTTTTCAACAAAAATGTTACAAATTAAGGTAAACATAAATTTTTAACAATAAAGTACGCATTAGTTAGTGCAAAAACTATGACTAAAATTATGAAAATTATGCATTATTGTAAAAACAAAGATAGCAAATCGATGTAGAATCTATTGAGCTTTCTTTTTCTGCAATAAAAAATTAGGGTTAATTTAGCCCTTTTTGAGAAAGACAGGGTTAAACACACAAATTTGAAAAAAATTTCCAAAATTTTGACGCGTCTAACTTTTTAACAATTAGACATAGAGGAATGAGTAAGGTATCATTAAAAAGGGCAAAGGGTTCTCTACATTTTTTCTAAACACAAAAAGACCATTGAGTGCCCTTACAAAAAGTTATAGGATACATCGTGAAATAAGAGCAAAAAAACTTCAACGCCCTTTAGCGGCGAAACCGTTGGGATTTCACCCCTCCCCCTCCGATACGATTTTTTGCTTGTCTCGACAAGATCTATCACTGGTATCAATTCTAAGCAAACGAAACGGAACATCCTGTATTTACACTTTTTTTTACTGCACAAATAATTTTTAACAAAAAATGCTATGCACAAATAATTTTAAACATTGAACTTTTGTTTTTTTGCTGTTAACTTTGAATGATATTTTTTTTTTTTGAATTGTGACTTTGTGGAGAACTGTCTAAGCTATTATCATTGAAAATTTGAAGCCGATATATTTATTTTTATGGAAGATATACGAAATCAAATACAACGTTATATAAAAAAATTGCTTTGCACAAATAAATATGAACAGGACTGTATATTGTTGTTTTTGTAGCGCCCATACGAAACATATAGAATTATAAAGCAGAGACTGTGCAAGATTTGAAATTGAACCTAATACTGTGTGTATAGCATTTTTGTTGTTGTTTGTTTTTATGAAAATCGAATAATACTATAGGAGCAAGATTTTATTTTGAACAGTTTGCAATAACTTTTTTTATTTTCAAGGCTGTATGTATGTATATAAATAGTTCCGTATATAATTCGAATTATATGAAAGTATGTATTATTATGTATATAAATTGATTTATTTTCAAAATATGAAATGTGAAATGTGAGTTGAAAGTCTACCCAAGGGTGGTGTGGAAACGGCTTGAACATTTTAATATTCATTTAAAATTTAAACAGAATAAGGGCGAAATTTTGTTCTTCGAACAGGGCGAAAAATTAGGTTGGGCCGGCCCTGGGTATATGTATGTATAATATAACTATGTCTATAAATGCAACAATGAGAGCATTAAAATGGGAATAAAAAACAAAATGAAAGAAAAACGTCTTTCTATAACGTTATGATGAAAATTAAAAAAAAAATGAGAAAAAAGAAAAACACAACATTCAACTTTAAAATGCACACCAACATCTATTTGATAAACGGAGGCAATTTTTAAATATAAGAACATACATACATATGTATTTTTAAATTTTACCTAAGTGAAGGAAAAAATGAAATATAAAAGGAACGGAAGGTGTATGACAGTTTGCATAAACATTTTAATATTTCCTTATTTTTTATTATTTCATATAATTTAAGAATACAAATATCATTATAATGTATTTATATTTTTATTCTTCACAACAGGTATCGTAGTTAGCGCTATTCTTACTATCCACAACCTAGTTTTTTTTTTCAAATGTTTACCGTTTTCGTCATCATCATATACAACAATCATGTACTTAAACTTATTTTATTTCTTTTTTATATGAAAAATGGATAATAAATTGTCGAAAAAGTGATTGCTCTTTCATTCGATATTAAAAAAGCTAAGTAAAAAAAATTCAATTTTTTCGTGAAAAAAACGAGACATAAAAATTAAATTTAAAAAAAATAATAAATAAAAAATCATTTGTAGTTGCTTGTAGTACCAGAAAATAAATGAGAAGTAAAAATTTTCAAGAATATTTAATTTTTCAAGAATTTATTCTACATAAATGGTAATTAAAATACGATTTGAAAGTGTAAAAATTTAAAAATACAAGAGCATAATTTAATTTGAAGCAGCGGTACTTAAAAATCAGTTGAACACATAATTAAATTTCTTTAGGATAATTTGATTATATAATATTATTATTTATTTTCATACTTTATTGAAAACCTAGAAATAAAAAAAATGTTTCTTATAATAATAAATTCAAATACATACGAAATTTAAGAAAAAATAATTAATAAATTCAAAAAAAAGAAAGGAAAAAAAAAAGGTTATATACAATTTTTAATATTCAATTTCTTCGAGAATTTAAGAAAAAAGTCCCATAAAAAATATATATACTTTTATAATTTTTAATATGCACTCTGCAATGAAACCTTGACTGCAAATTTTTATTGTTTTAATAGCAAACAAGAAAGTAAAAAGTTATGTAATATTATTCTTTTTTATTGCTTGTATGCATGTGAACGTATGTTTTTATTATTTTTTCTAAAATAAACTTTAAAAATTCGTAGTGACAAAAGTACTTTACTAAATTGGGTATATTCTGTATATTTATACTTCGAACGTGACATGTTGAATATTCTCTAACATTTTTTGTTTATTTTATTTTTTATATTTTCGTTATAAGAAACTTGAAAAGATTCTACTTTACTGAAGAAAAGACAAATTTTTAATTTCGATTCACCATAAATTTGTTTTTTTTTTTTAAATTTTTTTTTTTTCGAACTTAACTCATACAAAAAGTAAACCGCAATGTTAAATCAATTTTAAAAATGTTTGCATAAAATTGCACTTTGTACGATATTATACAACAAGATCCTTCTATCTTGATATACACTTTTTTTGGAACCATGATATTGAAATAAATCTGAAAGTTCATTGTTTCAAGGATTACATCATGTGCAGTATAAAACACATTGAAAAATGTTTCGTTTTTGTTTGTTTTTTTCTTTATATAAATTTCAAAAAAGAAAAAAGAAAATAAGTATATACATATACTATGCACAATGCACATACATAATATTATAGTATATACATATGTACTACAAATAGTCTGTAGTTGAATAATAATAATAATAATGTAGTTCCTAGCAATAGCTATATAGGAAATTTAACTTAAAACGTACTAATATTCGAGTATTATTTTTGAATGAAATACTTCATCCTTATATTTCCATTTTTAATATAAGTAAAATGAAAGTATCGTTGCCGTTAGCCGTAGTATGTGTTTGGAAATAATAATGGAGTTATTAAAAAAAATTCCAAGTTAAAAAAAAATTAAAAATGACTCCTGTCATAAATTGTATGAGTCGCTTTATTCGTATTTATACTCTTATAAAACTGTTGACAACATATTAATTTAAAAAAAAAAAAAATTTTAAGAAAAACTTTAAATTTCATTTTAAACAAATTTTATATTAACAAATACATAAAACTGTCAAAAATATCTGGTTCGTATGAATAAGGACTATTAATTTTTACAAAAGTATTAAATCTTTGAAAAAGCTTTTCGATAATATGTAGTATTATATTAAAAATGTTTGGATCGGAAAGTATGACAAATTGAAAAAATAAAAACAAGATCAGTGGAAAATTATTTAAGAACTAGGAACGAAAAATCGAAAAACCTTTTTTTTTCCAATTAAAAATGTAAACAAAGTACAAATACACTTAACATGTATTATTATTATTATTATCATGTTTTTTAAAACAAAAATTGAAAAAAATGCATGTTTAGGTGCCAAAAATATACAAAAATAAACTTGGTGTTTTCAAAATTTAAAAGAACAAGAAAAAGTAAAACAAGAAATATTAAAAAACTAACTTGTGTTTAAATGTCTGAAATAATTTTCAAATTCTTGTATACATATGTATGTAGGTATATACAAAATTTAAAATTCAATGTAGAATAAAAAAAATTACATATTAACGAATATTTAAAAGCCCTATAACATCTTCGTAAAATAAAAACATTTTAATTTATTGTACATACAAGAATACAATTTTCAACATGAATTTTACAATAAGAATTTGTATTCGAATTGATTAAATGAGCTCATTTACATTTTTAAATTATTTTATTTAGTTTCGATTTTGTAAGTATTTTTGTCGTTCATTATATGAGGCGTTCCATTTCAAAACTTGTCTTCTCCGTGATAAGTGATTTTCCAATAAAAATAAACACAAAAAACTTTTTAACTCTTATTCTTAGTAAGAAATAAAGATCTGTATTATTTTTTAGATTTTATTTTATCTCTCCAAAATTTTGTTATCGAAAAAATAAAAAATAAATTAAATTTCAAGAGAAATAAGCAAAAGAAAAAGTCACAAAGCAAGTTTTGTTGCGACAGCTTGGATAAGGCGAACTTTGCAAAGTCAAAGTACGAATAAGAAGCAAGAAAAGACATAAAAAAAATAAAAATTAGTCTAAAATAAGAATTTATTTCAGTCTTAATAACATTTTCGAAAAAAATGAAGATAGCAAATAAATGCAGAATCAATTGAGCATTCTTTTTCTGATAAAAAATGAGGGTTAACATCGAGCACTTTTCGAGAAAATTAGGGTTAAAGTCAAAAAATGGGTGAAAAAATGAGAAAATTTTGGTTTTGAGGCCTTATAACTTCTATACGGTAAGAGATACAGCGGCATGTAAGATGTTGATAAAATGACACAAGGGTCTTCTATAATTTTGCATAGGGAAGATGAGCCTAGCGTGTCCCTGTATAAAGTTATAGGGTAAACTAAGGAAAAAGTACCAAAAATATTTCCCCCTTTCTAACTCCGTAACGGTTTAGATTACCCCCCCACCATCCATACGATTTTTCGTTCGCCTCGCCGAGACCTATCCGGAATTTCCGTGTATAGTCGTAAGGATTCTTCTTCCATTTTGCCCGAAATGTTTTTCTAGAAGTTTTGAAACGTCCTTATTCTTTGCAGGATTTACAGGAACTCCTTCACTGATAACAAGTGGAAGGCAAGACACCTCCTGCATTTTCTTTCCTCTTTTACAATTTAGATACAGTTTTCTCAACACCTATTTCCGCAACATAGTTAGGTTCTCCACGAATTTCAACTTGTTTTTTATTTTTGGTTTTTGTAAGAATTAATCTTTTAGTTCTGAGTGTTTAACTTTAAATTTAGATTTTTTTTTACAATACATTTCGTTATCAAACAGTTTCCCATAAAAACCATCTTTATAAACTTTTCAAGAAATAACAAGAAATATCGCGTCATTTAATGTAATTCTTAGTGAAAATGGATAAGCCGAGTTTTGAAACGACATAACTCATGGATAAGGCAAGTTTTGCAAAAAAAGTAATTTTTAATTGAATGAATCTGAAGGATTAGATAAATTTTTATGTGATAATATTTTGGTTTTTATTTGAGTTCTCTTCAGAAGAAACCGTTAGTGCTTTCAGCTCAAATTTTGATACAGGGTGGATAAGACGAGTTTTGATATGGAACGCCTCATATATTGTATGTACATACATACTTATGTATATATCATATCTAAAGTTTTAAATTTTCATCAGAAGTACCTACACACAAAGACGTACATAAGTATATAAGAAATGAAAATGATTTGAGAAAAAAAATGTTTAGGATAAAAATTCTTATTGATTGCTATGTAGGTACATTTATGTATACACAAATCCGACTTAAAAATTTACTTAGAAAATTTCAACTATTTCAGTATTACCTATTTCTTTTTTATTTCTTCAATTCTGAAAAAATATTGCTAGGTTGCTCATAAATAAAAATTCTTCTAAAATTTGTATTTGGCATCATTCAAACAAAAAAATAAATATAATATTTTCTTAAAATGAATAAACTTTCTTAAGTTTTTTTTCTCATTTTTCCTGCTTTGCACAAAAGTGATTTTTTGTTTTAAATAAAAACAAACAAGGAAAATATTTAAAAAACAAAATAAAACTAAATAACATAAACAGTTCGGAAAAAAGATATGCATATGTATATTTTGTATGATATACTCGTATGTATTATATTCTGCATTGAAAATATATCTGCGTAAAGAAATGCAATATAAGTGGGCCTTATTCTTAGAGTCGAGTGACGTGATGTGAGTTGTCATTTGAGATCGAAATTTAAAATTGGTATTCTTAACATCACATGACATGAGTTTTAATCATCTGTTTCGTTCCACCCGTATTCCCATTGTCATGTGACGGTGAAGTTATCTCACTTTAATGCGAACATTTGTCGGTTAGGGTTTATAAAGTGACAAAGAAAAAGATAAAATGAATGAAGAAAAAAAATGAGTAAAAATTTATTTAATACGAAGCAAATTCGAATTTTATTCACCATTTTTGTTTTCTAAACATTTTTTTATTACGAAAACTATTTCAAATAAATTCATTTATTATTTTTAATTATTCTTCATATTTTTAGAACAAAAGTGACAACTAAAAATCAGTTCAAGTGTCTAGTTGAACTAATAGAAAAAAAAAGAAAGAATTGCAAAAGGCATGAAATATGCGGAAGTTTGCAGCATTAATAAAGAAAAATATGAAGAACTTTAAAAAAAAAACTTCAAAATAAACATTCAACCGTTTCGTTTCCTTTCGTTGACAGATATAAAAGTTTTATTTTTACTTGTTCCACCACGTCACATGATGCGACAGTGGGAATACAAAAACTGAGGTGAAGTGAGACCGACAATACAATTATCACATCACGTCACGCGACTCTGGGAATAAGGCCCACTATACAAAGGTGGGAATAGTTATAAACTCACTGTGAAAATTTGTAATATTTCAGGACTAACGGAAGAAATGAAATTATTGCTTGTATTTTTAGTATGACCGATGAAAAACAAAACTACACCAACTATCACATTGATTTATCTCCTAACGGTATTTAATAAAATAAGCAATTGTTTATAAATAGGTATTTGAAGTTGGGAATAGCTATAAACTCAGTTAATAATTTTTACAGTTATGTTAAATTTATTAAAAGGATAATGATACAAAAGGGTTAATATTTTGTTTTATAACCATTTTTTACAATTTACATCTAACAATCTTTTTTTCATACTTTCAAATAAATTTTTTAAAATTCCTTTTGGGATATTATTCCAAGTTGCCAAAATCCTTGCTTTTAATTCGTTTAAAATTTTTATTTTCAGCTTTTCTTTATTATACACTTTCCTAGCAATAATTCCCCATAAGTTTTCTTCTGGATAAAGGATCAGGCCTTAAAGATGGCCATTGTAATGAGGGTATTCATGATTTTTTATACATTGCATTATGGTTTTGATTTGTGTAAAGAACATTATCTTGTTGGAGGATAAATTTTTTATTCTCTGTGAGGGTTATAAGAGGTTAGAGATACTCAATAAGCAGATCCTTATAGCCGGATCCGTTTATAAAAGCTAAATTCAGACAGGCAAGAATAAAGTTTTCTATGCAGCTTTTATAAATGGTAGAATAAGCACAATACTGACTTCCAAAAATAAAAATACTATAGTTACTTTTTTTTCAAAGTTTGGTTACCGTTATGAGCATTTATAGTTTTACATAATTTTATTGTGGACTAAATATGTGATATTTCATTCTCAAGTGATTCGTTTTGTTTAAACATTATAGTTTACTATACTATTATATTTACATACAATTTTTATGTATACATATAAAAATATATTTAGAAAAAAAATCACAAGAAAAAATAATTTAAAAGTAAAATTCAAAAGGATCAATGATAAAAGGTCAAATAGGAATACCTAAATGAAAGAAAATAAAAGGTTTTTCTTGAAAGTTTTTGAAGTATGTACTATATTGTATCATATAGTAAACTAAAACTACATAAGTGTATAATAGATTTGGCGTCAGAAATAATATTGATGAAATAAAAAAAAATACTTGTATGTTTAGGTTGCAAAATTGGACTTTTAAAAGTAATTAAATAAAAAAAAAATGGATTTGGAAATAATTTAAAAGAGATACATACATATGTTGACTGTTTCCAACCAAGTCAATAGTTATTAAAACGTTTATTGACCTCATCTAATTTGAATTAATACATATAAATATAATATAAAAATGTTTTTTGAAGTTTATTTTAACACATAGGCTTTTAAAAACAATAAATCACACTTTAAATACAAGTATGTACTATATCTATGTATGTAGGAGAAAATAAAAAGATTGAAACCGTGTATACTTTGTTGCTTTCTATTTATTATCAAGGAATAAAATGGTCAGTCACCTAGTTGGCTAGTGATGTTGAAATTTAATGTATTTATATTTTCACACACAGAATAAAAGGAAAACAGTATTGTTTTTTTTTTATTTTACAATTGTCACAACTTAATCGAAACTATGTAAAAAAATATGAGACGATAACAATCTACAATATTATATTCTTATTTTATATTACAGGCTTTATACATATCAGAAATCAGAGAAATTTTTTTGTCCTGGTAGAATAGGAGGTACAGTACACAAAATTTTGATGGCATAATGCCAAAAGTTTTCTCAATGAAAATTTAAAGTTTTTCAAAATAAAAATTAAAATCTTTTCATCTGCTACACTACAATATATACATACATATGTATTTTCAATGTTACCACTATCTAAAAGTAAAATTACATAATGTAACTATTCAAGTATTGTTAACATAAGTTGTAACTTGTAACTATTATTAAACAAGTTTACATTACATCACGTTACACAAATTTGTTATTCTATTCTCATAGCGAATTCACTTAGCTGTTTGTTAGTATATATGTAGCACATAAATATATGGGGAAAAAATGAATTGTAGAAAATTTTCTAAATTTAAATTCATAGAATTTACAAAATTTTATAATCTTAAATTCAAATTTTACACAAGAATTACAACATGTTGATGAATGCAATTGTTAAACTATTATACATACATACATACATACACTCATAGATACAGTTTAGTATTATTTTCATTTGAATTTTTAAAATATTTTTTCTCAAATAATTTACTATATTGTACATACTTACAAAAAGTTATTGTAGGCGTTGTAAAATATATAGTAGCATATTAACTGATAAAGAAATTGTAGTAGAATAATGTAGTATGTAGTACATATTATGGAAAATATTTATATATACAGTGCGCGTATAGTTAATATAAAGGCACCTAAAAGTTGAACATTGTTATTTCAAATTCTGGATATTTTTAAGTTCCATTATTTAACTTTTGCCATTATTTTGTAGAATAGAGTATTGTGGAAGTGCTGTGCATTTTATTTTAGGGATTTACTCGAGTTAGTAGAGTCGGTCGAGATTTTTAAAAAAAAGGTCTGTCTGTTAAAATTGAAATTTTTTGCGAAATTAACATAAAGGCAGTTGTCATTTCTTGTGATTTTTATTTAAAAAAGATACAAGTAAGTACTTTTTTGTTCATATTTCAATGAATTCAACTATATTTTGACATTTTTTAATAAATTTTACACAATTTAGCCAGGAGGGGGCGTGTAAAGCCTCTTACTGAAGAAGAAAAACGAAAAATATTAGTTTTCAAGGATATGGGCCTTTCAAACAGAAAAATTGCAGTTAAATTATTAAGATCGTCAACCTTAATTGATAATTTTGTCAAGTTAAGTGAAAATTATAAGGTAAAAAAGGCTACAGGTGCACCAAAAAAAATTTTTCATCAGGGTAAACAAGAATATTTGCGAAGTAACAAGGAAAACTTCACTGTCGGCTCGAAGTAAAAAGCGAAATTAGGCCTGCCAATAACTATTCGACGTGTTCAACAAATTTTCCACCATTGTCCAACACTCATTTGCAAAAAAAACTCAAGAAAACAGTGCTAAAAGCTGTTCATAAGGAAAATAAGCTGAAAATTTCTAAACAAAATATGAGCTGGACGCAAGAATGGCAGAGAATCATTATTCGTCCAATTCGTCGTGTAGCGCTAACCAATTAAGAATATACTGAACGACTTTTAATAAAACTTCTGGCAAGTAAAGATGAAACTCGAGTATCATTTAATTCCTTGGGTAAACTAGCTTACATAATATTTAAATGTATCTAAATAAATAAAAGTATCATTTCAACGTTTAGGTAATGTTTATCTTCATATATTTTTTTATAGTTGATTTTTTATTTCTCGTATTTTTGTGAAATCACGAGTGTATGATGTTCTTGGAAATGAAAATAAATGATATAAATAAAGCAAAATGTTGGCAATATTTACATTCTTCTTGTTTTTTCGTTGTTTTAAAAGTAAGATTGACAGCAAAATTTAAACTATAATTTTTCATACTTATTGTATTTAGAAATCCATATACAGAAAAAATTTACTATATAAATAGATACGAATAATAAACATACAACATACAATCAACGTATTCGGAAAAAAAATTTTGCATGTACATAATGTATGTACATATGTATATACATATTTACGTATACATATATTATATTTTATGATAATATGAAAACTCTGCCAAGAAAATTGATAATAAAAACTAAAATTTAAAAGTTTTCAAAAAAATAATAGTAGATATATTATACACGTTTCAAAGGTTGTATCTTTGAAAGTTAAAAGATTCAAAATATTTTTTTTTCCCCTTTTAATTCAAAAAGTTTACAGATTTTATACTGCGGAAAATATGTATTATGCATTGTGTTTTTAGGGTGAAAAATTATTTAAACGATAATGATTGATTTTACTTTTTGATAATAAATGTTACATAGTACTTAAAACTAAATATTATATATTTTTTTAACACTTGATTAATTTTTTCATATTTATATACATATATAATGTTAAAAGTGTTTATGTTACATTATGTTATGCGCATAATTTAAGTAGTATTAAAGTTTTAAAGTTATAGATATTAT
This sequence comes from Bombylius major, assembly GCA_932526495.1. Classification (NCBI taxonomy): domain Eukaryota; kingdom Metazoa; phylum Arthropoda; class Insecta; order Diptera; family Bombyliidae; genus Bombylius; species Bombylius major. The sequence continues at coordinate 23,108,367 of OW052044.1, read as the reverse complement.
TTTAAAATATTTATAAATCTTGAAAAATCAGGATATTGTATGTATATAAATGATTTTGATGAAGACCGTGTAGTTTTAAGAGCTACTGGACCTTAATGTTAATGAAATTGGATTGAAAGGATGTTCCTGGTGAAATAGAAAGTTAAATTCGGCAAAAACTGATTTTTGACAAAAATGTGTCAAAATTTTTAACTCGACTGTTAACAAAATTTTGCTTTAAGACTGAAAACTTCAATACTTCAATTTTGTAAAAGGTTTCATAACAAACTTTGTTTTTAGAATCCATTTTTATTAAATTCGACTTAAAAAAAATGTCATTAGTAAGACTCACTGAATTTAAAGAAAAATTACAAAACAAAATTTCTAAAAATTATAAACAAATAAATTTATTAGAATATTGGTACAACATATACATAAATATATATATGTATATGTATGTACTATATACTTACATACATACATATTTTTTTAAGAAAAATAAATAAAAATACAATTTGTTTTACAAAGTATTAACGTAATTTATTCATAAATATGAGTTTTTCTTTTAAGTTCAAAGTATTTTATATTTGTTTCAAGATGATTTGAATTTTTGAAAAAAAAAAAAAAAATATACTCACTTGATTTTGATTGATTGCCTTAATTTTAATGATTTGGAGGGAAATAAGTAAATAAAAAATTATTATACTTATCTCAATTGATTTTTTTTTTACTTCAAATAAAATTTACCAATATTTCAATAAATAAAAAAAAACTGAGAAATTATTTTGCTCGAACGAACAGAAAATTTTAAAAATTTCAATGGATATCGCCCATTCCAAGCGAGGTGTTACATCAGACCTAAAAAAAATTCTTTCGATAAATTTAGAATAAATAGGGTAAATAGGTTGACCAATTAGTATACTTCACTACTGTAAATTTAAAAAAAAAAAAACTCGTTTTTTAAAAAAAATCAGGTACATACACAGTTATCTTGTTTATGCTAAGCGTTACTTCGCATTAAGTCACTCCGTCTGACTTAATACGGATGCATAAACAAAATTTCAAAACGCATTAAAGCTCTACGTCGTTTTGAGTTAATACACTATTAAATTCGCATTTAAAATTTCATTTCGTTTTTAAAATGTGCATAAACACTTACTTCGTTTTAAGTAGTTGTTATTACACACGCAGGTGTTCAACGTTTTGAGTGAGAACGAAATGCTGTATTACGCATAAACACCAATTAAAATGTATTATCTCAAAACGATGTTTAAAACGTTTTATCGTTAATACGTTTTAACCTTTGTGCATAAACAAGATAAGTGATGGCTGCTAATAGCAATAACAGCTAAAAATTAGCTGCTAATGGTATTTAGCAACTGCTAACTGCTATTCATTTTAAAAAAATAGCTGCTACTGCTAATTTTGAATCAGAATGAAACAAATATATGTAACATGCTGCTAGCTGCTAACTGCTAACTTGCTTTGCTTGCTTGCAGAAACTGCTACCTATTTCTAATACTAATATCTTTTTTTTTATTGATTGGAATTGTCAATTGGGTGATGCATCAACTCCTGTAAATTTGTACCTGCATAAGTAATATGTAGGACAGGTAGGTATAGTACAAAAATTTGGGTATGCTAATTGGTAAATGCTAATATTTTTTTTTGATAAGTTAATTTGTACCTACAAATCTGCAACGTTACATATTTTGAAATTAGAATGATATCAATTATTTAAAAAGAATGAAATTTGACTATATGACCTGTATGTTGTTTTTATGGGTGTTTAAAATTGTGAGTGAAAAAATAGCTGCGTGTACTATATGTAAAGCACACGTATCATATAAAACATCAGTATCGAATTTAAAATCACACATTATAAGAAAACATCCTTCAATTCAAATTGAACCCATTAAGAACAATAAAGTGCAAAATAATGCAACAGAATTGAATCATGGTGCGGAAAATTTAACTCAAAATGAATTATCACAAGCATCATCATCATCTTTTAACCAGACTGAAACAGATTTGGTTTCAAGTGTTTCAAGTGTAAAAGCAACGAAACAAGAAACAATTCAAAAAAAATATGCATTTAGAAGTTAGCAGCATGTTACATAATAAATATATATTTGTTATATTCTGATTCAAAATTAGCAGTTACTGCTAACTTTAGCTGCTAATTGAAATTAGCTGTTTTCGACATCACTAATTACACATAACACCTACCTTAAATAGGTTTAGGTATACTGTTTAGAATTGCAATAATTGGATACCAAATGCGTTTTATGAGAATTAGTACAGTATTTTTTAATCCCTAATAAGTGCATTATAAAAAAGTATACAAAAATTTTTAACATTATTTTGTAAATATTACTATGTATATATCTAGTAGTGTAAATTTATTATCAAATTTTTGTCCCGTCCGTCATAAAAAAGTAGTATTTTTGTAAATATGCAGGTAAGTTTGAGAGATACACATAATCAGTTATGTTAAAAATAAGAAGTTTACAGAGGCAAATATTAACACAAAAACTTGGCTCGATATCATGAATATAATCCTAATTATAACAAATTGAAAATTATCCCGTCCGTCATATCTGTACAGTTTAAATCTAATCCTTTTAAATTATTCATGCCTAAGATTTTGATACATTTTAATAACTATTTTTATTTAGAAAAATATCGTATGTACGTTGTTTTCTGCATTTAACTTAAACCGGCAATTTTAACTTTTCACTCACACGAAAAAATGAAAAAGCGTAGGTATATGCTTTTGTCATAAGAATTAGGGTATGTTCTTATTTCAAAAAAGCATATATGCTTTTAGCATATGACTGGAAAATGTTTATTTCTTTAAGCTTAAAATTATATATAATTCTCATATACATATATGTATTTTATCATTTCTCAAAACAACAAAAAGTTAAAAAATAATTTACTTCATCTAAAATGTGAGAGAACTATTTATTTCATTTATGTATATCTAGCACAAACGTATAGAATGAAAAATGAAAATAAAGAATGAAAAAATCATATGATCGATTGCTTTTTTCTTCGAAATAAATCTTTCACGAAATATTAAGAAAAAAATCTATAAGGAAAATAGAATATTTAATATACGATAATATTAACCATACAAACAAATAGTTACCCAAAAATGTCTTATTTTGACTTTTAAATATGCAAAAATATATAAAATTTAACCATTCAATCATATATCATGTCATATGTATAAAGCAAAGTAAAAAAAGGAAAAGAAAAACATATCATATGAAATAAATCATAAAGAATAATAAAAAATAAATTTAAAATAAACAAAATCTTAAATAAAAATAATCAATTTTTTTTTCTTGAATATTGTATTATTTGACTGTTGGAAAATTAACTATCGTCTGCATTCATTTGTTTACTTGAGAATAAATGATATGTGTGTATGCATATATTTAGTCTAAAAATGTATATTTTTTTTTCTAATTTTGACCTATTTTTATAATCTTGAATAAAAAATAATATTTTTCCTCGTTTTTCTAATCATTTTTTTTTTTTCAATATTCTATTCACCAGGATGAAAAAAATCAACTTCTTATAACAAATGTGTGGTTAAAACTGGTAAGTTATAAAATGCACATATACATACATAAATAAGTATGTAAAATGTAGTATATACATAAAGTTTTTTAATATATGTACATACATATGTATATATGTATTTTGTTTTCTTTACTAAATATTAGATATGCTTACATTTTCATACATACATATGAAATTTATCTTTATTTGAAAAATATGTAGGTATGTATTATAAACAGGCAACCACCCACCGGCCATCTTTTAATTTTTTTTCTCGGCATTTATCCTATTTTCTACTTTTCACTTTTTTTTTTCTTCTGATCATTCAACTTCATCATTCACATCCATTGAAAATAAACTGTATGCTTAAAGTTCTTTTGATATTTTTTGGATATACTTATAAACATTAAAAATGTTTCACACACATATGTACATAATATATACATTATACATATATTATATATAGTACATATTCAATTTATTCGAGTTGAATTAAATCCTTTGCACGGTTTGTTGGTTGCTTTCTATTATACATATGTACATGTATGTACGTATAGATATATTTATATACATATACATATTTACAAAAACATTTCAATCAATAACTTTCTCATATATTTCATATCCTTCATAAAATATGTACACTGTTATTCAAATTATGTAGAACAACATAAACCCAATATCATACATATAATACAATGATGATGCACTTAATGAACCTATGCACATATAAATATCAATATAATATGTATACATATTTACATATTCATTTATACATTAGGAATGGAATGACATGAATCTTAGATGGAATACTTCAGAATATGGTGGAGTTAAAGATCTTCGTATACCACCACATAGGATATGGAAACCGGATGTACTTATGTACAATAGTGCCGATGAAGGTTTCGATGGAACATATCAGACCAATGTAGTTGTACGTAATAATGGTTCCTGTCTTTATGTCCCGCCTGGTATTTTCAAATCAACATGCAAAATTGATATTACATGGTTTCCCTTCGATGATCAGCGATGCGAAATGAAATTTGGTAGTTGGACTTATGATGGTTTTCAGGTGAAAAAAATAAAAAAAAATAAAAATAATAATAATAAAATAATTAAAATTTCATAATTAATTTATTTATTTAAATTTCGAAATAAAATAAAATAATTAATGTTTTTTTTTCTAAAGCTGGACCTTCAATTACAAGATGAAGCAGGCGGTGACATTAGTAGTTATGTACTAAATGGTGAATGGGAACTTTTAGGTAAGTTACATATTATGTAATTCATATTATTCAAGAAATGTAACTAATGAGAAATATGTATAATTTAAAATTCAAATTAAATGAAAAAATATATATCGTCGGTTTGCAAGAAAAGTGGCACAACTCAAAATCGTGAATTTTCGAGGATGCAAAGGAAAGTAAATTCTTTTGTCTGAAGAAACAAACAAAATGAATGGAAATGTATCAAATTACATATGTATGTATGTATTATAAACTCAGATGTTTTTTTTTTACTAAAGAAAAAAAATTTTGAAAGGGAAAATATAATTTTTTCCATAATTTTAAAATTCAGTGTATGTAAATATCACATATGTTTCAATTTTTTTTTTGACAAAAGAAATAATAAAAATTATTTATTAAAAATTGTCTTCTTTCTTCTTGAATTTTTTTATTTCACGAGGGGAATTTTATGTCAAATATGCCAAATATTTTATTTTTGTCATAACTTAAATTAGATAGATATGTTAGTATGAAAAATGCTTAAGGTGATTTTTTTGTTTTATTTTGAAATTTCCCATGTGATTTGAAAAATAAAATCAAGAAAAGAAAAAAGTAAAGAAGGAAAACATTTTACATTTTGTGAGTTTTTTTTGTTTGTTGCAAATATCACTTTTTTGTGTTTTTTTGTTGTTTTTGGTTTGCTTTACTTTACTTTAAAATTTAAGTATCTCTTCAATTACATTAAATTTGCTTAAATTACCTTTATAGGGAAGGGTAATATATTTTTGATGCGAAAAAAACGAACAATTCTGATGAATCAAATTATACGTAAAATAAAAAATAATAATGGAATGTAAGAAAAATGTAAATTTTAAAAGTCTATATCCGAAGTGCATATTATGTACAAGATAAAAGTTTCATCTTTTTCTGAAAATGCTTTTTTTTTTTTTATTATCTCTACCTTCAGATATATTTTCAACCATATAGGATAAAACACTATACATACATATAAAATGATATACAAGGGGCTTAACAAAAGTTCGTGTAAAAGTAGAAAGAAAATTAAAAAAACAAAGATTTTTTTTTATCAATATAAAGTTTATTTGTTAAACATTTTTCAAGATAATTACTAATTATTTCTATACATTTCTTAAGTCTCTAAAACCACCTGTCAAAACATGCTTCAAAATCCCCCTTTTTCAATAAACCAAGTTGCTCTTCCACAGCTTTTATGAGTTCTTCTTCGTCTTTGTATGTTCACCCGCGTAATGTTTTTTTATTTTTGAAAAGAGCCGGAAGTTGCAAGATATTATAGTAAATAGGGCGAATATGGCGCTGGCCGAATTTCATTGATGCCAGACTCAGCTATAAAATCTGATGTCATTTTTGCTGTATGTGCAAAAGCATTGTCGTGATGAAGGAAATATCTCCGCAATGCAGTTTTTTGACATCCTTGTAAAATATTCTCAAACATTTCAGGTAAGCAATTATTTGTACACCAGTCTGCGGTAATAGTATGTCCTGTTTTCAGTGGTATAGCAGATATAATTTTACTTCTACTAAACAAAATCGCAAACATTAATTTTCAAGTGGATTTTTTACTTAAGGCTTTTACTGGAGAAGGTTGGCCTTTTCAACTCCATACAGAAGATTGGAGTTCTGTTTCGGGTTCGATATTACAAACCTAGGTCTCATCACCCGTTATAATAATTTTAAAATTCTCGGACTCACCTTCACTGAATTTTTTTAGAAAAAATTGAGCGAATTGTATACGAGCTGCCTTTTCTTCTTCACCCAATATACGTGGAACCCACCATGCACATTTCTTGCTAAATTTCAGACTGTCATTAAATATTCTTAATACTGCCATGGCATTTTTCCCTAGCGTTATTTTTCCTTTACTTGGTGGTGGATTTACACTACTACGACTTGTTTCACTTAATTTTCTCTTTCTCTTTTCCATGTTTACACAGCGACTTGAAACTATGTTTAAATAATAATAATAAGTTTTTCCACTTATATGTGAAATTAGAGGCAAAAAGAACTACCCCTTCCATATTTTTACACGAACTTTTGTTAAGCCTTTCGTATTTCTATATGTCTATCAACCATATTAAACTCACTTAAATACCCAGTGAATTGCAATTGAGTGCAAAAATAGATGTACATATAATAAAGACAAAAAGTGCAAATTTTTAGAAACAAAATTTTTTATAATTGTGTAGCTTGATTCACTTATATAGAATGGTGTTTTTAAAGTTTTATATATACATACATACATAAACATATATTTATATATTGCCTTTATAAGGATTCTTGTACAAAACGGAAATTTTTTTAGTCAAAACATAATTTATAAAATTTTTATATACCAAAAAAAGAAAGAAACGTATTTTTGGTTTTAATTCATTGAACATTTATGTATGTATGTGCACTTACAATATATGTATGTATATGTTATGTACATACATATGTATACAGTTAGAAAATGTGATATCGAAGAGGATTGAAATTCACAGATGAAGTGTTATAAGCTAATATGTATATGAATATCTGTATAAATTCATAGATTTTATCTATTCCTAAAAATGAAATAGACACATATTTTATACATACATACATACATACATACATACATATATATATGTACATATAGGTATACAAAATTACTTACTTACATATGTATGTACAACTTTATGTAGATGCATATGTGTATGTATGTATTTATATCTTCAAAAGTTTTTAAATTATTCTTTGTCGATTGCATACATAAAACTACTTTTAAGAAAATTTCGACAAAAAAAAGGATCTTAAGTAGAACAAAATCTGATTCTGATATTTTCCTTATAAAAACAAGAAAAAACTACAAAGAAATTATATTGCTGCAACGCAAATTGATAAATTGAAATATTTTAACAATTTTTAAAAATAAAATTTAAAGTTTAAAATAATAAAAAACTAGGTCAACTGGAAAATGTAGAAATAAAAAGACAAGGACATTAAATTTATATTTTATTTTGGTCAAAGATATTTCTCAATTTTTTCCTTGTCTTTATTGAAAAAAATTAAAAATAAAGGAAAAAAATTAGAAATTAAAAAAAAAATATTCCCTTCAACTCCCTTTTTTCTTAATATTTTTCATTTTTTTATTTGTATGTATTTTATAAAATGCAGGTTTCATAAGTAAATTACATTCAAATAAATTTCCATGATTTACATAAATTTTTTCAAAATTTTTCTTCCTTTATTTATTATTCCGTATAAAAAATGTGTATATACACAATATGTATATTTATATAAAATAAAAAAAAATGAAAACCAAGATAAGAAGAAGTTTAAATATAATTATATCATATAATTTATAAAATTATTCAAATAAAAAATGAGTGAAATTACAAAAATTTAAATCCTCTCCTATTTTGATTTTGTTTTATTAAAAATTTTCTAGTTAAGTTTTAAATTGAATTATTTACATATAATATATGTACTTATAAATATTATGGTGAATCAATTTAAAAAAAATATAAAATCTAAATAGAATATTATAAAGATCAAAAAACGAAAATTTCAAGATTATCAAATTTGTGCGAAAGATAATGAGTTACATATGTATATGTATATCTTTAATAAGTATGTATTAATATTTTATAACATACATGCGGGTATATTTTAAATTATGAAATATTAAATATTATTTAAAAATTAGGTTATTCTCAGTATTGTAATCAAATGGTCAATTTCAGTTTTTTGTTCTCACAATAATACATCGATATAAAGTAAAGATCCACTTATTATACATATATACGTTTAATATAATGTCATACAAAATTGATTTTATAAATGGTTTAAAATACTTTTAAATTTTCATTTTTTTTTTCTTTTTATAGGTGTTCCTGGTAAACGTAACGAAATTTATTATAATTGCTGCCCAGAACCTTATATTGATATAACATTTGCCATTATAATACGTCGTCGAACATTATATTATTTTTTCAATTTAATCGTTCCTTGTGTTCTAATAGCATCAATGGCTCTATTGGGCTTCACACTACCACCAGATTCTGGAGAGAAATTATCATTAGGTAATTTTCTTAATAATAGTTATTTGTATTTTATTCAATATTAAACATTCGAACATACAAAACTTACTAATTAATGTTAGTATTTGTTGATTAGTATTATTGATAAAATATCATCTGTTTACATTTTTCATAAATTGTTTCATCAAAAAGAAATATAATAATTAAACAGAATTATCAGGGTAATATTAATTGTTCATTCCTTATATATTTATAGGATATTTTATTGACAAAATTTCATTTCTATTCAATTTCAAAGAATATAAAATTGTACATAACTATTACATCTATACGTTAGACGTTAGTATGAATGAATTATTTTAGAATAATATGTAATCTTTGTATATTTCAGTTTACCGTGTTTCTAATATTTGTATTTATGTAAAGTATACCTATGTATATTATACTTAGAATATATAGAGAATCGTACATATGATATATATCATAATATGTAGGTACAATTTTAATTACGTAACTCATTTGACGATTTTTATTGTTATTTAAATATGCATCCGTATATGTATTTGTAAAGGTATATTATATATTCATAATATGAATATTTTTATTTCAAGATGTACAATGTACATATACATATAGCAGCTATGAAATTGCCTATTTCTTTTATAATAATCATTGAGTATATTACATTAATGATTAATTTAAATTACTATTCTCATAATGATTCATCAAATATTAATAATATACGTGAAGTATACATAAAGGAATATAGATATTTATTACGTATGTACATATTAGTATATGTAATTTCAAATTGTGTACATTATGAGATTGATGGTAGAACATATATATGTACATTTACTTTATTATTAAATTCAAAATGAAAGAAAATGTTTATGAAGTCTAAAATAGAAATAATATAGAAAAAATATTTTATAAATATATATACTAATGATATTGTTAATGAAAATATTGTGACATTAATAGTGTTGGTTATATATCAAATGAAAAATGTTTATAATGTCTAACGTATATATTTTTCCTAACATATTAATTATTTCATATAAAATTGTTGAAATACTAGAATGAAAATGTAATTTATTTGATACTTTATATGTTATTAATAAATAAAAATGTTTAGTCTGAATTTAACTATTATGTATGAAATTATGGGATGTACACACATATACGAGTGTGTAGAAATTTCCATATGTTTAAAAATTAAACAAAATATTTGAAATTTAATAATTCTGATTTTTTTTTTTTAAATATTTAAACAATTATAGATATATACATAAATCCTTGTATATACATAATAGCGTATAAATAAAAATTAAGATTTTTATCTAAAAAGATTTGAGAGTTATAAACATCTTCAATATTATAAGTCGAAACTTTGAATGAACAGAAATTAAAATTGAAAATAAATTTTTAATTATTTATTTGTTAATATAAAATTTTAATTTTAATCATTTTATTTTTAAGGTGTGACAATACTTCTTTCATTGACTGTCTTCCTTAATATGGTGGCAGAAACAATGCCAGCTACATCTGATGCTGTTCCACTTTTAGGTAATCATTTTTTTATAACACTTATTTGTGTTATTAAATACTATACTCGTATTTTTTTTTCTTTTTCAATATGAATTCAAAAAGAAAAAAAAATATGAATTTTCATTTAAATAATAGTTATTTTTAGATTTAATTCTCTTCCTGTAAATAAACATAAAAAAAAAAACATTTTTATTATTTAAAAATTTTTTAAGTATGATTTAAAACTAACTTTCTAAAGTGTGTAAATAATACTAAATTTTCAAAGAAAAACTAAAAAAGAGAAAACAAAAAAAAGAATCAAAATAAATCTTCTGTTATTATATTTACGTTGAGCAAGTTGATAAATTTTATTATTTATATTTATTAAAGCTATACATAAAGCATATTATATGTATACCTATGTTATAGATGTACGTATACATTTCATATGCATACGTACATACTACATATACAATACATATATACACAATATTATACTCCTATCAACATTATAGAGAAAATCATTTCAAGTGTATAAAATATATTCATTCATATCATTTAGAACATGAATTTTGCGTTTTATACACATTAATTGCAATAGAATTGAATACTCTATATGAATATAGAGCATAAAATCATATTTTCTTCCTTTTCAATATTTTCATTTCGTTTTAAATTTTTTTTTCTATTATTTTTTTTTGTTTTTTTGTTAAAAAGTGTTATTGTTCGTCGCTTTTTAATTTCTTTGTGAACAAACAAAAAATAATTATTATAATTTATATATTTATATAGTATATATACTATATATACATATATGTATATGTATGAAACGAACAGAAAAAAAAAACAAAAAGTACAATAAAATTATTTTTATATAATGAAATAAAAAAACAACGAAACGAATTTAAATCAAAAAAAAATATACATACTTTAAAGAAATTTTTTTAATACAAAAAGCGTAAAAAAAATTCTTGAACTTTGTCGAAACAAAACTTCAGTCGTTTATTCAATACTTTGTTTTTAGGAAAAATTTAATTTTTTTTACGTGAAAGGGATGAAATTTTAAAACCAATTAGTAAATTAGTATTAGAAAAGTTTTAATGGAAAAATACGTAGGTAAGTTTAATAATTTTTAAAATTAATTTCATATATTTTTTTTCTCTTTTGTATTTTATGTTCTACACAGGTACATATTTTAATTGTATAATGTTCATGGTAGCCTCATCCGTTGTATCAACAATTTTAATATTAAACTATCATCATCGAAATGCTGATACACACGAAATGTCCGAATTTGTAAGTTTATATTGTTTAGTGAATTGAAGGATAAAAATATATATGTATAAGAATATTTACTTCACATACACATATATGATTTTGGAATTTGATTTGATATTTTTCATTTTTTTGTGTATTTTTTATGTACAGTGTCGATCAATAATTTTTTTCTTCTATTTCTATTTTGTGACATAAATAATGAAACAAATTTCCTCCATTGTTAATTAATGTATTTTCGAAATCTCTTGGAGATCGTTAAAAATAAACGTTCGAAAAAAGTCCGTATTTCAAAACGAAAAACAGATTTTTAAAGTATGTAATACAAAAAAGGTGGATTGTTAAAGTCAATGTCGAATAAGTGCGAGCAAGTGATGAAAAATATCGAATATGCCACGAAATATTAGTTCTAATAATTATAATTTCAATTTAATTTTTTTTTTACTTTAATATGAGATTTTATATTAGTTCCCTTAGTTTTGATCCACATTATACGTATATATACGTAGAAGAAAATATAATTTTTTCTTTTTCATATTTCAAGTGAAATAAGAAAATTTTAGTTAATAAAAAAAAATAAATATAATTATGATAAAATCAATAAAATTTCGTCGTATTATCACAAATACGAGAATATTTTTACAAAATATTCTTTATCCTGCTACTTATGCGTTCAATCTACCTAATTTTTATTTTAGTCGATAAAATCAATATAAAAATTTTATGTATAAATTTTCAACTGAAGTTTACATCTTATTACAATATAATATGCAAAAGAGCAAGAAAAAAGATATAAATACATAATTTTCATGAAAAACTATTATTTTACATATTTTTATTATTATTGTTATGAATTTTCAATTATTGTATTGTTAATGAATGTTTCACAATACATAATTATGTAATGTTATTGAAAATTATTTGAGAAAAATGTGTATCATATGTGTAACTTGAAATTTTCAAATTTATTTTTATTTAATCTATTTAATATATTTTCAACTTACCTATTGTTCAATTATAAAAGATTATATGTACTTCATATTTATGTATTTATTTTTTATAAAAAAAAAATCATTATCAAACTTTAATTAAAAGTTATTACTCGTACATTAAAGTTAATAATTTTTTTATTTGAAAAAGTGATATCTTTTTTCAAGCGTTTGAGTTCACAAATCGTTTCTCAATTAAAAAATATCATTTATGTTTTTTTTACTTAAAATTTTTTATTTATATATTTTTTTTTGTGTGTTAAATTTAAATGTTTTATGTTATTATGAAAAATTTATTAAATATAATAAATCAGTCAAATGAATTAAACAGAAGAAAATTAAAAAGCAAATTAAATTGCATAAAGAACATTTTTATGTCTATATGATTGAAAGAAAACGACAAAAAAAAACATATCACAAAATGCTGAATATGTGAATAATTAATTGCCAATATGTATATTATTTTTGATGAAAATTCACATCAACATAATAATATGTGGTTTTGTTCTTTAAAAATTTAAAAACATGTTGTTCGTAATACGCTTTTATTGATTTACATAAATTATTGTAATTAATATTGTTTTTATTTATCATTTTTTTTACAATGAATTAAATATACCACTATATGATTTTTATTTTCCGAATTTCAGATAAAATTATTTACATAAATAAATAAGCATATAAAAACATTCAACTACATTTTAATATTAATTTCAATTCGAAGTTTTTCGATTTTAAATTTCACCATACCTTTATTAAAAATTTGTATTACATATGTATATTTAATGAAAAATTCGAAATTTTTCAAAACTTTGAGAACTTCACCCAAAATTATGTATGTTAAACATTTTGTTGTTGTTGGTTTTAAAAGATTGTTTTTTTTTTATAATGCAATTCAATGACTTTAATTGCAAGAAATCTTAGTAAACATGTTTTTTCAATGAATTAAAATTCAGAAAATTTGTTATTATTTTCAATTTACGAGTATTATAAATCATATGAGATTGTAATAATACTTAAATTTTAAATACTATACTTTAAGTTTAATAAAATTTCCACAATAGCTTTTATTTATACAAATTTTTACAATAAACGCTTTTTGTTTTTCAATTCTTGAAAAATATGTCCAAAGACATTTTAACTTTATCTAATTCTTTAGAATTTTAATTTTAAGAAATTTTAAAAAGTAAAAGAAAAAAACACGTAAATTTTATGATATATAAAGCACGTATTACGACACGAATATCAAATAAAACTTTAAAAAGAAAAATATATCTTCGCTAATATGTAATACAGGTATTTACAAGGATAAATACAATAACAAAATATAACAAGGAAAAAAAATTTAAAATATCGTTTTATCCACCTCACGGAAAACTTTGTATTATCATTTCACTTTGCTTACCTATAATATGTTTTGCTATTGAAGAATAAAAAACGTGTGTACACAATACGGGAATACGAATATGCGAGAGTTACTGAAGAATTGTATATTATTGTGTGGATTTATAGTACACGTGTATTATTCTACAATTTGTTGGAATGATAAAGGAGTTTTTTTTTTCTTTTTCTTTTTCAAATCTTCGCTTTTTCATATAATTTTCTCTCCCTATAAAAATTATATATTGAAAAAAAAAAAAGAGAATGATTAAAAAAGATATTTAGAAAAGATATTAGGAACATTATCATTGTGTATAGAATATAGAGATTGATGTGCGGTTTTAGGAAAAATGTCATTATTAAATTTTTATACATTTTTATACCTGTTGATGACGATGACTACGGTGATGATGATGATAAGGTTATTATATTTATAAGTACACAACGGTATCTATAATTTAGGTACTGGCTGAATGTATATATTTTTTTTCAATTCATGCTAAATTTTTATTTTTATTTTTCTTGCTCTATTCATTCAGTTACTTCATACTTTTTATAATACAATGTTGTCGGAAACACTTTCTGGAAAAATATTGTAAAAAAAGAAAAAATTATGTATATGAGATGAATAAATACAATGATAAAATTAATAATAATAAGGAGAGAAAAAAATGTATTCGTATTTAAGATAAGGAAATGAAAAATGATTCGATATCGTTAAAACTTTACTTCATTGAAATTATATGGACCAGGAATTGATTTATTGCATAAATTTTTTTAATGAATAAAATGTATCTTGAATATTTATTTTTGTTGCCATGTTTATATCAGTGTACTTAAAATGGCTCTATTATACTTAAATTCGATGAAATTATAAAACTGATAATATTTGAAGTGATGGAAATGAATGCTACATATACACATATTTTCAATATTGTTTTAGTGTAGTTGGTATAAGATAAAAAAAATACATTAAGTATATTTTATATAATGTAAATTTTATATATACCTACATATCTTAGCTTCTATCACTTTATAAGTTTTAAAGAATTTATTTGGATTAAATATTTGAAAGACATATTAGTTTAAACGTTTTTAAAAAAAAAAACAGTATAACTATTATGCTCTAAGTATTACAAAAAAAATAATAAAAATAAGTAAAAAGCAGGAAGCACTCGTAAAACAAAATATAGATTTTTCATTCTTCACAAAATATTTCACGTTTTAAGTTATTAATTAAAAAACTAAGTTTATTGTTCTTATTCAATTGATTCAGAAATCATTTCATAATTATTTTTCCTTATGTAATACGATGTAAAAAGAAATCTGTGATTTCATGGAGTGTAGTTACAACCTATTAAATATAATTTCACAAAACGATAAAAAGTAATTAAAATGAAGGGTTATGCCTCATCCTTTTAGAAAAATATTTCTCTCTCTCTCAAACATCTGTTCAAATTTTATGTAATATACAAATGTATAATAATTATAAGTAAGAAAATTTTCATTATGTATAAATACTTTTGTAGATATGAATAAATTTTAAGTTAAAATTAGCGAAGCAGCAAATTAAGCTTCTTATCACAAAAAAAAAAAAATTGAAAACATAAAATAAATAATTTACATAATTTGAATCTGAATAATATTTCTTGTAATTTTGACTAAAGTTACTAAATCATCAGCGTAATTCAAATCTTTTAGAATATTTTACTGTTTATATAACAAAAGAAAATCAATTTAACCCTTTTTTGTTTGTATTTTTTTAGTAATTTTAAAGATGTTTCAATTAAATTGTATTTTTTTTCTCTTTCAGATACGTATAGTGTTTCTATGTTGGTTACCATGGATATTACGAATGCATCGACCCGGTAGACCATTAATATTGGAATTTCCAACAACACCGTGTTCTGATACTTCATCTGAAAGAAAACATCAGATTCTTTCAGATGTCGAATTGAAAGAAAGGTCATTTTTCAAACCATATTCTAAATATATGTACTATTTGTGGAATTTTTTCAAAAAATATTTTCCGATATGTTTAATAATTATAACCTCTTTTTTCATTTTTTTTCTATATCAGATCTTCAAAGTCATTATTAGCTAATGTTTTAGATATTGATGACGATTTTCGACATAATTGTAGACCACTTACCCCAGGAGGAACACTGCCACATAATCCAGCATTTTATAGGACTGTGTATGGGTATGTAATAAACACATAAGTGTAATATTAAAACATTTAACGATTTCTTATTTAAATAACTAATTAAATTTTTTTTTTATTTATAACTTTTTTATTATTTTTTTGTAATTTTTATGAAAAACCGAAAAAATAAAATAATTCCAGTCAAAGTGATGATGGCAGTATCGGTCCGATAGGTAGTACTCGGATGCCAGATGCTGTTACACAACATACTTGTATAAAATCAACAACTGACTACGAATTAGGTTTAATATTAAAAGAAATCCGATTTATAACAGATCAAGTAAGTTTTTATCCAATTGTTATTTTTTTTTTAAAAATAAAATCTGTTTTTCTCATTTTTGATATTTTTATTTATTATTTTTCAATTGATGTGCTTTATTATCAAATATTAAATCACGATATTTTTTCCTTGTAATATTTTAAAATTTTGTAAATATACGTATTTAAACAACAATAACTCTTTAGTAAAATTTACATTACAATAAAAAAGTTATTCTACAAAACAAATATGTAAATTTGAAAAAATAAGTAGTACCTAATTTTAAATTATATTCTTTGTTTTTTAAAATTAAAAAAAACTTCTTTTTTTTAAATTTTATTTTATTTTAAAATATTGAAATAATTTTTTTTTCTTTTCTTATTTTTTTCATCTCGTATGTAAATGTTAAAATAATCTACAACAAAAACGTCGAAAATATTAAAAAAATTAATAATAATATTACAAATTAAAAAAAATATATATATTTTAAATTATTATCCTTCATCAGCTACGTAAGGAAGATGAGGAAAATGAAATAGCCAATGATTGGAAATTTGCAGCTATGGTCGTTGACAGACTGTGCCTTATCATATTCACATTGTTCACAATATTAGCCACAATAGCTGTATTATTTTCAGCACCACATATTATTGTCTCGTAGCCATATGAGAGGGGTTATTGTTATTGGTTTTATCATAAAATCAATTTGTTAATTATTAAATTAATATCGAGAATTTTTAAATAAGTCAATAAAATTTAAAAAAAAAAACTTAAAAAAAAAAACCTAAATTAAAAGTAAAATAAAAAATTTAAAAAAAAACAACAACAAAATTTACATGAAAAACAACATAATAAGTAAACAAAAACAAAATTTTCAACATCAGATGATCACTACAACAGCAACAACAAACAGAACAAAAAATATTTTTTTTTCTTTTTTGAAAAGCTTCTTAAACTAAAAACATGATCTAAATTTAAATTTGTAGTTAAATGTTATAGAATTTTTTAACGAAATATGTATAAATACGAGAAATCACTTTTTTAAATTCAAACGGTTATCATAATTACTATATGAAAATATACAAAATCAACTAACAAAATGGATTACAATATTTATAAAAATGATGTTTTCTGTTGTTTTTTTTCTCAAAAATATTCGCTTCCAAAATTTTTCAATTAACTTCTGCAAGTGAAACAAAAAAAAAGTTTAATAAATGAATAAATAGAAGTAAATGAACTGATAAAATGTAAAAAAAAAAAAAATGCAATCAATCATTTATAAAAATAAATTTATTTAAAAAAAAATAAAAACGTTGAATTTTCACAACGAATTACAAATAGAAAAATTTTTAAGCAAAGTTATTTCAGAAAATGAAATGAAGATCGGAATTTTGAAAAAAATTAGAAAATCTTATTATTTAAAAAATTTGGAAAAAAAACGATAACTTTGTTCAGAAGAGTCAATAAAAAAGAAAAAAAAAACTGATTTAAAGAAAAAAGCAATATTTATTATTAAAGAATAAAATGAAAAGAAAAAGACTACACATTTATATAGTAAACATTTCATCATAAACATTATTTGTATAATAACACATTGTAAATTTAAAATTGGAAAATTGTACAATGTACAAAAAAAAAAAGAGAATTTAGAAGTGATTTAATTCATATAAATTAGTTTTTATTCATATGATCTGAAAAAAAAACACATTACGAAAGTATAAAAAACAAAAGACTTAATAAATAATAACAACAACATACCGATATACACATACAATAAAAAAAACTTACTTCAATTATTCATCGCACAAATAAAAAAATAACAAGAATAAAGATAAATATGTATGTATGAAACTATAGTAGAAAAATAAAAGAAAAACGTATCGTATTTGTCTATGATAAAAGTCTGAAAAAAAAAAAAAATAAATAAATAAAAATAACAATTTAAAAATATCTCACAGACACATCATCGAACACATAATACAATTTTTATAAATCAGTTTTTCAAAAGAAAAATATACACACTTTACACATTTCTTATTCACATTTGACATCATAATTCAACAAAAAAAATAAATAAATAAACAAACAAACTACAAATTAATAATGTAAACAACTACAATACTTTTTTAAAACACAAAACAAAATAATACGCGAATACAAATTAATCAATAATTTAATAAACAATTAAAAATAAAATAGAAAAAGGATTAAAATAAAATAAAAAAAAATAAAACAAATAAAAAAGTTCTTATTTTTAATTTCAAATCCAAGCCTATATACAATACAACACATATTATACATTTTTAAAATCATTTTTTAGAAGAAAAAATACTATCATAAAATGCAATCATAAAATGACATTCATATATACATATGTAGTTAAATTGAAATAATACATACATATATTTATAACTTGAACTAAAATTTTTTATCACAATAAAATAGATATAAATATAGGTTCATATGTATGTATGTACATATTATGTATGTACATATTATGTACATATACTATATAAAATCACATCACCACGATTGCAACACAACAACAATAAGCATAAATTATCAACACCAGAAACAAGAGAAAAAAAATATATAAAAAGATACATTTTGAACACGCATAAAAAAATAAATTAACGAAATAGTTTTATACATAAAAAAAAAAAAATTAAAAAAAAAAAACTGAATGGAAACAATAAATTAAATATTAAAAAATTAAATAATGATAATGATAAAAAATATATAAACTCAAATTAATCGTAAGAATAAATTTATAAAAAGATAAAGAAAAAGATGCACAAATACTTTTAAGTAATTAATTAATTAATTAAATTAATATTATTTAAATTGAAAATTAATAATACTTTAATTTAAACTTTTGAATTTAAAAAAATGAAAAAAAAAACGAAATTTTTCTACAAATAAAAATAATAAAACCAAATAATAATAACCGTATGGATATAGAATATTATATGGAAAAATAAATTACATATATTGGTAAAAAAAAAAACGAGGAAAAATAAATGGAAAACAAAAATTTAATATAATTTGATTTTACAACATTATTTTGAAATAAAATACAAAAAAAAAAAAAAATGAGAAGAAGAAAACAGAGAAAACCCATAAAACTAATTTGGTTGCGAGTAATAATATCTGAGTGTTGATATGAATTTATTAGAAATTTGATCTCTATTTTGCTAGATAACAAATATTTTGTTTCAACTTTCAATTTATTTATTTTTATTTTTATTTATTTATTTTTTTTTTTGCTTTTACGTTTTTTAGAATTTTATATTTTTTCTTTAATTTATAATTGAATATCGTATAATCTTGTAAAGGAATTTCAAAAGATCTTCTTTGGTCTACTTGATTTGGTTGCCAAAGAAAAAACTGACATATTTAAAGAATATTCCAGAATATAATTATATAATACATAGTGTACGAGTTTTAAGTCAATCTGCTTAAATTCGAACAGTAATTTTTTTAAATGTGTTCGATAATATAATTCTGAAATTTCTGAAGATATTTCAATACAACTACTTATTTTTGTTTTTATTGTTTTGAATTATTCAATAATCAAATCTTTTAAATCTACTCGTACATAAACAATTATAATATTTTAAAATTTTAAATTAAATAAAATAAATATAAAAAAAAGTTGAAACAAAATTAATTCTAGCAACGTACTGATCGGATCAATAATTTTTCACTATAAGCTGAAAAAAAAATCTAAGGAAAAAGAAGTGAATAAAAATCAGAACAAGATCAAAAGCAGTTGCAGTTGTTTGACTATTAATTGTAAATTTTGTTGAATAAAATTTAAATCAGAATTTATGTACCAAATACATAAGTATTATATATATATGTATATAAATTAAATATATACATATATAAAATTAAATATATTGCATGTCTAATTTTTTTTTTTTAATTATATAAAAATGACCATCGTATATTATATACATACGCGATAAATTACATTTTATGATATATAAAATATATATTATATGTATAACATTACATTATACTTTACATTCATACATTTATATAACCAAAATAAATAAGACAAAAAAAAAAAAAAAATTAGTAAATAAATAATAATAAAAAAAAAAATGAAGAAAAAAAAAAATTTACATTATATTCGCGATTAAAAGAGAAAAAAAAACACCATAATTTATAAACGTACATACATAACTTAAATTAGTATTGTAAAAAATAAATAATTACATATTAGGCATTTTATGCATTAGTACATACTATCGTATACATTAACATAAATATTATCGAACATTAAAATTACATTGTAGGATAACATTTCCTTGATACATTTTCAAAATTTTTCATCTTTCTTATTTGAAATTTTTTTTTTTTTTGGTTTTTAAATTTAATTAATGGTATATAAAATACACACATATTTTTTAATATGAATATAAATATAGTACATGCTCATTATACTGTTCAATTTATTATTTTTCAATATTAACTGATATTCATTTATTTTAACATTACATTTTAATTAATATTTTTAACAAATTTTTTTTTTTTATTAATTTCGAAATACATTTTCTTATTTTTTTATTTATTTATTTATTTTTTTTTTTCAATATTTAAAAGTACTTATCTATTCAATTTTTTTTCAAATTAATTTTTTATTTTATTTAAAGAAAACAAATGAAGACTTACAAAATGTAGAAATATTATAAATATTAGTTTTACGTTAAAACAAAATGAAGGAAAAGCCATAATTCTAAATTAATAAGAAAAAAATTTGTTTTTAATAAAACAAAAAAAAAAAAAAGTATATATTGAAGAAAAATATATTTTCTTCAAATTTTAGAATGAAAATTTTATTTTCATTTTAAAATAAAACTTAAAAATAAAAACAAATTTTTTCTATATACATATATAAAAAAAAACAATTGAAAAATATTGAATATTAAATACATATAAAATAGAATAGGGTTTTTATTTACAATTACAAGTTACATTATTAAGTATAGTAAATTTGAATAAAAAAATTAAGAAAGAATTTTTAATATACCTAGTTGAAATTTTTTCATAACGAAAAAAAAAATATGTATTAAAAATTTTTAAATTAAATTTGTATCAAATATGCTTTTTTATTTTTTTTTAAAAACATAGTGAAAATTAAGTTCATGCGATGTTTTTATTTATAATTTTTTTTATTTGTTTTTATTTTAAGAATTTTATTATTAGAATGCAATTTTTAATTAAGTATGTTTATATATGTTTTTTGTTATTTTTTTAAATTTAACTGTAATTATTTACAACGTATTTTTATTTCTTTTTTTAAATTAAATTTTTAATTAATAAAATGTTATATAAATTATTATACAGAATAATAATTTAATAATAATTAATAGTAAATAAATTCTCTTATTAAATTAGTATTTTTATAAAAGAAAATTAATTCTTATAAATTTTACATTTATCCCTTTAATTAAAGAAATTTAATTTTAAGGAAATTGAAAATCATTACATTCTGCGACTAAATTTTTGTATATTAAATAATAAAATTTAATAAAATAATTAACAAAAGTTTAAAACAAAAAAAAAATTAATTTAAAGTATCAACAGCATAGCATGACTGTGATATATATTTTAAATGTTGTCAAATTTTAATTTGAAAAAAAAATAAAAATTAAATATTATAAAATTTAATCTAATCAACTAAAAAAATTATAATAATAAAACTGCATAGAATTAAATAGTGTTGTATCACATAAAACATGTTAAAAACACAGATACAGCCTTTTTTTGTCTAAAACTAAGTAAAACTATAACAAAAACTGAAAAACAAGCAAACAAAAAATTCAAGATGGTAAGTACATTAAATAATTAACATAATTTAAGAAAATTTATACAATATTTATAAAACAACACAAAATTTTCATACTAAATAAAAAAAACCTCAAAATAAATAAATTATAAATTAAAAAATTTATCATTATATAAATATATCCATCAAAAATCTTTGAAATATTTCTCCTAATAAAATTTAGCATATTTTTCGAAAATTAAATAAAAATTTATTGTATAAAAAATACGTGAAATTTGAGAAAAAATCTGAAAATTAGGTTTTAATTTAAAATGAATAAAAAATAATTAAAAAAAAAAAACAATTTACCAATTTTGTATTAATTATTTTAAAAGTAAAAATAACAAATTATAGGTAATACGAATATACATACCTATATGTACATATATGTATGTATATATATATTCATTAATTGCATTCTGGCAATACGGTAAGGCTTATTATCCAACGATGTTTTAATGAGATTTGAAATTAACCAATTGTTAAAAATTATAATATTTAATTACATAATTTCTATTGTGAATACTGTATAAATATAATCAATATTTATTTTCCATTGCTATGGAGAGATAATTTTTTTGCTTTACGCGTTCAATTGGTAAAAATGTTATCAATACATTTATACATATATATACATTTACATATGTATAATGTATATTTTAAGTGGATAATGCTACTTACTGGGGCCTTACTAATAAACATTTTTTAGTTTTAAAACTAAAATAGTTTCGGCTTGAGAATCAGAGTATGCTTTCAAATTCTTTATAAAATGGAGAAATAAAATATTAACTTAAAATATTTTGTATAGAGTTTCAAAGCACACTTTGATTTCCAAGTCGAAACTATTTTAGTTTTAAAACTAAAAAATGTTTATTAGTAAGGCCCTAATGTTCAAGTATAATAATTTCAGTAATCAAAAAACCAATTACATAACTCCAAAAATAATTGACAAAATATATAGGCTACTATATATATTTATTTTTTCTTTAAAAAAAGTTACTATCTTTAAATAGTACTGCTTCTAGTAGATACTACTACTTTTGAAACTTTTTCCACAACTCATAAAAATATCGTAATAATGGAATTGTCAATATTTTCCATCTCTAACTTAATTACATTCATACATACTCGTATGTATATAGTTTTAATTAATTTTATTCATCAAATTACTCTTATTCCAAAGAATTTTAATATACCTGTTAATGTTTTTTTTCCCAATTCTAATTATTTTTTAAAGATTTTCGAAGTAAGAACTAAATTGTTATAATTGAGTAAAATGATTTTTAATATACTATAGAAAATGATCTTTTAAAAATGAAAAATTATTTAATAAAATATTTGATAGATGTTTGTCAATAACATGTGATATATCATTGATAACATTTGTTTTTTTTTTTGTTTTTGTTTTTTTTTAATTTTACTTTTTTTTCTTGTAGTAAGTAGTAAGTACTTTAAACTTAATTATTTGTATTTACTTATTTATTTTCTAAATATAATAATTCTTACATTATTCAATAAACGTTAACTTTTATTTTTATTATGTATACTTTAATACTTTTTTAATTATAAAAATAGGAATGTATCATTTTATTATAAAGATAAAATTGTAGACCTACATACTCGTATATAGTAAATACTATATATATAGTATATCGAATTAATTTAAATTTTCCAATAGGTTAAAATTTATTTTATAATCAATTTTTGTTTAAATATTATTTGTACATATACGATTGTATCAAATAAAAAATCATATTTAAAAATATAAGCCAAAATAAAAATTCAAATTATTTAATTGATTGCATTTTATACATTTCATTAATTTTATTTTTTTGTTTTAGATAATATTATTTTTAGTTTATTCAAATCATTCATTATTCACATTTCTTCTATACACATTTTCATAAAAACATACTTACATTGTTTTTTTTTCTTTTTCTTTAGATTTAAAATATATGTAAACGAAAAAAAAAAATAATTGTCATGCATTAACATTATCACAACCCCCTAATTTTCTTAATACCTTTTTCATTTTAAAAATTTATAACTTACACTATACCATTATTTACAATTTATCATTTTTTTGTAATTTCAAACATGGAACGAAAATATGAATTAAAAAATAAAAACAATATTAGAAGAAAAATAAATTAAAATACTTAAACAAAAAAAAATACTTATACTTGGTATATATATATTTGTTTGAAATATTTCATTGCAATATTCAAATTTTATTGCATTTATAAATATTTAAATAATATATTTATGAAATTTTCAAACAATGTAATTCTGATGTAATGCAGTTTGTCAACGTCCAAAAAATTTGTTCGATACAAATTACAATTACAACTCTAAATATATACTTTAGAATCACCTGCAGACAACAAAAAAAATAATAAAATATTATAAAATTACTGTAACAAAGACTGTGGGAATGATGATTTAATCTGTATGTATATTCAAATATATTTCCTATTATATACTTTTTTAAATTCTATATGTTTAAAAAAAAAAAAACAAACTATTTTTTTAATAACATTTTTTCAAATTTTCAAGTTAACAATATTGAATAATAATGGTGAAAATTTTTTTACACTTCTTTTTTATATACCTATATTTGTATATGTATTAAAAATATAATATTGTATGTATGTTACTTTTCACTTTTTTTTCTCTATAATATTCTTTTATAATATACGTAAAATATATTTTTTTATACATATATAATTACAAAAAAATGTTTTCGAAATAAAAGCATGAACAACATAAAATTTCCTTTCCAATAAATTATCTTTATATACCTACTTTTTTTTTTTATACAATAATACATATTTATTTATTTTTCTCTCTCTCTCGTTATCTTCCAAATATATATTTATTACTAATTAACTAATCATTTTCAATAATGCATGATCATATATTCACATATTTTCTTCATTTTTCACTGTTTTCAAATATTTATACTCCTATTATTTTAATGCAAAAATAATTATTCTATTCGGTCAAATATAACTCAAAATCTAAATTTTGTTATAGCCTTTAGTTATGCTGAAAGAAATAAGATTTTGAAAACATAAAGTTTTTCAAGTATTTATTATTATTATTATTTTTTTTTTTTTGCATTGAAATAATAAAATTAATTTTTCTATATTCTTTTTTATCATTTTATAATCTAATTCACTTTTACAAAATAAATCGTTTTATTTCTTTTGCATTTTAACATTTTTTATGCACATATATATCGCATCGCATCTTGTTTAATTTAATTAATTTTATCAATTTCATTACAATAATTTAAAAATAAATGATAAATTTTAAAGATATTTTCAATCGAAAATATTTCATTATACTTTATTTGGCAAACACAATTGAAAAATGAATACGACAAAAAAAAAATAAAACAAAATTAATTAAATGAAAATTTAAGAATAATAAAAATGTACTTTTTAATTAAAAACTTTTAAATTGTTAATATTAATTTAAAAAAAAAAAAATGTAATAAAATTCCTCAGGTAAAATTTAATTATAAAAAAATAATGGGGTAAGTAAGTAATCTTTTTATTTTTCAAATAATTTTTTATCGCCATAGAATTTGTAAATAAAATAAATTACCGCATGAATAAGAAAACTGAAGAAAAAAAAATTAGTCTCCTCAATTTTCTTATATTTGTTAACAGTATTAAGTCAGAAAATTTTTGTACTTATTTTATACATATTTTCCTAATCAATAATTGAATTAAAATAAAGAGAAAAAAAAATTTCATAGAAAAAGAAAAATATGTATGTATATTAAAAAAAATTCTCTAAGAAAAAAGTAAATAAAGAAATAAAATGAAAAAAAAAAATAATAATAATAAATAAAAAATCAAAGTAGAAAATAAATTTTGAGTATTTTTATGCTTGACTGATTTTCTACAAATTTATTTGAAAAGTAAAAATAACAATAATAAAAAAATTCTATGTTCCTTTACTTCATTTCATACACAAAATATTCGTTTTTTTTAGAAACTCAAATTTCAAAAGGGAATTAATTAATAAATTTTTTAAAGTGTAGTAGAAAACTTTTATAAAAGCTCAAAAAAAATTTTTTTTAAATGTCGAATATGTATATAAAAATTATACATGGTTAAAATTCACATCTCAAATAACATCGTTAGGCCTACTTAATAATGAATAATAAAAAATATACATAAATACATTTTACATACATAAACATAAATATAAATTAAGCCATTTAAGTATATACTTAGTAAAAAAAACTTAAACGTTGATTAAAATTTCGAATATTTAGGTAATTCATAATACAAACACAAAATTTTTTGTTTTTCATTTCTTTAATATTTTATTGAACAAAAGTTGAATAATAAAATAAAAAAATCTAAGAATGTATATTGTATTATTTTATTTAAAATACATTGGTAGAATTTCAATTTGATTTGAAAAAAAAAATCAAATGGGAGAATGGATAAATTTCAAAAAGCGCGAAAAATAAAATTGTATAGAAAAATTTGTAAAATTACACATTTTATTGTGTTTTAAAACTTAATTTAAATTCAAAATAAATTTAAAATTTAAACATAATACAAACATAATTTAAAACGAAAATAAAATAATGTAATAATACAAAAAAAATTTTCTATATAGTTTCATATTGAAATTATTGTTATCTACATAATTAGAAAAATGATAAATACTTAAATAAAATTCTTAATAAAATTAGTATAAATTAAGCCAAGCGATTTGAGAATTAAAAAAAAAATTGTATTGTAGTTTTATTGTGTATTATGATTGTAAATTCCTTGTAAAAAAACGAAAGAAAAAAACAAAACAAATTTTAAGCCTTATAACTATTATTAATTGAAATTATTGAAAATAGTCAATTTTTTTTTATAATTCAAGAAAATATATATGTATTAATTGGCAAATATTTAAATCAAATCAAAGATATAAAAAACAAAAATTAAAATACAAAAATGAATAATAACAATAATAATTATAATTATACAAAATTACTTGTTTAATGTTGTAGGTAAATTTTATTTTAATTCTACATAAGAGACTAAGAGACTCTTAGCCTCTTAAATGCAATTAGCAGACAGTTAGCAGAAATTGCTATTCTAGGTAAGAGGTAAGAGATGTCACCAATCAGCTGATCTCTTAAAAATTGTGGTGAGTTTAGTTAAGAGAATTTGGTATTCTGGATAAGAAGATAAGAGACGTTTCTAACCTCGAAAGTCTATTAACTTAGCAGGTCATTGGTGAGGTCCTCTTATTGTTATTGTGTAGAAGTGGAGTTTTTAAAAAGTGAAGAAATTAAAAATTAAAAAAAAAAAATTAATAAAAGAAAATAAAAATAATAATATAAAATAAAAATAATATAAAAATAATAAATAAAATGGAAGAAATACTATTATTCATTTTAAATGAATATAGTATTATATTTTATATTATATATATTATATATTTTCTAAATACGCGGGAATAAAAATGTAAATCTTTCACTTTTTCTTTTTTTACAAATTATTTAAAAGTTGAGTTATACTGTTTAAAGTTAATTAAAAACCGTTTAATCAAAAATCAGTAAAAACTATGCTATATGAATAAAATTTAAAATATCTAGTAACCTATGATTTCAAATTTTTATTCAACAAAAATAATCCGAATTTTGGATTAAATTGGGAGTACGCTATAAACTGTAAATTGGGATTAAAATAATACATGCAAACGTTGATACTTTTATACACTTAAAGTATACATATTCTTCTTCTTACAGATAAAAAAAAGAAGAACGTGACAGCTTCACTTTCACCATTTCAATAATTTGGGCTTAAGCCAAAATTCGAATTAGCGAGTTTATAGCAGATAAAATTGGGAGTAAACCAAAATCCGTATTAAAAGCGAATCAGGCATAAACTCGTACATTCAAATTCAAACAAATGTCATGATAATCAGCTGATTTTGGTGAATTCAAAACCTCTTAGTCTCTTACACATTATTATCACCACACGTCTGCTATGTAGAATACCAATTTCTGCTAATAAATCTCTTATGATAAAAAGTTTAGAGAAGTAAGAGAAATAAGAGACTCTTATGTAGAATTGGGGGGTAAATTTGATTTGTAGTTCCCTTTTTTAATTAATTTACAAATAATTTAAAGACCAGAACCAAACAAAATTTTTTTTAAAATAAAAATTTGAAAAAATCAGTCACTTCATTTTTAATTTATTTGTTTAAATCAAGTTCTTTTATCCTAGTAATTTTTCGATTTTTTAGTATATTTCAAATTTGTAATGATAATTAGATTATTACCAGTATAATTAATTACATAATTTTAATTAATTTTTTCTTTTCAAATGTACAAAATTATTTTGAAGAATTTTCCAGTACATAAGATCAATGGCATTCAACACATACTATAATACATACATGTATTTGTACTTTTATTTTTTAATTTTTTTAACTAATACTTAAATTTAAATTTGTAAATAAAACTAAAAAAATATTATTTAATTTTAAGTATAAACTACATCAATCATTGTTATAAATACTAATTTTTAAAATTTAAAATTGTTTATTTTGTTCATGATCATTGTCGAAAGTTTAAAAAAAGAAAATCTTTAGGAAAAGATATTAAAATTTATAATAGAACTTTAAATATTGAACTGTTCATGCCCTTTTTAAAATATTTTAATTGTAAAATCAATAATTTATGTAAATAACTATTTTTCTTGTGAAAAATCAATTTCCAACTTTTCAAACAAGACCAGTAATTTTATTTGTCATTTTAGTACATATATTATATTAAATACCCGAAATTAAATGACATATACATTGAAATTTTTATAAAAAAATAAATTTTAAATTAAAACAAATAATATAATGTGCATAATAATCAATAAATAAAAATAAAACAAATAAAATTTGCACAGAATCTCTTTCGTATAGACAGAGACATAAGAGTACATAAATAAATACAGTAATACATACATAATATCTGAAGGTTGCTGAATTTATATACATACATACTTATTTAATACGAATAAAATCATTTTACTATTACAATATACATACATACATATATTATATCATTAAATTTTAATTTTTCACAATATCAAAGAAAAATAAGAAAATCTGAAAATAAATATCAATAGGTTAGAAAAAAGTTAAAAAAAAATAATAATATATGACAAAATTCAAATTTACATACATACATACCAAAATACAATCTGAATCTTTAAAGAAAAATCTACACATAAGACAATGAAATAATTATAGTAAATTGAAAACAGAAATAAATAAAATAAAATAAGACTAAACGGTTTGTAAGTGAGTTTAAAATTTTGAAATAAAGAAAAATAAAAAAAATAAATAAAAAGACAAAAGGTTTTCTCTATACAACTATTAAAATTAAATAATGAAAAAACATTTATATAATAAGATTTTTAATAAACATTTTAAACGATGTATTATATATCTTAAAATATTTAATAAAGAATAATAAAAATTATTGAAATTGGAAAAATAATAGAATCGAAAAATGTGTACTGTACATTTGAATTAAAAATTACTTTTTAAAAAAACACAGAAAATAATAATTTCACAACTTTTATGTACTATATAATTATAAAATAAATATAATAATATCACATTTTTTTAATAAAAATATGTATGTAAAAAAAAAAAAAAAATTTTAAATGACGATGTTATAATAAATTTATAAAAGAAAAAAATATTGAGAAAAACTTTAAAAAAAAAAAAAACGAACATGCATTTCAAAAAATTATAATTCATACATATTTATAAAATTATGATAAAATATTCGAATAATAAAAAAAAAATTCATAATTTATACTCCTTTGTTTTTGTTTATATTCAATTATATTTAATATGAAAAAATAAAAAAAACAAAAGAATTTTTAAATAATTTTTTTAGATATAAATAAAAATTATTATTATATATGAAAGAAAAAAAACAAATGGAAAATAAAAAATTAAATCTGAAAATAAAAAAAACACGTTTAAGAAAAGATACAAATTAAATTGGTAGTATATTTTTTGATTTATTAGTTATGGACGCATTGAATTTCTCAACTTAAAAATACTCTTGAACGCACAATTTATATCTTTAATTGTAAAATAAAATAAAACAAGAAATAATTATAGTTTAATACAAAAATTTTTTTCTTCTTATTTTTCACATTTCATGCATACCATACACATTGGAATAAGAAAAATTACAACATCAACAACAACAATAACAACAACATGTTCAATTCAATTTTCATAAGATTCATAGAAAAACTTGAAGGATTCCTGACTATAATATGTGACATATTTGATAATTGTTTAAAAGTAACGATATAAATATATATTAAATAATATACATATGTATGTATAGTATATGCTTTAAAAATTCTACGACATTATTGAAATAAATATTTTTTTAAAAAAATAAAAATTTGTATTTATATAAAATAATGTATTTTATTCAAAACTATTAACAATAAGATTAAACAAAAAAAAAAAAAAAAAAACACATAATAGAAACATTACAAAATGTTCAAAAATGAAATTTTAAAATCTTTTTGGAAACTTTTTTAAATGTTATTTATATTTAAGATTATAAGTATGAAAAAATAAAGAAAAAATATACTTAAAAAAAAATTTTTCTTCTATTTAATAAATTCGGCTTATTTTATTTTATTTTTTTATTTATTTTTTTTTTTTTAACAAATATTTATAATATGTACTCGTATTTGAACACACACGTGTATACGAATTATTAAACTATTGAACTTGCCATTTAACACTTTTGTATTATTTCAAATTATACAACTTATTTAAAGATAAAATGACGATTTAAAAATATACCGAATACAAAAGAGAATAATACATAAGAAACTAAGTGAATATTGTGTAAGTAGGTATAAGAATAATAAGCAAACAAAAAATAATTTCGAAATTTCTATTTTAATAAAGAAAAATTTTTAACAGCTCGCCCCCTCATTTAAATATGAATAAATATTATAAGTAAAAAAATAAGCTACTTTTTATATTATTTACTTTAAAATTATCTTCCGCCATATTATATGTATACCTACCTCAGTTTAGATAAAACTTGCACAGCGTTGATAAGAATTCTACGAAGTAATGATAATAATCAGGTATGATGCTATACGAAATTATAATAAATAATTATAATTAAAATCTGGTATTTGAATTGTACTTAATCTACATATTTTCTTGTCTCTTAGCTTTTTTCAATGGTTCACATGAAAGTACATTATCAATTCAAAAAAAAAAAAAAAAAAAAAAATTGAGTTCCATGGAGTTTTTCTTCTAGATTATTTGTCAGTGGAATTTAAAGTGAACACAAACATCGGGCTTTTGGTTACAATGTATGTATGTATTATACATATGTAAAATAAGTTAAAGAAATTTAATATTACTGTAATATTGTTCTAGCTTCTCACTTCTCATAAACATATTATTCAAACACAATAAAACGAAAATTGATATTTTTGCGTTATTTTGTATTTATTTCATTTTTTTTTTAAATTTTATAATATTTTTAACGTAAACTTATATTTTTAATAGGTTAGATATGGGTATATACGAGTAATTATGAAAAATGATAATTCTGTGGCCACAAGCACTAATCAAGAATGAAGATGCTTATGTCGACTTAAGCGGTTTTCTAATGTGACCACAGAATTTATGACCTTCGGATTTCATATTTAAGTACCTATTTGCAAAGATTTTACCGTTTAATTTTTGGTTTTCGAAAAATAATAAATTCTCTAATTTCTTATTTCATAACCATGGAACATTTTCCTTAAAAGGAAATTTTAACTTAATATTCCTAAAATCATACATAGATAAAAAGTAGAGAATCTATCTTTTATTTTCAATAACTTTCATACAAACTGAAATATTATTTATTCAAATTTAAGACGTAATTTGTGAAATAAGGGAAATATCTAAAAACTAATTTACATATTTTCTAAATTTGTTATGGATTTAAATTTATTAAAATAAAAAAGTATATCAACAGCTTTGTACTATATTATTAATAAATCATTGCTGTTGTTTTTATTTTTGTTTATGTCCAATGTCTTCATGTCCTACCTTCAAATATTTTAAGTAAAACTTTTTTAACTCATATAGGACATTGTATATGTATATTCTATAAATGGTATTTCTTATACACTTAATTGCCCTTCAAATTGACTACATTTAGAAATTTTCCACATTATAAAAATAGAAAACATGCACATTAAATGCACATAATTGTCATAATTCAACAAAATGCACAAAACTCACTATAATAATACCACACACATAAAATGAAAATTTATACATTTCTAGTGAAAAATTATAGCCTTACAAAAAATATCCATATGTGTATGTATGTATGTTTTTTCCTTTTTTCAATTGACCTTTTATTGAAATTCTCAAAATAGAAATTATTGAATTTAAAAAAAAAAAAAAAAAAAACTACATATAGGTACCTACTTACTTACATATTTTTAATTTTTAGATTAATTTATACTTTGAGTCAGAAAAATTTCTTGAACTTTTTAAAATTTATTTTATTATTATTTTGTGACTAACAAACAAATTGTATTGTATTAGTTTTATAGAATGAAATTTACATACTTATGTATTTAAAATTCCATTATAGTCCAAGGATATGTTCTTGTTCACTTTGATACAACTAAATTGGCTGACATTTTTCAGCTTTGAATAATATCATATATACTCATACTTTATGCAACCTTACTATATTATGTACATGTATTGAGAAAAAAAGGACTCATTATTCATAATGTATTTTTGTTTCTTTATTATTTTCATATACATACATATGTATGTATACCTAAATTGTATAGTAACCACATTATATTTTTTTCTTTCATAGTACTATGAATTTCTGTTATACATGTGTATGTAAATATAACAAAATATACATATTATATTAAAAAATTTTAAATGCTACCTTCTATGAAATGAAGAACAAAAGTTTCAAAAAGGGCATTTTATTCAAATAATGTAAGTTTAAAGCAAAATTACAAAACAATTGGACAAGTAAGTAGTTTGAAGTTCCCTTATAATATAATATGGGCCTTACTAATAAACATTTTTTAGTTTTAAAACTAAAATAGTTTCTGCTTGAGAATCAGAGTGTGCTTTTAAACTCTATACAAAATATGTTAAGTTAATATTTTATTTCTCCATTTTATGAAGAATTTGAAAGCATACTCTGATTCTCAAGCCGAAACTATTTTAGTTTTAAAACTAAAAAATGTTTATTAGTAAGGCCCAATATGCATATTACATAATATGTTAAAAATAATGCATATATATTTTCATATATGAGTACTTACATCTTATGTATGTATGTATATATATATTATATAAATTCTCAACAAAAACTCTTATGCTACGTTTTTTTAAAACCAAAGGAAGAAGGACAATACAGTCACGCGTGCTGAAGAAAAAATAACAATTCTACCGCATGTTTTTTTCTTATTCTTTTGTTCTAGCATTTCTCTGTACTGCCTTGTGTTATTTTAATTGTTTCGAATAAAAAGATAAACATAATTAACTGTCTCTTATGTAATTTTAATGTTTATTTATGAAGCCTTTTTTTTTGCTTTTCTTAAAAAATGGTTTAATTGTGAATTATGTTAAAAAAAAATGTTTCGAGTGGGCACTTTTCATTTATTGCTTACATATACATATATATGAAAATTGTTATCACTTGCTCTTTTTGAAAAACTATTATTTACCATAATTATATAATTTAAATTTTGAAAAAATTGTTTTTTTTTAATCAACGAGAAACAAAAGGTAATAAAATAAAACAAAAGATGAATGAATGATCTTTAAAAAGCTATTTGTAAAACACCCGGTACAATACATTTCAAACGAATTAATTTAAAAAAAATATACATACGTATATAAATGTATATATATTTTTAAAAAAAAATCAAAAGATAACTTCATCTTTAAAATATTATTTTCTAATCGCATATTCATTTTTTAATACATTAAATTTTATAATAACATTTCTGAAAAGAAAATTAAAAAACAAAATTGGAATTTCTTTGAAAACTTTTTGAATTACAATACAGTAATGTCAAAAGATCATTTTTAATTCATTTTATTATCTGTTTTATCATTCATAAAAAGATTTAAAATTTTATTTACTTTATGACTTTAAAAACGAATTTTAAAACTTTTTATTCTAAATTTTATGCACTCTTGTTTATTTTTATTTATGAATCACAACGTTTTTTGTTAAAGAAATTTCAGTAAATGAGGATGAAATATTTTATTTCGATCGATAACAATATTGTTATTATGTTGACAAGGTCATTAAGATCGTTTTTTAATCTTCTTTTGGACATACATATGCATGTATGTATGTATATATTTTTTCGAATAAATTTTAAATATCTATTAAAATTTAAAAGTACGTTTCAGTGAGAAAAATGAAAAAAAAAATTCTTTATTATTGATTATCAAATTTTTCATTGAGAATTTTTTTAAATAATACTCTTCCAGATATTTCGAGATATTTTTCTTATCGGTTAGTAGTTCACAATTTGTAATTAAAACTACATACATATTATATCGAATTCTTTAAAAATATGTATATTATAGAAATATGAAATATGTACGGAAATTCTATAATGTAAAAATTATATGTATGTATGTTTGTCATGACAACAACTTATACATACATTGTACGAAATAGGTAAGTATTTTTATCAAAAATATAAATTGAAGCCAATTTATTATCATTTTAATATTCTATATTGATGGTAAATAGATAAGATTATTATATGGCGTTACACATGCAAATTTTTGATATAAATTTACAATTTAATCATTATTACTGTTACATATATATTGTTTGTCACATCACATGTTCTACTCTATTCTTATAAAAATAAATATTAATTTTATTTAAATGATTTTGATGTGGATATAATATATGTACATTGTACATATATGTAGATATGTACATAACATATGTATGTATCTTTCAACCTACTATACGTGTACAAATAAATATAAAAAAATGCTGATAAGTATCTATAAACTACAAAACATATAACTATTGCTATCTATTTTATACATATAGTAGAGCAATATTCATTACAATGTACATATTATGTATGTACATTAATACATATATATATACATCAAGCTTTTATGATTTCCTCGTATAACAATTGCACGTAAATATATTATTAGGTACATATATTATTGTATGCTTCTTTTTTCATGTACAGACCATAAACACCAGGCCAGGTATGTACAAACAATATGGCTATGGAATATAATAAAAAAAAATTGTGTATTTTAATTCGAAAAATGAATCCATTTGATATCCACAAGAAACACTACAAGCCGGTTTGCTAATCAATCAAAAAGCCTACTTACGTATATACATACATATGTATGTAGGTACATATATATGTACTTTCATACATACATACATACATTTTGTTATAGTTTAGAACTAGAGAAGCTTTCAGTAGTTGACTTCTAATTTTTATTCTAATAACAGAAATAGAAAAAAAACAAAATTATAAAAGTTTTATAAAAGACGGTCTACTCTGTGTTATGTGTAACACTGTAATATAAAATAAATTAGCTATAAAAATATAAATATCTTTTGGTTATGATAAAAAAAAAGCTCAATTGTTAAAACCACGACTCTCTCGAATTAGTTTTTAAAAAGTCATACAACAAATAAAACGTGTGAAGTTTCTTCGAGAACCTGAAATAAGGTGTTTGTGATATTTTTTAAACAATAAACATACATATATTATATATTTATATATACATATATATATATATATTTATAAAATTTAAAAAGAAATAATATATATTTTATTTACAATATAATATAAAATTTCATTATGAAAATGTTTAAAATTTTAAAGATGTATTTTTATAGTAAAAAAAGGCCTAACTTATTCAAAAACAGTTGCTCATTTTTATAGAATTTTTTTCATGTAAAGACTTTAGTTTGTTCTTATTGCAATGTTTTTGTTTTAGTTACCTATAGTATGTTTTACTAACGCTTTATAAATGTGTAGTATATCAGCAGGACATTCTGCCTAATAAAATTCATTGTTTCAAAATAACAACAAAAATAAATGTGAACGCAGTCCTTTTATTCTAAAAAAAATTGTAAAATTGTAAAATCTTTCATCGTATTTTTTCGTTGGTTTTATTTTGATTAAAAAAAATGTGTGTTAAAAATTAAATCCAAAAATAGTTCAGAAATAGTGCGTGACATAACAATATTAATACTTATTTCTGCGCTCTGTATAAAATTTTTGGTTTTTCCTTTGAGATTTAAATACAAAGAAAGGTCTGCCAAAAACCATATACATACATATCACTTCTTTAACAGTATGTACGATAAACCAGGAAAAAAATTACGTTCTAAATTGAAAGCATAACAACATAAATTGATGTAGATAACAATTTGATTGAAAAGGGTATATCCACAAATGTACATGTACGTATGTATGTATGTACATTGTACATAGGTGCAATATAAAATTGACGGTATATACTTCTATAAAATTCAATAAAAAATACACCTGTGAAAAATAACCAAAAAAAATATTTATGAATATGTTTTATTAATTTTAATTTTTATATAACTTATTGCGGTTTGTTTTTTTTTCTGAAAATGTGAAATTTTTTTTTTTTTTTGTGAGAAAGAAATGTTAAAAATTAATGTGCTCAATTAAATAATTGCATTCGTGATTTAAAAAAAAATATATAAGATACTTTTTTTAAAACGAAAAAATTATAAATACATATCTCTAATCTGTATGTAATATGTATATAAATTGTAAAATAATTTAAAATTAAATTTGGTTTAAAAAGATAAAGAAAAAAATAATTTTAGTGTGTATGTGTATCATATATGTTATATGTACGTATGTATTATATATGTATTTGATTTTAAAAAAATGACGAAATGTACATATTTCTGGTTGAGAAAAACCCCATAAAGGTGAGTATAGTTAATTTAAACAAGTGTTTTGTTTTCTAAATCGTTGACATCGAAGATATATTCTTAGATTTAATTTTTTGCCTACCTATAAACCATAAACTATCAAATTATGTTCCTTACCTATTTACTTGAAAGTTAAAAAAATAAAATGTTTTTATTTATGGTATTTATTAAGCAGAAATTAAAAGAATAACATACAGATATACCTATATATAAAAAATTTCAACATTATCTGTATGTAATAATTAAATCTTTATTATCTGAATGTATTCACAATTGAGATCTTTATTAATAGTATGTGTACTGATATCGGGAAAATATATATAATATGTAATTCGTATTATTGTATATATTTTTGTCTCTTAAATACATCTGGTATTTGTTGACTTTAATATT
This sequence comes from Bombylius major, assembly GCA_932526495.1. NCBI lineage: Eukaryota > Metazoa > Arthropoda > Insecta > Diptera > Bombyliidae > Bombylius > Bombylius major. Next base: position 23,070,626 of record OW052044.1, on the reverse strand, counting down.
ATGCTAATAGAAACAAAATCCCAAAGAAAATAAAAAACGTAAGTACATTATCTTCTTTTGCGAGTTGGATTTTTAAAGAAGTAAGAACAGAAAGTTATTTTTTAGACTTTTTTTTTTCAAAAAAAAAAAAATTGTGTTATTTGTTAATATTATATAATGAGTATGTATTTATTTTGCAGTTTTGAGTTCTTTCTTTTTTTTAAACAAAGAAATGAGAGAATTTATTTGTCAAAATAATACTCTTAATAAATATATCCTTAAATTTCTGTAGAATATTCTACAATCTACTTATCACTTCTTAAAAAATTGACGTTTACAGAAATACAAATTTTAAAAAAAGTGTTTATGTGAAGAAACATTTTATAATAGAATAAAATTCAAACCAGAAAATTTTTTGAAGTTCCTTTTTTATGCAAATTCAGAGCGTTTTGTGATTTCCAAGTTGTAACTAGATATATAAAAGTCGAAAATAAAATTTGCTTATAAGTAAGGTCTAGTATGTTCTAGAAAATATTGCCAAAATAAATAAAAATTGAGTGTAAATTTATCTGGTTAATAAAAAGACAAACATTTTGATTAAGAGAAAGAAATTGTTATAAAATATGAAAATTACGAAAATTTTCAATTTGAATTCTTCAATTCAATTTATCAATTCTATTATTGCATAATTTATTAGTTTAAATAACTTCTGTTTTATTATTGTTATATAAACATGATTTTATTAAAAATTTTAAGTTTTTCTATTATGAATCTGAAAAAAATAAAAAATAAAAAATAATTATAAAAAGATAATAAATTCCAAATAATGTATGTGATTATAATTGTTTTATTATTCCTGTATGACATCAGATATACTCGTATTTTTCCATGTTTCTACTTTTTAAGTCAACAGTAAACAAAACAAAGTCATAGTCAATAAAAATAAATCATATAGTCAATAATCTACTTTACAGTATTTAATACTGACAGTTAAATTTTTATTATAAATTTTAATTGCAATAATAAAAATTTATTGTGTAACTTTTGTAATAATAGAATTTTTTAAACCTTATTCTATTTATAAACTTATTTTTTGTCTAACTTTTTACTATCATTTTCAGTCCACATCACATTCTATTATACATACTTATATGACACCCTGCGCGTATATAAAAATTCAAATGACCAACCAAGAACGCAAGAGGAAAAAAATAAACAATTAGTATTGTAAACATTGCAATTTAAATATTATCAGTTACATTTAATCATCCATAACTAATTAATTTTATCTCTTGGCCTCCATATCTTATTTTAGCTTGATCAACAAAGAATATTAGAATAAAATTGTATTACAAAAAAGAAACAAAACATTAGGTATTTTATGTATGATATAGCTTTTCAGGAAGAATACATTTCCATTGTTAGTATAATTACAAAAGTAAAAATGAGTATATTTACAAGTGAATAGCAAATAACGCATGTTTTATTATTTAGTTTATTTAAATAAAAATGTTCATATTTATTTCGTGAATTTTTTTTCAAATTTTAAGATTATAAAATGTATATTAAAACGATACAATGAATTAAATTAATATAAAGTAGGATTTTAAGAAAAAATTTCATAATTATTAAAAATAAGAAATTAAAAATTAAAAACGAATTTATGTATATTAAAGTGATTAAGAAATATTTCATGTAACGTAATGTGAGAAAAAACAAAAAAAATTGATATAAATTTCATATAGGTATACTCGTATATATGGCATTTCGAAACTACTTATTCCTGTAAAATAAATAAACATCCTAAGCGCAGTAGATTAAAATTGCTCGCATATTCAAATTACTGAAATATTTAACAATCGCTTAACCAACCAAACATCGCTTAAGAACTTATTTATCAAATTAAACTTTCCGTTCATGCATTATAATAAATAATAAAATCGTATAAAATATTATGTAAGACAACACCATGCATTGTAATGATTTATATTCCCAACATTTAAATGATTATTACAGATATAAATGGTCATTTGATATCTTGTCCATAATAGCTGTGTACATACACATAATATGTATGTATATATACACATAAATATATGTATTAAATAAATTTAAAAATTCATATACATATTATAATCAAAATACTACCCACTCTTAAACAATAATATGTAATATAATTGACAATTCAACTAACCATCGAGCAACCAACCACCCACCCACACACGCATGTCACATTATTATTTACATAAAAAATTTCATGGAATGTCGTCGACCACAAAGGAATTCAATTCATCCTTCAATTCCCTTTAAAAATTATTAACAGCAGTATAGTAACATGTTTATATGTTTGCAATACAGTAAAAAGATAAATTGAAACATATTATTCATTTAAAAGATAACAAAAGTGAAAAGAAGAAATATTTTTGTAATAAAAGGCATAGTAATATCCCTTGAATTGCCACTTTTCTTATATTTGTGAATAAAAAAAATCAGATATTTTTGATGTTATACTGAAGAAAAATTGCACTTTCATGATATTATATTCCATGTTTATCGTCTTGTTATAACTAACTTCAATCGAGTTATTTATAGTCCCAATTTATGTCCATCACAAAAATGTTATGAGTACGATTAAGATTGCATAAAGACCTTAAAGATATTTACTATGACAATATTATAAACTGATATGAAATTTGGTTTATATGTACTTTATACGGCTGACATGAAACTATGACGAGTTAATGTATGTACCTACATAGTCTGGTCGACTTCAGAACTGAATTCAAAGACTCTGAATAATAATAATAATACACTTATGTACGTTCGAAAAAATAGCAGTATTTATGTACATATTCTGATTATTATAATACAGCATTAACATTTTCATATACATATGATACATATATTACGTATATTTTTTAGACATTATCTCTTACAACATACCTATATCATATTAATATAACTTATAATGTACATGTATCAATTTTTAGATACAAAAAGAATCTATGTATGTTCAGATGATAAAGTATGATTACAAATTTCATAATTTGTAACATTTGAAAATATGTATATAAAATTTATAAAAATAATTTAATAAATTAATTGATTTTTGTTTTTGTGCTTTTTTATTTTTCCAGATACAAAAATTCATAATTTTTTAGATTCACGAGCTGTAATATATGAAAAAAAAACCTATGTTTTCTTTGTTTTGATTTCAAAATGTCATTCTTATCAACTTCAACTATATATTTTTAATCAACAAATTTCTAACGAAAAAAAAAAAATAAATAAATAAATAAAAAAGCTTTAATTTTTTAATAGCTTTTGAACTGGAAAAATTATGAAATTAACAAAAAAAATTTAGAAAATAACAAAAAAATAATGGAAAAATTAGATACACAAAAAGCTTTTCAAGATACAAATAAATCTTTTGCAAAAACAACAACACCAATAAATACTAGTCAAATGATACCACGAAAACGAATTCTCCAAAAATCATTAACAGATGATAACACCTCAAACAATGTATCAAAATTTCGTTTAAATTTTAGAAAAAGTCATACATGTGGGAGTTTATTTGCAAAATGTAAATGTAGTACACCATCATCAGCAATATCTTTATCATCATCATCATCATCCTCTTCTCTAAATAAATCTTTGTTGGCACGATCTGAGGGTAATAATAACAACAACACCAATACTATATTTTTAATCAACGATAACGATAACGATGACGACGACGATGATGTTGATGAAAATGACGTCTACTATGACACTACTGATGGTGATGTTGTTGATTATGATAATAATGACTTTTTGACCAAACAAAATTATAACAAGAATTTTAATAAACAGTTTACAAGTGATAGTTCCACAACAATAAGCTCTGTATCTATTGATAAAAAAATTTCAGATAATAATTCTATTAAAAATACTACAACAAGCACCACAAAAAGTATCGACTCGAAAAATAATTTTTGTACTGAAAATAAAAATATTATTTATAGCGAAAGAAAACGTACAAAAAAGTTATTTCAATCATATTCGCATCCAGATACAACATTTATTTTTACCGATGAAAATAAAAATCCATCAGGTAATCCAATTACAATACGCTCTACATCAAAAACAGTAACAACAAAATGTGGTAAAGTTGAAATAAAACATCCAAAACGATTATCAAGTCCAAATATTGGTAATTATGCTATATTAGACGTTGCTGTACATCCGGAAGTATTACTTAAGATATCAACGAAAAATGTATTGTGTGATTATGATAATGAAGATACTCGATCACATGCCAGCTTTAATAGTGAAAAAATCTCTTTATCTCCAACATTATCATCTAAATCATTGAATACAATATCATCAGAACCATCAACGATAACAGAGAGTTCAGATATAACAAACTCAACAATAAGAAAACAACGACCGATATTAAAACGGGGTGAAAGAAAAGAAAGTACAGATTTTTCAGATTATTCAGTTGAAACTTTAGATGATTCGAAAATTGATTCAATGACACATTATGTTTCCGAAACGGAAAATATAATCAATTCATCAGCATTAACATTTTCAAGATCATTACGAAAAAATACAAAATTCGATAAAAAAGATTTTAAATTGTGTAGTGAAAATAATAATGAAAGTGTGAAACTTAATGAAAATTTAGAATATTTAAAACATAATGCTATAGATTATCAACAATTATTAGCAACAACAACAACAATAACTAAAGAAAATACAAAAATTTTAGATCCAGCACAGAAATTTTTTCAAGAATCTGGAATTTTAGGACCAATTATTGGTAAAACATCAAGTACTAATTTAATAAGAAGAACATCAAAAATAATGCAAGATCCAAATGTTATTGAAAAGGTAATTTAATGATTTTTACCTATATATTGTTATTAAGTATTTTTATTATTTAATTGAATTTTAGCTTTATCATTAAATAATTTATAATACTTAGTTAACCAATCGTCGATAGTGAATTCATGTAACCGATACAAATTTATACCCAAGTTATAATTGTTAGAAAAAGTAAAAAAACTCAAATATGTACATACATATTTAATTTGTTTTCTCTTTTTTCTCAGTAAAAAAAAAAATTAAAAAATCACATTAATAAATTGAAAAAGAAACAAAATAAAATAAAAATTAGTGCTTTTAAATTTTTCTTAAAATTGATTTTTTCTACTGAAATTTCAAGTTATTGAAAAGTTTTATACTTCAATTAATTTTAAAACAAAATAACATATACATACGTACATATACATATGTATCAGTTTTATATTAAATTTCAAACATTATAGATAATCTCTTTGAAAAACATATACAATTGTGTAAATTGTAAATATTTTGATAAAATATAGATATTGTTTTTTCCAAAATTATTTTTAACAACTCGTGTAGTGATATTTTTCAAAGATAAAGTATAATTAATGAGATATTTAAAAAAAAAAAAGTCAATGATATTTGTACCTAAATTGTGAAGAAAACAAATAAGCAAAAAAAATAATTTTACCAAACAGTTTTAAGCAATTTGGTAATTTAATGTGAAAAACTTGTGTAATTATAAATTTAGTTTAACAATTTAAAAAAGAAAACAACTTGATACTGAATAGTTTGCCCTGCTAAAATTTTTGTGTTTTTATTAACATTTTAATTAAAATTAGCGTAACTAAAAACCCTAAAAATCTTTATTTGGCTTACAAAAATGATTTGAAATTTAAAAAATTCTGTATAACATAAAAATCAGTCATAATAAAAAATATAAAAATATTTAAAAATAAACAATTTAAAAAAAAATAACAAAGTGAAAATAAAAATACAAGCCAAAATATTATCATGACATAATTTATAATTTATAATTCAAGTTACTTTATGGAATTTTACTGCTAAATTGTGGTTCAAACATTGGATATAGTATCTTGTTTAATTTAGCATTGAATTTTTGTACTCTATTTTATTTTTTTTTTAAATTTTAGATACGCAAAAATTCAAAATTACTTCGAAATTCATCAGAAGGACGAAAAGGACCAAATAATAATAATAATACTAATGATGATTTAGAACATATGAAAATAATGACAACAAATATGAGAATTGATAATAGTGATAATGATGATTTTTTAAATGATAAAGTTAAAACACTTGAAAAAGAAATATCTAATTTACGTGATGCTATTAATGGTCGTGATAGCGAAATCTATAAATTAAAACGAGAAATTCACAAGTTGAAGGTCTGTATATGCATATTTTTTATTTTTTTTATTTTTAAATATTATATTATGTTTATCAGTTTTGTATAATTTTATTATTTGTATAAAAATTAACATACATAACTTATTATATTTATTTATTTAATTTTTCATTTATTTATTTATATGGAAAAAAAGGTGTTAATTCAGATTACATAAAAATGAAACTTTTAATTTGTTTTCATCAGTTTGCTATAAGTTTTTATACGTACATACATACATATTGTTTCTTTTTTTTTTCAATTAATGAAATTTTTGCCATTTTATTTTGTACACATGTTCAATACATTATCGTATTTATTATTCAAATGAGTTTTTTATGTAGAAGAAAAAATAATGAATATAAGTAATAATACCAACTGAATATAGTTTAAAAAAAAAAACTCAAAATTTTCAATTTTAATTATAAATATTTTATAATGTCAATAAAAAACATTTTTCCATTATTCATACATAATTAAGTTTTTAAATTATTGTAATATAACTTTACTTGATTTTTATTACTATCTATACCTGTAAAATCTGATTTCTCAATTCAAGTAGCATTCAAAAAATTATATATTTTTCCACATAAATACTTATAATAAAGTAGTTACAAACAACAATAAAAAATCAATCTGATTAATGGTCATGCGAAATGAACTTTGAATCAAAAACACTAGATTAAAATAACAAATAAAAATATAAACAACAAGTTTCATGTTTCTCTTTTTGATTTGAACAATCTTTTCAATTTTAAAACTGTCATATCGTTTATTTATGTTATCATTTATTTAATATATGTACATATATTTTTCTTTTATTATTGAGAAGTACATTATTATTATTATCATATTTAAAGATAAATACTATAATCGATAATAAATTAGGTAATTTTCAATTTTAAGAGCAAATATCTCGTATAAACATTTGTTTTCAAGGTCAATTATACAAAAAGGAATTTATAAATAATATATATGTATATACATACATATATGAGTACATACATACATATATTATATGTACATTTTATAGGAAATACATACACGGCTATGTGAAATATGAAAAATAATTTAGTACTACAACGAGTTTGTAATAAAGAAGAAAAAACCCATAGGGGGAGACTATTTAAGTATTTGCAATCATATGACATTTATTATATGCGACACTTTAGATATGTTGAAAGCTTTTCATAGAACTAAAAAAATAAATTTTTTTTGTTCAAATTAAATTTTGTTGTTCGGTTGTATCTAAAAAAAATGTTGATTTCAAGAAGAAAATTGAATTATTTGATTATTAATATTCAAAACATAATTATATGTATCTTCCATTTTAAATTCCTAAAACTTATTATGTATTATTAATTTTTTGTTTGTTTTGTTTTAATTTTTGATTTAATGTTTTCAATTAAAATTTAAAAATATAATAGATATAACATAATTCTACTCAAGTATACTAGAATTTTCTTTTATTTTGATTTTAAGTAAAAATATATTTGAAGCTAATGTCCTTTCGATTCAAAAGTATGAAAAGATAGAATTGAAAAAGCTGAATCAATTACAAAACGTCGTTTATAAAATCATTGATTTACTTTGATTAAATCAAAATTCCATCATTTTGTACAGGTTAACCTTTTTTTTTTTTAATTAATAAAAGGATAAATATTAATAATAATTATTCATATTAGCATATTCGAGAAATTACAAACATAAATTGAAAAATTTTGTAATGATTATTATAATTATGAAACCCATAAAACCTCTAATGACCTCACGTTTCCTTTTTGTTATACATACATACATATACAATGATATAACACAATATAAAATCATCCCAAATAATCCCATCACAATTTATTATTTTAGAAAATTTATACGAATTATTATCTTGGATTTCTAATAAGTTTAATGGAAAATAAAGTTCTTTTTTTAAAGTTTGTTATTTTAACGATAGATTAAGTAATAAAATAAGAAGAAATAGAAAAAATATTTGCTTTCACAAGTGTTTAGTATAAGTATTTAAGGATACTTTTGGAAATCTCTTTCAAAATTGATTCGAAAATAAATTGTAAGCAATATTTAGTAAAATACAATTCAATTCCAATACATTTGAAACATTAAATTTTACATATCTTTGATTTTCAAATGAACGGATTTCAATGATTTCATTTCATGCTAACATTCTAACATTAACAATATAGTATAAAAGTACAATATTTTCATTTATTTTTTATTTTTAAACAGAGTGTTCTACAACAAACAACAAATCATATACCAATAGGTAATGTTGGTTTACAAACGCAGAATAATGCAATGACAATAAAAAATAATTCGGCGGTAACAGTGACCACGACAGAAGCAGTAGTAGATTGTTCAAAATCAAATAATAATGAACTGAATATAAATTTTACAAATAGTGTAGAAAATAATTGCATAAACAATAAAAATAACAACGTTCAAATACAATATCATGACACTTGGAATAATGCAGCCGATAACAGTTCTGGTTCATTGGTTGTTCCAACAACAACAATAACAACAGAAAGTGCATATAATACCACAATTTTGTGCGAAAATACTAATACTAACACTGGTGGAATTATTATATCAGCAACAGGAGCTACTGTAAAAAATTGTGGAGCTAATGTTGCTGCAACCACAAGTAAATGTAATCAATTACATGTGCCAGCACCTGTCCTTAAAAAACAAGGTGTATCTGGTGAAAGTAGTGACGCTGCAAATCACCAATCTAATAACACTCCAATTCCAAAATTTGAAAAAGATTTCAGGTGTGTATGTATCATAAATAATGTTTAAAAACTATTTTAAAAATAAGTAAATTCTATTGGATAATATGAGTGTGAATTTTAAATGCAATCATGTGTCTATTTGTTTACAGATCTAAGCAGCTAATTAAAGATGCAATTATGGATAATGATTTCCTAAAAAATATTGATTCAACACAAGTTAGAGAACTCGTAGAATCCATGTATAGTCTTGAAATTGCTAAAGGAAAATATGTTATTCGTGAAGGGGAAGCAGGTTCACATTTATATGTTTCAGCTGAGGGTGAATTTGAAGTAATGAAAAGTGGTCAAACATTAGGATTAATGGGTCCTGGAAAAGCTTTTGGAGAATTAGCAATTTTATATAATTGTACTCGTACAGCATCAATTCGTGTGTTATGCGATGCAAAAGTATGGGTTCTAGATCGAAGAGTCTTCCAACAAATCATGATGCGAACAGGAATGCAACGTATAGAAGAGAATGTAAATTTTCTAAAATCAGTTCCTTTATTGAAAAATCTATCAAATGATGTACTCACAAAAATTGCTGATGTTCTTGAAGTAGTAAGTACATAGTACGTGATGTCTTGAGTGTAATTTTAAATTCAATTCAAAGAATTTTTATATATGATTAAATTTATCTTATTCAGCACGTACAAATGAATGCACATAAAATTTATTATTAGAATATTATTTTTCTTTTTTTAATTTTTCTTTTTCTTTTTTTTTTCCTTTTTTTTATTGCATAAACATTTATAATGTAGGAATTTTATCCTTCTGGAACTTATATTATTCGACAAGGTGCTAGTGGTGATTCATTTTTTTTAATAAGTCAGGGTTCTGTTAAAGTAACACAAAAGCTTCCAAATAGTACTGAAGAAAAAGAAATCAGAATTTTACAACGTGGTGATTATTTTGGAGAGCAAGCATTAATAAATGAAGATAAAAGAACTGCAAATATAATTGCATTAGATCCTGGTGTTGAATGTTTAACATTGGATAGAGAATCGTTTACACATTTAATTGGAAATTTATGTGAATTGAAACAAAAAAGTTATGGTGATGAAGGAAGAATTATAGCAACAAAAATGGAAGAAGAAGCAAAAGAAATATTTGGGAAAAATATAAAACAAGGTGAATATGTAATATTATCATGGAAAATAATTTTTGTTTTCTATTTTATTTATTTTTTTTTTTTATGAAAATGAAAATACATCTTGTAAATTAAAATGTAGATATTTTCAAATGCATATTTAAAATGAATAAAATCATGTAAAGTCTAAAGATTGTTTGTCAAAAGGGCAACGCAAAAGCAAAAATTTTTTTGTCAATAAAGTTATGGCATAAATTATGTACAGAAATATGTGAATATAATATATAGCATATTTAAAAATTTGAAATTCCTTATACAACTTAATAATAGATGAATTTGAAGGCGAAAAGAAATGTTTAAAATAACATATTCACTATTTCTTTTACTTTTTATATGGAGTATTTTGCTATCTTTTATGAACAGAAAGAAATCTATGTATGTCATAGAAGGCTATTGTGACATCTTACATTTTCTAAAGTTTTGATAATTTGTTGAGATTTTATTTTTATAAGTTTTGTATGACAGCTAATTTTTCTTATTTTCGAATCAATTATTTGTATTTATTCTTTAGATGTCTTTTGTGCAATTTCTAAAATTATATTAACCGAATATTCTAAAGAAACTTATTTTATTTTATTATTATTATAAAATTATATAATATTCAAATACATACATACATATATGTATACAAATTTGTTTATATTAAGAATTTACATAACAACATAATTTAAATGATCCAATTACATTCTCTGCCTTTTGCTAAATTTGAATCCAATTCAAATATTTTTATTACAACATTACAATCGTTATCTTGTATTGAATTTCAAGTTAACGCAGAAGAGAAATTCTCAAATGATAAAAAATTAAATGAAATTAAACAGGGTAAATGCAAATAAAATATAAAAAATTTTTGCACTTTTGAAATATAAATTAATTTCAATAAATTATTATTTACAAATATTTTATTATTTATTTATCGTTTCAGAATTACAAGATATAAAACTGAATGATTTAGAAATTGTTTCAACATTAGGTATTGGTGGATTTGGTCGTGTTGAACTTGTTAAATGTTATCGCGATAATCAAGTAAAAACATTTGCATTAAAATGCTTAAAAAAGAAACATATAATTGATACAAGACAAGAAGAGCATGTATTTAGTGAAAGAACAATTATGTTATCCTGTAATACACCATTTATTTGTCGGTTATATCGAACATTTCGAGATACAAAATTTGTTTATATGCTATTAGAAGCATGTATGGGTGGCGAAGTATGGACAATATTAAGAGATCGAGGATGTTTCGATGAGAATATAACACAATTTATTATTGGTTGTGTATTACAAGCATTTGAATATTTACATTCAAGAGGTATCATATATAGAGATTTAAAACCAGAAAATCTTATGTTAGATGAACGTGGATATGTAAAATTGGTAAGCAAAAACCGTAAATTGAAATTTATATTATGAATAGGTTGAAATCAATTTCATTAAATAGATAATATGCAAATTATTATAGAAAATGTTTTAATTAAAAATCATTTTTCTTTTATACAAATATAGGTTGATTTTGGTTTTGCAAAATATATCGGACATAGTAATAAAACATGGACATTTTGTGGTACTCCAGAATATGTTGCACCAGAAATAATTTTAAATAAAGGACATGATCGTGCTGTTGATTATTGGGCATTAGGAATTTTAATACATGAACTCTTGAATGGAACGTAAGGGGATATTTTATTTATTTATTTTTAGCTTCAGGATAATTGCAAAACGAAAACATTTAATATAATTTTACTCGCTTATTTTCTATAGCCCTCCTTTCACTGCTAGTGATCCAATGAAGACATATAACATTATTCTAAAAGGTATTGATATGATTGATTTTCCAAAGCATATGTCTAGAGCTGCAATAACATTAATAAAGAAACTTTGCCGAGATGTTCCTGCCGAAAGACTAGGATATCAAAAAGGTGGCATACAAGACATCAAAAAGCACAAGTATATTTATAAAAGTTCATATGTTTGTTTTGATTTAAACTTAAAAAGAAAATTTCTTTTACATTTTTTTTAGATGGTTTCAAGGTTTTGATTGGGATGGTCTATCAAATTTAACGTTAATTCCACCATTTCTCAGACCAATTTCTCATTCTCTTGATACTTCCTATTTTGATAAATTTCCTGTTGATACTGAAATGCCTCCTGATGAAAATTCTGGTTGGGATGCTGAATTTTAGTCAATTACACAATAATATTGTTATTACCTATTTCGTGCTCATTTCTTCCTACTTAATAAAATATAATTAAGTGCCTATTTATTAGAGAAAACAAACTATTTGTAACAATTATAGTAAAAGAAAATAAAAAATATATTTTATTATACAATAAAAAATATGTTTTGTGATAGTTTAATTTATTATTTTAATATTTTTTTATTATTTTTTCCCTTTCGAAAAATAAGTCTTACATATGTTAAACTCTGTTGAAAATTGTTTTTAAATTCTTAAAATATAAATTTTGTTTGAAACTTTTATCATAAATTCTTTTTATATTTCAAAATGAAAGTACGAATTTGCATTGGATGCAATGCGATATTAAAATCTTCAAAAGCTAATTCCTCGTGATGTCGAACTATATGAAAAGGTTCAGTGGTTTTAAAATTATATTCTACTATATTTTCAAATACATTAAATAAATTCTGTGTATTAAATTTCAGCCTATGCATATTATTTAACCATTGGTTTCCATCAAGTGTAGTCTCCCTCAATTCAATTCCATTGAGACGATCAAATAAGCGTTTTATGTTAAAAATTGTTGGATTAATTAGCTCTGCACTATACTCTTTTTCGAAAATATTTTCATATCTTAAAAGGAGTTGATCATCACCCCAAGGCTCAATGGTCATTAAGTTCACGTTTGGAGGAAGAGGCATTGAAAAAACGGACTAAAATATAACAAAAATAAATTCATTTCTCACAGTTCAGCGTCTTTTTCATACAAACCTCGTATTTGTAAATTAATGACTTATCAATAACAGTACTTGTAATATTACTCAAAAATGTCCAAAGCGGTAAGTGTACTTTTAATTGCAAATGTCTTTCATATTCTCTTTTTTTGGACTTTGCACCGCAGAGATATAAATAATGTTTACCTCGTGCAATAATTCCTTTTCCATATGCTACTTCATTAAGAGCTTCACCAACACCAAAAGCATCATCATGAAGTAGTCTTCGATGGACCATTAACTCTACAACACCACTTTTAAGACTTGATCCACCTTGTGCTCGATCAGTTAAAATTGATAATTTTGTTCTATTGTCTGAAATTGAAATTTTTGTTGTTACAGGATAATAATTTCCAGAAATTTCTTCTTCCAACGTCGGCACAAATCCTTCTCTTTTATTACGTATCCTCATTACCATTTCTCTTCCATTCGAATCCGTTTCAAAAACATCTAATGATTGAATATTCGTTGTAAAACGGCTTATAATTTCTTTTCCAATTAAACCTTCAACTGGTATTGAACCAACAAGCCATTCAAATTCAACATACGATTCATCCTCGTAAATTCGAATTACTTGACTGACCCATTCATTGAAAATTTGATGAACTTCTTGTACAAATTTACCACGAATAATTTCCAATTTCACTTTATCAGTTACTTTATGAGCAGTTGTATTCGGTTTTGGCCGAAATATATATGCTCCTGATGAACGATTTTCAAAAACTGAATTATCACCAACGGCCGCTTCATAATACAGAAATTCTTGATATACTAGATTTGTGATTCCATTTATTGAAACTGATAATAAAAATCCATGTTCATCAAATAATAAAACAATATTCTGCGAAAATTGATTAAAATTTTAAATAAAAATCGAATTTCCAAATTACTTTCTTTCCTCATACCTTGTTTCTTATAATCCTTTCATATTCATTCCAATTTGATAATTGCCTTTCATTTCTTATCAATTTTACTTCCGGATCCTTTTTAATAATATCCCATGAATTTTGTCTGTTTACAAAATATGTATCATATCCTTTAGCTGGAACATTTTCTGCTTTAAAAATTAATTCATATTGAGATCTACTTAATCTGTATGGAATATTTCTAACAGGAACCGGTATCGGTATCATTTCACTTAATATAAGATTTCCTAGAACGACATAATGATATTAAAATTGTACATTGTAGTACATTGTACATATGTACATATGTATAGTTTTTTCCCATTCTTTCCATATTAAATTTATGTTTATAATTTTGTTGAAAGCAATGTATGTATGTACCTTTTGAATCTCTTATCTCATAGACACCATCTTCGACAGGTATTCGAACAAATTGATTTTCCTCTCGACTCAAGGGATTGTATAAAGTTATCATAAAATCTCTTGAATTTTCTGACAATTCACATGCACTAATATTTAATCTGGGGCATGATTCAAATTGATATGTAAAAGGAGTATTTTCTACATTCATTAATTTTCGTAAAACTTCTCTTGTATTTTTTGTACATGATAAAATTCCGTCGTTCATTAATCTTTCATAATCGTGAGCTACATGTGCTTTCTCTGTTCCTGTAATAGCATCATGATGTTGCATAATTCCCATTACTTCTCTTAAATAATTTAAATTATTTTTTAATGATGAACTAGATTTTTCCTCGATTTGTAATATTGCGCTTAATTGTTTACAAATTTGTAGAAAATGATTTGTTATTCTTTCGAAACGTTTTAACGTTGGACGAGATGTATAAAATCCTGACCAAAATGTATGAGGATCTGTTGAATATGGAAAGAAATCAAAACTTTTCGTAGGCCAATAGATATTTGCATCATGTAATGATTTTAAATAGCATGATGGTGTTGAATAAAATATATTAAATTTTGTTTCATTAAATTCTGATGCAGCATTTCCATATCTAAAAGACAAGACAGCAAAAAAGAAACATAAATAATAATTAAAAAAACACTTGTATTTTCTTAAAAAAACCTATACATATAATACTAAAACATACTTTATTAACTTATCCATATTCTTGTACCACATATTAGCATCTTGATACGTGAAGTCATCTCCCATTGGAATCATTAAATTGTTTGTTCTGTAAAATTGAGACATTTTCTTTATGTGATGGAAAAATGCATCTAACTGTAAAAAAATATTTTTTTTAATATTGCTTATAGTCATTTCTTCCATTAAAATTTCAAAAACAAAGAAAAAAATCTTTACTTTTAGTTGAACATTATATTCTTTACTACGTTTATCGTCTATAAAGGGTTCGTCATTGCAAAGAATATCAAAACAAAAGCCAGGAGGTGATGAATAATGATTGTAAAGTATTCCAGTGAATAAATCAGCCACACTGCCTATTTATAATCAAGGAAAAAAATTTAAAAAAGGGCTTTTTTCGCTTTTTATGAGTGTTGTATATATTCCCATTATACCTAAATTTCTACTTCCATGCCAAATAATTTCAAGTTTACGATCAACCATTCTTCTTGTCTTGTCTTCATAATCCAATCTTGCAAAAAATAAACCATCATAACCCATTCGAGCAAAAATTGATGCCATTTCACGTGAATGTCCAAAAGGATCAATTTGCCAACCAATTTTTGGTCTACCACACTCACCAAAAGTTTCATTTAATTTTCTAAAGTAAAGAAAAATATTGTATGTACATAATTTAAAATGTTTCTTTGAATTTGAGTTAATTGGGAGAACCTCAAACCCCATGAGAATTGATCAATGATGCTTTGATAATGAGTTGTCGCTTCATCATTCATGCTCCAAGCGCCACCAATAAATTCCAATCTTCCTTCGTTCACTAATTTTTTCACTTTATTTTGAAGTTCTTCACTTTGTTTATCCCACCATTTAAAAAAAAATGCTGATTCCACGTATACAAATCTTACAATCGAATAATATGTTTTTTTAAACGTTTCGAATGTATTATATGGTTATACATATACGAGTACATTACCTTCTTTTTGAATCTTTCAACAATTCACCAATTACTGAATCGAGAATATATTGAACTCCAGCTTTTTGATATTCTGTCCGACTTCCATAATAATATTGATCAACCGTTTTTAGCCAACCAACATCATCATGGGTATGAGGAATTAAATGAATATTAATTTTATCCGTAGCTGTTGGAGAACAACCCTTAAAAATTAAACAAATATGTACAGTTAAAATTCTAAAACATTTGAAAAAAAAAAAACGGTTTCCTTTCAATTATTGAAAGCCTGAAAATAGAAAATTCTTATAATGACCGTATTTAAAGATAATAATTTTCTTGTCATTTATTTTTTCAGTTACAAAACAATTTACAAAATAATTATTATTGAACTGAGGAAAACAAAAGACTTACCTCATATCCACATTTTCTAACTGATATAGCTGGTTTTGAATTAGCAACAATTATAACAAAATAAATACAAATTAAAACTATTAAACGCATTTTCATATTTTTCTCATCAAATCTTATTTCACAGTTATTAGATCAGTTCACAGTATCCTGTCGTATAAAACACTTTGAATCAAAATAAGCTACTAGGTCGAAAATAAAAAAGACATCACATTTTATCAAATCTAATACCCTCCTCATTTATTTATTTATTTTTTTATATACATTCGTCTCGAAATCAAATTTCAAAAAAACAAACAAAATAATCATTATAAGTAAATAAAATTTTATAATTATTAATGTTTTCGTAATAATAATCATTCGAATTTTAACACTCATGTTTATTTTTTCAATCACGATAACACATTTTATTTCGAAGTGCTTATATGTATACATACGTTATGTATATACATACATACATATGTATTTATGTATTACATTAGATTGATTTTAATCATATCACAACTGTATATACTTTTTTTTTCAATTTTAATTCATTGAAAAAAGAAAGTGGTACATAAGTACATTGAGTATCTACTTACTTGATTTGATTATTCCAATTTTATTTTAATACATATATGTATTTACATACATATATGTATATATACGATTCAATGTGCGTAAAATAACATTGTTCAATAATTATAAATGTTTAGTAGATAAAATCATATTTCAAGTAGTTTTTTTTATCTTAGATGTTATGATAAAAGAATATAAAAGTAACATCGATTACCGTGTCTGCAAGTATTTTTCATTACTTCGATGATAATAACACATACTTAATATACAAAATTATACTTGTATTGACCAACAGCTATAGGAATAATTTATAAGGTCATTGACAAAAAATTGAAATGTCATCAAAATAATTTTGAATTTATTGTTTATCAATTAAAATATTTATGACTCTCTTCTCTAATTATGCATCGATTTATTATCTTTGATTTTTAATATTTGTTTAACAATTACATTCGATCAGGAAAAAGACATCAGAATATTTTTGATTGCAATCGAATAAAAAATTAAAAGTCGTAGATCACTAGATATTTTAAATGAAATTCATATGGCATGTATTAGCATTTGTATGAGAATGACACAAAATATTGTGAATATTCATTCAAATTCGATTCAATTTCGATCGAAATACAGTACATGGACGATTGTAATATATTTCAAAATCTTATATATGATTTTTTTATCCATGCATGTATATTCAACTTAACTAAAATTTTATTACTATTCTGACAATGAGATGTATCTACGAAAGTTATACAGGGTGGGCCAAGTTCGACTGACTGTTTTAAAACGTTAATAACTTTTGCGGTTTTTATTATAATTTTCTTTTTAAATAAAAGTGTAATTTCTTTAATTTTTTTTGACTATATTTGACTAAAAATAATATCATTCAAATGACCTCCATTTTCTTCCTAACAATGAATTACTTTTTTAAAGCATTTTGCATTTGTTTCGGGCTCTAAATTTGCTATTTCTTCCCGAATATTTTGCTTAAGCTCCTGAATTCCTTGTGGTTATTCGTGTAAGCCCGTCTTTTTGCGTGGCCGCACAAAACAAAGTCGGGGGCCGTCAAATCTGGAGAAAGGGTAGACCAAGTCAATCTGAATTTCTCGAAATAATTCAGTCACCGAAAAGCTCTCAAAGAATTTCCATTTTCACCTTCGCCATGGTAATAATTCTTGTAAAAATTGAATCTTATATGAAAACACCTTGACATTAAGTTTCAATTGAGTAACACGTCGACAATGGGATCTTCTTTGACACCCTGTCGTACAGCCTGTACAGCTTCTCCATTGCGAACAGGTCGATGAAAATTTGGTCGTGGTTGACATATACTGCACCCCCTCCTGAAACGGGTTACTAATGAGTTTTTAATCATGTTTGCACTGGGACTACTAGGAGCTGTTGCAGAATTAAAATGGTTACGGTATTTACTTTGAGTTATAACATTAGATCATCGGGGAAAATAATAAACTTCAATTATTTTGACCCGTTCTTGCACTGTGTATGTAGGCCTTATAATATTTTATAGAATTTTTTATATTCTGTAAAAAAAAAAATTTTTAAAAATTAAAAGCTCAAAAGTTACAAATTTTTAAAAACAGTCTGTCGAAGTTGGCCCACCCTGTACCTACATACGGATATGATATATGTATGTATATAGTATATACGTATGTACGTATGTAGTACAAGTATCAAAAAATAAAATTGTAAAAAAATTTACATATAAATATAAACGAAAAAGGATAATAAAGTAATATTTATAATAATTTTATTATTATTAATTTTGTTACAATTATGTTTTGAATTTTTGACAAAGTCGAATTTGTATGATAATGAATTCTTAAAAGAGCTTTTAAATGATCAAAAAGATTTAACAAAACTATATGTATGTATGCATGTATGTATGTATATGTGATAATCTTGCATAATTTATACCGATTACTATATTTTTTAATATACATAAGTAAGATATTATATTTTTGTAACAAAACTAATTTTTCACTTTAGTTTAAAAAAAAACAGAACGTTGAAAAACCAAACTAAAGTGTTAAAAATTATTAAAGATAAATCGTCTGAAATTTATACATATGTACATAATATGTATGTTTAGTTTAGTAGCAATTCAAAATATTTATTCATATACATATAAAATTTGCATTATGACAATAAATTTCAAAGTAAATGAAGAAGAGAAGGTCATTGTAACATGTAAATGGAATTTTTATTTATTTATTATTATTATTTTTTTTTATTTATTATTATTATTATTATTTTTTCATTTTTTTTATTTATTTTTTTTTTCCAAGTTATTTTGAAAGTATTGTAAAGATTATAAAAATTGATTATACCTACATATTGCTGATAATTTAAATTTAAAAAATTTAAGTAAAAAAGCAATTTCGACTATACTTCCGATTAGTGAATGTGAAATATCGGAATGAAACCTTTTGTATACCATAAAAGCTTTGGAATGTCTTCTGTAACGTGTCATATGTGTTTATTATATTTTAGAGCCGAAAAGTACCACTGAATATTTTGTGATAAAATTGACATGTTTTACAAAAAGTTTAGAATAACTGTTAATTACCATGTATATACCCTCTCTTAAATCGACATAAAAGATATGTCGATTTAAAATTGGTTTTATTCTGAACCCATCTCTATGTGTTTATACCCTTTGTAACAACCATAAGAATCGTTTGAACCGGTTATTTAAATCGGTTTATTTTATATCGATTTAAACTTTAATTCGATTTAAAGAAGCGTTTATACCATGGGTCTATTTTGTGTCGACACATTTTATGTCGATTTAAGTGAGGGTATATACATGGTAAATATTGTAGTTACTTTGATTATACCAGCAAATCAATTATAGAAGAAAATAGTTTAAATACAAGAAAAATATTATTAACAAATATGATACAATAAACAACGTAAATAATACTCCTATAAATTTTTGTTTATAAATGCATGAAAAATGCCCACTTTTTAAAAAAAAATTCCGTTTATTTATCTATGTATAGGGTTAATATAGGCATACGAAATATCATTGTAAAGACATTTCATATGATACCAAAAAAACATATGTATGTACATACATGTACAATGTATGTATGTCTTCTTTCAAGTTTCAGAGATAACATATATCGTCATCAAAAGAAGTTGAAAAATCGATTTTACAAAAACACGATAAAAATATCGAAAATATCAAAAGACTTTCTCACAAAATTTGTCAACGGAACTTTTTGGTTATAAATTGGAATTTGCGGCAATAAGGACATACATATCACACGTTAAAGAGGACACTATGAAGTACCATTAGAAAAAAAAAAGTCTGTTTTCAATAGCTCACACCACCTAATCGAAAGTTTCCCCGTAATTTCATTTACTCATTTTGAAAAGAATTTTTTTATTTTTAATTTCTTTGAATTAAGTTTGGCTTGTTTTCCATTTTATTTTATTAATCAAAGTACAACCCTAAAAATGTCAATTTAAAATAAACGAAATATTTTCTTAAGTAGAACATCTAATGAGTTTAAAAGGAAAATACGAGTTTACCTGTTTTTGTTTTCTTCTGTTATCTGAAGTACACTCAAGTACACTTGATCTATGTTTTAAAAATAAATTGTCATTGATTTACAATTTTTTTATCAATAATATTTGTCAAAAAAAATAATAAAACTTTCAATTTCAAAAAATATTACTTGTTTTGAATATAAAACAATAAACCACTGTATAAACACAAAAATCAAATAGATTACAACCACCAATCACAGATTCTGTACGACAACAATAATTTTTATTTACTTAAATATACCACAATACGACGTACTCGTACACATGTATGTATGTCGTGTATAGTTATTATAAATTCTATAAAAATGTTTTATAGAGAAAACATCACTTATAAAATTATTGTTGATAACTTTTAGTTAACCTTTTGTGTTACTGACAAGTTGTCCCGCTCCTACCAGAGTACTTTTTACTTTTTTAAATAATTTTATTTATTATTATTATTTTTATTTTTTCTTTCTTTCTGTTATATTAAATGATCTTCATAATGAAAATACTTAAAACCAGAACCTTCAGTTTTTATTCAACAGTCGAATACTGTGCAAGTGGAATTCTCAATTAATTAATTTGTGCAGCTAAAAATAATACAACTTAATTTCAAATGAATTAAATACTAAATTTTTTCTTATTCAAATTCTAAAAAAAGATACAAAATGTTCTCATTCAAAGAAAGTGTACTTTTTTGTGTTTTGATAATTTTGTTTTGCAATGCAAAACCAATCATTGAAAATACATTAAAACAAAATATTTGTGGATATGAGGTAAAAAATATTAATCATTCATTTATTTTACTTTGGTTAAATAAACAAAATAAGGAAAAAAAATTACATAAAAAAATTTCAGGAAATTATTTTTATTATTTTTAAAATTCGAAGTTAAAGAGTGAAATAAATAATTTATAGTTTTTACAATCTTAATTTTTACAAGAGCAAAAAAGTTTATTCTACAGATACTGGTATACTGGTATATAACTTCTGATAAAGAGCATCTTATTTATCAGATTTTTTTTACATTATTATTACGGTTACATTAAATAATTCAATAAAATTTATTATTATTGTATTATTATAGGTATACATACAATATTACAATTACAATTATTATTATCATTGAACTCTTGTTAAATTGGAATTTATCCAATAATAACTGTTTATTGTTAGTAAATTGTAATATCTGTTTTGAATATTTATCAATTATTACCTCTTCTAGTTCATTTTTTATATTATATAAATAGATAGATAGATAAATAGGTAGATTATGGGCTATCATTGCACTTCGACCAGTAAAGATCTTTTGTACAGCCCGTGCTTCTTATAGATTTAGGCTATTGATAAATCCTAAAATTCTATTAGATGGTTCACACCAGATTTTCTCTGGCTTGAGAAAGTACTGGTGCATGTGGCACAGTCTTTTAGAGGCCAACGCCTCGCATTCACACAGAATGTGTTTTGAGGTTTCTTTGGCCTCCTTGCAGAATCTGCACTTGTCTTCCTCCTGTAGTCCTATCCTACTTAGATGGTAATTTAGAGGCCAGTGTCCAGTTAAGAGACTCGTAATGGTTCTTAGCTCTTTCCTACTGAGGTTGAGTAGTTTTCTAGAAATACTAGCCGAAGGTAAGATGAATTCCTTTGCTTGTAGATTTCCAGGAGTTTTCTTCCAACGGGAAATGCATTTTTCCATTTCCCATTTTTTTATGTTATTTCTTGTGTGGCTCCTGGGCAAACCGCAAAAGGGTTCTGGTCCAAGGAAGTTAGAGTTGGCACCTTTTTTTGCTAAGGAGTCTGCCAGCTCATTGCCCTTGAACCCTTCATGTCCCGGAATCCACATTAGATGTACTTTGTTTGTCCTAGCTAGAGCTTTAACAGTTTTCAGACACTCCAAAACCAATCCCGACACAACTTTGTGTGCATTGAGAGCTTTAAGAGCTGCTTGGCTGTCTGAAATTATGTATATTGTGGCTTTATTGAAGCCTTTCTTTAAGCATTTAGTAGCGCACATGTCGATATCAATAATTTCAGCTTGAAAAACTGATGGGTATTTTCCTAGGGATTTATATAGGCCTCTTTTTGGGCCTGCTACCCCTGCTCCAACCCCTAATTCAGTTTTTGAGCCATCTGTGTACACAGACGCACCTTTATTAAAAGTTACTTTGTTATTGTGCCACGATTCTCGATCTGGAAACAATTATATAGATAGATTCATAGATTATCTCAATACTAACAATCTACATAATGAATTTTTTTTATACATATACATACATACATATGTAGTATTATTTGTGTGATTTTAATTTTGATGCAAATAACATTTGTTATCTTATAGAGTTGTCCCCAAACAAAACCGAATATGTTAAATGTTCATATTGTACCGCATACTCACGATGATGTTGGTTGGCTGAAAACTGTTGATCAATATTATTATGGAAGTCAAACATTAATTCAAAAAGCCGGGGTTCAATATATCATTGATTCTGTAATTCAAGAGCTTTTAAAGGATCCAAAAAAGAAGTAAGTCATACAAAAACTATAGAAAATATGATAGATTGAAAATATGTTTTAATAAAAAAAAAAAAAAAAAAAAAAAAAGAAAACTAAATAATAAATTGCAAACATGTACATATATCTTGACAAACTGTATGTTTTGTATTCGACTGCCAAAAGCTTATTTAAGTATTTCAATTTTTGTGTACGATTGCATTTTGCCCTTATACTTACATATAGACAAAGAAAAATATTTTCCGACATAAACTTGTTTCTGTTTTCATTTCATGCTATTTTTCTTTTATTATTATTAGATTTATTTATGTTGAGTCTGCATTTTTTTTCAAATGGTGGAAGGAACAAACTGCCGAGCTACAGGAACAGGTCAAACAACTTGTCAATGAAGGAAGATTGGAATTTATTGGTGGCGCTTGGAGTATGAATGATGAAGCTACAACCCACTATCAAAGTATTATAGATCAATTTTCTTGGGGATTGAGGTATAAGATGTTTCTTTTTAGATTTTTTTTTTAAAGAAAAAACAATACTATTGGGTAAGAAAAAGAATTGGTATTCTTCATTTTTAAAATATTTTAAACATCATGAAAGTTTCAAATGAAATTAAGAAAAATAATGTTATTACAAAAAAAAAAAAAAAAACTAAAGTATGTATGGAAAAAAGGGTGACTTAGCGTATTTTCAAAATTTGGATTTCTATTATAACCACTTTTTTTTTGTTTTCTCCTCCAGATAATTAATATAAAATTGTTTTAGAAATAGAAAATAGTGTTATCTTTCTGTTCACATAATATTTTAGCACCCTAAATATTTTGTTTATATTCAATTATTCACATACGAAAGTATTTGTTTTCTTTGTGCTTACTCTTTTTTTATTATTTATTTATTTTTTAGACTTCTAAATGATACATTTGGAAAATGTGGTCGTCCTCGTATTGGATGGCAAATTGATCCTTTTGGACATTCACGTGAAATGGCATCTATATTTGCACAAATGGGATACGATGGATTATTTTTTGGACGTTTAGACTATCAGGATAAAGAGAAACGTTTATTAACAAAGACTCCAGAAATGATATGGCATGGTAGTGCAAATTTAGGTATGTACTTGTACAAAAAAAAGTATATGAAAATGTATATATGTATGTATGTATGTATTATACGCACGTACATATGAATATTTTATTAAAAAAATAAATATAGATTACAAATGATTATTCCTCATATCCTGTTATCCTTTGTATACATAATTATTTTGTTTTATTCATATATGTACATAACGAATTCATGTTGTTATCGTGTGACCCATAAATTTGGACAATCAATTCACACATATTTTCAATAAATATTTGATTGAATAAACAAACTATACAAATAAAAATAAATAAACACTATAGTATATATTTGTAGTACCTGTACATTGTATGTATGTATATACATGTGTTCGTTTTATAAAAAAAAATTTATGACAATATTTTAAACATGTACATTATTTTTTATTTTCGATTTTTCTGATAGAAAAGATATTATCAGTGATTAAAACATACCATAAAATATGACATACATATGTACATATGTGTATGTATGTACGACAGGAAATAAATTGTTTTACTTCTTGTCGTTTTATAAACTCTCCATTCTGAATGAAGTTTTAAAAGCCGGAAAAATGAAGCAATGTCCATAAATTATTTACAATAAAATTTTTATATATTTATATGTATGTACATACCAACGGCGGAGGGTGGTATGGTTCAGGGTGTTCAGTGAACACCCTAAAATTGTTATGAACCTGATCATTAAAATTTTTTAATTACATTCGAAAACAATTTTTTTTTTTTGTAACAAGAAAAGTAGTTTTTTAATATATGTATTAGTAAAATCATCATAATATATCAAAATTATCAAAAATATTTTTTTACTTTTCGTTTCTCTTTTTTTCTTCATAGAATTTTGTATGCAAGGTGTTCACATTTCAAAGTGAACATTAGAAAAATCGTATTACACCATTATATTCGTTTATATTTTTCTCTTTTCAAATTCGTTTTTTCATACATCAGTCAGGCAGGTTCATATTTTAAAATGAACCCAGTACAAAATGTACAATACAGTATCCACAGAAAATTACAAGAGAATAATATTTGGTTACTTCATTTCGTTTCTCTTTTTTCTTCATAGAATTTTATATGCAAGGTGTTCACATTTTAAAGTGAACATCATAGTACACCATATAAAGCAATAATATTTTTCTCTTTTCAAACTCGTTTTTTCATACATCAGTCAGGACTCCCGACTCAGGTTCATATTTTAAAGTGAACACCAATACCATAGTAGAATATTATGAGAAAATATTTTTTTTTCATTTTCGTTTCGTTTCTCTTTTTTTCTTCATATAATTTTATATGGAAGGTGTTCATATTTTAAAGTGAACACCATCCATAGTAGAATATTATGAGAAAATATTTTTTTCATTTTCGTTTCGTTTCTCTTTTTTCTTCATATAATTTTATATAGAAGGTGTTCATATTTTAAAGTGAACACCATAGTAGAATATTATGAGAAAATATTTTTTTTTACTTTTCGTTTCCTTTCTATTTTATCCTTCAAATAGTAATACTATTCATTTTTTGAAAATGAACGTTGTTATTTTCCTTACTAGATGTTACCTTTTTTATTTGAAGAAAATTAAAATTAATAAATTCAATTTCATTTAAATTTCAATTAATACAACTTTTTTATTAGATAATAATTCAAATTGTGTGTGTCGTGGTGAAAAATTTCTTTTAATTGAAGCGGGAAGGTAAGAAATAAATAGATTGTTTTTCTCGGGGTAAAAATTAAAAAAAATAGTTCGAATTTGAAACGGAATTTTTTGTCGTTGGCAGTTTAAAATTTTGAATATTAAATATTTCACATAAAAAATTAAACAGTTTTTTTTTAAATTTTGTAAAAATGGATAAGAACGCGGAAAATGCTTCTCTTTGTAATTGCGTTATTGAAAATCTTTTATGTATGTCTTTTTCAAGACAAAACATAGAAGAAAAATCGTTGATAATTAAAAACAGTAGACCCACGCCTATTATGGAAAATTTAAAGGCAGCTTTTCAATGAAATTTTAGACACTATTATAATGCAACTGGAAGTACGCTTTGAAAATATGAAAGATTTAATTTTTATTGAGTTGTTAGACGCTCAAAAATTTCATAAGTATTCTGAAATCTTCCCAATAACTGAATTAAATGCGTTAATAGCTGCATACCCAGAACAATTTGATTTTTTAAAATTGCAAAATGAACTTACTGTCATTTATAATAAAAATTCCTTTTTTTCTATTCTGCCACTACCTTAAATTTTAAAAAATATTTTATGCAACAATCTCAAAGCTACGTTATCCGAAGTTTTCAAATTAAGTTGTTTAATTACAACTATTCCGGTAACTACAGCTAGCGCTGAGAGATCTTTTTCTTGTTCAAAGAGAATTAAAACATATTTGCGAAATTCGATGGCACAAAATAGGTTGACGGGGTTAGCTTTGATATCCATTGAAAAAAAATTATTAAAAGAATTGAGAACTAGGCCAGATTTTCACGAAAAAGTTATTAAGAAATTTTGCGAAAAAACCAGAAAAATTGAATTTAAGATGAACATGAAGTGCAAAAAAAGTGATATTTTCGTTTATTGTATTTTTTATACAATAATGTATATTATTATTTTATATTTTTTTATGCTTTGTTTTTCTTATTTTTTTTTTTGTTATATTTTTATTGAGTTGTTTAAGTGGGATAGGCCTAATGAAAAATTGGAAATTTTAAACGGATTTTTGAGTTTTTCTTTCTATTTTTTACACATTTTTCTCTTTAGGGAAACCGACCACTTTATATCGGTTAACACTCTGACAGCGATACCTCTTGGGTGGAGTGGAAACTCGTGTTTTAAATTATTTTGAAGAGAAACAAAATATAACTTTCATTTCTTTTAGAAATCTGAACACCCGGAAAAATACTACTGGCTCCGCCACTGGTACATACATACATTTAATATGTAGGTATAATATATGTGTATGTGTGTATTTGAAAAAAAAAGTTTTAAAAGTTTTATATACTTTTATTGGACGTTTTACAATTTATGTATGTCATATTTAAGGGTAATCATAAAAACTATTATTAAACTTATGGCAAACTGAAAAATATTATTGTATTTATTGGTAATTTTAAATTCTTTAATAGTTTTGATTTATAAAGAATAATTTACAGTTATGAAAAGAAAAAAATAGATTTGAAAGATGTTTAAATTAGAAAACCTATTATGATTTCAAATGTATCTAAATGTATTTTGTTTTTTGTAGGAGAAACATCGGATTTATTTACTGGAGCTTTATATAATCAATATCAACCACCTCCAGGATTTTGTTTTGATATTTTATGTGCTGATGAGCCTATCATTGATGGAAAACACAGTCCTGATAATAACGTTGATAGACGTGTAAGTATTCTCTAAGAAAAAACAAAAAATATAAAAAAAAAACAAAGTATAAAAGATAAAAGGCCTTTTTTTTAAAATTCACAACTTCAACTAACAAGAATATAATTTAAAGATTTATAATTATTATCGTTTTCCCTTTTTTTCCTAATTTTTTATTTATTCAATTTTTTTCCTTTATCTTTTTTCCTACAAACAAATTCAAAAGGTTTCAGAATTTTTCAAATTTGTTAATGAGCAACGAAAATATTATCGTACAAATAATATTATTATAACGATGGGTGGTGATTTTACATATATGGATGCGAATGTTTACTTTAAAAATTTAGACAAATTAATCAGGTATTTAAAATTAAAATTGAAACTTCTCTTAAAACATGGTGTTTTAGAGAATTTGGACTAAAAATCTGAATCCGCATTGATTTTATTGAGTAGACTTTTAAAATTCATTTAAATCTTACATTATGTTTTTATATTCCTTTCTAAATTTTTCTCAATAGATTAATGAATTCTTCAAATATGTTAAGAAAATGGCAGACGGATATCGTACAAATAATGTTCTAATAACAATGGGTGAGGATTTTCATTATCAAGCCGCACATATGTGGTATAAAAATCTTGACAAATTGATTAAGTGAGTTTTATAAGATTTTTGAAACAAACAAAAAATTAACTGCATGTTTTGTTTTTAACTCAATTTTGCATGCACCATTATTTTCTTCTAAATAAATCTAATCTAAACTAAGTCCAAATTCTCTCTAACACAAAAAAAAAAAAATAAAAAAAAAAAATAAATAAATAAATAAAGAGACAAATTAAAATTATATACTATTTGTAATTACTATAATTTACAAATTGAACTTTTTCTTGTGCATTAATATTTTATAGATATGGTAATGAAAAACAAGCAAACGGATCTGATATCAACCTTTTCTATTCCACACCTTCTTGTTATTTAAAATCATTACATGATTCTGAAATCACATGGCCAACTAAAAGTGATGATTTTTTTCCTTATGCTTCGGATCCTCATTCATATTGGACTGGGTATTTTACATCACGTCCCACTTTAAAACGTTATGAACGTGTTGGAAATCATTTCCTTCAAATTTGTAAGCAATTAACTGCATTGACACCACAACATGAAAAACAGTTTGAACCACATTTGAATTTCTTACGGGAAACAATGGGAGTAATGCAACACCATGACGCTGTTACAGGAACAGAAAAAGAGAAAGTGGCATATGATTATGCAAAACGTTTAGATGTTGGATTGAGAGCATGTAGAAGTAATACTAGATCTATATTAAATCTGCTTGTAACTGGTGATGATAATATAGAGGGAGATAATCACGATTTTAAACCAAATTATAAATTTGAATTTCAAAATTGCTTGTTATTAAATATTAGTGAATGTAATATTTCTGAAAAAAGTGAAACATTCATAATCACATTATACAATCCGTTATCACATTCTATATTCCAATATGTAAGAATTCCAGTATCTGGAGATAAATACGAAGTTAAGGATTACAGAGGTATGTT
The DNA here is from genome assembly GCA_932526495.1 of Bombylius major. Classification (NCBI taxonomy): domain Eukaryota; kingdom Metazoa; phylum Arthropoda; class Insecta; order Diptera; family Bombyliidae; genus Bombylius; species Bombylius major. The sequence continues at coordinate 23,041,497 of OW052044.1, read as the reverse complement.
GATATTTCAAAATATTTGCGCATCATACAATAATAATTTTTTCCCAAATAATTTAGGAATTCAAATGCCATCTCAAATCGTACCTGTTCCACTTTCGGTTAAAGATCTTCCATTTCGTTCAACAAATTCATCATATGAACTTGTATTCTTGGCAAGTGAACTTCCTCCTATAGGTTATAAATCATATTATATTCGTCGAATTGCAAACAATGATCTTGATTTTATACCAGAAGTTCATTTAGTTTCTGATGATCCTACAACATACTATCAAGATCAAACTGTTTCCATAGGCAATAAAGTGTGTATCCCTAATATCGTTACAATGTGAAATACTTTTTATTATTTATATTTACTATTTTTTATTTTATAATTCACAGTACTTAAATTTAACATTTGATTCAAATGGTCTTTTATCATCAATGTGCGCAAATGGCGTAGAAAGAAAAATTTCACAGGAATTTTTATTCTACGAGGGAGCTGTAGGAAATAACAAAGAGTTTAGAAATCGTTCATCTGGAGCATATATTTTCCGGCCAAAAAATAATGTTCAATTAATTTCAAAACGTGCTGATCTTGAAGTTATTCATGGGCCACTAGTAGATGAAGTTCATCAAATATTCAACAGTTGGGTCAGTCAAGTGATTCGTGTTTATAAAGATGAAAATTGGGCTGAATTTGAATGGCTTGTTGGACCGATTCCAATCGATGATAAATTAGGAAAAGAAATCATTACACGATTCAATTCTGATATTAAGTCAAATGGAATTTTTTACACAGATTCAAATGGTCGTGAAATGATTAAAAGAAAACGAGATCATAGAGACACATGGAATTTAAAATTACAAGAAAAAGAATCTGGAAATTATTATCCACTGACTACAAAAATCGCTTTAGAAGATGACGAAGCTCGTTTGGCAATTCTTGTAGATCGAGCTCAAGGTGGAAGTAGCTTAAATGATGGATCACTTGAAATCATGGTCCATCGAAGATTACTTCATGATGACGCTTTTGGTGTTGAAGAAGCTCTCAATGAAACCGCTTTCGGCCAAGGACTTGTTGCCAGAGGTCATCATTATTTATTCTTAGGTCCAAAGGAATCTAAATCACCAACAATTGTCGCTCAAGAAAGATTTTTACAAATTAAAAAACTACTTCCAAATTGGATTTTTATAAGTTCAACAAATCATTCATACGAAGAATGGCAGAAAAATTATAATCATATTGTAAGGAAAGACTATGAAAAAAATAATTTAAATTTCGCTTTTAAGAGTAACTTTTTTTTTTTGTTAATTCTTACAGTACTCTGCACTTTCATTATCTCTTCCACAAAACATTCACTTTATGTCATTAGAACTATGGCATCAAGATGAACTTTTAATTAGATTTGAACACTTATTAGAAAAAAATGAAGATCCCGAATACTCAAAACCAGTTACATTTAATCTTAAAGATGTTTTAAAACGTTTTCAAATTACAGATATTAGAGAAACAACTTTAGATGGTAATGAATGGTTAGATTCAATGGAAAGGTTAAAATTTAAGATTGATCCTGAGGAACCTGTTTACACTGAATTAATAAATACAATTACTAAAAAGGATTTAGATTATGAAGATTTAGATAAAAATCAATTAAAAAGAATGATAGAAATTAATAAGATGAAAAGTCCTGATATTATATTAGGAACTAATGAATATCCATCTCCAATAAACAATGATGATCCGTTTGAAATAACATTGAAACCAATGCAAATTCGAACTTTTATTTTAACATTAGAACCAAAAATATAATTACTTTCTAATTTTAATTTTTTTTAAGCACATACAAAATAAAATAAATTTAAATTTAAAAAATAAGACATTTATTTTATTATACTTTAGGTGAATCTGCTTCTGATGTATTTTGTTTTAAAAATGTTAATTTAAATTGCAACAAAACAACAAGATATGTAGCCATAACGGATACATTCTGTAAAAAAATAATAATAAAATATGTATAATTATGTACCTAAAAAACACGGTTAAATGTCAATTAATTGTATTTATTTACCGATGTAATTAATTTACGATTAATATTTGCGTAACCATCTAAATTCATAATTGGTGGATTTTTAGCGATTGCCTTTAAAAACATTTCCACCTCTTTTTGTGTTTTCTTATCAACAGCAGTTAAATTTACATTTAAAAGTGTAGTTTGAAAATCTAAGCCGACACTTTGTGATGCAAAATGAGCTTCATTACAAATAATAAATAATAATGTAACACAATATAAAACAATCACAAAAAGTCCAACTTCTTTGTATGTTGCACCATGGTCGATAATTTCGCTTAATGCACCATAAGCAGCAATAATTGTTGTAAAAAATATTATTAAACAATAAATTCCGTACATGTTAGAGTATGCTTTGCCTGTAAATAAACCCAAACATCTTTCTTTTATGGCAAATACGTATACTACAATACTAAATTTTGTGAAAATATTTTTTACGCTAAAATAATAATAATTATATGTAAACGAATTGTTTTCTGTCAGATACCTTCAACAAAACCTAATTTTTAAAATTTTTAACAAGAAATGTTTATAATTTTTAAATTGCCTTTGAAAAATACCTAGAAATTATAACTAGGTGATTCTGTAGACACCTTTAAAAGTGTAAAAGTTAGGATAAACAAAATCTCAAACCTAATTGTTGCATCATATGACTCAAATCCACCCACAATTGCCGATATTCAGCTAATTTTTCTGCTGGTTTTTGACTCTCCAAAGTAATAATGAGATGATGTGCTAAAGCACGACTAGCAGTTCCAAAAGCATTACAATTTATGTACCTATACAAAATAAAAGTGGTAACTAAAATTTATATACATATGTATATACGTATGTACAACCAAAATTTAATACAATTATAAAAACATAACACTTACCATAAACTACAAAAACCATTTAACATAGCCACTATAGGATAGTAAGCAAATGTGTGCCATAATGGAAAACCAGGTTGCAAATAATATTGTGACAAATTTATTACTATACTTAAAGCCCAAGAGAATATACATAAACCCCATGTCAATGGATATAAATTTGGAAATACAATTGGTGTTCCAGTTACACGTAGAAATTTCAATTGATACGCGGTCCACATATTCTTGAATATTGCCACTTGTGGCCCATGTCTCCATGATGCTACCGGTAACAAAAAATGTGGAAAGAGAATACTAATAAAAATTATATTGTAAATAATTTCATCGAATCTTTTCTCTTGAGAATTAATAAATTTCGAAAATCTTTCTTTACCGACAGCAACAACAACAATTGTTTCACATGCATAAATAAAAATAGCCCAAAAAAATACCATAGAACACCAAGAATATGTTGTACGTGGTAAATTAGTCTTTGGTGGACTACGTTTAATTGGCATAACACCCATTATTTGAAATAAATTTAATAAACTTTTTGTTGTTATATAAAATGAATCATGTTTATCTAGAAGTTCACTATTAAATTCATTAATATTTCGACGATTCTCATTAATATTAATATTATAAGAAATTTCATTAATATCATTTTCATTTTCAATTGTTGAAATTTTTGATTCATGTTCTATGCTAATTTTATCATTTAAAAACTGTTTTTGATTTGGATTTAATATTGGATGAATTTTTCTACTTTTTACACCACTATTATTGTTAAAAAACATTGTGAAATTATCTTTAAAAAATTAAATCACAAAAAATGAAAATTTATCTATAACGAGAATAGTATCTGTGAAGTAAAAGGAAAAGTAAACTTACAGAGTTTTACTAATATAATGGAGTGAATCAGACTCCCGAACTATGTAGTCGCTATTGCTTTTGTTGAGTTCAGTTACAATTCCTTTTATAACCATGAAATTAAATGTATGGCATGTATTTGTTAATTAAAAGTTTTCTAAGTCTTTAAATATTCAAAAATTGTCTGTATAATATTGAATTAAAAAACCGAGAAACGTGTATGTTATTATATTATAGTACTTATACTCGTATAATATACATACATACATATGTGGTGACATAAAGATAACTAAATTTTATTATAAAAACAAAAGACCTTAAATGACTTTATGAACTTTTTAAGTAAACTTTTGTCTTAGCTATTGTATAATTGTTTAACTATAATATGCAAATATGTTGGAAAGAAGAAGAAGTTTCATTTAAATATTCTTTATGTTTGTTAATAATTTAAAAGACTTCTGGTTTTATAAGAAATTTACATTGAAAAAATGGTTTTTAATATTAAAAATTAATTTGTTTGTAAGTTTTTTTTTTCTTCATAATAAAAAAATAAACATTAAAAGTTGTCTATGTCTTTCTTAGGACAAAAAAATAATATTACAATATTCAATACTTGTTTTTATTTTTAAATATAGAAAAGTTTGTATTTTCACTTTTTTTTACATATTTTTCATAAACAAAAACTTGTGGAAAAAAATTCAATGTTTGTTTTCTTCTATACAGTATAGTTTAGAGGTGTTGACAAAAAAGTCATAAGATCTCAATTTAATCAATTATCAAGTTGGTCTTTATTGTTCAGAATTGAAATGTATTCGCATTAGTTTGAAAAGAAAGTCCCATTGAAAAATATTAATTTCACTAATGCAAAAATAAAAGAAAAAGCATTCTATGTATAATATTAAATCTATCTTATTTATAACTTTTATTAGATTTTAGTAAAAAATTTATTCGTTTATAAATCGAAGTTTTAAATTAGAGTTGAATTGAAAAAAAAAATAGTTAAACCTTTGGTGTTAATAAATTTATGTAGATATGTATTTTTTATAGAATTTATAAGAAATTTTGAATAAATAAGTAAATTAAATTTTACGTGATATATATATTTTTGAATTAGTTTTAGTTTCAATTGTAATGCCTTATTTTAATATAAACATGAAAAATTATATTGTCTTTTTTTTAAATTGTCACTTATAAAATACTTTCAAATTGTTCACGAATTATTATCGTAAATTAAACTAAATAAAATGTATGTATACTTGTATAGTATGTGCAAAATATCATATAATTCGACTGGCATCTCATATTTTGTATTAAGTATTATTATTATTATTTTTTTTTTTTAATTTATGTGTAAAATGAAACGTTACTTGAATGTATGGCGATAATTTTAAATTACATGTTATTACTTAATTATTATTTAATATTTTTTTAAATATTTTCTAACTACTAAAAACTTTCTAAATTTTCTCCTCTACATGAATAACAGCAATTTTGTTGATAATATTCATAACTACAAAGTTTTGCTTTTACAATTACATGACAGTTTGTAAATTCATCGATACAATCTGGTGCAATATCATTTTGAATAAGATCAACACGAGGGTCTGAAAAATTAAACAATTACATTTTTATTTATTTTCTTTGAAAAAGATTTTAAAAATATTTGATTACCATGACATTTATGTGTATTACATGGTCGATAAATTGGTTCTCGTTTCGAATAACGACATTGTTGTGATTCCTTTAAAGTATTTTCTCGCAAATCAAATTCAAAACATTTAACTGTTCGTCTTTGACTTCCACCGCCACATGATTTAGAACACTAAAACAAATTTATCAACAAAAAATTATGTACATTTTCAATTTTATAAACTTTTCATATATGTATGTATGTATATCAAAATTGATGTATAACTTACATCTGACCATGCAGAATAATGCCATCTTGGTTTGCAGTGTTCAACTTCTACAATAGAACAATTTTGCAACGATGAAGGTTTTGCAATAGTTTTACATTCATCATCATCAACAATTAATTGATTTCGTATACAAATAACTTTTCGTGATTTTGACAAATTAAAACAATCTCCACTACATTGACTCCATGGTCCTGTGAACCATTCTCCTACATCACAATTTTTTTCACTTTCACATGGTCTCGTGGAGTCTGGTGTAAAACGCAGATCACATCTGTCTATATTTGGTGGTGTTCGATCACAAAATATTGAACGATATTCTACACCAATTCCACATTCCATAGAACATTGTTGATTCCATTCGGATATTAACCAAATGCCCGATTTTTCACTTTGAGATGGTGCTATTCGTCTCTGATTTGTATTATTACCTACTAACATATCTGGAGCTCTGGCATGTGCATGAACTCTTTGTCGATGTGGTCGTCTTCTTGGCATTTTTGGACAGTCACATTTCTTTTTTGAAATTGGTTCTTCTTCCATACAAGCAGCATTATTCACTTGTATAACAATCCCTGTAGCAAGTTCTTGAACACAACGAATTTCTCTCTCACGAATACCTTCACCATCTTGACATAAACAATCTCCCCAATCTTCAATTTTCCAATATGCAGGACACGGTTGTGTATTACAACGTAACAAATTTTCATTAAGAACAGGCTTTTCAGAATGTGAACATCGTTTTGGAGCAAAATAACGCATTGTAGTTTCTCTTACGCATCTAACAATTGGATTTTGTGTTCCACCACCACATGATTTACTACAAGGACTAAATCCAACAACCTTCCAATTAAATCTTCTTTTTCGACGTTCTGGTGGTCTTTTTGATATTTCATCATTATTTGTTCCTGATTTTACAACAACATTAGTTTCATTTTCTAATTGATTGTCACTCTCAATCGATGACATTTCATCAATTAGATCTTCCTCAAAATCGGAATTTGATGTAATTGGAAGAAGATATTCATATTTAATTCCAGGATTTATATCCTGACCAAAAACCTACAAATAAATTAACAGGAAATTAAAAACTATTTTTCACACAAAGATAATTTATTTTTGTTTTTATTTTGCTTCCATTTTCTCACCATTATTTGTATTGGTTCTAAAGTTGGCCCTGTCGATGTAATCCATTCTGTTACTCCTTCCAATTTTTTGCCATCATGACTTGATGCAATACCATCAATTCGTCTATAATCGAAAATTGTACCAAGAGCTTCATATGCACCACTTGATGACAAAGTGTATCCACCGTTGAAAATGTATTTTTGTTCTGATGGAATTTTTAAAACTGAAAAAATAAAATAAAGAAAAATAATACAGAATAAAATGTAATATATAGAAACAAAATTTAAAAGCTTATCGTCGATGAACATTACTCTTTTTATTTTATTTCTTTTTTTACTCTTTTATTTTTTTGTTTTTACCTAAATAGTTTGGACTATTTTTTAATTCTGTAATGGAAATATTTGATGCTCCTGCTGGTATGGTAGCCACATGTACATAACCACCAGGAAGTGGATTTTTTGTAAAAATTCCAGAAATTGGACGACAAATTAACGCACCACAGTTTATTGTTCCACTATTTGTGAATGATCCAGTTATCACACCACTTGCATGAATTGCCTAAAATTATTTTTATTTAAAAAATTTTATTTCACAGGAAATGTAAAATAATTGAAAAATAATATTATTCTTAAAATTTTTGTAATAATCTGTCTAAATTTAAAAAGGTTAAAAAAAACACTTACCAAAACAGTAATAAAAATTAATATCATTTTCAGCAAATCGAAAACACTTTTTCAAAATAATAAAAAATAAACAAAAACGATTTTTGTGCTTTGCGTTTTAAATACAAAGTTTGAAATTTTTAATCTTTCCGGTCCAAAACAAAAGTGTTTAAATTTCAAACTGTTTGAATATTTTATTAAATTTTCTTTATCTTTCTGTTCTACTTTTATAATTTGCAATTTTTGAATTTTTTTCAAGCAATTTAATGGTTATCACTAAAAACCTTTAAAATAAAAATGATAGTTAAATAATTTAAAAAAATGGACTTTCCAAATATGTATGTGCCAAAGAATTCATAAGCAATAATCTACATTATTCTTATAAGAAATCAAATATAAAAAATTCAACAGAAATATTCACTTTTAATAAAAGTCTATTTTTTAACAAGCATACAATATTTTCAAAAGTCTTTTTTAAAATAAAATATAAATTATTAACAAAAAAACAACAAAAATTTTATTCAATTGCTCGAAAAGGTTCTGATGCTTCTTTAATTGGAATAATCAGAAGAAACCTTAAATATTTTGAAAAACGAAATTAATAATTTATTTTCAATTTTCAATCTATATCTCTCATTTTTCTGCCAAATTACCGATATCTATTAGTATAAGACTATACGTGTATTATTTCTTTCGACAAAAATATACTAATAAAATAAATTATTAATCGCATACCCATTGCTTATCAATTTTGCACGCAATTTATGATTTGTTGTCCAAAAAATTATCAATAATACATTTGAATATTTAACATTTTCCGGTTCAAGTTTTTCGGGCAGAGATCAATAATATGAAGTAATGCGATTAAAATGAAAAGAGAAATTAAAAGAATGAAAATATTTTTATTCCAATAAAAATTGTCATATCGGCATAAGAAAATTTTTTTTCTCGATTATTACTTATTTTTATTTATTATATTATTGTATGATATAATTATTTATTTATTTTTTTTTTTTTTTTGAATTCCTAAATGTACGCAATAAAAAGATAAAAAAAATTCCAAACATACATTTACGATTGAAGCAATGAACTTTAAAAATTTTTTACAAATTTTTTTTTCTCTGTAGAATCGGAAATAAATTTTGAAAGATAATAAGATTTTTTAATATGATTTCAATTTTTTGAGGGAAGAAAATATTTCAGGTATTTAGTAGAAAGAAATATAATGATGAAAATGGGCATTTATCTAACAGAGCGTGAAATTAATAATTTTTTGTGTGTAATAAATAACAAAGTGTTTATCAATTCCATCCAATGTATTTTTTGTAGTTTCTGTCTTTTTTAAAAAAATTTAAAGATTATGTGACAAAAAACTGTGACTAATTTATTAATTCGCAGAACTTAAATCCCACGAAATAGACAAAAAAAAAATTTAAGAAAATTTGTGTTTTAAGTCGAATTGTATTGAATTTAATACATATTTTTTCACTGAAGATTTTTGCATTATTCTTTCAGCGTATTTTACATATTTATGCTTATTTTTTAACATTCCATTACGAATAATCAATCCTATACTTTACATAAACGTCATACAATAATACATAAGTAAAGTTGGCAGAGTTTCAAAACATTTTTTATCAATAATCTTTATAATTTTTTTTTTTATGTAATAAGTTAATTCTACTTAATATTACAACAATTTAAACTCAGGAAAAAAAATTAAATTGTCTCATCATTAAAAACTTATGATTACTTATTCACACAATAATTCGAAATAAAAATTGCAAATGGCATATTATATATGTATGTATGCATACATATTTATTAATATACATATACTTGTATTTGTGTAGTATGTTTATGTATTATGTATGTTATTTAATGAGTATTACATGAATGCAATTTGCAAATATTAATTTTTACATGGATACTATGAATTGCCATAATAAGTGGGTGATAATTATTTCATTAATTAATTATATATCAATAACAAGAAATCATCATATTATTCGTACAAATTAAGGTATGTAAAATCATAATGTATTTTATTTTGTTGTGACATTTTAGTCAGTAATTGAAAGATTATACGTATAATTTTCGTTTCATTTTTTTTTTATTAATTTTAAAGGTGGTTGTATATTGTATATATCTATCGTACGTGCAATAAGATTACTTTTGTAAAAATGAATGTTTGATAGTACTTTCATATTGGGATAAATGATTGAACAAAGATTATTTAATTGAAGAACAGATAATTTAAATCAATTTTTTTTTGCTTCTTTAAGAAATTAAATAGCTGTCTTCTTCAATTTGAAAAAAAAAAAATAAAAAAAAAAAATAAAAAAACAGAAATAATGAAATAACATTAATTTTTAATTTTTAATGTACATATTTCCTTAATAAAGTTTTTTTTTTAAATTTATTTATAAAGTAACATTTAAAAAATTACCACCAATTTGCAAACATTATGCTAATAAAGATTATATGAACATATCGTTTTTAAGTACATTAATTAACAATTAATTTTAATTTTTATGCTCTCTAGTTGATAATAATTAATAAATTAGTTTCAATGTTTTTAATCCGAAATTTAATGTTACAGTATATTCGTGTGTATATGTATGTTATATGTATTGTTTCTACATTATAGCCATTAGGCGCTATTTTATGTTGTTGTTTAACATGTTTTTTTGCATTAGAACTACTTTACAGTTTCCAGAAAAAAATTTAATCATTTGCATTCCTTTCATATTTTTTTTTCTTTCAGTATTTAAAATTTGTCAGCAATTTTTGAAATAATTAAAAATAAAAATTGTTTTATTATATTCAATCAAAAACAAAAATGAATATTAAAATATGTATTTCTAATCGAACTTTAAATTATCATATGTCTTATATTCATGCGTATGTATAGACAATTAATATCATCCACTACATATTAATAACAATTATGTACATTTATACTTGTACAACATATATTCTCGGTATTAAAATCACCTGTAAAGAAGTTAATTATATTTTACATATACACTTTATCTCTCTATATGTGGTATTTTTAGTAAACATTTTAACATATTTTATGTAAAATTAGCGTCAAAAAATGTTTTCTTATTTACTAATGTTATCTTTGATGACACAACAAACAACAATATTATTATGTTCTACAAGTTAAAATTTGGATTTTTTTTAAATCTCAAATATATATTTTCAGATTTTTTTTTTTACTCTACCGTAATGCTATTTAAAGTAGAAACCAAATTTTTTGTCGTATGATTAAATTACTTCACAAAGGTTGGTTAGAAATAATATTTCTTATCAGTTTAAAAACCTGATAGGTAAAATAAATAAATTTATCATTACGTAACGATAATAGGGACTTTTTTCTTTTTTCATAACGTAACCTTAGAATATTTTTTTAAATTGAAGCCGAAAACCTCGTTAAAAATAAATAACCCAACTGTATTAGCATCTCCCAAAATTAAGAATTCGATTGTCTAAGGCTCTGTTTAATTCTTGAATTTATCTCAAATATGAGGCAAAACTAAACCGTACCTTTGTATCTACATATTAATATACATTTTCTCAACTAATTCTAATCTGATTATCTCACTTTAAAGATTACTCATATTCATATTTAAAATGGTACTAAAAGTACCTTTACACTACTTGATTTGTCATATCACTTTATGTATGTTATTTTACATATGTATTGTCATACAACTTTTCATAATGCTGATAATGCACTGAAATAAAAAAATTCAAATATTACGAAGTCAAATCAAATGTCATACGAAAATAGAAAAAATCTATTTTCATGATATGTCGAGTGTAAAGTCGTATGAGAAAGTTTCTCAATAAAATCAGACAATGTAAACGCTGTCAAACTTTTAACAGTGATATATAGTATGTAAAGTGATATGACATATGAGAAATCAAGTAATGTAAAGCTACTTTAAGCAAGCTCCGTCAAGTTTTGTAAATTTCTACGAACTTCAATACTTTTTTAATATTTTCTCAGATTTAAAATATTAAGTGTTTTTTTTTTTTTTTAAATTGAAAACTTAAACTTATATAAAACAACATTAATTTTTAATAATATAGTCTTTTACGTCGAGTTTAGACCCGGCATTAAATAATTCTCTATAATTTAAAAATATAATCTTGACAAAATCCACTAATTTGAGGAATTTCCTGTGCAGCAAATAGAAAATTTTAAAAACTGTTCACATCATTTTTCTTATGAAAAGATATAAAATGAAAATTTCTACTCAAACATTTTTCTCGAGCTAAACAAATTTTTATGAGAATTTTATTTGTTTTTTTTTTACCTATATTAACATTTAACGATTGATATAAAACACTTTTTTAAATCTACCATCCAATACCTACATGTACGAGTATGCACAACAATAAACAAACATATAAATTTTACTGATAATACAAAATTGAATAATAAATATTTTAAAATTCTATTCTTCAACAAAAACAATTATGTACATACATATTTACAGTATTCAAAAGATATTTATCATCAATTGATATAAACTTTTGATATTATTCATCAAAATATCACAGCCATGATTTCTTTCTCTCGTTTTGTTAAATATATTTAATAATAAATACCTAAATACTAAAAGCTATCAATGATATGTGAATTGAATCCTAATGATAATTTTCTGTGCATATTATTCACATATACATAATATGTATATGTACCTAAGTATATAGAAAACCGACATTGGTTTATATGATAAAAATTTTCAAAATAAAACATAAAATCATTTTAACACCTTTCACTGAAATTTTATCTTTGTAAAATATGATTAAAACATACATGGAAATTATATTTATTCTTTGTTAATTCAAACAAATAGAATTTTTTTCGAGAATAAATTTAAATGCAATAGATATTGTATTAAAAGTTGTATTTTCGTTATTATATCTACGGCATACACAAATATTTAATTTTATTTTTCGGCTACAAGAATACGATAGAAAAAAACTTAAAAAATGACAAAAAATAATATGTACAAGTAATATGAAATGAGCAATAGATTCAAAGGTCTCGAACTTTTGTGTCCATATCGACAAAAATTAATCAGTCAATTCAAGGCTAAATTTAAAAAAAAATAAATAAATAAAAAAAAATAAACAACAACAATAAGTTATTATTGAAAGTACATATTTAATCTAAATTTGCAATAAAAATAAATTTTTGTCGTTCTTTATAAAGGGGGCTATTATTATTATTTTTTCTTATACACCAACCGCACTTAAAAGACAAATCTTTTAAACATAAAAAAAAAAATTTTTTTTTAATTATCGTGTACAATTAAAACAATATATAAAGAAATCTAATTGCGATTTTATTATTTTAATGTCTTTTTTGTCCTTCGATTGAATTAACATTGAAATATTATGTATCTTGACATTTTACATACAAATATGAGTACAACAATAATATGTAAGATAAGGTATATGTTTATAAATTTTAAAATTTTATTCAAAGATTAAAAATTAAAATAGAATATTATAATAGAAGAATTAACATTATGAAAACACAATAGCACAAAATCTCATTATATTCAATTGATTGAACACTAAAAAAATTTTCTTCAGTGAGAAAAATTAATGCACCTTTTTAAATACAATTCATTAGTTCTATTGTCCCTTTATATTAAACTATTTTTATTCAAAAAATTTATTATTTGATCGTGCTTTTCATAAGTTAGTTTTCAAATATTTTTAACTCTTAAAAAAAATTCATAAAAATAATATGAATACAATAACGTTAACATTTTTAACTTTTACTAATTTATCTAAAGTTATTTATTACAATTAAATTTGCAAATTTCAAACAATCAATAAACGGACCTATGTTGACTGGACGCAAAGACAAACTAGAATAATATTATAATGATCGCAATTTTTGCTTGATGTCATACTGCTGGTGCTATCCTCTAACAGCAACATCAGATCACATATGTTTCAGTTCAACTACATACATATAACTAGAGAGGTACAAGATATGTTAAATAATATGTATTATGATTATGATGGAGCTATCTATGAAAACCGACTGACATACATACACAACATCTATGAAAATATCATATCAAATTGTGTTTTATTAAAATTAAAAATATAAAAATATGTGACGCGTTCAATTTCAATAAAATTAAAACCAAAGAAATTATAAAGATAAAAATCAAATAAAATAAAGATTTGTTGTTGATGACAATTAACAAACAACGTGTTAAGTGATCTTGTAGTTTTGTATTTTTTAAAAGTTTAGTAAACACTTGTCTCATCATCAAAGATATTAGCGCCTTTTATTTATTGATTATAGTCAAGCATTTAAAAAAATAGGTTTTCCGAAAAGATAACCGCGTTTTATGTACAATATTATAAGTAATAGCCACCGTTGTAAGAGGATTTTGATTTAAAAACAAACAAAAAAGTATATTAAGCAGACAAAATGCTATTTTTGATAACAAAAAATTAGAATAAATTTTTACGTTTTTAGATCAAAGTTTAAAATTTTTTTTTTTCAAACTGGTATGAATGTACATAAATGATGTTATACATATACATATACATACATAATGTGTACATTATATGATGTGAAACTTTTAAATAATCATTTTTTTTTCTATATACATATATAATTTGTAATATCTTATATATGTATGTAGTAGAGTATTTTATGATTGGTAAAATGTTTCAAATGCATTAAATAATATGTTTTTACTTTGACTTGTCAGATTCAACTATTTGATCTGTGATATGTGATTATTAGGTAGATACATTTAAATATCATCAAATTCTCATAAATAAATATAAAATTGTTCAAAAATGGATTTTATTGATATTCATTTTTAGATATGAATAGATAAATCAAGTTATATAAAATTGATATAAATTTATATGTTATGGTAATGAGATTTGCAAAAAATCAACTAACATGAAATAAATCGATTGTATCTCAGTATCTTACAAAACTACAACTACATATGTATATACAAATACTACATTTGTAGTTATATGCTTTTAAATTTTGTTTGATTCATCTTCATTTCTCTTTTCTACAACTTTTTAAAAAATGTTTTTTTTTTGTTAATAAATTCATAGTCTCTTATCCACCCACACATAACTATGTGATATATAATAATTTCTATCCGATTAATTTCTTATAATTTCAATAATTTCTTAAAATCAATTCAATTTAAAGAAATTGACACACCTTTAAACGAGTTTTTTCGATTATCGTAAATTTGCTCCCGTGAATTATAATGTCTATATCTTTCAAATTTGAATATAAATTTTTTGTGTAAATTTAAGAATTAGCAAAATTTAGTCATTAGAAATAAAATCTACTTTCTTGGGTATCAAGATAAATTATCACATCTAGAATCTTACTAGTAGACCAAAACGTACTATAAAGCTGTATTATTACTATTGAGAGTATTACTACATATTCGAAGTTAAACCTTTTCCGCTGTTTAGATCTGAATGCATTAAAAACGAATACCAATTTTGATTTTCAAAAATTAAAACTAGTACTTACTTATTATAAGTTGCTTTTTTAAATGTTTTTTTTTTTCACTTTTAGTACAATGTTAACTCTAGAAGATTTTTTAGAAATAACAATTTAAATATCTTTCACGACACAAACGCTAATCGTCGTCAAAGGGTTCTTAAATTTGTTTGTAATCGTTTACAAATTTTTGTAAGCCACTATTGTTACATATTTTAAAATTTGATTGCATACTTTAGGGCATTCCTAATAATTAAATGTGTAACTTTAAAATTATAAGTAAATTAAAAAAACAAAATTTTCATGAAAATTATGTTAAAATAAATTTTAAGAAGTTTGTATATTGGTTTTAAATTAAAATCTAATTTAAATGCAATATACGAGTATTGTTTATGAACAATTTAAAATTCTGTCTACCACATATATTTAAATTTGTTTTATCGTTTAAAATTCTATTTATGAAAAAAAAAAAGTTGTTTCATATGTTCAATGGGTACACGGTACACAATACACAAGATAATTTATAACGTTTACATACAATACTATGCATACCTATATTACCTACATACATATTATTATACTTATATATTGTTATTTTAACAAATTTCATTGAACTGAGATTAAAATTGAACCACGAATCCCACTAAGTACCATACATCGTGACCATTTATCATTTTTGAATATCAATTTTACCTATATAGATATCGTCATTTGATTATACCAGAACACTTCTTGCTCCACAAAAGTGATCATTATTGGAATTGTTTCTGGCTGAGTGTGTAATAACCGTGAATATACAAAATGACGCATGATATCAAAATTAATTCAAAGGAGAAAATAATAAGTATTTTAGGAAGAAAATTTATTAAACATGTAATGACATAACATCAATCATCTATCTTTTTTAAACATTCAATTCCATATGTAGATACATACATAGGTATATGTATGTATTTGTATATACATAAATTTTTTTGCAATTTGATTTTTATTTTCATTTTGATCAAAATTATTCTTAAAACACATTCTTGTCTGGCTATTGTATCCTTATATTATATATATATAGATATACATATATTTATATATTTCAAATTGCATATATACATGATATATATGTATGTACTTATGTACATATATGCATAAAATAGCGTGTACATAACTAATCTGGTTGTAATTACTCTTTAAGTCTTCAATTGCTTAATTGGTTTGATAAATAATCACTAACATGTTAAAAGGCGTTATATTCTACTAATCAAAGATTTATCCCATTAACATTCGCATTCTTGATTGAATTAAATACCACTAAATATACATAAATATGTATATATGTATCTATGCGTATATAAAAAAGAAACGGAAATTTATATGATCAATGAAAGTACATAATTAATTAATTAACTGAATATGTTTTGTAATTACTTAATTGCATTCTACATATTATAAAGATAAAAATTAACTGATTTTACATTGGAACTATGAAATAATTGAATTAAAATTTTATTCAGAAAAAGAAAAAGTTCATGCATTAAATAATGAAAAGTGTTGATTATCTCAAGACCTAATTATTTATTGATAAATTAGAAATGAATTGATTATAAATTACTGAATGATGATGCGGTTAATATGGAATTTCTATATCTTCTTCCTGTGTGATTGTAAAATTTTATATAATTTCAAAAGAGAAATTTTTTATTAGAATCAGACACTTATATTAATCACAGAATTACTTTTCTTTTTTTTTAAATTTTCTTTTGAATATAAATAGTATTTCTTTCTTCTTCTTAACTTATAAGGTAATTACATAATCAGATCAGAATAAAATCAACAACGCAGTAATTCTTTTCAGAAAAGTTTTTTGTCTCTTTAATGAGATTTCACAAAAATTTTAATGTACCTACCATATTTTCCTTTTTTATTGACTTAAAAAAATAATATACATACATATGTACATATATTTCTTTTTCTTTCAATTCCTTCATCGGATAAAATTGTTTATTTTAGCTTACCTACGTGAATTTCAAAAGAGCTTAATAAACACAAAAGATAAATGAGAACACATACATATTTTAAATAAGAAATTTGACCTATTTCAAATTGAAATATTATTGGCTATACAAATTTTTCCCTTTATTTCGATCTCAAAAAAATATGAAAATATATGTACATATGTTGTGAAAAATGTCCATACCAACGAAAAGGCTCTAAATTAAAAAAAAAAAAAACTTCAATAAATTATTCTTTCTCATACTGGAAAAGGAACGAAAAAAAATAAGAAGGGGAAAAATGTTAATTTTTCGGAAAATAACGATTTTGTGCATTTTACCCTATAACTTTTGCCCTAGTTAACAAATTTTTTTCGTTTAAACAATTTTTAGAATAGAACCCTTCAAGAAATATTCTGGCACCAACTCAACTTCCTGGGAACATATTTTTTTTAAAGCACGAAAAGGTCTACAAAAATTTCCTTAACATAGATGGAAGCAGTTTTTTTCTTTAGTGCCTTGCAGCTCGCTCCCTGGTACAGGGATCTTTTTTGTTCAAAAAAAATATATATATAAGGAATAACAAGAAAAACGCCCTGCAGAAATTTCAAGATTTTCGGATTACGAGGTCCAGAGATATTCAAATTTGAATTCTGACTTTTGACGAAAACGTGCTAACATACGAACTTATATTTTCAGTACATTTTCTTAGGTAAAAAGAACCCTTTGTCGGCACGGGTAAATAACTTCCAAAAGTTTTGAAATTTTAGGATTTTAATTATTTTGTAATAAGTAAAAAAATCGAGGGGTAGTACGCGAGTTTTCAAAAAAAAAAATTTTCGTAAAACAAATAAGGGACAGTCTAGTATACATATTCACTCGTATGTATCTTTCATTTTAACTTCATTACAAATTGTAAATAACATTTTATTTTTTTTTTACCCAAAGTAACACAGTCTTCGAAAAACTAAATACAAATACTTTCGATTTTTATATTCTCATTCTTATAGAAGCAGAACATCAATAATTTTTCAATTTCATATAACACATTATTACTTTCACGATGAGATGATATTTCAAAATTCATATAATAATAACGAAATTATTTGCTCTTTCATTGCTTACATGTTGGTGGTAAAAAAAAGTGCATTCACAAAAGAACATGATTCTAATCGATTTCTTACACTTTTTAGACCAATTTCGGTTCAGTGTTCAATGAATGCAGAACTTAATTTGAAAAAGTTCAAAAGTCAGTATAATTTAATAATCATCTACAACTGAGATAAATATTAAAAGAAATTTTAAAATAATATTTTACGTTCAAAAAAAAAAAAAAAATATATTGAATTTTTTAAAATATATTTAGAAATGATTGTAATGCAATCCACACTTGAGGCAGATTTATAAAGTATTCTTTAAATCTTCCAATTAAAATTTTTTGGTAAAATACAATATCATTAGAAATTATTATTTCAATGACATTGTCTAATTTTCTTTAGTATCTCGATATATTTTAATATGAAATGAAATTAATTTTTGTTTACTATTTAAAAAATTAAATATAAATTAAAATCATATACTTACTTTACATATACCTCCAACACAAATAGCTGGACCACGATAATTTTTTCTATAATATTCTGCTGGTCTTGTGCAATGTGTGCCATCGATTACAGTTTCATTCAATGTAGCAAAGTATTTCATTTCAATCGGCTTACAGTTTAATTCACATTCAGCATCCGCTGGAATATAGTTTAATTTCAATTATTTTCATCTTTTATAATAATCAACTAATCTATCGTAAAACGACATATGTGTATTAAGCTTAGGTAAATAAGCGACGTCGTCAATAGCTCATATTAAATTATATGTTTATATAAAGATAAAATACAAACAATTAAACTGAAAACATATATACAAATCATGCATATGCACATACCTTTAACATAAGGTTCCCATTTATATAGTTTGCCTTGAAATAAGACATCATCGAAGCTTGAGCATTGTAGATGTCTGAAATCAACATCTTCTGTTGGACAATCCTATACAGAAAATAATACAACAAAATTATATGTACATATGAGTATGTATATACACATATTCCTACAACAAGATACAACACCTATAGTATTCAAGTATAAACAACAAAAAAACAAAAACTAATAAGAGTAGAATCAAATGACATAGGTATAATGAAAATGAAAAGAAAATAATAACGCTGAATAAATACTTAATAATAATAAAAACCTAATAATATAGTTGAGCTCACCTGTTCATTGCATAGATGATACCTCCTATAAAGTCCGGCACATTCTTTACTGATAATACGCTTGCCTGAATTCGGTTTCCTGTAAGTCAAAAAAACAAGACTATAATCCTTCTGAAAATTCAATGTATAAAGACTTTGTACTCGTAAGTGCATTATGTGTTTATATACTTGAATATATACATATACATACATACATATATTGTATGTCTTTATATGCAGTATATGAAAGAAAATCATCAAACTTGAAAAAAATAGAAAATGAAAATATGAATCGAACGGATGAACGGATGTAAATTTATGAAGATGCTAATATGATAGTCTCTATCTATAAAATACGAAACATTGAATCTTCATTGAATTATGATGATGATGATGATTTTGACTGTATAGTTTTGAAGGGATTATAAATTGGTGACAGTAAGACTATGAAATTTGTTATATGTATGGACATTTCAAATATATACACACATTTTTTTATTAAAAAGAAGAGAAATATTAATTGAAGGTAATTGAAAGGTGTCTATTTAATGAAAAAAGGGATAAAAAATAAAGGTTTTAAGAATATTATGAAAGCCCTAAGGAATCTTAAGAAATATTATTTATACATAGATGCCATAAAAATATTATTACGAATTTTATGTTGGCCGTGCATTAAATCGATGGTTAAAGAAATATGTAATTTAATTTTTTTCCACTACATATTATTATTCTATAATCGAATCATAATTTACCGCTCAAAAATTTTTTCATTGTTTTTTTATTTTATTAATTTTAATAAAACTAATACATTCTTTTTACCTTGATATGCATTTTCTTGTTTGATACATTACACCTATTCCACATGATCTAGAACAGTCACTCCAACGACTCCAAGGACCCCAACGAGGATATTTTTTCACATGTACTCTTCTAGTACTGTTTGAGTATTCTTGAGAAGATATTATTTGAGTAGGAATTTGAACAACTATATCCTTATTTGTGAAATTCCCAAAGTTTAAATCATTTTTAGAGCTTCCTAAAACAATTGTTGTAGCTTCTAATTCCGATGAAACTGTTGAAGATGATTGAGGAAAAACTGTAGTGGTAAAACTATCTGTAGTTGTTTGTATTGTACTTTCATTTTCTAGAGTTTTATTTGATAAAATTATATTAGTATCATTTTCAAATTCAGGATAAACATCATTTCGATTTAGATCTGTTTTTTGTAATAATTTCGTTTTTTCTATGGAATTTTCTTTTTTTGTCATAATATCTTCTTGATTTTTAAATTTTGTTAATTGATTTTGATATTTAATACTTGCTAATTGTGCTCTCAGACCTGCTTTATTTTCTAACCATTCTTTATGTAACTATATAGAACAAAAGAAAATTTTTAAAAATTACAATTTTAATTCAAATTATAATTACTCATCATTCTATTATTAATATTTCATTATCTTGATATTTTTCATCAATATTCTATGTAAATACTTATTATAAATATATTACCGTACTATGATGAATAGTTATTATTGATCAATAATCACTGAATCCAGATGACAATGTATATGTATGTACATATAGTCTGAGATAATTGAGCAATTTATTTTCATAGTACATTCACCGTATAGTAAATAAAATATGTGTGATCATGATTTGCGGACTTAATGGCGCTTCTGATTCATTTTAAAGAATATAAACAAAATATATCTACATACTCGTACATAACACATCACACAGGTATTTTTTTTTTTTTTTGCTTTTTATTTGTTTTTTTTTTTTATTAATTCATTCATTTAGGTATGTGGTTAGTATACCTATGGCATTTTGCTGAGGTAAATTGCTAAAGGGACAGGCTCTTAAATATTTATTTGAAACGGAAATTCAAACCTGAAGATATATTTATCGAGATATTGATTTTTTTACCTTTAATATAATATAATTGTTTATATTCTTCAATAACAAGGACAAATACACAATTATTAATTTGTTGTGAACATTTTAAAACAATATAAACATATAGTTAATAATGTGGTAATCTAATTATTATCAATCACGCAGAGCTGTTTTTATATGTTCAGGATGAATGATTATAAGGCACGAGGTCATTTATTATATGTATATTATCTACATAAGTATATATGTATATTATTGACAAAATATACAAAAAAATACTTAATAATAATTGTTAGGGCATAACTACCTATATGTATTTGTAATACAAAAATATTGTAATTCCTTATTTAGGATTGTATATTTTTTTTTTTTTGTATGTTGTAACAAAATTTAATTATCAATAATTTTGTAATATGTAAAATAATCAACATAAGCAATAACAATAAGTAAGAAAATAAATTTTTATTTATGAGTGTGAAAACATCATTTTTATAAATTAAATAAGTGTGTTTAATGTGACATACTTTTACAATTTGTAAACATTTTGTTTCCATTTTTATTTTGTTTTTATTTTTTTTTTTTTTTCATATCTTCAATTCCAGTTGAATCAATAGTACCTACATAACAGTATGTAGAGAAGAAATTTTTTTTTCAAAGGTTGAAATAAAGTCATGGTCGTAATACTTCGATTAAAAATTAAAAATTGTAATTCAAATTGAAAAATATATACATACAAATCATCGATATTTACAAACTAGATACAAATAATTTTAATAAAATTGGAAATTTCATCTTTTAAAAACTTTAAACAATTTTCCATGTAAATGAGATGAATTACAGTTTTCAAAAATGCATTTTTAAATTCCTACATTAAGACTTTCATTTACATTAGAAAAAATTGAAAAAAAGAATTGATTCACATTTTTTTTAAATTCTTCACAAAAATTTTCAATATAATAGTGTCTTTGTATTTTTTCGACTAAAACCATTTTTATAAAGATAAATCTATTTTATGAACACTACATGGAATTGAAGGTATTTTTTACAACTTCCGTTGATGACTATGATATTACATTTCTCACTTAACTTTCACTAATCAAAAAAGTTATCATGATATTTTATAAAAACATTTAACAACCATGTACTCACTTTATTAAATCTTTTTGTATACATTTCATAACTAATTACATATTATCTTATCAAAAAGTAAATTTTCAGTTTTAATAAGACAGTCAATATTTAACAATTTTTTTTACATACATAGTAAATGTATCTATTAGAATAGAATGTAAAAAAAAAAGAAACAACAATTTCAAAAAATATTATAAAATCCTAATTTTTCTTTTTGTTTTTAAGCATCTGTGATGCAATATGTATTTTATACATTTTTAAATTAAAAAGCACTTCTAAATAAATATTCCCGCGAATTGTTACACTTGCATTGTATAATTAATTGTTTTGAAACCTTATTTAGTCTTTATTTTTTTGAATGTACATTAGGCCATGTGTTTTACAAAATTATACAATTGTATGTATGTAAATGTATTTTATATTAAATTCTAAATTACGATAGAATTGAGTTGAAGATGTAGTTTTAATTTGTTTAAAAATTTAATTTCAATCAAATTATTTTAAATTTTTTTCTTCAACAGAAGTAGAAAATAAATAATCTTCTAATAAAAATTCTTGGAGAAATTTCAATGTTTTTTTTTATAATATTAAAAATATTTTTAATTAAAACTTTTATACATAGTTTAATGTATTAAAGTTTTCCCTAAACTATCCACCAATACTTACTCTTATTCTTTCTTGAACAGATAGTTCTGCCGCTGATATCACGACCGCTGTTGACAAAGCCAAAATTGTTATCGTTATTCTGAAATTAAATAAGAAACAAATTGAAAACAAAAGTGATGAAAAACAAAGGAAAATATTTCTGAAAAATTTTAAATTATTCTTTGTGCTTACAAACGAGTAATTTTTTTGATTTTTTTACCTAATTAATAAAATAATACTACGTATTTACATATAAATTTCAAATTGAAAGAAAATAGTTAATTTTAAATTTGAATTCCTATCACTTTAAGCTTTGCTAAGCTCATCTATTTTTTTTTTCGAGGTTTTTAACCTTTAACAACAACAAAATGTATTATTAAAACGCCCCTATTGCTAAAACATATTGATTTTATACAATATAATATGTAGAAAATTTTCTTTGTTCAAGGAATGTTTAATTCTCTGATTTACTCAATGATACAAATATATCAAGCTTAACCATTATTTTATCCAGGGCCGGATTAGCCATATGGCAGAAGTGGCAAATGCCACCGGCCCCACGCTTCTGGGGGCCCCGCGCTTACAAAACAAATTGACCTTTTTTTTTGCTTGTTAAATGCAGATTTATATACATATATGAGATGGGAAGAGCTTTTTCTTTTTTGCTCGTTTGAAAATTTTTGTCAGACAATTCTGGGGGCCCCACGCATAACATTTGCCACCGTCCCCTCGCCTGGCCTAATCCGGCACTGATTTTATCTAAAATGTATTTGCACACATAATTCATCATATATATTGTATATTTATATCAAATTTTATTTTCAACTCTACTCGTATTAACGAGTTTTTTTTAACAGCTACAATTTTAATTATTCATCCATGAACATTCAATAAGTATCTAACTTCGGTAGCTACATAACATTAATTGTTTAATAGTTATAATTTCCCATGAAAAAAATACATATTTTATTTTACATGTTATATTTTATTACATTGATAAGAAACTAAGTTAACTATAACTTTTGAATTAAGTATATTTTTTTCTGTATGAAAATCAATTCAATTTCTATTAAAAATTTGACTACATACTCGCCCTAAAAGAACATATTAAACAAACATATGATTCAAATTATCGCTATTTACACATAATATACTACATACGACTATGTGGTATACTTCTATATATTCATCAAAGATCTTCTTAAGAGGTTGCTTTTTTTATATTGTATGTAATAGATAGATATTCATTTATTAAACTGAATGCATATATGTATGTAGATATATATATGTTCAAGAAAAATGTATTTGAGGAATCCACTTAGCGCATAATTCCTTTACTCACTGAATGATTTTGTATACAGAATTCATTATAAAACAACTTCCGCATGCATCATTGCATCTGGAAAACGCGCGTATCGCTTTGCTTTATAGTGGTTATAGTTAATGATGCTTTTTGAAAATATGGATGATTATTTGAGAAAAAAAAAAACAAAGAAATCGGTCAGTAATACCACGTATAACGACATTAACCGATTAAACTGCATTTTATATTCGATTTCATAAATTTTAGAAGATTACAATAAAATATTGTCTTGTTGATAAAACTGAAGAACCAAACACATAACAAAAATCACAAGGACTGTGAATATATAACACAAATAAATTTAAAAAAAGATACATAAATAACAAGTGTATTTAAGTTTTTAAACTTTTTAAATAAATTAACAAATCAATTAGCCTAAATAAAATCATATACAACACAAGTACATTCAATTTATATGTAAATAAAAGTAAAAATATAATCTCTGCGTTATCTGAAAAGTGAATTAAATACACATTGTAAAAAATATACATATATACATATATGTAATATGCATATGTACTTATGTATTATTTGTACTTTTATTACATCGCAAAAAAAAGTAATTATAAAATCAAGAAATAATTTTATGATATTGAAAAAATTGTTATAGCCGCCACCCAAAATAGCTACTTTATTTTATAAATAAATATAATAATCCATAATCAAAAATCTTAATCAAATTACTCAATAAACTCTCAATTAAATCGAAAATCTAAAAGGATTCTTATCACACATAGTAAATTTTTCAAAAGTGAAAGTACATATTATATGGGTTTTATGTTTAAACGAACATAATTTATGCGTTCATGTGCATATGTATGTATTTTCATTTTCATATTAAACACAAGAAATTATTTTGCATAAGATTCAATACAAAAACAATTTTCTTTTTCGACTTCAATCTCAGAGTTGGTAATTCTTTGTGAGAGTAAATAAAAAGATAGTAAATTCAAGGATACTGACATAAAATAATTTTATTGTATTAAACATAATATACGGATTTGAATTTTTATATTAAAATTCAATTTAATTTCAATTTGTTCTTATAAAGATTAAGATACAATATTTATTTTAGAAATAGACGATACTATTGTTTAAATTTATTAAATATTAAAGCATATAACACAAAAATAAATAAAAACAATTTGACTTTAATGATATTTAATCAGATTGAATAATACTTTTTAAAAAATCATAAATCTAATCAATAATTAATAAAATATATTTCTTTACATACAATCGCAAATCTAAATTAAAAAATTATAAATCAAATAATCCCTTTTATTATTTTTCATGTTCCTTCTCTCTCTTTTTTTAATGAGAATGAGAAATGTTCTTTTCCCAATAAAATTATTCGTTATTATTTTTTTATTGTTGCTTAGGGTCATGTTTCAATCATTTCTAATTGTTTGAAAAATATATGAATCCCCAATTTATAGCAAAGTTCTTATAAAAATTCATGTAAGTTCTTTTTAGAACGACTTTTAATTTTTTTATATCAAAATAAAAAAAAATAACACCACAAATCATAAATTATCGCATTAACAAACACTTTTTTATTTATTTTCTTCTATTTCTCTTGTATTATTTTTCATTTAATAAAGAAAAAGAGAAAAAAGCATACATACTTTCAATTATATTATTAAAAAAAGTAATTCAATTTTCGTTTTAAAACGCATCTAAGCATATACATATATTCTATCCTTTTTGAAACAAAACAATTTTCATTTTTTTTTTTATGAAATGAGGTCAGCCGAATTTTTTTTATTAATATTAATCCAATATGGAAACAAATTTAAATGAATAGATAGTCATCGTATGACCAAATTTGATTTAAAATTTTTAAAAAAACCAACAACAACAAAATAATCATATTTCGCCCACAATAAATTCTCTTAATTTCTTTCTTACGCTAATTTTAAAGGGGTAAGTGATATTATTGAAAGGCTTTCTACATAACACCATATAAAAATACCATTTAATAATAAAAAAAAAAAATGAATATGCTTATTTTTTTTTGTTTTTTTTTTCTTTTGTTTTTCAAGCTTCATAGAATAATAGAACATCAATTTGATTAGTATTCTTCAGTTTTTACTGTAAAATGTAGAAGATACTTAATATCCATCCATGCTATAGATAGTTACGTATGATACATACTCGTAGAATCAATTACTATTAGAATTATATTTATAAATTCATACGCATATGTATGCATATGTAGATATGTACATATGTATATATATAAATATATATATATAGTATATAATATCTACATATACATATGTATAAGGCATAGTACGTACTATTTTATGTGTTTAATGAAAAGATAGCATGTGTAACTATTTTCATTCATTTAATTTTTTTCTCTAAGCCAATAACCTTTTAAAATAATATTATATACACTTAAATTTATTAAAAAATCATCTTTTATTGTAATAGGTAAGAGTTCTTTCTACGAAAGTAAGAATAGAAAAAAATTCAAAAAATGAAAACAACACTATTGAATCTAATGTCTTGTCGAATGAATGCAAAATTAGTTTCAGAATATTATTCAAAAATGATCAATCGAATAGAAATAATTAAATTTATACATTCACTTTCGATAGTTTTTATGTAGAATTAAAAACAATTAAAGCAACAAAAAAACTTGATTGATGGGAATATTTTGGTTTTGTTAACAAATCTATAATAATAAAAAAAAAGGTCTAATGACCAAAAATTATAACATTTTATTAAATGCATATATTAAATCTGATAATATGTGTATAGGTACTCGTATGTATTTGTTGTCATTTACAGATTATATTAAAAATGATTAACGATCTGATTAATAAGAAATTGAGTTTGAATGCGAAATAATCTATAGAAAAATAATGACAAAAGAAAAAATCATTCAAAAATATTACTATTAGATGAAATATGTATATGTATATAAAGAAAGAAATTGATTTGTATACGATTTTTAATTTATAAATCGGTACACATTCCACTAATCAAAGTTTTTGATAGTTTTGATTCAATAATGCCTCGTGGTTATAATCCATCACAAATCAAAACAAAATAATTAATCATTTACTGAACATATTCATTATTCACATCAGGTATGTGATATAAAATTGTACGGTGATTTTTAACTGTTTGACAAATGTGGTATAACTAACCGTAAATAATAGAACAACAAAAAACATTTAATCCTTTTCGAATATAAATATATGTATATGATACTGGTATATACAATGTACATATATAAGAATATATGATACGTTAATTAATTATTATTAATTTGACTATACGAATAAAAATAGTCATTATAAAAGTTTCCAATGTATGCACTATAATTTTGAAATAATTCATTTGAAATGTACTACTTCTGTTCAGAATAACTTTTTTTTAAGAATTGCAATAGTTTATGCATAGTACAACAAAAAAAGGATATTTGAAATCATATCGTCATGTGTTTGCTCAGTTTACTTAATCATAAATTATTTTGTGAAATTTTTTTTCTCCTGAAATTAAAAAAAAAAAAATTAAGACACGTTTCTGATTTGTTACAGTTATTTTTTTTTATAAATAATTGTCTTAAAAATAAGCAAAAAAACTCACCTTTTAAATAAAACTTTCATTTTTGTTTCTTTTAATTTGAATTAATATCCTTAATTCACCGAAACGTTTAAAATTTAATTTAAAATGGATATATCTTTCCGCACGTTTTTTTTTTCTTATTATAATTTTCATATAATCATCAAATTTTTTGTAAATATAAAAAACTACACTTTTTTGCCAAAAACACCAACATCTGTTTAATTTTTAAATCGATCATCGTAATTTATAAATTTGGTTTGCGTTCACAAATTTTTTAAATGGAATTAGAAAAAAAACACACATGAAATACAATATAAGCAAATTTTTTTCATAAAATTTGTCTAATTACATATGTATATACATTAATCGTCTAATTTTTTAGTGTTTTTTTTATATACATACATATATATTTTTATATATATTATATTTATTCGTTTATGTATGTTCGTATTATAAATGTAGTATTCGTCAGTACTCTATATTCTAGAGTGCAAAAACCTTTTACATAAATATGATATTTTAAAGAAGAAAGGAAAAAAACACTTTTTTTGTACAATATTTCGTACATTCTATTATTTTATGTTAAACGTATGTAAGTTCAGTATCTATGCCAATTACGAGGATAGATCACATAAATCAAAGTTTTTTTTATGACGTGATCGCCACTCCTTACCAAAAACAAAAATTTTTTTCCCAATATCTGTACTCAATATTTTAAAATCTAAAACACTGCTTATTATTATATTTTTAGAGTTATATGAGAATTTTTTAATAATATCGAATTGATCAAATAAACCAGCTAGAATAGCTAACAAGAATTTTTTTTTTAATTTTCCGGCTCTTTGATGTATTTCTACTTTGTAATGATGATGATGATGATATTAATGACGTTTACCAATTGGTATGCCTAGTGTCTACATAGTGGCTATAAACCGCAATGTAGATCAAATTGATAGTTCTTTTTTCTATTTGTTTTTTTGTCTAATTTTTAGCTTTTAGTTTTTGACTCTGAAAATGTGATTCAATATTCATATGTACTAGTATGTACAAAAAGTGGTGTCGCCATATCAAATTGGAAACGTCAATGGCCCGTAACGTAACTGAAACAAAAAACTTTTTTGCCATTCATTGTTAGAATATAAAAATAAGAATAGATTTTTTTTTGAACTATGAATGGTAAATCAGTGATCAACATCAAATTCATCATTTTAACAAAAACTAGGGCAGTATAAAACTGTTTAAACAAATGAAACACAAAAATAGATAACAAGATTTAGGTTAGGACTCATCTACTTTGTATTGTCAAATTTTAATCGATTTCCTCAAATAACTAGATATAGATTGAGAATTAGAACTTTTGAAACACGACCAAAGAGGATTTTTAAAAATTAAAAACAGACTTAATTTTATTACTTCATAATATAGTAAATTATAAGGTAAGCTCGCGATTGTATTTAATATATGAATCAATAACTGCAGAAAAGGGATATGTCCAGTTTTCTAAAAAAAATGACATTTTTGCATACTTGTACTTCAGATTTGTAGAAGCATATTTTGTTGCAAAAAAAGCCGTGTTTAAATATTAAAAATGTTTTTAATTTATAAATGAATTATAAAGTTAATGAAGAAATGGGATATATTATGAAAATACTCCTTTTTTGCTGTAACTAACATCACAAAATAAATACATTTTCTAATAATTTATATTTGTGTTTTTTCATTAACTGTAAAAAGGTGACATCTCCATATTACCTCAAATTAAGCAAGTGATATCTCCATTATAATTAAGCAACCTGCGCAGGTAAGAACAAAAAAATTGATTTTTTTCCGTACTAATGATACCAAGTGTATAAAAGAATATACAGTTGAGGATTTGGAAAAAAACATCCGTTGCTTGAAAAAAAAAATTAGTTTTTTTAATCTCCTGAACATTTATCAAAATGTGACATATGTATAATGTACATAATTTAAAATCACAAGTTTATGTTTACCTCTTTTGCTTAGTTTTAATTTTGTGAACAAAATTTTTCAAAATTAATATTTGAGTTTAGATTTAGAACAATTAATAAAAGAATAAAAATAAAACCTTATCAGTTATATTTGAAATTTGACCTAGTTAAAAATTTTATAAAAAAAAAAATTTATTATACAACAAACATTCAAAACTGGCAGAATATTTAAAAATTAATAAAAAAAATTAAGTTGAAAATAAAATTAGAGAATTTTTTTAAAATTATTATATTCAATTTAAATAATTTTGTTTTTTTCTTTAGTTTTACTGCTTAATAAATTTTAACAATATAATTATAAATTTTTTTTTTTTAAATAATAATAAAAAATATAGATACCTAAATAATAAAAAATAAAGAAAAATGTATATTATTTCTATATAAAGAAAATTATTGTGATTATCTTTAAAAAATTATGACAAAATTTTGTAACAATTATCTATTATAGATCATTTTTAAAATAATATTCTTTTTGAATCAAAGAATTGTGAAGTCTATGTGTTTGACATACATAATATGTATAGTACTAGTATATATTGAAACATATTTATTTTATTTAAACACTCTTTTAAATAAAATGATCTAAATGACGTAATTATTCATACACAAGAAAATATTGAAGTTTATAATCTGCGGCAAACTTTGATATAAAAAATAAAAATAAAAATCGAATTAAATTAAAATTTAATAAAACTATTGATGTTTAAACACAAATTTTAAATAATAAAAAAATGTAATAATACTATCGCTTCACTATTAGAATTTCGACATTACACAAATTAAAACCAATAAAATTTATAAAATGAAAGAAATTTGAAAATTTTCCTGGGACAAAATTTCAAACACCAAATTATCTCAAGAACCAAATAATTACGAATTATAAATATGTAATTATAATTTCAATAAAAAATTTTAAAATGCATTTTATTTCAAACGTTCTTTCTAGTTCCAATGAAACTTTTCCTTTCTTCTTAATTTTAATTCACAATAAAAAATATTTAAAAAAAAAAATGATTTATTTGCAATACTTTTTTATAATTGTCATTTATTCTCATAAAGTTATCAATAAGGTTAATTAATTATTATTTGTAAATGACACACGTCCTTTAAAAAAGTAACCGTGTTATCAATGACCTGCACACATAGAATAAAACACTTTTATTGATCTTTTTTTTAAATAAAACAAAACCATAATGAAAAATATTTCAAGCTACTTTTTACATTTCTTTTTTTATTTTTATTTTTACTAAGCATAACTCATTAATTAAATATTAACTTTTCTATTTGCGCCTTTCATTTCATTCATAATTATACTTTAAATGTATTAATGATTTTATTTATTAAACTTCTAAGCAACAATTTTTATTTTACATTATTTTTTAAAAACTTGTCTTGACTATGCGCTATACAAATATCAACTGAAGATAAAGAATTAAATTTCTGTACATCTCATTACACTATTGTGGATGAGTTAAGTTTTTTTTTTTTAAAACCTTCACTTCAATGTAATATTTATGTGAAACTTTAACATCAACATAAAATGTGCCACCCAGAAATCCAATCCAGATTTAATAAACTTCAGCTAGAAACCCCATCAAACTTCAAACATAAATAAAGAGGCTTTTTCAAGTTATCAAAATTTGTTCATTGTTGATAAACAAACCAACATTTTCCAGAAACCACGTGCTCTCTTAGTTTGATCATACTAAATTTCTATATTTTTTTTAACTAAAATTTGTTCGATGAAATTAAAATTTGTTTTAATTCAAGTAAACAAGTTGTATAACCGTTAAAAATTTAAAATATTTCACTTGAAATTTTGTCTTTTAAATGTAGAGTTAGAAAGTGAAATCTTATAAATTTACATGAAAATTTGTAAATTTTATCTCTAGAATTTTATGGGGTTTTTAAGTAATATTCACGTTTTACCAATTAATATTTAATATTATGTTATTTTAGCAATAACAAAAAATTACAATAGAAAAAGACAAATTACAATGGCAGTTGCGATAAGTACTCGTATTTCTTATAGAAATTATATTAAATGCATAGCTATGTACTTTATGTCTTTTGATTCTAAATTAACTTATATTGGACATTATGTACATGAATATTACCATGTAAGTATTGTAAATAGAAATCTAAATAAAAAAGCTTTCACTTTCAAATTTTAAATTGCATTACAATGCACTTACATATAAGTATCTACATATATCTGTAACTTATTGAAAACAATAACATTTTAATATACTTTCGATAATACTGGAAATTTTGTTCGATGTTTGAAAAAAAAACAAACAATTGAAGTTTACGCATTTAATAAAATTGAAATACATAATCGTTTAAAAATATTGTACAATTTATTTACTTTTTCTCAAGCAATTTTCATTTTATTTATTTGAAAATTATTACTGTTTCGATAGTATAACATGCAATTTAGAAACAGGAACATAAAACAGACTTTATTTAATCTACAAGAAAATATTACATTAAATGCGTGCAGAGAATAAATTTTAATGGGAATTACTTCATTGTTTTTTAATCATCATTAATTTTTGAACCTAAAAAGGCAAATAAATTCAATAAGGAAATCATAATATCATAGAAAATGAGAGAAAATTAAAATAAAATAAAAAACAAAACAAAGAAAATCTATTCAACATTAATCCAAGTATAAATTTTAACACAAAACGACTGATATCTAAATGACCTTTTGACCATAAATAAATTAATACTAAACATACAAACCTGTAATTATAATATTGACCTATGCTCATCATAATAATATCTATATTGCATTCAAGTTAAAGAATATGCAATAATGGTTTTCTTTCTCTTCGATTTCATAGCCAATTGAACTTCTATTTGATTGATAATAAATAGTTTTTAATTCAAGTTTTACAATTATTTCAGTCCGTTTTAATTTATTTAATTTATTATTAAAAGATGAAGTTTTTTTAATACTTTTTCCAAGAGTACAAACTCCCTTAAGGACGTTGTAAGTTATAAGTTAAAACAAATAAAAAAGGTTTTTTAGTAGATTTGAACATTTATTACTTTCTATTTTTAAATTTTACATCTTTATTTAGCCGTTATGTAATTACTTATTCTTAAAATAAGTGCCAGAAAATTTATGAAAATTTCGTTTTTTGATTTAAAATAATTTTTATTTATTTTGAATGTACAGAAATTTCACGTTGTTTTTTATAATAGTTACACACAGATAATTTTAAATATTTTATTTGTAACATGAAAAAACAAAGATACTTTGAACTTGTCATCATCAAATCTTATTTTTTAAATTAGTTTCCTATTTTTTTTTTCCGACACCTACAAAAGTTAGTAGCTACCCTACTAGAAATTAGTGATTATTTCATTAATGAGCTCATCATGAGCACTTAGATGAACTTCTTACTGAGTTTTATTCTAAGCACGGGAAAAAACTCATTATATACTTGTAACATAGTAAAAATTCTACTGAGTACTCATGTCATACTCATTAGAAAACTCATCGAATAATTTTGATGGTAAAAGGAATTTTAAAATTTTAGCTGTGTACTTTTTTTTGCATTTGAGAGAATATATAAAGCAAAATAATAGTTCCCCCTTGCAGGGAAAGGGAAACACCACTATTGATGAGTGATTTCTAGTAGGGTAGTATAAGAGTTAGTAAAGCTTAAACTAAATTAACGAAATGTAACAAATTTGAAAATGTATATGTATATGTATATAAGCATAACCTAACGTTTAGAGCAGGTGGCACAACAATTTCGAAGATAATAATTAAGCCTACAAACACGTCCTTTGTCGATTACATGGCAATTTGCAAAAGTATCCACACATTCATTATCAATTTCA
The DNA here is from genome assembly GCA_932526495.1 of Bombylius major. Taxonomy (NCBI): domain Eukaryota; kingdom Metazoa; phylum Arthropoda; class Insecta; order Diptera; family Bombyliidae; genus Bombylius; species Bombylius major. Next base: position 23,007,772 of record OW052044.1, on the reverse strand, counting down.
TTTTGAATTACTTCAACACGTTGATTACGGACAATATCTAAATAACAAAGAAATTCAAAAGAAAGAAAAATAACCAAATATTTTTAAGTCCTTAGAAGGCCTAATAAATAAATATACCTGGACATTTATCATTGTTACAAGTACTAAATATCGAATGACGTTCGGAATATCGACAGTCTTTTGATTCTTTCAAAGTATTTTCTCTTAAATCTGGTTCCAAACAACGAGCAAGTCTTCTTTGAATTCCACCTCCACATGATCTTGAACACTTTAATAATGAACAATTTTATTTAAAAAAAATAATAATAATGTTATTTTTTTTTTTATAAAACTTACTGGTGTCCATTCAGAATAATACCATTTTGGTCTGCAATAATGCACATCATCGAATGAACAATTTTTAATTATATCCGGTTTTTTAAACTTAATACATTCCACGTCCTCAACGATTACATTATCTCGAATACAAAATACATCTCGTTTTTTCGTTAAATTAAAACAATCTCCAGCGCAATCACTCCAACGACCAGTAAACCAAACTCCAGTATCACAATTTCTTTCGCTTTCACAAAAACGAGTTGTATCTGGTGTCGTCCGAAGATCGCATGGTTCAGTATTTGCACGATCACAAAAAATTGATCGATGTTCTACACCAATTCCACAATCAACTGAACAATGATTATTCCATTCTGACATTAGCCAAGAACCAGATTTTTTACTTTTCTCTTCTGTATAAGCAGCATTTTCTCGAGTTATTCTAGTACTACTGTCTTCAACAGCAACACCATCATTTTTAACAATAGTTTCATTTGTACTTACTATACTATGAGTTCCAAGTAAATGTGACTGAATTCTTGATCTCTCGGAACGTTGACTATGAACCTTCTTTCTTTGTTGTCTTGGGCATCCACATCCTTCTCTACTATCTGGCTTTGAATCTGTGCAAGCATTATCTTCTACTTGTATAATAACTTCACTACTTGATTGTTCCTGGACACATTTTATTTGCCTTTCTCGAACTCCTTTACCATTATGACAAAAACAATCACCCCAATCTTCAACGTGCCAATATCCAGGACAAGTTTGTGTGTTACATCGATAAACTAATTCATGAAAAACAGGCTGCTCCAAATGCATACAACGTCTTGGTGTATAGAAACGTGTTGCACTATCGCGAACACAACGAAATATTGGTGGTTGATAACCACCTCCACAAGATTTTGTACAAGGACCAAAACCAATCAGTTTCCATGTAAATTTCGATTTTTTATTTTTATTATTGTTTTGCAATTCTTCAGATGCATCAGATTTATTATCATCTGGATAATCTTGTGGACCATTATCAACTTCATCATCTTCTTCTTGCACTGTACTTGTTGGTGTTGGTAAAAAATAACTGTACTGAATGCCTGGATTTATATCTTTAACAAGAATCTATTTCAAAATATATATAAAAAAAATCCAGGCAATTTAAAATTTAAGTATTGAAAACACAAAAGGATTTTCATTATTATCTCATACCATTAAATCAACTGCTCTTGATAGAAATCCTCTTGTGGTTATTATTTCTAAGGATCCATTTTCTCTTCTATATTCGAAAAAATTATTCTGATAGGTGAACAGATATGTTGTATTAGAGGAAACCTCTTGCTCACCATCAATGATAAAACGTTTATTTGGTCCTCTCAGAACTGAAAATGTACACCACACCATGGTACATAACACAATTTTATAAATAAATCAATAAACTTTTATAAGGAAGAAATATTATTATTTAAAAGAGGAAGAAATTATTCAATTTTCATATATGAGATTATAACGAGATAATAAAATAAGTAACTATGAGAGATAAAGTACCTTTTTTCCGTATTACTTTTAATTTTTAAATTTTACAAAAATATTTGATTAACTTCTCACGAAGAGATAATTTTATTTTACTTTTTAATTTAATCAAGACAGTAAAATTTCTTACCAAGTCGATTTTTACTGGTATTCGGTTGTGATATTGAAATATTCCAGGCTCCAACTGGTAATGTTGCAACAAAATAATATCCATTCGGTAGATTTGGCTTTATATAAGATCCTATAATGGGTCGACATAAAACTGATCCACAATGATATGGACTATCATTTGTGGTTGCTCCACGGATAGCTCCACTTGTGTGAACTGCCTGAAAATAATTATTGAAAATAGTTAAGTTAACAAAATTTTTTTTTTTTTTTTAAATTCAAAGTATGTCCATGTCCAGACAAAAAACTTAATTCAAATCCTTACCACAAAAATAAAAAATAAATATCTTTTAGTTGTCATCTTGCATATTATGTAAAAATTTTCAAATTTCAAATTATTTTTGTCACTTTTATTTTTTAATGTTTCACTTTATTTTTAATTGATTTTAACAATTGTTTTCATAGTTCATATATATGTAATACTTATATACTTATACTTATTTCAATGTAACAACTAAAAATAACATTTAATTTATTGTTCTATTTTAGTTCGTTTTTTTATTCTTTTTTGTTTTGTAATAATTTTGTTTTAACAATTTTATGCAAAATTATTTTAACTTTATATGTATAACAACAAAAATTTAATATTAAAAAAAATTTTTAATTTATATTTGAATAAGAGATTACAGTTACAAAATATAATATAAATACATATATGATTTTATTCACAAGATAATTTTTAATGCAATTAAACGTAAAAAAAAAAAAAAACCCTTTTTTAATTAACCATTACTTTAAATATGTGAACGAATATTTTAAAAAAGATGTGAATAAGTTCAAAGCCCTATACATATAAAGATAGATTTAAAAGATTTATAGCCAGTTTCACAGTGGAAGCTTAAGCCAAAGCTTAGCTAAGCTTTTTTAGATAGCTTAAGCCTCAGAAAAAGCCGACTAGATTTCAAGTTAAACTCAGTTTAATACTTAAGCTTACACTGTGAAACTGAAAAAAGTGAATAAACTCAGTTTAAGACTTTAAGCTTCGCTTAAGCTTCCACTGTGTAACCGGCTATTAGAAAAATATGTAAAATAAAATATCCTCAGAATTCCTCAGTTTTTGATAAATATGTATGTACATGTACATATTTGCGAAAGATAACCAAATTTAAAAAAAAAAATATAAAACAACTCGTACTTATAAAATTTTTAAAATATTTAAAAAAAATTAAATATCAAAAAACAAAAAACAAAACAGTTTATTCTACTGAAATTTTTAACAAAAGTTATCTAATCAAAATTTACTTTAAATATGCAGGCACTCAAACTAAAATTCCATTATTATTCTCTTTTTTTATTTTTTTTTAAATTTTTTAACATGAATTTTACTCTAAAAAAAATCTGCTAATTTATTTCTCCTTATAATTTGTATATTTTTTCTATTAATTAACACTTTATTATTCCAACACCAAATTCCCATTAACACATATTTAATTTTTTATTATAAACTGCAATAATATTTTTCAAAAAATGTATATTTAAAATACTCCAAAAAGAGTACACGAAAACTTCCTGTTACTTTTATGACTGCATCAATATTTTAAACTGAATTAACTATTAAAATATTGTATATTCATTCAAATTGTCGGATTGTACTTAAACGATTTGGTAACATAAAAATATTATAACACAACCAATAACCACTGCCACTCAAATAAAATGCATATAATTGTGAAAATGAAAAATTCTCAAAAATATTGGGCTACAAAAATTGACAGAATATCTGTTTATTTTCTTGTGATTACATTTTCTCTGATAAACTTCCTTTCTACTATAAAACAGATCACTTGGATCATTCTTTTATTTTTGTTTTTTTTTTTTTTTGGAAGAAAAGAAAACAGGAAAAAAAAAACAGTGTCATAAAATTCGTCATAAAAAATTCATTCATTCAATATCACATATAGATACATATGTACAAACATACAGAGAATGACCTAACTATAAAGTATATACTTTTCATTTAATCAAAGTTTTATGGTGATACATAACTATTAAAATACCAGCTTATAGATGCACTTTTAGTCAAATTAATATAAACACTTCCCGCCGTTATGGTCACGTTCTGCAGCCACTTTAGATATGTCCACAAATATTTCGATCTCAATTAACTCACAACACACATAATAACAAAATGTATTCAAAAAACATTTAAAAGCAAAATATACAGCTTATTATTATGGTACATTTTTTTTCTTCTTAATTTTCTCTAAATGCCGATTATCTCAACACAACAAAATTAAAAGCCATCTGCTGCTGATGTTTTACTTACTTATAAACTCAGAACATAAAAATAAAAACAAAAATTATATCAAATAGATTTTTAACTAAAATTCCACCCACCCCAAGGAAATTTAGTAAAGAAAAATGATTATGCGTGGTAGATTGTATATATACCGCATAATCTGTTTCTATGTACATAGACAATGGTAATAAAAAAAAAATAATAATTCACAGCTACGCTTAAATTTATGTGACCAATATCACGGAACTTGTAAAAAAAATAATAATTTCTGATGTTTTGTGTCCAATTAAAATGAGCTATAACAACTAAATACCAAATAGTTTTATGGAATATTGCCAAAAGAAAAACAACCGCAAAAATGCTCCTTTTATTTCTACTTCAAACAATATATTTTCTAAATACACACATATACATATACATAGCTATATAACATATTTATGCTGAAAAGTATACAATATTGTATATACAATTACATTATATCGGACCAATATTTATTTATTTTTTCTTCTACCCAAATAACATCAAAAAATTTAAGAAAATATTTATTTAAGAAATATTCAAGTATGAAAAACGTTACTCATTAAATTACAATATTTATATTTCAATTTTTTATTACTTTCCATTTTTTTTTTTTTTCATAATAGTATAATAACATGCGTTCTTGATCTCAATATGTACGTTTTTTCCTTTAATAAAAATACCAGGACCTTAGTTTATGATTTTTGGAAATTTCTCAATCATGACTTCATGCTGATTAATTATGCTGTATAAAATATAAAATTACAGAAGATACATAAAATCGATCTATCAAATTTAATAATTCAGATCAAATCTTATCTGTTTATCTTTAAATAAGTTTACGTAGGTAAACAGTTTTCAATTCAACACTATAAAAAAATTCAGAACCCCTCGAAACTAAATTAAATTTTATATTACACAAGTATTATTTTAAAAAAATTCTAAATAATGATGATTATTGATCACTCAAAAGAACGTGATCTACATTTTTTTTTCATTCATTACTTTTTTCGTTTGTTTATTTATTTTTTTTTTTTTTTGCAGAATATTCTTGGAGGTCAACGTAACGTATACAACAATTTCAATATCGGAAATATATGTAATTCACACGCATCACATTCACATATAATAAGAAGTACTTTAAGACATAAAAAAAAATATCTGGTTGTTTTTAAATTATGATGAACACAGCAAGTAGTATTATTAATTTCAGGGTCTAGTTGATCCAAATGCCAAAATAAAAAAAAAATACTGTACATATGTATATGTGTATTTGAATTTCTTATACAAAATATTCTTTTTAGAAATTTAGAAAAAAAATTAATTATTTTTAGATCATAAAAAAGTTTCTATATTATATTTTTCAATTTTACATACACACATATACATATGTACAAACTAACACATTCTGATAATATTTTTTATCGTCGCTGACTTAGATATTTTTTTTACTGTGAATAAATAAAATTTGATATCCATTAGAAAAAAAATATCAATTCAATTCAGATAAAGCTCATTCATAATGAAAAATCACATTTTTTTTACATTTCTTGGTTTTTTGATTAAGATGTTGATGGTTTTAAAGTGGATTTCTTATAATTTTTCATAATTAAGATAAAAAACAAGAAAAATAAAAAAGCAGAAAAAATAGAAATAGATAGACATACATACATATGTATATGATATACATACATATACATATATTTTTCTTTTAATTGTGAAAATTATTATTGCTGAACAAGATAAACGATGGATATTAATGGAAAAATGTAATAAATCGGTCATTTATGCTTTTGAAGTTTTTTAAATGTGCGTTAATTCTTTTCTATTTAGGCGTTATGAAAAATGAAAAATTATTCATCATATCATTTATTCAAATAATTTAACAAATGTTTAACTAGACATATTTTAATAATAATTTAAATATAATTTGTTAAAATATTTGATAATCTAAAGTAATAATTTGAAATGAACAATTGCGAATTTGAATTCAATGACATTTAGAACATTAAAATTACACAATATTTATAAATATAGCAATGACAACGTTCAACAACAATACACTCGTAAAATATAGGTTGAAATTTTAATAGGTTTGAACGAAAATACGTTAATCTTTTCTATAGTTTTTGACCTTTTCACTTATAAAGCGTACTACTCCTACCACCAATGTCACTGTTCACAATTTATCGTTTGTATATGATTATCAAATTTTTGGCTTAGAAAAGTAGCACTTTCTAGTTTCTAATTCCAAACATAAAAATAATTAAATAAATTCACACACATAAAATTTTATTTCAATTTTAATTCTAAAGTTACTTTTTTTGTCCAAGAAATATACGTGAGAATATAGAAGTCTTCCTCAAGATTTTTTTTCACACAATATAAGAAAAATTTTTATTTAGGTGTCAAGAAGTTATCTATGTACGTTATTTTTAATTAATCTTCAAAACAAAAAGTTATTTTGTAAGAGTAAAAGTTTCAAATAGTATACATATTTTTTTTTTTATTTGATTTAAAGAACTTAAGACATTTGCTATACACATACGTAAGAACATTTAGTTTTTATTTTTAATTCATATCTATAATTATTTTTAAAATCTTATTTTTTACAACAAATAATAATTTTCACTACTTTGTATTATTATGGTGCTAAAAGTGTAAAATAAAAATCAATTTCAATTTAATATATATATTGTTACAGTATTAAAACAACAACAGCATAACAATATAAAAAAAATATAATCTAATGTCTTAATCAATAAAATTATGTATTATTAATTCTGATTTAATAATCATCACATTTTCAAAATCTCTCTAAATTGTCATAAATCATTATCGAAATGAATTAGTACAAGAAAACATACGTAATATTCTTTAAAGAAATTTTTTTTTTTTTTTTTTGCACAGCACGACGATAAATTAATTCAGTAGCGCGTGTTACTACTTGTTTTACGTTAACATTAAAAGATAATCAAAAGCCGTAAACGATCATCATCATCATCATTGATATATATATTAAAAAAATATATGTGTAGGTATATAAAAAAAGAATCTTTTTGAATCTTATTTTATCTTATACACAACACACCATCATCATCACAGCAAGAAAATAACGATAAGCAGCACGATCCATAGGATCTCTTTTAAAGAACAAGCGGCGATATTGATTCCATTATTTTTATATTTTTTTTTCTCTCAAAAAATATTTTTATTTATTTATTTTATTTTTATTTTTATTTTGTTTTTTAAAACAAAATACTCACTGAATGAACTTTAAATTTAAAGATGATTTTATTTGGATTGATCAATCGATCAAGTCGAATTCTAAGAGACGACTGTTGAACAATAATGAAGGTGAAAAGTTATCCATTATATAAATGTCTTTTAATATAAAGTCAAATATACAACATCTTAATGAAGTCAATGGTTTTCAATTTAGAAAGAAGTTTAAATCTGTATATATGTACTTGTACATATGTATGTATATCCCATCCTAATATGTTGTATATTAATCAATCTATTAGATGATGTGTGTTTACATAATGTGTACGCAACATGCATGAAATGAAGGTGCATACATGATAGAATTAATGCATTTAGAAAGGTTTAAAAAAGCCTAATTTTGGATATCTAATGACTTTATTTAAGGCGTACATACTATATACATCTATACGTATATGTATATATATATACATATGTATATACTATACGTACATTACATTATACATACATATATACGAGTATTTGTAATTTTAAGGTAATAAGACATTTTAAATATGAAAATTCATTATCATACCATTATTTTCCATTTTACCATCAGCATCTGTGTGGATGCATGATGTCAGTGCAAGTCAATGGTGAGAATGATGACAAGCAATTTAATCTACGTTTTCAAGTTAATTTAATTATTAGCAGACCATGATATTTTACTTAAACGGTTTAACATAAATACATTGTAAAAAATTGGTTAAATTATAAATTTAATTTTAATTTGCAAAATTTAGAATTTTTAAAAATACTCAAAAATATTTTTTATTGTTTTTAAAATTAACACAATACTTCGCTTAGATTCTCTTATTAATTTTCCAATTATTTTCATTTTAAACTAAAAAATAAAAGTTATGAAGAAAATTTATACAACAGATAAGTATATGTACTCATTACCCATTATTATTAGTTTACCTTACCTTTGATGATAATGATTGAAAACTCGTGCCAAAACATTTTTTATTTTTGATCTTTTTCTGATATGTGATAATTTTGGTGGTTTACGGTAATCTCATTAAATTTAAATCATTCACGACTTTTTCATTTAAAATAAAAAAAATTATGTTTTTCTTTTTTTCTTAAATTTTTTTATTATTTTGAAGGAAAAAATGAAAAGTAATCTTCCTCTTATAACAGTTTTTAAACCACATTATTGTAAATTTGAAACAAAATTATTTCTCATTAGTATCCATTTAAGATATACTAGTACTTAAATAATCATTTAATGCAAAAGAAAAAAATAATTTAACTAAATTATTACTTTATTATAGTAATAACAGAACAAAATATGGTGTTTTTTGCCAAAAGGTATATATCAATTTTTCATGTAGATACATACTTACATACATAGGTACATACTAACCATTTTTTTTTTTTCAAGAATTGTGAATGCTTGAATACAAAAATAAAACACTTTTTTGAACTTACCTTACAAATACCTTCAACACAAACTGATCGTCCTCGATAGTGATGACTGAAATAAACGCTTGATTTTACACATGATGTACCGTCAATCACAGAATCATTTAATTTAGCATAAACATTTGTTCCTCTTTTCATACAATTTAATTCGCACTCATTATCACCTTTCAAAAATATTAATATTAATTTAAAGAAATAAAAATATATTTCAAAAAATGCAAACAAGAAAAAAAATTAGTATCTTACCTGACAAATATTCTTGCCATTCGTAATATTGACCGGCAAAAAGAACATTATCATATGATCGACATTGCTTATTTCTGAAGCTTTCAATTTGTCCTCTATTATTTGATTCACACTCCTAAAATGTAAAAAAAAAAAAATTTAGTTCACTTTATTTCAAAATTTTTGTTTTAAAAAGTTACCTTATCGTTACATAAACGATATCTTTTAATAAGACCATCACAGCCGTTAACAAAGTGCTTTGAATATTTTAGAATTACAGTAGAATTACTATAAAAAAAATAAAAATAAGTAGGTAAAATTTTTCGAAATTTAAAAAAAAATGTGAATATAATATCATAAATTAATAGATCTATGATAATATAGGATAATATCTTTAAAATATTTTATTATAGCGTTAACAAAGAATAACTACAACAAAGCCAAACCATTTAAAGTCTATCTTCTTTTTTAACGATTTACCAAGAAATTAAACTATTTACTTCTATACTATGAAACAATATCTAATTGTTTTTCTTCGTGTCAAACATTTGTTAAATTTTGTAGACAACCATATCAAATTTTAAAAATTTCTTAAAGATCAAAATTCAAAAAGATATTTCAAGTTAAAAATTAGATTCTTTATGCAAGTTTTTTAAAATTCAATATGATTTTATTTTCGGACCGAATTCTAACTCTGATACATTTTAATACACTATTACAGATACCTAAACTTAGTGAATTGCCACGAAGTTTAGTAAATTGTATACGTTTTTGCCACTATATTGTAATTGGCACTTCATGGATGAATTCGGAACGTATCTGAAACGTAAGTATGGAAACTATATATATCCCAAGTTTAAAGTTCCAGCACAAGTTTTAAAATAGTATCAAAACCGTGGCAAAACCTCATCGAAAGATTTATATGATACTTTATAGTTATATTTCTCTTGGGTTGGTAACGTTTTTGCTACTTCATTTTGCCACTACAAAGTGACAAAATTATGGTATTTTTTCTAAGTAACGGATATGTTTTATTAAATACCATATTCAGAACACTTTATAGTACCAAAAATCTCACCTTAAACTTGTTACGTGGCAATTACTTTTTAATGGAACTATAAAGTTTCTGATACTATATTGATAGGTAGACATTGCTTTATAGTGGCAATGCATGAAACAGCCATTTTTGTTAAAAATAATTAATGGAAGAATTTTTAAACAAAAATTAAAAATCTTAAAAACAACGTAGAAGCGTATATATTTTAAGAAAATTTTTAATAAAAAACAAAATAATATGAATATATTTGAAGAATTTAGAACGTAAAACCATTGTAAAAACAAAGAAAATACATTTTTGTGAAAACCGCAAAATGCAATTTTTTAGAAAAAAATTCATTAATTTATAAAATTCTTAAGAGGCAGCTTATTTTTTCGAAGTACAATACTCATATTCACAACAAAATTTTATTCGCAAGAAGTTTAAATCATAGGGAAAATTGATTGTGTTTTTTTAAAGTCCCATTAATAAAATATGTATATTTAACTTATATTTTTTTAAATATGAAATGGAACTTGAATTAGTCATAATTTCTGCAATTTATATTTGTATATACATATTATTAAAGTAATTTTTGTATAATTATTGCAAACAAAAAAACACACGCCACAAGGCCGACTATCGTCCCAATTTCGTTGCAGGCACGTATCAATCCATTCCCCATTTTAGTGGAAAACATGTTCCTGCTACGTATCATAGACGTTCCGTCTCTGGTGTTTGCTACTTTGTAAAATTCTTGTTGGTGGCAGCCACGTGGCAGGATACCAAAAATGTTGCTTGGGATACGTAACATTTATCATCTTATGATCAGTAGACAAATTTTATGTTTGTTGAAGAGATAGATAATTTAAGAAAAATAGATATAAAATAAAAATAAAAATGTTCTTGTATTTTTTTCAGGTTGTCTCTGATTATCTGTTTTTTTTTTTTAAATTTAAACTTTGTGAGTAGAAAAAATTAATGATTTTTCACGTAAAAAAAGTGTAGTTATCATGAAAATGACAGTTTAATAACTCTAAATTATCGTTATTAATTTTAAAAAATCAGAAAATCTACTTTAATTGTTGAAAATCTTTTGTTCAATCTGCGTAAATTAAGTGTAATGATGTTATGATGTTATACATAATATGTTTATAAGATTAATTATTTATATAAAAAAATAAATAAATAATCCAGTGAGCAGAAATTTCTAAACTTTTAACATAAACTTTGTTAGTTTTTGTTTCCAATATAAGTAAATTAAAAATCAAATTCGAAAAAATTGCTATATAATAAACAAAATATCATAATAACCTCAGGTGACACATAACCGCACCTAAGAAGAATTAAAGTATTACTTTTTTTTATCAGTTTAAATTATCTTCAATCAAATTTATCGTATATGGTATGATGGTGTTACAAAGTATTATGTTTTGATTTTAACATAATAATCACGTCAAATTACATTAATTCATACCCCTATTTCCCTTTAAGGCATTCTATAAGAAATAGATTGTCTGCAATTTGTCTATAGCTTTGAAAATAAAAAAATATAAAAGAATTATAAAGAAAAAAAAATGAGATCTTTATTGAGAAATTGTAAACTATTAGATTGCTCGTAAATAAATATTATTGATCAATTATGTTTAAATAACCAATATTCAAAGCTCTTTCACATATCGAAAATTGTAAGATATACGTAAGTATATATATATATGTATATATATATATATATATGCACATTTAAAATAGATACTCGTATTGATGTATGTATTGATCTTACACCTTATGGGTGTGAAATTATATATGTATAATCAAAAAAAAAATGAATATGAATAATTTCAATAATATATATATACATATGTATGTGTGTGTATACTTATTTTAGTTCAGATTTTTCTTCGAAAGATATTCACAATTTCTTCTGTATCTCTTAATATGTTGTAAAACAAATTATTTTGTAATAAAAAACTATTTACCTTGATAAACAACGTCTTACTCTTGTTTGAACCCCTCCACCACATGATCTAGAACATTTACTCCATTTACTCCATTTACCCCAAAAATAAATAACAGTGGAGTTTTTTAAACTTCGTTTGATAAGTATATTAGATATTTTATCACTGTCTTTGCTTACAATATTATAATTCTTATAATTTAAAGCATCAAATAAAAATGAATCTTCCAAATTATCGTTGAATTTATTTTTAATAAAAATTTCACTATCGAGAGATTTATTTAAAGGATCTATTTTCAATTGATTTGAATATTTATAAATTGAATTATCTTTAGTCTAAAAATCAAAAAAAAATAATAATAATAATAATAAAAATATTATGCAGAAAAAATTTAAAAATTATTGTACTTATTGTACATATGTATACTTACAGTTGTTATATTATTATCTGCTAATATACATGTCCAAACAATTAAAATTAAAAATAATCTGTAGAACAAAAAAAAAAACGTATTATTGAAATGAAAATCAATTTTTTAACTTGTTGATATACTTTCTGTGAAAGTAGAAAGTATAATTATAAATATTGCATAGCATTAATACAAAAAACCCAAGGGGGTGGGAGATAGAAAAAAAAAACCAATATTCTTCGTAAAATTATTTATTAATTCATTGAATTTATTTTTTATCAGCAGAAAAAAGAAGAAAACAATAATCAATTAAAAACTGCGAAATTTCATATATTTGTATACATACATACATATGTATATTAATTAAAAAACTAAATAATTTTAACGTATAAACTGAAAATATATAATTACAAATTCATGTAGTTTTTGTTTTTCATAATTGAAAATAACTGATTAATAAAATTTTAATAACAATCCATGCAGTTGTTTTTAAAATACACTGAAAACTTTATATATGTACATATACATATGTACATACAATATTTTTAAATATTTTGATACTTTATCATACTCAAACAAAAACATTTACAAAACAGAAACTATTTAAAAAGATAGGTAAATTAATTATTCTCTTTATTATACTTTTTTTTTCTTTTTTTATTTCATAACAAAAATTGTAAATTCAAATAATTTAAGCAACTATAGTGTGAATAAAATATATAAATATACATACTAAATATGTATATAAAACATATTTTTGACCGAATTATACGTACGTATAAAAATAGTTTATTGAACTCTCTTTATTTTAATTTGTTCACATATATAAAAAAAATAAATAAATTGAAAACAATAGCAAATAATTATGAAAAACAGAAGAACAAAAAATTGAAATATACATATAAAAAAAGCAATTTAATTATAATGTATTTTAAATCGATTTAAATTAAATTTATAAATGATTTAAAAGTGATGATAATCTTAAAATTGAATCGGTCAAAGACCTACCTAAATACATATGTATTGAAAATTCTTTATTATATAATTTCAATTGATCAATCAATTTTATTTCCTACTTTTCTAATTTCAATTCTTTCATTTTATTTTTTGCACAATTTTTTAAATATGGTTCATTGGTTCTGAAAAATTACAAAAAATAAATAAAAAATAAATAAATAAATAAATAAAAAAAATGAAATCATGTATTTTCTCCTAACTTTTTTTCCTATTAAGAAAAAATTGAATCACAAACTTTTTAGGCAAAAAAAAAAAACAAATTTTTTATGACATTTTATCACATTGTTAAAGGAGTGCCATCATCAATTTATTTTTCTTTTCTTTTGTAAAAGTTTTTAAATTAAAATAAAAAAAATAGAAGAAGAAAATACACAAAAAATTAGAACGATTATAAGATATTGTTTAGTTATTTTCCGGTATTAAATAAAATTGTTGTTTTCACATAATAAAATTTTATTGTATGTATTTATAATTGTTTTTAAAATGGAATAATCGTCAGATAATAGTAATATTTTGCATTACTATATTTTTGTTTATTATGATATTTGTTTTTCTTTAAATAAAATTTGTCATATTTTATACCTCATTATTAATTTATTCCAATAATATTGTTTTGGTTTGTATAATTTCAAAAATACATCACAACATGACATTGTTGTTATTAAATTTACCACTTACTATATTATTATTCAAACAAACAAAATTTTCTTTTTTAAATATGATAAAGTGGCAATTTTAATCGTTTGTTGTCAATTTATTTAAATTTAAAATTGATAATCATATGTTATACATTGCACCCACATAAATTCATAAATTTTATTTTACTTATTACCGAAACTATCAATCAACAATTATTATGTAGTTAATTTACATTTATTTACTTATTTTTATATATACACATATGTAGTACACGCGACACCTTAAATACAACTAAATCGATCTTGATTCATTTGTACTAATTATAGTTTATACATTATTGTACGTATATATATGTATGTATATAGAAGTTATAACTTTGTTCATCGTTGTTCATTTTACTTAAACCCTCGCTACGTTATTCTACAAAAAAAAATTTTAATTATTGCTAAATTTTATATTAAATATTATTAAAGGAATAAGTTAAAAATGTTTCAATGAATAAAAATTACATCAAAAAGGTGCTTTATGTTGTCTATATACTAGTAAAATAAAACAAGAGGAACAAATTTCTTAATACATATCATCTTGTTATTTTATAAGATTTTTTTTCTCCAAAAATTTATTTTTAGGTCAGGACTCAGGTGAAGAAAAAATTACATTTGAAGATATTCTTGGTATTTTTATTCTAAGTTAAAGGATTAATCAATTTGTATTAAACGGTTGAAAGATCTTTTAAACCGTTAAGGAAAAAAAATCATGTTTTAAAAATTTTTGAATTATATAATTTTACATGGAAATCATATAAATACTTACATAGCCTGAAAATATGTTAAATTTAAACATGTCGTACCTATGGTCGTCGTACCTACATAGATATGTATGTGCAGAAATTAAAAATAAAAATTTCTTTTCTGAATTCAATATCTATTTATTCCAATTAAAACATATTAACAACATTTCTATAAAATGATTTTAATGAACCAAGAACTGATAATATAATTGTAATGATAGTTAAGGCTTTTATTACACTTCTAAGATCTTCTGGTATTAAATGTTTTGAAAATCCTGTATTATAACCGTAATATAAACTAACCATTCCAATTACAAATCCACTTAAACCGAGAAAATTATGTATAGTTTTATTAAATATTGGTTTAAAATATTTTTGTAATGTTTGTGAGTATTGTGCAGCTAATCCCGTCACAAGTCCAATAAAAAGTAAAACAGTTGATGTTAATCCTTAAAGATAAAAAAACATTAAATTTTCATTATATTTCTAATTAATTTTTTTATATTAATTACCTGTTATAGCATGAATTGATTTTATACGACCACCTCTTAAATAAATGTAATATAAACTGCCACCAATTCCAAGTCCACAGCCCAGAATCATTAACACCCAATGGGCTGTTGTACGTCCTTTTCTCGAATGAAAAAGTACTGTAGACCATGAATTACCTGAATATAAACTTAAAATAGCTTCAGCCATAAGTAATTGATACTGCAAATTATTAATAAAAAGCACTTAATTAATTCACTGTTTTGAAATTGAAAGTACATAGGTACTTCATGCATTTTAATTATAGCATATAATGATATAATATACCTACCCCTATCGTACATAACCATGCATGTAATGATGTGGTTTTCAATTCAACGCTTATACATAAATATGTAATATAAATCGATATAAATCCAATAAAACCATGATTAATTAAATTCAATACGATTTCTACTTTTTCAAGAATAGTTGAACTTTGTTGTTGAGTTTCTTGTGTAGCAACCATATTTTTTTCTACTTTTCTTTCTAGCTTTTAAACAACTTATAAAGTAAACGATCGAATTAGAACTAAATTGAATTACTTTATTATAAATTCATACTGTTTTCAGTTCGTAATTAAAAAAATGTCAATGGATTTAATTTTTTTTTTCTTCAGTATGCAATAAAAAAAGATAACAACCGACAATTGTTTGTGTTAATAGAATATAAAATTATCAGAAAAATATCATTAATTGCACCTGATTGATTAATTGTATGCGTGATTGATTCAACGTTAAGATTATCTACTGTTATCTTTAACATATTTATCAATATTTATTATCATTTTTTTTTCTTTACTTTATTGTGGTTAATTTAAAATTTTCTGATTTTTAAATTATACAAAATTTTCAATTTCAGTATAATTTTAGTTACAGTTAGGTTCGGAAAGCCATAATTATAAATTCTGTAAAAAAAAAAAAAAAAAAAAAAAAAAAAAAACAGTAGGTACACTTAGTTAGAAATTGGTGGTGTCGATACAAGCAAATGAAAATTTTACTAATGGGGTGAATCCCCTATTACCTAATTAAAACTATGATTATTTTGTAGTGCATAAATTTTTAATACTAATTTGTATTGTGGAAAAATTATGAATTCATTTGTGCATGTTTCAAAAATTCAACTATTTTAAAACAGATAAGTTTAAAGAATCCCATTGGACTATTTTATTTATTTATAAGATTGTTTTTTCTTCTTTTTTCTCAGAAAGGATAAATCAGGACAAAGTAATAAAAATTTGTAATCGTAATACATATTTCAAGAAATAAAACAAAATTTTCTAAACATTTTACCAAAAAGAAAAATTTTTTCTCTTAAATTCATTTTTATTCTGACCTACGTAAGTTAACAATAAGTTCAATTCCGACTAAAACTCCAAACAAAAACAAATTTCTAAAAATATTTTCACAAATTTTAAAAAAGTACTCTTATTATTTTTACTTAAACGATTTTGTAGAAATTGAATTAATTGTAATACGACCGCATGTTGTTTAAAATTCCCAAAATGAATATTAATGTGAAACTATTTAAATTTTATTTCACTTACTTGAAGTCATCTCAAAATTTCTATTAAGTAAAAAAAACAGAATTAAATTAAGTAAAACCACATTTTTTAAAAATTATTTTTAAAATTTATTTATTTTTATAAACTTAACAACCAATAAATATATGTATACAGTATACAAGTATGTACATGTATAAATATAATATAATTTAAAAAATAAATTATTTCGAATAAATGTATTTCTTCGTACAATCAGTTTGTGTCCTTTAAGTTTAGTTTCATACAAGTCTTTTTATCTTCTTTAATTTATCATAATTATTTTTGAATTACGATATAATGTCCTCATTGGTCCAATTATTGTTAATAAAATCGTAATAACTGTTATAGCTTTTAGAACTCCTAAAAATTCATCATCTAGCCTTTTCCGAAGGAAGCCTGTATTATAACCATAATACATACTGACCATACCAATTATGAATGTTAATAATCCAAAAAATATATGAAATGTTTTATTATACAATGGTGTTATATTATTACGTAATCTTTGTGAATAATTGGCAAATAAACCAGTAAATAAATTGATAAGTAGAAGTATTGTTGCAATTAATCCTAATTCAAAAATAAAAGTTAAGAATTTAAAAAAAATTAAAAGCTTTTATACAATACAAATATTTTTTTTTTTTTTTTGTACCGGTAATTGAATGTATTGAATAAAAATATGGTCCTTTCATAATAATTTTATAAAAACTTCCAAATACAGCAAATGCTGAGCCTATTAACATAAGAGACCAATGTAACGTTGTTTTAGCTTGTCGTGAATTCAAAAACATCATTGACCATAGATTAGATGAATAAAAAGTTAAAATTGCCTCAGCCATTAATAACTGATACTATTTGTTTTTTAAATAAAAATAATCATAAAATATAAAAAAAGAAAACAAAAACAATTAAATTTAAAAATTTACTCCCAATATTACGGTCCAAGCATGAAGTGATGTATTCACTAATCCGGCTTTAAAACAAAAATATGTCATATAAATTGATATAAAAAAAATTAATAAATGATTTATAAAATTTAATACTGCTTCAATTCGATCAAATAAATTATATTGATTTGAATTTGATAATTGTATGTTAGGTTTTTCTTCTTCAGATTCCATTTTACAAATTCCGTTGACACAATATTTTTAAAAAAATTATTTAAGAAAAACACGGCAATTAAATTCTAAACATTAACTTTTATTTTATAATGTTAACTTAAATTTTTAATCTTTACTTAAAGAAATCAAAAGCACAACTGAACATGAGATTCTATCTAATGAATAAGCTTTGTAAGATCTTATTTCAATAGCAATAAACAAAAAAACCCTTGATAATATATATATGTACATATTTACATGGTTTATGTATATCTAACCGCGAACAATGTATCTACTTACTGAAAAATAATACATTTTATATTTTATTATATATGTATCTACATACTACGGTTATTGATAAGCGAAACTTTAATAGAGGGTGTTAATCGTTTTGTGTAATACAAAACCGAGTTGTTCAAAGCTATTAGCTTGGATGAAGTAAAAATCAAGAAATAATTTTTTTATGAGTTTCAACAACAATAAACTGTACGCAGAAAAAGTGTTTTATCAAAAAATAATTTCAAACAATTATTCTTAAATAAATTTAAAGAAAAAGGTACATACACAATTATTATTATATATTTCACCCTATGTACACCATGTTATCAATGCATGTTACTCACTCTTACCGGGAATTCCACTTATTTTGTATAGTGCCTAATTTTATTTAATTACATATTTCTATATTAAATGTATATGTTTAAACATGTACGTACCATATACTATACATATATTAAAAACTCATTAGCATTCTTCTTAGAAAAGCGATAAATAAATAAAAGTATCCTTTAGTCTTACAGAGATAAAATTCAAAATGTCTAATTAAATACGCAGAAGTTCTTAAAATACCTGAGCAACCAAGTGGTTGAAATAAAACACAAAAAATGAAAGTATTTCAACTTATATCAATTTTGTTTTATGTTATCATCTGAAATATTAGTTGAATAATTACAAGAAAACCAATACTTTTACCAAATCATTTTACAAAATCGTCTAAAATTTGTACAAGATGCACAAAACTGAAAAAAAACAAAAAAAATTGTGAAAAAAGAATAAAAATAAAAAACTTTTTTTGCTACAAATTACAAATTGTACTCAAAAATAATACCTTTATGTCTTGCACAAAAAAAATATAAAATTCTTCAATCTTTATTTTAATTAAAAATTTTGCATGCCACTTGTGTAAATAAATCATTAAAATAAAAAGAAAATGAAAATCCGGCGATACACAATAAAACAAAAGATAAACGAAAAATAATTTTTATTGTGTTTATTAAATATCATTTATTCCGAATGATTGTTGAGGTATTTCCCCTGTTTGATTGACGGCATGATACCTTTTGGATAAACTTGGGAGTAGATTTTTATAGAAAATAATCAAAAATTTTTATTTTTAAGGTAAGACAATCAAAATTTACATTTACAATACTTTTAAGGAATTTTCAAAAATATTTATAAATAAAAAAAAAATATGACACATAGAGATTGTTGTTCATTTACCTGTTTATTATCTCACAAGAATACATATCTACATAGAATTAATGAAAAATACAAAAAAAAACTTAATAATTATTCTCAATGCTGTTTTTTTATTTACAATTTATATATGTATGTACATGGATGAAGATTTGTATTGGCATGTGTGTCAATACTTTTATGAGTCTGCTGCTGTTTAGTCGGATTTTGTTAAAATTGGAGTTTAAATCAAATATAAATTTTTAGACGAAGAAAAATTTTTTTATCATCTGTGCTCATCGAAATACAATGCAGGGTGTTTTGTTTCTTAGTACCAAGAAAGGTACCACGATATTCGCTGGACTATTTCATGAAAAAAATTGTACTAGCGAAACTTTCGATCGTGTCTATTTTCGCCGCTAGAGGGCGTTCAAAATTATGAGTTTTATGCAAGACCTCTCAACACAAAAACACCTGTAACTTTTTTTGCACCCTATGTATCAAAATTTTTCTTTTCATTATGAATGGCTATTAAAATTACCTTTCATTTGGTGTAATACTTATTGTATGTAATGTAGGAGATTTGATTATCAAAGTTTAGAAGTAGTAACTAAGAGCAGTGAACGGCATGACATTCGGTGGCGCATTGGTAAGCGCACTATCCCGGCAAGATAGAGGACTGCGGTTCGATTCCCAGTCGAGTCGAATGTCGTTTTTTCTGTTCTTAGCTACTACAATTTTCAGAAGTGGGATAAAGAATCCAGGTGGTTCGGCATTTGAAAGATGTGGTGTCATAGGGAAGCTTTCTACTTAGTTATGATTGATAGACATCGGGTAAGATGTGTTGTTATAGGGAAGCTTTCTGGTTATGATAGACATCTGGGGCAGATGTACTGTCAGGTTGGTCGAACTGTAGGAGATTTGATTATCAAAGTTTTAGAAGTAGTAACTAAGAGCAGTGAACGGCATGACATTCGGTGGCGCATTGGTAAGCGCACTATCCCGGCAAGATAGAGGACTGCGGTTCGATTCCCAGTCGAGTCGAATGTCGTTTTTTCTGTTCTTAGCTACTACAGTAATAATTTCATTTTCAAGAAAAGAGGTCATAAACTTGAAATTTATGATTTTTTTTTCCTAAAATTTTCTCAATTAATTGGGCTCCTGAAAAAAAAATTCACTAACAAAAATTTTTTTTTTATTTATTTTGAAAGCTAATATTATGTATAATAAAACAAAAAAAACTTCAGTTCAATACCGCTATCCGTTATCATGTAATTAAGGATCATAGGTGTGCGAAAAGGGTCAAAAGTGTATCTTTTTTGAATTATAAACGATTTTTTGTGACAAAACTTCGTTTAAATAACACGAACGCCCTCTAGCGGCGAAAATAGACACGATCGAAAGTTTCGCTAGTACAATTTTTTTCATGAAATAGTCCAGCGAATATCGTGGTACCTTTCTTGGTACTAAGAAACAAAACACCCTATACATTGTATAGGTATATGTAAATTCAAACGTAGCATTAAACAGACATCAGACATAAACTATCATTATCATTATAATAAAAGCGATTTTAAAGTTTAAAATACAATATAGGTACATAATAGCTTTATGTGATTTTTTTAACACATATGTAAGATTCTGCATAAAAATTTTAATTTTATATGTTTGTGAAATACATACATACATATTTAATAAATATTATTTTTAATAAATAAGAATCTTTGAGAAAGTTCATTAAATTTAAAAATTATTATTCAAATTCACTCAAATATGATTTTAAAGTAATTAAAGTAATTAAGTATATCGTTTACATTTTAAAAACACACTTTTTATAGTTAGGTGCTTTGTTTATCTAATTTTATTGTTTTATTAGTTATCTAATACGTGACATTACTTTAAAAATTCTTATCACATTTCTAAGAAATAAGGAAATATTTATACATCTTAAAATTAAGTAAAAATTCAATAACAATTTAATAACAAATAAAGAACCAATAAATAGCATATCTTGATCATAGCGACAATAAAGCAACAATATAATGTTCAATGACTACCTGTGATAAATTTGAATTATTTTGTAATGCTAAACTGTATGCTGTATCACCATTTTCATTTGATACAGTTAAATCTGGATTTCTTGATAATATTTCATGACATGTATGTGGATGATTACCAGCAGCAGCATACATTAATGCTGTATTGCCAATAATGTCCATATGATTAACATTAGCTCCATTCTGAAGTAATAATTTGACAATTTCATGATGACCTCCAGCTGCAGCCAACAGCAACGGTGATATCATATCAGGTGCAAGTTTATTAACATTGGCACCAGCTGCTACTAATAATGTTGCAGATGATATCTGACCATAATAGCATGCCCAATGTAAAGGTGTGAACTTATTTTTATCTAATACATCTGGATTTATTTCAGATCTAACTTGTTCTTCAGTGATTTCACCTTGCCCAGCACGTTCATGAAAACTTAAACAAATTTCACTACAGAATGTTGCTTCTGTATTTCCACGTTGTAAATTTGTTAAAACTGTTGTTTGTGGTTTATAGGGAAGAAATGCACTTTTACGTTTACCACTCGCAAGAACAAGAGGATTTAAGTCCCATTTTGGTCTACAAATAAATGGATATTTACAAAGTTTGAAAGAGAGATAAAATCACAAAGAATTTTTGCTGTGAAAATGGATTTCAGTTGGAATATTTGGTCTAATACCTTATAATAACGTACATACCTGTTTTCTTCATTATCTGAATTCGGTGGTGAAAATGAAGACATTTTTGCACTTCTCAATAAATTTATTTATAATTTACATAAAAATTCACAAAACAAAAAACATCTGTCAAAACTCAAAATTTATTTAATAAGAAATTAGGTTTATTTGAAAAAGTTATAAGATTACACACAAAATTAGCCTTAAAAAAAAAGCGAACTGTTTTATCGTATTTTCAATATTTTCATACATCGATTCGACATTCGACATTCGACTGACGAAGTGACGACCAGGGCTGTCGATTTACTTTTCGGTAATGGAAGTTGGAACCTGCTGACAGTTGAAAAGGGAACATTTAAGTGAAAAAGGGAACATTTCCCAATTCACAGAAACTTAAAATTTATACATATTAAAGCCTAGACAAAACGCAATATAAAGTACATACGTACTTTGGCTTTGTACTTTATTTTGGTGACACACCGGTTTTTGTACTTTATTTTGACGTTTAAATTTATTTTGTACTTAATTTTGACGTTTAAATTTATTTTGAATGAAAATTATTCAACTGTTGATAAATATTTAAATATTTGTTAAATATTTAGTAAAAATATAAAATTATATATCACAATAATTGGTGAATTATATAAAAATCTTCAAAAAAGGTTTGTATTAAATTTGGCTCAAAAATTAAAAATGACAGCTACCATAACTAAAAGTGTATCTGGCTTAATATTTCTATATATACAGAAAAGAGATAGATAATCTTCTGGTTATTATGGCAGCAACCATGTTTATTTTTTATTTTTAAATACATTCTCACATTTTTTTTTACTGGTGCAAGGCTCAACACAAATTTTACTTCTACTATTGACAACAAGTGGCGCTGAAGATCGTACTTTACACCTGAAGTACATAAATTTTTGTGATTAGCTAAAGTACACAAATGTATGGGGAAAGTCGACGAATTCGTACTTCGTGCTTTATTTTTGTACTCAAGTACGTACTTTAGCTTGAATCCAAATTGAACTCGATCTCTCGATCCAGCATACCGAAATACGCAGAGCAGATGGAAATTCGATCTTTCAATCCCTGGATCTTTGGATCCCATCATGTATATGTAGTAATAATAGAAATAAACAAAGACATTAGACAAATTGACAGAAAACAGCTCTAGCTGTCCTGTCTTGTTGTTTTGTAAAATTCAATTTTCAAACTCGAAAGTACTAGCATTGCCAGAGTTAAATTTTATATAAGTTTATGTTCATTAACAGGTTTCAACTTGTTACAAATCCGAAATTAAAAAATTTATTTATATATATAAAAAAATAAACTCAACAGAAAGAAAACGGAACATTTCATTGACAAAAGGAGCCAGGGAACATTATGGTCCAAATTGTAGCCAAATGTTACGATTGGAGCCAGTTCGACAGCTCTGGTGACGACTGACGACTGACCAGCCAGTGCTGTCGTTCATACTACTATAGTAGTTTTTTACTACTATTTGAGTTGTCATACTACTATACTACTCCTTTCAATTTTATACTACTATTTTTTTCAAATTTTTAATTTCTTTAAAATTGTTATAACAAAGTTGATAAATTATTCAAAAAAATCACAGTTTTGTACTTCGTTTCTTAATTTTTACAAAATTCCTACGATATGGTATATTTTCAATACTTGTGCCTGTGACTGTGATATATAATTTAAGATCTCCTGGTAGTACTAATTTTAAAATACGAAAAAAAATGTGATGCAGGAAATATTACTTAACATTATGTGAACAAATTTTGAAGAGATTTAATTTCGACGACAAACTTTTGAAATCCTGCTTATCTAGCCGAAAAGTGCAACACAACTTTTTGTTATAATGCCACATTTAGTTCAGAAAGATTAAATTGAAGAGATAGATGCCGGCCGAATGGCGAGTTATGAGAAATCAAACAATAGTTTCAAAAGAATTAGATTTAGAGGCATTTAGAGGTCTTCTATATTCGAATTAAAAAATGTCATGAATGTTTCCAAAACTACGCGAATTAGTCAGTACTACAATGTGCCTTCCTCATAGTAGCGCAGCGGCTGAGAGGGTATTTTCTCAACTTGCGTTAATTAAAGACAGAAAACGAAACTGTTTACATACAAGTACAGTTAATGCGATAATGGCTGTAAGGGAGCTTCTGAATAAAACTGATGCAGCTGACTGGGTACCGTTCAAAAATACATTAAAGAGATATAAGACTTAATTATTTATCATATTTATATGTATATAAATCGACTGATTTTTTTTTTGTGTTATTTAATTTTAAATATCTTTTGTTTATATAATTTAGAATTTTTTAAATCGAAGAATTTTGATTATGTGCTTCTTCAAAAATGCATCGCTGCTTTAGTGAAGCTAATAGTCTTCTGTTCGTGATGCGTAAACATGCGTTGGCGATGCAATGCTATTACAGGACAGCTGAATATTACAAGGAATTTTGAATACTTGATGCTTTTTTGAATATGTGAAAACGCATCATAAAAGTTACGTTGTATTTTTGAATTTGTGACAAGCATCAGCATTGCATCACCAAAGCAGCGATTCATTTTTGAAAATACACTATATTATTTCAAAGCAATATTTTATATTTGAATTAATTTTTTTTTTTTTTTGGTTTTTGTTAATTTTTTATTTCTGTTTTAAATAAATAATTGGAACAAAAAAAGTAGTATCATGTCATTATTTATTATAAAAATTATAAAAATTTATTTGAAAAACATACCTATACTTTATTTAACAATTAAAGTCAGTATTGTGCTTATGGAGGCAGATGAGTTTGTTGCCCTTGGTAATATTTAATTTTAAAAGATTCTCCTCGATTGAAATTGAGATCTGATCACCCCACACACGAGACAGATTTATACAAACGAAATGTAGAAGAGTATAGAAAAGTATGCCTATCTTGCCTGTACTGACTTTAATTGTTAAATAAAGTATAGACATTTTATTTATCAACCCCTGATATGAGAAGATTTGGGTCCTATTGTAAAATTTGGCTTATAATACTTTCTGTGAATGGTTACCCTGATACTACTTTTTTCTACAAAATACTACTCTTTTGAGCGGGTTTATACGGTCACTTTTTTCAATGGCATTGACGCCCATTCCTCTTTGTTAAATAGGAAAGAAGTAACAAGTATGTGGTGGGAAGTCACTCACGGGATAATCGAACTTTTTCTTCGAGCACGCCGGTTCCCTTTTGTGCTATATTCGTAATTTGGAATTTTTTTTTATATTATCGCATCTCCTTTTCATTTTATATTTGTAGTGACACAGCTCATATCTATCTTTATATATGGAGATGAAACATACACAACATATATTGTCGTTTCATCTTACCTAACAAGAAATCGGTATAGAAGAGAATGAAGAGAATTTGAGCTATGGTAAAAAAGTGACTGTGTAAACGTACGTACGACTTTTTCGTAATTTAACAAAGCGGAATGGGCGACAATGCCATTGAAAAAAGTGACCGTATAAACCCGCTCTTTGAACTCATTTTATACTACTCTAAGAATTATTGGAACGACAGCACTGCTGACCACTAAACTTCAAAACACTGGCAGATGCCAGGAAAATTTTTTTCTACGGTTAAGAGACCAAAAGAAAATCAGGACTTTATTAAATTTATTTGAAACCGTTCACAAATAATGGCATCGATTCCTACAGGAATTATTTCGCACAGTAAACGAGTATGTAGTCTCTATAAGAAGGCACTACGTAATTTAGAAGCCTGGTATGATCGAAGGTAAGTTTTATTGAAGCAATTTGCTTATATAAGTGTTGCTTGTGCTATAAAAAGTACAAAAAAAAAGCTACAAATTCATTGTTTTTATTTATTTTACAGACATATCTTTCGTTATCGTGCCGTCCTCTTGAGACAACGGTTTGAAGAAAATAGAAATGTAACTGATATGCGAAAAGCTGCCGAATTACTTGCTGCTGGAGAACAAGAACTCTTTGAAAAACAGCACTTTCAACCTAAAAAGTGTAAGATTATTTTGATCATTCAGATATTCTCTTTCTTTGATTCAACACTTTATTTAACTTTTTAGTCGCTAACAGTCCAGGTGGTTGCGCCTTTGAACGTGAAGTCATTCCACCAGATTGGATTTTGGATTACTGGCATCCTTTAGAAAAAGCACAGTATCCAGAATATTTTGCACGTCGAGAACAACGTAAGAAAGAATTTGTTGCTTGGTGGGAAAAACAGTATGGAAAACCAGATCCAAAGGACCTTCATTAAAATTTTATTAATTTAGAAGTTACTGTGTATAATCAAGAAAGGAAACTCAAGTCGTTTAGTTTAAAATAAAAGTACTCGACAACTTTTTAAAATTATTTTATTTTTGATTTTCAATTTAAATTGACTACAGTTTTGATTTCTTTTTGAAGAAAGCAATAAAACTTTAAAAATATAACAAATATTTATCAATTATTATGTTGTTGCAAATAAGTACAAAAGATTTTTAGCAAATTGAATTATTTCTGTACCACCAAGTTTACTTTGTCCATAAACTCGATCAACAAATGTTATAGGCACTTCACCAATTGTAAAATGAAATTGTTTTGCTCTAACAAGCATTTCCATTTGAAATACATATCCTTTTGATACACAATTTGCTATTAATTTTTCTAAAATATTTTTTTTATACAAACGGAATGATCCAGTTAAATCACTAGCATTTGGTCTCAATAATATTTGAGTTAAATAATTTGCACCTCTCGATATTAATTTCCTTTTAAAATCCCAACCATAAACACCACCATTACCAAGATATCTTGTTCCCGAAACAATATCATAATTTTTTGTTGCTTGTAATTTTATAAATTCCGGAATAAATTTTGGCTAAAAATTTAACAATAAAATATACACATATACCTATTTAAAAAAGAATTGTAAACAATTTCAGGAATTATGTACATACATGATGACTTAAATCAGCATCCATAATTAATATGAAGTTTCCAGTTGCGTGTTTTATACCATGAACATAAGCTGTTCCTAATCCCAATTTTGATGATCTAGGACGTAATAAAATTTTGTCTTCACCATAAATCTTTTGTAAATCTTTAGCTACATCTGACGTACCATCAGGACTTCCATCATCAATTATGATTACTTCAAAATTGAAGCCACTAAAAATACAAAATTAATAATGGGATTATGTACATATATATTTTTTGATGCCGTATTATCTATTCATTGAAAACCCCACCTTTGGTTCATATATTTCATTATCAACCAAATTATAATAGGTAAATTGTCTTTTTCATTGTAAGTTGGTAACAATATACTGTATTTATTAGCACTAGCACACATGATTTCAAAAATTCATTTAAATATTTTAAATTCTATTGGATACAAACTTTAAAAGTTCTTCAATCAAATTCCTTATCACGTATTTTATTTGTTGTCGCCGTGGATTGTGGAACGTATTTTTTCTTACCGTGTTAGCTCAGTTGATAGATTTTTTTTCAACTTTTTTTTAAAAGAAACTGCACTATCACTGTCCAGTGTTCACACTTTACCACAATTGTGGTAGATTTACCACTTTTTTTCAAAATTTTTTAATCTACCACAACTACCACTATTAAGTTCAAATCTACCACATTTTTGAAAACTGTATAAGCTATTATATTATTTTGTAAACGAATGACTAATAATAATAAAATATATGAATCACCAATACATTTAATAAAATTTTATAGAAATTTTAAGTTCCTTAATGGGGAATTTATTTGTTAATTTTTATTATTTATCGTTACTTTTTATTACAAATAAATGAATTAATTTTATTTTCAAAAAAATCAGCTTATTTCTGTACATTTTTTAGTTCGAAACCGTTTCCTGAGTTAGTTTGGTTGTGGACTCTAATCTACCACTTAAATATCCTAATCTACCACATTTTTCAGGACTCATCTACCACGTTTGCTGAGAAAGAAGTGTGAACACTGTCACTGTCACAATGAACTTCCGCTACAAATTTTAAACACTTTTTTTCACACTTTCCTTTACACAATTTGAGTGCCTTTTTTATACTTAATTTTAAACTACATATTTGAAAACAATCAAATTATTCAAAGAATTATATTAGTTAGAACATCATGCACAATTAATTATAATATTCACTCTTAATCTTTATAAAGTTGCCGAAGAAATTTTAAATTTTGCAAAACACTAGTTTATCAAAGCAAGTAAAAATTACTCATATTCCTTTTCATTAGAATGATGGCGGTTAATGAATTCAAAATTATTATATAGGTACATAACATATGTACAATAAAAATATAAAAAAACCAATTATAGGTATCTACCTATATTCTATAATGCAAGAATATAATTATTCTTACTCCTTCCAGAGGGTCTATTCTGTTTCGTCGAAAAAATGAGAATGAGAAATTTCCAAAGTTTTTCCCAGTGTTCCGATTCTAATTCAATGAGAAAATGACAAAAACTGTCAAATTATTTTCATATGAGAAAAAAAGTTTCATCACTATATCAGCGTATGAGAATTCTGAAAACAGTGTTTGAAGTGCATTTTTAAATTAATTAATTTAAAAAAATAGTCGATTTGGTAACGAAGAAGACATTTTTTATGAGAAATTTAACTAAAAATTGTTGGATAATAAAATTAGAAAAAAAATATTGAATGTTCTCTGAATTTTATTTTCAAATATCAAAAAATTCATATTCAGTATTTTTTTTCTCTAGAATAATTATTAAATTTTTAACTTCGATGAAAAACATTTCAATAAAAAAAAAAAATAAAGAAAGATGAATTAGGTAGATTCTCTGGTAACGCAGAAGACATTTTTGTGAGAAATTTTATTAAAAAATTTTCGGATAATGAAAGTGTAGAGACTTGATACTTCTACATTTATTACAATTTACCTTCACTTTTGAAACTACATATGCTTATAGAACATTCCATTTTTTTGACCTTTTGTTTTAAATTTATCTGAAAAAAGGCGTTAACGCAAAAGACTCGTACACAACCTTATTAATACATTCTTAATATTCCCTTTAAGAATTCTGTAAATTGTTAAGTATTTAATAATTGTCACTTTTACTGAAGAAAGTGAAGATTTTGTTTTCAATTTATTTTTCAATACATAAATAAAATAAAATAACAATTTTTATTTTTATTAAAATAATTTTGAATGCAAGTAATGTGATATATTTCATATTTTTGTAATTTATTAACTACATTTTCTATAATTAAATTTTTAAGTATTCAAATATTTCAAGTATTATTTCAAGAACAAAAATGTAGTTAATGTATTACATTTTTACAAACCGATGAAGTAATGAAGTAAATAATATAGGTACATATCTAAGAATGTAAATAGTATAACCTGCTGTCAAATGTCAAAATTCCAAAATCAAATGAGAATTCCAATATAATTCCATTCAGCTGGAAACTCAGCAACAATGTTTCATTATGCAAAACAGAATCGCTTTAATGAGAAAAATGAAAAAATAAAATGAGAAATGAAAGTTTTTCTCATTCTCATTTTTTCGACGAAACAGAATAGACCCTCAGACGGATGTTGGTGCAGTGGAGTGTTCAAAAAGCGGAGGATGAGATTCCAAAATCTACTCTCCAACCTATTTGTTCAAGGGTGTGGAATGTGGAGTGGAATATCAAATATCGCTCCACCTTCCTCGATGCCGAAAAGGCGCTCAGTCGAACAGCAGGTGAAAAGCAGTGCCCTAACCCATTTAAAGAAGTACATATATATTTAATTCTTATAGTCAATTTGTTTGACGCGGAAAAAGATATTGAGATATATTAAAAAAGCCTTCAAATTAAGAGCTAAATTTAGTGAAATGGCCTGCAAAGTGACCACCTACCTACAGCCTACATTTCTTATCCGATTTTCATGAAATTTCGAATATAGATAGGTGGAAGGGAATTGTGGTCCTTAAGCGGAACATATTTTTTAATTTTGATCCTTAAATTTTTTTATATTCGATTTTCGAAGGTACAGACAAAACAAAAATTCACTAAACTTTTCACACATCTTTCATGTATTAAAACGTTTAGATTTAACCTTTTCCAAAAACTTTAAAATAAATTTGAAGGAAATTGGTTACGTAGTTTAATTATTAAAAATAAAACAAATTGTTAATTTTTCATAAAATTTTATTACTAATTTTTATTATCACAGGATTTTTTTTGCATACCTTTAGGATTGAATAAGAATTACACAGTTAGTATAAATAAAGTATAAATAAACCTATAAAAACTCTATAAACGCGAAGAAATAAAAATTGCGATTGTAGAGTAGTATGTGTGATGATAAAAAGTAACGTAAGCAGCATGTAAAACTTATGTTGTTTACTTAGGCTGCACATTGTATTGTATATAAATATACGAAAAAATTTTTATGTAAAATTCAAAAATTTTGAGTTATTTTTTTTTTTTAATTCTAGCATGGAAGGATATGTGACTTTCTAACTTTGAACTTGAAAAAAATTAAAGTTTTCAAAAAAAATGTATATCTATACTATTTTTATTTTTGGAAGTCAGTACAGGCAAGATAGGCATACTTTTCTATACTCTTATACATTTCGTTTGTATAAATCTGTCTCGTGTGTGGGGTGATCATATCTCAATTTCAATCGAGAGAAATCTTTTAAATTGAATATTACCAAGGGCAACAAACTCCATAAGCACAATACTGACTTCCAAAAATAAAAATAGTATACAAGTATTTAAATTCTATATTTAAAAAAAAAAAACAAAAACAAAAACAAAAAGGTATTTTGAGCGAAGTTACGGTTCAATCTCTGCCGTACAAAGGCTAATCGCGTCATTGACATTGTCACTCATTTTGAGGTAGATATATTTATGATATAATATATAGTTATATATATGAACTAGTGGAAAAATTAAATTATATATATAACATATAATATATAGACATATTTTTTAATAGAGAATTTTTCCTTTAGTTCATATATATAACTATATATTATATCATAAATATATCTAACTCAAAATGAGTGAAAATGTCAATGACGCGATTAGCCTTTGTACGGTAGATTCTGTTGTTGTATGTTCTACCTGGTGCAAACTTCACACATAATTGCCAGTGTGGTATGCCGTATGAGTAACGTTGAAGTTTTTTCTCAAGTCATTTCATGTACATAGTAAACTTGGTATGCATTCGATTGATGATTGATACATATAACGGTAATTTCTTATGTAAAAAACCTGTATTCGATGTTTTTTTGGTAAATACAGGTTTTCTAGGTGAAATTCACCCTTTTGCAAATTAAATTCACCATATATTATATTTACCAAAATAAGGCAAATAAGGCAAAGCGATTAAAATACGCTCAGAGATACATGAAAGAATTTGAACATTTCTGAAAAAATTTTCATCGACGTATGAGAGCTCTTTCCAGTACCATAGGAGCTTTGAGAAAGTTCCTTACACCTCCTTTAGATTGTCCTTTGGATAATCTGATTGTCAATAAAGTTTCAGGTGCTGATGCAATCTTTTCATAACTTACTTCTGGATTTTCCCTCACAACACGTAGTATAATTCTGTCTTGGCGTCTGCTGGCAACCCGTTTTCGCCCACTCCTTGCCCGATTTTGTATGGATCCAAGGGTGTCTTTTTTCATAACAAGATTATAGAGTGTTTTCCAGGTGTTTTTTTTCAATTTTTGTTAATTCTGATGCATAAACTTCACATTTAAATTAAAAAACCACTTTTGATCAAAAATACAGAGACATTTCTTTGATTTTCCCCATTTTACACCAGTTTCTAATGAAATTCTGCACAGGTAGAGTTTTATAAATAAGCAGAAAACTATAATTTACCAAATCACAAACTTTGCTGTAAAAAAAATAGTCCAAAACTGAGCTTAACTTAATTTCTTTTTTTGTAAAAATACTTTTGCCCCATGAAGGGATCACGTTGTACCGTTATTTTTCCAAGAACTATTGAACATCTGGGAATAAAAATTTGCACAGTCTTTCTAGACATCTCATATAAACAAATAAAAGAAAAAGTAAAATGATTCATTGGAAAATAAAAAAGTTATGAAGCTTTTAATTTTTACTACGATAAAAAAAATCATTGTAAAAATACTAATTATGCCCACCACTGTATATATGTATATTGTATATACAAATACAATATACATACATTATGATTTATGATACACATTATTAAATAACAACTACCCTATGACTAGGGTTACCAGAAATCCTTCTTCCAGTCTTTCAAATTCAGCTTTAATTTTAAAATAAAATTGAAACTTAGAAAATAATAATAAACAATCGTTTAAAAAATTTAAGGTTATTTTTTTTAAAACAAAAAAGTGAAAAACATAACAAAAACTAACAAAACTTATTTAGTCTGAATCTGATTCTGATTCTAAATCAGATTTATACTTTTAAGATGATTGAACTTTTCTTAAAAAATCTACGTCATCTTTAATTTTTTTGAAAAATTCTAAACACCCTTCTTTTTTAAAGTTATACATAATAACATAACATAATAATAGACTGTATACTGTTGAAATTTTTAGATGATTTTGTCTCTTTAGTCCACTTCGATCCCAACAATTAAAATAAACCTTCAACGTTCGCGTTTTGTGCTGGAATTGCATAAAAATATTCATAAATTCTCAATAATTCTGAATATAATTCTGTATTTTTTATGGTGGTGCTTAGTAGCGTGAAAAGAAAGAGTAGCTTCTATTGCTGCAGTTCTATCATTGTTCGCGAAACATCGTAAACAGATTGAAGTCAGTTTTATTTCAAAAAAATTTCAATTAAACGTTGAACGAAATAAAGAATAAAAAGAAAAGAGGACAATTATTAAAAATTTGAGGAAAAAAGAGTAAAAAAGACTTTAGGTAAAAAAAAGACATGTCCTCTTTAAAAGAGATATTATGGTAACCCTACCTATGACGAAATATTGCTTCCTACATTTTCAGGATTCTCTTCAAGAGGATTAGGCCTACTAAAAAAACGCATCATCATTAGCTCTACTCTACCGCAAGGTGATGTTGAAATGAGTTGTGAATTCTCGATGTTTTAGTTCATAGTATACTAGGAATCGAATAGAACATTAGACCACGAGACTTCAATAAATTCTTTATTGTTTATAATTCAGTCATACGTGGACCAGTTTCATTCAATTCTTCTTGTGCTTGAACTTCAATCAAAGTTAAAAGAAAATTAACAATTTATTAAAATAAAAAAATACTTTTATTGTTACTTAAAATTCTCTTATTTAAGTTATAAATTACATACGATTTTTGCATATTAAAAAAATACAAACTAAAATACATTATTATAAAAAATTTCAGAATTATATCCAAATCGGCTAAGTAGCTCTTCAGATAATTTTTTAAACTGCAAATAAAAATTTTCATAATAAGTGCAATTACTTTTTTAAAAAATATTTATGAAAATACCTTATTTATGGTATTCTCCACAGCATCACAGTTTGTCTCTAATGCATTCAGAACATCCTTAACATCATTTTAAAATTTGTACAGTCTTTTATTATATCAACATCTTATTCATACACTAATTCACCTGATTCATTTAAATTTGAATGGAGATCTTTTGGCATTATGTAAATACATCTGAAAAAAAAAAATTTATTTTAATTTAAAGTTTGGGGGAAAAAAATAAAACAAATTTTCACTTACTTGAATGCTAAATTTAAACAACTTAAAATTAAACCAATAAACGGTCTATCACTTTGAACTGAAAATTGTTTGACGCAGAAAAGGATGTTTAGATATATTTAAAAAGCCTTCAAATTAAATTACAAACGGATGATTTAGAACGAAGATTTAGACTCTATGCGTTCTTCTGTAACTTATCAAGTAAAACATATTTAACATTCAATTTCTTGAAAGAAAGTTCACAAATATTAATAAAAGTAGAAGTTGTGAACATTGCGGCTTGGAAATGGTAAGTTTCAGAAGTTAATTTCCGAAATTATTCGCAGATTTATTCCAGATTTGCAACCATGTTTTGAAATTTCTGTGAAAAATAGAATATTCTCATGGGTTATAAATAAAACTACAATATATTATATGAACTATGTATGTATATTTACTAATACTGTCAGAAATTAAAAGGCAATATTATAATGAAAATAAATATGTAATTAAATAATAAAAAAATAAAAAAATTTAAAAAATATATCAGAAAGACCAAGTTTCAATGTATGTACTTGGAATAAAACAGAATTAAAATCTTGTCATGGGCCTATCCGTCATATAGTCGTTGCATTTAAATATGCAACAATTTGTCATTCAAACATTCACATATGCATAATGTAAAAACAAAAATAGCTAGGTATATGTACCTACATATATGTATTATTTTCAGATTTATATATGAATTCTTATAATTGTACATTTAGTCGTATATATTTCTTGTTTAACATTTGAAAAAAAAAAAACAAAAAAACCCAAACAATATATAAATATTATAAATTAACACGTGGAAATTTTATGAAAAAGAATACGAGTATGCGCATGATTAAAATATTTTTTCCAACTTTAAAGAGGCGCTAAAATCATTTGAAAGAAACTATACATACTCATTTGAAAACAGCAATAGTCAATATCCAGATCTGAGTGAAAATTTATTGAATAAAGAAAAGAATTTTGTGAAAAATAAAAATATGTACTATTAAATATTTTAAAAACTCTCATTCAACTTCAATGAAATTAATTAAAATAAAGTGCGATATTTGTTATTTAAAAATTATTTTGTGATAAATTTAAGCTTTATAATTCCGTCTAACAACAATTTTAACTTTTTTTCTGCTTCTATTTTAATAATTTTATAAAAAAATTTCAAAGAGAAAAATTTTTGTGTAAATATAATGGCAAAAAAAATATCATTCAATGTTGTTTTTGCTTCAGGTATGTGGCAGTATTTATTCTACTTTTAATTTTAACAGTTAACAAAAAAGAGGACAAAATTCATTGCAGACAAATTATATCATTCACCTTCACTGGGAAAAATAAAATAAATTTTGTGATGCATTGATTTTCTGATTCCATGCACAATTAAAATGTTATTTTCCTTGAATTGTTGTTTTTTTTTCATTTGGTTTTCCTTGTATCTGCATGACCTACCTATAACAATAAATTACCTTTTTTTTTTGTATTTCTGCATCTTTGATAAATCAATAAAAAACTAATTTATTTGGATACGTGGGCAATAAAATGAACTTAGATACTTATGTTTATAATTTAAATTAAACAACAATTTACCTTGTGGTTATGGTCTAACTATATTTATGATCATTTCTTCTTTCAAGAAGTTTTTCCTTTATTTTTTTCTAAATTGTTAATTCAAATAACACTCATTAATGACTCATACAGTTATCTATTATTCTTGTATCTACTTTAATTTGTGTTATTATTTATTATGCATATTGATTTTTATATACATACATACATATGTACATATATAAATTTATGTACATATTTTAGTTCCTTTCAAAAAATCCAATTATTTTCCCCTCATATCAAAAAGATAACTGACAAAAAAGAAGAAAAAATATACATAGTGGGGTCTATGTCCTCATTTATTATAATAAAATAATTATCAAGATTATCGCTTTTTTTTTTTTAAATAAAAGTGTATAATATAACAAGATTATAAAATACTGTATTTGTTATTTTTTTAATTCATTTTCTTTGATTTTATAAAATTGTTCATTTTTAAATAAAAGCCTAATATTTACATAAGCATGAGTATGTACAACAGTTTGTAGTTTTATAATAAAATTAACAACAAGCCTAACATTTTCTAATAAAAATTAAAAAAGGCAGAAATAACCTTCGTACCACTTCAATGGTAATCATTATCTGTTGTTGTTTGAAGAATTTTTAATCGATATCTATACTTATGTACATTTATGAATAGAAAAAATATGAAAAACTTTTAAATTAATTTTACTGTAAAATAGAAAGGAAAAAGGAAAAGGAAACAATAAAATAGAACAGATACAGAATAGTTAAATGCAAAAAACATACAATGTAATATATGAAAAAAAGGAAACAATTTAGAAAAAAAAATAGGTTGGTAAAGTTCCAACTCATACATACTTATTATGTTAAATTTTATGATAAAATTATGTAAATGTCTGGAGAGAATTTATTATTTGAAAAATTACAATGTTTCTGTTTTTCAGAAAAATGATTTACATTAGTTTTATGGCTCTAGTCAATGAATTTGGTACTAATGTAGTTATTTAGGCTTCATGTGTTTTTTTTTAAATTATTCAACAAAATTTTTTCATTCCCCGATAGATGAGGATAAAGAATTTCCTGCCAGTGAATTAAATTCCCATGGTCCAGCTGTTCATGGTTGGAGAAGTAACTCTGGTAATACGAATACACCTAAAGATATTATTCTACGTTTTCATAAGCCAGCTAAAATATGTCGAATTCAAGTATTAGCCCACCAATATCTAATACGTAAGTATTTGATGAATAGTTTTTTGATAAATATAAAACTATTCTAAAAGAAAATATTTGCTTTTGTTTTTAGCACAAAAAATAGAACTATGGTTACATTATTCTCCAAAAAGTATACCAAGTACACCTTCTAGTCAATGTTTTGATTATTTAGGATTTATTGCATTATCTGATAATTCATCAACAAAATATAAATCAAGAGAATTACAAAGTGTTACTGTAGTACCACGTAATGGAACTCATTTAAAATTAAGATTAAGTTCTCCTCATTTCAATGAATTGAATAAGAATGAACAAGTAGCACTTATTGCAGTCAATATATTAGGAGAAGAATTAGAAAAAAATAATGATAATGATGATGGTGCTACATCATTAAATAGTAATAATTCAAATGGCACTTCATCAACACTTGCATCATCAGATAATAATACTCCAGAACCTCCATTAGCATCAATTTGTGATGATTTATTATTTTCAATGTATGTTGAAGAAAGTATAGCAGATATAATTCGTGAAATGGAACTAAAGAAAATTAATGCTGTTAATGGCGAACGATTTGAATATGCAAGAAAATTAAAATTATGTATGACAGCATTACGAAATGCTGGTGAAAGATTAGGAAGATATTCTTTAGCTAAACGTCAAGCTGTTCAACAAGAAGATTTTACAACAGCAAAATTACGAAAAGAACAAATTGAAATTTATAAAAGTGCTGTAATAAAACAACTACAAGTTGAAAAATTACTAGAAAAAGATGGATT
The DNA here is from genome assembly GCA_932526495.1 of Bombylius major. Taxonomy (NCBI): domain Eukaryota; kingdom Metazoa; phylum Arthropoda; class Insecta; order Diptera; family Bombyliidae; genus Bombylius; species Bombylius major. The sequence continues at coordinate 22,970,101 of OW052044.1, read as the reverse complement.
AAATTCTGAAAATGATTTATGTTCAGATTTGTATGCTTCAAAACCATCACTTCCGACACCTCCTAGTTTACAAGATGTCGCTACTGCTTTAAATGAAGCTCAATTTGCAGCTACATTAAGTCCAAAAAGTTCACATGATGATAAATCATCAACGGATGGTGGTAGTTCAGCGGGTGGCGAGCATAGTCAAAGTAGAACAAGTGATAATCATTCCTTAGGTAGTGTACAAAAGTTTCATGATGATATTCCAAGTTCTCCTCAATTACGATCACTGGGACGTAGTCCTAATAGAGGATCACCAATTTCTAGCCGTCAAGGATCTCTAAGAAGGCGTAATAAAAGTGCTCCTCGAAATAGCTATGAAGATTATGAAGAACGAGCAATACCTGCTCTTAGGCAGTAAGCTTTTTCTTTTCTATGATTTTTGTGGACATATTGTAGATGTTGATAAATATGCTATGATTCCATTATAGATGTTGTGATTTGTATATACGTATTCTATTTGATTTTAGCATGTGTGTTTTTTTATTTTTGTTCCTTTTTTTAACTTTTTAGATGAATGCTAAATGTCGTCTTTTATTAGGTTCATTTTGGGCATTTTCTTTTCTTTTTCTTTAAATAATATTACAGTTCACATACTAATGAATTTTTAAGGGAATGCCAGGGTACCGCACTGCTGGACAATGATCCTAATAGAGGCCGATCTCGATTGAATGATCGAGAAAGAAGGCAGGCAGCACTTCCAATATTAGTATTTGGAAATGAATTAGTAAATCTAAAAAAATGATTTCTTTGGATAGAAATTAATAGAAACAATTTTTTTCGCAGGTTGAACAATTTTATTCTCGACAATTCCAAGATCGTGAAGATGGTTTAACACGACTTCGTAACTTCTTAAAAGATCCAGGGGAAGATTATTCAACCGGACCAAATAAAATTGCCCGTAGTGCTGCACTATTGTTACATCGAGCAGTTAGAGATGCTGTTTATTCTGTGTTTAGTCAAGCCGCTGAAACAGTTCGAGTTCTTTTTTTAGAATTTGTTCCAAATCGAGTGTCTGCTAATGAGGTTGCAAGGTGTGTTGATCGTCTTCTACCAGAATTATTGGCTAAAAGTGGTGACCCATCACCAAGAATTCATACTTTGGCACAGCATACAATTTTAAGTATTGCTTCATGTCCAGAAGTTCGTGAACAACATCTTGTAGCTCCTGCACTATCACGCACCGTTAGTTCAGGTACTCATCCCAGATTGGCATTAAGTCGGATGCAAATGCTTGAACAATTAGTTTTAAGTCAAGGTATAAGTACTGATAAACAAAGTGGCTTAACATGTAGAGCTTTATCAGAATGTGGTTGTTCTGGTATCCATCACCCGGCTGAACCTGTACGTAAAGTTGCTGAAAGAGTTTTACTTCTTGTCTATAAAATTAATCCAAGATTAGTACGTAAACAACTTCCTCCTGATGATGATATAACACGTAGAAATTTATTATATCGTCAGTTATTTTCTGAATTTGATAAAATTGATATGCAACGAAAAAAAGAAATGTTAGAAGCTAATAAACAATTTCTTCAATCTGATAGTGGTGGTCCTGCTTCACCACATTCAAATCGCAGTAGTGGTAGTAGTGATAAATTCCAAGGATCACCAACTGAAAAAACAAAAAATGTTCATTACGAAAATAATAAAATATCGAATAATTCATCTCAATTAAGGCCATTAACTGATGCACAATCAAGTCCAATGAGAAGATCTGAAACACGAATTTTAAAAAGTAAAAGTGGACATTCAATTAACGAAAATGAAAATTTTTTATGTAACGGGAAACAGGAATACAATGGAAAAATTAAATATAATCTCAATAAGAATTCAAAATCAGAAGAATCCGGTGTAATGTAAGTAGATGATAAAAATAAATATGTATTAAGTTAATTCCACAAACTGAAATTTTTTTTATCTAATAGACATTGTCCATTTTGTAATTGGAGCTGTGAAGGTGATCAAATCCAATTAGATAAACATTTTTGGAAAGTATGCCCATTTTTAACAAAGTGTCCTCAATGCAGTCAAGTTTTAGAAGTTGCTGCCTTAAATTATCACTTGACAAGTAAATAAAATTTTTCAAATAAAAAAAACAATTGAAAATAAATATAAAACTTTCTTTAAAGGTGAATGTGAAGCCAAAGACAGTTACATAACTTGTGAAAAATGTACTGAAGCTGTTCACAAAGGATTATATGAATTACATTTAATGGAAGACTATTGCAGGGGTGAGTTTATTAATAATTTCCTTATTTTCAAACACAATCATATTCTTAAATTTTTTTTCTTTTAAGAATTAAAAACTGGAGCAGCGAGATGCCCATTATGTCATGATGATGTACATCTTCCTTTAGATGGTGGTTGGAAGTTACATTTACTTAGTACATCGGGATGCCCAGGAAATGCAAGACGAAGATCAAAAATGTAAACTGTTGAAAACTTTAACATAAAACTGAAATTATTTAAATTACAAGCTTTGTATTTTAAAAAAATTGTAAAACAATGCAATACGACATAAGATTTAGGATTCAAATTTATTAAACATAACGATATCGTATACAATTTCATTCTTTAGATTTTGGTAAAATATATTTAATTACAAATTGCAAATTATTTAAAAATAAAATTTTTGCCTTCAAAAAATAAAATAAAAAAATTATTGTTAATTATAGGGAATGTGCAATTTTTAAAATAATAGAAAACTAAATCTAAGAACTAATTTAAAAAAAAAAAATGATATCGTACTTAACGTCCTGAGCTTCTTTATTGTCCAATTACTTATAACAAGAAGTTTATGCAACATTTTAAGAAAAAAATAATGAAATTTTTGTAAAATGTTTTCTCGTGAATTTATTTTTAAAACTTTTTGCAATTATTATTGAATATTCTTTTTTTGAAGAAAAATAAATAAGTAAATTAATTTATTATTATATTGAAAATAATTATTAAATTAAAGTGGTGAATGTGTATTTGAAGATGTGGTGCAATTGTTGAAAATAATTCCTAATAAATAATAGCAACTTGCAAACAAGTCGAAAAAAAAAAAGAATAATCGAAATCTAAAACTTTAAGTTCCTTTTTGTTAAAACTAAATGCAATATTACAAAATAAAATAAACGATTTTGTTTTTCGTTTTTGTTAAATTTCGAATTTTTTATTATTATGTTTAGCAAAAGAAATTATTGAGTTTTTTAATTTGTTTTTAATTATGGAATATTGTAGCGTTAATTATATTCATTTTAGTTTTACTCTTAATTAATTATGTCATAGAAAAATAGAATAATGTATAATTTTTATAAAAGAGAACAGTAAATAACGTCCTTAATTAATCGAATCCCATCCAAATTTAAAAATATAATATCACATAATGATGAACTATAATAATTATGTGTGAAATGAATAATAAATTTTTCTATTAAGCGAAAAGTAAAAAATTGTTTTTTTTTTATATATGTACATACATATTTGTAATTTAAGAACTACATACTTTTATTTTGAAACTTTATTACTTCTTATTTAGTAGAGATTCTTCACCAGATAAAACAATATTGTTTAATTCATGTATTTCGGAATCTCTAAAAACGAAAATTAATCATTTTATTTATTTTTTCAAGATGTTCACTTCATCGTCATTTTTCGTACGGTTAACCAGTATTTCACCTTTGAAGAATTGTGTAAAATAAAAATAAAATCTTTTATAATTATAAACCAATTCATATTAAATAATTATCATTTTCGAAATCTATGTATTTGGATGATTCCATTTGTAATGGGTGGATTATGCATTATGATTATACTTTTATGTTCTTAATATGCCTTTGCCTTCTAGTGAAAGCTCCGTATACTTCACTGAATATCATAAAATTTTCATATAAATAATTTCAAAAATTATTTTTAATTATACTTTAGACATTTGAAAGAATCTTTCGGAAAAATTTGACGAGGAACAATGCAATACTTTTTTATAATTAAAAAAAAAGAAATGTACCATGTGTAGCAAAACGAATTTCTACTGATAAGTAGCTAAAATGTTCTTTTTAATACTGTTTTTCATCGTGAATATCGTGATATCGTAAATAATTTAAGGTCAAAAGTGTTCGGTTTGTTTGGAATTACCCATTTGCATTTGCTAAGACTCTATACTTGGGAAAACTAGTTAGAATTCAATATTTTTGTATTTTTAAAAAGTGAAGTAGATTATATTTTTTTAAATTTGTAAAAGAAGGATAAGGTAGTTCATTAATTTTGCGTTTCCGTTTCCTTCTCTTCATATTTTCGAATGTTGTCATTAAATCATTTAGACAGTTTATAATGAAAAAAACTATCCGAATTAAAACCGAATTTGGATTAAATTGGGAGTACACTATAAACGGTAAATTGGGATTAAAATAATACATGCAAACTTTGATACTTTTATACACGTATAGTATACATATTCTTCTTCTTTCACACACACAAAAAAAAAAGAAGAAGTGACAGCTTCACTTTCACCATAAAAATTAGAATCCACCATATTGCATTTTACCTCACACATATGTACATATAAAAAAATTGGGATTAAACCCAAATAAATTGGGCTTAAGCCAAAATCCGAATTATCGAGTTTATAGCAGATAAAATTGGGAGTAAACCAATATCCGTATTAAAAGCGAATTACGTATAAACCTGTACATTATTCCATTTAATTAATTACGTCACAACGCATGACACTTCCACACGCTGAAGTGGAAAATTTACATTTTACAATAATGTGATGTCAGTAATTAATATATAAAATGAATTAATAAAATTATAAATAAAAATTGTGTTATTGACCTAAATTCTTGCGAAAAGTAAAATTTACTCTTAACTTTAGAAAACGAAAATAAAGAAAACATAATGGATTTGGAGACTATTAAAAATTATCAATATCTCACAGAAGAACAGTTGTCTGGCTTTGATAACTACAAGGTATTTTCATATTGTTTTGTTATTTATGTTTACATCATTTTTGTTTAATCATCAATTTATTAATTATGTATATATTTAATAAATTACAATAATAATGTGAACTACCAATACACTTATATAAATTTTTATGAATCACATTTTAATTTGTTTTTTTTTTCCATGAATTATATAGTACAGTGCTCGTGATACATCTCCACTCAGCGTTTATGTTATGCACCCTTTTTGGAATTATCTTGTTAAGGTATATGTAATATGGTGTATATGTAATAGCTGTTGAATATAATTTTACAATGCAACATGTATTACATATTATATCGATTAACTAGAACTTATAACTGCATTTATTGTGTAACGCAACGAACATTAAAAAATAATTCTAAAATTATAATATTAATAATTTGTTTTTCCTATATTTGTTTGTTTACAGTTTTGTCCGTTATGGCTTGCACCAAATCTTTTAACATTTTTAGGATTTCTATTTTCGGCTGCAAATTTTATTATTTTATCATATTATGATTGGAATTTTTATGCAAGTTCAAATTTAGAAGGAACACAACCCATACCAAACTGGATTTGGTTATTAGCAGCAATAAATATTTTTTTAGCATACACTTTGGATGGTATAGATGGTAAACAAGCACGTCGTATAGGTTTATCTGGTCCACTTGGTGAATTATTTGATCATGGATTAGATTCATACACAGCTGTTTTAATACCAGTTTGTTTATATAGTGTATATGGTAGATGTGCAACATCTATACCTCCAATTCGTATGTATTATATATGTTGGATGGTATTTTTTAATTTTTATATATCACATTGGGAAAAATATAATACTGGTGTATTATATTTGCCATGGGGATATGATTTTAGTATGTGGGGATCAACATTATTATATTTAATTACATGGATTGGAGAATATAAAATTTGGAAACGTTATTTACCATTTGGTTTAAGTTTAGGACAAGCAATGGAATTTTTATTACATATTAGTGCAGTGTCAAATATTCCAATGGTTATAAAAAATGTTTATGAGTAAGTATTTATATATTATATAGTATAATAATTTAAATTATACTTATATTTTGATACAGCTCCTATAAATATAAAACTGGGAAAATGCGTTCATTTCCTGAAGCTATACGACCCATATATCCTTTTTTGACATTCATGGTAATATTATTAGTATGGACACATCAGTCTCCGAATGATATATCAGAAACCGATCCAAGAATACTCTTTTTATTAAGTGGAACAATTTTCAGCAACATAAGTGTAAGTAGATAATTTTGAAAATGTTAAAATTTTAAAAAGGTTTATTGAAAATAGAAAAACTTTTTTAAAGAAAACTTGTTTAGTTTTCTATTTCACTTTGATTCCAGGCATTTTTCTAGTATTTTATGTAAAAGGTTTTCTAGCTACTGAAAATTTCTTTGAATTCAAACAATTGAACAGAAACATTAATTAATTTTCTTTTTCTTTCTTTTTTTCGTATAGTGCCGATTAATAGTTTCACAAATGTCAAATACAAGATGTGAAGCATTCCATTGGATGACACCAATTTACTGTATCAGTATCCTAATTGGTATGTATATACCATTCTTAGAACGTTTAATACTCTATCTATTATGTATCTTAACAACATTAACACATTGGCATTATGGTGCAAGAGTTGTACAACAAATGTGTGTACATTTCAACAGAGTATGTTTTAAAGTAACATCACGACAACAACCACCTAAAGCAAATTAGAACAATTTTTTTTTTTCGTCTTTTTTTAAATTGTTTTTAATATTTAAGAAATATTTAATTTATATGTAAAAATATATAAGAAAATTATTATTTTTAATTTTCAAATTATTTCGTATAAGTTCAAATTAAATATAAAAATTACACACTGAAAATCTAAAAAAAAAAAGATTGTAAATGAATAAAATTAAATCTAATAAACGACTAATCTCAAGTCTTAATACTTTATTAAAATTAATTAATTAGTAAGAAAAAAACTAAAAATTCACACATATTAAATTAGTGGAAACTGATTGTGTTAACAAAAGAACAAAATTTTCTAATATATTTATAATTTTAAGTTTTTTTTTTTAAATTAATTTTTTTATAGTTTATAATTATTAATTCAAAAGAAAATATGTTGTTAAAATATGAATATTTTTTCCCTTTTATTTTTAAATTATGATATAATTATGTACCAACAAAAACAAAACAAAAAATAATAAATAAGAGAAATTGAAATCAAAATTCATGATTAATGAATAAACTTCCAATTATTTATATGAAACAAAAAAATAAAATAAAATAAAATATTCCGTGTTGTAAATTTGTATGTTAATCCATGTAATATGTAAATCATGAATGAAATAGTCAAAAAAAAAAATGTATTAATTATTTTTTAAAAAAAATTAAAAGTATATATGTCTGTACAACACTTATTCAAATTTGAAGTAATGGAGGACAGACAAACAAATATCTTTAAGATAAAAATTTGGCTTAATTTATTCTTAGAAATTTAATTTTTAAAATTTATGATGAAACCAAAAATCTAGTTAATTTACTTGATTTTTTATATATTGCATTATTTTTAAATTTTTGAATAATTACCATGTAAACAAAAATGTGATCGTGTAAATAATTTAGATCATTTTAGAAAATATGCACTCCAAAAAAACAGAAATTTCAAACAATATTTTTCATAAATTTGATTTTTTTGCTTAAATTTTATAACTAACAAATTTTCAAAAATGTAGTTTTTAATCTGTTTGCAGGTAGCATAACACTGTAAGTTAAACAAATTAAATTAAATTATCACGTATTTTATAAAGAAAACAAATTGCTTCCAAAAATCGTAACTGAATTCTAACAATTTCTTCTTTCTTTCTCTTCCATTTTTTTATTTAATTAATGGAATATTATAAAAATATAATAAAATTATGAATAATTAACTCACTACGATAGAAAATTTTTTGTAAAAAGAAAAAATTAGATAATTTTATGTTCAATTATTGGAGTAAAATTTCCACAAATAATCACTTGCTATAAATTAACGTTAAGTGTTAGAAATTAAAATTCAAACACTTTAATTTTTCTTGAGCCAACTTTTAGTGAAACTATTAATTTTTTTGAGGCATACAAATCACATAAATTGATTTCAATATAGAGAGTATTCTCTTTAAGAAGATTTGAAATTTCCACATACATATATGTATTTGCTAATAAACTAACTAAATTGTGATTTATATAAAATTTTTAAATTATTTTAATTAAATAATACATATTTAAAATTCATTTAAAAGAGCTTTTGCGTTTATTTGATTAAATAAAAAAAACATATGTATCTTTTTTTCTCATATTTTAAAAATAAATCTAATAATTTTTTGATTACCACATCGAAAGACAAAAATAATTAAAAATTAAAAAAGTAAATTTAAATAATGAAGGATTTATTAAATCATGTAACAAATAAGTATTCTTTTTGTCATGACAAACAATCGATTCCTAGTTTTACATTTTAAATATATATTCTAAAATAAAATTTAAAAATAATAATAAAAACTATTATAACAAAAACATGATAAAATAAAACGATTATAACCGAAAAACTTCGGTTTGCTTTAAAAAAAAAAAAAAACTTTTATGTTCAAAATTGAATTAGGTAGCAAAAACTAATAAAAACTATATGTATTTGCAAATTTTTCTTAAATGTTTAAAATAAAGTTAAAATATAAATATGTAATAATTAATTAAAGAAAAATAAGTGGTGAAAAGTGGAAAAACAAAGATTATATTTTTGATGATTGTAAATGATCAGAAAATTTGTGTAAATACATAAATATAAAAAGAATAATAAAAAAATAATATTGTCATTATTGTAAATTTGTTTCTAATTAAATAAACTTTAAAAATTCAAAATCTAATTTATATTATTTTTGAGAAAATTACAAGAACTTTTTTCAAATTGTATAATGTAATTGTTAGACCTATTCAATTGTGCCCATACAGACACAGTTGATCGGATCTACTAATGGTCTGAATCCGCCTCCGGAACTGGTACCATTCTATTAGCTGCTCTTGTTGCCTGTTGGTGCGCTTCTGCTGAGCAGTTATGAGGCGCCCAGGAAGTGGAAGGACCACCAGAGAACAAGACTGTCGTGGAGTATGAGATCCTAAAATTTCCTACTCCTCAACCTTCTTGTTCAAGGCATATCCCTCCACTTCCTAGGCGCCGGATAGGCAAGGAAGATAGGAAGAGCAACTGATAGAATGGGACTAGTTCCGGAGGCAAGATTCAGCCCAAGTTGAAGAATAACAGAGGAATAGGCCTACTGGGGATACCTCTTTGAAAAAACGCATCATTAACTCTACCGCAAGGTGATGTGGAAACGAGTTGTATAATTATATTTGTTATTAAAAAAAATCAAAATCAAACTTTAACTGAACATTTTACCTGACGAAAAGTTGCATGAAATGATTGATGAAAAATTTCTAATTATGAAGAAGTATAGACTAGTCTTCTTAAAAAAACCTACATTAATGTAGGTTTACTTTAATAAGTAAAATCGAAAAAGCTTCACGTTGACTCTCTGGGAAATGAATGATTATGACATAAAAGTTAATATCAAAGAAAAAACTTAATTTTTTTCAATTCGTTTTGCGTTTGTGTTAAAAAATTATATGCATAATTAATTAAAAGTGCAAAGGTGACTGATAAAATCATTTTAAAATAAAAATTTTCTTCGCAATTCAGAATTTTTAAAAATAAACTGTCTTAAATTGAATAATTTTTATAACAAGTTATTTTTTCCTTAAAACAAGTATAAATAAAATTAAATTAAATAAAAAACAAATACCAAGCTTATCACTTAAAAATATGTCTGTAGTAGAGTACATATTTTCACATTTAGTCTGTTTTAAATTTCAAAATACGTAATATTGAAAAATAAGTGAATAACAGCAACAAAACCAAATGAAATATATAAATTTTTTCGCGAAAGTCAGCAAAATTTGAAAAAAAAAATGTTACGAAAGACTTCAAAACCAAAGCCAGCACAAAGTAATAACATATTTTTGAGCTTAATTTAATTTTCAATTTATTATATTTGTTTTCATATTATTTTTTAAACTAAATTAAATTAAAAAATTAAAATTAAATATGATTTTCAAAATATTTATTCAACTGAGGAAAATGATGACATTTACCATATTTATCAACTAAACCAAGTGGACCACATCGATCTAAATCATGTGGTCCAATTGATTGTAAATATTCACCTCCAGAAAAAATTTCATTGAAATTCGGTATTGTTGATTTGAATTCGGCAGCTTCGTCTTCAGTTAGTATATCAAAAATTGAGAAATGATCATTTTGAATTACATTATGGTTTCCAACATCCAAGTCATCGTATTCTTCATAATCAACATGTCGTTTTTGTTTGTTATGTTTTTCTTTATCTTCAACTTTTTCTGTATTTGTTACATCTTCAAAATTTAAAAGAGGAGCCAGTGATTTTGTATTTCTTCTGGTGTTAAGAAAACCATTAAAACTGTTAAGATAATCGAATAATTTTCCTTGAGTCATCATCGACGGCTGATTTAGATAACGATATGATTGAGATGGTAATTGTTGAACAATTGATGGTTCTGCTTCTAAATGATATGGTTTCATTAAATTCAAATGAAATGGATATGACGGTGGAATAACATCAACTTGTGCCTCTGATGAATGTACTTTAGAAATATCATGATCTGATGGTAATAATGATGTTGATGAAGAAGAAATATCTACTTTATATGGTGTTCGACCTTCAATGAATTCTGAAAATTTTCCAATTTGTTGTCCCCCAATCGGAACTATAGGATGCTGATGCATTCGGCTAGTGAATCCATATGCATTTGGGATATCAATTTTTGAAATTGATGGTGTATTTAATTTTGCGTTGGCTTGATTTTTTTTCGTAACTTTTTTTGTATTTGACCTCTTTAATGATGAACGTGTTAATAAATCAAGTAAATTAAAGCCAATAACTGGATTTGATGGTATAACGAGAATCATAGAATTCTCTAAATCAGCTCGAATATTGTATTGACCTTCCTGCCTTTCATCATAAGTTATTTGACGCCTTCTACTTGTTGATTCTTGTAATAATGGCTGGAGAGATGTTATCTCAAGCATTTCTTCTGGATTACTTGAGGACGATGATGACGGTGTTGATGATTCAATAGGTAATACTGAACTGTCTGATATTGATAACTCATTTTTTTTATCATTTAATAATTCTTGAGAAGTTGTATTAGATGGAGCAGCAAAAGTATTATTTGTTATTAATAAAAAATTAATAAAAATTATTAATTTCCACATTATATCACTGTACAATTCACAAAGATACTATGTTACTTCACGGCCAAGTTCAAATGATCACTGATCTGAGCTAAATAATGATAGTACTTTACACAGTCTCGAAGTTTTTATTTTATTCCTTTTTTTTTCATTTTTTTACAGAATTCAGTGAAATATTTAAAAAGAGAGTGGGAAAATTTACAAGTAAAAAGTACTTTATGTACTACTTTTTATATGATTTTCTACTCGTAGTCGTATCATATAACATTTTGTAAGTAATATGCATGTATGTACAAAAAAAAATTTTTTTTCTAGAAATGAGTAAAAATGATAATAACAGTACCACGTTACTAAACAGTGAAAAGTATACAGACAAATACTATACCTATAGAAAACAATTTTCGACTCAGTTACTGAAATAAATTTATTGTTTAGAAAAATTAAATTCCTAATCATGGTACTGTAATTTTTTTTTTTTTTTTCAAATAAAAGGTTCTTTCATACGAGTTCTTTCAGAATAATAAAATCGACTTTTTAGAAATTTCTTGTAAGTATATCTACATACAATTTATTTTGATTACATACCTACATTTTAAAAACAAGCTTTTCTTTTTATTATCTTGATCATCGGTTTTCTTATTCTATAATCAAATTTTATCTATGTAGGTACTTACATTTAAAAGAAAAGTAAACAAGTGTACGGTAAAAAAAAAGTACCTACTACACACAGGTAATTATATGTAGTAGGTATATTATTCTCATCGAACGTGCTAACAAGATTGATGATCAATTCATTATATTGATTCACTTGAATGAAAGTTCCGTTTTTCAACAAAAATATATATAAAGTAAATGCCTATCTATTTTCTTTTCTTATTCTTTTATTATTATTTTTTTTTTAAATTTATGATACACTAGTTTGCATTTTTACCGTTAGATATTTATGTATTAATACATTTAAAATAACTGCTACTTAAAGCAAAACAATAAATTTGTTAAATTCACGATTGAATGAAAGCATCTATGTAATCTAAGAGAATCGATAACTCCCACAAAATATTTTTTTTAAATTAAAATTTCTCATGATTTTTGTAGAAATTACCCTGTCCTTCCATTCACCACTTCTTTTAACTATATGTCAGTAGATTTAGAATAAGTATAAAAATAAGGAAAATTTTGTTAAAATATTCATTAAACCTGAAGATGATGTGGAAATTGATGTGCATTGTAAATATTCCAATTTTCATAGATTCCAAATTTTATTGAGAATTATTAGTTTTTTACTACAAAATCAATCGAAATTTGATTTCATGCATCTAATAAAAAATATCTATTGAGCTCAATCAAAATAATTATTACAAATATTTAGGTATAGTACGTAATTTAATCTTTTCATGAGGCGCAAACTACACTTCCTTGAATTCAAAATCTATCAGAAAATTTTCGTTCAAAAGGAAGAACTCCTGAAGACATATTCGTATGAACAATTTTATCATATCGTTCCAACTTTATTGGTCTTTCTTTGGCTTTAGAAAAAAATTTTAAAAAAAATGTATTTCCTTTAGAAAAAAAAAAAATAAGAAAGAAATTGAAAACAAACTAATTCGAATGCATCTTTAATAACGAATAACTTTATCAAATATGTACCATTAACTAATTGAAGTTCTTTGTTTTAATTTTATATTTAAACTTTTTTTTTTTAAGTTTGAGAAAAAGTCAGTAACAGTTCTTTTTATTTACAAAAGAAAAGGTTTTTTGAAGACGAATTTTAAAGCCTTTAAAGAAAAAAAGAACATAATTCTCGGAAATTACCACTAATTTGCATTTTCTTAAAAACTTTAAATATTTTTATAAAAGCCTATATAATTTACATTATCGACAATAAGGGAAAATATTGAATAAAAATTAATGTGTACAGAATTTGAAAGTCATGGAATAAACTTTTATTTGTGTATTGTAATTCTTTAAATTAAATCGATAAAACGCCGGAAAATGTAAATTCTTGAATCATTAACTCTTTTATAGTAGGGTATTACATACATTATCAAATACAGGTACATAGCAATCACAGCTGAAGCTGTAAATAAATCTGCAAAAGAAAAAAAAGAAAGAAAAAAAAACAAAATTAAGAAGATCTTATGATACATATATTTTTACATAGAATGTACACATGAATTTTAAAGAATGGTTATGTAGTTTCAAAAAAAAAAAAAGTGTATAGTAAGTAAATAAAAAGTACGAAAACGAAAGAATATTGACCTCAGAATAATCGACATTAAAGTTGATTAACCAGTATTCCCGTTTTTATTCCCAAAGAAAATGAATCGATCTTAAGAACTCTTCCGTGTTTGATAAGTACCTACTCAACTGCGGTACTTATATGTATATATTTATAAGATAATATACATACATATATGTATATATACATATATACATATATATATATATGTATATATGTATGTATATACCTGTGTGTGTATGATGTTATAATAATAATAAATATTAAAATACATCGTCATCATCAGGAAGACTTTCGTCGTCGTCGTAGTCTTTTTATTTTCTTGTGTTTAAATTCTATCGAAATATTACTGTTTCTGATTTCATACGAGTAACATCACTACTGATTTTCTTATCGTGCCGTTAGTATTTTTTTTTAAATTTTATCATTGAGAGAAAAAATTATAATAATATTCAATCACTCATCATTACTCATCCTCACAAAGATCATTAATCATGTGTAAATTCAATAATCGTCTATTTATTTATGTTTTCATTGTATTCTATAATTATAAAGTTCTTGCAAAGCCAATTCAAACATATTATGATATTATAAATAATAACGATTATGATTATGATATACATTATGATCGAAGACAAAATGGTACAGAAAATATTCATATTAAATTAGATGGTTTTGTTATTGTATTACCATCAGATACTGAAGAAACAAATCAAAGTTATTCTGAAGATTCATTTAATATTCTTGGTAAGCAAAATATATGTATATATATAATATATAATATGTATAATTTTCTATTCATAATTAACAAAATTTTTAAGCTCTTTCACTATTAGGAGATGCATTACTTGGACTTGAAAAAAAATCTGAAAAAAATACACAAAATTCTGTTGATAATGGTAATAAAATTCCATATGAATATTCAACTGATTCACATAAACAGACAACACAAACTGAAAACAATAATGCTGTTGGAAATGAAAAGATACCGGAACATTTAGATGAAAATACAGCAGCACAGAAGAGTTCTGATGATTACATATCAAAACCAATACAAACTGATACAAAAAAACTTAGGTGAGTCAAGTGAATTAGATAAAATTAAACTTAAAAAAAAGAAATTAGATTATAAACAAAATTTAATATTTTTATTATATTTCACAGGACAAAGTTCCGATTTTTAAATTTACTCAAATTGTTGCAAAAAAATCAAAAAGAATAATAACGAAATATTGGACTGAAAATTTTCATCTGAAATTAATTTTAAAAAATAATTTGTAATACTCCAGTTTAGAATTAGAGCTTAAGAGATAATTGAATAAATTTTTAATTTCAAAGCTTCGAGCTTCGACTATTTTAATTGATATAGTACACAGAATCCTTATCCTACAATGCCAGAGGATGATTGTTGACCGTGGGCTTGGAGATAGAAAAAATAAAAGTTAGTCTGGAAGGAGTTCTTCTGCCTGTAGAACAAGCGTTCGCGGAGGATGAGATTCCACAATCTCTTACTCCCCAACAATCTTGTTCAATGGTGGAATGTCCTTCCACTTCCTGGGCGCCTGATAGGCGGTCAACAAAAGCAACGAATAGAATGGTACTATACTATTTTTCTTTTTGGATGTCAGTACAGGCAAGATAGGCATACTTTTCTATACTCTTTTACATTTGGTTTGTATAAATCTGTCTCGTGTGTGGGGTGATCATATCTCAATTTCAATCGAGAGAAATCTTTTAAATTGAATATTACCAAGGGCAACAAACTCCATAAGCACAATACTGACTTCCAAAAAGAAAAATACTATAGTTCCGATTTCCGAAGGCGGATTCAGATCAGACCATTAGTATATGTATTCTAAAATTCATTTTTGAATAAAAATAAAATTTTAAATAATAAATGGAGATGTATAGTAAGGGGATTCACTCTTTGGTGCAAATAGGTATTGCATCGTAGCATTCGGTGTATCGTAGCACGAATTTGCAACGATACAACAACAATTACTAAAAAACTAATTTTACTACAGTCTTGCACATTTGCAATACCTAAGACCTAAGACCTATTGCAAACCATTGCAAACAGGTGTTGCATGTTGCAAAGTGAAATGTCAGTCATGACTACGTATGCATGCAGGATTGAATCTGAATTTAATCCGAGCTGAATCCCCTAATAATACATATAAATGAAGATTGAGTCCATATTGGATCCAACCGATCCTATAATTCTCTCCTGGAACGAGTTAAAATCGTTTAAGGTTATGTTATTTATCGAATTTATCCCCATTATCATCCAAACTCAACCACACCAATCAGAGAGCATTTCAATGGCCAGGTTTTAGTAATTTGGGAGATTTAAGGAAAAATTGATTTTCAGTTTTATGTTACTTAATATTTATCACGTTTTTTCTTTGATTTACGTTGCTCATAGATATTTAATATATTCGGTGAAAATAAAGCTAAGGATCTTCTCTACATTTCATTTGAACATAATTTTCATGTAACTTTAATCACAACTTAGTTATGATTAATTAAAAAACAATAAATTGTAATGTTAATTTGATACTTCCAACACATATAAACAATAAAATAAAATATTGAGCAGTCAGGTTTGGTACTATAGGAGTCGTTGCTAAGGGCTTAAATTTGTTTATACCTTAAAATTTTCTTTGGGCTAGCTGTTAGCTTTTTAAAAGTAATATATCTATATATGTATATTTATATGAAAATTTTATTTCAATTTAATAAAAAAAAAAACTAAAATAAAGTACAATTCTTTTTTTAAAAAAACGAAGTGAACTACTGTTATGAATTTATGTGTATAAGTAAATGTTTATTTGAACCATATATATTACAATTGCTACAATTGTCTCAATTAATGCAATTAATGAATTTGTAATATAAATACAATAGGTATACGGTATTTATAAGAATGACGCTCATTTATGTAATAGTATTAATTGACTAGTAGGTAAATCACAATCAAATCATTGTATAATTTAAACCTATATTTCTATTAGCAGGTACCTATTCAAAATATCAATAAATTGTAATAAGAGCAAATTTAAATAAAATTATATAACAAGTACACTTAACATAGTAAAATTATTATTCTGGAAATAGTAGTAGATATTCAATAGTATTCCTATAATGTAGCAGATTTTGAATTTTCCGTAGTAGAGTAGTAGATTTGATTTTTAAGACAAAATAGTAGTATATGTAAATATATACAATTGAGTAAAGTGACATCGCTGATGATACCAGCAAAGCAACCTTCAAATAATTTCGAAATTCGAATTTCTTCTAGTCAGCGCCCTCTATCCACGTATACATGATGAGATCCAAAGATCCAGCGATTGAAAGATCGAATTTCGATCTGCGGATTTCAGTATCCTGTAAACTTAAATATTAGGGCAAGTTTAGAGTTTCTTCATGTCCCCAAATATTTCTTTCTGCCATTTTATATATGTTTTCAATTTTATTTAAATGAAACAAATAAAAGTTTTTACACACTTCGATAAATAACATAGCCTAAAACAATTTTGATCTTTCAATCTTTCAATCCGTGTCGGTACGGTTATATTTCGACTCGATCCAGGTGAAAAAGCTGGATCGGATTTGTTGGATTGTTGGATCCCATATGTTAACAGTTTATACGATGAAAAAATAATACGGATTTGGATTAAATTGGGAGTAGCGTAGAAACGGTAAAATTGGGATTAAAAAAGTACATGCAAACGTTGATATTTTTATACACTTATAGTATACATATTATTCTTCTTCCACATAAAAAAAAGAAGAAGAACGTAAACCATAACCATAAAAATTAGAATCCGCCATATTGCATTTTACCTCACACATACATATAAAAAAATTGGGATTAAACCCAAATAAATTGGGCTTAAGCCAAAATCCGAATTATCGAGTTTATACGACAAAAAATTGGGAGTAAACCAAAATCCGTATTAAATTCGGAGCAGGCATAAACACGTAGATGGACTCGATTTCCGTCTACATATTTTTAAGGGGATTCAGACCGGGTTAAATTAAGATTCAATCCGTCATGTATACGTAGTATATATTAACTTTAAAAAAGTTGCTGTGTAAACCTTTGAAATGTCAAAAAATTATTGAAAACGCAAAATTATAAAAACAATAAACAAATAAAAACAATGCGATTGGAAATTTTACTTTAATTTCACGTTAGTTGTCTTTGTGCCAATAGGATTTTGAATTATCATTTGTGAAATGTTTTAATATGGACGACGACGAGGAAATCGATATAATTGGAAATGATATGTATGTAAGGAAAATGTCTTCTGCCTTGAATCTTAAATTTAAATGTATTTTGTTTTTTGAATTATTATTTAGAAGTTCTGGCCAACTTTTGTCATGTGATTATACTGTTCATCCCAATTGGATAAACGAAAATCCTGATGGGAATAATTTTTGGAGTGATAGGTAATTTATCAAATATTGTTTGTAACGGACCATGAAGTTATCTTTTTTCTTATTAAAGTGTTCCAAAAAATGTAAATCTGGAAAGTAATGTTGAAGTTCTACATTCAGATGAAATTGTTATCGAGGAACCAGCACCTGTGCTTCATTTAATAGATTCAGAATGGACAGAAGAGGTAATATGAAATATTAAATTGTTCCGTAGATTTGCAAAAAAAATTTCAATTTTACAGCAAGCTACGTCTCCTACGAATCTTATTTTTGAAGAAGATATACCAGCTACAATTGAAGAAGTTGTAACAAATCAAGAGAATGATGAAATTGAAGAATATGAGGAGGAAGTTGAAGAAGAAGAAGATGAAGGAGAGAATGTAAACGATAATTCATTTGAACAAAATCAACAAAAAGAACATGAAATTTATGATTTTGAACCAGCTGCATTTGAAACACATCCTCCTGATAAAAATATCAAATATATTGGTCCAACGAATGAAAGAAGTTTATTGAAAGTTAAAATTGAAAATCCGTCATCATCATTGTCACTCTTAGCAAACAAAAATAAAAATGAGATAAGAAAAAAAATTCCAAATATGCAAAAGCCTCCAAGTAAGTTTAAGACAAAATTAAAAGTTAATTCAGAATTTTTTAAAATTAATGGAAACATAATCAACAAACTCAAGAACCGTGTCAAAAAAAAACCACAAAAATTTAAAAAAGTCTTAAAAGCAAGAACAAAACATAATATTAAACCACCGTCAGGAAAGGGGAAAAAATCTGGAAAGTGGAAAGCTGAAATTATTGGGAAAAACGTTACAATAAGTCATGAAGCGGAAAAAAAAATTCCAGAAAGTAATCTCGAAATAAATATGGGAACTGTAGTAAAAGTTGATAAATGGGACACAGAAAGTGATATTGAAATTGATGTTGAAGACATGTCTGTAAATGATGACGATGATGGTGCTGTTTTAAAAAGTAGTTGCACAAATATATTAAATCCTTTAACAGTAGAAAAAAATAAATTAAATTTGCTTAAACAATATGCAAATGAGAAATTTAACTCAATGTTGAGTGTTCCAAAAACACACAAGAAAATTAATGATGAACTAAGGCAACAATTACAAGATGTTAATGTACCAACAGAAGAACTAAATATTAATTGTCAACAAATTTTAGATATTGAAAAATATGTTAATCATGAGTTTTTTGATGGACGTCCAACAAAAACACCAGAACAATATTTACGTATAAGAAATCATATTTTATCAATGTGGAATTTAATGAAACCTAATTACGTTAGTAAAACATCAGTTAGAAGTGGTCTCAAACATGGTGGTGATGTAAATAATATTAGTCGTATACACCGATTATTGGAACAAATTGGTGCAATTAATTTTGGACATAATGGAAAATATTTTGATTATATTCGTCCTTTAAATGATTTTATTTCAATGTGTGTACAACAACAACAACAAACAATAATAAATCGTATTCGTAATAATTCAAATAATAATAGTTCAACAACAATAAATAGTTTTGGTGTAGAAAGACGTCAAAGAATACGTAATCAGAGATTTACTTCTTTCATCGAATCGGATTTGGTAAATAAAATTAAATATTCATTTTTATTGCTTTTATTTTTTGTTGTTTACATTTCAACAGGCAAATGAAGCGAATTATACCATAATTCACATGGATGGTGTAACAAGACCAGATCCTCCTCAATTAAATACTGATAAAACAGTTCAGATTTATAAACATATTAAAAGTGAATATGATTTGGTTAAGTGTCTTAAATTCTCCAATGAAAACATTGTAAAAAAAAGTTCTAACAGAAAATTGATCTGAAAGTCATCGAAATTTCTAATTAAAATTTTTATTTTAGGCTCCATTCAAGGTTTCAATAACATTATCAACATTGTTGTGCTTGCAATTACATTCATTTTCATCAAACCACGAAGTAATGGGATTTCTTGGCGGATATTGTAGTAAATCAGTCGGTCGTAATAAGATTAGTTTAACAAGATATAAACCATGTCGTACATCACAGCAAAGTGGTACAATGTGTGAAATGTGTCCAGGTAAAAAATAATTACTAAATTTTATAATTGGATTTTTTGTTTGTTTTTGTTTTTGAATCTAATATAATTTTGTTTTCTTCTGCCAGTATCTCAAGTTGAACAATCATCCAGTCTTGGAGCTGAAGGATTTGAACTTCTTGGTTGGTTTCATTCGCATCCTCTGTTTCCAGCAAATCCATCGAGAACAGACATTCAAACACAAAAAGAAATGCAATTACAATTTTCAATTCAAAGTGATAGACCGTTTATTGGTTTAATTTTAAGTTGTTTAAATTTAGCATTCAAGTAAGTGAAAATTTGATATATTTTTTTCCCCCAAACTTTAAATTAAAATAAATTATTTTTTTTTTTCAGATGTATTTACATAATGCCAAAAAATCTCCATTCAAATTTAAATGAATCAGGTGAATTAGCGTATGAATTAGATGTTGATATAATAAAAGACTGTACAAATTTTAAAAATGATGTTAAGGATGTTCTGAATGCATTAGAGACAAACTGTGATGCTGTGGAGAATACCATAAATAAGGTATTTTCATAAATATTTTTTAAAAAAGTAATTGCACTTATTATGAAAATTTTTATTTGCAGTTTAAAAAATTATCTGAAGAGCTACTTAGCCGATTTGGATATAATTCTGAAATTTTTTATAGTAATGTATTTTAGTTTGTATTTTTTTAATATGCAAAAATCGTATGTAATTTATAACTTAAATAAGAGAATTTTAAGTAACAATAAAAGTATTTTTTTATTTTAATAAATTGTAAATTTTCTTTTAACTTTGATTGAAATTCAAGCACAAGAAGAATTGAATGAAACTGGTCCACGTATGGGTATGACTGAATTACAAACAATTAAGAATTTATTGAAGTCTTGTGGTCTAATGTTACATTCGATTCCTAGTTAAACTAAAACATCCAAAATTCACAACTCATTTCCACATCACAGTAAGCCTAATCCTCTTGCTGAGAAGAGAATCCTGAAAATGTAGGAAGAAATATTTCGTCATAGGAGGGTAGTTGTTATTTAAAAATATCACATTGTCCTAGATTCCGCAAAAAGTGGAAGTGGAATACGAAATCAAATCCATTCCATGCGAAATGGAAAATGGTGTTTTAGATTCCACGCGGAATTAAACATTTCGAACATTAATTTCGAATCAGCTGTTGTTAAATTCTCACATAAAAGTTTTATTTTCTTCTTTGTTTTTTTTTGATAATTATTTATTAGTTCAGAATTTTTGTCTATAAAATTCACAAATATTTCTAACGGCTCTTTATTTTCGGGTGTTTTTTAAAAATGCATTAAATATATTAATGGAAATACATAATTATACTAGAATAATAATATGCATTTAACTTTAAAATAAATTTAAATTTATTCATTATTTATTAAATTTATTTAATATATTTTTAAAAAAATGTTACTAATAAAATTCCGACTTATACAAATACAAGCCACAGTTAAATTAGATGACTAATATTTCAATTCCACGTACAAAAACTTTGCGGAATTGAATTCACGAAAATTTAGTGAAAGTGGAATCTAGAACACCTAATTCCACTTCCGCAACTTCAATTCCGAAAAAGTGGAATTCAGAACATGGGTGTGTCACATAATTGCTCAAACACAATACAGCCTTTTTCGTTGTCTGTTGTCGGCGACGGCAAGCTTTACATGTATTTTGTTATTGTTACAATTACCTAGATTTTTCTAGATAATACCCCGAACACAATACAGCGGTTTTCGTTGTCGGTTGTCGGCGACGGCAAGATTTGCATGTATTTTTTTATTGTAACAATAACAAAATACATGCAAAGCTTGCCGTCGCCGCTTGCCGTTGCGAATAACCGCTGTATTGTGTTTGAGGTATAAAGTGCAAAATAGGGTAAAAAACGTTAACTTTTCATACATTTACAAATTCGACCATAATGAAGATAGTTTTTAAGCAACACTTCAGCAAATATTTTAAAAACTACAAAAATACTGTAAAGGACAATACTAAAAAAAACATTTTGATAAATGTTTAAGTATAAAAATATTAGTTTTCAGTCTACGGAATGTTGAGATACAGATCTTAGAAGTTGAAATTTACGTCAAATTTGTGTTTGGTCTCAAAAATGTATGGAAATTTTTCGACTCTTTACCTTGTTTTGCACTTTTTCTCAAAAAGTAAAAATACTAGAAAAAAATTGTACAAGATAATTAAAGAGAACACTTTAGCAAATACCTAATTAGGTCAAAGAGTTACGGTTTTTGGTCCACGAGATGCTGAGCTGAGATATCTTTTTTTGAAAAAAAAATTTTAAAATTTCCATATAAAATGTATGGTATACATTTGTATACTCACGGCCAAATTTGTGTCTTTTCATGTTTTTTTACCTATTACGTCCTTTCCCCCGAAAAGTATAATAGTTACAGGATAACCGTGGGAGACAATTTTAAAAAGGACACTTCAACAAATAAAATGCACAAGGTCAGAAAACAGTTCAAGAATTGATCAAGGATCAATGTATGAACTAAGGAGGGCCCCATATAAGGGGAAAAAAGTTTTTTGTCAAAACATAACTTGTTTTATATTTTACCCTATGACTTTTGACCTAGTAAACAGACTTTTAAACAACAAAAAATAAAAAAAGCGTAAAGGATAATTTCAAATAAGCCCCTTTAACAAGATGCTAAATTAGAGCTCTTCATAAAAAAACTTTTAAATTTCCATACAAAATATTAAATTATAAAATTTTACCGACCTACGTAAAATATTAGACTTTATATTCATTCAATAATTTCGTAAAATTTAATACATATCTATGTAAAACAAATTTATAGAGGTTGGTCAAGAATAAAGCAAACAAAAATAAAAAATGCTTGAAGAAAGAAAAATAACATAAAAATAAAAGCAAAGAAAAAATCAAACCAAAAAAAAAACACAACAACAAATATCATTTATTTTAGTTGTAAAAAAATGACACAGAACTAAAGAAAAGAAAAAAAAAACAACAACTAAATTCATTTATCCTAGTTCTTCTAAGCATAATATATTTTATGTACATTGTACATATACACATAATATGTACATATAACAACATACTATATGTATAGTTTCATTGCAAATTGCAATACAAATTACAATTGTTTTTTTGTTTTTTCCTATTTTTTCATATTGATCATACAGCAATTTACAAAACAATCATCAATATGGGGTTTATGGATACTTGTAAATAATAATAATAATAATAATAATAATAATAATATAATACTTGGTGACATAGGGTGAAAATACATTGGTTGTAATGCGCTAGTTGTAACAATTTTTTTCCTACTTGGTATAATAAAATAAGAATAGTCTAAAATAATTTTAGCTGACGGTTGTAATACACTCACGCTCGTTACAACTTGGTCGTGCCACCATCAAGTGTATTTTCAGGAGTTGTTAAAACCGGTTATAAACTCGTTTGCGACGGTCTCAGCAGTCCCAGTCTATTTTACCCCATAACTCGCAAGATACTCAATTTCTATATCCATACAAAAATGCTTTATTCTGTGTTTCTATTTCTATATTGTTTGTTTCAATGCTTTCAGTTTTAAGTTACGCACGTTATTTTCAAATACAAAGTTTTGAAGCTTGAAGAGCTTGTTTCAAAAAAAGCTTGGGAGGTATAACAAATTGTGATGTAAAAATATTTATTGCATGTGATTGTACTGTGTTAAGAGTTCTTCTCTATTTTAATGTTTTTTGGTCTAAGTCAAAAAGAAAAAAAGAAAACGACTGCCATCTATCTATCTGTTTTGTCCCTAAATTTATTATAAATTGAAATTTTTAAGAAAAAGTGTTAAAATGTCACAACATTTTTTTTTTCTTTTTATATCTGATATAATTTATTTTTATTTCATTATTTCATTAAACTGGTTACATATTTATTACATATTCAAACATTTTTTAATTCTAAAACTTTCTAAGTGCATTTGGTGGTATAATAATACCATGGTATAAATAATACAATTTTACTTAACTTAACTATGGTTGGTTGGTTGGTTGACGTGGCGGTTTTCGAAATCTTTCGAAGACCCAATTAGCACTGAAAGTGCCGTTTTGATACCACACCTCGCGTAACCTTAGGCAATACCGGTAGATCACTATAGCCATCCTGTTCCATTCAGGAATCGTATAATGTCTCCTACCGTAACTTTTGATATTTCTTCAAGGCCTTTGAAGGAGAAGCTCCCCAACGTCTGGAACCTTGCTCTGGTAAGTGCCGGACAGTTGCAGAGGTAGTGAGTGAGGGTTTCTCTCTCATTGGCTTCCCTGCAACTACGACAGTTGGTATTGAAGGGGATACCCATTTTCTCTGCATGATCCCCTATTGGCCAGTGCCCTGTGATACATGCCGTGATCCTGGCAATGTCTCTTTGGCTTCTGTTTATTAAGCTTTAATTTCGCTGTTTGTTATAAGATGGCCATGTCTTTTTCGAGATTGCACACCCTGGAAGACCTTTCCATCGGGTGTTAGCTATTGCTAGAAAGTGATTGAAGAGAGCTCTCTTCACACAACCAAAAGGAAGATACACTTCCTTTGCCATAGCTTCGTGCAATTCCGACCCCTGTCTCATTCCCCTCAATGTTCCTATGTCCTGGAACCCAGAAAAGTGTGACACTAGCCTTCTCCGAAATTGAAGTTAGCTCTTCCCTGCCCTGTGCTACCAGTTTAGAGAAGATGTTCGCCGAGTTCAAAGCTTCGATCGCGGCCTGGCTGTCGGTGAAAATACCTATATTGTTGCCTGCTGTAGCAGTTTCTCTACATGATCTGCAGGCCTCGAGGATAGCAAGTGTTTCAGTCTGGAAAACGCTTGCATAGTTTGGTTTTCGGATAGATAAGGAGAGGTTATCTGAGAGCACTCCCGCTCCCACACCCTCGTTCGTCTTAGATCCATCCGTGAAAATAATAGTATTGTAATCACTCATCCCCTCCCCTCCTCTCCATTCTCTCCTTGTGGGGAATTTCACCTTGAAGTTCTTTTCAAGATAAAGCTTGGGAATGAGGTAATCCGTAGGCTTATTAGCCCATTCAATTGATAGTTTTTCTAGAATGCAGCTGTGGCCATACGGTCTTGCGGTCCACCGCCCAGATTCTCTGAGTCTGACCGCACTGCACGAGGCAACGTAACTGATGTGAAGATCGGGGGGGAGAAGGTGCAGGACCACATTCAGTGCGTCCGTTGGGCATGATCACAACGCTCCTGTGACACCTACTGCCGCCGCTCTCTGCACTCTACTGAGTTTAGAGAGGTTATACTTTTTGCCTAGGGCCGGCCACCACACAAGTGCCCCATAAGTAAGGATTGGACGTACTACTGCTGTGTACATCCACAGTAACATATGTGGTTTCAGGCCCCACCTTTTTCCGAAGGTTTTCTTGCATGCATAGAAGTATATGCATGCCTTCTTCACACGCTCTTCAATATTTTCCTTTCAGCTAAGTTTAGGGTCGAGAACTACTCCCAAATACTTCGCGCTGGATGTTAAAGACAAGGTTACTCCGTTTAACTTGGGTAAGTTGAAAGTAGGCACCTTGGTTTTGGTAGTGAAAAGCATCAGTTTTGTTTTGCCTGGGTTGACGCTCAGGACGCAACTTTCTGCCCAAGCGCTTACCTTACCCAGGTTCCTTTCCATGATCTTGCTGATCTCAGAAGGAAACAGTCCTGACATTAATATAACGAGGTCGTCCGCATATGCGACGGTCTTGACTTTGTCCCTGTCAAGTCTTGACAGAATTTTGTTAATTACAAATAGCCACAGTAAGGGTGATATAACTCCTCCTTGTGGAGTGGCCCTACTCGCATATTTGGTAACTTAGCATTCACCCATATCCGCCCGGATTTCCCTTGACCTCAACATTGAGATCAGCCATCCTCTAAGGCCCTCTTCTACCTCTAACTCGGTTAGAGAGTCTAAAATAGCTTCCGTGCGAACATTATTAAAAGCACCTTCGATGTCTAGGAAGGCTGCTAAAGTATATTGTTTGTATTGTAAAGATTTTTCAACTGTGCGCACTACCTCGTGCAGAGCCGTCTCAGTTAATCTATCTTTAATGTATGCATGCTGAGACTGAGAGAGCCCTCTTACCTCCATCTTCTGTCTGAGATAGATATCAAGAAGTCTCTCAAGAGTTTTTAGCACGAAAGAAGTAAGACTGATTAGTCTGAAATCCTTCGCGGATTCATGCCCTCTTACTCCAGCCTTTGGTATAAAAACTACTCGTACACGTCTCCAGTTCGAGGGTACATGTCCGAGCCACAAACATGACTTAAAGGTTACCATTAACCATGGAACCACTTCATCCTGCAGTTCCTTAAGCATGATTGGGTATATGCCATCTGGTCCTGGTGATTTATAAGGCTCGAAGGTGCTTATCGCCCGGGAAATCCTTTCCCTGGTAATAAGCTTTCCTATACTAGCCCATGTCATATTCTGGTTCTTTGAAACCCTCATCTACGTTTGTGTGCTGACACATCCCGGGAAATGAGTGTTTATTAAGGTTTCTAGGGATTCCTCCGCAGATTCTGTCCACGACCCGTCCTCCTTTCTGATGAAATTAGGACATGTCCTCTTTTTAGACAGGATCTTGCATAACTTGGCTGAATCTCCTAAATTTTCAATAGATTGGCAATATTCTCTCCAACCTTTTGTCTTGGCCTTCTTAAGGGATTTCTTGTATATCTTCAAGGAATCCTTATAAGGTTGCCAGTTGTTATGTTTGTAGCTGGTGTTTAAGAGTCTTCTCGTCCTTTCTCTTAGGACTGTGAGCTCTTTATTCCACCATGGCGGTACATTTTTTTTGCTGCGTTTGACTGGGCACGAGACTTTTAATGCCACATTCATGGCTCTTTCAAACGACTCTACTCTTGTGTCCAGTTCATTCGCGGTTTCCAATCTGTCCTTGCTCTCGGTCAGATTGAGTTTGCTTCTGAAGACTCGACTGAAAATCTTCCAGTCGATTCTTTTTGAATTCCTGAAGGGTTAAGGTATTTCTGCTTTCAGATTCACACTGAACAGTATATACCTGTGGTCGGAAAATGAGTCTTTTTCCGATACTCTCCAGTTGTCTATTATGAAATTGTCGCTGTCTGTGCGTAATGTAACGTCCAATAAAAATAAATGTTGGCGTGTTACCTCTATTACACACCAGCAGGTTGGATCTAATGATGAAATTAAAAAGTTGTTCACCACGCTCGTTGTTTTCGGAGCTACCCCATAGCGTGTGTCTGGCGTTGGCGTCGCTTCCTACTAGCAAAACGGCTTTTCTTGCCAGAACGTGGTCGTAAAGTTCCTGGAATTCTTCGGTAGGCGAGCTTTTGTTATGGGCCATATATGCGGACGTGATATAGGCCTATTTCCCTGCATTGTCCATCTTGACAACTGTCAAATCGGCCGAACTAAGATTAGAACACAGAAATGCTTTAATGTGCTTCTTAGCAAGGATGCAGGTTCTTGACTTACTGGAATTCCAGTTTTTTTGGCTGTAGAACAGGTTTTACTGCTTGTCCAGGAGACCCATCACGGTTAAATCTTTAACCCACGGCTTCTGAATAAGAGCTTTGTCGATGTCCTCTTCCTTCAGGAACACCAACAGGTTATCCGAGGCACACTTTGAGTGTCAAAGGTTAATTTGAACCACCTTTATCAGCTGATGGTTCTCCCTTCTTCTCCTCGATAGAGAGACTCATTGCTTCCTTGGCTAGAGCCTCTTCTTCGCCCTCGTCCACATTGTTGGATTGGAAGACTTTCAGTTTGGCATGCCTTATGCCAAACCTCAGCCTATAATCCTGCTTGCCTAGTACCTCTAGGCTCTTATTGCTGATGAGGAGCAGATAAGGCTGGCTGTTTGTTTGAGGTTCCTCCGCTTTGATAACCATCCAGCCTTCCATGGGAACCTCAGAGTTTTGTTTTTGTAGAACTTGGAGGAGTTTCCCCACCTCCAAATTTATCTTGGGCAACCAAACTCGAGCCCTTGGTTTCTTCGGAATGTCCTTGACTAGAATGAGCTTGAGCTTCAAGCCCTTCCAGTTGTCACCTTAGCGACACATTCACCAAGAAAGTCGTCCTTTGAAAATTGGTCCTCACACTTGATGACCCGGCAGCCTCTGACCACTTCCGATGAGTCGTAGGCCGGTATAGCTCCGACAGTTTAGTTTCAATTGAAGCCCAAGCCTCCGCTGTTAAAGATCCTCCAGTGGAGAGTTCATCCACCAGAGCGACCTGCAGGTGGTCTCTAACCACCTCACTTAACAGCCGCTTTGCTTGTTTTGCTGAACCTTTAGGCATAGGTTCTGTGTGCCCTTGCGGGTTAGCAGCTTTCCCTTTCTTTGCCTTATGGTTCGTCTCTTCATGAGACCTATTCCGCTTGGAAGACTCCTGTTTCTTCGCAGAATGGTTTTTGGCTTCTTCTAGCCGTTTTTCGAAATCTTCGACAACAGCTAGATATTTCTTTTTATCCTCAGCGTTTCGTTCATGAATGGTACCATTTGCTTCGTTTTTTGCAATCTTTGCAAGTATAAACTTGGCTTTGTTGTACCGTTCCCTCAACAGTGCGCCTTCGGATTTGTTTTTCTTTAATTTTAGGTCACTATGTCTGGTGACCGTGTTTGTTTTCGTTTTTTGACCAGACAGGCTTGAGTACTATGGCTGGTACTCGCTTTCACTGCCATGTGTGTTTCCACCCCTTGTGCAGAGGCGGTGGTGCCTTCAACCGGAGGTGCTTTTTTATTATTTTTTTCAATTTTATTTTTATTTATTTGTTGAATTTCACTCTTATCAACATTATTATTATTTTTTTCTTTTTCTTTATTGTTTTTTGTGGCTCCCATATATGTTCCCACGAGTATGCCCGGAAAAGAAGGTCCACCACTGCAGAGCCGGCATACAGCAGTAAGTCACTAAATACAACTGACCTTGCCTGAGCATCAGAGGGGACCGTTCGCGACCAGCTCATTATCCACCTGCTGATCAAGCAGCCGCTCAGCACGGTTGCCTACACACCTTCGGCTTAGGCGGGATTTGTAGGGTTTACTCCCTTTGTGCTTGGCTTAGTCTGACATATCTGAACTGACCTGTTCGACATGGGTATACTGGTATACTGGGTATACTACTGGTATAGCAACTGTTAATCCATGACATAGACTGGAAACCGTTAAACCGTCGACATAGCTCAGTTCTTCTCAGATATACGCAAGCCTCTCCACCACGACAAGGTGCAAGCACATCGAAGAGGTAACTTAACTATAATACATATATAAAATAGAGTACATTTCAAAACTAAGTGGGAGATCGGTACGGTGTGTTAAAAAAAAAAAAAAAGAAAGAAAGAAAAGAGAAAAAAGAAAAACAAATAGAAAAGAAAATTTAAAATTATTAAGCAATATTATAACCATAAATTTACAATAGCTCATAGGAGAAATAAGTTATTATTTAACAACTAATAACTGCAATTACTTTAAATTTACTAACTAGCTCATGACACCAAACAGGAACTCAACATCATATTGGTCAAAAAGCCACATCTTGAGCATCCGAAAAAAGGATATTGTAGTCACAGCAGATTTCAGATCATTTGGTAATCTGTTAAAAACAAACGGAGCAATAATTGAGAAAAATCGCCGGTAACTTTCTGTTCTAGTTCTTGTAACCTGAGCATAATTCCACCCTCTAAAATTGTACCGCTTGTTAGTGCTAATACTATAGGCATTACTGCGCACAAAGAAAATCTTTAAAACCTTATATATACAAATGGCGCAAGGGAAATATTTGACATGATCTAAAGAGTGGAAAAGAAGAAAAGTTTCTGTTTTTAAAGTGTATAACTCCTTATTAAAGCCTTTTGTGCAACTAATAATGGTTTAATATTAGATAGATAAGTACCACCCCAACAAGTTAAGCCATATTGGAGTCGTGACTCGTGACTGGAGTAGAGCAAAATAGAGCATACGTAGAATATATGAGGGACATGCTGATCTTATCAAATAGAATTTCCGTAGCGCCATATGCAGTGCACGCTTTAAATTTTTTATATGTGCAATCCAACGCAACCGATAATCAAGTGTTTTTTTTTAAGAATAATATTTTATGAATTGTAAAGAGTCAGATTGATCAAATCATGTTGGCTGAATAAATAAAGTGTAATACCAAGATATTTAAATTCGTTAACACACTCAATTCTAAAACATTGGGGCGTGCAAACACTATTTCTACATCTGTGGCAAAAAATATCAGTTACAGTAGAAGGACCAGTTAGACTGAAAAACATAATTTTAGTTTTAGTGCTTAAGATCATTTTATGAAAATCGAACCAACTATTCAACAACATAAGATCACTTTCCACCATGGTTTTTATCTCCAATGCAGAAGAAGCACTGTATACAAAGGATACATCATCAGCAAAAGCTACTTTATTTCCCACAAAATTAACCGAAAACAAAGAGTTGATGTAAATTAAAAATAGGATAGGGCCAAGAACTGAGCCTTGTAGGGCTCCTTTTCTACCTAATATCAAAACAGAACTACGAGTATTACCAATGCCAACAATTTGCTTGCGTTGATTTAGGTAGGAAGCAAACCAATTAAAAATATTACCCCTAAAGCCCACTCAAATGAGTTTATCCAGCAGCGCCAGTACTTCATGATCAACTAAATCAAAGGCTTTTGTTAGGTCAATAAACAGACCCGCAACATGAAAACCATTATCTAGATTACTTACTATAAACTTCATTTAGATATTTTAGAATGGCAGCTTCAGTATTTTTACCTTCTCTAAACCCAAATTGACAAGGACTGAAAAAATTACATCTGTTTAAGAAATTTACCATTTTACTTACGATAATTTTTTCAAAAATCTTAGAGAATATAGGTAAAAGAGATATAGGTCTGTAGTTGTTTATATCCGTACTATCCCCTTTCTTTAATATTGGAATGACTATCTGTCTTAAGTGCTTCTGGGAATATACTACATTCAAAACTGAAGTTAATTATATAAGACAAAACACCAACTATATTGTAAGCAATATTTTTTATAGTCAAGGCATTCAAATCATCAAACCCAGCAGATGTAGTATTTTTCAGAGAACAGATAGTTAAGAAAACATTTTTTTCAGTTACCGGATTGAAGAAAAATGTATTACAAATGTGAGTCTCGTGAAAATTACGTCTATTAGTAAATGCTTTTTTAATTAAAGGCAACTTAAGTGTGTTAGGTACTTCAGCGAAAAATGTGTTAAAAATATTTGCAATTTCAGTGACGTCAGACGTTATATTACCATTGGGTGTTTTTAATTCTCTAGTTGATGCCGCGGTATTTTTACCTATAATTTGATCTATAAGACGCCACTGGGCCGACGGATTTCCCTGTGCTACAACAAACTTACTCTGATAGTATTGACTTTTACGTTTTTTAATCAATAGTTCAACTTCTTTCCGACACGCGTTATATTTTTGTCTTAAGGTGAAGTTACTTGAATTGCGCATACAACTTTTATATAATTTATTTTTGATAACAATTTTTTTAAATATATTATCATTCATCCAGGGCTTGAGATACCTTTTGTGACATTTATTAGACTTTTTTCTTTTAGTAGACAAGGTAATGTACGCTTTCAAAGTAGATAAAAACTCATCATATTCTGCAGATGGGTCAGATTGAGTATAAACACGATCCCAAGTTTCCTTTTCCAGTTCTGCATTTAAATAGTTAAAATCTAATTTATTTTTTTCCATAACTCTATCAGCTGCAGTCGATATGTAATTTCTGTTTGTGGTAATAGATACTTAGATAGCATAGTGGTCGGTAATATCAAGTAAATGAACAAAGGGTTCAACATGGAGGGCGGAACAGTTTTTCAGTTTACAAAAAATGTGATCAATGCAACTGATAGAACCACTGCAATCTAGCGGCTATACAATGACATCTACAAGTTCCACAAGTTCCATTATAAATTCATTCACAATGATAGGTTTATCTAAAGATAGTTAAGCTGCAAATATAAATTGACTGAGGAACGAAAAAAGATTTAAGTGAAGCTTAAGCCATGTTTTAGCTTTAACTTAAACTCTGCTTAAGCTTCGACTGTGGAACTGGCCATTATAGTATACATATTATTCTTCTTCCACATAAAAATTAGAATCCGTCATATTTTGGTCATATTGCATTTTACCTCACACATATACATATATATAAAAATTGAGATTAAATCAAAACCCTCTACAATAAAAGCCTCCTACTGGTGTTGTGTATGTATTAGTAAGAAGTGCCATGTTTTGTTTTGACATTTTAGTTTCTTATGGTTTCTTAATAAGAGTGGCGGAATATTAGTGTAAAGAAATAGTGTTTTAGCTGAATATTTTTGGTTTTTTAAATAAAATATTGTTTATAAAAGTTTTAAAATATAATAAATTAACAGTGTTATAATTTTTAAAGCGCACAATAGTCAAAAAATGAAATAAAAAAGTTAAAAATATTGTGCGTTCTTACCTACTTGTAAGAGAAAAAATTAAAGTATGACCACATACCTATGGTGAGGTTATATTATTTGTACTAAAGTGAATAAATTGATTTGATTTAATAGAATTTAATTTATTAGTTATCACAAATTAAGTGTCTATTTGCCTTCATTACACAATAAAGATTATGTACCCAATTATTTACTTTTTCATAGTCTTGTTTTATATAAATTTTTGTGATTATGTTATGATGTGAGAAATTGATTTGATTCAATAATTTAACAATAAATACAAACTTATAAATAAAATTTTATTAAATTAAATCAATTTGTTCTGTATTTCGTTCACTTTATTTATTTTTTTCATATATTTGTGTTTAAATTTCGTTTCAATTTATTCACTTTTATAATATAACCTCACCATAGGTAATGTAGTCATTAGTCACATGTCAATATACATATAGGTATAGAAGAAAAAAGTTTATATTATTATTCTTTAAACTTTAATTATTCATATAAATACATATATGTATCAGAATTATTATAAATTAAATTTTATTAAATCAAATCAATTTATTCACTTTATTACATATAAATAATACATATAACCTCACCATACTTCAATTTATTCTCTTAAAAGTAGGTAAGAAGGCACAATATTTTTCACCTTTTTATTTAACTTTTTGACTATTGTGCACTTTAAAAATTATAACACTGTTAATTTATTATATTTTAAAACTTTTATAAACCATATTTTATTTAAAAAGCCAAAAATATTTAACTAAAACACATTTTCTTTACATCACTATTTGTACTACCAGCATTGAATGTTTTGACGTTTCAACACTTTTATCGTGTTTGATTGTGTTAGTGCAGCCATCCATAGCGCGGCTTCTATATGTAGATGGTTTTGGATTAAACCAATGATATAAATATGTAGACTGGATGGAACAACTCTACCGTACAAAGGCTAATCGCGTCAATTACATTTTCACTCATTTTGACTTAGATATATTTATGATATAATATATAGTTATACATATGAACTAGTGAAAAAATTAAATTATATATATAATGTATAATATATAGACATATTTTTTAATAGAGAATTTTTCCTTTAGTTCATATATATAACTATATATTATATCATAAATATATTTAACTCAAAATGAGTGAAAATGTAATTGACGCGATTAGCCTTTGTACGGCAGAACTGTAGGAAACACCATACTGTAAAAATGGGACAACATTTATGTTGTTATCTCACTCTTAGGGAATTCGTCATGTTTCAATGAATGAAGAATGATTTAAACATTTGATATTTTTAAAAGATAGATGGAGGCACAATTTTCATTTAAATTAAAATAAAATTAACCGGATTTTCCTTAAATAAATCAGTAGCTTACTTGTAATTACGTTATTTCAATGGGAGATTTTTTAACGTTTTTAAATTTGAATATATTCAAATTTGACAGCTTTGACAATCAATGAGTGAAAGTGAGATGGGTAATTGAATGAACGAAAATAATGCATATATATGTCTCATTCTTAGGGAATTAACGAAATTTGTCTTTAACCAACATGAAACAAGAAGTTGTAACGTCCATATTATACACTGCGCGACAAGTTGATAGGTTCACTCTTAATTTTTTCGATATTTGGCAATACAGAATCAATAACTGAAAAACTAGTTTATATTAAATACAATGGTGGGAAGGATGTAAAAATTAAAACGTTTCCTGGTAAATACGTCCAGGCTATTAATTCCTGGAAGTGAATTATTACAAAACAGTTTAAAAAGGATGGGACGAGGAAAAAGATTGACATTAGAAGAAATAGGAAAAATCAAGGCATTTAAGTAAGAAGGCCACTCAAATCGAAAAATTACTAAAAAAATTAATAGAAGTTCAAATGTAGTGAATAATTTCTTCAAAGAAGGTGAAAATAATGGAAAAAAATATAGAAAATATAGAAAGCGAACAAAGACAGCTACATCAGAGCGTCAGAGACGTGTGATTTTGCGAGAAGTTCAACTGCACGGGAAATCGGTTTGAAAGTAGGTGTTAGTTGCAGTGTTAGAACAGTACAAAGAGTGAACAAATCATCCCCCGTTATTAGACCCCTCCGGCTAAAGGAAAAAATCATCGCTTTACCAGCAAATCAAACAGCACGCCTTGAATTTTCAAGAAGATATTAAGACTGGAGTACTGAATGGTACGATGTAATCTTCACTGATGGAAAGCTATTTTGTTTAGATGGACCAGATGGCTGTTCATATTATTTCCATGATATCTAAAGGGAACTCAAATATTTAGCACGCCATCATAGCAGATTGGGCTCCGTGATGGTATGGGATGTTATTTGTTACAAGAGTCCAGTTTCACTTGAGGAAATCACAGAAAGATTAACAGGTCAAGACTTCAAGTAGTTAGGGTGTATTCCAAAATGCCGTAACTACGTATCGACCACAATGTATCGAATTCTAAAATATCAAAATCAAATTCATGACAATGTCACCAATTCCATAATGTTTTGTTACAGTATCCGCTGCGTAAAGTTTAAGCAAACTGTGCAGTGGAAATTTTCTCGATACAACACTACGACATCACTAGCAAATGTCAAATGATTTAAACGTAACTCAGTGATAGGAATATGAAAAAAATTTTGTAAGTAGATTTGTAACTCAAAAATAAGTAGATGTATGGAAGTAAGTAAATTTATGTAAGTAGAATCAAAAATTGGCCAAACTTACTTTTTTTATTCTCACAAAAATGTGTAGATAATAATAATAAACAATAATATACACATATCCTACTTCATATACCTATGTAGTTTTTTATTTTAAATTAATTTTAAAATTAAAAATATAAAATGTAATTTTATTTACATATTAAAATAAACAATAAAATAAAAAAATGATGGGGATTTTATAACAAATCTATCCATTTTAAAGCCTAAAAGAAAGTTCGATTTGTTGCACATAGTATAGAATTGAATATAAAATTTAATTTAAAATTAAAAACAAAACACGAAAATAAACGGAATCACCTCATGACCTCACTAACCAATTGTTTTAAAGCACTCAAAAATTAATTGATATTTTGTAGTGAACTACTTTGTTTATGCAATCTACTTGAATTTATATTACATATTTTCTAACCACATTTTTCTAATTCACATTACTCATTTTTTTTTTTTACAAAAACGAATGAATTAATTTTTTATTTAACCTACACCAAAATATGTAGAATTTAGAGGTTTAGTAAGTAGTAAGTAGAAGGTGGTTGAAATAAGTAGATCTACTTATAAATAAGTAGACTTTCCATCACTGACGTAACCTAACATAACAAAGTTGAAAGTGCTCATCAGTAGTTGGTTTATATTTCCGGATTTTTTTTAGAAAAATGGAAAATAACTTGTAAGTTCTTCATATTTATTGAGACGATGATTTTTATTGAACTCAACTCGTCAGAAGGAGCAAAAAGATCAATAAAATTGTTCAATATAATGTTATTTCCATTTCGTGTCGCAAAAAGTATTTCAAAACGTCAAAAGTAAACTAATACAATAATAATGCAATGTATCATTAAAGTCACAGAAACGTGTATCACAAAAGTAGCCGTGAGGTATCCGATACGTAAACTTTTACGTTTTGGAATACACCCTTATTGCAGACACAACTACTCATGTTAGACGAAATGATGAAAGGACGACAATGGATATTGCAGCAAGATAACGAGCCTTTCCACACATCCAGGGTCGTAAAACACTGGTTACAACATAATGAGATGAATGTGTTTTAGGTAGGCTCTCGAACTCTCCAGACCTTAATTTTATTGAAAATTTATGGGGCTGGTTGACAAGGAAAATTTATGCAAACGGCAACCAATTTCAAAATATTTCAGAGCTAATTGAGGCGATAACAACAGCTTTGAGAAAAATTCCAGTTGAAATTATTCACAATTTGTACCAATCGCTGCCAAGAAGAATTACAAAAGTAATAAACATAAATGAAAAAACAACTAAATATTGAATAAGTTTGTAATAAATAGTTTATTAATAAACAATTATGTTTTGTTTTAAAACCTGTAGAATACTTTATTCTATCTCGGTAATATTTTGATGAACCTATCGATCTTTTATAGGCAAATTTTTAATAATTCACTTTCAGGAATTATCATATATCAGGAAAAATTCATTGTCGTCCTTTCATCATTTCGTGGATAGATTTGTTATAAAATCCCCATCATTTTTTTATTTTATTGTTTATTTTAATATGTAAATAAAATTACATTTTATATTTTTAATTTTAAAATTAATTTAAAATAAAAAACTACATAGGTATATGAAGTAGGATATGTGTATATTATTGTTTATTATTATTATCTACACATTTTTGTGAGAATAAAAAAAGTAAGTTTGGCCAATTTTTGATTCTACTTACATAAATTTACTTACTTCCATACATCTACTTATTTTTGAGTTACAAATCTACTTACAAAATTTTTTTCATATTCCTATCACTGAGTTACGTTTAAATCATTTGACATTTGCTAGTGATGTCGTAGTGTTGTATCGAGAAAATTTCCACTGCACAGTTTGCTTAAACTTTACGCAGCGGATACTGTAACAAAACATTATGGAATTGGTGACATTGTCATGAATTTGATTTTGATATTTTAGAATTCGATACATTGTGGTCGATACGTAGTTACGGCATTTTGGAATACACCCTAACTACTTGAAGTCTTGACCTGTTAATCTTTCTGTGATTTCCTCAAGTGAAACTGGACTCTTGTAACAAATAACATCCCATACCATCACGGAGCCCAATCTGCTATGATGGCGTGCTAAATATTTGAGTTCCCTTTAGATATCATGGAAATAATATGAACAGCCATCTGGTCCATCTAAACAAAATAGCTTTCCATCAGTGAAGATTACATCGTACCATTCAGTACTCCAGTCTTAATATCTTCTTGAAAATTCAAGGCGTGCTGTTTGATTTGCTGGTAAAGCGATGATTTTTTCCTTTAGCCGGAGGGGTTTAATAACGGGGGATGATTTGTTCACTCTTTGTACTGTTCTAACACTGCAACTAACACCTACTTTCAAACCGATTTCCCGTGCAGTTGAACTTCTCGCAAAATCACACGTCTCTGACGCTCTGATGTAGCTGTCTTTGTTCCCTTTCTATATTTTCTATATTTTTTTCCATTATTTTCACCTTCTTTAAAGAAATTATTCACTACATTTGAACTTCTATTAATTTTTTTAGTAATTTTTCGATTTGAGTGGCCTTCTTACTTAAATGCCTTGATTTTTCCTATTTCTTCTAATGTCAATCTTTTTCCTCGTCCCATCCTTTTTAAACTGTTTTGTAATAATTCACTTCCAGGAATTAATAGCCTGGACGTATTTATAAGGAAACCTTTAAATTTTTACATTCTTCCCACCATTGTATTTAATATAAACTAGTTTTTCAGTTATTGATTCTGTATTGCCAAATATCGAAAAAATTAAAGGTGAACCTATCGACTTGTCGCGCAGTGTATATAAAGTCATTGGATTCCAAATAAATTGGGCTTAAGCCAAAATCCGAATTATCGAGTTTATAACACATAAAATTGGGAGTATACCAAAATCCGTATTAAAAGTGGATTACATATTATACTAGAACAACGTCGTAAAAAACAAATATGTGCATACATTTCTTTAACTGCGTTCCATTTTGGTATTTTTATCTACTCCGGAGTAGTTGAGAGTACTTCATCACCATTCACCACTATCACCAGTAATAAATGGAACGGTCAATTCAATTTAAGAGTAATTCTTAACCTTCAAATCTGTGTAAATTTTTCTCTTCTTTGTTATAAAAATGGATTTTTAGTTTAGTAAAAATGTACATACATATGCATACGTATGTATTTGTTGAGGTAAAAAAATCAAAAAAGCCATTTTTTCATTATGTTTTATTTTACTTCAAAAATACTATAAATAATCTTCAATAAATTTTTGTATCGTATTTTAGCATTATTTAATTTAAATAATGCATACTATCAAGATCAAATATGTTATTGTTAAATATTTGTTCTCTCGGCTGTGTATTTCGAGGTGAATCATCATGATCACTGTCTTCGCTACTTTCTTTTAGTTTGATCAACATTAACAATGAAAAAAATTTTATCCTCTTTAATTTAAAATAAAAAAAATTTATTTAACTTACTTTTTCACTGTCTATTTTAGGTTCTTGACAAAAAACGAGATTTATTTGATAATTTTATCTTCTTTACTATATGTATTTAATGTAAAAAAATTCAAAAAAAAACGAAAAAAAACAAAGTACATAACCCTAAAAAAGTCAAATCCATCTTTTGGAAGTTTTAAAAATTAAAAATACTCTGGTGGTAAAAATCGACATAACTACTCCTGAGTAGGATGATCAACTGCACCAAAGTATGAGATGGTGCAGTTGGGATGACTTGAGAGTAGAACGAAAATAACTTAAAAATTAACGAAAATGGAACGCAGCTATTGTGACCTATCACTTCAATAATTTTTTAACGACTACCTCTCATCTTAATTAATTTCGTTTTTTTTTTATAATTAAAATAATTAATAAATTAGTGTTACCAGTACTACAGTGAAATTTATTACCTGTTAAACCTATTTACCCTTTTTATTTAGAAAAAACTGAAAAAAAATTGTAAGATTCAGGGCCGTATTTAGGATCTGTAGACCCCTAGGCTAGACCTGTGGTGCGGGCCCAATCGGGGTTGTATATTTCTAACAAGCAAAAAAAACGAAACCTTTTTGTGGTGCGGGCCCCTAGGCTGTAGCCTATGTAGCCTATGCTTAAATACGGCCTTGGTTAGGTATGATGTAACATCCCGCGTGAAATGGGCGATATATCAAATATGAAAATCCATATTTTATGGTTAGTTGTAATTTAATCTATACACTGCTAAAATATTAAGAGCAGTAATATGCGAATTTACATAGTGTTTTAACGATGAATGAATTTATAATGGAACTTGTGGAACACTTAAGTCTTCACTGTAAAACTGAAAAAAGTGCTTACACTTAGTTCAAGAGTTAAACTCTGCTTAAGCTTCGACTGTGGAACTGGCCATTAATCATTTAAGATTAAATTTAAAAAAATGTAAAATTTTTAAATTTAAATTAATTATAATTATTACAATCACGTAGATAGGATTTTTAGGAAAGTTGAAATACATTTTTCCATCTCCATCTTTTTTTCCTACACATATAATGCACCTAATAAAGTGACGATCCATGTTTTCAAAAAAAAAAAAAATAGTGTATTTTTTAAAACTTTTTATTTATTTTTAATTATTTTATTAAATTTTATCTCTTTCAATTATTTAATTGTTTTTTTGTTTTTTTATTGTCTTTTAATATAGCACTAAAACCTCTTATTAACTAAGTAAAGTTTTTGGTTTTTTTTCTTTTATCTTTACAAAATAAATAATATGCAGTTGGTTTTTTATCTAAAGTCTTATTAATTGTTCTCGTACACTAGTTTATTTTATGAAAATAATCGCAATAATAATAATAATTAATAATATTATCATTCACGCACTAAGTTTTTTTTTAATTTTTTAATTTAATACAATTAATATTATTATTTTTTAAATCACTTAGAAAACTTTAAAAACTAACTTTAATATATCACATCAAAACTGATATTGATAAGGTAATCACATATCATACCGTATACATACTTTGCTTTTTACCTACACAAAATTAGCGCGATCTACAAATTCAAATAATATTATACTTGATTTATCAATTGAAGTCAGTCAACGGCGGAGGGTGGTATGGTTCAGGGTGTTCAGTGAACACCCTAAAATTGTTATGAACCTGATCATTAAAATTTTCTAATTACATTCGAAAACAATTTTTTTTTTTGTAACAAGCAAAGTAATTTTTTAATATATGTATTAGTAAAATCATCATAATATATCAAAATTATCAAAAATATTTTTTCACTTTTCGTTTCTCTTTTTTTCTTCATAGAATTTTGTATGCAAGGTGTTCACATTTCAAAGTGAACATTAGAAAAATCGTACTACACCATTATATTCGTTTATATTTTTCTCTTTTCAAATTCGTTTTTTCATACATCAGTCAGGCAGGTTCATATTTTAAAATGAACCCAGTACAAAATGTACAATACAGTATCCACAGAAAATTACAAGAGAATAATATTTGGTTACTTCATTTCGTTTCTCTTTTTTCTTCATAGAATTTTATATGCAAGGTGTTCACATTTTAAAGTGAACATCATAGTACACCATATAAAGCAATAATATTTTTCTCTTTTCAAACTCGTTTTTTCATACATCAGTCAGGACTCAGGACTCAGGTTCATATTTTAAAGTGAATACCAATACCATAGTAGAATATTATGAGAAAATATTTTTTTTTCATTTTCGTTTCGTTTCTCTTTTTTTCTTCATATAATTTTATATGGAAGGTGTTCATATTTTAAAGTGAACACCATAGTAGAATATTATGAGAAAATATTTTTTTTTACTTTTCGTTTCCTTTCTATTTTATCCTTCAAATAGTAATACTATTCATTTTTTGAAAATGAACGTTGTTATTTTCCTTACTAGATGTTACCTTTTTTATTTGAAGAAAATTAAAATTAATAAATTCAATTTCATTTAAATTTCAATTAATACAACTTTTTTATTAGATAATAGTTCAAATTGTGTGTCGTGGTGAAAAATTTCTTTTAGTTGAAGCTGGAAGGTAAGAAATAAATAGATTGTTTTTCTCGGGGTAAAAATTAAAAAATATAGTTCGAATTTGAAACGGAATTTTTTGTCGTTGGTAGTTTAAAATTTTGAATATTAAATATTTCACATAAAAAATTAAACAGTTTTTTTTTAAATTTTGTAAAGATGGATAAGAACGCGGAAAATGCTTCTCTTTGTAATTGCGTTATTGAAAATCTTTTATGTATGTCTTTTTCAAGACAAAACATAGAAGAAAAATCGTTGATAATTAAAAACAGTAGACCCACGCCTATTATGGAAAATTTAAAGACAGCTTTTCAATGAAATTTTAGACACTATTTTAATGCAACTGGAAGTACGCTTTGAAAATATGGAAGATTTAATTTTTATTGAGTTGTTAGACGCTCAAAAATTTCATAAGTATTCTGAAATCTACCCAATAACTGAATTAAATGCGTTAATAGCTGCATACCCAGAACAATTTGATTTTTTAAAATTGCAAAATGAACTTACTGTCATTTATAATAAAAATTCTTTTTTTTCTAACCTGCCAGTACCTTAAATTTTAAAAAATATTTTATGCAACAATCTCAAAGCTACGTTATCCGAAGTTTTCAAATTAAGTTGTTTAATTACAACTATTCCGGTAACTACAGTTAGCGCTGAGAGATCTTTTTCTTGCTCAAAGAGAATTAAAACATATTTGCGAAATTCGATGGCACAAAATAGGTTGACGGGGTTAGCTTTGATATCCATTGAAAAAAAATTATTAAAAGAATTGAGAACTAGGCCAGATTTTCACGAAAAAGTTATTAAGAAATTTTGCGAAAAAACCAGAAAAATTGAATTTAAATATAAACTTTAAAGTGCAATAAAAGTGATATTTTTTTTATTTTCCTTTATTTAGTAAATTTATTTATAGTATTTTATATTTGTTTATTTTATTTATTTATTTTTTTTTTTGTTATTTTTTTTTGTTATTTTTTATTGAATTTATTTAAGTGGTATGTATTAAGAATGTTTAAAGTTATTGAGAAATTTTGCGAAAGGACAAGAAAAATTGAATTTAAGATGAACATGAAGTGCAAAAAAAGTGATATTTTCGTTTATTGTATTTTTTATACAATATTTATTTTATATTTTTTTATGCTTTGTTTTTCTTATTTTTTTTTTGTTATATTTTTATTGAGTTGTTTAAGTGGGATAGGCCTAATGAAAAATTGAAAATTTTAAACGGGTTTTTGAGTTTTTCTTTCTATTTTTTAACATCTTTCCCTTTAGGGAAACCGACCACTTTCCATTGGTTAACGCTCTGACAGCGATACCTCTTGGGTGGAGTGGAAACTCGTGTTTTAAATTATTTTGAATAGAAACAAAATATAACTTTCATTTCTTTTAGAAATCTGAACACCCGGAAAAATACTACTGGCTCCGCCACTACAGTACAGGCAAGATAGACATACTTTTCTATACTCTTTTACATTTCGTTTGTA
Organism: Bombylius major; assembly: GCA_932526495.1. Classification (NCBI taxonomy): domain Eukaryota; kingdom Metazoa; phylum Arthropoda; class Insecta; order Diptera; family Bombyliidae; genus Bombylius; species Bombylius major. The sequence goes on along the minus strand of OW052044.1, from coordinate 22,927,241 downwards.
TAGATCTGTCTCGTGTGTGGGGTGATCAGATCTCAATTTCAATCGAGGGAAATCTTTTAAATTAAATATTACCAAAGGCAGGTGGCAGCTGACCTTTCAATAGGGGGATTAATATGTCAAATCGTACAAGACCGATGGAGCATGCCGTAACAGTGCCTGGTCGTTAATATGCGAACTCTGGATACCAGGCGACCTCCAGTTTCCATCAAGTCTTCCTACGGTAATGCAGGGCTCTGCCATGGGTGAACGTACTTTTCCGAGCAACTCCAATAGCATCAACCGCAACAACTTCAACAGAGGGAGAAGTTCCTCTGGTTGACAATGTCATAAGAGAAGCTGAAAGTTTAGAAAGCTTAAGCGACTATTACGACAAGACAGCGATACTGAGACTATCCGAAGTGAAGAGACTGTAGTTGAAAATTCCTTACAGAAGTTGAAACTGAAAGACTTCGAAAAAAGAATAAAACTCAGCGGAGCTTGAAGAAAGGCGTTGAAGAAACTCTTGTTACAAGGGCTGGACATAGATAAGGCACGGCTGAAGGTCTTTAACCAACAAACCAAAGTAGGAGAGACAATCTCAAAAGAGGACGTTCCAACGATTCGCCAACTTAGGCTTCTGGTTCTAAAAAAGCCAAACAACCTCAGAAAGATGAAGTTGTTTCGCCTATACTACCCGAAAATGTGCCTTCAACAGCAAGTTTTAAAGAAGCTGTTGAAAGCATACAAGAAGGCATTTTGGCAAAATCCTTTCCAGAAGCTCTCCTGTCTACGAAACAAATGGGTGCCATTCAGGATCAGATTCTGAAAAGGATTATAGAACTTAAGGACAGTGGTATAAAGCCAAAATTCTTAGGGGCTACCTACAAACCAGGATGGCTTGTGCTCAGATGCGCCAATGAAAACACAAAAACATGGCTTTAAGAAGCTATTAAAGACTTGAAACCATGGGATGGAGTAGAGCTGGTTCTAGTTCGAGGAAAAGGACATTCCTCGCTCACAAATCTTATTGTTAGTCGGGAACTTTCCAAACAGCGCTAAGGACAAAAATGAGGACATTATGGGACTCATTCAAGGACAAAATGAGTACAAAGTGGATGATTGGAGAATCTTAAGAAGAACCAATGACAAAACTTCCGCCCTGCTCACTTTGTCAGTTGATCACAAATCCATAGCCGATTTGAAAGCGAACGACTATAGGATAAGCTACAAGTTTGGTGAATTCAAACTTCGACGTAGAGGCGAGGTAAGAAAGAAGGTACCAGAGGAAGGTGGGGACAACAAAGAACCCGCAAAACCGAAGGCCTCAACCTCGAAAGCTTCTACGGGAAAGACAAAAACTTCAACAAAGAAAGGTCATCTAGGCAAATTCAAGGAAGAGACAAAGGACGAAAGTCCAAGTACCATCCACAAGGCTACCTAGATGTCCAACAACATTAAGTGTTTACAGATAAACTTTCACCTCTGCAAGGTAGCCTCATATGTGCTTTGCCGAAGGTTTATTGAAGAACAACTGGACATGGGACTAATATAGGAACCATGGACATTAAGAAGACAAATCAAGGGACTCGATACACCAAATAGTAAGTTAATATTTGATAACAAGTGCGATAGACCCAGGGCAGCCTTGTTAATAAATAATAAAATAAACTTCCTACCAATTCCAGTGAAGGGAAATATATGAGGTTTTATTTATGGAAACACAATTGCTATTTTTGATTTTATTAACTATAATATTTATTCACATACAGTACAAATTAATTAGAAGATAAACAATTAATAATTCTTGATTCATTCAAAGAAAAATAACCTTTACAACGAACCGTATTTAAGCAAAGTATGTAATTCAATGTATTCGCTTTGAGTCGTAGAGCTAGACTAAAAACTAACTTATCAATAATGACAAACAAGCATGTATTATGTTTATACACATTTCCAGCAACATTGTATAATTGATTCTAATTAACTCCATTTTCAACATCCTAGCCGCCTTGAAAGGAACCTTTCAACTGATACTTAGGTCATAAGCACAACTTGTGAATAGGCCTTTTTATCAAACCATCCTTCGTCTTTAATGTTACCACTCGCACCAATCCGTCTTTACCAGGAAAAATCTCTTGGACTCTGCCCAACATCCAAACACATGGAGGTAAATTATTTTCTTTAATGATTACTAGATCATCAGCAGCCAAATTTTTGCAAAACTGGGAGCATTTTTGCCGTTGTTGTAGTTGTGTTACATAATCTAAACTCCATTTTCGCCAAAAATGCTGGTTCAAATACTGCAAAAATTGCCATCGATTCAAATGTTTTACATCATCATCGAAGTACCCTTGTTCTGGTACTGAAACCAAAGGAAGACCTATCAGGAAGTGACCTGGTGTCAAGGCTTTTAAGCAAGTTATATCATTTGTTTCTGCTGTTAAAGGGCGAGAGTTAAGGCACGCTTCAATTTGACACAAGAGTGTATTGAAATCTTCAAAGGTTAGATGATGACTTGCAATAGTTCTATGTAAATGAAACTTCATCTGCTTTACATTGGATTCCCATATTCCCCCGAAATGAGGAGCTGATGGCAGTATAAAAGTCCAATTAATCATCAATTTTGAAAGTTCTCCTTTAATCATCTGATTAAACTCATTCGATCGTAAAAGCTTGTATAAATCATTCAATTGATTGCGAGCTCCAATGAAATTGGTGCCATTGTCGCTGCAAATGTTTTTGCTGAGCCCTCGCCTTGATATGAATCTTTTCAATGCTGCCAAAAATGATGCAGTAGTCATACCTGATACCAATTCCAAATGAACTGCCTTTACCGCTAAACATTTGAACAATGCTATATAACATTTTTAAGTTTTTTCACCTCTGCCTCTCCAGGACTTTATGCAAAATGGACCAGCATAATCGATACGAGTATTAAAAAATGGAGGTGACGGCTGAATACGTTGTGGTGGTAATTCACCCATCAATTGTTGACATGTTGTGCCTTTTATTCGAACGGTAACGCATTGGTGTATGTATTTATTGATTAGACTATTGCAAGGTAATATCCAATAATTTTGACGTATAATACGAAGCATTAATTTCTTTTAAGCATGAAAATATCTCTTATGTATGTCATCAATTATCAAGTTTGCTAAACGACAAGCTTTAGTCAAAATAATAAGATGTTTTTGTTCGTATGTAAGATGTGATGCACCTATTCGGCCTCCGACTCGTGAAATACCTTCCTTATCAATGATTGAATTTAAGGATCGTATGCTACTACTTGAAGATAATTGGTCTCCTTTCACTTGTTTTAACTCATTAGCAAACGACATGGATTGTGATAAACGTACTGCAATTTTAGTAGCAGACTCCAATTCTCCTGTTTTGAACATAGTGTTACCTCTTTAAGTCTTCGAAGTTCTCCAACGACAACACATACCAATAACTCTTAACAATTTCCATAAAGATGAATAATTTCTTAAAATATTGAATTCTGCTTCAATTTGTGCTACATGTACTGAGACAACATCTGTATCATAAGATGAACCCTTATAGTACTGACAGACATCGTGGTTAACCAAGCCGCTTCTTAGTTAAGTACGTAACAACTCGAATCGAGTGGTTATGATTTGGTTTACCATATAAATGAAATGGTTAAAAACCATCATTAACTAAGCAGAATTTGCTTGGTTTATGAGTTAACTAAGTACTTTCCAATGAACAAACGTCAAACTTTCCAGTTACTTGTCATTTGCTATCATATGATTTACTTCAAATTTTGTTTTTTCTTGTTGTTCTTTTTTTTTCGAATTGAATTAAAATTTATGTTTATAGAAAGGAATAAAAGAACGTCTTTATTAAAATTTTGTTGTTGTTTGTTTTTATGAAGATCGAATACTATAGGAGCAAGATTTTATTTTGAACAGTTTGCCATACATTGTTGTTTTTGTGGCATTCACACGAGACTTATGTGCAGTGCATATGTAACTGCTGTACATAATTCTGTGGTCACAAGCACTAACCGCTTGAGTCTGAAGATGCTTATGTCGACTTAAATGGTTTGAAAATGTGACCACAGAATTGATTCGCACAAAAATAAAAATGTATGTGAAATTTTAATATTATGTACATTGTTCTAATGGCGCCCCTCTAATTTTGTCGCCCTGTTCAGCTGCTCTGTCTGCTCATATGTAAAGACCGGCCCTGACCAGCTGACATTATGTCTGTCACTAATTTTGGTTAATAATGAGTTGGTTAAATGGATAAGTTGGTTAACCAAGTTATGTCTGTCCCAGCTTGGTTATACAGAGTCCAGACGAGACTTTTTTATGTCAAGACTTATGTCTATAAAGGAACGTAAAAAAATTAATTTATGTTTTGTTACTGCTACTGTTAGTGTTGCGGACGTAATATACTTCAAGTATTATACCTATACCGTAGGAAGACTTGATGGAAACTGGAGGTCGCCTGGTATCCAGAGTTCGCATATTAACGACCAGGCACTGTTACGGCATGCTCCATTGGTCTTGTACGATTTGACATATTAATCCCCCTATTGAAAGGTCAGCTGCCACCTGCCTTTGGTAATATTTAATTTAAAAGATTTCCCTCGATTGAAATTGAGATCTGATCACCCCACACACGAGACAGATTTATACAAACCAAATGTAAAAGAGTATAGAAAAGTATGCCTATCTTGCCTGTACCAAAAATCATATAACTACAAAGATAAACAATTGCCATATATCCTCATGTCACCATTAATTTTTACTTCTACACCTGATATCAGGTGGCTACATGTTTACTGAATGTTATCAACATTTTATGCTTATGCAACAATTTTAAAATCCAGAGCAAACCAAAAATACGTTGATGTTGCTAAACATTATATGTACCCAATAATGTGTCTGTTTACCAAATATAAATAATGGTTGTTGCTCTTTTTTTTAATATGAAATATTATTTCTATTATACCTCTAAATACTACATATATACTCGTATATACATATACTATATACAAAATACATTTTATTTTTCAAATTTTAAAAATATATTTTAATATTTTTCATCTTCATTGAGAAATATGAAAATTTTATTCGTAATGAATCAGGAGATCAGAATCAATAGGCACGTTATTTCATTTTCTTTTACATTATAGAATATCTAATGCTAGTTTTAGAAATACTATAATGTTTATTCATTAAAATTTAATCTAAGCAAACTCTGATTTTCAAGCCAAAAATATTTTAGTATTAAAAATTCTTTTTTTTAAAGCAAATATGTATTTTTATTCAAAATGAAAATAAATTCAAAAGTATAAATCGTAATTTATGTTGCCGTAGCAACAACCATTATTTATATTTGGTAAACAGACACATTATTGGGTACATATAATGTTTAGCAACATAAACGTATTTTTGGTTTGCTCTGGATTTTAAAATTGTTGCATAAGCATAAAATGTTGATAACATTCAGTAAACATGTAGCCACCTGATATCAGGTGTAGAAGTAAAAATTAATGGTGACATGAGGATATATGGCAATTGTTTATCTTTGTAGTTATATGATTTTTGCCTGTACTGACTTCCAAAATTAAAAATAGTATAGTTTTGTGCACGAAGAAAACTATGTATTATACTTATACATCATGAATTTTTTAGGTTTTCTACGTAGAAAACAAACAGCTTGAAGAGGAAACAGTGGTGCAAATTGAAAGTAAAAATCTATGTATTAAAAAATGAATACTAAAGAAAATTATTGACTTCATATTTGATATATGCAAAACCTACTACAATAAAAGCCTCGAACAAGAGTTTTGTATGTATTAGTAAGAAGTGCCATGTTTTGTTTTGACATTTTAGTTTCTTATGGTTTCTTAATAAGAGTGGTGGAATATTAGTGTAAAGAAATAGTGTTTTAGTTGAATATTTTTGGTTTTTTAAATAAAATATGGTTTATAAAAGTTTTAAAATATAATAAATTAACAGTGTTATAATTTTTAAAGTGCACAATAGTCAAAAAATAAAATAAAAAGGTGGAAAATATTGTGCCTTCTTACCTACTTGTAAGAGAAAAAATTAAAGTATGACAACATACCTATGGTGAGGTTATATTATTTGTAATAAAGTGAATAAATTGATTTGATTTAATAGAATTTAATTTATTAGTTATATCAAATTAAGTGTCTATTTGCCTTCATTACACAATAAAGATTATGTACCCAATTATTTACTTTTTCTTAGACTTCTTTTATATAAATTTTTGTGGTCATGTTATGATGTGAGAAATTGATTTGATTCAATAATTTAACAATTAATATAAACTTATAAATAAAATTTTATTAAATTAAATGAATTTGTTCTGTATTTCCTTCACTTTATTTATTTTTTTCATATATTTGTGTTTAGATTTCAATTTCATTTCAATTTATTCACTTTTATAATATAACCTCACTGTTAAATTCATACATTTTGTTCAATTTAAAAAAAAAAAAACAATGTACAAATCAAATTCTTTTATTTGACGTTTTATTATTTAAAGTACTAAACTTTAAATTTATGAGATCGGATGTTTCAAAGGGGTGATACGCAGATATTAAAATCTGTGTATATCACTAACAACACCCAGCTACTAAAGCTGTTATTGTAATTTGAAATGTGAATATTCAGATACTTAATCTGTATATTCTGTTTAATAAATATCAAACAAGATAACCTTGGATCACAAATCGATCAAGCATATTCTAACTTTAAGAAAGACTCAGCTTCTAGAAAGACTCATGATTACTTAGTCAAAAGGATCAATGCACTTGCCGCAGTTTGGGCTGAATTTGAAGCAAATCATAAAGCGTTAATCGCTGTATCTGACAATTATACGGCACATCCATATTTTTTAAACAAATACCAAGAAGGAATCTCGAAAATTCGATCACAGTTTCTAAGCTCCATGCTACAGCTTAAACAACAGTTTGATCAACAATCTAGTAGCTCTACCGATACTCCATCTGCTCCTACAACGGTGCCTAAAGACAATGAAAACGTCAAGTTTAGCCTTCATAACGAACTAGATGTCAATAATGTGTTACTGGGTCTGGTTAAAAAACAAAAAACATTAATCAAAATGGCAACAGCCATATTACAAGATATTGAATCTAGGCTGAGCGACCCACAGTCTAAGGAATATTATGAATACAAAATACAGACATTACAAAAGTATGAACTTGACATAATTCACACAAATCAACTCATTTGGGAGGCTACAGACGAGGATGAGCCCTATGACTACAAATTAGACTACTACAATGAAACAATAACATGGCTTCAAGATGTAATTATCACTTTACAGGAAGGGCTACATGGAATTCAACCGCAAGTTCCAAGAACTGAACGTCTATTAAACAACCAAATTGCAGTAACAAACAATCAAGTGAAACTTCCGAAAATCACAATGCCCAAATTCGATGGAAATTATTTAAAATTGGTTCAGTTCAGAGAATTGTTTACCAAACTAATTCATAACCAATCGATTGATAACACCCAAAAAATGTTTTATCTCATGAGCAATCTTTCAGGTGAAGCATATAATCTGGTGAAACATTTTTCAATTTCAGACGAAAATTATCTCGATGTTTGGAGCACGCTACGATACGAGAACAAACGTCTCCTCGTAACAGCAGTGCTCAACAAATTATTACAGCAACCAACTTGCAAACCCGATTCCAGTCAATCAAACAAATTTCTTCACGACACCACACGAGAATGTATGCTAAGCTTAAGGAATTTAGGAACCCAAGTTGATGCGTGGGACCCTTTAATAGTACATCTTCTTCTCAAAAAACTGGATAGGGCTACATTATTACTATATGAGCAAAATCTGAAACATCCTCGTGAATTAAACTCTTTGCAACAAGTATTGAATTTTTTAGAAGCTCGCTTTCAGTCACTAGAGGCTTTAGGTTCAAGGCATCATCCCAAGGAACCAGCTACTACAAACCATACGAAATCCACTGTATTCGCAGCAGCTCAACAAAGGAAATCATGTGTGCTATGTCATCAGAACCACCCACTTTATATGTGCAAAGACTTTTTGGCAAAACCTCCGGCTGAGCGACTACAAGTGCTAAAAAACAACAACTTATGCATTAATTGTTTACGTAACGGACACACCGTAACAAGTTGTAGATCAAGAAGTTGTGTCAAATGCACAAAGAAGCATAATACGCTAGTTCATGCAGAAAATACAAAAAACAAGCAAATAGTCAGCCCACATTCATCGAGTTAATCAATTGATAAGCCTACCTCAACCTCAGGACCATGCAAAACTAGTCTGTCGACGCACGCATCTCCTACTAATCACAAGTATGTTCTTTTAAGTACCATAAAAATAAAGCTCATCTCGCACAATGGTAAAGAAGTTAATTGTAAGGCCATTCTGGATTCAGGCTCCCAATTAAATTTTATAACCAAGAAATTGGCCAAAAGACTAGCACTTCAAGAAAGCATTGACGAAGTTCATATTCATGGAATAGGCTCAGCTGCACAAAAGGCCCATCATAGAGCTAACGTACTTGTAAAATCTTTAACCACAGGATTTACCATGCACATAAATACCCACATTTTGCCACGTATTACTACATATCAACCTACTATTTCGTTGAATACCACAAATTGGAACATACCAAAAAATATTACGCTTGCAGATCCAGAGTTTAATCATCCCAGCGAAATCGACATGCTCATAGGAGCTGAAAATTATTATGATTTACTAGTCGTGGGGCAAGTAAAGCTAGGAGACAATCTACCGGTACTACAAAACACTGTCTTTGGGTGGATTCTAGGAGGAGCTGTTGATACCTCAACCAAAAGTTCAGAGGCTTATTGCGGTATTGGTATAAGAGACGATGACAATTTGAATGAACAGCTTGAAAAATTTTGGAATATCGAAGACAACGATGAACAACCACAAAAATTAAGTCCATCAGAAATTAAGTGTGAAACTATATTTTCACAAACTACCCAACAAGATCAGTCAGGACGATTCACCGTAAGATTACCCTTCGCCGAAGATCCTGGTAAGTTAGGAGACTCAAAGGAAATGGCATTGGCTCGTTTTCGGTCAGTAGAACGAAAGTTCAGATCAAACCCTGATCTGAAGAAGCAATATGTAGAGTTCATGGATGAATACCTCAAGCTCGGACATATGGAAAAAATTCACCATTCACAAATTACCAACCCACACTACTTTCTCCCACATCATTGTGTATTGAAACCAGAAAGTACAACTAAGCTTCGAGTTGTATTTGACGGTTCAGCTAAAACAACATCAAATATATCCTTAAATGATATACTATACACAGGGCCGAAAATTCAACAGGAACTATTTTCAGTCATTCTACGTTTTAGAATGCCGCAGTACGTCTTTACTTCGGACATTGCCAAAATGTACCGACAAGTACTAGTTCATCCAGATGACCGGAATTTTCATCTTATAGTATGGAGAGATGACGAAACTAAACCATACGATTATTTCCAACTTTCAACAGTAACATATGGTCTCACATCGGCACCATAATGGTGTAGTAACCATCCAGCACTACTGCAAAACATACCAATTGATGATCAAGCAATACAATTAGATGTACATGCTGAAAACGATAAACAAATCAAGACGCTAGGCCTAATATGGACACCACAAAAAGATGAGTTTCAAATAACCTCAAAACCACTCATCGCTAAGCAAAAGGTTACAAAACGTACCATACTATCAGATATTGCACAATTATTTGACCCTCTGGGAATAATGAGTCCGATAATAATTACCGCTAAACTAATCATGCAGCAACGCACGATAGCATATGTACTACGATTTATCAACTACTGTCGGATACCACCTCATGAACGTAAAGGTGATACACTATCAGTGCAAGAAATAGAAAAAGCTGTTACCATAATCATAAGGGAGACTCAGAATCGAAGTTTTGCACAAGAAGTAGCGCAATTAAAAAACAATCAACAAGTCGATCCTAAGAGCCCACTTGTGAGTCTCAATCCATACCTTGACAACAATAATATCATCAGAGTCGGAGGCCGGCTTGAAAATTCACACCTCTCGTTCGACGCCAAACACCCCATGTTGTTGCCTTACAATCACAATGTCACCAGAATGATATTCACACATTATCACGTTACCAACAAACACGAATCACCACAAGCTTTGCTGGCAACAGTTAGGCAGCGATTTTGGCCCATTAAGGGAAAAACTATTGCACGGTCCGTGGTAGGAAAATGTATACGTTGTTGCAAGGCCAAGCCTCGTCTACTATCACAAGTCATGGGAAACCTACCCGCTACAAGAGTCCAGCCCTCGTCCATTCGTCAACGCTGGAGTCGACTTCTGCGGTCCATTCTGGACACATTTTAAAATTAGGGGCAAACGGCCAGTGAAATCGTACGTAGCTATTTTCTGTTGCTTCAGCACAAAAGCAGTCCATATCGAAGTCGTAAGCGATTTAACTACTGAAGCGTTTTTGGGATCCTTGAAACAATTTATAAGCAGACGTGGAAATTGTAGCAATATATACTGTGACAACGCGACCAACTTTATCGGCGCCAATAATCAATTACAAGAATTGCAAAGCACTATATACTCAAATTAGGCCAAGGAGCAAATCATGGATTTTTGCAGTACCTATTAAATGCATACAATTTCATTTTATACCGCCTCGAGCTCCACACTTTGGAGGATTGTGGGAGACCGCAGTAAAATCTGCAAAGCATCTATTTCACCGAAGCGTTGGAGCAGCCAATCTCACGTACGAAGAACTAACGACAGTAATGACAGAAATAGAAGCGATTCTTAACTCCAGACCGCTAACACCTATGTCGTCACACCCTGATGATCTAAGTGCTCTTACACCAGGACACTTCCTGATTGGAGAACCCCTCACAAGTATATTCGACCCACATGCATCGCAGAGGAAGGAAAGTCTAGTACAACGTTGGAAACAAGTTACAGCATTGAAAAATGAATTTTGGCAGAGATGGACAAAAGAATATCTTCATCAATTACAACATCGCTATAAATGGAATCAATCATGTCAGAATGTGAGAAAGGATACTATGGTAATACTCCAAGAGGATAATCTTTCACCGCTTAAATGGCCGTTAGGAAGAATAGTCGAAACGATAAAGGGACGCGACGGTATTGCTAGAGTGGCAGAAGTGAAAACAAGCTCTGGCATATTAAAAAGACCTATAACTCAATTGGCACCATTACTAGTAGAACCTCTGCAAATTGAAAGTGAGAACGAACTCTCAGAATCACATACTCCATCAGCAGAACCAAATGAAGAAAATTTAAACACACGTACCCACAGCAAAAAGCGTAATAATGTTCAAACACAAAGCGAACTGTCTGATCAAGATGAGCGGTCAAGGACTACTCGCATTAACAAACGTCCACGAGTTCCATCAATTAGTGCAGTATTACTAACATGTCTCATACTTCCAGTACTTGGATCTACAAGCACCAGTTTCAAGCCATTTATCCACAATCCTGGTCTGTACTTCGAAAACATAGGCTCATCCACCTTGATCTCAGATGAATGGAATTTGGTCATATTTTATGACATGAAATCATATTGGAAGGAGATTGCATCAATAAACGATTCAATTAAGCAACTAAAACAAATCTGTGAGCATGTAATCAACCACCAGCCTTGCAACAATACTCTATTTTATTTCAATCGAACCATGGCCGAATTGACCAACAATAATGAATTATTGTCGTTTCAAGCATACAACAGAGTTAAGCGCGCTCCATTAAATATAATTGGAAATTTAGCACATTCATTATTTGGAGTCCTTGATTCAGAGTACGCTGAAGAAATGTCAAATATAATAACGAAGTTGAATAACAACGATAACAAGCTGTTAGAACTAAGTAATAAGAAACCAAACCGTAATCATCGACTCAACATTGAACATTATGAAACAATCGGAAGAGTCATCAAAAAATCTGACTACAGAGTTCAATTTGTACATTAATAAAACAGTTACGGCTATAAACAACATGCACTGGGAACTATATGAACAACGCACCATCGAAATCTTTAACACAATGTCGAATCGCATCACACTAATGATAATCAACATCCAACGAATCCAGTCAGCGTTATTAGATGTAATTATTGACACCCATCACGGAAAAATTAACCCATTACTGCTTTCACCAAATCAATTGCGACAACAACTGATCATCATTAAGAACAATTTACCACCAACCTTACGATTGCCATCCGATAAATATCAATTACCTACTATATATAACATAATGACAATCGAAGGTCGCACACACTCAAATTTCATGTTATATCGAATTAAGTTACCATTACTATCATACGAATCTTTCGAATTCTTCAATATTGTTCCAGTGCCAATCTATATCAATGAGACAGTTATAACTATTGAACCCAGCTCAAAATACCTCATAGTTAATTTTCACCAGGACCTATACTACCCATTAACAGAACAAGAATTTTTGAAATGCATCTCAATAACGCCAGCAGATCATTTATGCCACCTACATCACCCTCTATACAGAAAGGGAGCAGCTACACATCAATGTGAAATTAATATCCTGACACACTCTTCATTACCACCGTCTTGTAAACTCAGTATTTCAAACAATACCAAACGATGGATTCAACTGACAAATCCAAATCACTGGATCTACACTTTAAAGAGTAACACTACAATAAATGTACTATGTGATAACACATTATCACGGAGAACTATTAGCGGATCAGGACTTGTAACCATCACAAAAGGCTGCACGATCAAAGACGAATCCATAATAATCCAAGCACACAATATTTATGCAAGCAACATTAACGTCACTTATAATTACTCTAAAAATCTAACAGAGTTGTTTCAACCATCCAATTGGGAACCCCTGTTACACCATCCAACATCTCAGAAGACCCTCAAGGCAGAAATAACACAACTAACACAAGAGATCTTGTCCACAAAGTTACAAGAACATAACATTCATCACTTATCAATTGGATACCTCAGTTTGGCAGCCACATTATTTGTCGTTTGCTACTTAGCATACAAGTGTCATAAAAAGGGAACTCAACCGACTCAACCCATTCCAGCACCTCGCACTTTCACGCTAGAGAATCTCTAGCTACTAGATGACAATGATTGAACTGATAGTTCAACGCGGGGAGAAATGTTAAATTCATACATTTTGTTCAATTTTAAAATACGTAAAAAAAATAATATTTCGTAACATGTAATATTAGTTGCTTTCGATTTGCCACTTTCAAGTACTTGCGAGTAGATAAGGTGGAAGTCTGTGCTAAATCATCTACACGTAGCTACTCATGTAAAATTTTTCAAGTAGATACAAGTAGTTACGCACAATTTTTACAACAGAGGGCTTTATAGTTTAAAACTAAGAGCACTAGATGTGTTTTTCTTTTTTGTATGTATATTATGACAAAATAAAAATTATTTTTAGGTTTTGACAACTATCAAAATTTTTGTGTCGTTCGATTTACCCATTTATACAAGACACATTTTGGTACTCGCAAGTACTTGGAAATGGCAAATCGAAAGCAGCTATTAAATTAACATAATTCTCTTTATTAATTATAAACAGCATAAAAAATTCATTTGTTCATACACAAAAATGCCACCTTAGCATTTTTTGATTTAAATAATTATTTATTGTTATGCTTTACATTCCATTCGTTAAAGTAAGTGTCAAATTTCGTCTGGACGTAATTTACCTAATCATGAAAATTCTTGATTTTTTATGCTGTTTATGCTCAATAATATGAAAATAAATAAATTTGCATTAAAAATTATATATCAATTTATTATTATTATTAACTATAATTATATTAGGGAAAATTTTGTATATAAGCAATGAAAATTTTAATAAAATTCACTTATTATTCAACTTTGAACCAAGCCTTTTCTTTTCTGTTGGTGAGGCTGCCAAGAGCATTGTTTGAATAATAATACTTGAACAAATTGTGTATTTGGTCAAGTCTTCGTTGTGTTTACTAATTTACTTTTTTTTCAGCGTTATCATACAAGTTAAGTACTTGTGTGATATTTATTAAACAGAATATACAGATTAAGTATCTGAATATTCACATTTCAAATTACAATAACAGCTTTAGTAGTTGGGTGTTGTTAGTGATATACACAGATTTTAATATCTGCGTATCACCCCTTTGAAACATCCGATCTCATAAATTTAAAGTTTAGTACTTTAAATAATAAAACGTCAAATAAAAGAATTTGATTTGTACATTGTTTTTTTTTTTTTTTAAATTGAACAAAATGTATGAATTTAACAGTGAGGTTATATTATAAAAGTGAATAAATTGAAATGAAATTGAAATCTAAACACAAATATATGAAAAAAATAAATAAAGTGAAGGAAATACAGAACAAATTCATTTAATTTAATAAAATTTTATTTATAAGTTTATATTAATTGTTAAATTATTGAATCAAATCAATTTCTCACATCATAACATGACCACAAAAATTTATATAAAAGAAGTCTAAGAAAAAGTAAATAATTGGGTACATAATCTTTATTGTGTAATGAAGGCAAATAGACACTTAATTTGATATAACTAATAAATTAAATTCTATTAAATCAAATCAATTTATTCACTTTATTACAAATAATATAACCTCACCATAGGTATGTGGTTATACTTTAATTTTTTCTCTTACAAGTAGGTAAGAAGGCACAATATTTTCCACCTTTTTATTTTATTTTTTGACTATTGTGCACTTTAAAAATTATAACACTGTTAATTTATTATATTTTAAAACTTTTATAAACCATATTTTATTAAAAAAACCAAAAATATTTAATTAAATTTAAAACACTATTTCTTTACACTAATATTTGTACTACCAGTACTGAATGTTTTGACGTTTCAACACTTTTATCGTGTTTGATTGTGTTAGTGCAGAAAGCCATCATAGCACGGCTTCTGTATAGAAGGTCTTGATATAATTATGTCATAAATTTTACTTATTTTACTTATTATCCACATGTATGTGTAGTGAAGTGACTGTCAACGACTAGTTGAGTACCAAGACGTCACGCTATTGTTTTTAATCAATTATAACTAAGTTATTATTAAAGTTATATGAAAATTATGTTCTAATGAAATGTAGAGAAGATCCTAAACTTTATTTTCACCGAATATATTAAATATTTATGAGCAACGTAAATCAAAGAAAAACGTGATAAATGTTAAGTAACATAAAACTGGGAATCAATTTTCCCTGAAATCTCCCAAATTACAACAAATATCAAATTATAATGTTCTACAAATTTGTAGATTTTTATGAAATAAACATTTTTTCCAAACATTGTTATATCATAAAATTAATATAAATTAAGTTAATAAAGAAAAATAATAATTTTAATTAATATCACAATTATCTCTTTTATTCTCTCTCAGTTTCAGTACATTTTTAATAGATGAGAAATTAGAAATGAGAGAGAATTTGAGTTTTCTACGCATAAAACAAGTTTTCTGCGCAGAAAAGTAGTTTTCTACGTAGAAAACTTGATTTATGCGCATAAAATTAGATTTCTTCGTATGTAATGAAGAAAACACTGAAGTACACGAAGAAAAACAACACTAGTACTGTAGCTGTTTTATGACAAAACTAATAATATCTGAAATAAAATACACTGTTAATTTCACAGAAAAGTAGATAATTAACTATGTATAATTAGTTAATATACACGACATGTCGTCGTGTCTGTGTCATGCTCAGGGTTGTCACTTTACTGCAATCGCAGTAGATCTACAATCTACTGCACTTTTAACGAGAAATGTGCCTACTGCGCAGTAACACCATTTTACTGCACTTTTACATGCTGATTTTGTGCTGTAATTAAGTCACAAATCAAAAAATTTCATCACTATTTTACTTATATCGAGGAATGAAAAATTTTTCAACAATAAAAAAAATATGTTTTTATTATACTTTAATTATTTTTTTGATTTTTTAAAAAGATATATGTACATATGTACATATTTTTAAATAGAGAGAAAATGGTTTTACTGCAATTTAATGAAATCTACTGCAATTTTGACGCAATTCTACTGCAGAAGTCACAGAAAAAAGGGACAACACTGCATGCTTAATAATGAGTAAATTTTACTACACAGCTCTACCGTACAAAGGACAATCGCGTCAATTACATTTTCACTCATTTTGACTTAGATATATTTATGATATAATATATAGTTATACATATGAACTAGTGGAAAAATTAAATTATATATATAATATATAATATATAGACATATTTTTTAATAGAGGCAGAAGCTCCCAGAGCTAGTGTAAATTTTGACAGTTAAATTCACAACGTTTTATCGTTTTATGTCAAAATTTACTATTGTAGTAAAAAATAAAAATTTACTCAATTCCACACACACTCTTAAATGCGGATTTAATTTAATAGTTTATTTACTCAAAAGTCAAAACGTCGTAGAGTTTTAATTTAATGCGTTTTGAAATTTGGTTTATGCTGATTGCTGATGCATCCGTATTTAGTCACGAGAAGACGGAGTGAGTTAATGCAAATTAATGCGACGCATATACGAGGTAATTGTCAATCAGCTGTTTATTTAATATTTATTATTACAAATACAATTTTTTTTCTTTTTAGTTTTCATTTTCACGTGTGCGGTTATTTTGTTCTGTAGTCAGATTATTTTAAATTTCAAAAAAGTTATGCTCAATATTGGCTAGTTTTTTTAAAAATTTAATATCAAAATTACTTTTTGGGTTTCCATATGCAATTTAAAATTAAATTTTTGTATAATATTAATTTGATAAAGTGGACACTTCAATTTCATAATTATTCTAAAAATATCAAACTCAATAAATTATTGTTACAAATGCCTCAAGATCGTAAACACATTTCAGAAGCCCAAAAACGACGTTTACAAATTAAAGAGAAAGGTTTAAAATATTCTCCAGGTACGGTAGATTTACAAGTTCTAGGATCTGGGGCATATGGGACACCAGCTTCTGTTTATTTGTTTACGGATCACACAAGGTTTGGGAATTAATTTTAATATAATTTTTTTTTAAACTAAATATTAAGATATGGAAAAATAATTTTGATACTTTAAAGGTATTTATTTAATTGTGGCGAAGGAACACAACGTTTAGCACACGAACACAAAACAAAATTAGCTCGTTTGGAACATATTTTTATGACAAGAACAAGTTGGGATCGAATTGGTGGTCTACCTGGCTTAAGTTTAACCGTTCAAGATGCTGGTGTTCCAGGATTGACTCTTCATGGTCCTTCTGGATTGGTAAATTTTAATTAATCAAGATATTTAAGTATAATTATTGTTTGTTTTGTAAACGGATTATTTTTAAGGATGAACTATTCGGAGGAATGCGTCGATTTGTTGTTTTAAAGCATCTTAAAATTAATTCAGTGAATTGTGAAGAAGCTGATGAATATGATGATGGTGTAATGAATGTAAAATACATTCCCTTGAAAAAGTATTTATTTCTAGATATTTTCCAAGTAAAAAATAGGTAATTTAAAATACATTCTTTAAAGGAAAAATAATAATAAAAGGCTCTCACCGATATCAGATGATTTAGAAGAAATTGAAGTTGATAATACAGATTATTTCGCTTATGAAGGTTAGTAAAATTCCATTTACAATATAGAAAAAAGGTTGAAAATTATTATAAAATTTGAATTATTAATTTTTAGACGAAAGCCCACGCCCTGAGAGTCCTATTGAGCAAATGGCTTCGATTACAAGTGTTAAAAGAGAAGAAAACACAGTAATTGCATACATCTGCAAATTAAAAGTAAAATAATATTTTTAAAAAACTTTTAGTTTTCCTTTACATTTTTACTTTTATTTTAGCCAAAACTAGGTGCATTAAATTTGGAAAAATGTGTTGAAAAGGGAGTACCTCCTGGTCCATTATTAGGGCAACTTAAAAATGGAAATGATGTAACATTACCAAACGGTACAATAGTAAATGCTGATGAAGTAAGAGCTCCAACCGATCCAGGACCAGTATTTATTTGTAATATTTACAACATTCTTTTGCTATGTGTTAAATTATATACTTATATTTTTTTGCAGTTCTTGATATTCCCAGTGAAGATTATTTAGAATCTTTAGAAGAAGCTCATCCAATATTTAGTGAATATCAATCAACAACAAATGATGAAAAAAAACTTGCTTCAGTTGTTATTCATTTTTCACCACAAAATATTATTGACAGTGAAATTTATCAAAAATTTATTGAACGTTTTACGCCAAGTACACAACATTTAGTTTTAAATTCAACAAATCAGTATGCGATTTTTACTGTTAAGCTCCTAAATTTTGTAAACAATTAATTTATGTTTCAGATTATCTGGAAATATTGAAGTTCACAGAATTCAGTGGCAATTAAATCAATTAAATCCATTTGTATTTCCTATTTTAAAGTATGTAAATTACATTTGTCCATATTTTTATTTATTCATACAAACATTATTACTCTTGTTTCAGAGAAAGTTCAACCGACAACTTACTTCCCTCAAATTGTAAAAGAAGAAAATATTCGAATCCTAATGAAGAAAGTAATTCTGAAAGTCCACAGAATAATACTGTCACAACCACAACAAAATTAAACTTAAACAATGTAAAATCTTTAACATGTTATCATTTAAGACCAAAAAACGGTTTAGATCGTGATTTTGAACCATCAATAGAACCTTTACAATATATTGAAGAAACACATGCTGTAGAAGGTTTTACAGAATCTTTAGACAAACTGAAAAGAACATTAGAAAATTATTATGACACAATAAAAATGGAAAGAAAAAGATCAAACAATTTTCCAAAAATAATATTCTTAGGAACTGGATCTTGTGTTCCGAATAAAGCAAGAAATGTTAGTGCAATTTTAATACATACAAATAAAAATTCTTGTATTTTATTGGATTGTGGTGAAGGTACTTTAGGACAAATAATTCGATTTTATGGCAAGGAAGAAGCTAACGAAATTCTAAAAAAAATAAAAATTATGTATATATCACATTTACATGCTGATCATCATATAGGTAAGTTGTTCACAGAAAGAGGAAAAAAATATTCAAAAGTAGCGTGTGGTTACTGTACTTGAGGTTTGATGAACAAAAAAGTCATACTTTGTATCGTTTTTTTTCTATCTTTTTTGATTAAAGGCTTAATTGGAATTTTAAGAGCTCGTCAACAATTTTTGTCAAATAACGTTCAACCAATTTTATTACTTGCGCCAAAACAAATTCAATCATGGCTTCATTTCTACAGTCATAGAATAGAACAAATTAATCAAGGATATAATCTTATCTCAAATGACGCTATGGTAATACATAAATGTTTTTCCTATAAAAACATTCAATTATTTTATTTTATTTTTTCAGGTCACAGAACCTTTAAATATCCCAGAGTTAAATGGAATTTCCATTAATTCAATATCTACGTGTCTAGTGCGTCATTGCCCATATTCATATGGTGTATCCATTGAACTTAATAATACACAATCTAATAATGATTACGATCCAATCAAAATTACGTATAGTGGTGATACAATGCCATGTGATACATTGGTAAATATTGGAAAAAATTCAACAATTCTAATACATGAAGCAACAATGGAAGATGAATTAAAAAATGAAGCAAGATTTAAAATGCATAGTACTGTTTCACAAGCAATTGAACAAGGTAATAAAATGAATGCAAAATATACAATATTAACACACTTTAGTCAACGTTATGCAAAATTACCACGTATTGAAGAGACATTAGAAAATAATAATAAAGTTGGAATTGCATTTGATAATATGGAAGTAAGTGTATTTGTCTAATTGATTACAAAACATAATAGTTTCTTAACTCTTTTTTCTTCTTAAATCTTTCATTAAAGGTCACTTTAAGTGATTTAGATTATTTACATTTAATTTATCCAACATTAAAAATAATGTTTAATGAACATTGTGAACTGATGGAACAAAGAGCATATAAACGTGCAATGAGAAAAGAAAGAAAACGAAAAGCATCGTTTGATAATCCACCCAGTCCAGTTAAATTTTAAAATTTATTACTTTTTTAAATTGTTTGTAAATTGAAATTTTCAAACTATGCTTTTATTTTTTACAGAAATAAATTTATAGGTACTTCAAAACTTGTATAAAATTTTAAATTTGTAAAAAAAATATGAAAAAACATTAATATATTATATATATTGATATATGTATTGTACATGTACATGTACATTAGTTGCAAATGTTAAAATAAGGTAAGGAAAAAAATTCAAATTGGTAAAATTGTAACTTTTTTTTTGCAAAAAATAATTTTAATTTTCTTTTAGTCTCTTACACATTATTATCACCACACGTCTGCTATGTAGAATACCAATTTCTGCTAATAAATCTCTTATGATAAAAAGTTTAGAGAAGTAAGAGAAATAAGAGACTCTTATGTAGAATTGGGGGGTTAGTACCTTTTAGCAGCCATATACTAATAAAATATAATATAAGCAACGTAGAACAAAATAGTGTGCCTAGTTTTTAGATTAACCGACAAGATTGATTAACCGACAAACGCTTTTTCATCAAAGCTTTGACGTCGTTTTGCAAAATTTTATAAAATTTCTCTAAACTTTGACGTCGTTGATTTTGAGAGGATTTTTTGACGTCATACATTATGATTGCTTTGATCATGTTTTTGCATATTTATGTTAAAAATTTTCATTTTTTACAAATGTGGGTATAACAAATATTAATAATGATTGCATTGTTGCTACGACAAAAATACAAATTACGATTTATAATTTTGAATTTCTTTTCGTTTTGAATAAAAATACATATTTTCTTTGAAAAGAAAAATTTTTCAATGAATATGAAATATTATTTTTTTTCTATTATTTTTAATATATGTCCCTCTAAATACTACACTGTAAAAAAATTTTTCTACATTTAAAAATAGAAAATCAGGTTTCCTGCTATCATTGTTTAAAAATTACATTACGTTGAGTAATTTATAAAATTTTATTCTTTGTCAAAATAATTTCTTTACTTTCTTTCTCTCTTTTTTACTTCTTCAATGGAGTAAAACTACTCGTTGTGGATTCAATATACATCATTCAGTAGGAAAATTACCCTCTACCGCATACGAAGCCATATATGGATTTGTGAATTCTATTACCCCTTTTCACGTTCCTGTCGAAGGAAGAGTGATTCACTTTGCACTAGGTTTTAGTAAGTACCGTTATAACTGTTATTCATGTCTGTTCGAGTTTGTTAAAGCTGTATGAAGTCATCATTTTTTAGTTTATCGTGAACGTGTGCAATACTTAAGTGAACATAAAATTTGTGTAATTTTATTTTTTGAATAAAATAAACAAAAGATAAGTAAAGATGATTTAAAAATTATTTTCTGGTTCTATATATTAAAATTCAACTATTGCAATATAATTTTAAAAAAAAAAAATACTATTTTATGATCAATTTTTTGCAGTTTTCCAAAAAGCCAAATATGGCTTCGTATGCATTTACTAAAAAAAATTCAAAAAAGTAATCTGCCATATTCGTATGCATTAACGGATTTCATTTTGATTCCAGAAATGAAGACTTTTCATTTCTATTCGAATTCAAAACATGTAAATGTGATTCCTGGCGACGGCTATATTAGTTATGATGAGCTTCTTGCTTCGGGTTCTGAGCCATCATTCAATTCTACTGATGAAATAATAATTCCGGAAACTGATAGTGATTCTTCGTGCAATGAAAATGAACAACCAAATTTACCACGGACGTCAAAGTCAAAAAAACTCGAAGAGAAAGAAAAAACTGTTTGGGAAAAAGATTAACCCTCTACTGCATGAATTATTTTGTAGGTGCAAAAAAAAAAGGGATATTGAAAAGTGCTTTCAAAATACATAACTTAAATAAATATATGATACACAAAAACTTATTTTACCTTGCAGGATCAAAAAAAGGATAAAGCCATATATGGCTTCGTATGCACTAAATATACAAAATTTTTAGGAAAGAATTCTGCCATATATATGGCTTCGTGTGCTTTTACGACAAAACTCGGGAGAAGTTATTTGTAATATATGATTAGTTTTTTGTGATGGTAGTTTGGAAAATATATTCTGGTAGACTAATATAGTCTTTAAATTTAAACTTTTCTTTATCATAAGGTGCCATTTAACGAAGTAAATTTACTACAATAAGAAAAATTTACATTAAATAATAGTAAATTTACTGAAACAAAGTAAATATACTCAAAATTTTACATTTTACTTAGAAAAAATGTAATGTTACACATTTTTGGTAATATTGCTACAAGAATAGTTGTAAAGTTCACTGTTAAAAAATTATTTTATACTTTTTACTCCGTCTTAAAAACGTGGAATATTAAAAATTCTTTTTTATTTAAAAAATTATTTTCTGCTTTTTAATCATATGTGTGTAAAATTTGTCAATCGATTTGATTTAAATTCTTTTCCATTACAAAATAATAATACTTTGTATAAGAAATTTGAAATGAAAAAAAAAGGTTTTTTTTAAGAATTGACAATTTTGAATAATTCTTAAAACGTCGGGTGCTTTCGATAAAATTTCTATCCATTTCTCTCACATTTTGGTAAAATGTATTTCGCATTTTCTCTTCCAAAAAAAACCGGTTAACTGATACTGACACGTTTGGTATGGGCCATTGAACACTTCTGAAAATCAGTTTGAAAAAGGTGAAAATGAAATATGAATACTCAGGAGTCAGGATGTGTTCGATTTTTGATATCGAAAGTTGCAAAATTCTATGCGAAATGTACATTAAAATAAAAACTTATTAACATAAAAATTAAAATCATAAAATCTTCAAAAGCGAGTAAATATTACATTGTCAACCAGTTCTGAACTATGTGTAAAGTTCCAAGTCTCTATCTCATCAAAAAGTTGGTTTAAAATCCATTTTTAAATTTGTACCGAACAGACAGACAAGAAAGCAAGCTAATAAAAACGTTTTAAAATAGTTATGTATAAAAAATAACAAACTGTATTTTTGATAGAAAACTCCCTCGCCATATAAAAATATAACAGTTTTTTTTATTAAAAATTCAATCAAAAAATTCCTTTTTTTATGTATGTATGTATATATATTTTATTTATTTTTATACATTTATTTATTTATTTAAGAATGTTCACACAATAAAAATAAAAATTCATATACTTATGTATATTTTGTTTTTATTTTAATTACAAATACAAATAAAAATAAGTTTAAATAATGAAGTTTTGTTCATTAAAAGATAAAAATGGAATTTGATTTACAATTTTATTTTTATTAATATATTTTTTATTTTATTTTTTTTATTTGAAATATTATTTTTTTAATTACAAAAAATAAAAATTAGTAAATACATAACACAAATCAATATATCTAATTGTAAGTACATACATACTGTAGAAAATTGTTTTACATATTATATTCGTAAATAAAAAAGCTTAACTATTCAAAATTACTAATTAAAAATATCATCAATTTAATTATGATTAAATTAAATTATAGGTAATTACTAATTACCATCAATAAATAATCGTTCAGTGTCGTTTAATTCTTTTACTTTTTGATTTAATAATTTTCGTTAGTTGGAATATGTGATTTTTTCTATTTTTTTTTTCTCATTTTCATATACATATGTATGTATGTGGTTTTTTCTTCAAATTAATGTACCTACATATGTATGTATTTAGCTATTTTTCGTTTGAAAAATTTTTAATTAAAATTTAAAAGAAGTCACTTAAATTTAATGATTTTCAATATTTTATTTAAATATCATAATAATGATGTATGGATTTTTTTTTATTTTCAAAAAAGATATTTAGTATATATGCTATTTATTTTTTTGTTTGCTTCTAAAATATACAGTAATGTATCTATGTATGTAATGTATGTATGCTATTGAATATAAAATGTTTATTTATGTTGTTTTTTTCTTGGTCAAATGACAATATAAGTAAATCTAGATAAATTTTTGTTTTTATTTGAGAAAATTGTGTATATATAATCGAAGTTTTAAAAATTTGTAATTCGTTTTTATACGATATTAATAAATTGTCGTTTTTGTTTTGTTTTGTTTTTTTTTGTCTTTTTTTCATTTTTTTTTTTTTTTTTTTTTTTTTTTTTTTTTGCATATAAACAAAATATGTTATGCAATATTCGATTTTATTTTAAATACACTCATTAATATTATAGGTATTGGTAGTCGTTAGAAAAAAAGTTATTTTCTCATAAATAATTAATTTTATTCACGTACGTTTAATCTAATTTAATTATTATTGTTTTTAAAAATGTATAAGTTTTTTTTTTAATTATGTTGTTGTTTAATAGTTGTTCACAAGAAAACGAATTTTCATTTTTTTAATAAAATAAATTAAATTTCATAGAATTCGCATTCATATTTCAAAATCGACTATGTATTTAAAAAAAACAACACCTGATTAGCTTTTCAATTATTCATATTCTTCATATTCTTGTTATACAGTACTTATATTCTCATGCATCATCACATTTTTAAATTATGAATGCTCATAAATATTTTTTTTCATTTAAATTATTAAACTATTTCAACTTCAAAATATGTTCCATACATACTCGTATGTGCTTACGAGAAAATTATATAGCAACTTGATATATTGTGAACACAATATTAAACTCCATGAAATATTTATGAAATTTTCAAAACAAAAAAAACAAAAAAATTGTTGTATTAGGATTTCGATTTTTAATTAAAATTGCAAATATACTTTTAAAAATAGTTGCAGCCTTGAAACAAGTTAAATATTTTGTGTTTTTTCACATTTATTATTTTTATTTTTATAAATTTACGTGATTTCAAATGCATAAGTGGAACAATATAGGTATACATATTTTGTAATGAAATTTGAAAATGCTTTAAAAATTTTAAAATTTGTATCAAGATGTCTTTTTTCTAATTAAAGTTTTTTTTTCAAAATAAATTATAAATAAAAAAGCACTTTCAATAATATTTTCAATTCAATATTTGTAATGCACATATAGTTACATAAGTACTAATGCAATTTTATAAAAATATCCTTTTCATATAACTATACAGCTATAACTATAGCTGTCGTCGATTAACTTATATTGTATTGTATGGTTTTATGATTCAATTTATATTTGCTTTGTGAAAGTCAAATCGTTTGAAATTTGTGATTCCACTTTTTAGCTACACTCAAAAGAAATTTTAAAATATTTATACGAGTAATTTGATTTAACAATCAATAATCGAATGAAAACAAAATTTTGTTTTTAAGTTAATCATCGATTTTAAAATTCAGAAAAGTATGTAGGTACATATTTTCTTTATTTAAATAATATTTTCAGTTTTAATTCTTTAAATAAAAATAATTTCCCTGTAATTAAAATTTTGAAAATTCAATGCTAAATTACAAATATAAAAATAAATACTAAGTTTGAGTTTTCTTTTAGTTTTAAATTTATTTTATTATTCTAATTATAAAATTTTGAAAAAAATACATATCATACGTGAATTATTATAATTTCGAAGCACCTGTAGAAATTTGTTTTCATTTTTTTTAATGATTTTATAGGTATGTACATATACATATATAGGTTACATGTACATGCATATATTTAAATACACATTTATATTTTTTATTCAAATTTGAAATTGTTGTTTTCTTCATCAATTTTTTTTACAAATTTTACAATATTTTTAAATGTTAAAAGTGCGCTTTAATTTCTTATTTTTAGAAAAATTATAGTAGCTAAATTAACTTTCATTTTTCCTTAATTGTTAATTTTATTTTACACTTTCTAAATTTAATTATACATATTATTATTTTAATTAATTTTAATTTAATTGGTATAAGTGACAAAAATATAAAAAAGTGCATGATTGTAGGGTTTTCTTTTCGCGAATTAAATTTCAAATACATAAAATATTGGTAATGTTATAATAGATGTACGTTGTTATTTTTTAATACTATTTTTTGGAATTTCAAAATACTTATAAATATGTATTATATTAGGTATTATAAGGATAGAAAATTGAGGAGGAAAATCTTAATCATATTAATGGTAAAATTGAAGAAAGAATTCAGTTCATACTATAATTTGGGTATTAATAAGATACATATATGTGAAAAAAGAGCACAGTTTACAGAATTTTAAGAAAAAATTTATAAATATAATTACATATGTATAACTTTTGAAACCGAGTAGATTATAACAAATTATTATTATTATTATTATTATTTTTATCGTTCATTTATTTTAAACGATGTGTGTTACCATTTAAAAGAAAATCTGATTTATTTTCCTCATAATATTAAACTATTCATAATTCATTTCACCCTATTTCACATATCTTTTTATATTCGGCCTTTTTTTCTCTATATAAATTACCTTACTACTTTTTCCATAAATATATTTTATCTGGTGCTGTAATTTAATATAAAAATTACTTCCTTTCTTTGGCATTTAAAATCAGACTGATATATTTTTTTTAAATACATTTATAATGTAAAATTTTTTGTTCGAAAATGTGAAATATTTTCCTTACTATTTTTGTTTCTATCTACGGTTATCTATGTACGACATTAAAAAATATGTAACCGCATCTGACTGAGAATTATGGACATTTTTATATATGAAAAAATGTACATAAGTACTAATGAAATTTTATAAAAAATTTCTTTTCAAGTTATGGCTGTCGTTAATTAACTTATATTGTATGGTTTTATGATTCAAATTATTTTTGCTTTGTGAAAGTCCACTCGTTTGAAATTTGTGATTCCACTTGTAGCTATGTACATTGTACATTCAAAAGAAATTTCAAAATATTTATACATATGTATACGAGTAATTTGAGTTACCAATCAAAAATTGAATGGAGAAGGATTTCATTGTAAAATTGCAAAATTTGGTATTCTGTTTTTAAGTTAACCATCATTTTTCAAATTCAGAAAAGTATTTTCAATTTTTTTTTTTTCTATAGAAAAGAATTGTATCGTGCATATTAGCCCGGAAAATTTTCATTTGCATAAAATCATCGACAATAATATTATTTGGTTTTTTACATTTAATTTTTTATTCACAAATTTCACATTCTTATCGGCTTTCAACTTTCAATGAATATTTTTTATTGAGTAATTTAATAACCACTTTATGTTCGTGTGTATGTGTTTTTAAAATATGGTAAGATATTAAATTGAAAATTGTGATAGATGATAAATGATGTTTACCCGTTTTATTGAAATGTTTTTTTTTTTTTTTTTTTTTTTTTTTTTTTTTTTTTTTTAAATAAAATATAATACGTATGTAATAATATGTATGTTAGTTACACCTACACGTTATGAAAAATTTATAAAATAATTTAATCGGAAATATGTAGAAAAAAATTATTGTAATAAAAAAAATTAAACGTAGAAAATGGCAGTTGCAGCGATTATGATTAAATTAAAATATGAATATAGGAAAAATCATTTTATTCATTTTGAAAAGGCTATCTAAAAATCATGTAATAAACTGTGCTCAAAATACAAAAAGTAATCTTTAAATAAAATAAATGAAAAATGGAAAAACTATTATTAAAAATATATTTTTGGCTTCGTTTTACAATTATACTTTTTTTTATTTGTTGAAAATTTTTTTTTTTTAATTTAATTAAATTACAAAAATTCAAATTTACACTTATAATTAGATACTAATAGAAAGATAGAAAATGCATTTTTGTTTTAGTTTTTAATTATTACTTTTTTTTTTTTTACTTAATAGTTACACACGACATTTTCAGTTTGGTTGCAGTTCCCTTTTTAATTAGAAATTTTATCTTAATTTAAATTAATTAATCTTTTGTTTTAGCAACTTTAAAAGAGTTAATTTTGGTTCAATTATCAATTATTCTTCATTAGAATTTTATAAATAGTAATAATTACAATATATCATTATTTTTATAATATCATTTTTTTTTTCACTAAAGACTAAATTAGACACTCATACAAATTAAAATTTTGGGCGTTTTCAATATCAGAAACTAAAAATTATAAGATTTTTTTTTTTGGGTAAAAGTAAAAAAGGAAAGAGAAAAAGAGAAAAAGATGGAAAGAAAAGAAAGAAAAAAAAATATAAAATTTAATTAATATATATAATTAATTTAAATCCTAGTCATATGTATCGAACTACCCGTATGTCCGTTTCCAAGTAAAAGTCTTTTATCATTTCCCATTGGTGATACTCCAGTATTTCGATCCTCGCCATAACTGCTATCTTCTTCTAATATTTTTTCCAGCAACATTTCACCAGAATTTCCTAAACCTGTGTAGTAGTGTAGGTATGTTTTCTTTATGTATTTATAATGTTTTTATTTTTTTATTTTTATTTAAATTAATATTTATATGAGAAAAAATATATATATGTATATTTAAAAGGAAATGTAAAATAATTTTAAAAAAATAAAGAATATGAACAAAAAAACACAACATAATGTAATCAGATGGAATCGAATGCATATGAAAAACTATACATATACTATATGTGGATATGACGATTAATTTTAACAAATTATTTCAATTAATATTTAATTAATTATTTTATTTTTTTAATAACAATTTATGTTTTTTTAGAATACTTTCTGTTTTTTAAATAATTTCAAAATTTTTCGATTTTATGTCATGTTTTTTTGGATAAACTTTACAGTTACCAACTGGTGTTGTCGGTGTAACCATCTCACTTGTCACGGGTGTTTGTGGATTCGATTGTGATAAATTATCAGCACTTCCAACTGCTGTTGAACTACCATTATGCTTTTGTAATGCAATAGCTTTACGTGTATGCCGTGTTGTTAATACGCCAGTTTCAACATCACGTTCTAATCGATGTCCAGAACGTGATCGTGTTAATTGTCGTTGAACATAATCTTCTAAATCTTCTTCTTCTTTACGACTAATTAAACAATTCAATATGAGTAAAAATACTCCTAAACCAAGTGAAAATAAACCAGTACAAGTTACTTCATTCCACCATGTACTACCAGATCCTAAATTTTTTTCAATCGTTAAAAAAGAAAAAAAAAATGTAAAAAGTATTTTTGTAAAGATTTTTAGCAAAATATATTTAATTTTTTTTTTTGATTATTATTTTTGATAAATTAAAAAATTAATCACTTTGAAAGACATGCGTAATTCATTCATAACAAGCAATTAAATAATTTTGAAAGATATTTGTGAATGAGATGAGGAAAGAATAGAAAAGGTCTTAGAGATAATGAGCTCTTGAATATTCATTAGATGATTTTCCAACGAAACAATTTATTCATTTTATTATTTTATCATAAGATTTCTTTGGGTATACTTTTATAAATTTAATATTTAAATTATAAAAATTATTGTATTTTAAATAATCAAAAGATTTTAAAAAAGCAAAAAAAAAAAAAAAATTTTAAAGATAGAGATTGCCTTTAAATTGAAATAAAAAATTCAATAGTTTATTATTAAATACCCCATATACATATGTAAACTATATTTGAATAATCTCTTTTAAAAAAGAAAACTATAACCTACATACATATATACATACATACATATATGTATGTACATATACATAGGTATGTATGTAAATATAGCTAACACGCTAACACATTATATTATGCGGTTATTATGTAAATTATGTCTTTTATAACTTATATATTTTAATTTTTTGTAATTTTATTCTTGACATTTACACGTGTTTTCAGAGGTAACATTTAATTTACAAGTTCACCTAACATTTTTATATATATACATTTAACATCATTATTTATGACCTTCATTATTTAGATAAGTGTACATATACCTACAGCATACATATTTGTATGTACATTGTACATATATCCACAAAATTCTGCACAAAAGATATTCGTACTTTTATATGCATTTATACACTTTAAAATTAATTTTTGTGGTTACAAACTAAAAACTAAAAACAATTCACCTATAATTTAATACAAAAAAAAAAAAAATGTAATAGTTCTGTTCCTAACTTTAAACTAACTAAAAATGTTTTATTTTGTTTTGTTGCGATTTAACCGTTAAAAAATCGTTGTAACAAGAACATTGCGAATAAAATGGGAGTATTGCATTCTATTATATCTACAATTTATAAATCGAAAGATAAAATAAAGGAAAACTTTGCACAGAAGATATTTAAAACTCAAGAAAATCAGAAAATCTGAGTTTGATACCATAGATAAGTGCTTGATACATTGTTTAAAGTCTAAAGGAGCAAGAATTTTGTAAAATCTGGACCGCTTTTGCAAATTCAAGCAAATAAATTTAGACGTGCTTTGGGAAAAACTGATTTTGAAGGCGGTCCATCATAGATCCAACGTTTTCGAAGTCGAGAGAACATAGTTTTTGAGAAAATAAGTGGTGAATAAGACGTGAACATTTGTATTAATTTTTACTCCTACCGGATATAGCGACTATCGGATATAACGACGAAATTTTCCGGTCCCTTCAACGTCTTTATAACCGGTTTTCACTGTAATAGCATTTTAATCCACACTAAAATGCCCTTGAAAATGCATGGCCAGAATTTGGATCATGATTTAGTGGCCAGAATTAGGTGATTTCTGACTTTTTTTTACATTTTTGTTTCTGAAAAATTTTCCTATAAAATTTTTTTTTAAAAATTCAAATTGTCAATTAATTTAAAAAAATTTTAAGAACTTACACAATATTACTTTCAATAGGCAACGATTCAAAGTTACTGAAAGTCTAAAACTGCCAGAATTTGGAACAGTTACCCTAATTTATTTTCAAAAAACCTTAAAACTAAAAAAAAATGTTTATTTTATTTTCTTTTTCTAAAACAATTTGTTGAAAGCTAAATTGAAAGTTAATTTTTTGAATACATTAAACACTTTAAAGAGAAAAAAATATACTCTAGGCGTGTTTTTTTTTAAATTAGTAAACAATTTGAATATTATACATAAAAATTTTAAATTATTTTGTCAAGCTTTCGTCTTTAATATGAATTTTTAAATTTTTCTGCAAGTTTCATTGAACTCATTTGAATAAGGTCTTTGACAAAATAATTACATTACTCTTCTTAAAAAAAATAATAGTAAAGTAAAAAACTTAAAAGGTTACTGTTATTCCCAGTGCTAATGTAGAAACACTCAATTACCATATCTATTTTCAAAGAAAACAAAACGTATTAGGAAAGAAGCTGTTTAAAAACCTCATTTAATTCTGGTTTTGTCTTTGTACCTATTTATTTCTCTTTGTTTTTATTTCAATTTTTTTTCCATTGTTTTTTTCTTTATTTTGTTCGTTTTGTTCTATCTCCGACAGTGGTATTATAAAATTTAATTTTATAAAATACATATTTATGTACATTATGTTATGTAGTATGTACCTATCTACGCGTACATAAATCTTACATTTTCAGCTTGACTGTATTAAAGTTGAAAATTATAAAAGCATGAACATTTTCGAAAAACAAAAAATTCAATGTGAAAATTTATCAAAAGAATAAAAGATATACAGTGCCCACAAAAAGTATTGGCTCACCAACGAATTTCAAATATAAACCGTAATAACGGGAAAAAACTAAGAGCTACAACTAAATGATGTACTAGAAATATTTTCTTTATAGTGTTTTGATTTCAAAAATAAAAAAAATTTTCAAAGTCCCTATAGTATAAAATACAAAAACAACAATAAATTCATTTATACTTCAAATATCATGCACAAAAAGTATTGGCTCAGTTTGTATTTAATGGTATTTTAAGGCTTTATTTTGAAAGGATACTAAGTGAAAGGACCTCAATCTATTAGGCATTGCAGTTCTGAGTTTGTTTTCATAAGGATCATTCAATATTTTGTGATAAAAAAAGTATAGTTCGTGCAAAATGAGTCGGAAAACCCGTGAAACTACTGAAGAAAAAAGAAAAATAATAATTGATGTATTTAAATTAAAATATTTTTACAGATATATATTGAAATAGTTGTCAATAGATCATATTCTACTATTAAAAACATAATTAAAATTTTTTTTTATTTTTGTAATCAAAACACTATAAAGAAAATATTTCTAGTAGGTACATCATTTAGTTGTAGCAAAAATAGTATATAGGAAAAGATAAACATTTTCATATGTCGAAATGGAAGCAATTTTATTTTTGCCATTACCTGATATCAGGTGGCAACATGTTGAAAATTTTCATTAAACATTCCGCATACACTTCGCATCACTTGGATACATAATCAAAAATCTTTATCAACAATTTTCAAATTTTTGCAACACTTGATCATCGTCTATTAAATGGTAGCAGTGTAGGAATTTAGAAGAGACGGACAAAATTTTGAGGGGATAAGACAGCACAAAAAAAGGAAATGTTGCTGTTGTGTGAAGCAGTATATTATATATTATATATTATATAATGACGAATATTGAAATATATGTACAAAAACAAAAACGTTTCTTCAAAAGTTGACTTTTTTTTTTATGTGGGAGGCTTTGTATTATATGTAAAGCAATTTAAAGCAACATTTCCTTTTTTTGTGCTGTCTTATCCCCTCAAAATTTTGTCCGTCTCTTCTAAATTCCTACACTGCTACCATTTAATAGACGATGATCAAGTGTTGCAAAAATTTGAAAATTGTTGATAAAGATTTTTGATTATGTATCCAAGTGATGCGAAGTGTATGCGGAATGTTTAATGAAAATTTTTAACATGTTGCCACCTGATATCAGGTAATGGCAAAAATAAAATTGCTTCCATTTCGACATATGAAAATGTTTATCTTTTCCTATATACTATTTTTGGTTGTAGCTCTTAGTTTTTTCCCGTTATTACGGTTTATATTTGATATTCGTTGGTGAGCCAATACTTTTTGTGGGCACTGTACATATTTGTATCTGATTTTTGATTAATTTCTTTAAATTGTGATTTTTGTTTTTGATTATTTGAAGTTATTTCATTTTCTGAGAAAAAGCAGAATAAATAAAATAAATTAATTAATTTTTATTACAGAAGATTTTTCATACGTTATCTAAATTATATTATATTTATGTACATACATACATTCTCGTATATGTAATGTATACATACTTCATTTTTATATAGTTTGGAAAAAATATAGTACACTCGAAGTAAAACAGATATAATGTACCTTTCGAGTTCGAACAATATTATTTTGGGCGCCTATAAGAAGATTTCATTGTTCTATATAATATGTCAGTATTAAAAGTTTGTTTGTTTGTTAGAAAGTTTGATTGACATTTTCTTAAAATGAATTAATAGTTTGAAGAGAAAAAACATTTTTTTAAAAGGACGTTTATCAAAAAATACAATAAAAAAAACTTGTAGAGAAATATTTTTCAATTATGTAGGTATGTACATATATGTATAAATTTAATTTTTATGGCAATAAAATCAGTTGAAAGTTTTTAAGTGTAAAAGTAAAATGTATATACCTACCTACGATATATAATAATTATGTGAAATATTTAAACTTTCAAATACGCCTACATTTTTGAAACTAAACAACTCTTTAAAAATCGTTCATAGAATTCAACCCCATAGGCATCAAGGTATACTCAAAACACAATAATGACGTTGAATTTGAATGAAATATTCGTTTACATATTCTAACATTGAGTTTTGTTAGAAAATGTTAAAAAATACATGTATAATTTATGAAAAAAATATGAATGAATATATGACATGAAAAAAATGTATGTCAAGGATTGCACATTTTTCTACGTACATATAGGTATATGTATAATAACATCTTGTGTGTGTGAATTTTGTACGTACTATCTGAGAATAAAAAAAACGGTAAATATTAAAATATCTATAAACATAAAAAGTACAAAGTTCATGCAAGTAGCTAGGAGTGTATATGTATATATTACATGATGAGGTATATATCGTAGTATGTATGTATGTAATTTTTTTTGCAACTACTGTTCAAGTTTAATAGAATAAAGTCACATATAAAATATTTATTTTTACATAGAAAAATAGAAAGAAAGTTTATTGGGTTGGAATTTAAAAGGATTTATTTCTAGATACGTATGTGAAAGTATAATCATAATGAAGGGAATACATAATGATAATATATCGTAATATTTTCAATCCTGGGTGTAAAACGTAAAAATATTTCAAATAAAAACAAAAAAGTGAAGTTTTATTCAAACAGATTTCAATAAAATGCAAAGGAAAAAAAAATAAAATAAAAAATAGAAGAAATTCTGTGTAATGTATAACATATAAGCAGGACGTATAATGCAAAGAATATTAATTTAAATCTTATGATCAAAAATGCCACTTTTTTTTTTTGTATTATCGGAGAAAGAATTTTCTTTAGGCAAAAATTAATTATAAAGGCAATTTTCTGGGAAGTGAAACCTCTTAGTGAAAATTTGAAAATTTAAAAAAGTTATAACTGATTGTAGGAAAGACATCTATAATTTTGATAATTCTTTTAAATATAAGAGAACAAATATGTATATCTAAATGATACAATCAATTTACAATTAAATAATTCATAATAAATACATAATAATAATAATTTTGTAGTTACCAGGAATTTTTTTGTTTTTTAATAATATGCAAATCTATTTAAGATACTATTGAATACCAATTAAAGAATATACTTGCTACCACAAAACATAAAACCATAAAACCTGTTTTTGTGCGATGTAGTCTGCGTTACATCTGTTAGAGTTAATAACACAGAAGCAGTGTAATATAAACATTCAATTTCATTTTATGTATGATATATTAAGACATTAATATCTAAATATATAAAAAATAATCTTTTCTTAGTACATGTTTATGAAATACACGTTAAAACGTCGTACGATGTGGTCTGTGTTACATAGAGAATCGCCCATAATCTTTTATAATGTGTACAGGGAAAAAAATAAATGATGAACTTATGCTTTTGACATTATCCTATCAAAGTCACAATATGATTAATGAATGATATTCAAGTAGCATTGAAGTATATCAGCCAATTTAAACTAAAAAAGAAAAAGAAAAACAGCACGTGCTTCTATTGAACTAACAAATAATTTATATACTACATATTGTATATACCTATCGTACATTGATATATGTAGGTACCTATACGTATATTTTCCAGGATAATACATATTAATTTATACAGGGTGTCCCGTTTGGTTTGCTTTGAATTGATACCAGTGATAAGTCTCATCGAGACAAACAAAAAATCGTCCTTCCAACTAACATAAGCACCATCTCTTTATCCCTCTTAGCAGTCTTAGATAGAATGTTATTAGCGATCAAAGTCAAAAATTTACAATTTTTTACCTAAATTTTTGGAAAAACCCAGTGATTTATCGAAAAAAATCCATTATCAACATACACTTTTCACTTTTTTAGATTTTTAATAATGAATAAAAAGCATGATTCTTTCTCTACGATTATTAGTTTCCTACAGTATATGACTCTATCTGCCTTGGTTCAGAAGTTACAGCCATTGGAATTAAGTCATTTTTTCACTTTTTGGTGCAAAATGCAAAAGGGTCAAGCGAACACGTGGTTTTCAGTGGAAAAAGGTTAAAAATGTTTTTTTTCGATTCTCTATACCTTTTCCATTTTTAAAGATAAGGCTTACTTTCTTTCGCAATTTTATTGGAAATTGATTGGGTATTCTGATTCTATAATAAAAAGTGCAGGTTAAATTAAGCTTTTTTTGAGAAAAACATGGTTAAACAGAAAATTTAAGTAAAAATTCGCAAAATTTGAACGCGTGTAGCTTTTGTAGGGTTCATGGTAGAGGGACAAATAGGATACAGTTTTATACTGTGAGAAAAGACCAGAAAAACTTCAACGCCCTCTAGTGACCAAACAGTTGAGATTGAAACCCACACATCCCCAAATACGATTTTTTGTTCGTCTCGGTATCAACCAAAGCAAACTAAACGGGATACCCTGTATACATATACATACATATATATGTACCTATAAATGTTTTACATGAATTTAAGAGAATAAGGAAAAATAAAACAAAAGAAAAATTTATTTGATAACTCAATTGAGAAAATTTTACATTCAATTACATATCCATATAATATAAATATGTATATGTATACACTATACACTGTACGCACTCATTCACGTTGTTCACGTTATATTGAATATTAAATGAACTGAAAGGAAACATAAAATTTCTGAAGAAATCATACAATTTTCTATACCTGTAGAGTTATTTGTATCAAATTTATGGAGAAATATATGTAAATTTATAGCTAAACAAATAAGTCTTCTTGTTATGCAATTTAATTCAAGATTTATTAAGTTTTTTAAATTATATAATACATCATTTAAAAAGTTTTTTTTATATTTGGATAGAATTCAGCAAAATCAATTTAAAAGAAAAACATTGAAAAATATATAATTTTTTAGCTTTTTAATAAAATGAAAGCTTGAAAGATACTTTATCTTTGCAAAAATAGTCATACTTTAAAAAAAAGTAATCTAAAATATACTGAAAACAGTAACACTTTTTCCTCGAACATATATTGAAATTAAACTTTCATAGAATTTAAAAATCAATATTAAATTATGTGAGTATAGTTAGAAACATTTTTTTAACAAGAGAAAATAAATGAAATTGTAATTTAAATTTGTTTGTAATTTATTTTGTAGGTATACATACATCATAAAACCTTTAGTTTTTTTCTCTCTGCAAATTTTATGATTTTAATTTTAATTTCTGGATGTTTCATTCTTATCTTAAGGCAATTTTTGTTTACATAGAAATCTGATGATGACACACATATTTATAATATAAAACCAGATGTTTCATAGTTACTTTCTCGTCTTCCGAGTCTTTCAAATTACCTATTATACGAGTATATATATATACATGGTAAATATATAAACGAAAATATTTATATAAATGTAAATTCGTATAGAATTCCATCATCCCATATTATAATATTTCATGTTTATAAATATTATATTTTCTCCAGGGTATATAACATTTAATTTAATATATGTATGTATGTACATATATACTTATGTATCTATATAAAAAAAGTATCGCGGTTGGTTGACGTGGCGGCCCTCGAAATCAAAAAAGTATAATATTTAGTGCGAAATATATAACACCATATGATTCACTATTGTATGTGTTTAACTTGAGAAATTAAATTTTGATATGAAAAAATTTCGTATTTTGTATTTCCAAAACAAAATTCGGAATGAAATTTTTCAAGAAAAAAAAAAAAACAGGACACTAATCAAGTTATTCATATTTGTAAAATATTCCACAAAACTTCATTTTTAAAATTAATAACATAATACTATAAATTAATATAAAAAAATGAATAAACATTTTAATTTTCATAGACATAAAAAAGCCTTTCTTTGAATTTTTCGTAAGAATATTATTAAAATTTCAACATATGTTAACATAAAAACCTTTTAATTTTTCCAAACTGTTATTGTATCTGTTTTATAACAACAATTGACTGCCTGTAAATTATTAATTTTAAAATATAACAGTTAGTTAGCAAACATGCCAGTATCATGAAAAAATATTAATTTTTAAAATTAAAAAAAGATAAATAAATAATTAGACAAATGACAAGGATCTATGAATAACACTTTTTCTTTCAAATTCATTTCACTTTTGTTAGATATAAAAATGAAAAAAAAAAATAATAATAAAGAAAAATGGTATTTTTATAAGTAATTTCTTTTTGTTAATTTTTCTTGTTTTTTTTCTGTTTCACGTTATAAACAAATAAACATAACCAAAATATATGTAATAACGAAAGCATTATTGTAAGAAAACTAAAAAGGATTAGAAAACATTATGTTGTGATAAACATGAACTTAATTAGGTTTCAAGTACAAATTAAGGAAGAATTATATAAACAAGAAATAATGTAACATAAACATATTCTATACATATAGTATATACATATATGTATACCATAAATTGTGTGTATTTATATTTGTAAAAAGTATATAATTATCATGATAAACATCAAAAAAATATATTATTCAATATTTTTGTTTTCGTATATGTACAAAGCCTTTGTAAAAATAAAAAGGGTTTTTAAAAAAATTAATATAAAATTATTATCATAATTAAGAATAATTTCTTACCAAACATATTCCACGATGGTGTATCATCAGGAATAATTCCAGCACCTAACAAAAATATTCCGAAAACAATGAAGACAACACCAATATGAAGCATACCAATACTAGTGACGACCTGCAATTAAATTGTATGGAAAAAAAGGATATAATACAACAACAACAAAATAAGCTAAATATAAAGGCATCTTATAGCAAATAAATAAAAAAGCTATTAATTTTCATTTTACGGGGAAAAAAAACAACAAAAGTAAAAGAATTACGAAACTTACCAAAATTAAACAGAGTATTTGGGAGTAGTTCCCGATCCTAAACTTAGCTGGAAGCAGAATATTGAAGAGCGTGTAAAGAAGGCATGCATAGCCTTCTACGCATGCAAGAAAACCTTCTGAAAAAAGTGGGGCCTGAAACCAAATATGTTACTGTGGATGTACACAGCAGTAGTACGTCTAATCCTCACCTAAGGGGCACTTGTGTATCAATAGAATGGGCTAAAAAACCTACGGATTACCTTATCATCAAGCTGAACCTTGAAAAGAACTTCAAGGTGAAATTCCCCACAAGGAGAGAATGGTGATGAGGGGAGAGGATTGGGGATTACAATATCGAAATATTTACGGATGGATCTAAGACGAACGAGGATGTTGGAGCAGGAGTGTTCTCTGATAACCTCTCTTTATCCATCCGATAACCACTTGCTATCCTTGAAGCCTGCAAATCATGTAGAGAAACTGCTACAGTAGGCGCAACAATATAGGTATTTTCACCGACAGCCAGGCTGCGATCAAAGCCTTGAACTCGGCGAACATATCTTCTCTAAACTGGTAGCACAGTGCAGGGAAGAGCTAACTTCAATTTCGGAGAGTGCTAGTGTCACACAGAGAAAATGGGTATACTCTTCAAGCTTCAATATCAACTGTCGTAGTTGCAAGGAAGCAAATGAGAGAGAAACCCTCACTCACTACTTCTGCAACTGTCCGGCACTTGCCAGAGCAAAGTTCCAGACGTTGGAGAGCTTCTCCTTCGGGGACCTTGAGGAAATATCAAGAGTTACGGTAGGAGACATTATACGATTCCTAAGGTTACGCGAGGTGTGGTATCAAAACGGCACTTTCAGTGTTAATTGGGTCTTCGAAAGATTTCGAAGACCGCAACGTCAGCCAACCCAACCAAAAGAATTACGAAGCATGATGTTCTTGCATTTGTAAGTGCGTGTTGCATGCACAAAATAACATGATATGAATTACAAAAGGATGAAAATATCAAACAATTGAAGTAAAAACTATGAAAAGAGGAAATTCATTTTTATTTGTTGGTTTGATTGGACAATTGTGTTCATTAAATAAATATACCCGTGAAGAATATACATATGTAGTATAGAATATGTGCAAAGAAAATTGAAGTAATGTGTTGTCATGTCATATTTTAATAAGCTTATAAATTACATTGAAAAAAAATGAAAATAATAAATAAAAATGATTGGAAATTAGAACCAATATCTTTTACACATGTTTATATAAATTTTTTCTTTATAATTCTATGAACATAAAATTTGATGAAAAACTAAAGAAAAAATCAATTCATCTCAATATTCTTTCAAGATGGTGGTTCACGTGCATAAACATTTAAATATTTCAAAAATAATAACAATGTTCCTAAAATTCAAATGATATTAGAATAGAAAATCTCTTGAGGCATAAAAATAAAGTAATAAAAACATCATAAAGAAAAAAAATCAAACAAAAACAAACATAAGCCAAAAAATTTTCATCAAGAATAACAATTTGTTCAAGTTTATAAGAAAAAATAAACTTCTTATCTGGTTCACAAATCGAATATAGGTATGTACATATACATATGTATGTGTGTAAGTATAATACATATTTGAAAGAAAGTCCATATCAAACTGTACGATTTCGTCGATTTCCACGGACACAACTTTTTTCTTTTCACCTTTATAAGTATGTAATATAAACATTACATACATACACATATACATATAAGATATAAACAAGTACATACTGACATACATGTACCTACATTTTTTTTACTAAGTGTATAATGAAGCCAAGGAAAAACATCATTAAATCCCAACGTGATTTACATATGACAAAAAAAAACATATTGTATCCTCATCAATTTTTACATATAATTTTTATTATCTGTTATTGTGTTTTTCTAATATTTTACTCGTGTGTTTAACAATAAGGACACAAAAGCATAATAATAAAATACTGTTTTTTGTACACACCCAATTCTGTTTTTACACGGTAGATACGTTCCAGACAAAACCGTTTAAAAAAAAAACGTGTAAAAAAAGACAAGAAGTACATAGAAAAAAAGGGGATTAGTACCATATCCTTCGACATTTTTCTTAGGGACCTAAAATTTAATAAGATATCAATAAGTTCGAATATGTAATAAATATGGCTTAGCAGTATTCTTATGGATTTAAACTTCTTTTTATGTTACTTAGTCAACAGCTTATATAAGAACACGTGCAATTTTAATGAAACTAAACAAAAGACTAAAATATATGTACACACACTTAAGCTGCTATGAAAATAAATTCCCTAACTATATGTATTTTATAAATTACAGATAGAAACAAAAATTTTTAAAAGATTACGGTTAATAAAAATATTTTTCTCTAAAATTTCAATGAAATAGCTTTTTTTAATCGTGCTAAATCGAATAAAACCGTGTAAAAACGGAATCAATTGTTTTTTTCTAGACCGTGTTAAATCAAAACCGTGCAAAAAAAGACAGTGTAAAAACAGAATTGGGTGTATATGTACCTATATTTTAAATGAACGCCAGGGAAAAAAAATAAATAACAAGAAGCTTTTTATTTTCCTTTTTTTTTTATTTACATAATTTTCTTCTGTAAAATTTCCTTCAAAGTTACATTTTTTTACGTCGCTTTACTTTTCAAGTTCACAAATTTTTTCAGTTTAATTCATAGGGAGAACAAAAAAATCACAAGAAAGCTTTTATTAAAAAAAAATTATAAAAACCAAAAATATTGTATTATTTAATATAACAAAAATATAATAAAGTATGTAGTATTTTGTTATTTTTTCGTAGATGTAGATAAAGAAAAGCTTGATATCAATTATTTACTGAAATTTCATTTAATAAATATGTAATAAAAAATTACAATTTACATTTTTTGAATTACATTCTTAAATTGAATGACACTTTCTTTTATATTAAAAAAAAGCAATGAAATAAATAAAAAGAGTAAGTTATTATGAAAATAAGCACATTTAATAAGTAGGTGAATACAATAGAGTACTTA
This sequence comes from Bombylius major, assembly GCA_932526495.1. NCBI lineage: Eukaryota > Metazoa > Arthropoda > Insecta > Diptera > Bombyliidae > Bombylius > Bombylius major. The sequence continues at coordinate 22,885,697 of OW052044.1, read as the reverse complement.
TGTACATACGTACATATGTATGTACAAGTATACCTAATGCTCTTTATTTTTTCTTTATTTTTTTTAAAGTAACATATTATTCAAAGAGGGAAAATTTCCTACCTGTGTAATTTGTACAGGTTGAAAAGAAAACATATATGTACAATGTACATACATAATATATATGTACATGTAGGTACATACTTAATTAATTTTTTATTAAATAAAATTTGATATTATTCAGATGGACAATGCAAAAATTTATTGTAACACTGAAAACATTTTATTACCTCTGATGTAGTTATTTTTGTGCTTTTAAATAAATTTTAAAACAATATTGACTAAATTTAATTAAAAATAATGCAGATAAATAAAATTTTATTATATTAATAAAAAATTATACATAAATAAAAAAAAAAAATAATGTAGAAAATTTGTACGATTTATAAAATGTAACATGCTTTTAAAAAAATGCAAAGTATATATTATGTGTATCATTTAACGAAACAAAATTTTCAATAAAATTATTTATACAATTTAAATAATCTATTGATAAAATAAAAGTAATCTAACCATATACATATGTAATGTAGTTATAGTATATAAAGTATACTTACTTGACTTTCAAGCATAGGCTTCGAAGAATGTGAACCACGAAATTTTCTTCGTGTTGATCCATGTGGAGAATGTAATGTATCCCCACTTTCTGAACTTTGAATACTGTAACGTCTTTCTTTGGCTTTTCTTTGTTCGTCACGTCTTTTTCGTTGACGTTTTATAGCTAATGCTGAATGTATACCAACTGAATGCATGGCTAGAATTAAATTTAAAAAATAATATTAGTAAAATTAAAACATTTCAATTTATTTTATGAACTTTTGATGAAAGAAAACAAAATTTTTTCTTTATGAAAAAATTTCTATTTATGTATAATAAATCATTTTAAGAGCCAAATTTAGTGAAAAATTTTTTCGAAAACAACAACAACATCGTCTGAAATGTATTTGTGTCTTCATCAACACAAGTAAATAAATTTCTTCTAAGTGTTGGTGTACATGATTTGAAAAAATTTCAAACCCAGTTCACCATCGATGATTATATTCCACCTATCTAATCTTAATGTCAACAGAATATGTTCTCGTGCTCTAAGAATACAAACTTGATAATATATTAAAAATACGTTCTAGGTTAACTGGGTAGCGATCATATTGCATGGTAAAATGTGTACATCTTTTCTTTTGTTCTACAGGCTACAGCTAGCATACAGTTGTTATGCTATGCTGAAGTTGTTATTGTTTCTTCAAAATTTCATGAATATCGGTTCAAAATTGTAAGCTGTAGGTGGTCACTTTGAAGGCCCAAAATCGCAAAACAGCCTCACTTTGAATCCTTGTATTTTTGAAATAAAGGACTTTTTCAAAAATCTGTTTCGCTTAAGCACCACAATTCCCTTAAACCTATCTATATTCGAAATTTCATGAAAACCGGTTGAGAAATGTAGGCTGTAGGCGGTCACTTTGCAGGCCATTTCACTAAATTTGGCTCTTAAGGAAAAGTTTGAAAATAAATAAATAAAATTTGATAAATCAACAAAGTTGTATTCGTTCTAAAAAAAATTGATGTAAAAAGAAATTGATAATAACAACAGGTAATTTAAAGTGTAAACATTTTTTTTTAATTTTTGGCTTTTAAATTCTAAATTTCTGCCAACACACTGTTGAATTTGCGGTCAAAGTTGTGAAGATTTTGTTTTTTGTATAAAATATTTAGGTATTAGTCTAATACCACCTTCTTTGTTAATTTTTGAATATTTTTGAATTTAACTGTAAATGTACTATTTATATACCAATGTTTAAAGGTAACGTATACTTCCTCTTCTTGCTTTGTGCTCGTCAATTTTTAGAAGTTTTTGGAATTTTTATGAATTTGTTAAAAGAGTGAGTTTCAAGAGACTCTGGATTAGGTTCTTCATAATCTCAGACTCTGAATAATCTTAAGAAACATTTTGTATAAATATAAATAGTAAAATGTATATCTATATAGTTTTAGAAATAGTACATACTTATAATATACTCGTATAGTGAAGTTGTGAATAGGATAATTTTCATTTAGAAATTGCATTTTCCTTTTAGTTATATAATTAAGTATTATGTTTATTGTATGTACATTATCAAAGTATTGTATATCTGGTATAGTTAATTTAATTCTTACAATTTATTTGTAGTATAATACATTATATAACATTATTTAACATTGTCTTTCAAAATATAAATTATTAGAAGAGTCTTATTCCTTTCCTACCATGCATATCTAAATAAATCATGCATATTTTGTAATAAAGCCTATATAAAATAATGTTAATTTATCTTATGTATCTTAATAATATGTATACATTAGGAATTACAAAAAATAATATAGTTACATGTATGTAGTTTCAAGTGTAACATTATAAGATATCTCAATCATTATGTACTTTCATATGGAATTATGATACTCTCTATCTCTCTCTAGAAACAAATAATATTAAACATATGATAATGATGATGATAAAAAATTCAAAAGCTTAAAAATTATTTTATAAAAAATATAGAGATAATGATACAATATATTGCGTGGACACCATACCATTGTACTATATTATATAAAATTTTATAAGAGACTTATTGGAAAATTATTTTTTAAAGAATATTTTATCAAATGATGTTTATAGTCCTTAAAAAGAAGCAATTTATTATATATTCATCACACTACTTGAAATATTGTACATATGTATGTATTATGTATAACATACATACATTTTTTGAATAGTTTTCATTGTTACTTTTCTTTTTTTTTTTCTTAATATAAGCACGAAAGTTTGTTTTTTCAGTAATAATAGCGATATGACACATACAGGATATTGATGTAACAAATAACATATACAATATATGTATACATATTTAAATATATTTATCAATACATGTATGTATAAAACATAGATAAATGTGTATGTATATTTATTAAGTAAACATTATACATATTTTTAAGGAATTGAAGGTTCATTTTCAAAATTTATTCATGAATAAAAATATACATACTTACATACTTAGGTACAACAGTAAATATTTACTGTATGAGTATGACTAAGGTAAGGACTAATCAAACAAATAAATTTTTAAGAAAAATTTTGTACGTTACATATTGAAAATATACATACGTATATTCAAGGTAGATAATATATCAGGATTATTAAATTTATTCAAGGATCAATTTGTGAAAAAAATTAGTATTTTTTGTTTTGTGAAAATTTTTCAAATATTATTTTTAATATTAATTTTATTTGAATTTCGTTATAAAGTTGACAATGCCTTCAAATCAGAATATTTACTTAGTTTGAAACACTCTAGTTTCACAAAATATTTATGATCAAATTCTAATTACGATTCCTAAATTATTTACCATTGATACATGTGTATATGTATATATAAAATACTTCAATGTTATGCTCTACATCTTTAAAATTTAAAAATTTTCAATTGAAACTTACTTAAAAGTTTTTTTCTTTAAAATTTTTTTTACTCAACCTTAATATAAATTTACGTTTCACTTTGTATGAGGTTAACAAGAACTAATATGTATACATATAAAAATTCATGGATTATTCGAAAATTTCCAAAAATGAATAGAGGCAAACATTGTGTTTGATAAACATTATGTACATGAAACTTCATACATAACAATGAATCCATTATACAAATTAAACTTTCGTTTTTATGCATAAAAAAGGTTAATTAAAGTATTATGTATTTATATTTTAAACATGAAAGTACATATATTTATATACTATACAATCTCATATAGTAATTTTACACCAATGAATCACCTTTATTTATACATGATACGCAATGGATGTGTATATGTATGTATATATATTCTTTATAATTTGCAAACACAAAAACAAAACGAACAAAAAATATAAATAAGGATTGAGGAATACACAAAAAATACATAAATTTATCCCGAAGGCGTATTTAACTTTATAAAAACATAATTGACAATTAATATAATATCTATATAAAATTAACCTCTACCTAGTATATAATGGAAAAAAGCTACAACAAAATATTGTAAATATGATAGATAAAGGATTCAATATAAAATCGAACATTAATTATTTATTAATTCAAATGATATACCTACTTTAAAGTAATTTTATGCGGTAAAATTATTGATTTATTTTATATTTAAAAAATCATTATCGAAAATAAATCATGTGTAGATGGAAAAAAAGGAACTATAAATACTCGTATGTGGTATTGTAATTGTAGAATCTAGATGAAATCATAAATTACGATAAAATCAATTAAATTGAATAAATCGATATGTTTTTTTTTGTTTTTTTTTGTTTTTGGTGTTGTTATTAAAGAAAATATATTCATACATTTTATATGTTTTTTATTAGCTCAGAACAAATTATTATTTTAAATAAAAAAATTAAATGTGTTGGTTTAATTTGAAAAAAAAAAAAAAGAAAAAAAAAACAATTTTATAAACCTAATCTTCATTTAAATACAATAATTTAATTTGAATATTTTTTATTTTGTTCCAATTTCAATAAATTCTTAATTAGGAAATTTATGAAAATTATTAATTTAAATTTTATTTACATGTTGAATTTTTATTATTCCTTTTAATATGAAAATATCACATAAAAAAATTATTACCATTAATTTTCTGATATTAATCATAATTTTATATATGCCACATTAATTAAATACGCTTAATATTTGTGTTATGTAATTAATTACATTTATATTCTCCAAAAAGCCAAATAACACAATTTATGTGAATTTAAAATTTTATGCAATAAATTAACATGTTATATAATACTTTGTGTTTATATTAAATTTCATCAGAACTATTTTAAAGATTTAAATATGATATTTAAATCTAAATATGTATTATGTTTCATGGAAATGTTTTATTAACCATTTCATTTCAGTATATTGTTCTTATAAACTTAATAAATTATATTCTTAAGACTCAAATACATTTAGGATTAAAAGATTTTCTCCCAGACTTATAATCATATAAGGAAAATTATTTTCACATCTTGTAAATTATAATGCAATTTTTTCATGATATATCGTTGAACAAAATAAAATTTAAAATTAAATTTTTGAAATACCTTTTTGTCCTTTTCATAAGAAATAATCAGCTAAAAAGTGTTTTTAACAGCCTGAAATTCGTCCAGACTTAATGGTGTTAAGAGTTCTTCTCTATTTCAATGTTTTTTGGTATTTCCGAATTATCGAAATAACTGACGAAAGCCCTGAATATATAACATAACAATTAACATGTTATATAATACTTTGTGTTTATATTAAATTTCATCAGAACTATTTTAAAGATTTAAATATGATATTTAAATCTAAATATGTATTATGTTTCATGGAAATGTTTTATTAACCATTTCATTTCAGTATATTATTCTTATAAACTTAATAAATTATATTCTTAAGACTCAAATACATTTAGGATTAAAAGATTTTCTCCCAGACTTATAATCATATAAGGAAAATTATTTTCACATCTTGTAAATTATAATGCAATTTTTTCATGATATATCGTTGAACAAAATAAAATTTAAAATTAAATTTTTGAAATACCTTTTTGTCCTTTTCATAAGAAATAATCAGCTAAAAAGTGTTTTTAACAGCCTGAAATTCGTCCAGACTTAATGGTGTTAAGAGTTCTTCTCTATTTCAATGTTTTTTGGTATTTCCGAATTATCGAAATAACTGACGAAAGCCCTGAAGTTTTTGAAAAAAGTTTTGCTAGAATTTCTATTTATGGAAATCAAAACCATTTTTTCAAAACTATATTAAAAAAATGTGTAGAATAAAAGAGAAACAACTGTTAGAACATATTAATGAATTTTTTTTCAAACATTCAAAATTGGTGAAAGTTTTCTCTGGAGTTTCAACATAAGCTTTATTCGAAACCACCTGCCAGCATACTAGAAGACAAAAATGACACAATTTCAATGACATCACTGAGTATTTGAAGAAATGAAACTGAAAATTGAAAATTCAACTCCAATCAATCTCAACTTTATAGAGATGATACTGATACAAGAAATTAGAGTTCTCATTCATTCGTAACAGTCTTAAAACGGAAAATTAAAAGTGGAAGTCAAAAATTAGAAAAAAGTGATAATGAAAAGTTATAAAAAAGATTTATTTATTAAATACTAGCTGGCCCGGCAGACGTTGTTCTGCCCTTGCGTTTATGTGACGTCCTTGTCCTTGTCTTGTAGTGTCTTGACATCAATTAGAAACATTTTTAACTTTAATTTTTAATATTTAATAATAATAACCCGCATAATTTCAACCCGCATGATCTCTCACTGATAAAAACAAAATTTTAACCCCAGTATGATTCCTCTATGATTAGAAAAAAATATTAACCCCCGCATGATCCCACACTGATAAGAGAAAACAAACTTGACTCGTTTGATCCCCCACTGATAACACTTAACCTTGACCCCTGTAACCCCTCACTGATAATACGTAACCTTGAACCACGTGACCCAGCCCATACTGATAATAACAAAATTTTTGACTCGCGTTGCCCCCACTGATAACACGTAACCTTGGCCCCCTGTCACCCCTCAATGATAACACGTAACCTTGACCCCTGTAAACCCTCACTAATAACACGTAAACTTGAACCACGTGACCCCGCACTGATAACGTGATGACGTCACTGAGCCGAAGCCGTGATCCAGAACGGCATATCCCTATTACTCTTTACAGTTCTACGTTTTCATTCAATTAAATTGTTTTTGATTAAGGTTACTTAGATTGAAATGCCGGCACATATTGAATCATTCAATGCTTTGTAATGAGAACATCGCAGTGTGACTTAACAAAATATGTAAATATCAAATTGACTTTTAAGTATTATTACGAATCTTTTTAAATTTTTCTCTCCGTAAGAACCATCCTCGTACTTCAAGGAATATTATTTCGCTAATTCTTTTTTTATAATATTCCTTGAAGTACGAGGATGGTTCTTACGGAGAGAAAAATTTAAAAAGATTCGTAATAATACTTAAAAGTCAATTTGATATTTACATATTTTGTTAAAAAAAGAATTAGCGAAATCGGTTCAGCTGCTCTCGAGATTTGCGCAACACATTCAGCGATTCATTTTTATATTATAGATTAAAGAAATGGAAAACAACGAACAAGGAAAAAAGTAAGTTATAGTATAAGCTCATAGAGAATTTTTATTTTCAGAAGAAAGTGTAGATGTAGCACATGATATACATGAGTGATTCTTCGGAAAGTGTGAAATTTCGAAGGTAAAAATGGCCAGCGAATTTTTATTAAATTTTAGCAAAAAAATTTCATGAACTCATGTCCAATAAATTCAATATTCAAAGGTGCACTTTCAAATTTGAATTTTTAACTGTTTTTTTGCTAATTTTATAAAAATTTGTTACATGGGAATGTTTTTGAAAATATGTTTAATTGTAAAATTTGTTTAATATGACTCAATTTCTAATTAATTCAAAATAATTTTGAAATTCTCCTTCATATAAATTTTCAAATTTTCCAGGGGAATGACGTTTTTGTACTTTTTGTCAAATTTATTATATTTAAAAATACAAACTATGAATTTCTCGCTGCAAGTGATATACAGCATGCCGATTTACATTCAATTTTGATCCAAAGTTTTAAAAAAATTTTTTTTTTCACTTTTTATCACTTACCAGGGGAATGACAATTTCACTGTGACTACTTGGTTTTTGGTATTTCACCATATTATAACAATGCTCACAAATTTAACTCTACTAAAACAAATATCAGTCATGCTATTCTCCTCAAACTAAAGTAACGGTTTATCGTAACCAGAATTAATTTTAGGACAACTTGAAATTTTGACAGGGGAATGACCATTTAACCCGGAGACACACTTTGAAATCTCCTAAATTCATCCACAATTTTTATAAGAATTAAGAATGCTGTTTTTTACGTTTTATTGTTGCTTTATCATTGAATACACATTTAAGTAGAATCATATTTAACTCTTATAATACAAAAATTCTTAAATAGTATAGTAACATGTTGCCTGAGACATACCAGGGGAATGACAAAACGCAAGTTCTAGGTCAAATAAATTACAAAAATAGGTTAAAAATATCTGTTGAACCGAATAAAATATAACCTTTTCTTACTTTTCTAAGTAATTTATTTTATATTGTAAGAAAGTTTAACTTTTTATACTGCGGACGCGGAGACTACAGATTTCACACTTTCCGAAGAATCACCAACATAGGTATATATTTAAAAAAAATAGTTTCTCGTCGACCTACCAATGCAATGATAAGCAAAGCGTAATAAAGAAGGTTCAAAACAAAAATGGAGTCAATGGTATAGGGCTCAAACTCAAACCATTAACTAACTTATGCTGGATTTCTTCAGTCTCAACTTTCTTGTTTCTAACTTTAGCAGAAAGATAATAAAGAGATTTGCATTTCTTCACCTCTGACTAGCACTTAGCTGCCACCTAAATTTAGGTGGCAGATGAAGTACTGATTATTTATTTAGGTGTTACCTAACTCAATAAGCTTTAAGCTATTCAAATAATACTTTACAACTTTGAAAATATTCAAATAATACGTTACAACATGAAAAATATTGAAATAATACGTTACAGCTTGAAAACTATTACCAAGCTTTCAAGTTTTGATTAAAATTTTATGCTTTTCAGGTTTGGGAATGATAAATGTAGCTGACAGCTAGTTAGCAGAATGTTTTAATGAAGAAATCCAAACCTCTAGCTAGCTGCCACCTACACTTAGGTGATACCCAGCTAGCGGAGACTTCTGAAGAAATCCAGCATTAGAAGAAATAGTATTGGCGATAATGACACAGCAATATGTATGTTGGAGGTGACGTTTCGGTTGGAGAATTTGACTTTATTGCTTTAACGCAATTGTTAGTTGTTTATTATAATTCATTATAAATTGTCACTGTAGTTTCAATGTGTATCAATCCTCATTCTAATTTTTTTTTATGGAAACACTCCCCGAAAATCATAATTATGAAAGAAAAAGAAGAATTTCCAACTTCTAACTGACTTTTTGAAGAAGTAGGAAGAAGAAAATGTGAAATTAAAGAGGAAAAAAGTGAAACTCAGAAAGCAAGAATGAGAATATTACACAGAAATAGAATTCCGCCCCTGCCCCTGGGTGAAATTTGGAACATAGATTTTCTGGACGAAGCTATACCTATATACAAACGTTCAACTAAAAAGTGTTGATGAAAAGCTTCTATAAAGCTTTTGCTAATGTATTTCTTAGTTCAGGAAATCGAATCTCATCATTGAATTTAGTCAATTTGTTCGTTACATATTTTAAAAATTTTGACTGTTGTATATACGAATGTATATACTACGAGTATACGAGTATACATAATTTAAATACATCTTGAAATAAGCTGAAAGGTTAAAAAAACTTTTATAAGTATAACTTTTATACTTTTTAAAAGCTGATTATAAAGCCTCTGTAACTACGATGATATTCAAGTAAAGAGTTGTTCGAGGACATTTCGGAAGTTTCTCAGTAACTTTCTCCGTTCTTTAAATTCATATTTTTCGAATATTCCATCATATTTAATTATTTTCAAGAAAGGGATCGATTCTAGACAGGAAGCATTCTATTCACTCATCCCAAATCCGAAAACCCCATGTAAATCCGTTCACGTTTACTACCCTAAAACTCTTTCCAAAATTTCAATTACGTCACGAGGAACACTCTTACCCACAAAGGAATAAAGTAAGTGGATAAAAAGTATATAAAAAAGAGTATACCCTAGTAACCACATCATGATGACTGCATCGATGAGCTCATCATGAATGTCTCGATGAAAATCATGATGATTTTTATTCTACGGTCGGGAAAAAACTCATTTATATACTTCAAATGTACATAGTGATGAGCTCTATGAGCATTTCCATGAGTATCATGATGATTATCATTAGGAAACTCATCGATGTTTTCACTGATGAGTATCATGATGATTATCATTAGGAAACTCATCGACGTTTTCACTGATGAGTTTTTTAATGATAATCATCACGATTTTCATTAGGAAACGCACTGATATTAAATAAGAATTGATTTTTTTCATCATAGTCTAGGAATAAATGAAAGAAGTTATTTTTTTATTATTTCAAATTAAATTTATTATGTCCTTTTACATTTTCTTCACGTTTTAAATTATTTTTCTTATTCCTATTACTAATATTACATATAACGATTGCAATTATTATTTTTTTTCTTCCTCATTTGGCTTGATATTTCTCCTGCAATATAGAAAAATTATAGGTATACTTATTAAAATCAAATCTGCATTTATGTTTTCGTAAAGTGAAAATATAAATACCTTACTTTTTTGTACACTTAATCAGCTTGATCCTGGATAAATCCTGTTAAAATTTTTTTTAAATTTCACTTTATGTTCTTCACACAATCACTATTCACTTCGAATGATTTTTTTATTTTCAATTTTTGTCTTATTAATAGAATTTTAACAAATGTCGACTAAGTATGCTATGAAATTCTGCAAAGTATGTTTTAAAAACATTTAAATTTTTATTACTGATGACTGTTCTGATGAAAGAAAGTAATCGAGAACATCATTGAAAACATTGAAGTTTTTATTACTGATGATTGTTCTGATGAACAAATCAAGAAAGTAATCGAGAAGATCATGAATAAAAAAATATTATATATCTCATTTTTGTACATAACACTAATACATCCACAATTTAACAAATACAACTTCACCGTTTGCTTCGTCCGTACCCGACCCCTCGAAAAATTGAAAAATTGATGATCGATGGTTAGTTATAGGGTATGTAAGTATATACATATACATATTATGTACATACATTCGTTTTTTTTCTTTATCTTATTTTTTCTAAAGTAGGTACAATATCCTTTTTCTTAAAGTTTTGATTCTATAATAAAAATAAAATTCTGCAATCGAATTCATTAGTGATATTTATTTGGTATTAAAGAAACCATACTCAAATTACTCGTATGTATATCAGGACATTTTCCTTAACTCTTCGTTATATTTTAAATTTTACATACGCGCAGCAGTTTTAACTACATAACAAAATCTTACATTTTTTGATTTCTTAGAAAAGTATGTTTCCGTAGGACTAGGGAGTAGAAATTTGGTCAGGATATTCCTTGAAGGGTTGGTTGGTTGACGTGGCAGCTCTTGAATTACTTTCGAAGATCCAAATAGCACTAAGAGTGCCATTTTGATACCATACCTTGCGTAACCTTAAGGCGTAGTCTTAGTTTGACAACAGGGCAGGAGTTTTTTATAGTCATATTGTTTCATTTAAGAAACGTATTATATCTCTGATCCTGATATTGGAGATGTCATTTAGGTTGTTAAACAGTTAAATAGGAAACTTCTCATTGTTCGATTCCTTGCTCTAACAAGTGCTGGACAGCTTTGTTAAAAGGGATACCCAGTTTCTCTGCGTGATCCCCTATTGGCCAGTGCCCTTTTACACTTGCCGTGGACCTAGCAATGCCTCTTTGGGATTTGTTGATAAGGTTGTACGTTGATTATTGTAAGATCGCACAAACCGCCAGTCCTTTCCAACGAGTTATTGTTATGTTTGAAAAGGGCCCTCCCTTCGCATTACCTATTAGAAAGTCCTTAAAGGGTCTATTATTTTATGAATTTTAAACAGTAGAAATCTGTTCACTAGGGCAAAGTTATAGGGTAAGATATTAGAAAAGTAGTTTTTTCGATAAACAAATTTTTTTCCTTCTATCTATGGCGCGAGTCACATATTTTCATTTTTCAGGGAGTTTTATAGAGCATGACGAGTAGAATATGTAGTGTGCAGAAATTTCAACTCAATCGATTCACAGGGTCTCGACTTCCGAGATTTAATTTTAAAAACAGATTTTTGACGAAAACGGTCTAAAATAGAACGAACTGTTAAACATAGCTTTTTTTTGGTTCTGTACATATGTACATATAACATACAATTTATGTTTGACCTTGAATATGATTATTTGGAAAAAAATGAGGAAAAAATCGATAATATGTGGCAATGAAATTAAATATGAGTATATGTTTTCTTCTTTGGTGTGTGTGAAATATATATGTATACATATTATACAATACATATCACTTTGTCCTGTTGGAGTGATATGTATTTTTTTATGCTTGCTTAAACTTATTAGAATAAAAAAAATTATAGATGAATAATTCGCCTTGTCTATACACTTAATTTTGTGAAACCATAATATTTTAAATGGTATATATCACATAATGTGTTTGTTTTTGTTTTTCTTATAGAAAATCAAGCAAAGACAAAAAAGAGAAAAAAAGAAGAAGAAAATTTTAATAAATGATAAATTCTGTTCTTGACATTCGAAAAAAAACTATCATGGGAAAAATATTCATAAAAAAATAATAAGATAGATTTTAGATGAAAGAAAATTGAAAAGTGTTGAAATACTAAAGTGACCTTAAAGAAGATATATTTAAGGAAAATATTTTTTCAAAAGAAGAAATAATAATACTATAAAAAGTACTATAAGTACAACAAAATCTAATAATTTGAATAAACACATATTCAATACTTTCTATTCAAATTTCAACTGTAGAGGAACCAAAAAGTAATAAATTTCAAAAATGTTTTTCCATTTTTCTTAGTCATGAATGTTTTACTTTCAAAATACTTTAAAATTCAAATGAAAAACGTTTAATTAGTTTTTATTCACTGAAGATTCTGGAAAGTCATCTCAAGGATAAAATAACAAAAACAATATTATGTAAATAATTCATATACATAGGCTGTTATAATCTAATTCTTGTTAAAGTAATAAAAAAATTAATCAAAACAAGAACGAATATTATTCTTATTCTTTAAAAACTTCATCATTTTGATATCATTTTCTATTTTTCCTTTATTGCTTTTTACAAAATTAATCGTATTAAAACACAAATGTTTATTGCTTTTTTTTTCTCGTCTCGAAATGTAAACAAATTGTTTATCGAATACAATTCTAATCCTTCTTAATCAACAATTAATTTAAATGACATAAGGTCAAGGATAAGAATTCGAAAAGAAAAAAAAAACACAAGAAAAAAAATGTATATTATGTAAACAAAATACGTAGTACATAAAAAAATTTATCATAAATTCTGATTCATTAAATTGTGAATAATAATGAAGCGAGGAATAAATTTAATAATACAAAATATGAATTTAAAAAAAAAAGCAAGATAAATGCTACAAATTGTTTATGATTTCCGGTTCATATTGTATTTTGTCTTCCATGTTCTATTTCATTGAAATAATCTTCAATAAAAACATAAACATATGTATATACATTATACATATTCAAAATAAATTGTTACAATCTTTTCGCAAGATACATAATTTTCGAATTTTTAAATTGTATACAAGAATGTTTTTTTTTAAAAAATTTAATAAAAAAATTTTTTAACTGTTCTATGAACATGGGAAGAATTTTAGTATACAGCACAAAAAATTGTTATTCAATGAAAATAGAATATTATTAGATTCATTATTTTTAATGCATTATAATTATTTCTTTTATCTGTTTGTATTTTAAGTAATTCTGATGTGAATGGAATTATTATTTTCCAAAATTATATATACGTTTGTATATAATATGTAAGTATGATGTTTTACACAATTATAATGTACAGGAAAAATGTATATAATTTTGTTTTTAGTCGTGAAGATATAAGAAAATAAATATTCTTTCTATATATTTTTCAGTTTTTTATATCCTCAAACATTTTATGAAACTGTTTTTCGTTAATAATAAGCTGCTATGTATACTTATACTTATATAAGTATAAAGACATCTGGTAACTTAAAAAAATATATATGTACAATACTTAAAAGTGGAAGATATGCACGTTATTTGAAAAAATTAGTTCTATTTCACTGATTTTCGATAATAGTGACTTTTAAGAGTTAGAAATTAATAAACTTTTCGCATACTTTCCGAAAGTATGAAGTATAAGAAACGTGTAAGTACACCTATATATGCGTATTTATAAACTTATGAAATTTTTGAGGAAAAATTGAAAATTTATTATTAAAAAAAGTTTTAAAGGGAAAGGGAAACAGATTTTGGAATAAAAATAAAGTAGAAATACTTCTTATTCATTTTTGTTTTTAAATAGAATTTAATTCAACTTTAAAAATTCATTAGAAGAAAAAACATTATCCTGAAGAAATCGAGGACGGAATAAGTTTTTAAAGTGACCTATATTTTTTTATTATTTTTTTGATAATTTGATAATTAACAAAAAAAATTATACATTGTTCTTATATATATACCTATACAGACTTTATAGAATTTATATACATGTATAATATTCATAAACTATATACAAACACAAAGAACGATATGGTATTTATATAATAATGAAAAATTTTCTTAGTATGATACAATATTCTCAGTTTATACCTGTTCTACCCTGTTTTTACCTTATTTAATTAAAAGTATAAACTTTATTATAATTTTTTTTCTTCTTCATTAATAAACCATCTATAGCAAGACAGGTTAAGTTACCACCCTAATAATTAAACAAAGAAAATAAAGCTTACGAGTATTATTCTTATTAAATAAAGCACAACTGAAATTTCCTTTTAGTTTTAATCAAGCAAGAAAAATAAAAACAAATCCATCTGTGTCTTATTTTTTATAAACCACATTACATGGAAAAGATTCAATTTAAAAAATACATTGTTAGAATATTTGCTAGAATGAAAAAAAGAAAAAAGAATTTAACAACTATAAAAGGAGGACTATAAAAGTAAAAATATTTTAACTTAAACCATCATCATGTCAAACTTTATTTTTCTTCTTTTATTATTTTAAACCTTTTATTTTGTATATAAAAAGAAACAAACAAAAAAAGTAGAATGATGAATAAAAAACAACGACAGGATAATTTTCAATATCTAATTTTTTCTAATGTGTTTTATCTTTTATATTTGAGTTTTAACACATGTCACCCCTTTTAATAGTCATCAACAGGTGAAAAATAACAGAACAATAATTTTTTACATATTCGATAAATGATAATATTATAAATGTTTGAACATACATACATATATCATGAATAATACAAAAAAACAAGGGAAGAAAGAAAAACAATTAAAGTGAAAGATATATCTAATAATAATCAAAAGACCCTTGTTCTCGCATGCTTATTAAAGTATTTGCTATGTAAAAATATACAGGTAAAATGATATGCTATAGTATATATATTAACATTAAATAATATATTGTCATCGTATACATGTACATACATATGTAAATGTGCATATGAATGTACGTAATGAAAATGTTCATTTTCATCTAAGAATATGACATTTACATAAATTAGTTTTCAAAGAGTACAAAAAATAACAAGGAAAATTTCAAAAAGTTTTAAGGTTAGGCTATCATAACAAATATTTAATATATCTGTGTGTGTGTGTTTTTTTTTTTCATGAACTTTTCACAGCTCATCAATTTTCCAATTTTTTGTCAAATAAAATTAAATTCTCAAAAATAATATAATATTTTTATCAACTTGACATTTTCACTCAAGAATATATTAAATTAAAAAATAAGTAATAGATAATTTATTGTCCTTAAAATAAAGATGATATTCCAACGAATGAATATTGTCAATTATGAAATTTAAAATTATTCTTTTTAAGAAAGAAGAAAAAACAGAAAATTATTATATAAACAAAAAAAAAATAATTTCAAAATTCTTTAAAAAAACGATGTTGTACTAATTTTTTTTTCTTTTTATTACAATAGAATAAATTAAAGATATAAGAAAAATGTGCCAAAACTAATTAATAAAAAATTAAATATGCAATGTGATTTATCATCGCAAATTTTGATTATGTAGAAAGTTTTTAACCATAAAAAAAATTACTTTTTTTCATATTTTATATACATTGAGTTTTTTGAAAAAAAAAAACTAACAAAATTGAAAAAGAAAACATTTTATTAAATTCTACATTCATCATGAAAATATTAACAAAACTTAGAAACTCATGTAAATATCAACACAAATTGTTACGAAACAAAAAAACATCTTTTGCATTTTTATTCATTTTTAAAAGTAATGTGAGTTTAAAAAAAAAAAAAAAAGAAACACAAGCAACACATTAAAAGTAGGTCAATTAAAAAAAATATTTATGTTATCATTTTTAATATTTCTATTTTACAAAGAAAATTTTTAGCACTTCTCAGAGACGGTAAATGAGTTTTATATTTAAAAAAGAGGAAATATGAATAGGAGGATGTTGCTATATAATGAATAATATTATACTCGTACATTCGTATCTGGTTATTTTTATTACATTAATAAATAAAAAAAAAAAAATTGAAAAAAAAGAAAAATCTACCATTGAATATAACTAAAAATATAGTTCATAAAAAGTGTACTGGATACGACATGTAGTTAATTTATATGTATATATTTATATGTATGTTAAGCTCTTATTTAGTATATATACGTAGTATAGTATGGAATTCTTATCTATTTTTTGTACAAACAAAATTTTGTACGATAAAAAGTCTTAATTTTCCTTTTTATTCACAAAAAAAAACTCCATTTCTATTCTTGAAATTATTGAACAAATTAATATATTGAATACCCTACAAAAAGCCTGTATTTAAATTTATTTTGCTATTAATATTCAAAGTTTAAATATGTGTTGAATTAATTAATTTTTTTGATAAATATTATTTTATGAAATTTCACTTAAAATTTTCCTTATTGACGAATACTATATTCCAAAAATTTTGTAATTTCAAGTAACACTAAACAATTTTTAATAATCATCTTATAATAAGAAATAGAAATAATTTTATTTTATTTTTCAATAAGCTATATATAGTACATATAGATATAATTATATCTTCTGACTTGAAAAAAAAAAAAGCAATAATTTTATCCCATGATATTGCAAATTAAATGTACTTTCTACTGAAAACTAAATTTTAATCAAGTTTTAGTGACCATAAAACACTAAAATTTTAATGAACAGGTTAAAAATATTTTAAACTTTACAGTATACATATTCTGTTTTAATACATACATATACATACTCGTGTATGAATGTATTATAATTTCAATTTATTCAATCAATATCAGTTTTTAACAACACATAGTAAAAATTCGAATGTTTATGTAAATATTTATATTTATATTAAAGGATAACACCCACATAAAATATAATATTTGAGTTTTAGATGAGTCTGTTTTTTTTCCAGACTGTATGAACAGGACATATTTGTTTGTACAAAGAAAATACAATATGTATGTATGTATGTGTAGTATTTGCAAATATGTACAAGTATGTAACCCGATTTTATAATAAAGACAAATAAGAAATTTTTGGTTTATTATGAATTTGAAGTCATAAACAATAAAAAAAAATGTAGAAGTTTCTATAAATTCATCGATATATTTTTTAATGTACACGCATACATAATTTATTTGTGTGTGCACTGTTGTATAAACGCATGGTATATTCATTAGAATTTTATCCGAATAACAAGAGTGACCTAAATAAAAGGAAAACATGTCAGTTTTAATTTGAATCTAAAATCAAACTAAATTAGAAAAGGACTGTTTTGAATATTAATAACAAACCAAAACAAAATGGAAAATTTTGTATAATTTATGTAATACTCATGTTTTGTAACATTGTATATTACAAATTTTCAAAATATAATCTAGATGCATGATTCAACTCTAATAAAATTTAAAATTACGTTGACAGGATATATTGACATTCTTATATTTGCAATTCATATAAATTCATTTAATTTTGAGAAATATGTATTTTTGTTTTTGCAAATTCACTTGATAATTATGTTCTGATAAAAACTATAGTACAGCATCTAGCATCTGTACATATTAACTATGTATGTACATACGAGTATGTACATACATATATATATAATATAGATATAAGATAAGAGTACTATTGGAAAATGTAATTATTGTCGCGATGCGATGTCAAGATCATAAAGACACTAAATTACTTGTTTACATAATACATATTTTAACATACATATACCTGCGTATAGGTAGAAAGTATAAAAAGGAGTGGTAACTAATCAATTATGGTAGCAGAAAAAATTTTAGACTTTGTCCATTTAATCGATTTTTCGTAAATGCATTTTACAAAAATTTCATGAATGTGTATACACTATACATATTATGTAACTTGTTGATTTTTTTTTCCAGACTTTTTGTGCTAAAACGTTGTCCTTGACGGTTAAAAGATAAAAGAATTGAATAAACATACTGTAAATATATAAAAATTTTTCAAAAAACAAAGTTATTGTTTTTATATCTTATGTATGTCACATTTTTAAGAGAAAAAAAAAACCTTTTGTAGTACTTTAAATTTATTCGATTTTAATATTCATTTTAATATTTTTGAAATAAAACACTTAATTTTCACTTATAACATTTATTTAAAAAAATTAGTTTTCTTAAAATCGTTTTTACTGGCTCAGGTACCGAGATGAGACTAAAACTAATAATTCTTTTTTTCACCAATTATCTTCTTTTTTTTAAATTTTAAATAAAATGTTTATACCGCTACATTTAAACAGTATCATCTCTCTCATTTTTCATTAGAGAATATCCAACATTAATATTTCAAATCAATATCATTATAGTATAATAAAATTAATTTTACACAGGGTGTTCATACTAATTTTTTTTTTTACATTCATATATAATTTTTGTATTTATTTTAGAAAAACAATCACTATGAAATACATAATTATAATTTAGAATATTTCCTACACTTTTTAAATCACACACTTTTTTTCTTCATAATTTAGATAATCAAAACATTCATACATATTTGTGCTTTTCAGAATTTGATGTATAATTTTTATAAAAATGTATTTTTTCGTGATACGAAATATTAAATACATTATACCTATAGTTATAGATAAATACCTTGTCACAATAAAGAATAGCAAACGATATATAAATTTTGTCGATAAACTTATTTTCTCATATTTTTTTTATTTTTTAAGACGTCATGCAGTTGAAAAAATCATATTTAAATAAATAATTGACATATTGACATAATATGGTAAGAAACTGAATTTCATTTTCATAAATAATTTACAGTCGAAAAATCATAAAATTTGTATGTCATTCCGTAGGCTCACTTATGTACATATATACATTGTACATACATAATATGTATTACATATTACATAATATCTGCCGTACAAAGGCTAATCGCGTCATTTACATTTTCACTCATTTTGAGTTAGATATATTTATGATAATAGTTATATATATGAACTAAAGGAAAAATTCTCTATTAAAAAATATGTCTATATATTATATATTATATATATAATTTAATTTTTCCACTAGTTCATATATATAACTATATATTATATCATAAATATATCTAGCTCAAAATGAGTGAAAATGTAATTGACGCGATTAGCCTTTGTACGGTAGATATAGAAATGTTTTAATATGGTACATACAGAATGTTAAAAAAGTATCCGCACCCTATACTACTACCAGTACCAATGCAAAATATTTCAATTTTTAGAAAAATTAAAGCACTGAATATATTTTTTTATTTAAATTATATATTCATACGGTCATAATTATCCCTAAACACAAATTAATTAGATTTATTTTATTTGAAAGAAAAATAAAGAAAAAACTTCATTAAGTATAGAAAAATAGGTCAAAAAAGTATTCGCACTCTTTTGACGTTGGAAGATAAAAACTTATAAAAGTTCTGTTTACCGTTACTTCTAATTAAAAATTGATAATAATAATTTTTGTTTAGTTTAGCCATTGCATTCTGGTTATTTTCTTTAAGCCTTTATACTTAAAAAGTCCTTTAATATACCGTATACGTGATAAATAAAAAGATGTAAGTTATGAAGTATAAGAATCGCCAATAAATCGAGAAAAATTTGGAAATCCATGTGAAATAGCCAATTCTATTGTGAAAAATATAAAAAACGTTATGAACAATTTCATACTTTAAAAATTGTGGAAAATCAGGTCGAACATGAGATAATTCTTTTTAAAAAAAAATCTTATTAATTTTTTTATTTTCATATGAGTATGTATAGGTAATTATAATCGGCGTATAAATGTGATTTGAATAAACAATTACATTTGTAGTGTTTTAATTTTCTTAAATATTATTATATTTTGTATGGATAGTATAGGGTGCGGATACTTTTTGACATACTGTATATCATTTTTTGATTCCCATATAGCTAGAGCTAGAATTTCGAAAGTATTGAGAAATACATATATGTATATAACAGTTTGAGTATTTGACAAAATTAAAAAAAACGATATACAAGTCTTAGAACTTCTCACATTTTTTGACATTAATTCCAACTTTACATTAAAACGTATCTTTTATATATAGAGTTTGTATACAGGTATTTTTTCTAAGAGAAAATATTTTATCGAATAGAATGAATTACAAAATAAAATATGTGAGAAATATCGATCTGGATAATATGGAAAGTCATTTACAAAGTGAAAATATGTTGACGTGTTTGGTATTAAAGGATAAATACATATATGTATTTATCCAGGTATTTATAGGATTTATTATGTCTTTTCTTTAATTTTTCAATTTCAAAGGAATTTAAAAATATTATAAATCAATTACAATTACAATGAAATCGTGTAAAGTCTAATAGAAAAAGCAAACTGTAAACTAAAAAATAATACAACAAAAATAAAAGGTATTTTATATACTTTTTATCCACTCACTAACCCTTGACTAAATAACTTTGTGGGTAAGAGCGTGTTCGTGGCGAAAGTGTGAAATTTTGGGAAGAGTTTTAGGGTAGTAAACGTTAACGGATTTACATGGGGTTTTTGGATTTAGGATGAGAGAATAGAAGGTTCCTGTCTAGAAACGATTCTTTCGTGAAAATGATTAAATATAATGGAATATTCGGACAATATGAATTTAAAGGACAAGCTGTTACTGAGAAACTTCCAGTACTTTCTCGGACAACTCTTTACTCGAATATCATCGTACATAGTTACAGAGGCTTTATAATCATTTATATAATAAGGGGATTCACTCTTTAGTGCAAATAGGTATTGCATCGTTGCATTCGGTGTATCGTAGCACGAATTTTTGTTGTATCGTTGCAAATTGTTGTTGTATCGTTGTAAATTCGTGCTACGATACACCGAATGCAACGATGCAATACCTATTTGCACCAAAGAGTGAATCCCCTTAATGTATTTGTTTTAAAAGTTTTTTTTTAGTATTCAAGCCTATTAGTTTAATAAACTAAATTCAAAATAAAAGCACATCATACTATGTAAATCTTTTTTACTTTAAAAAAACAAAATCAATAAATATCACCTAGCAACAAAAAAAAATAAATATAATTTTAAATTTATAGAATTCAACATGAAAATGCCATCATTATAATAACTATAGAATTAAATTTTTTTAATAATCACTCATACTTTCGATTGTTTGAATGGCTGGAGCTTTTCCTAAAAAAAAGCCCATGAAAAAATCTAACCCATCTATTTTCCATTTTTTTAAATTGTTCAGGTTACTTTTAAATTTTATTTTTGTAACTGATGTAAATTGTAAACGCAAACAGAAAATATATTAAATTTACATTACAGGCAGTATGTATAATATTTTAATCATTATATGTAATTATATGTATTATATGTATATGTATAATGTATATACTCAGACATATTTTGCCTGTACCCTTATTTATATCATTTTAATTATCATGCCTTTACCAATGTATAAATAATTAATCATCGAATAGCAAATATAGTACATACATATGTTGATATGTATTTAAAAAAATGAAAAAATTTTGTTAACGTGCCAAATTAAAAGAAAAAAAAAGGAAAAAATAATAAAAAATAAATTTACAAAATTTTCTGAATCACACTTGAAATAAAAAACAAATTACAAAAAAAGAAAAATGGATAAAAAATATTCCAGTTTTAAAATTAATTTGTTGCTTTTTTTTAAAATTTCGTTTCACTTACTCCTTTAGAAGGTCAACCAACATCATCACAACAAATCGTGAACAAAATGTATGTACTGTACATACATATATGTATTTTTTTTAATGTCACCACATTCATAGGGGGTGATTCTATATTGTAAAAATTTTTTATTGTACTTTTTCTTTGTCATGTTATGTATGTATAAAATAAAAACAAATACATACATAGGTACTTGATAATGAAAAAAGTTTAACAAAGAAAAAATATTATAGCAAAAAGAGAATTTCTATGCGATCAAAATTTCATGATAATGGAAAATTACATTCTTTATCTTAATATTTTTCAATTTCACATTTTTCAATATGAATTTATAATAATAGAAAACAATGACATACACAAATATACAAGTCATACACATACATATATAGGTATGTAATGTACATACATATTTATTAAGAGGTAACTTTGCTATTTCATTCTTTTTCGAGTTTTTGTTAAATATATTTCAAATTTGGAATTATTCCAAAAAATGAGATAATATACAACAGCAACAAAAACAAAATCCTAATCCCTTTCCTTATTTTATATATATGTTTGCATATATACAATAATGTGTACATACCTATATACAGTCAAATCTCCCTAAGTCGAACTCTCATGGTCAGTCAAAACTACTTCGAGTTAGAGAAATTTTATAAGAAATTCGAGATAAAGAAAGTTTTTTTTTTGAGGTTTTTTTTTAAATTATTATTTAAGTACTCAAAACAAAAATACATATAACATATTATTTTTTCATTATAAAAATATATTTAAAAAAAAAAAAGAAAACAAAACATAAACAAAAACAAAGAATAAAAAATGAGTATGTACCAGCTTCTTGCTGTATGTATGTATTTTTGTATACATATTAGAAACTTTAAAGATTAAACTCATTTTTTGAAAAATTTGGTTATTTTACTTTGAGTTGTTGCCGTTGCATTTCGACGTTGTAAAAAACTTTCAATTTTGAAAAAAACAATGTTGAATGTTGTTGGGAACATTTGGAGTTTGTTCTAGTACAGATTGTAATATGTCTAATGCTTTTTCTATTTCACGGTTATTAGGTTTTATCTGCATAACATCGTCATCACTATCATCAACGTCATTATCGTTATTATCTTCAATCACGCTAGAATTTACTTGTTTTAAAATATTTTCTGTGTCGGGAATCTCTGAAGTTAAAATATCTTCATCAAGTTTGATATATTCTTGCAAATTAATACCTTCCACATCGTAATTATGTTATCGAAGCGTTTAAATTAAATTTTGCTATTGTTATTGTGTCTTACTGTTGCAGTAAAACAATGCAGAATTATTTTTATTTATAAAAAGTCAAAAATTCGAGTTATAGAAAAGAAAATTTTCGCAAAAAGTTAAAAAAATACTTCGAGTTAAGGAAATTTTCGACTTAAAGGAATTCTGACTAAGAGAAATTATTTCCTATGGAAATTCCAAGGGAATGTAAAAATGTTAGAAAAAACGTCGAGTAAGAGAGAATTTCGACTTATAGAGACTTCGACTTAGAGAGATTTGACTGTATATGTACATACATATGTACGTACATGTGTACTATTCATTTCAACATTAAAAAATATTTTTGCATCATCAGATATCAGAGTTTAATTTTATTTAATCCTTATTTTCTGATAACATAAAACGTTAACTCAGGATAATTATTGTGCACAAGGATATTAATAAAATAAGCTAAGTATTTATACATACATACATATATATGTAAGAATGTAAGTTTTAAATGTGCATATAGTATTTAAAATTTAAAAAAAAGGAAAAAAACGCATTTTATATACCTTTTATGTTCCTAACTTTATAAGAATTAATTCAGAAAATATTTATGTATGTATACGTGCTCAGCCATTACATAGTAAATATTCAAAATATTAGATTTTTTTTCATGCATGTGTTTTAATTTAGTGTTACTGTTATGCCAATATAATGTAGATTCTTTAGTTTGGATCCTTTGTTTCTTTGATTGAGATTTCAAATGTATGTGAAAATTGTGAACTACACATATATGTAGCATAAAAGAACAACATATATAAATATACATATATATATATATATATATATACATATATATATACATATATTACAATTTTTAATTTTTAAAATTGTATCGTAATTCCTAAAAAAATGTTGTTCTGAGAAAAACAACAAGTATGTATTTCACATAATTTTGTTAACACTCCGATCTATGTTAAATTTTACTAGCTCCCATCTATGTTAAGAAATTTTTGTAGACCTTTTCGCTCCTTTAAAAAGTATGTTTCCGTATGAATTTTGCAATTTTTCAGAAACATTTAAGTTTGCGATCAACTTCCTACTCCTACGGGAACATACTTTTTTAAAGGGAATAAAAGGTCTACAAAAATTTCCTTAACATAGATGGAAGGAGTTTTTTATTTGATGCCTTGTATCTTGCTCCCTGTTGCAGAGATCCTTTTTGTTTGAAAAAAAAAATTTTTTTTTGTAGGGAATAACGAGTAGAACGCCCTGCAGAAATTTCAAGTTATTCGAATAATAAAATCCAGAGATATTCAAATTTGAAATCTTATTTTTGACGAAAACGTGTTAACAGAGATCGGAGTGTTAATAAGATAACCAATTCACTTCGTAATTTTTTAAAAATTTAATTACAATTCAAAAAATTAATTGTAATAACAAATAGTAACGAATCGTGGCATTCATTGTAACTGAAACAGATATGTATGTATGTATACGTGCATACATAGAAAAAATCCTTAATAAAAAGCAGAGAGGAGGGAAAAATTCAGGATAAAAACGGCGATATTGTATACGCACGAAGAAAAGGGAAAAAATAAAGCGCCAAAATATTTATTTAATTATAAAAAATATTTTAAATTTTCGCTAGAAAATTTTTCTAGAAGTACTTTATAAACTTAAAAATAAACACATACATATATACTTATTTATACGTATCTAAATGCGAAATAAATTATTTAAAAAATCATATCAATCGATCTATTATTTACGAATTTCTAATTTCAATTTATTTCACATTTCTCATTCAGTCATTTATATACAAATACTTCTAAAATTTTTATTTGTATGTATGTACATATATATTTTTTCACTTTAAAGCTGTATTTTCGAAATTTTTTGTTTATTCATCAATCACTTTATGCTCCAATTATTATCTAATACTATCTGTTAGTTGTACATACCTAATGTATTGTACATATACATATGTATGTATTTATATGAATAAACTCTATTGCTTTCTTTTTTTTTCTTTTAACTATATCAGAATTTTAATTTTTTTAAATAAAATTTATGCAGTTCTCTATATATTTTTAATTTAGCCATTAAAACAGAAAAATCCCATACAAGCATTAAAGTTCACTATAAATATACATATGTATATAATTCTATATATCATCGTATATAATGTGAAAGGATAATAATAAATTTAAAAGCAATTTTATCTAGAAAATTTTTTATTATTTAATCCTTTCAACACCAATGAATTTTTATAGGTTAATTGTCTAGAACATTTCCTTTATAATAATTTTTCTTTTTTTTTATTCTTTCTATTTACTTTTTTATTAATTTTTTTTTTTAAAGACTGTGTTTGTGAAATATTTTTTTAATATCAGTAATGAACATCTTCTGGCAGATATAATTTTGATTATTTTTTTCTTCTTGACGATGATGAAATAGTTGTGATGAATCAACAATCATTTTGATAGCACCCATGGTATATACTTATTACAATAAGCAAATTTTTCTTAAATTTATTGTTTCATATTAAATGTATAAAGCACACATAATTGGCAATAAATAAAAAATTGTGGGTGTTTTTCTGTTTATAATATGTATTTATATTCAAATTGGCAACAAAAAAATAAGTATGTACATATATTTGAAAATCTCTTCCAAATAAAATAATTCCATTAAAAATAATTTGAGAAAAAAAAACACCTCCATGCAAGTGTACTCAACAGAAAAAAAAAACCAACAAAAACAAATACACTTAGAAAAAAAATATCATCAATAAAAAATTCATAACAGATTAATTTTTTTGTAAGAGTTTATTTATGGCATTAAATTTTATGGCTATTGTAAAAGCAAACACAAACTCTGTTTTTAAAATTATTTATTATTTTGTACTTGAAAAGGTAACAAATAATTTTTTATAATGAAAAATTAATAAAATTATCCCGTTGAAATGGTAATTTTTTTTCACTTGCAAAGTTTTTCAACTTTTTTAAAATTTTCTTTTTCTCATTTTATATTAAAATTTAAATATATCGGTACATATTATTATGTATCTATGAATGTATGTCCATACATATGTATGTGTAATACATGAAAATAACAGGTCAAAACTCATTGATATTATTTTTGAAACAAAATTTCAGAATCTGATTAATAATCTTCAAAGTCAAGAATAGTCTTGAATTTGAACTGAATATATATGGCAGTAATTATAGTTATTATAGAATAAAAGTATACTGTATATAGTTTGGTTTTTTCATCAGAATAATAATTTTATTATAGTAGAACATTATGAAAAGTGTGTAATTTTAGACTTAAAAGCTACGAATATGAAAAAGATGAGAAAAAAATATATGTATACGAATTTTTTATAAATTTCATGAATAATTTAATATAAATTTTAAAAGAATATTTTCTTTATTTTATTCACTAACAAAATAATAATTCTCCAGATGAATTCATTTAAATTTCTTACAAGAATATCATCATGTTATAATATAAACAATATATATTATGATGGGTCAAAGTTCAAAGTACATTTTTAAATAACAATAATATTACTTCCGACAGGATGCATGCACATAAATGTAAAATATACAAAACTAAGTAAAAACAATGTAATGACAACAATTACAATGAAATATATGTAACAATAATAAATTTTAGTTTTTCTTTTTATTCTCTATATAATAAAAAGCTTTTAAAAGTTATCCTGTGAAAATTACATGTATTACACATGAACTATAAAAGAAATTTTTATATTTTATGATTGTTATAAATTCCATACACATTTGTTGAATTACATACATTTATATATAATATTATAAAGTATTAAATAAAAAGGAAATAAGTGCTAAGGATAATACAAGCAATTTATTGGTCACACGCTGAAATTCATGCAATCTTACATACATACATATGTACATATTTTAATATGCTGACGAAGACGTTCATTGAAAACTTTGTTGTAATAAAAAATATACATTTTTCAATAAATTTTTCAATAAATTTTTCAAATATATATTTAGTTTATATTATAAAATAAAAGTTTCTTATTTGAAGAAAATATTGAAAAAATTATTAAAGTTTTTCAATAAATACAAAATTTAATAACACCATTAAAAAAATAATTCTAATTGAAATTGTCTTGTGTACAAAGCTAAAAAGTAGATTAAACTCTAATAAAATGAATCTAATAATTTTTATGTAAGTATTTAAATATTTTATGATATACAATTTTTTTTGCATCATCTACTTTACAGGTAATTATAAAAGTTGTCTTTTAATGTACTAATTAAAACTTTTTTTTTAACTTTTGACTGTTGAGTCTCTCATACTTTCCAATAAATAAGGATTTTTTTCAACAATATAATTAAATTTGGAATTTAATTTAAATTTTTTTTTTTTTTTATTAAATTAATAAATTTTCTCCTTTTTTTTTATTTTGACATTTTGAAATTCTATCATAATGTTTTGAAGATGAATTTCTTAAGAAATTTATAATTTTCTAATTAATTCAATATTGAGAAAATTTCAATTTGAAAATCTTCAGAAATAATTTTTTTTTCCAAGATGTTCTAATTGGTAATGTTCCAAAATAATATTGTAATGATAAATAGGTCAAAACTAGAATTCATTAAATATTTTTTATGTATAAGAAACATACATATACCTACCTATACTATATATTTCTCTTTTCATTTTGAAAATTTCTTTGTATTAATTTTAAAAATAAAACCAAATTAAAGGAATTTCGGGTTCAAAAAACGTACTAAAAAATGTAAACAAAGAAAATAGAATAAAATTGAATTTGTTTTAAATAGAACGAACTTGTTGAATAACAATAACATTTCTATGGAATTATTAAACATAAAAAAATTTATGTTTCTTCAACTTTAGAGGAAATTAAAAATTATATTATATAAATAAATAAGTAAGAAAAAATTTGAGATATGAAAATTAACTTTTAAAATTCTGACGTAAAAATAATCTGTGCCTCAGAAATATGATTTAAAAAATATAAAAAAATATTTTTTTAAGTTTTTTCTTCTTACCGTTAGTTTTGAGTTTTTAATATGTAATCCTTTTTGAATTTCAAAAAAATATAAATATCGAGAATTTTTTCTAATAAGAAAAATACTCAGAAATCCAATTAAAAAGTTTTCCAATGAACTAACTAACCGGCACTATGATAATTCCTTTGTATGTAAAATAATTGAATTAAAAGATTCTAAAAAATTTTTTCCACTTACATAAAATAATTATGTTACCAAAAATTTTAAATTAAATTTCGGATAAGCTTTTTCTTTACAAAATATCTCTTAAATCACAAAATATATTTTTTCTAGGAAAATACGATTTTTTTTTTTTGCTTTATTATTTTAATTTCCTTCAGCAAAGTTAATTAGGTATCTATAAATTTTATGTATTAGTGTAGATTACAAAGATATTTAAAATAAAAAAACATTAAAAATATAAATTAAATTTGTTATATATGTATGTATGTATGTGTTTTCATCAAAAAGATTGACCTCACCCTATACTATGTATCTCGAAGGTTTTATTTTGTATTTGTGATCGTTATGTTTACTTTGCCTATCAAGAAGGCATTTAAACTTTGTATACACAAAAAAATTTTCGGCACAATTCAATTATTTTGATAACATTATATCGAAGATATACATAGATGGTGAAAATACGATGATGGCGTTGATGCTGATGATGATGATGATGGTGGTATAACCACAATAATAACACAATAGCGATAATCACACACACAATAATGACAATATATTTATTTTCGTGTCAATCTTGAGAATTTTTTTTTTCTGTTTTTCCGTTTTTTTATTTTTTTGTCTTTCCTTGAAATCCTTATGGAGGAATTAAATTTTCTGTCTTTGATTTAATTTTTTTTTTTAAATTGTTATTTCATAATGTCGATCATAAATTTGAATATTAATACGAAAAATATTTTACAAATAGCATAAAGTAGCAATTGAAAACTGTGTTTTTTTTATTACTTTATTTTTTCATGAAAATTAAATTTCTCGATGCGGAATTAAAACACCAACAAAATTACACGAATTATTGAGCAGCGCACAGAAACAACAAAAAAAGTAGTCAAAAAATAATTTTTTTTATCAAAATTTTATTTTTTTTACTATAAAGAGATAAACATTCTACTTTCTGATTTTTTTTTGTTCAAAATAAATTGCAGAAAAAATATGAAAAATTTTATTTAAAAAAAAAATTCGAGAGAAAAATGCAGTTATTTTATGGTTTGTAGATATTTTGGTTTTTTAAGAAGTAAAATGTAGAAAAATATTTTCAAAGTAATTTGTATATTTTTAAAAAAATTTCACTATATTGAAAAATTTCTTTTACTCTAAAGATCCTTTCAGGATTAACTACGACACTCTACTATTCTCAGTAAATACATTTGAAGATTGGAAAAAAGCACCCTGCTTCTATACAATATAATAAATATAAAAGTTTATATTTCAAGTTTTACAATTTTTATTCTCATTTTGGAGAAAATGTGTTGAAGAAAGCTTCGAAAAAGTTCGTTTATTTATGCTTTGTTGTTCTGTATTTCTCGACTTCATATAAATGCTCCACTATGTGAAAATTTGAGTACATACATATGTATATAGATTTTGATTTTTCCGAAGCTTTTTTTATGTTTTACTTCATTTATATAGGTATGTAGCTTTAGAGTGCGGGTGCAATGCAATTTAATTCTGTTTCGTATATAAAACAAAATTTACACTGTCTAAGATTAAAAAATAAATAAAATAAGGGATGATCAAGTATGTTGAAAATACAAAAAGCATATAGATATTTGGTATTTAATAGATTCGGCGTATTCATTTTATTTCAACCATTACAATCTTTAGCAATGTTATTTCTCTACCATTTCTTTTTCTTTTTTAAAAATATGTCAGAAGGTTATTGAACTTTGATTTTGATTCAGCATCAACAACTTATGTGGAAATCCTATAGTGTCAGTAATTTTTTTCATGTTATTTCTTTTTGTGCTAACATAATTATATTATCACATATAGAAATTATATTATTGCTTGTAGTTGGTGTTAGTTGATAATTTTTATTGTAATTTCTATATATTTCACCCACTGACCACTAAAGAAAAATAAATATGTATATACATACGTACATATGTCCAATTTATGATAAATGTGTGTATATATGTTAAAAAATGTAAAATAATTGCATAATTTTCATGAAAAATCTAGTTTTTTGTCCTCATTTTTTATTTAAATTTTTTTTTCCTTTTTTTGTTTTTAAACAAATACTGAATATTTTATATTCTTTTATAATTTAATTCTGATGGAATTTAAGAAATTTATGACAATGAATATGATGATATCATTGTATGGAGGTTGATGTTAAATGCCGGTTTTATTTTATTTTTTAATTTCAATGTAAAAGGGTTGCAATATCGATCCACTTCTACATGGATTATAACTATGCAGCACGTACTCACTTGTAAAATGTATAATGTATAACAAATGTTGTAAAAGTGTGATGGAATAAATGTGTTTATAAAAAAAAGCTTTTACAAATTTTGCTTTTTTTCTTAAACATCTTACAAAAAAAGCGTTAATGTAAACTCAATTTTTTTTTCTTTTCTATTACTTTGAATAAATTTTTAAAAAAAGTAATAAAACCTTACCAAATTAAAAAAAAACTTCATATCAAGATATTCAAGGACAAAAAATAAGCAAGCAAAACCGAATTCGGTCAACATAATTTATTTATTTTATTTTTTATTTTTTTCTATGCACATATACATACATACATATGTATTATGTATATATAAGCATGTAGGTACATATGTAATATCAAAAAAATAATTTCGGGATGGAAAGTGTTTTTATATTTTTTTTTCTAAGGAACTAGTTTTTATCTTTCTCCAAAAAGATTTTTTATTAAAAATATTATGTTTGTTCTTCGCATTCAAATAAGATCTGGTATGTTACTAGGTAGGTACAATTAAATTGCGTGGGAAGTTAAAAATAAAAAAATTAAAAAGTAAAACCCAATATTTTTTTGTTTTGTAAAAATTAACTTTAAATTTGTCTACTAAATTTTTACACGTGGATATGATTTTTCTTTAAATATTGCTATATTTCTTTTAAATTTAATTTTTTTAAAGTCACAGTAAATTTCGAATAAATAAATATAATAATTTAAAAATATTTTTATAAATGATTTTGACAAAGTAAATGTCCTTTGAAATAGCAAATTATTATTTTTTCCTACAAAAACTTTTCGTAAAAAATACATAAATCTAAAAATCGAACCTACCTTTGCTTCTGTTTACTTCGACAAGTACACAAGTACATATACAAATGGCGTGTGTATAAAAACAAAGAGTCTGTCTGCGCTACTCTACATTTTAGAGTGTTCTTTAAAATCATTTCCCTATGTACATATTTTCTTTTCCTTTCTTAATTTATTTTCCTAATTAATTATAACGTAGTTTATGATCAAACGGAAAATTAATTGCGATACACGTGTTTGTATTTTTTTTCCTAAATATTTTAACAGAAGATAAAAAAAAATTTTAAAACTAAAATAAGAAATTTATAAGATATAGGATAACCACATCGTATGTTATACATACATATGTATTTGCAAATTAATTCGACTATATGCGGTATATTTCCATTTAAAATTTCTAAAGTTTTGATTAATTTTTACTCAGTAAATTTTATAAGTACATATTATAAAATTTATAAAAGTTTCAATTTTATCTTTGATTCTATAAAACCAATTGGAGAACATCATTAAAAGTTTTAAAAATACTACGAATCTTAGAGAATCATTTTTTTTTTTTTTTTTGAATTATAAAACAATGTACATTCTAAATTCTTTGGAAAGTGAATAAAGTAAAAGCAACGTGTTCAGTTAGACAAAATGACACACAACTTCTCATTTTACAATTTTTTGTATTGAAAGTTTCCTGTTTTTTGTCTGCTTTTTGGGAATAAGGTCTTAGAAAAATCATGTACATAATATGTATATTTACTTATCTTTAATTTATAAACAAAAGTTATAAAGTAAACTATACTTCAAGGAAAATTCATTATACAATTTAACTTTTAACAAAGGAAAAAAAGTTCCAGCAGAATCAAAGCTAAACAAAAACTGATTACCTTTTTGTATCGCAATTTTAATGTAAAAATGAAAATTGTTTATGTTGTTCGCAAATCAGTTGAAAAAATGTAAATACTTCTTTTTCCTTTATCTGTATTATTATTTTATCGATCGATATCAAACTACAACACCTTTCTCTTCACAAGAGACAACAAAGCTTTCCATCTGTAGTCTATACATATACTTACTCTTATATTTTCATATATAATTTTTTGTACTACATATGTATATACAACATGCATAATATATATTACAAATACCCTGAGCTTTTGCACTAAAAGTACCTGAAGTGGAGCCAAGTGTTTATACTTTAATGCGTACAATTTCGAATTCCATGTATATGAACATATAACATATATTTTACATTTTTTTAGGTATACAATATATTCATATGTATGTATATAGGCAAGTGTATGTACATATTTGAAAATAAAATATTATTAGGGATATTTTAGAAATTTTGATTGAGCAAGTGAAAAGATATAAAAACAGAACATAAGATGTAAGGTGAAGGGATAAAATAATAACAACACGTGAAATTTTCTATTTTTCCTTTTATTTTGACGGCAACCGTTTCACACTGGTTGATGTGTTCCATAAATTATCTCATTTTTGTAGTTTAAAGTATGTAGATAATTAGGAGCACATTTTATTTTACTGTGTATTGATAAATATTTATATGAAAACCGCTATGTAAAGTTACAATTACACATACACAGTTCATTTTTTTTTTTTTTTCATTTTTCATATGTGTCCAGATAAGAATGTTTACAACCGGACAATAAATTTTATTTTTCCTTTTTAACAGACTATTTTTTATTTCATCCCTTTAATGAAGATTTGTCACGATTTTATTGTAAGAATTCTATCAAAATTTTATTGTCATATTAAGTGACCTTATAAAAATGAGAAAAATAATAATAATAAAGCATATACTTATACTTAACATAGGCAAAGGATAAAGAAAATAAATTTGTTTATGTTAACGTAAATATTTTTTTTTCTCAATATTAGTTTAGTTTAGCTTAGTTACTGATTGAAGAAAGAATAAACTTGAAATTAAAAATGAACATGAATATCGAAGAAACCCAAGTAAAATATAAAAAAACTGCGAAATATATCAAGAAAATTACAAGAAACGAATAAAAGAAAATTTTTTGAAGAACTGGCTTAACAAGCACAAACACGATATAAGAAAAGTCTACATAGCATAAGATAAATTTAAGAAGTAAAAAAAGGTACATACATATATGCCGGATAATCCAATCAAGAATGAACATGTGCCACTAATAACAAATGAACAAGAACAGAGTGAAATTTGGAGAAACACTTTGAAAAAACATTAAGTTCAATCAATAGAGAATACGCAGAATACAATACACAGATAATGTAATCGAAGATAATGTAATGGTGGATAAACCAAGTAGAATTGAAATTAAATAGAAACGCAATCATGAAAATGAAGAACAACAAAGCAACAGGCCCAGACGGATTCACAGTGGAATTACTAAAATGTGTAGGCTATTATTGTTAATCATAAATTGTAAGCTATTATTGTTAGTCATGCATCTATGCATACATGACATGATGAATTGTATGGTGTAATGATTAATGAGTAATGAAGGGGAGTCGAATAAAAACCTTTGTTGGAGACAGACGTGTTTTATTGTGTTATTGGAGATTTTGTTGGTTAGATTGTTAGATTTTCTTTGGTGCAGTTCGATTGGAATTTGGAGTCTTGGATTTGGATGCAGATTATAATTATTGTTATTTTAATAATAATAGAAAATTGGAATTAATGAAAGTGATTAATTTAGTATACTAAAGCTATTTTAATAGCTACAATATCAGAAGTGGAACGGCTACAACATCAGAAGTGGGATTGATATTTACAAGCCTAGACCATTTGATTTACGACGCCATTTTGTATTTGGAAGACACGTTGGTTGGATTGGTTTGGTTATCTTGTGCTTGGTTTTGGTTTAAGTTGAACACAGAAAAATTAGTGCTGTTGTTTAAATTTGAATTTGAAAAATTATAATTATGGATTACGAGCAGGTTAAGGTGAAATCATTAAGAGAAATTTTAATTGCACGTGGCTTAAAAAGTAAGGGCAATAGAGCTGAATTAATATGTAGGCTAGAAGAAGACGACAAGAAAAAGAGTGATAAAAATAGTGTTCCGAATTCGAAACGGCAAAAACCGGTTGGAGAAGGTGAAAATGATTTAAATGCCGATCAGAATAAAAGAATAGAACTTTTAGAGAGAGAAAATTTCATTTTGAAAAAAGAAAAAGAATTATTGGAAAGAGAGAAAAGATTGGATATAGAAGAACGAAATAAAAAAGAATTTGAAAAAATTGGTGATGATAAATCAGTAAAAATTGTAGTAGATGAAAATAAAGTTGAAGTAAATAAGACATCTGATTTCATATTAAAAAATGTGCTTGATGTGTTACCAGAGTTTGATGGTAGAAATATAAATTTTTGTGTATGGGAGCAACATATATTCAACATAAAAAAAATTTATAATATTTCAGAAGAAATAACTAAATTGATGATTACAAAAAAAATTAAAGGTAAAGTTTTATCTTGGTTTCAATCAAAGCCAGAAAATTTTACACTTGAATCTAGAAATTTATTAAATGAAATCAAATTACTATTTGATAATAATATAAATAAATTTCATTTAAAGAA
Source organism: Bombylius major (assembly GCA_932526495.1). Taxonomy (NCBI): domain Eukaryota; kingdom Metazoa; phylum Arthropoda; class Insecta; order Diptera; family Bombyliidae; genus Bombylius; species Bombylius major. Next base: position 22,850,428 of record OW052044.1, on the reverse strand, counting down.
AAAAATGGAACAAAGAATTTGGAAACAAAATGAAACATTTGTTGATTATTTTCATGATAAATTAAATATAGCAAATTTAATTGGGTTACCAGATGATGAAATTATTGAAAATTTAATAGAAGGAATACCAAATAGAATGTTAAAAAATCAAGCACGTATGCAGTCATTTTCGAATCTACAAGATTTTTTAAGAATTATGTCAAAATTTAATAATGATGACAAAACTTTATCTTTGACATCATCATTTATAGCACCATCGTCAACAGCATCATCATCTTTAACATCAAAAATGTCAACATTCAAGAAAAAGGTAACATGCTTTAATTGTGGTGAACAGGATCATTGGGCCAATAGGTGTACTAAACCAAAAAGATCATGGGGATCTTGTTTTAAATGCGGTAAGTTAGGTCATCGTTCAGTGGACTGCACATCAAACAATGAAATAGTAAAATATATTCAACAATTACCTAAAGAATATATCGTAAGTTGTCATATTTTTAAGAAAAACGATGTAAATGAGAAGGTTGAATTTGATGCGATTGTGGATACGGGAAGCCCAGTTTCCCTAATTAGAGAAAATACTTTTAATAATTTGGGTATTGGTTTGAAAAATTGTGAAATTGAGTTGCGTGGTATAAATAAATCACGACTTAATGTATTGGGTTGTTTTGAAAATGATATTTTTATAAATGGTTTTAAAATTTTGATGAAATTTTGTGTTGTATCAGATTCTACCTGCTCAAATAATATTTTAGGAAGAGATTTTGTAGTGAACAGAGACATTATTGTAAATTTTGATAAAAATGGATGTGTCAAAATAAATAGTATCGAGAAACAAATTACGGATGAGGAACTTGAAATTTTAAATATAAACACAGTAAATGATAACGAAAATAATTTTGATTTGAAGATAGAAAAATCTCTATCATTAGATATGCATTTGAAAATTGAAAAGTTATTTAATAATTATTTGTTAAATTTGAAATGTCCCGTGGAAAGTGAGCAAAATGCAAAATTGAAAATATGCTTAGCAAACGAACAGCCTTTCTATTATAAACCTCGACGGTTATCGTTTGCCGAAAAAGGTGAAGTGTGGAAAATGATAAATGAAATGAAAGATAAAGGCATTATACGATCAAGTGATTCGTCATATAGTTCACCTATCCTTCTGGTGAAAAAGAAAACCGGTGATTTTCGAATGTGCATTGATTATCGAACTTTAAATAAAATAACTATAAAAGATCGATTTCCTTTGCCATTAATTGAGGACCAATTAGAAGGCCTCTCTGGTAAAAAATATTTTACTAAATTAGACTTAAAGGCGGCATTTCATAATGTTCATGTTGAAGAAAATTCCATAAAATACACCTCTTTTGTAACGCCTTTTGGGCAATATGAATTTTTGAAGATGCCTTTTGGCTTGGCCAATGCGCCAGCAGTATTCCAAAGATACATTAATTCTATTTTCGAATCATTGATTAGACAGAACAAAATTTTGATATATTTAGATGATATCTTAATAGCAACCGGTGCTATAGAAGAACATTTAGAAATTTTACGCGAAGTTTTTGACAAATTAGCAAAAAATAATTTGGAGTTGCGGATGGATAAATGTGAGTACATGCGATTAGAAATTACGCATTTAGGTTATGTTATAAATGCTAAGGGAATTCGACCTAACTTTGAAAATATTGAAAGTGTCCTCCAATTTCCAGTTCCAAAGAACGTGAAAGAATTACAAAGTTTTTTAGGACTATGTTCCTATTTTAGAAAATTCGTTTTAAATTTTTCGATGATTTCTAAACCATTATATGATCTTCTAAAGAAAAATTCAAAATTTACTTTTGAAGAAAATCATTTGAAATGTTTCGAGGACTTAAAAATGAAATTAGTTCAATCTCCTATTTTGAGTCTTTATTCTCCTTTAGACGAAACTGAGCTGCACTGCGATGCCAGCGCAACTGGATTCGGTGCAATTTTGATGCAAAAGAAGGAAGATGGGAAATTCCACCCAGTTTTTTATTTTAGTAAAAGAACATCAACTACTGAATCCAAATATAGTAGTTTTGAATTAGAACTTTTAGCTATAATGTATGCTTTGAAACGGTTTCGTATATATTTACATGGTATTAATTTCACAATCGTCACTGATTGTAATTCTGTTACTCTTGCTTTAAAGAAAAAAGATATTAACCCTAAAATAACAAGGTGGGCTTTAGAACTCGAAAATTATAGCTATACAATTAAACATCGCCCAGGTAAAGGCATGTCTCATGTGGATGCTTTTAGTAGAGTTACTAACGTATTAGTACTCGAAGATAATACTTTTGAACAAAATTTGTCTATTCATCAGAGTAGAGACAAAAATATAGAGAAAATTAAATTGAAACTCGAAAATACTGAGGATAAATACTTTGAACTTCGTAATGGTCTTGTATATAGAAAAACAAAAAATGGGGTTTTATTTTATGTTCCAGAATTGATGATAAACAATGTTATAAGAGCAAATCATGATGAAATGGGTCATTTCGGCACGGACAAGACAGTCGATCTTGTCATGTCATCTTATTGGTTTCCCTCTGTACGACGTCGCGTTAAAGAATACATAAACAATTGTTTAAAATGTATCGCTTATCAGCCTGATAATGGTAAAAAGGAAGGTATTTTACATACAATTCCCAAGGGTGATACACCTTTCGAAACATTGCATTTGGATCACTTTGGTCCACTTGACCGTACAAAAAAAGGAAATAAACACATACTTTTGATCGTAGATGCTTTCACGCGTTTCATCAAGCTTTATCCTGTTAGAGATACAACTTCAAAAAATGTCATTGTTTGTTTAAATGAATATTTTCAATATTATTCAAAACCAACTAAAATTATTTCCGATAGAGGTAGTTGTTTTACATCGTCAGAATTTGAAGAATATTGTAGTCAACATGATATTTATCATGTATTAAATGCCACAGCTTCTCCACAGGCTAACGGTACCGTTGAACGTGTTAATAGGACCATGACTCCTATTATTTCAAAATTAGTTGATCGTGATAAAGGAATCCAATGGGATATGATTCTTAGTGATGTAGAATACGTAATAAATAATACGATTAATCGATCTACAACCGAGTTACCTAGTAAATTACTTTTTGGTGTAAAACAAAAAAATAAAACGTTAGATTGCATTAAAGATTGGCTAGAAAATAATGTAATATGTAATGACAGAGATTTAGAAAAATTAAGAAAAGATGCTGTAATAAAAAATAAAAAGACACAAGATTATAATGAAAAGAAGTATAATTTAAGACATAAGAAACCAAATGTTTATAATGTTGGGGATTTAATTATGATTAGAAATTTTGATGTCACTAGTGGTATAAGTAAAAAATTGATTCCTAAATATAGAGGTCCATTTGTAGTAAAAAAGATAATAGGAAATGATAGGTATCTCATTTCAGATCTTGATGAATTTCAAAATTCACAGAGACCTTTTAAAGGAATATTCGCGTCGCATAATATGAGAAATTATTTAAGATAAAAAAAAAATGAAATGTAAATTTTGATTATTATTTTGTTTTATATTATTTCGTTTTATCATTTGTATTGCTAGATCGAGGACGATCTATTGTCAGGATTGGCCGAAATTGTAGGCTATTATTGTTAATCATAAATTGTAAGCTATTATTGTTAGTCATGCATCTATGCATACATGACATGATGAATTGTATGGTGTAATGATTAATGAGTAATGAAGGGGAGTCGAATAAAAACCTTTGTTGGAGACAGACGTGTTTTATTGTGTTATTGGAGATTTTGTTGGTTAGATTGTTAGATTTTCTTTGGTGCAGTTCGATTGGAATTTGGAGTCTTGGATTTGGATGCAGATTATAATTATTGTTATTTTAATAATAATAGAAAATTGGAATTAATGAAAGTGATTAATTTAGTATACTAAAGCTATTTTAATAGCTACAATATCAGAAGTGGAACGGCTACAAATGTAACATCGAGATGGCGGTTGCAGTGCTAGAGCCAGCGTTGAAACTATTAAAGAAATACCAACAACCTCGAAAGAAGGCCTAATTATTAAAGAAAGGTGACTTAAGAGATTGCAAGAATTGGAGAGGCATTACATTACTAAATACAATTACGAAAATAATTGCAAATATAATAAATTAAAGATTATTGAATATAATTGAACATAAACTAAGAGATGAACAGGCTGGATTTAGACCTCATAGAAGTTGTATAGAATAGATCAAGCAAACACACTAAGACTGATAATAGAACAATTATCACACACTGTGAGGCACACAGTTTCACAGTTTTGGGGGGCGCAGAGCCTAGGGCGGCATCGAATTTAAATCCAGCCACTGTATACAGGTCGAAAATCTGGCAAGCACTAAGAAATAAAAACGTACGACCCATATACTCATATATGTAGTATAAAAAAATGCAGAAAGTGCGGTACTGCATAAGTCAACTACAAGTTCCAAAATCACAGTCACAAAGAGGTATAAGGCAAAGGTATCACCGTTGGTCTTCACACTGACTGGTGCTAGATGATGTAATGTTGAAAGTTCAAAAAGAAACTCAATGCATATCTATAGTGGTCACTAAACAGGAAAATTAGTGATTTAGATTGGGCACCAGATGATATATGCCTAATGATACCACAATAAACGACATGCGATAAAAATTAGCTAGTCTAATTAAAAATACAAAGACCGCAGGAATGAAAATCAAACAACAACAAAAAAACGGTTGCAATGAAAAGCAACAGCAAAAATACAAACGACGAACTAATAATAAATGGACAAAGTATCCATTTGTTGACTCACTGCTATATGGATGTGAAACTTGGTGCTTAATAAGAAATCCATACAGAAGAAGATTCAAATATTTTTAAACAACACATTAAGGAGAATACTTAAAATCTTCTGACCAGCTAAAATATCAAATGTTGAGTTATGGAAAAATTGAAACAGAAACCAATAATTCAACAAATCAAGGTGAGAAGATGGAGAGCTGGATAAGTCATACGCTGAGATCAATAGATAATATCACAGGAAAGAAATAAAGAAGCAGACCAAAATTAAATTGGAGAAGAATGCAAAACTTGATCAAAAATTAGAGCAAATAATAGCAAACAAGGTACAATGAAAGAGCTATGTGGAGCCCCTATGTTTTTTCTTCAATTTATAGTTTAGTTTACCTATTTAGGTATTTGTTTTTATAAACAGACAAGAATTATTCATTAAAATAACTTTAAAACTGTTAAAGTAATTCTATATCATTAAATACTGCATTTAAGGCTTCATTGCAATAGATATCCAATAGTGTATATACATATGTAATAAAATATGACAATTTTAGTCATGTGTGAAATTTTTTCGAGATTTTGGCATGGAAACATAATTTAAAAAAATATTAAACTTTCAAATAGAACACAATCAATAAACAGTATAACTCATTTAATATTATTTATAACTCAAAAAAAAAAAAAATTTAAAATATTAAAGCCAAATTAGACAACAAACAATAATTTTTTTTTTTTTTCAAAATTGTTGAATTTGCCAATTATATGAAAAATTGAGCAATCTTTCTGCATATTTTCATATTTTAGAAGCTAAAAAGACTTCCATTTAAGCTATCTAGTATCTATAATACTTAATTACGCTACAATTGTAGGATAACGGTTGAACGTTTTTTTAAGCTATTCACTGATATCATTCGGTAAATCAGCCAGAAAATCCCATACTCCTGCCTACAAAAATATTGCTCAATTAAAATCTTTTTCAAAAAAATTTAATACAAGACAATATGTATATTTTTCAAAAATAAAATGAATTATAATCAAATTCCACACAAATTCCTCAAAAATTTAATTCCACACAAAATTCCTCACATAGATTAAAATTCCACACATTTTGAGAAATTCCACTCAAATTGGCTGCACTGGCCGTTATCCAATATAGTCTTTCTCATCTATTAAATTAAAAACTACAATTGGTGCAATTGATTCAATTATAAATTACAAATAATTTAAAAAAAGACAAAAACAAAATCTTATATGCAATTTGAAAAATATATTCTCTTAGAAATTTTATTTTTATAATATTAATATTAAATCACAATTATATTTTTTTTTTTGTATATTTTGTTTGTTTTTTATTTATTTTTTTTTTATTCGTTAAAATTAATTCTAAATTATATTTTTCAATAATTATAAATATAAAAATTGAAAAAAAAGACGAAATACTGAAACATAAAAATACCACAAAACATTATTTTTCCAAATTAATTATTATCAACATAATGTATTATCAATAAGTACCTTTAGAAATTCTATTTTATAAACTATTGTGTGTAAAACTATAAATTTATGCTAATTTATTTTTAAGTATATATTTTTTTAATATAAAATATTTTAATTAAGTAATTTTCATGTTACAAATAATTTTTATCATTGAATAATTATGTAGTTTTTAAAAAATTCTAAATTTATTAGATATTTTTTTTTTTAGAAAATAATTCAAATGAATAATCTAAAATTAATTTATTTCTTACTTTTTAAAAATAAATTTTTAATTTAAATAAAAAGAAGACAATAATTTTATTTTTAAATAAATTACATTCATTTAAATATTTAAAAAAAAATTAATTTTCCTGTTTACAATTTACGTACATATTTATCTAGATAATTACTTGTGCCAGTATTATTTGTAAGAAAAGAGAAAAATTAATATAAAATAGTAAAATTAGTAAAACAAATAAAAAAAAAAAAAATATATATTTTAAATTTATTCGTTTATACTTTTCAACGGTGGGAAAAATAAAAAAAAAAGATACAAAAAAGTTATAATTCATGTCATAGGAAAATTTAAGGTTTCTTGTAAATTTTTCTGAATCAAATGTTTATTGCTTATGTATGTATTTATTTTTATATTTAAGTAAAAATGAGGCAGTTAAAATTTATTGTAATATACATACATTAATAATCTTACAAAAATTTTATTCACATATTTCTTATTTTATTATCCAACCGCTACATTCGTCAGACCATTTTATACAAGAAAATAAAATTTCTTTTCAATACACAAGGAAATCTAGAATTATACATTAATTTTTTTTTCCAATTTTCTACCTATAGTTGTTTTTCATTACAAATTTTTTATAGGAAATTTAAATTTCTACTTTTTTTTGCATTTACATATTTAATATGTATCAGAAAATGTATCAAAAATTTACCTTTTTTAAGCATTGGGTTCTATATACTCAAAACTGACTTTTATGTCTCGACCAAAAAAGAATATAGTATTGTAATAATATTAATAAAATATTTAAAAAAAAAAGATACATGAAAAAAAAATCTAGATAAAAATTTCTGATTTAATTTGATAACAGCAGATGAATATTAAATTAAATAATAATGAGAAATAATTACACGTACACGTATTTTTCTCACTTTGAAAAACATTATATTAAGTATCAAATAAGTACACTAAACATAATAGATTCATATTTTATCACATTTAAATAGTACATAGAATTTGTCTCATCATCTACGTGAACTTTTTTAATACATTTTGTCATAATTATAATAATCCAAATAAAACATAATAAAGGAAAATATATTTCATAGAATTTGAAAAAAAAAAAAAAAAAAATTAAACAAAAAATAAACTTTATACATATATTGTTTCTAATAATTAGAAACAAAAACAAATTCTAATTCTTATTTTTAATCATTATAATTGTAACTTTTTGTCTTTCCACCCATTTTCACTTAAATTGAATTTTTATTCAACAATATTAATTGGAGGACTTTAAAATATTAAAATGTTCTTGCAAAAAGAACAACAAAAAAAAACATTTAATTCAACACATGGCATTGTATTTTTTTGTAAATAATACAAGAAAAAAAAAGGAAATTTTAAAATTTTTTTTCATGCCATATTTTATAGTAATTCATTTATTGTTATTTATTTTTTATGTTTTCAAACAAGGTCCCTTTCTTGATCCTTTATCATTTTTTCTGCCTCTTTAACAGTCTCAAGAGTTTGCTTTGGTTTACGATTATTATTTAATGGTTTTAAACTATCATTTGATAATTTACGATTTCTACTTATATTTGTTGATGGTGATGATGATATTTTTGATGATTTCTTCTTATTTTCTCCTTTAAAATATGCTTCAATTTCAGATAATTTTTTACCATGTGTTTCAGGTAAAAATATTAATGCAAAAAAGAAACCTAATACTGATATAACTGAGAAAAACCATTGTATTGCATATGAACCACCTAAAAAATCTGATAATGTACGATAGCTTTGTATTGCAGCAAACATTAATATATTTGCCATTGAATATGATACTGAATGTCCTAAACCACGTATTTCAGTTGGAAATAATTCAGCTGTCATTGTCCATGGTATACTTAATAAACCAATCATTGATGCACAAACATATAATAAAAAGCATACAACTGGTACCCAATATAAATCAGTAACACCTTGTTTTAACCATAATGTAAATGCTCCAGAAATAAACATAAAAGCTGCCATTCCAAGTGATGATGTCATTATTAATTGACGTCTCTTGAAACGTTTTAATAGCCAAGCGTTTCCTAATGACATGCAAAATCTTGTAACTCCAACAAAAATTGAAACAGTATAAGCATCAATTTGACTTCCAACCTCCTGAAATTTTTTCATGAAATAGTTTAATTGAAAAACTTTCAAAAACAAAAACAAAAATTACAAATTAACAAACGAACCTGGAAAAAAGTAACGGCAAAAAATAATGTGATATAGATTCCACTAAACTGTTGAATCAAGAAAAGCCAAAATAAAATACACAATGGCTTATAACCAGTTGGTTTAAGAAAACCAGCAAATTTTGAATTACGCATTCTACTTAAAAAACTCTTTTTCTCTGGGGTAAAATCAGCTTTTGATGAATTTTTCATTTTTTGTATTAATTTTGATTCATGTTCCCGTTGCAAGGCATTCAAATGCATATCAGCCAATGTTTGTGTCTATAAATTTATTTTAAAAAATTAAAAGTTATTCCATTAATTTTTTTTTTTTTTTCAAATTAAAAAGTAAAATTACCGTATGCTCAGGTTGTGGATAAGCTTTATACAAATATTTTAGTGATTTAGCAGCATCTTCAATTCGACCTTTACTAACTAACCAAACTGGAGATTCTGGAACAAATAATTGAACGGCAACAATAGGAACAATTGTATAAATTATATTTAGCCATGAAACCAGTCTCCAATTCATAAAAGTACCCTTAACATAAGCGATTATCATACCTAGATTTTTAAATTAAAATAACAATATTAGGCACAAATTAACAAATTTGAAAATAAAAACAAGAATTCGAAAAAAAATTTTTTCATACCAAAAGAAGCAATGGTTGGTGCAGTTGAAATTAATGATCCTCGTAAATCAGGACGGGCTACTTCTGTTATGTAAACAATTGCAGGACTAGTACCGACAGCTATGTATGCAAAAAAAATTCCCATTATTAAAAAACGAAAAATGTTACATTAAAATTTAACTTACCGCATCCAAGTCCTGTAAGTATCCTTCCTAATAAAAGAATATAAAAATTAGGTGCAAGTGCAATTGAAACCCATCCTAAAACGCATGGTATTGCAGCCACTTTAATTGTATTTAAACGTCCCATCCATTCCATAAGGAATCCAGCAAAAAGACATCCAACTGGCACCGCTATCACAATAATAGAAGCTGTAACATAAAAAAAAAGGATTTCATTAGTTTTTATTTAATTTTAAAATTAATTGTTCTATTTTTAATTTACCTATCCATGATGATTGAGTTATTGTCAATTTTAAATCATCATTTCCATCAGCCTCAACTTGAGGTATTAAAATTGCAGAATATGCTAATGATATACCAATAACAACATGAAATGATGCAGCAGTAAAAGCTGCAATAGCCTGTGGCATGGCAGTTTTGAAATTTGATGATTCATAATTTGATAATGAACGGCAACTAGCTATAACTTCTCTAAATGCATCTTCTTCTTTTTGCTCTTTATCTTCCCTATTTTCAATAAAATTCAAATTATTTAATTAAATATTTAAAATGCACAATATAATCTTTTATATGGTATTTTTATAAAGGATTTAAACAAAAAAGGAATGTATCAAAATTTCTTAATATAATTTTTTAAATTTCAATTGAAAAATATTTATGGATAACTTTAAAATTAATCCGTTTAAGAGAATATGCACAAAATAATAATGTTTTTATGATATCCATGACACGAAAACACAAATCTTTAAAGATGTAAATGGAAAAATTAATTAAATAATGGAGAAAAAAAAGATCATTAAAATTAAGTTTGTATATACTTATGTAGGTACTCAGTATCGGATTACAAATGAAAGTATCATTGACATTAATAATGACGACACAAGTTTCATACAGGTTGTTCTAAAATTAAATTTACATACTTAAATTTTAATTTGGTTTATATATTTGTTTTGATTTGTATTTTTTGTTTATATCATCATGCACTTTTTTCAATTAATGTTAAGAGCCAAATTTAGTGAAAATTTTTTTCGAAAACAACAACAACATCGTCTGAAATGTATTTGTGTCTTCATCAACACAAGTAAATAAATTTCTTCTAAGTGTTGGTGTACATAATTTGAAAAAATTTCAAACCCAGTTCACCATTTAATCTTAATGTCAACAGAATATGTTCTCGTGCTCTAAGAATACAAACTTAATATATCAAAAATATGTTCTAAGTTAACTGGGGTAGCGATCATATATATCTAAACGTTTTAATACATGAAAAATGTGTGAAAAGTTTAGTGAATTTTTGTTTTGTCTGTACCTTCGAAAATCGAATATAAAAAAATTTAAGGATCAAAATTAAAAAATGTGTTCCGCTTAAGGACCACAATTCCCTTCAACCTATCTATATTCAAAATTTCATGAAAATCGGTTGAAAATTGTAAGCTGTAGGTGGTCACTTTGAAGGCCCAAATTCGCAAAACTAACTCACTTTGAATCCTTGTATTTTTGAAATAAAGGACTTTTTCAAAAATCTGTTTCGCTTAAGGACCACAATTCCCTTCCATCTATCTATATTCGAAATTTCATGAAAATCGGTTGAAAATTGTAAGCTGTAGGTGGTCACTTTGCAGGCCATTTCACTAAATTTGGCTCTTAAGTCAATTTTATAAGAAAAATTTTAAATTTTACTTATCCATGGAAACACAATATTTCAAGATGATAGTTAAAAAGCAAAGTTATTTGAAAAAATTGACCTGAACAAATCTACAGCTATTTTCTGTAATCTACTGTAAATCAAGACTACATAGCTATTTAATTTGAAAACTGTTTAACAATTAACAACAAAAAATAGTAATTTTTTGTTGAAGAAAAAAAAATAAAAACAAAAAACTGGTTAAAGCTACAAAATAATAGAACTGCAAAAAAAAAAAAAAAAAAAAAAAAATTGAAAATGGTGTCGACATCAAATATATAATATCTATGCAGTATGCATATATGTATGTATGTACATTTTTTTCTGAAGAAAATACATAATATGTATGTACATCAGTTTGTGTTAAATATTAATTACATATGATGCACACGGAATTTTGTTTTTTTTTTTTTTAAAAAAGTATACATATATGATAAAACCGAGAATATGAAATTGCATAACATAAATATTTTGCCCGATAGTAGTAATAATCACAATTTTAATTATTGTTACTGCTTTATTGCTAACTTAAACTGCATCGTTAAAAATAAATAAACGAAATTTAATCATGATGCGCATACATACATAAATATAAATTGCACAAAATTTTTCAATCTTACAATGTCGAATTCTTATATTTTTATTCTCGAAAACAATAACAACAAAATTGTAAAAATTGTTTTTAATCATTAATTTCTCAACTGATGTGATGAATTTAAAGAGAAAAAAAAATTACAATCACGCTCTATCTACAAAAGTCTGAAAAAAATTGACCCGTAACAGCTTTTATCACTGAAAAAATGTTCAGTGTCGACTGTCGACTAAGGATTTTTTATTTTTTTCAAATTCATGTGAAAATTACTGATCATGATTCATGATACATACTGGAAAATCAGAAAAATATAAGGAAATATGTAGCTATATTTTTTTAAAGAATATTATCAAAGATTTTTAACTCGTTTCAACCAACTACAACAAAATATTTTGAGACGGTAGCTTTCGAGAGGTACTAAATAAAAAATTGGAAAAATTACTTATAATATTGAAATCATTTTGAGCTTCTTTTTTAAAAATTATTTTATTATACATATATTATTATTATTATCAATGACGCCTGATTGTCTATCTGTTGTATTTCAGATCAAGAAGGTTAGTTTTTTTTTAATTTTAATTACAACAGAGATAGACTGTGAAAAATAACGTGTAAAAATAACACACCTTATTTACTATCAAGGTGTTAACTACACGATATGGTAATAATATTAATTGATGTGTAATCATAGTTATATTTTAAATATCCGTATTATTTACTTTTCGTTGTTTTTAGTTTTTATTTATTATTACAAAATTTTCACCTTTTCGTACAACAAGACAACGTACATTAATAAAAAATTAATTAAAAGTAAATACAATATGAGTAAAATGACAAATAAATAATTACATATGATTATATCATGAAAATTTCGTTAGAACTATTTTTGATCATATCTTTTTTTTTATTTGTAAAAAGATAGAAAAAATCACTCACTCAATTGTACAACGAAAAATTATACAGTCAATTAAAGTTAGTTATGAAATTAATTTTAATTGAAATATATATAGCAATCAAAATGTGTAAATACGAGTATGTACAGATATAATTTTTATTTTCTTTGTAATTCTTATATAATTCAAAAAAATAGAAGACAGCTTTATTGTTAATAAATATTTATGATTTCAATATTTTTGAAACGTTATATAATTCTGCTATGTACTTTGCACAACAAAACAAAATTACGAAAATGATCGAATGTCTAGACTAAATTATACAAATTTTCAATTTTAACTTAGAATATAACGAAATTTTCAATTTAAAAAAAAAAAATTTTTTTTAAGTAAAAGCTAAACTTTTCTCCAAACTTGTACAGGTAACTACATCATGCATATGTACAAAATATACATATATGTACATAATATCTATGATTCTACGTTTCATATGTAAATTTTTACACGTGTCATTTTTTTTTTCTAATTTTATATATTATGTATATACATCTACACATATACATGTGCATGTAATAAGTAATTTATTTTCACAAGTGTGTCTATTGGGATCAAAACCTGTTCTTTTCCATTTTTTGACTTTTTCTAAAAACGTATGGAATTTGTAATATTGGCTATTATCTGCATTTGCAGATATCTATACATAATAAAATATCATTATTTCCTTAACAAATTTAATTCCAAAATTAAGGGTGTGTACCAAAATATAACCATTTCCATTAGGTTCGCAACAAAAAATGTTTATTTCCTTTATTTTTATGTATACATATGATTTGGAAGAGTGAGTTAAAGTATTAATTTAAAGAAAAATAATTTTATAATAAAGATATATGTACCTATGTGTCTTACATTACAATAATAATTAATTAATTAGTGTTGAAAGAAGAATTAATTTTTTGGATCATAATCTTTTAATTTAAAAAACACTATCAAAACCACACCTTTTCCAAAGGGAAAAGGGAACTTACTAAAGAGTAAGTTTCAAAATCAATCATTTCCACACGTTCGTTTTAAAACCAACCTTTTCCAAGTTACTTTTCACTATAATATAAAAAGTTCAAAAAATTAATGTTACATTTTTGTAGCAAAACGAAGAAATACTATAACCATTAAAGTATAAAAGATGAAAATCCAAAAATATGAAAAATTGTAGCCGTTAAACAATTTTTTTGAATTACTCAAAAACATCATCGGAGGAAAAGAGCAGGTTTTGATCCCAATAGACACAAGTAGAATTTTTTTTGCTCTGTAATAGCTGTATGTACAATATTATAAATTCAAAATAATTCTTTATGCCATTTAAAATGTTAAATTTTTCTAAACATAAATTTTGTATATCACAAACGTATTCAAAAGATCTAAAAAGTATTTGTAATGAATATTTATTTATTTTACTTTTTTTTCGCAATACATATTTTCTAATAATAAATAAACTAATAAACTAGAAAATATTTTAAAAAAACTGATACATATGTATGTATTACATAAAGCTTTGCGTGACTTTTTTATGAATTAGGTAGGTCGGTATATGAATTTATTAATAATTATTTTTCAAATTGACAAAAAAAAAAGCAATTTAGATCAGTTTCATCAAAAGTAGAATTTTTAAAAAATCAATTACATTTGAAAAACAAACAAATTATCTTCTTTGTAATTTTGTTTATTACGATCATTTTTAGGAGGAAATAATTTTTTTTTAGTTGTTGTTTTTATCATCATTGAAATAAGTAAAACACAAACATTTGTTTTCAGGATATTTTTTTTCCTTTATGAGATAAATCATAGGTAATTTTATTTCCTTTCTGATTTTGTTTAATTACACCTTTTGCAAAGTAACAATTAAAAAATTTATGCATAAACAGGAAATTCATTATGTAAAATCAATTTTTAAAATAAATAAGGAAAAAAAAATGTAATTAAAAAAAATCACCCTTGAAATGAGGCTACACTGTGTACACTTATAAGCATTTTCCTATACGACTTTAAAATATCTTGATTTATTGTTTTATTTTATACGGGAAATTCTTCTATATATATGTGTTGTTTGAATGATTTTGCTTTTTTCTCTCTTTTTTTTGTCTTATATTTTATAAATTTTATTAGATCACACTTTGAAATACACGTATTGTATGTAACAATGATTAACGCAATAACAAATTTCTCTAGAAAACTATACTTTAAAATATTTTATTAAAGAAAATTTTAAATTTAGTATATTATGTGGTTTAGATTTGTTACTTATTAAATATGTATTGTAATTTATAAATGTATAATATTTTTTAACAAACAAATATAAATTCGATTGAATTGAACCGGTCACAACGAGAAAATCGGAGCGACTAAAAGTTTTATTCTAAAATAGAAATTTATTTACACAAAGCTATGTATGTAAAAACCAATTTTCTTTTCTATTGAATCTCTGAGTTTATAATAAAAAGTTTGTGTAATCTATTTGTTCGTATATACAATAAAATATATTAGTTATAAATGCCTACATATATGTACATAAGTGTACCATGTATGTGCACATATTATAAAAGTTTATATGCAATTCAATGAAAATTTATTCAAGCAAAGTATGTATATATCCATTTGAACGAATATTGAATGCTTTTTAATCAAAGTCAAGGGTTTTTTTTCAAGTCCAATGATCTATATTATGTATTTTCTTTTTTTTATGTGACAGTCATTGCCATTGTCAACACTTTCATCAGTGAAGTATGTACATATGTATGATATGTGAGTAATAATTAAGCCATATTTATGTTTCAAAATTATCAAAATATCTGTAGTCATTAAAAAACATTTTAAAAAATAAGAGCATGAAGACGCAAACAGTTTTTAAATTTCATAAAAAATTATTTCATAACTAATATGAGTAATAATTATGAATATTAAAATTGAAAACTAACATAACAAAAAAAAAAAAAAAACTATTGGTATTATGTAATTTATTAATTATTGCAAAAGTAATAAATTATTTTTTGTGTTATTATTATTCCATTAATTAATTATTTTCACCGTGACATTCAATAATATATATAGTATGTATTTATAAAGCACGTTTTACCGTTGCATAAAATAAAAAACTTTTTAACATCGCAACAAATAAAAATATTTATTCTAGAAACAAAATTTTAATAATTAAAAATTATTTTTTAAAAAATAAAAACAAAATTTTAAAAAAATGTACACAAATGACTAAATTTGTAAACAAAATATTAAAAATTTAAATTTATGTATTTTAGAACGTTAAAATGAATAGTGAAAATATTAATTGAATGTGAAAAATGCCGGCCGGTAAAAAATTTTCTTACAGTAAATAACAAACTAGAAACAAATAGCAAACGATGATGATTGTGCTACGAGGGTTGCCTTTTAAGATTTTACAAAAATAACGAAAAAAAAAAACAAATATTTGGTTGAAAGTCATTTTATTGTTTTTCAAAATTTTCGCCTTTAAAATCTATAAACTTTTGCATTTCCTCGATCGAATTTTTGAGCATTTCCTTACACCAATTAATACGCCCTTTTTTTAGTGTATATCACTCAGAAAAAAATACTGTGTAAAATTGCCTTATTTGACTTGGGTAGAAATTTTTATATGAAAATTTTTAGACTAACACAAATCACCTAAGAAATAATGTAATTTACACATGGCTTGGCAAGCTAAATCTAGGCAGATTTAGCCTAAAAAAATAAGGTAAATTAATATATGGGTTTCAAATTATATTGTGTAAAATTTACCAAATGTTAAGCTAAATTGCCTATTTTCTTAGGTAAATTCACCCTAGGTTTATATGGCAATTTTGCTTGGTTTGCTAAAGTAGTGCTGTAAAAATAATGTTGCCTAGAACCTAAGATAAATTGCCTAAGAACTAGAGTACATTTTCAATTCACTAAAAGAACTTATCTAAGGGCTAAGGCAATATTGAGCTAGGCCTAATGCAAATTTTCTAAATACATTAATCGTTACCCAAATAAATTGGTTGAAATTGCACTAGGCCTAATGCAAATTTTATAAATACGTTAATCGTTACCCAAGTAAATTGGTTAAAATTGCACTAGGCCTAATGCAAATTTTCTAAATCCGTTAATCGTTGATAAATATGTTGCTTGTTACCCAAGTAAATTGGTTGAAATTGCACTAGGCCTAATGTGTATACACAAAAAGTACCGTTTTCCCGACAATGTTGTAACGTTTTTTTTTATTCAATGATGAGAAGTTAAGTTACAAAGTACTTTTTTAAATAACAAGTGAAGTGAAGTGAGATTAAAAGTAATTGGAATTTGTAAAAATTAAAAAAAAACTTTAAAGGTAAGAAAACTTATATTTAAAAACTAATTTTTTTAAAATAATTTATAGTTTTTTAGTATAGTATAATTGAACGAATAATCGTCAACGATGAAAGTTATGTACAGGTTTTGTGTCATAAAGTATCTATAGAATATAACGAACACTACTTGTCGTATGAATTACTATCTGAGGAAAATAACGAATTTTATTTGAAATTAATTGAAAATTTTGATGGACCACCTGTCCATGCACATCAGCTTTTAAGTAAAATCAAATTTATACGAAGAAAACTTTACTTTTTTAACAGCAAAATTATAAATAATGGCTGCACAGAATGAAAATTTTAATCAAGAGCTGCAAAGTACAAATCAATCGTTTATTGGAGTGCAAAATATTACCCTGCAAGAATTGAATGTAGAAAATACTCATATGGAGTCTGCACAAGCATCGACATCAGGAATTAATATGATTTCAAATCCAGTCAATGAAAGACAACTTTACGTTATTGATTCCTCTGGGAAATTATTACCTATTAGTCGGAATGCTGAAAATTTTCTTCAAACGAACGACTTATATCAAATTTCAGACACACCATTGTCAAATCAGAATGACGACTCGTCAAAGACAGAGAACGATAATAATCTTGCAATTCTTTTAAAATCATGGAATCTTTATGATCAATTGTATAATTATCTAAAAGGTATAAAAAAACTTTTTTTACTTAAATTATTAAATTATCAAGTTTATAATTACAGGTAAAAATATCACTGTTGAAGGGTTAAAGTACATGAAAGAAAGACACATAGATCAACTTTTTAGCGGATTTAATGATTTCAACGTGTTAGTTATTTTTGAATACAAACTAGGATTATGGCAAAATGAAAATGTAGATATACTTAATATTTTTTTTAAAATAAAATTTGTTACAATCTTTTTAATTTACCTCTCACTTAATTAGGGTATTTTCCATCTTAGTCCGAAAGAAAGAGCAGTACAACCTTTATCACCAGTGTCATCATGGATTAATGCTTTAAAGACTCCATCATCTTGCAGTACTGCATCAGAAATCGACGTAAGTAAAACTGCCTACGAAATCAAATTTATGTTGAGTTCATTTTTTTTTTAAATTTTGGACCTTAAGTTTTCAGTGATGGAAATTTTAGAGAAAACTCAGAATGGAAAATCCTTATTGAAAACGTTTGAAGAAAAAAATTACTTGACGCCTGATGATCGCACGCTTCTTGCGCATAAAGTTATTGGATATTTTATTGAAAACAACAGACATTTATCTGTTAAACAATGTAAAAATTTGGCCGAACAAATAATTGAACTTTTCCCAACAGAAAAATTGGTAATTTAGTCAAAGTTATTTTCACATTAACATTATTCTATTATACAAATGAAAATTTTAGGATACGTATTTTGTTGCTGGAAAAAATAAAATTCCTCCCAAAGGCAAACTATGGGACAGATATAGAGGCCAAAAACGGGCTTTAAAAAAGCATCTTATCATTAATGACGGTGATGAAACAATTAACAATAAAAAGTTAAGGAGTGAGACACCTGACAGCCAAAATAATGAAGGTACATGATTTCACATTATAAAATCCAAATATTGATACATACATGATGTATAATTTTTACGTTTTTCTCATTCTTAAACAATTTTTTTTGTTAGAAAACATAAGCGAAGAGGAAGCGAAAAACATACAAGACGACTTAAAGCATAATCGGAATTGGGATGACGTGCTCAAGAAATGGTCAGCAACCCTAAGGTTCAGGAGGAACAAGCTTACTGAAAACAAAGACTGTAATTTACACTTAATTTTTAAGGATTGGCCACTCTATAAATATGCACGTGCACCAGAATTAGTAAGTTTTTTTCTTAAAAAATTTAAATTGATCAAATCACTCATTTTTATGTTTTTTTCTTACAGATTGACATTGATTATGAATTTCTGATGCCTGGAAAAAAATTTGATTTCGTTAAATGGGAAATCATAAAAAGGGAATTTATAAAAAACATTTTTAGTTGTTTATAACACATTTGATAAATTGAAGTTTATACAAATCTTTACAGATTTAAAAAAATGATAAATGAACTAATAAATTTTATACAATAATCTTATTAACTTTATTTTGATATTTAAAATGAATAAAAATTAAACTTAGTCTGTGTCAAAAAGTTCTATACTTTAAAATTTTATAAATTTAATAAAATTTGTTAATAAAAACAAAAAGTATGTTATAAAGAAAATAAAATCAATATACATATATTAAAAATATATTAATTTTTTAATTTTTTCCTTTTGCAAAATTTACAACATTTACCCAAGGAGTTGGTAAAATGTACCTATTTCTATTGCAAAATTTACCTTATATATTAGGTGAAAGGTTTTGTTAGGAATAGGCAAATTTGGTATTAATTTGGGAAATTCACCCTATTCCTAAGGTAAGGGAATTAAAAAATTTAGCCAAGGAATTGGTAAAGTTTATGCCGTCTCCTAGGTCAAAAATTTCCCTAGGCATACGCAAAATTTGCTTAGTTTCTTGTGTAAATTTCTTATGCAAACTTATGTTAATTTACACAAACCCTTCGGTAAAATAATTTGTTTTTGTTTTGTCTAGGAATTTAAGGCATCCTGCCTTAGGAATTCGGTGGTTGGATAATGCCTTAGTCCTTGTCTACGACAGAACATGATTTAAGGCAATTTTGCACAGTTTTTTTTCTGGGTGAAGGTAAAAGATGCGGAATCCAACGAGAACAGATCTTTTTCACGGCTAAATATTCGTGTAAAATCGAATGCGCTGAAGTGAGAAGTCTTTGAAATGCCTAGGGATGCCTCAAACTCACGGTAGGTCACATGCCTATCCTCTTCAATCATGTTGCGTACAGCATCGATGTTTTTGGAAACCACACCTGATTTTGGTTGACCTTAGCGAGATTCATCGCTGACAAAAACACGACCACGACGACGAAATTCTGCAAACTAGTTGTAAACAGTCTTTTCTGATGGTGCTTCATCGCCAAAAGTTGAACGAAGCTATTCAAAGCATTCTTGTTGATTTAGGCCTTTACGAAAATCGTAAAAAATCATCCAACGAAAACCTTCACGTGAAATTTCCATTTTTACTTAAACCTCATTTTTTTAAACACTTATTATAAACAAACTGATCAATGAATTTCTGAGATTTCACTGATTTAACAATAAAAAATGTCAAATTGTACAATAAAAGAAATGTCGCATACCAATGGTGCCATCTAACAGTCGTTTGTAAAAACTTAAAAGGCAGCCTACGTATTTAAATTCAAAAAGAAAAATATCATTTAAGAAAAAAACAATTAATCCATTTCATGCTTCAATTACTGAATTATTATAATTGATATTGGTGAAATATAAATAAATTATTAAAACAGGAAATGATATTATATTGTCCTTATTTGTTGAAAGGTAACTAAGTCCAAAAATTGAAGCTTAAGAATGCCTGTGTTTGATAAAGATGAAATAATATTGAATTCAATCTAAAAATCATTTCGAATTTTAAATCAAATTTTTGATTACAGTATTAAAAATAAAATTTTACAAAAATTTGTACCTTATTTCTTTTCATATACTATAGAACTATTATGATTATGCATTATCAGCATTTTATTTTAGTACTTATTGATAATTAAGTCTAATGATAAAAGAAATTTACGTACGTTATAAAATCATATTTTCTGATTAAAATAATACAATATAATTATGGCGTTGAAAAGCACTGTTATTCATTCAATAAAAATGATATCATTCAAAATCATTGAAATGTTAATAATATGTACATATGTGATGATGATGATGATGATGATAATAATAATAATAATTACTTATATTGACACAGCAAAATAATAAATAAAATTGACTGATTGTAGACATTCAATTATGACAAAAAACCGACACAAATTGAACAATTCATGTGACCGATTGTTCGCTATGTACAATCTCGTAATTCATTGAATAATAGCTATAATTTGTATCTTCATTTTTATATTGTTAAATAATTTTAATTGTTTTGTTTGATAGAGTTTCTTATAATCAAGAATTGAAATTTATAAAAGAATTCTAAAAAAGAAAAAAAATAAGCAAAAACCTGGACAAGTATACACAAAAAAAATTTTATACAATGAAATTTTCATTAGAAAAAATACAAAGTGTAATTTTTAAATTACGAGTATGAAATTCAGAACATTGCATTACGTGCAAAATCCATTTTAAATAGCAAAATTTCAATCATTCAAATTCTTAATTTTTTTTTTTAACAAACAGTTTTATAAGTTATTTTTCCAGACTTTAATAAATGCAAAAAGAAAAAAAAATTAAATAAACTTTATCATTTATGCCAACAATTTTATTCAAGAAATTTTGCAAAAACATTTTTTTTTCATTCAATAAATTAAAAACTTTATCATAATTTTATATAATCTATATTTTTTACAAATTTGTTTTTTTTTATTGCGAAAATAAAAAATTATTAAACAATACTTGTGCGCAATTTACATTTGCTTATGCAATTATATCATATTTATTTTTACTCAAGTATTATTTGTAAGAAGGTAGGTATTTGAATTTGTTGAGTAGAAAAATATACATGTACCTTACTATGACGGTATTTTGTTATCAAGAATTTTAAAAGTATGGAAATATGTTTACCGTAAATTTTTTAACATAGCTTATCATAAATTTTATATAATAATTCTGATTTCATGCCGTATCAAAAGTAAAAATTCACCTTACTAACATTTTTGTTTTCCTTGAAAGGTTATTTTAGGCACGTGCTCAATAAACAACGAATGAGTAACACATATAGTATGTAATGTACGTATATATATGTACAATGTACATATGTGATCTCATTTTTTTTCTATTATTATTTTCCCAAATTATGAAAATTATATGTATATAAGTTTATGGTATTTTTTATGATATTCTGATCCCACAAATGATATTAATTTAAACTTGAATTTATTAGAAATGAACAATGATATGTCGTTGGACTCGAACTCGAGGCAGAACGTTTTTTAAAAACATAAAGTTAATGAATAAGATAGACAAAAACCCGTTTATTTTCCTAAATTTAATAAATGTAATCATATCATAAAACGTGTAATGTCAATCAAATAAAACTGGTCTGTTTTTACATTGTCTTTTGAGGAATTCATTCTTTAATAAGTAATAATAAAAAATCCTTCAACTTACCTTTGATGAAGACTAAGGGCACTGGATCCAATGCTGAAACAAAAAAGAAAAAGTAACGATATTATTTATTTGTCGTTCAATTAAAGAAAATGTTAAACAATTGGAAATCAAAAATACTTTTTAAAAGCAAAGTAAATATGTATGTAATTTAAAAGTATTTTGAAAGAGAATTTAGTATATTAGATATCGTTGAGTATAATGAAAGAGCAAATAAAAAGTAAATATCTATGTATAATGTTATTTACTTTTATAAAAATTAATAATCACGTGAATAACTTACGAGTAAAAAATATATAGATAACGTTTTTTACGCACTTGTTTTTTGCAATTAGATAATTATAATCAATCAAATTCCAATAAAAAAAAAATACCAATGAATAATGTGTGGATTTTGTATAATAGATTGCAAAAATATTTTTACTTTATCTTGATATCATGTTAAAAGTATATTTTTATTTTTATACATGAAATTATTAATTTCTTTAATAAATACAATAAGCGTTTATTCATTAGTTTTTTTTTTAATTTCAAGCTGTTATTGTGATAAAAAACATATAAAATTTTATCCATAAATTGTAAAAATAACTTTGAATAACATGTTGTTACATGTAAATAACACATATTTTTTTCTACTTCAAATTACATTAAAACTATTAATTTTCAAATTGAATAATTTTAAGAAATCCAGACATTAGAAAAATTTTGTCCACTAACAAGATGATCCTTTCACAATTTTGAAATAAAATATATTACAGTCAATTGTGTAATTTTTTATGCAAGATTAGAATCTTAAAAAAAATGGAAAGCAGAGGTTTCTGATATTCTTTGAATTCAAAATTAAACATATTAACATTTTAATGTTTAAATGATAAATGGCAGTCTTGAAAAATAACACAGTCGGCATCACTGACACAAATTAAAAAATATTTTTGAATCAGCTCAGAGCATACAAAGTACATAATTATACATACTCGTATGTGTGTACACATACCTACATATAGAATATAATTGATTAATTTCAATTTTTCTTTATTTTTGCAATTTGTGCATAATAATGAATGCCATATTCATAAATATTTATTGAATTATATCAATAATGAAAAAATATCGTTTGAAAAAACGACATATCAGGAAGTTGTTAAACTTAGATATTATTATACAGTTTTTTTATTTTTTTTTTTAAAGTGTAGACAAGGAGAAATCTTCCTCTTCAGAAAAAATATTTTAAAAAAATGTTATTATTCGTTTAAAACAATTTCAATTGAAATTATACGCGAATAATTCAACCGTAAAAATAATAGCAAATACATAGCAATGACTATATAAATTTAGCAAATTTATGTTACCTCCTCTGTGTACATAGTATGCAAATTTCCGTTGGCAATAGAGTACAATATATGTACTGAGCTTTTTTAAAAATAAAAAAACGATACCCACAATAATTTAAAAAAGGAAAAAGTATTATGAAAATAAAAAACAATTTAATTTCAAATCACGTCAAGCCATTTTATAAAACACGTGATTTATTAGAAAAACATTGAATTATGTATAAAAAGGAACAAAGTATATAATTGAAAAGTGACATATGTATGTATAATTGTATATGTGTCAAAGTCAATAAACTTTTAAACAATTAATCTATGAATTTTATTGTATTATGTTGAAAACAAAATTTTACATAAGTCTAAGGTAGAAGTATCTTTTATAGTAAACATCTTCTATATAATATGTACTTATTTATATATTTGCAAATACATATTTGAACAAAACAATATAAAGACAATCCTTGATCTACATTTTTAAATATTTAAAGTTTATATTATTTAATGATGGGCTTTGATCTTTTAGTATGTACATACCACATGTTATTATTATTATTTATTTATTTATTTTCTTTTTTGAATTGCAATTATTGTACGATTTTCATCGAAACAAGAGTGCTATGCTTAATTGAAATTTGATTGATATTTTATTTAGGAATTTTTTTTGCACATTACGAATAAATAAAAAAAATTTCTTAGAAATGTTAAACAAAATATTTTTAAAAAATCTATTTATTTGAATAGACTTTCAAATCGGTGATCTTGACGTAGATACTACATATAAATTATAATTTAGTAGAAAACTTTATTAGTAAAAAAATGTAGGCTGAGTGCAAAATATTGTAAGCGTATTATTTATTTGTTATCACGCGAAATTTTATAATAACGTCATCAAGAGTACTCATAGTAATTAAGTTTGTATTATTTTTACTTGTCTCATTTTTTTTTCTACTCGGTTAATTTTTTATTTTATTTAAATAACAATGAAAATTCGTTAACATTTAATAAATTGCCCGTCTTATAATATATTTGAATAGATATAAACTAATGTGTATCTCATTAATTATAATATAATTAATTTGTATAAAAGATAAACAATAAACAAAGTGTTCTTGTCTTAATTGAAATAGTCTTTTTTTATTATATACATTTGAAAATAATATGTATAGCAAGAAAATCAATTAATTACATATTTTTCTATTTTTTGTTCAATTTCCTTTCTATAACAAATAACTTGAATTGTCGAAACAACATTATTTCACTATTTATATATACATACATACATATACATATGTATTTCATTAATTGAAGCATATAAGGATTTTTAATTTGAAAATAATATGTCAAATCATGTTGTGTGCACGAGCCAACAATATACTTTAATTATATTGCTGTTAGATTACGTAATTTTGTTTTATTTCCATTATACTTTGGACCTTGAAAAAAAAAGAAAACCAAAAAGCTGTAAACAAGCAAATTATATCAAGAAATCCTTTTATTTGATAACTTTCAAGGATTATTTTTTATCATAATAAAATTCAACACTTTTTGAAGAAAAAAAATTGATATGATTTTTTTTAAATATAAGAAGATGGTATTTTTGTTTCTTCATAATCGTCCTTGTTATCGAAGGATTTATATACCACCTACATTAACGTTAATAAACTGTATTTTATAATGTATATAGATATGGGTAAAAATGAACTTTAAAAAAAGAAAAATAAATATGATAATATGAAAATGAATTATGTAATAAGACTTTGGAAAGTTTTTTTTTTGTTTTTATTACCCAATAATATAGTACAATTAATAATTCTACTCATTAAAATCATTACTAAATTTAGTTAATTTAGTTTTTTCTTTATTAAATACATCTATTTATCCATTAAAAATAAATTAGAAAAAAAATTGGAATCGATCAAACTTATATACTCCCACATTTTTTTTGGCTGTTTATGTTTAACTGGATATGAGACATAAGACATAAGGAAATAATCGTAATTTATAAAAAAAAAAATGAATAAAACAAAACATTTCTTTTCTATACTGCGCTTTATTTAAAAGACACACTATTCACTGTACATACTAATATAATATTTGCAATTCTTTTTTGCGTTCGGATTAAAGCTATATATATACACATATACTATATACCTACTATACTTACTCAAAAATTTTAATTTAAAAAAATACTCATGTATGTAGATATGTACATACATATATAGGTACTTTTGTGAATCATGTATCTGTAAATATGTAAATTTTACTCACAAAACATAATATATGTATGTGTACAATTTGGCACGTGATGTAGTTAAAAGTATATTGAATTTGAAATAAATAAAATTACATACATCTATGCAAGTATACCTACGTACCCAGTAGAATAAATGGATTCGATTCTAAGGAAATCAATTCGGAATGTAGTAAAAAGTAATCAATTGATTACTGTTTTGATTACCTGTAATGCAGTGAGAATCAATTGATTTCTGTTCTGATTACCTGTAATGCAACGAGAATCAATTGATTTCTGTTCTGATTACCTGTAATGCAGTGAGAATCAATTGATTTCTGTTCTGATTACCTGTAATGCAACGAGAATCAATTGATTTCTGTTCTGATTACCTGTAATGCAGTGAGAATCAATTGATTTCTGTTCTGATTACCTGTAATGCAGTGAGAATCAATTGATTTCTGTTCTGATTCCCTGTAATGGAGAAAAATAATATATAAAAAGCTAATAAACAAAAAGACGTAATTAGCATTTTAAAAATTTTCCATTCGTCATCGACAAATAATTGTTGCGTATTATTAACTTAATAGAAACAATTATAACAACATTGCATTTTTAGTTTATCAAAAACTTTTGTATGTGATGGTTTGAAGTGAAAAAATTAAAAATTAAATAAAAAATATAGGTAGCAGTGAAAAGTAGGTATATATAAAAAATAAATTATAATAACATTTTCAAAAAAACTAGTATTTGTATAATAAAAGGTAAGTTTTAGATAATAATATAACAAAAAATAGTGTTAAATTTTTGATTTTTATGAATAATTAGAAATTTTTAATCATATTAATTTTCATACTTTTTCAGAGGCGTATGATGAGAACAACTACATAAAAGCACTCCGCAGCTCTTTTCATCTGATAAAATCCAGAATTAATAATAATAATGTGTATACATAAGTACTTAAGATTTTTAAGATATATTTTTTTCCTTTGTTTTTTAGTTTTAAAAAAAAATTTCTTGAGTTATTTTGATTAAATTTTTGCTATTAGGTTGAAAAAAATGTTAAGTTAAGAATACTTAATTAGATTCTTCAATAAATGAATTTAAAAATTTAATTTGCTTGGATTTTATTTAACCCCAAATATATTACATGTATTCGATTCAGAATGCATTCCATCTAATTGATTCAGAATGCATTCCATGTATTCGATTCCGAACGCATTCCATGTAATTGATTCAGAATACATTCCATGTATTCGATTCAGAATGCATTCCATCTAATTGATTCAGAATGCATTACAGGTATTCGATTCAGAATGCATTACAGGTAATGCAGATGGGTAATCAATTGATTACTGCCTATGACATGCCAATGTTAAAGTAATGCATTCTTTATGTGTTTGGTAATCCAAAGTAGAATCGGTCCGGAATCAATAGAATTTATTCAGAATTAATTTCGAATAAATTCTGTATTCTACTGGGATATATACTTATGTATATATATGGTAAAAATATTATAAATATTTTTATTGCATGTAAAAAGTATGTACATACTACATATATAATTTAATATAGCACATTTTCTTATTTATGACATGCGCAAAGATGTTTGAGACATGATGACTTCAATCGAATATAGATACATATTATGTATGTATTGTACATATGATATGAACATAAGAAATTATATTTAAAAAATGTATTTTTGAACAATTTCTTCAAAATTTACGATTTTGAAAGTAACTTGGAAATATGCTTGTAGTATATTTTATTTGCAGCATGGAAAAAATATGTAGGTACATTTTAAACAATGGTAAATATTACATTCATTGAAGTGTCTAAAATATTTTAACTTCAGTACCAATAAAATTCTTTTATTTTAACTGTTTAAATGATTATCATTCTTGCATTTTGTATAGGTATCGTGAAAAATTTACTTATTTTTCTTTCTTCATCGAATTATTTAAGCAAAACCTATAATTAATAACAACTTTGTGAAGAAAGTTGTAACATAAATATACATATGTACATACATATCTATTTTGAGGGCACAAAACCACATAGTAATAATTTACAGCTGGGGGACATGAAGAATATATGTAGGTAAGTAGGTATGTAAGTAATTAATTTTTAAATAGACATATAAGTAAAAGTAACGTACATAATATGTATTTGCAATTCGCAATATTTAAATCAAAAGAAAAAACAATCAAATGTATGTATAAATGCAATTTATTTTTTCCGTTTTTAATAGAATAAATTAACCTTTAAAAACCATCAAAAATTGGATGCCTCACTTGCCAAATCGATTAACTCCTTATAAAAAACGTATAAAAAAGTAATAAATTAGCTCCGATAATAAATTAATTATGATTCGAAGACCGAAAAAATATTTTTAATTTAGTAGTTTAACGGCTTATTGTCACATCAAAATACTTCGAATATGAAAAATCCATGAATTAATCGAGTTCTGGAACTAAAACTTAAAAAACCTCAAAAATGGAGTTAATCGATTTGGCAAATGAATCATAAAATCCAATTAATTCAATGAGAATGATAGTTTAAAAGTTAAACCTTCCAATTAATTCTGATTCAAAATAATAAATGAAAATATCCTACAAAAAGGTAGGTACATTAAAGTTATATGAAAAACTTACATCTTGTATGGAATTGTAAGAAATAGTTAATTATTTAAGAATAACAAAATATGTATTTTTATGAACCAAATCAAAAGAAATTGAAATGATAAATAGCATACGTATACCTATGTATGTATGTATGTACTTACATATCGTATGTATGTATATATAATACATATGTTTGTACAATATACATATACATACCTATGTACATATAATAACGACTTTTGACTTCTAATCCAAAACAAAAACTTTCACTACCTACCTACGTAATTTATTTTTTAAATAGTAGATACGTATAACATTTTTTATAACTCAAAAAACAAACTCAAAATAATTTCATTATAAAATAGGTAGGTATGTATTTTTATAATAATTGGTAATAGAAAAGTCTGTAATATGACTGTTACTTTCTAGATTTCAATTTCACGATTTTATGCAGAATGCTCTGCAACAAATTAATTTTAATTGTATTTTTTGTACTAATGTATGTTTGTATGCACGTTGTTTGTGCATAATTTTTTTCATATAAAAACTACTGTCAGCCATAAAAGCAATAATACTACCAACAAAATAAAAAAAAAATCATTATTTTTCGTTTCAAATAGAAAAATTAATTTCATAGCATGAAATTTTTTATTTTTTTTTTTTTTTGTAATAAAATAATCACATTTCATTTTAATAAAATTTATTTGAAGATTGGTGTAATAAAAAATAAAAAGGGATCAAAAGGAAATCTTAGAAAATCTATCTAGAGAACTCATTCAAAATGAAGAGAAAAAAAAAAACATATTTTATTAAATTTATAGGGTAGTGGAACCATATACCGGACAGCTCTTGTTACCGGACACTATGAAATAAAAACAAAAAATTTGTGTACTTCTGTATTAACTCGTAGAAAGAAAAAAGGTCTATAATATAGCCAAAATCCTCTACTTTATTTTGATGTATTTACTTTTTATGTAGAATTTGTCACTTATGTTCTGCATGTTGATGAATGAAGACGTTTCGTGTCATAGTCTAAATTCTTATTTTTTTCTTAAGAAACGGTGGTTTGGAAAATAAGCTTTGTAGTGTTTTAAAATAAAATTTTGAAGATATTTTGATTAAAATAGTGATTTAGTGCAATTATGTAAGCAGAAAATTTAAAAAATAACTCAAAAATTTTAATTTTAACAATAATATTATGGTGTCCGGTGAAAGGAGCATTCTTTTGTGCAATTTCTTATTATCGGACACTGGTGTCCGGTATTAGGCTCCAGCAATTCATTTACCGGACACATACTTTTATCCCTATTTTAAGTTCAATTTCTGCCGATTTTTTTAGAAAATTATATGCTGAATGTATTTTGAAAATGAAAAGAAAAAAATAAAACTATATCGAAGCCGATTTACAAAAAGCTATTTTTGATATAACAAAAGAAAAATGAAGAACTATAAAATAAAGAATGCGATTGATGTACTAGCTAGCATCATTTAAAATGTACTGATTTCAAAAACTACTTCCACGTATCCAGAAGTAGTTTTAAGTGCTTTATTTGCAAGAAACATTAAGACATATTATATTTTATTTTTAATTAGTTTTATAATCAATAATATAGGTCCTTTTTTTTGATTGAATCCTACTTTTTGTTAATACATATATAGATAGGTACATATATTTTTTTTAAATTTTTGTTCAATTTAAGTTTCATAAAAATGTTTTTTAATTTTTTTTTTGGTCAATAAATCTATAATTTCTTATTATTAACATTTTTCTATCTGTTTTCTTTATCAATATTATCAACTTTCAAGTTTAAACACTTCATTTCAGTACTGTCCGGTATTAGGAACCATTTCGTCCGGCAATAGGCACCAATTGTCCGATAATAGGTGAAATGTGAATTTTTGACTTTAAGTACTATTATTAAAAAAATAGGAATGTAATTTGAAAAAAGATTTATTGAAATTGAAAATTCAAAGGCTTTTCTATCGATTTGAAAAAGAAAATTTTCGAATACAATTATATTTCTTTGTGTAATAAGAAATTCATTTGGCAAAGTCTCTTAAGTGTCCGGTATATGGGTCTTTTACCCCTTATTATTATTCTTAGTATACATATTGAACATTTTATACTGTATCTTTTTAAATGTATGATAATGTATCTAAAAAATATATGCAATATAATTCAACTTAATAATGAGCATTGAGTACAAAGTACATTATTCATACAAATATTTATAACATTATTGCATATAAAACACATAATACGATACGATATAGAATATTATAAGTATGATGACGTAATTCAATAAATTCCCCAAACAGATATAAGAAAATATAATTGAAGAAAAAGAATAAATAGCCCCCCATTGAGAGAGAAAAGATACCCACTCATCATGACATGACACACAAATTATGTATTCGGATTGGGTATATGAAGTTTATAAAATAATATAATGTTTATATTTTTAAGAAGAAGAAAAGATGATGGATACTTTAAAAAGACTGGCCCAACCTCTATAGCTATTCAAGTAGTTAATACTGGTTTTGCTGTTCCAATATCTTTTTCTTGAACATCTTGAGCCATCAATCTTTAATTTTACATTTGAAAAATAATTTTATAAAACCGGCTTGTCATAATCATTCAACGTTATTATTTTTTCAAGGACTGAAGGAGTGAATACTGCATAGCAACTTACATAGCTATATAAAAAAACTGCTTAAAACAGTTGATTTCTAAGAATATTGTAATTTATGCAAAAACTATTGACTATACATTTTTTTATTTTTATTTTTTAATTAATTTTGGTAATTAAGGCATTGATCTTGAAAAAAAAAAAATATAAAGAACTAAAAAAATAATTTTATTCTTCGTCTTTTCAAATGAAATTTTTCATTTAATTTTCAGTGATAGACCATAAATAACCATGAAATGGCCTAAATAATTATTTTCAAACAACAATAAAAAAACACCAAATAAAATTAGATAATAAAGAAAAACGAAAGCATTTCATTTTCTATTCGTCTCGACCGTTTTTTTTTTTTCTGTAACATTTTCGTTACCATACCACTTTTTTTTCAAATTTCGAAACAACCCACAATTATTAATTTTTAAATACAGTATGTAATTATTTTATTTATTTATCAATTTATTTATTTATTTAAAATTAGTGAAAGTGTTGTGTTTTCTTTTATTATTTTACGATATTTAAAAAATATATTACCTAATCGGATCCATTTTCTAAATTTTTCTTATGGCTTTCCTTTGTTATGTTGCTTGTTGAAACGTTAATTTAGATTCCACTGAATATAAATGTACGGAATATTTATTTTTTTATCTCTATACTTTACAGTTTTTTTTTTCAACACACTAGAATGAAAAAATGTATTGTTCTCAAACAATAAACCAAAAAAACAAATAAAACACCTTCTTCTGTGTATTTTATTTGAATGAAAAAATTAGTTTCTTTAATTTGTAAATGAAAAAAAAAAAATATGATTCAAATTTTTCTCTAATACCTATATTTATATTTATATCAAAAAGAAAAACACTACAAAAAAATTGTTTTTCCTAAAAAAAAAAAATCACAATTTTATTATGTATTTTAAATTATTTCGATAACCACTAACTACAACCAAACGGATGGAAAGACAGCACTAAACTAACTTCTTAAATCTTTACGGAGTTTGTGCAAAAAAGTCCACCCAAACTAAAAGTATCAACTACCATTAATATAATAATTACTACTTACAAAAAGTACAAACAACAAACAAAGTACTTACAATGTGGTAACAAAAATTGACTGAGGTGTATTTATATTTTATAATTTTATATACATATGTAAAATTTTATTATTTATAATGTATAATAATAATAATAATAATGTATAAATATGTAAATGTACATACATATGTATATATTAATTTATTTATATTCACTTATGAATGGTGAATGTACGAATAACGAAACGATTGCACAGTATGTATATGTACTTTAATATTTCGCTTTTCTTTGCACAAAGAAAATTCTAAGCGTTCATGAAAACATTTCAATACAATAGCTTTTTAAAACACATAATCTTACAAAGTTTTCCAATTAAACAATAAATTCAATAAAATATCGATAAAAAGAAGTATTCATTCATGAATTCGTAGGAATTTGTCTACTGAAAATTTGAATTTACTGACAAGTCTGAAATGTATTTCCGTTTCCTGTTAGCCAACGAATTTCATATAGGAAATGGAAATAATTCAGCTTTTCGAGTTTCAAATGGGGTTACCAGTTTTGAAATTTCGGATTTCTTTAGGAACTAAAAGTTTAACAAATACTGCCCCTACATTTGAGCATCGGAACTAAAAACCGGATCTTGAAATATGATCCATGAACCTTTTTGGATCTTGAGTTGTTGTTGTATTACATATAAAACTATGATCTGATCCGGATCAGATCATAAAGAACACGCAGCTAATCCTAATAGTAAGTTTTAAATACATATGTATTATCTTATAGTGCTTACAGAATTCAAAACGCACAATAACGCTACAATTAATACAAATAATATTTTTCGACACACTTTTTTATTTTATAACTCGCAAGAAAAATACGTGAATTTTTTTCTATCATTAAAATGTACTTTGATTTTGTAACAAATAACTACTTTGCTAGTGGCAGTTTTACTATTGAATATTTTGTCCCAATTAAAAAGCGTCATCAGGCAACCCTGATTTCAGCAACAATTTATTAATCGAATTCGAAAGTTTGACAAGAAACATAACATAACATAACCAAAAAATATTAACATATTTATCAAGCAAGCGTAGTGGAGGACATTTTAAAGCCGCGAATTTGTTAATTTTAAATTAAACAAATTAATTGTAGAAAAAGGCAGATTTTAATTCTTAATTGTTCTCAGTTAATTCTTTTTCAGTTTTATATACGAAAAGTGCAAAAGTTTCAAATTTCCGAAGAAGAAATTAATTCTTCAAATCCTAACCCCATCACTCTTTTGTTTCCAAGCAACGAGTAAATAAAACATTTTCAATATAATTCAAGTTATAAAATATTAAATTTATTATATTCAGTTCGCAGATAGATCATGGCTGATACTGAAAAACTAGAAGTTCGTGATATAACAAGAATTGAGAGAATTGGAGCCCATTCTCATATTCGAGGTCTTGGACTTGATGATGTTCTAGAAGCTCGTAATGTTTCACAGGGTATGGTCGGGCAAAATAATGCCAGAAGAGCAGCTGGAATTGTTGTGCAAATGGTACGTGATGGAAAAATTGCTGGAAGATGTATTTTATTAGCTGGTGAACCAAGTACAGGAAAAACAGCAATTGCTGTTGCTATGGCTCAAGTATGTTTGATATACCTACATAAATCAAATTCGTCTGTCATTTTTCATTGTACACTGTATTATTTCTCTCTCATAGGCTTTAGGTACAGAAACACCTTTTACTAGCATGTCAGGTTCAGAAATTTATTCATTAGAAATGAGTAAAACTGAAGCTTTAGCACAATCTCTCAGAAAAAGTATTGGAGTAAGGATCAAAGAAGAAACTGAAATAATTGAAGGAGAAGTTGTTGATATACAAATTGATCGTCCAGCTACAGGTACTGGACAAAAAATTGGAAAAGTCACATTAAAAACAACAGAAATGGAAACAAATTATGATTTGGGAAATAAAATAATTGAATGTTTCATGAAGGAAAAAATTCAAGCTGGTGACGTTATAACTATTGATAAAGCATCTGGAAAAGTTAGTAAAATAGGACGAAGTTTCACAAGGGCTCGAGATTATGATGCAACTGGAGCACAAACTAGATTTGTACAATGTCCAGAAGGTGAATTACAAAAGCGTAAAGAAGTTGTTCATACTGTCACATTACATGAAATCGATGTCATCAATAGTCGAACTCATGGATTTTTAGCATTATTCTCAGGAGATACCGGTGAAATAAAACAAGAAATACGTGATCAGATCAATAACAAAGTAATGGAATGGCGTGAAGAAGGTAAAGCTGAAATTAATCCTGGAGTTTTATTTATTGATGAAGTTCATATGCTGGATATTGAATGTTTTTCATATTTAAATCGTGCTTTGGAAAGTGATATGGCACCAGTTGTTGTAATGGCAACAAATCGTGGTATTACAAAAATTCGTGGAACAAATTATACAAGTCCACATGGTATACCAATTGATTTATTAGATCGCATGATCATTATAAGAACACTTTCATATAAAATTGATGAAATTAAAGAAATTCTAAAAATTCGTTGTGAAGAAGAAGATTGTAATATAGGCGATGATGCATTAATCGTAATGACAAAAATTGCAACAGAAACAAGTTTACGATATGCAATACAATTAATTACCACAGCAAATTTGGTATGTCGACGACGTAAAGGAACTGAAATATCTGTCGATGATGTAAAAAAAGTTTATGGATTATTCTTTGATGAGTTACGTTCAAGTAAAATACTTAAAGAATATCAGGATGAGTATATGTTCAATGAAATTATTAAAACAGATCCTGAAAGCCTTCCGGTTAGCAAAGATGAAGCAATGGAATGTGCAGATAATTAAATATAAAAAAATGAACATTCTTTATATTTTGATTTTGTAATGTTAAATAAAAAATGAATTTCAAAATATAACAACAATTATTTTTTCTATACTAGTTAATTCTAATTGATACTTCGTTTCTAGACCGATTCAATTGTGCCCATTACAGACAGTTGCCCATACAGACACAGTTGATCAATCTACTAATGGTCTGAATCCGCCTCCGGAACGAGTACCATTCTTTTGATGCTCTTGTTGTTGGTGCGCTTCTGCTGAGCGCGTATGAGGCGCCCAGGAAGTGGAAGGACCACCAGAGAACAAGACTGTCGGGGAGTAAGAGACCCTGGACTCATCCTCCGCTAACGCTTGATCTACAGGTGGAAGAACTTCCAGACCAACTTTTATTTTACCGATCTCCAAGCCCACTATCAACAATCATCCTCAGGCGCGCCTAACGAGAGGTAGATGATTTTTTGTTAGATCACAAATCCCTCAGCCACCATTGGAAGAAGGTTGACTCTTGGATTTCGAATAAAATAAAATTGTGAGCAAAATCGAGTCAGATGTACGTATTACTACATACACCTGACCGTCCTAACCACAAAATCTAGACCGATTCAATTGTGCAATACAGTTGACCGGATCTAGTAAAAAAAACCTAATAAGTCATGTATCAGTTTTTTCCTCAATAAATATACACATAATAAAACAAATTGTACTTTTTTCTACTTTTCTTGTACTACTTACTTGTTCTGCTCTATATATACTATATATCCCAATTTCTTACTTACTTTAGATGAGTTTGAATATACTCTACCATTACATTGTTCATACGTATGAATATTGAATTAATCCCATAATTAATTGTTTTATCCGAATTGATGATTTACCTGAAAAATATATAGATATGTAGATACTGTAGATACTTGCACATACAATACCAGATAATACAATGCAATTAATTCAGAATGATACAATATATCATTCCGTTCCATTTGAACCCATTTGAAATGATGGCCATATCCTTAATAATCCTTTATATAAAGAAAAAAAAAAGGATTCAAATTAATTCACTTCTTTTCTTGTATCACATTTTTACCTCACTAGCAATAAAATCTTCATCTTGACCAACATCAGCCATAAAACAAATATTTGTTATTTGTTGTTTTGCTAATAGCCACTTCAATATACAGCTTGTATTATAATTATATTATAATATATAATACAATTATTATAATTATAGTATTCTTTTTAATAAATTAAAACTAAATAAAATATTTTCACAAAATGTGACTGTAATGTCAGTTCAGTTGTCACTTGTCACATTAATCCAAATGTACATATATAATGCATTGCATATAATGCATATATTATTATATTGAAAAATGGTTTAATCCTGAGGTTGAGTTAGAAGTTAGTTGGAGAATCAGCACAATTGAAGCGGTCTAGTTGGAGATTGTTTTTTGATGAATTTTGATGATTGATGAAGGAAGTAATTGGTTTTTGTTATAATATAATATGTTATTCTTATTTTGTTATATGTATATAAATAATAAAATATGTAAATATGTAGAAAATTCACTTTTAACATTGTTTGGTGAGAAAGGTGAATAAACCAATTCCTTTGAATAGGTGAATAAACCAATTCAATTGAACAGACATAACCTCACTTTTGAACAAATAAAAATAATGGTTTAATCCTGAGGTTGAAATTTGAATTTGAATTTTTTTTCAGTTAATGAATAATTTTGGAAATTGTTTTTTGATGATTGAAATGCATTGAATGCAATGGAAATTGGTTTTTGTTATAATATAAATTAAAGATTAAAGATTAAAGAAGAAATTATTATATAAATAAAAGAATAGATTCAGAATATATTTATTTATGGTGGCAATTTCCAGGTAATGTAAAATCTTGCGATAAGAGAATGAATGCCTTCAATATATATATATATATATATATATATATATATATATATATATATATATATATAGATATATATATATATATTTCAAAATTTATTGAATTGAAAAGTCAACATAACATAACCATAACACTATTTTTTTTTATTCGTGTGATAAATTTTCAAAAATAAAGTAATTTCCAAAATTTTTCTCTTAAATTTAGTTTAATTTTTATAAATTAGGAATTTAATTGAAATGGTAAGTGTTCAAAATTATTTTCATACTTTAAAAAGTTTTTCAAAAGAAAATATTTAATTTTTATTTTGAGGTTGTCCTGTCGTCATGAACAATTTTACAATAATTGATGACTAATTAGATAAATTTTCATTTATTTTATTATTTTTAAAATAGGGGAGTACAATTTGTGATATAAGTAATGAAGCTAAAGAGGAAATAAGAAAATTCCGTTTTCGGAAGGATGCTTTTAATTCAGCATTAGTTTGTATGTGCTTTTTAATTAGCTTGCACTTTTTGCTTGTGTACGAAAAATTGTTTAACTTTTTGCTTTTTTTAAAAAAAAAATATATATATTTTACAGTGAAAGTCGATCGTGAAAAACAAACAATTGTAGTTGATGAATTTTATGATGATATTACAATTGATGACTTAAAAGATCAGTTACCAGAGCATCAACCACGTTATGTAATTTATACATACAAAATGATTCATACTGACCAAAGAATATCATATCCAATGTGTTTTATATTTTACACGCCAAGAGATAGTCAGGTAAAAATCTACTGAAATTTTGCTTCTTTTAAATTTTTTAAATATATGTACTGTTTTTTTTCTTCAATCTAGATGGAACTTCAAATGATGTATGCATGTACAAAAGCTGCAGTTCAGACAATTATTGAATCACCAAAATGTTTTG
The DNA here is from genome assembly GCA_932526495.1 of Bombylius major. Classification (NCBI taxonomy): domain Eukaryota; kingdom Metazoa; phylum Arthropoda; class Insecta; order Diptera; family Bombyliidae; genus Bombylius; species Bombylius major. The sequence continues at coordinate 22,812,511 of OW052044.1, read as the reverse complement.
AAATTCGTGAATTAGATGAATTAAGCGAAGAATGGTTGCGCGAAAAATTAAACTAATTAATTTTACAATTCCTCAGAAAAATACCAAATTTTTTTTCTTCATAGAATTAGAACAATGATAATATGTATAGTTAATTAAAAAAAAAAAAACACTTCAACTTCAAAGTATGAATCATCTGGTGCGTCATTCATAACTTGGTGTACTACAAAATTGACCAAAATAATTTTTAATAAATTTTTATACCAAAATATATAGAAAAACAGAACTTAAACAAAAATAAAATTGAACAATAAAAAATAGAACGAAAAAAAAAATTTAGAAATTTAAAAATCAACTTCGAATAATCAAAAATTGCTCAATAATTCAAGATGAACAACATTAAAAAGATTGGAATCATATAACTTTTATATTTATTTAAAAAACTTTTACCAAGAATTATTTAAATTTTTCTCATTTAGCGAATTTATTTTCAAATAACATTTTAAAAATACTTATACAAGAATTATATATGTTAAAATATATAAGAAAACATTTTGTAACAGAAACAATTTCTATAGATTGTAAGTTAGAAAAGTATACATATGTATGTAATAAGTTTATTTCATAAGTAGAAAAATGTTTCCTTTTTTTTCCTTTCTCTTACATTTAAACAAAAATGCCAGTTTTGAAATGTTATTTATAAAAAAAAAACATTTTTTATATAGAAATAAGTTTTTTAATATAATTTTTCATATCAATTTAATGAATTAAAGTTGATGGTATTGAAAATATAATATAAAATTGGAGTTGTAAATTTGGAAGTTTGAATTTTATTGTTTTATATTTATAATTTTTGAAAATAATCTTCCACTTTTTATCTATTTAACCTTACCTATTATTTATTATTTTAGTGTTTTTTCAACGATGGATAACCAAGATCATATTAAATTAATTGTCCGTTATTTAATTCCAAAAGTAAATTTAAAAAAAAAAAGTTATCCCTCCTGCTCTCTAAATTTTAATCAAAAACAAAACAAACAAAAAACAAATGCATAATTTCTTAATTTATCAAATTTTTATTAAATTACAACACTGTTTTTTTATGAGAGTACAAAATTTTTTTACTTTTTTTTAATAATGTTTAATGTGAAACACAAAATAATTAATAGCTAGGTTGTTGTGACTTGTTTCTTCTTTCTTTTCAGAATAAAACAATTTAATGTTTTTGAAGAAAAATAAATTGGGTGAAAATTTAAATTATAGATGTTCTTATGTTGAAATTAATGAATATACCATTCTGTAATTTAAAAAAGAATTTTTTTAAAGTCAAATTTTGCTAAATTAAAAATAAAAGTTTAAGAATATGATTAAATTTTTTAAACTGAACTTTGATCACATGATTATTCATATGGTTTACCATATGAAATAATGATTTTTAAATTTTCAACCATGTGAACCATAGGCATTTCTTTTTTCTTTTTAAAATATATTAAAAACTGTGACAATTTCTATAGCTTAATTACTTGTACTTACCCGTAAATATAATAAAAGAATGAAATTAAATAAACAGCTAATTTAATCCAACCTTCACGCATGTTTTTTGCTAAGTTATCAGCGTTCATAATATTTGTTGGATCATATAATCCGGGCCCGCTCATAACTGGTCTTGTTTTATATCTATATTTAGATTTTGATAGAAATAGAAAATAAAAGAATTAGATATATTTGTTTATCAGTAGACAATTAAAATTTGATGACTTTTTCTTTATTCACTAAAAAGTTCATTTACCTCCAAAAATGATATGCAATTAGTGGTATATTAATACATAATGAAAACCACTCTCCGGCAAATAAAAATAATATATTAAAAGTAATATGCAGTAGATATTCCGGTAGCACCAGCTACAAATACATTTTAATTTACATTATTTCATATCTAATCTTATTTGTTAATGATAAAAATTCTGTTTAAATTGAATAAAGTTAAAATAAATAAACTTACCGGATTAAGGCTATTGCATTGATCTATTGGATTTTTATAATCAGTTTTTAATTCATCAAATGCGATTACATGAAATATTGCAAAAAATATTAAGAATGCATCTGCAATTAACGCCACAATATAAGAAAACGCTCCAAAATTAAATCCCATATTATGTTTTCACTGTTTTTTTTCCTAATCTCGAACAATTGCTTTTTTCTTAAAAACAAATCAACCCTCGTTGCCAACCAACACAGCACATGTCCAAGTAAATGTCAAAATTTAATATAATAGTCGAATTGAGTTGCCAACCAGTTTATATGATAAAAATATGAATTCAGTGTGCTTATCATTTTTAAATATGTACATAAAAGAATACTATAATTTGCAAATTATCTTTTTACCTATGACGTTTTTGATTAAAATTAATCGATCTCCAATATCAAAACCTTCAGAATCACTTACTTTCACCAATACTTTCAATATACAATACAATCTATTTTATTTCTACAACTCAACGAAAAAAAATTAGAATATATTTAATAATTAATAATTTAATTAACTTACACTATTTTTGCTCTCAATTATTCATTTTTTTTATACTCTCTAAAATTTAAAAAAAAAACTTATTTATTTTTATGTCCACAGGTGTGGAGGAATCAATATATTTAAAATTCTGACATTTTAATGAAAGTGAGCTAAGCTAAGTGAGGAAGTGAAATATCACTTTCCGAGTTCTACGTTCTACGATGGGTTCTACAAGTGACAGATCGCGTGTACATTTAAAATAAGTTTTTTCCATAACTGTCAGTTGAAATGATAATGAGTGCTTTCATAAATGCGTCGACGACGCTGATGGCGTAAAAATCATGTTCATAAATAACTTTCCAGTGCAGTCGTGGAATGGTATAATGTTCATTAATTCAAGCATGCAGCGCAGTCGGCTGAAATTACTCAATCGTTTTCAAGCGACTGCGATGTTTATTTTCAATTAAAACGAATAGTGTTGTACATTTTTTTTCTGATATTTCTTTGGTTCGATTTTAAATTCAAAATAAGATTTAAATTAATTAAAAATTATTAAATTTTATAAACATTTTGACGTTATATTTGAAGATGGTGAGTCATGTTCATTTATTCTAATAACTGCTTGCATGCACAGTTGACGACTCTGATTACAATTCCAGTGCATTCGAATCGTCGACGTAAGTTGACGACGCATTATTGAAAGTACCCAATGTGTATGTGTAACTGATGGAAAAACTAATGCTGACAAAATGATTTCGTGGTTGTTCAGTTTTTTTCATCAGTCGCCAACTGTCAGTTTAATGATAATGTGTATAGTACATATTTTTATAATTGGAAATCAGTACAGGCAAGATAGGCATACTTTTCTATATTCTTTCACAAATTGTTAGAATAAATCTGTCTCGTGTGTGCGGTGATCATATCTCAATTTTAATCGAGGGAAATCTTTTAACTTAAATATTACCAAGGCAAAAAACTCATCGGGTACTGCCTCCAGTGTATTGTGTACCCCACTTTAAGCACGAATCTCAATCTCTTTCTGAAATCTAGAACATTCTAAACAGCATGTTATTTTTCATATACATATACATTTTTTATATATACATATTTTGAAATCGTAGCTGAAGTTTGGAGTTATTACGTCATTTACAATTCGTATTTTATATTTCTCCTTGATTTGTTTCGTAAAGTTGGACTTTTTCAATGAAATTTGTCCAAGTATGTAATTTAATTTTTTAACATGTTTTTTTTAGAAAGCCTATTTTCAAGAAAAAGATAGATAAGTCTTGAAGACAGGATCGAATTTTGAGCAAAAAACGGAATATAATACAAAATAGCTGTTTTTTATTGGAATTGAGGAGTGAGAATTCTCAATTCCTCACTTGAGTTGATTTGCGTTTTTTTGCAGTAATTTTCTTGATTTTCTCACTTAAAGTGAGTCTATTTTCAAGAAGAAGATAACTGAGCTGAGCTCAACTGATGTGAGCACATTTTTTGACATTGAGAAATTATCTATTTGAGTTTTTTTTTATTATTATTTTTTGAATGTTAATTTTCTGTTAATGTTCAATTTTTTTAATTTCCTTTTTTTATTCTTTTTCAGTGTCCACTTCTTTTAATAATAATTTTCAAATTTTAGAAAAAGTATAATCCATCTAAAAAAAATAGGACAATAGGACAAGGTAGTTTTTTTTATGTAATAAAATATAGCAACCATTATTATATACATAATTGTAGACACAAGTCAGGAGTATATTATGTACCTACATACATATATACATAAATAAAAATAAAAAGATTTCAACGGCAGTTTAAATAATTAAAATAAAAAAATTTTTTTAATATAAAACGTTTTTAAAAAGGACTCAAAAGTATAAAATAATTTTTCCTAGCCACATACACATTCTCAACCCCATACAGATAATCCTGAAAATTTGTGATTGCGAATTTTTAATAACTATAAAAATACTTGTAAGATTAAAAACGAAAAACGTGGGGCGCTATTCTTTACACTTCCTAACTTGCGCTATTCTTTACACTTCTTACTATTAACTTGCACTACTCTTTACACTTCTTACTATTTTATCTTGCGCCCCATGTTTTTCGTTTTTAATCTTACAAGTATTTTTATAGTTATTAAAAATTCGCAATCACAAATTTTCAGGATTATCTGTATGGGGTTGAGAATGTGTATGTGGCTAGGAAAAATTATTTTATACTTTTGAGTCCTTTTTAAAAACGTTTTATATTAAAAAAATTTTTTTATTTTAATTATTTTTTGCTTTTTAGTCTTATGTGAAATTTGTCAATCGATTTTATTGATATTATTTTACATTAAAAAACAATATAAGTAAAACTAAAAAAGTTTTTTTAATTTTAAAAAACAAATATATTTGTATATATGTGTTGGAAGTACCAAATTGACATCACAACTTATTGCTTTTAATCAATCATAACTAAGTTGTGATTAAAGTTACATGAAAATTATATTCTAATGAAATGTAGAGAAGATTCTTAGCTTTATTTTCACCGAATATATTAAATATCTATGAGCAACGTAAATCAAAGAAAAAACGTGATAAATATTAAGTAACATAAAACTGAGAATCAATTTTCCCTGAAATCTCCCAAATTACTACAAATATCAAATTACAATGTTCTACAAATACAAATTTGTAGATGTTTATTAAATAAACATTTTTCCCAAACATTGTTATATCATAAAATTAATAGAAATTAAGTTATTGAAGAAAAATGATAATTTTTTATTAAAATCACAATTATCTCTCTCATTTCTCATTTTAACAGCCACCTCTAAAAATGTAGTACCACTTTAAGAATTTTTTTATTCATTTGTTTATTTTTTCTTTCAAAAATATTATTCATAAACAAAAAAAAAATTTTCAAGTGGTACTACATTTTCAGAGGTGGCTGTTAAAAATGAGAAATGAAGCATACTAAAATATTTTTGACTTGAAAATCAGAGTTTGCTTAGATTAAATTTTAGTAAAGAAAAATTAATACTTTCTTTGTTTTAGACCAAATTTGAGGATCGAATATCATAAAAAGTAAAATCTTAAAACTTTCATTAGCGATGTAATATTGCATTGTCATGCAGGTCTGAGCTATGTTGAAAGTTTCAAGTCTCTATCTCATCAAAAAGTTGGTTAAAAATTAAAAATCAATTTCCAAATTTGTACCGAACAGACAGACAAGAAACCAAGCTAATAAAAACATTTTAAAAAGGATTTAAATAGTGTTAAAGTAATTAAAACCGATTGAACTCTCTTTTTGTTTTTAATAAAATAAAGTCGAAATTAAAGTTTGCATTTCAAGTCTTATAAGAAGACAAATCAGACAGAATACAATTTAAATGCATATTTATTATATTCCCACCAATCACAATCATATTTTCTCATTGAATAAGGAAATAATGTTTATATTATGTAATATATTAATGATTATATGTATAAATCTGTATGTATAATTTAATTATTAAGTATTTTAAAATTAATTTAAATTAAAAGAATGTAGTATTCTGTGAAAATGCTCCACATAGTCTCATATGTTTATCTAAGATAGCCCGTAAAAATTGTGGTCCACAGATTCCTTTATTAGATGTTTTACCATCTACTCTTAATATATATTCCTTTTTTATTGGTTCGGGTAAATACTAAAGTATTTAAAATAAAATAATAGGATAAAAATAAATTAGAATTAATAAGAAATAACTTATTTTAATACTAACTAATTGATTTTGATTTTCTTCTGTGGTAAATTCGTTTTTCGATTGCCTTGCATCAGCGAACATATTCAAAAGACGTACTGAAATTTCATTTTTCGCCCCATTACAAATGACAGCTTCATGCTCTTTGAGCAAATTAAATATAATTGTTCTTTGTGTTTCTGATAAATTTTCATTTGTATCATCGAAAAGTTTATAAATAAGACTTTTTCCTTTCAGATTTTGTTGTTCTAATATTGAAATTTCATTAAGAAGTATTTCCCATTTTTTTATAGATGGTATAAGATGTGGTAAAATTCCGTTTGTTATTATCCAATTTTCACGAGATAATTTACATAAATTTGATGTAACTTTTTCAATATGTTTTTTGAAATGTTCAGTGAAATCTGAATTATTTATCTCATTCTGGAAAAAATAATATTTTTATCTAATAATTTCAATTCAAATGTTCAATATGCGTCTCTAATCCTCTACAAGATTTTCTTTTTTTTTCTCTGTCTTAGAAAGGATCAGGGACGGTCAATTATCAACAAAAAGCATACTTTAAGTTTTAAGAATATTGAATGATAGATTGGTGCAATCGTTAACTGACAAATTTGACCAATTGTGCGTGTCTCAAAGTAATGTAAAGCTTTTTCTGCTTCTTTAGTATCATCAAACAAACGTTTTTGTCTTTTAGCTGCAACTGGCTTTGCTGCATTCCAAACAGTTTGCCAAGTATTACCAGGAATAAGCATTCGTTGGCTTAGTTGTCCTTTCAAAACTCCATTTTCTGTAAAGTGAAAATAAAATAAAATTAAAAATTATAAAAACGGTCGGACATTGAATTACCATCAGTTTCTTCAATCCAATCTCTGGGACTATACCATCTTATGAAATCTTCAAGTTTTCCATTTGGATTAGCTGCTTTAAAACTTTCCATATCCGAAAGTAATGATGCACTCATCATTTGTGCACAAAGTTCTAAATTTGAAAATAAATAAATAAATAAAAATTTAAACTAGCTTATTATAATCATTTAATCTTTTATTCACCTGAACCAGGACCTAATTTTAACATAACTTCAGCATCATCTTCAAGTTGATCTTCAGTTTTTGGTGCTGGTTCTTGTGTAATTGGTACATATAACGGCTCATTTGAATCAATTAATGTTAAATTTCCAAGTTTTGATAATCTTCCAACTGGTTTATTCCATGGTACAACATCTTTATATTCATCATCACCATTATTATCATTTTCATCATCTGAACAATCATAAAACTCTTCATCCTCTTCAGATTCTTCTTGACCACTAATACCACTTCCTTTATTTATTTTTGATTGTGTCATCGAAAATGGTAATCCACCTTCACGTAAGCTACGACGTTCCATACAAATGTTCAACATTTGAAGTTTCTGATGTAAAAGACATGTTCTAGAATCGGGAAATCCTTCAGCAACACTGCAAAAATAAAAACGAAAATAAAAAATTATTTTAATAAGTGGAAAAAAAAACAAATGCACTCAAAAGAGAATTTCAAAAATTATCAAAAAAAAAAAATTTTCAACTGTTGAAACTTTTCAAAATAAAAACAAGAAGTCAACGACTTTTTCATTAGTTTTAATTTTAAAAAGAAATTTAGTTTTATCATTTTTGTAGAATTATGTGCATTTAATTATACATTGATTTCGAAATGTATGAAAAGTAGAGAAGAAAGATTTAAAACGCTTTTCTCTTCTGGAAATTTATCCAATTTAAAGCTTTTCAAAGAGAACAGTAAAAAGAATTTTTTGTATTGGTTGTTTAAGCTTAATTTACACCATATACAAATACAACACAACACAACACAATATGCACTCTTTAGTTTTTCTTAGATTTTTCCTTTTAAAATTGGAACAGGTAATTTTAACAGCTGAGAATACAATTTTATCATTTTATATCAACATCTTTTCTAGTAGTAAGTAGTAAACTAACTAAGAATCTTTGAAAAAAAAATAATTTTGCCTTTTCTGCAGATTTTTTAAAATTATCAAAATTCCGAATATATAAGAGAAATCGGTTTGCATTCTTTTTTATTCATCTTTCTCTTAAAAAATTATTTGTAAACAAACTATCTTTTATAATATTGTATATGCGATACAGTCAAATTACAGTAAGTAGTAATGCGCTAGTTGTAACAATTTTTTTCCTACTTGGTATAATAAGAATAGTCTAAAATAATTTGAGCTGACGGTTGTAATACACTCATACTCGTTACAACTTGGTCGTGCCACCATAAGGTGTATTTTGAGCAGTTGTAAAAACCGGTTTTAAACCAGTTTGCGACGATGGCACTGCTACTTGGTGTGTAGTTGGTGATATGTACTATTGTACATAGAAAAAATGAAAATGTATAAGTACATATGTATATGTAGTAAATGTATAGTATACATGTAGTAAATGTCTTATTTTATAATTTTGATATTTTGGACTTGGTATAACTGAAAACTGAAATCCGTAATGATTTGAAAAACATAGTATGATTATTTTATAGGAGATCTTGGTTTAGTGTACAACAAATTGAATATATAGTCAGAGATATTCCTTATAGGTTCATCTAACTGACCTAAGTAAACGGCTTTATTAACAGAATTGGAAAAAGCCGGTTTCCAGTTGTTTCTCACATGTAAGTAATTTATATATGATATATTTTTTGTAGTGTCTACCTACATCCAAATACAATATTAAGTAGATACTCCGTAGAAAAAAATATTAATTAAATAGAGAATAATACAATGGTAGACATCAACATTCCAACCGAACCCCAAATGAATAAAATTACGTATCTTTTTACTTATTTATTATTATTTTTTTTTCCTTTTCTGTTTTTATTATAACTTTAAGTTATACTTGGATATTGGGTACATATATACGAGTATCATAATGACGATGCGGTGATGAAGACGACGGTAATGGTAACTGACTCTGATACTTTAACTTTGTGTATTCATGTGATAATAACATTTATTATATATTTATCTACATATGTATCTTTTGTACCTGTATCTATTTGTATTTCTTCTTTATAAACCAGTTGGCCATTTCTTTGATAGTTTCATCAGGTTATTATTATTTTTATTTTACTATCTTTATTGTTTTTCTTCTTTTTTTTTCTAATTTCTAGAAAAAGAGTTTTATTAAACTTCAAAGTTACAAGTAATAAACGATATAATAACATGGTTTATAGTATATAGAGTTTTTCTGTTGTTGTTTTTTTATCTTCAATACAACCATTATATAGTATACAATTTGTTATATCTACATTATATTGGCATTTTGTTGGTACTTTGTACAGTGTTGTATATAGAAGATGATTCTGTTGAGTTAAAAAATTTACTTTGAACATTTTAGTTTCATCAGTCACCTGCGAAAGTTCGAACGTTTAACATGGTTTTGTTTTCTTTCTCTGGCTCTAGTTGGTTAATTTCATTATTGCAATATTATTAGAAATTATCATCATATTCATCATTACTCAATACATATAATAAACAACCATCATCATCCTCATCATCAGTGGTGTATAAGAAAAAAAAAAAACACTAACTATAGCTTTATTTGTTTTTATTTCATTTAAAAAATTATTTGAAATTTTTTGCACAAAAGAAGAAATTATTGTTAATAAAGTGAATAACGAAGTTGTTCAATTTTTCAAAAAAAAAAAAAAAAATAAATAAATAAATAAATTGTTGAGTTTTTTAAAGAAAATAATAAGAAGGAAAAAAAATGGGGTCAAAGAAAAGCTTTAAAGAATAACGGGCCTTATGTAATGTTAACTTAGTTTAAATGTGATGTGGCGTTTTTGTTTTCTTACCTACTATGTACTTTTTTTCTCGTTATTTAAAATTTTTTTTCCTCAATTCTTGTTGGGTTTAAAACTATTTAATTAATGAATTAAATTGAAACATTAAAAAGAAAGAAAAAAATTATGAAGAAAAATCTAAAATTAGGTTTATTGAAATTTAGAGTGTGAGACTCTCGTGTTAAATTATAATTTAATTTATAGAAAAAGTGCTAACAATTTAACAAATTAAAGAAAAAAAATTAGTATCTGTTGGTATATCCGAATAAAAAAAAATAGTTTACAATTTTATATTCACAGTTTAAATTGGCAACAAACAAATTAGCATTATATATATGTATGTACACATACATAGATTTTTTTCTTTTTTAGAAAGTTTCTAGAACGTTTTGTTTATAAAGCCTATAAAAAGCCAGTTTTTTGTTTTTGAAAATAGCAAATAGAAAATTTATGTTTGTTTTTTTTTTCAATATTGTTTTGTAAACAATTTTTATGTTTTATTTTGAAAAAGAAAACATAGAAAATTTCATGTGAACAGGTGTATTTATAAAGAAAGATTTGAAAAAAAGTAATAATAAACAAGAATACATACATATTTCATTTTTTTCTACAATTTCAAAAAAAAAATTTACTATACATATAACAAAGGAAAAAAGGATATCTTTCATCTTTACTTACTACAATTTGAAATTAACGAAGTGAAACATTAATATTTACAAATCGTATCATACCTATATGTACTTATTATTGTAAAGAAGGTTAATGTACGTGCACATATTTTACAAAGAATTTACACTACTTGTATGTGTAAAAAAGGTGTGTATATTTATTATTTATTTAAGTTTAACTTTTAAGAGAAAAAAAGAATAATATGATTATTCAGGTGGCGGGAAAAATGTTTCTTTGTATTCTTGAAAAATTATGTGTAGATACATTCCTGTTTACATCTAATGTCTTGAGTATGTAATGTTTTTCAAGTAAAATAAAGTCATGTTCTAAATAAAAGCTTTTATTTTTCTTTAGAGTTTAGAGTGATTAAAGTGGGCGGAAAATGTTAATATCTCTCTTAGTTTTAATAGCTATGCATTACATCTTTCAAAAGAATCTCTTTACTTATGTAAATTATTGAATTATTTCAGGAAAAAAAATCTGAAATTCAAAATTCCAACTTTATCTACTCTGTAGAAATGTTTGATGTGAGAAAAAAATGATCCCTGTAATCGTCCTGACATTGAATTTGTTTAGGTTTACTAAATTTTTTACTGCCGAGTATCCGTGAAGTTATGGTGTAAACTGCTACAAAGTGTGATATAAAACATATACCTATGTCTGTATGAAAATATAAGAAATAAGATAAAAATAGACAAAACGAAGTCATGTACATATATTTTTGAGTTTAAAAAATAAAACGGAAGATGAAATGGGAATTCTGGAGTTTTTTTTTTTAGTTAACAATTTAATGTTTAGTTTAAAAACTTAAAAGACAAAAAAAAATATATATATATGCAATATACTTATATATTTATAAAATATAAAAAGTATACGTTATATGAAAAAATTAGATGCACAACGTGAAAAAAATTAAGAAAAACGGAAAAAATGGCAGCGTGAGAAGAAGATAAATATGAAATATGTATATGTATCTTTCATTATGACAGATTTATGTGTTTACAGAGACATTTTATTAACGTATTATGCAAATAGGATACTATTTTTCCACTTTGTTTATTATTATTATTATTTTTCTTTTTAAAGGAAAAATATGAAAAATATAGATCTAAGATTTAAATTTTCTTATATCTAAATATGTGCATAAGTATGTATGTACATGCATATTATTTTTTTTTTCTGCTTAAAAATTAGGTAATGTAATTTGACAAAATATATAAAATAAATACATAATTATGTAAGTACATATTATATTATTAACATATGAATTGGACTTTATACAATGATAAATTACTGCCAGAGGCATTATTTTATTAAATTAATGAATTATATGAATGTTGAAAAATGAACAACATTCATTATTTTTTTATATTGTTGATTTTATATAATTTTTAAATATTACAGAAAATGTTATTTCTACTTCTGAATATTTTATTCAAATCCTTAAAAAAAAATCCTTTCTTTATATATAATTTAAATATCAACGGTTTTCTTTAAAAAATTTTACTTTTTAAATCTTTTTTCTCATTTTCTCATAAATTCTATTGCTTACTCATGTATAAAATTCTTTCAATATGGTTATAATTATATTATATTCTTCATTCAATAACAGATAAATCATCATACTAAATAGTACGTATTCGAATTTAAATTGTTTTATTATAAAATCAATAAGTTCCTATATACTTATACATATTTTCAATATTTTGAAATCAGAAATTAAATTATTAGAAAACAAAAAACCAAGGAATCCTTAAATCATTGAAGTTATTATTTATGTAGATATTAACACATAATTTTTAGTAATTATATTTTTATTTAAATTCCTTATTCTATAATTTATCTTTAATTTTTTAGATTTATTTTTAAAAATAAGTCGAGATTTCTAAAAACATTTGAAAATGCTTTTAAGTGGGATTGATTTTGATTATTTTTATTTTTCTTTCGTTTTTTTTTTCGTATGATAGAAATAATTCCAAATAAATGAATTTTGAAAATAAAAATATATATGTATACATATTTGTACAGAAAAAAAAAATTAATGAAATAAAATGTTTCAGTTTAATATTATGTTTCATAATGCAAAAATTTTCATGGAAAATGTTTTTATTTTTTATTGTGAATTCTTGATTCTTTTTCTTTGAGATTAAAATATAAAAGTCTAAGGAGAATATTATAAATAAAATTTATTTATATTTATTTAAGGACCATTTGAAATCAATAAATTGAAATTTTTCTAAAAGAAAATGTTTTATTATTATTACTTTTATTATTATTTTTTTTTTTACAGTTTATTTATGATTCTCAAAGCACGTTTTGCATCATAAATACAATATCAATTTGATTGCTAAAAATGTGATAACCATAAGAATTCATTCATTCATACGTTTTTTTTTTGTTTTTTTTCATTCAAAAAATACAAGACAAAATGAACTAAAGTGACATAAAAAAAATTTATAACAGTAGATATATGTATGTGTATGTACGTACAAGTCTCTAGGTGTTTAGCATTTTTGAATACGCTATAGGTATAAAACCTTTCAATTTTTCAATGTTTAAGGATATTATATTATACATACTACATACAGAGAACATAATATTTGAAGCAAAAAAAGGGAAAAAAAGCACTGTTTAATACAATAAAAGTCAAATGTTCATCATAATATTTGAAAAGAAATGTTTCTTTTTCTTTGTTGATTATGTTTAGTACCTAAATATGTATGTGTTTATTTCTATATATACAAATATGAAATAGAATATGTGATAATAAAAAAACACAAGATCCAAATATGCCAAGTTAAAAAGGATATAGGTAACCCACCCATAAACCAAATTACTATATTCACGAATTTAGATACATATTTCGAAATATTTTATTATGCAAAATTTTATTAGTTCGTCACTATCATGTAGTTATGTATAGGTATACAAAATTATTTTGAAAATTAAATTCTTCATAGGTACATATACACATACATTAGTGTCCCTTATTTTTTAAACTTTCAGATTCTCAGGTCCTACCCCTTAATTTAAAATTAAGAGGGGTCGCAGTAGAAGGGAAAAAATGTTAATTTTTCACAAAATGGCGATTTTGGCCATTTTACCCTATAACTTTTGCCCTAGTTGATAAATTTTTTTCGTTCAAACTTTGTTTAGAAGAGAACCCTTCAAGAAAAATCCTGGCCACAACTCAACTTCCTACTGCTCTGGGAACATATTTTTTCAAGGACACGTAAAGATTATAAAAATTTCCTTAACATAGATGGAAGGAGTTATTTTTTTTGGTGCCTTGTAGCTCGCTCCCTGTTGCAGGATCTTTTTCGTTCGAAAGAAAAATTTATAGGAAATGACAAGAAGAACGCCCTGCAGAAATTTCAAGATTGTCGGATCACGAGGTCCAGAGATATTCAAATTTGAAATCTGATTTTTGAAGAAAACGTGCTAACATACTAACATATGTTTAATTTCACTACCTCCCATATATATTGAAAAATTTTTGAAGACCATTTCGTGCCTTAAAAAATATGTTCCTGGAGTAGTAGGAAGTTTAAATTTGGACAGTATATTCCTTGAAAGGTTCTCTTCCACACAAACGAAACGAATGAAAATCGTTAACTAGGGCAAAAGGTAGAGGGTAAAGTGCAAAAAATCGTCATTTTTCGAAAGAAAAAAAATCACATTGAAATCGGCACGGGTAAATGATGTTAAATTTACCTGTTTTTTTTTTTGGTATTTCTACTTTAAATTGAAGAACGAAAAAAATTGGGGTATAGGACCCTGAGAATCTGAAAGTTTAAAAAATAAGGGACACTCTAATATACATACATATATGAATATTATATACATACATATTTAGAGTATTTTTCTAAAAATAAATATTAAATTTAATCGAAACTAGGAAATTATTTTTAGTATAGTCCATTTATATAATAGATGTCAATTTAAATTTATCTCTAACGTAAAATTGCTTTAAATAAAAAATATTTAACTGTACTCTAATTAGGGTAAATTCAACTAGATAATTTTCTGATAAAAAAAGGTAATTTTTAGATTCTCATTTTTGAACATCATATACCTACCACACAAATTTCTTCCATTGAAATATTAAATGACTATTAAAAAAATTTAACAATGATAATAAAAATTGGAATTTCTATTCTGATATGAAAAAAAAGTTGAATTTTGTTAAAAAAATATGAAAACAATTTTAAAGTATTTTTTTAAGATAGAAGGACTTTACAAAAATTATGAACAATTTCAATACATACAAAGTTCAAATATTTAAATCACCACAAAAATTTTAGAAAAAAATTACGAGAAATCAAATACATACGATAAACAGTTATTTTTCAATAATTATTCCAATTAAATGACATTTGATACTTATAACACTTATCTGAAAAAAGAAAAAAATATCATATAAAGTCGTTCTAAATGACCTATTTTAATAAATTCAGGTTATTTTATATAAAATGTGGATAAATAATACGGTCATATATCTATAACATTTTTTTTTTTCGCAAGAACAGGTCATAAATTTATAATCAAATAGAATAATATATTGAATATTAGTGAAGCGAGAAAACAACTATTTTAATTTAAATAGTTTCATATGAAAAAAAAAATGATATGTTTCTATAACATCTTCTTAAGTAATAAGTTACCAAGAACGGTGACTATAAACGGGAGTTTTCTAATCTGTAACGCAAAATTAAATTTAAAAAAAAAAAACAAAATAAGAAAACTTGTTCATCATGTAGTAAAGTAAAGTAACTGAAGATACAGAGCACAAAATTCTTAGTTATTATTTATTTGTAAAATAAAGACCTATATTTTATTGGTTTTATTTTATATACATATGTACATACCTAGACCTACCTACATGTGGATGCATATAATATAACATTCATAAATATATTTCAAACAAATTGAAATTGAATAGATATAGGTACTTGCTTAATAATTGTGTATGAAAAGTTAAAAAAAAAATTTGAATTTTAATAGAATTTTATTTGAAAATGGTACTTAATAAAATTTTTATGTATAAAATATAAAGAAAAAAAAAACAACATGTGTTACATATAACTGCAATTGCTAATTATTATCAGGAAAAACTTGTTATTTCATGCTGTACCATCATCATACATGGAAAAAAATATATATATATAAGATAATGCTATCATGGTCAAATGATTCTTATTTTAAATGATTACGTGACTATTACAACTTTATTTATAATACATACATACATACATACATCAGTATTCAGTATACACTACTCTTTTTTGCTTCATAATTCAAAAAAATTTCTTCAGAATAATGATAAATGTTTAATTGATTTTTAAATAATAATGAATATACCTACTTTAATTTAACGGTTTCTTCTTTTCATTATTGAAATCTCTGCATTTACTCTTAATAAATAAGTATTTAAAATTTAAAATTATGTTGCAAAAACGATACCTAACATCAATTATATCTAATTTGATTTTTAACTATTTCTTGTTTTATAAGTTTTATTTTTTCTTACTTGTTCATTTTTTTTCCAATTTTATTTAATAAAAAAATTTACTGAACAAAATAATCAAGTACATATGAGATTTCTTGAATACATGTACTTTGAATATCGATTTTTTACTTCAATAAACAACAAACAATCCAGAGTAGAAAGATACTTATTTTATCACGGTTCGAAATTTGAAATAAATTACTTTATGACATACAACAAAATAAATAAATAATTCACCTGAAATGCTTATAAGTACCTTTCGTACCCTTTCGTACATTTTATTATTATTTTTTATGTATTTTCATATTCACTAAATGAAATGCAATTTATGCAATACAAATAATGTGTGGATTGCACGTACATATACAGTTTTATAATGTAGCTAATTATTATTTAATCACAAAAGTAAAATAAGAAAGAAAATAAAACTAAGAAGAAAGAAAAATGTTCAAATTTTTCCTTATCATGAAAAAAAATACAATGTATGTATATAAAAAATGGGCATCCTTATGAAAAATAAAATCTAATGAGACATTTTCTTTTTACAGACATACACATACATATTATGTATACAGCTATAAACATATATTTTACTTTTTCTGCACACATCCTTGAAACGTATTTAACCAAAACATAATAATTTGTCAGAAAGGTGAAATTAAAGTAAAAAAAAAAAAGTAGGACTTTCCTTCTTAAGATTTTATACGACAACGAAAAATTAAATAAGAAAGAAAAATGATAATTCACAGTAGAAAGAAAAAATTTAGAAAGATTTAGAAATAAAACATAATTAGGAGTTTAGGACATACATATGAAGGATTTTAATACAGAAAATATTTTCCAAGATAAAAAAGTAATGTTCTTTTTTTTTCTTAATACTTAAAATCATCTTCTGTTGAAACACGGATGATTTATAAATGTCCTTAATTTATGGTTTTATACGTTGAGTATTATTTATTTACTTTTTCTCTGATTGTCTTTAGCCATGTACATATTATATAATAAGGCAAAAAGATGACATAGAGAATTTTCAGGATAAAATTTCCAAGGTGATTTTTTTCTCTTCCTTTTTTTAATGATGAAAAAATGAAATTTGAAGAAAAAAAAATGGTCTACTTTATATAATTATCTCATTAACTTTCATATTATGCTTTCATGTTGGAATTTTTTAAAATTTTAACTTGCACACTTGAAGATTTTTATTTCAAACATCTGAATAAATAATAATTGTTTTGTTGGCAATTTTTTAATTTTTAAGCGGTTTTTTCAGCGGTTCTTCTTAATTCGTGTTGAGCATGGTTAGAGTTTGCAATTTTTGCCGTTTTACTTGTCACAAATTTTATCTAAAATATTCATTTTTTTTTTAAATTAAACTTATTTTAAATGTGAAGTAGATTATTTCAATTTATTTTTTTCTTGAAAAAAGTACATTGATATTCAGTTGTTTTTTTTCGAGTCGGCCAACACATAGAATTGGAACAGTTTTGGAATTAATGCAATTCAATGCAAACATTAGAAACATTTTTTTTTTTATTTCATTATTTTGTGTGTTTGTTTTATGGCTATCAATTACCAAATTTGACAATATACTCGTATATTTTTTTATTCAAATTTGTATTTGTAGTTTTGTTCATTTATTTTCTTTTAATTTTAACATAAACCAAAAATAGAAGAAAAAAAGGATTTATTCAGTATCAACATATAAGCCATTTTTTTTTTTTTTTAAAGTGGTATAAGTCCACTTTGTTTTATTTTGAGATATTTAATGTTTTTATTCAGTTCCTATATAATTTTCATATAACAGCCTAATTTCTGGTGAAAAATTTTACGGCATAATAATCTATAATGGCTTTGATATTATAAATAGTTGAAAGGGCATATCAATCTTCATTTGAAATTTACTTTAACTCATTTTTCATCAAAAGTGGACTTATACCACTTTAAAAAAAAACGACCCATATATAACATTTAAATTTTTTCCACATTATTTTTGAATCAAGCAAAATGATGTTCTGAAATACAAATATTGTGATTGCACTTCAAATGATAAAAATTCAGATGCAATGAATAAACATACAAATGAACAAAAAATGTGTATTTTAATTGTTCTTACCATTTTTCTCAAAAATCCTTTTTATTTTGAATACAAAATTTATTGGAATTTTGTCTATTAAATATTTTTTAATTCTATTTATATTTTTTGGAATTTCTATATGTACATTGTACATGTATGTATGTATATACATTTTTTTTTTATCTTTATAAAATTTTTAGTGTTAAAATTGTATAATATATTGTATTACCTACGCATTAGTATTGTAGCGAAGTTCTGTTTCACGTACAGAATAATGAATTTTCCAATCAACTTTTTGTTCAGTTCGAGTTTTGAAATGACAAACTAAAATAACGAGTGAACTAGTAGTGCATGATTTGAAAGACAAAATTCATTGCTTTGTTATGTTTTTTTTTATCAAATCTTTTCAAAATATAGTTAGACATATAAAAGATTGTCAAATTTAAGAATTCATAATTTTAGTTCACATGATTTCTAAAAATGTATGCATTTCTCTAAAACTAAAGTATTTTTTATCCTTTTTGTAGTTTTTGTATATCGTTAATACTTTTTTTTATCCTACCCGATTTTTTTTTTTCAATGTAATTTTTATAAAAGTGGTAATTAAATATTCAGATGTAATTTCAATTTAAAAGTAAAATGAAATAATTAAAAATAGTTTTACATGTAGAATTTAAATGAATTTGTTTGATTTTAAAGAAGAAGAATACAAAAATCATATGTTTGCATTACCACGCAAACAAAAACGTTTTATAGTGCTGAATGTATAAAATTAAATAAAAAGTTTTCTTTAAAAAAAAAAAATTGTTCAATTGAATAAAATTATAATTTAAATATATACAACATAACATCTTGAACATAGAATCTCAGTAATTCTAATTACATTACAATCTTTTTACATACATCTTTTATCATTTTTAATTGAAGTACTCGTATATGAGTGTATTATAACTATACATACATACATATATCTATCATACATACATATGTATGAGCATGTAAAGTTTTTTTCATTGATGCATTAGGCGTCACAATAAAAAAGTTTTAATATAGCACTACAGTTACAACTATATGAAGCATAAGCATCTCAAGAAGGAGCATATTATGTAGACAACTTTTTAATTTATGTATTTCAATCTCATGTATATAATGTACATACATACATACACTGCACAATTGATTGTGAGAACATGTATAGAGGAATTCAATTTAATAAAATATAAAATATTTTTAGTTTAATTTACATTCATTTTTGCACTGATAACTAATTAATTTGCTCAAATGAAAAACTTTTTCAAATGAGTTTTTAGCAGTAATGAACTTAACTTTGAATTTTAAATCATCACATCATTTTGATTATAATGATTTAATTAATGCTTAACTTTAACTCATTAAGCATATATGGTAGGGTGTTTGTGCCGCGATATCACAAGGACAAAAAACGAAAATCATGTGTTGACAACATTATTATTCGAATTATCGAATATATTGTAGAAATTTCTTCATCTTATTTTTGAAATAGCTATGTATGTATATGAAAGTTGAGCCGTATTTTTTTTCTTTCTATTTTTTTTTTTCTAAATTTTGTTCTTCACCTCTTTTGCCAGAAAAAAGAGACAGATTTTTTACAACATTTTATTACTTCCCAAAATATGCAGAATTTTTGTATCGATTCTACATATAATGAAAAGTAAAATAAGAAAAACAAAATTATTTTTTGAAAAACGCAATGCTATAAAAAATATCCTTGTTGATGTAATAATGCTTTTTTTTTGTGTTCGCTGTTATTAAAATTTGAAACTTATTAAATTTTTTGCCATTGTGCACTAATATAATACATTTTTGTGTTTCTTTGTATTTCAAAAGAATTTTCTTGTCCCATTTTTTTTTCTTCAATTCAATCATCTTTCATGCTTCTATGCACTTTCAATGCAGTTGAATAAGTAAGACACGTTCTTTAAAGATTATCGACATAATATCGATGACATGAAATAAAGTAAAATAAAGATACACAAAATAATAATGTGTTAAGATGTTGTTGTTAGAAATGAATAATTTTTTGAAAATTTTAAAGTTACATGACAAAATAACAAAGAAAATTTATACAATATTTATATAAATTGTGATTTTTATCTTACAAAAGTGTCACACATTATTATCTGATATGTACAATATATTAATGTATATTGTATGTTTGTGTATTATATTTTGTATACTTTATATATTGTATTATTTTGTTGTATTTTTATATAATAAAGTGAAAATTTTCTATTTTGAATCTGTTCACAAGAAATACCTGCAAATAATCTTTAAAAAAAATCAGTTACAAATATTCAGTATTGTTATATTTTACAAACTATAAAGAATATATAACACTACAGACATGATTTCAGAAAACCTGAAGAATATATAGTTTTCCAATGTTTTTTATGCAATATAAAAAAATATATATATTTTTTTTAAATCTCTTTTAGAAAGTACATACATATTAGATAGTTTCTTCTCTTCAAAGCGAAAACATTGTTATTTTTCTGTTGTTCCCTGTAAACCAATTTTTTTTTATTATTTAATTTTTCCACAGACGTATTCAAGTTTGAAGAAGAAAAAATATCTGGAACATTTTCATTTTCGTTGATAGAAAACTCTAACGGAAATTTTATTATTATTTAAATATTAAAATCATACAGGTAAGTTCGAAGTATACATTACAACACACATAATTTGTATTCGGTGTGGTCTCTGATCTTAAAAACTCATTTTGTTCTTATTTCTTTAAATTATAAAATATTTTTCATTTTTAAACATATTCAAAAAAAAAGAAAAAAATATTTCAGTCATTGTTCATCTGAAGTATAGTTTAGTAACTAATTGAAAATGAAAACCAGTTTAATTGTACGTGTACACTTATTTCAATATATTTCTTCATAATTTAGGTTGAGACCTAAATTCATGTACTTACAACTAATATAACAATTATTTTAATTGTCATATTATCAATTAAAATCATTTTTATTGTCATAAAAACTCGATTTCAAGAGTTTTTTCTATTGTTGATTGAACATGAACTTCATTTAAAGAAATCTCAATCCCGATAAAACTAAAATTTTATTGTTTTATACTATAAAGCTACAAAGACTTTCGCCACTTTTTTTCTTAACTAAAAATGTCCTCGGAGTTTCCAATAATGTATTATAAAATAAAAAATAAAATCCTAACTAATTTCTTGATATTATGTCAAACTTTATAAAAAGTTTAATTTTAAATACTTTACATCAAACAATTTTTCTCTATTTTCTAAAAACTATTATATACTATGCTAGTAGTATATAGTAGATTCCTTATTTACAAATGAAAATGTATATATAACTTGTATGATTTCAAAATTAAACTTCGTGTCTACAATTTTCTTTTGTTGAATTTTCATTTTCTTTCTGCTTTTCACAAAATAAAATTTATTTAATATGAAATATTTTGAGATTTCACATGACAATAATAAAAAAAAAATTAAATAAAAAATTTTCAAAAATTACAAAACTAAAATATGAAATATTTTCGGATTTTCATTACCTCAGCGTATATTTACAAGAAAAATAATTTTACTGAATTTAAGTATCTGAAACAGAAAATTCTGATGGTAAGTGACAAAAGAAATAAAAGACAGATAGCTTCACAAAATAATAAAACCAAACTTAAAGAGCTGTTTTTTTTTTTTATTTATTAATAAATCTGTTGAAAAATTGAAATAAATTTTTTTGCAATAAACAAGAATCTTTTGTTGTTTTTTTTTCTTGTTATTTTTTTGTAACATTTATATCATAAAAAAATAAAAGTATCCTTATTACTTATATGAAAATATTTTGAAGTGATAAGAGTGTACATCCAATGTAATATGTAGGTTAGACTGTCCCTTATTTGTTCTACGAAAAAAATTTTTTTTTGGAAACTCGCCTCCTACCCCTCAATTTTTTTACTTACTACAAAATAATTAAAACCCTAAAATTTCAAAACTTTTGGAAGTTATTTACCCGTGCCGACAAAGGTTTCTTTTTACCTAAAAAAATGTACTGAAAATATAAGTTCGTATGTTAGCACGTTTTCGTCAAAAATCAGATTTCGAATTTGAATATCTTTGGACATCGTGATCCGAAAATCTTCAAATTTCTGCAGGGCGTTTTTCTTGTCATTCCTTATAAATTTTTCTCTTGAACTAAAAAAATCCCTGCAACAGGGAGCGAGCTACAAGGCACCAAAGAAAAAAACTCCTTCCATCTATGTTAAGGAAATTTTTAAAGACCTTTTCGTGCCTTTAAAAAAATATGTTTCCAGAGCAGTAGGAAGTTGAGTTGTGGCCAGGATATTTCTTGAAGGGTTCTCTTCTAAATAAAGTTTAAACGAAAAAAATTTGTTAACTAGGGCAAAATTTATAGGGTAAAATGCACAAAATCGTCATTTTCCGAAAAATTAACGTTTTTTCCCTTCTACTGCGACCCCTCTTAACAAAAAACCTCAGTTTTCGAAAAAAAAAATCTCAGTGAAATCGGCACGGGTAAATGATATTAAATTTACCTGTTTTTTTGGTATTTTTACTTTAAATTGAAGAACGAAAAAAATAAGGGAATAGGACCCTGAGAATCTGAAAGTTGAAAAATAAGGGACACTCTAATGTAGGTACATACTATATTACATATCCATGTTGTTTTTTGAATTTTATCACGACCGCGAATGGATTTTATACGTACATACGACGAGTACTCCATAAAAAAGCATCTGAATTTGAGGTAAAGCATATTTTTTGTTGCTAATTTTTATTTATTCCTACTTCTTACTTTAAAAAAAAAAAAAAAAAACTATATTTGCAGAAAAAGGGTATTTTTCTCTCTCAATGTAATAATGAATTGCTAAGAATTTTATTCATAGATCATGTTTTAATTTTAATTACGTGTTATAAATTCTTGTTCAAACGACGTTGTTACATACCTAATATACGTACACGGGTACATACAATATGTATCTATATATATATTGTGTGTATTGGATTTTTTGAATTGCAATTGAAAATAATTTTGCAGTTTTGCAGATGTACATCTTTTTTTTTTCATCTCGTTTTTTTTTTTTTTAAATTACAGAAATTAAGCTTTTATTTTCATTCAATGTTTGAAAATCAAAATGGAAATAAAATATAGAGTTATATACAGATATTGAATGAATAGTATTTGAAAGAAAAAAAAACAGGAATAAAAGGATGCAAATAATTTTTTTTACTATTCATCCAATGAGTTTTCAAAAAATCATTGAAAAAAAAAAACTATTCATAGAGATTTAATATCATCGTAAAATCATTCAAAAAAAAAAAAATAGTAATAATTAATATTACTAATTGTTAGGTTTATGGTGGTTGATTGCTGTAATGTATTGACTACTTCACTTGTTGAAGTTGAAGAAGAGACTGACTATCAATTCTAATTCAATTACAATTCAAAGCCTAATCTTATAATTTACAGTTTGAACTATTATACATATACCTCTTACATAGTACCATATACTATACACAATTTGTGTTGCTATGTAAATTGTATTGATATAATATAATCTCAATATTCATTTTCATTACTTAACACTCCCCCTATCAATGCAATTTACATGTACATATCTACATATCAAAAATTCAACTATACAATTCAAAAAAAAAATTCAAATATCAATTATCTAAGCCTAATAATTCAATACATTTTTCGTGCTTATTCTTCTGCAACCCTTTTGTCATAATATCTGCTGCCATATCACTTGTTGAAACATATGTGACGTTAATAATACCTTCCTCTTGTTTTTCTCTGCAGAAATGATACCTAATGTCAATATGCTTTGATCTCTCATAATGAACATTCTCTTTCGAAACCTTAATGGCACTTTGGTTATCGCATAACACTGTGGTCGGTTCTTCACAATATACCTTAAAATTCAGTTCATTTAAAAGCCTTCTTACATAAACAATTTCCTTAGTTATTTCTGACAATGCTATATATTCAGCCTCCATAGTAGATAATGCTACAGATTTTTGCTTCTTAGATTTCCAACAAATAGGTCCTTCTGCCATAAAAATAACGTAACCTGAACATGATTTTCTATCTTGAACATCACTTGCCCAATCAGAATCAACGTAGCATTTCAAATTTTGTCCAGTTTTTCTGTACTTTAACGAGTAATTCATGGTACCTTTCAAATATCTTAAGACTCGCTTCGCCATTTTCCAATGTATTATTCTTGGTTGTACACAATATCTGCTTAACATGTTAGTTGCAAATGAAATATCAGGTCTTGTCGTATTAGCAATATACATTAATGCACCAATCAATTCTCTATATGGTCGTCGCGTCATGTCTTTGCGTTCTTCTTCTGAGATTTCATCACAATTTAGCGATAATTTTCCTCCATTTTAAACCTTTTCAATAGTTTTTGAATATATTGGACTTGATTTATTTCTATTTCACCAGTATCTTCTTCACGTGTTACTGAAATTCCTAAGATATGTTTGACTTTGCCAAGATCTTTCATCTCAAATTTCATTGAAAGTTGTTTCTTTGTTTCTTCTAACAATTTAATACAGTTTGATGCCAATAATAAATCATCAACGTAAACCAAAATAATGATTTTCTTTCCATTTTCATTTTTCACATATAAACAAGGATCACTGGACATTTGTTTCATTTTTATACTTTTCAGATATTCACTCAACTTTTTGTACCATTGTCTTCCTGCTTGTTTCAATCCGTAAAGAGGTTTCATCAACTTACATACTTTATTTTCATTATGTCTTCCGTCTGGATACAAAGGTTGTTCCATATAAACTTCATCATTTAATTCGCCCTGTACATAAGCACATGTCACATCCATTTGGTGCAAATGCATTTCCATTTCAGCACATACAGCAAATAATATCTTCACCGATTCAGATCTTGCAACTGGAGCAAAAACTTCTTCATAATCGACTCCACTTTCTTGTTCACATCCTCTGACAACCAATCGAGCTTTGTATTTTTCTATAGAACCATCATTTGCATTTTTAATAGAGTAAACCCATCTGTTCGTCAAAACTTTCTTTCCTTTTGGACGTTCGACCAATTCCCATGTTTCGTTTTTCTTCAAGGATTCTAATTCTAATTTCATCGCTTCAATCCATTTTATTCGATCATGTCTCATTACAGCTTCCTCAAATGAAACAGGATTATTAATTTCTTTATCAATTGCAAAATTTACCTTTTCGTTCCCTATAAAAACTTTTCTTGGCCTTCCTCTCGCACCGGTTCTAACAATTCTGGGTCGTCCTTGTCTCCGTCTTATAGGTGTGGAGGTATCTGTGTCATCAACATTCGATTCTTCGAATACATCATCCGAACTTGACGATTCACTTTTCAACGGTGAACTTTCTGGTGTTATAAAATCTTCTTCTATCTCTTGTTTATGTTCATGCTCAATTTCACTTTTCTGGATATCATTTTCTTCTATTTCCAGCATTTTATTATCGTTTTCATTCTCACAATTTACAATTTCATTTAACCAAAGATAGTGCTTCGGATCCGTTTTCTCAAATATTTTTACATCACGCCGATTTACAATAGATTTTGACCTGCCATCCCACAGTCTATATCCCTTTGATTCTTTTGAATATCCTACGAATATGTATTCTTCACCTCTTGGATTTAATTTCGATTTATGTGGACCTTTCTTCAATGCAATAGCTTTACTACCAAAACCCTTTAAGAATGATACGTCTGGCTTTCTATTTGTCCAAATTTCATATGGTGTTTTCTGGATTTTTGAACTTGTTGTTGGACATCTGTTTCTTATAAAAGCAGCTGTATTAATGGCTTCAGCCCATAAACTTTTTGGTAATTCTGACTCTATTAACATACACCTTGCCATGTCTAACAACGTTCTATTCATTCTTTCAGCGACACCATTTTGTTGGGGTGTATATTCAATCGAAAATTGTCTTCTAATACCTTGTTTTTCCAAATACTCATTAAATTCTTTGGACTTATATTCCTTTGCATTGTCCGTTCTCAAACATTTAATCTTCTTACCAGTATATCGTTCGGCGTACTTTTGATAATTTTTAAAGGCGTTAAATACTTCAGATCTATGCTTCAAAAATGCTACTTCCACAAACCTTGATTTACCATCTACGAATGTTACAAAATATTTTGAACCACCTAATGATTCTTGATTAAATGGACCGCAAATATCTGAGTGTATGGTCTCTAGTAAATCATTTTCTTTTATTTCAGAATTCGTATAAGGCATTTGAGTAATTTTACCCTTGTTACAAATCATACATTTTATTTCACTGGATTTTAAATCTTCCTTTAGACCAGTAACCATATTTTTGCGTCTTAAATTTTGAACATCTTTAAAGTTTAAGTGACCAAAACGTTGATGCCATTTCACTAAATCATAGTCTAATTTATGCATAGATAACATTAAACTTTCTTCATTCAACTGTAGAATATATAATTTCCCTTTCTTTTGAGCATTAAAAACATTTGAATTATCACTTCTTTTTGCAATCACACAATTTTTATTGAAAATAAATTTGTAACCTTTTCCGGTAGCTTTAGATACAGATAGCAAATTATGTTTCAACTTCGGTGCATAAATCACGTTTTCTAAAGTCACTTTGTCTACATAACCTCTAATTTTTGGCAAATTCAACACAACTGATCCAACCCCATATGCATCAATCTTTTCATTTCCAGCTGTTTCTATCATAGAATGTGCATTTGAATTCCATTTTACAAATAAATTCTTATCACGACACATGTGCGCACTGGCACCACTATCAATACACCATTCATTATTAGATATCAATTCTGTACTTAAGACAGTAACCATAGCTTCATTTTTAGCTTTATTTTTCATTTTTAACCAACATTTTTCTGATCTGTGCCCAATTTTACCACAATTAAAACATTTTCCCTTGAAACGTGAAGTATTTTCTTGTCTTTCATTTCCTTTCTTGTGACCATTATTCAATATATTCTTCTTACTTTTAACCTTATTTTCTTCATTTGATAGTAATGCATTCTGTGAATTTTCATTTTCATTACATTTATTCTGATTTCTTCGAGTTTCTTCTTCAATCAACTTAATTTTCAACATTTCTACATCAGGCAACTCATCTCTACTTTCTACAGCAATACAAAAGTTTTCATATTCAGCAGGTAGCGTGTTCAATAACATTATAGATAACAATTCTTTAGGTATAATTACCCCAATCTCTTCCATTTGATCAACTTTACTTTGAAAGTTACGTATATGTTGTACCATTGTTTGGTCTACATTCTTTTTCATCTGAAACAACTGCTTGTACAGCATTACCTTCTTTGCTGGTCCTTTAGACATGTGTAATTTTTCGAGAAGTTTCCATGCTTCATTTGATGTACTTGCCCTTTTGATATAGTTAATTTGATTACCTTTGATTGTCAATGTAATTAAAGATAACGCTTTGGAATCTTTAACCTCCCATTCAGCCTTTTTTGTGGTATCACTTGGAATCTTTTCTTCACCAGATGCATACTTCCACAAGTCATTCAGTGTTAGTACACTTTTGACTTGCATTTTCCACGTTTCGTAATTTTCGTCATCTAATTTCTCAATGTTGGTATTTGGCACATTCATTTTTTAATTTTTCACTAAAGATTTTTATATATTTCAACTAATAAAAAATATTAATTTACCTGCTGGGTACTTTATTCAACTCACCACGTGTTTTGCGGTACTGGGCCCATAACCTGTTAGGTTTATGGTGGTTGATTGCTGTAATGTATTGACTACTTCACTTGTTGAAGTTGAAGAAGAGACTGACTATCAATTCTAATTCAATTACAATTCAAAGCCTAATCTTATAATTTACAGTTTGAACTATTATACATATACCTCTTACATAGTACCATATACTATACACAATTTGTGTTGCTATGTAAATTGTATTGATATAATATAATCTCAATATTCATTTTCATTACTTAACACTAATAAATATAAATAATCTTTAAAAAAAAACTTTTACAAATTAATTTCATAATCACAATTATTAGAAATATGTATGTATGTACATAAATTTGTTATCCTATGTGCTTTATATTAAAATAATTTATTGCTTTGCAAAATTTTATTGTAAAAACAAATTAAACTTTGAAATTTAAAAAATTAATACAGAACAAGGTTAAGTGTTTTAAAATTGATTATTTGCAAAATTTAAATATGTTAATATGTGTCAAGGGTAAGGTAATATTCAAATGAAAAAATTAGAAAATTATAGCTTATTAAAAACGTAAGAAATCCTTTTTCAGAAACTTACACTGATATACTTAATTAATGTTTTTCAAATTAATTGTCTCAATTTTCAAAATAAACGTGTAAGTACATAATGTAATTAAATTTGAATCTCCAAATGATGTGATTTTTATAAAGTGTTTTACATTTCAGATTTTTAAAAAACTTTTAAGTAATTTTTTTAAAATATATGTTTCTTCTAAAGTAAAACAAAAAAACAAAGATACTTAAAAAATTAGCAAACATCTTCACATATTTCTTAAATGTTACATAAGAACGATTAGACATAGCAGCACCTCAGAAAACATTTCATTTCTGTATGGCAAAAAAAAATTCCGACAATCTAAGGTTAAAGAGGATGATGTAGTTTTAGTGATGACAACATTTTATTACACATACAAAGTACATCACATTATAAAATAAGAGACACACCTTTTCAACTTTTATTTCATAACAAAAATAGTAGTTGATTATACATTTTGGAATGCGTTAAATGAAAAAAAAGCATCTTATAAAAATTTCTGAAGAAGAAAAAAAAAAATTAACGACTACATAAATGTGATATTATGTATGTACATTTATGATATTTTATTAGTTTAAAAAAAAAAATGTTAGCAATAGACACCTCTTCATCTTTTTTGTAAAATCATTGCTAAAAGATTTTGCTGACAATTATTTATTTTATATATGTACATATATGTAAATGATGTGTAAGTTTTTCTTTCTTTTTTTTATACACTGTTGTCATCATCATCGTTACTTGTTATCATACTGCATACAAAAACAAAAAATATAAACCATCTTTTTTATGTCATATTCTGTTTTTGCCTCTCATTCTATTTGTATGTATGTACATTTAAAAATCTTTTATATATGATTATCAATTAATTTCAAGTTGTCTTGGACATATTTGTCTTTGATGGATTCATTTATTTGCATTTCATTCAAATTCAGACTACTTTTTGTACCATCATTACAATAATAAGTCACTGGTGAATGTCATTTATAAATAGTGAATAACCTTCAATCTTCAAGATTGCAAATTCAGATTTGAATTTTTATTTTATATATTTTTCTAGACTATATGTTCATCTACTTTTGAATTACATATGTATATTAAATTCATGTATGACGTACGTTTCTTCAGGATTTTTTCGTTTTACTACGAACAGATAGCTTTTTTTAAATTTTTGGACTGTTTTTTAATTTTTTTTTTTTCGATTAAAAAAGATGAAAATATAAGATGCTAATTTATTTATTATTTTGATATTCAAATTAATTTCTCATATTGTTACCTAAAATTAAATATTTTTGTTTAACTTGAATTCACAAGTGTCTATATACATACATACATACCTATATGTATATTTTTTCTAATGCAACAGAATGATGTTAAGGTTATTTTACATAATCCAATAATTATTTAGCATTCAAGATTCAACACAATAATTTACTGTTGAAAATTTATTTGTTTTTGTTTTTACATCTTATTGTAAGTATAATAAAATATAATTAATTTAACATTTCCTTAAGTAATAAAATCTTCATATCTTCTACACACACATAACATATAATTTACCCACATATGTACATACTTATATTGTACAGTATCTTCACATTATTGTCTAACCCGATGATCACAACAGGTCAACCTTGATGTATCATTCATCTGTCATTTCATTCCCCAATGATTTGTTCAACAAATACCTATAATTTGTATTATCTTAAATTTACCACACTTTCTTTCATTTATATGATTTTAATTTCAATTGCTTCATAAATAATTAATTACTTCAATTCCACATACATATATTTTTGTAAAACCGTTTTCTAAAAAATATATACAAAAGGAAAATTTAACTTTTGCGTAGTCATAATCAAGGTAAATCACATTTTTTTCTATTTTCAAAATGACAAAATAAAAATATGTACATATTATTTGAAGATGTTTTTTACGTCTTGTAAATATACATATATACATAA
The DNA here is from genome assembly GCA_932526495.1 of Bombylius major. Classification (NCBI taxonomy): domain Eukaryota; kingdom Metazoa; phylum Arthropoda; class Insecta; order Diptera; family Bombyliidae; genus Bombylius; species Bombylius major. Next base: position 22,781,893 of record OW052044.1, on the reverse strand, counting down.
TGCATTACAAATCCTACACGAGCATTGTTTTTTTTTTTGTATTTACACACATATGTACAACATACATATTTATTATTGTACATGAATAAATGATGGATTAATCATCGATTATTTCATTTAAATCTTAAACGAATATGGCTCATTTTTATCATTTAAATTTAAAAGAAAGAAAATAAATAGAAATAATAAGTATGTAAACTTTGGTTAAGTAATGACAACGATTTATATTATTATTTTTTTCTCAACTATGTATTTGATTTAATAAAAGTTCATATTATAATTTTAAATCGTATGTTCATTACATACCTATGTATTGTGAAATTTTTCCAATTTTCATTCAAATCTGTCTGTGAGACATTTCAAGTGAAATTTTTGATCGATTGATTGGAAAATATTTTTTAAAAAAATCTCTTAAAATAAAATTTTCATTAAGACAAAATTAATGGAATTTAAGTACCTACATTATGTAAATATTTTTTTAAAAAGATTATAAAAGTAAAACTTTAAAAAAACGTACATTGAGTGGGAAAATTAAAAGAAAAAAAGGAACTAATAGCGGTATATTTTAATGCGATTATTTTAGTATAAAAATTCAAGATAGGTATTTGTCAAACGAAATTGTGTACAATTTTTTTTTTTAAATAGATTTTCTACGATCATGATTTCGAAATTTTCATCAATAATTTCTTTAATAATTTTCATTCAAACATTAACATTTATTTTGAATCATTTAATGATAATTTGATGGTTATTTTATATTATTTAATTTTTGTATTTTCATACACATCCTGTAAAAATGATAGAAGAAAAAAAAAATGTGAATTAATGAATTTTACAATCAATTTTGTAATTTAATAATACATACTATTTTATTAAAATAACGGCATCAAAAAAATTTTAAAATTATACTTTTATTTTATTTTAATTTCTCTTACACGTTTTTTTTTTCTGAAATAGCAACAAAAAATAATGTAAGGAAATTTCTGAATACCGTTTAATATTTTGATATTTACAAAATTAAAATTTTACAAAAGTTCATTATGTATATTTTGTTTGGCATAATTACAACATAACACATGCTAATTCGTTTTATCTATGAATTATTACATACATTTTTAACACTGTTGAATATACATAGGTATGTATGTAACTAATTATTGTAGAGAAAAATTTGAGTTACTAGGTATTTATCCGGATTCTTTCTTATGTTTAAATTTTATTAATTTTTTTGTAAAAATAAAAATTGAGAATTTCATTCATAAGAGATTGTTTGACATATAGCATTTGAAGCCAAAACAATAAAATTTGTCATTGAGAAGAAGATCTTCGATGAACTAATTTATCAAAACTTGTATATCTGTTATTTAAACCTGAATATTTTTTATACATACCTACATAAGTATTTGTATTTATTTGAATTTTTAATATTTTATTTTTTTTTTCTTGCAAATTTTAAACATTTCTTTAGTCGTGTTTTTATTGTAAATATAATATCATGTTCATATATTATACATGACCATGAGATTTTATTATACATAAGTATAAGAAATTAATTATGTATAGTATATCTAGAAAAAAGTGTTTTTGACAATTTTTAAAAAAGTCATTAAAATCCCCCAAAAGTTGAAAAAAGTTTCAAGTTTGTTCGAACTAGACATGCTTGTGTTTAACATGAATTTTTAAATTTTTAATAATGAAAGCAAGAAATAAAGTTTAATGTATCAATCAATTTCAGATGAAATTATAAGACTTAAATTAAAATGTGATGTGTGTATCAGTACCATAGATAAAATCATGCAATGTGTTTTTTGATACGTTTAAAACAAAACCAGATGAACCTATACCACCTGCATCGTCCACCCAATACTGTTACATGCGAGTAAATAAATAAATAATTAAAACAAAAAAGCTAAATTACACAATCTCTGAGATATTTAGTTTTGTCTTTTTTCAGTTTAAAAAAAAAACTATAACTACTTTCAAATTAACTTCACTACATGCTTTCTTTTTAATTTTTTATCGTTGCTTTTATTACATGCTCAAGTCCATGCTCGTGGGATAATTTTAGGTAAAAAACAAAATTGACATAATCACAAAAATACCAAATTACACACCTTTTTACCTTTATTTGAAAATTATTTAATTAGGTACTTTTTATCAAATATACCATGAAATAAGCTCTTTTTATGAAACAATTTTTTTTTTTTTAAATAAAATAAATCATTTTTTGTGATGCTATTTTACACTTTTTAACTAGCGTGAAAGCGTATTTTTTCCATATGCTTACCACATTAGTATTATCGTAATGATTCAGTTAACAATTATTAATTTAAAAAATGTCATTTCCGTAGTAATTTTTCAAAAATTATTTACTGTCGTCCAAGATACGTATACAAAAATGCCTAACTGTCCACAATATTACCTTCATTATACATTTTTAGTAAAATGTTACGGTTGTGGTATTAAATAACTTTAATGATGACCGCAATTTTGGTTAACACTAACTAAGCCACATAAAAATGTATTTATTAAAACAAAACGAAACAAAAGCAAAAAGAAAAAAAAAACTTGAAATATTGGCAATTTTCGATATAAAAGATAAAAGATTCAATTGTAATACTCAACAAGTGTGATAGAAAATAAAGTGTGGTAAATGTTGTTGACCGACAAAAATATTGAATATAAACTAATTTCGAGAGGCATGCAAGAATTTTTGTACTGGAAAAATCAACAAGAAAAGTTAAGTTTTTGAAATTTTTTTAAGAGAAAGATTTTAATGACTATGATGAAATCGAGTTTTTTTTTCGCAAAAAAAAAATATATATGTATGTATATATATTTTTCATTTACATTTTTTTATCCGACTTTTTCAGATTTCTATTTTTGTTTTATTTTAAAATCAAAATTATTATTTTCACTTAACACACTTGCATTCACATTTTTATCTTCCATACAGTACATTAACAATCATAATGATGACAAAAACAAAAAGTATAATTTTCACATTTATGTCGGATGTTTTCAATTCATAAAATCTTATCATATGACAAATAAAAACAACATCATCATCATCATCTGATTGTCGTACTGACTCCTTTTTTATTACTATTTCTTTTTTTTTTTAGAATATGTACACATATACTTACATATCTGTATGAATGTTACACGTTAAACAATGATACATATACATACATACATGCATGTAAACACACATTGAATTCATCAGGTATAAAAGGTACCATTAAAAACTCATTTAAGGATATATTTTTTAAGATACCCAAAGAGAAGCTTTTCTTCTTTATAATAAAGTTTAAAATAAAAAAAGTTGTAGATTTATTATTCTACAATACATAAAGATGATGTTTTTTTTATACCTATATCGTCGGTTTGCAAGAAAAGTGGCACAACTCAAAATCGAAATTTTTCACAATGGAATTTTGAAATAATGTTTTAGTTCAAAATTGTATAATAATATATAATATATTTTGTTCATTTTAACAACTTATGTTATTAGAAGAGTATAATGTTAACCAAAAAAATATTAGACTGTTTCACCAGATACAATGCCTCTTTTTCTTTTGCATCCTCGAAAATTCACGTTTTTGAGTTGTGCCACTTTTCTTGCAAACCGACGATATATATAAAAATAAAGAAGAAAATATTACGTACACGGAGAAAATTGTAAAAAAAAAAATCGAAAGAAAAAAAAAAGGAAATTAAAGTGAACCCACCTGGCACAAATAAAAATGTCGAGTGTATTTCATAAAGTACACAAGTATAAAAGTATGTATGTATGTACATATGTTAAATGAAATTTTTTAGAGAATCTTTCAAAAAAAAAAAATTGGTGCCATTTTTCTGGAATATAATACAACACTAAAATAAGGAAGAATTTATGAAGAAAAAAAAAGTATATTATAAATTAAAAGAGGAAAATATTTTTTTTGTAATCTTCAGTAAAAAAAAATATTCCATTTAAGAAACTCAACTAAAAAAACATTTGTTTTTGTACTTATATAATGATTTTTTTATCCAAAGAAAAGTATTCAAATTAATTTTTTTTCCATAGTATCTACACAATTCAAAGGATTAAATTGTTTAATTCAAATAATTTGGACAGGTGCATTATTAACAGAAGAAAAAAAAGGAGAAGATTATTTTCATTTGTTGATATTTCAGAAATTAATTTATGACACTTTTAATTGTTCTGAGGTTTGTTATTTTTACTGTAGTTCTTTTTCAACATTTATAAAACATTTAGAACAATTTTGTTCTTTTGTCATTCTTTAAATAGTTTACATTGAAATAATTATTGTCTTATTTCTTGTCACTTCCATTTTCAACATGAAATAAAATTTTTTTTTACCATAATCAAAATACTTTGTAACAACATTGTTGTAAATAACTTTAAAAAAATATCCTCAAGACAATGAGTAAAAAAAACATTTTAAGATTTTATTTTATATTTTTCTTATTTTTAATTTTTAGTTTTATTCTTATCTGTTGTGCTGACATAAAATTCCTTGAAAAATTCTCTTTATTTTATCTTTTACTTGCATGTATATTCACATGAACCATATTACCAGACTACATAATTTACACAAACTACTACAGGATTGTGTTCGAGAAAAACAAAATTAATACCATAAAACTATAGATATATATGAGCGCGTATACTCCGTAGTACCAAACCGGTACTAGTACTGTTTTGGTCCCGGTATATACGCATGGTACCGAACCATTTTAGGCCGACCATTTTGGTGCGAACCAACTAATTTGGTCCTCCTTTCTTTGTTCATTTTCAATCAATTTAGCACAAAAAGAAAAAAATTATTGATAATTGACACTATACACAAATAGAAATTATTAAATCAATTAACAATGAATGAAATATTTGAGTTTGACAAGTATTTTTTTCTTTCTTTTTTCATTATTGGCACTTACGGTATATACAGGCAGTACTAAAGTGGTTTAGTCGTACCAAAACAGTACTAGACCGGTTTGGTACTGCGGAGTATACGCGCTCTATTTGTTCGATTATAATCTCTTAAATCTAAAAACTAGCATCATTTTTATTCATGCATTTTCAATCTAACTACTGAGTTTAATAGTTTAGTTAAATACATTGTCTATATGTACTCGTATATAAAATTTTATAAATAGTAGATGTAGAATAAAATCTTCTTAATACTTCGAATACCACATACAAATAAAAGTTCATGATAGGCAACTATCCCACAATTTTGATAAAGTTTAGCTTTTGGATGCTCCAACATTTAAAATATTCTGTGAATTCAATTGTTTATACAACATGTATAAATATATGCGGTCGTCATATATGTAGATAACATTTCCATTTTATATACTTACTAACTGTAATAGAACACTTTTTCCACTGGATACCAACATGCTGTTTCTTTCTTAAGAATTTATTTATTTATTGTTTTCTTTTCGTTGAATTCAATGCCAAGAAATCGAAAAGAAAAACATTTTACTTCTTTGCAATAAAAATAAATTGAAAATGAGTATAAAAAATTTGAAAAAAAAAAAGGAATAAAATAATAAAATACATAGCTACGATTAAGATGAGTTCTCTATATGATGACATATATTTATTCGTTTTTTTTACAGTAATTGTATGATGACAACACTTAACAATGTTGGAATTTTATTCTTTTCTGCTGCTGCAGACTTTTTATTTTGTCTTAATATTCTCATTCCTTAGATCCTTTGACTACAAAACATATGTATAGAATGTACATTGTACATATATACATATACATTTGTTTTTTGTTTATTTTGTCATTTTGTGTTCCTCTGACTAATTATTTCAAAAAAGAGTAACATAACTAAATATCAAAGCGGTTAAGAGCTTGAAATTACATATTATAGTAAAAGTAATCGCTATTAAAGATATAGAAAAAAAAATTGAATCCTTTGTCATCTGTTTGATTACTGTGTAATGTAATAAAGGCGGTGTTTTTAATAAAGAAAAACTTAAAGTAATTCTATTTATTTATTTATTTTTTTGTTTCAATTTAACTAAGTTTTTCTTGTTCGAAGTACGACTAGATATAAGAATTGTAAATTGTAGTTTGATCTGACAATGTAAGTTCATAAACACAAATATGTATAACAGCAGACAAAATTATAGTATTTACTGTGTCTTTTAAATTTATTGTAATTATACGAACAATTAAATTAAATTGATATTTTGATAAACAGATTAGAGGATGATATAAAGATTAGTGAGGGAAAATAAAGTGCATTTGATTGTAATTAATTAATTTCTTATAAGTAGTAAAGTTTAAAAATAAAAAAAACCATGTAGGTTGAATGGGTTCAATTGCATCTAGAAAAATATTTTTTTCTATTCTATCAATTCGATTAAAATAATCAATCTCTTTTTTTTTTTTTTTTTTTTTTTTTTTTTTTTTTTTTTTTTTTTTTGCGTACCTCTTGTCAAAATTGAAAAATGTTCAAGTGATTTTAAGAAGACGGTATTGGCGCAATCTATTCAAATTTAAACAAATATATGTATATTCCGTTTTATCTAGCTAAAATGTTTTTCTTTTTCTTCTACTATAATTTTACAAATGATTTCAGTTATTGAGAGAGCAATTAATTTCACGTTTTCTGAAAAGGACATTAAAATGAATTAAGTTTATAACACCGTTAAATGAGACAAAAGAAAAGTGTGAGAAAGTAAATATTATTTCATTCAATTCGAAATTAAACTAAAAAATCATAGTTTATCGATAAGTTGTTTGCTAATTAATCAAAATTGTTTATTTTTTTTTTTACTATCTCGCTTGAGAACAAACAATACAAAAAAACAATTTCATAAAACAAAGAAAAAAATTGAATATTACGAAAAAATTTAAATTATATGTTACATTAAATCGTGTGAAATTTTTTCTTTTAAATAATTTTTTTCATATTATCTAAATGCTTCATTAATTTTTTAATAAAATAATGCAATGAAATCATTATTTTTGATATTTTTTTCTTCTATGGTATTTTTTTTTTTTAAATTTCACTTTCATTCAAACTTTTTTATCTATAAATCGTTGAATAAAATACATAGTAATTTTGTGCAATAATAAAACAAGAATTTTTACAAAAAAAAAAAAAAAAAAAAAAAAAAAGGAGAAAAAAACATGCGATTTAATTTTTATCAGATTTTTCTTTTGGCTATTAATTAACTTCACGCAAATTTTATGCAAATGCTTTTATTGTTTTTTCAAACCATTTTAACCGATTTTTTTCTTCAATATTTTAAATCTTTTTGTGTTATTATTTATTTGCTGTTAAAAGTACCTATATACATACTCCTACTTTTTAAGCAAAATAATAAATAATATGCATTTGTACCACACTGTACAGTACATTATTTATATACGTATATACATACATAATATGTTTTCTTTTCTAATTCTAAAAGTGTTATTTTAAGTGTGAATGTATGTTATGTATGTATCTCAGATTTTTCAGTATTTTTTCTAGATATCTTACCTATATATACATATATTTATGTGTGTACATTTTTTTACAATAATCAAATTGAACAATTAAGAAGCAACTAACTATTTAGCACACTTATTTACATATAATCAATAAATTTAGACACGCAACAGAAAAATATTCATAACCTCGACACTTTATGTATAGTAAATTTAATTCTTTGTTTTTGTTATTTTGAGAGAAAACAAGATTTTAACTTTTAACACAATGGAATTAAAAATTACCAAGAAGCAACTAACTACTATATGAATTTAATGATAATCAGAAAATGTATGTCTTGTTTGGAAAAAAATATATTTATTCACATTATAAATTAAAAATAACAGAAAATTTTTGTAATCATTTTACTTCGATCGTTTTGAAGAACCTTCCATCTTTTAAAACCTTGTTGTATAGGTCGGTTTAAAAGAATTAGATAAGTATATTGTTTCTTCACATAGAAATTATAAAAGTTGAATAAAATATAGATATAAGAATTTTATGAAAAAGAAAAAGATTCAAGGTAATAATATCACGAAGGAATAAGCTTCATGAAGAAACTTGTTTTTTTCTTTTCTTTATAAAAAAATGTGCATAAAAACAGCCAGAAAATATGATACCCAGTCATATAGGCCGTATATGATATATAAAGAAAGAAAAAGAATTGAAAGAGAAAAGGGATTCTGGCATTAGACAGATAGAAAAGAAGTTTTGAAATTTTTCTACTAACTTTTTAATTTTTTTTTTTAATATTTGCTACCTTGACTTTTATTGAATCCTCCGTGTATTCAAGTTTTTCAGTCATCGACCTTCTTCAATTTAATTTTTTTTCTTCATGTTTATGCCATTATGCTGTCTTCGATAAATGTTGCCTTTAACCTATCTATACAAATATGTAGTACTAGTGAGGAAAATAAATTTAAAAAAAATCGAAAGAAAATTCTTTATGACGATTAAGTTACCATGAAATGAGAGGAATTTTCTTATAAAATTTTCTTATATCATACTCGTAAATATATAAAAATATAAAATGATTTTGAAATCGTTCTATAATAAAAATAGATACAAATAAGTATTTCTATAAGACACTAGAATAGAAAATAAGACCATATTACATGACGACAACAAATTTACCTTTATGTATCTCTTGTGACCAAACTATAATTTTTGATCAGAAATTTTTAATGGTTTTTATATACTTTTCACTAGTAAAATGGTATATCAGAAAGGTCTTGATACATTATAAACTTGTTAAAAAAATTCATAAATAGATTTAAAAAAAAAAAAAAAAGTATCTAGCTACTGTTTATTATAAAAAATTGAGAATAAAAAGGAGTTGATTTTTTTCGAATTAAGAAAAATGTCACTTATTGTAGCGTGAAAAGGATATAAATAATTTAATTTATTATAAAAAAGAGAAAAGTTTTTAGTAACTTTGTATTATTTTTAATAGATTTTAAGCAGTAAAAATAATTTTTTTTAAATTTTCATATTTATGATATTTTTTAAATAAGAATTTTCAGTTATTTAGGAATCCAATAAAAAAGTAATTTATCAAAAACAACTTTTCTTCTAGCATAAAATCTAAGTGAATTTGCCTTCATCAGGAAATAAAATAATTATGTACATATATGTTAAAAACCTAAATTAGAATGCTTATATGTATAACTTTAATAGAAAATTTATATTGAAAGGAACTAAATTTTATGTATCTTCCTCAATTATCTTTGACCACATAATTTTCCACAGTTTGAATTGTACATAATATAATGTTTAACAATAAACAATAGAATTCAATGAAGTAATAGTTGCACATAAAAGATAAAATGTATATATGTTTATAAATCCGCAACAATACTGATACATAATATGTATATAAAAGAATAATAATAATATACAAAATAAAATGTGTTAGTAAAAAACACATAATGAAACATCTTGAAATGTTTTAAAGGTATGAAGGCCATCATCATCATCATAGAATTGAAACTTATCTTTCGTTGTATACTTTATCTTTATTATTTTATTTCTAAACTCTAAGTATTTGATGTATTCATTAGTTTTGTATTTTTTTTTTTTCTTCAATACGTTATCTACTGATAATGGATTTTCATCACTATAGCAATAGCAATACAATCTAGAGAAAAAAAACCTTGTAAAAATGTAATTTTTTGTCAGTTGTAATTTTCTTCACATAATAATTTCCGTACGTACGTCAAATTTAATGGTTAACTTTTATGGTGAAGATGATTACTTAATACTTTCTTGTATTATACTATTTAAATAAAAAATGTATTCATTTGATAAAATTATTTATGGTAGTATTGAAGAAAGCCATAAAAATCTAAAACCACAAGTTAGTAGCAATTCCGTAATAATTAAAGCATATCTTTTTTAAAAGTTCATATAGTACTATATAATATAAGTACAGTAAGATAAAGTTATTTATTGATTTAAAATTTAATTTTCATTTAAAATTTTTTTTATATTTGTATAAATTATTCTTTTTTCCAATTTTCTTTAAAAACCGCAAAATATAAGCCATAAAGAAAAACATCATTTCGTATGTTTGAGCTAGCAGAATAAAAAAATATTGACATTATGATGATAAAACACTACCAAATTTTCATATTTATTTACATACATATGTACCTACATATGTACTATATATATTATACATCAATCTCAATCGTATACATATTGTAAATAGAATTTATATACATACATAAATATGTAATATGTACAAACAATATGTATGTACATATTTCATAAAAAGGAATTCAAAATTCCATGAATAAACATAAAATTAAAATGTTAAATTACGAAGGATTGAATAATCGGATTTCATTCATATAAATAGAGAATTTATACTTATGTTGGTTAAAATATTGGGACATATAGAAGATGAAGTACAAACCATTTGATGAGATTTACAAAATAAATGTATGAATTTTCAATAGAATTTTTTATTTTCGTTTTGTTTTTATTTTTTACAAAATTCAAAGGACATCAAATTAACTACTTTGATAAAAATTTTACTTTTTTTCCGTAATTTGTGGAATTTTTGAAAAAGATTTTGTTTTTAATCGCAGTTTGAATAAATTTTATATTACATTGAATTGAATAAAATTTAGAGTTTTTTTAAGTTTTATTAATCAGCATATTGAATATAAATAACAAAACGAAGAAAATCTAAAAATTTTCAATACTCGTACATACATAATGTACACTCGACTTGAATGGTTTGTGAAAAGAAAAAAGATACTTTTTTTGAAAAAAATACAATTATCGCAAATGCCAAAAATTACTTTTTTTCTAATCAACGTTTTTGTTGTTCACAATCCACGTAAAACTAAATATTCTATATACTTATATACGACCAAGAGAAAAATATGTTTTAGGTAGGTGAAAATATGTTTCCCATGATTGACTCGCTGTATTCGTGAGAATTCTTTTTTTCAAGGTGAATACTTATATGATACTTCTTTCACACTATACATGTCTCTACTACTCTCACTATAGTATTTATAATACTTGTAAATAGTTTACAATGACTTTCATTTTTCAAAATTCATTATATTTTCGATAGCTTAACTAGAATTTTGGATTTTCAATTCAATTCAATTGATTTTCAATCATCATCACCATAATTTTTTTTTCTTGACAAGTGAACTTAATCTGTAAATGTAACTTCTTGCACAAGGATTTTTTAATTAGATTGTAGTACATAATTTTTCCCATACATTTATTGTACACTTTAATATGAAAATCAGAAATAAAATTTTTTTTTAAATATGTAAAAATATTATAGCACCTAAAAATAAATAAAAATTTACATTCCAATTGAATTCAAGGTATTCTACTAATTAAATTATTCAGTTTTCGAAATTATTACAACATTAAATAAAATACATATCTGTATTTTTTTAATTTTTTTTTCTTTTTAATATCGAAGCTATTGAAAGTTAAATAAGTATATAAATATGTATATTGCAATACCATGAATGAAAGAGCAATTTTGAAAAGTACTTGTTTTACAAACATAAGTATAGATTTATGCATATATGTGAGGCTTATAATGTTGTGAGTAACAATTTGTGTTCCACTTTTAACAGATCATTTGGTAAATTTTTGAGGTTGTAAAACCAACATAATCAATGTAAAAAATTAATGTATGGACAATACATTCATTCACCTTTTATTTTCTTTTCTTAATTCTTAAAAAATTTAAAAATAATTATACTTGCATGTAAAATCCATCGGTCACTGTATTAACTTTTAAAACAATCAGCAATAACTTTTTGCACACGACATTTTACGCAACTTTATATGCTTACTAACAACATTTATACATCGGATCAATTGATGAGGCTTTCATTGATCAGTCATGCAATACAAATATTTTATTTTCTTGGTAGCTTTTTTTTTTTTTTTGAACTTACGTATACAAGTAATATCTAATATGATATACCTGGTGAATTAAAGTGATTGTTTTTTGTTTTTATTTTTGTCATCGTTGTTGGTCAATGAACAATGATAATGTCTTTTTATTTACCTTCATTAGATTCGTTACAGAATTATCCTAACAATTTGGAAATCGGTTTAATTATAGACAATTTTTTTCATTTTAGCGCACTTTTTTTCTTTTAAATTCTAGTTGTATGTAAATATACTAGTTTTGGATTAGTGTTTTTTTGTTTGTTTTTTGTTTTGGATTAATCCGGATGTTGCAATACATTTTGAAAAAAAGCCATGAAAAACAAAAAAGAAAATTTTTCAAGCCTTCTATTTTGTACTTTATATTGTCATTGACTTTTTTCTGTCAGATCTCTAATAACACCTATTATTGAATTTTTTTACTAAAATTTTTAACACCTATACCAACAAATACTTTATGGAAAATACGTTTTATATTATTTACGCATTAATTTCTTAATGTGCGTATTAATTATTGTTAAAACCGGTACTTCGTTACAGTTTTATAAATAAAAGTGCATTAAATATACAAGTATATGTTGGATACCTGTATATTGTTTTAATATATTCAAGTCTATCTTTATAACTATAATATGAAATGACGACGTGAGAAATAATATAAAAACTTCTTTCATATTATGCACATAATATTTTCTTGCGTATATGGACTCTCCTTTAGTTGAAATAAAATGTATTCTCATAATTGCGTAACCTCCCACTGGGTTGAAAATAGGGAACATATTATTATGATTTAAAAAAAAATATCTATACAAAAATTACGGTACAACAATGATAACACAAAATACTTCATACAATAACGTGCTGGCTGTTATGTTATTGCATAAAAAACCCCTACGAAAAGGTAAACACAGGTTAAAATTCTTATGTTGAGATATCCTAAACATATCTATAGACCTACATATGTATAGAGACTTGTTTGCGTTTAATATTAAATAAAACTTTTCACATAGTCCAGATTAAAAATTCTATAATAGTAAAGTTGCTTTATGTTTTTTTTTCTTTTCTTTATGACTTTAAAATTTAAAATTCGATCAAAATAAATGAATGTACATTTTTGATTTGCATTGAATGAAGCTACATATGATATACATATATGTATGTATGTATGTAATGTATGTATAAAATATGATAGAGACTCAGTTTATAATTTTTTTTTTCTAATACACATTCACGTTTGCTTTATCTCTAACCAATTAAGGGTTTACATTACTTCGCGACGGTAATAAATACATATGTATATATGCATACGTGCATACATAATATGTAGAAAAAGGCACGATTACAGATTTGTCAAAGATTTATTTTTTAAAGATAATCTGATTTTTAAAAATTAAAACTGCTGATCTCTTTTTTTATTTCAGCAACAAATAAATGAATAAAAAATTACGTAAATTTTACGTATACCTATTATATGATACTTTGTGTGTGTGTGTGTGGTCATTTATTTCATAATTTCGATGTTGTACTGATAATATAAACTACTTTTGATGAATTGGCATGAGAAAAATCACATAATTATTCAAATTGAAGATATTATAGTTATAATTATTATGAAATTCCTTTGTTTTATTTTGAAAAATTTCTAAGGTTTGTAGTTTAAAAAGTTGTATGAAATAATTTTTTTAATTTTCCCTAAGAAAAAAATAATTGAAATAAAAAAAATTTTTTAATATAAAATGTTTTTAAAACGGACTCAAAAGTATAAAATAATTTTTCCTAGCCACATACACATTCTCAACCCCATACAGATAATCCTGAAAATTTGTGATTGCGAATTTTTAATAACTATAAAAATACTTGTAAGATTAAAAACGAAAAACGTGGGGCGCTATTCTTTACACTTCCTAACTTGCGCTATTCTTTACACTTCTTACTATTAACTTGCACTACTCTTTACACTTCTTACTATTTTATCTTGCGCCCCATGTTTTTCGTTTTTAATCTTACAAGTATTTTTATAGTTATTAAAAATTCGCAATCACAAATTTTCAGGATTATCTGTATGGGGTTGAGAATGTGTATGTGGCTAGGAAAAATTATTTTATACTTTTGAGTCCGTTTTAAAAACATTTTATATTAAAAAATTTTTTTTATTTCAATTATTTTTTGCTTTTTAGTCTTATGTGAAATTTGTCAATCGATTTTATTGATATTATTTTACATTAAAAAACAATATAAGTAAAACTAAAAAAGTTTTTTTAATTTTAAAAAACAAATATATTTATATATATGTGTTGGAAGTACCAAATTGACATCACAACTTATTGCTTTTAATCAATCATAACTAAGTTGTGATTAAAGTTACATGAAAATTATATTCTAATGAAATGTAGAGAAGATCCTTAGCTTTATTTTCACCGAATATATTAAATATCTATGAGCAACGTAAATCAAAGAAAAAACGTGATAAATATTAAGTAACATAAAACTGAGAATCAATTTTCCCTGAAATCTCCCAAATTACTACAAATATCAAATTACAATGTTCTACAAATACAAATTTGTAGATGTTTATTAAATAAACATTTTTCCCGAACATTGTTATATCATAAAATTAATAGAAATTAAGTTATTGAAGAAAAATGATAATTTTTTATTAAAATCACAATTATCTCTCTCATTTCTCATTTTAACAGCCACCTCTAAAAATGTAGTACCACTTTAAGAATTTTTTTATTCATTTGTTTATTTTTTCTTTCAAAAATATTATTCATAAACAAAAAAAAATTTTTCAAGTGGTACTACATTTTCAGAGGTGGCTGTTAAAAATGAGAAATGAAGCATACTAAAATATTTTTGACTTGAAAATCAGAGTTTGCTTAGATTAAATTTTAGTAAAGAAAAATTAATACTTTCTTTGTTTTAGACCAAATTTGAGGATCGAATATCATAAAAAGTAAAATCTTAAAACTTTCATTAGCGATGTAATATTGCATTGTCATGCAGGTCTGAGCTATGTTGAAAGTTTCAAGTCTCTATCTCATCAAAAAGTTGGTTAAAAATTAAAAATCAATTTCCAAATTTGTACCGAACAGACAGACAAGAAACCAAGCTAATAAAAACATTTTAATAACAATTAGGAAAAAGGAATATTTTTATAATATCATAAAAATCTTTTTTTTTTCTCAAAAACAAAATGTATAATAATTGAAAAATATAATAAAGATATAATATTTATTTTAAATTTATTTCAGGCATAACACATCAATTTTTGTTAACGTCATAAAAAAATGTGAGTAATTTGTTTGTTTTTATTTTTTCAATATTCAACACAAAGAATTTTAAAAATAAATCACGCTGTTAAAAAAATCAGTTTCGAAATTTGTCATGAAACTTTTCCCGAATAAAGTGAAAATTTTAAATATTTTTATTTTATTTTTTAAAAAATGAATTTCACGAGTAAAACGTTATGATAACAAAGTGTTAAGGAAAAAGTAGTTTCTTTTTTGTATGTGTAATATTCATTAAAAAAAAAAAAACTTAAAATGTACAACTTACCGCTTAATAAGGAAAAGTACTTGAAAGGAACTCACCTGCAAGAAGAAAGAAAAAACAAATTACTACAATTTTTCATCCTTTTTAAAATAATTTTTTTCTTTAAATATATTATTAGCTGAAAATCAAAATGGAAACAAATCAAATTCTATGCATATAAAAATAGGTATTTTATATACGTACATATGTATATACATATTATGTATGTATGTATATTAGTATGTATAATATAGGTAATATACTTTCGAGTGTTATACAATAATGTGATTTATTTATTTATAATAAAAAAATTTACATATGTTTATAATTCTCAAAGGACATTATATAATCAAAACATTCCCATATACTTATAATATTTTTATGAATATCAACTATACCTACATACAAACATACAAAAAATATTCTTATACCTATCAAATTTGTAATATGTCAACAATAATTTTCCACTTGTCTTTCTAAAAACAGTGAAATTTCGATCAGAACTAAAACAAAAATGACATTCACATAAGTTGAATACAAAAATACGTGTGTATATGAATATAAAAAAATTATATAATGAATTTGCACAAAAAAAGCTACATTTCAATAAATCAATAGGTTATTTTATTATCAACATAAATTTTGTTATTCAATAACTTTTTAATGTTTTTATTTTTTCTATTGGATTTATTTTTTTCTCTAAAAATAGTTTCTATTCTCAATATCCTTAAATTAGTTGATTTTTAATTTTTATTAATGCAAATACATATTCACGATTTTCAATTTGAAGTTTCAAGTTTATTCAAATTATGTTGTGATTTTACAACATAAAAAGGCAATAATAATTTACTAACTCAATGAGAATGTAAGTATACCTACAATGTCATAATAATGGATAAGTACAGTTCAAATTGAATCTAAACAAACAAACACTTTTTTTTTGTTTTATTTTAATAAAATCCTTTTTAAAAAAGCTATACATATACGAAATATTATAAGAATTATGAACGCATACATGCAATTATTCTTTTACTTTTTGATTTATGAATGACGGAGGAAAAATAATGAAAAAATTATGTTTTGATTTTTCTTTTAATTTATCTTTAAAAAAATATATACATATACGTATATGCAAAAAATTGTGGGATTGAAAATATGTATTTCACTTTTTTATGCTTTTTAATTCAAGTAAATAATTGAATTTCCATCAATGATTTTCAATTGATTCAATTTATGCAATCGCATCGTATTTAATTATACATTTTTTTTTTTTTTTTTTTTTTTCAAATTGTTCACACACAAAAAAAAACAAAATAATTTTATTATTTTGATGCTGTCAAAATTATACAGGCAGACAAATGATATAGGATTAAAAATAAAAGTATTTTTTTTATGGCAGATTAAAGGTCACAATATAAAAAACAAAACAACATCAGATCAGGAAAATGATGAATTATATTTTATTTATATGAGAAAAAAATATAATGAAAACAAGCAACAACAAAATTAATCTACCACATTAAGAACAAAAGAAAACAAAAAGTTTAAAACTATTAATTGGATTTAAAAAGTTTTTAAGGGAAAAAAAGATACATATCTATCGTATATTGTGAAAATGAATAAATAATATGAGATAATATGCATTTCTGAATATTACTCATATTTTTCTTTCCTTCTAATAATTAAAAATCCTATAATTTTTATTATTATTTTTTATTACTACAAAATTTCATTCATTTAAAAATAATAATTATAATAATATGGAATAAAAATATGCCTTTTAATTTAGATTTTCCATTAGAATCAAATATTTTTGCAATAATTTAGAAATTTAAGCGTAAAATAGTATTTAGGTATAATATGTACTTTAAATTGGCGATAATAAAAAAGGAGAAAAATAAACGCTTTAGGATTTATTAAATTCAACATGCATATTATTCAATTAATTCAATGTAAATGCAATATCATTCGTTCTTGGTTGCTTTCTACCGCATCATTTATTTCATATTTCATTGTAAAACTAAATGTACATATGTACCTTATATTGTAAAATTCAAAACAACAGACAACATACCTATAGCTCATACTATTTTCTTTCATATGAATAAAGTTAAAATACAAGATATGTAGTTTCAAAGTTTAAATATTTCACAGATAATAAGATTAATTTCTTTTTTTCAAATTTATTTTTAATAATGATTCGATTAGCATACATGACTTCTTGTAAAAAGAACTGATATATTTTGCTAAAAGTTGGCACTTTTTTTTCATAACAAATAACACCAATGATGTTATGAAAAACGAAAGACATTTATGATAGCTATGATATATGGATAGGGGCGGTTATCTTGTTCATAAAAATGATATATGTAGGTATTTGTAGTAATATGTATGTATTTTTTTTAGAAAAATGTTTGTTTATACCTTTATATTATTTATATTATTTTCATTCATTCTGTTTTTAATAATTTATACTTTTTATTCTTGATAATAAGAACGAATTGACCTTATCAACCCAGATTAATTGTTATAATGACAAATTTTTACATTGGTATATAAACAAAAATTATTATCATAAAAAATACATTTTTTTGTTTCAAATTACAATAATTCTCTCATTTCTTCTTGAATTAGCATAATTTTTTTTTCTACATTCATTTTATTTATTTTTTGAGACTTTTTGAATATAAAATAAAGTTTTCTGTGTAGGTTTTTATAAATTATATTAAGAAGAAATAACAAATTGATAATCTTAGTCGAAAGTTATGATTGTAATGATTCTTTTTTCAACACTGTTAACAGTAATAAATAAAAAACAAATTATTCGAAAAATATTTTTACACTTTCAACAAATCTGAAGTGATAAATTTTCAAAAGAAAATGTCAAAATTTGAATTTTTCAAATAATTCTTAATTCTTTAACATTAAATAACATTTATTTATCTTGATTATATTCATGCAAAAAATTGTGCAACATTATATGTAACGAGGGGCTTAACAAAAGTTCGTACAAAAAAGTACAAAGAAAATTAAAAAAACAAAGATTTTAAAATAATTACAATTTATTTCTAAACATTTTTTAAGTCTATAAATCTGCTTGTCAAAACATGCATCAAAATCCCGCTTTTTCAATGAACCAAGTTGCTCTTCCACAGCTTTTATGAGTTCTTCTTCGTCTTTGTATGTTCTCCCGCGTAATGTTTTTTTTATTTTTGAGAAGAGCCGGAAGTTGCAAAGTAGTAAATCGGGCGAATATGGTTCTCAACGAATTTTATTGATGCCAGATTCAGCTATAAAATCTGATGTCATTTTTGCTGTATGTGCAAAAGCATTGTCGTAGTGAAGGAAACATCTCTGCAATGCAGTTTCGGGACATCCTTGTAAAATATTTTCAAACATTTCAGGTAAGCAATTATTTGTACACCAGTCTGCGGTAATAGTATGTTCTGTTTTCAGTGGTATAGCAGATATAATTTTACTTCTACTAAAGAAAATTGCAAACATTAATTTTCAAGTGGATTTTTTACTTAAGGCTTTTTACTTACTGGAGAAGGTTGGCCTTTTCAACTCCATACAGAAGATTGGAGTTTTGTTTCGGGTTCGATATTATAAACCTAGGTCTCATCACCCGTTATAATAATTTTAAAATTCTCGGATTCACCTTCACTGAATTTTTATAGAAAAAATTGAGCGAATTGTATACGAGCTGCCTTTTCTTCTTCATCCAATAACGTGGAACCCATCGTGCAAATTTCTTGCTATATTGCAGACTGTCATTAAAGATTCTTGATACTGCCATGGCATTTTTCCCCAGTGCAGTGTGTAAGCAATCGTTTCTTCCATCTTTCATAGATCCTCATCAAGTACCTTCTGCACAGCAGTAATAATAGGGTCATCAGTAGAGGTTTTGGGAGGACCTTCACGGGGCTCGTCCTTGATACTAAAATATACACTTTAAAATTTTTTAAACCACTCGTAAACGGTACAGATGGACGAAGCGTTATCACCAAATGCAGTTACACACTCTATGAAATTTTTTTTGTCCTAACTTCCAACGAAATCTGAACAAAATTTCGTAAGTGATTTTTTCTTTACTTGGTGGTGGATTTACACTACGACTTGTTTCAATTAATTTTCTCTTTCTCGTTTCCTTGTTCACACAGCGACTTGAAACTACGTTTAGATAATAATAAGAAGTCTTTCCATATATAAGTGAAGTTAGAGGCAAAAAGGATTACCCCTTCCCTATTTTTGCACGAACTTTTGTTAAGCCCCTCGTATGTAATTTCTTTCTTATATATACATTAAAAACTGACCATATGAGATAGAAAATAAGATATTATATGGTATACTAAGTTCGTATGTTTTATAGAAGTAGTAATGCATTTTAAGTTGAACATATCTTTTGTCTATAGAAATTACAGTAATAATTTGACATTAAATTAGATATTTATGTTCTTATTATATAACCTATGTTATGATCTAGGAAAATTTGATTTGATAAATTCTTTATAAAGTATTTTTCTGTTGTTATTGTTACACCTGTGATACCAGTTCTTACACATATTGTTTTAACAATGAATAAAGGTGTTTAAATTTATAAAATCCGTTATGTAGAAATATTTTATGGTTATACAGTATGCAATGTATATGTACCTATTTAATAAAATCTGTATAACCAATATGACATTGAAAGTAGGTACTGTAAATAAATATGTATGTAGGTATGATATAAAATTTCAATAAATAACAGAATTAAATATTCAACAAGAATATTAAAATAAAATTCACCTGTAATGAAATTAAATAGTTTCCGTTCAAACCAAAAATTATGTCTATACCGGAAGGAAATTTTCATTTATAATCATTTTACATGTGATTTAGGAGAGCGTATAGTGAATAACAACAGTTATGTATTAATTCCACTTGCAATACGTGATAAGGTTTTTTTTATATTACATATTATCATTTTCAATTGTAAGCAAATCAAAGGTTATTGTTCTTGTTTTTTTTTTAACTACTGAACAAAATAAAACCATATCATGAGTAAAATCCTTTTCCAATATATTTTTCCGATGAATATAAGGATAATTATTACAATGTAAGGTGTAAGGTAGATTTCTTTTTTTCTCGAATGCCCAGTTTTTTAAGAATCAAACTCTCGTGTTTTGCAGTTTTTATTTTAAATTTTATCTTAGATCATATTTTTAATAATTTATTTTCAAAGAAAATATTTGTTGCGTGCAACGAAAAATTAAATGTAACATATTTGAAATATGATATATACCCACTAACCTAAAAATCTATTTAAATGTAAAAAAATCTAACCCATTATTAATTTAACAAACAAAACAAAACAAAAAATAAATAAATCAAAATAGAAAAAAAAAACGAAATGGAGAAAAATTGTATAACTATAGGTACTATTAAAGTATAAAGTTTGTAGATACATACATACATATATACATACATTATACTTAAAATTCTATATTTTATGTAATTTTTTTTTTTTTGTATTTTGAAAATATTTTAATTTCATTTGAAATTACTCAAATCCTAATTACCTACTCATATAGAGTAACGTACATATTTTGAATTAAAGAAAAAATTGTGTATATACATACGTATGTATGTAATTTGTAGATATGTATGTACAATTGTATTATACATATAACATAATAATTATGTTATTCTTTTTAAATTATAAAAATTATGGAATCTATTCAGTGATTTGCTCTATAAAACTTCTCAGGTAATTAAAATGCAAAATTATGTTTAAATTATAGGAGTAATAATTTTCTTATTTTCAACATATTTCATAAATTTTACACATACATATGATGATAATGATGACCACGACTCAAAAACATCTTTAAAACAAAAAGTCAAATGTTAATAGACATATACGTAGTCATTATTAACTTCATAACATATTAATGATAATTTATCTATACATATTACGATTGGTCAAACACATTCAACACTACATCACTTTCGATGTAATAATTTCACCTGCTGAAATAATTATATAGGTTTTGTAAGTACCAATGCTAATAATAAAACAATTCATATAATATGCGTAAACGCATTAAAAACTGTTTGTAAACCGTTAATAAGAAAATATTTTTTTATGTTGAAAAAGTAGGTAATCTCATCTTTCTAATTTTAAAAAAAAAATGTGGTAATGTTAGAAGTAAATTTCATGCTTATATACTCAATATTTTTAGGTATATGGATTTGATAACACAGGATATCCTTATTCGTGATTAAACAATGAAAATAAAAGTTACTGCATGGATAGTGGATACACCTTGTTGAATTAAAAAACATTTTTATTTGTTGTTATGTATATAAACTTCCTCTTTTTGAACTTATAGATTTTTTTTTTCATTAGAAGAATTATCGTTCTTCTATTATTTGGGAAAAAAAATTTCAATTTGAAATTAGGACGATAAGTGGGTTCAAAATAGAAGTCAATCAAACAAAACATATAGTATGTAATTTTATATTAAAATCCTAGAATGTGAAAATAAAAAATAGAACTCTGCATTAGTTTTCAAATTTTTCAAGAAAATTTATATCATTTATACAATGGCTTTTGATATTTTATATAAAAACTGTTATTTTATGACGAGTTTCTAAACATTAAAAATTAAATTTATCTAAGCTGAAAGCCCACATAATCATAAGTAGATATGTATACCTATGTTATATCTGAATATTAAATGTATAGTTGTTATTTATTAAAATGAATAAAGTGGGTCATTTAACAGGTAAGGCAGCAACTTGAATCTTCTAACTGTTGGCGCATACCTTATACATATAGATAGATATATGTATGCAGTATGCACTTAAATACATGTATAATATATATAAGCCAACAGCAACGGGTAAAAAAAAAAAAAAAACAAGAATAATTCAATGACTTACCTCAGATGTGATATCAAGTCTATGGAAATGGAATAAAACTAATCGAAATTCTAAAAGATCTTTTAAGGTAAATTTTGTGCTGCATTAAACCGATGCAGTCAGAGTGTAATTTAGAAAAGAATCGAGAAAAAATACCATTTTTATAAAAGAAAAATAATATTGATTTGTTGTATCAATGCCAATAAAATAAGAAGCATACAACATTGAAATAAAACTGATTAACGGAAAAATTAGTTTCCATCTATTTATGGACATTTTTGAAATAAATAACGATAATAATTAACTTAACGTTTAAAATTATATTTAAGGATTTTTTAAATTTAAAAGAAAAAAAAGAGGTCAATGGCCCAAATGGCAGGAAACACTCTATTATCTGTATACATACATATTTTGTGATATACATATTATACCTATAATAGTATAGTATTTTGAATAATTTCTAAAAAGATTTTCAAATACGGAACTCAATTAATTTTACAATTTATATTTTTGTAAAATGTTTGTTATATAACAAACAAACAAAAATAAAAATTTTAGCACGTACATATAAATTTAATTCACTAAACGTTATAAAAATTCCTTCAAAAAAGTTCAATTTAAATTCAAGGTGTATTTTAATGTATGTATATAACTTCTCTGGTTATGCTTGTGATTTTTTAAAGTTATTTTTCTTATGTTTATGGCAGAGTAGAAAAACATAATTATTCTATACATATCATCCGCCAACCTAGACCGTGACAAATCCGTCATACATTTGTATAAAAGATAATGTAATATAATCTACAAAGATATAATATAAAGTGTACATCTAATAAAGAAAATGAACTTTTAAAAACATAAAAACTTTGTATATTTCTACGTTATTGATTGTCAAGGTTACCTATGCAGCTATGCTATGAAAATAATCAGTATCAGTTAGTATAAATATAATATCTTCGTGGTATTATAAAATTTAATGAGAGGAGGATCAGAGAAGGCGGTTTTTAATTTGTTACAGTTAAAATTAAATTGTCGTAGATTAAAATAACAAAAATTAATTAGATTGAAAATATTTTTTTTTTATTAACAATAATAGGAAATTTAATACATTATATTATTATTTTTTCTAAAAAAAATTTAATGATGAACTTATTAACTTAACTTTTTCATTATTTTTTTTTTCTTTAGATAAAATCAACAAAAATAAATTTTTTCCTGTATTTTACAATATCTGATGGAAAATGTGTATACAGTTTTACCTTGAAATTTCTAAAGGTTAATTATTAATTGTTTCTTATTGTTTTTATTTTTTCTATTCTTAAATTAAAAACAAGTTAAAAATAATTGGTATCCATGTCCTTAATTAAGCATAGAGGAATGTCATGTGATATTTTATTCTTCTTTTTTCTTTCGGACACTTCTTAAATTTTTGAAACAATTATTGTATGAGAAGCAATCCCTTTCTATGTTAAAACAAAATATGGCTACATATTTATAGAAATGTTATCAGGAAATTTTTAAACAATAAAATAGGTATTTATTATTTTTATTTACATTAAAATATACGTATATGTTGAATATTCTAGAGCTTTTAGTTTACTATCAATTCAATTATACAAAAAGGAAAATACATATATTTTAGGACACCTCAAACAACAAAACATTTATAAATTTTTTAATTTTTGGTAGAAATTTTGTATAAAATCAAGAAAAAATTGTTTGCTGTAGCACTTTTTTCTCTCTTGTCTTTGAAATTGCATTATAAAAATAATTATTTATTTACCGGACCTGAGTGTTGAAAGAAAATTCTAAAGACCACTTACAAATTAATCAACATATATATTTTTGAGTATACATATATATAAGTATACATAGATATTATTTATACAGGGTGGGCCAACTTCGACTGACTGTTTTTTAAAATTTGTAACTTTTGAGTTTTTAATTTTTTTTTTTTTTTTAGAATACATAATGTATAAACAATTCTATAAAATTTTATAAGGCCTACATACAAAGTGCAAGAACGGGTTAAAATTATTGAATTTTATTATTTTTCCCGACGATCTATTGTTACAACGTAAAGTAAATACCATAACCATTTTAATTCTGCAACAGCTCCCAGTGCAAACATGATTAAAAACTTATTAGTACCCCGTTTTGAGGAGGGAGGTGCAGTATATGATCAACCACGACCAAATTTTCATCGACCTGTTCGCAATGAAGAAGCTGTACAGGCTGTATGACAGGGTGTCAACGATTATTCTTCGAGAGCTTTTCGATGACCGAATTATTTTGAAAAATGGAGATTGACTTGGTCTACCCTTTCTCCAGATTTGACGGGTTTAAACGAATAAGCCACAAGCAATTCAGGAGCTTAAGCAAAATATTCGTGCAGAAATAGAGAATTTAGAGCCCGAAACAAATGCAAAATGCATTAAAAAAGCAATTCATTTCATTAGGAAGAAAATAGAGGTCATTTGAACGATATTATTTTTCACAAATATAGACAAAAAAAATTTAAGAAATTACACTTTCATTTGAAAAAAAAGTTATAATAAAAGTTTAAAACTGCAAAAGTTATTAGCGTTTTAAATCAGTCAGTCGAAGTTGGCCCACCTTGTACACATGTACATGTAAAACTTTTTATTTTCATCATAGGTATATAATTTAACTTGAATAATAAATGAAGAAACATTTTTCGAAATTTGATGCTTGGCTAAGAAAAATTTGTCTCTATATATTTTTTCGTTTTTTACATTCAACTATTTTATTTTTCTTAAACGAAAATGAACAAAAAAAAATTAAAATTTATTTTCTCATTATGTTCTTTTCTCACCATTACTAAATTTAAGTAAAAAAAATTAAAAAAAAAAAAAAAAAAAGAATAGGTAACCAAAAATTCATTTTTATGATAATATCTAAATTTGTGTATATACTTAAAAGTACCGTTAGAATGGTAAAACATTATTGTATTTTATAGGTTACCACACTAGTACATACTACGAAAAATGTAGAATATGCAACTGTTTTAAAAAGGACATATACATTTTTTTTCAAATAACCATTCTTTCTCATGTTTTACCGTACAGAAAATAACCACATTCTATGAAAATTTGATTCTGCTTTGAATTTAGAATTCAGATGCATCTGTTATATATGTATGTATTTTAAAAAGTAAGATGTATGGTAGATTTTGTCGTAACACATAAGGTGAAAAGTATATAAAATGTGAAAAGGCTGATGTACGAACTCTTTTTTTTTTCTGGTTGAAAAAGGTTTCTTTTTCACACAATGCTTTAAGGCTAATGTAACACAATTTATAGCATTGTGGTGGGTGGAATTTTGTTATGATAAGCACAATTGCTCATCGTTTTATTTTTATTTTTATATTCTAATTTTTTTTTCCATTTTTAAAAAGTTCTTAGAATACGTTAAATGGTATAACTAACAGTTAGTAATATAAACTTCACATTTACTTAACTGTAAATTTTATTACAATAAAAAAAATAAGAAAAAGAAAAGCTTTTGAATAAGATAAACTTTGAATGACCTTTTTCCCAAAAAAAAAAAAAAAAGTGATAATGGAATTGTAAAGTTTTCAATGAATATACATAATTCTTTTATTTTTTTAAAACGTTAGATCACAACTTTGTCAAAGAATTTATAAAAAAAAGTAATTTGTTGAAGAAAAGAAACTTATGAAAAGATTTTTAAAAAAATTTATGAATAATTTTTTCACTATTTAATGCCTTATGTTGCGTGAAAATCTACGATATTTTTATCCAAAAACTTTTATTAACTTTGTCAACATAAAGTTATAAATTGAAAATTTAACGTTGTTGCTCTTTTCTAATGAATTTTATTAATAATAACGAAAAGGCAGAAAAAATAGTATGAGATAATTTCACTAAAGGCAAAAAGAAGAAAAACAATTAATAATTAAAAAACTTTTATGTACATTATTATGATGGTAGACTAATACATAATTTCAACTTATTTTTATTCTCAGCGGTAAATTTGAAATGTAAATCAATTAGGTATGTACGTACTCGTACAGTACATAATGTATATTTAAAATGACCTTTAAAAAATACTACATATGAAAAACAAACGTTTGCAATGTCATGTCACAGAGCGGAAATTAAATTTAATTAGCTCCATAAAAAGGCCATGCACTTTAAAAAAAGGAAATCATATTAAATTTAAAAAATCGACAATATTAAAATCATTATGACATTCAAATGTATGGTATAAAAAATAGTATGTCCTTTGAAATTTTTTTTTTAAAATAAACTATGTATTATAATATCTTATTGTAAATATGTATTTCATGTGTTTTGAAAAAAATAATGATTTCGTTATACATATTTTGATAAATACGAATATTTGAGAAAAAATTATTCAGTAAAACGTCAAATGGAATAAATTTAAATTAAAAAAAAGTAGTGTATAAGTAAAACCAAAAACATTGAGGTATTTTCGCGCATTTCTTACATGACATAGTGAGTGATCTTCTTGTGTATACATATACGAAAGAATGAAACTCTTTTTTAGAATTTACAACAACAAAAACGTGTGTGTATGTATTTTTTTTCTGCGCATATTTTTCTAGTATAATACGATTCCTCAACTTTTTTGGTTCAAGATATAGTAGTTAAGAACAGAAAAAACTACATTCGACGCGGTTGGGAATCGAACCACAGATCTCTGTCTTGCGGGACAGTGTGTTTACCAATGCGCTACCGAATGCCATGTAGCTTACTGTTCTTAGTTACTACGTAAACATTGGTAATATTCAAATCTCCTACAGTAGATAGTATCGATCAAACAATATTGTCAGAATAATATTAGAATTTTATTTAAATATGTATGTAAATATGTAGGTACCGAAATTAAATTATGAAATAGCACAAAGTAAATAACATAAAGTTGGTCCTCAAACCAACTACAAAAAATACGAATAAAATTCGTTCTCTACCAACGAATTTAGTGCTTCGCATTTCACTTTAAACTGTAGGTGCATGTATGACAGAAAAGAGGCTTTACAACCCTCTGCGAGGTGTGTGGTATCAAAACGGCACTCTCAGTGCTAATTGGATCTTCGAAAGATTTTGAAAATCGCCACGTCAACTATAATCAACCAACCAAATAAAATAAAATATTATATTTAATAATAAGGCAAAATTGGGATCACGATCCCATGTGCATCGAATAGTTTTTTGTAGGTTTCCAAAAAGATTAAAAATTTACTTTGGGAAATAAAGAAGAGTAAAATATTTTTATAAAAAAAACCTTATATTTCGAATCCTTAGAGAACGATATCAATAAAATTTAGTAAACTCATACGAAAACTTTTGAGCCCCGAACGTATAATTTTAAAGGTCCAACCTGATGTTACTATATTTTTCCACAAAATACCTATTACACATACTTTATCTTTAAAATCAAGTTTTTTTTTTTTTTATCGAACTATCAACTTGTATAGTGAATATCTAAATAACTTGCTCAATTGTTTTTACAAGCTTTAATCACCATAATTAGTTTTCTAACTTTACGCAATTTTCTTCCGCATTACATAACTTGATTTGATGCAAGAAAATTATTATTATTATGAAGTACGATTTTCAAACTAAAAAGCACGTGTTTTCAGATGCACTTTATCATGTTATATGTTTATTTTTTTTTCAATGATCTTCATTAAACGTGCGTACATTTTCTCGTTATTAAAATTGAATTTTTGTTGGAATATACATACTGTGTAATGGTTGTTTATGTAATTCGATACTTTAAAACTCGTAACTGTAAATATGTATTTTCTTTCAAAAAATGACAATTACTTATTACATATTATTATTATTGTTATTCATAGTAATAAAATACTGTACATATATATATATGTATATGATATTCAATGTTATGTTTCTTAAGTATTTCTTGCTACATAGCCTTCATAAGTTTACTTGATCGATTCAAGACTTTTTTAACAATTTAATGTCATTTTTATTTGCCATTTGATATCGCAACATCACCTTACTATTCTATAGTAAATTATTTATAGTAACTAACGTAATAAAAATAAATAAAATCTGTTATTATTGTAAACATTGCAGTATATAAAAGAATAAACCGCTACAGATTGCGATTATTTTTACATTATTTTTATTTATTTTTTTTTTTTTCTTAAGGGAAAAATTAATTAACCATTATTTTGAATTAAGATAAAATTAAATATTTACGACAAATTTATGTCAAATCGTTTGTAATATGATAAGGAAAATGGGAAAGCAAAATTGTGTTATTTCAATTTTTCACATAAATTTAATGCACACTGGTATATTACATATTTACATTTGATATGTACATAGGTATATATGATTCGTCTTTAAAAACAAAGGATTTTATGAGAAACCTTGTCGGAATTTTTTTTTTTTTTTTTTTTTTTCAAATCTATTGAATTTATGTAAGCGATTCAATTTAAATTTTTAATTTTTGTATGTTTAAAAACAATTCATTACATAAAAACTATATTATGTAATGAATATTTTTTTTTAAATTTCATATTGTAGAATATTTCACATAAAATATCTGGACACCCTTTGTGCTACATTATAAGATTACGTTTTCAATTGTAATTTTAGTTCGATTGTGTTTAATTAATTTTCTCAAGACAATTTTTTTTTTCTTTAAGTCAATTTCTCATCGTTTCTATACCATCATAGAAATAAAAAATCTTCTTCACACTTCCGTTTCACATTTTAAAAAGACTTTGCTATGTCTTCACCTGCAGGTAATTAAAATTCGTCTGTAACAGTGTTTTTTTTTCAAGAATTGTTTTGTTTTAAATTTAAATGAAATTAAATGCATTGTTTCATTTAAAACACGCATTTATTCTTAAGAGAAAAAAAATTGAATTAAAAAAAAATCCTACAGGTATATCAGAACAAAAAATTTTTAAATAAAATATTCATTGTATATAATTGTCAGAATGCGGTAGAATAAATATAGTATTTACTACATGTTAAGAATTTTTTACACCTCAAAATCCAAGAAGTCAATTGTTATTCGACCAACAATATATGCTGCTGACAAGAAGTTAAAATCAAAACTATAATATATTTTAATACCTTTATGGTTCAGGTTTACATGTGTGATGTGAGATATACCTATTTCAATGGAAATGCATACATTTTTATTTTGATCACGTATTTCGATAATCATTTTTTCTCCTAAAAAAGATTCAAATATACTTTTTTTTTCTTGATTTTTATTTAGAAATCATTTCTATAGATTCTCAAACATTTCGTTCTATAAAATTTATAAAATACATACATATATTATAATATATCATGTTTTTTTTCTTTTTTTTTATTATTATTATTTTTTTTAAATAAAATATGTTTACACGTTATAATATGGAATGCATGACTTGTATTAATTTTAATGTGTGTTTGTGTGTGTGTTTTTTTTTTCCATTTTCTGGTTTTTATTTTTATTTTTTATTTATTTTCATTTTCTTTTCTACTTTTATTTATTAAACACTGGCATAATGCCATTTACTTTTTAAAATTAAAGTTCCTTACTTTTATTCGTGACTTCTATTTAAAGAGCCAGGTAAAATAAGAATCAATAAATTTTGTCAATCTAATCAAAATTTTTCCATGTTTCTCTAAACAAAATATATACAGAATTTTCTTTTAATGTAAAATGTAGTTTTTTAAATTTATTTACTTTTAAATAAAATGTAGTTTTTAATGGTTAATTCATCTTCTTCAATCGTTTATAAAAATTAGCTATACAATTCACACAAATAGAATCCATTTAAACTTATAAATTTATTTTCAAATATTACTTTGTAACACTTTTAAATTTGTTTCCCTCTTAAGTACTTGAAAAACTTTAAAGATTTTTTTATTAAATCATATTGAAAGCTTTTATTGTAGACAGTAGATAGACAGAATAACTGACCAACACTAAAACTACATACATGCTTGATCATATTTCGTTTTTCTTAATATAATTATTATTGATTTTAAGTTTTAAAAAATTATATCTTTGTATTTTATGGTAAAATCTTTTTATTTTTAAAATGCTATTATCATCATTACATTAACAATCCATTTTAACTATTTCTTTTACGCAAAATAAACTTAAACAACAAAACAATAACATTAAAATATACAGATAAAGAAGATAACATACCATGAACTAAGTAATAAACCCTTTTATATGGATCGTATTCACTATAAATTACACTTCGCGACATTTAAAATCGTAAAAAGCTCTATTTTTCTGTTTCATTTCAAACATCCTAAAACGATTCATTTCTATTTTAGAAGATTTTTACGGCTTTTTTCTTATTATTTTTTCTCTCTCTTTTTTTATTAATATACTAACAAACATGATACCTATATCCTGAAATTTTAAAAACACAAAACAAAAAAGAAAACCATATATATGTATGTAGGAAATACAAACAACAACAAAATTGTATGGTTAAACTATTTTCTTTTTCCTCATTTTCATGTATATTTTCACATTTTAATGTGATAGTTAAATAAAGATACGTTTAAATTATTCGTTTTCCTATAAAAATGTTTAAGAGAATCTATAAAGTGCAAATATTCACATTTTAAATGGGTCATCTGGCAGAATTGTGTGGTGTAATCTAAAATGTAAGTAAACGATAAAAATGAATTGACTATAAAAAAATTGTGTTATTCTGCCACTTGTCCATAAAATAATGTGAATTCTTTGAACTATTATATAATTGAAAATTGCAACAATATTTTTTTTTTCAATCTATTACCCTACATTCAATGTAAATTATGTGTATATTTTTATGGTTTAATATTGAAATTATTTTCCGTTTTAATTGATAATAGAATTCAATGATGTAATCAGATGGTAGATATGTATTTTTAAAAAAATGTAATTAGTACCTACTTTTATTGGGTGGATTAGACAATTGATATTTTATGTAGAAAAGTAAGATAAAAGTCGACATGTATGACAAAATTCGTGCTTATCTTAAAGTTTTTCATCAATTTTTTTTTCCTTCTGAAATTAAAACAATGATCGTGATAATACGAATAATTATTATCTTCAGATAAAAAACACATATAACTATGTACACAAGTATATACATTTTTATGTATGTATGTATATAAAAATGCATCTCTTGGCATTTGATTGAAATTTCTGTTCAAATTTTTAAGATTTAAACAGTCAAACAGTTTTCTCTTTCAAATGAAAAAGTAAACAATATAATTTTATAGAAAGTTGATAAGTAACTTTAAAAGGTTTCTTAAAACTTATACGTACATACACATATACTTTAAAAGGTTATTTTCAAAAACTTAAATAATGTAAAATGATTACATGACAGACAAAATAATAACTGAATGAAATGTTAAAAAGGGTAACAAATCGATACTTATGTGTATTTTGTAGTTGTAATGAAATGTTAACACTTTACAATTTTTGTTTTAGAAAAAAATTAATTGAAAATTTACAATCAATAACAAAAATAGATATTTTGTTGTTATACACTTTTTTATAAAAGAAAATTTTAATCGGTCAAATAATGCCTTCAAGATACAAAATAAAAACAAGTTTATAATACGTACAACGTGTTGTGTACAAGCTACAGTGTAAACAGAAATGTTACGTAAATGACGTTGATGCCTTTAAAGAAAATATGTATAGGTATATATTATGTAAATACATAATTTATGTTTGAAGTGGACACACAATATATTTCAACTCCTTCTCCTTCAAAGTAAACAGGTATCGTAACATAACATTAAAATCTTACTAAAACAATACGACTATAAGTATACATACATATATCTTTAAGATAAAAATTCCTCTAATAAGATCTATTTAAACTTGTCCTCTAAATTAGATTTTTAAATTGATGGTGAAAATAAATTGAAATTTTTTCAAAACAAAATTTCTCAAAATTATTGTAGTAAATCAAATTATATCAGATATTTTTTTGAAAATAAAAAAAAAAAAAAAAAAAAAAATTTATTTCGTTTAACTGACATTGATGTAATAGTTTTTATTGATTTCATTTTTAAATTCAGAAAGTTATGAATTTTTCTAGCCATTTGTTTTTTTTTTCAAATTACATATAGACATACATAAATTTATTAAAGATACACAAAGTAAAGTTCTACCTGATCACTAAAAAAAACTCTATAGTTAATTTTTTCCTTTTAATGTGATCAAGTTTCAAGATGGTTCATTTTCTCAATAGCTTTTTTATTTCATTAAATACAATTATTACAATATTTTTAAATTGGATTACTATGTACTTATAATTGTAAATATCAAATATAACAGAATATTGTAGATATGCATTATATGCACTTATGTATGCCTAAAACTGGAAAATGCATAGATATTATTTATAAAGGTTAATTTTTTTCAATTTATCTAATTCATTCAACTTTATATTATAAATACATAAAAGATATTTAACTTTTTATATTCGATATTGGGTATATGCAAAATAATAAATATCCTACTGTTTGTCACCAAATTAGATCATGGGAAAGCTCCAATATTTACATATGTACATATAAAAGTATGATAGTAAAAGCATTCTTATAGCCTTGAGATATACTCCACATCTTATTCCATGCGTATTCTAGTAAATGCTTTTTTTAAGTATCTAGATAGATGAATACACTTTTTGCTTTTAACATGTGCAATTTAAACTGAAATCACCAGAAATACTATTTTGCAAAATGTAAAAGTATTAAAATGTATAGGAATATAAAATAAAGAAAATGGGAAATGAAGTAAGTGAAAATAACATATAATAGAATATAGAATATACATAAAGTATACAGACACAGGTGACTTTTAACATTTTAAAGATACACAACATAAAAGTACCTATATTTTGTACTCATTTTCTTTAATGTCTCAAGAAATGGGTTAATCATCATCCTCGAGTTCAATTTCCTGATTTGATGTCCTACTTTAGTCGTACGTCGTACGACAGACTTATTAGTTGCACAAAAAAAAATTTTCTTCTTCTTATTTTTCTTAAATTACCTATAAATTTTATATGTGTATGGTGTACATGTTTCATAAATATGTACTATTGTAGGAGATGTTTTCTATAACAGTATACGATGTATATACACATACTCGAATATGCGGATATTTAATTTCGAGACATTTTCAAGATGTTTTTTTTTTTATATTAAATTAGCTGAAGACAGGAAAATAAGGAGATTGCATTCAATAAGTTAGTTAGCCTGAAGACAAACATTTTATTTATTAAGGAAAAGGATTTGAAGATTGCTCTTAAAGTAATTAACCAAATAATTTCTAATGAAAATTTTTTTGAAAAATTTTAAACGCTTTTTTTTCATAAAATTATAATTTAAAAAAAATTGAGATGAGACTATTTTGAAATCGGAATTTAAAAAATCCAGCTTAGCATTTTCAATTATAGATTGTCATATATTGACATATTGTACATACATATGTAATGTACATTATGTATATATCATAAATTAAAAAAACTGAATTAAATTTAAAATTTAAAAAAAACACAAAAAAAAAAAAACGCAGCATATAGGTACATACATACAATACATATACTCACCTTAATGTTTATTTTTTGCAATCTGTACGTATTTCATTTTTAATTTTTGAAAGAAAAAAGTATTTATTAAAGCAGAAAAACAAGAAATAATTCGTATAATATGTACCTATGTACATACATATTATTTGTTAATGAGATCGAATTTTGATTAATTTTTTTATCCAATGAGATAAATTTATATGTACATACTCCTATTTTAATTTCAAAGGCACATTTTTAGATATTTATTCAGCAACGTAATATTAGCAACATTTTAATTTCGCTTGTTTCTCATTTTAATTTTAATAATTTTTGTTTTTTTTTTTATCAAAAGCTATTAAAATAAAAGTGAAGCATTAATAATGTTATACAGTTTTATGTGCAATAAAGATTTTAAGTACAAAATAGATGCACACTTAAATATACATATCAGTGTAATATTTGAATGATTTTAATTAATTCATTTTTAATGTCCCAATCAAAAGTCATAAAATGTGAAATTTTATTATAGAAAATAACGTTTTTTTTTTAAATGTGTATGTACATATATGTAAACATTAAAATATCACTTTTTTCTCGATGATGAATAAGATTTATATTACCTATTTTGTTTCTGCGTATGTTGCTATAATTTTTTTTTTTCTTTTCACTTTAATTGAAAAATTTTACCAAAACAATTGAATAAGAAATTATTGCATGATGCGCAATCGCATAATTTAAAATAATCAAATTCGTTTATCGACCGTTTATAAAATGCATACAACATTTTTCTAATTGAGAAATTATTGAAAGTTATTCGTAATAGAGATTATATATATGTACATAATAAACATAATCATAATGTAATTAAATATTTTTATATTGCAATATAAATACATACTCGTGGATGCAATGCAATCACATTAAATATCATAACATTATTTACTATACGAGTATATCATCCATAAATCCACTTCAAAATGGTAATCGTGATATCTGTTTTATTATTTTGTTTTTTTTTTTAAATTTTTTCTTTTCAAAAAATGATTTTAAATATCCAAAATATAAAAAAAAAACCAGCACCGATTCCAAAAAGATGTTTTTTATTAAACAAAACAACAAAATAAGTAAATGTAAATCCACAGAACAGATTTCTTTTTTTTCTCGAAAAGGATTTTTTTATTCAAAATTCCTATAAAAAAAATGAGTTGTTTTGATTTTTCGATGAAAAGGAAGCATTTAATGAGGCATACAAAAATATTTTTATTTTTACGTGTACTACATAATTGAACCAAAAAAAAAAAAAAAAAAATTATATTACAGTCAAAAATGAATTCAAAAAAAAAAAAAATTATATTACAGTCAAAAATGAATTCAAAAAGAAAAAAAGATAAATTTTATAAAATTACAAGAAAAAAGAACTCAAGTATCTTTAGTTTATAGATTCCATTTTTTTTAAGTAATTGACGAGAAAAAGGAAAAAAAATAAAAGTCAAAGTTGAAAAAGTTCTACTTATGAATAATATGTAGAAGAAAATTGAAATTTTTTAACTACATGTATAATTTTTGTAAAAGTTTAAAAACTTCGAACTTCGCGAATTGATAAGAGAGTAAAGGTTTAATTATATTATTATATTTGTAATTGAATCACAGAGTACAGCAGAAAAAAAAAATTAGGAATAGTTTTTTCTTGAAAAAACATAATTTATCATAATGAATTGAAATTAACTTGATATTTTTTTTTTCAATCTGTTTTTTCTTTCAGAAGTATTTAAAATAAAATAGAACGAAATAAGAAGAGATAAGTAAATAAAAGTCATGCGAACATTTAGTAAAATATTAGAATGAATACTAAAAAATTTTCTAAAAAAATGTATCAAAGGAATTTTAATAATTTTTGGTTTCCATTGATGACCTTACTAGTCACAGCAAATACAACATTTAGTCAATGTCCGTGGCAACGTGATATTTTAGATCTTCAGACATCATGCATATGTGCTTATAATTTAGATCATGAATTATCTGTTCAATGCGATCAGGTGAATAAATACAAAATTTATTAAAATAATAACAGTAAAAAAATTACTTTTTTTCCATTATTTCATTTGTCTTTAGGTCAATTTTCCGATTCTTATAGATGCTTTAAATCGTTTTGCTAGAAATAAATCGATTGATTTGTTATATGTAAATAATTCAACAATTGAAAAACTCACAAATAATATTTTTATTAATCTTCGTTTACATAATGTTCAGTTGAGTAATTGTAAAATTCGTTATATAGAAGATACAAGTTTTAAAAATCAAGAAAATATATTGAGAAATTTAAATTTACAAGATAATTTACTTGAGGAAGTTCCTAGTAAGGCACTTGGAATTTTAAATATTCTCAATTTGTTAGATTTATCAAGAAATAAAATACGAGAAGTATATGATGGAGCATTTCAAGGATTAAATAAATTATCCACATTAAAATTGAATGATAATAATGTTACTCTTTCACCGGGTGCTTTAAAGGGTTTAGAAAGAAGCTTGAAAAATTTAAATTTAAAAGGTACACGACAAAAGAAGGTACCAGATGCTGTGCGCGGTTTAAAAGTATTAGCATTTCTTGATTTATCACAAAATGGAATTAAGGAACTTCCTAGACAAGGAGGAATACGAACTTTTGAAGGACTTGATTCTTTAACTGCTTTAAATTTAGAACGAAATTTAATTCAAAATTTAGGCGAAACAGCATTTGCTGGAATTAGAAAAACATTAAGTTCATTAAGTCTACTAAATAATTTGTTATCTGAATTCCCAGTTGGAGCTATTCATTCATTAAGGGAATTAAGAGTTCTAGATATCGGTTTCAATTTACTAACAGCAATACCAGAAGTGGCATTTAGAGGAAATCCTAACATCACTTTATTAGCTTTAGATGGAAATCCACTGCCAACTGTACCTGAAAAAGCCTTAAGTCATCTCAATCGAACCTTACGTGGCTTATCGTTAGGAGGTCGTTTTTTACATTGTGATTGTAAGTTAAAATGGGTTGCTGAATGGATTCAAAATGGAGAACTTCAAGTAATTAAGCATGAAACTTACATTATTTAGTTTTAATTTTAGAAATTTAGAATTACAATAGATAAGTTTAAATTTTTACTTTTTATAAAGGTAACTTCCCGTGAAAGAAATCCACAGTTTTGTGGTTCTCCAACCCGTTTTCGGGACCGTGGGTTCTATTCCCTTCAACCAGAAGAGTTAACATGCCCCGAATCAGATGTAGATCTAAATGGCCCAGTTGGTGTGGTTGATTCCCTAATTCCAAAATCACCCTCTCCTTCAACTACTAGTGTTACACGAACAACTTCATCCATTTCACGTGGTACAACATCAAAAACAGTAAAACCCTCTACAATAACAACTGAAACGACCTCAACGACCGTATTAACAACAGCTGCCTCTATTGCATCCACAGCATCAACAACTACATCAACTACAATTTCATCCACAACATCTTCTCCCTCAACAGCAGGACAAACTGTAAGTCATTTCTTTTACGACAAATATTTATTATCCTTATAGAGGATATCATTCAGACATACATACACATACATCCCCATATCATCCAGTCTAGCAAAATCATTACCATTCTCAAATACGATATATTATATTCATTTTACTAGACAAAACCACCACCATTAGGACACCATCAACCTGGTTCTGGATCATCTGTTAAAACTCAAGCAATATGGCGTCAAAATAGCTCACCCCATAAACAACAACGCCCACCTCTTGTTTTAGGATTCCCACCACAACGTGGCACACGAATAGATGATGCCAATGAAGTGCAAGTGAAAAATGCATTTCGCCAAGATAATTCAGTAATAATTCAATGGGATTCTGACACAGCAAACATTTTGGGTTTCAGAGTTGTATATAGACTTTTTGGTGAGAAAAGTTTTAAACAAGGGCCACCCTTAGAAGCAAGTGAAAGGGAGTTTAAAATCAAAAATGTACCATCACAAGAATGCATTATTGTGTGTGTTATATCTCTTGAAGAATTAAATGTTACTCCTGATACTGTCCCATATTCACAATGTAAAGAAGTGAGAACTGTTTCTTCACAAACTTCAAATATGGATAAAATTACGATT
The DNA here is from genome assembly GCA_932526495.1 of Bombylius major. NCBI lineage: Eukaryota > Metazoa > Arthropoda > Insecta > Diptera > Bombyliidae > Bombylius > Bombylius major. The sequence continues at coordinate 22,743,787 of OW052044.1, read as the reverse complement.
GCTGCTAGTGCCGCAATTTGTGGTACTATTATCGTGGCAGTTATTGTATTCATTGCTGCTAGCAGGTAATAAATTTTATTTAAATAAAATAAATACATATATGTACACAAATACATACATATACACTTATATTTGAAGATAAAATATTTTATAAATAAACTGCTCATTTATTTATTTTTATTTTTTTTTTATTTTTTTTTTTTGAATACACTTCTTTTGCTTCCTTATTTGTTATCAATAACAAAAAAGACGTTCAAGGAAATTACAATCATTGAATTCACAACAGAAAAATCCCCTTCCGATTGGAGGGTTACCAGTTAATTGTTGTGGACCAACTGGAAGTCCTGGTCCATTAGGTTCAATTGCTACATTGTCAGCTTTTAACAATCATAAGGTAAGAGAAGTTATTTATTTCAACTTAAAAACTTTATAAAAATGAAAAGAAATTTAAAGCAAAAAAATAGGAGAAAAATAGATGAAAAGTCTTCAAAATTTTTGTTAAGAAAAATTTCTTTACAAAAGTTCTGTTATAATTTTGAATTTCAAATGAAAATTCATGATTCATGAAAAGAATCTTTTACAAGAAATAATAAAAAGTGTATTTTTTTATAATGTTGAAATGTTATATACATATACATAAAGTAATTATTTTCTTCCGCTTTAAAGAAGTTTTTTAATTAAAACCTCAATTAAAATATTTGAAGTATTTGTATTTGAATTAAACTAAACGTTGTGAAATTTTACGACTATTATTAAACGTTTTCCTCATCATATTAAATATTTTTCTTCACTTTCTTTTTCCTTTTTATTTCGTTGTTTATAATTTTTTGTTTTAGTGTGAGAGTAGTATTAAATTAAACTAAATAATAAATCTAAAAATATGTAAATTTAAAAACAGAGTTAATTAGAATATATTTGCTCAAAAAAAAAAAATAAATAAATAAATAAAATAAAAAAACTTATAAGAAAATTTAAAATGAAAATTAAAGTTAAAATTTTCAAATATCAAGTCACAAATAATTGACATTAAATAAAGTGCACACAAAATAAATTCTTTTTTTTTTAATTAAAAATTCATATGCATAATCTTAAAAATTTAATACAAAACGATTCTTAGATGATTTTAAAAAATTCACGAGATGTTCACGATTTCAGACATGTGTTTTACATATTTATTTATTTTAATTTACAGTTATATGAAATTTAATTTTAATTTTTATGAGTATAAGAGTATGTCATATGCAATACAATTAGAAAATATGAAATAGATAGTTGAACAAATATGTACTATGTACCTATGTATATCCATTACAATTCAAATTTTGAAACGAAATAAATTTAAACTAAAGACAACATGGAAATGAAATACATTGTATTTATGATGAAAATTCATATTTACAAGATAATAAATATAAAACACACAAAATACTAAATAAATGAAGATTGAGACTATTCAAAATGGATTTATTACATTATTTATTATACATAATATACATATGTATAATACAAATCAAAATTAGAATATTTAAAAAAATAAACCAAAAATTACATTTTAAATTTAAATTATATTTGATACTTAAAAAATTGAAATTGAATTCAAGGACTGGGATCAAGTGTCAGCTTATAGTGGAAGATCAATTCCAAGACCACGTATTTATCCAATGGATAATCAGGATGACCTAAGAAGTCATGCGTCACATTTTTCAGGAGTTGTTAAATCTGGTAAAGCTCGGTAAGTTAAAATAAAAAGTATATAATTTTTAATAGATGGTAGTTTATTTTGTGAGTTTGAATTGGTTAATAGAAAATTTAAATATGTAATTATAATTTTAAAAGTTAAAAAAAAAACACAAAAGCATTGTAGAAAAAATTTCATCGGCATTTAATAAGGTTTATGACCACAATTTCACGAAAAAAAACATTTTTTCACTCATTTTTCTAGTCATTCTTAAATGGTTTACTGATTGCACATTATTTTGTCTTTTATTTTTACGTTTTCTTTTCTATTATTTTTGGAACATTGAAATCATTATCATTAGATTATATTTCCCTTTCATAAAAGAAAAACAATACCAAATCAATTTCAGATCAATTGCTGATGGTCAATCACAACATAGTTTTTCAAATAATTCACATCGTGGATATTTAGGATCAGCATTTCCATCAAATTTAGTTAATTCACGTCCAGAATTACGACAATCGCGTCAATCACTAACTGCTGCATCAGAACGTATGTCGCGTGCATCATATGCAGGATCAATTCATGGTCCGACAAGTATAGCATCAAGTTCAAGAAGATCTAGACCAAGATCTAGATCCCGTGATCATTTAAACGGAACACATATTCATAGTCATCGACCAGGAAGTCGGTAAGTAGTTCATCGCATTAAAAAGTCCATCGTGCTTTTTAAAAACGTGCTTATTTCATATTTTTCTATGATTTTCTTCTTCTTCTTATTCCATTGTACTTTATTATATTTATTGCTTTCCATGGTATTTACTCATGAATTAGCATTATTATATTAAATAAAATAGAAAAACAAAAAAATAAAAAAATAAAACGTAAAACGTAATCACGTATTTTACTTCTAATAAGTAATTTTGGTTACGGTGTAAGTTACTTTCCTTTTCAAAATCACATTTTTTTTTATATCTTTGGATTGTATCTGTTAAAGGCATCATCGTTATTTCGTTATAACTTTATAGTATATAATTTAATTAATTTTTATAATAAAATAATGCACACATATAATATTTAAAAAAAATAGATAAGAATTTGATGATGATGATGATGATAATTTCCATAATTTAATTTTATATTCTTCTTAACTTACTCGTTATTTAATGTTTTTTTTTTTTTTTTTTTGCATTTTATAAATTTTTTCCCCTAGATACTCGACAGCTGGATCAACACATACACTAAATAATTATTGCGATACATCAGATAATTGGACCGATCATGACATGGATATTTATATGGCTAGAAATGCAACAACACGGAACGGATTAGTGCCATTATGAGGGCGGTTTATCGTCTCTTGATATTTCGATGTTGTATTAAATCTTGATGAGATTTTTTGACAACAAATTAACCTGCCAAAAAAATCACATCAATTTGGCAGGAATATTAATAATAATTTTATACAAAATGAACAAAAACAACAATTATCAATGTGTAATAATAATAATTATGATAATAATATATTAGAATTAAATAGAAATTTAATTTATAATGAACAAAGACAAAAACTACAATCATCACATCAAATTTATCATCATAGATTTGTACAATGTTATGATTTGGAATTGATTAGTAATTATAAATTAACTTATGATAATTTAAATAAATTGAATATAAACGAACACATTGAAAACTGTTTAAACGAATTAAATGATACGTATATTTAGCAAAACCCTCTATATCACAAGCCGAGTTATGGCTTTCTGCACTAACACAATCAAACACGATAAAAGTGTTGAAACGTCAAAACATTCAATGCTGGTAGTACAAATAGTGATGTAAAGAAAATGTGTTTTAGTTAAATATTTTTGGCTTTTTAAATAAAATATGGTTTATAAAAGTTTTGAAATATAATAAATTAACAGTGTTATAATTTTTAAAGTGCACAATAGTCAAAAAGTTAAATAAAAAGGTGAAAAATATTGTGCCTTCTTACCTACTTTTAAGAGAAAAAATTAAAGTATGGTGAGGTTATATGTATTATTTATATGTAATAAAGTGAATAAATTGATTTGATTTAATATAATAATTCTGATACATATATGTATTTATATGAATAATTAAAGTTTAAAGAATAATAAATAATATAAACTTTTTTCTTCTATACCTATATATTGACATGTGACTAATGACTACATTACCTATGGTGAGGTTATATTATAAAAGTGAATAAATTGAAATGAAATGTAAACACAAATATATGAAAAAAATAAATAAAGTGAACGAAATACAGAACAAATTCATTTAATTTAATAAAATTTTATTTATAAGTTTGTATTAATTGTTAAATTATTGAATCAAATCAATTTCTCACATTGTAACATAATCACAAAAATTTATATAAAAAAGTCTATGAAAAAGTAAATAATTTGGTACATAATCTTTATTGTGTAATGAAGGCAAATAGACACTTAATTTGTGATAACTAATAAATTAAATTCTTTAAATCAAATCAATTTATTCACTTTATTACATATAAATAATATAACCTCACCATAGATAGGTATGTACTATGTAGTCATACTTTAATTTTTTTTCTTACAAGTAGGTAAGAACGCACAACATTTTCCACCTTTTTATTTAATTGTTTTGACTATTGTGCACTTTACAAATTATAACACTGTTAATTTATTATATTTTAAAACTTTTATAAACAATATTTTATTTAAAAAACCAAAAATATTCAGCTAAAACACTATTTCTTTACACTAATATTCCACCACTCTTATTAAGAAACCATAAGAAACTAAAATGTCAAAACAAAACATGGCACTTCTTACTAATCCATACACAACACCAGTAGGAGGCTTTTATTGTAGAGGGTTTTGATATTTAGAGTATAAATATACATATACATATATGTATGTATACATATTTTATTTTCAAAAATAAATCACAATCAATTAATATGTAATTATAAATTTTAACAATAGACTATATTCAAAATTCTATAAATATTTTTTAAAAAATAAAAAATATTTGATAACTATTTTGAAGAAAGAAAAAAAATGTAGAAGGTTAATAATAGTTGTCATACATATCATTTAAGAATTTATTAGAAAGAAAAAATATATTAAAAACATGGTGTAACATATGGAAATTGTAGAAGAATGGAGAAGTGTCAAAATCATAGAAATTAATTTCGAGGTGGAAGTTTTTTTTTCGATTTTCTCCACTCTTCTACTATTTCCACAATTTCGATCAACTTCCACACATTGTGAGTACTACTATTATTTGAAATAATTTTATCCGTTAGAAATTTCATATTACATATTAGAAAAAAAATTAAAAAATAATAATAATAAATATGAACAATAGTTAACCTATGAAAAAATTAAACATTAGCTAGTCTAAGGTAGTATAAATATTTTAAATTTTATTAAAACAAAAAAAACAAAAAAATATAAAAAATAATAGAATATGTATGTAATTAAGCAAAATGATGTATAAAATACGAAATTAAATAAATTCAGTTAACATATTTGTAGGTGCTTAATAAGAAGTTAACAAACAAATTTAGAAGCGAAGAAAAAACAAACAAATTATCACACATTTATGTATACATACTCGAAATGAAAATACAAATTTAAAAAAATATTTAATTCAATGTATTTAAGCGAATATGCAAATAGCAATTTACACGAATATAAAAAAAAAATAAAAAAAAACTTTTTCGAATTAATTTTTTTATACAGAAAATTATAATTTCAAAAGAAATAAATTTTTTCTAATTAAAAAAATGTAATTTTTTTTTTTAAACTTGAATAAAGTGATACATTTGACAATTATTCTGAAATTTTATCCATTATAAACATAAATTTTAAGAAAAAAAAATCTCCTAAATTAAATTCATTTTTAAATCAATTATCTTGTTTATGCGAAGCGTTACTTCGCATTAACTCACTCCGTCTTGACTTAATACGGATGCATAAACAAAATTTCAAAACGCATTAAAGCTCTACGTCGTTTTGAGTTAATACACTATTAAATCCGCATTTAAAATTTCATTTCGTTTTTAAAATGTGCATAAACACTTACTTCGTTTTAAGTAGTTGTTATTACACACGCAGGTGTTCAACGTTTTGAGTGAGAACGAAATGTTGTATTACGCATAAACACCCATCAAAATGTATTATCTCAAAACGATGTTTAAAACGTTTTATCGTTAATACGTTTTAACCTTTGTGCATAAACAAGATAAATGATAAATACTCAATAACGGAGATTTATTTATCTAATTTTTATCTTCAATGAGAAATCTTGTTTATTTATTTAATTTTTTCATAATTTGACTTCACAAAAAAACCTTTTTGTTTATATAACTTTTTATTCGAATTAAATAAAATCTTTTCTTTCATAAACATTAATACCGACTATCGACTATATTTTTTCATCATTATCTTAATAATGATGTCTAGTTATCAAAAAAAAAAAAAAAAAAAAAAAAAAAAAAAAAAAAAAAAAAACTTTTTATGTAGATATACATATAAATATATGTGTGTATAAATAAGATAAACTTTAAATAGACTGGAAAGAAAAGTTTATTTTTTATTATTTTTTCCCACCAGATTCAATTTCCTTTCTCAAATCTAAATCTAAACTATTAGTTAAATGTAATCTGTCCACATATAAAATGTGTACAATTACATAACGTATGTACGTATAATAATCCCGATGTAAAAACCTTATATACAAAATTATTACAACTACAACATTAAGGTTTATTTATTTACAAAAACAAAAATAGAAAAATTCTTAAATAAAATAAACTTTAATATGAAAATATTTTTATTATTATTTTAACGTTTTTTTTTTGTTTTTTTGTTTTTTCATCTTTTCCTTGTTTTCTTCATACATATGTATATGCGTTATTATTATGAGAAACATTTTTATAAAAATAAAGTAGAGAAAAAGAGGATATCCTTTTTCCTTAGGAATGTACACAAACATTTTTTTTTTAAATTTAAGATGAAAATAAAAAAAAATAGTTAATACTTTTTTTTTCATAAATGAAATACATACATAGATACTATGTATAATACATACATACATATATGATTACACATATACATACATATATACATATTTAGAAGAGAAAAAAAAAGTTAAGTAATTTTTATATTTTAAGTATTTTTATTCCATAGTGTGAAAATGAATTTTTATATTACTCCCAGGATATGTATGTAGAGAGAAAAAAACTCATCGTAAAATATACTATATAATAAAAACATATATTGTGTATAATTGGTTTAACGTACGTATGTAGAATATTTTTTTTAAATTAAAAAATAAAAGAGGACAATTTTTTTGCATTATTTTAAAATTATACTTTCAATTTAGTCTTAAAAAAGTAAAAAAAGAAAAAAATTTAAGTAAATAAATATCTATTACACTTGAATAAGTACTTGGACTTTAAAACTAAAAACAAAAAAAAAAGTTAAAAAGTTAAAGATAATTTTATAATATCCTGGATTTAGGCCAAAAATTACAATTTTAAATATTTTTATCTTTTTTCTTCACATTTGTGTTTTCAATTTAAATTAATTTATAATTAAATTTAAGAATTTTACAGTTAAAAATTCAAAAAATTTAATTAGATTTAATTTGAATACTGTACTCTAAGAAAAGCTTCAAATTATCAACAATTTAATGTTTTTAAAATTGATCGATATATTTATTCTGAGTAATATAAAAATATCATTTATGCTTTATATTGTAAAAAAAAAAAAGAACACAGTTGATAGTTAACGAAATGTAGGTAATAAGAAACAAAAACGAATTATGTAAAATATTAGAATATGAAATAAATTAAAAAATTAAAATAAATGGGGAACAATTATTAAAAAATTAATTCATCTATTTGAAGAACATCATATAAAAAAAAAGTAACAAATAAAAACTAATGTTTAGAAAAATAATATGCAATTGTAGATAACCGATAGTGTAATTGAAAATTATAATAAATTTAATCATGTATATTGAAACTGTTACGTACTGCCTTAGAAAAAAATTTTTTTTGATGTTTTGACCTGTTTCTTTGTTATAAAGAAATTAAAAAAAAAAAAAATATTTTTGATATTCAATAGAGTATCAAATTTTTTAGATTTAAATTGTACCTTTAACATTTTTTTTTTAAATTATTTTTGTAATGACCGAATAAAACAATCATGTTAATTTAGTAATTAACTGAAAAAATAATTGCTCACAATTGTTTTAGTTTAAAAAAAAATATAATTAAGCATAACTGGCCTTTAAAGATTTAAATGTTAACAAAATGAACATGAATATATAAATTTTTTCGTGTGTATTATTTGTTTTATTGATTATTTTCAAAATTTTACTTATTTTCAATATGATAATTTCAGAAAATCATTCTTTCTGAAATATATAATTATTTTTTTAAATAATGACTAATGAGCCACAACGTGGTAATATCCCTTTACTGTACTTAATTAGTAGTGTTGATAATATAAAAATTTACTTGAACATCCTAGTAAAAATAAATTTACAAAAACTTTATTCACTTACCCCGGTATTTGAATGCAACGTTCTACCCTGTAACGCATCTCTTGTGTAAATTCTGCCCATAATTGACCAATAGCTTGTACTCCTCCAAAATATGAATTACAAGTAGCTAAAAGCAGTCCCAAACGAAATACTAACGAATCTGGTGCAGCAGATTTTATACGTTGTGGATCATACTAAAAAGATAAAATTTTAATTTTTTTTAAATATTTGGTTGTATTTAAATTACATTATCATTCTCTACATTTTCATATGGAAATGTAGGATCCTTTTGAGCATCTGGAAACATATAATACAGCATTTGCATTAATTCTTCTTCCTTTAATGGTCCTTCTGATTTATTTTGTTTTGATTTTTTCGTGTCTGATCCTTTTCGTATTGTTGCTGGTAAAACAGCTGTTAAACTTGGTATTTTTGATTCTGTCAGTAAATCAAGAGGATTTCCTCCTTCTAAGTTTTGTGTAATACCTAATTCATAACTGCTACCAACTACGCTTGCTAAAGTTCGTGTATTTTCTGCTAATTTTAAATATTCAGAAACGGTATCCGTTAAATAATAGATTGGTTGTTGTTTGAAATTAGCACAAATTGACCATATTGGTGCTAACATTGGATCTAAATCAGAATATGTTGAAGAATCAACAATTACATTTTCTGCAACTTCTGGCCAAGTACAATGTAAAATTAGCTCTTTTACTGGATCCATAGAAACTCCGTATGGCAATGCATAGAAATTATTTGTACCATTTGTTATATCTTCTTCATTTTCTTCATCTGAATCAGCTGAAAATGGTATTTTTCCTTTTAGACAGAAACTTGTATTAACAAAATCTGATATACTATAAGTTAATCGAACTGAAACTGTCACTGGATTGATATAGTTTACACCAATTTTCCCTTTAAACATACACAATAGTCCTGATAGATATTTACAAGTTGGAGGAGCATTTTCTAAAGCTACAATATCGTAGTTAATTCTCATTCCAGGATATTCACATACGCCAAAAAATACATTTAAATCATGTTGCATTATTTGAACGAATACTGGAATTTCTGTGTTACTTTCTGCAACTGCAATACACGCTGAACTCAATAGTACACGGCATTGGCTTTCGTTGGTAATTGGATGTTCAGTTGGTTTAATAACAACAAAATCTCGTATACCATACCATATCGCCAAAGGATGAATTTTTCCATTTATGTTATAATTGTACGTACAGAAATTATTATTTAAACTCATCAAATCCAAATGAGCTTGTGATTTTCTAAATTTTTCTTTATTCTCAATTTCTTGCTCATCATCATCTTCTGGAATTTTTGCTCTATATAATGTTACTGACAACTCAACATCAGCAAAGAAAATTGATTCAGATTTTACTTCCCAATCAACTGAAAATAATTGATTTTGTTTTAAATTTGGTCTAATTTCAGTAAAAGGTAATTTCCAATCATGAAATATTTCTTCAAGTCTTGCGTTGAAAATTTCCCATTCAGAAGCTGTTGTGAAGTCTTGCTGAAAGAATTCATTGTCATCAATTTCTTCGACCATGATGATGAACCAATTGACTTTACGGCGGGAACGCTTAGCCTTTCAAAAATGTCACCAATATTTGTCCACAAATCTCAAATATTTTTTAGTTTATCTTTAATAATACCTGAACAAAAAATTACAGAAGCTATTTTTACTTTGTTCCAATTATGATAAATAAATAACAGGTGAAAATTAAAAACAGTATGTCTTGTCAAAAATAATCAAAACAGAAGTCAGTCACACTAATTGCACATTTTGCACGTTGACAAAATACTAGACTTCACATTTGTTTAAAAACTGCATTTCCAAGCATAGTTACCAATAGCATTTAAAATGCTAAATTTGGCATTATGACGAATGAAAAAGAATTCAAAATTTTGAAAAAGCATTTAGCATTATTTTTAGCATAATTTTTTTTCTTCTTAATTAGCATTGAAAAATAATTTTTAGCATTTAGCATTATTTTTAGCATTTTCTTTTTCCACATGTATAGAGATTTTTATTTTTATTCAATGAAAATTTTGTTTTACTCTTGCACCTGCCATCTGTCCTTTTAATAGAAGAACGTTTATTGTATTATCTCTTCTACTTCTACAGTGTTTGACGTGTTTGGGTGAAAATACATTGGTTGTAATGCGCTAGTTGTAACAATTTTTTTCCTACTTGGTATAATAAGAATAGTCTAAAATAATTTTAGCTGACGGTTGTAATACACTTATACTCGTTACAACTTGGTCGTGCCACCATCAAGTGTATTTTCAGAAGTTGTTAAAACCGGTTATAAACTCGTTTGCGACGGTAGCAGCAGTCCAAGTCTATTTTACCCCTTTGTTTCTGTTGTTTTATTGTGGACTGTGGTATATTATTTATTTAGAGAAGAAGAAGACATTAGACAACAAAGAAAAGAAAGAGGTTACAAATTACGTTCACGTGAAAGATAAAATTAAAATCGATCGCCATTGCCATTGCCAATTGCCATTACTAGCCAGCCATTGCCTTGCCAGTTTTTAATTAGAAATAAAAAATATATGTATTATGAATAAAAAAAATATGTTTATTTATTTATTTATGATGTCTATTTTTTGAAAAAAGTTCATAGATAAACATATTTCTAATATTTTGGCATTTAGCATGGAATTTGGCATTTCTCTGAGAATATTTAGCATTTGTTTTTCCAGATTTTAGCATTCAAACTTGAAAGTTAGTTGGCAACAGTGTATGTAATTCCAAGGCTGTGACTCAAACTGCATTAACACGTTACACATATGATTATGACTTACATTACATACAAATGATGTAGTAGAGCAAGATTATTACTGGAAAAATTGTAACTAAAATTTCAATTATTATCTTAAATCTTAATATTGTATTTAAATTCTCTTTGCTCGCAGTTTGTGAAGAACTTATCCCGAATTTATAAAAAACATTTTATCATGGGGTTTTAAAAAAAAATATATATAGAAAATGAGTAAGAAGTTGGCTACAATTTCTCAGTGTCTGTTAAATTTGAGTTATGGGTTTTTTGTAAGTAATATTGGCAGACCTTAATTGCTTACAGAATACAGATTTCAATTTTGAAAAACCGAACGCTTTTTATGAAGCAACACATTTCGTTTAATAAAAATAATTTACTTGTGAGTATTATATTAATTCCTGTAGTTTAAAAACTTCTACAAAAAGCAAAAGTAAATTTGTTTGCTTTGTGATTGAAGATTATGTCAAATCTTAACAAATTTGAACCCACTGAAGCTTGGTTTTCACGATTAAGATCATATCTTTTAAGAGACAGGTATGTACAAACAAACATGTTCAAAAATGTTAATGTATTAAAATTTAAATGACTATTATCGTTTTAATCAAATTTTTGTATAGCCAAACTGATAATTTGAATCACAATTCAGAGGAATCTAAAGCCAAGCAAGACTTAAGTGTCAAAATGCAAGAAGATAAAGAGAATGTTGCCTTAGAAGCTTTAGGAAATCTTGATATTTCATCTAAGAAATCAAAACAAAAAACTTACTTAGATGAAAATGCATTATCAGATACAAAATTCAACACAAAGACGCAAAATGATACATTTTTTGAAGAACCATCTTTATGGCGTCAAACTACTGATGATAGCTTCGAATTTCTTGAAAAAATTTACGATAAAACAATCTTTGCTGATATAAATAATACTATTCGAAACAAAGATATACATAAATTGAATTTCGATAATACAGCTAAAGAAGTAGGTGATATAACGAAAATGTGTCTTGCAGATCAAACTCAGTTGAATGATATTGAAGCTCCATCAATATTATGGGAGAATTCTTTAATACAAAATTCTCCAGTGAAAATGGTTGGTTTACTAAGACCATCAACAATCCTTGAAGAATCTAGAGATGATGTTTCTGAAATAAACTCAATAAGTTCGGATTCAATGAGTTTTAAGACTGTTTCAGCAAAACTTTCAGGTGAAATTTTATCGGATCAATTTCAATCGGCTAATGAGACATTCAAAACAGATAATACTAATTGGCAAACATTAATTGATAATTCTGATGACAATTCAAGCAACACTGTAGATACTTCAGAATTGCCAAACTCTAGCAAGTCCACTATAAATACTAAACGCAAATTTTATGATGATACAAAAATTGGTCTCATTCCTCCTGAACAAATTTCTCAATTAACTAAAGTTTCAGATTCTCCTAAAATGAATTTAAGCAACGCGAAAAGCAATATTTTCTTTAATGATAGTCTTATTTATAAAGAGCTTTCGAATAATGACTTGGAATTGAGTACTAATTCATTAAAATTTCAATCAAAATTCAATAATACGAAAAATTTAACTAATTTCGATGAACTTGCAAATAATAAAAACAAATTAGAATCTAAAAGAAGTTTATCAAATTCTGTTGAGATTCTAGATGATGAAAATGAAGGTGGATTAGATCAAGGATTTATAACACTTGAAGAAAAGGATCCTGAATATGATATTGATTCGACTGAAAATGAATCGTTAGATTGCACATTAAACGATACATGTCATGAATTTAATGATACAATCGAAGAAATGGAATATATAATGCAGAAAGGTATGATGTATATGACTGCAACTGGTACTACACCAAAAAAATTTGAAAATTCTGATTTTGGTAAAAATTCAAAACAACAACAGTGTACTCCACCTTTTACTAATAAAAATGATAAAATTACCACAACTACAACTTCATATACAAGAGCAGTAGGAACATCAAACAGAGAGAAGAAAAATAAAGAACCTTCATTTAAAATACCTACTCTAAGCCGAATTCCGCAATCAAAACAAATAACATCAAATAAAAAACAACCAACAGGATTTAAGTATGTTGTAAGCCCAGTTGGAGCATATATAAAAAATACACCAGTAACACCAATATTAGCTTCTAATAAGCCAAAAAGTAATTTACAAACCTGCAGAATTGCAAAGGGTCTTGAATTTGGAACGAATAGAAATAACTTTTCACCATCAAAAATATATGAAACGAAAACAAATAGTAGAGATGGAAATATCAATGAAAAAGTTACCTGCAGCCTTCCGAAGAAAGCATATATTTCATCAGAGTACAAACATGTAAGTGAATTTTATAATTTATGTACGAATTTTTTAAAATAATAAATTTTTTTTGTTCTAGTATGTTGATGAAAGAACACCAATTAAAATCCCCGGTGGAAATAAAATTCATAAGTATCTTGAATCAGCAAAACTTCCTGCTATTATAAAACATGATGGTCGTTTGAAACTTGATGATATCTATCCACCAAATGAATATCGTAATAAGAACAGTAGAGAAACAATAAATAGAACAGTCGATAGTAGTATCGCCGATTTATCAGTTGTATCTGGTGATATATCTTTGCTCACTATAAAGGATGCCCAAAAATTCGGTCATAAATGAGAAATTTTTTCTTTACTTCCATTAAATTTATATTGTTTCTGCGCGCTAACGCTGAGCGTCTTTTAAAATATTTGATTTTTTTTTTACATTTTATTTATAAAATATAAAATATACACATTTAAGATGTAACTAAATTAAAAATAAATGCGATAAATCAGTTTTAATCAAATTAATAGTTTATGCAAACAAGAAATGTTTTAAATAGATTTGGTGGCACGATTAACCTTTGATTCGGATTGCTTGCCTAAATGTTCACTAATAAATCTTCCTACTTTGATTAGCTTATCTAAATCCACACCGGTTTCAATTCCCATTCCACGTAACATATAAACAACATCTTCAGTCGCTACATTTCCAGATGCACCTCTAGCATAAGGACATCCTCCAAGTCCCGACACTGATGAATCTATCACATTAATGCCAAAATCTAATGAAGTCAAGATATTTGGTAAGGCTTGACCATATGTATCATGGCAATGTATTGCTAATTTTTCAACTGGCGCAACCTTTAGAACTTCTTTTAACATTTTACTTATTGACCCTGGAGTTCCAACACCAATAGTATCCCCTAGGGAAATTTCATAACAACCTAATTCGAGTAAGCTTTCTACAATTTTAACAACTTTTATTGGTTCAATTTTCCCTTCATATGGACAACCAACTACAGTTGAAACATACCCTCGAATCTTAACTTCACATTTTTGTGCTTCATTTGCAATTGGTTGAAATCTCTCAATACTTTCAGCTGCAGTACAGTTTACATTTTTAAGTGAAAATTTATCAGATGCTGCCCCAAAAACTGCCACCTCTTTTACACCTGATTCTATGGCATCTTTAAAACCTTTAATATTTGGTGTTAACACAGGATATGAAACCCCTGGTAACTTTCTAATTTGCTTAAAAACTTCAGCATTATCACACATTTGAGGAATCCATTTAGAACTAACGAAACTTGTTACTTCAATTGTCTTTAATCCTGTTTCAGATAATTTATTTATAAAATCAACTTTTACTGGAGTTGGTACAAATTTCGATTCATTTTGTAAACCATCTCTTGGTCCAACTTCTACTATTCGAGCGAAAGAGCAGGCTGTAGAAAACTAGAATGAACTTTTGATCAAACACCCATTAAAATCATAAAATACTATTGAATTTCACTTACAGTGGATTGCCACCTGAAGCAATGACGTCTAAATAAAATATTTGAAAACATCTGGAAATGTAAAAGTATTAAGTTGTTAGTTGTATCAAGAAATTCGCAAAATAAGAAAAGCCTGAAGCCAACATTTCTAAAATAATTAAAGGTTATTGCTACAATATCGGTTATCGCTTATCATTATTCATTACCATAGCATTATAGAATAATAGCAGACAAAGTATGAATATCCAACCAAAGTAAAGCAGGAGGCATATTATAATATACAGTATACACTCAAGGTTAATATAATATAGGTTACATCTTCCCATAGGCATTACCTACTTACAATAAAAAAGTGATCAATGTGACGTCAATGTGACGTCACACGTATCAAACAATTGACATAAAAACAAACAAAAATTTCTTTCATATATTGGAAGATGTAACCTATATATTATATTAACCTTGGATTACATCTTCCCATATATGAAAGAAATTTTTGTTTGTTTTTTATGTCAATTATTTGATACTTGTGACGTCACATTGATCACTTTTTTATTGTAAGTAGGTAATGCCTATGGGAAGATGTAACCTATATTATATTAACCTTGTCCATCAACCATCAAGCAACAATTCCTACGCGATCGGGGTGAGGCAAATTGAGGGGTAGCATATCACTTGTGTACCAAAAATTTCATCGAGCAATTTGACATTTCCTCTATTCCTTTTTCGTAATTTTTTCAACTCTGCTTTATTTCTTCTTCGACTTTGTGAAAGCAGTATTAAAAATCGTTACTTACTTATATATAATAATACTTGATTAATGAAAAAGAATACTCGAACAAAAGAAAATGGATGAAAATTTTAAATAAGTAGCATTTGCTGTCATTTTGCTGCATGGATGATTACTCGACTGTGTAAATGCAAGAGACAAGAGTACAGTACAGCTAAATAAGATTGGCAAATGGGAAGTATGCGCAGTAGGATCTGAGTTTCCCTTCCACTGAAATTTCACTGTGATGTAAGCATCACATTTTACAAAAATCCTTCTTGAAAAGAGAAATTCTCATTTTGTTACTTTAGTAGGAATTTATTATACACATATATTTTCATTTTCTTATTCATAATAATTTCCTATTTTAAAAGGATACTTATCATCACTGATCACTCATATTGTTTTTGTTCTTCTGTATTTTCTTCACTTTCCTTTAAATATTTTTTCAGTAGTATGGCGTTCGTCATACAAACAACATCGGATGGAAAAATGTTGTTATTTTTTTCAGCTAAAAAGAGGATATGCCTTGTGTGTGCGATAGATGATCGCTAGTCATTATACTTACTGAGTGGAAGATTTAATCTTTATTTTCTTTTGCTGTTTTCTTCAAAAAAGGGGAAATGAAAGGATATTTTTAATATTTTTGAAATTTCTCCCCACCTGCGCGACTTTTTGCCAATCTTATTTAGCTGTACTGTACATCACGCAGCAAGTTCAAAGCAAAACGTCAAAAACTCGTCGAGCAATTGCTGTATTCTGTAAATTACCCCAATAGCCAATAGCAGCTAAAAATTAGCTGTTAATGATGGGTTTTACACAGTTCTTCCCCACGACCAAGTTCGTAAGCCAGGGGAGTAGTTCGGTTTCCTCATCTTTCTTCACTTTTTCAACCAAACTGATTTCTATTTAACGAGGTGAAGATACTAACACATACATACAAAAACAATGGTTTTGAAGAATTTAAATTCAAATACATTGAAAAATTTGTGTATGTACAATGAATTGAGAAAAACGAAAGAAGACGCGTGTAAAAGTAAAAAGAAGAACTATGTAAAACGGCTCAATGGCATTTAGCATTTATAGCAACTGCTAACTGCTAATTCATTTTAAAAATAGCTGCTACTGCTAATTTTGAATCAGAATGAAACAAATATATGCAAATCTGCAACGTTACATATTTTGAAATTTGAATTATATCAATTTATTAAAATTGAATGAAATTTGTCTGTATGTACTGTATGTTGTTTTTATGGGTGTTTACAAACAAAAAGGATACTTGGATTGGATTGGAAAGCCCAGATTGTCTTGTTTATTTGAAATAATTTTATGAATAAGACTTTTCAAATTCATAAAAATATTTTATACTTTATTTTTTTACTTTACATAAGTACATATAAGAAAAATTTTATTTATTTATTAATTTTTTAAAAGTGAATGTGAATGGTCAGTATAAATTTATAAATCTGTCTTTTTATCCAAAAAAAAATATGCATTTAGCATTTAGCAACTAGCAATTAGCAATTAGCAGTAAGCAGCATGTTACATATGTATATTTGTTACTGTTACATTCTGATTCAAAATTAGCAATAACTGCTAATTTTAGCTGCTAATTGAAATTAGTAGGTTTCGACATCATCACTATAAATATAAATTGAGCAACTCTATCATCAATTATTTTAAAACAAAAATATGAACAAAACACTAAAACTGAAATCCGTTCATAGCCAAAATACATTGGTACGAAACGAATGCGCTAGTTGTAACAATTTTTTTCCTACTTGGTATAATAAGAATAGTCTAAAATAATTTTAGCTGACGGTTGTAATACACTTATACTCGTTACAACTTGGTCGTGCCACCATCAAGTGTATTTTCAGGAGTTGTTAAAACCGGTTAAAAACTCGTTTGCGACGGTGGCAGTAGTCCTAGTCTATTTTCATTTTCTATAGGACCATATAATATAGATTATAGATCAGTGATGCCATTTTTGGTACGTTCGTTCGTACCGTATTGGGTACGTTTTCACAAAAAAATTATTTTTGGTACGTTGCGTTGGTACGTTTTTTTGGAAGTTGGTACACTTTACTATTTAATACGCCGTGCAGACGAGACTTTTTTATGTCAAGACTTATGTCAGGACGTCAGGACATTTATCTTGTTTATGCGAAGCGTTACTTCGCATTAACTCACTCCGTCTTGACTTAATACGGATGCATAAACAAAATTTCAAAACGCATTAAAGCTCTACGTCGTTTTGAGTTAATACACTATTAAATCCGCATTTAAAATTTCATTTCGTTTTTAAAATGTGCATAAACACTTACTTCGTTTTAAGTAGTTGTTATTACACACGCAGGTGTTCAACGTTTTGAGTGAGAACGAAATGTTGTATTACGCATAAACACCAATCAAAATGTATTATCTCAAAACGATGTTTAAAACGTTTTAACTTTAATACGTTTTAACCTTTGTGCATAAACAAGATAATTGTTTATGGCTTGCCATTTTTTTCATGGCTGGGCATTTCATGGCTTGCCAGTTGCCATTTCAAATAAGTGAATACAAAGGTTAAAATTTCTGAAATATATTTTTGTGAAGTTTTGTCGAAATAACTTTGTAAATTTAAAAATAATTTAAATTTATTAAAAAACTCCACATTTAGAATTTTTTCTCTCGATAAAAATATGATAAAACTGAATAACTGATACATTTGTAATCTCAAGAAGAGAATTATTTATTTTATATATTTATAACATTTTGTTTTTCATTTTCTTTAGACTTTTTTTAATCATTTTTGTTATGTATTTTATATTAAATTAAAATTCTATGAATAAATTTGTCTTTATATTCATGGTAACATTTTGGTACGTTAAAAATTTACCTACAATGCAATTGTTTGTATCACTTGTTTACAAATGTATCAAGTGTTTTTTGTTTTTCTTATTTTCTAAATTTCCAAATTGTAAATTTTAGTTTAAATTATTCAGTTTAATAAATCATTGAAACCGATACTGGACGTCCAATTCCAAAGCCAAGAAGAACAATTTTGGAATCAAATAAATTAAAATATGAAAATGTTAAAATTGACTACAATTGATAAATTGATTAAAAAAGAATTACGCATAGGGTGATGATAGCAGCAGTAAGCAGTAGCAGTGAAGCATATTAACATTCGAAATCATGTGATAAAAAATTGAATGAAAATTCAAAATCATCAGTAGACACTAGACAGTAGCATATTATGATAAAGATGAAGATGACGCACCAAGTTCACCAGAAGCAATTTAAGATGTCACTTATGATAGACTTTGTGAAATGGAAACAAATGATTCTGATATTATTTTGTCACCAAAATCAAAAAATAATCAAAATAATTGTCAATTCAAAAGAGACATGGCATCATTCGATGAAAAAGAATTATTATATGAATTTGATCCTTTAAAGAAAAGATCTACTTAAATTATACTCTCATTTTTTATTGCAGAAAAAGAATGCTCAATTGATTCTGCATCGATTCGATACCATCATTTTTTTCGAAAAATGTATAGTTTACGAGATATTTGCGTTTGAAAATTAGTATTCCGAGCACCTGTTTTCAATTTACACTGTAATTAAAGCATATGTCCAATAATGTAATGAATTTCAGACTTATTTTTTTCAGTTTTTTCAAAAGGTCTTTCTCAATTGAGCATTCTTTTTCTGCAATAAAAGATGAGGGTTAATTTAAGCCTCTTTTCAGCAAAGGGTTAAACCAAGTTTAACCCTTCCGCTATAGTTTTTCTGAGAATTAGAACATCATCTAAATAACAAATAACCTGAATTACAGTGGCGGCTCGTGAAGAAATCACTTGGTAGGGCTGCTTGAAGTTTCAAGGATGTCAACACTCGAATTAATGTTAAATGTTAACACATTTTTCTCAAAAGTCTGTTCTTTTAATTTGAAAATATCCGAACTTTACTATCCATCCGACTGATTTGAAATTTTTGCAAAGTATTTTATTATTATTCTCTACAAAACTCCCTTGACACGAAAAAGATCCTACCAATAGGTTGCGAGTTATAATGTACCAAAAAAACTACGCGCATCAATGCTTAGGTTCCGAAAGTTGTGCAGAAAAAACGTTTTTGTGAAGACATTTTATTTGGACTTCTGTTCTGTTTTCAACACTTTTAAATATCTAAGAAGATTTATGTTTTTTTTTATTCAAGAATTGATCTTAGCAAAATATAAAAATTAAATTAATTTAAAATTAAATTCGTTTTTTTAATTTTGTTTTTAACTTTATTTTAAAACTTAAAATAGTTGTGTCAATCTAAAGTTACGTTTAAATCTTTTTTTTAAGAAAAAAATTTGATTAAGAGAAAAATAATATTGAGGATTTTTTTAAGGAAATATGTATGTATTATTTCCTCAATTACGGTTGGAAATTTGCATTATGTATTTTTGAAAGCCTAATAAATACACAGGTGAAATGTTTCCTTGAATAGTGCTTCTTATTTGATTTAAATTGATGCAACATAGCCCAAGATATAATAAGGGGATTCACTCTTTGGTGCAAACTTACTTTTTTTACACTTTTACTACGAATATTTGCAACGAAGAATGAGCGCACCTTGAACCTGAATTAAAATAATGGCTGTCAACACCAACACTAATGACATTTCAAAGCTAACATGCACTACGTATACATGATCGGATCCAAAGTTTAAAGGATTGAAAGATCGAATTATTATTATTTTTTTTTTTTTATGTATTTAACTAATTTAATTTAGTTCTAAATAACACAAATGCTCATAAATATTATAAATTTCGATAAATAACATAACCTTAAACGATTTTAACTCGTTCCAGGAGAGAATGATAGGATCGGTTGGATCTAATATGGACTCAATCTTCATTTACATGTATTTTAAAGGGATTCAAACCGGATTAAATTCAGATTCAACCCTGCATGCATACGTAGTAATGACTGACATTTCACTTTGCAATATGCAACGCCTGTTTGCAATGGTTTGCAATAGGTCTTAGGTATTGCAAATG
Source organism: Bombylius major (assembly GCA_932526495.1). Lineage (NCBI taxonomy): Eukaryota > Metazoa > Arthropoda > Insecta > Diptera > Bombyliidae > Bombylius > Bombylius major. The sequence goes on along the minus strand of OW052044.1, from coordinate 22,723,113 downwards.
TGCAAGACTGTAGCAAAATTAGTTTTTTAGTAATTGTTGTTGTATCGTTGCAAATTCGTGCTACGATACACCGAATGCAACGATGCAATACCTATTTGCACCAAAGAGTGAATCCCCTTAATATCTTAAAGTTGCCTAGTCGAAAATCGCAATCATTCCATATAAAAATTTTAAAAAAAATGCAACAACAAAATGTATGCAAAAAAAAAAGCAACAAAATTTAAACATTATGTTGTATTGAAAAAAAACTAGATGAGAACGAACATTATGTTGTATTGATAGGAAAGAAAAAATGTACTTTATTTGTTGGTTTACAACATTGGGCTATCAATCCAACAGCCCCGTAGTATAAAATGATCATACACTATTGTGTAGACTAGATCAAACGAAAAAAAACGAATATGTATTATTAGAACATTTACGTACATGGTAAAAAATTTTGATGTAAAATATTAATTCATCACTAAGTTATATTATAATAAAGTTTATGGAAAATTGATTAAAAATGTTAATAAAACTAAACAAATTGTTTCAAATTAATATTTTCTAATTGTAGAATATTAATTTCATAAATGTTGTAAAATTTGTAATTTAAAATAGAAAAAAAATGTACTAACTATACTTACTAATACAATAATTATAAAATAAATATTACGAATAAATAAAAAAAATATGAATATTTATTGTTTTCAGAATTTAAACCAATTCTCCAAAAATAATTTTACAACAAAAAATTTATTTTGAGAGATACATTTTTAACTATGTAAAATCCTATGAGAAAAAAAAATTAAGAGAAAAATTTGTGTTGTATTGTTATTTTTGTGTTAGAACATTTTCTCTTAGGGGCTAAACTGAAATAGCCCTACGAACACAAATTTCTTCTGAACAAATTTGAATAAAGAGAGAGAATTATTCATACACGAAATATATGAAATATTACTCTTTTATAGGGCTATTGCTAAATAGCCCCCCCATAGAGTATCAGCATGTATAAGTATGATCTTATTGATTATACAAAAAAAATTTAAACGTAAAACCTATCAATACCTATAGCTATAGTCTATACAAGAGAATTTAAAATTTGTTTAACCATGTATATTTTATTTGTATGTACATAGTTATACATATACATATATATATATATATATATATATATATATATATATATATATTCTATTATCAATTCTCTTTCTATATTGCATGTACTTTGAAAACAATTTACAGCAAATTATTTTGGATTTTTTTCAAATTTTTTAAAAAAATTAATTTTAAATTTTATTTAATGAAATTATGCAATTTAAGCTCAATTTCTTGGTGGGACTTAGCCCCATTAGCCCTTAAGGTAGAGCCGCGTCTGCTGAATTAATTTCCTTCACAATTTTGTTCATCAGCTCTTGAAAAACACTTAACTAATCCAAACGGCATTCTATTAAACTCGTAATGACTGTTATGAGTTACAAACGCTGTAAATTTTTTTGAGTCCTCTTCAACTTCGACCTGGTGATATCCCATCCTTAGATCTAAACCCGTGAAATAGCAATTGTTGCTTAACATGACAAGTTGTTCGTCCATATTCGGTATTGGATACGTCTGCTTTACGGTTACCTTATTTAAAGCTCTATAATCGATACAGAGAGGACGTTCGTTGTTCTTTTTCTTAACAAGTACCACTGACGATGCAAATGATGACGTTGAATGTCGAATAATATTATTTTCTAAAAGTTCGGCTATAATTTTATCAACGATTTCACGGTGAGCAAACGGAAGTCGATACAGTTTAAAACTAATCGGATTTATCGTCGTAAGTTCGATTTTTAATTTAGTCGTCGCGCACTTACCTAGTTCAGATATGGAGTTGGCAATACAACTTTGGTACTTTGTCAAAATAGATTTTAATATGTTCTTTTCACAATCTGTTAAGTCTTCTCTGTTATTCACATGATTTAAGTTTTCGATTTTGCAATTTTCACCCCGTATGACTACGCGATTTCCTTCACGACACAGAATATCTCTACCTAAGAGAATGTCTTTTTGAAGATTTGAATCATTCACTACCAAAAATTCATTGTCATTTTCGATTTTATCAATTTTGGTTTTTGCTGTTATTATTCCTTTACTTTCACACTTGGAACCGCCAAAACCTTTCAAAATAATAGAACTTTTTCGAATTTCACTAATTTCATTAGCGACAGTTTCTTTTATCAACGATCGATCACTTCCCGCTTTAGTTTTTTTATTATTAACTTCAATTGTTTTCGTTATGTCGTCCGATATATTTTCTTCTTTACTTTCGATTTTTTTGATACTAGCGTTTGTATTTGATGATTTTACATTTTTATTTAAAAGACAGTCAGCAGTTTTATGTGTCGTCCTCTGGCAATTTTAACATCTTTCCTTTTTTTGTGGTTCTGGACAATTGATCGACAAATGACCATTCCTATGACAATTATAACACGTAATGGATTTTTGTTTATTAACGCTGTCTAGATTTTTATTTCTCTGGTAATTATCGCGCGAACCTATTGTAACAAAACCTGTCGAACGCAAGTTTTCGTTGGATGTCTTCTTATTCGAATTATAAGAAGTATATCTCCGTATTGCTTCAAGTAATTCATTACAACACTTAAAATTTAAGCATGCAATCGATCTTTTTAATGTTTCATCGTTAATTCCGTTTATCATATATTTTTTATAATTGAGTCTTCGCTTAAATTGCCTTTGCGACCCAACGCTAACATTTTATAGAATACTCGTCAATCGATTCATTTAGTTTGCAAGTTGTTTCCATCCATCCAGTATGTGTACATCATCAATCGAATTTTTTCTTGGGAAATCTTTCAGAAATCGATCACAAAATTCTTTCCATGTTACAAAAACATCTGGTAAAGAATCAATCCATAATTTTGCAGGTCCTTTTAATTTTGATTGTACAGCAAATATTAAGATTTTATCATTCCATCCATAAACTTCTTTCATTCGATTTATGCGACAGATAAATTGATTTGAATCGAGTGATTCTTCTAATAAAGGATGAAATTCTGGTAATGTTTGTATGACATCATGTACAATTGTAAAAGGATTAAATACTTGATAGCGATTTATATCAGATTCATTTACAACTTTATTTACATTATTCAATAATGGAAATCGATCTGTATTTTCATATATATTTGGTGAAGAAAAGAATATATATTTTGATTATATGTACTTACGTTTGGTCGTTGGTTATAGAAACTATTGTAGTCATTGTGTGTTGATCTCGAAATTGGTGGTGTATACACACTGTGGATGTTGTGTGGTGAATATGGGTACTGTATCGAATTTTCAATACTTACCACGTATACATGATGAGATCCAAAGATCCAGCGATTGAAAGATCGAATTTCGATCTGCGTATTTCAGTTTAGATTCAAACGTGGTTCAAAATATAGAAATTATAACCTTGAATTTTTTACTTTTCCTAATATTTGAATGTAAACTTAAATATTAGGTTAGTTTAGAATTTCTTCATGTCCCCAAATATTTATTTTTGCCATTTTATTTATGTTTTCAATTTTATTTAAATGAAACAAATAAAAGTTTTCACACACTTCGATAAATGACATAGCCTAAAACAATCTCGATCTTTCAATCTTTCAATCCGTGTCTGTACGTTTATATTTCGACTCGATCCAGGATAAAAGGCTGGATCGGATCGGTTGGATCCCATATGGACTCGATTTCCATCTACATGGTTTTTTAGAAGATTCAGACCGGGTTAAATTAAGATTCAATCCATCATGTATACAGGGTAACTATGTGCTATTGTGGATCTTATTTGATAAGTTGTCTGTCGATGGTAATGCAGTCAGTGATGCCATTTTTGGTACGTTTTCACAAAAAAATTATTTTTTGGTAAGTTGGTACCTACGTTTTTTTGGAAGTTGGTACGTTTTACTATTTCAGTAAAGTTGTGTTCTTACATGCCAGTTTGAATTACTTTTTCACGTTTTTTAGGTGAAAATGTCAACTTTACTTAGTAAATTTGACATTTCCAAACAAAAAAGATACTCAAACTGGCATGTAAGATAAGAACACAGCCTAGGTAAGGTGTACCATCGAATAAATTTATTATATAATATCGATTCACTGGGGAACAGTGAAACTGCGGTTTGGGATTTAGGAGTGAATTTTAAATAATTCTAACCTCCTGATTACGAAAATAATATTAAAACTGCCGAATTGACTCCCGTTTTCGAGATAAAGACAACCCTCTTGAAATGAAAATATGCTAAAACGAAACTTTTGAGAATATTTTAAAATCTTTATTTTTCTGTGAAAAATGCGTTACAAATTACAACTTGAATACAACTTAATCATTTAAAATAAAATTAATAGAAAGAATTACAATAATACCAATAAAAAATTAAGAGAAACGTTTTTTGTATGATCGTCTACTGTGTTTTTGTTCAGGGCAATCCCGTTGTAAGGACCAGCAGTAGTCTGCCATCATATGGCGGTCCCACCGACCTTGATACCTTTCCTCCATTATCTTGATGTCCTAGTGAAATCGCTCTCCTTGTTCTTCACTATAATCACTAAGATTGTCAGAAAATCTATCCAAATGGCTATGCAAAAAATGTATTTTGAGGCTCATATTAGCACCAAGTTTTCTGAAGTTCTCGAGCATTTTTGCGATGATTTGAAAATGTTCTGCTGCTTTATAGCTTCAAAAAAAATTTTTTACTACTGATACACAGCTTGTCCATGCTTCCAGTTCGACCTGAGTCATGTGATTTGTAAAATGTAACTGTTTTTTACAAACTGTTTTATAAGCCCAAGCTTAATATGGAGTGGCGGAAGAATGATTTTTTCCCGACCTATAAGCGGTTCATGAATAATATTAGCTTCTCCCACAGTCATAATATGACCGATATGATAATATGATACATATTATGTATCTTCCCTCGGTGGCCAGCTTTTTATAGTCCAGTGTGCCTGTTTTGCACGACTGTCCCAAAGACAAAGAAAACAGGAGTACTTAGTGTATCCACCTTGTTGACCTAATAAAAAATTCACCATTTTGAAATCAACGCATACTGACCATTGATGTTGAGCAAACGAAATTTTTTATAAAACAACTTTAATATTCTCGTATTCCTCCTTAAGAGCCAAATTTAGTGAAATGGCCTGCAAAGTGACCGCCTACAGCCTACATTTCTCAACCGATTTTCATGAAATTTTGAATATAGATAGGTGCAAGGGAATTGTGGTCCTTAAATGGAACACATTTTTAAATTTTGATCCTTAAATTTTTTTATATTCGATTTACCAAGGAACAGACAAAACAAAAATTCACTCAACTTTTCACACATTTTTCATGTATTAAAACGTTTAGATATTTTGATTTCTTTTTATAAAATTTAAATTTAACCTTTTCCAAAAAGTTTAAAATAAATTTCAAGGAAATTGGTTACGTAGTTTAATTATTATAAATAAAACAAATTGTTAATTTTTCATAAAATTTTATTATCAATTTTTCTAATCACAGGATTTTTTTTGCATACCTTTAGGCTGGAATAAGAATGACACAGATAGTATAAATAAATAAACCATAGTGTATTACATAGTGTTCCTACTGGCAGCCGATTTTTTTTTTAAATTTATAAATTTTTCTCTGAAAACAAAAACAAAATCCCATATGACTGAAGGAGGTAAAAATAATGCGTATTTCTTTAATGGAAAATTTCCGTATATATGAGCGAAAGCACAATATGATTATTCATACTAATCCCTCCCCAACATAGTTTTTTATAAACGCATTTTTCAAAATAGTCACCTAAATATGCATTAGTGTTCGTGTTTTTTTTTTATATAAGCTAAAACCATATAAGATATATGAAACGCATACAAGCATAGCATATAGAAACAAGTTTGTTTACATTTATTTATAATGGGAATTTTCCTTTCTTACTTAAAATTGTGAATGTGTTCGTGTTTTATTTTTTATTTGTAAATATTTACGTTGCATTTCTTTTTAGTCAATAAAAAAATATTCCTATCACCTTTTAGCATTTTCTCAAAAAATGTGAGAGAAATAAATTAAAAAAAAAAACTTCGGGTCTCAGTAATCCTACTATGTAAGTTCTTCTTTATACTCTGGTATAAACTCTATAAAACGCGATGCAATAAAGATTGCGATTGTAGGGTAGTATGCGTGATGATAAAAAGTACGGTAAGCAGCATTAAAACTTATGTTGTTTACTTAGGCTGCACATTGTATTGTATATAAATATACGAAAATTTTTTTATGTAAAATCAAAGTTGTATAAGTAGAAGATGCCCAACGTCCATATATCCTCATGGCACTCAAAATTTTTGATCTGGGGCGTGATATCACACCCCACAACATGTTGCTTATACGTTTGTTTCTAATAGTCATGTTTATAATGATATTCAGTAGCAATTATCAACAATTTTACTCATCGTATCAACATTTTAATCATGAACAAAAGGCAGTAGAATCGAGAAAGTTTAGAACAGACGCACAAGTAGAGTGCGGTAAAGTAGGAATAAATTCTTTACACAAATGTTGCTTAGTTTGAATTTTTTTACTATACCTATATTAAAATTAAAAACAACAAGTAACATCAAATATGAATTGTTGGTATTCTCGCTATATATAGCTATAGCTATATACATACATAATTCTAACATACACACATTCGAGCCATACTTTGCGTTGTTTTCAAATTATAAGTAAAAATTTTTAAAACCATATTATTATTATTGACTTGAAGAAATTTGAAATTTTTTTCGTTTTTCTTATTTTTGTTGTTGTTATATTGAAATATAGTTTCAACCACATTTTGTCGATATTTATTTCATTTACACTAAAATACATATATATCTATTGCAAAAAAAAACGACTTTTGATAAAAAGAATTTTAAAAATTCTCATATGTATGTATAGGTACATATTTTAAAACTGATCTTTACAAAGGTATGCTGGAAAAATTGGCTAAATGCATAATTGGGTTCACAATGAAAGAAAAATAACTTGCTTTTGAACTCAAGGACTGGAAAATCAGTTTAAAAGTCCGAAATATAATAGTGCAAAACTGACAAATTATATATCTTTCCACAAAAGATATGAAATAACTTTTTTTCAAAATTATATGCGAATTTTCAATGAAAATAGAAAATTATAAAATGCATTTATACCTGCAAGTTTAAAAAGAAAGACAAAATTTGGTTAAAACTGGATTTCAATATAACAACAACAAAAATAAGAAAAACGAAAAAAATTTCAAATTTCTTCAAGTCAATAATAATAATATGGTTTTAAAAATTTTTACTTATAATTTGAAAACAACGCAAAGTATGGCTCGAATGTGTGTATGTTAGAATTATGTATGTATATAGCTATAGCTATATATAGCGAGAATACCAACAATTCATATTTGATGTTACTTGTTGTTTTTAATTTTAATATAGGTATAGTAAAAAAATTCAAACTAAGCAACATTTGTGTAAAGAATTTATTCCTACTTTACCGCACTCTCCTTGTGCGTCTGTTCTAAACTTTCTCGATTCTACTGCCTTTTGTTCATGATTAAAATGTTGATACGATGAGTAAAATTGTTGATAATTGCTACTGAATATCATTATAAACATGACTATTAGAAACAAACGTATAAGCAACATGTTGTGGGGTGTGATATCACGCCCCAGATCAAAAATTTTGAGTGGCATGAGGATATATGGACGTTGGGCATCTTCTACTTATACAACTTTGGTAAAATTCAAAAATTTTGACTTATTTTATTTTTTTAAATTTTTACATGGAAGGATATGTGACTTTCTAACTTTGAACTATTATATATCAACTTTTTTGGTATTTTACCTTATAATTTTTATAACTTTATAAGGTTCATACAATATTAAACCCTTCAAGGAATATCCTGGCCAAAAATATGCTCCTTAGTCCTACGAGAGCATACTTTTCTAAGGAGTTAAAAAATGTTGTATTTTGTAACTTAAAATTGATGCGAGGAAGTCAAAAAATAGGCTGAAGCAAAGATTTCATAATAGTATAAAAACTATTCAACGTGGATAAAATTCTGTGTACTGTATAGAAAATAAAATAAAAAACTTTATTAAAAAATTGTTGGGTAATAAAAGTGTACAGATTTGATACCTCTACATTTCGGTAATTTAGTCAAACAAATTTTATACTCTGATTTAACTTCCATTCGCGCTATACGATACGGGAAAGACAATGAAGAACGCGCTATGAATCAATTGGCAAAGCAATTAAATATTGAAATTGAAAAGTGTGGTTTATTTATCGATGAAAATTTCGAATTCCTAGGCGCTTCACCAGACGGTGTCGTTGGTGAAACGGGAATAGTTGAGATCAAATGTCCATTTTCTGCTACTGAAATGGATATTGATCAAGCGATTCGAGATAAAAAAAATCACATTTTGGAAATGTAATAAAAATACAAATGAAATAACAGTTGATAAAAATCATTTGTATTATTACCAAGTTCAAGGCCAATTGAATATAACGCGGCGCGATTTCTGCTATTTCGCTGTTTGGACGTCTTCTAACAAACCTTTGAAAGTTGAAAAAATTTATCGCGACGAATCCTTTTGGACAACTTGCCTGCCCAAGCTTAAAGATTTTTATTTCAAATGTTTGCTACCGGAAATTATAGATCCCCGAAATACAAGAAATATGCCCATTCATGAACCTATCTCTTGATTGATCTTTTCGTCTAATTGAATTTCCATTTATATTGCATGAGTATGATTTTTTATATGATATATGGAGGACTTTTCAGATTCTCAAGAAAATAAGGATGTGTGTTTTATTTTTTACTAATTATTATTTTTTATTTTGTATTTTTAATTAGAATATTTTAGTATGTACATAAATGTAGAATGACAAAGAGGAATAGGCCTCCTGGGGAAACCTCTCTAAAAAAAGTGCGTCGATCGTTCTACCTCAAAGGTGACGTGGAAAGAATGAATTAAATTGAAGCAAAAATGTAGAAAATTTAAAATTTCTACAAATTCTTCATATTTTAAAAAAATTATATATTCATAAACATTGAAATTTAAAACAGTCAAAAATGTTATTTATAAAAATAATAAGATCAGAAATACCTATCTAAACTAAACCAAAATAATAAATTATGAATAGGTAACAAGTGCTTTACTTACAAAGCCAAAAATTATTAGTCAAAAATCTAAACTTTCTCGATTCTACTGCCTTTTGTTCATGATTAAAATGTTGATACGATGAGTAAAATTGTTGATAATTGCTACTGAATATCATTATAAACATGACTATTAGAAACAAATGTATAAGCAACATGTTGTGGGGTGTGATATCACGCCCCAGATCAAAAATTTTGAGTGCCATGAGGATATATGGACTTTGGGCATCTTCTACTTATACAACTTTGCTTCTACACCTGATATCAGGTGGCTACATGTTTACAGATTCTTATCAACATTTTATGCTTATGCAACATTTTAAAATCCAGTACAAATCAGTATATAGTAAAAAATGACGTTGATGTTGCTAAACATTATATGTACCCAATAATGTGTCTGTTTACCAAATATAAATAATGGTTGCTACGGCAACATAAATTACGATTTATACTTTTGAATTTATTTTCATTTTGAATAAAAATACATAGGTATGTATTTGCTTTAAAAAACAAATTTTTTTTTAATATGAAATATTATTTTTATTATACCAAAAACCATATAACTACAAAGATAAACAATTGCCATATATCCTTATGTCACCATTAATTTTTACTTATACACCTGATATCAGGTGGCTACATGTTTACAGATTCTTATCAACATTTTATGCTTATGCAACATTTTAAAATCCAGTACAAATCAGTATATAGTAAAAAATGACGTTGATGTTGCTAAACATTATATGTACCCAATAATGTGTCTGTTTACCAAATATAAATAATGGTTGCTACGGCAACATAAATTACGATTTATACTTTTGAATTTATTTTCATTTTGAATAAAAATACATAGGTATGTATTTGCTTTAAAAAACAAATTTTTTTTTAATATGAAATATTATTTTTATTATACCAAAAACCATATAACTACAAAGATAAACAATTGCCATATATCCTTATGTCACCATTAATTTTTACTTCTACCAAAGTTGTATAAGTAGAAGATGCCCAACGTCCATATATCCTCATGGCACTCAAAATTTTTGATCTGGGGCGTGATATCACACCCCACAACATGTTGCTTATACATTTGTTTCTAATAGTCATGTTTATAATGATATTCAGTAGCAATTATCAACAATTTTACTCATCGTATCAACATTTTAATCATGAACAAAAGGCAGTAGAATCGAGAAAGTTTAGAACAGACGCACAAGTAGAGTGCGGTAAAGTAGGAATAAATTCTTTACACAAATGTTGCTTAGTTTGAATTTTTTTACTATACCTATATTAAAACTAAAAACAACAAGTAACATTAAATATGAATTGTTGGTATTCTCGCTATATATATATAGCTATAGCTATATACATACATAATTCTAACATACACACATTCGAGCCATACTTTGCGTTGTTTTCAAATTATAAGTAAAAATTTTTAAAACCATATTATTATTATTGACTTGAAGAAATTTGAAATTTTTTTCGTTTTTCTTATTTTTGTTACATATTTTAAAACTGATCTTTACAAAGGTATGCTGGAAAAATTGGCTAAATGCAAAATTGGGTTCACAATGAAAGAAAAATAACTTGCTTTTGAACTCAAGGACTGGAAAATCAGTTTAAAAGTCCGAAATATAATAGTGCAAAACTGACAAATTACATATCTTTCCACAAAAAATATGAAATAACTTTTTTTCAAAATTATAAGCGAATTTTCAATGAAAATAGAAAATTATAAACGCATTTATACCTGCAAGTTTAAAAAGAAAGACAAAATTTGGTTAAAACTGGATTTCAATATAACAACAACAAAAATAAGAAAAACGAAAAAAATTTCAAATTTCTTCAAGTCAATAATAATAATATGGTTTTAAAAATTTTTACTTATAATTTGAAAACAACGCAAAGTATGGCTCGAATGTGTGTATGTTAGAATTATGTATGTATATAGCTATAGCTATATATATATAGCGAGAATACCAACAATTCATATTTAATGTTACTTGTTGTTTTTAGTTTTAATATAGGTATAGTAAAAAAATTCAAACTAAGCAACATTTGTGTGAAGAATTTATTCCTACTTTACCGTACTCTACTTGTGCGTCTGTTCTAAACTTTCTCGATTCTACTGCCTTTTGTTCATGATTAAAATGTTGATACGATGAGTAAAATTGTTGATAATTGCTACTGAATATCATTATAAACATGACTATTAGAAACAAATGTATAAGCAACATGTTGTGGGGTGTGATATCACGCCCCAGATCAAAAATTTTGAGTGCCATGAGGATATATGGACGTTGGGCATCTTCTACTTATACAACTTTGCTTCTACACCTGATATCAGGTGGCTACATGTTTACAGATTCTTATCAACATTTTATGCTTATGCAACATTTTAAAATCCAGTACAAATCAGTATATAGTAAAAAATGACGTTGATGTTGCTAAACATTATATGTACCCAATAATGTGTCTGTTTACCAAATATAAGTAATGGTTGCTACGGCAACATAAATTACGATTTATACTTTTGAATTTATTTTCATTTTGAATAAAAATACATAGGTATGTATTTGCTTTAAAAAACAAATTTTTTTTTAATATGAAATATTATTTTTATTATACCTATTATTTATTATATACTACTGATACTAAGTATATGTACTCGTATATATATCATATATCTTAGTTTTTGTAATTTGGGAGAAAAATATACATATATATATATTTTTTTCAAATTTTAAAAATAATTTTAAAAATATATTTTAGTATTCTTCATCTGGAGATCAGAATCAATATAGGCATGTTATTTTATTTTCTTTTACATTATAAAATAGCGAATACTAGTTTTTAACCTTAGGATAAAAATAAACATTAATGTTAAAGAATTACGGTTTTTGGTCCACGGGATGCTGAAATACAGTTTTTTTGGAAAAAATTTCTAAACTTCCATTTACATACAATGTATGGTATGCATGGTTTATTAGATAAAAGAGAAGATTTTACTAAATATATGGTTTTTGTGTATGTCCGTCCAGTCACATAAAGGTTAAAATTGTTAAATTGTTTCACAAAAATTGTGATTCTGCCGTGGCCACACGGTTGAAATTATTGGTATAAAAGATAAAATTACTTATATCATGAAAAGTATAAAATGCGCTTATTAAAAAATTCATATGAAATTTTATAATTTGGGATGTATAAATATTTTTAATACCGAAATACTATACTAGAGTTAATTCAAAAATTATAGATAAACCCTAAAGTTATCTAAAAGCTTATAAAGTCAATAAAGAAAATGCATAAATACATACTTTAATATTCCTAATAGAATTAATTTCAAATTCTTCTATAATTAGAACAACAAACCACAATTGGATAAACATTATACTATATAGGGTAGATGTAGATGAATATTTTCATATCATATTGATATGAAAATGCTTGATTTTAAATATTATAATTTATTCCACTACCTACTTTTTTCGCTTTGATTAACTCGTATGATTTTTTTCTAGTACATATACTCCTTACAAAAAGACTTCTCCAAGATGTTATCGAAAATTTCTTCGGAATTTTAAGATCAAAAGGAGGTAACAATAATAATCCATCTGTTCATGAATTTGCAGTATTGGTAGCAAGAATAGTTTCCAAAAATGTAGTTCAATTTAGAGTAAATAGTAATTGTGAAGTTCATAAAGATGATATCGATATGATACTTTTTAATGACAATTCCATCAATTTTATTGCAACAGGATAATGAAACTGAAAATATTGAGATATACAAAGAATAACTAGTCGACTTAGAAACGCTTGAACTAGAATATAAGGATATATTTATAGAAGATGTCCTTGGTGATGATATTAAAGTAGAATTAACTTCTATGAGATATTTTGTCGGTTACGTTACAAATTGCAAACGAACTCGTACACTATTTTAGCGAAGTATCTTGTGATAAAAATTATAATCAAGAATTTTTGAATAACAAAAATAAAATAGAACTTGAACCTATTAATAATAGATACCGAAAACACGAAACAAGATTATAATTCCGAAATAACATTAACACGTACTTAAAGAATGCAAAGGATCCTCTTCAGGAAGTGATTTAATTCATTATGAAATGATCAAAAACCTCAAAAATACTCAAAAAACATATAATCTACTGGATTTCTATAACACAATATGAAATACATGGTTTATTAGGAAAACGAGAAGATTTTACTAGAGACGGGGCACTAAGTACAATGGACTCTTCAGTCTGAGTGATTGTGGGTGCCTAATCCGCATCCCCCACCCACACAAACAACAAATAACAACAACATACATTTGTATACGTACAGCCAAAACTTTGATAATGTGGATCAGGCGATCCTAAGGTTGAAAACTAGCATTAGATATTCTATAATGTAAAAGAAAATGAAATAACGTGCCTATTGATTCTGATCTCCTGATTCATTACGAATAAAATTTTCATATTTCTTAATGAAGATGAAAAATATTAAAATATATTTTTAAAATTTGAAAAATAAAATGTATTTTGTATATAGTAGGTATATGTATATACGAGTATGTATATAGAGGTATAATAGAAATAATATTTCATATTTAAAAAAAAATTGTTTTTTAAAAGCAAATATGTATTTTTATTCAAAATGAAAATAAATTCAAAAGTATAAATCGTAATTTATGTTGCCGTAGCAACCATTATTTATATTTGGTAAACAGACACATTATTGGGTACATTGGTACATATAATGTTTAGCAACATCAACGTCATTTTTTACTATATACTGATTTGTACTGGATTTTAAAATGTTGCATAAGCATAAAATGTTGATAAGAATCTGTAAACATGTAGCCACCTGATATCAGGTGTAGAAGTAAAAATTAATGGTGACATAAGGATATATGGCAATTGTTTATCTTTGTAGTTATATGGTTTTTGGTTATAGCTACGCCTGGCTGAAAACAATTTTTTTCTCTATACTTTATTTAACAATTAAAGTCAGTACAGGCAAGATAGGCATACTTTTCTATACTCTTTTACATTTCGTTTGTATAAATCTGTCTCGTGTGTGGGGTGATCAGATCTCAATTTCAATCGAGGGAAATCTTTTAAATTAAATATTACCAAGGCAAAAAACTCATCGGGTACTCCCTCCATAAGCACAATACTGACTTTAATTGTTAAATAAAGTATAGGTCTTGACGCAAGAAGCTCAGCTGACTTCTTTGATAAATTTAGATCTCGGATTAAGTCATTGAGCTCTTCTTGAGAAAAACCCTGAAGTATAGGACTGCATCCTTCAAATTCACTTTCATTGCTACATTTAATTGGATTGTCTTTATATTTTTTTTTCTCATTTTCATTGTTTTATATGTACCTGACACATGAATTGGGTATTAAACATTCAATTGTTATTACTGTCCTTAGATTTTATCGCTATTGCCTTTCATGTTATTGCATTTTTTTTTCAATGCAATGTACTTTTTTTGTATACATAATGATAATATTAAAGATAGGAATTGTATCTGACTTAGTGTAGATATCTTATTGATGTCAAAGTGTTATATTTTGTATACCTATATACTTCTAGGAAAATATAAAAAATAACAGACTACCAAATAGATTCATAAACACAGATGTAACAATAAATATTTGTCACAGTACACCAAGAAAAAAAACAGTTACAAAAGGTAGATTAGTGGAAATTTTATTATTTTTCTCAAATTTGGAAAATACAGTTTATCTTGAGAACTAGAGTCAATTAGAACAAAATGACTATAGACAAATTAATTACTATGTTGGTACACAATAAATTTATTACAAATTGTGCTGTGTAATCAAAGTATCTAATCTAAAGAAGAGAATTATTTTTTTTATATACAGGGTGATTCCGTTACGGTGTCCGACCGGGAAACTACGAATAGGTCTCGGCGAGGGGAACAAGAAAATCGAATTGTTGGGGGGGGGGATCTCAACGGTTTAGGAGTTAGAGGGGGTTAAAGATTTTTGGTACTTTTTCATATTTTACCCTATAACTTTTTACAAGGGCACGCTAGGCTCACCAACTCTTTTATATAATTGTGAAGGACTCCTGTGCCTTTCCATCAACATCTTACCTGCTGCTGTGTATCCGACCATTCAGAAGTTATAAGGCCTCAAAACCATAATTTTGTCATTTTTTCACAGATTTTTAGACTTTAACCCTGCTTTACTCAAAAAAGGCTAAAATTAACTCTCATTTTTTATTGCAGAAAATAAAGGCTCAATTAATTCTACATCGATTTGATATCTTCATTTTTTCAAAAAATGCATAGTTTTCAAGATATTTGCACTTGAAAACTACCATTTCTCCAAGCACCTATTTTCAATTTGCACTGTAATAAAAGCACGTGTCCAATAATAATAATGAATTTCAGACTAATATTTTCAGATTTTTTAAGAGGTCTTCCTCAATATCGGGAATTAAAATTATAATAGCTAAGCTATCTCCAAAAAGCATATAAAATCATTAGAGATTACAGTTTACATTTTTTTTGAAATTATAAAATTTTAGTTTTCCAAGCAATAATAGATGGCGCAACCAGGTAATTCCAATAGTAAAGCTCATTTTGAATTTAAAATTTTGATTTTTTCGTTGATTTCGAAATTCGATAATTTTGTATAATGTTGCAACTTTGTTTACATTACCCATACGATCATTATTATGTATGTGTAATAATAATGCTTATATCAAAAATAGTATATAGGAAAAGATAAACATTTTCATATGTCGAAATGGAAGCAATTTTATTTTTGCCATTACCTGATATCAGGTGGCAACATGTTGAAAATTTTCATTAAACATTCTGCATACACTTCGCATCACTTGGATACATAATCAAAAATCTTTATCAACAATTTTCAAATTTTTGCAACACTTGATCATCGTCTATTAAATGGTAGCAGTGTAGGAATTTAGAAGAGACGGACAAAATTTTGAGGGGGTAAGACAGCACAAAAAAAGGAAATGTTGCTTTAAATTGCTTTACATATAATACAAAGCCTCCCACATAAAAAAAAAGTCAACTTTTGAAGAAACGTTTTTGTTTTTGTACATATATTTCAATATTCGTCATTATATAATATATAATATATAATATACTGCTTCACACAACAGCAACATTTCCTTTTTTTGTGCTGTCTTATCCCCTCAAAATTTTGTCCGTCTCTTCTAAATTCCTACACTGCTACCATTTAATAGACGATGATCAAGTGTTGCAAAAATTTGAAAATTGTTGATAAAGATTTTTGATTATGTATCCAAGTGATGCGAAGTGTATGCAGAATGTTTAATGAAAATTTTCAACATGTTGCCACCTGATATCAGGTAATGGCAAAAATAAAATTGCTTCCATTTCGACATATGAAAATGTTTATCTTTTCCTATATACTATTTTTGCTTATATGAATTGTTATGAGTATGCATACATGTATATATTTTTTACAACTGCATAAATGTTTTTTATGTGATTGAAAATGACTTGAATTATTTTTTGTTTATAATTTTTTTTCAGTTTAATTTTTCGTAAAATAATTTATTAATATTAGTTTAAATAGTTAGGTAGATAGTTTTTGTTTAATAATTCTATTACAGATTTTTATTTTTAAATAGTATTTTTCTTTTTCTTCTTCTTTTAATATCCTAAAGCATATCAGCTGACTTTTATTTTCGAATTAGTAGGAGGAATTAAGAAAATATGTAAAAAGAATAATACAAATTATAAATGCATTTCACTTTTTTGAAGATAAACGCGAAAAACCATTAAGAAGTTCAACATTTTCAACCTTATTTTCCATTTTATCTCGGAAACTAGAAAAAATATGAAACTGTAATAGCAACAACATTAAAGAGAACACTTTAATAAAGATTTCAATATGAAAATAATAGTTTTTGGTTCATGGGATGCTGAGATACAGCTCTTTGAAAAAAAATTTTTAAAATTTCCATATAAAATGTATGGTATACATTTTGTATACTTACGGCCAAATTTGTGACATTCTTGATCAGGCAATCCTAGGGTTAAATAACAATACAATTGAGGGAGAAGTTCATTGCAAAATAAAATTTGTAGGTATCATACCTACTAATATAACAATATTTTTAGTTAAGTTTTTTTTTCTTCTGGTTCACTTTTGTTTTAAATATTTTAAAAATTATTAGTACATATGTATACTTACATATTATACATACTTATATTTCCGAATATATACCTACATATTTTTCAAAAATTATAAAAATAATTGATATATTAGTTAAACTCATAATACCCACATAATATGATAATAAAAATTTTTCCTAAACTTAAGTTGAATTACATATGTACATATGTATGTAGGTATATCTACTACAAAAAATTAAAATAAATTCTTCTTTTCAGAATGAAAATAAGTTTAAAAAAACATGAAATTTGACAACAACAAAAATCATAAAAAGGAGTAAAATTTATATCTGATTTAATAAATTTATCATTATTCTATAAAAATTTAAAAAATGATTTAGAAGCAGAATATCTCAAAAAATATGAAAATTAAAATTTTTTTTTTCATTTTATACATAATTTACATATCACAAGAAACATTAATATCATAATCAACAATCATTATTCTCAATTGTATTGTTTTTTTTTTCGAAACAAAATATTAATATCCAAAAATGTATACAATTATTGAATTATATACAAAATACAAATATACAAAATATACAAAATTTAAAAAAATCATATGGTATACAAAAACAATTAATACAATAATGTGTGTGAATGAAATAGAAAATTAAATAAAAATGGTAGATTTCGACGATATTTACGAAAATTCGAAATACATATTTAAAAAACTTTATACTGTACAATTGTATTTGCAGAGCTTGAAGAACTTAAGAGCTTTACTATTGAAAAATAACGATCAAATTTTGTTGATTGTTTAAGAAATTTGAAATGTAACAGCAAAGAGTATTAATATACTACTATAGAGATTTAATCTCAAGCTCTCTCAAAAATCAAGAACATAAAAACATACATAAATATTTGGCTTCGAATAAGCACTCAATATAGCTTTTAAGTCTTTCGAACTAAATTCAAATTTTTTCCGTTTTTATTTGAATTTTTTAATATAAATCAGCTGTTTTCGAAGTAGACAGCAGAAGTATGTAAAAATTAAGAAAATGTTCAAAAAGAATAATACAACACAAATTTCTAAAGCATATCGCTTATAAGCAGATAGACAAAGACAGAAGATAAAGAAGAGGAATTGATCAATATCAATTTTAATTATTGTATAAATGTTTTTTATGTGATAATGAATTGAATTATTTTTTATTTATCATAATTTTTTTAAGTTTAATTTTTCTTAATATAATTTATTAATGTTAGTTTAAATAGTTAGATAGTTTTTGTTAAATAATATTATTACAGATTTTTTTTTTTAAATTGCATTTTTCCTCTTCTTCTTCTTCTTTAAATAATCAGCTCACTTTTATTTTCGAAGTAAGGTGGAGTTAAGAAAATATTTAAAAAGCATAACACAAATTATAAAAAATAAACGCATTTCATGATCCATATGAATTATTATTTTGTATGAATGTTTTTTTATGATTATAAATTATTTATATTATTTGTTATTTTTTTTTTTCAGTTTAGTTTTTAAAAAAATATTTTAATAATTTTATTTTAAATAGTTAGATGGTTTTTGTTTAATAATATTACAGATTTTTATTTTTAAATTGTATTTTTCTTCTTCTTCTTCAAATATTCTTAAGCATATCAGCTGATTTTTATTTTCGAATTAGTAGGAGGAATTAAGAAAATATGTAAAAAGAATAATACAAATTATAAATGCATATCACTTTTTTGAAGATAGAGAAAGACAGAAGATAAATACATATTCTAATGCATATCAGCTGACTTTTGTTTATTTTTAAAGCAGATAAGAAAAGTAGGAAGGATTAAGAAAATGTGTAAAAAGAATAATACAAATTATAAATGCATATCACTTTTTTAACCCTAGGATTGCCTGATCGAGAATGTCACAAATCTGGCCGTGAGTATACAAATGTATACCATACATTTTATATGGAAATTTTGAAATTTTTTAAAAAAAAAAGATATCTCAGTATTCCGTGAATTAAAAACCGTAATTCTTTTACCTTAATATTAATTGAAGTGTCCTCTTTAAAACTGTCCTGTACAGTTATCTTGTTTTTCTTTTATTTTTCGAAATAAAGTGCAAAATAGGGTAAAAAACGTTAACTTTTCACACATTTACAAATTCGACCAAAATTAAGACCTAAAGTTGACTTTGAAGGTCTAGATCTCAGCATACCGTGAACCAAATACTATTTTTTTTATATTGAAATCTTTATTAAAGTGTTTTCTTTAATGTTGAACACTTTAGCAAATAATTAGGCCAAAAAATTACGGTTTTTGGTCCACGGAATACTGAGATATCTTTTTTTTTAAAAAAATTTCAAAATTTCCATATAAAATGTATGGTATACATTTGTATACTCACAGCGAAATTTGTGTTTTTGCATAAAAAAGGATATTTTGTTCTACCGATTTTGAGCTAGGACCTTGAAAATTGCGGTGTATAGAGAGAACCCTCCAACGAAGGATTCGGTGAAGGTTTCAAGCTCCTAGCTCAAAGGGATCGTATTTTTATCAAAGTCCGCGTGTATATGTTTGTATACGATCAGGCAATCCTAGGGTTAAAGTGGACAAAGACAGAACATATATTTGTTCAATGTTGTTGCCAGTTTTATGAAATGTTATTTTTGTTCTGCTTAAAAATACATGGGATAAAAATGTTATTTGTCAACAAATTTTTTTAATACACAAAAATTTTTCAAATAGATACGATACATATTCTAATTCACATCAGCTGACTTTTGTTTTTTTTTTTCGATAATAATTATTGATCAGTACATATTGTACTATCGTACGTTGACAATGACAATAAACACTAAATGAGTTTTATTGTTTTATTAATTTAATTAAATTATAATTTAATAAAGTGATTGTGAACTGTGCCTATTAGGTACCTATTTAATACATAATTATTTTTGTATTTTGAAAAAAGAATGGTAAGTACCTAGATTTTATAAAAAAAATTGTTTACAATAATCATAGGTATATATGCTATTTATTTATGATTTTTTTAAAGTAAAATAACAAAATTTTCTATAAAATTTGTTTAGCGAATTTTTGAATTTACCTATATGTACCTACTTTTTTTCAATATTGTTGAACAACTTTAAAGTTGTACCTGCTGTGCGTTTTCATAGTTTCCACAATTTAATTACTAGGTGTATTTTTTAATTAATTTACATAGGCAACTGAGGGCAACAAGGAAAATAGAGTGACGTACAGACGTTGCTGTGTTAAAGGCTGCGAAAGCAAGAAATTGAAGAGTAAGAAAATAACATTATTTTCTTTTCCGGGAGACGAGTCCGAATATAAAATTTGGTTAGAACTGTGTGGTATAACGAAAAAATTTGAACACCACGTTCGTCGTGTAATTTGCGAGCGTCATTTCGAATTAGATTATCCTCAGCAAAAACGGTTACCAAACGGAAAAAGACCCACATTATTTTTACCATCATCCCAACAGAATTTAAACACTGAAAATATTCCTCAGGTTGGGCCTTCTTATCCTAATTCGTCATCTTCGTGTTGTTCTCAAAATCTTCCTGCCGTTTCAGCTCAAATTGAGCCAAAGGTTGACAGTTGGCTAGAATTTGTCGAAATCTCCTCTGAAGACGTCGTTGAAATTGAATTTGATAATTCGTCTGATATTATGTCGCGAAGATATTTTTCAGGATACGTTTTAAGTAAATTTTTTGCTAAAATTAAATGCTCACATTGTCATAACAGATTCGTAGGGGAAAACCCATGCATAAGAAATAATTCGGAAATTTTTATTCATTTTAGAAACTTTTCACAAGAGTCCGACTTCGGAAGTCTTTATAATCCTACCGACATATTTTTTGATTTATTTAATGCCCTTTTAAACGTTTTTCGTGAAATATTCTCTAAAAGTCCCCATATTCGGTATTTGAAAAAAACTATCCTAGAAAAATTCTTACCTCAATTTGAGTCATCGTTTCCAAATATTTTGAATAAAAATGAAAAATGTTTCGATCACGTTCTAAAAATTCTTGATTTTACGTTAACAGTACTTATAAGGAAACATTGCGCGTTTAAAATCGATCGTGAAAATATCGCCAAATCCGTTGCAAGAAAATTAAGTAAAATGTAGTGTTTGCGAGAAATTATATGAGGACTCTCTCTCTCTAGAAAAATTGATTTATTTATACTAGGTACCTACTTATAATTTTTTTTACTTTTTATAAAAATGAATTTGTTAAATTTAATTGTAGCTCAGTTTTTTTTGAATGATTTTTGTTATGTTTTTTTTATTTGTTTGTTACAGTTTTTTGATATTTTTGTTTAGTTATGTATTTATTGTTTCAATTAAATAAAATTTGTTTGTAAACTGTAACTCCTGTTTGACATTGTGTATAAAAATACGATATTAAACAATCGTAAAATATTAAAAACTTTTCTTTTCGGAATCTTCTTTGTCAAATTGGAGTTACATGTATTTTGGGAAAATTTTTAAAAGAGGAATAGGCCTAATGGGGATACCTCTAAAAAAAAAAACGCATCATTAACTCTACCGCAAGGTGATGTGGAAATGAGTTGAAACTATTAAATAATTCAAAAAATGCTTGTAAAAACTAATTTTTCTTCAAGTTGAAAATTTATACCTTATACATTCTTTTTCAATAACAATACAATTAAAGGAAAAGTTCTTAATTAAAGGAAATAAAAAACATGAAATTTGACAAAAAAGAAAAAAAAAATCATGAAATTGATTTCCGATTAAAAAAATTATCAATATTTTATAAGAATTATAGAATGCAAAATAAAAATTAATAATAAAATTATTTATGTTTAATATTTTTCATTTCATACAAAATTCACATACGACATACAAAACATGTATCAAAAATCAAAATACAACGTAAACATTAATTTAATTTTCTCTATTGTATTATTTTTGTACTTCCAGAATCAAAACAAAATTAAAAAAATACCATATGGTACACAAATCCAACAACAAATATCGCATTATAAGATGAATATTAGAATTATGGGCGTGTTCTTCATTATTCTTTATTTCTTCAATTTCCTTTACATGTTTCTTCTTTTCACATCTCTCGTCTTGCACTCTTGTATAGCCTAACATCTCAAGAGCTTATTCGAAGCCAAATTGGCAAACATACAGACACGAAAATTCAAAAATTTGAATTTAACGGATAAATTAAACCTCTAAGTTATATACTTTTTGGTAACAGTCAAGTAACGGAAAAATTGATCGTCTAATTAAGCTGATATTCTTTGGTCGCTGTGATCTGATAATTCTCAGTTCTCAGTTGAGATGAGCATTTCCAATGATTATAGATTAACACAATAGATATTTCGGGTAGTACATTTGTATTTTCTCTCTATTTCATTAAAAGCTCCTAAACGAAACCTTCTTGTCTGTCCTATCTGGCGAGCAAAAATAGAACTAACGTTTTGAAATTCAAAATTCAAACTTAAAAAAAATGATCGAGTGATTTTTTTTATTATTCATTCGCTCATGCTCTTGTTATTTTTTTTTTGTGTATAACCAAATCAAACCAGTTTCCAGTATAACTTTGTGTATACCTATTGTTATATAATATATATAACAATGTATATATATACAATACATATATATATGTACATATTTTTGCATGTACACAAATGCGTATTTACCGTCTGTGCACATTTCATTTAATATTTGTTTTTTTTTCTTCTTTTTTTAAAATTTGTTTCATCGGTTAGTTTAGTACCTATATTATTTTTTATTTTTTCATCCATAGAATATCAATATGTATGTAGGTAGGTACATACATTATGTATGTAAATATATATTGTATTGTATAGGAATATGAATTAGAATTTGTTTTCTGATTATTGAATGCATGATAATATGAAAAATTTACCCATTTATTTTTATTTTTTTTATAGTTTTTGAAGCTATGAGAAATTTTACTGAAATCCAGAATCCAGATCCCGCTTTTTTTGTTTTTATTTTATGTAACTATGTATATATATTTTTTTTTAAATGAAAAAGGGATTAAGATATTTTGTTTTCAATTCAAGTACCTAATTAACAACATTACAATACACATTTAAATACATTTTATTTACCCATATTTATATTTCAAAATGTTACATAATGTGAGGTAGTTAGATATATGTTGGACTCTACAAATTTTGATCAATTAAGTGTACCTATAAAATTTTTTTAAAACCTTGCAGCCGGGAGATGATCACAGTCATTATTAGAAAATTAGAAAATCGCTAATGCTTGCAAAGTGTTAACATTATAATGTACGTGCAATGTGCATTATAATATACAGTAGCGGTCATGAAAGTCGCCTAACTAATAATTTCTAAAAACTTTTCTCGATACTATCTTTAAATTTTGGTGGGGATGGATGATGGTTTGTTTTTGAACTAAGTATGTGTGTTTTTTAAGGTATATTTTCTATAAGAAAAGAAAAACCATACATGATTCTGTAATACAGCTTAATAAATAAATTATTTTTAGAAAAATGAAAATTATTTGAGTCATGCGTTTTTTCCGCTACTGTATAAACTACAATCTGAATATACAAAAATACATACTTGTAGGTATATGCTAAATGGGAAAAATACAAAATTGAGAAAAAACCAGTGACTTCAAGTTTACAATAAATTTTGTATTTAGGTACGAAACAACAATAAAATTCAAATACGGTATTATAAAAAAATTGTAAATTTGGTTGGATACTTGAAAAATGAAAAATAAAAACAACAATTATTTTTTTATACCTATGTGTGGTGTTGTTTTTGTTTATATTAATTATAATTTCAATATGGTACAACACCAACAAAAAAATTGTATGATGATGTCATGCACATTTACTCCGTCCTCATTTTCCATATAAAATTGTTTAATTACAGTTTTGAGGATTTTTGTGTATGTTAAATATTTTTTTATTGCAAAAACGGTCATAACGTATTTTTAAATCTTATGTTCTAAGCGATTTCTTCTTGTCTGTCCGCTCTATGAACAGATTTAGAACTAAAAATTTATTTTTCAACAGCTTTTCTGTTTTAGAATATCTACTTCTTATTAATTATCTTTGACATTTCTTTGCTCCGTACTTTTTCTATTGCACTGTAGCTGGCAGCAGCATCCTTTTGATATTTATCAGATCCTAGTGAGGAAAAATATTTTTTCTCAGATGATGTAAGATACTGAGAAATAAGAAGAAGAAACGTATTTGATATTTGACAATTGATAAATAACGTTTTTTAAAAACAGACGACGTGGAATACGAAGTGGTAATTCAAAGTCAGTAGATATCTATAGTCAAATTTCTAATAGTTGATGTTAATTTAATGTGATTACCAAATAAGATATGAGAACAAAATGAGCAAAGTACGTTTCTTTGGCTCGATTGCTTAGTTAAGTAAGAAGAATAAGACAACTGATTTAAGTGAGATGTTAAACAGAGAAAGATCTGATCACAGCGACCAAAAAATAACAGCTTATATAATATGGTCTTTGCTATCTCTCTTATTGGTTCAGACCAGGGCCGCTATTCTCGAAACCACTCGTAAAGTTAAGTATACGTAAATCCACCATTTACGAGTGGTTTTGACATATGGCTTATTCTCGAGATCCGCATACGTAAATATTCGAATGAAAATCATTCGTAAAGATACGAGTGCCTATTTGCACTCGTAACTACTTACGAGTACTAAGTTAATACTGTCTAAAATAAATAAATAGTTATTTAATATAATGTATGTATGTATATACTCATACTATATATTATATATTACATTAAAAAACTATAAAAGTAAAATTATGAATTAAAAATATTATATTAATAATAAAAATAAAAATTATTGATACAATCCTTTGTTTAATGTCATCCACCATACACATTTTTTTAATTTGAGTAATTTTAGAAATTTCTCTTGGATATTCTCAAAATGACATACGTCATATATATTTCTTCTCTCATTATTCATTAAACCTCATCCCCCTTGTCTAAATCATCCGATACACAAACCAGTTTTGAACTTTAGAACTTTCACCATACTCGTAATCTATTCGAATGGTAAATAAATATTCGAATGATTTCAAGAATACGTGTAACATAAACCATTTGAAACAAAGTACTCGTAAAGATACGTATGCGAAACTTTACGAGTGATCTCGAGAATAGAGGCCCAGAGAAGGTTCAGTGAAGAGAAAAGGCGAAGTGAAGTAAATTTTATACAGAAGTGGGGAGAAATGTCTTCACTGATCATCAAACAAATACATACAAAGTTTACTATATCCCAGCGGCAAATGAAGCGCTCGAATAGCGCTGTTGAAGCGCTTCTTCTGAAGCAGCAAGTGCTTACTCTCTGTATCCTGCTTCATTACTTTTTAAACATTGTATGTCCTAGGAAGTAAGCGCTTCATTTGTGCTCCTATAAAAGCGCTTTAGAAGCGCTTCATATATGCTTCTTTTTGAAGCACTTCAATATTCAGCCGCTGGGATATGTTATATTTACCACTACGATAGCTTATGTTCTACACGTATATGAATGACGACAAGTAATGATGACTACGTGTGGTACTGTAGTATCATCTCGAAGACAGAAAAAACCTGCTTATTGAAAGAAATTGCTGAAACTGACACTCTCAGTGTGGTCCCAACTATTAGTTGCGTTTTTTAATGATCTGATCCGGACCAGATCATAGTTTTATATCTATAATAATACAACAACAACTCAAGATCCAAAAAGGTTTTTGGATCATATTTCAAGATATGGTTTTTATTTTCGATTCTCAAATGTAGGGGCAGTATTTGTTAAACTTTTAGTTCCTAAAGGTTGGCGACTATGAAAAATAACAAATTATTTCCAGTAACTGACAATTTGTTGTTTTTGTATTTTTATTATTAGCTGCGTTCAATTCGGCTACTCCGGAGCAGATAAGCGTAGTTGGTGAATGGAACGCTATTTTGACCGTAGATGGGAGTAGATTCATTTTCGCCTGAAATCCCAATACAACGCAGCTATTTTTTTTTTAATATTTGTCAAATTTAGAGATTCGTATCGTTTTCTTTGTTTTTGATCTGATCCAGATCAGATCATGGCAAAGAAAACGCAGCTATTATCAATTATCATTGTGGTAATGTGATTAGTAATTAAGTTGGCTGTTCTTGTTCTATTTTTACTTTTTATATTCATTAGGAGGGGGTTGTAAACAGTTCACTAATAGGTGCATCGTTAAATAGAAATAAGTTTGGTTGAAAAAGTGAAGAATGATGAGGAAACCGCACCGCACTACGCCCCTGGCAGACAAATGTGATGCATATGGTCGTTAAGAAGAATGGTGTACACGAAAAGAGAGTGTCGGAGCTTTGTTTTTTTCTTTTAAATACGGAATACGGATTAAGATTAAGTGGAGTGGAAGTAGGTATTCGTATTCGCAGAAATAAAGTGAAAAGAATCGTTTATTTGAAAATTTTAGGCCCTTATTATGTAAGTCGATTCGCGGTAGACTTAAAGTCGAATAGACTTAAAGTCGAATAGACTTAAAGTCGAGTCACAGTATTATAAGTTTCTATCACTGTAGACTTTTTTCTATTCCATAGACTTGTCAAGTTGGCAGCAATTTTGCCAGCGACTTCGAGTCTATTGTATGTGATTTAAGTTATATACACATTTATGAGAGTTTTTTTTAATAGTTATATTGTGAATAGAACATTTATAAAATAAATCTTAATAAGCACGCAAGTTTTAAAATGTTTGGTATAGATGAGGATCTTTGTGACCTTTTCAAATAAGGTTCTCGTTCTATATCTTCTAATAATTTTAGAAAAATCTCTTTCGTCAATCTGAAATTTTTCTTAAATCTGAAATATTTATGACAAGCTTTAATAATAAGTATTTTTTATACCGAAAACAGAAAATTTACATGATTTCATCCATATCCAGAGGGTTTGAATTTACTCTCAAGCGCCTTCTTTTCCGAATTATTGACAAAATCTCAGCTCGACGATCTTCATTAATTTCATTTTCAAAAACATCAAACCAAATAAAAAAACTCATGATTTTATATTTTGTCTGTTTTTATTTTATAAATTTAGATGTAAAAAATAGCAAAATATATACCTAGACTATTCACTTGAAAATATTAAAAATTAGTTATAAACACAACAAAAACAAACGTGATTTGACAGCTGTCTAGTAGAAAATTTTCCTTTCAAACGGTAACTCTTTTTTAAAAAGTCTATAGGCAGTGTATAGAGAAGAGTGTAGGGTCACTTCATACAAAATGTTGCTAGAAAAATTAGAAAAATATAATAGTATATGTAAAATACACTCACAGTTGGGCTAAAAATAGTCCACATAATAAATCTTGAATGAGCAAGAGAGACAATGAATTCCCTATCGTTGTATTGTAACCAATTTACGAAACTTACATATCATAGGGGAAAACATAGTGTACATTTTTTATTGTTTAAAAAATCTGATTTCAATTTTTAAATGTATTATTTCAGAAAAATTAGTCAATATAAAATTTAAAGTTTAATTTCTACTTAGAAAATTATTATCACATTAAAAAATGTTACATAAATCACAAAAAGATACATTTTAAAAAACTTGTACAATATATCATTATTACTTACATATGTGTCACAGATAATATTTTGTTTTTATTAAAATTAATATGAACAAAAACAGCACCTTGTATAATATTGTACATATTTTTTATTTTATAAATTATCATTTTTACAATATAATATACAAATAAATGTAATGATATGTACTTTGTTTTTTAATTCATAATATTATGTATTTAATTTTAAATATAAAACGGTACTACTATTAAGCAATATAATTACATATTACTCAGTAACACTAATTTGCGATTATTTATTATTCATTCTTCGTTTTATACACACATCACGATTATTCAATCAACCAACTTTTAGCTCATCAGCGTGTGTGCGCATGAATTTTTTCATTATTTTTATCTTCTTCTTCATTATTTATTTTTTTATTTTGCTTCATCCAGAATATAGGGGAAAATACCCAGTATAACGATCCGTACACCAGTAACAAGCCATTGGCTTTATTTTACTCTATGGTGCTTATTGTGATTTTCGTCAAATGATCGAAAAGCGTTCGATTTCATATTTTGGTATTATCATTTTCGATTTTTTTCTTTTTGTTCGATTAAATCACTTTTTTTACTGACGAAACGCAATTTGAAATACGAAAAATTTTAAAAAAAGATGGATATTTCAAAGAAAATGTAACTTTCAATGTTTTAAATGTAATAATAATACTTATTAAATGTGTTTTTTTATTAATTACTACATACGTTATTTATTATTTTAATAGGAAAAATACAGGTAATAAGAAACAATTGGAAGAGCTTGTGAATATCATGGAAATTTTGACATAAATTAATTTTTCTCACAGAAATCCCAAAAATTGTTCTAAAACAATAAAATACTTGCCTTACTAATAACGTTTTTTTAAAGTCGAATTTAACAAATGTCGACTCTAAAAACTGAGTATGCATTGAAGTTCTGTACACGAATACATACTTGTAAAAATAAAATCTTCAACATATTTTGTAAAATAGCATACTCAGTTTTTAAAATCGACTTTTGTTAAATTCGACTTTAAAAAAATGTTACTAGTAACTTAAAACAATTTATTCAAATATATTCAAATTTTAACAGCTGAAAAATCGTTTAACGAAGAAAATATTCAAAATAATTCACGATATTGACGCTTGTAACCAATGTGTATATGGCAACGCTTTTTGGTTCGTTCGATTGAGTTACATAATACCGAAATTAAATTCAATCGAATCGAAG
Source organism: Bombylius major (assembly GCA_932526495.1). Taxonomy (NCBI): domain Eukaryota; kingdom Metazoa; phylum Arthropoda; class Insecta; order Diptera; family Bombyliidae; genus Bombylius; species Bombylius major. The sequence goes on along the minus strand of OW052044.1, from coordinate 22,693,876 downwards.
AACCTACGAATCGAAAATCACAATAAGCACCTATATATGTGAATTTTTGCTATATATTTAGAAAAATATGTTATCCTTGCAATGCGTGGAATGTTTATCATTACAAATTCTTATTTTAAATATAATTCTAATAAATGTTAAGTGCCACAAAAAATTGCATTTTTCTTAACTTTTTCGTTCAGGAGATGTATAAAAGCAATAAAAAATATTTTTTATCTTAAAATTTAAAAAAAAAAATCTTTTTAATTCAGTTCGAAATGAAGGGCTCGTAACTGTCTCTTTTCAGTGGCTCGTTGCTGATCTTCACGAATTTTGAGTTATTTTCTTAATTTTAGTAATTTAATTGAAATAAAAATATTTTTTTTGCGTTAAATTGAAAATTTATTTTACTCTTTATTATTAATTAATAAATACTTTAAGCGTGGTATAAGGAGAAGGTTAAAAATTTTCCTTAAGAGGGATCGTTACTGGGTATTTTACCCTATGGATGTTTATTGCTTTAAATTAAAATACAAGAATGAAAAATAATCAGTCGCCGTCATTCGTCAACTGTGTTACTGGCGAGAACTCAGAACAAGGGGTGAATGTTATTGTTTTTTTCTATTTTCCAACGTCTCATTGTACATATAACATAATGTATAACAGATTGGAGTATGAGTATTTTAATATAATGCTATTAATAATTATTTAATGTAACGACACTGGGTAAAAATGAACTCTTCCATAAGCGCTGTGGTACAAATAATTAATGGATAAAGTATAGTTTCTATATAATATTTTCTCAAAAGATTTTTAATTTTTACTTTTAATAAGATATCAAATACAATTAAATATAAATATTAAAGTTTATTTGAAGTATAAAATCAAATGATCTTATTTAGCCAGCTTCCGCTGTAATGAAGGTGTCATAGGCTTTGCCATCTAAAAAAGTAAAAATGTATGTTTTTATTTTATTTATTTATTTTTTTTTTTCAAATACAATTTAGGAACTTACTGTTGGAGTTCTTTTAAGTTTTGAACCTGTTGTTTGTGAAGGTGATGGTATTGATAAAGGTGGCATATCATCTTCACCAACAATTGTAACGGCTACAGGTCGGTACTGGGAATTACCTAATCTTTCTGCACTATTACTTCTAGATGTTGATCCAGAACGTTTAAATATGCCCGAAATACGCTCTCTAAGATCTTTTTTACTTGATTTCAGATCACTTGAAGCGCTAACATCGGAATCTGAACCTTGCACCTATTTAGGAAAACATTTCTCAAATTAAGTTCATAAAAGCTTATATGTTTGGTAATTCTTACAGATATATCACTCTCAGTTCCTCTAGATTTTGTTAAACTACGTAGTTTACCCATTAGACCACGTTTCTTTTTTCTTGGCCGAGGAATATCACTTTGAGTAGATCCACCTGATAGTCGAGAATCCATACTGGAATCACGTAGAATACTTCTACCTACTTCTGAATCAATAGATTGCATCGAAGATAAGCTTCCATCATCTTGTCTCCAAATAGACTATATAAGGATAATGTTAGCGTAATTTTATTTAGAATTTGTTTGATATATTTAAAATTAAAATTTATGTTTTTACCTGGTCTTGTTGAATGGATTGATCAAGAGATAAGCTTTTCCTATATAAAGTGCCATTTTGTATTGAAGACTTAGAAATCCTACCAGAAGATATTTGCCTTGCACTACTTCCAATACCACTCCCATTGTCATTTTCAGTTGAAGCAGCTCTTCTCATTCCACTATGTTTTGATCTATCTCTTTCTTCTTCACAAGCTCTTTGATGTTTTCTCAGTTCTTCCGAAGCTTCTGCTAGTCGTGCTAACGTATTAGAAATTTGTACATTTGATGATGAAGGTGATGGGCTTCGAGCCCTTTTTATTGCATCTTGTTGACTTATTTTTAATTGAGGTGCAACTTTTATTAATTCATCGACTATTTGTAATAATGTTCCAATTTTATTTTCACCATCTTGTCCTTGACGTCGTTTTACCAATTCACGTTCATGACGTTCACGTTCTCGACGTAATTTCTCATTTGCAGTTCGAAGTTTAGCATGAACATCTCTTAATTCCAATAAATCACATTGTAATTCTGAAATTTTCTTACGACCTTCTTCGAGCTCCTCTTCATTTGCTTTCTTTAATTGTTCAATCTTTCGTTTAGATTCTAATCGTTCCTTATCTCTTTCACGTTCAAGCTCGTAAAGGGTCTGTCTTAAATCACGAGCTAATGTTGAAGTTTCTTGTAGTAACCTTTGTTGTTCTTCTCGTTCCTTTTGCCAAGATAATTCTAACTTAGATCTTACACCAAGAACCTTAGTTCTTCCTGATCCAAGAAGTCGATCTTCTTCATATTCATTTAATCTGGATGTCATTTCTGAAATTTTAATTTCATTTGCACTTCTTTCAGAAATTAATTCTGTTTTTAATTTGCTAGCTTCTAGTCTTGATTCAGAAAGTTGATCTTCAAGGCAACCAATCTAAAATCACAATTGATTTAAAAGTGTATACGTATGTATGTATACATATGTGTGTATGTAAAAAAATACCTGTTGTTCCAATTGTATGATTTTTCCTTTGTCATCTTCATCGCCGCTAGTTCCTGAACTTCTACTCTGTCGTCCACTACTTTTTAAATCTCCAATTTTCTTCTGTGCAGATTCAAGAAGCTGCTTAAATGTATCTCGATCCTTTTTAAATCTTTCACATTGTCTCTGCAACATCAATGTTTATAATTTTAATTTAATTAAATTGTTTTGATATTAGTATACTTACTTGCATTGATGCTAATTCTGAATGCATATTTTTAACTTGTTGCTCATATCTTAATCTTGTAGAAGCCACTTCAGATTTCGCATTTAATTCCATATTTTCCAATCTAAACAAAAAAAATTTAAAAATAAAAAATTTACTTGAATCATTATTATCTTACTGTTGACGAAGCTTTTTTATTTCATCCTCTAAATTACTGTTGCGTTCATTCAATGTTCTATGAACTTTATTCACTCTTTCAAAATCATCTAATTGCTTTTTAAGTTCTTCATTTTCTTTCCTGATTTGTGTTATAAAATCAATGTTCATATCATTTTCTTTTTTAATTTTCTCCAATTCTTGTTCCTTCTCAGTCAACGAAGTTTTCAAAAAACTTTTCTCAAATTGCATTGTGTCAATTTTAAGGCTCTTTGATTCCAAGTCATGAATTCTTTTTTGGGCCTCCTTAAGTTTAGCAGTTATTTCTTGGTAATCATTTTTAAGTGATTCAAATTCAGTTTGTTTTTGTTTATTGGAATTTAATTCAATCTGTAAATTCTTTTTCTCAGTTGCTAATTCGGCTTTTATATGAACATAGTCTTCAGATACAGTTTCAAAGCGACTTGTTAATTCGGAATATTTTTTGATTTCTTTAGTAAGTTGTGCTTGTAAATCTTCATTTTGTTTTTTCAATTCTTGAAGTGCTTTATTTGATAATGGGTCTGTTTTATTTAAGTTTGATTTCTGTTTGAGATTTTGAATTTCTTTTTCAAAAGATTCTTTAAGTTTTTCAGCATTCTTTCTTGTATTTGTAAGTTCGATATCTAAATCGTTGAATTTTTTCTCCCACATTTCACGTTCTTGTTTTGCCTTTTCTAAATTTCTCACAATGTTATTATTTTTATCTTTTTCTTGTTTTAATTGAATTTCTATGGATGCTTTAGAAGATTCTGTAGATTTAATCTAACGAGATAAAATAATAATAAAAATTAAAATTAGAAAAAAAATGTATTTTTTTTATCTTAAAATTATTTTTAAATTGCATGTACTTGTTGATCTTGATTTTGAATTCTTTCCTCAAAATCTTTAACATGTAAAGAAAGCTTTTTGTTTTCCTCATCCAATTTTTTACACTTTTGTTCAAGATCAGCAATTTTAACGGTTTGTGATGAATTTGTATTTTTAATAGATTTTAGCTTTTCTGAAAAAAAAACTCATTTACAGAACTTTTTTACTTTAAATACAATTGTTGAAAGAAATTACTTATTTCTAAATTAGCTGCATTTAACTGATCTCTTACAGATTTCAATGCGGTTTCAATTGTATGATTTTCAGTTTCTAATTTTTGAACTTTATCTGCGCCACCTTTAACTACCATAGCTCTCAAATTTTTAATTTCATCTTCAAGTTCATCTATCCATTTTTTTAAAGTGTTTTTTGGTGTCAAATCAGTAACTGTTTTTGGGGTTCTTGATGGAAGTTTTTCATTTGCTTCATTTAAAATTAAATTTAATTTTTCGTTTAGTGAATTACGTTCTTTTTCCATATTACTTAATGATTCTTTTAGTTTTATTATTTCACTTCCATTTTTATCAATTGCAGGTATAGAACTTTTTCGCAACGATTGTAATTGTAATTTCTTATTTTCTAGATTTAATTTTTCATTTTCTTGTTCTAAATTACTAATCTTATTTCTTAAAACTGATGCTTCTTGTTCAACAATTTCTAATTGCCGTTTCATATTGACATCTTGTGTATTATTTTTAATTTGTAATTTATCTTTTTTCGTAGCAGCAGTTATTTCTGCTTTTAATCTTTCAATTGTACGATCTTTTTCAATAATATTTTTACGTAATTCTGCCATTTCATCTTCTAAAATTTTCATTTTTTTATCTGTAGGTTGCGCGTTATTCCTCGACAAAAATGAGGGTAATCTTCTACTATCATTTGACGATTTCAGTTTTTCTTGTAGTTCAGTAATTTGCTTTTTATTTTCAACATTTTCATTTTCAAGTTCTTCAACTTTTTGACGCAAAATTGATGCTTCCTAAATTAAAAATTAATCAGAAAAATTATATCAATAAAAATGTTTTTAAATTAACTTTACCTGTTCATTTAATTCTAAAAGCAATCTTAATTCAGCAGGATCATCTTCATCAGAAATTCCTTCATCTCGTTCAACGATTACTCCAGGATCAAGTCTATGTTCCTGTGTAGGACTTAGCTTTTGACCTTATAAAATATATAAGAACTATTACGTTTTGTTTTTTTTTTTTGTTTTGTTTATTTTTGATATATATATACATATATACATATGTATATATTTTTTTTTATTTATTTTTTTTTTGTTAGAATTATTTTAAAACACACCACAATATAGTGAAGTAAGGATTTGTTGTTGGTGGTTTTAAAGATTGCTCAATTGTTTTTAACCCTACAATGAAAGAAATTTAATTTTTTTAACAAAAATATGTAAGTATAGTTTTTATTTCGTGGTTTTTAATTCGATTTAAAAAAGAAATGAAATTATTGTGAAATTTAAAATTTGTGTCTTTTTAATTACGGACAAGGTATGCCATACATACATATTTTAAAATTTTAGCTCATGCTATGCCCATTGTAGGGATAAATTCATTAATTTTTTAAATAATTAAAGCGTATATATGTATGTACATACATAAGTATATATTTTTAGTTTCCAAAAGTTATAGCAAAATTATTTTTATTATTTAGTTAGTTTTGTTTGTTATTCTTTAGTTTTTTTTTTTTGGATTTTTGCAAAAAAAATATATTCTTATATATTTACGTATTTGAAATTTATACATAATGAGCAGCTGTAAAAAATGGCAAAACATGTATGGAAAAATCAGGGAAATAAAGTGAAAGGGTATGAGAATTTAATTTAAATCTTGTGCTTGTTAAAATGTTGAATATAAAGAAAACATTAAATTTTTCTAGTTACGAGAAATTAGTACGTGTTAATAAAAAAAAAAATAACATCTAAAAATAACAAAATATTATTTTTATACTTCTTGATCTTGATGCCATTTTTTTCAACTGCATCATAAGAGATTCGTTTTCATCTTCGATACGTGATGCTTTCTTTCTTAAACTTTCAGCCTGAAAATTTTGTTTATATTATCATGAAATTTATTTTCAACAATATATATAAATGTGAAAGCCGTTTATTTTAAAAGTAAAATACAATTCAGTTTGTTTTTCAATATTTAAGATTACAAATGTGGATTTACATATCACTTTCAAAACAAAAGATTCATATATGGGCCTTACTTATAAACATTTTCTAGTTTTAAAACTAAAATAGTTTCGACTTGAAAATCAGAGTAAATATGTAGAATTTACACGTGGTATCACATCGACATAGGTACATATATGAATTTCGATTTTAAATTATCAATTTTAAAGTTTTCAGAATAATCGTTTTTTTTGTGTTTTTGTACCTATTTTAAATTTTTCTCCAAAATTATTTGTAATTTGGCTATCTGTGTAATCTTGAATTTGATACTGAAAGAAGCGGCTTACCGATCGTGGGCGACTATTGAATGGAAACTTCTTGTTACACAAGTACATTTATTCTTTTACCAATGTCTTTTTTGATTCACAAACCCACGTAGGACTATACAGGGTGTTTCATCGAAACAAACAAAAAATCGTATCGGAGGGGGGGGGGGGGAGAATCCCAACGGTTTGGCCGCTAGAGGGCGTTGAAGTTTTTTTGCTCTTAATTCACGATGTACCCTATAACATTTTACAGGGGCACTCAAGGGTCACTTTGTGTTAGGAAAAATTGTAGAGGACAGAGGACCCTTTGCTCTTTATAACAATACATTACTTGTGCCTCTGTTCTTAACTGTTAAAAAGTTAGACGCCTTCAAAGTCAAAATTTTTAGAATTTTTTCAAAATTTTGTGTTTAACCCTGTCCTTCTCAAAAAAGGCCTAAATTAATCCTCATTTTTTATTGCCACCCCCCCCCCCCCCCCCACCGATACGATTTTTTATTTGTTTCGATGAGACCTATCTATGTATCCTTTTGGTCGGTGATAACGGAAACACCCTGTATATAAGTATATATGGATAGCAAAAGTAGATCAAGGAAACCTATAGTATCTTGAGCACTAATTTTTGGGATAATGCATATATGAAAAAATAAACATTTAAAAATGTGTGTTTTACTTTAAACAAAAAAAAAAGTAAAAATAATAAAATTAATAACAACATAGTTAATAAGATTATAAAAATGAATGAATACGAAATAAAAATGTGGTAAAATAATATATGTACCTGCCGCAGCTACAATAATAGATCTAGAGAATAAACTTGGGAAAAGATAACCTCCTAATTGAGGTAATCCGAAAAATGAAAACTCTCTTGCAGATTGATTTTCTCCTTCTTTTACTTCGGAAACTTCGACTTGATAATTTTTATTTGTTTCATTTACAGTTGAATTTTCATTTATTTCGATATTAGTTTGAGTTGAAATACTATTTTTAATATATATATCTGAATAATCGATGGTTTGAATACATTCAGATTTTGTTGTGATTTCATGGAAACTATCGTCAATTACAGTTACGGCATCATTTTTTATTGGATTGAAATTAAACTGAGCTTGAAAATCTTGCATTTGTATGTACAAAGTATTCGTTTCCGCGTCATGATATTTTTTCTCTTCATTCTGGGTATTCGTTTCTTTACTACGTTTCTCTATTCCTAGATATTCCACGGAAGCTGCTGATTTTTTAAAAATACTTTCTATATCTCTCATTTGAATAGATGTTTGAGTTCCACAAGGAAATTGTAATATTGGTAAAACTTCTGTTTGCACACCTCGATTTTCTTTGAGAGGTATACGACGTTTTTGTCTGAGACTTTTACTCTAAGATAATACTTTGAATATGGATAATAAAACATTTTTATTTCAATATTATTACCTCTTCTTCTGCAAATTTTAACTGCTCTTTAAGATCAGATTCACGTTCTAATGAATCTTGTAGATCTCGCATTAGTTGTACTGGATCCTCTTGTGAACCACCTCTTGTTAGAGACTCTCTTGTGTATTTTGCATCCGCCGAAGTTGATTTTCCAATTACACCCAAACTTGGTGGCTTTTTTCTAACAGGATTTTTTGCTTGTTCAGCCTCTTTCTGAAATTAAAAATACAAACAAAAAAAGTACTTATATACATGAAATTTATTAATTTAAAAATTTCAAAAGTTTATACCTGTAACTTTTTAGCAAGCTCATTTGCTTGTTTCAATTCTTCTTCAAGTTTTTTTACTTTCGCAGACATTTCTGATGCATTTTGTGTTCCAAATGATTGTCTTTCGTTTTCTAATTGTTCAATTCTTCTTTCGGACTTCTTCAGCTTGAAACTTAATATTCTACAATTTTTTGTTGTTTGTTCTAATTCTTTTCGAAGGCTTGTAAATTCTTCAGCTTGATCCTCTCGAAAATTGTCGTGCATTTCATCTATCTCTTGTTCCATGCCTCTCAATTCTTTTTTAATATCCTCATTTTCATCCATAAGTTCTTCACACAATTGTTCGGCAGCTTGCAATTTTCTTCGTAATTCTTCTTCAATTTTTCTTTCTGGCCTTGAATTCAAATCCTGTTCCAATTCTTTAACTTTAATTAAAAGGCATCTTTTGTCATCTTTTAACTCCTCAGTTTGAGTTTTTAGTTCATTAACTTTCTGTTGCAATTTCAATGCTTCTGAAGCAGCCGTTCGGTTTGGACCAGTATCGAGAGATGCTAACCTTCTTAAAAGGATATCACTTTTATCTCTTTCAGCTCGTTCAGCACGAGCTTTCATCAACTCCAATTCCTGTTTTAAATGCTTAATTTCTGCTTGTACATTTTGATCATTTGGATCAACTAAAGTTGTTTCGGTTGTCTCTGTTGATAACGAAGCGTTATCATCTTGTTTTTTCATAGACGTGTTCTTTTTAACTTGCAAAAGGAATTGTAAATCTTGTTGAGTTTTGATGGTATCATTTTGTTTTTCTGAAGCAATATTTTTAGATGATTTTTCTTTTTTTATAGACGGTTTTTGTTCTGAAATTTTAGGTAAGTCTTTTTTTGCTGTTTCCAACCGTCGTTCTTGTTTTATTTCTAAAACAGAAGGTGATTTTTCTCTGTGAAATGAAAGTGAAGCAAAAGATATTTTTAATTTCAAGAAATATATAAGTGAAAAGGATATATTACTTGTCAGTTTTTCGTGGAACTGATTTTTCTCTTGAGCGTTCTCTACTAGATTCCCTTTCCGAACTATTTTGTTTTTTCAATAAATTCATTTTTCTCACACGTTCTGCTAAAGAATCAGTTTTAAGAAATACAACTTCTTCATTATTCTGATTATTTGAATTTGGTTTTGACGGAATTGGTGGGCGATTTAGTGTAACAGATTCCTCCAACTGAAAATTGTAACGGATTATTTTTTAAATATTTAAATTGAACGTATTTGGTATGAAATTACTTCTTTTGTATCAAGAATTGTCGTATGCCGTCTATTTTGGGATGGTAGTCTAAGACTTATAGATACATCTACATCTTTCTCAGCCACCTTTCCTACTTCATCTAAATCAGGTGTTGAAGTCCATGATGATGGTCGTTTACGTAGTTCTATGTTATAATTAACAACTTGTTTTTAAATAATGATTGAAGAAAACAAGTACAGCGAGCAATAACATTTAGCCATAAGTGCACAGATAGACAGAAATATGTGATTAAGAAAATTAGAAGCGCATATTAGTATTAGTAAAAGTAATTAAAGTTAGTAAACTGCAGAGAGCATTTAGTTGTAGAACAGTTACTATCACTCACCAATATTGCTATCGTTATTATTATCTGATAAAGATGAGAGATTTTGTGTAGACGTCCACACCCTTGCGGATGTTCTACGATAATAAATAAATATATAAGATCAGTTTATATACTTTAAGAATTTTGAATGTATGTAATATACTTTGAATTTGAAGAATCTGTAAGATTTGGAGATGATGCTGCAATATCAATTTCACTTCCTCTTCTAAGGCCATGTTCTTTATAATCTCGAAAACAACGTTTACATCTAGTTGGCCATCGAACTTGTGGATGAAAACCTAGTGGACAAAGTTGATCCCCTTTAGCCAACGGGTATAAATGATGCATTACTTCGCAAATTTACGAAAACTCTAATAAAACAAACATTGTTGTAACTTTTTCAAAAAATCAAACAACTTTTCAATAATATTAAAAACTGTTTAAAAAACAACAAAACACATTGAAACCAAACTGAAGACTATACACTTAATTAAAAAAAGTTTATTTCACCTAAAATCCTATTTACGATTTTTATTTTTATTCTATAAATTTTAAACAATCGAAAGAAATTTTTCTAATTTATTTGGCATATATGTAAGATTTTTATTTAAAAAATTCATGTTGAAACACTTTTTTTTATTTCGAAACCAAAAATACAAGATCAAAAAATACTTTTTTAAAAAGTTTTAATAAATATTTAAGTACATATAATACATAAGTATGCATGTAGGTACATACATATTTTAATAATTTAATTAAATTTTCTTTTCTTTCAAATTTTATTTAGAAAAATGTATGTCGTACGTACGGCAGAGTAATGACTTCGTATTTCGTTGATAAACCAAAAAAAAAAAAAAAAAAAAGCACATTATTAGAATTCGTGTCTAAATATATCGTTTCAGGTTAGCATATGTATAAATTTTAAAAAACCAGATCAACATGATTATACGTTGTGACAATACGTTAGAAAAGCATAAAAATTATTATAATTTTCAATATATCATGATTTTTTAAAATTTATTATTAGTTTTTTATTTAAGAAATTTCAGTCACAGAATCAGTAATTTTTTATTATAATAATATTCGTAATTTATTAAGATAATTTTTCAAATTTTTATTTAGTTTCTGTATTGTTATAATTACACTAACAATAACAATTTTTGACAATTTTAATGCGCAGATGTATATAAACTCAATACGATTCTATGTGATTTTCAAACAGGCATTTTTTCGAGAAGGCAAGACAAGAAAAGAAATTTCATTTTCTTGTAGCATAAATTAAATTTAAAAATTCTCTGAGCCTTAAAATAAAAATACATAATGTATAATTTTTTGTAGAATATACTCGTATATAAAATTAGTAGTACGTATAAATACTGTATAGCTATATAGCTTGCGCAAACTGCAAAGCATTCTTATACTTTTCTTACTATTCAATACGTATACGTTATGAATATTAGCTATATTTTATTATTTTATTTTATTTGTTAGTGAAAACTGAATGTGATACGGTTTTTCCATTTTACTGGATAGTAATCTATGTTGTATTTTAAAAATAAATTTAATAACTAAAGTAGTTTGTACACCTACACACTATTCCTTATAGTAAAAAATGTTCATAATACATATGTAATTTTAAATGTGTGCTTAAGTAGAAATATTTCATAATTAATTATCAATAGTTTACAGTTAATATTATTTTCAATTATCTTATGATACACCTATGTAGATATGTATGTACCATTATTTGGATATGACCACCAGCTGTCCTACATCTAAATTCTCAGATTTAAAATTCATACCATTTTTACAGAGTACACTGAAATTTTTAAATTCCGTGTTTTATAAACTTTTATGAATGAATTAAATTAGTATTTTCCATAAGTTTTTGTTATGTAGTGAAATTTTTTTATGAAATTATAACTACATATGTACATAAACATACATATACATACTTTGTAATATACTTACTTTTGATTTTCGTTTTATATTGCACAGATTCTTTTTTTATAATTTATGATATTTCTTGTGTGTTTTTGTTTTTGTTTTTTTACTTAATTCTTATGTATTAGAATTCAGAAGAAAAAAAATTATATTTATACGAGTATAATACAAAATTACCTATATACATATTTCTAATTGCGTAACAACGAGAATGAAGAATAATAATTTTTAGTTGGAAAAAAATGTTATTATCACATAATTTGTCCACTTTCAAATAAAATTGAACTAAAAAACATGAAATAGAAATATATAGTATTGTCACAGTTTATTTAAAAGTAACTACATATTTTCACACATACTTTAAAGTACCTACATTTTTCCGGCTATATAATACAAAACTTTTTTTTTTCTTTTTAAAAATTCGTTAAATTTCATTTAAATGTTCGATTAAAATTTAATTTTTTTTTTTAGAAAACAGTATAATTATTTGTTCACTATTTTAGCACAAACATTTTTGTTAAAATAAAAATTCTTATGAATATTTAAAAATAGCAATGCTGCTGCACTTTAAATGAACTTTAAGATACATAGAATTTAACTAAACTATTAATATTTAAAATAAATCTTTATATTCTATATTAAAATTCATCCTAAACAGCTGATAAAAATTGTCGAATTTTTGTAAGTTTTAAAACACATTCACGTACAGAAAACTTCATTTATATTTCTATTTAAGTATTAGAGAATCCAATATTAATATAGGTACCTACTGATAATATTTAGCTATGTGTGTGAAATTGAAAGTGTTTCAAGTCAATTTTAAAAAACTAAAAAATGTGAAATATTATTGAAAACATTTTAAAAATATTGTAAAATTGAAATTGAATTACTTCATGCAAAACAAATTATATTAGTATGAGATCGCACTGGAATTTTTTCAACAAGTATTTTTAGAAATTGTAATATATTACGATTACAATTACGATCACTAATCTCGGTGAGGAAGATGGTGAGGTATCAACCAAAATCACCTACTTCTCAATATGTTCGCAAAAGGCACTTAGACGATGATCGTAAACATGCTTGGCGATCGAACGTGCAGACTGCTAGTGCTAATAAATCATCATTCAGCTGCTGCTAAAAAAATTTTAAAAAATTGATACTGTAAGGAGAGTAATGCATCGACATAATCACTCTTACTCCTTTCAGACGGATGTTGATGAAAATAAAGGAGTGCTGCCGCCTGTTTAACAAGCGGTCGAGGAGAATGAGATCTCAAAACCTCCTACTCGAACAGCCAAAAGACCATCAACCACGAATTAGGCCTATTAGTTTTTGTTTTTATTAGCAAGAGGATTAGTTAGGCCTACTGGTAATACCTCTTTAAAAAAAAACGCATCATTAACTGTACCGCAAGGGGATGTGGAAATGAGTTATGAATTTCTATAATTTTTCAAATGTGTTTCATAATTCAATTATTCAGATTCAGAAACCACAGAAAGTACTAGGTGGAATATCTGTAATATTTTATTGTTCTATTATCTTTGAGCATGAACGCGTGAACTTGGTAACTTAAATCTTAAATTGCCTACTGCAACACTGGAATATTAAAAACAAAACAGACGTTGTTTGTTGTTGTTGTTAAAAATTTGGTGCTTAACTGCTTATTATGATTTTCTTCAAATGATCGATTTCATATTTTGGCATTATCATTTTCGATTTTTTTCTTTTTCTTCGATTAAATCGAACAGCAGTTTCGATCACTTTTTAACTGACGAAACGCAATTTGTAATACGAAAAATATGAAAAAAAAGATGGATATTTCAAAGAAAATGTAACTTTCAATGTTTTAAATGTAATAATAATACTAATTAAATGTGTTATTATTAATTACTATATACATTATTTATTATTTTAATAGGAAAAATACAGATACATAATAAGAAACAATTAGAAGAGCTTGTGAATATCATGAAAATTTTAACATAAATTAACTTTTCTCACAGAAATCCCAAAAATTGTTCTAAAACAATAAAATACTTGCCTTATTTTTGGTCTGAAAATTAATTAAATTTATGTGTAGACATAAATTATAATACATATTTAAGTTTTTCAGTTACGCTTTAAATGTTTGCCTTTCCATTCTTACTTTTCAGAACGCTTTACTTTTTAACTTGTCAGTGTCACCTTCAGTATTGATGTGACTGTCTGTTGCTAGTATAAGTGACGGCTGTCACATCTACTTCGTTATTTAATACCGATTTCTGTCACACGTTTGACATATGTCGCTACATTCAAAAATACGAATTTACTAATGTGACATCTCACTTTCAGTGACGCGACTTCGCCGATAAGGGCCAATAATTCACGATAATGACGTTTGTATCCAATGTGTATAATGCAACGCCTGTTTGGTTAGATCGATTGAGTTACATAATACCGAAATTAAATTCAGTCGAATCGAAGAAGATTCTTCGATCAACCTACGAATCGAAAATCATAATAAGCACCTTTATCTAAAATCCGGTCCAATATGTGTATGACTACCAGGCAGTGTTGTCACTTTTTGCTGAGACTTCTGCAGTAGAATTGTGTCAAAATTGCAGTAGATTTCATTAAATTGCAGTAGAACCATTTTTTCTCTATTTAAAAATAAAAATCATAAGAAAATACACACACGTAGTGTATGTATCTACATATATCTTTTTAAAAAATAAAAAAAATAGTTGAAGTATAATAAAAACATATTTTTTTTATTTTTCAAAAATTTTCCACTCCTCAATATAAGTAAAATAGTGATGAAATTTTTTGATTTGTGACTTAAATACAGCACAAAATCAGCATTTAAAAGTGCAGTAGAATGGTGTTACTACGCAGTAGGCACATTTCTCGTTAAAAGTGCAGTAGATCTACTGCGATTGCAGTAAAGTGACAACCCTGCTACCAGGTGATAGTTGTTGTGAATTGGGCATAGAAAAGCCACACATAGAATAGGTTTGTTTGTTGTTTCATCTGAATTTAAAATACCTTGTTTATGCACAAGGTTAAAACGTTTTAATGATAAAATATTTTAACGATAATACATTTTAATTGGTGTTTATGCGTAATACAACATTTCGTGTTCTCACTCAAAACGTTGATCACCTGCGTGTGTAATAACAATTACAGACTTAAAACGAAGAAAGTGTATATGCACACTTTAAATGCGCATTGAAATTTTAAATGCGGATTTAATAGAGTACATATTTACTCAAAACGTTGTAGAGTTTTAACGAGTTTTGAAATTTGGTTTATGCATCCGTATTTAGTCAATACGGAGTGAGTTAATGCGAATTTAAGTAAAAGTGCCTCTAAAATCCGGTCCTACTTGTGTATGACTATTAGGTGGTTGTTGTTGTGAATTGAGCATAGAAAAGAGACACATAGAATAGGATTGAAATCAAAATATATAATTACTTTACCTTAATTTAGTTATTTTATTTTTCTTATTTTTTTTTAACACAAGATGGAATGTTCAAATATATTAAATAGAAATAAAATGAATTTGTTTAAATTGCATCTGTAAAGGAACACTAATAAAATATATATAAAAATATTATTTTCAATTCAATGTTTATTTTCAACGCTGATACAAAACGAATAATTGAAGTTGTTAATCTTGATCCTGGTGCAGAAAATTTTGATTATAAATCGTTAATTATTATTAATTGATATTCGAGATCTAATACAACTGGATGATGCTATGGAAGATAAAGAATTAGGTACATCATGGTGGTTTAGTATTTTGTCTTGAATTTTTAATTGAAAATTAAGATTGGTTAAAAAATTAATTATGTGGTGAATCAGATGATGAAATTGAAGATAGAATATTATAAAAATTACTAGAAAAAAAGTAAATAAAATTATAAAATTATTTATATTCTAGGTGAACCAGATGATCATTATATTTTGATTGTTTGTTTGTTTTAATTGAAATAATTTGACGATGACATTAAATCGGTATTATACGATCGTCATTGAAAAAAATTAAATAAATACGAAAAAAAAAGCATAAAAGAAATTAAAATTAAAGATATTACAAACCCAAAATAATTAGAAGAACTTCGAATATCACGATTCTAGAAGATTCTAGATCTTTTTAAAGCTGTAATGAAAGAAAAAAAAGTTGAAATAAATATAATGAAATAAATATAAAATTAAAATATAAATATATATTAAAATTATATATTATATATATATTAAAATTATATATTATATATATATTAAAATTATATATTATATATATTAAAATTAAATATTACTTACTTTAAATATTACTTTAGTTTTTAATTGAAGTTTTTCCTCTCTCTGTAAGTAACACACTTCACTAATCGCTAACCGAACAATGAATAAAGAAATATTTCTTGCCACGCGGTATGTGGTATATTTCTTTGTTCTGTGGCTTAGAGGTTGCCACGTTGATAATTTGCAAATCCTTGCGTAGCTGCGATGTTTTGCAATCCTACATTCACCACCACCAACCAGGGCCGGCGGAAGCAGGCCTGGCCTGCAACGCCTGCATCGTAGGCGAGCGCCACCAAATAAAGGGCGCCGAATTTATTATTCATTATATGTAAATATTTTCATAATTTGTTTTTAAAAGGCGTTTGCTTTTAATTGTGTTTGTACCCGAAGTTGAAAATTAAAAATTCATTGTTTAGTGATGAAAAATGTATGAAAGGTGTATGGATACCTGCAACCTTACGCATGAATGTCTTTATGTCCTAATTTTCTTCTTCGTTACCTGGACTTCCACATTATATTTCTCCTACCTTTTTTCAACAATCATTATCATAGGTTTTTCCATCAAAATTTTTGATGTAGACATAATAATGTAATAAAACTATAAAAGCAGTACTTTAAAATTACCTAACACTTTGTAGAATTTCTAAGAAAAATGTTTGTATTGTAATATTAGGGTTTCGTGCGATTCTTCTTCGTTACCACACATATTATTTACACATATTTTAAAAACCAACTGAAATAAAAGTTTTTTTTAACAATTATAGAAAATTATAGTGTTAGATTTAACAAATCAGTCACACTGTGCGGATGGCAATATTTTGTTAAATTAACAAAGAATTTTTTTTGTAAAATCGAAAATTATAAATATTTATTTATAAAAGTTCAGTATAGTAAAAAAAAGTGAAATTAAAGATTTTGTTGCTGAAAACTTAAGTGAATATTTTTTTTGTGTATAAATTTATGTTATTAAAAAAAAATTATAGATTGGTTTAAATTTTAAAATATATTTTATTCCTGAAATATTTTTTGTTTTGTTTTAAATCTCGGTATAATTTTAAATATTCAAATGAATAACAAAAACAAATTATCTGGTGCAAAAAACCGTAAAAGAAAGTTAATAAGGGATGAGCTAATACAGAAGCAAGCCGGGGCTCTCGATAATTTTATTAAGAGGCATAAAAGTGGTTCTGATAGTACTATACACCAATCAAACACAACAGAAATAGAAAATAATCATCCTGGCCCATCCACCAGTTCTTCTCCTAATTTAATTGGAGAAGAAGATAATGACGCACTTGAAATAACTGAGCCACAATTAGATGATAATAAAAACACATCTTTAGAAAACATAGACAATATTGGTAAATGGCCGAAACTTAATGAAAAGCTCCGAGTGATTTTGACTGAAATGGGGCCTATTCAAAAGAAAGATTTAGATTATCCTAGAGATATCGATGGACGTAAATTTAGCAATACTTATTATAACAGAAAAATGGCAAATGGAGAAACAGTTCTAAGATCATGGCTATTATATTCTAAATCATTAAATTCTGTATACTGCTTTTGTTGCAAACTTTTCTCTCCAACACAATCTAGTAGCCTTGTTGAAGGTTTCAATGACTGGAGAAATTTATCTAAGACTTTACATAGACATGAAACAAGTGCAAATCATATGAAGAACTTTTTAAAATGGAAGGAATTAAGCAAAAATTTGAAAAACAACAATACTATTGACTGTCAGCAGCAAATTATGTACGATATGGAAAGAAAACATGGAGTTAATGTTTTAACAAGATTAGTAGAAATAGTAAAATTTTCAGGTAGCCAAAATTTGGCGTTTTGGGTTATCTGATAATTTATACGATAGAAATAACGGAAATTTTTTAAAATTAGTTGAGTTATTTGCAAAATTTGATCCTGTTATGGAAAACCATCTTGAAAAAGTTCTTTAAAAAAGTAGGAGCGTACATTATTTGAGTAAAGATATTCAAAATGAAATTTTATAAATTTTGGACATTGCAATAAGGAATAAAATATTATTATCAATTCGAGAATCCAAATATTATTCAATAATATTGGATTGTACACCAGACGCTAGTAGAACAGAACAAATGACAATTGTAATACGTTTTGTTACATGTAATAATGAAATTGTAGAAATCAACGAAAAATTCTTAGGATTTGTAATTATTGACGATTCTACGGGTCGCGGTTTATACGAGACAATAATTGCTCTTCTTGTCAAATGGAATCTTTCCATTGAAGATATACGAGGTCAGGGATATGACAACGGAGCAAATATGAAAGGGTAAAATCAATGACTATATATATTTCTACCAGACATTTTATTATAGAACATTGAAATAACGAATTTAAAAACAGCAAAACGGCCTTCAATGTTGAAAGCTGGCCTCCAATAATAAAGCTGTTTTAAGCTCTTTCTTATTCCCAGGATTTTTTCTTAATTTCTCTAATTTTAAAGTATATTCTTTGTTCTATATATTTTCCATGCAATACATACAAAATTTTTTAAAAAATTTGAGAAATTTTAACATTTTTAACACATAATCATTCTCATGTTTCAAGCATTACAATACGAGTATACAGAATCATATGGAAACAGCTTTTCCTTTTCTCCATATATTCAGTATACATACCATTTGGTTTAGTATAAAAATTTGTATGAGAAATTGAAAATATAGGATTTGAGGGTATATTTCAAGTATTTCAAGAAGAAGAAGTATACAAGTAGCTAATTTGCATATGATCTGCACACTTATAAATTCTGTTGTTAATTAAATATCAAATTTGATCGTTTATCAGGCCAAATCTAATGTTGATATCATAATGATAATAATTTTATTGAAAAACTCGATCAAAAAATCTTAATTTTCTAACATTAAAAATTTTTTTGCACCAGGCAATCAGAATTCAAAGCAATTCAAGTTATACACAAATAGCTCTACAATATAAGAGGATAAGAAATTGTTGTAATTTTCTTTAGTGATTCTAAAGGATTTCAAATTCAGTATATGAACATACACATGTATATTTAATGTATTTTTAAATGGGAATTTTAAAGTATTTGTGAAAGCAGGTTTTTTTTATATTTTGTTATAATAATATTTATTGATATACAAAATAATATACAAAATTGAGTATAGGAATGGGCATGGGAATGTACATATGTATGTAGGTGCATATTATGTATATGAGAAGTTAAAGTGAACGATTCTTTTTCTTTTTTTAAAGTTTAATATAGGATCTGATGATACATAGTTATAAAAAAACATTCATGATAATGTACATAGATTATAAGACTGCTAATTTGCATATTACCACTTTTAAAATTCCTGATAATGATTTTTATATAAAATTTATTAATTCGCATATCGTTTATCAGGTCGAATATCGAAATGATACTTTTAGAAAATAATTTTATTCATAAATTCGATCAAAAATCCTAAATTTTACAGTACTAAAAATCGTTTTTGTAATAGGAAATCATAATTCTTAGCAAACAAAAATTTCAACAAAATCATCTCTAATAGGCAATAGTATCAATTTGTGTGATTTACGTATAGCCAATAGGATTGCTTGAAAGGATATAATGACGATATATACAAAAAAGAATTGGAAGTATTATAAATAATAATATGTAATAAAAATAATAAAAAAAAACATTCTCTTTCCTTATTACCCTTCATCCTTTACCTCTTTACATTTTTCAATGCAAAAGACCAAAAATATAGTTAATCACCGTAAAAAAAATGTGTATATGTGTTTGAGAAAAATTTTACAAAAAATATCACACTAAATTTTTTTTTTTAAAAGAAATTTCTTGAAGGAATAAATTGAATACAATATGCGTATAGTTAAAACGTAATATGTCGTCAACACATACACTGTAAAAAGTGAACTTGAAATTACTGCAATGAAAATGGTATATATCCATAAAATTTTATGTTTTATTACCTTCAATAATTAATATTCCACAAAGAATACGCCACCTGCGTATTTTTAATTTTTTTTCTGAGTATTTTTAACAAATTTTATCATATGCATAAATGCGTCATTCAATTCAGTCATTTATCTTGTTTATGCTAAGCGTTACTTCGCATTAAGTCACTCCGTTTCGACTTAATACGGATGCATAAACAAAATTTCAAACGCATTAAAGCTCTACGTCGTTTTGAGTTAATACACTATTAAATTCGCATTTAAAATTTCATTTCGTTTTTAAAATGTGCATAAACACTTACTTCGTTTTAAGTAGTTGTTATTACACACGCAGGTGTTCAACGTTTTGAGTGAGAACGAAATGCTGTATTACGCATAAACACCAATCAAAATGTATTATCTCAAAACGATGTTTAAAACGTTTTATCGTTAATACGTTTTAACCTTTGTGCATAAACAAGATAATTGATAATCTATTGTTCATTTAGAACGGACGTGTGAGTGAAATTAAATACAAAAGTGATAGTTATAATAAGTGTTTTCTATTAAAAGGGTGGATTTTCAAAAGGCGAAAATATAAAAAGTAATAAGTCGAATAAAACTTAAAATTTTTTCCTCTGATAGTGTAGTAAATTTACGTACAAAGGCTCTACTTAAAAAAAATCCTTAATGGAGTATAGACTCAAGACTTAGAAGATTAATATGTATTTATATTTATAAACTATTTAAAATTTTCGGGTTTCAAATGCAGTAGATAAAAGTAATTAAAAATAACATTCAATTATTAAACTAATGATTATTCATTAAAGTTTGAATAAATTCTTCATTTTACTTGTAAATAACAATTCTGAGCAATTATGTTTCTTCAAATGAAATAACTAGAAATTTATTACTTTAAAATACGCTAGAAAGCTAAATAAGCTCATTCATTATATTATATAGACTGGAACAACATATGATAATATACTAAAGGAAATTCCTGTGAATGCTTCTTGGATAGCAGTAGTAGGTAATAATGCAATTATTATTATATTATACTTTTTATATGACCTATTACATACATATCAATCAATCAAAAACTTTAATTTGGATTTTAAATTATTTTGATGTGGAACCATATAGTAAGCTTTGAAACTCAATATGGTAGAAGATTGAACCAAACTTTTTATTTTATATGTAAATATAAAAGCAATCCTGAATCAAAACTAATTCAAAATGCAAATTAAAGTTTTTAAATTTTTGACAAATTTCGAACTACAAATGTATTTTACATTTTAGAAAGTATTGCAACTGCGTATATCTTCATAGAACAAAGCCTTGTATTGGAATGTCACGACATTGATCTGATTAAGCTTGTGACACATGTGATATGTTACTATTATACTTTTAATATATTGTATCCGGAAAAGTTATGTCAATCGCTGGAATTTTTTGTAAGGTTCTTTCTTGGACATCATCTTCCAAATATTAGGGGAAAAAAAACACATGCGAATAATGTCAGCAAAATATTAAATCTTATTAAAAAATTAAGACAATTTGAATTAACTTAACTATTTATTTTTCTTTAACCATATACTGAATATTATTAAATGTGAAAAAAAATAAGAAAAAGAATGAAATATATTAAAAATGTTATTTTTACTTTAAGTAATTTTTATTTACATTGTAAACGGCTTAAAATGGATTTAACTGTTTAATTTATCTATTAATGTATCATAAAAGAAAATAATAAAAGGAGTCTAAAGATATAACTTACAAATGTAAACAGTGGCTGTTTTTTTTATTCGTTTTAAACTTCGGAATAGTCCATATGCGTTTCTTTATTCTATTTTTGTATTCCGAATGTTCCATCATATATGTATTTCTTGATTTTTTCCGAATATTCAGAATGCATTATTTTTGAACTATACGAATTAGGATGGAATAAATGGAATTCATCTTACTTTAATTTGGTGATGTTGAAATGTTAAATACATAAATATGTATATAAATCATTCTATCATAATTCCATTATAATTATATCGAAATTTCAGATAAAAGCAGATGAATTGTCAACCAAAGAAGGCCATATTATGTACATAATATATACCTATATATGTACTATATGTATACATAGGTATGTTGTGAATGTACATAATGAATGTAGTATATGTACATAGGTATATTGTGAATATACATAATACATGTACAAAATTACACATCATAAGGAATAATTACAAAAATTTCAGAGCAATTTAACGCTATTTATGCGAAATATTACATCTCGATTTTTTTATTTTAAACACCTTTATTTAAAAATACATTCCTTTCTGGTTAAAATTAGGCTTTCAAAGGGTAAAATTCTACTTAACTAATGTGAAAACACTCCTTAATATATGGAAAAATAAACTTTTCCTATGTTTATTTAGAAAAAGCTGCGTAAAATAGAGCATATTAATGCATAACCTTTCTACTTAAAAATATTAATAACACTTCGAATAATGTGTAAAATTTTTACACATCATAGATGTATAAATTTTTGAATACGTATCAAGTGTAAAATTACTAGTATTATACTAGGTAACTGGTTTCCTAGTATGTATTATAATGGTAATTTTACTTCAAAAATTTTTAGAGTGTACATATTATTTACGATCGTGTACATTTTTTTTCCACTTTATTGGTAGGTATATTTTTGTGTTTTGTTGGTTTCACCGATCAACTAATATAACTTGACTTGGCTGTGTGACTTTTAGTTTTCGCGCCACAGCTTTTCAACCTATGCAAAAAATGATAATTTATTCATATATAAAACGCAAAGTAAGGCTTCTGGAATTTTGTCATAAATCACGAAATGGTAGGAGTAAAAAAAAAGGATACATTGAAAATGATAACTTGGGATGTCCTTAATTCAAATCTGCAAAGAACTTGGATGTGCGACTTTTAGTTTTCGCGCCACAGCTTTTCAACCTATGCAAAAAATGATAATTTATTCATATATAAAACACAAAGTAAGGCTTCTGGAATTTTGTCATAAATCACGAAATGGTAGGAGTAAAAAAAAAGGATACATTGAAAATGATAACTTGGGATGTCCTTAATTCAAATCTGCAAAGGACTTGGCTGTGTGACTTTTAGTTTTCGCGCCACAGCTTTTCAACCTATGCAAAAAATGATAATTTATTCATATATAAAACGCAAAGTAAGGCTTCTGGAATTTTGTCATAAATCACGAAATGGTAGGAGTAAAAAAAAAGATACATTGCAAATGATAACTTGGGATGTCCTTAATTTAAATCTGCAAAGAACTTGGATGTGCGACTTTTAATTTTCGCGCCACAGCTTTTCAACCTATGCAAAAAATGATAATTTATTCATATATAAAACGCAAAGTAAGGCTTCTGGAATTTTGTCATAAATCACGAAATGGTAGGAGTAAAAAAAAAAGGATACATTGCAAATGATAACTTGGGATGTCCTTAATTTAAATCTGCAAAGGACTTGGCTATGTGACTTTTAGTTTTCGCGCCACAGCTTTTCAACCTATGCAAAAAATGATAATTTATTCATATATAAAACGCAAAGTAAGGCTTCTGGAATTTTGTCATAAATCACGAAATGGTAGGAGTAAAAAAAAGGATACATTCCAAATGATAACTTGGGATGTTCTTAATTCAAATCTGCAAAGGACTTGGCTGTGCGACTTTTAGTTTTCGCGCCACAGCTTTTCAACCCATGCAAAAAATGATAATTTATTCATATATAAAACGCAAAGTAAGGCTTCTGGAATTTTGTCATAAATCACGAAATGGTAGGAGTAAAAAAAAAAGATACATTGCAAATGATAACTTGGGATGTCCTTAATTCGAATCTGCAAAGAACTTGTATGTGCGACTTTTAGTTTTCGCGCCACAGCTTTTCAACCTATGCAAAAAATGATAATTTATTCATATATAAAACGCAAAGTAAGGCTTCTGGAATTTTGTCATAACTAACGAAATGGTAGGAGTAAAAAAAAAGGATACATTGAAAATGATAACTTGGGATGTCCTTAATTCAAATCTGCAAAGGACTTGGCTGTGTGACTTTTAGTTTTCGCGCCACAGCTTTTCAACCTATGCAAAAAATGATAATTTATTCATATATAAAACGCAAAGTAAGGCTTCTGGAATTTTGTCATAAATCACGAAATGGTAGGAGTAAAAAAAAAGGATACATTGAAAATGATAACTTGGGATGTCCTTAATTCAAATCTGCAAAGGACTTGGCTGTGTGACTTTTAGTTTTCGCGCCACAGCTTTTCAACCTATGCAAAAAATGATAATTTATTCATATATAAAACGCAAAGTAAGGCTTCTGGAATTTTGTCATAAATCACGAAATGGTAGGAGTAAAAGAAAAGGATGCATTGAAAATGATAACTTGGGATGTCCTTAATTCAAATCTGCAAAGGACTTGGCTGTCTGACTTTTAGTTTTCGCGCCACAGCTTTTCAACCTATGCAAAAAATGATAATTTATTCATATATAAAACGCAAAGTAAGGCTTCTGGAATTTTGTCATAACTCACGAAATGGTAGGACTAAAAAAAAAGGATACATTGAAAATGATAACTTGGGATGTCCTTAATTCAAATCTGCAAAGGACTTGGCTGTGTGACTTTTAGTTTTCGCGCCACAGCTTTTCAACCTATGCAAAAAATGATAATTTATTCATATATAAAACGCAAAGTAAGGCTTCTGGAATTTTGTCATAAATCACGAAATGGTAGGAGTAAAAAAAAAGATACATTGCAAATGATAACTTGGGATGTCCTTAATTTAAATCTGCAAAGAACTTGGATGTGCGACTTTTAGTTTTCGCGCCACAGCTTTTCAACCTATGCAAAAAATGATAATTTATTCATATATAAAACGCAAAGTAAGGCTTCTGGAATTTTGTCATAAATCACGAAATGGTAGGAGTAAAAAAAAAAGACACATTGCAAATGATAACTTGGGATGTCCTTAATTCAAATCTGCAAAGAATTTGGCTGTGTGACTTTTAGTTTTCGCGCCACAGCTTTTCAACCTATGCAAAAAATGATAATTTATTCATATATAAAACGCAAAGTAAGGCTTCTGGAATTTTGTCATAAATCACGAAATGGTAGGAGTAAAAAAAAAAGATACATTGCAAATGATAACTTGGGATGTCCTTAATTCAAATCTGCAAAGGACTTGGCTGTGTGACTTTTAGTTTTCGCGCCACAGCTTTTCAACCTATGCAAAAAATGATAATTTATTCATATATAAAACGCAAAGTAAGGCTTCTGGAATTTTGTCATAAATCACGAAATGGTAGGAGTGAAAAAAAAGGATACATTGAAAATGATAACTTGGGATGTCCTTAATTCAAATCTGCAAAGGACTTGGCTGTGTGACTTTTAGTTTTCGCGCCACAGCTTTTCAACCTATGCAAAAAATGATAATTTATTAATATATAAAACGCAAAGTAAGGCTTCTGGAATTTTGTCATAACTCACGAAATAGTAGGAGTGAAAAAAAAGGATACATTGAAAATGATAACTTGGGATGTCCTTAATTCAAATCTGCAAAGGACTTGGCTGTCTGACTTTTAGTTTTCGCGCCACAGCTTTTCAACCTATGCAAAAAATGATAATTTATTCATATATAAAACGCAAAGTAAGGCTTCTGGAATTTTGTCATAACTCACGAAATGGTAGGAGTAAAAAAAAAGGATACATTGAAAATAATAACTTGGAATGTCCTTAATTCAAATCTGCAAAGGACTTGGCTGTCTGACTTTTAGTTTTCGCGCCACAGCTTTTCAACCTATGCAAAAAATGATAATTTATTCATATATAAAACGCAAAGTAAGGCTTCTGGAATTTTGTCATAAATCACGAAATGGTAGGAGTAAAAAAAAAGGATACATTGAAAATGATAACTTGGGATGTCCTTAATTCAAATCTGCAAAGGACTTGGCTGTGTGACTTTTAGTTTTCGCGCCACAGCTTTTCAACCTATGCAAAAAATGATAATTTATTAATATATAAAACGCAAAGTAAGGCTTCTGGAATTTTGTCATAACTCACGAAATGGTAGGACTAAAAAAAAAGGATACATTGAAAATGATAACTTGGGATGTCCTTAATTCAAATCTGCAAAGGACTTGGCTGTGTGACTTTTAGTTTTCGCGCCACAGCTTTTCAACCTATGCAAAAAATGATAATTTATTCATATATAAAACGCAAAGTAAGGCTTCTGGAATTTTGTCATAAATCACGAAATGGTAGGAGTAAAAAAAAAGATACATTGCAAATGATAACTTGGGATGTCCTTAATTTAAATCTGCAAAGAACTTGGATGTGCGACTTTTAGTTTTCGCGCCACAGCTTTTCAACCTATGCAAAAAATGATAATTTATTCATATATAAAACGCAAAGTAAGGCTTCTGGAATTTTGTCATAAATCACGAAATGGTAGGAGTAAAAAAAAAGACACATTGCAAATGATAACTTGGGATGTCCTTAATTCAAATCTGCAAAGAATTTGGCTGTGTGACTTTTAGTTTTCGCGCCACAGCTTTTCAACCTATGCAAAAAATGATAATTTATTCATATATAAAACGCAAAGTAAGGCTTCTGGAATTTTGTCATAAATCACGAAATGGTAGGAGTAAAAAAAAAGATACATTGCAAATGATAACTTGGGATGTCCTTAATTTAAATCTGCAAAGGACTTGGCGATGTGACTTTTAGTTTTCGCGCCACAGCTTTTCAACCTATGCAAAAAATGATAATTTATTCATATATAAAACGCAAAGTAAGGCTTCTGGAATTTTGTCATAAATCACGAAATGGTAGGAGTAAAAAAAAAAGATACATTGCAAATGATAACTTGGGATGTCCTTAATTCGAATCTGCAAAGAACTTGGCTGTGTGACTTTTAGTTTTCGCGCCACAGCTTTTCAACCTATGCAAAAAATGATAATTTATTCATATATAAAACGCAAAGTAAGGCTTCTGGAATTTTGTCATAAATCACGAAATGGTAGGAGTAAAAAAAAAGGATACATTGCAAATGATAATTCGGGATGTCCTTAATTTAAATCTGCAAAGGACTTGGCTGTGTGACTTTTAGTTTTCGCGCCACAGCTTTTCAACCTATGCAAAAAATGATAATTTATTCATATATAAAACGCAAAGTAAGGCTTCTGGAATTTTGTCATAACTCACGAAATGGTAGGAGTAAAAAAAAGGATACATTGAAAATGATAACTTGGGATGTCCTTAATTCAAATCTGCAAAGAACTTGGATGTGCGACTTTTAGTTTTCGCGCCACAGCTTTTCAACCTATGCAAAAAATGATAATTTATTCATATATAAAACGCAAAGTAAGGCTTCTGGAATTTTGTCATAACTCACGAAATGGTAGGAGTAAAAAAAAAAGACACATTGCAAATGATAACTTGGGATGTCCTTAATTCAAATCTGCAAAGAATTTGGCTGTGTGACTTTTAGTTTTCGCGCCACAGCTTTTCAACCTATGCAAAAAATGATAATTTATTCATATATAAAACGCAAAGTAAGGCTTCTGGAATTTTGTCATAAATCACGAAATGGTAGGAGTAAAAAAAAAAGATACATTGCAAATGATAACTTGGGATGTCCTTAATTCAAATCTGCAAAGGACTTGGCTGTGTGACTTTTAGTTTTCGCGCCACAGCTTTTCAACCTATGCAAAAAATGATAATTTATTCATATATAAAACGCAAAGTAAGGCTTCTGGAATTTTGTCATAAATCACGAAATGGTAGGAGTGAAAAAAAAGGATACATTGAAAATGATAACTTGGGATGTCCTTAATTCAAATCTGCAAAGAACTTGGATGTGCGACTTTTAGTTTTCGCGCCACAGCTTTTCAACCTATGCAAAAAATGATAATTTATTCATATATAAAACGCAAAGTAAGGCTTCTGGAATTTTGTCATA
Organism: Bombylius major; assembly: GCA_932526495.1. Classification (NCBI taxonomy): domain Eukaryota; kingdom Metazoa; phylum Arthropoda; class Insecta; order Diptera; family Bombyliidae; genus Bombylius; species Bombylius major. Next base: position 22,666,125 of record OW052044.1, on the reverse strand, counting down.
ACTCACGAAATGGTAGGAGTAAAAAAAAAGGATACATTGAAAATGATAACTTGGGATGTCCTTAATTCAAATCTGCAAAGGACTTGGCTGTCTGACTTTTAGTTTTCGCGCCACAGCTTTTCAACCTATGCAAAAAATGATAATTTATTCATATATAAAACGCAAAGTAAGGCTTCTGGAATTTTGTCATAACTCACGAAATGGTAGGAGTAAAAAAAAAGGATACATTGAAAATAATAACTTGGAATGTCCTTAATTCAAATCTGCAAAGGACTTGGCTGTCTGACTTTTAGTTTTCGCGCCACAGCTTTTCAACCTATGCAAAAAATGATAATTTATTCATATATAAAACGCAAAGTAAGGCTTCTGGAATTTTGTCATAAATCACGAAATGGTAGGAGTAAAAAAAAAGGATACATTGAAAATGATAACTTGGGATGTCCTTAATTCAAATCTGCAAAGGACTTGGCTGTGTGACTTTTAGTTTTCGCGCCACAGCTTTTCAACCTATGCAAAAAATGATAATTTATTAATATATAAAACGCAAAGTAAGGCTTCTGGAATTTTGTCATAACTCACGAAATAGTAGGAGTGAAAAAAAAGGATACATTGAAAATGATAACTTGGGATGTCCTTAATTCAAATCTGCAAAGGACTTGGCTGTCTGACTTTTAGTTTTCGCGCCACAGCTTTTCAACCTATGCAAAAAATGATAATTTATTCATATATAAAACGCAAAGTAAGGCTTCTGGAATTTTGTCATAACTCACGAAATGGTAGGAGTAAAAAAAAAGGATACATTGAAAATAATAACTTGGAATGTCCTTAATTCAAATCTGCAAAGGACTTGGCTGTCTGACTTTTAGTTTTCGCGCCACAGCTTTTCAACCTATGCAAAAAATGATAATTTATTCATATATAAAACGCAAAGTAAGGCTTCTGGAATTTTGTCATAACTCACGAAATGGTAGGAGTAAAAAACAGGATACATTGAAAATGATAACTTGGGATGTCCTTAATTCAAATCTGCAAAGAACTTGGATGTGCGACTTTTAGTTTTCGCGCCACAGCTTTTCAACCTATGCAAAAAATGATAATTTATTCATATATAAAACGCAAAGTAAGGCTTCTGGAATTTTGTCATAACTCACGAAATGGTAGGAGTAAAAAAAAAAGACACATTGCAAATGATAACTTGGGATGTCCTTAATTCAAATCTGCAAAGAATTTGGCTGTGTGACTTTTAGTTTTCGCGCCACAGCTTTTCAACCTATGCAAAAAATGATAATTTATTCATATATAAAACGCAAAGTAAGGCTTCTGGAATTTTGTCATAAATCACGAAATGGTAGGAGTAAAAAAAAAAGATACATTGCAAATGATAACTTGGGATGTCCTTAATTCAAATCTGCAAAGGACTTGGCTGTGTGACTTTTAGTTTTCGCGCCACAGCTTTTCAACCTATGCAAAAAATGATAATTTATTCATATATAAAACGCAAAGTAAGGCTTCTGGAATTTTGTCATAAATCACGAAATGGTAGGAGTGAAAAAAAAGGATACATTGAAAATGATAACTTGGGATGTCCTTAATTCAAATCTGCAAAGAACTTGGATGTGCGACTTTTAGTTTTCGCGCCACAGCTTTTCAACCTATGCAAAAAATGATAATTTATTCATATATAAAACGCAAAGTAAGGCTTCTGGAATTTTGTCATAACTCACGAAATGGTAGGAGTAAAAAAAAAGGATACATTGAAAATGATAACTTGGGATGTCCTTAATTCAAATCTGCAAAGGACTTGGCTGTCTGACTTTTAGTTTTCGCGCCACAGCTTTTCAACCTATGCAAAAAATGATAATTTATTCATATATAAAACGCAAAGTAAGGCTTCTGGAATTTTGTCATAAATCACGAAATGGTAGGAGTAAAAAAAAAGGATACATTGAAAATGATAACTTGGGATGTCCTTAATTCAAATCTGCAAAGGACTTGGCTGTCTGACTTTTAGTTTTCGCGCCACAGCTTTTCAACCTATGCAAAAAATGATAATTTATTCATATATAAAACGCAAAGTAAGGCTTCTGGAATTTTGTCATAACTCACGAAATAGTAGGAGTGAAAAAAAAGGATACATTGAAAATGATAACTTGGGATGTCCTTAATTCAAATCTGCAAAGGACTTGGCTGTGTGACTTTTAGTTTTCGCGCCACAGCTTTTCAACCTATGCAAAAAATGATAATTTATTAATATATAAAACGCAAAGTAAGGCTTCTGGAATTTTGTCATAACTCACGAAATAGTAGGAGTGAAAAAAAAGGATACATTGAAAATGATAACTTGGGATGTCCTTAATTCAAATCTGCAAAGGACTTGGCTGTCTGACTTTTAGTTTTCGCGCCACAGCTTTTCAACCTATGCAAAAAATGATAATTTATTCATATATAAAACGCAAAGTAAGGCTTCTGGAATTTTGTCATAACTCACGAAATGGTAGGAGTAAAAAAAAAGGATACATTGAAAATAATAACTTGGAATGTCCTTAATTCAAATCTGCAAAGGACTTGGCTGTCTGACTTTTAGTTTTCGCGCCACAGCTTTTCAACCTATGCAAAAAATGATAATTTATTCATATATAAAACGCAAAGTAAGGCTTCTGGAATTTTGTCATAAATCACGAAATGGTAGGAGTAAAAAAAAAGGATACATTGAAAATGATAACTTGGGATGTCCTTAATTCAAATCTGCAAAGAACTTGGATGTGCGACTTTTAGTTTTCGCGCCACAGCTTTTCAACCTATGCAAAAAATGATAATTTATTCATATATAAAACGCAAAGTAAGGCTTCTGGAATTTTGTCATAAATCACAAAATGGTAGGAGTAAAAAAAAAGATACATTGCAAATGATAACTTGGGATGTCCTTAATTTAAATCTGCAAAGGACTTGGCGATGTGACTTTTAGTTTTCGCGCCACAGCTTTTCAACCTATGCAAAAAATGATAATTTATTCATATATAAAACGCAAAGTAAGGCTTCTGGAATTTTGTCATAAATCACGAAATGGTAGGAGTAAAAAAAAAAGATACATTGCAAATGATAACTTGGGATGTCCTTAATTCGAATCTGCAAAGAACTTGGCTGTGTGACTTTTAGTTTTCGCGCCACAGCTTTTCAACCTATGCAAAAAATGATAATTTATTCATATATAAAACGCAAAGTAAGGCTTCTGGAATTTTGTCATAAATCACGAAATGGTAGGAGTAAAAAAAAAGGATACATTGCAAATGATAATTCGGGATGTCCTTAATTTAAATCTGCAAAGGACTTGGCTGTGTGACTTTTAGTTTTCGCGCCACAGCTTTTCAACCTATGCAAAAAATGATAATTTATTCATATATAAAACGCAAAGTAAGGCTTCTGGAATTTTGTCATAACTCACGAAATGGTAGGAGTAAAAAAAAGGATACATTGAAAATGATAACTTGGGATGTCCTTAATTCAAATCTGCAAAGAACTTGGATGTGCGACTTTTAGTTTTCGCGCCACAGCTTTTCAACCTATGCAAAAAATGATAATTTATTCATATATAAAACGCAAAGTAAGGCTTCTGGAATTTTGTCATAACTCACGAAATGGTAGGAGTAAAAAAAAAAGACACATTGCAAATGATAACTTGGGATGTCCTTAATTCAAATCTGCAAAGAATTTGGCTGTGTGACTTTTAGTTTTCGCGCCACAGCTTTTCAACCTATGCAAAAAATGATAATTTATTCATATATAAAACGCAAAGTAAGGCTTCTGGAATTTTGTCATAAATCACGAAATGGTAGGAGTAAAAAAAAAAGATACATTGCAAATGATAACTTGGGATGTCCTTAATTCAAATCTGCAAAGGACTTGGCTGTGTGACTTTTAGTTTTCGCGCCACAGCTTTTCAACCTATGCAAAAAATGATAATTTATTCATATATAAAACGCAAAGTAAGGCTTCTGGAATTTTGTCATAAATCACGAAATGGTAGGAGTGAAAAAAAAGGATACATTGAAAATGATAACTTGGGATGTCCTTAATTCAAATCTGCAAAGAACTTGGATGTGCGACTTTTAGTTTTCGCGCCACAGCTTTTCAACCTATGCAAAAAATGATAATTTATTCATATATAAAACGCAAAGTAAGGCTTCTGGAATTTTGTCATAACTCACGAAATGGTAGGAGTAAAAAAAAAGGATACATTGAAAATGATAACTTGGGATGTCCTTAATTCAAATCTGCAAAGGACTTGGCTGTCTGACTTTTAGTTTTCGCGCCACAGCTTTTCAACCTATGCAAAAAATGATAATTTATTCATATATAAAACGCAAAGTAAGGCTTCTGGAATTTTGTCATAAATCACGAAATGGTAGGAGTAAAAAAAAAGATACATTGCAAATGATAACTTGGGATGTCCTTAATTCAAATCTGCAAAGAACTTGGCTGTGTGACTTTTAGTTTTCGCGCCACAGCTTTTCAACCTATGCAAAAAATGATAATTTATTCATATATAAAACGCAAAGTAAGGCTTCTGGAATTTTGTCATAAATCACGAAATGGTAGGAGTAAAAAAAAAGATACATTGCAAATGATAACTTGGGATGTCCTTAATTTAAATCTGCAAAGAACTTGGATGTGCGACTTTTAATTTTCGCGCCACAGCTTTTCAACCTATGCAAAAAATGATAATTTATTCATATATAAAACGCAAAGTAAGGCTTCTGGAATTTTGTCATAAATCACGAAATGGTAGGAGTAAAAAAAAAGGATACATTGCAAATGATAACTTGGGATGTCCTTAATTTCAATCTGCGAAGAACTTGGATGTGCGACTTTTAATTTTCGCGCCACAGCTTTTCAACCTATGCAAAAAATGATAATTTATTCATATATAAAACGCAAAGTAAGGCTTCTGGAATTTTGTCATAAATCACGAAATGGTAGGAGTAAAAAAAAAAGATACATTGCAAATGATAACTTGGGATGTCCTTAATTTAAATCTGCAAAGGACTTGGCTGTGTGACTTTTAGTTTTCGCGCCACAGCTTTTCAACCTATGCAAAAAATGATAATTTATTCATATATAAAACGCAAAGTAAGGCTTCTGGAATTTTGTCATAAATCACGAAATGGTAGGAGTAAAAAAAAAGGATACATTGCAAATGATAACTTGGGATGTCCTTAATTTAAATCTGCAAAGGACTTGGCTATGTGACTTTTAGTTTTCGCGCCACAGCTTTTCAACCTATGCAAAAAATGATAATTTATTCATATATAAAACGCAAAGTAAGGCTTCTGGAATTTTGTCATAAATCACGAAATGGTAGGAGTAAAAAAAAAGGATACATTGAAAATGATAACTTGGGATGTCCTTAATTCAAATCTGCAAAGGACTTGGCTGTGCGACTTTTAGTTTTCGCGCCACAGCTTTTCAACCCATGCAAAAAATGATAATTTATTCATATATAAAACGCAAAGTAAGGCTTCTGGAATTTTGTCATAAATTACGAAATGGTAGGAGTAAAAAAAAAAGATACATTGCAAATGATAACTTGGGATGTCCTTAATTCGAATCTGCAAAGAACTTGTATGTGCGACTTTTAGTTTTCGCGCCACAGCTTTTCAACCTATGCAAAAAATGATAATTTATTCATATATAAAACGCAAAGTAAGGCTTCTGGAATTTTGTCATAACTCACGAAATGCTAGGAGTAAAAAAAAAGGATACATTGAAAATGATAACTTGGGATGTCCTTAATTCAAATCTGCAAAGGACTTGGCTGTGTGACTTTTAGTTTTCGCGCCACAGCTTTTCAACCTATGCAAAAAATGATAATTTATTCATATATAAAACGCAAAGTAAGGCTTCTGGAATTTTGTCATAAATCACGAAATGGTAGGAGTAAAAAAAAAGGATACATTGAAAATGATAACTTGGGATGTCCTTAATTCAAATCTGCAAAGAACTTGGATGTGCGACTTTTAGTTTTCGAGCCACAGCTTTTCAACCTATGCAAAAAATGATAATTTATTCATATATAAAACGCAAAGTAAGGCTTCTGGAATTTTGTCATAAATCACGAAATGGTAGGAGTAAAAAAAATAGATACATTGCAAATGATAACTTGGGATGTCCTTAATTCAAATCTGCAAAGGACTTGGCTGTGTGACTTTTAGTTTTCGCGCCACAGCTTTTCAACCTATGCAAAAAATGATAATTTATTCATATATAAAACGCAAAGTAAGGCTTCTGGAATTTTGTCATAAATCACGAAATGGTAGGAGTAAAAAAAAAGGATACATTGAAAATGATAACTTGGGACGTCCTTAATTCAAGTCTGCAAAGAACTTGGATGTGTGACTTTTAGTTTTTGCGCCACAGCTTTTCAACCTATGCAAAAAATGATAATTTATTCATATATAAAACGCAAAGTAAGGCTTCTGGAATTTTGTCATAAATCACGAAATGGTAGGAGTAAAAAAAAAGGATACATTGAAAATGATAACTTGGGATGTCCTTAATTTAAATCTGCAAAGGACTTGGATGTGCGACTTTTAGTTTTCGCGCCACAGCTTTTCAACCTATGCAAAAAATGATAATTTATTCATATATAAAACGCAAAGTAAGGCTTCTGGAATTTTGTCATAACTCACGAAATGGTAGGAGTAAAAGAAAAGGATGCATTGAAAATGATAACTTGGGATGTCCTTAATTCAAATCTGCAAAGGACTTGGCTGTCTGACTTTTAGTTTTCGCGCCACAGCTTTTCAACCTATGCAAAAAATGATAATTTATTCATATATAAAACGCAAAGTAAGGCTTCTGGAATTTTGTCATAACTCACGAAATGCTAGGACTAAAAAAAAAGGATACATTGAAAATGATAACTTGGGATGTCCTTAATTCAAATCTGCAAAGGACTTGGCTGTGTGACTTTTAGTTTTCGCGCCACAGCTTTTCAACCTATGCAAAAAATGATAATTTATTCATATATAAAACGCAAAGTAAGGCTTCTGGAATTTTGTCATAAATCACGAAATGGTAGGAGTAAAAAAAAAGGATACATTGAAAATGATAACTTGGGATGTCCTTAATTCAAATCTGCAAAGAACTTGGATGTGCGACTTTTAGTTTTCGCGCCACAGCTTTTCAACCTATGCAAAAAATGATAATTTATTCATATATAAAACGCAAAGTAAGGCTTCTGGAATTTTGTCATAACTCACGAAATGGTAGGAGTAAAAAAAAAGATACATTGAAAATGATAACTTGGGATGTCCTTAATTCAAATCTGCAAAGGACTTGGCTGTCTGACTTTTAGTTTTCGCGCCACAGCTTTTAAACCTATGCAAAAAATGATAATTTATTCATATATAAAACGCAAAGTAAGGCTTCTGGAATTTTGTCATAACTCACGAAATGGTAGGAGTAAAAAAAAAGGATACATTGCAAATGATAACTAGGGATGTCCTTAATTTAAATCTGCAAAGGACTTGGCTATGTGACTTTTAGTTTTCGCGCCACAGCTTTTCAACCTATGCAAAAAATGATAATTTATTCATATATAAAACGCAAAGTAAGGCTTCTGGAATTTTGTCATAACTCACGAAATGGTAGGAGTAAAAAAAAGGATACATTGAAAATGATAACTTGGGATGTCCTTAATTCAAATCTGCAAAGAACTTGGATGTGCGACTTTTAGTTTTCGCGCCACAGCTTTTCAACCTATGCAAAAAATGATAATTTATTCATATATAAAACGCAAAGTAAGGCTTCTGGAATTTTGTCATAACTCACGAAATGGTAGGAGTAAAAAAAAAGGATACATTGAAAATGATAACTTGGGATGTCCTTAATTCAAATCTGCAAAGAACTTGGATGTGCGACTTTTAGTTTTCGCGCCACAGCTTTTCAACCTATGCAAAAAATGATAATTTATTCATATATAAAACGCAAAGTAAGGCTTCTGGAATTTTGTCATAACTCACGAAATGGTAGGAGTAAAAAAAAAGATACATTGCAAATGATAACTTGGGATGTCCTTAATTTAAATCTGCAAAGAACTTGGATGTGCGACTTTTAGTTTTCGCGCCACAGCTTTTCAACCTATGCAAAAAATGATAATTTATTCATATATAAAACGCAAAGTAAGGCTTCTGGAATTTTGTCATAAATCACGAAATGGTAGGAGTAAAAAAAAAAGATACATTGCATATGATAACTTGGAATGTCCTTAATTTAAATCTGCAAAGCACTTGGCTGTGTGACTTTTAGTTTTCGCGCCACAGCTTTTCAACCTATGCAAAAAATGATAATTTATTCATATATAAAACGCAAAGTAAGGCTTCTGGAATTTTGTCATAACTCACGAAATGGTAGGAGTAAAAAAAAGGATACATTGAAAATGATAACTTGGGATGTCCTTAATTCAAATCTGCAAAGAACTTGGATGTGCGACTTTTAGTTTTCGCGCCACAGCTTTTCAACCTATGCAAAAAATGATAATTTATTCATATATAAAACGCAAAGTAAGGCTTCTGGAATTTTGTCATAACTCACGAAATGGTAGGAGTAAAAAAAAAGGATACATTGAAAATAATGACTTGGAATGTCCTTAATTCAAATCTGCAAAGGACTTGGCTGTCTGACTTTTAGTTTTCGCGCCACAGCTTTTCAACCTATGCAAAAAATGATAATTTATTCATATATAAAACGCAAAGTAAGGCTTCTGGAATTTTGTCATAACTCACGAAATGGTAGGAGTAAAAAAAAAGGATACATTGAAAATGATAACTTGGGATGTCCTTAATTCAAATCTGCAAAGAACTTGGATGTGCGACTTTTAGTTTTCGCGCCACAGCTTTTCAACCTATGCAAAAAATGATAATTTATTCATATATAAAACGCAAAGTAAGGCTTCTGGAATTTTGTCATAAATCACGAAATGGTAGGAGTAAAAAAAAAAGATACATTGCAAATGATAACTTGGGATGTCCTTAATTTAAATCTGCAAAGGACTTGGCTGTGTGACTTTTAGTTTTCGCGCCACAGCTTTTCAACCTATGCAAAAAATGATAATTTATTCATATATAAAACGCAAAGTAAGGCTTCTGGAATTTTGTCATAAATCACGAAATGGTAGGAGTAAAAAAAAAGGATACATTGCAAATGATAACTTGGGATGTCCTTAATTTAAATCTGCAAAGGACTTGGCTATGTGACTTTTAGTTTTCGCGCCACAGCTTTTCAACCTATGCAAAAAATGATAATTTATTCATATATAAAACGCAAAGTAAGGCTTCTGGAATTTTGTCATAAATCACGAAATGGTAGGAGTAAAAAAAAGGATACATTGAAAATGATAACTTGGGATGTCCTTAATTCAAATCTGCAAAGGACTTGGCTGTGCGACTTTTAGTTTTCGCGCCACAGCTTTTCAACCCATGCAAAAAATGATAATTTATTCATATATAAAACGCAAAGTAAGGCTTCTGGAATTTTGTCATAAATCACGAAATGGTAGGAGTAAAAAAAAAAGATACATTGCAAATGATAACTTGGGATGTCCTTAATTCGAATCTGCAAAGAACTTGTATGTGCGACTTTTAGTTTTCGCGCCACAGCTTTTCAACCTATGCAAAAAATGATAATTTATTCATATATAAAACGCAAAGTAAGGCTTCTGGAATTTTGTCATAACTCACGAAATGCTAGGAGTAAAAAAAAAGGATACATTGAAAATGATAACTTGGGATGTCCTTAATTCAAATCTGCAAAGGACTTGGCTGTGTGACTTTTAGTTTTCGCGCCACAGCTTTTCAACCTATGCAAAAAATGATAATTTATTCATATATAAAACGCAAAGTAAGGCTTCTGGAATTTTGTCATAAATCACGAAATGGTAGGAGTAAAAAAAAAGGATACATTGAAAATGATAACTTGGGATGTCCTTAATTCAAATCTGCAAAGAACTTGGATGTGCGACTTTTAGTTTTCGAGCCACAGCTTTTCAACCTATGCAAAAAATGATAATTTATTCATATATAAAACGCAAAGTAAGGCTTCTGGAATTTTGTCATAAATCACGAAATGGTAGGAGTAAAAAAAATAGATACATTGCAAATGATAACTTGGGATGTCCTTAATTCAAATCTGCAAAGGACTTGGCTGTGTGACTTTTAGTTTTCGCGCCACAGCTTTTCAACCTATGCAAAAAATGATAATTTATTCATATATAAAACGCAAAGTAAGGCTTCTGGAATTTTGTCATAAATCACGAAATGGTAGGAGTAAAAAAAAAGGATACATTGAAAATGATAACTTGGGACGTCCTTAATTCAAGTCTGCAAAGAACTTGGATGTGTGACTTTTAGTTTTTGCGCCACAGCTTTTCAACCTATGCAAAAAATGATAATTTATTCATATATAAAACGCAAAGTAAGGCTTCTGGAATTTTGTCATAAATCACGAAATGGTAGGAGTAAAAAAAAAGGATACATTGAAAATGATAACTTGGGATGTCCTTAATTCAAATCTGCAAAGGACTTGGATGTGCGACTTTTAGTTTTCGCGCCACAGCTTTTCAACCTATGCAAAAAATGATAATTTATTCATATATAAAACGCAAAGTAAGGCTTCTGGAATTTTGTCATAACTCACGAAATGGTAGGAGTAAAAGAAAAGGATGCATTGAAAATGATAACTTGGGATGTCCTTAATTCAAATCTGCAAAGGACTTGGCTGTCTGACTTTTAGTTTTCGCGCCACAGCTTTTCAACCTATGCAAAAAATGATAATTTATTCATATATAAAACGCAAAGTAAGGCTTCTGGAATTTTGTCATAACTCACGAAATGGTAGGACTAAAAAAAAAGGATACATTGAAAATGATAACTTGGGATGTCCTTAATTCAAATCTGCAAAGGACTTGGCTGTGTGACTTTTAGTTTTCGCGCCACAGCTTTTCAACCTATGCAAAAAATGATAATTTATTCATATATAAAACGCAAAGTAAGGCTTCTGGAATTTTGTCATAAATCACGAAATGGTAGGAGTAAAAAAAAAGGATACATTGAAAATGATAACTTGGGATGTCCTTAATTCAAATCTGCAAAGAACTTGGATGTGCGACTTTTAGTTTTCGCGCCACAGCTTTTCAACCTATGCAAAAAATGATAATTTATTCATATATAAAACGCAAAGTAAGGCTTCTGGAATTTTGTCATAAATCACGAAATGGTAGGAGTAAAAAAAAAGATACATTGAAAATGATAACTTGGGATGTCCTTAATTCAAATCTGCAAAGGACTTGGCTGTCTGACTTTTAGTTTTCGCGCCACAGCTTTTCAACCTATGCAAAAAATGATAATTTATTCATATATAAAACGCAAAGTAAGGCTTCTGGAATTTTGTCATAACTCACGAAATGGTAGGAGTAAAAAAAAAGGATACATTGAAAATGATAACTTGGGATGTCCCTAATTCAAATCTGCAAAGGACTTGGCTGTGTGACTTTTAGTTTTCGCGCCACAGCTTTTCAACCTATGCAAAAAATGATAATTTATTCATATATAAAACGCAAAGTAAGGCTTCTGGAATTTTGTCATAACTCACGAAATGGTAGGAGTAAAAAAAAGGATACATTGAAAATGATAACTTGGGATGTCCTTAATTCAAATCTGCAAAGAACTTGGATGTGCGACTTTTAGTTTTCGCGCCACAGCTTTTCAACCTATGCAAAAAATGATAATTTATTCATATATAAAACGCAAAGTAAGGCTTCTGGAATTTTGTCATAACTCACGAAATGGTAGGAGTAAAAAAAAAGGATACATTGAAAATGATAACTTGGGATGTCCTTAATTCAAATCTGCAAAGAACTTGGATGTGCGACTTTTAGTTTTCGCGCCACAGCTTTTCAACCTATGCAAAAAATGATAATTTATTCATATATAAAACGCAAAGTAAGGCTTCTGGAATTTTGTCATAACTCACGAAATGGTAGGAGTAAAAAAAAAGATACATTGCAAATGATAACTTGGGATGTCCTTAATTTAAATCTGCAAAGAACTTGGATGTGCGACTTTTAATTTTCGCGCCACAGCTTTTCAACCTATGCAAAAAATGATAATTTATTCATATATAAAACGCAAAGTAAGGCTTCTGGAATTTTGTCATAAATCACGAAATGGTAGGAGTAAAAAAAAAAGATACATTGCATATGATAACATGGAATGTCCTTAATTTAAATCTGCAAAGCACTTGGCTGTGTGACTTTTAGTTTTCGCGCCACAGCTTTTCAACCTATGCAAAAAATGATAATTTATTCATATATAAAACGCAAAGTAAGGCTTCTGGAATTTTGTCATAACTCACGAAATGGTAGGAGTAAAAAAAAGGATACATTGAAAATGATAACTTGGGATGTCCTTAATTCAAATCTGCAAAGAACTTGGATGTGCGACTTTTAGTTTTCGCGCCACAGCTTTTCAACCTATGCAAAAAATGATAATTTATTCATATATAAAACGCAAAGTAAGGCTTCTGGAATTTTGTCATAACTCACGAAATGGTAGGAGTAAAAAAAAAGGATACATTGAAAATAATGACTTGGAATGTCCTTAATTCAAATCTGCAAAGGACTTGGCTGTCTGACTTTTAGTTTTCGCGCCACAGCTTTTCAACCTATGCAAAAAATGATAATTTATTCATATATAAAACGCAAAGTAAGGCTTCTGGAATTTTGTCATAACTCACGAAATGGTAGGAGTAAAAAAAAAGGATACATTGAAAATGATAACTTGGGATGTCCTTAATTCAAATCTGCAAAGAACTTGGATGTGCGACTTTTAGTTTTCGCGCCACAGCTTTTCAACCTATGCAAAAAATGATAATTTATTCATATATAAAACGCAAAGTAAGGCTTCTGGAATTTTGTCATAAATCACGAAATGGTAGGAGTAAAAAAAAAGGATACATTGCAAATGATAACTTGGGATGTCCTTAATTTAAATCTGCAAAGGACTTGGCTGTGCGACTTTTAGTTTTCGCGCCACAGCTTTTCAACCTATGCAAAAAATGATAATTTATTCATATATAAAACGCAAAGTAAGGCTTCTGGAATTTTGTCATAACTCACGAAATGCTAGGAGTAAAAAAAAGGATACATTGAAAATGATAACTTGGGATGTCCTTAATTCAAATCTGCAAAGGACTTGGCTGTGTGACTTTTAGTTTTCGCGCCACAGCTTTTCAACCTATGCAAAAAATGATAATTTATTCATATATAAAACGCAAAGTAAGGCTTCTGGAATTTTGTCATAAATCACGAAATGGTAGGAGTAAAAAAAATAGATACATTGCAAATGATAACTTGGGATGTCCTTAATTCAAATCTGCAAAGAACTTGGATGTGCGACTTTTAGTTTTCGCGCCACAGCTTTTCAACCTATGCAAAAAATGATAATTTATTCATATATAAAACGCAAAGTAAGGCTTCTGGAATTTTGTCATAACTCACGAAATGGTAGGAGTAAAAAAAAGGATACATTGAGAATGATAACTTGGGATGTCCTTAATTCAAATCTGCAAAGGACTTGGCTGTGTGACTTTTAGTTTTCGCGCCACAGCTTTTCAACCTATGCAAAAAATGATAATTTATTCATATATAAAACGCAAAGTAAGGCTTCTGGAATTTTGTCATAAATCACGAAATGGTAGGAGTAAAAAAAATAGATACATTGCAAATGATAACTTGGGATGTCCTTAATTCAAATCTGCAAAGAACTTGGATGTGCGACTTTTAGTTTTCGCGCCACAGCTTTTCAACCTATGCAAAAAATGATAATTTATTCATATATAAAACGCAAAGTAAGGCTTCTGGAATTTTGTCATAAATCACGAAATGGTAGGAGTAAAAAAAAAGGATACATTGAAAATGATAACTTGGGATGTCCTTAATTCAAATCTGCAAAGAACTTGGATGTGCGACTTTTAGTTTTCGCGCCACAGCTTTTCAACCTATGCAAAAAATGATAATTTATTCATATATAAAACGCAAAGTAACGCTTCTGGAATTTTGTCATAACTCACGAAATGGTAGGACTAAAAAAAAGGATACATTGAAAATGATAACTTGGGATGTCCTTAATTCAAATCTGCAAAGGACTTGGCTGTGTGACTTTTAGTTTTCGCGCCACAGCTTTTCAACCTATGCAAAAAATGATAATTTATTCATATATAAAACGCAAAGTAAGGCTTCTGGAATTTTGTCATAAATCACGAAATGGTAGGAGTAAAAAAAAAGGATACATTGCAAATGATAACTTGGGATGTCCTTAATTCAAATCTGCAAAGAACTTGGATGTGCGACTTTTAGTTTTCGAGCCACAGCTTTTCAACCTATGCAAAAAATGATAATTTATTCATATATAAAACGCAAAGTAAGGCTTCTGGAATTTTGTCATAAATCACGAAATGGTAGGAGTAAAAAAAATAGATACATTGCAAATGATAACTTGGGATGTCCTTAATTCAAATCTGCAAAGAACTTGGATGTGCGACTTTTAGTTTTCGCGCCACAGCTTTTCAACCTATGCAAAAAATGATAATTTATTCATATATAAAACGCAAAGTAAGGCTTCTGGAATTTTGTCATAAATCACGAAATGGTAGGAGTAAAAAAAAAGGATACATTGAAAATGATAACTTGGGATGTCCTTAATTCAAATCTGCAAAGAACTTGGATGTGCGACTTTTAGTTTTCGCGCCACAGCTTTTCAACCTATGCAAAAAATGATAATTTATTCATATATAAAACGCAAAGTAACGCTTCTGGAATTTTGTCATAACTCACGAAATGGTAGGACTAAAAAAAAGGATACATTGAAAATGATAACTTGGGATGTCCTTAATTCAAATCTGCAAAGGACTTGGCTGTGTGACTTTTAGTTTTCGCGCCACAGCTTTTCAACCTATGCAAAAAATGATAATTTATTCATATATAAAACGCAAAGTAAGGCTTCTGGAATTTTGTCATAAATCACGAAATGGTAGGAGTAAAAAAAAAGGATACATTGAAAATGATAACTTGGGATGTCCTTAATTCAAATCTGCAAAGAACTTGGATGTGCGACTTTTAGTTTTCGCGCCACAGCTTTTAAACCTATGCAAAAAATGATAATTTATTCATATATAAAACGCAAAGTAAGGCTTCTGGAATTTTGTCATAACTCACGAAATGGTAGGAGTAAAAAAAAAGATACATTGAAAATGATAACTTGGGATGTCCTTAATTCAAATCTGCAAAGGACTTGGCTGTCTGACTTTTAGTTTTCGCGCCACAGCTTTTCAACCTATGCAAAAAATGATAATTTATTCATATATAAAACGCAAAGTAAGGCTTCTGGAATTTTGTCATAACTCACGAAATGGTAGGAGTAAAAAAAAAGGATACATTGAAAATGATAACTTGGGATGTCCTTAATTCAAATCTGCAAAGAACTTGGATGTGCGACTTTTAGTTTTCGCGCCACAGCTTTTCAACCTATGCAAAAAATGATAATTTATTCATATATAAAACGCAAAGTAAGGCTTCTGGAATTTTGTCATAACTCACGAAATGGTAGGAGTAAAAAAAAAGGATACATTGAAAATGATAACTTGGGATGTCCTTAATTCAAATCTGCAAAGAACTTGGATGTGCGACTTTTAGTTTTCGCGCCACAGCTTTTCAACCTATGCAAAAAATGATAATTTATTCATATATAAAACGCAAAGTAAGGCTTCTGGAATTTTGTCATAACTCACGAAATGGTAGGAGTAAAAAAAAAGATACATTGCAAATGATAACTTGGGATGTCCTTAATTTAAATCTGCAAAGAACTTGGATGTGCGACTTTTAATTTTCGCGCCACAGCTTTTCAACCTATGCAAAAAATGATAATTTATTCATATATAAAACGCAAAGTAAGGCTTCTGGAATTTTGTCATAAATCACGAAATGGTAGGAGTAAAAAAAAAAGATACATTGCATATGATAACTTGGAATGTCCTTAATTTAAATCTGCAAAGCACTTGGCTGTGTGACTTTTAGTTTTCGCGCCACAGCTTTTCAACCTATGCAAAAAATGATAATTTATTCATATATAAAACGCAAAGTAAGGCTTCTGGAATTTTGTCATAACTCACGAAATGGTAGGAGTAAAAAAAAAGATACATTGCAAATGATAACTTGGGATGTCCTTAATTTAAATCTGCAAAGAACTTGGCTGTGTGACTTTTAATTTTCGCGCCACAGCTTTCTAACCTATGCAAAAAATGATAATTTATTCATATATAAAACGCAAAGTAAGGCTTCTGGTATTTTGTCATAAATCACGAAATGGTAGGAGTAAAAAAAAAAGATACATTGAAAATGATAACTTGGGATGTCCTTAATTCAAATCTGCAAAGGACTTGGCTGTGTGACTTTTAGTTTTCGCGCCACAGCTTTTCAACCTATGCAAAAAATGATAATTTATTCATATATAAAACGCAAAGTAAGGCTTCTGGAATTTTGTCATAAATCACGAAATGGTAGGAGTAAAAAAAAAGGATACATTGCAAATGATAACTTGGGATGTCCTTAATTTAAATCTGCGAAGAACTTGGATGTGCGACTTTTAATTTTCGCGCCACAGCTTTTCAACCTATGCAAAAAATGATAATTTATTCATATATAAAACGCAAAGTAAGGCTTCTGGAATTTTGTCATAAATCACGAAATGGTAGGAGTAAAAAAAAAAGATACATTGCAAATGATAACTTGGGATGTCCTTAATTTAAATCTGCAAAGCACTTGGCTGTGTGACTTTTAGTTTTCGCGCCACAGCTTTTCAACCTATGCAAAAAATGATAATTTATTCATATATAAAACGCAAAGTAAGGCTTCTGGAATTTTGTCATAAATCACGAAATGGTAGGAGTAAAAAAAAAGGATACATTGCAAATGATAACTTGGGATGTCCTTAATTTAAATCTGCAAAGGACTTGGCTGTGCGACTTTTAGTTTTCGCGCCACAGCTTTTCAACCTATGCAAAAAATGATAATTTATTCATATATAAAACGCAAAGTAAGGCTTCTGGAATTTTGTCATAAATCACGAAATGGTAGGAGTAAAAAAAAAAGATACATTGCAAATGATAACTTGGAATGTCCTTAATTTAAATCTGCAAAGCACTTGGCTGTGTGACTTTTAGTTTTCGCGCCACAGCTTTTCAACCTATGCAAAAAATGATAATTTATTCATATATAAAACGCAAAGTAAGGCTTCTGGAATTTTGTCATAAATCACGAAATGGTAGGAGTGAAAAAAAAGGATACATTGAAAATGATAACTTGGGATGTCCTTAATTCAAATCTGCAAAGGACTTGGCTGTGTGACTTTTAGTTTTCGCGCCACAGCTTTTCAACCTATGCAAAAAATGATAATTTATTAATATATAAAACGCAAAGTAAGGCTTCTGGAATTTTGTCATAACTCACGAAATAGTAGGAGAAAAAAAAAGACACATTGCAAATGATAACTTGGGATGTCCTTAATTCGAATCTGCAAAGAACTTGGATGTGCGACTTTTAGTTTTCGCGCCACAGCTTTTCAACCTATGCAAAAAATGATAATTTATTCATATATAAAACGCAAAGTAAGGCTTCTGGAATTTTGTCATAAATCACGAAATGGTAGGAGTAAAAAAAAAGATACATTGCAAATGATAACTTGGGATGTCCTTAATTTAAATCTGCAAAGGACTTGGCGATGTGACTTTTAGTTTTCGCGCCACAGCTTTTCAACCTATGCAAAAAATGATAATTTATTCATATATAAAACGCAAAGTAAGGCTTCTGGAATTTTGTCATAAATCACGAAATGGTAGGAGTAAAAAAAAAAGATACATTGCAAATGATAACTTGGGATGTCCTTAATTCAAATCTGCAAAGAACTTGGATGTGCGACTTTTAGTTTTCGCGCCACAGCTTTTCAACCTATGCAAAAAATGATAATTTATTCATATATAAAACGCAAAGTAAGGCTTCTGGAATTTTGTCATAACTCACGAAATGGTAGGAGTAAAAAAAAAGGATACATTGAAAATGATAACTTGGGATGTCCTTAATTCAAATCTGCAAAGAACTTGGATGTGCGACTTTTAGTTTTCGCGCCACAGCTTTTCAACCTATGCAAAAAATGATAATTTATTCATATATAAAACGCAAAGTAAGGCTTCTGGAATTTTGTCATAACTCACGAAATGGTAGGAGTAAAAAAAAAGATACATTGCAAATGATAACTTGGGATGTCCTTAATTTAAATCTGCAAAGAACTTGGATGTGCGACTTTTAATTTTCGCGCCACAGCTTTTCAACCTATGCAAAAAATGATAATTTATTCATATATAAAACGCAAAGTAAGGCTTCTGGAATTTTGTCATAAATCACGAAATGGTAGGAGTAAAAAAAAAAGATACATTGCATATGATAACTTGGAATGTCCTTAATTTAAATCTGCAAAGCACTTGGCTGTGTGACTTTTAGTTTTCGCGCCACAGCTTTTCAACCTATGCAAAAAATGATAATTTATTCATATATAAAACGCAAAGTAAGGCTTCTGGAATTTTGTCATAACTCACGAAATGGTAGGAGTAAAAAAAAAGATACATTGCAAATGATAACTTGGGATGTCCTTAATTTAAATCTGCAAAGAACTTGGCTGTGTGACTTTTAATTTTCGCGCCACAGCTTTCTAACCTATGCAAAAAATGATAATTTATTCATATATAAAACGCAAAGTAAGGCTTCTGGTATTTTGTCATAAATCACGAAATGGTAGGAGTAAAAAAAAAAGATACATTGAAAATGATAACTTGGGATGTCCTTAATTCAAATCTGCAAAGGACTTGGCTGTGTGACTTTTAGTTTTCGCGCCACAGCTTTTCAACCTATGCAAAAAATGATAATTTATTCATATATAAAACGCAAAGTAAGGCTTCTGGAATTTTGTCATAAATCACGAAATGGTAGGAGTAAAAAAAAAGGATACATTGCAAATGATAACTTGGGATGTCCTTAATTTAAATCTGCGAAGAACTTGGATGTGCGACTTTTAATTTTCGCGCCACAGCTTTTCAACCTATGCAAAAAATGATAATTTATTCATATATAAAACGCAAAGTAAGGCTTCTGGAATTTTGTCATAAATCACGAAATGGTAGGAGTAAAAAAAAAAGATACATTGCAAATGATAACTTGGGATGTCCTTAATTTAAATCTGCAAAGCACTTGGCTGTGTGACTTTTAGTTTTCGCGCCACAGCTTTTCAACCTATGCAAAAAATGATAATTTATTCATATATAAAACGCAAAGTAAGGCTTCTGGAATTTTGTCATAAATCACGAAATGGTAGGAGTAAAAAAAAAGGATACATTGCAAATGATAACTTGGGATGTCCTTAATTTAAATCTGCAAAGGACTTGGCTGTGCGACTTTTAGTTTTCGCGCCACAGCTTTTCAACCTATGCAAAAAATGATAATTTATTCATATATAAAACGCAAAGTAAGGCTTCTGGAATTTTGTCATAAATCACGAAATGGTAGGAGTAAAAAAAAAAGATACATTGCAAATGATAACTTGGAATGTCCTTAATTTAAATCTGCAAAGCACTTGGCTGTGTGACTTTTAGTTTTCGCGCCACAGCTTTTCAACCTATGCAAAAAATGATAATTTATTCATATATAAAACGCAAAGTAAGGCTTCTGGAATTTTGTCATAAATCACGAAATGGTAGGAGTGAAAAAAAAGGATACATTGAAAATGATAACTTGGGATGTCCTTAATTCAAATCTGCAAAGGACTTGGCTGTGTGACTTTTAGTTTTCGCGCCACAGCTTTTCAACCTATGCAAAAAATGATAATTTATTAATATATAAAACGCAAAGTAAGGCTTCTGGAATTTTGTCATAACTCACGAAATAGTAGGAGAAAAAAAAAGACACATTGCAAATGATAACTTGGGATGTCCTTAATTCGAATCTGCAAAGAACTTGGATGTGCGACTTTTAGTTTTCGCGCCACAGCTTTTCAACCTATGCAAAAAATGATAATTTATTCATATATAAAACGCAAAGTAAGGCTTCTGGAATTTTGTCATAACTCACGAAATGGTAGGAGTAAAAAAAAAGGATACATTGAAAATGATAACTTGGGATGTCCTTAATTCAAATCTGCAAAGGACTTGGCTGTCTGACTTTTAGTTTTCGCGCCACAGCTTTTCAACCTATGCAAAAAATGATAATTTATTCATATATAAAACGCAAAGTAAGGCTTCTGGAATTTTGTCATAACTCACGAAATGGTAGGAGTAAAAAAAAAGGATACATTGAGAATGATAACTTGGGATGTCCTTAATTCAAATCTGCAAAGGACTTGGCTGTGTGACTTTTAGTTTTCGCGCCACAGCTTTTCAACCTATGCAAAAAATGATAATTTATTCATATATAAAACGCAAAGTAAGGCTTCTGGAATTTTGTCATAACTCACGAAATGGTAGGAGTAAAAAAAAAGGATACATTGAAAATGATAACTTGGGATGTCCTTAATTCAAATCTGCAAAGAACTTGGATGTGCGACTTTTAGTTTTCGCGCCACAGCTTTTCAACCTATGCAAAAAATGATAATTTATTCATATATAAAACGCAAAGTAAGGCTTCTGGAATTTTGTCATAACTCACGAAATGGTAGGAGTAAAAAAAAAGGATACATTGAAAATAATAACTTGGAATGTCCTTAATTAAAATCTGCAAAGGACTTGGCTGTCTGACTTTTAGTTTTCGCGCCACAGCTTTTCAACCTATGCAAAAAATGATAATTTATTCATATATAAAACGCAAAGTAAGGCTTCTGGAATTTTGTCATAAATCACGAAATGGTAGGAGTAAAAAAAAAGGATACATTGAAAATGATAACTTGGGATGTCCTTAATTCAAATCTGCAAAGAACTTGGATGTGCGACTTTTAGTTTTCGCGCCACAGCTTTTCAACCTATGCAAAAAATGATAATTTATTCATATATAAAACGCAAAGTAAGGCTTCTGGAATTTTGTCATAAATCACGAAATGGTAGGAGTAAAAAAAAAGATACATTGCAAATGATAACTTGGGATGTCCTTAATTTAAATCTGCAAAGGACTTGGCGATGTGACTTTTAGTTTTCGCGCCACAGCTTTTCAACCTATGCAAAAAATGATAATTTATTCATATATAAAACGCAAAGTAAGGCTTCTGGAATTTTGTCATAAATCACGAAATGGTAGGAGTAAAAAAAAAAGATACATTGCAAATGATAACTTGGGATGTCCTTAATTCGAATCTGCAAAGAACTTGGCTGTGTGACTTTTAGTTTTCGCGCCACAGCTTTTCAACCTATGCAAAAAATGATAATTTATTCATATATAAAACGCAAAGTAAGGCTTCTGGAATTTTGTCATAAATCACGAAATGGTAGGAGTAAAAAAAAAGACACATTGCAAATGATAATTCGGGATGTCCTTAATTTAAATCTGCAAAGGACTTGGCTGTGTGACTTTTAGTTTTCGCGCCACAGCTTTTCAACCTATGCAAAAAATGATAATTTATTCATATATAAAACGCAAAGTAAGGCTTCTGGAATTTTGTCATAAATCACGAAATGGTAGGAGTAAAAAAAAAGATACATTGCAAATGATAACTTGGAATGTCCTTAATTCAAATCTGCAAAGGACTTGGCTGTGTGACTTTTAGTTTTCGCGCCACAGCTTTTCAACCTATGCAAAAAATGATAATTTATTCATATATAAAACGCAAAGTAAGGCTTCTGGAATTTTGTCATAAATCACGAAATAGTAGGAGTAAAAAAAAGGATACATTGCAAATGATAACTTGGGATGTCCTTAATTCAAATCTGCAAAGAACTTGGATGTGCGACTTTTAGTTTTCGCGCCACAGCTTTTCAACCTATGCAAAAAATGATAATTTATTCATATATAAAACGCAAAGTAAGGCTTCTGGAATTTTGTCATAAATCAC
The DNA here is from genome assembly GCA_932526495.1 of Bombylius major. NCBI lineage: Eukaryota > Metazoa > Arthropoda > Insecta > Diptera > Bombyliidae > Bombylius > Bombylius major. The sequence goes on along the minus strand of OW052044.1, from coordinate 22,643,995 downwards.
GAAATGGTAGGAGTAAAAAAAAAGATACATTGCAAATGATAACTTGGGATGTCCTCAATTTAAATCTGCAAAGGACTTGGCTATGTGACTTTTAGTTTTCGCGCCACAGCTTTTCAACCTATGCAAAAAATGATAATTTATTCATATATAAAACGCAAAGTAAGGCTTCTGGAATTTTGTCATAAATCACGAAATGGTAGGAGTAAAAAAAAAGATACATTGCAAATGATAACTTGGGATGTCCTTAATTCAAATCTGCAAAGGACTTGGCTGTGTGACTTTTAGTTTTCGCGCCACAGCTTTTCAACCTATGCAAAAAATGATAATTTATTCATATATAAAACGCAAAGTAAGGCTTCTGGAATTTTGTCATAAATCACGAAATGGTAGGAGTAAAAAAAAAGGATACATTGCAAATGATAACTTGGGATGTCCTTAATTCAAATCTGCAAAGAACTTGGATGTGCGACTTTTAATTTTCGCGCCACAGCTTTTCAACCTATGCAAAAAATGATAATTTATTCATATATAAAACGCAAAGTAAGGCTTCTGGAATTTTGTCATAAATCACGAAATGGTAGGAGTAAAAAAAAAAGATACATTGCAAATGATAACTTGGGATGTCCTTAATTTAAATCTGCAAAGGACTTGGCTATGTGACTTTTAGTTTTCGCGCCACAGCTTTTCAACCTATGCAAAAAATGATAATTTATTCATATATAAAACGCAAAGTAAGGCTTCTGGAATTTTGTCATAAATCACGAAATGGTAGGAGTAAAAAAAAAGGATACATTGAAAATGATAACTTGGGATGTCCTTAATTCAAATCTGCAAAGGACTTGGCTGTGCGACTTTTAGTTTTCGCGCCACAGCTTTTCAACCCATGCAAAAAATGATAATTTATTCATATATAAAACGCAAAGTAAGGCTTCTGGAATTTTGTCATAAATCACGAAATGGTAGGAGTAAAAAAAAAAGATACATTGCAAATGATAACTTGGGATGTCCTTAATTCGAATCTGCAAAGAACTTGTATGTGCGACTTTTAGTTTTCGCGCCACAGCTTTTCAACCTATGCAAAAAATGATAATTTATTCATATATAAAACGCAAAGTAAGGCTTCTGGAATTTTGTCATAACTCACGAAATGCTAGGAGTAAAAAAAAAGGATACATTGAAAATGATAACTTGGGATGTCCTTAATTCAAATCTGCAAAGGACTTGGCTGTGTGACTTTTAGTTTTCGCGCCACAGCTTTTCAACCTATGCAAAAAATGATAATTTATTCATATATAAAACGCAAAGTAAGGCTTCTGGAATTTTGTCATAAATCACGAAATGGTAGGAGTAAAAAAAAAGGATACATTGCATATGATAACTTGGGATGTCCTTAATTCAAATCTGCAAAGAACTTGGATGTGCGACTTTTAGTTTTCGAGCCACAGCTTTTCAACCTATGCAAAAAATGATAATTTATTCATATATAAAACGCAAAGTAAGGCTTCTGGAATTTTGTCATAAATCACGAAATGGTAGGAGTATAAAAATTGATACATTGCAAATGATAACTTGGGATGTCCTTAATTCAAATCTGCAAAGGACTTGGCTGTGTGACTTTTAGTTTTCGCGCCACAGCTTTTCAACCTATGCAAAAAATGATAATTTATTCATATATAAAACGCAAAGTAAGGCTTCTGGAATTTTGTCATAAATCACGAAATGGTAGGAGTAAAAAAAAAGGATACATTGAAAATGATAACTTGGGACGTCCTTAATTCAAGTCTGCAAAGAACTTGGATGTGTGACTTTTAGTTTTTGCGCCACAGCTTTTCAACCTATGCAAAAAATGATAATTTATTCATATATAAAACGCAAAGTAAGGCTTCTGGAATTTTGTCATAAATCACGAAATGGTAGGAGTAAAAAAAAAGGATACATTGAAAATGATAACTTGGGATGTCCTTAATTCAAATCTGCAAAGGACTTGGCTGTCTGACTTTTAGTTTTCGCGCCACAGCTTTTCAACCTATGCAAAAAATGATAATTTATTCATATATAAAACGCAAAGTAAGGCTTCTGGAATTTTGTCATAACTCACGAAATGGTAGGACTAAAAAAAAAGGATACATTGAAAATGATAACTTGGGATGTCCTTAATTCAAATCTGCAAAGGACTTGGCTGTGTGACTTTTAGTTTTCGCGCCACAGCTTTTCAACCTATGCAAAAAATGATAATTTATTCATATATAAAACGCAAAGTAAGGCTTCTGGAATTTTGTCATAAATCACGAAATGGTAGGAGTAAAAAAAAAGGATACATTGAAAATGATAACTTGGGATGTCCTTAATTCAAATCTGCAAAGAACTTGGATGTGCGACTTTTAGTTTTCGCGCCACAGCTTTTCAACCTATGCAAAAAATGATAATTTATTCATATATAAAACGCAAAGTAAGGCTTCTGGAATTTTGTCATAACTCACGAAATGGTAGGAGTAAAAAAAAAGATACATTGAAAATGATAACTTGGGATGTCCTTAATTCAAATCTACAAAGGACTTGGCTGTCTGACTTTTAGTTTTCGCGCCACAGCTTTTCAACCTATGCAAAAAATGATAATTTATTCATATATAAAACGCAAAGTAAGGCTTCTGGAATTTTGTCATAACTCACGAAATGGTAGGAGTAAAAAAAAAGGATACATTGAAAATGATAACTTGGGATGTCCTTAATTCAAATCTGCAAAGGACTTGGCTGTGTGACTTTTAGTTTTCGCGCCACAGCTTTTCAACCTATGCAAAAAATGATAATTTATTCATATATAAAACGCAAAGTAAGGCTTCTGGAATTTTGTCATAACTCACGAAATGGTAGGAGTAAAAAAAAAGGATACATTGAAAATGATAACTTGGGATGTCCTTAATTCAAATCTGCAAAGAACTTGGATGTGCGACTTTTAGTTTTCGCGCCACAGCTTTTCAACCTATGCAAAAAATGATAATTTATTCATATATAAAACGCAAAGTAAGGCTTCTGGAATTTTGTCATAACTCACGAAATGGTAGGAGTAAAAAAAAGGATACATTGAAAATGATAACTTGGGATGTCCTTAATTCAAATCTGCAAAGAACTTGGATGTGCGACTTTTAGTTTTCGCGCCACAGCTTTTCAACCTATGCAAAAAATGATAATTTATTCATATATAAAACGCAAAGTAAGGCTTCTGGAATTTTGTCATAAATCACGAAATGGTAGGAGTAAAAAAAAAGATACATTGCAAATGATAACTTGGGATGTCCTTAATTTAAATCTGCAAAGAACTTGGATGTGCGACTTTTAATTTTCGCGCCACAGCTTTTCAACCTATGCAAAAAATGATAATTTATTCATATATAAAACGCAAAGTAAGGCTTCTGGAATTTTGTCATAAATCACGAAATGGTAGGAGTAAAAAAAAGGATACATTGCAAATGATAACTTGGGATGTCCTTAATTCAAATCTGCAAAGAACTTGGATGTGCGACTTTTAGTTTTCGCGCCACAGCTTTTCAACCTATGCAAAAAATGATAATTTATTCATATATAAAACGCAAAGTAAGGCTTCTGGAATTTTGTCATAACTCACGAAATGGTAGGAGTAAAAAAAAAGGATACATTGAAAATAATGACTTGGAATGTCCTTAATTCAAATCTGCAAAGGACTTGGCTGTCTGACTTTTAGTTTTCGCGCCACAGCTTTTCAACCTATGCAAAAAATGATAATTTATTCATATATAAAACGCAAAGTAAGGCTTCTGGAATTTTGTCATAACTCACGAAATGGTAGGAGTAAAAAAAAAGGATACATTGAAAATGATAACTTGGGATGTCCTTAATTCAAATCTGCAAAGAACTTGGATGTGCGACTTTTAGTTTTCGCGCCACAGCTTTTCAACCTATGCAAAAAATGATAATTTATTCATATATAAAACGCAAAGTAAGGCTTCTGGAATTTTGTCATAACTCACGAAATGGTAGGAGTAAAAAAAAAGATACATTGCAAATGATAACTTGGGATGTCCTTAATTTAAATCTGCAAAGAACTTGGATGTGCGACTTTTAATTTTCGCGCCACAGCTTTTCAACCTATGCAAAAAATGATAATTTATTCATATATAAAACGCAAAGTAAGGCTTCTGGAATTTTGTCATAAATCACGAAATGGTAGGAGTAAAAAAAAAAGATACATTGCATATGATAACTTGGAATGTCCTTAATTTAAATCTGCAAAGCACTTGGCTGTGTGACTTTTAGTTTTCGCGCCACAGCTTTTCAACCTATGCAAAAAATGATAATTTATTCATATATAAAACGCAAAGTAAGGCTTCTGGAATTTTGTCATAACTCACGAAATGGTAGGAGTAAAAAAAAAAGATACATTGCAAATGATAACTTGGAATGTCCTTAATTTAAATCTGCAAAGCACTTGGCTGTGTGACTTTTAGTTTTCGCGCCACAGCTTTTCAACCTATGCAAAAAATGATAATTTATTCATATATAAAACGCAAAGTAAGGCTTCTGGAATTTTGTCATAAATCACGAAATGGTAGGAGTAAAAAAAAAGGATACATTGCAAATGATAACTTGGGATGTCCTTAATTTAAATCTGCAAAGGACTTGGCTGTGCGACTTTTAGTTTTCGCGCCACAGCTTTTCAACCTATGCAAAAAATGATAATTTATTCATATATAAAACGCAAAGTAAGGCTTCTGGAATTTTGTCATAAATCACGAAATGGTAGGAGTAAAAAAAAAAGATACATTGCAAATGATAACTTGGGATGTCCTTAATTCAAATCTGCAAAGGACTTGGCTGTGTGACTTTTAGTTTTCGCGCCACAGCTTTTCAACCTATGCAAAAAATGATAATTTATTCATATATAAAACGCAAAGTAAGGCTTCTGGAATTTTGTCATAAATCACGAAATGGTAGGAGTAAAAAAAAGGATAAATTGAAAATGATAACTTGGGATGTCCTTAATTCAAATCTGCAAAGAACTTGGATGTGCGACTTTTAGTTTTCGCGCCACAGCTTTTCAACCTATGCAAAAAATGATAATTTATTCATATATAAAACGCAAAGTAAGGCTTCTGGAATTTTGTCATAAATCACGAAATAGTAAGAGTAAAAAAAAAAGACACATTGCAAATGATAACTTGGGATGTCCTTAATTCGAATCTGCAAAGGACTTGGCCGTGTGACTTTTAGTTTTCGCGCCACAGCTTTTCAACCTATGCAAAAAATGATAATTTATTCATATATAAAACGCAAAGTAAGGCTTCTGGAATTTTGTCATAAATCACGAAATGGTAGGAGTAAAAAAAAAAGATACATTGCAAATGATAACTTGGGATGTCCTTAATTTAAATCTGCAAAGGACTTGGCTATGTGACTTTTAGTTTTCGCGCCACAGCTTTTCAACCTATGCAAAAAATGATAATTTATTCATATATAAAACGCAAAGTAAGGCTTCTGGAATTTTGTCATAAATCACGAAATGGTAGGAGTAAAAAAAAGGATAAATTGAAAATGATAACTTGGGATGTCCTTAATTCAAATCTGCAAAGAACTTGGATGTGCGACTTTTAGTTTTCGCGCCACAGCTTTTCAACCTATGCAAAAAATGATAATTTATTCATATATAAAACGCAAAGTAAGGCTTCTGGAATTTTGTCATAAATCACGAAATAGTAAGAGTAAAAAAAAAAGACACATTGCAAATGATAACTTGGGATGTCCTTAATTCGAATCTGCAAAGGACTTGGCCGTGTGACTTTTAGTTTTCGCGCCACAGCTTTTCAACCTATGCAAAAAATGATAATTTATTCATATATAAAACGCAAAGTAAGGCTTCTGGAATTTTGTCATAAATCACGAAATGGTAGGAGTAAAAAAAAAGGATACATTGAAAATGATAACTTGGGACGTCCTTAATTCAAGTCTGCAAAGAACTTGGATGTGTGACTTTTAGTTTTTGCGCCACAGCTTTTCAACCTATGCAAAAAATGATAATTTATTCATATATAAAACGCAAAGTAAGGCTTCTGGAATTTTGTCATAAATCACGAAATGGTAGGAGTAAAAAAAAAGGATACATTGAAAATGATAACTTGGGATGTCCTTAATTCAAATCTGCAAAGGACTTGGCTGTCTGACTTTTAGTTTTCGCGCCACAGCTTTTCAACCTATGCAAAAAATGATAATTTATTCATATATAAAACGCAAAGTAAGGCTTCTGGAATTTTGTCATAACTCACGAAATGGTAGGAGTAAAAAAAAAGATACATTGCAAATGATAACTTGGAATGTCCTTAATTCAAATCTGCAAAGGACTTGGCTGTGTGACTTTTAGTTTTCGCGCCACAGCTTTTCAACCTATGCAAAAAATGATAATTTATTCATATATAAAACGCAAAGTAAGGCTTCTGGAATTTTGTCATAAATCACGAAATAGTAGGAGTAAAAAAAAGGATACATTGCAAATGATAACTTGGGATGTCCTTAATTCAAATCTGCAAAGAACTTGGATGTGCGACTTTTAGTTTTCGCGCCACAGCTTTTCAACCTATGCAAAAAATGATAATTTATTCATATATAAAACGCAAAGTAAGGCTTCTGGAATTTTGTCATAAATCACGAAATGGTAGGAGTAAAAAAAAAGATACATTGCAAATGATAACTTGGGATGTCCTCAATTTAAATCTGCAAAGGACTTGGCTATGTGGATTTTAGTTTTCGCGCCACAGCTTTTCAACCTATGCAAAAAATGATAATTTATTCATATATAAAACGCAAAGTAAGGCTTCTGGAATTTTGTCATAAATCACGAAATGGTAGGAGTAAAAAAAAAGATACATTGCAAATGATAACTTGGGATGTCCTTAATTCAAATCTGCAAAGGACTTGGCTGTGTGACTTTTAGTTTTCGCGCCACAGCTTTTCAACCTATGCAAAAAATGATAATTTATTCATATATAAAACGCAAAGTAAGGCTTCTGGAATTTTGTCATAAATCACGAAATGGTAGGAGTAAAAAAAAAGGATACATTGCAAATGATAACTTGGGATGTCCTTAATTTAAATCTGCGAAGAACTTGGATGTGCGACTTTTAATTTTCGCGCCACAGCTTTTCAACCTATGCAAAAAATGATAATTTATTCATATATAAAACGCAAAGTAAGGCTTCTGGAATTTTGTCATAAATCACGAAATGGTAGGAGTAAAAAAAAAAGATACATTGCAAATGATAACTTGGGATGTCCTTAATTTAAATCTGCAAAGGACTTGGCTATGTGACTTTTAGTTTTCGCGCCACAGCTTTTCAACCTATGCAAAAAATGATAATTTATTCATATATAAAACGCAAAGTAAGGCTTCTGGAATTTTGTCATAAATCACGAAATGGTAGGAGTAAAAAAAAAGGATACATTGAAAATGATAACTTGGGATGTCCTTAATTCAAATCTGCAAAGGACTTGGCTGTGCGACTTTTAGTTTTCGCGCCACAGCTTTTCAACCCATGCAAAAAATGATAATTTATTCATATATAAAACGCAAAGTAAGGCTTCTGGAATTTTGTCATAAATCACGAAATGGTAGGAGTAAAAAAAAAAGATACATTGCAAATGATAACTTGGGATGTCCTTAATTCGAATCTGCAAAGAACTTGTCTGTGCGACTTTTAGTTTTCGCGCCACAGCTTTTCAACCTATGCAAAAAATGATAATTTATTCATATATAAAACGCAAAGTAAGGCTTCTGGAATTTTGTCATAACTCACGAAATGCTAGGAGTAAAAAAAAAGGATACATTGAAAATGATAACTTGGGATGTCCTTAATTCAAATCTGCAAAGGACTTGGCTGTGTGACTTTTAGTTTTCGCGCCACAGCTTTTCAACCTATGCAAAAAATGATAATTTATTCATATATAAAACGCAAAGTAAGGCTTCTGGAATTTTGTCATAAATCACGAAATGGTAGGAGTAAAAAAAAAGGATACATTGCATATGATAACTTGGGATGTCCTTAATTCAAATCTGCAAAGAACTTGGATGTGCGACTTTTAGTTTTCGAGCCACAGCTTTTCAACCTATGCAAAAAATGATAATTTATTCATATATAAAACGCAAAGTAAGGCTTCTGGAATTTTGTCATAAATCACGAAATGGTAGGAGTATAAAAATTGATACATTGCAAATGATAACTTGGGATGTCCTTAATTCAAATCTGCAAAGGACTTGGCTGTGTGACTTTTAGTTTTCGCGCCACAGCTTTTCAACCTATGCAAAAAATGATAATTTATTCATATATAAAACGCAAAGTAAGGCTTCTGGAATTTTGTCATAAATCACGAAATGGTAGGAGTAAAAAAAAAGGATACATTGAAAATGATAACTTGGGACGTCCTTAATTCAAGTCTGCAAAGAACTTGGATGTGTGACTTTTAGTTTTTGCGCCACAGCTTTTCAACCTATGCAAAAAATGATAATTTATTCATATATAAAACGCAAAGTAAGGCTTCTGGAATTTTGTCATAAATCACGAAATGGTAGGAGTAAAAAAAAAGGATACATTGAAAATGATAACTTGGGATGTCCTTAATTCAAATCTGCAAAGGACTTGGCTGTCTGACTTTTAGTTTTCGCGCCACAGCTTTTCAACCTATGCAAAAAATGATAATTTATTCATATATAAAACGCAAAGTAAGGCTTCTGGAATTTTGTCATAACTCACGAAATGGTAGGACTAAAAAAAAAGGATACATTGAAAATGATAACTTGGGATGTCCTTAATTCAAATCTGCAAAGGACTTGGCTGTGTGACTTTTAGTTTTCGCGCCACAGCTTTTCAACCTATGCAAAAAATGATAATTTATTCATATATAAAACGCAAAGTAAGGCTTCTGGAATTTTGTCATAAATCACGAAATGGTAGGAGTAAAAAAAAAGGATACATTGAAAATGATAACTTGGGATGTCCTTAATTCAAATCTGCAAAGAACTTGGATGTGCGACTTTTAGTTTTCGCGCCACAGCTTTTCAACCTATGCAAAAAATGATAATTTATTCATATATAAAACGCAAAGTAAGGCTTCTGGAATTTTGTCATAACTCACGAAATGGTAGGAGTAAAAAAAAAGATACATTGAAAATGATAACTTGGGATGTCCTTAATTCAAATCTACAAAGGACTTGGCTGTCTGACTTTTAGTTTTCGCGCCACAGCTTTTCAACCTATGCAAAAAATGATAATTTATTCATATATAAAACGCAAAGTAAGGCTTCTGGAATTTTGTCATAACTCACGAAATGGTAGGAGTAAAAAAAAAGGATACATTGAAAATGATAACTTGGGATGTCCTTAATTCAAATCTGCAAAGGACTTGGCTGTGTGACTTTTAGTTTTCGCGCCACAGCTTTTCAACCTATGCAAAAAATGATAATTTATTCATATATAAAACGCAAAGTAAGGCTTCTGGAATTTTGTCATAACTCACGAAATGGTAGGAGTAAAAAAAAAGGATACATTGAAAATGATAACTTGGGATGTCCTTAATTCAAATCTGCAAAGAACTTGGATGTGCGACTTTTAGTTTTCGCGCCACAGCTTTTCAACCTATGCAAAAAATGATAATTTATTCATATATAAAACGCAAAGTAAGGCTTCTGGAATTTTGTCATAACTCACGAAATGGTAGGAGTAAAAAAAAGGATACATTGAAAATGATAACTTGGGATGTCCTTAATTCAAATCTGCAAAGAACTTGGATGTGCGACTTTTAGTTTTCGCGCCACAGCTTTTCAACCTATGCAAAAAATGATAATTTATTCATATATAAAACGCAAAGTAAGGCTTCTGGAATTTTGTCATAAATCACGAAATGGTAGGAGTAAAAAAAAAGATACATTGCAAATGATAACTTGGGATGTCCTTAATTTAAATCTGCAAAGAACTTGGATGTGCGACTTTTAATTTTCGCGCCACAGCTTTTCAACCTATGCAAAAAATGATAATTTATTCATATATAAAACGCAAAGTAAGGCTTCTGGAATTTTGTCATAAATCACGAAATGGTAGGAGTAAAAAAAAGGATACATTGCAAATGATAACTTGGGATGTCCTTAATTCAAATCTGCAAAGAACTTGGATGTGCGACTTTTAGTTTTCGCGCCACAGCTTTTCAACCTATGCAAAAAATGATAATTTATTCATATATAAAACGCAAAGTAAGGCTTCTGGAATTTTGTCATAACTCACGAAATGGTAGGAGTAAAAAAAAAGGATACATTGAAAATAATGACTTGGAATGTCCTTAATTCAAATCTGCAAAGGACTTGGCTGTCTGACTTTTAGTTTTCGCGCCACAGCTTTTCAACCTATGCAAAAAATGATAATTTATTCATATATAAAACGCAAAGTAAGGCTTCTGGAATTTTGTCATAACTCACGAAATGGTAGGAGTAAAAAAAAAGGATACATTGAAAATGATAACTTGGGATGTCCTTAATTCAAATCTGCAAAGAACTTGGATGTGCGACTTTTAGTTTTCGCGCCACAGCTTTTCAACCTATGCAAAAAATGATAATTTATTCATATATAAAACGCAAAGTAAGGCTTCTGGAATTTTGTCATAACTCACGAAATGGTAGGAGTAAAAAAAAAGATACATTGCAAATGATAACTTGGGATGTCCTTAATTTAAATCTGCAAAGAACTTGGATGTGCGACTTTTAATTTTCGCGCCACAGCTTTTCAACCTATGCAAAAAATGATAATTTATTCATATATAAAACGCAAAGTAAGGCTTCTGGAATTTTGTCATAAATCACGAAATGGTAGGAGTAAAAAAAAAAGATACATTGCATATGATAACTTGGAATGTCCTTAATTTAAATCTGCAAAGCACTTGGCTGTGTGACTTTTAGTTTTCGCGCCACAGCTTTTCAACCTATGCAAAAAATGATAATTTATTCATATATAAAACGCAAAGTAAGGCTTCTGGAATTTTGTCATAACTCACGAAATGGTAGGAGTAAAAAAAAAAGATACATTGCAAATGATAACTTGGAATGTCCTTAATTTAAATCTGCAAAGCACTTGGCTGTGTGACTTTTAGTTTTCGCGCCACAGCTTTTCAACCTATGCAAAAAATGATAATTTATTCATATATAAAACGCAAAGTAAGGCTTCTGGAATTTTGTCATAAATCACGAAATGGTAGGAGTAAAAAAAAAGGATACATTGCAAATGATAACTTGGGATGTCCTTAATTTAAATCTGCAAAGGACTTGGCTGTGCGACTTTTAGTTTTCGCGCCACAGCTTTTCAACCTATGCAAAAAATGATAATTTATTCATATATAAAACGCAAAGTAAGGCTTCTGGAATTTTGTCATAAATCACGAAATGGTAGGAGTAAAAAAAAAAGATACATTGCAAATGATAACTTGGGATGTCCTTAATTCAAATCTGCAAAGGACTTGGCTGTGTGACTTTTAGTTTTCGCGCCACAGCTTTTCAACCTATGCAAAAAATGATAATTTATTCATATATAAAACGCAAAGTAAGGCTTCTGGAATTTTGTCATAAATCACGAAATGGTAGGAGTAAAAAAAAGGATAAATTGAAAATGATAACTTGGGATGTCCTTAATTTCAAATCTGCAAAGAACTTGGATGTGCGACTTTTAGTTTTCGCGCCACAGCTTTTCAACCTATGCAAAAAATGATAATTTATTCATATATAAAACGCAAAGTAAGGCTTCTGGAATTTTGTCATAAATCACGAAATAGTAAGAGTAAAAAAAAAAGACACATTGCAAATGATAACTTGGGATGTCCTTAATTCGAATCTGCAAAGGACTTGGCCGTGTGACTTTTAGTTTTCGCGCCACAGCTTTTCAACCTATGCAAAAAATGATAATTTATTCATATATAAAACGCAAAGTAAGGCTTCTGGAATTTTGTCATAAATCACGAAATGGTAGGAGTAAAAAAAAAAGATACATTGCAAATGATAACTTGGGATGTCCTTAATTTAAATCTGCAAAGGACTTGGCTATGTGACTTTTAGTTTTCGCGCCACAGCTTTTCAACCTATGCAAAAAATGATAATTTATTCATATATAAAACGCAAAGTAAGGCTTCTGGAATTTTGTCATAAATCACGAAATGGTAGGAGTAAAAAAAAAGGATACATTGAAAATGATAACTTGGGATGTCCTTAATTCGAATCTGCGAAGAATTTGGATGTGCGACTTTTAGTTTTCGCGCCACAGCTTTTCAACCTATGCAAAAAATGATAATTTATTCATATATAAAACGCAAAGTAAGGCTTCTGGAATTTTGTCATAAATCACGAAATGGTAGGAGTAAAAAAAAAGGATACATTGCAAATGATAACTTGGGATGTCCTTAATTCGAATCTGCAAAGAATTTGGATGTGCGACTTTTAGTTTTCGCGCCACAGCTTTTCAACCTATGCAAAAAATGATAATTTATTCATATATAAAACGCAAAGTAAGGCTTCTGGAATTTTGTCATAACTCACGAAATGCTGGGAGTAAAAAAAAAGGATACATTGAAAATGATAACTTGGGATGTCCTTAATTTAAATCTGCAAAGAACTTGGATGTGCGACTTTTAGTTTTCGCGCCACAGCTTTTCAACCTATGCAAAAAATGATATTTTATTCATATATAAAACGCAAAGTAAGGCTTCTGGAATTTTGTCATAACTCACGAAATGGTAGGAGTAAAAAAAAAGGATACATTGAAAATGATAACTTGGGATGTCCTTAATTCAAATCTGCAAAGGACTTGGCTGTGTGACTTTTAGTTTTCGCGCCACAGCTTTTCAACCTATGCAAAAAATGATAATTTATTCATATATAAAACGCAAAGTAAGGCTTCTGGAATTTTGTCATAACTCACGAAATGGTAGGAGTAAAAAAAAAGGATACATTGAAAATGATAACTTGGGATGTCCTTAATTCAAATCTGCAAAGGACTTGGCTGTGCGACTTTTAGTTTTCGCGCCACAGCTTTTCAACCTATGCAAAAAATGATAATTTATTCATATATAAAACGCAAAGTAAGGCTTCTGGAATTTTGTCATAAATCACGAAATGGTAGGAGTAAAAAAAAAAGATACATTGCAAATGATAACTTGGAATGTCCTTAATTTAAATCTGCAAAGCACTTGGCTGTGTGACTTTTAGTTTTCGCGCCACAGCTTTTCAACCTATGCAAAAAATGATAATTTATTCATATATAAAACGCAAAGTAAGGCTTCTGGAATTTTGTCATAAATCACGAAATGGTAGGAGTAAAAAAAAAGGATACATTGCAAATGATAACTTGGGATGTCCTTAATTTAAATCTGCAAAGGACTTGGCTGTGCGACTTTTAGTTTTCGCGCCACAGCTTTTCAACCTATGCAAAAAATGATAATTTATTCATATATAAAACGCAAAGTAAGGCTTCTGGAATTTTGTCATAAATCACGAAATGGTAGGAGTAAAAAAAAAGGATACATTGCAAATGATAACTTGGGATGTCCTTAATTCAAATCTGCAAAGGACTTGGCTGTGTGACTTTTAGTTTTCGCGCCACAGCTTTTCAACCTATGCAAAAAATGATAATTTATTCATATATAAAACGCAAAGTAAGGCTTCTGGAATTTTGTCATAAATCACGAAATGGTAGGAGTAAAAAAAAGGATAAATTGAAAATGATAACTTGGGATGTCCTTAATTCAAATCTGCAAAGAACTTGGATGTGCGACTTTTAGTTTTCGCGCCACAGCTTTTCAACCTATGCAAAAAATGATAATTTATTCATATATAAAACGCAAAGTAAGGCTTCTGGAATTTTGTCATAAATCACGAAATAGTAGGAGTAAAAAAAAAAGACACATTGCAAATGATAACTTGGGATGTCCTTAATTCGAATCTGCAAAGGACTTGGCCGTGTGACTTTTAGTTTTCGCGCCACAGCTTTTCAACCTATGCAAAAAATGATAATTTATTCATATATAAAACGCAAAGTAAGGCTTCTGGAATTTTGTCATAAATCACGAAATGGTAGGAGTAAAAAAAAAAGATACATTGCAAATGATAACTTGGGATGTCCTTAATTTAAATCTGCAAAGGACTTGGCTATGTGACTTTTAGTTTTCGCGCCACAGCTTTTCAACCTATGCAAAAAATGATAATTTATTCATATATAAAACGCAAAGTAAGGCTTCTGGAATTTTGTCATAAATCACGAAATGGTAGGAGTAAAAAAAAGGATACATTGAAAATGATAACTTGGGATGTCCTTAATTCGAATCTGCAACGAATTTGGATGTGCGACTTTTAGTTTTCGCGCCACAGCTTTTCAACCTATGCAAAAAATGATAATTTATTCATATATAAAACGCAAAGTAAGGCTTCTGGAATTTTGTCATAAATCACGAAATGCTGGGAGTAAAAAAAAAGGATACATTGAAAATGATAACTTGGGATGTCCTTAATTTAAATCTGCAAAGAACTTGGATGTGCGACTTTTAGTTTTCGCGCCACAGCTTTTCAACCTATGCAAAAAATGATATTTTATTCATATATAAAACGCAAAGTAAGGCTTCTGGAATTTTGTCATAACTCACGAAATGGTAGGAGTAAAAAAAAAGGATACATTGAAAATGATAACTTGGGATGTCCTTAATTCAAATCTGCAAAGGACTTGGCTGTGTGACTTTTAGTTTTCGCGCCACAGCTTTTCAACCTATGCAAAAAATGATAATTTATTCATATATAAAACGCAAAGTAAGGCTTCTGGAATTTTGTCATAACTCACGAAATAGTAGGAGTAAAAAAAAATGATACATTGCAAATGATAACTTGGGATGTCCTTAATTCAAATCTGCAAAGGACTTGGCTGTGCGACTTTTAGTTTTCGCGCCACAGCTTTTCAACCTATGCAAAAAATGATAATTTATTCATATATAAAACGCAAAGTAAGGCTTCTGGAATTTTGTCATAAATCACGAAATGGTAGGAGTAAAAAAAAAGAATACATTGAAAATGATAACTTGGGACGTCCTTAATTCAAATCTGCAAAGGACTTGGCTGTGTGACTTTTAGTTTTCGCGCCACAGCTTTTCAACCTATGCAAAAAATGATAATTTATTCATATATAAAACGCAAAGTAAGGCTTCTGGAATTTTGTCATAACTCACGAAATAGTAGGAGTAAAAAAAAAAGACACATTGCAAATGATAATTTGGGATGTCCTTAATTCGAATCTGCAAAGGACTTGGCTGTCTGACTTTTAGTTTTCGCGCCACAGCTTTTCAACCTATGCAAAAAATGATAATTTATTCATATATAAAACGCAAAGTAAGGCTTCTGGAATTTTGTCATAACTCACGAAATGGTAGGAGTAAAAAAAAAGGATACATTGAAAATAATAACTTCGGATGTCCTTAATTCAAATCTGCAAAGGACTTGGCTGTCTGACTTTTAGTTTTCGCGCCACAGCTTTTCAACCTATGCAAAAAATGATATTTTATTCATATATAAAACGCAAAGTAAGGCTTCTGGAATTTTGTCATAACTCACGAAATGGTAGGAGTAAAAAAAAAGGATACATTGAAAATGATAACTTGGGATGTCCTTAATTCAAATCTGCAAAGGACTTGGCTATGTGACTTTTAGTTTTCGCGCCACAGCTTTTCAACCTATGCAAAAAATGATAATTTATTCATATATAAAACGCAAAGTAAGGCTTCTGGAATTTTGTCATAAATCACGAAATGGTAGGAGTAAAAAAAAAGATACATTGCAATGATAACTTGGGATGTCCTTAATTCGAATCTGCAAAGGACTTGGCTGTCTGACTTTTAGTTTTCGCGCCACAGCTTTTCAACCTATGCAAAAAATGATAATTTATTCATATATAAAACGCAAAGTAAGGCTTCTGGAATTTTGTCATAACTCACGAAATGGTAGGAGTAAAAAAAAAGGATACATTGAAAATAATAACTTGGGACGTCCTTAATTCAAATCTGCAAAGAACTTGGATGTGCGACTTTTAGTTTTTGCGCCACAGCTTTTCAACCTATGCAAAAAATGATAATTTATTCATATATAAAACGCAAAGTAAGGCTTCTGGAATTTTGTCATAAATCACGAAATGGTAGGGGTAAAAAAAAAGGATACATTGAAAATGATAACTTGGGATGTCCTTAATTCAAATCTGCAAAGGACTTGGCTGTGTGACTTTTAGTTTTCGCGCCACAGCTTTTCAACCTATGCAAAAAATGATAATTTATTCATATATAAAACGCAAAGTAAGGCTTCTGGAATTTTGTCATAACTCACGAAATAGTAGGAGTAAAAAAAAAGACACATTGGAAATGATAACTTGGGATGTCCTTAATTCGAATCTGCAAAGGACTTGGCTGTGCGACTTTTAGTTTTCGCGCCACAGCTTTTCAACCTATGCAAAAAATGATAATTTATTCATATATAAAACGCAAAGTAAGGCTTCTGGAATTTTGTCATAAATCACGAAATGGTAGGAGTAAAAAAAAAAGATACATTGCAAATAATAACTTGGGATGTCCTTAATTCGAATCTGCAAAGAACTTGTATGTGCGACTTTTAGTTTTCGCGCCACAGCTTTTCAACCTATGCAAAAAATGATAATTTATTCATATATAAAACGCAAAGTAAGGCTTCTGGAATTTTGTCATAACTCACGAAATGCTAGAAGTAAAAAAAAAGGATACATTGAAAATGATAACTTGGGATGTCCTTAATTCAAATCTGCAAAGGACTTGGCTGTGTGACTTTTAGTTTTCGCGCCACAGCTTTTCAACCTATGCAAAAAATGATAATTTATTCATATATAAAACGCAAAGTAAGGCTTCTGGAATTTTGTCATAAATCACGAAATGGTAGGAGTAAAAAAAAAGGATACATTGAAAATGATAACTTGGGATGTCCTTAATTCAAATCTGCAAAGAACTTGGATGTGCGACTTTTAGTTTTCGAGCCACAGCTTTTCAACCTATGCAAAAAATGATAATTTATTCATATATAAAACGCAAAGTAAGGCTTCTGGAATTTTGTCATAAATCACGAAATGGTAGGAGTAAAAAAAATAGATACATTGCAAATGATAACTTGGGATGTCCTTAATTCAAATCTGCAAAGGACTTGGCTGTGTGACTTTTAGTTTTCGCGCCACAGCTTTTCAACCTATGCAAAAAATGATAATTTATTCATATATAAAACGCAAAGTAAGGCTTCTGGAATTTTGTCATAAATCACGAAATGGTAGGAGTAAAAAAAAAGGATACATTGAAAATGATAACTTGGGACGTCCTTAATTCAAGTCTGCAAAGAACTTGGATGTGTGACTTTTAGTTTTTGCGCCACAGCTTTTCAACCTATGCAAAAAATGATAATTTATTCATATATAAAACGCAAAGTAAGGCTTCTGGAATTTTGTCATAAATCACGAAATGGTAGGAGTAAAAAAAAAGGATACATTGAAAATGATAACTTGGGATGTCCTTAATTCAAATCTGCAAAGGACTTGGATGTGCGACTTTTAGTTTTCGCGCCACAGCTTTTCAACCTATGCAAAAAATGATAATTTATTCATATATAAAACGCAAAGTAAGGCTTCTGGAATTTTGTCATAAATCACGAAATGGTAGGAGTAAAAAAAAAGGATACATTGAAAATGATAACTTGGGATGTCCTTAATTCAAATCTGCAAAGGACTTGGCTGTGCGACTTTTAGTTTTCGCGCCACAGCTTTTCAACCTATGCAAAAAATGATAATTTATTCATATACAAAACGCAAAGTAAGGCTTCTGGAATTTTGTCATAAATCACGAAATGGTAGGAGTAAAAAAAAAGGATACATTGAAAATGATAACTTGGGATGTCCTTAATTCAAATCTGCAAAGGACTTGGTTGTGCGACTTTTAGTTTTCGCGCCACAGCTTTTCAACCTATGCAAAAAATGATAATTTATTCATATATAAAACGCAAAGTAAGGCTTCTGGAATTTTGTCATAAATCACGAAATGGTAGGAGTAAAAAAAAAGGCTACATTGAAAATGATAACTTGGGATGTCCTTAATTCAAATCTTCAAAGAACTTGGATGTGCGACTTTTAGTTTTCGCGCCACAGCTTTTCAACCTATGCAAAAAATGATAATTTATTCATATACAAAACGCAAAGTAAGGCTTCTGGAATTTTGTCATAAATCACGAAATGGTAGGAGTAAAAAAAAAGGATACATTGAAAATGATAACTTGGGATGTCCTTAATTCAAATCTGCAAAGGACTTGGTTGTGCGACTTTTAGTTTTCGCGCCACAGCTTTTCAACCTATGCAAAAAATGATAATTTATTCATATATAAAACGCAAAGTAAGGCTTCTGGAATTTTGTCATAAATCACGAAATGGTAGGAGTAAAAAAAAAGGATACATTGAAAATGATAACTTGGGATGTCCTTAATTCAAATCTGCAAAGGACTTGGATGTGCGACTTTTAGTTTTCGCGCCACAGCTTTTCAACCTATGCAAAAAATGATAATTTATTCATATATAAAACGCAAAGTAAGGCTTCTGGAATTTTGTCATAAATCACGAAATGGTAGGAGTAAAAAAAAAGGATACATTGAAAATGATAACTTGGGATGTCCTTAATTCAAATCTGCAAAGAACTTGGATGTGCGACTTTTAGTTTTCGCGCCACAGCTTTTCAACCTATGCAAAAAATGATAATTTATTCATATATAAAACGCAAAGTAAGGCTTCTGGAATTTTGTCATAAATCACGAAATGGTAGGAGTAAAAAAAAAGGCTACATTGAAAATGATAACTTGGGATGTCCTTAATTCAAATCTTCAAAGAACTTGGATGTGCGACTTTTAGTTTTCGCGCCACAGCTTTTCAACCTATGCAAAAAATGATAATTTATTCATATATAAAACGCAAAGTAAGGCTTCTGGAATTTTGTCATAAATCACGAAATGGTAGGAGTAAAAAAAAAGATACATTGCAAATGATAACTTGGGATGTCCTTAATTCAAATCTGCAAAGGACTTGGCTGTGCGACTTTTAGTTTTCGCGCCACAGCTTTTCAACCTATGCAAAAAATGATAATTTATTCATATATAAAACGCAAAGTAAGGCTTCTGGAATTTTGTCATAAATCACGAAATGGTAGGAGTAAAAAAAAAGGATACATTGAAAATGATAACTTGGGATGTCCTTAATTCAAATCTGCAAAGGACTTGGCTGTGTGACTTTTAGTTTTCGCGCCACAGCTTTTCAACCTATGCAAAAAATGATAATTTATTAATATATAAAACGCAAAGTAAGGCTTCTGGAATTTTGTCATAACTCACGAAATGGTAGGAGTAAAAAAAAAGATACATTGAAAATGATAACTTGGGATGTCCTTAATTCAAATCTGCAAAGGACTTGGCTGTCTGACTTTTAGTTTTCGCGCCACAGCTTTTCAACCTATGCAAAAAATGATAATTTATTCATATATAAAACGCAAAGTAAGGCTTCTGGAATTTTGTCATAACTCACGAAATGGTAGGAGTAAAAAAAAAGGATACATTGAAAATGATAACTTGGGATGTCCTTAATTCAAATCTGCAAAGAACTTGGATGTGCGACTTTTAGTTTTCGCGCCACAGCTTTTCAACCTATGCAAAAAATGATAATTTATTCATATATAAAACGCAAAGTAAGGCTTCTGGAATTTTGTCATAACTCACGAAATGGTAGGAGTAAAAAAAAGGATACATTGAAAATAATAACTTGGAATGTCCTTAATTCAAATCTGCAAAGGACTTGGCTGTCTGACTTTTAGTTTTCGCGCCACAGCTTTTCAACCTATGCAAAAAATGATAATTTATTCATATATAAAACGCAAAGTAAGGCTTCTGGAATTTTGTCATAGCTCACGAAATGGTAGGAGTAAAAAAAAAGGATACATTGAAAATGATAACTTGGGATGTCCTTAATTCAAATCTGCAAAGAACTTGGATGTGCGACTTTTAGTTTTCGCGCCACAGCTTTTCAACCTATGCAAAAAATGATAATTTATTCATATATAAAACGCAAAGTAAGGCTTCTGGAATTTTGTCATAAATCACGAAATGCTGGGAGTAAAAAAAAAGGATACATTGAAAATGATAACTTGGGATGTCCTTAATTTAAATCTGCAAAGAACTTGGATGTGCGACTTTTAGTTTTCGCGCCACAGCTTTTCAACCTATGCAAAAAATGATATTTTATTCATATATAAAACGCAAAGTAAGGCTTCTGGAATTTTGTCATAACTCACGAAATGGTAGGAGTAAAAAAAAAGGATACATTGAAAATGATAACTTGGGATGTCCTTAATTCAAATCTGCAAAGGACTTGGCTGTGTGACTTTTAGTTTTCGCGCCACAGCTTTTCAACCTATGCAAAAAATGATAATTTATTCATATATAAAACGCAAAGTAAGGCTTCTGGAATTTTGTCATAACTCACGAAATAGTAGGAGTAAAAAAAAAAGATACATTGAAAATGATAACTTGGGATGTCCTTAATTCAAATCTGCAAAGGACTTGGCTGTGCGACTTTTAGTTTTCGCGCCACAGCTTTTCAACCTATGCAAAAAATGATAATTTATTCATATATAAAACGCAAAGTAAGGCTTCTGGAATTTTGTCATAAATCACGAAATGGTAGGAGTACAAAAAAGGATACATTGAAAATGATAACTTGGGACGTCCTTAATTCAAATCTGCAAAGGACTTGGCTGTGTGACTTTTAGTTTTCGCGCCACAGCTTTTCAACCTATGCAAAAAATGATAATTTATTCATATATAAAACGCAAAGTAAGGCTTCTGGAATTTTGTCATAACTCACGAAATGGTAGGAGTAAAAAAAAGGATACATTGAAAATGATAACTTGGGATGTCCTTAATTCGAATCTGCAAAGGACTTGGCTGTGTGACTTTTAGTTTTCGCGCCACAGCTTTTCAACCTATGCAAAAAATGATAATTTATTCATATATAAAACGCAAAGTAAGGCTTCTGGAATTTTGTCATAACTCACGAAATAGAAGAAGTAAAAAAAAAAGATACATTGAAAATGATAACTTGGGATGTCCTTAATTCAAATCTGCAAAGAACTTGGATGTGCGACTTTTAGTTTTTGCGCCACAGCTTTTCAACCTATGCAAAAAATGATAATTTATTCATATATAAAACGCAAAGTAAGGCTTCTGGAATTTTGTCATAAATCACGAAATGGTAGGAGTAAAAAAAAGGATACATTGAAAATGATAACTTGGGATGTCCTTAATTCAAATCTGCAAAGAACTTGGATGTGCGACTTTTAGTTTTTGCGCCACAGCTTTTCAACCTATGCAAAAAATGATAATTTATTCATATATAAAACGCAAAGTAAGGCTTCTGGAATTTTGTCATAAATCACGAAATGGTAGGAGTAAAAAAAAAGGATACATTGAAAATGATAACTTGGGACGTCCTTAATTCAAATCTGCAAAGGACTTGGCTGTCTGACTTTTAGTTTTCGCGCCACAGCTTTTCAACCTATGCAAAAAATGATAATTTATTCATATATAAAACGCAAAGTAAGGCTTCTGGAATTTTGTCATAAATCACGAAATGGTAGGAGTAAAAAAAAAGGATACATTGAAAATAATAACTTGGGACGTCCTTAATTCAAATCTGCAAAGAACTTGGATGTGCGACTTTTAGTTTTCGCGCCACAGCTTTTCAACCTATGCAAAAAATGATAATTTATTCATATATAAAACGCAAAGTAAGGCTTCTGGAATTTTGTCATAACTCACGAAATGGTAGGAGTAAAAAAAAAGATACATTGAAAATAATAACTTGGGACGTCCTTAATTCAAATCTGCAAAGAACTTGGATGTGCGACTTTTAGTTTTTGCGCCACAGCTTTTCAACCTATGCAAAAAATGATAATTTATTCATATATAAAACGCAAAGTAAGGCTTCTGGAATTTTGTCATAACTCACGAAATGGTAGGAGTAAAAAAAAAGGATACATTGAAAATAATAACTTGGGACGTCCTTAATTCAAATCTGCAAAGAACTTGGATGTGCGACTTTTAGTTTTTGCGCCACAGCTTTTCAACCTATGCAAAAAATGATAATTTATTCATATATAAAACGCAAAGTAAGGCTTCTGGAATTTTGTCATAAATCACGAAATGGTAGGAGTAAAAAAAAGGATACATTGAAAATGATAACTTGGGATGTCCTTAATTCAAATCTGCAAAGAACTTGGATGTGCGACTTTTAGTTTTTGCGCCACAGCTTTTCAACCTATGCAAAAAATGATAATTTATTCATATATAAAACGCAAAGTAAGGCTTCTGGAATTTTGTCATAAATCACGAAATGGTAGGAGTAAAAAAAAAGGATACATTGAAAATGATAACTTGGGATGTCCTTAATTCGAATCTGCAAAGGACTTGGCTGTCTGACTTTTAGTTTTCGCGCCACAGCTTTTCAACCTATGAAAAAAATGATAATTTATTCATATATAAAACGCAAAGTAAGGCTTCTGGAATTTTGTCATAACTCACGAAATGGTAGGAGTAAAAAAAAAGGATACATTGAAAATAATAACTTGGGACGTCCTTAATTCAAATCTGCAAAGAACTTGGATGTGCGACTTTTAGTTTTTGCGCCACAGCTTTTCAACCTATGCAAAAAATGATAATTTATTCATATATAAAACGCAAAGTAAGGCTTCTGGAATTTTGTCATAAATCACGAAATGGTAGGAGTAAAAAAAAGGATACATTAAAAATGATAACTTGGGATGTCCTTAATTCAAATCTGCAAAGGACTTGGCTGTGTGACTTTTAGTTTTCGCGCCACAGCTTTTCAACCTATGCAAAAAATGATAATTTATTCATATATAAAACGCAAAGTAAGGCTTCTGGAATTTTGTCATAAATCACGAAATAGTAGGAGTAA
Source organism: Bombylius major (assembly GCA_932526495.1). NCBI lineage: Eukaryota > Metazoa > Arthropoda > Insecta > Diptera > Bombyliidae > Bombylius > Bombylius major. The sequence goes on along the minus strand of OW052044.1, from coordinate 22,620,902 downwards.
AAAAAAAGACACATTGCAAATGATAACTTGGGATGTCCTTAATTCGAATCTGCAAAGGACTTGGCCGTGTGACTTTTAGTTTTCGCGCCACAGCTTTTCAACCTATGCAAAAAATGATAATTTATTCATATATAAAACGCAAAGTAAGGCTTCTGGAATTTTGTCATAAATCACGAAATGGTAGGAGTAAAAAAAAAAGATACATTGCAAATGATAACTTGGGATGTCCTTAATTTAAATCTGCAAAGGACTTGGCTATGTGACTTTTAGTTTTCGCGCCACAGCTTTTCAACCTATGCAAAAAATGATAATTTATTCATATATAAAACGCAAAGTAAGGCTTCTGGAATTTTGTCATAAATCACGAAATGGTAGGAGTAAAAAAAAAGGATACATTGAAAATGATAACTTGGGATGTCCTTAATTCGAATCTGCAAAGAATTTGGATGTGCGACTTTTAGTTTTCGCGCCACAGCTTTTCAACCTATGCAAAAAATGATAATTTATTCATATATAAAACGCAAAGTAAGGCTTCTGGAATTTTGTCATAAATCACGAAATGGTAGGAGTAAAAAAAAAGGATACATTGCAAATGATAACTTGGGATGTCCTTAATTCGAATCTGCAAAGAATTTGGATGTGCGACTTTTAGTTTTCGCGCCACAGCTTTTCAACCTATGCAAAAAATGATAATTTATTCATATATAAAACGCAAAGTAAGGCTTCTGGAATTTTGTCATAACTCACGAAATGCTTGGAGTGAAAGAAAAGGATACATTGAAAATGATAACTTGGGATGTCCTTAATTTAAATCTGCAAAGAACTTGGATGTGCGACTTTTAGTTTTCGCGCCACAGCTTTTCAACCTATGCAAAAAATGATATTTTATTCATATATAAAACGCAAAGTAAGGCTTCTGGAATTTTGTCATAACTCACGAAATGGTAGGAGTAAAAAAAAAGGATACATTGAAAATGATAACTTGGGATGTCCTTAATTCAAATCTGCAAAGGACTTGGCTATGTGACTTTTAGTTTTCGCGCCACAGCTTTTCAACCTATGCAAAAAATGATAATTTATTCATATATAAAACGCAAAGTAAGGCTTCTGGAATTTTGTCATAAATCACGAAATGGTAGGAGTAAAAAAAAAGATACATTGCAATGATAACTTGGGATGTCCTTAATTCGAATCTGCAAAGGACTTGGCTGTCTGACTTTTAGTTTTCGCGCCACAGCTTTTCAACCTATGCAAAAAATGATAATTTATTCATATATAAAACGCAAAGTAAGGCTTCTGGAATTTTTTCATAACTCACGAAATGGTAGGAGTAAAAAAAAAGGATACATTGAAAATAATAACTTGGGACGTCCTTAATTCAAATCTGCAAAGAACTTGGATGTGCGACTTTTAGTTTTTGCGCCACAGCTTTTCAACCTATGCAAAAAATGATAATTTATTCATATATAAAACGCAAAGTAAGGCTTCTGGAATTTTGTCATAAATCACGAAATGGTAGGGGTAAAAAAAAAGGATACATTGAAAATGATAACTTGGGATGTCCTTAATTCAAATCTGCAAAGGACTTGGCTGTGTGACTTTTAGTTTTCGCGCCACAGCTTTTCAACCTATGCAAAAAATGATAATTTATTCATATATAAAACGCAAAGTAAGGCTTCTGGAATTTTGTCATAACTCACGAAATAGTAGGAGTAAAAAAAAAGACACATTGGAAATGATAACTTGGGATGTCCTTAATTCGAATCTGCAAAGGACTTGGCTGTGCGACTTTTAGTTTTCGCGCCACAGCTTTTCAACCTATGCAAAAAATGATAATTTATTCATATATAAAACGCAAAGTAAGGCTTCTGGAATTTTGTCATAAATCACGAAATGGTAGGAGTAAAAAAAAAAGATACATTGCAAATGATAACTTGGGATGTCCTTAATTCGAATCTGCAAAGAACTTGTATGTGCGACTTTTAGTTTTCGCGCCACAGCTTTTCAACCTATGCAAAAAATGATAATTTATTCATATATAAAACGCAAAGTAAGGCTTCTGGAATTTTGTCATAACTCACGAAATGCTAGGAGTAAAAAAAAAGGATACATTGAAAATGATAACTTGGGATGTCCTTAATTCAAATCTGCAAAGGACTTGGCTGTGTGACTTTTAGTTTTCGCGCCACAGCTTTTCAACCTATGCAAAAAATGATAATTTATTCATATATAAAACGCAAAGTAAGGCTTCTGGAATTTTGTCATAAATCACGAAATGGTAGGAGTAAAAAAAAAGGATACATTGAAAATGATAACTTGGGATGTCCTTAATTCAAATCTGCAAAGAACTTGGATGTGCGACTTTTAGTTTTCGAGCCACAGCTTTTCAACCTATGCAAAAAATGATAATTTATTCATATATAAAACGCAAAGTAAGGCTTCTGGAATTTTGTCATAAATCACGAAATGGTAGGAGTAAAAAAAATAGATACATTGCAAATGATAACTTGGGATGTCCTTAATTCAAATCTGCAAAGGACTTGGCTGTGTGACTTTTAGTTTTCGCGCCACAGCTTTTCAACCTATGCAAAAAATGATAATTTATTCATATATAAAACGCAAAGTAAGGCTTCTGGAATTTTGTCATAAATCACGAAATGGTAGGAGTAAAAAAAAAGGATACATTGAAAATGATAACTTGGGACGTCCTTAATTCAAGTCTGCAAAGAACTTGGATGTGTGACTTTTAGTTTTTGCGCCACAGCTTTTCAACCTATGCAAAAAATGATAATTTATTCATATATAAAACGCAAAGTAAGGCTTCTGGAATTTTGTCATAAATCACGAAATGGTAGGAGTAAAAAAAAAGGATACATTGAAAATGATAACTTGGGATGTCCTTAATTCAAATCTGCAAAGGACTTGGATGTGCGACTTTTAGTTTTCGCGCCACAGCTTTTCAACCTATGCAAAAAATGATAATTTATTCATATATAAAACGCAAAGTAAGGCTTCTGGAATTTTGTCATAAATCACGAAATGGTAGGAGTAAAAAAAAAGGATACATTGAAAATGATAACTTGGGACGTCCTTAATTCAAGTCTGCAAAGAACTTGGATGTGTGACTTTTAGTTTTTGCGCCACAGCTTTTCAACCTATGCAAAAAATGATAATTTATTCATATACAAAACGCAAAGTAAGGCTTCTGGAATTTTGTCATAAATCACGAAATGGTAGGAGTAAAAAAAAAGGATACATTGAAAATGATAACTTGGGATGTCCTTAATTCAAATCTGCAAAGGACTTGGTTGTGCGACTTTTAGTTTTCGCGCCACAGCTTTTCAACCTATGCAAAAAATGATAATTTATTCATATATAAAACGCAAAGTAAGGCTTCTGGAATTTTGTCATAAATCACGAAATGGTAGGAGTAAAAAAAAAGGCTACATTGAAAATGATAACTTGGGATGTCCTTAATTCAAATCTTCAAAGAACTTGGATGTGCGACTTTTAGTTTTCGCGCCACAGCTTTTCAACCTATGCAAAAAATGATAATTTATTCATATATAAAACGCAAAGTAAGGCTTCTGGAATTTTGTCATAAATCACGAAATGGTAGGAGTAAAAAAAAAGGATACATTGAAAATGATAACTTGGGATGTCCTTAATTCAAATCTGCAAAGGACTTGGATGTGCGACTTTTAGTTTTCGCGCCACAGCTTTTCAACCTATGCAAAAAATGATAATTTATTCATATATAAAACGCAAAGTAAGGCTTCTGGAATTTTGTCATAAATCACGAAATGGTAGGAGTAAAAAAAAAGGATACATTGAAAATGATAACTTGGGATGTCCTTAATTCAAATCTGCAAAGAACTTGGATGTGCGACTTTTAGTTTTCGCGCCACAGCTTTTCAACCTATGCAAAAAATGATAATTTATTCATATATAAAACGCAAAGTAAGGCTTCTGGAATTTTGTCATAAATCACGAAATGGTAGGAGTAAAAAAAAAGATACATTGCAAATGATAACTTGGGATGTCCTTAATTCAAATCTGCAAAGGACTTGGCTGTGCGACTTTTAGTTTTCGCGCCACAGCTTTTCAACCTATGCAAAAAATGATAATTTATTCATATATAAAACGCAAAGTAAGGCTTCTGGAATTTTGTCATAAATCACGAAATGGTAGGAGTAAAAAAAAAGGATACATTGAAAATGATAACTTGGGATGTCCTTAATTCAAATCTGCAAAGGACTTGGCTGTGTGACTTTTAGTTTTCGCGCCACAGCTTTTCAACCTATGCAAAAAATGATAATTTATTAATATATAAAACGCAAAGTAAGGCTTCTGGAATTTTGTCATAACTAACGAAATAGTAGGAGTAAAAAAAAAAGACACATTGCAAATGATAACTTGGGATGTCCTTAATTCGAATCTGCAAAGAACTTGGATGTGCGACTTTTAGTTTTCGCGCCACAGCTTTTCAACCTATGCAAAAAATGATAATTTATTCATATATAAAACGCAAAGTAAGGCTTCTGGAATTTTGTCATAACTCACGAAATGGTAGGAGTAAAAAAAAAGATACATTGAAAATGATAACTTGGGATGTCCTTAATTCAAATCTGCAAAGGACTTGGCTGTCTGACTTTTAGTTTTCGCGCCACAGCTTTTCAACCTATGCAAAAAATGATAATTTATTCATATATAAAACGCAAAGTAAGGCTTCTGGAATTTTGTCATAGCTCACGAAATGGTAGGAGTAAAAAAAAAGGATACATTGAAAATGATAACTTGGGATGTCCTTAATTCAAATCTGCAAAGAACTTGGATGTGCGACTTTTAGTTTTCGCGCCACAGCTTTTCAACCTATGCAAAAAATGATAATTTATTCATATATAAAACGCAAAGTAAGGCTTCTGGAATTTTGTCATAAATCACGAAATGCTGGGAGTAAAAAAAAAGGATACATTGAAAATGATAACTTGGGATGTCCTTAATTTAAATCTGCAAAGAACTTGAATGTGCGACTTTTAGTTTTCGCGCCACAGCTTTTCAACCTATGCAAAAAATGATATTTTATTCATATATAAAACGCAAAGTAAGGCTTCTGGAATTTTGTCATAACTCACGAAATGGTAGGAGTAAAAAAAAAGGATACATTGAAAATGATAACTTGGGATGTCCTTAATTCAAATCTGCAAAGGACTTGGCTGTGTGACTTTTAGTTTTCGCGCCACAGCTTTTCAACCTATGCAAAAAATGATAATTTATTCATATATAAAACGCAAAGTAAGGCTTCTGGAATTTTGTCATAACTCACGAAATAGTAGGAGTAAAAAAAAAAGATACATTGAAAATGATAACTTGGGATGTCCTTAATTCAAATCTGCAAAGGACTTGGCTGTGCGACTTTTAGTTTTCGCGCCACAGCTTTTCAACCTATGCAAAAAATGATAATTTATTCATATATAAAACGCAAAGTAAGGCTTCTGGAATTTTGTCATAAATCACGAAATGGTAGGAGTACAAAAAAGGATACATTGAAAATGATAACTTGGGACGTCCTTAATTCAAATCTGCAAAGGACTTGGCTGTGTGACTTTTAGTTTTCGCGCCACAGCTTTTCAACCTATGCAAAAAATGATAATTTATTCATATATAAAACGCAAAGTAAGGCTTCTGGAATTTTGTCATAACTCACGAAATGGTAGGAGTAAAAAAAAGGATACATTGAAAATGATAACTTGGGATGTCCTTAATTCGAATCTGCAAAGGACTTGGCTGTGTGACTTTTAGTTTTCGCGCCACAGCTTTTCAACCTATGCAAAAAATGATAATTTATTCATATATAAAACGCAAAGTAAGGCTTCTGGAATTTTGTCATAACTCACGAAATAGAAGAAGTAAAAAAAAAAGATACATTGAAAATGATAACTTGGGATGTCCTTAATTCAAATCTGCAAAGAACTTGGATGTGCGACTTTTAGTTTTTGCGCCACAGCTTTTCAACCTATGCAAAAAATGATAATTTATTCATATATAAAACGCAAAGTAAGGCTTCTGGAATTTTGTCATAAATCACGAAATGGTAGGAGTAAAAAAAAGGATACATTGAAAATGATAACTTGGGATGTCCTTAATTCAAATCTGCAAAGAACTTGGATGTGCGACTTTTAGTTTTTGCGCCACAGCTTTTCAACCTATGCAAAAAATGATAATTTATTCATATATAAAACGCAAAGTAAGGCTTCTGGAATTTTGTCATAAATCACGAAATGGTAGGAGTAAAAAAAAAGGATACATTGAAAATGATAACTTGGGACGTCCTTAATTCAAATCTGCAAAGGACTTGGCTGTCTGACTTTTAGTTTTCGCGCCACAGCTTTTCAACCTATGCAAAAAATGATAATTTATTCATATATAAAACGCAAAGTAAGGCTTCTGGAATTTTGTCATAAATCACGAAATGGTAGGAGTAAAAAAAAAGGATACATTGAAAATGATAACTTGGGACGTCCTTAATTCAAATCTGCAAAGAACTTGGATGTGCGACTTTTAGTTTTTGCGCCACAGCTTTTCAACCTATGCAAAAAATGATAATTTATTCATATATAAAACGCAAAGTAAGGCTTCTGGAATTTTGTCATAACTCACGAAATGGTAGGAGTAAAAAAAAAGGATACATTGAAAATAATAACTTGGGACGTCCTTAATTCAAATCTGCAAAGAACTTGGATGTGCGACTTTTAGTTTTTGCGCCACAGCTTTTCAACCTATGCAAAAAATGATAATTTATTCATATATAAAACGCAAAGTAAGGCTTCTGGAATTTTGTCATAACTCACGAAATGGTAGGAGTAAAAAAAAAGGATACATTGAAAATAATAACTTGGGACGTCCTTAATTCAAATCTGCAAAGAACTTGGATGTGCGACTTTTAGTTTTTGCGCCACAGCTTTTCAACCTATGCAAAAAATGATAATTTATTCATATATAAAACGCAAAGTAAGGCTTCTGGAATTTTGTCATAACTCACGAAATGGTAGGAGTAAAAAAAAAGGATACATTGAAAATAATAACTTGGGACGTCCTTAATTCAAATCTGCAAAGAACTTGGATGTGCGACTTTTAGTTTTTGCGCCACAGCTTTTCAACCTATGCAAAAAATGATAATTTATTCATATATAAAACGCAAAGTAAGGCTTCTGGAATTTTGTCATAAATCACGAAATGGTAGGAGTAAAAAAAAAGGATACATTGAAAATGATAACTTGGGACGTCCTTAATTCAAATCTGCAAAGGACTTGGCTGTCTGACTTTTAGTTTTCGCGCCACAGCTTTTCAACCTATGCAAAAAATGATAATTTATTCATATATAAAACGCAAAGTAAGGCTTCTGGAATTTTGTCATAACTCACGAAATGGTAGGAGTAAAAAAAAAGATACATTGAAAAAATTAACTTGGGACGTCCTTAATTCAAATCTGCAAAGAACTTGGATGTGCGACTTTTAGTTTTTGCGCCACAGCTTTTCAACCTATGCAAAAAATGATAATTTATTCATATATAAAACGCAAAGTAAGGCTTCTGGAATTTTGTCATAACTCACGAAATGGTAGGAGTAAAAAAAAAGGATACATTGAAAATAATAACTTGGGACGTCCTTAATTCAAATCTGCAAAGAACTTGGATGTGCGACTTTTAGTTTTTGCGCCACAGCTTTTCAACCTATGCAAAAAATGATAATTTATTCATATATAAAACGCAAAGTAAGGCTTCTGGAATTTTGTCATAAATCACGAAATGGTAGGAGTAAAAAAAAGGATACATTGAAAATGATAACTTGGGATGTCCTTAATTCAAATCTGCAAAGAACTTGGATGTGCGACTTTTAGTTTTTGCGCCACAGCTTTTCAACCTATGCAAAAAATGATAATTTATTCATATATAAAACGCAAAGTAAGGCTTCTGGAATTTTGTCATAAATCACGAAATGGTAGGAGTAAAAAAAAAGGATACATTGAAAATGATAACTTGGGATGTCCTTAATTCGAATCTGCAAAGGACTTGGCTGTCTGACTTTTAGTTTTCGCGCCACAGCTTTTCAACCTATGAAAAAAATGATAATTTATTCATATATAAAACGCAAAGTAAGGCTTCTGGAATTTTGTCATAACTCACGAAATGGTAGGAGTAAAAAAAAAGGATACATTGAAAATAATAACTTGGGACGTCCTTAATTCAAATCTGCAAAGAACTTGGATGTGCGACTTTTAGTTTTTGCGCCACAGCTTTTCAACCTATGCAAAAAATGATAATTTATTCATATATAAAACGCAAAGTAAGGCTTCTGGAATTTTGTCATAAATCACGAAATGGTAGGAGTAAAAAAAAGGATACATTAAAAATGATAACTTGGGATGTCCTTAATTCAAATCTGCAAAGGACTTGGCTGTGTGACTTTTAGTTTTCGCGCCACAGCTTTTCAACCTATGCAAAAAATGATAATTTATTCATATATAAAACGCAAAGTAAGGCTTCTGGAATTTTGTCATAAATCACGAAATAGTAGGAGTAAAAAAAAAGACACATTGCAAATGATAACTTGGGATGTCCTTAATTCGAATCTGCAAAGGACTTGGCCGTGTGACTTTTAGTTTTCGCGCCACAGCTTTTCAACCTATGCAAAAAATGATAATTTATTCATATATAAAACGCAAAGTAAGGCTTCTGGAATTTTGTCATAAATCACGAAATGGTAGGAGTAAAAAAAAAGGATACATTGCAAATGATAACTTGGGATGTCCTTAATTCGAATCTGCAAAGAATTTGGATGTGCGACTTTTAGTTTTCGCGCCACAGCTTTTCAACCTATGCAAAAAATGATAATTTATTCATATATAAAACGCAAAGTAAGGCTTCTGGAATTTTGTCATAACTCACGAAATGCTGGGAGTAAAAAAAAAGGATACATTGAAAATGATAACTTGGGATGTCCTTAATTTAAATCTGCAAAGAACTTGGATGTGTGACTTTTAGTTTTCGCGCCACAGCTTTTCAACCTATGCAAAAAATGATATTTTATTCATATATAAAACGCAAAGTAAGGCTTCTGGAATTTTGTCATAACTCACGAAATGGTAGGAGTAAAAAAAAAGGATACATTGAAAATGATAACTTGGGATGTCCTTAATTCAAATCTGCAAAGGACTTGGCTGTGTGACTTTTAGTTTTCGCGCCACAGCTTTTCAACCTATGCAAAAAATGATAATTTATTCATATATAAAACGCAAAGTAAGGCTTCTGGAATTTTGTCATAACTCACGAAATAGTAGGAGTAAAAAAAAAAGATACATTGCAAATGATAACTTGGGATGTCCTTAATTCAAATCTGCAAAGGACTTGGCTGTGCGACTTTTAGTTTTCGCGCCACAGCTTTTCAACCTATGCAAAAAATGATAATTTATTCATATATAAAACGCAAAGTAAGGCTTCTGGAATTTTGTCATAAATCACGAAATGGTAGGAGTAAAAAAAAGAATACATTGAAAATGATAACTTGGGACGTCCTTAATTCAAATCTGCAAAGGACTTGGCTGTGTGACTTTCAGTTTTCGCGCCACAGCTTTTCAACCTATGCAAAAAATGATAATTTATTCATATATAAAACGCAAAGTAAGGCTTCTGGAATTTTGTCATAACTCACGAAATAGTAGGAGTAAAAAAAAAGACACATTGCAAATGATAATTTGGGATGTCCTTAATTCGAATCTGCAAAGGACTTGGCTGTCTGACTTTTAGTTTTCGCGCCACAGCTTTTCAACCTATGCAAAAAATGATAATTTATTCATATATAAAACGCAAAGTAAGGCTTCTGGAATTTTGTCATAACTCACGAAATGGTAGGAGTAAAAAAAAGGATACATTGAAAATGATAACTTGGGATGTCCTTAATTCGAATCTGCAAAGGACTTGGCTGTGTGACTTTTAGTTTTCGCGCCACAGCTTTTCAACCTATGCAAAAAATGATAATTTATTCATATATAAAACGCAAAGTAAGGCTTCTCGAATTTTGTCATAACTCACGAAATAGTAGGAGTAAAAAAAAAAGATACATTGAAAATAATAACTTGGGACGTCCTTAATTCAAATCTGCAAAGGACTTGGCTGTCTGACTTTTAGTTTTCGCGCCACAGCTTTTCAACCTATGCAAAAAATGATAATTTATTCATATATAAAACGCAAAGTAAGGCTTCTGGAATTTTGTCATAAATCACGAAATGGTAGGAGTAAAAAAAAAGGATACATTGAAAATGATAACTTGGGATGTCCTTAATTCAAATCTGCAAAGAACTTGGATGTGCGACTTTTAGTTTTCGCGCCACAGCTTTTCAACCTATGCAAAAAATGATAATTTATTCATATATAAAACGCAAAGTAAGGCTTCTGGAATTTTGTCATAAATCACGAAATGGTAGGAGTAAAAAAAAAGGATACATTGCAAATGATAACTTGGGATGTCCTTAATTTAAATCTGCAAAGGACTTGGCTGTGCGACTTTTAGTTTTCGCGCCACAGCTTTTCAACCTATGCAAAAAATGATAATTTATTCATATATAAAACGCAAAGTAAGGCTTCTGGAATTTTGTCATAAATCACGAAATGGTAGGAGTAAAAAAAAGAATACATTGAAAATGATAACTTGGGACGTCCTTAATTCAAATCTGCAAAGGACTTGGCTGTGTGACTTTCAGTTTTCGCGCCACAGCTTTTCAACCTATGCAAAAAATGATAATTTATTCATATATAAAACGCAAAGTAAGGCTTCTGGAATTTTGTCATAACTCACGAAATAGTAGGAGTAAAAAAAAAGACACATTGCAAATGATAATTTGGGATGTCCTTAATTCGAATCTGCAAAGGACTTGGCTGTCTGACTTTTAGTTTTCGCGCCACAGCTTTTCAACCTATGCAAAAAATGATAATTTATTCATATATAAAACGCAAAGTAAGGCTTCTGGAATTTTGTCATAACTCACGAAATGGTAGGAGTAAAAAAAAGGATACATTGAAAATGATAACTTGGGATGTCCTTAATTCGAATCTGCAAAGGACTTGGCTGTGTGACTTTTAGTTTTCGCGCCACAGCTTTTCAACCTATGCAAAAAATGATAATTTATTCATATATAAAACGCAAAGTAAGGCTTCTCGAATTTTGTCATAACTCACGAAATAGTAGGAGTAAAAAAAAAAGATACATTGAAAATAATAACTTGGGACGTCCTTAATTCAAATCTGCAAAGGACTTGGCTGTCTGACTTTTAGTTTTCGCGCCACAGCTTTTCAACCTATGCAAAAAATGATAATTTATTCATATATAAAACGCAAAGTAAGGCTTCTGGAATTTTGTCATAAATCACGAAATGGTAGGAGTAAAAAAAAAGGATACATTGAAAATGATAACTTGGGATGTCCTTAATTCAAATCTGCAAAGAACTTGGATGTGCGACTTTTAGTTTTCGCGCCACAGCTTTTCAACCTATGCAAAAAATGATAATTTATTCATATATAAAACGCAAAGTAAGGCTTCTGGAATTTTGTCATAAATCACGAAATGGTAGGAGTAAAAAAAAAGATACATTGCAAATGATAACTTGGGATGTCCTTAATTCGAATCTGCAAAGGACTTGGCTGTCTGACTTTTAGTTTTCGCGCCACAGCTTTTCAACCTATGCAAAAAATGATAATTTATTCATATATAAAACGCAAAGTAAGGCTTCTGGAATTTTGTCATAACTCACGAAATGGTAGGAGTAAAAAAAAAGGATACATTGAAAATAATAACTTGGGACGTCCTTAATTCAAATCTGCAAAGAACTTGGATGTGCGACTTTTAGTTTTTGCGCCACAGCTTTTCAACCTATGCAAAAAATGATAATTTATTCATATATAAAACGCAAAGTAAGGCTTCTGGAATTTTGTCATAAATCACGAAATGGTAGGAGTAAAAAAAAGGATACATTGAAAATGATAACTTGGGATGTCCTTAATTCAAATCTGCAAAGGACTTGGCTGTGTGACTTTTAGTTTTCGCGCCACAGCTTTTCAACCTATGCAAAAAATGATAATTTATTCATATATAAAACGCAAAGTAAGGCTTCTGGAATTTTGTCATAACTCACGAAATAGTAGGAGTAAAAAAAAAAGACACATTGCAAATGATAACTTGGGATGTCCTTAATTCGAATCTGCAAAGGACTTGGCTGTGCGACTTTTAGTTTTCGCGCCACAGCTTTTCAACCTATGCAAAAAATGATAATTTATTCATATATAAAACGCAAAGTAAGGCTTCTGGAATTTTGTCATAAATCACGAAATGGTAGGAGTAAAAAAAAAAAGATACATTGCAAATGATAACTTGGAATGTCCTTAATTTAAATCTACAAAGCACTTGGCTGTGTGACTTTTAGTTTTCGCGCCACAGCTTTTCAACCTATGCAAAAAATGATAATTTATTCATATATAAAACGCAAAGTAAGGCTTCTGGAATTTTGTCATAACTCACGAAATGGTAGGAGTAAAAGAAAAGGATGCATTGAAAATGATAACTTGGGATGTCCTTAATTCAAATCTGCAAAGGACTTGGCTGTCTGACTTTTAGTTTTCGCGCCACAGCTTTTCAACCTATGCAAAAAATGATAATTTATTCATATATAAAACGCAAAGTAAGGCTTCTGGAATTTTGTCATAACTCACGAAATGGTAGGACTAAAAAAAAAGGATACATTGAAAATGATAACTTGGGATGTCCTTAATTCAAATCTGCAAAGGACTTGGCTGTGTGACTTTTAGTTTTCGCGCCACAGCTTTTCAACCTATTGAAAAAATGATAATTTATTCATATATAAAACGCAAAGTAAGGCTTCTGGAATTTTGTCATAAATCACGAAATGGTAGGAGTAAAAAAAAAGGATACATTGAAAATGATAACTTGGGATGTCCTTAATTCAAATCTGCAAAGGACTTGGCTGTCTGACTTTTAGTTTTCGCGCCACAGCTTTTCAACCTATGCAAAAAATGATAATTTATTCATATATAAAACGCAAAGTAAGGCTTCTGGAATTTTGTCATAACTCACGAAATGGTAGGAGTAAAAAAAAAGATACATTGCATATGATAACTTGGAATGTCCTTAATTTAAATCTGCAAAGCACTTGGATGTGCGACTTTTAGTTTTCGCGCCACAGCTTTTCAACCTATGCAAAAAATGATAATTTATTCATATATAAAACGCAAAGTAAGGCTTCTGGAATTTTGTCATAACTCACGAAATGGTAGGAGTAAAAAAAAAGGATACATTGAAAATGATAACTTGGGATGTCCTTAATTCAAATCTGCAAAGAACTTGGATGTGCGACTTTTAGTTTTCGCGCCACAGCTTTTCAACCTATGCAAAAAATGATAATTTATTCATATATAAAACGCAAAGTAAGGCTTCTGGAATTTTGTCATAACTCACGAAATGGTAGGAGTAAAAAAAAGGATACATTGAAAATGATAACTTGGGATGTCCTTAATTCAAATCTGCAAAGAACTTGGATGTGCGACTTTTAGTTTTCGCGCCACAGCTTTTCAACCTATGCAAAAAATGATAATTTATTCATATATAAAACGCAAAGTAAGGCTTCTGGAATTTTGTCATAACTCACGAAATGGTAGGAGTAAAAAAAAGGATACATTGAAAATGATAACTTGGGATGTCCTTAATTCAAATCTGCAAAGAACTTGGATGTGCGACTTTTAGTTTTCGCGCCACAGCTTTTCAACCTATGCAAAAAATGATAATTTATTCATATATAAAACGCAAAGTAAGGCTTCTGGAATTTTGTCATAACTCACGAAATGGTAGGAGTAAAAAAAAAGATACATTGAAAATGATCACTTGGGATGTCCTTAATTCAAATCTGCAAAGGACTTGGCTGTCTGACTTTTAGTTTTCGCGCCACAGCTTTTCAACCTATGCAAAAAATGATAATTTATTCATATATAAAACGCAAAGTAAGGCTTCTGGAATTTTGTCATAACTCACGAAATGGTAGGAGTAAAAAAAAAGGATACATTGAAAATGATAACTTGGGATGTCCTTAATTCAAATCTGCAAAGGACTTGGCTGTGTGACTTTTAGTTTTCGCGCCACAGCTTTTCAACCTATGCAAAAAATGATAATTTATTCATATATAAAACGCAAAGTAAGGCTTCTGGAATTTTGTCATAACTCACGAAATGGTAGGAGTAAAAAAAAAGGATACATTGAAAATGATAACTTGGGATGTCCTTAATTCAAATCTGCAAAGGACTTGGCCGTGTGACTTTTAGTTTTCGCGCCACAGCTTTTCAACCTATGCAAAAAATGATAATTTATTCATATATAAAACGCAAAGTAAGGCTTCTGGAATTTTGTCATAACTCACGAAATGGTAGGAGTAAAAAAAAAGGATACATTGAAAATAATGACTTGGAATGTCCTTAATTCAAATCTGCAAAGGACTTGGCTGTCTGACTTTTAGTTTTCGCGCCACAGCTTTTCAACCTATGCAAAAAATGATAATTTATTCATATATAAAACGCAAAGTAAGGCTTCTGGAATTTTGTCATAACTCACGAAATGGTAGGAGTAAAAAAAAAGGATACATTGAAAATGATAACTTGGGATGTCCTTAATTCAAATCTGCAAAGAACTTGGATGTGCGACTTTTAGTTTTCGCGCCACAGCTTTTCAACCTATGCAAAAAATGATAATTTATTCATATATAAAACGCAAAGTAAGGCTTCTGGAATTTTGTCATAACTCACGAAATGGTAGGAGTAAAAAAAAAGATACATTGCAAATGATAACTTGGGATGTCCTTAATTTAAATCTGCAAAGAACTTGGATGTGCGACTTTTAATTTTCGCGCCACAGCTTTTCAACCTATGCAAAAAATGATAATTTATTCATATATAAAACGCAAAGTAAGGCTTCTGGAATTTTGTCATAAATCACGAAATGGTAGGAGTAAAAAAAAAGGATACATTGCAAATGATAACTTGGGATGTCCTTAATTTAAATCTGCAAAGGACTTGGCTGTGCGACTTTTAGTTTTCGCGCCACAGCTTTTCAACCTATGCAAAAAATGATAATTTATTCATATATAAAACGCAAAGTAAGGCTTCTGGAATTTTGTCATAAATCACGAAATGGTAGGAGTAAAAAAAAAAGATACATTGCAAATGATAACTTGGAATGTCCTTAATTTAAATCTGCAAAGCACTTGGCTGTGTGACTTTTAGTTTTCGCGCCACAGCTTTTCAACCTATGCAAAAAATGATAATTTATTCATATATAAAACGCAAAGTAAGGCTTCTGGAATTTTGTCATAACTCACGAAATGGTAGGAGTAAAAAAAAAAGGATACATTGAAAATGATAACTTGGGATGTCCTTAATTCAAATCTGCAAAGGACTTGGCTGTCTGACTTTTAGTTTTCGCGCCACAGCTTTTCAACCTATGCAAAAAATGATAATTTATTCATATATAAAACGCAAAGTAAGGCTTCTGGAATTTTGTCATAACTCACGAAATGGTAGGAGTAAAAAAAAAGGATACATTGAAAATGATAACTTGGGATGTCCTTAATTCAAATCTGCAAAGGACTTGGCTGTGTGACTTTTAGTTTTCGCGCCACAGCTTTTCAACCTATGCAAAAAATGATAATTTATTCATATATAAAACGCAAAGTAAGGCTTCTGGAATTTTGTCATAACTCACGAAATGGTAGGAGTAAAAAAAAAGGATACATTGAAAATGATAACTTGGGATGTCCTTAATTCAAATCTGCAAAGAACTTGGATGTGCGACTTTTAGTTTTCGCGCCACAGCTTTTCAACCTATGCAAAAAATGATAATTTATTCATATATAAAACGCAAAGTAAGGCTTCTGCAATTTTGTCATAAATCACGAAATGGTAGGAGTAAAAAAAAAAGATACATTGCAAATGATAACTTGGAATGTCCTTAATTTAAATCTGCAAAGCACTTGGCTGTGTGACTTTTAGTTTTCGCGCCACAGCTTTTCAACCTATGCAAAAAATGATAATTTATTCATATATAAAACGCAAAGTAAGGCTTCTGGAATTTTGTCATAAATCACGAAATGGTAGGAGTAAAAAAAAAGGATACATTGCAAATGATAACTTGGGATGTCCTTAATTTAAATCTGCAAAGGACTTGGCTGTGCGACTTTTAGTTTTCGCGCCACAGATTTTCAACCTATGCAAAAAATGATAATTTATTCATATATAAAACGCAAAGTAAGGCTTCTGGAATTTTGTCAATACTCACGAAATGGTAGGAGTAAAAAAAAAAGATACATTGCAAATGATAACTTGGAATGTCCTTAATTTAAATCTGCAAAGCACTTGGCTGTGTGACTTTTAGTTTTCGCGCCACAGCTTTTCAACCTATGCAAAAAATGATAATTTATTCATATATAAAACGCAAAGTAAGGCTTCTGGAATTTTGTCATAAATCACGAAATGGTAGGAGTAAAAAAAAAGGATACATTGCAAATGATAACTTGGGATGTCCTTAATTTAAATCTGCAAAGGACTTGGCTGTGCGACTTTTAGTTTTCGCGCCACAGCTTTTCAACCTATGCAAAAAATGATAATTTATTCATATATAAAACGCAAAGTAAGGCTTCTGGAATTTTGTCATAAATCACGAAATGGTAGGAGTAAAAAAAAAAGATACATTGCAAATGATAACTTGGGATGTCCTTAATTCAAATCTGCAAAGGACTTGGCTGTGTGACTTTTAGTTTTCGCGCCACAGCTTTTCAACCTATGCAAAAAATGATAATTTATTCATATATAAAACGCAAAGTAAGGCTTCTGGAATTTTGTCATAAATCACGAAATGGTAGGAGTAGAAAAAAGGATAAATTGAAAATGATAACTTGGGATGTCCTTAATTCAAATCTGCAAAGAACTTGGATGTGCGACTTTTAGTTTTCGCGCCACAGCTTTTCAACCTATGCAAAAAATGATAATTTATTCATATATAAAACGCAAAGTAAGGCTTCTGGAATTTTGTCATAAATCACGAAATAGTAGGAGTAAAAAAAAAAGACACATTGCAAATGATAACTTGGGATGTCCTTAATTCGAATCTGCAAAGGACTTGGCCGTGTGACTTTTAGTTTTCGCGCCACAGCTTTTCAACCTATGCAAAAAATGATAATTTATTCATATATAAAACGCAAAGTAAGGCTTCTGGAATTTTGTCATAAATCACGAAATGGTAGGAGTAAAAAAAAAAGATACATTGCAAATGATAACTTGGGATGTCCTTAATTCGAATCTGCAAAGAATTTGGATGTGCGACTTTTAGTTTTCGCGCCACAGCTTTTGAACCTATGCAAAAAATGATAATTTATTCATATATAAAACGCAAAGTAAGGCTTCTGGAATTTTGTCATAACTCACGAAATGCTGGGAGTAAAAAAAAAGGATACATTGAAAATGATAACTTGGGATGTCCTTAATTCAAATCTGCAAAGAACTTGGATGTGCGACTTTTAGTTTTCGCGCCACAGCTTTTCAACCTATGCAAAAAATGATAATTTATTCATATATAAAACGCAAAGTAAGGCTTCTGGAATTTTGTCATAACTCACGAAATGGTGGGAGTAAAAAAAAAGGATACATTGAAAATAATGACTTGGAATGTCCTTAATTCAAATCTGCAAAGGACTTGGCTGTCTGACTTTTAGTTTTCGCGCCACAGCTTTTCAACCTATGCAAAAAATGATAATTTATTCATATATAAAACGCAAAGTAAGGCTTCTGGAATTTTGTCATAACTCACGAAATGGTAGGAGTAAAAAAAAAGGATACATTGAAAATGATAACTTGGGATGTCCTTAATTCAAATCTGCAAAGAACTTGGATGTGCGACTTTTAGTTTTCGCGCCACAGCTTTTCAACCTATGCAAAAAATGATAATTTATTCATATATAAAACGCAAAGTAAGGCTTCTGGAATTTTGTCATAAATCACGAAATGGTAGGAGTAAAAAAAAAGATACATTGCAAATGATAACTTGGGATGTCCTTAATTCGAATCTGCAAAGGACTTGGCTGTCTGACTTTTAGTTTTCGCGCCACAGCTTTTCAACCTATGCAAAAAATGATAATTTATTCATATATAAAACGCAAAGTAAGGCTTCTGGAATTTTGTCATAACTCACGAAATGGTAGGAGTAAAAAAAAAGGATACATTGAAAATAATAACTTGGGACGTCCTTAATTCAAATCTGCAAAGAACTTGGATGTGCGACTTTTAGTTTTTGCGCCACAGCTTTTCAACCTATGCAAAAAATGATAATTTATTCATATATAAAACGCAAAGTAAGGCTTCTGGAATTTTGTCATAAATCACGAAATGGTAGGAGTAAAAAAAAGGATACATTGAAAATGATAACTTGGGATGTCCTTAATTCAAATCTGCAAAGGACTTGGCTGTGTGACTTTTAGTTTTCGCGCCACAGCTTTTCAACCTATGCAAAAAATGATAATTTATTCATATATAAAACGCAAAGTAAGGCTTCTGGAATTTTGTCATAACTCACGAAATAGTAGGAGTAAAAAAAAAAGACACATTGCAAATGATAACTTGGGATGTCCTTAATTCGAATCTGCAAAGGACTTGGCTGTGCGACTTTTAGTTTTCGCGCCACAGCTTTTCAACCTATGCAAAAAATGATAATTTATTCATATATAAAACGCAAAGTAAGGCTTCTGGAATTTTGTCATAAATCACGAAATGGTAGGAGTAAAAAAAAAAGATACATTGCAAATGATAACTTGGAATGTCCTTAATTTAAATCTACAAAGCACTTGGCTGTGTGACTTTTAGTTTTCGCGCCACAGCTTTTCAACCTATGCAAAAAATGATAATTTATTCATATATAAAACGCAAAGTAAGGCTTCTGGAATTTTGTCATAACTCACGAAATGGTAGGAGTAAAAGAAAAGGATGCATTGAAAATGATAACTTGGGATGTCCTTAATTCAAATCTGCAAAGGACTTGGCTGTCTGACTTTTAGTTTTCGCGCCACAGCTTTTCAACCTATGCAAAAAATGATAATTTATTCATATATAAAACGCAAAGTAAGGCTTCTGGAATTTTGTCATAACTCACGAAATGGTAGGACTAAAAAAAAAGGATACATTGAAAATGATAACTTGGGATGTCCTTAATTCAAATCTGCAAAGGACTTGGCTGTGTGACTTTTAGTTTTCGCGCCACAGCTTTTCAACCTATTGAAAAAATGATAATTTATTCATATATAAAACGCAAAGTAAGGCTTCTGGAATTTTGTCATAAATCACGAAATGGTAGGAGTAAAAAAAAAGGATACATTGAAAATGATAACTTGGGATGTCCTTAATTCAAATCTGCAAAGGACTTGGCTGTCTGACTTTTAGTTTTCGCGCCACAGCTTTTCAACCTATGCAAAAAATGATAATTTATTCATATATAAAACGCAAAGTAAGGCTTCTGGAATTTTGTCATAACTCACGAAATGGTAGGAGTAAAAAAAAAGATACATTGCATATGATAACTTGGAATGTCCTTAATTTAAATCTGCAAAGCACTTGGATGTGCGACTTTTAGTTTTCGCGCCACAGCTTTTCAACCTATGCAAAAAATGATAATTTATTCATATATAAAACGCAAAGTAAGGCTTCTGGAATTTTGTCATAACTCACGAAATGGTAGGAGTAAAAAAAAAGGATACATTGAAAATGATAACTTGGGATGTCCTTAATTCAAATCTGCAAAGAACTTGGATGTGCGACTTTTAGTTTTCGCGCCACAGCTTTTCAACCTATGCAAAAAATGATAATTTATTCATATATAAAACGCAAAGTAAGGCTTCTGGAATTTTGTCATAACTCACGAAATGGTAGGAGTAAAAAAAAAGGATACATTGAAAATGATAACTTGGGATGTCCTTAATTCAAATCTGCAAAGAACTTGGATGTGCGACTTTTAGTTTTCGCGCCACAGCTTTTCAACCTATGCAAAAAATGATAATTTATTCATATATAAAACGCAAAGTAAGGCTTCTGGAATTTTGTCATAACTCACGAAATGGTAGGAGTAAAAAAAAAGGATACATTGAAAATGATAACTTGGGATGTCCTTAATTCAAATCTGCAAAGAACTTGGATGTGCGACTTTTAGTTTTCGCGCCACAGCTTTTCAACCTATGCAAAAAATGATAATTTATTCATATATAAAACGCAAAGTAAGGCTTCTGGAATTTTGTCATAACTCACGAAATGGTAGGAGTAAAAAAAAAGATACATTGAAAATGATCACTTGGGATGTCCTTAATTCAAATCTGCAAAGGACTTGGCTGTCTGACTTTTAGTTTTCGCGCCACAGCTTTTCAACCTATGCAAAAAATGATAATTTATTCATATATAAAACGCAAAGTAAGGCTTCTGGAATTTTGTCATAACTCACGAAATGGTAGGAGTAAAAAAAAAGGATACATTGAAAATGATAACTTGGGATGTCCTTAATTCAAATCTGCAAAGGACTTGGCTGTGTGACTTTTAGTTTTCGCGCCACAGCTTTTCAACCTATGCAAAAAATGATAATTTATTCATATATAAAACGCAAAGTAAGGCTTCTGGAATTTTGTCATAACTCACGAAATGGTAGGAGTAAAAAAAAAGGATACAGTGAAAATGATAACTTGGGATGTCCTTAATTCAAATCTGCAAAGAACTTGGATGTGCGACTTTTAGTTTTCGCGCCACAGCTTTTCAACCTATGCAAAAAATGATAATTTATTCATATATAAAACGCAAAGTAAGGCTTCTGGAATTTTGTCATAACTCACGAAATGGTAGGAGTAAAAAAAAAGGATACATTGAAAATAATGACTTGGAATGTCCTTAATTCAAATCTGCAAAGGACTTGGCTGTCTGACTTTTAGTTTTCGCGCCACAGCTTTTCAACCTATGCAAAAAATGATAATTTATTCATATATAAAACGCAAAGTAAGGCTTCTGGAATTTTGTCATAACTCACGAAATGGTAGGAGTAAAAAAAAAGGATACATTGAAAATGATAACTTGGGATGTCCTTAATTCAAATCTGCAAAGAACTTGGATGTGCGACTTTTAGTTTTCGCGCCACAGCTTTTCAACCTATGCAAAAAATGATAATTTATTCATATATAAAACGCAAAGTAAGGCTTCTGGAATTTTGTCATAACTCACGAAATGGTAGGAGTAAAAAAAAAGATACATTGCAAATGATAACTTGGGATGTCCTTAATTTAAATCTGCAAAGAACTTGGATGTGCGACTTTTAATTTTCGCGCCACAGCTTTTCAACCTATGCAAAAAATGATAATTTATTCATATATAAAACGCAAAGTAAGGCTTCTGGAATTTTGTCATAAATCACGAAATGGTAGGAGTAAAAAAAAAGGATACATTGCAAATGATAACTTGGGATGTCCTTAATTTAAATCTGCAAAGGACTTGGCTGTGCGACTTTTAGTTTTCGCGCCACAGCTTTTCAACCTATGCAAAAAATGATAATTTATTCATATATAAAACGCAAAGTAAGGCTTCTGGAATTTTGTCATAAATCACGAAATGGTAGGAGTAAAAAAAAAAGATACATTGCAAATGATAACTTGGAATGTCCTTAATTTAAATCTGCAAAGCACTTGGCTGTGTGACTTTTAGTTTTCGCGCCACAGCTTTTCAACCTATGCAAAAAATGATAATTTATTCATATATAAAACGCAAAGTAAGGCTTCTGGAATTTTGTCATAACTCACGAAATGGTAGGAGTAAAAAAAAAGGATACATTGAAAATGATAACTTGGGATGTCCTTAATTCAAATCTGCAAAGGACTTGGCTGTCTGACTTTTAGTTTTCGCGCCACAGCTTTTCAACCTATGCAAAAAATGATAATTTATTCATATATAAAACGCAAAGTAAGGCTTCTGGAATTTTGTCATAACTCACGAAATGGTAGGAGTAAAAAAAAAGGATACATTGAAAATGATAACTTGGGATGTCCTTAATTCAAATCTGCAAAGGACTTGGCTGTGTGACTTTTAGTTTTCGCGCCACAGCTTTTCAACCTATGCAAAAAATGATAATTTATTCATATATAAAACGCAAAGTAAGGCTTCTGGAATTTTGTCATAACTCACGAAATGGTAGGAGTAAAAAAAAAGGATACATTGAAAATGATAACTTGGGATGTCCTTAATTCAAATCTGCAAAGAACTTGGATGTGCGACTTTTAGTTTTCGCGCCACAGCTTTTCAACCTATGCAAAAAATGATAATTTATTCATATATAAAACGCAAAGTAAGGCTTCTGCAATTTTGTCATAAATCACGAAATGGTAGGAGTAAAAAAAAAAGATACATTGCAAATGATAACTTGGAATGTCCTTAATTTAAATCTGCAAAGCACTTGGCTGTGTGACTTTTAGTTTTCGCGCCACAGCTTTTCAACCTATGCAAAAAATGATAATTTATTCATATATAAAACGCAAAGTAAGGCTTCTGGAATTTTGTCATAAATCACGAAATGGTAGGAGTAAAAAAAAAGGATACATTGCAAATGATAACTTGGGATGTCCTTAATTTAAATCTGCAAAGGACTTGGCTGTGCGACTTTTAGTTTTCGCGCCACAGATTTTCAACCTATGCAAAAAATGATAATTTATTCATATATAAAACGCAAAGTAAGGCTTCTGGAATTTTGTCAATACTCACGAAATGGTAGGAGTAAAAAAAAAAGATACATTGCAAATGATAACTTGGAATGTCCTTAATTTGAATCTGCAAAGCACTTGGCTGTGTGACTTTTAGTTTTCGCGCCACAGCTTTTCAACCTATGCAAAAAATGATAATTTATTCATATATAAAACGCAAAGTAAGGCTTCTGGAATTTTGTCATAAATCACGAAATGGTAGGAGTAAAAAAAAAGGATACATTGCAAATGATAACTTGGGATGTCCTTAATTTAAATCTGCAAAGGACTTGGCTGTGCGACTTTTAGTTTTCGCGCCACAGCTTTTCAACCTATGCAAAAAATGATAATTTATTCATATATAAAACGCAAAGTAAGGCTTCTGGAATTTTGTCATAAATCACGAAATGGTAGGAGTAAAAAAAAAAGATACATTGCAAATGATAACTTGGGATGTCCTTAATTCAAATCTGCAAAGGACTTGGCTGTGTGACTTTTAGTTTTCGCGCCACAGCTTTTCAACCTATGCAAAAAATGATAATTTATTCATATATAAAACGCAAAGTAAGGCTTCTGGAATTTTGTCATAAATCACGAAATGGTAGGAGTAAAAAAAAGGATAAATTGAAAATGATAACTTGGGATGTCCTTAATTCAAATCTGCAAAGAACTTGGATGTGCGACTTTTAGTTTTCGCGCCACAGCTTTTCAACCTATGCAAAAAATGATAATTTATTCATATATAAAACGCAAAGTAAGGCTTCTGGAATTTTGTCATAAATCACGAAATAGTAGGAGTAAAAAAAAAAGACACATTGCAAATGATAACTTGGGATGTCCTTAATTCGAATCTGCAAAGGACTTGGCCGTGTGACTTTTAGTTTTCGCGCCACAGCTTTTCAACCTATGCAAAAAATGATAATTTATTCATATATAAAACGCAAAGTAAGGCTTCTGGAATTTTGTCATAAATCACGAAATGGTAGGAGTAAAAAAAAAAGATACATTGCAAATGATAACTTGGGATGTCCTTAATTCGAATCTGCAAAGAATTTGGATGTGCGACTTTTAGTTTTCGCGCCACAGCTTTTCAACCTATGCAAAAAATGATAATTTATTCATATATAAAACGCAAAGTAAGGCTTCTGGAATTTTGTCATAACTCACGAAATGCTGGGAGTAAAAAAAAAGGATACATTGAAAATGATAACTTGGGATGTCCTTAATTCAAATCTGCAAAGAACTTGGATGTGCGACTTTTAGTTTTCGCGCCACAGCTTTTCAACCTATGCAAAAAATGATAATTTATTCATATATAAAACGCAAAGTAAGGCTTCTGGAATTTTGTCATAACTCACGAAATGGTAGGAGTAAAAAAAAAGGATACATTGAAAATAATGACTTGGAATGTCCTTAATTCAAATCTGCAAAGGACTTGGCTGTCTGACTTTTAGTTTTCGCGCCACAGCTTTTCAACCTATGCAAAAAATGATAATTTATTCATATATAAAACGCAAAGTAAGGCTTCTGGAATTTTGTCATAACTCACGAAATGGTAGGAGTAAAAAAAAAGGATACATTGAAAATGATAACTTGGGATGTCCTTAATTGAAATCTGCAAAGAACTTGGATGTGCGACTTTTAGTTTTCGCGCCACAGCTTTTCAACCTATGCAAAAAATGATAATTTATTCATATATAAAACGCAAAGTAAGGCTTCTGGAATTTTGTCATAACTCACGAAATGGTAGGAGTAAAAAAAAAGATACATTGCAAATGATAACTTGGGATGTCCTTAATTTAAATCTGCAAAGAACTTGGATGTGCGACTTTTAATTTTCGCGCCACAGCTTTTCAACCTATGCAAAAAATGATAATTTATTCATATATAAAACGCAAAGTAAGGCTTCTGGAATTTTGTCATAAATCACGAAATGGTAGGAGTAAAAAAAAAGGATACATTGAAAATGATAACTTGGGATGTCCTTAATTTAAATCTGCAAAGGACTTGGCTGTGCGACTTTTAGTTTTCGCGCCACAGCTTTTCAACCTATGCAAAAAATGATAATTTATTCATATATAAAACGCAAAGTAAGGCTTCTGGAATTTTGTCATAACTCACGAAATGGTAGGAGTAAAAAAAAAGGATACATTGCAAATGATAACTTGGAATGTCCTTAATTTAAATCTGCAAAGCACTTGGCTGTGTGACTTTTAGTTTTCGCGCCACAGCTTTTCAACCTATGCAAAAAATGATAATTTATTCATATATAAAACGCAAAGTAAGGCTTCTGGAATTTTGTCATAAATCACGAAATGGTAGGAGTAAAAAAAAAGGATACATTGCAAATGATAACTTGGGATGTCCTTAATTCAAATCTGCAAAGAACTTGGATGTGCGACTTTTAGTTTTCGCGCCACAGCTTTTCAACCTATGCAAAAAATGATAATTTATTCATATATAAAACGCAAAGTAAGGCTTCTGGAATTTTGTCATAAATCACGAAATGGTAAGAGTAAAAAAAAAACATACATTGCAAATGATAACTTGGGATGTCCTTAATTCAAATCTGCAAAGGACTTGGCTGTGTGACTTTTAGTTTTCGCGCCACAGCTTTTCAACCTATGCAAAAAATGATAATTTATTCATATATAAAACGCAAAGTAAGGCTTCTGGAATTTTGTCATAAATCACGAAATGGTAGGAGTAAAAAAAAGGATAAATTGAAAATGATAACTTGGGATGTCCTTAATTCAAATCTGCAAAGAACTTGGATGTGCGACTTTTAGTTTTCGCGCCACAGCTTTTCAACCTATGCAAAAAATGATAATTTATTCATATATAAAACGCAAAGTAAGGCTTCTGGAATTTTGTCATAAATCACGAAATAGTAGGAGTAAAAAAAAAAGACACATTGCAAATGATAACTTGGGATGTCCTTAATTCGAATCTGCAAAGGACTTGGCCGTGTGACTTTTAGTTTTCGCGCCACAGCTTTTCAACCTATGCAAAAAATGATAATTTATTCATATATAAAACGCAAAGTAAGGCTTCTGGAATTTTGTCATAAATCACGAAATGGTAGGAGTAAAAAAAAAAGATACATTGCAAATGATAACTTGGGATGTCCTTAATTCGAATCTGCAAAGAATTTGGATGTGCGACTTTTAGTTTTCGCGCCACAGCTTTTCAACCTATGCAAAAAATGATAATTTATTCATATATAAAACGCAAAGTAAGGCTTCTGGAATTTTGTCATAACTCACGAAATGCTGGGAGTAAAAAAAAAGGATACATTGAAAATGATAACTTGGGATGTCCTTAATTCAAATCTGCAAAGAACTTGGATGTGCGACTTTTAGTTTTCGCGCCACAGCTTTTCAACCTATGCAAAAAATGATAATTTATTCATATATAAAACGCAAAGTAAGGCTTCTGGAATTTTGTCATAACTCACGAAATGGTAGGAGTAAAAAAAAAGGATACATTGAAAATAATGACTTGGAATGTCCTTAATTCAAATCTGCAAAGGACTTGGCTGTCTGACTTTTAGTTTTCGCGCCACAGCTTTTCAACCTATGCAAAAAATGATAATTTATTCATATATAAAACGCAAAGTAAGGCTTCTGGAATTTTGTCATAACTCACGAAATGGTAGGAGTAAAAAAAAAGGATACATTGAAAATGATAACTTGGGATGTCCTTAATTCAAATCTGCAAAGAACTTGGATGTGCGACTTTTAGTTTTCGCGCCACAGCTTTTCAACCTATGCAAAAAATGATAATTTATTCATATATAAAACGCAAAGTAAGGCTTCTGGAATTTTGTCATAACTCACGAAATGGTAGGAGTAAAAAAAAAGATACATTGCAAATGATAACTTGGGATGTCCTTAATTTAAATCTGCAAAGAACTTGGATGTGCGACTTTTAATTTTCGCGCCACAGCTTTTCAACCTATGCAAAAAATGATAATTTATTCATATATAAAACGCAAAGTAAGGCTTCTGGAATTTTGTCATAAATCACGAAATGGTAGGAGTAAAAAAAAAGGATACATTGAAAATGATAACTTGGGATGTCCTTAATTTAAATCTGCAAAGGACTTGGCTGTGCGACTTTTAGTTTTCGCGCCACAGCTTTTCAACCTATGCAAAAAATGATAATTTATTCATATATAAAACGCAAAGTAAGGCTTCTGGACTTTTGTCATAACTCACGAAATGGTAGGAGTAAAAAAAAAGGATACATTGCAAATGATAACTTGGAATGTCCTTAATTTAAATCTGCAAAGCACTTGGCTGTGTGACTTTTAGTTTTCGCGCCACAGCTTTTCAACCTATGCAAAAAATGATAATTTATTCATATATAAAACGCAAAGTAAGGCTTCTGGAATTTTGTCATAAATCACGAAATGGTAGGAGTAAAAAAAAAGGATACATTGCAAATGATAACTTGGGATGTCCTTAATTCAAATCTGCAAAGAACTTGGATGTGCGACTTTTAGTTTTCGCGCCACAGCTTTTCAACCTATGCAAAAAATGATAATTTATTCATATATAAAACGCAAAGTAAGGCTTCTGGAATTTTGTCATAAATCACGAAATGGTAAGAGTAAAAAAAAAACATACATTGCAAATGATAACTTGGGATGTCCTTAATTCAAATCTGCAAAGGACTTGGCTGTGTGACTTTTAGTTTTCGCGCCACAGCTTTTCAACCTATGCAAAAAATGATAATTTATTCATATATAAAACGCAAAGTAAGGCTTCTGGAATTTTGTCATAAATCACGAAATGGTAGGAGTAAAAAAAAGGATAAATTGAAAATGATAACTTGGGATGTCCTTAATTCAAATCTGCAAAGAACTTGGATGTGCGACTTTTCGTTTTCGCGCCACAGCTTTTCAACCTATGCAAAAAATGATAATTTATTCATATATAAAACGCAAAGTAAGGCTTCTGGAATTTTGTCATAAATCACGAAATAGTAGGAGTAAAAAAAAAAGACACATTGCAAATGATAACTTGGGATGTCCTTAATTCGAATCTGCAAAGGACTTGGCCGTGTGACTTTTAGTTTTCGCGCCACAGCTTTTCAACCTATGCAAAAAATGATAATTTATTCATATATAAAACGCAAAGTAAGGCTTCTGGAATTTTGTCATAAATCACGAAATGGTAGGAGTAAAAAAAAAAGATACATTGCAAATGATAACTTGGGATGTCCTTAATTCAAATCTGCAAAGGACTTGGCTATGTGACTTTTAGTTTTCGCGCCACAGCTTTTCAACCTATGCAAAAAATGATAATTTATTCATATATAAAACGCAAAGTAAGGCTTCTGGAATTTTGTCATAAATCACGAAATGGTAGGAGTAAAAAAAAAGGATACATTGAAAATGATAACTTGGGATGTCCTTAATTCGAATCTGCGAAGAATTTGGATGTGCGACTTTTAGTTTTCGCGCCACAGCTTTGCAACCTATGCAAAAAATGATAATTTATTCATATATAAAACGCAAAGTAAGGCTTCTGGAATTTTGTCATAAATCACGAAATGGTAGGAGTAAAAAAAAAGGATACATTGCAAATGATAACTTGGGATGTCCTTAATTCGAATCTGCAAAGAATTTGGATGTGCGACTTTTAGTTTTCGCGCCACAGCTTTTCAACCTATGCAAAAAATGATAATTTATTCATATATAAAACGCAAAGTAAGGCTTCTGGAATTTTGTCATAACTCACGAAATGCTGGGAGTAAAAAAAAAGGATACATTGAAAATGATAACTTGGGATGTCCTTAATTTAAATCTGCAAAGAACTTGGATGTGCGACTTTTAGTTTTCGCGCCACAGCTTTTCAACCTATGCAAAAAATGATATTTTATTCATATATAAAACGCAAAGTAAGGCTTCTGGAATTTTGTCATAACTCACGAAATGGTAGGAGTAAAAAAAAAGGATACATTGAAAATGATAACTTGGGATGTCCTTAATTCAAATCTGCAAAGGACTTGGCTGTGTGACTTTTAGTTTTCGCGCCACAGCTTTTCAACCTATGCAAAAAATGATAATTTATTCATATATAAAACGCAAAGTAAGGCTTCTGGAATTTTGTCATAACTCACGAAATGGTAGGAGTAAAAAAAAAGGATACATTGAAAATGATAACTTGGGATGTCCTTAATTCAAATCTGCAAAGGACTTGGCTGTGCGACTTTTAGTTTTCGCGCCACAGCTTTTCAACCTATGCCAAAAATGATAATTTATTCATATATAAAACGCAAAGTAAGGCTTCTGGAATTTTGTCATAAATCACGAAATGGTAGGAGTAAAAAAAAAAGATACATTGCAAATGATAACTTGGAATGTCCTTAATTTAAATCTGCAAAGCACTTGGCTGTGTGACTTTTAGTTTTCGCGCCACAGCTTTTCAACCTATGCAAAAAATGATAATTTATTCATATATAAAACGCAAAGTAAGGCTTCTGGAATTTTGTCATAAATCACGAAATGGTAGGAGTAAAAAAAAAGGATACATTGCAAATGATAACTTGGGATGTCCTTAATTTAAATCTGCAAAGGACTTGGCTGTGCGACTTTTAGTTTTCGCGCCACAGCTTTTCAACCTATGCAAAAAATGATAATTTATTCATATATAAAACGCAAAGTAAGGCTTCTGGAATTTTGTCATAACTCACGAAATGGTAGGAGTAAAAAAAAAAGATACATTGCAAATGATAACTTGGAATGTCCTTAATCTAAATCTGCAAAGCACTTGGCTGTGTGACTTTTAGTTTTCGCGCCACAGCTTTTCAACCTATGCAAAAAATGATAATTTATTCATATATAAAACGCAAAGTAAGGCTTCTGGAATTTTGTCATAAATCACGAAATGGTAGGAGTAAAAAAAAAGGATACATTGCAAATAATAACTTGGGATGTCCTTAATTTAAATCTGCAAAGGACTTGGCTGTGCGACTTTTAGTTTTCGCGCCACAGCTTTTCAACCTATGCAAAAAATGATAATTTATTCATATATAAAACGCAAAGTAAGGCTTCTGGAATTTTGTCATAACTCACGAAATGGTAGGAGTAAAAAAAAAGATACATTGCATATGATAACTTGGAATGTCCTTAATTTAAATCTGCAAAGCACTTGGATGTGCGACTTTTAGTTTTCGCGCCACAGCTTTTCAACCTATGCAAAAAATGATAATTTATTCATATATAAAACGCAAAGTAAGGCTTCTGGAATTTTGTCATAACTCACGAAATGGTAGGAGTAAAAAAAAAGGATACATTGAAAATGATAACTTGGGATGTCCTTAATTCAAATCTGCAAAGAACTTGGATGTGCGACTTTTAGTTTTCGCGCCACAGCTTTTCAACCTATGCAAAAAATGATAATTTATTCATATATAAAACGCAAAGTAAGGCTTCTGGAATTTTGTCATAACTCACGAAATGGTAGGAGTAAAAAAAAAGGATACATTGAAAATGATAACTTGGGATGTCCTTAATTCAAATCTGCAAAGAACTTGGATGTGCGACTTTTAGTTTTCGCGCCACAGCTTTTCAACCTATGCAAAAAATGATAATTTATTCATATATAAAACGCAAAGTAAGGCTTCTGGAATTTTGTCATAACTCACGAAATGGTAGGAGTAAAAAAAAAGGATACATTGAAAATGATAACTTGGGATGTCCTTAATTCAAATCTGCAAAGAACTTGGATGTGCGACTTTTAGTTTTCGCGCCACAGCTTTTCAACCTATGCAAAAAATGATAATTTATTCATATATAAAACGCAAAGTAAGGCTTCTGGAATTTTGTCATAACTCACGAAATGGTAGGAGTAAAAAAAAAGATACATTGAAAATGATAACTTGGGATGTCCTTAATTCAAATCTGCAAAGGACTTGGCTGTCTGACTTTTAGTTTTCGCGCCACAGCTTTTCAACCTATGCAAAAAATGATAATTTATTCATATATAAAACGCAAAGTAAGGCTTCTGGAATTTTGTCATAACTCACGAAATGGTAGGAGTAAAAAAAAAGGATACATTGCAAATGATAACTTGGGATGTCCTTAATTTAAATCTGCAAAGAACTTGGATGTGCGACTTTTAGTTTTCGCGCCACAGCTTTTCAACCTATGCAAAAAATGATAATTTATTCATATATAAAACGCAAAGTAAGGCTTCTGGAATTTTGTCATAACTCACGAAATGGTAGGAGTAAAAAAAAAGGATACATTGAAAATAATGACTTGGAATGTCCTTAATTCAAATCTGCAAAGGACTTGGCTGTCTGACTTTTAGTTTTCGCGCCACAGCTTTTCAACCTATGCAAAAAATGATAATTTATTCATATATAAAACGCAAAGTAAGGCTTCTGGAATTTTGTCATAACTCACGAAATGGTAGGAGTAAAAAAAAAGGATACATTGCAAATGATAACTTGGGATGTCCTTAATTTAAATCTGCAAAGAACTTGGATGTGCGACTTTTAATTTTCGCGCCACAGCTTTTCAACCTATGCAAAAAATGATAATTTATTCATATATAAAACGCAAAGTAAGGCTTCTGGAATTTTGTCATAAATCACGAAATGGTAGGAGTAAAAAAAAAAGATACATTGCAAATGATAACTTGGGATGTCCTTAATTTAAATCTGCAAAGAACTTGGATGTGCGACTTTTAATTTTCGCGCCACAGCTTTTCAACCTATGCAAAAAATGATAATTTATTCATATATAAAACGCAAAGTAAGGCTTCTGGAATTTTGTCATAAATCACGAAATGGTAGGAGTAAAAAAAAAAGATACATTGCAAATGATAACTTGGGATGTCCTTAATTCAAATCTGCAAAGAACTTGGATGTGCGACTTTTAGTTTTCGCGCCACAGCTTTTCAACCTATGCAAAAAATGATAATTTATTCATATATAAAACGCAAAGTAAGGCTTCTGGAATTTTGTCATAACTCACGAAATGGTAGGAGTAAAAAAAAAGGATACATTGAAAATGATAACTTGGGATGTCCTTAATTCAAATCTGCAAAGAACTTGGATGTGCGACTTTTAGTTTTCGCGCCACAGCTTTTCAACCTATGCAAAAAATGATAATTTATTCATATATAAAACGCAAAGTAAGGCTTCTGGAATTTTGTCATAACTCACGAAATGGTAGGAGTAAAAAAAAAGATACATTGAAAATGATAACTTGGGATGTCCTTAATTCAAATCTGCAAAGGACTTGGCTGTCTGACTTTTAGTTTTCGCGCCACAGCTTTTCAACCTATGCAAAAAATGATAATTTATTCATATATAAAACGCAAAGTAAGGCTTCTGGAATTTTGTCATAACTCACGAAATGGTAGGAGTAAAAAAAAAGGATACATTGAAAATGATAAATTGGGATGTCCTTAATTCAAATCTGCAAAGGACTTGGCTGTGTGACTTTTAGTTTTCGCGCCACAGCTTTTCAACCTATGCAAAAAATGATAATTTATTCATATATAAAACGCAAAGTAAGGCTTCTGGAATT
This sequence comes from Bombylius major, assembly GCA_932526495.1. Lineage (NCBI taxonomy): Eukaryota > Metazoa > Arthropoda > Insecta > Diptera > Bombyliidae > Bombylius > Bombylius major. Next base: position 22,588,500 of record OW052044.1, on the reverse strand, counting down.
TTGTCATAACTCACGAAATGGTAGGAGTAAAAAAAAAGGATACATTGAAAATGATAACTTGGGATGTCCTTAATTCAAATCTGCAAAGAACTTGGATGTGCGACTTTTAGTTTTCGCGCCACAGCTTTTCAACCTATGCAAAAAATGATAATTTATTCATATATAAAACGCAAAGTAAGGCTTCTGGAATTTTGTCATAACTCACGAAATGGTAGGAGTAAAAAAAAAGGATACATTGAAAATAATGACTTGGAATGTCCTTAATTCAAATCTGCAAAGGACTTGGCTGTCTGACTTTTAGTTTTCGCGCCACAGCTTTTCAACCTATGCAAAAAATGATAATTTATTCATATATAAAACGCAAAGTAAGGCTTCTGGAATTTTGTCATAACTCACGAAATGGTAGGAGTAAAAAAAAAGGATACATTGAAAATGATAACTTGGGATGTCCTTAATTCAAATCTGCAAAGAACTTGGATGTGCGACTTTTAGTTTTCGCGCCACAGCTTTTCAACCTATGCAAAAAATGATAATTTATTCATATATAAAACGCAAAGTAAGGCTTCTGGAATTTTGTCATAACTCACGAAATGGTAGGAGTAAAGAAAAAGATACATTGCAAATGATAACTTGGAATGTCCTTAATTTAAATCTGCAAAGCACTTGGCTGTGTGACTTTTAGTTTTCGCGCCACAGCTTTTCAACCTATGCAAAAAATGATAATTTATTCATATATAAAACGCAAAGTAAGGCTTCTGGAATTTTGTCATAAATCACGAAATGGTAGGAGTAAAAAAAAAGGATACATTGAAAATGATAACTTGGGATGTCCTTAATTTAAATCTGCAAAGGACTTGGCTGTGCGACTTTTAGTTTTCGCGCCACAGATTTTCAACCTATGCAAAAAATGATAATTTATTCATATATAAAACGCAAAGTAAGGCTTCTGGAATTTTGTCATAACTCACGAAATGGTAGGAGTAAAAAAAAAAGATACATTGCAAATGATAACTTGGAATGTCCTTAATTTAAATCTGCAAAGCACTTGGCTGTGTGACTTTTAGTTTTCGCGCCACAGCTTTTCAACCTATGCAAAAAATGATAATTTATTCATATATAAAACGCAAAGTAAGGCTTCTGGAATTTTGTCATAAATCACGAAATGGTAGGAGTAAAAAAAAAGGATACATTGCAAATGATAACTTGGGATGTCCTTAATTTAAATCTGCAAAGGACTTGGCTGTGCGACTTTTAGTTTTCGCGCCACAGCTTTTCAACCTATGCAAAAAATGATAATTTATTCATATATAAAACGCAAAGTAAGGCTTCTGGAATTTTGTCATAAATCACGAAATGGTAGGAGTAAAAAAAAAAGATACATTGCAAATGATAACTTGGGATGTCCTTAATTCAAATCTGCAAAGGACTTGGCTGTGTGACTTTTAGTTTTCGCGCCACAGCTTTTCAACCTATGCAAAAAATGATAATTTATTCATATATAAAACGCAAAGTAAGGCTTCTGGAATTTTGTCATAAATCACGAAATGGTAGGAGTAAAAAAAAGGATAAATTGAAAATGATAACTTGGGATGTCCTTAATTCAAATCTGCAAAGAACTTGGATGTGCGACTTTTAGTTTTCGCGCCACAGCTTTTCAACCTATGCAAAAAATGATAATTTATTCATATATAAAACGCAAAGTAAGGCTTCTGGAATTTTGTCATAAATCACGAAATAGTAGGAGTAAAAAAAAAAGACACATTGCAAATGATAACTTGGGATGTCCTTAATTCGAATCTGCAAAGGACTTGGCCGTGTGACTTTTAGTTTTCGCGCCACAGCTTTTCAACCTATGCAAAAAATGATAATTTATTCATATATAAAACGCAAAGTAAGGCTTCTGGAATTTTGTCATAAATCACGAAATGGTAGGAGTAAAAAAAAAAGATACATTGCAAATAATAACTTGGGATGTCCTTAATTCGAATCTGCAAAGAATTTGGATGTGCGACTTTTAGTTTTCGCGCCACAGCTTTTCAACCTATGCAAAAAATGATAATTTATTCATATATAAAACGCAAAGTAAGGCTTCTGGAATTTTGTCATAACTCACGAAATGCTGGGAGTAAAAAAAAAGGATACATAGAAAATGATAACTTGGGATGTCCTTAATTCAAATCTGCAAAGAACTTGGATGTGCGACTTTTAGTTTTCGCGCCACAGCTTTTCAACCTATGCAAAAAATGATAATTTATTCATATATAAAACGCAAAGTAAGGCTTCTGGAATTTTGTCATAACTCACGAAATGGTAGGAGTAAAAAAAAAGGATACATTGAAAAAAATGACTTGGAATGTCCTTAATTCAAATCTGCAAAGGACTTGGCTGTCTGACTTTTAGTTTTCGCGCCACAGCTTTTCAACCTATGCAAAAAATGATAATTTATTCATATATAAAACGCAAAGTAAGGCTTCTGGAATTTTGTCATAACTCACGAAATGGTAGGAGTAAAAAAAAAGGATACATTGAAAATGATAACTTGGGATGTCCTTAATTCAAATCTGCAAAGAACTTGGATGTGCGACTTTTAGTTTTCGCGCCACAGCTTTTCAACCTATGCAAAAAATGATAATTTATTCATATATAAAACGCAAAGTAAGGCTTCTGGAATTTTGTCATAACTCACGAAATGGTAGGAGTAAAAAAAAAGATACATTGCAAATGATAACTTGGGATGTCCTTAATTTAAATCTGCAAAGAACTTGGATGTGCGACTTTTAATTTTCGCGCCACAGCTTTTCAACCTATGCAAAAAATGATAATTTATTCATATATAAAACGCAAAGTAAGGCTTCTGGAATTTTGTCATAAATCACGAAATGGTAGGAGTAAAAAAAAAAGATACATTGCAAATGATAACTTGGAATGTCCTTAATTTAAATCTGCAAAGGACTTGGCTGTGTGACTTTTAGTTTTCGCGCCACAGCTTTTCAACCTATGCAAAAAATGATAATTTATTCATATATAAAACGCAAAGTAAGGCTTCTGGAATTTTGTCATAAATCACGAAATGGTAGGAGTAAAAAAAAAGGATACATTGCAAATGATAACTTGGGATGTCCTTAATTTAAATCTGCAAAGGACTTGGCTGTGCGACTTTTAGTTTTCGCGCCACAGCTTTTCAACCTATGCAAAAAATGATAATTTATTCATATATAAAACGCAAAGTAAGGCTTCTGGAATTTTGTCATAACTCACGAAATGGTAGGAGTAAAAAAAAGGATACATTGCAAATGATAACTTGGAATGTCCTTAATTTAAATCTGCAAAGCACTTGGCTGTGTGACTTTTAGTTTTCGCGCCACAGCTTTTCAACCTATGCAAAAAATGATAATTTATTCATATATAAAACGCAAAGTAAGGCTTCTGGAATTTTGTCATAAATCACGAAATGGTAGGAGTAAAAAAAAAGGATACATTGCAAATGATAACTTGGGATGTCCTTAATTTAAATCTGCAAAGGACTTGGCTGTGCGACTTTTAGTTTTCGCGCCACAGCTTTTCAACCTATGCAAAAAATGATAATTTATTCATATATAAAACGCAAAGTAAGGCTTCTGGAATTTTGTCATAAATCACGAAATGGTAGGAGTAAAAAAAAAAGATACATTGCAAATGATAACTTGGGATGTCCTTAATTCAAATCTGCAAAGGACTTGGCTGTGTGACTTTTAGTTTTCGCGCCACAGCTTTTCAACCTATGCAAAAAATGATAATTTATTCATATATAAAACGCAAAGTAAGGCTTCTGGAATTTTGTCATAAATCACGAAATGGTAGGAGTAAAAAAAAGGATAAATTGAAAATGATAACTTGGGATGTCCTTAATTCAAATCTGCAAAGAACTTGGATGTGCGACTTTTAGTTTTCGCGCCACAGCTTTTCAACCTATGCAAAAAATGATAATTTATTCATATATAAAACGCAAAGTAAGGCTTCTGGAATTTTGTCATAAATCACGAAATAGTAGGAGTAAAAAAAAAAGACACATTGCAAATGATAACTTGGGATGTCCTTAATTCGAATCTGCAAAGGACTTGGCCGTGTGACTTTTAGTTTTCGCGCCACAGCTTTTCAACCTATGCAAAAAATGATAATTTATTCATATATAAAACGCAAAGTAAGGCTTCTGGAATTTTGTCATAAATCACGAAATGGTAGGAGTAAAAAAAAAAGATACATTGCAAATGATAACTTGGGATGTCCTTAATTCAAATCTGCAAAGGACTTGGCTATGTGACTTTTAGTTTTCGCGCCACAGCTTTTCAACCTATGCAAAAAATGATAATTTATTCATATATAAAACGCAAAGTAAGGCTTCTGGAATTTTGTCATAAATCACGAAATGGTAGGAGTAAAAAAAAAGGATACATTGAAAATGATAACTTGGGATGTCCTTAATTCGAATCTGCGAAGAATTTGGATGTGCGACTTTTAGTTTTCGCGCCACAGCTTTTCAACCTATGCAAAAAATGATAATTTATTCATATATAAAACGCAAAGTAAGGCTTCTGGAATTTTGTCATAAATCACGAAATGGTAGGAGTAAAAAAAAAGGATACATTGCTAATGATAACTTGGGATGTCCTTAATTCGAATCTGCAAAGAATTTGGATGTGCGACTTTTAGTTTTCGCGCCACAGCTTTTCAACCTATGCAAAAAATGATAATTTATTCATATATAAAACGCAAAGTAAGGCTTCTGGAATTTTCTCATAACTCACGAAATGCTGGGAGTAAAAAAAAAGGATACATTGAAAATGATAACTTGGGATGTCCTTAATTTAAATCTGCAAAGAACTTGGATGTGCGACTTTTAGTTTTCGCGCCACAGCTTTTCAACCTATGCAAAAAATGATATTTTATTCATATATAAAACGCAAAGTAAGGCTTCTGGAATTTTGTCATAACTCACGAAATGGTAGGAGTAAAAAAAAAGGATACATTGAAAATGATAACTTGGGATGTCCTTAATTCAAATCTGCAAAGGACTTGGCTGTGTGACTTTTAGTTTTCGCGCCACAGCTTTTCAACCTATGCAAAAAATGATAATTTATTCATATATAAAACGCAAAGTAAGGCTTCTGGAATTTTGTCATAACTCACGAAATGGTAGGAGTAAAAAAAAAGGATACATTGAAAATGATAACTTGGGATGTCCTTAATTTAAATCTGCAAAGCACTTGGCTGTGTGACTTTTAGTTTTCGCGCCACAGCTTTTCAACCTATGCAAAAAATGATAATTTATTCATATATAAAACGCAAAGTAAGGCTTCTGGAATTTTGTCATAAATCACGAAATGGTAGGAGTAAAAAAAAAGGATACATTGCAAATGATAACTTGGGATGTCCTTAATTTAAATCTGCAAAGGACTTGGCTGTGCGACTTTTAGTTTTCGCGCCACAGCTTTTCAACCTATGCAAAAAATGATAATTTATTCATATATAAAACGCAAAGTAAGGCTTCTGGAATTTTGTCATAACTCACGAAATGGTAGGAGTAAAAAAAAAAGATACATTGCAAATGATAACTTGGAATGTCCTTAATCTAAATCTGCAAAGCACTTGGCTGTGTGACTTTTAGTTTTCGCGCCACAGCTTTTCAACCTATGCAAAAAATGATAATTTATTCATATATAAAACGCAAAGTAAGGCTTCTGGAATTTTGTCATAAATCACGAAATGGTAGGAGTAAAAAAAAAGGATACATTGCAAATGATAACTTGGGATGTCCTTAATTTAAATCTGCAAAGGACTTGGCTGTGCGACTTTTAGTTTTCGCGCCACAGCTTTTCAACCTATGCAAAAAATGATAATTTATTCATATATAAAACGCAAAGTAAGGCTTCTGGAATTTTGTCATAAATCACGAAATGGTAGGAGTAAAAAAAAAGATACATTGCAAATGATAACTTGGGATGTCCTTAATTCAAATCTGCAAAGGACTTGGCTGTGTGACTTTTAGTTTTCGCGCCACAGCTTTTCAACCTATGCAAAAAATGATAATTTATTCATATATAAAACGCAAAGTAAGGCTTCTGGAATTTTGTCATAAATCACGAAATGGTAGGAGTAAAAAAAAGGATACATTGCAAATGATAACTTGGGATGTCCTTAATTCGAATCTGCAAAGAATTTGGATGTGCGACTTTTAGTTTTCGCGCCACAGCTTTTCAACCTATGCAAAAAATGATAATTTATTCATATATAAAACGCAAAGTAAGGCTTCTGGAATTTTGTCATAACTCACGAAATGCTGGGAGTAAAAAAAAAGGATACATTGAAAATGATAACTTGGGATGTCCTTAATTTAAATCTGCAAAGAACTTGGATGTGCGACTTTTAGTTTTCGCGCCACAGCTTTTCAACCTATGCAAAAAATGATATTTTATTCATATATAAAACGCAAAGTAAGGCTTCTGGAATTTTGTCATAACTCACGAAATGGTAGGAGTAAAAAAAAAGGATACATTGAAAATGATAACTTGGGATGTCCTTAATTCAAATCTGCAAAGGACTTGGCTGTGTGACTTTTAGTTTTCGCGCCACAGCTTTTCAACCTATGCAAAAAATGATAATTTATTCATATATAAAACGCAAAGTAAGGCTTCTGGAATTTTGTCATAACTCACGAAATAGTAGGAGTAAAAAAAAAAGATACATTGCAAATGATAACTTGGGATGTCCTTAATTCAAATCTGCAAAGGACTTGGCTGTGCGACTTTTAGTTTTCGCGCCACAGCTTTTCAACCTATGCAAAAAATGATAATTTATTCATATATAAAACGCAAAGTAAGGCTTCTGGAATTTTGTCATAAATCACGAAATGGTAGGAGTAAAAAAAAAGAATACATTGAAAATGATAACTTGGGACGTCCTTAATTCAAATCTGCAAAGGACTTGGCTATGTGACTTTTAGTTTTCGCGCCACAGCTTTTCAACCTATGCAAAAAATGATAATTTATTCATATATAAAACGCAAAGTAAGGCTTCTGGAATTTTGTCATAACTCACGAAATAGTAGGAGTAAAAAAAAAAGACACATTGCAAATGATAATTTGGGATGTCCTTAATTCGAATCTGCAAAGGACTTGGCTGTCTGACTTTTAGTTTTCGCGCCACAGCTTTTCAACCTATGCAAAAAATGATAATTTATTCATATATAAAACGCAAAGTAAGGCTTCTGGAATTTTGTCATAACTCACGAAATGGTAGGAGTAAAAAAAAAGGATACATTGAAAATAATAACTTGGGATGTCCTTAATTCAAATCTGCAAAGGACTTGGCTGTCTGACTTTTAGTTTTCGCGCCACAGCTTTTCAACCTATGCAAAAAATGATAATTTATTCATATATAAAACGCAAAGTAAGGCTTCTGGAATTTTGTCATAAATCACGAAATGGTAGGAGTAAAAAAAAGGATACATTGAAAATGATAACTTGGGATGTCCTTAATTCAAATCTGCAAAGAACTTGGATGTGCGACTTTTAGTTTTCGCGCCACAGCTTTTCAACCTATGCAAAAAATGATAATTTATTCATATATAAAACGCAAAGTAAGGCTTCTGGAATTTTGTCATAACTCACGAAATAGTAGGAGTAAAAAAAAAAGACACATTGCAAATGATAACTTGGGATGTCCTTAATTCGAATCTGCAAAGGACTTGGCTGTCTGACTTTTAGTTTTCGCGCCACAGCTTTTCAACCTATGCAAAAAATGATAATTTATTCATATATAAAACGCAAAGTAAGGCTTCTGGAATTTTGTCATAACTCACGAAATGGTAGGAGTAAAAAAAAAGGATACATTGAAAATAATAACTTGGGACGTCCTTAATTCAAATCTGCAAAGGACTTGGCTGTGCGACTTTTAGTTTTCGCGCCACAGCTTTTCAACCTATGCAAAAAATGATAATTTATTCATATATAAAACGCAAAGTAAGGCTTCTGGAATTTTGTCATAAATCACGAAATGGTAGGAGTAAAAAAAAAGGTACATTGCAAATGATAACTTGGGATGTCCTTAATTCGAATATGCAAAGGACTTGGCTGTCTGACTTTTAGTTTTCGCGCCACAGCTTTTCAACCTATGCAAAAAATGATAATTTATTCATATATAAAACGCAAAGTAAGGCTTCTGGAATTTTGTCATAACTCACGAAATGGTAGGAGTAAAAAAAAAGGATACATTGAAAATAATAACTTGGGACGTCCTTAATTCAAATCTGCAAAGAACTTGGATGTGCGACTTTTAGTTTTTGCGCCACAGCTTTTCAACCTATGCAAAAAATGATAATTTATTCATATATAAAACGCAAAGTAAGGCTTCTGGAATTTTGTCATAAATCACGAAATGGTAGGAGTAAAAAAAAAGGATACATTGAAAATGATAACTTGGGATGTCCTTAATTCAAATCTGCAAAGGACTTGGCTGTGTGACTTTTAGTTTTCGCGCCACAGCTTTTCAACCTATGCAAAAAATGATAATTTATTCATATATAAAACGCAAAGTAAGGCTTCTGGAATTTTGTCATAACTCACGAAATAGTAGGAGTAAAAAAAAAAGACACATTGCAAATGATAACTTGGGATGTCCTTAATTCGAATCTGCAAAGGACTTGGCTGTGCGACTTTTAGTTTTCGCGCCACAGCTTTTCAACCTATGCAAAAAATGATAATTTATTCATATATAAAACGCAAAGTAAGGCTTCTGGAATTTTGTCATAAATCACGAAATGGTAGGAGTAAAAAAAAGGATAAATTGAAAATGATAACTTGGGATGTCCTTAATTTAAATCTGCAAAGGACTTGGCTGTGCGACTTTTAGTTTTCGCGCCACAGCTTTTCAACCTATGCAAAAAATGATAATTTATTCATATATAAAACGCAAAGTAAGGCTTCTGGAATTTTGTCATAACTCACGAAATGGTAGGAGTAAAAAAAAAAGATACATTGCAAATGATAACTTGGAATGTCCTTAATCTAAATCTGCAAAGCACTTGGCTGTGTGACTTTTAGTTTTCGCGCCACAGCTTTTCAACCTATGCAAAAAATGATAATTTATTCATATATAAAACGCAAAGTAAGGCTTCTGGAATTTTGTCATAAATCACGAAATGGTAGGAGTAAAAAAAAAGGATACATTGCAAATGATAACTTGGGATGTCCTTAATTTAAATCTGCAAAGGACTTGGCTGTGCGACTTTTAGTTTTCGCGCCACAGCTTTTCAACCTATGCAAAAAATGATAATTTATTCATATATAAAACGCAAAGTAAGGCTTCTGGAATTTTGTCATAAATCACGAAATGGTAGGAGTAAAAAAAAAGATACATTGCAAATGATAACTTGGGATGTCCTTAATTCAAATCTGCAAAGGACTTGGCTGTGTGACTTTTAGTTTTCGCGCCACAGCTTTTCAACCTATGCAAAAAATGATAATTTATTCATATATAAAACGCAAAGTAAGGCTTCTGGAATTTTGTCATAAATCACGAAATGGTGGGAGTAAAAAAAAGGATAAATTGAAAATGATAACTTGGGATGTCCTTAATTCAAATCTGCAAAGAACTTGGATGTGCGACTTTTAGTTTTCGCGCCACAGCTTTTCAACCTATGCAAAAAATTATAATTTATTCATATATAAAACGCAAAGTAAGGCTTCTGGAATTTTGTCATAAATCACGAAATAGTAGGAGTAAAAAAAAAAGACACATTGCAAATGATAACTTGGGATGTCCTTAATTCGAATCTGTAAATGACTTGGCAGTGTGACTTTTAGTTTTCGCGCCACAGCTTTTCAACCTATGCAAAAAATGATAATTTATTCATATATAAAACGCAAAGTAAGGCTTCTGGAATTTTGTCATAAATTACGAAATGGTAGGAGTAAAAAAAAAAGATACATTGCAAATGATAACTTGGGATGTCCTTAATTCAAATCTGCAAAGGACTTGGCTATGTGACTTTTAGTTTTCGCGCCACAGCTTTTCAACCTATGCAAAAAATGATATTTTATTCATATATAAAACGCAAAGTAAGGCTTCTGGAATTTTGTCATAAATCACGAAATGGTAGGAGTAAAAAAAAAGGATACATTGAAAATGATAACTTGGGATGTCCTTAATTCGAATCTGCAAAGAATTTGGATGTGCGACTTTTAGTTTTCGCGCCACAGCTTTTCAACCTATGCAAAAAATGATAATTTATTCATATATAAAACGCAAAGTAAGGCTTCTGGAATTTTGTCATAACTCACGAAATGCTGGGAGTAAAAAAAAAGGATACATTGAAAATGATAACTTGGGATGTCCTTAATTCAAATCTGCAAAGGACTTGGCTGTGTGACTTTTAGTTTTCGCGCCACAGCTTTTCAACCTATGCAAAAAATGATAATTTATTCATATATAAAACGCAAAGTAAGGCTTCTGGAATTTTGTCATAACTCACGAAATAGTAGGAGTAAAAAAAAAAGATACATTGCAAATGATAACTTGGGATGTCCTTAATTCAAATCTGCAAAGGACTTGGCTATGTGACTTTTAGTTTTCGCGCCACAGCTTTTCAACCTATGCAAAAAATGATATTTTATTCATATATAAAACGCAAAGTAAGGCTTCTGGAATTTTGTCATAAATCACGAAATGGTAGGAGTAAAAAAAAAGGATACATTGAAAATGATAACTTGGGATGTCCTTAATTCGAATCTGCAAAGAACTTGGATGTGCGACTTTTAGTTTTCGCGCCACAGCTTTTCAACCTATGCAAAAAATGATATTTTATTCATATATAAAACGCAAAGTAAGGCTTCTGGAATTTTGTCATAACTCACGAAATGGTAGGAGTAAAAAAAAAGGATACATTGAAAATGATAACTTGGGATGTCCTTAATTCAAATCTGCAAAGGACTTGGCTGTGTGACTTTTAGTTTTCGCGCCACAGCTTTTCAACCTATGCAAAAAATGATAATTTATTCATATATAAAACGCAAAGTAAGGCTTCTGGAATTTTGTCATAACTCACGAAATAGTAGGAGTAAAAAAAAAAGATACATTGCAAATGATAACTTGGGATGTCCTTAATTCAAATCTGCAGAGGACTTGGCTGTGCGACTTTTAGTTTTCGCGCCACAGCTTTTCAACCTATGCAAAAAATGATAATTTATTCATATATAAAACGCAAAGTAAGGCTTCTGGAATTTTGTCATAAATCACTAAATGGTAGGAGTAAAAAAAAAGAATACATTGAAAATGATAACTTGGGACGTCCTTAATTCAAATCTGCAAAGGACTTGGCTATGTGACTTTTAGTTTTCGCGCCACAGCTTTTCAACCTATGCAAAAAATGATAATTTATTCATATATAAAACGCAAAGTAAGGCTTCTGGAATTTTGTCATAACTCACGAAATAGTAGGAGTAAAAAAAAAGACACATTGCAAATGATAATTTGGGATGTCCTTAATTCGAATCTGCAAAGGACTTGGCTGTCTGACTTTTAGTTTTCGCGCCACAGCTTTTCAACCTATGCAAAAAATGATAATTTATTCATATATAAAACGCAAAGTAAGGCTTCTGGAATTTTGTCATAACTCACGAAATGGTAGGAGTAAAAAAAAAGGATACATTGAAAATAATAACTTGGGATGTCCTTAATTCAAATCTGCAAAGGACTTGGCTGTCTGACTTTTAGTTTTCGCGCCACAGCTTTTCAACCTATGCAAAAAATGATAATTTATTCATATATAAAACGCAAAGTAAGGCTTCTGGAATTTTGTCATAAATCACGAAATGGTAGGAGTAAAAAAAAAGGATACATTGAAAATGATAACTTGGGATGTCCTTAATTCAAATCTGCAAAGAACTTGGATGTGCGACTTTTAGTTTTCGCGCCACAGCTTTTCAACCTATGCAAAAAATGATAATTTATTCATATATAAAACGCAAAGTAAGGCTTCTGGAATTTTGTCATAACTCACGAAATAGTAGGAGTAAAAAAAAAAGACACATTGCAAATGATAACTTGGGATGTCCTTAATTCGAATCTGCAAAGGACTTGGCTGTCTGACTTTTAGTTTTCGCGCCACAGCTTTTCAACCTATGCAAAAAATGATAATTTATTCATATATAAAACGCAAAGTAAGGCTTCTGGAATTTTGTCATAACTCACGAAATGGTAGGAGTTAAAAAAAAGGATACATTGAAAATAATAACTTGGGACGTCCTCAATTCAAATCTGCAAAGGACTTGGCTGTGCGACTTTTAGTTTTCGCGCCACAGCTTTTCAACCTATGCAAAAAATGATAATTTATTCATATATAAAACGCAAAGTAAGGCTTCTGGAATTTTGTCATAAATCACGAAATGGTAGGAGTAAAAAAAAAGGTACATTGCAAATGATAACCTGGGATGTCCTTAATTCGAATCTGCAAAGGACTTGGCTGTCTGACTTTTAGTTTTCGCGCCACAGCTTTTCAACCTATGCAAAAAATGATAATTTATTCATATATAAAACGCAAAGTAAGGCTTCTGGAATTTTGTCATAACTCACGAAATGGTAGGAGTAAAAAAAAAGGATACATTGAAAATAATAACTTGGGACGTCCTTAATTCAAATCTGCAAAGAACTTGGATGTGCGACTTTTAGTTTTTGCGCCACAGCTTTTCAACCTATGCAAAAAATGATAATTTATTCATATATAAAACGCAAAGTAAGGCTTCTGGAATTTTGTCATAAATCACGAAATGGTAGGAGTAAAAAAAAAGGATACATTGAAAATGATAACTTGGGATGTCCTTAATTCAAATCTGCAAAGGACTTGGCTGTGTGACTTTTAGTTTTCGCGCCACAGCTTTTCAACCTATGCAAAAAATGATAATTTATTCATATATAAAACGCAAAGTAAGGCTTCTGGAATTTTGTCATAACTCACGAAATAGTAGGAGTAAAAAAAAAAGACACATTGCAAATGATAACTTGGGATGTCCTTAATTCGAATCTGCAAAGGACTTGGCTGTGCGACTTTTAGTTTTCGCGCCACAGCTTTTCAACCTATGCAAAAAATGATAATTTATTCATATATAAAACGCAAAGTAAGGCTTCTGGAATTTTGTCATAAATCACGAAATGGTAGGAGTAAAAAAAAGGATAAATTGAAAATGATAACTTGGGATGTCCTTAATTCAAATCTGCAAAGAACTTGTATGTGCGACTTTTAGTTTTCGCGCCACAGCTTTTCAACCTATGCAAAAAATGATAATTTATTCATATATAAAACGCAAAGTAAGGCTTCTGGAATTTTGTCATAAATCACGAAATGGTAGGAGTAAAAAAAAAGGATACATTGAAAATGATAACTTGGGATGTCCTTAATTCGAATCTGCAAAGAATTTGGATGTGCGACTTTTAGTTTTCGCGCCACAGCTTTTCAACCTATGCAAAAAATGATAATTTATTCATATATAAAACGCAAAGTAAGGCTTCTGGAATTTTGTCATAACTCACGAAATGCTGGGAGTAAAAAAAAAGGATACATTGAAAATGATAACTTGGGATGTCCTTAATTTAAATCTGCAAAGAACTTGGATGTGCGACTTTTAGTTTTCGCGCCACAGCTTTTCAACCTATGCAAAAAATGATATTTTATTCATATATAAAACGCAAAGTAAGGCTTCTGGAATTTTGTCATAACTCACGAAATGGTAGGAGTAAAAAAAAAGGATACATTGAAAATGATAACTTGGGATGTCCTTAATTCAAATCTGCAAAGGACTTGGCTGTGTGACTTTTAGTTTTCGCGCCACAGCTTTTCAACCTATGCAAAAAATGATAATTTATTCATATATAAAACGCAAAGTAAGGCTTCTGGAATTTTGTCATAACTCACGAAATAGTAGGAGTAAAAAAAAAAGACACATTGCAAATGATAATTTGGGATGTCCTTAATTCGAATCTGCAAAGGACTTGGCTGTCTGACTTTTAGTTTTCGCGCCACAGCTTTTCAACCTATGCAAAAAATGATAATTTATTCATATATAAAACGCAAAGTAAGGCTTCTGGAATTTTGTCATAACTCACGAAATAGTAGGAGTAAAAAAAAAAGATACATTGCAAATGATAACTTGGGATGTCCTTAATTCAAATCTGCAAAGGACTTGGCTGTGCGACTTTTAGTTTTCGCGCCACAGCTTTTCAACCTATGCAAAAAATGATAATTTATTCATATATAAAACGCAAAGTAAGGCTTCTGGAATTTTGTCATAAATCACGAAATGGTAGGAGTAAAAAAAAAGAATACATTGAAAATGATAACTTGGGACGTCCTTAATTCAAATCTGCAAAGGACTTGGCTGTGTGACTTTTAGTTTTCGCGCCACAGCTTTTCAACCTATGCAAAAAATGATAATTTATTCATATATAAAACGCAAAGTAAGGCTTCTGGAATTTTGTCATAACTCACGAAATAGTAGGAGTAAAAAAAAAAGACACATTGCAAATGATAATTTGGGATGTCCTTAATTCGAATCTGCAAAGGACTTGGCTGTCTGACTTTTAGTTTTCGCGCCACAGCTTTTCAACCTATGCAAAAAATGATAATTTATTCATATATAAAACGCAAAGTAAGGCTTCTGGAATTTTGTCATAACTCACGAAATGGTAGGAGTAAAAAAAAAGGATACATCGAAAATAATAACTTGGGATGTCCTTAATTCAAATCTGCAAAGGACTTGGCTGTCTGACTTTTAGTTTTCGCGCCACAGCTTTTCAACCTATGCAAAAAATGATAATTTATTCATATATAAAACGCAAAGTAAGGCTTCTGGAATTTTGTCATAAATCACGAAATGGTAGGAGTAAAAAAAAAAGATACATTGAAAATGATAACTTGGGATGTCCTTAATTCAAATCTGCAAAGAACTTGGATGTGCGACTTTTAGTTTTCGCGCCACAGCTTTTCAACCTATGCAAAAAATGATAATTTATTCATATATAAAACGCAAAGTAAGGCTTCTGGAATTTTGTCATAACTCACGAAATAGTAGGAGTAAAAAAAAAGACACATTGCAAATGATAACTTGGGATGTCCTTAATTCGAATCTGCAAAGGACTTGGCTGTGCGACTTTTAGTTTTCGCGCCACAGCTTTTCAACCTATGCAAAAAATGATAATTTATTCATATATAAAACGCAAAGTAAGGCTTCTGGAATTTTGTCATAAATCACGAAATGGTAGGAGTAAAAAAAAAGGTACATTGCAAATGATAACCTGGGATGTCCTTAATTCGAATCTGCAAAGGACTTGGCTGTCTGACTTTTAGTTTTCGCGCCACAGCTTTTCAACCTATGCAAAAAATGATAATTTATTCATATATAAAACGCAAAGTAAGGCTTCTGGAATTTTGTCATAACTCACGAAATGGTAGGAGTAAAAAAAAGGATACATTGAAAATAATAACTTGGGACGTCCTTAATTCAAATCTGCAAAGAACTTGGATGTGCGACTTTTAGTTTTTGCGCCACAGCTTTTCAACCTATGCAAAAAATGATAATTTATTCATATATAAAACGCAAAGTAAGGCTTCTGGAATTTTGTCATAAATCACGAAATGGTAGGAGTAAAAAAAAAGGATACATTGAAAATGATAACTTGGGATGTCCTTAATTCAAATCTGCAAAGGACTTGGCTGTGTGACTTTTAGTTTTCGCGCCACAGCTTTTCAACCTATGCAAAAAATGATAATTTATTCATATATAAAACGCAAAGTAAGGCTTCTGGAATTTTGTCATAACTCACGAAATAGTAGGAGTAAAAAAAAAAGACACATTGCAAATGATAACTTGGGATGTCCTTAATTCGAATCTGCAAAGGACTTGGCTGTGTGACTTTTAGTTTTCGCGCCACAGCTTTTCAACCTATGCAAAAAATGATAATTTATTCATATATAAAACGCAAAGTAAGGCTTCTGGAATTTTGTCATAAATCACGAAATGGTAAAAGTAAAAAAAAAAGATACATCGCAAATGATAACTTGGGATGTCCTTAATTCGAATCTGCAAAGAACTTGTATGTGCGACTTTTAGTTTTCGCGCCACAGCTTTTCAACCTATGCAAAAAATGATAATTTATTCATATATAAAACGCAAAGTAAGGCTTCTGGAATTTTGTCATAACTCACGAAATGCTAGGAGTAAAAAAAAAGGATACATTGAAAATGATAACTTGGGATGTCCTTAATTCAAATCTGCAAAGGACTTGGCTGTGTGACTTTTAGTTTTCGCGCCACAGCTTTTCAACCTATGCAAAAAATGATAATTTATTCATATATAAAACGCAAAGTAAGGCTTCTGGAATTTTGTCATAAATCACGAAATGGTAGGAGTAAAAAAAAGGATACATTGAAAATGATAACTTGGGATGTCCTTAATTCAAATCTGCAAAGAACTTGGATGTGCGACTTTTAGTTTTCGAGCCACAGCTTTTCAACCTATGCAAAAAATGATAATTTATTCATATATAAAACGCAAAGTAAGGCTTCTGGAATTTTGTCATAAATCACGAAATGGTAGGAGTAAAAAAAAAGGATACATTGAAAATGATAACTTGGGATGTCCTTAATTCAAATCTGCAAAGGACTTGGCTGTGTGACTTTTAGTTTTCGCGCCACAGCTTTTCAACCTATGCAAAAAATGATAATTTATTCATATATAAAACGCAAAGTAAGGCTTCTGGAATTTTGTCATAACTCACGAAATGGTAGGAGTAAAAAAAAAGGATACATTGAAAATGATAACTTGGGACGTCCTTAATTCAAGTCTGCAAAGAACTTGGATGTGTGACTTTTAGTTTTTGCGCCACAGCTTTTCAACCTATGCAAAAAATGATAATTTATTCATATATAAAACGCAAAGTAAGGCTTCTGGAATTTTGTCATAAATCACGAAATGGTAGGAGTAAAAAAAAAGGATACATTGAAAATGATAACTTGGGATGTCCTTAATTCAAATCTGCAAAGGACTTGGATGTGCGACTTTTAGTTTTCGCGCCACAGCTTTTCAACCTATGCAAAAAATGATAATTTATTCATATATAAAACGCAAAGTAAGGCTTCTGGAATTTTGTCATAAATCACGAAATGGTAGGAGTAAAAAAAAAGGATACATTGAAAATGATAACTTGGGATGTCCTTAATTCAAATCTTCAAAGAACTTGGATGTGCAACTTTTAGTTTTCGCGCCACAGCTTTTCAACCTATGCAAAAAATGATAATTTATTCATATATAAAACGCAAAGTAAGGCTTCTGGAATTTTGTCATAAATCACGAAATGGTAGGAGTAAAAAAAAAGATACATTGCAAATGATAACTTGGGATGTCCTTAATTCGAATCTGCAAAGGACTTGGCTGTCTGACTTTTAGTTTTCGCGCCACAGCTTTTCAACCTATGCAAAAAATGATAATTTATTCATATATAAAACGCAAAGTAAGGCTTCTGGAATTTTGTCATAAATCACGAAATGGTAGGAGTAAAAAAAAAGGATACATTGCAAATGATAACTTGGGATGTCCTTAATTCAAATCTGCAAAGGACTTGGCTGTGTGACTTTTACTTTTCGCGCCACAGCTTTTCAACCTATGCAAAAAATGATAATTTATTCATATATAAAACGCAAAGTAAGGCTTCTGGAATTTTGTCATAAATCACGAAATGGTAGGAGTAAAAAAAAGGGATACATTGAAAATGATAACTTGGGATGTCCTTAATTCAAATCTGCAAAGGACTTGGCTGTCTGACTTTTAGTTTTCGCGCCACAGCTTTTCAACCTATGCAAAAAATGATAATTTATTCATATATAAAACGCAAAGTAAGGCTTCTGGAATTTTGTCATAAATCACGAAATGGTAGGAGTAAAAAAAAGGATAAATTGAAAATGATAACTTGGGATGTCCTTAATTTAAATCTGCAAAGGACTTGGCTGTGCGACTTTTAGTTTTCGCGCCACAGCTTTTCAACCTATGCAAAAAATGATAATTTATTCATATATAAAACGCAAAGTAAGGCTTCTGGAATTTTGTCATAACTCACGAAATGGTAGGAGTAAAAAAAAAAGATACATTGCAAATGATAACTTGGAATGTCCTTAATCTAAATCTGCAAAGCACTTGGCTGTGTGACTTTTAGTTTTCGCGCCACAGCTTTTCAACCTATGCAAAAAATGATAATTTATTCATATATAAAACGCAAAGTAAGGCTTCTGGAATTTTGTCATAAATCACGAAATGGTAGGAGTAAAAAAAAAGGATACATTGCAAATGATAACTTGGGATGTCCTTAATTTAAATCTGCAAAGGACTTGGCTGTGCGACTTTTAGTTTTCGCGCCACAGCTTTTCAACCTATGCAAAAAATGATAATTTATTCATATATAAAACGCAAAGTAAGGCTTCTGGAATTTTGTCATAAATCACGAAATGGTAGGAGTAAAAAAAAAGATACATTGCAAATGATAACTTGGGATGTCCTTAATTCAAATCTGCAAAGGACTTGGCTGTGTGACTTTTAGTTTTCGCGCCACAGCTTTTCAACCTATGCAAAAAATGATAATTTATTCATATATAAAACGCAAAGTAAGGCTTCTGGAATTTTGTCATAAATCACGAAATGGTGGGAGTAAAAAAAAGGATAAATTGAAAATGATAACTTGGGATGTCCTTAATTCAAATCTGCAAAGAACTTGGATGTGCGACTTTTAGTTTTCGCGCCACAGCTTTTCAACCTATGCAAAAAATTATAATTTATTCATATATAAAACGCAAAGTAAGGCTTCTGGAATTTTGTCATAAATCACGAAATAGTAGGAGTAAAAAAAAAGACACATTGCAAATGATAACTTGGGATGTCCTTAATTCGAATCTGCAAATGACTTGGCAGTGTGACTTTTAGTTTTCGCGCCACAGCTTTTCAACCTATGCAAAAAATGATAATTTATTCATATATAAAACGCAAAGTAAGGCTTCTGGAATTTTGTCATAAATTACGAAATGGTAGGAGTAAAAAAAAAAGATACATTGCAAATGATAACTTGGGATGTCCTTAATTTAAATCTGCAAAGGACTTGGCTATGTGACTTTTAGTTTTCGCGCCACAGCTTTTCAACCTATGCAAAAAATGATAATTTATTCATATATAAAACGCAAAGTAAGGCTTCTGGAATTTTGTCATAAATCACGAAATGGTAGGAGTAAAAAAAAAGATACATTGCAAATGATAACTTGGGATGTCCTTAATTCAAATCTGCAAAGGACTTGGCTGTGTGACTTTTAGTTTTCGCGCCACAGCTTTTCAACCTATGCAAAAAATGATAATTTATTCATATATAAAACGCAAAGTAAGGCTTCTGGAATTTTGTCATAAATCACGAAATGGTGGGAGTAAAAAAAAGGATAAATTGAAAATGATAACTTGGGATGTCCTTAATTCGAATCTGCAAAGAATTTGGATGTGCGACTTTTAGTTTTCGCGCCACAGCTTTTCAACCTATGCAAAAAATGATAATTTATTCATATATAAAACGCAAAGTAAGGCTTCTGGAATTTTGTCATAACTCACGAAATGCTGGGAGTAAAAAAAAAGGATACATTGAAAATGATAACTTGGGATGTCCTTAATTTAAATCTGCAAAGAACTTGGATGTGCGACTTTTAGTTTTCGCGCCACAGCTTTTCAACCTATGCAAAAAATGATATTTTATTCATATATAAAACGCAAAGTAAGGCTTCTGGAATTTTGTCATAACTCACGAAATGGTAGGAGTAAAAAAAAAGGATACATTGAAAATGATAACTTGGGATGTCTTTAATTCAAATCTGCAAAGGACTTGGCTGTGTGACTTTTAGTTTTCGCGCCACAGCTTTTCAACCTATGCAAAAAATGATAATTTATTCATATATAAAACGCAAAGTAAGGCTTCTGGAATTTTGTCATAAATTACGAAATGGTAGGAGTAAAAAAAAAAGATACATTGCAAATGATAACTTGGGATGTCCTTAATTTAAATCTGCAAAGGACTTGGCTATGTGACTTTTAGTTTTCGCGCCACAGCTTTTCAACCTATGCAAAAAATGATAATTTATTCATATATAAAACGCAAAGTAAGGCTTCTGGAATTTTGTCATAAATCACGAAATGGTAGGAGTAAAAAAAAAGGATACATTGAAAATGATAACTTGGGATGTCCTTAATTCGAATCTGCAAAGAATTTGGATGTGCGACTTTTAGTTTTCGCGCCACAGCTTTTCAACCTATGCAAAAAATGATAATTTATTCATATATAAAACGCAAAGTAAGGCTTCTGGAATTTTGTCATAACTCACGAAATGCTGGGAGTAAAAAAAAAGGATACATTGAAAATGATAACTTGGGATGTCCTTAATTTAAATCTGCAAAGAACTTGGATGTGCGACTTTTAGTTTTCGCGCCACAGCTTTTCAACCTATGCAAAAAATGATATTTTATTCATATATAAAACGCAAAGTAAGGCTTCTGGAATTTTGTCATAACTCACGAAATGGTAGGAGTAAAAAAAAAGGATACATTGAAAATGATAACTTGGGATGTCCTTAATTCAAATCTGCAAAGGACTTGGCTGTGTGACTTTTAGTTTTCGCGCCACAGCTTTTCAACCTATGCAAAAAATGATAATTTATTCATATATAAAACGCAAAGTAAGGCTTCTGGAATTTTGTCATAACTCACGAAATAGTAGGAGTAAAAAAAAAAGATACATTGCAAATGATAACTTGGGATGTCCTTAATTCAAATCTGCAAAGGACTTGGCTGTGCGACTTTTAGTTTTCGCGCCACAGCTTTTCAACCTATGCAAAAAATGATAATTTATTCATATATAAAACGCAAAGTAAGGCTTCTGGAATTTTGTCATAAATCACGAAATGGTAGGAGTAAAAAAAAAGAATACATTGAAAATGATAACTTGGGACGTCCTTAATTCAAATCTGCAAAGGACTTGGCTATGTGACTTTTAGTTTTCGCGCCACAGCTTTTCAACCTATGCAAAAAATGATAATTTATTCATATATAAAACGCAAAGTAAGGCTTCTGGAATTTTGTCATAACTCACGAAATAGTAGGAGTAAAAAAAAAAGACACATTGCAAATGATAATTTGGGATGTCCTTAATTCGAATCTGCAAAGGACTTGGCTGTCTGACTTTTAGTTTTCGCGCCACAGCTTTTCAACCTATGCAAAAAATGATAATTTATTCATATATAAAACGCAAAGTAAGGCTTCTGGAATTTTGTCATAACTCACGAAATGGTAGGAGTAAAAAAAAAGGATACATTGAAAATAATAACTTGGGATGTCCTTAATTCAAATCTGCAAAGGACTTGGCTGTCTGACTTTTAGTTTTCGCGCCACAGCTTTTCAACCTATGCAAAAAATGATAATTTATTCATATATAAAACGCAAAGTAAGGCTTCTGGAATTTTGTCATAAATCACGAAATGGTAGGAGTAAAAAAAAAGGATACATTGAAAATGATAACTTGGGATGTCCTTAATTCAAATCTGCAAAGAACTTGGATGTGCGACTTTTAGTTTTCGCGCCACAGCTTTTCAACCTATGCAAAAAATGATAATTTATTCATATATAAAACGCAAAGTAAGGCTTCTGGAATTTTGTCATAACTCACGAAATAGTAGGAGTAAAAAAAAAAGACACATTGCAAATGATAACTTGGGATGTCCTTAATTCGAATCTGCAAAGGACTTGGCTGTCTGACTTTTAGTTTTCGCGCCACAGCTTTTCAACCTATGCAAAAAATGATAATTTATTCATATATAAAACGCAAAGTAAGGCTTCTGGAATTTTGTCATAACTCACGAAATGGTAGGAGTAAAAAAAAAGGATACATTGAAAATAATAACTTGGGACGTCCTCAATTCAAATCTGCAAAGGACTTGGCTGTCTGACTTTTAGTTTTCGCGCCACAGCTTTTCAACCTATGCAAAAAATGATAATTTATTCATATATAAAACGCAAAGTAAGGCTTCTGGAATTTTGTCATAACTCACGAAATGGTAGGAGTAAAAAAAAAGATACATTGCAAATGATAACTTGGGATGTCCTTAATTTAAATCTGCAAAGAACTTGAATGTGCGACTTTTAATTTTCGCGCCACAGCTTTTCAACCTATGCAAAAAATGATAATTTATTCATATATAAAACGCAAAGTAAGGCTTCTGGAATTTTGTCATAAATCACGAAATGGTAGGAGTAAAAAAAAGGATACATTGAAAATGATAACTTGGGATGTCCTTAATTCGAATCTGCAAGGAACTTGGATGTGCGACTTTTAGTTTTCGCGCCACAGCTTTTCAACCTATGCAAAAAATGATAATTTATTCATATATAAAACGCAAAGTAAGGCTTCTGGAATTTTGTCATAAATCACGAAATGGTAGGAGTAAAAAAAAAGGATACATTGAAAATGATAACTTGGGATGTCCTTAATTCGAATCTGCAAGGAACTTGGATGTGCGACTTTTAGTTTTCGCGCCACAGCTTTTCAACCTATGCAAAAAATGATAATTTATTCATATATAAAACGCAAAGTAAGGCTTCTGGAATTTTGTCATAAATCACGAAATGGTAGGAGTAAAAAAAAAGGTACATTGCAAATGATAACCTGGGATGTCCTTAATTCGAATCTGCAAAGGACTTGGCTGTCTGACTTTTAGTTTTCGCGCCACAGCTTTTCAACCTATGCAAAAAATGATAATTTATTCATATATAAAACGCAAAGTAAGGCTTCTGGAATTTTGTCATAACTCACGAAATGGTAGGAGTAAAAAAAAAGGATACATTGAAAATAATAACTTGGGACGTCCTTAATTCAAATCTGCAAAGAACTTGGATGTGCGACTTTTAGTTTTTGCGCCACAGCTTTTCAACCTATGCAAAAAATGATAATTTATTCATATATAAAACGCAAAGTAAGGCTTCTGGAATTTTGTCATAAATCACGAAATGGTAGGAGTAAAAAAAAAGGATACATTGAAAATGATAACTTGGGATGTCCTTAATTCAAATCTGCAAAGGACTTGGCTGTGTGACTTTTAGTTTTCGCGCCACAGCTTTTCAACCTATGCAAAAAATGATAATTTATTCATATATAAAACGCAAAGTAAGGCTTCTGGAATTTTGTCATAACTCACGAAATAGTAGGAGTAAAAAAAAAAGACACATTGCAAATGATAACTTGGGATGTCCTTAATTTAAATCTGCAAAGGACTTGGCTGTGCGACTTTTAGTTTTCGCGCCACAGCTTTTCAACCTATGCAAAAAATGATAATTTATTCATATATAAAACGCAAAGTAAGGCTTCTGGAATTTTGTCATAAATCACGAAATGGTAGGAGTAAAAAAAAGGATAAATTGAAAATGATAACTTGGGATGTCCTTAATTCAAATCTGCAAAGAACTTGTATGTGCGACTTTTAGTTTTCGCGCCACAGCTTTTCAACCTATGCAAAAAATGATAATTTATTCATATATAAAACGCAAAGTAAGGCTTCTGGAATTTTGTCATAAATCACGAAATGGTAGGAGTGAAAAAAAAGGATACATTGAAAATGATAACTTGGGATGTCCTTAATTCGAATCTGCAAAGAATTTGGATGTGCGACTTTTAGTTTTCGCGCCACAGCTTTTCAACCTATGCAAAAAATGATAATTTATTCATATATAAAACGCAAAGTAAGGCTTCTGGAATTTTGTCATAACTCACGAAATGCTGGGAGTAAAAAAAAAGGATACATTGAAAATGATAACTTGGGATGTCCTTAATTTAAATCTGCAAAGAACTTGGATGTGCGACTTTTAGTTTTCGCGCCACAGCTTTTCAACCTATGCAAAAAATGATATTTTATTCATATATAAAACGCAAAGTAAGGCTTCTGGAATTTTGTCATAACTCACGAAATGGTAGGAGTAAAAAAAAAGGATACATTGAAAATGATAACTTGGGATGTCCTTAATTCAAATCTGCAAAGGACTTGGCTGTGTGACTTTTAGTTTTCGCGCCACAGCTTTTCAACCTATGCAAAAAATGATAATTTATTCATATATAAAACGCAAAGTAAGGCTTCTGGAATTTTGTCATAACTCACGAAATAGTAGGAGTAAAAAAAAAAGATACATTGCAAATGATAACTTGGGATGTCCTTAATTCAAATCTGCAAAGGACTTGGCTGTGCGACTTTTAGTTTTCGCGCCACAGCTTTTCAACCTATGCAAAAAATGATAATTTATTCATATATAAAACGCAAAGTAAGGCTTCTGGAATTTTGTCATAAATCACGAAATGGTAGGAGTAAAAAAAAAGAATACATTGAAAATGATAACTTGGGATGTCCTTAATTCAAATCTGCAAAGAACTTGGATGTGCGACTTTTAGTTTTCGCGCCACAGCTTTTCAACCTATGCAAAAAATGATAATTTATTCATATATAAAACGCAAAGTAAGGCTTCTGGAATTTTGTCATAACTCACGAAATGGTAGGAGTAAAAAAAAAGGATACATTGAAAATGATAACTTGGGATGTCCTTAATTCAAATCTGCAAAGAACTTGGATGTGCGACTTTTAGTTTTCGCGCCACAGCTTTTCAACCTATGCAAAAAATGATAATTTATTCATATATAAAACGCAAAGTAAGGCTTCTGGAATTTTGTCATAACTCACGAAATGGTAGGAGTAAAAAAAAAGATACATTGAAAATGATAACTTGGGATGTCCTTAATTCAAATCTGCAAAGGACTTGGCTGTCTGACTTTTAGTTTTCGCGCCACAGCTTTTCAACCTATGCAAAAAATGATAATTTATTCATATATAAAACGCAAAGTAAGGCTTCTGGAATTTTGTCATAACTCACGAAATGGTAGGAGTAAAAAAAAAGGATACATTGCAAATGATAATTTGGGATGTCCTTAATTCGAATCTGCAAAGGACTTGGCTGTCTGACTTTTAGTTTTCGCGCCACAGCTTTTCAACCTATGCAAAAAATGATAATTTATTCATATATAAAACGCAAAGTAAGGCTTCTGGAATTTTGTCATAACTCACGAAATGGTAGGAGTAAAAAAAAAGGATACATCGAAAATAATAACTTGGGATGTCCTTAATTCAAATCTGCAAAGGACTTGGCTGTCTGACTTTTAGTTTTCGCGCCACAGCTTTTCAACCTATGCAAAAAATGATAATTTATTCATATATAAAACGCAAAGTAAGGCTTCTGGAATTTTGTCATAAATCACGAAATGGTAGGAGTAAAAAAAAAGGATACATTGAAAATGATAACTTGGGATGTCCTTAATTCGAATCTGCAAAGGACTTGGCTGTGCGACTTTTAGTTTTCGCGCCACAGCTTTTCAACCTATGCAAAAAATGATAATTTATTCATATATAAAACGCAAAGTAAGGCTTCTGGAATTTTGTCATAAATCACGAAATGGTAGGAGTAAAAAAAAAGGTACATTGCAAATGATAACCTGGGATGTCCTTAATTCGAATCTGCAAAGGACTTGGCTGTCTGACTTTTAGTTTTCGCGCCACAGCTTTTCAACCTATGCAAAAAATGATAATTTATTCATATATAAAACGCAAAGTAAGGCTTCTGGAATTTTGTCATAACTCACGAAATGGTAGGAGTAAAAAAAAAGGATACATTGAAAATAATAACTTGGGACGTCCTTAATTCAAATCTGCAAAGAACTTGGATGTGCGACTTTTAGTTTTTGCGCCACAGCTTTTCAACCTATGCAAAAAATGATAATTTATTCATATATAAAACGCAAAGTAAGGCTTCTGGAATTTTGTCATAAATCACGAAATGGTAGGAGTAAAAAAAAAGGATACATTGAAAATGATAACTTGGGATGTCCTTAATTCAAATCTGCAAAGGACTTGGCTGTGTGACTTTTAGTTTTCGCGCCACAGCTTTTCAACCTATGCAAAAAATGATAATTTATTCATGTATAAAACGCAAAGTAAGGCTTCTGGAATTTTGTCATAACTCACGAAATAGTAGGAGTAAAAAAAAAAGACACATTGCAAATGATAACTTGGGATGTCCTTAATTCGAATCTGCAAAGGACTTGGCTGTGTGACTTTTAGTTTTCGCGCCACAGCTTTTCAACCTATGCAAAAAATGATAATTTATTCATATATAAAACGCAAAGTAAGGCTTCTGGAATTTTGTCATAAATCACGAAATGGTAAAAGTAAAAAAAAAAGATACATCGCAAATGATAACTTGGGATGTCCTTAATTCGAATCTGCAAAGAACTTGTATGTGCGACTTTTAGTTTTCGCGCCACAGCTTTTCAACCTATGCAAAAAATGATAATTTATTCATATATAAAACGCAAAGTAAGGCTTCTGGAATTTTGTCATAACTCACGAAATGCTAGGAGTAAAAAAAAAGGATACATTGAAAATGATAACTTGGGATGTCCTTAATTCAAATCTGCAAAGGACTTGGCTGTGTGACTTTTAGTTTTCGCGCCACAGCTTTTCAACCTATGCAAAAAATGATAATTTATTCATATATAAAACGCAAAGTAAGGCTTCTGGAATTTTGTCATAAATCACGAAATGGTAGGAGTAAAAAAAAGGATACATTGAAAATGATAACTTGGGATGTCCTTAATTCAAATCTGCAAAGAACTTGGATGTGCGACTTTTAGTTTTCGAGCCACAGCTTTTCAACCTATGCAAAAAATGATAATTTATTCATATATAAAACGCAAAGTAAGGCTTCTGGAATTTTGTCATAAATCACGAAATGGTAGGAGTAAAAAAAAAGGATACATTGAAAATGATAACTTGGGATGTCCTTAATTCAAATCTGCAAAGGACTTGGCTGTGTGACTTTTAGTTTTCGCGCCACAGCTTTTCAACCTATGCAAAAAATGATAATTTATTCATATATAAAACGCAAAGTAAGGCTTCTGGAATTTTGTCATAACTCACGAAATGGTAGGAGTAAAAAAAAAGGATACATTGAAAATGATAACTTGGGACGTCCTTAATTCAAGTCTGCAAAGAACTTGGATGTGTGACTTTTAGTTTTTGCGCCACAGCTTTTCAACCTATGCAAAAAATGATAATTTATTCATATATAAAACGCAAAGTAAGGCTTCTGGAATTTTGTCATAAATCACGAAATGGTAGGAGTAAAAAAAAAGGATACATTGAAAATGATAACTTGGGATGTCCTTAATTCAAATCTGCAAAGGACTTGGATGTGCGACTTTTAGTTTTCGCGCCACAGCTTTTCAACCTATGCAAAAAATGA
Source organism: Bombylius major (assembly GCA_932526495.1). Taxonomy (NCBI): domain Eukaryota; kingdom Metazoa; phylum Arthropoda; class Insecta; order Diptera; family Bombyliidae; genus Bombylius; species Bombylius major. Next base: position 22,561,072 of record OW052044.1, on the reverse strand, counting down.
TAATTTATTCATATATAAAACGCAAAGTAAGGCTTCTGGAATTTTGTCATAAATCACGAAATGGTAGGAGTAAAAAAAAAGGATACATTGAAAATGATAACTTGGGATGTCCTTAATTCAAATCTTCAAAGAACTTGGATGTGCAACTTTTAGTTTTCGCGCCACAGCTTTTCAACCTATGCAAAAAATGATAATTTATTCATATATAAAACGCAAAGTAAGGCTTCTGGAATTTTGTCATAAATCACGAAATGGTAGGAGTAAAAAAAAAGATACATTGCAAATGATAACTTGGGATGTCCTTAATTCAAATCTGCAAAGTACTTGGCTGTGTGACTTTTAGTTTTCGCGCCACAGCTTTTCAACCTATGCAAAAAATGATAATTTATTCATATATAAAACGCAAAGTAAGGCTTCTGGAATTTTGTCATAAATCACGAAATGGTAGGAGTAAAAAAAAAGGATACATTGCAAATGATAACTTGGGATGTCCTTAATTCAAATCTGCAAAGGACTTGGCTGTGTGACTTTTAGTTTTCGCGCCACAGCTTTTCAACCTATGCAAAAAATGATAATTTATTCATATATAAAACGCAAAGTAAGGCTTCTGGAATTTTGTCATAAATCACGAAATGGTAGGAGTAAAAAAAAGGGATACATTGAAAATGATAACTTGGGATGTCCTTAATTCAAATCTGCAAAGGACTTGGCTGTGTGACTTTTAGTTTTCGCGCCACAGCTTTTCAACCTATGCAAAAAATGATAATTTATTAATATATAAAACGCAAAGTAAGGCTTCTGGAATTTTGTCATAACTAACGAAATAGTAGGAGTAAAAAAAAAAACACATTGCAAATGATAACTTGGGATGTCCTTAATTCGAATCTGCAAAGAACTTGTATGTGCGACTTTTAGTTTTCGCGCCACAGCTTTTCAACCTATGCAAAAAATGATAATTTATTCATATATAAAACGCAAAGTAAGGCTTCTGGAATTTTGTCATAACTCACGAAATGGTAGGAGTAAAAAAAAGGATACATTGAAAATGATAACTTGGGATGTCCTTAATTCAAATCTGCAAAGGACTTGGCTGTCTGACTTTTAGTTTTCGCGCCACAGCTTTTCAACCTATGCAAAAAATGATAATTTATTCATATATAAAACGCAAAGTAAGGCTTCTGGAATTTTGTCATAACTCACGAAATGGTAGGAGTAAAAAAAAAGGATACATTGAAAATGATAACTTGGGATGTCCTTAATTCAAATCTGCAAAGGACTTGGCTGTGTGACTTTTAGTTTTCGCGCCACAGCTTTTCAACCTATGCAAAAAATGATAATTTATTCATATATAAAACGCAAAGTAAGGCTTCTGGAATTTTGTCATAACTCACGAAATGGTAGGAGTAAAAAAAAAGGATACATTGAAAATGATAACTTGGGATGTCCTTAATTCAAATCTGCAAAGAACTTGGATGTGCGACTTTTAGTTTTCGCGCCACAGCTTTTCAACCTATGCAAAAAATGATAATTTATTCATATATAAAACGCAAAGTAAGGCTTCTGGAATTTTGTCATAACTCACGAAATGGTAGGAGTAAAAAAAAGGATACATTGAAAATGATAACTTGGGATGTCCTTAATTCAAATCTGCAAAGAACTTGGATGTGCGACTTTTAGTTTTCGCGCCACAGCTTTTCAACCTATGCAAAAAATGATAATTTATTCATATATAAAACGCAAAGTAAGGCTTCTGGAATTTTGTCATAACTCACGAAATGGTAGGAGTAAAAAAAAAGATACATTGCAAATGATAACTTGGGATGTCCTTAATTTAAATCTGCAAAGAACTTGGATGTGCGACTTTTAATTTTCGCGCCACAGCTTTTCAACCTATGCAAAAAATGATAATTTATTCATATATAAAACGCAAAGTAAGGCTTCTGGAATTTTGTCATAAATCACGAAATGGTAGGAGTAAAAAAAAAAGATACATTGCAAATGATAACTTGGAATGTCCTTAATTTAAATCTGCAAAGAACTTGGATGTGCGACTTTTAGTTTTCGCGCCACAGCTTTTCAACCTATGCAAAAAATGATAATTTATTCATATATAAAACGCAAAGTAAGGCTTCTGGAATTTTGTCATAACTCACGAAATGGTAGGAGTAAAAAAAAGGATACATTGAAAATAATAACTTGGAATGTCCTTAATTCAAATCTGCAAAGGACTTGGCTGTCTGACTTTTAGTTTTCGCGCCACAGCTTTTCAACCTATGCAAAAAATGATAATTTATTCATATATAAAACGCAAAGTAAGGCTTCTGGAATTTTGTCATAGCTCACGAAATGGTAGGAGTAAAAAAAAAGGATACATTGAAAATGATAACTTGGGATGTCCTTAATTCAAATCTGCAAAGGACTTGGCTGTGTGACTTTTAGTTTTCGCGCCACAGCTTTTCAACCTATGCAAAAAATGATAATTTATTCATATATAAAACGCAAAGTAAGGCTTCTGGAATTTTGTCATAACTCACGAAATGGTAGGAGTAAAAAAAAAGATACATTGCAAATGATAACTTGGGATGTCCTTAATTTAAATCTGCAAAGAACTTGGATGTGCGACTTTTAATTTTCGCGCCACAGCTTTTCAACCTATGCAAAAAATGATAATTTATTCATATATAAAACGCAAAGTAAGGCTTCTGGAATTTTGTCATAAATCACGAAATGGTAGGAGTAAAAAAAAAAGATACATTGCAAATGATAACTTGGAATGTCCTTAATTTAAATCTGCAAAGCACTTGGCTGTGTGACTTTTAGTTTTCGCGCCACAGCTTTTCAACCTATGCAAAAAATGATAATTTATTCATATATAAAACGCAAAGTAAGGCTTCTGGAATTTTGTCATAAATCACGAAATGGTAGGAGTAAAAAAAAAGGATACATTGCAAATGATAACTTGGGATGTCCTTAATTTAAATCTGCAAAGGACTTGGCTGTGCGACTTTTAGTTTTCGCGCCACAGCTTTTCAACCTATGCAAAAAATGATAATTTATTCATATATAAAACGCAAAGTAAGGCTTCTGGAATTTTGTCATAACTCACGAAATGGTAGGAGTAAAAAAAAAGGATACATTGCAAATGATAACTTGGGATGTCCTTAATTTAAATCTGCAAAGGACTTGGCTGTGCGACTTTTAGTTTTCGCGCCACAGCTTTTCAACCTATGCAAAAAATGATAATTTATTCATATATAAAACGCAAAGTAAGGCTTCTGGAATTTTGTCATAAATCACGAAATGGTAGGAGTAAAAAAAAAAGATACATTGCAAATGATAACTTGGGATGTCCTTAATTCAAATCTGCAAAGGACTTGGCTGTGTGACTTTTAGTTTTCGCGCCACAGCTTTTCAACCTATGCAAAAAATGATAATTTATTCATATATAAAACGCAAAGTAAGGCTTCTGGAATTTTGTCATAAATCACGAAATGGTAGGAGTAAAAAAAAGGATAAATTGAAAATGATAACTTGGGATGTCCTTAATTCAAATCTGCAAAGAACTTGGATGTGCGACTTTTAGTTTTCGCGCCACAGCTTTTCAACCTATGCAAAAAATGATAATTTATTCATATATAAAACGCAAAGTAAGGCTTCTAAAATTTTGTAATAAATCACGAAATAGTAGGAGTAAAAAAAAAAGACACATTGCAAATGATAACTTGGGATGTCCTTAATTCGAATCTGCAAAGGACTTGGCCGTGTGACTTTTAGTTTTCGCGCCACAGCTTTTCAACCTATGCAAAAAATGATAATTTATTCATATATAAAACGCAAAGTAAGGCTTCTGGAATTTTGTCATAAATCACGAAATGGTAGGAGTAAAAAAAAAGATACATTGCAAATGATAACTTGGGATGTCCTTAATTTAAATCTGCAAAGGACTTGGCTATGTGACTTTTAGTTTCCGCGCCACAGCTTTTCAACCTATGCAAAAAATGATAATTTATTCATATATAAAACGCAAAGTAAGGCTTCTGGAATTTTGTCATAAATCACGAAATGGTAGGAGTAAAAAAAAAGGATACATTGAAAATGATAACTTGGGATGTCCTTAATTCGAATCTGCAAAGAATTTGGATGTGCGACTTTTAGTTTTCGCGCCACAGCTTTTCAACCTATGCAAAAAATGATAATTTATTCATATATAAAACGCAAAGTAAGGCTTCTGGAATTTTGTCATAACTCACGAAATGCTGGGAGTAAAAAAAAAGGATACATTGAAAATGATAACTTGGGATGTCCTTAATTTAAATCTGCAAAGAACTTGGATGTGCGACTTTTAGTTTTCGCGCCACAGCTTTTCAACCTATGCAAAAAATGATATTTTATTCATATATAAAACGCAAAGTAAGGCTTCTGGAATTTTGTCATAACTCACGAAATGGTAGGAGTAAAAAAAAAGGATACATTGAAAATGACAACTTGGGATGTCCTTAATTCAAATCTGCAAAGGACTTGGCTGTGTGACTTTTAGTTTTCGCGCCACAGCTTTTCAACCTATGCAAAAAATGATAATTTATTCATATATAAAACGCAAAGTAAGGCTTCTGGAATTTTGTCATAACTCACGAAATAGTAGGAGTAAAAAAAAAAGATACATTGCAAATGATAACTTGGGATGTCCTTAATTCAAATCTGCAAAGGACTTGGCTGTGCGACTTTTAGTTTTCGCGCCACAGCTTTTCAACCTATGCAAAAAATGATAATTTATTCATATATAAAACGCAAAGTAAGGCTTCTGGAATTTTGTCATAACTCACGAAATGGTAGGAGTAAAAAAAAGGATACATTGAAAATGATAACTTGGGATGTCCTTAATTCAAATCTGCAAAGGACTTGGCTGTCTGACTTTTAGTTTTCGCGCCACAGCTTTTCAACCTATGCAAAAAATGATAATTTATTCATATATAAAACGCAAAGTAAGGCTTCTGGAATTTTGTCATAACTCACGAAATGGTAGGAGTAAAAAAAAAGGATACATTGAAAATGATAACTTGGGATGTCCTTAATTCAAATCTGCAAAGGACTTGGCTGTGTGACTTTTAGTTTTCGCGCCACAGCTTTTCAACCTATGCAAAAAATGATAATTTATTCATATATAAAACGCAAAGTAAGGCTTCTGGAATTTTGTCATAACTCACGAAATGGTAGGAGTAAAAAAAAAGGATACATTGAAAATGATAACTTGGGATGTCCTTAATTCAAATCTGCAAAGAACTTGGATGTGCGACTTTTAGTTTTCGCGCCACAGCTTTTCAACCTATGCAAAAAATGATAATTTATTCATATATAAAACGCAAAGTAAGGCTTCTGGAATTTTGTCATAACTCACGAAATGGTAGGAGTAAAAAAAAGGATACATTGAAAATGATAACTTGGGATGTCCTTAATTCAAATCTGCAAAGAACTTGGATGTGCGACTTTTAGTTTTCGCGCCACAGCTTTTCAACCTATGCAAAAAATGATAATTTATTCATATATAAAACGCAAAGTAAGGCTTCTGGAATTTTGTCATAACTCACGAAATGGTAGGAGTAAAAAAAAAGATACATTGCAAATGATAACTTGGGATGTCCTTAATTTAAATCTGCAAAGAACTTGGATGTGCGACTTTTAATTTTCGCGCCACAGCTTTTCAACCTATGCAAAAAATGATAATTTATTCATATATAAAACGCAAAGTAAGGCTTCTGGAATTTTGTCATAAATCACGAAATGGTAGGAGTAAAAAAAAAAGATACATTGCAAATGATAACTTGGAATGTCCTTAATTTAAATCTGCAAAGAACTTGGATGTGCGACTTTTAGTTTTCGCGCCACAGCTTTTCAACCTATGCAAAAAATGATAATTTATTCATATATAAAACGCAAAGTAAGGCTTCTGGAATTTTGTCATAACTCACGAAATGGTAGGAGTAAAAAAAAGGATACATTGAAAATAATAACTTGGAATGTCCTTAATTCAAATCTGCAAAGGACTTGGCTGTCTGACTTTTAGTTTTCGCGCCACAGCTTTTCAACCTATGCAAAAAATGATAATTTATTCATATATAAAACGCAAAGTAAGGCTTCTGGAATTTTGTCATAGCTCACGAAATGGTAGGAGTAAAAAAAAAGGATACATTGAAAATGATAACTTGGGATGTCCTTAATTCAAATCTGCAAAGGACTTGGCTGTGTGACTTTTAGTTTTCGCGCCACAGCTTTTCAACCTATGCAAAAAATGATAATTTATTCATATATAAAACGCAAAGTAAGGCTTCTGGAATTTTGTCATAACTCACGAAATGGTAGGAGTAAAAAAAAAGGATACATTGAAAATGATAACTTGGGATGTCCTTAATTCAAATCTGCAAAGAACTTGGATGTGCGACTTTTAGTTTTCGCGCCACAGCTTTTCAACCTATGCAAAAAATGATAATTTATTCATATATAAAACGCAAAGTAAGGCTTCTGGAATTTTGTCATAACTCACGAAATGGTAGGAGTAAAAAAAAAGATACATTGCAAATGATAACTTGGGATGTCCTTAATTTAAATCTGCAAAGAACTTGGATGTGCGACTTTTAATTTTCGCGCCACAGCTTTTCAACCTATGCAAAAAATGATAATTTATTCATATATAAAACGCAAAGTAAGGCTTCTGGAATTTTGTCATAAATCACGAAATGGTAGGAGTAAAAAAAAAAGATACATTGCAAATGATAACTTGGAATGTCCTCAATTTAAATCTGCAAAGCACTTGGCTGTGTGACTTTTAGTTTTCGCGCCACAGCTTTTCAACCTATGCAAAAAATGATAATTTATTCATATATAAAACGCAAAGTAAGGCTTCTGGAATTTTGTCATAAATCACGAAATGGTAGGAGTAAAAAAAAAGGATACATTGCAAATGATAACTTGGGATGTCCTTAATTTAAATCTGCAAAGGACTTGGCTGTGCGACTTTTAGTTTTCGCGCCACAGCTTTTCAACCTATGCAAAAAATGATAATTTATTCATATATAAAACGCAAAGTAAGGCTTCTGGAATTTTGTCATAACTCACGAAATGGTAGGAGTAAAAAAAAAGGATACATTGCAAATGATAACTTGGGATGTCCTTAATTTAAATCTGCAAAGGACTTGGCTGTGCGACTTTTAGTTTTCGCGCCACAGCTTTTCAACCTATGCAAAAAATGATAATTTATTCATATATAAAACGCAAAGTAAGGCTTCTGGAATTTTGTCATAAATCACGAAATGGTAGGAGTAAAAAAAAAAGACACATTGCAAATGATAACTTGGGATGTCCTTAATTCAAATCTGCAAAGGACTTGGCTGTGTGACTTTTAGTTTTCGCGCCACAGCTTTTCAACCTATGCAAAAAATGATAATTTATTCATATATAAAACGCAAAGTAAGGCTTCTGGAATTTTGTCATAAATCACGAAATGGTAGGAGTAAAAAAAAGGATAAATTGAAAATGATAACTTGGGATGTCCTTAATTCAAATCTGCAAAGAACTTGGATGTGCGACTTTTAGTTTTCGCGCCACAGCTTTTCAACCTATGCAAAAAATGATAATTTATTCATATATAAAACGCAAAGTAAGGCTTCTAAAATTTTGTCATAAATCACGAAATAGTAGGAGTAAAAAAAAAAGACACATTGCAAATGATAACTTGGGATGTCCTTAATTCGAATCTGCAAAGGACTTGGCCGTGTGACTTTTAGTTTTCGCGCCACAGCTTTTCAACCTATGCAAAAAATGATAATTTATTCTTATATAAAACGCAAAGTAAGGCTTCTGGAATTTTGTCATAAATCACGAAATGGTAGGAGTAAAAAAAAAGATACATTGCAAATGATAACTTGGGATGTCCTTAATTTAAATCTGCAAAGGACTTGGCTATGTGACTTTTAGTTTCCGCGCCACAGCTTTTCAACCTATGCAAAAAATGATAATTTATTCATATATAAAACGCAAAGTAAGGCTTCTGGAATTTTGTCATAAATCACGAAATGGTAGGAGTAAAAAAAAAGGATACATTGAAAATGATAACTTGGGATGTCCTTAATTCGAATCTGCAAAGAATTTGGATGTGCGACTTTTAGTTTTCGCGCCACAGCTTTTCAACCTATGCAAAAAATGATTATTTATTCATATATAAAACGCAAAGTAAGGCTTCTGGAATTTTGTCATAACTCACGAAATGCTGGGAGTAAAAAAAAAGGATACATTGAAAATGATAACTTGGGATGTCCTTAATTTAAATCTGCAAAGAACTTGGATGTGCGACTTTTAGTTTTCGCGCCACAGCTTTTCAACCTATGCAAAAAATGATATTTTATTCATATATAAAACGCAAAGTAAGGCTTCTGGAATTTTGTCATAACTCACGAAATGGTAGGAGTAAAAAAAAAGGATACATTGAAAATGACAACTTGGGATGTCCTTAATTCAAATCTGCAAAGGACTTGGCTGTGTGACTTTTAGTTTTCGCGCCACAGCTTTTCAACCTATGCAAAAAATGATAATTTATTCATATATAAAACGCAAAGTAAGGCTTCTGGAATTTTGTCATAACTCACGAAATAGTAGGAGTAAAAAAAAAAGATACATTGCAAATGATAACTTGGGATGTCCTTAATTCAAATCTGCAAAGGACTTGGCTGTGCGACTTTTAGTTTTCGCGCCACAGCTTTTCAACCTATGCAAAAAATGATAATTTATTCATATATAAAACGCAAAGTAAGGCTTCTGGAATTTTGTCATAACTCACGAAATGGTAGGAGTAAAAAAAAAGAATACATTGAAAATGATAACTTGGGACGTCCTTAATTCAAATCTGCAAAGGACTTGGCTGTGTGACTTTTAGTTTTCGCGCCACAGCTTTTCAACCTATGCAAAAAATGATAATTTATTCATATATAAAACGCAAAGTAAGGCTTCTGGAATTTTGTCATAACTCACGAAATAGTATGAGTAAAAAAAAAAGACACATTGCAAATGATAATTTGGGATGTCCTTAATTCGAATCTGCAAAGGACTTGGCTGTCTGACTTTTAGTTTTCGCGCCACAGCTTTTCAACCTATGCAAAAAATGATAATTTATTCATATATAAAACGCAAAGTAAGGCTTCTGGAATTTTGTCATAACTCACGAAATGGTAGGAGTAAAAAAAAAGGATACATTGAAAATAATAACTTGGGACGTCCTTAATTCAAATCTGCAAAGGACTTGGCTGTCTGACTTTTAGTTTTCGCGCCACAGCTTTTCAACCTATGCAAAAAATGATAATTTATTCATATATAAAACGCAAAGTAAGGCTTCTGGAATTTTGTCATAAATCACGAAATGGTAGGAGTAAAAAAAAAAGATACATTGCAAATGATAACTTGGGATGTCCTTAATTCAAATCTGCAAAGGACTTGGCTGTGCGACTTTTAGTTTTCGCGCCACAGCTTTTCAACCTATGCAAAAAATGATAATTTATTCATATATAAAACGCAAAGTAAGGCTTCTGGAATTTTGTCATAACTCACGAAATGGTAGGAGTAAAAAAAAAGGATACATTGAAAATAATAACTTGGGACGTCCTTAATTCAAATCTGCAAAGAACTTGGATGTGCGACTTTTAGTTTTTGCGCCACAGCTTTTCAACCTATGCAAAAAATGATAATTTATTCATATATAAAACGCAAAGTAAGGCTTCTGGAATTTTGTCATAAATCACGAAATGGTAGGAGTAAAAAAAAAGGATACATTGAAAATGATAACTTGGGATGTCCTTAATTCAAATCTGCAAAGGACTTGGCTGTGTGACTTTTAGTTTTCGCGCCACAGCTTTTCAACCTATGCAAAAAATGATAATTTATTCATATATAAAACGCAAAGTAAGGCTTCTGGAATTTTGTCATAACTCACGAAATAGTAGGAGTAAAAAAAAAAGACACATTGCAAATGATAACTTGGGATGTCCTTAATTTAAATCTGCAAAGGACTTGGCTGTGCGACTTTTAGTTTTCGCGCCACAGCTTTTCAACCTATGCAAAAAATGATAATTTATTCATATATAAAACGCAAAGTAAGGCTTCTGGAATTTTGTCATAAATCACGAAATGGTAGGAGTAAAAAAAAAGGATACATTGAAAATGATAACTTGGGATGTCCTTAATTCAAATCTGCAAAGGACTTGGCTGTGTGACTTTTAGTTTTCGCGCCACAGCTTTTCAACCTATGCAAAAAATGATAATTTATTCATATATAAAACGCAAAGTAAGGCTTCTGGAATTTTGTCATAACTCACGAAATAGTAGGAGTAAAAAAAAAAGACACATTGCAAATGATAACTTGGGACGTCCTTAATTCAAATCTGCAAAGGACTTGGCTGTCTGACTTTTAGTTTTCGCGCCACAGCTTTTCAACCTATGCAAAAAATGATAATTTATTCATATATAAAACGCAAAGTAAGGCTTCTGGAATTTTGTCATAACTCACGAAATGGTAGGAGTAAAAAAAAAGACACATTGCAAATGATAATTTGGGATGTCCTTAATTCAAATCTGCAAAGGACTTGGCTGTGTGACTTTTAGTTTTCGCGCCACAGCTTTTCAACCTATGCAAAAAATGATAATTTATTCATATATAAAACGCAAAGTAAGGCTTCTGGAATTTTGTCATAACTCACGAAATAGTAGGAGTAAAAAAAAAGACACATTGCAAATGATAATTTGGGATGTCCTTAATTCGAATCTGCAAAGGACTTGGCTGTCTGACTTTTAGTTTTCGCGCCACAGCTTTTCAACCTATTCAAAAAATGATAATTTATTCATATATAAAACGCAAAGTAAGGCTTCTGGAATTTTGTCATAACTCACGAAATGGTAGGAGTAAAAAAAAAGGATACATTGAAAATGATAATTTGGGATGTCCTTAATTCGAATCTGCAAAGGACTTGGCTGTCTGACTTTTAGTTTTCGCGCCACAGCTTTTCAACCTATTCAAAAAATGATAATTTATTCATATATAAAACGCAAAGTAAGGCTTCTGGAATTTTGTCATAAATCACGAAATGGTAGGAGTAAAAAAAAAGGATACATTGAAAATGATAACTTGGGATGTCCTTAATTCAAATCTGCAAAGGACTTGGCTGTGTGACTTTTAGTTTTCGCGCCACAGCTTTTCAACCTATGCAAAAAATGATAATTTATTCATATATAAAACGCAAAGTAAGGCTTCTGGAATTTTGTCATAACTCACGAAATAGTAGGAGTAAAAAAAAAAGACACATTGCAAATGATAACTTGGGATGTCCTTAATTTAAATCTGCAAAGGACTTGGCTATGTGACTTTTAGTTTCCGCGCCACAGCTTTTCAACCTATGCAAAAAATGATAATTTATTCATATATAAAACGCAAAGTAAGGCTTCTGGAATTTTGTCATAAATCACGAAATGGTAGGAGTAAAAAAAAAGGATACATTGAAAATGATAACTTGGGATGTCCTTAATTCGAATCTGCAAAGAATTTGGATGTGCGACTTTTAGTTTTCGCGCCACAGCTTTTCAACCTATGCAAAAAATGATTATTTATTCATATATAAAACGCAAAGTAAGGCTTCTGGAATTTTGTCATAACTCACGAAATGCTGGGAGTAAAAAAAAAGGATACATTGAAAATGATAACTTGGGATGTCCTTAATTTAAATCTGCAAAGAACTTGGATGTGCGACTTTTAGTTTTCGCGCCACAGCTTTTCAACCTATGCAAAAAATGATATTTTATTCATATATAAAACGCAAAGTAAGGCTTCTGGAATTTTGTCATAACTCACGAAATGGTAGGAGTAAAAAAAAAGGATACATTGAAAATGACAACTTGGGATGTCCTTAATTCAAATCTGCAAAGGACTTGGCTGTGTGACTTTTAGTTTTCGCGCCACAGCTTTTCAACCTATGCAAAAAATGATAATTTATTCATATATAAAACGCAAAGTAAGGCTTCTGGAATTTTGTCATAACTCACGAAATAGTAGGAGTAAAAAAAAAAGATACATTGCAAATGATAACTTGGGATGTCCTTAATTCAAATCTGCAAAGGACTTGGCTGTGCGACTTTTAGTTTTCGCGCCACAGCTTTTCAACCTATGCAAAAAATGATAATTTATTCATATATAAAACGCAAAGTAAGGCTTCTGGAATTTTGTCATAACTCACGAAATGGTAGGAGTAAAAAAAAAGAATACATTGAAAATGATAACTTGGGACGTCCTTAATTCAAATCTGCAAAGGACTTGGCTGTGTGACTTTTAGTTTTCGCGCCACAGCTTTTCAACCTATGCAAAAAATGATAATTTATTCATATATAAAACGCAAAGTAAGGCTTCTGGAATTTTGTCATAACTCACGAAATAGTATGAGTAAAAAAAAAAGACACATTGCAAATGATAATTTGGGATGTCCTTAATTCGAATCTGCAAAGGACTTGGCTGTCTGACTTTTAGTTTTCGCGCCACAGCTTTTCAACCTATGCAAAAAATGATAATTTATTCATATATAAAACGCAAAGTAAGGCTTCTGGAATTTTGTCATAACTCACGAAATGGTAGGAGTAAAAAAAAAGGATACATTGAAAATAATAACTTGGGACGTCCTTAATTCAAATCTGCAAAGGACTTGGCTGTCTGACTTTTAGTTTTCGCGCCACAGCTTTTCAACCTATGCAAAAAATGATAATTTATTCATATATAAAACGCAAAGTAAGGCTTCTGGAATTTTGTCATAAATCACGAAATGGTAGGAGTAAAAAAAAAAGATACATTGCAAATGATAACTTGGGATGTCCTTAATTCAAATCTGCAAAGGACTTGGCTGTGCGACTTTTAGTTTTCGCGCCACAGCTTTTCAACCTATGCAAAAAATGATAATTTATTCATATATAAAACGCAAAGTAAGGCTTCTGGAATTTTGTCATAACTCACGAAATGGTAGGAGTAAAAAAAAAGGATACATTGAAAATAATAACTTGGGACGTCCTTAATTCAAATCTGCAAAGAACTTGGATGTGCGACTTTTAGTTTTTGCGCCACAGCTTTTCAACCTATGCAAAAAATGATAATTTATTCATATATAAAACGCAAAGTAAGGCTTCTGGAATTTTGTCATAAATCACGAAATGGTAGGAGTAAAAAAAAAGGATACATTGAAAATGATAACTTGGGATGTCCTTAATTCAAATCTGCAAAGGACTTGGCTGTGTGACTTTTAGTTTTCGCGCCACAGCTTTTCAACCTATGCAAAAAATGATAATTTATTCATATATAAAACGCAAAGTAAGGCTTCTGGAATTTTGTCATAACTCACGAAATAGTAGGAGTAAAAAAAAAAGACACATTGCAAATGATAACTTGGGATGTCCTTAATTTAAATCTGCAAAGGACTTGGCTGTGCGACTTTTAGTTTTCGCGCCACAGCTTTTCAACCTATGCAAAAAATGATAATTTATTCATATATAAAACGCAAAGTAAGGCTTCTGGAATTTTGTCATAAATCACGAAATGGTAGGAGTAAAAAAAAAGGATACATTGAAAATGATAACTTGGGATGTCCTTAATTCAAATCTGCAAAGGACTTGGCTGTGTGACTTTTAGTTTTCGCGCCACAGCTTTTCAACCTATGCAAAAAATGATAATTTATTCATATATAAAACGCAAAGTAAGGCTTCTGGAATTTTGTCATAACTCACGAAATAGTAGGAGTAAAAAAAAAAGACACATTGCAAATGATAACTTGGGACGTCCTTAATTCAAATCTGCAAAGGACTTGGCTGTCTGACTTTTAGTTTTCGCGCCACAGCTTTTCAACCTATGCAAAAAATGATAATTTATTCATATATAAAACGCAAAGTAAGGCTTCTGGAATTTTGTCATAACTCACGAAATGGTAGGAGTAAAAAAAAAGACACATTGCAAATGATAATTTGGGATGTCCTTAATTCAAATCTGCAAAGGACTTGGCTGTGTGACTTTTAGTTTTCGCGCCACAGCTTTTCAACCTATGCAAAAAATGATAATTTATTCATATATAAAACGCAAAGTAAGGCTTCTGGAATTTTGTCATAACTCACGAAATAGTAGGAGTAAAAAAAAAGACACATTGCAAATGATAACTTGGGATGTCCTTAATTCGAATCTGCAAAGGACTTGGCTGTCTGACTTTTAGTTTTCGCGCCACAGCTTTTCAACCTATTCAAAAAATGATAATTTATTCATATATAAAACGCAAAGTAAGGCTTCTGGAATTTTGTCATAACTCACGAAATGGTAGGAGTAAAAAAAAAGGATACATTGAAAATAATAACTTGGGATGTCCTTAATTCAAATCTGCAAAGGACTTGGCTGTCTGCCTTTTAGTTTTCGCGCCACAGCTTTTCAACCTATGCAAAAAATGATAATTTATTCATATATAAAACGCAAAGTAAGGCTTCTGGAATTTTGTCATAAATCACGAAATGGTAGGAGTAAAAAAAAAGGATACATTGAAAATGATAACTTGGGATGTCCTTAATTCAAATCTGCAAAGAACTTGGATGTGCGACTTTTAGTTTTCGCGCCACAGCTTTTCAACCTATGCAAAAAATGATAATTTATTCATATATAAAACGCAAAGTAAGGCTTCTGGAATTTTGTCATAAATCACGAAATGGTAGGAGTAAAAAAAAAGATACATTGCAAATGATAACTTGGGATGTCCTTAATTCGAATCTGCAAAGGACTTGGCTGTCTGACTTTTAGTTTTCGCGCCACAGCTTTTCAACCTATGCAAAAAATGATAATTTATTCATATATAAAACGCAAAGTAAGGCTTCTGGAATTTTGTCATAACTCACGAAATGGTAGGAGTAAAAAAAAAGGATACATTGAAAATAATAACTTGGGACGTCCTTAATTCAAATCTGCAAAGAACTTGGATGTGTGACTTTTAGTTTTTGCGCCACAGCTTTTCAACCTATGCAAAAAATGATAATTTATTCATATATAAAACGCAAAGTAAGGCTTCTGGAATTTTGTCATAAATCACGAAATGGTAGAAGTAAAAAAAAAGGATACATTGAAAATGATAACTTGGGATGTCCTTAATTCAAATCTGCAAAGGACTTGGCTGTGTGACTTTTAGTTTTCGCGCCACAGCTTTTCAACCTATGCAAAAAATGATAATTTATTCATATATAAAACGCAAAGTAAGGCTTCTGGAATTTTGTCATAACTCACGAAATAGTAGGAGTAAAAAAAAAGACACATTGCAAATGATAACTTGGGATGTCCTTAATTCGAATCTGTAAAGAACTTGGATGTGCGACTTTTAGTTTTCGCGCCACAGCTTTTCAACCTATGCAAAAAATGATAATTTATTCATATATAAAACGCAAAGTAAGGCTTCTGGAATTTTGTCATAACTCACGAAATGGTAGGAGTAAAAAAAAAGGATACATTGAAAATAATAACTTGGGATGTCCTTAATTCAAATCTGCAAAGGACTTGGCTGTCTGACTTTTAGTTTTCGCGCCACAGCTTTTCAACCTATGCAAAAAATGATAATTTATTCATATATAAAACGCAAAGTAAGGCTTCTGGAATTTTGTCATAACTCACGAAATGGTAGGAGTAAAAAAAAAGGATACATTGAAAATGATAACTTGGGATGTCCTTAATTCAAATCTGCAAAGAACTTGGATGTGCGACTTTTAGTTTTCGCGCCACAGCTTTTCAACCTATGCAAAAAATGATAATTTATTCATATATAAAACGCAAAGTAAGGCTTCTGGAATTTTGTCATAAATCACGAAATGGTAGGAGTAAAAAAAAAAGATACATTGCAAATGATAACTTGGGATGTCCTTAATTTAAATCTGCAAAGGACTTGGCTGTGTGACTTTTAGTTTTCGCGCCACAGCTTTTCAACCTATGCAAAAAATGATAATTTATTCATATATAAAACGCAAAGTAAGGCTTCTGGAATTTTGTCATAAATCACGAAATGATAGGAGTAAAAAAAAAAGATACATTGCAAATGATAACTTGGGATGTCCTTAATTTAAATCTGCAAAGGACTTGGCTGTGCGACTTTTAGTTTTCGCGCCACAGCTTTTCAACCTATGCAAAAAATGATAATTTATTCATATATAAAACGCAAAGTAAGGCTTCTGGAATTTTGTCATAAATCACGAAATGGTAGGAGTAAAAAAAAAGGATACATTGAAAATGATAACTTGGGATGTCCTTAATTTAAATCTGCAAAGGACTTGGCTGTGCGACTTTTAGTTTTCGCGCCACAGATTTTCAACCTATGCAAAAAATGATAATTTATTCATATATAAAACGCAAAGTAAGGCTTCTGGAATTTTGTCATAACTCACGAAATGGTAGGAGTAAAAAAAAAAGATACATTGCAAATGATAACTTGGGATGTCCTTAATTCAAATCTGCAAAGAACTTGGATGTGCGACTTTTAATTTTCGCGCCACAGCTTTTCAACCTATGCAAAAAATGATAATTTATTCATATATAAAACGCAAAGTAAGGCTTCTGGAATTTTGTCATAAATCACGAAATGGTAGGAGTAAAAAAAAAGGATACATTGAAAATGATAACTTGGGATGTCCTTAATTTAAATCTGCAAAGGACTCGGCTATGTGACTTTTAGTTTTCGCGCCACAGCTTTTCAACCTATGCAAAAAATGATAATTTATTCATATATAAAACGCAAAGTAAGGCTTCTGGAATTTTGTCATAAATCACGAAATAATAGGAGTAAAAAAAAAAAGATACATTGAAAATGATAACTTGGGATGTCCTTAATTCGAATCTGCAAGGAACTTGGATGTGCGACTTTTAGTTTTCGCGCCACAGCTTTTCAACCTATGCAAAAAATGATAATTTATTCATATATAAAACGCAAAGTAAGGCTTCTGGAATTTTGTCATAAATCACGAAATGGTAGGAGTAAAAAAAAAGGATACATTGAAAATAATAACTTGGAATGTCCTTAATTCAAATCTGCAAAGGACTTGGCTGTCTGACTTTTAGTTTTCGCGCCACAGCTTTTCAACCTATGCAAAAAATGATAATTTATTCATATATAAAACGCAAAGTAAGGCTTCTGGAATTTTGTCATAACTCACGAAATGGTAGGAGTAAAAAAAAAGATACATTGCAAATGATAACTTGGGATGTCCTTAATTTAAATCTGCAAAGAACTTGAATGTGCGACTTTTAATTTTCGCGCCACAGCTTTTCAACCTATGCAAAAAATGATAATTTATTCATATATAAAACGCAAAGTAAGGCTTCTGGAATTTTGTCATAAATCACGAAATGGTAGGAGTAAAAAAAAGGATACATTGAAAATGATAACTTGGGATGTCCTTAATTCGAATCTGCAAGGAACTTGGATGTGCGACTTTTAGTTTTCGCGCCACAGCTTTTCAACCTATGCAAAAAATGATAATTTATTCATATATAAAACGCAAAGTAAGGCTTCTGGAATTTTGTCATAAATCACGAAATGGTAGGAGTAAAAAAAAAGGATACATTGAAAATGATAACTTGGGATGTCCTTAATTCGAATCTGCAAGGAACTTGGATGTGCGACTTTTAGTTTTCGCGCCACAGCTTTTCAACCTATGCAAAAAATGATAATTTATTCATATATAAAACGCAAAGTAAGGCTTCTGGAATTTTGTCATAAATCACGAAATGGTAGGAGTAAAAAAAAAGGATACATTGAAAATGATAACTTGGGATGTCCTTAATTCAAATCTGCAAAGAACTTGGATGTGCGACTTTTAGTTTTCGCGCCACAGCTTTTCAACCTATGCAAAAAATGATAATTTATTCATATATAAAACGCAAAGTAAGGCTTCTGGAATTTTGTCATAAATCACGAAATGGTAGAAGTAAAAAAAAAGGATACATTGAAAATGATAACTTGGGATGTCCTTAATTCAAATCTGCAAAGGACTGGGCTGTGTGACTTTTAGTTTTCGCGCCACAGCTTTTCAACCTATGCAAAAAATGATAATTTATTCATATATAAAACGCAAAGTAAGGCTTCTGGAATTTTGTCATAACTCACGAAATAGTAGGAGTAAAAAAAAAGACACATTGCAAATGATAACTTGGGATGTCCTTAATTCGAATCTGCAAAGAACTTGGATGTGCGACTTTTAGTTTTCGCGCCACAGCTTTTCAACCTATGCAAAAAATGATAATTTATTCATATATAAAACGCAAAGTAAGGCTTCTGGAATTTTGTCATAACTCACGAAATGGTAGGAGTAAAAAAAAAGGATACATTGAAAATAATAACTTGGGATGTCCTTAATTCAAATCTGCAAAGGACTTGGCTGTCTGACTTTTAGTTTTCGCGCCACAGCTTTTCAACCTATGCAAAAAATGATAATTTATTCATATATAAAACGCAAAGTAAGGCTTCTGGAATTTTGTCATAACTCACGAAATGGTAGGAGTAAAAAAAAAGGATACATTGAAAATGATAACTTGGGATGTCCTTAATTCAAATCTGCAAAGAACTTGGATGTGCGACTTTTAGTTTTCGCGCCACAGCTTTTCAACCTATGCAAAAAATGATAATTTATTCATATATAAAACGCAAAGTAAGGCTTCTGGAATTTTGTCATAAATCACGAAATGGTAGGAGTAAAAAAAAAAGATACATTGCAAATGATAACTTGGGATGTCCTTAATTTAAATCTGCAAAGGACTTGGCTGTGTGACTTTTAGTTTTCGCGCCACAGCTTTTCAACCTATGCAAAAAATGATAATTTATTCATATATAAAACGCAAAGTAAGGCTTCTGGAATTTTGTCATAAATCACGAAATGGTAGGAGTAAAAAAAAAAGATACATTGCAAATGATAACTTGGGATGTCCTTAATTTAAATCTGCAAAGGACTTGGCTGTGCGACTTTTAGTTTTCGCGCCACAGCTTTTCAACCTATGCAAAAAATGATAATTTATTCATATATAAAACGCAAAGTAAGGCTTCTGGAATTTTGTCATAAATCACGAAATGGTAGGAGTAAAAAAAAAAGGATACATTGCAAATGATAACTTGGGATGTCCTTAATTCAAATCTGCAAAGAACTTGGATGTGCGACTTTTAATTTTCGCGCCACAGCTTTTCAACCTATGCAAAAAATGATAATTTATTCATATATAAAACGCAAAGTAAGGCTTCTGGAATTTTGTCATAAATCACGAAATGGTAGGAGTAAAAAAAAAGGATACATTGAAAATGATAACTTGGGATGTCCTTAATTTAAATCTGCAAAGGACTCGGCTATGTGACTTTTAGTTTTCGCGCCACAGCTTTTCAACCTATGCAAAAAATGATAATTTATTCATATATAAAACGCAAAGTAAGGCTTCTGGAATTTTGTCATAAATCACGAAATAATAGGAGTAAAAAAAAAAGATACATTGAAAATGATAACTTGGGATGTCCTTAATTCGAATCTGCAAGGAACTTGGATGTGCGACTTTTAGTTTTCGCGCCACAGCTTTTCAACCTATGCAAAAAATGATAATTTATTCATATATAAAACGCAAAGTAAGGCTTCTGGAATTTTGTCATAAATCACGAAATGGTAGGAGTAAAAAAAAAGGATACATTGAAAATAATAACTTGGAATGTCCTTAATTCAAATCTGCAAAGGACTTGGCTGTCTGACTTTTAGTTTTCGCGCCACAGCTTTTCAACCTATGCAAAAAATGATAATTTATTCATATATAAAACGCAAAGTAAGGCTTCTGGAATTTTGTCATAACTCACGAAATGGTAGGAGTAAAAAAAAAGATACATTGCAAATGATAACTTGGGATGTCCTTAATTTAAATCTGCAAAGAACTTGAATGTGCGACTTTTAATTTTCGCGCCACAGCTTTTCAACCTATGCAAAAAATGATAATTTATTCATATATAAAACGCAAAGTAAGGCTTCTGGAATTTTGTCATAAATCACGAAATGGTAGGAGTAAAAAAAAGGATACATTGAAAATGATAACTTGGGATGTCCTTAATTCGAATCTGCAAGGAACTTGGATGTGCGACTTTTAGTTTTCGCGCCACAGCTTTTCAACCTATGCAAAAAATGATAATTTATTCATATATAAAACGCAAAGTAAGGCTTCTGGAATTTTGTCATAAATCACGAAATGGTAGGAGTAAAAAAAAAGGATACATTGAAAATGATAACTTGGGATGTCCTTAATTCGAATCTGCAAGGAACTTGGATGTGCGACTTTTAGTTTTCGCGCCACAGCTTTTCAACCTATGCAAAAAATGATAATTTATTCATATATAAAACGCAAAGTAAGGCTTCTGGAATTTTGTCATAAATCACGAAATGGTAGGAGTAAAAAAAAAGGATACATTGAAAATGATAACTTGGGATGTCCTTAATTCAAATCTGCAAAGAACTTGGATGTGCGACTTTTAGTTTTCGCGCCACAGCTTTTCAACCTATGCAAAAAATGATAATTTATTCATATATAAAACGCAAAGTAAGGCTTCTGGAATTTTGTCATAACTCACGAAATGGTAGGAGTAAAAAAAAAGATACATTGCAAATGATAACTTGGGATGTCCTCAATTTAAATCTGCAAAGAACTTGGATGTGCGACTTTTAATTTTCGCGCCACAGCTTTTCAACCTATGCAAAAAATGATAATTTATTCATATATAAAACGCAAAGTAAGGCTTCTGGAATTTTGTCATAACTCACGAAATGGTAGGAGTAAAAAAAAAGATACATTGCAAATGATAACTTGGGATGTCCTTAATTTAAATCTGCAAAGAATTTGGATGTGCGACTTTTAATTTTCGCGCCACAGCTTTTCAACCTATGCAAAAAATGATAATTTATTCATATATAAAACGCAAAGTAAGGCTTTTGGAATTTTGTCATAAATCACGAAATGGTAGGAGTAAAAAAAAAGGATACATTGCAAATGATAACTTGGGATGTCCTTAATTTAAATCTGCAAAGGACTTGGCTGTGCGACTTTTAGTTTTCGCGCCACAGCTTTTCAACCTATGCAAAAAATGATAATTTATTCATATATAAAACGCAAAGTAAGGCTTCTGGAATTTTGTCATAACTCACGAAATGGTAGGAGTAAAAAAAAAGATACATTGCAAATGATAACTTGGAATGTCCTTAATTTAAATCTGCAAAGCACTTGGCTGTGTGACTTTTAGTTTTCGCGCCACAGCTTTTCAACCTATGCAAAAAATGATAATTTATTCATATATAAAACGCAAAGTAAGGCTTCTGGAATTTTGTCATAAATCACGAAATAGTAGGAGTAAAAAAAAAGGATACATTGCAAATGATAACTTGGGATGTCCTTAATTTAAATCTGCAAAGGACTTGGCTGTGCGACTTTTAGTTTTCGCGCCACAGCTTTTCAACCTATGCAAAAAATGATAATTTATTCATATATAAAACGCAAAGTAAGGCTTCTGGAATTTTGTCATAAATCACGAAATGGTAGGAGTAAAAAAAAAAGATACATTGCAAATGATAACTTGGGATGTCCTTAATTCAAATCTGCAAAGGACTTGGCTGTGTGACTTTTAGTTTTCGCGCCACAGCTTTTCAACCTATGCAAAAAATGATAATTTATTCATATATAAAACGCAAAGTAAGGCTTCTGGAATTTTGTCATAAATCACGAAATGGTAGGAGTAAAAAAAAGGATAAATTGAAAATGATAACTTGGGATGTCCTCAATTTAAATCTGCAAAGAACTTGGATGTGCGACTTTTAGTTTTCGCGCCACAGCTTTTCAACCTATGCAAAAAATGATAATTTATTCATATATAAAACGCAAAGTAAGGCTTCTGGAATTTTGTCATAAATCACGAAATAGTAGGAGTAAAAAAAAAAGACACATTGCAAATGATAACTTGGGATGTCTTTAATTCGAATCTGCAAAGGACTTGGCCGTGTGACTTTTAGTTTTCGCGCCACAGCTTTTCAACCTATGCAAAAAATGATAATTTATTCATATATAAAACGCAAAGTAAGGCTTCTGGAATTTTGTCATAAATCACGAAATGGTAGGAGTAAAAAAAAAAGATACATTGGAAATGATAACTTGGGATGTCCTTAATTTAAATCTGCAAAGGACTTGGCTATGTGACTTTTAGTTTTCGCGCCACAGCTTTTCAACCTATGCAAAAAATGATAATTTATTCATATATAAAACGCAAAGTAAGGCTTCTGGAATTTTGTCATAAATCACGAAATGGTAGGAGTAAAAAAAAAGGATACATTGAAAATGATAACTTGGGATGTCCTTAATTCGAATCTGCAAAGAATTTGGATGTGCGACTTTTAGTTTTCGCGCCACAGCTTTTCAACCTATGCAAAAAATGATAATTTATTCATATATAAAACGCAAAGTAAGGCTTCTGGAATTTTGTCATAAATCACGAAATGGTAGGAGTAAAAAAAAAGGATACATTGCAAATGATAACTTGGGATGTCCTTAATTCAAATCTGCAAAGAATTTGGATGTGCGACTTTTAGTTTTCGCGCCACAGCTTTTCAACCTATGCAAAAAATGATAATTTATTCATATATAAAACGCAAAGTAAGGCTTCTGGAATTTTGTCATAAATCACGAAATGGTAGGAGTAAAAAAAAAGGATACATTGAAAATGATAACTTGGGATGTCCTTAATTCAAATCTGCAAAGGACTTGGCTGTGTGACTTTTAGTTTTCGCGCCACAGCTTTTCAACCTATGCAAAAAATGATAATTTATTCATATATAAAACGCAAAGTAAGGCTTCTGGAATTTTGTCATAACTCACGAAATGGTACGAGTAAAAAAAAAAGATACATTGCAAATGATAACTTGGGATGTCCTTAATTCAAATCTGCAAAGGACTTGGCTGTGCGACTTTTAGTTTTCGCGCCACAGCTTTTCAACCTATGCAAAAAATGATAATTTATTCATATATAAAACGCAAAGTAAGGCTTCTGGAATTTTGTCATAAATCACGAAATGGTAGGAGTAAAAAAAAAGAATACATTGAAAATGATAACTTGGGACGTCCTTAATTCAAATCTGCAAAGGACTTGGCTGTGTGACTTTTAGTTTTCGCGCCACAGCTTTTCAACCTATGCAAAAAATGATAATTTATTCATATATAAAACGCAAAGTAAGGCTTCTGGAATTTTGTCATAACTCACGAAATGGTAGGAGTAAAAAAAAAGGATACATTGAAAATGATAACTTGGGATGTCCTTAATTCAAATCTGCAAAGAACTTGGATGTGCGACTTTTAGTTTTCGCGCCACAGTTTTCAACCTATGCAAAAAATGATAATTTATTCATATATAAAACGCAAAGTAAGGCTTCTGGAATTTTGTCATAAATCACGAAATGGTAGGAGTAAAAAAAAAGATACATTGCAAATGATAACTTGGGATGTCCTTAATTCGAATCTGCAAAGGACTTGGATGTGCGACTTTTAGTTTTCGCGCCACAGCTTTTCAACCTATGCAAAAAATGATAATTTATTCATATATAAAACGCAAAGTAAGGCTTCTGGAATTTTGTCATAACTCACGAAATGGTAGGAGTAAAAAAAAAGGATACATTGAAAATAATGACTTGGAATGTCCTTAATTCAAATCTGCAAAGGACTTGGCTGTCTGACTTTTAGTTTTTGCGCCACAGCTTTTCAACCTATGCAAAAAATGATAATTTATTCATATATAAAACGCAAAGTAAGGCTTCTGGAATTTTGTCATAAATCACGAAATGGTAGGAGTAAAAAAAAAAGATACATTGCAAATGATAACTTGGGATGTCCTTAATTCGAATCTGCAAAGAACTTGTATGTGCGATTTTTAGTTTTCGCGCCACAGCTTTTCAACCTATGCAAAAAATGATAATTTATTCATATATAAAACGCAAAGTAAGGCTTCTGGAATTTTGTCATAACTCACGAAATGCTAGGAGTAAAAAAAAAGGATACATTGAAAATGATAACTTGGGATGTCCTTAATTCAAATCTGCAAAGGACTTGGCTGTGTGACTTTTAGTTTTCGCGCCACAGCTTTTCAACCTATGCAAAAAATGATAATTTATTCATATATAAAACGCAAAGTAAGGCTTCTGGAATTTTGTCATAAATCACGAAATGGTAGGAGTAAAAAAAAAGGATACATTGAAAATGATAACTTGGGATGTCCTTAATTCAAATCTGCAAAGAACTTGGATGTGCGACTTTTAGTTTTCGAGCCACAGCTTTTCAACCTATGCAAAAAATGATAATTTATTCATATATAAAACGCAAAGTAAGGCTTCTGGAATTTTGTCATAAATCACGAAATGGTAGGAGTAAAAAAAATAGATACATTGCAAATGATAACTTGGGATGTCCTTAATTCAAATCTGCAAAGGACTTGGCTGTGTGACTTTTAGTTTTCGCGCCACAGCTTTTCAACCTATGCAAAAAATGATAATTTATTCATATATAAAACGCAAAGTAAGGCTTCTGGAATTTTGTCATAACTCACGAAATGGTAGGAGTAAAAAAAAAGGATACATTGAAAATAATAACTTGGGACGTCCTTAATTCAAATCTGCAAAGAACTTGGATGTGCGACTTTTAGTTTTCGCGCCACATCTTTTCAACCTATGCAAAAAATGATAATTTATTCATATATAAAACGCAAAGTAAGGCTTCTGGAATTTTGTCATAACTCACGAAATGGTAGGAGTAAAAAAAAAGGATACATTGAAAATAATAACTTGGGACGTCCTTAATTCAAATCTGCAAAGAACTTGGATGTGCGACTTTTAGTTTTTGCGCCACAGCTTTTCAACCTATGCAAAAAATGATAATTTATTCATATATAAAACGCAAAGTAAGGCTTCTGGAATTTTGTCATAAATCACGAAATGGTAGGAGTAAAAAAAAAAAGATACATTGCAAATGATAACTTGGGATGTCCTTAATTCGAATCTGCAAAGGACTTGGCTGTGCGACTTTTAGTTTTCGCGCCACAGCTTTTCAACCTATGCAAAAAATGATAATTTATTCATATATAAAACGCAAAGTAAGGCTTCTGGAATTTTGTCATAACTCACGAAATGCTAGGATTAAAAAAAAAGGATACATTGAAAATGATAACTTGGGATGTCCTTAATTCAAATCTGCAAAGGACTTGGCTGTGTGACTTTTAGTTTTCGCGCCACAGCTTTTCAACCTATGCAAAAAATGATAATTTATTCATATATAAAACGCAAAGTAAGGCTTCTGGAATTTTGTCATAAATCACGAAATGGTAGGAGTAAAATAAAAGGATACATTGCAAATGATAACTTGGGATGTCCTTAATTTAAATCTGCAAAGGACTTGGATGTGTGACTTTTAGTTTTTGCGCCACAGCTTTTCAACCTATGCAAAAAATGATAATTTATTCATATATAAAACGCAAAGTAAGGCTTCTGGAATTTTGTCATAAATCACGAAATGGTAGGAGTAAAAAAAAAGGATACATTGAAAATGATAACTTGGGATGTCCTTAATTCAAATCTGCAAAGGACTTGGATGTGCGACTTTTAGTTTTCGCGCCACAGCTTTTCAACCTATGCAAAAAATGATAATTTATTCATATATAAAACGCAAAGTAAGGCTTCTGGAATTTTGTCATAACTCACGAAATGGTAGGAGTAAAAGAAAAGGATGCATTAAAAATGATAACTTGGGATGTCCTTAATTCAAATCTGCAAAGGACTTGGCTGTCTGACTTTTAGTTTTCGCGCCACAGCTTTTCAACCTATGCAAAAAATGATAATTTATTCATATATAAAACGCAAAGTAAGGCTTCTGGAATTTTGTCATAACTCACGAAATGGTAGGAGTAAAAAAAAAGGATACATTGAAAATGATAACTTGGGATGTCCTTAATTCAAATCTGCAAAGGACTTGGCTGTGTGACTTTTAGTTTTCGCGCCACAGCTTTTCAACCTATGCAAAAAATGATAATTTATTCATATATAAAACGCAAAGTAAGGCTTCTGGAGTTTTGTCATAAATCACGAAATGGTAGGAGTAAAAAAAAAGGATACATTGAAAATAATAACTTGGGATGTCCTTAATTCAAATCTGCAAAGAACTTGGCTGTGTGACTTTTAGTTTTCGCGCCACAGCTTTTCAACCTATGCAAAAAATGATAATTTATTCATATATAAAACGCAAAGTAAGGCTTCTGGAATTTTGTCATAAATCACGAAATGGTAGGAGTAAAAAAAAGGATACATTGAAAATGATAACTTGGGATGTCCTTAATTCAAATCTGCAAAGGACTTGGCTGTGTGACTTTTAGTTTTCGCGCCACAGCTTTTCAACCTATGCAAAAAATGATAATTTATTCATATATAAAACGCAAAGTAAGGCTTCTGGAATTTTGTCATAAATCACGAAATGGTAGGAGTAAAAAAAAAGGATACATTGAAAATGATAACTTGGGATGTCCTTAATTCAAATCTGCAAAGAACTTGGCTGTGCGACTTTTAGTTTTCGCGCCACAGCTTTTCAACCTATGCAAAAAATGATAATTTATTCATATATAAAACGCAAAGTAAGGCTTCTGGAATTTTGTCATAACTCACGAAATGGTAGGACTAAAAAAAAAGGATACATTGCAAATGATAACTTGGGATGTCCTTAATTCAAATCTGCAAAGGACTTGGCTGTGTGACTTTTAGTTTTCGCGCCACAGCTTTTCAACCTATGCAAAAAATGATAATTTATTCATATATAAAACGCAAAGTAAGGCTTCTGGAATTTTGTCATAAATCACGAAATGGTAGGAGTAAAAAAAAAGGATACATTGAAAATGATAACTTGGGATGTCCTTAATTCAAATCTGCAAAGAACTTGGCTGTGCGACTTTTAGTTTTCGCGCCACAGCTTTTCAACCTATGCAAAAAATGATAATTTATTCATATATAAAACGCAAAGTAAGGCTTCTGGAATTTTGTCATAAATCACGAAATGGTAGGAGTAAAAAAAAAGATACATTGTAAATGATAACTTGGGATGTCCTTAATTCAAATCTGCAAAGTACTTGGCTGTGTGACTTTTAGTTTTCGCGCCACAGCTTTTCAACCTATGCAAAAAATGATAATTTATTCATATATAAAACGCAAAGTAAGGCTTCTGGAATTTTGTCATAAATCACGAAATGGTAGGAGTAAAAAAAAAGGATACATTGCAAATGATAACTTGGGATGTCCTTAATTCAAATCTGCAAAGGACTTGGCTGTGTGACTTTTAGTTTTCGCGCCACAGCTTTTCAACCTATGCAAAAAATGATAATTTATTCATATATAAAACGCAAAGTAAGGCTTCTGGAATTTTGTCATAAATCACGAAATGGTAGGAGTAAAAAAAAAGGATACATTGAAAATGATAACTTGGGATGTCCTTAATTCAAATCTGCAAAGGACTTGGCTGTGTGACTTTTAGTTTTCGCGCCACAGCTTTTCAACCTATGCAAAAAATGATAATTTATTAATATATAAAACGCAAAGTAAGGCTTCTGGAATTTTGTCATAACTAACGAAATAGTAGGAGTAAAAAAAAAAGACACATTGCAAATGATAACTTGGGATGTCCTTAATTCGAATCTGCAAAGAACTTGGATGTGCGACTTTTAGTTTTCGCGCCACAGCTTTTCAACCTATGCAAAAAATGATAATTTATTCATATATAAAACGCAAAGTAAGGCTTCTGGAATTTTGTCATAACTCACGAAATGGTAGGAGTAAAAAAAAAGATACATTGAAAATGATAACTTGGGATGTCCTTAATTCAAATCTGCAAAGGACTTGGCTGTCTGACTTTTAGTTTTCGCGCCACAGCTTTTCAACCTATGCAAAAAATGATAATTTATTCATATATAAAACGCAAAGTAAGGCTTCTGGAATTTTGTCATAACTCACGAAATGGTAGGAGTAAAAAAAAAGGATACATTAAAAATAATAACTTGGGATGTCCTTAATTCAAATCTGCAAAGGACTTGGCTGTGTGACTTTTAGTTTTCGCGCCACAGCTTTTCAACCTATGCAAAAAATGATAATTTATTCATATATAAAACGCAAAGTAAGGCTTCTGGAATTTTGTCATAACTCACGAAATGGTAGGAGTAAAAAAAAAGGATACATTGAAAATGATAACTTGGGATGTCCTTAATTCAAATCTGCAAAGGACTTGGCTGTGCGACTTTTAGTTTTCGCGCCACAGCTTTTCAACCTATGCAAAAAATGATAATTTATTCATATATAAAACGCAAAGTAAGGCTTCTGGAATTTTGTCATAGCTCACGAAATGGTAGGAGTAAAAAAAAAGGATACATTGAAAATGATAACTTGGGATGTCCTTAATTCAAATCTGCAAAGGACTTGGCTGTGTGACTTTTAGTTTTCGCGCCACAGCTTTTCAACCTATGCAAAAAATGATAATTTATTCATATATAAAACGCAAAGTAAGGCTTCTGGAATTTTGTCATAACTCACGAAATGGTAGGAGTAAAAAAAAAGGATACATTGAAAATGATAACTTGGGATGTCCTTAATTCAAATCTGCAAAGGACTTGGCTGTGTGACTTTTAGTTTTCGCGCCACAGCTTTTCAACCTATGCAAAAAATGATAATTTATTCATATATAAAACGCAAAGTAAGGCTTCTGGAATTTTGTCATAAATCACGAAATGGTAGGAGTAAAAAAAAAGGATACATTAAAAATAATAACTTGGGATGTCCTTAATTCAAATCTGCAAAGGACTTGGCTGTGTGACTTTTAGTTTTCGCGCCACAGCTTTTCAACCTATGCAAAAAATGATAATTTATTCATATATAAAACGCAAAGTAAGGCTTCTGGAATTTTGTCATAACTCACGAAATGGTAGGAGTAAAAAAAAAGGATACATTGAAAATGATAACTTGGGATGTCCTTAATTCAAATCTGCAAAGGACTTGGCTGTGTGACTTTTAGTTTTCGCGCCACAGCTTTTCAACCTATGCAAAAAATGATAATTTATTCATATATAAAACGCAAAGTAAGGCTTCTGGAATTTTGTCATAAATCACGAAATGGTAGGAGTAAAAAAAAAGGATACATTGAAAATGATAACTTGGGATGTCCTTAATTCAAATCTGCAAAGAACTTGGATGTGCGACTTTTAGTTTTCGCGCCACAGCTTTTCAACCTATGCAAAAAATGATAATTTATTCATATATAAAACGCAAAGTAAGGCTTCTGGAATTTTGTCATAACTCACGAAATGGTAGGAGTAAAAGAAAAGGATGCATTAAAAATGATAACTTGGGATGTCCTTAATTCAAATCTGCAAAGGACTTGGCTGTCTGACTTTTAGTTTTCGCGCCACAGCTTTTCAACCTATGCAAAAAATGATAATTTATTCATATATAAAACGCAAAGTAAGGCTTCTGGAATTTTGTCATAACTCACGAAATGGTAGGAGTAAAAAAAAAGGATACATTGAAAATGATAACTTGGGATGTCCTTAATTCAAATCTGCAAAGGACTTGGATGTGCGACTTTTAGTTTTCGCGCCACAGCTTTTCAACCTATGCAAAAAATGATAATTTATTCATATATAAAACGCAAAGTAAGGCTTCTGGAATTTTGTCATAACTCACGAAATGGTAGGAGTAAAAGAAAAGGATGCATTAAAAATGATAACTTGGGATGTCCTTAATTCAAATCTGCAAAGGACTTGGCTGTCTGACTTTTAGTTTTCGCGCCACAGCTTTTCAACCTATGCAAAAAATGATAATTTATTCATATATAAAACGCAAAGTAAGGCTTCTGGAATTTTGTCATAACTCACGAAATGGTAGGAGTAAAAAAAAAGGATACATTGAAAATGATAACTTGGGATGTCCTTAATTCAAATCTGCAAAGGACTTGGCTGTGTGACTTTTAGTTTTCGCGCCACAGCTTTTCAACCTATGCAAAAAATGATAATTTATTCATATATAAAACGCAAAGTAAGGCTTCTGGAGTTTTGTCATAAATCACGAAATGGTAGGAGTAAAAAAAAAGGATACATTGAAAATAATAACTTGGGATGTCCTTAATTCAAATCTGCAAAGAACTTGGCTGTGTGACTTTTAGTTTTCGCGCCACAGCTTTTCAACCTATGCAAAAAATGATAATTTATTCATATATAAAACGCAAAGTAAGGCTTCTGGAATTTTGTCATAAATCACGAAATGGTAGGAGTAAAAAAAAGGATACATTGAAAATGATAACTTGGGATGTCCTTAATTCAAATCTGCAAAGGACTTGGCTGTGTGACTTTTAGTTTTCGCGCCACAGCTTTTCAACCTATGCAAAAAATGATAATTTATTCATATATAAAACGCAAAGTAAGGCTTCTGGAATTTTGTCATAAATCACGAAATGGTAGGAGTAAAAAAAAAGGATACATTGAAAATGATAACTTGGGATGTCCTTAATTCAAATCTGCAAAGAACTTGGCTGTGCGACTTTTAGTTTTCGCGCCACAGCTTTTCAACCTATGCAAAAAATGATAATTTATTCATATATAAAACGCAAAGTAAGGCTTCTGGAATTTTGTCATAACTCACGAAATGGTAGGACTAAAAAAAAAGGATACATTGCAAATGATAACTTGGGATGTCCTTAATTCAAATCTGCAAAGGACTTGGCTGTGTGACTTTTAGTTTTCGCGCCACAGCTTTTCAACCTATGCAAAAAATGATAATTTATTCATATATAAAACGCAAAGTAAGGCTTCTGGAATTTTGTCATAAATCACGAAATGGTAGGAGTAAAAAAAAAGGATACATTGAAAATGATAACTTGGGATGTCCTTAATTCAAATCTGCAAAGAACTTGGCTGTGCGACTTTTAGTTTTCGCGCCACAGCTTTTCAACCTATGCAAAAAATGATAATTTATTCATATATAAAACGCAAAGTAAGGCTTCTGGAATTTTGTCATAAATCACGAAATGGTAGGAGTAAAAAAAAAGATACATTGTAAATGATAACTTGGGATGTCCTTAATTCAAATCTGCAAAGTACTTGGCTGTGTGACTTTTAGTTTTCGCGCCACAGCTTTTCAACCTATGCAAAAAATGATAATTTATTCATATATAAAACGCAAAGTAAGGCTTCTGGAATTTTGTCATAAATCACGAAATGGTAGGAGTAAAAAAAAAGGATACATTGCAAATGATAACTTGGGATGTCCTTAATTCAAATCTGCAAAGGACTTGGCTGTGTGACTTTTAGTTTTCGCGCCACAGCTTTTCAACCTATGCAAAAAATGATAATTTATTCATATATAAAACGCAAAGTAAGGCTTCTGGAATTTTGTCATAAATCACGAAATGGTAGGAGTAAAAAAAAAGGATACATTGAAAATGATAACTTGGGATGTCCTTAATTCAAATCTGCAAAGGACTTGGCTGTGTGACTTTTAGTTTTCGCGCCACAGCTTTTCAACCTATGCAAAAAATGATAATTTATTAATATATAAAACGCAAAGTAAGGCTTCTGGAATTTTGTCATAACTAACGAAATAGTAGGAGTAAAAAAAAAAGACACATTGCAAATGATAACTTGGGATGTCCTTAATTCGAATCTGCAAAGAACTTGGATGTGCGACTTTTAGTTTTCGCGCCACAGCTTTTCAACCTATGCAAAAAATGATAATTTATTCATATATAAAACGCAAAGTAAGGCTTCTGGAATTTTGTCATAACTCACGAAATGGTAGGAGTAAAAAAAAAGATACATTGAAAATGATAACTTGGGATGTCCTTAATTCAAATCTGCAAAGGACTTGGCTGTCTGACTTTTAGTTTTCGCGCCACAGCTTTTCAACCTATGCAAAAAATGATAATTTATTCATATATAAAACGCAAAGTAAGGCTTCTGGAATTTTGTCATAACTCACGAAATGGTAGGAGTAAAAAAAAAGGATACATTAAAAATAATAACTTGGGATGTCCTTAATTCAAATCTGCAAAGGACTTGGCTGTGTGACTTTTAGTTTTCGCGCCACAGCTTTTCAACCTATGCAAAAAATGATAATTTATTCATATATAAAACGCAAAGTAAGGCTTCTGGAATTTTGTCATAACTCACGAAATGGTAGGAGTAAAAAAAAAGGATACATTGAAAATGATAACTTGGGATGTCCTTAATTCAAATCTGCAAAGGACTTGGCTGTGCGACTTTTAGTTTTCGCGCCACAGCTTTTCAACCTATGC
Source organism: Bombylius major (assembly GCA_932526495.1). NCBI lineage: Eukaryota > Metazoa > Arthropoda > Insecta > Diptera > Bombyliidae > Bombylius > Bombylius major. Next base: position 22,528,647 of record OW052044.1, on the reverse strand, counting down.
AAAAAATGATAATTTATTCATATATAAAACGCAAAGTAAGGCTTCTGGAATTTTGTCATAGCTCACGAAATGGTAGGAGTAAAAAAAAAGGATACATTGAAAATGATAACTTGGGATGTCCTTAATTCAAATCTGCAAAGGACTTGGCTGTGTGACTTTTAGTTTTCGCGCCACAGCTTTTCAACCTATGCAAAAAATGATAATTTATTCATATATAAAACGCAAAGTAAGGCTTCTGGAATTTTGTCATAACTCACGAAATGGTAGGAGTAAAAAAAAAGGATACATTGAAAATGATAACTTGGGATGTCCTTAATTCAAATCTGCAAAGGACTTGGCTGTGTGACTTTTAGTTTTCGCGCCACAGCTTTTCAACCTATGCAAAAAATGATAATTTATTCATATATAAAACGCAAAGTAAGGCTTCTGGAATTTTGTCATAAATCACGAAATGGTAGGAGTAAAAAAAAAGGATACATTAAAAATAATAACTTGGGATGTCCTTAATTCAAATCTGCAAAGGACTTGGCTGTGTGACTTTTAGTTTTCGCGCCACAGCTTTTCAACCTATGCAAAAAATGATAATTTATTCATATATAAAACGCAAAGTAAGGCTTCTGGAATTTTGTCATAACTCACGAAATGGTAGGAGTAAAAAAAAAGGATACATTGAAAATGATAACTTGGGATGTCCTTAATTCAAATCTGCAAAGGACTTGGCTGTGTGACTTTTAGTTTTCGCGCCACAGCTTTTCAACCTATGCAAAAAATGATAATTTATTCATATATAAAACGCAAAGTAAGGCTTCTGGAATTTTGTCATAAATCACGAAATGGTAGGAGTAAAAAAAAAGGATACATTGAAAATGATAACTTGGGATGTCCTTAATTCAAATCTGCAAAGAACTTGGATGTGCGACTTTTAGTTTTCGCGCCACAGCTTTTCAACCTATGCAAAAAATGATAATTTATTCATATATAAAACGCAAAGTAAGGCTTCTGGAATTTTGTCATAACTCACGAAATGGTAGGAGTAAAAAAAAAGATACATTGCAAATGATAACTTGGGATGTCCTTAATTTAAATCTGCAAAGCACTTGGCTGTGTGACTTTTAGTTTTCGCGCCACAGCTTTTCAACCTATGCAAAAAATGATAATTTATTCATATATAAAACGCAAAGTAAGGCTTCTGGAATTTTGTCATAAATCACGAAATGGTAGGAGTAAAAAAAAGGATACATTGCAAATGATAACTTGGGATGTCCTTAATTTAAATCTGCAAAGGACTTGGCTGTCTGACTTTTAGTTTTCGCGCCACAGCTTTTCAACCTATGCAAAAAATGATAATTTATTCATATATAAAACGCAAAGTAAGGCTTCTGGAATTTTGTCATAAATCACGAAATGGTAGGAGTAAAAAAAAAGGATACATTGAAAATAATAACTTGGGACGTCCTTAATTTAAATCTGCAAAGGACTTGGCTGTGCGACTTTTAGTTTTCGCGCCACAGCTTTTCAACCTATGCAAAAAATGATAATTTATTCATATATAAAACGCAAAGTAAGGCTTCTGGAATTTTGTCATAAATCACGAAATGGTAGGAGTAAAAAAAAAGGATACATTGCAAATGATAACTTGGGATGTCCTTAATTTAAATCTGCAAAGAACTTGTATGTGCGATTTTTAGTTTTCGCGCCACAGCTTTTCAACCTATGCAAAAAATGATAATTTATTCATATATAAAACGCAAAGTAAGGCTTCTGGAATTTTGTCATAACTCACGAAATGCTAGGAGTAAAAAAAAAGGATACATTGAAAATGATAACTTGGGATGTCCTTAATTCAAATCTGCAAAGGACTTGGCTGTGTGACTTTTAGTTTTCGCGCCACAGCTTTTCAACCTATGCAAAAAATGATAATTTATTCATATATAAAACGCAAAGTAAGGCTTCTGGAATTTTGTCATAAATCACGAAATGGTAGGAGTAAAAAAAAAGGATACATTGAAAATGATAACTTGGGATGTCCTTAATTCAAATCTGCAAAGAACTTGGATGTGCGACTTTTAGTTTTCGAGCCACAGCTTTTCAACCTATGCAAAAAATGATAATTTATTCATATATAAAACGCAAAGTAAGGCTTCTGGAATTTTGTCATAAATCACGAAATGGTAGGAGTAAAAAAAATAGATACATTGCAAATGATAACTTGGGATGTCCTTAATTCAAATCTGCAAAGGACTTGGCTGTGTGACTTTTAGTTTTCGCGCCACAGCTTTTCAACCTATGCAAAAAATGATAATTTATTCATATATAAAACGCAAAGTAAGGCTTCTGGAATTTTGTCATAACTCACGAAATGGTAGGAGTAAAAAAAAAGGATACATTGAAAATAATAACTTGGGACGTCCTTAATTCAAATCTGCAAAGAACTTGGATGTGCGACTTTTAGTTTTCGCGCCACATCTTTTCAACCTATGCAAAAAATGATAATTTATTCATATATAAAACGCAAAGTAAGGCTTCTGGAATTTTGTCATAACTCACGAAATGGTAGGAGTAAAAAAAAAGGATACATTGAAAATAATAACTTGGGACGTCCTTAATTCAAATCTGCAAAGAACTTGGATGTGCGACTTTTAGTTTTTGCGCCACAGCTTTTCAACCTATGCAAAAAATGATAATTTATTCATATATAAAACGCAAAGTAAGGCTTCTGGAATTTTGTCATAAATCACGAAATGGTAGGAGTAAAAAAAAAAAGATACATTGAAAATGATAACTTGGGATGTCCTTAATTCAAATCTGCAAAGGACTTGGCTGTGTGACTTTTAGTTTTCGCGCCACAGCTTTTCAACCTATGCAAAAAATGATAATTTATTCATATATAAAACGCAAAGTAAGGCTTCTGGAATTTTGTCATAACTCACGAAATAGTAGGAGTAAAAAAAAAAGACACATTGCAAATGATAACTTGGGATGTCCTTAATTCAAATCTGCAAAGGACTTGGCTGTGTGACTTTTAGTTTTCGCGCCACAGCTTTTCAACCTATGCAAAAAATGATAATTTATTCATATATAAAACGCAAAGTAAGGCTTCTGGAATTTTGTCATAAATCACGAAATGGTAGGAGTAAAATAAAAGGATACATTGCAAATGATAACTTGGGATGTCCTTAATTTAAATCTGCAAAGGACTTGGATGTGTGACTTTTAGTTTTTGCGCCACAGCTTTTCAACCTATGCAAAAAATGATAATTTATTCATATATAAAACGCAAAGTAAGGCTTCTGGAATTTTGTCATAAATCACGAAATGGTAGGAGTAAAAAAAAGGATACATTGCAAATGATAACTTGGGATGTCCTTAATTTAAATCTGCAAAGGACTTGGATGTGTGACTTTTAGTTTTTGCGCCACAGCTTTTCAACCTATGCAAAAAATGATAATTTATTCATATATAAAACGCAAAGTAAGGCTTCTGGAATTTTGTCATAAATCACGAAATGGTAGGAGTAAAAAAAAAAATACATTGAAAATGATAACTTGGGATGTCCTTAATTCAAATCTGCAAAGAACTTGGCTGTGTGACTTTTAGTTTTCGCGCCACAGCTTTTCAACCTATGCAAAAAATGATAATTTATTCATATATAAAACGCAAAGTAAGGCTTCTGGAATTTTGTCATAAATCACGAAATGGTAGGAGTAAAAAAAAAGGATACATTGAAAATGATAACTTGGGATGTCCTTAATTCAAATCTGCAAAGGACTTGGCTGTGTGACTTTTAGTTTTCGCGCCACAGCTTTTCAACCTATGCAAAAAATGATAATTTATTCATATATAAAACGCAAAGTAAGGCTTCTGGAATTTTGTCATAGCTCACGAAATGGTAGGAGTAAAAAAAAAGGATACATTGAAAATGATAACTTGGGATGTCCTTAATTCAAATCTGCAAAGGACTTGGCTGTGTGACTTTTAGTTTTCGCGCCACAGCTTTTCAACCTATGCAAAAAATGATAATTTATTCATATATAAAACGCAAAGTAAGGCTTCTGGAATTTTGTCATAAATCACGAAATGGTAGGAGTAAAAAAAAAGGATACATTGAAAATGATAACTTGGGATGTCCTTAATTCAAATCTGCAAAGAACTTGGCTGTGCGACTTTTAGTTTTCGCGCCACAGCTTTTCAACCTATGCAAAAAATGATAATTTATTCATATATAAAACGCAAAGTAAGGCTTCTGGAATTTTGTCATAAATCACGAAATGGTAGGAGTAAAAAAAAAGATACATTCTAAATGATAACTTGGGATGTCCTTAATTCAAATCTGCAAAGTACTTGGCTGTGTGACTTTTAGTTTTCGCGCCACAGCTTTTCAACCTATGCAAAAAATGATAATTTATTCATATATAAAACGCAAAGTAAGGCTTCTGGAATTTTGTCATAAATCACGAAATGGTAGGAGTAAAAAAAAAGGATACATTGCAAATGATAACTTGGGATGTCCTTAATTCAAATCTGCAAAGGACTTGGCTGTGTGACTTTTAGTTTTCGCGCCACAGCTTTTCAACCTATGCAAAAAATGATAATTTATTCATATATAAAACGCAAAGTAAGGCTTCTGGAATTTTGTCATAAATCACGAAATGGTAGGAGTAAAAAAAAAGGATACATTGAAAATGATAACTTGGGATGTCCTTAATTCAAATCTGCAAAGGACTTGGCTGTGTGACTTTTAGTTTTCGCGCCACAGCTTTTCAACCTATGCAAAAAATGATAATTTATTAATATATAAAACGCAAAGTAAGGCTTCTGGAATTTTGTCATAACTAACGAAATAGTAGGAGTAAAAAAAAAGACACATTGCAAATGATAACTTGGGATGTCCTTAATTCGAATCTGCAAAGAACTTGGCTGTGCGACTTTTAGTTTTCGCGCCACAGCTTTTCAACCTATGCAAAAAATGATAATTTATTCATATATAAAACGCAAAGTAAGGCTTCTGGAATTTTGTCATAAATCACGAAATGGTAGGAGTAAAAAAAAAGATACATTCTAAATGATAACTTGGGATGTCCTTAATTCAAATCTGCAAAGTACTTGGCTGTGTGACTTTTAGTTTTCGCGCCACAGCTTTTCAACCTATGCAAAAAATGATAATTTATTCATATATAAAACGCAAAGTAAGGCTTCTGGAATTTTGTCATAAATCACGAAATGGTAGGAGTAAAAAAAAAGGATACATTGCAAATGATAACTTGGGATGTCCTTAATTCAAATCTGCAAAGGACTTGGCTGTGTGACTTTTAGTTTTCGCGCCACAGCTTTTCAACCTATGCAAAAAATGATAATTTATTCATATATAAAACGCAAAGTAAGGCTTCTGGAATTTTGTCATAAATCACGAAATGGTAGGAGTAAAAAAAAAGGATACATTGAAAATGATAACTTGGGATGTCCTTAATTCAAATCTGCAAAGGACTTGGCTGTGTGACTTTTAGTTTTCGCGCCACAGCTTTTCAACCTATGCAAAAAATGATAATTTATTAATATATAAAACGCAAAGTAAGGCTTCTGGAATTTTGTCATAACTAACGAAATAGTAGGAGTAAAAAAAAAGACACATTGCAAATGATAACTTGGGATGTCCTTAATTCGAATCTGCAAAGAACTTGGATGTGCGACTTTTAGTTTTCGCGCCACAGCTTTTCAACCTATGCAAAAAATGATAATTTATTCATATATAAAACGCAAAGTAAGGCTTCTGGAATTTTGTCATAACTCACGAAATGGTAGGAGTAAAAAAAAAGATACATTGAAAATGATAACTTGGGATGTCCTTAATTCAAATCTGCAAAGGACTTGGCTGTCTGACTTTTAGTTTTCGCGCCACAGCTTTTCAACCTATGCAAAAAATGATAATTTATTCATATATAAAACGCAAAGTAAGGCTTCTGGAATTTTGTCATAACTCACGAAATGGTAGGAGTAAAAAAAAGGATACATTGAAAATAATAACTTGGGATGTCCTTAATTCAAATCTGCAAAGGACTTGGCTGTGTGACTTTTAGTTTTCGCGCCACAGCTTTTCAACCTATGCAAAAAATGATAATTTATTCATATATAAAACGCAAAGTAAGGCTTCTGGAATTTTGTCATAACTCACGAAATGGTAGGAGTAAAAAAAAGGATACATTGAAAATGATAACTTGGGATGTCCTTAATTCAAATCTGCAAAGGACTTGGCTGTGCGACTTTTAGTTTTCGCGCCACAGCTTTTCAACCTATGCAAAAAATGATAATTTATTCATATATAAAACGCAAAGTAAGGCTTCTGGAATTTTGTCATAACTCACGAAATGGTAGGAGTAAAAAAAAAGGATACATTGAAAATAATAACTTGGAATGTCCTTAATTCAAATCTGCAAAGGACTTGGCTGTCTGACTTTTAGTTTTCGCGCCACAGCTTTTCAACCTATGCAAAAAATGATAATTTATTCATATATAAAACGCAAAGTAAGGCTTCTGGAATTTTGTCATAGCTCACGAAATGGTAGGAGTAAAAAAAAAGGATACATTGAAAATGATAACTTGGGATGTCCTTAATTCAAATCTGCAAAGGACTTGGCTGTGTGACTTTTAGTTTTCGCGCCACAGCTTTTCAACCTATGCAAAAAATGATAATTTATTCATATATAAAACGCAAAGTAAGGCTTCTGGAATTTTGTCATAACTCACGAAATGGTAGGAGTAAAAAAAAAGGATACATTGAAAATGATCACTTGGGATGTCCTTAATTCAAATCTGCAAAGAACTTGGATGTGCGACTTTTAGTTTTCGCGCCACAGCTTTTCAACCTATGCAAAAAATGATAATTTATTCATATATAAAACGCAAAGTAAGGCTTCTGGAATTTTGTCATAACTCACGAAATGGTAGGAGTAAAAAAAAAGATACATTGCAAATGATAACTTGGGATGTCCTTAATTTAAATCTGCAAAGCACTTGGCTGTGTGACTTTTAGTTTTCGCGCCACAGCTTTTCAACCTATGCAAAAAATGATAATTTATTCATATATAAAACGCAAAGTAAGGCTTCTGGAATTTTGTCATAAATCACGAAATGGTAGGAGTAAAAAAAAAGGATACATTGCAAATGATAACTTGGGATGTCCTTAATTTAAATCTGCAAAGGACTTGGCTGTGCGACTTTTAGTTTTCGCGCCACAGCTTTTCAACCTATGCAAAAAATGATAATTTATTCATATATAAAACGCAAAGTAAGGCTTCTGGAATTTTGTCATAAATCACGAAATGGTAGGAGTAAAAAAAAAGGATACATTGCAAATGATAACTTGGGATGTCCTTAATTTAAATCTGCAAAGGACTTGGCTGTGCGACTTTTAGTTTTCGCGCCACAGCTTTTCAACCTATGCAAAAAATGATAATTTATTCATATATAAAACGCAAAGTAAGGCTTCTGGAATTTTGTCATAAATCACGAAATGGTAGGAGTAAAAAAAAAAGATACATTGCAAATGATAACTTGGGATGTCCTTAATTCAAATCTGCAAAGAACTTGGATGTGCGACTTTTAGTTTTCGCGCCACAGCTTTTCAACCTATGCAAAAAATGATAATTTATTCATATATAAAACGCAAAGTAAGGCTTCTGGAATTTTGTCATAAATCACGAAATAGTAGGAGTAAAAAAAAAAGACACATTGCAAATGATAACTTGGGATGTCCTTAATTCGAATCTGCAAAGGACTTGGCCGTGTGACTTTTAGTTTTCGCGCCACAGCTTTTCAACCTATGCAAAAAATGATAATTTATTCATATATAAAACGCAAAGTAAGGCTTCTGGAATTTTGTCATAAATCACGAAATGGTAGGAGTAAAAAAAAAAGATACATTGCAAATGATAACTTGGGATGTCCTTAATTTAAATCTGCAAAGGACTTGGCTGTCTGACTTTTAGTTTTCGCGCCACAGCTTTTCAACCTATGCAAAAAATGATAATTTATTCATATATAAAACGCAAAGTAAGGCTTCTGGAATTTTGTCATAGCTCACGAAATGGTAGGAGTAAAAAAAAAGGATACATTGAAAATGATAACTTGGGATGTCCTTAATTCAAATCTGCAAAGGACTTGGCTGTGTGACTTTTAGTTTTCGCGCCACAGCTTTTCAACCTATGCAAAAAATGATAATTTATTCATATATAAAACGCAAAGTAAGGCTTCTGGAATTTTGTCATAACTCACGAAATGGTAGGAGTAAAAAAAAAGGATACATTGAAAATGATCACTTGGGATGTCCTTAATTCAAATCTGCAAAGAACTTGGATGTGCGACTTTTAGTTTTCGCGCCACAGCTTTTCAACCTATGCAAAAAATGATAATTTATTCATATATAAAACGCAAAGTAAGGCTTCTGGAATTTTGTCATAACTCACGAAATGGTAGGAGTAAAAAAAAAGATACATTGCAAATGATAACTTGGGATGTCCTTAATTTAAATCTGCAAAGCACTTGGCTGTGTGACTTTTAGTTTTCGCGCCACAGCTTTTCAACCTATGCAAAAAATGATAATTTATTCATATATAAAACGCAAAGTAAGGCTTCTGGAATTTTGTCATAAATCACGAAATGGTAGGAGTAAAAAAAAAGGATACATTGCAAATGATAACTTGGGATGTCCTTAATTTAAATCTGCAAAGGACTTGGCTGTGCGACTTTTAGTTTTCGCGCCACAGCTTTTCAACCTATGCAAAAAATGATAATTTATTCATATATAAAACGCAAAGTAAGGCTTCTGGAATTTTGTCATAAATCACGAAATGGTAGGAGTAAAAAAAAAGGATACATTGCAAATGATAACTTGGGATGTCCTTAATTTAAATCTGCAAAGGACTTGGCTGTGCGACTTTTAGTTTTCGCGCCACAGCTTTTCAACCTATGCAAAAAATGATAATTTATTCATATATAAAACGCAAAGTAAGGCTTCTGGAATTTTGTCATAAATCACGAAATGGTAGGAGTAAAAAAAAAAGATACATTGCAAATGATAACTTGGGATGTCCTTAATTCAAATCTGCAAAGAACTTGGATGTGCGACTTTTAGTTTTCGCGCCACAGCTTTTCAACCTATGCAAAAAATGATAATTTATTCATATATAAAACGCAAAGTAAGGCTTCTGGAATTTTGTCATAAATCACGAAATAGTAGGAGTAAAAAAAAAAGACACATTGCAAATGATAACTTGGGATGTCCTTAATTCGAATCTGCAAAGGACTTGGCCGTGTGACTTTTAGTTTTCGCGCCACAGCTTTTCAACCTATGCAAAAAATGATAATTTATTCATATATAAAACGCAAAGTAAGGCTTCTGGAATTTTGTCATAAATCACGAAATGGTAGGAGTAAAAAAAAAAGATACATTGCAAATGATAACTTGGGATGTCCTTAATTTAAATCTGCAAAGGACTTGGCTATGTGACTTTTAGTTTTCGCGCCACAGCTTTTCAACCTATGCAAAAAATGATAATTTATTCATATATAAAACGCAAAGTAAGGCTTCTGGAATTTTGTCATAAATCACGAAATGGTAGGAGTAAAAAAAAAGGATACATTGAAAATGATAACTTGGGATGTCCTTAATTCGAATCTGCAAAGAATTTGGATGTGCGACTTTTAGTTTTCGCGCCACAGCTTTTCAACCTATGCAAAAAATGATAATTTATTCATATATAAAACGCAAAGTAAGGCTTCTGGAATTTTGTCATAAATCACGAAATGGTAGGAGTAAAAAAAAAGGATACATTGCGAATGATAACTTAGGACGTCCTTAATTCAAATCTGCAAAGGACTTGGCTGTGTGACTTTTAGTTTTCGCGCCACAGCTTTTCAACCTATGCAAAAAATGATAATTTATTCATATATAAAACGCAAAGTAAGGCTTCTGGAATTTTGTCATAACTCACGAAATGGTAGGAGTAAAAAAAAAGGATACATTGAAAATGATAACTTGGGATGTCCTTAATTTAAATCTGCAAAGGACTTGGCTGTGCGACTTTTAGTTTTCGCGCCACAGCTTTTCAACCTATGCAAAAAATGATAATTTATTCATATATAAAACGCAAAGTAAGGCTTCTGGAATTTTGTCATAAATCACGAAATGGTAGGAGTAAAAAAAAAGGATACATTGCAAATGATAACTTGGGATGTCCTTAATTTAAATCTGCAAAGGACTTGGCTGTGCGACTTTTAGTTTTCGCGCCACAGCTTTTCAACCTATGCAAAAAATGATAATTTATTCATATATAAAACGCAAAGTAAGGCTTCTGGAATTTTGTCATAAATCACGAAATGGTAGGAGTAAAAAAAAAAGATACATTGCAAATGATAACTTGGGATGTCCTTAATTCAAATCTGCAAAGGACTTGGATGTGCGACTTTTAGTTTTCGCGCCACAGCTTTTCAACCTATGCAAAAAATGATAATTTATTCATATATAAAACGCAAAGTAAGGCTTCTGGAATTTTGTCATAAATCACGAAATGGTAGGAGTAAAAAAAAGGATAAATTGAAAATGATAACTTGGGATGTCCTTAATTCGAATCTGCAAAGAACTTGGATGTGCGACTTTTAGTTTTCGCGCCACAGCTTTTCAACCTATGCAAAAAATGATAATTTATTCATATATAAAACGCAAAGTAAGGCTTCTGGAATTTTGTCATAAATCACGAAATGGTAGGAGTAAAAAAAAGGATAAATTGAAAATGATAACTTGGGATGTCCTTAATTCGAATCTGCAAAGAACTTGGATGTGCGACTTTTAGTTTCCGCGCCACAGCTTTTCAACCTATGCAAAAAATGATAATTTATTCATATATAAAACGCAAAGTAAGGCTTCTGGAATTTTGTCATAACTCACGAAATGGTAGGAGTAAAAAAAAAGATACATTGCAAATGATAACTTGGGATGTCCTTAATTTAAATCTGCAAAGAACTTGAATGTGCGACTTTTAATTTTCGCGCCACAGCTTTTCAACCTATGCAAAAAATGATAATTTATTCATATATAAAACGCAAAGTAAGGCTTCTGGAATTTTGTCATAAATCACGAAATGGTAGGAGTAAAAAAAAAGGATACATTGCAAATGATAACTTGGGATGTCCTTAATTTAAATCTGCAAAGGACTTGGCTGTGCGACTTTTAGTTTTCGCGCCACAGCTTTTCAACCTATGCAAAAAATGATAATTTATTCATATATAAAACGCAAAGTAAGGCTTCTGGAATTTTGTCATAAATCACGAAATGGTAGGAGTAAAAAAAAAGGATACATTGCAAATGATAACTTGGGATGTCCTTAATTTAAATCTGCAAAGGACTTGGCTGTGCGACTTTTAGTTTTCGCGCCACAGCTTTTCAACCTATGCAAAAAATGATAATTTATTCATATATAAAACGCAAAGTAAGGCTTCTGGAATTTTGTCATAAATCACGAAATGGTAGGAGTAAAAAAAAAAGATACATTGCAAATGATAACTTGGGATGTCCTTAATTCAAATCTGCAAAGGACTTGGATGTGCGACTTTTAGTTTTCGCGCCACAGCTTTTCAACCTATGCAAAAAATGATAATTTATTCATATATAAAACGCAAAGTAAGGCTTCTGGAATTTTGTCATAAATCACGAAATGGTAGGAGTAAAAAAAAGGATAAATTGAAAATGATAACTTGGGATGTCCTTAATTCGAATCTGCAAAGAACTTGGATGTGCGACTTTTAGTTTTCGCGCCACAGCTTTTCAACCTATGCAAAAAATGATAATTTATTCATATATAAAACGCAAAGTAAGGCTTCTGGAATTTTGTCATAAATCACGAAATGGTAGGAGTAAAAAAAAGGATAAATTGAAAATGATAACTTGGGATGTCCTTAATTCGAATCTGCAAAGAACTTGGATGTGCGACTTTTAGTTTTCGCGCCACAGCTTTTCAACCTATGCAAAAAATGATAATTTATTCATATATAAAACGCAAAGTAAGGCTTCTGGAATTTTGTCATAAATCACGAAATGGTAGGAGTAAAAAAAAGGATAAATTGAAAATGATAACTTGGGATGTCCTTAATTCGAATCTGCAAAGAACTTGGATGTGCGACTTTTAGTTTTCGCGCCACAGCTTTTCAACCTATGCAAAAAATGATAATTTATTCATATATAAAACGCAAAGTAAGGCTTCTGGAATTTTGTCATAAATCACGAAATGGTAGGAGTAAAAAAAAGGATAAATTGAAAATGATAACTTGGGATGTCCTTAATTCGAATCTGCAAAGGACTTGGCCGTGTGACTTTTAGTTTTCGCGCCACAGCTTTTCAACCTATGCAAAAAATGATAATTTATTCATATATAAAACGCAAAGTAAGGCTTCTGGAATTTTGTCATAAATCACGAAATGGTAGGAGTAAAAAAAAAAGATACATTGCAAATGATAACTTGGGATGTCCTTAATTTAAATCTGCAAAGGACTTGGCTATGTGACTTTTAGTTTTCGCGCCACAGCTTTTCAACCTATGCAAAAAATGATAATTTATTCATATATAAAACGCAAAGTAAGGCTTCTGGAATTTTGTCATAAATCACGAAATGGTAGGAGTAAAAAAAAAGGATACATTGAAAATGATAACTTGGGATGTCCTTAATTCGAATCTGCAAAGAATTTGGATGTGCGACTTTTAGTTTTCGCGCCACAGCTTTTCAACCTATGCAAAAAATGATAATTTATTCATATATAAAACGCAAAGTAAGGCTTCTGGAATTTTGTCATAAATCACGAAATGGTAGGAGTAAAAAAAAAGGATACATTGCAAATGATAACTTGGGACGTCCTTAATTCAAATCTGCAAAGGACTTGGCTGTGTGACTTTTAGTTTTCGCGCCACAGCTTTTCAACCTATGCAAAAAATGATAATTTATTCATATATAAAACGCAAAGTAAGGCTTCTGGAATTTTGTCATAACTCACGAAATGCTGGGAGTAAAAAAAAAGGATACATTGAAAATGATAACTTGGGATGTCCTTAAATTAAATCTGCAAAGAACTTGGATGTGCGACTTTTAGTTTTCGCGCCACTGCTTTTCAACCTATGCAAAAAATGATATTTTATTCATATATAAAACGCAAAGTAAGGCTTCTGGAATTTTGTCATAACTCACGAAATGGTAGGAGTAAAAAAAAAGGATACATTGCAAATGATAACTTGGGATGTCCTTAATTCAAATCTGCAAAGGACTTGGCTGTGTGACTTTTAGTTTTCGCGCCACAGCTTTTCAACCTATGCAAAAAATGATAATTTATTCATATATAAAACGCAAAGTAAGGCTTCTGGAATTTTGTCATAACTCACGAAATAGTAGGAGTAAAAAAAAAAGATACATTGCAAATGATAACTTGGGATGTCCTTAATTCAAATCTGCAAAGGACTTGGCTGTCTGACTTTTAGTTTTCGCGCCACAGCTTTTCAACCTATGCAAAAAATGATAATATATTCATATATAAAACGCAAAGTAAGGCTTCTGGAATTTTGTCATAACTCACGAAATGGTAGGAGTAAAAAAAAAGGATACATTGAAAATAATAACTTGGGATGTCCTTAATTCAAATCTGCAAAGGACTTGGCTGTCTGACTTTTAGTTTTCGCGCCACAGCTTTTCAACCTATGCAAAAAATGATAATTTATTCATATATAAAACGCAAAGTAAGGCTTCTGGAATTTTGTCATAAATCACGAAATGGTAGAAGTAAAAAAAAAGGATACATTGAAAATGATAACTTGGGATGTCCTTAATTCAAATCTGCAAAGAACTTGGATGTGCGACTTTTAGTTTTCGCGCCACAGCTTTTCAACCTATGCAAAAAATGATAATTTATTCATATATAAAACGCAAAGTAAGGCTTCTGGAATTTTGTCATAAATCACGAAATGGTAGGAGTAAAAAAAAAGATACATTGCAAATGATAACTTGGGATGTCCTTAATTCGAATCTGCAAAGGACTTGGCTGTCTGACTTTTAGTTTTCGCGCCACAGCTTTTCAACCTATGCAAAAAATGATAATTTATTCATATATAAAACGCAAAGTAAGGCTTCTGGAATTTTGTCATAACTCACGAAATGGTAGGAGTAAAAAAAAAGGATACATTGAAAATAATAACTTGGGACGTCCCTAATTCAAATCTGCAAAGAACTTGGATGTGCGACTTTTAGTTTTTGCGCCACAGCTTTTCAACCTATGCAAAAAATGATAATTTATTCATATATAAAACGCAAAGTAAGGCTTCTGGAATTTTGTCATAAATCACGAAATGGTAGGAGTAAAAAAAAAGGATACATTGAAAATGATAACTTGGGATGTCCTTAATTCAAATCTGCAAAGGACTTGGCTGTGTGACTTTTAGTTTTCGCGCCACAGCTTTTCAACCTATGCAAAAAATGATAATTTATTCATATATAAAACGCAAAGTAAGGCTTCTGGAATTTTGTCATAACTCACGAAATGGTAGGAGTAAAAAAAAAGGATACATTGAAAATAATAACTTGGGACGTCCCTAATTCAAATCTGCAAAGAACTTGGATGTGCGACTTTTAGTTTTTGCGCCACAGCTTTTCAACCTATGCAAAAAATGATAATTTATTCATATATAAAACGCAAAGTAAGGCTTCTGGAATTTTGTCATAAATCACGAAATGGTAGGAGTAAAAAAAAAGGATACATTGAAAATGATAACTTGGGATGTCTTTAATTCAAATCTGCAAAGGACTTGGCTGTGTGACTTTTAGTTTTCGCGCCACAGCTTTTCAACCTATGCAAAAAATGATAATTTATTCATATATAAAACGCAAAGTAAGGCTTCTGGAATTTTGTCATAACTCACGAAATAGTAGGAGTAAAAAAAAAGACACATTGCAAATGATAACTTGGGATGTCCTTAATTCAAATCTGCAAAGGACTTGGCTGTGCGACTTTTAGTTTTCGCGCCACAGCTTTTCAACCTATGCAAAAAATGATAATTTATTCATATATAAAACGCAAAGTAAGGCTTCTGGAATTTTGTCATAAATCACGAAATGGTAGGAGTAAAAAAAAGGATACATTGAAAATGATAACTTGGGATGTCCTTAATTCAAATCTGCAAAGGACTTGGCTGTGTGACTTTTAGTTTTCGCGCCACAGCTTTTCAACCTATGCAAAAAATGATAATTTATTCATATATAAAACGCAAAGTAAGGCTTCTGGAATTTTGTCATAACTCACGAAATAGTAGGAGTAAAAAAAAAAGACACATTGCAAATGATAACTTGGGATGTCCTTAATTCAAATCTGCAAAGGACTTGGCTGTGCGACTTTTAGTTTTCGCGCCACAGCTTTTCAACCTATGCAAAAAATGATAATTTATTCATATATAAAACGCAAAGTAAGGCTTCTGGAATTTTGTCATAAATCACGAAATGGTAGGAGTAAAAAAAAGAATACATTGAAAATGATAACTTGGGACGTCCTTAATTCAAATCTGCAAAGGACTTGGCTGTGTGACTTTTAGTTTTCGCGCCACAGCTTTTCAACCTATGCAAAAAATGATAATTTATTCATATATAAAACGCAAAGTAAGGCTTCTGGAATTTTGTCATAACTCACGAAATAGTAGGAGTAAAAAAAAAAGACACATTGCAAATGATAATTTGGGATGTCCTTAATTCGAATCTGCAAAGGACTTGGCTGTCTGACTTTTAGTTTTCGCGCCACAGCTTTTCAACCTATGCAAAAAATGATAATTTATTCATATATAAAACGCAAAGTAAGGCTTCTGGAATTTTGTCATAACTCACGAAATGGTAGGAGTAAAAAAAAAGGATACATTGAAAATAATAACTTGGGATGTCCTTAATTCAAATCTGCAAAGGACTTGGCTGTCTGACTTTTAGTTTTCGCGCCACAGCTTTTCAACCTATGCAAAAAATGATAATTTATTCATATATAAAACGCAAAGTAAGGCTTCTGGAATTTTGTCATAAATCACGAAATGGTAGGAGTAAAAAAAAGGATACATTGAAAATGATAACTTGGGATGTCCTTAATTCAAATCTGCAAAGAACTTGGATGTGCGACTTTTAGTTTTCGCGCCACAGCTTTTCAACCTATGCAAAAAATGATAATTTATTCATATATAAAACGCAAAGTAAGGCTTCTGGAATTTTGTCATAAATCACGAAATGGTAGGAGTAAAAAAAAAGATACAATGCAAATGATAACTTGGGATGTCCTTAATTCGAATCTGCAAAGGACTTGGCTGTCTGACTTTTAGTTTTCGCGCCACAGCTTTTCAACCTATGCAAAAAATGATAATTTATTCATATATAAAACGCAAAGTAAGGCTTCTGGAATTTTGTCATAACTCACGAAATGGTAGGAGTAAAAAAAAAGGATACATTGAAAATAATAACTTGGGACGTCCTTAATTCAAATCTGCAAAGAACTTGGATGTGCGACTTTTAGTTTTTGCGCCACAGCTTTTCAACCTATGCAAAAAATGATAATTTATTCATATATAAAACGCAAAGTAAGGCTTCTGGAATTTTGTCATAAATCACGAAATGGTAGAAGTAAAAAAAAAGGATACATTGCAAATGATAACTTGGGATGTCCTTAATTCGAATCTGCAAAGGACTTGGCTGTCTGACTTTTAGTTTTCGCGCCACAGCTTTTCAACCTATGCAAAAAATGATAATTTATTCATATATAAAACGCAAAGTAAGGCTTCTGGAATTTTGTCATAACTCACGAAATAGTAGGAGTAAAAAAAAAGACACATTGCAAATGATAACTTGGGATGTCCTTAATTCAAATCTGCAAAGGACTTGGCTGTGCGACTTTTAGTTTTCGCGCCACAGCTTTTCAACCTATGCAAAAAATGATAATTTATTCATATATAAAACGCAAAGTAAGGCTTCTGGAATTTTGTCATAAATCACGAAATGGTAGGAGTAAAAAAAAGGATACATTGAAAATGATAACTTGGGATGTCCTTAATTCAAATCTGCAAAGGACTTGGCTGTGTGACTTTTAGTTTTCGCGCCACAGCTTTTCAACCTATGCAAAAAATGATAATTTATTCATATATAAAACGCAAAGTAAGGCTTCTGGAATTTTGTCATAACTCACGAAATAGTAGGAGTAAAAAAAAAGACACATTGCAAATGATAACTTGGGATGTCCTTAATTCAAATCTGCAAAGGACTTGGCTGTGCGACTTTTAGTTTTCGCGCCACAGCTTTTCAACCTATGCAAAAAATGATAATTTATTCATATATAAAACGCAAAGTAAGGCTTCTGGAATTTTGTCATAAATCACGAAATGGTAGGAGTAAAAAAAAGAATACATTGAAAATGATAACTTGGGACGTCCTTAATTCAAATCTGCAAAGGACTTGGCTGTGTGACTTTTAGTTTTCGCGCCACAGGTTTTCAACCTATGCAAAAAATGATAATTTATTCATATATAAAACGCAAAGTAAGGCTTCTGGAATTTTGTCATAACTCACGAAATGGTAGGAGTAAAAAAAAAGGATACATTGAAAATGATAACTTGGGATGTCCTTAATTCGAATCTGCAAAGGACTTGGCTGTCTGACTTTTAGTTTTCGCGCCACAGCTTTTCAACCTATGCAAAAAATGATAATTTATTCATATATAAAACGCAAAGTAAGGCTTCTGGAATTTTGTCATAACTCACGAAATGGTAGGAGTAAAAAAAAAGAATACATTGAAAATAATAACTTGGGATGTCCTTAATTCAAATCTGCAAAGGACTTGGCTGTCTGACTTTTAGTTTTCGCGCCACAGCTTTTCAACCTATGCAAAAAATGATAATTTATTCATACATAAAACGCAAAGTAAGGCTTCTGGAATTTTGTCATAAATCACGAAATGGTAGGAGTAAAAAAAAAGGATACATTGAAAATGATAACTTGGGATGTCCTTAATTCAAATCTGCAAAGAACTTGGATGTGCGACTTTTAGTTTTCGCGCCACAGCTTTTCAACCTATGCAAAAAATGATAATTTATTCATATATAAAACGCAAAGTAAGGCTTCTGGAATTTTGTCATAAATCACGAAATGGTAGGAGTAAAAAAAAAGATACATTGCAAATGATAACTTGGGATGTCCTTAATTCGAATCTGCAAAGGACTTGGCTGTCTGACTTTTAGTTTTCGCGCCACAGCTTTTCAACCTATGCAAAAAATGATAATTTATTCATATATAAAACGCAAAGTAAGGCTTCTGGAATTTTGTCATAACTCACGAAATGGTAGGAGTAAAAAAAAAGGATACATTGAAAATAATAACTTGGGACGTCCTTAATTCAAATCTGCAAAGAACTTGGATGTGTGACTTTTAGTTTTTGCGCCACAGCTTTTCAACCTATGCAAAAAATGATAATTTATTCATATATAAAACGCAAAGTAAGGCTTCTGGAATTTTGTCATAACTCACGAAATAGTAGGAGTAAAAAAAAAAGACACATTGCAAATGATAATTTGGGATGTCCTTAATTCGAATCTGCAAAGGACTTGGCTGTCTGACTTTTAGTTTTCGCGCCACAGCTTTTCAACCTATGCAAAAAATGATAATTTATTCATATATAAAACGCAAAGTAAGGCTTCTGGAATTTTGTCATAACTCACGAAATGGTAGGAGTAAAAAAAAAGGATACATTGAAAATAATAACTTGGGATGTCCTTAATTCAAATCTGCAAAGGACTTGGCTGTCTGACTTTTAGTTTTCGCGCCACAGCTTTTCAACCTATGCAAAAAATGATAATTTATTCATATATAAAACGCAAAGTAAGGCTTCTGGAATTTTGTCATAAATCACGAAATGGTAGGAGTAAAAAAAAGGATACATTGAAAATGATAACTTGGGATGTCCTTAATTCAAATCTGCAAAGAACTTGGATGTGCGACTTTTAGTTTTCGCGCCACAGCTTTTCAACCTATGCAAAAAATGATAATTTATTCATATATAAAACGCAAAGTAAGGCTTCTGGAATTTTGTCATAAATCACGAAATGGTAGGAGTAAAAAAAAAGATACATTGCAAATGATAACTTGGGATGTCCTTAATTCGAATCTGCAAAGGACTTGGCTGTCTGACTTTTAGTTTTCGCGCCACAGCTTTTCAACCTATGCAAAAAATGATAATTTATTCATATATAAAACGCAAAGTAAGGCTTCTGGAATTTTGTCATAACTCACGAAATGGTAGGAGTAAAAAAAAAGGATACATTGAAAATAATAACTTGGGACGTCCTTAATTCAAATCTGCAAAGAACTTGGATGTGTGACTTTTAGTTTTTGCGCCACAGCTTTTCAACCTATGCAAAAAATGATAATTTATTCATATATAAAACGCAAAGTAAGGCTTCTGGAATTTTGTCATAAATCACGAAATGGTAGAAGTAAAAAAAAAGGATACATTGCAAATGATAACTTGGGATGTCCTTAATTCGAATCTGCAAAGGACTTGGCTGTCTGACTTTTAGTTTTCGCGCCACAGCTTTTCAACCTATGCAAAAAATGATAATTTATTCATATATAAAACGCAAAGTAAGGCTTCTGGAATTTTGTCATAACTCACGAAATAGTAGGAGTAAAAAAAAAGACACATTGCAAATGATAACTTGGGATGTCCTTAATTCAAATCTGCAAAGGACTTGGCTGTGCGACTTTTAGTTTTCGCGCCACAGCTTTTCAACCTATGCAAAAAATGATAATTTATTCATATATAAAACGCAAAGTAAGGCTTCTGGAATTTTGTCATAAATCACGAAATGGTAGGAGTAAAAAAAAGGATACATTGAAAATGATAACTTGGGATGTCCTTAATTCAAATCTGCAAAGGACTTGGCTGTGTGACTTTTAGTTTTCGCGCCACAGCTTTTCAACCTATGCAAAAAATGATAATTTATTCATATATAAAACGCAAAGTAAGGCTTCTGGAATTTTGTCATAACTCACGAAATAGTAGGAGTAAAAAAAAAGACACATTGCAAATGATAACTTGGGATGTCCTTAATTCAAATCTGCAAAGGACTTGGCTGTGCGACTTTTAGTTTTCGCGCCACAGCTTTTCAACCTATGCAAAAAATGATAATTTATTCATATATAAAACGCAAAGTAAGGCTTCTGGAATTTTGTCATAAATCACGAAATGGTAGGAGTAAAAAAAAGAATACATTGAAAATGATAACTTGGGACGTCCTTAATTCAAATCTGCAAAGGACTTGGCTGTGTGACTTTTAGTTTTCGCGCCACAGGTTTTCAACCTATGCAAAAAATGATAATTTATTCATATATAAAACGCAAAGTAAGGCTTCTGGAATTTTGTCATAACTCACGAAATGGTAGGAGTAAAAAAAAAGGATACATTGAAAATGATAACTTGGGATGTCCTTAATTCGAATCTGCAAAGGACTTGGCTGTCTGACTTTTAGTTTTCGCGCCACAGCTTTTCAACCTATGCAAAAAATGATAATTTATTCATATATAAAACGCAAAGTAAGGCTTCTGGAATTTTGTCATAACTCACGAAATGGTAGGAGTAAAAAAAAAGAATACATTGAAAATAATAACTTGGGATGTCCTTAATTCAAATCTGCAAAGGACTTGGCTGTCTGACTTTTAGTTTTCGCGCCACAGCTTTTCAACCTATGCAAAAAATGATAATTTATTCATACATAAAACGCAAAGTAAGGCTTCTGGAATTTTGTCATAAATCACGAAATGGTAGGAGTAAAAAAAAAGGATACATTGAAAATGATAACTTGGGATGTCCTTAATTCAAATCTGCAAAGAACTTGGATGTGCGACTTTTAGTTTTCGCGCCACAGCTTTTCAACCTATGCAAAAAATGATAATTTATTCATATATAAAACGCAAAGTAAGGCTTCTGGAATTTTGTCATAAATCACGAAATGGTAGGAGTAAAAAAAAAGATACATTGCAAATGATAACTTGGGATGTCCTTAATTCGAATCTGCAAAGGACTTGGCTGTCTGACTTTTAGTTTTCGCGCCACAGCTTTTCAACCTATGCAAAAAATGATAATTTATTCATATATAAAACGCAAAGTAAGGCTTCTGGAATTTTGTCATAACTCACGAAATGGTAGGAGTAAAAAAAAAGGATACATTGAAAATAATAACTTGGGACGTCCTTAATTCAAATCTGCAAAGGACTTGGCTGTGTGACTTTTAGTTTTCGCGCCACAGCTTTTCAACCTATGCAAAAAATGATAATTTATTCATATATAAAACGCAAAGTAAGGCTTCTGGAATTTTGTCATAACTCACGAAATAGTAGGAGTAAAAAAAAAAGACACATCGCAAATGATAACTTGGGATGTCCTTAATTCGAATCTGCAAAGAACTTGGATGTGCGACTTTTAGTTTTCGCGCCACAGCTTTTCAACCTATGCAAAAAATGATAATTTATTCATATATAAAACGCAAAGTAAGGCTTCTGGAATTTTGTCATAACTCACGAAATGGTAGGAGTAAAAAAAAAGGATACATTGAAAATAATAACTTGGGATGTCCTTAATTCAAATCTGCAAAGGACTTGGCTGTCTGACTTTTAGTTTTCGCGCCACAGCTTTTCAACCTATGCAAAAAATGATAATTTATTCATATATAAAACGCAAAGTAAGGCTTCTGGAATTTTGTCATAACTCACGAAATGGTAGGAGTAAAAAAAAGGATACATTGAAAATGATAACTTGGGATGTCCTTAATTCAAATCTGCAAAGAACTTGGATGTGCGACTTTTAGTTTTCGCGCCACAGCTTTTCAACCTATGCAAAAAATTAAAATTTATTCATATATAAAACGCAAAGTAAGGCTTCTGGAATTTTGTCATAAATCACGAAATGGTAGGAGTAAAAAAAAAGATACATTGCAAATGATAACTTGGGATGTCCTTAATTTAAATCTGCAAAGAACTTGGATGTGCGACTTTTAATTTTCGCGCCACAGCTTTTCAACCTATGCAAAAAATGATAATTTATTCATATATAAAACGCAAAGTAAGGCTTCTGGAATTTTGTCATAAATCACGAAATGGTAGGAGTAAAAAAAAAAGATACATTGCAAATGATAACTTGGGATGTCCTTAATTTAAATCTGCAAAGGACTTGGCTGTGTGACTTTTAGTTTTCGCGCCACAGCTTTTCAACCTATGCAAAAAATGATAATTTATTCATATATAAAACGAAAGTAAGGCTTCTGGAATTTTGTCATAAATCACGAAATGGTAGGAGTAAAAAAAAAGGATACATTGCAAATGATAACTTGGGATGTCCTTAATTTAAATCTGCAAAGGACTTGGCTGTGCGACTTTTAGTTTTCGCGCCACAGCTTTTCAACCTATGCAAAAAATGATAATTTATTCATATATAAAACGCAAAGTAAGGCTTCTGGAATTTTGTCATAAATCACGAAATGGTAGGAGTAAAAAAAAAGGATACATTGCAAATGATAACTTGGGATGTCCTTAATTCAAATCTGCAAAGAACTTGGATGTGCGACTTTTAATTTTCGCGCCACAGCTTTTCAACCTATGCAAAAAATGATAATTTATTCATATATAAAACGCAAAGTAAGGCTTCTGGAATTTTGTCATAAATCACGAAATGGTAGGAGTAAAAAAAAAAAGATACATTGAAAATGATAACTTGGGATGTCCTTAATTCGAATCTGCAAGGAACTTGGATGTGCGACTTTTAGTTTTCGCGCCACAGCTTTTCAACCTATGCAAAAAATGATAATTTATTCATATATAAAACGCAAAGTAAGGCTTCTGGAATTTTGTCATAACTCACGAAATGGTAGGAGTAAAAAAAAAGGATACATTGCAAATGATAACTTGGGATGTCCTTAATTCGAATCTGCAA
Source organism: Bombylius major (assembly GCA_932526495.1). NCBI lineage: Eukaryota > Metazoa > Arthropoda > Insecta > Diptera > Bombyliidae > Bombylius > Bombylius major. The sequence goes on along the minus strand of OW052044.1, from coordinate 22,505,628 downwards.
AGGACTTGGCTGTGTGACTTTTAGTTTTCGCGCCACAGCTTTTCAACCTATGCAAAAAATGATAATTTATTCATATATAAAACGCAAAGTAAGGCTTCTGGAATTTTGTCATAAATCACGAAATGGTAGGAGTAAAAAAAAGGATACATTGCAAATGATAACTTGGGATGTCCTTAATTCGAATCTGCAAGGAACTTGGCTGTGCGACTTTTAGTTTTCGCGCCACAGCTTTTCAACCTATGCAAAAAATGATAATTTATTCATATATAAAACGCAAAGTAAGGCTTCTGGAATTTTGTCATAAATCACGAAATGGTAGGAGTAAAAAAAAGAATACATTGAAAATGATAACTTGGGACGTCCTTAATTCAAATCTGCAAAGGACTTGTCTGTGTGACTTTTAGTTTTCGCGCCACAGCTTTTCAACCTATGCAAAAAATGATAATTTATTCATATATAAAACGCAAAGTAAGGCTTCTGGAATTTTGTCATAAATCACGAAATGGTAGGAGTAAAAAAAAGGATACATTGCAAATGATAACTTGGGATGTCCTTAATTTAAATCTGCAAAGGACTTGGCTGTGCGACTTTTAGTTTTCGCGCCACAGCTTTTCAACCTATGCAAAAAATGATAATTTATTCATATATAAAACGCAAAGTAAGGCTTCTGGAATTTTGTCATAAATCACGAAATGGTAGGAGTAAAAAAAAAGAATACATTGCAAATGATAACTTGGGATGTCCTTAATTCAAATCTGCAAAGAACTTGGATGTGCGACTTTTAATTTTCGCGCCACAGCTTTTCAACCTATGCAAAAAATGATAATTTATTCATATATAAAACGCAAAGTAAGGCTTCTGGAATTTTGTCATAAATCACGAAATGGTAGGAGTAAAAAAAAAAAGATACATTGAAAATGATAACTTGGGATGTCCTTAATTCGAATCTGCAAGGAACTTGGATGTGCGACTTTTAGTTTTCGCGCCACAGCTTTTCAACCTATGCAAAAAATGATAATTTATTCATATATAAAACGCAAAGTAAGGCTTCTGGAATTTTGTCATAACTCACGAAATGGTAGGAGTAAAAAAAAAGGATACATTGAAAATGATAACTTGGGATGTCCTTAATTCAAATCTGCAAAGGACTTGGCTGTGTGACTTTTAGTTTTCGCGCCACAGCTTTTCAACCTATGCAAAAAATGATAATTTATTCATATATAAAACGCAAAGTAAGGCTTCTGGAATTTTGTCATAAATCACGAAATGGTAGGAGTAAAAAAAAAGGATACATTGCAAATGATAACTTGGGATGTCCTTAATTCGAATCTGCAAGGAACTTGGATGTGCGACTTTTAGTTTTCGCGCCACAGCTTTTCAACCTATGCAAAAAATGATAATTTATTCATATATAAAACGCAAAGTAAGGCTTCTGGAATTTTGTCATAAATCACGAAATGGTAGGAGTAAAATAAAAGGATACATTGCAAATGATAACTTGGGATGTCCTTAATTTAAATCTGCAAAGGACTTGGCTGTGCGACTTTTAGTTTTCGCGCCACAGCTTTTCAACCTATGCAAAAAATGATAATTTATTCATATATAAAACGCAAAGTAAGGCTTCTGGAATTTTGTCATAAATCACGAAATGGTAGGAGTAAAAAAAAAGATACATTGCAAATGATAACTTGGGATGTCCTTAATTTAAATCTGCAAAGGACTTGGCTGTGCGACTTTTAGTTTTCGCGCCACAGCTTTTCAACCTATGCAAAAAATGATAATTTATTCATATATAAAACGCAAAGTAAGGCTTCTGGAATTTTGTCATAAATCACGAAATGGTAGGAGTAAAAAAAAAGGATACATTGCAAATGATAACTTGGGATGTCCTTAATTCAAATCTGCAAAGAACTTGGATGTGCGACTTTTAATTTTCGCGCCACAGCTTTTCAACCTATGCAAAAAATGATAATTTATTCATATATAAAACGCAAAGTAAGGCTTCTGGAATTTTGTCATAAATCACGAAATGGTAGGAGTAAAAAAAAAAAGATACATTGAAAATGATAACTTGGGATGTCCTTAATTCGAATCTGCAAGGAACTTGGCTGTGCGACTTTTAGTTTTCGCGCCACAGCTTTTCAACCTATGCAAAAAATGATAATTTATTCATATATAAAACGCAAAGTAAGGCCTCTGGAATTTTGTCATAACTCACGAAATGGTAGGAGTAAAAAAAAAGGATACATTGAAAATGATAACTTGGGATGTCCTTAATTCAAATCTGCAAAGGACTTGGCTGTGTGACTTTTAGTTTTCGCGCCACAGCTTTTCAACCTATGCAAAAAATGATAATTTATTCATATATAAAACGCAAAGTAAGGCTTCTGGAATTTTGTCATAACTCACGAAATGGTAGGAGTAAAAAAAAAGGATACATTGAAAATGATAACTTGGGATGTCCTTAATTCAAATCTGCAAAGGACTTGGCTGTGTGACTTTTAGTTTTCGCGCCACAGCTTTTCAACCTATGCAAAAAATGATAATGTATTCATATATAAAACGCAAAGTAAGGCTTCTGGAATTTTGTCATAAATCACGAAATGGTAGGAGTAAAAAAAAAAGATACATTGAAAATGATAACTTGGGATGTCCTTAATTCGAATCTGCAAGGAACTTGGCTGTGTGACTTTTAGTTTTCGCGCCACAGCTTTTCAACCTATGCAAAAAATGATAATTTATTCATATATAAAACGCAAAGTAAGGCTTCTGGAATTTTGTCATAACTCACGAAATAGTAGGAGTAAAAAAAAAAGACACATTGCAAATGGTAATTTGGGATGTCCTTAATTCGAATCTGCAAAGGACTTGGCTGTCTGACTTTTAGTTTTCGCGCCACAGCTTTTCAACCTATGCAAAAAATGATAATTTATTCATATATAAAACGCAAAGTAAGGCTTCGGGAATTTTGTCATAACTCACGAAATAGTAGGAGTAAAAAAAAGGATACATTGAAAATAATAACTTGGGATGTCCTTAATTCAAATCTGCAAAGGACTTGGCTGTCTGACTTTTAGTTTTCGCGCCACAGCTTTTCAACCTATGCAAAAAATGATAATTTATTCATATATAAAACGCAAAGTAAGGCTTCTGGAATTTTGTCATAAATCACGAAATGGTAGGAGTAAAAAAAAAGGATACATTGAAAATGATAACTTGGGATGTCCTTAATTCAAATCTGCAAAGAACTTGGATGTGCGACTTTTAGTTTTCGCGCCACAGCTTTTCAACCTATGCAAAAAATGATAATTTATTCATATATAAAACGCAAAGTAAGGCTTCTGGAATTTTGTCATAAATCACGAAATGGTAGGAGTAAAAAAAAAGATACATTGCAAATGATAACTTGGGATGTCCTTAATTCGAATCTGCAAAGGACTTGGCTGTCTGACTTTTAGTTTTCGCGCCACAGCTTTTCAACCTATGCAAAAAATGATAATTTATTCATATATAAAACGCAAAGTAAGGCTTCTGGAATTTTGTCATAAATCACGAAATGGTAGGAGTAAAAAAAAAGGATACATTGAAAATAATAACTTGGGACGTCCTTAATTCAAATCTGCAAAGAACTTGGATGTGTGACTTTTAGTTTTTGCGCCACAGCTTTTCAACCTATGCAAAAAATGATAATTTATTCATATATAAAACGCAAAGTAAGGCTTCTGGAATTTTGTCATAAATCACGAAATGGTAGGAGTAAAAAAAAAGGATACATTGAAAATGATAACTTGGGATGTCCTTAATTCAAATCTGCAAAGGACTTGGCTGTGTGACTTTTAGTTTTCGCGCCACAGCTTTTCAACCTATGCAAAAAATGATAATTTATTCATATATAAAACGCAAAGTAAGGCTTCTGGAATTTTGTCATAACTCACGAAATAGTAGGAGTAAAAAAAAAAGACACATTGCAAATGATAACTTGGGATGTCCTTAATTTAAATCGGCAAAGGACTTGGCTGTGTGACTTTTAGTTTTCGCGCCACAGCTTTTCAACCTATGCAAAAAATGATAATTTATTCATATATAAAACGCAAAGTAAGGCTTCTGGAATTTTGTCATAAATCACGAAATGGTAGGAGTAAAAAAAAAGGATACATTGAAAATGATAACTTGGGATGTCCTTAATTCAAATCTGCAAGGAACTTGGATGTGCGACTTTTAGTTTTCGCGCCACAGCTTTTCAACCTATGCAAAAAATGATAATTTATTCATATATAAAACGCAAAGTAAGGCTTCTGGAATTTTGTCATAAATCACGAAATGGTAGGAGTAAAATAAAAGGATACATTGCAAATGATAACTTGGGATGTCCTTAATTTAAATCTGCAAAGGACTTGGCTGTGCGACTTTTAGTTTTCGCGCCACAGCATTTCAACCTATGCAAAAAATGATAATTTATTCATATATAAAACGCAAAGTAAGGCTTCTGGAATTTTGTCATAAATCACGAAATGGTAGGAGTAAAAAAAAAGATACATTGCAAATGATAACTTGGGATGTCCTTAATTTAAATCTGCAAAGGACTTGGCTGTGTGACTTTTAGTTTTCGCGCCACAGCTTTTCAACCTATGCAAAAAATGATAATTTATTCATATATAAAACGCAAAGTAAGGCTTCTGGAATTTTGTCATAAATCACGAAATGGTAGGAGTAAAAAAAAGGATACATTGCAAATGATAACTTGGGATGTCCTTAATTTAAATCTGCAAAGGACTTGGCTGTGCGACTTTTAGTTTTCGCGCCACAGCTTTTCAACCTATGCAAAAAATGATAATTTATTCATATATAAAACGCAAAGTAAGGCTTCTGGAATTTTGTCATAAATCACGAAATGGTAGGAGTAAAATAAAAGGATACATTGCAAATGATAACTTGGGATGTCCTTAATTTAAATCTGCAAAGGACTTGGCTGTGCGACTTTTAGTTTTCGCGCCACAGCATTTCAACCTATGCAAAAAATGATAATTTATTCATATATAAAACGCAAAGTAAGGCTTCTGGAATTTTGTCATAAATCACGAAATGGTAGGAGTAAAAAAAAAGATACATTGCAAATGATAACTTGGGATGTCCTTAATTTAAATCTGCAAAGGACTTGGCTGTGTGACTTTTAGTTTTCGCGCCACAGCTTTTCAACCTATGCAAAAAATGATAATTTATTCATATATAAAACGCAAAGTAAGGCTTCTGGAATTTTGTCATAAATCACGAAATGGTAGGAGTAAAAAAAAGGATACATTGCAAATGATAACTTGGGATGTCCTTAATTTAAATCTGCAAAGGACTTGGCTGTGCGACTTTTAGTTTTCGCGCCACAGCTTTTCAACCTATGCAAAAAATGATAATTTATTCATATATAAAACGCAAAGTAAGGCTTCTGGAATTTTGTCATAAATCACGAAATGGTAGGAGTAAAAAAAAAGATACACTGCAAATGATAACTTGGGATGTCCTTAATTTAAATCTGCAAAGGACTTGGCTGTGTGACTTTTAGTTTTCGCGCCACAGCTTTTCAACCTATGCAAAAAATGATAATTTATTCATATATAAAACGCAAAGTAAGGCTTCTGGAATTTTGTCATAAATCACGAAATGGTAGGAGTAAAAAAAAAAGATACATTGCAAATGATAACTTGGGATGTCCTTAATTTAAATCTGCAAAGGACTTGGCTATGTGACTTTTAGTTTTCGCGCCACAGCTTTTCAACCTATGCAAAAAATGATAATTTATTCATATATAAAACGCAAAGTAAGGCTTCTGGAATTTTGTCATAAATCACGAAATGGTAGGAGTAAAAAAAAAGGATACATTGAAAATGATAACTTGGGATGTCCTTAATTCGAATCTGCAAAGAATTTGGATGTGCGACTTTTAGTTTTCGCGCCACAGCTTTTCAACCTATGCAAAAAATGATAATTTATTCATATATAAAACGCAAAGTAAGGCTTCTGGAATTTTGTCATAAATCACGAAATGGTAGGAGTAAAAAAAAAGGATACATTGCAAATGATAACTTGGGACGTCCTTAATTCAAATCTGCAAAGGACTTGGCTGTGTGACTTTTAGTTTTCGCGCCACAGCTTTTCAACCTATGCAAAAAATGATAATTTATTCATATATAAAACGCAAAGTAAGGCTTCTGGAATTTTGTCATAACTCACGAAATGCTGGGAGTAAAAAAAAAGGATACATTGAAAATGATAACTTGGGATGTCCTTAAATTAAATCTGCAAAGAACTTGGATGTGCGACTTTTAGTTTTCGCGCCACTGCTTTTCAACCTATGCAAAAAATGATATTTTATTCATATATAAAACGCAAAGTAAGGCTTCTGGAATTTTGTCATAACTCACGAAATGGTAGGAGTAAAAAAAAAGGATACATTGAAAATGATAACTTGGGATGTCCTTAATTCAAATCTGCAAAGGACTTGGCTGTGTGACTTTTAGTTTTCGCGCCACAGCTTTTCAACCTATGCAAAAAATGATAATTTATTCATATATAAAACGCAAAGTAAGGCTTCTGGAATTTTGTCATAACTCACGAAATAGTAGGAGTAAAAAAAAAAGATACATTGCAAATGATAACTTGGGATGTCCTTAATTCAAATCTGCAAAGGACTTGGCTGTCTGACTTTTAGTTTTCGCGCCACAGCTTTTCAACCTATGCAAAAAATTAAAATTTATTCATATATAAAACGCAAAGTAAGGCTTCTGGAATTTTGTCATAAATCACGAAATGGTAGAAGTAAAAAAAAAGGATACATTGAAAATGATAACTTGGGATGTCCTTAATTCAAATCTGCAAAGAACTTGGATGTGCGACTTTTAGTTTTCGCGCCACAGCTTTTCAACCTATGCAAAAAATGATAATTTATTCATATATAAAACGCAAAGTAAGGCTTCTGGAATTTTGTCATAAATCACGAAATGGTAGGAGTAAAAAAAAAGATACATTGCAAATGATAACTTGGGATGTCCTTAATTCGAATCTGCAAAGGACTTGGCTGTCTGACTTTTAGTTTTCGCGCCACAGCTTTTCAACCTATGCAAAAAATGATAATTTATTCATATATAAAACGCAAAGTAAGGCTTCTGGAATTTTGTCATAACTCACGAAATGGTAGGAGTAAAAAAAAAGGATACATTGAAAATAATAACTTGGGATGTCCTTAATTCAAATCTGCAAAGAACTTGGATGTGCGACTTTTAATTTTCGCGCCACAGCTTTTCAACCTATGCAAAAAATGATAATTTATTCATATATAAAACGCAAAGTAAGGCTTCTGGAATTTTGTCATAAATCACGAAATGGTAGGAGTAAAAAAAAAGGATACATTGAAAATGATAACTTGGGATGTCCTTAATTCAAATCTGCAAAGGACTTGGCTGTGTGACTTTTAGTTTTCGCGCCACAGCTTTTCAACCTATGCAAAAAATGATAATTTATTCATATATAAAACGCAAAGTAAGGCTTCTGGAATTTTGTCATAACTCACGAAATGGTAGGAGTAAAAAAAAAGGATACATTGAAAATAATAACTTGGGACGTCCCTAATTCAAATCTGCAAAGAACTTGGATGTGCGACTTTTAGTTTTTGCGCCACAGCTTTTCAACCTATGCAAAAAATGATAATTTATTCATATATAAAACGCAAAGTAAGGCTTCTGGAATTTTGTCATAAATCACGAAATGGTAGGAGTAAAAAAAAAGGATACATTGAAACTGATAACTTGGGATGTCTTTAATTCAAATCTGCAAAGGACTTGGCTGTGTGACTTTTAGTTTTCGCGCCACAGCTTTTCAACCTATGCAAAAAATGATAATTTATTCATATATAAAACGCAAAGTAAGGCTTCTGGAATTTTGTCATAACTCACGAAATAGTAGGAGTAAAAAAAAAGACACATTGCAAATGATAACTTGGGATGTCCTTAATTCAAATCTGCAAAGGACTTGGCTGTGCGACTTTTAGTTTTCGCGCCACAGCTTTTCAACCTATGCAAAAAATGATAATTTATTCATATATAAAACGCAAAGTAAGGCTTCTGGAATTTTGTCATAAATCACGAAATGGTAGGAGTAAAAAAAAGGATACATTGAAAATGATAACTTGGGATGTCCTTAATTCAAATCTGCAAAGGACTTGGCTGTGTGACTTTTAGTTTTCGCGCCACAGCTTTTCAACCTATGCAAAAAATGATAATTTATTCATATATAAAACGCAAAGTAAGGCTTCTGGAATTTTGTCATAACTCACGAAATAGTAGGAGTAAAAAAAAAAAACACATTGCAAATGATAACTTGGGATGTCCTTAATTCAAATCTGCAAAGGACTTGGCTGTGCGACTTTTAGTTTTCGCGCCACAGCTTTTCAACCTATGCAAAAAATGATAATTTATTCATATATAAAACGCAAAGTAAGGCTTCTGGAATTTTGTCATAAATCACGAAATGGTAGGAGTAAAAAAAAGAATACATTGAAAATGATAACTTGGGACGTCCTTAATTCAAATCTGCAAAGGACTTGGCTGTGTGACTTTTAGTTTTCGCGCCACAGCTTTTCAACCTATGCAAAAAATGATAATTTATTCATATATAAAACGCAAAGTAAGGCTTCTGGAATTTTGTCATAACTCACGAAATAGTAGGAGTAAAAAAAAAAGACACATTGCAAATGATAATTTGGGATGTCCTTAATTCGAATCTGCAAAGGACTTGGCTGTCTGACTTTTAGTTTTCGCGCCACAGCTTTTCAACCTATGCAAAAAATGATAATTTATTCATATATAAAACGCAAAGTAAGGCTTCTGGAATTTTGTCATAACTCACGAAATGGTAGGAGTAAAAAAAAAGGATACATTGAAAATAATAACTTGGGATGTCCTTAATTCAAATCTGCAAAGGACTTGGCTGTCTGACTTTTAGTTTTCGCGCCACAGCTTTTCAACCTATGCAAAAAATGATAATTTATTCATATATAAAACGCAAAGTAAGGCTTCTGGAATTTTGTCATAAATCACGAAATGGTAGGAGTAAAAAAAAGGATACATTGAAAATGATAACTTGGGATGTCCTTAATTCAAATCTGCAAAGAACTTGGATGTGCGACTTTTAGTTTTCGCGCCACAGCTTTTCAACCTATGCAAAAAATGATAATTTATTCATATATAAAACGCAAAGTAAGGCTTCTGGAATTTTGTCATAAATCACGAAATGGTAGGAGTAAAAAAAAAGATACATTGCAAATGATAACTTGGGATGTCCTTAATTCGAATCTGCAAAGGACTTGGCTGTCTGACTTTTAGTTTTCGCGCCACAGCTTTTCAACCTATGCAAAAAATGATAATTTATTCATATATAAAACGCAAAGTAAGGCTTCTGGAATTTTGTCATAACTCACGAAATGGTAGGAGTAAAAAAAAAGGATACATTGAAAATAATAACTTGGGACGTCCTTAATTCAAATCTGCAAAGAACTTGGATGTGTGACTTTTAGTTTTTGCGCCACAGCTTTTCAACCTATGCAAAAAATGATAATTTATTCATATATAAAACGCAAAGTAAGGCTTCTGGAATTTTGTCATAAATCACGAAATGGTAGAAGTAAAAAAAAAGGATACATTGCAAATGATAACTTGGGATGTCCTTAATTCGAATCTGCAAAGGACTTGGCTGTCTGACTTTTAGTTTTCGCGCCACAGCTTTTCAACCTATGCAAAAAATGATAATTTATTCATATATAAAACGCAAAGTAAGGCTTCTGGAATTTTGTCATAACTCACGAAATAGTAGGAGTAAAAAAAAAGACACATTGCAAATGATAACTTGGGATGTCCTTAATTCAAATCTGCAAAGGACTTGGCTGTGCGACTTTTAGTTTTCGCGCCACAGCTTTTCAACCTATGCAAAAAATGATAATTTATTCATATATAAAACGCAAAGTAAGGCTTCTGGAATTTTGTCATAAATCACGAAATGGTAGGAGTAACAAAAAGGATACATTGAAAATGATAACTTGGGATGTCCTTAATTCAAATCTGCAAAGGACTTGGCTGTGTGACTTTTAGTTTTCGCGCCACAGCTTTTCAACCTATGCAAAAAATGATAATTTATTCATATATAAAACGCAAAGTAAGGCTTCTGGAATTTTGTCATAACTCACGAAATAGTAGGAGTAAAAAAAAAGACACATTGCAAATGATAACTTGGGATGTCCTTAATTCAAATCTGCAAAGGACTTGGCTGTGCGACTTTTAGTTTTCGCGCCACAGCTTTTCAACCTATGCAAAAAATGATAATTTATTCATATATAAAACGCAAAGTAAGGCTTCTGGAATTTTGTCATAAATCACGAAATGGTAGGAGTAAAAAAAAGAATACATTGAAAATGATAACTTGGGACGTCCTTAATTCAAATCTGCAAAGGACTTGGCTGTGTGACTTTTAGTTTTCGCGCCACAGGTTTTCAACCTATGCAAAAAATGATAATTTATTCATATATAAAACGCAAAGTAAGGCTTCTGGAATTTTGTCATAACTCACGAAATGGTAGGAGTAAAAAAAAAGGATACATTGAAAATGATAACTTGGGATGTCCTTAATTCGAATCTGCAAAGGACTTGGCTGTCTGACTTTTAGTTTTCGCGCCACAGCTTTTCAACCTATGCAAAAAATGATAATTTATTCATATATAAAACGCAAAGTAAGGCTTCTGGAATTTTGTCATAACTCACGAAATGGTAGGAGTAAAAAAAAAGAATACATTGAAAATAATAACTTGGGATGTCCTTAATTCAAATCTGCAAAGGACTTGGCTGTCTGACTTTTAGTTTTCGCGCCACAGCTTTTCAACCTATGCAAAAAATGATAATTTATTCATATATAAAACGCAAAGTAAGGCTTCTGGAATTTTGTCATAAATCACGAAATGGTAGGAGTAAAAAAAAAGGATACATTGAAAATGATAACTTGGGATGTCCTTAATTCAAATCTGCAAAGAACTTGGATGTGCGACTTTTAGTTTTCGCGCCACAGCTTTTCAACCTATGCAAAAAATGATAATTTATTCATATATAAAACGCAAAGTAAGGCTTCTGGAATTTTGTCATAAATCACGAAATGGTAGGAGTAAAAAAAAAGATACATTGCAAATGATAACTTGGGATGTCCTTAATTCGAATCTGCAAAGGACTTGGCTGTCTGACTTTTAGTTTTCGCGCCACAGCTTTTTAACCTATGCAAAAAATGATAATTTATTCATATATAAAACGCAAAGTAAGGCTTCTGGAATTTTGTCATAACTCACGAAATGGTAGGAGTAAAAAAAAAGGATACATTGAAAATAATAACTTGGGACGTCCTTAATTCAAATCTGCAAAGAACTTGGATGTGTGACTTTTAGTTTTTGCGCCACAGCTTTTCAACCTATGCAAAAAATGATAATTTATTCATATATAAAACGCAAAGTAAGGCTTCTGGAATTTTGTCATAAATCACGAAATGGTAGGAGTAAAAAAAAAGGATACATTGAAAATGATAACTTGGGATGTCCTTAATTCAAATCTGCAAAGGACTTGGCTGTGTGACTTTTAGTTTTCGCGCCACAGCTTTTCAACCTATGCAAAAAATGATAATTTATTCATATATAAAACGCAAAGTAAGGCTTCTGGAATTTTGTCATAACTCACGAAATAGTAGGAGTAAAAAAAAAAGACACATCGCAAATGATAACTTGGGATGTCCTTAATTCGAATCTGCAAAGAACTTGGATGTGCGACTTTTAGTTTTCGCGCCACAGCTTTTCAACCTATGCAAAAAATGATAATTTATTCATATATAAAACGCAAAGTAAGGCTTCTGGAATTTTGTCATAACTCACGAAATGGTAGGAGTAAAAAAAAAGGATACATTGAAAATAATAACTTGGGATGTCCTTAATTCAAATCTGCAAAGGACTTGGCTGTCTGACTTTTAGTTTTCGCGCCACAGCTTTTCAACCTATGCAAAAAATGATAATTTATTCATATATAAAACGCAAAGTAAGGCTTCTGGAATTTTGTCATAACTCACGAAATGGTAGGAGTAAAAAAAAGGATACATTGAAAATGATAACTTGGGATGTCCTTAATTCAAATCTGCAAAGAACTTGGATGTGCGACTTTTAGTTTTCGCGCCACAGCTTTTCAACCTATGCAAAAAATTAAAATTTATTCATATATAAAACGCAAAGTAAGGCTTCTGGAATTTTGTCATAAATCACGAAATGGTAGGAGTAAAAAAAAAGATACATTGCAAATGATAACTTGGGATGTCCTTAATTTAAATCTGCAAAGAACTTGGATGTGCGACTTTTAATTTTCGCGCCACAGCTTTTCAACCTATGCAAAAAATGATAATTTATTCATATATAAAACGCAAAGTAAGGCTTCTGGAATTTTGTCATAAATCACGAAATGGTAGGAGTAAAAAAAAAAGATACATTGCAAATGATAACTTGGGATGTCCTTAATTTAAATCTGCAAAGGACTTGGCTGTGTGACTTTTAGTTTTCGCGCCACAGCTTTTCAACCTATGCAAAAAATGATAATTTATTCATATATAAAACGAAAGTAAGGCTTCTGGAATTTTGTCATAAATCACGAAATGGTAGGAGTAAAAAAAAAGGATACATTGCAAATGATAACTTGGGATGTCCTTAATTTAAATCTGCAAAGGACTTGGCTGTGCGACTTTTAGTTTTCGCGCCACAGCTTTTCAACCTATGCAAAAAATGATAATTTATTCATATATAAAACGCAAAGTAAGGCTTCTGGAATTTTGTCATAAATCACGAAATGGTAGGAGTAAAAAAAAAGGATACATTGCAAATGATAACTTGGGATGTCCTTAATTCAAATCTGCAAAGAACTTGGATGTGCGACTTTTAATTTTCGCGCCACAGCTTTTCAACCTATGCAAAAAATGATAATTTATTCATATATAAAACGCAAAGTAAGGCTTCTGGAATTTTGTCATAAATCACGAAATGGTAGGAGTAAAAAAAAAAAGATACATTGAAAATGATAACTTGGGATGTCCTTAATTCGAATCTGCAAGGAACTTGGATGTGCGACTTTTAGTTTTCGCGCCACAGCTTTTCAACCTATGCAAAAAATGATAATTTATTCATATATAAAACGCAAAGTAAGGCTTCTGGAATTTTGTCATAACTCACGAAATGGTAGGAGTAAAAAAAAAGGATACATTGCAAATGATAACTTGGGATGTCCTTAATTCGAATCTGCAAAGGACTTGGCTGTGTGACTTTTAGTTTTCGCGCCACAGCTTTTCAACCTATGCAAAAAATGATAATTTATTCATATATAAAACGCAAAGTAAGGCTTCTGGAATTTTGTCATAAATCACGAAATGGTAGGAGTAAAAAAAAGGATACATTGCAAATGATAACTTGGGATGTCCTTAATTCGAATCTGCAAGGAACTTGGCTGTGCGACTTTTAGTTTTCGCGCCACAGCTTTTCAACCTATGCAAAAAATGATAATTTATTCATATATAAAACGCAAAGTAAGGCTTCTGGAATTTTGTCATAAATCACGAAATGGTAGGAGTAAAAAAAAGAATACATTGAAAATGATAACTTGGGACGTCCTTAATTCAAATCTGCAAAGGACTTGGCTGTGTGACTTTTAGTTTTCGCGCCACAGCTTTTCAACCTATGCAAAAAATGATAATTTATTCATATATAAAACGCAAAGTAAGGCTTCTGGAATTTTGTCATAAATCACGAAATGGTAGGAGTAAAAAAAAGGATACATTGCAAATGATAACTTGGGATGTCCTTAATTTAAATCTGCAAAGGACTTGGCTGTGCGACTTTTAGTTTTCGCGCCACAGCTTTTCAACCTATGCAAAAAATGATAATTTATTCATATATAAAACGCAAAGTAAGGCTTCTGGAATTTTGTCATAAATCACGAAATGGTAGGAGTAAAAAAAAAGGATACATTGCAAATGATAACTTGGGATGTCCTTAATTCAAATCTGCAAAGAACTTGGATGTGCGACTTTTAATTTTCGCGCCACAGCTTTTCAACCTATGCAAAAAATGATAATTTATTCATATATAAAACGCAAAGTAAGGCTTCTGGAATTTTGTCATAAATCACGAAATGGTAGGAGTAAAAAAAAAAAGATACATTGAAAATGATAACTTGGGATGTCCTTAATTCGAATCTGCAAGGAACTTGGATGTGCGACTTTTAGTTTTCGCGCCACAGCTTTTCAACCTATGCAAAAAATGATAATTTATTCATATATAAAACGCAAAGTAAGGCTTCTGGAATTTTGTCATAACTCACGAAATGGTAGGAGTAAAAAAAAAGGATACATTGAAAATGATAACTTGGGATGTCCTTAATTCAAATCTGCAAAGGACTTGGCTGTGTGACTTTTAGTTTTCGCGCCACAGCTTTTCAACCTATGCAAAAAATGATAATTTATTCATATATAAAACGCAAAGTAAGGCTTCTGGAATTTTGTCATAAATCACGAAATGGTAGGAGTAAAAAAAAAGGATACATTGCAAATGATAACTTGGGATGTCCTTAATTCGAATCTGCAAGGAACTTGGATGTGCGACTTTTAGTTTTCGCGCCACAGCTTTTCAACCTATGCAAAAAATGATAATTTATTCATATATAAAACGCAAAGTAAGGCTTCTGGAATTTTGTCATAAATCACGAAATGGTAGGAGTAAAATAAAAGGATACATTGCAAATGATAACTTGGGATGTCCTTAATTTAAATCTGCAAAGGACTTGGCTGTGCGACTTTTAGTTTTCGCGCCACAGCTTTTCAACCTATGCAAAAAATGATAATTTATTCATATATAAAACGCAAAGTAAGGCTTCTGGAATTTTGTCATAAATCACGAAATGGTAGGAGTAAAAAAAAAGATACATTGCAAATGATAACTTGGGATGTCCTTAATTTAAATCTGCAAAGGACTTGGCTGTGCGACTTTTAGTTTTCGCGCCACAGCTTTTCAACCTATGCAAAAAATGATAATTTATTCATATATAAAACGCAAAGTAAGGCTTCTGGAATTTTGTCATAACTCACGAAATGGTAGGAGTAAAAAAAAAGGATACATTGAAAATGATAACTTGGGATGTCCTTAATTCAAATCTGCAAAGGACTTGGCTGTGTGACTTTTAGTTTTCGCGCCACAGCTTTTCAACCTATGCAAAAAATGATAATTTATTCATATATAAAACGCAAAGTAAGGCTTCTGGAATTTTGTCATAACTCACGAAATGGTAGGAGTAAAAAAAAAGGATACATTGAAAATGATAACTTGGGATGTCCTTAATTCAAATCTGCAAAGGACTTGGCTGTGTGACTTTTAGTTTTCGCGCCACAGCTTTTCAACCTATGCAAAAAATGATAATTTATTCATATATAAAACGCAAAGTAAGGCTTCTGGAATTTTGTCATAAATCACGAAATGGTAGGAGTAAAAAAAAAAGATACATTGAAAATGATAACTTGGGATGTCCTTAATTCGAATCTGCAAGGAACTTGGCTGTGTGACTTTTAGTTTTCGCGCCACAGCTTTTCAACCTATGCAAAAAATGATAATTTATTCATATATAAAACGCAAAGTAAGGCTTCTGGAATTTTGTCATAACTCACGAAATAGTAGGAGTAAAAAAAAAAGACACATTGCAAATGGTAATTTGGGATGTCCTTAATTCGAATCTGCAAAGGACTTGGCTGTCTGACTTTTAGTTTTCGCGCCACAGCTTTTCAACCTATGCAAAAAATGATAATTTATTCATATATAAAACGCAAAGTAAGGCTTCGGGAATTTTGTCATAACTCACGAAATAGTAGGAGTAAAAAAAAGGATACATTGAAAATAATAACTTGGGATGTCCTTAATTCAAATCTGCAAAGGACTTGGCTGTCTGACTTTTAGTTTTCGCGCCACAGCTTTTCAACCTATGCAAAAAATGATAATTTATTCATATATAAAACGCAAAGTAAGGCTTCTGGAATTTTGTCATAAATCACGAAATGGTAGGAGTAAAAAAAAAGGATACATTGAAAATGATAACTTGGGATGTCCTTAATTCAAATCTGCAAAGAACTTGGATGTGCGACTTTTAGTTTTCGCGCCACAGCTTTTCAACCTATGCAAAAAATGATAATTTATTCATATATAAAACGCAAAGTAAGGCTTCTGGAATTTTGTCATAAATCACGAAATGGTAGGAGTAAAAAAAAAGATACATTGCAAATGATAACTTGGGATGTCCTTAATTCGAATCTGCAAAGGACTTGGCTGTCTGACTTTTAGTTTTCGCGCCACAGCTTTTCAACCTATGCAAAAAATGATAATTTATTCATATATAAAACGCAAAGTAAGGCTTCTGGAATTTTGTCATAAATCACGAAATGGTAGGAGTAAAAAAAAAGGATACATTGAAAATAATAACTTGGGACGTCCTTAATTCAAATCTGCAAAGAACTTGGATGTGTGACTTTTAGTTTTTGCGCCACAGCTTTTCAACCTATGCAAAAAATGATAATTTATTCATATATAAAACGCAAAGTAAGGCTTCTGGAATTTTGTCATAAATCACGAAATGGTAGGAGTAAAAAAAAAGGATACATTGAAAATGATAACTTGGGATGTCCTTAATTCAAATCTGCAAAGGACTTGGCTGTGTGACTTTTAGTTTTCGCGCCACAGCTTTTCAACCTATGCAAAAAATGATAATTTATTCATATATAAAACGCAAAGTAAGGCTTCTGGAATTTTGTCATAACTCACGAAATAGTAGGAGTAAAAAAAAAAGACACATTGCAAATGATAACTTGGGATGTCCTTAATTTAAATCGGCAAAGGACTTGGCTGTGTGACTTTTAGTTTTCGCGCCACAGCTTTTCAACCTATGCAAAAAATGATAATTTATTCATATATAAAACGCAAAGTAAGGCTTCTGGAATTTTGTCATAACTCACGAAATGGTAGGAGTAAAAAAAAAGGATACATTGAAAATGATAACTTGGTATGTCCTTAATTCAAATCTGCAAAGAACTTGGATGTGCGACTTTTAGTTTTCGCGCCACAGCTTTTCAACCTATGCAAAAAATTAAAATTTATTCATATATAAAACGCAAAGTAAGGCTTCTGGAATTTTGTCATAAATCACGAAATGGTAGGAGTAAAAAAAAAGATACATTGCAAATGATAACTTGGGATGTCCTTAATTTAAATCTGCAAAGAACTTGGATGTGCGACTTTTAATTCTCGCGCCACAGCTTTTCAACCTATGCAAAAAATGATAATTTATTCATATATAAAACGCAAAGTAAGGCTTCTGGAATTTTGTCATAAATCACGAAATGGTAGGAGTAAAAAAAAAAGATACATTGCAAATGATAACTAGGGATGTCCTTAATTTAAATCTGCAAAGGACTTGGCTGTGTGACTTTTAGTTTTCGCGCCACAGCTTTTCAACCTATGCAAAAAATGATAATTTATTCATATATAAAACGCAAAGTAAGGCTTCTGGAATTTTGTCATAAATCACGAAATGGTAGGAGTAAAAAAAAAGGATACATTGCAAATGATAACTTGGGATGTCCTTAATTTAAATCTGCAAAGGACTTGGCTGTGCGACTTTTAGTTTTCGCGCCACAGCTTTTCAACCTATGCAAAAAATGATAATTTATTCATATATAAAACGCAAAGTAAGGCTTCTGGAATTTTGTCATAAATCACGAAATGGTAGGAGTAAAAAAAAAGGATACATTGCAAATGATAACTTGGGATGTCCTTAATTCAAATCTGCAAAGAACTTGGATGTGCGACTTTTAATTTTCGCGCCACAGCTTTTCAACCTATGCAAAAAATGATAATTTATTCATATATAAAACGCAAAGTAAGGCTTCTGGAATTTTGTCATAAATCACGAAATGGTAGGAGTAAAAAAAAAAAGATACATTGAAAATGATAACTTGGGATGTCCTTAATTCGAATCTGCAAGGAACTTGGATGTGCGACTTTTAGTTTTCGCGCCACAGCTTTTCAACCTATGCAAAAAATGATAATTTATTCATATATAAAACGCAAAGTAAGGCTTCTGGAATTTTGTCATAACTCACGAAATGGTAGGAGTAAAAAAAAAGGATACATTGAAAATGATAACTTGGGATGTCCTTAATTCAAATCTGCAAAGGACTTGGCTGTGTGACTTTTAGTTTTCGCGCCACAGCTTTTCAACCTATGCAAAAAATGATAATTTATTCATATATAAAACGCAAAGTAAGGCTTCTGGAATTTTGTCATAAATCACGAAATGGTAGGAGTAAAAAAAAAGGATACATTGAAAATGATAACTTGGGATGTCCTTAATTCAAATCTGCAAGGAACTTGGATGTGCGACTTTTAGTTTTCGCGCCATAGCTTTTCAACCTATGCAAAAAATGATAATTTATTCATATATAAAACGCAAAGTAAGGCTTCTGGAATTTTGTCATAAATCACGAAATGGTAGGAGTAAAATAAAAGGATACATTGCAAATGATAACTTGGGATGTCCTTAATTTAAATCTGCAAAGGACTTGGCTGTGCGACTTTTAGTTTTCGCGCCACAGCATTTCAACCTATGCAAAAAATGATAATTTATTCATATATAAAACGCAAAGTAAGGCTTCTGGAATTTTGTCATAAATCACGAAATGGTAGGAGTAAAAAAAAAGATACATTGCAAATGATAACTTGGGATGTCCTTAATTTAAATCTGCAAAGGACTTGGCTGTGTGACTTTTAGTTTTCGCGCCACAGCTTTTCAACCTATGCAAAAAATGATAATTTATTCATATATAAAACGCAAAGTAAGGCTTCTGGAATTTTGTCATAAATCACGAAATGGTAGGAGTAAAAAAAAGGATACATTGCAAATGATAACTTGGGATGTCCTTAATTTAAATCTGCAAAGGACTTGGCTGTGCGACTTTTAGTTTTCGCGCCACAGCTTTTCAACCTATGCAAAAAATGATAATTTATTCATATATAAAACGCAAAGTA
Organism: Bombylius major; assembly: GCA_932526495.1. Classification (NCBI taxonomy): domain Eukaryota; kingdom Metazoa; phylum Arthropoda; class Insecta; order Diptera; family Bombyliidae; genus Bombylius; species Bombylius major. The sequence goes on along the minus strand of OW052044.1, from coordinate 22,486,466 downwards.
AGGCTTCTGGAATTTTGTCATAAATCACGAAATGGTAGGAGTAAAATAAAAGGATACATTGCAAATGATAACTTGGGATGTCCTTAATTTAAATCTGCAAAGGACTTGGCTGTGCGACTTTTAGTTTTCGCGCCACAGCTTTTCAACCTATGCAAAAAATGATAATTTATTCATATATAAAACGCAAAGTAAGGCTTCTGGAATTTTGTCATAAATCACGAAATGGTAGGAGTAAAAAAAAAGATACATTGCAAATGATAACTTGGGATGTCCTTAATTTAAATCTGCAAAGGACTTGGCTGTGTGACTTTTAGTTTTCGCGCCACAGCTTTTCAACCTATGCAAAAAATGATAATTTATTCATATATAAAACGCAAAGTAAGGCTTCTGGAATTTTGTCATAAATCACGAAATGGTAGGAGTAAAAAAAAGGATACATTGCAAATGATAACTTGGGATGTCCTTAATTTAAATCTGCAAAGGATACATTGCAAATGATAACTTGGGATGTCCTTAATTTAAATCTGCAAAGAACTTGGATGTGCGACTTTTAATTTTCGCGCCACAGCTTTTCAACCTATGCAAAAAATGATAATTTATTCATATATAAAACGCAAAGTAAGGCTTCTGGAATTTTGTCATAAATCACGAAATGGTAGGAGTAAAAAAAAAAAAGATACATTGCAAATGATAACTTGGGATGTCCTTAATTTAAATCTGCAAAGGACTTGGCTGTGCGACTTTTAGTTTTCGCGCCACAGCTTTTCAACCTATGCAAAAAATGATAATTTATTCATATATAAAACGCAAAGTAAGGCTTCTGGAATTTTGTCATAAATCACGAAATGGTAGGAGTAAAAAAAAAAAGATACATTGAAAATGATAACTTGGGATGTCCTTAATTCGAATCTGCAAGGACCTTGGATGTGCGACTTTTAGTTTTCGCGCCACAGCTTTTCAACCTATGCAAAAAATGATAATTTATTCATATATAAAACGCAAAGTAAGGCTTCTGGAATTTTGTCATAACTCACGAAATGGTAGGAGTAAAAAAAAAGGATACATTGAAAATAATAACTTGGGATGTCCTTAATTTAAATCTGCAAAGGACTTGGCTATGTGACTTTTAGTTTTCGCGCCACAGCTTTTCAACCTATGCAAAAAATGATAATTTATTCATATATAAAACGCAAAGTAAGGCTTCTGGAATTTTGTCATAAATCACGAAATGGTAGGAGTAAAAAAAAAGGATACATTGAAAATGATAACTTGGGATGTCCTTAATTCGAATCTGCAAAGAATTTGGATGTGCGACTTTTAGTTTTCGCGCCACAGCTTTTCAACCTATGCAAAAAATGATAATTTATTCATATATAAAACGCAAAGTAAGGCTTCTGGAATTTTGTCATAAATCACGAAATGGTAGGAGTAAAAAAAAAAAGATACATTGAAAATGATAACTTGGGATGTCCCTTATTCGAATCTGCAAAGAATTTGGCTGTGTGACTTTTAGTTTTCGCGCCACAGCTTTTCAACCTATGCAAAAAATGATAATTTATTCATATATAAAACGCAAAGTAAGGCTTCTGGAATTTCGTCATAACTCACGAAATGCTGGGAGTAAAAAAAAAGGATACATTGAAAATGATAACTTCGGATGTCCTTAATTTAAATCTGCAAAGAACTTGGATGTGCGACTTTTAGTTTTCGCGCCACAGCTTTTCAACCTATGCAAAAAATGATAATTTATTCATATATAAAACGCAAAGTAAGGCTTCTGGAATTTTGTCATAACTCACGAAATGGTAGGAGTAAAAAAAAAGAATACATTGAAAATGATAACTTGGGATGTCCTTAATTCAAATCTGCAAAGAACTTGGATGTGCGACTTTTAGTTTTCGCGCCACAGCTTTTCAACCTATGCAAAAAATTAAAATTTATTCATATATAAAACGCAAAGTAAGGCTTCTGGAATTTTGTCATAAATCACGAAATGGTAGGAGTAAAAAAAAAGATACATTGCAAATGATAACTTGGGATGTCCTTAATTTAAATCTGCAAAGAACTTCGATGTGCGACTTTTAATTCTCGCGCCACAGCTTTTCAACCTATGCAAAAAATGATAATTTATTCATATATAAAACGCAAAGTAAGGCTTCTGGAATTTTGTCATAAATCACGAAATGGTAGGAGTAAAAAAAAAAGATACATTGCAAATGATAACTAGGGATGTCCTTAATTTAAATCTGCAAAGGACTTGGCTGTGCGACTTTTAGTTTTCGCGCCACAGCTTTTCAACCTATGCAAAAAATGATAATTTATTCATATATAAAACGCAAAGTAAGGCTTCTGGAATTTTGTCATAAATCACGAAATGGTAGGAGTAAAAAAAAAGGATACATTGCAAATGATAACTTGGGATATCCTTAATTCAAATCTGCAAAGAACTTGGATGTGCGACTTTTAATTTTCGCGCCACAGCTTTTCAACCTATGCAAAAAATGATAATTTATTCATATATAAAACGCAAAGTAAGGCTTCTGGAATTTTGTCATAAATCACGAAATGGTAGGAGTAAAAAAAAAAAGATACATTGAAAATGATAACTTGGGATGTCCTTAATTCGAATCTGCAAGGAACTTGGATGTGCGACTTTTAGTTTTCGCGCCACAGCTTTTCAACCTATGCAAAAAATGATAATTTATTCATATATAAAACGCAAAGTAAGGCTTCTGGAATTTTGTCATAACTCACGAAATGGTAGGAGTAAAAAAAAAGGATACATTGAAAATGATAACTTGGGATGTCCTTAATTCAAATCTGCAAAGGACTTGGCTGTGTGACTTTTAGTTTTCGCGCCACAGCTTTTCAACCTATGCAAAAAATGATAATTTATTCATATATAAAACGCAAAGTAAGGCTTCTGGAATTTTGTCATAAATCACGAAATGGTAGGAGTAAAAAAAAAGGATACATTGAAAATGATAACTTGGGATGTCCTTAATTCGAATCTGCAAGGAACTTGGATGTGCGACTTTTAGTTTTCGCGCCACAGCTTTTCAACCTATGCAAAAAATGATAATTTATTCATATATAAAACGCAAAGTAAGGCTTCTGGAATTTTGTCATAAATCACGAAATGGTAGGAGTAAAAAAAAGGATACATTGCAAATGATAACTTGGGATGTCCCTAATTTAAATCTGCAAAGGACTTGGCTGTGCGACTTTTAGTTTTCGCGCCACAGCTTTTCAACCTATGCAAAAAATGATAATTTATTCATATATAAAACGCAAAGTAAGGCTTCTGGAATTTTGTCATAAATCACGAAATGGTAGGAGTAAAAAAAAAGATACATTGCAAATGATAACTTGGGATGTCCTTAATTTAAATCTGCAAAGGACTTGGCTGTGCGACTTTTAGTTTTCGCGCCACAGCTTTTCAACCTATGCAAAAAATGATAATTTATTCATATATAAAACGCAAAGTAAGGCTTCTGGAATTTTGTCATAAATCACGAAATGGTAGGAGTAAAAAAAAAAAGATACATTGAAAATGATAACTTGGGATGTCCTTAATTCGAATCTGCAAGGAACTTGGATGTGCGACTTTTAGTTTTCGCGCCACAGCTTTTCAACCTATGCAAAAAATGATAATTTATTCATATATAAAACGCAAAGTAAGGCTTCTGGAATTTTGTCATAACTCACGAAATGGTAGGAGTAAAAAAAAAGGATACATTGAAAATAATAACTTGGGATGTCCTTAATTTAAATCTGCAAAGGACTTGGCTATGTGACTTTTAGTTTTCGCGCCACAGCTTTTCAACCTATGCAAAAAATGATAATTTATTCATATATAAAACGCAAAGTAAGGCTTCTGGAATTTTGTCATAAATCACGAAATGGTAGGAGTAAAAAAAAAGGATACATTGAAAATGATAACTTGGGATGTCCTTAATTCGAATCTGCAAAGAATTTGGATGTGCGACTTTTAGTTTTCGCGCCACAGCTTTTCAACCTATGCAAAAAATGATAATTTATTCATATATAAAACGCAAAGTAAGGCTTCTGGAATTTTGTCATAAATCACGAAATGGTAGGAGTAAAAAAAAAAAGATACATTGAAAATGATAACTTGGAATGTCCCTTATTCGAATCTGCAAAGAATTTGGCTGTGTGACTTTTAGTTTTCGCGCCACAGCTTTTCAACCTATGCAAAAAATGATAATTTATTCATATATAAAACGCAAAGTAAGGCTTCTGGAATTTCGTCATAACTCACGAAATGCTGGGAGTAAAAAAAAAGGATACATTGAAAATGATAACTTCGGATGTCCTTAATTTAAATCTGCAAAGAACTTGGATGTGCGACTTTTAGTTTTCGCGCAACAGCTTTTCAACCTATGCAAAAAATGATAATTTATTCATATATAAAACGCAAAGTAAGGCTTCTGGAATTTTGTCATAACTCACGAAATGGTAGGAGTAAAAAAAAAGAATACATTGAAAATGATAACTTGGGATGTCCTTAATTCAAATCTGCAAAGAACTTGGATGTGTGACTTTTAGTTTCCGCGCCACAGCTTTTCAACCTATGCAAAAAATGATAATTTATTCATATATAAAACGCAAAGTAAGGCTTCTGGAATTTTGTCATAACTCACGAAATGGTAGGAGTAAAAAAAAAGACACATTGCAAATGATAACTTGGGATGTCCTTAATTCGAATCTGCAAAGAACTTGGATGTGCGACTTTTAGTTTTCGCGCCACAGCTTTTCAACCTATGCAAAAAATGATAATTTATTCATATATAAAACGCAAAGTAAGGCTTCTGGAATTTTGTCATAAATCACGAAATGGTAGGAGTAAAAAAAAAGGATACATTGAAAATGATAACTTGGGATGTCCTTAATTCGAATCTGCAAAGAACTTGGATGTGCGACTTTCAGTTTTCGCGCCACAGCTTTTCAACCTATGCAAAAAATGATAATTTATTCATATATAAAACGCAAAGTAAGGCTTCTGGAATTTTGTCATAAATCACGAAATGGTAGGAGTAAAAAAAAAGGATACATTGAAAATGATAACTTGGGATGTCCTTAATTCAAATCTGCAAAGGACTTGGCTGTGTCACTTTTAGTTTTCGCGCCACAGCTTTTCAACCTATGCAAAAAATGATAATTTATTCATATATAAAACGCAAAGTAAGGCTTCTGGAATTTTGTCATAACTCACGAAATAGTAGGAGTAAAAAAAAAGACACATTGCAAATGATAACTTGGGATGTCCTTAATTCGAATCTGCAAAGAACTTGGATGTGCGACTTTTAGTTTTCGCGCCACAGCTTTTCAACCTATGCAAAAAATGATAATTTATTCATATATAAAACGCAAAGTAAGGCTTCTGGAATTTTGTCATAACTCACGAAATGGTAGGAGTAAAAAAAAAGGATACATTGCAAATAATAACTTGGGATGTCCTTAATTCAAATCTGCAAAGGACTTGGCTGTCTGACTTTTAGTTTTCGCGCCACAGCTTTTCAACCTATGCAAAAAATGATAATTTATTCATATATAAAACGCAAAGTAAGGCTTCTGGAATTTTGTCATAACTCACGAAATGGTAGGAGTAAAAAAAAAGGATACATTGAAAATGATAACTTGGGATGTCCTTAATTCAAATCTGCAAAGAACTTGGATGTGCGACTTTTAGTTTTCGCGCCACAGCTTTTCAACCTATGCAAAAAATTAAAATTTATTCATATATAAAACGCAAAGTAAGGCTTCTGGAATTTTGTCATAAATCACGAAATGGTAGGAGTAAAAAAAAAGATACATTGCAAATGATAACTTGGGATGTCCTTAATTTAAATCTGCAAAGGACTTGGCTGTGTGACTTTTAGTTTTCGCGCCACAGCTTTTCAACCTATGCAAAAAATGATAATTTATTCATATATAAAACGCAAAGTAAGGCTTCTGGAATTTTGTCATAAATCACGAAATGGTAGGAGTAAAAAAAAAGGATACATTGCAAATGATAACTTGGGATGTCCTTAATTTAAATCTGCAAAGGACTTGCCTGTGCGACTTTTAGTTTTCGCGCCACAGCTTTTCAACCTATGCAAAAAATGATAATTTATTCATATATAAAACGCAAAGTAAGGCTTCTGGAATTTTGTCATAACTCACGAAATGGTAGGAGTAAAAAAAAAGAATACATTGAAAATGATAACTTGGGATGTCCTTAATTTAAATCTGCAAAGAACTTGGATGTGTGACTTTTAGTTTCCGCGCCACAGCTTTTCAACCTATGCAAAAAATGATAATTTATTCATATATAAAACGCAAAGTAAGGCTTCTGGAATTTTGTCATAACTCACGAAATGGTAGGAGTAAAAAAAAAGACACATTGCAAATGATAACTTGGGATGTCCTTAATTCGAATCTGCAAAGAACTTGGATGTGCGACTTTTAGTTTTCGCGCCACAGCTTTTCAACCTATGCAAAAAATGATAATTTATTCATATATAAAACGCAAAGTAAGGCTTCTGGAATTTTGTCATAAATCACGAAATGGTAGGAGTAAAAAAAAAGGATACATTGAAAATGATAACTTGGGATGTCCTTAATTCGAATCTGCAAAGAACTTGGATGTGCGACTTTCAGTTTTCGCGCCACAGCTTTTCAACCTATGCAAAAAATGATAATTTATTCATATATAAAACGCAAAGTAAGGCTTCTGGAATTTTGTCATAAATCACGAAATGGTAGGAGTAAAAAAAAAGGATACATTGAAAATGATAACTTGGGATGTCCTTAATTCAAATCTGCAAAGGACTTGGCTGTGTGACTTTTAGTTTTCGCGCCACAGCTTTTCAACCTATGCAAAAAATGATAATTTATTCATATATAAAACGCAAAGTAAGGCTTCTGGAATTTTGTCATAACTCACGAAATAGTAGGAGTAAAAAAAAAGACACATTGCAAATGATAACTTGGGATGTCCTTAATTCGAATCTGCAAAGAACTTGGATGTGCGACTTTTAGTTTTCGCGCCACAGCTTTTCAACCTATGCAAAAAATGATAATTTATTCATATATAAAACGCAAAGTAAGGCTTCTGGAATTTTGTCATAACTCACGAAATGGTAGGAGTAAAAAAAAAGGATACATTGAAAATAATAACTTGGGATGTCCTTAATTCAAATCTGCAAAGGACTTGGCTGTCTGACTTTTAGTTTTCGCGCCACAGCTTTTCAACCTATGCAAAAAATGATAATTTATTCATATATAAAACGCAAAGTAAGGCTTCTGGAATTTTGTCATAACTCACGAAATGGTAGGAGTAAAAAAAAAGGATACATTGAAAATGATAGCTTGGGATGTCCTTAATTCAAATCTGCAAAGAACTTGGATGTGCGACTTTTAGTTTTCGCGCCACAGCTTTTCAACCTATGCAAAAAATTAAAATTTATTCATATATAAAACGCAAAGTAAGGCTTCTGGAATTTTGTCATAAATCACGAAATGGTAGGAGTAAAAAAAAAGGATGCATTGAAAATGATAACTTGGGATGTCCTTAATTTAAATCTGCAAAGAACTTGGATGTGCGACTTTTAATTTTCGCGCCACAGCTTTTCAACCTATGCAAAAAATGATAATTTATTCATATATAAAACGCAAAGTAAGGCTTCTGGAATTTTGTCATAAATCACGAAATGGTAGGAGTAAAAAAAAAAGATACATTGCAAATGATAACTTGGGATGTCCTTAATTTAAATCTGCAAAGGACTTGGCTGTGTGACTTTTAGTTTTCGCGCCACAGCTTTTCAACCTATGCAAAAAATGATAATTTATTCATATATAAAACGCAAAGTAAGGCTTCTGGAATTTTGTCATAAATCACGAAATGGTAGGAGTAAAAAAAAGGATACATTGCAAATGATAACTTGGGATGTCCTCAATTCAAATCTGCAAAGGACTTGGCTGTGCGACTTTTAGTTTTCGCGCCACAGCTTTTCAACCTATGCAAAAAATGATAATTTATTCATATATAAAACGCAAAGTAAGGCTTCTGGAATTTTGTCATAAATCACGAAATGGTAAGAGTAAAAAAAAAGGATACATTGCAAATGATAACTTGGGATGTCCTTAATTCAAATCTGCAAAGAACTTGGATGTGCGACTTTTAATTTTCGCGCCACAGCTTTTCAACCTATGCAAAAAATGATAATTTATTCATATATAAAACGCAAAGTAAGGCTTCTGGAATTTTGTCATAAATCACGAAATGGTAGGAGTAAAAAAAAAAGATACATTGAAAATGATAACTTGGGATGTCCTTAATTCGAATCTGCAAGGAACTTGGATGTGCGACTTTTAGTTTTCGCGCCACAGCTTTTCAACCTATGCAAAAAATGATAATTTATTCATATATAAAACGCAAAGTAAGGCTTCTGGAATTTTGTCATAACTCACGAAATGGTAGGAGTAAAAAAAAAGGATACATTGAAAATGATAACTTGGGATGTCCTTAATTTAAATCTGCAAAGGACTTGGCTGTGTCACTTTTAGTTTTCGCGCCACAGCTTTTCAACCTATGCAAAAAATGATAATTTATTCATATATAAAACGCAAAGTAAGGCTTCTGGAATTTTGTCATAAATCACGAAATAGTAGGAGTAAAAAAAAAGACACATTGCAAATGATAACTTGGGATGTCCTTAATTTAAATCTGCAAAGGACTTGGCTATGTGACTTTTAGTTTTCGCGCCACAGCTTTTCAACCTATGCAAAAAATGATAATTTATTCATATATAAAACGCAAAGTAAGGCTTCTGGAATTTTGTCATAAATCACGAAATGGTAGGAGTAAAAAAAAAGGATACATTGAAAATGATAACTTGGGATGTCCTTAATTCAAATCTGCAAAGGACTTGGCTGTGTCACTTTTAGTTTTCGCGCCACAGCTTTTCAACCTATGCAAAAAATGATAATTTATTCATATATAAAACGCAAAGTAAGGCTTCTGGAATTTTGTCATAAATCACGAAATGGTAAGAGTAAAAAAAAAGGATACATTGCAAATGATAACTTGGGATGTCCTTAATTCAAATCTGCAAAGAACTTGGATGTGTGACTTTTAGTTTTCGCGCCACAGCTTTTCAACCTATGCAAAAAATGATAATTTATTCATATATAAAACGCAAAGTAAGGCTTCTGGAATTTTGTCATAAATCACGAAATAGTAGGAGTAAAAAAAAAGACACATTGCAAATGATAACTTGGGATGTCCTTAATTTAAATCTGCAAAGGACTTGGCTATGTGACTTTTAGTTTTCGCGCCACAGCTTTTCAACCTATGCAAAAAATGATAATTTATTCATATATAAAACGCAAAGTAAGGCTTCTGGAATTTTGTCATAAATCACGAAATGGTAGGAGTAAAAAAAAAGGATAAATTGAAAATGATAACTTGGGATGTCCTTAATTCAAATCTGCAAAGGACTTGGCTGTGCGACTTTTAGTTTTCGCGCCACAGCTTTTCAACCTATGCAAAAAATGACAATTTATTCATATATAAAACGCAAAGTAAGGCTTCTGGAATTTTGTCATAACTCACGAAATGCTGGGAGTAAAAAAAAAGGATACATTGAAAATGATAACTTCGGATGTCCTTAATTTAAATCTGCAAAGAACTTGGATGTGCGACTTTTAGTTTTCGCGCCACAGCTTTTCAACCTATGCAAAAAATGATAATTTATTCATATATAAAACGCAAAGTAAGGCTTCTGGAATTTTGTCATAACTCACGAAATGGTAGGAGTAAAAAAAAAGGATACATTGAAAATCATAACTTGGGATGTCCTTAATTCAAATCTGCAAAGAACTTGGATGTGTGACTTTTAGTTTTCGCGCCACAGCTTTTCAACCTATGCAAAAAATGATAATTTATTCATATATAAAACGCAAAGTAAGGCTTCTGGAATTTTGTCATAAATCACGAAATGGTAGGAGTAAAAAAAAAGGATACATTGAAAATGATAACTTGGGATGTCCTTAATTCGAATCTGCAAAGAACTTGGATGTGCGACTTTCAGTTTTCGCGCCACAGCTTTTCAACCTATGCAAAAAATGATAATTTATTCATATATAAAACGCAAAGTAAGGCTTCTGGAATTTTGTCATAAATCACGAAATGGTAGGAGTAAAAAAAAAGGATACATTGAAAATGATAACTTGGGACGTCCTTAATTCAAATTTTCAAAGAACTTGGATGTGTGACTTTTAGTTTTTGCGCCACAGCTTTTCAACCTATGCAAAAAATGATAATTTATTCATATATAAAACGCAAAGTAAGGCTTCTGGAATTTTGTCATAAATCACGAAATGGTAGGAGTAAAAAAAAAGGATACATTGAAAATGATAACTTGGGATGTCCTTAATTCAAATCTGCAAAGGACTTGGCTGTGCGACTTTTAGTTTTCGCGCCACAGCTTTTCAACCTATGCAAAAAATGATAATTTATTCATATATAAAACGCAAAGTAAGGCTTCTGGAATTTTGTCATAACTCACGAAATAGTAGGAGTAAAAAAAAAGACACATTGCAAATGATAACTTGGGATGTCCTTAATTCAAATCTGCAAAGGACTTGGCTGTGCGACTTTTAGTTTTCGCGCCACAGCTTTTCAACCTATGCAAAAAATGATAATTTATTCATATATAAAACGCAAAGTAAGGCTTCTGGAATTTTGTCATAACTCACGAAATGCTGGGAGTAAAAAAAAAGGATACATTGAAAATGATAACTTGGGATGTCCTTAATTCGAATCTGCAAAGAACTTGGATGTGCGACTTTCAGTTTTCGCGCCACAGCTTTTCAACCTATGCAAAAAATGATAATTTATTCATATATAAAACGCAAAGTAAGGCTTCTGGAATTTTGTCATAAATCACGAAATGGTAGGAGTAAAAAAAAAAGGATACATTGCAAATGATAACTTGGGATGTCCTTAATTCGAATCTGCAAAGAATTTGGATATGTGGCTTTTAGTTTTCGCGCCACAGCTTTTCAACCTATGCAAAAAATGATAATTTATTCATATATAAAACGCAAAGTAAGGCTTCTGGAATTTTGTCATAACTCACGAAATGGTAGGAGTAAAAAAAAAGGATACATTGAAAATGATAACTTGGGATGTCCTTAATTCAAATCTGCAAAGAACTTGGATGTGTGACTTTTAGTTTTCGCGCCACAGCTTTTCAACCTATGCAAAAAATGATAATTTATTCATATATAAAACGCAAAGTAAGGCTTCTGGAATTTTGTCATAACTCACGAAATGGTAGGAGTAAAAAAAAAGATACATTGCAAATGATAACTTGGGATGTCCTTAATTCGAATCTGCAAAGAACTTGGATGTGCGACTTTTAGTTTTCGCGCCACAGCTTTTCAACCTATGCAAAAAATGATAATTTATTCATATATAAAACGCAAAGTAAGGCTTCTGGAATTTTGTCATAAATCACGAAATGGTAGGAGTAAAAAAAAAGGATACATTGAAAATGATAACTTGGGATGTCCTTAATTCAAATCTGCAAAGGACTTGGCTGTGCGACTTTTAGTTTTCGCGCCACAGCTTTTCAACCTATGCAAAAAATGATAATTTATTCATATATAAAACGCAAAGTAAGGCTTCTGGAATTTTGTCATAACTCACGAAATAGTAGGAGTAAAAAAAAAGACACATTGCAAATGATAACTTGGGATGTCCTTAATTCAAATCTGCAAAGGACTTGGCTGTGCGACTTTTAGTTTTCGCGCCACAGCTTTTCAACCTATGCAAAAAATGATAATTTATTCATATATAAAACGCAAAGTAAGGCTTCTGGAATTTTGTCATAACTCACGAAATGGTAGGAGTAAAAAAAAAGGATACATTGAAAATGATAACTTGGGATGTCCTTAATTCAAATCTGCAAAGAACTTGGATGTGTGACTTTTAGTTTTCGCGCCACAGCTTTTCAACCTATGCAAAAAATGATAATTTATTCATATATAAAACGCAAAGTAAGGCTTCTGGAATTTTGTCATAACTCACGAAATGCTGGGAGTAAAAAAAAAGGATACATTGAAAATGATAACTTGGGATGTCCTTAATTCAAATCTGCAAAGGACTTGGCTGTGCGACTTTTAGTTTTCGCGCCACAGCTTTTCAACCTATGCAAAAAATGATAATTTATTCATATATAAAACGCAAAGTAAGGCTTCTGGAATTTTGTCATAAATCACGAAATGGTAGGAGTAAAAAAAAAGGATACATTGAAAATGATAACTTGGGATGTCCTTAATTCAAATCTGCAAAGAACTTGGATGTGTGACTTTTAGTTTTCGCGCCACAGCTTTTCAACCTATGCAAAAAATGATAATTTATTCATATATAAAACGCAAAGTAAGGCTTCTGGAATTTTGTCATAACTCACGAAATGGTAGGAGTAAAAAAAAAGATACATTGCAAATGATAACTTGGGATGTCCTTAATTCGAATCTGCAAAGAACTTGGATGTGCGACTTTTAGTTTTCGCGCCACAGCTTTTCAACCTATGCAAAAAATGATAATTTATTCATATATAAAACGCAAAGTAAGGCTTCTGGAATTTTGTCATAACTCACGAAATGGTAGGAGTAAAAAAAAAGGATACATTGAAAATGATAACTTGGGATGTCCTTAATTCAAATCTGCAAAGAACTTGGATGTGTGACTTTTAGTTTTCGCGCCACAGCTTTTCAACCTATGCAAAAAATGATAATTTATTCATATATAAAACGCAAAGTAAGGCTTCTGGAATTTTGTCATAACTCACGAAATGCTGGGAGTAAAAAAAAAGGATACATTGAAAATGATAACTTCGGATGTCTTTAATTTAAATCTGCAAAGAACTTGGATGTGCGACTTTTAGTTTTCGCGCCACAGCTTTTCAACCTATGCAAAAAATGATAATTTATTCATATATAAAACGCAAAGTAAGGCTTCTGGAATTTTGTCATAAATCACGAAATGGTAGGAGTAAAAAAAAAGGATACATTGCAAATGATAACTTGGGATGTCCTTAATTCGAATCTGCAAAGAATTTGGATGTGTGACTTTTAGTTTTCGCGCCACAGCTTTTCAACCTATGCAAAAAATGATAATTTATTCATATATAAAACCCAAAGTAAGGCTTCTGGAATTTTGTCATAACTCACGAAATGCTGGGAGTAAAAAAAAAGGATACATTGAAAATGATAACTTCGGATGTCCTTAATTTAAATCTGCAAAGAACTTGGATGTGCGACTTTTAGTTTTCGCGCCACAGCTTTTCAACCTATGCAAAAAATGATAATTTATTCATATATAAAACGCAAAGTAAGGCTTCTGGAATTTTGTCATAACTCACGAAATGGTAGGAGTAAAAAAAAGGATACACTCAAAATGATAACTTGGGATGTCCTTAATTTAAATCTGCAAAGAACTTGGATGTGCGACTTTTAGTTTTCGCGCCACAGCTTTTCAACCTATGCAAAAAATGATAATTTATTCATATATAAAACGCAAAGTAAGGCTTCTGGAATTTTGTCATAACTCACGAAATAGTAGGAGTAAAAAAAAAGACACATTGCAAATGATAACTTGGGATGTCCTTAATTCAAATCTGCAAAGGACTTGGCTGTGCGACTTTTAGTTTTCGCGCCACAGCTTTTCAACCTATGCAAAAAATGATAATTTATTCATATATAAAACGCAAAGTAAGGCTTCTGGAATTTTGTCATAACTCACGAAATGCTGGGAGTAAAAAAAAAGGATACATTGAAAATGATAACTTGGGATGTCCTTAATTCGAATCTGCAAAGAACTTGGATGTGCGACTTTCAGTTTTCGCGCCACAGCTTTTCAACCTATGCAAAAAATGATAATTTATTCATATATAAAACGCAAAGTAAGGCTTCTGGAATTTTGTCATAAATCACGAAATGGTAGGAGTAAAAAAAAAGGATACATTGCAAATGATAACTTGGGATGTCCTTAATTCGAATCTGCAAAGAATTTGGATGTGTGACTTTTAGTTTTCGCGCCACAGCTTTTCAACCTATGCAAAAAATGATAATTTATTCATATATAAAACGCAAAGTAAGGCTTCTGGAATTTTGTCATAACTCACGAAATGGTAGGAGTAAAAAAAAAGGATACATTGAAAATGATAACTTGGGATGTCCTTAATTCAAATCTGCAAAGAACTTGGATGTGTGACTTTTAGTTTTCGCGCCACAGCTTTTCAACCTATGCAAAAAATGATAATTTATTCATATATAAAACGCAAAGTAAGGCTTCTGGAATTTTGTCATAACTCACGAAATGGTAGGAGTAAAAAAAAAGATACATTGCAAATGATAACTTGGGATGTCCTTAATTCGAATCTGCAAAGAACTTGGATGTGCGACTTTTAGTTTTCGCGCCACAGCTTTTCAACCTATGCAAAAAATGATAATTTATTCATATATAAAACGCAAAGTAAGGCTTCTGGAATTTTGTCATAAATCACGAAATGGTAGGAGTAAAAAAAAAGGATACATTGAAAATGATAACTTGGGATGTCCTTAATTCAAATCTGCAAAGGACTTGGCTGTGCGACTTTTAGTTTTCGCGCCACAGCTTTTCAACCTATGCAAAAAATGATAATTTATTCATATATAAAACGCAAAGTAAGGCTTCTGGAATTTTGTCATAACTCACGAAATAGTAGGAGTAAAAAAAAAGACACATTGCAAATGATAACTTGGGATGTCCTTAATTCAAATCTGCAAAGGACTTGGCTGTGCGACTTTTAGTTTTCGCGCCACAGCTTTTCAACCTATGCAAAAAATGATAATTTATTCATATATAAAACGCAAAGTAAGGCTTCTGGAATTTTGTCATAACTCACGAAATGCTGGGAGTAAAAAAAAAGGATACATTGAAAATGATAACTTCGGATGTCTTTAATTTAAATCTGCAAAGAACTTGGATGTGCGACTTTTAGTTTTCGCGCCACAGCTTTTCAACCTATGCAAAAAATGATAATTTATTCATATATAAAACGCAAAGTAAGGCTTCTGGAATTTTGTCATAAATCACGAAATGGTAGGAGTAAAAAAAAAGGATACATTGCAAATGATAACTTGGGATGTCCTTAATTCGAATCTGCAAAGAATTTGGATGTGTGACTTTTAGTTTTCGCGCCACAGCTTTTCAACCTATGCAAAAAATGATAATTTATTCATATATAAAACCCAAAGTAAGGCTTCTGGAATTTTGTCATAACTCACGAAATGCTGGGAGTAAAAAAAAAGGATACATTGAAAATGATAACTTCGGATGTCCTTAATTTAAATCTGCAAAGAACTTGGATGTGCGACTTTTAGTTTTCGCGCCACAGCTTTTCAACCTATGCAAAAAATGATAATTTATTCATATATAAAACGCAAAGTAAGGCTTCTGGAATTTTGTCATAACTCACGAAATGGTAGGAGTAAAAAAAAGGATACACTGAAAATGATAACTTGGGATGTCCTTAATTCAAATCTGCAAAGAACTTGGATGTGTGACTTTTAGTTTTCGCGCCACAGCTTTTCAACCTATGCAAAAAATGATAATTTATTCATATATAAAACGCAAAGTAAGGCTTCTGGAATTTTGTCATAACTCACGAAATAGTAGGAGTAAAAAAAAAGACACATTGCAAATGATAACTTGGGATGTCCTTAATTCGAATCTGCAAAGAACTTGGATGTGTGACTTTTAGTTTTTGCGCCACAGCTTTTCAACCTATGCAAAAAATGATAATTTATTCATATATAAAACGCAAAGTAAGGCTTCTGGAATTTTGTCATAACTCACGAAATAGTAGGAGTAAAAAAAAAAGACACATTGCAAATGATAACTTGGGATGTCCTTAATTCGAATCTGCAAAGAACTTGGATGTGCGACTTTTAGTTTTCGCGCCACAGCTTTTCAACCTATGCAAAAAATGATAATTTATTCATATATAAAACGCAAAGTAAGGCTTCTGGAATTTTGTCATAAATCACGAAATGGTAGGAGTAAAAAAAAGGATACATTGCAAATGATAACTTGGGATGTCCTCAATTCAAATCTGCAAAGGACTTGGCTGTGCGACTTTTAGTTTTCGCGCCACAGCGTTTCAACCTATGCAAAAAATGATAATTTATTCATATATAAAACGCAAAGTAAGGCTTCTGGAATTTTGTCATAAATCACGAAATGGTAGGAGTAAAAAAAAGGATACATTGCAAATGATAACTTGGGATGTCCTCAATTCAAATCTGCAAAGGACTTGGCTGTGTGACTTTTAGTTTTCGCGCCACAGCTTTTCAACCTATGCAAAAAATGATAATTTATTCATATATAAAACGCAAAGTAAGGCTTCTGGAATTTTGTCATAAATCACGAAATGGTAGGAGTAAAAAAAAAGGATACATTGCAAATGATAACTTGGGATGTCCTTAATTCGAATCTGCAAAGAATTTGGATGTGTGACTTTTAGTTTTCGCGCCACAGCTTTTCAACCTATGCAAAAAATGATAATTTATTCATATATAAAACGCAAAGTAAGGCTTCTGGAATTTTGTCATAAATCACGAAATGGTAGGAGTAAAATAAAAGGATACATTGCAAATGATAACTTGGGATGTCCTTAATTTAAATCTGCAAAGGACTTGGCTGTGCGACTTTTAGTTTTCGCGCCACAGCATTTCAACCTATGCAAAAAATGATAATTTATTCATATATAAAACGCAAAGTAAGGCTTCTGGAATTTTGTCATAAATCACGAAATGGTAGGAGTAAAAAAAAAGATACATTGCAAATGATAACTTGGGATGTCCTTAATTTAAATCTGCAAAGGACTTGGCTGTGTGACTTTTAGTTTTCGCGCCACAGCTTTTCAACCTATGCAAAAAATGATAATTTATTCATATATAAAACGCAAAGTAAGGCTTCTGGAATTTTGTCATAACTCACGAAATAGTAGGAGTAAAAAAAAAGACACATTGCAAATGATAACTTGGGATGTCCTTAATTCAAATCTGCAAAGGACTTGGCTGTGCGACTTTTAGTTTTCGCGCCACAGCTTTTCAACCTATGCAAAAAATGATAATTTATTCATATATAAAACGCAAAGTAAGGCTTCTGGAATTTTGTCATAACTCACGAAATGCTGGGAGTAAAAAAAAAGGATACATTGAAAATGATAACTTGGGATGTCCTTAATTCGAATCTGCAAAGAACTTGGATGTGCGACTTTCAGTTTTCGCGCCACAGCTTTTCAACCTATGCAAAAAATGATAATTTATTCATATATAAAACGCAAAGTAAGGCTTCTGGAATTTTGTCATAAATCACGAAATGGTAGGAGTAAAAAAAAAGGATACATTGCAAATGATAACTTGGGATGTCCTTAATTCGAATCTGCAAAGAATTTGGATGTGTGACTTTTAGTTTTCGCGCCACAGCTTTTCAACCTATGCAAAAAATGATAATTTATTCATATATAAAACGCAAAGTAAGGCTTCTGGAATTTTGTCATAACTCACGAAATGGTAGGAGTAAAAAAAAAGGATACATTGAAAATGATAACTTCGGATGTCTTTAATTTAAATCTGCAAAGAACTTGGATGTGCGACTTTTAGTTTTCGCGCCACAGCTTTTCAACCTATGCAAAAAATGATAATTTATTCATATATAAAACGCAAAGTAAGGCTTCTGGAATTTTGTCATAACTCACGAAATGGTAGGAGTAAAAAAAAAGATACATTGCAAATGATAACTTGGGATGTCCTTAATTCGAATCTGCAAAGAACTTGGATGTGCGACTTTTAGTTTTCGCGCCACAGCTTTTCAACCTATGCAAAAAATGATAATTTATTCATATATAAAACGCAAAGTAAGGCTTCTGGAATTTTGTCATAAATCACGAAATGGTAGGAGTAAAAAAAAAGGATACATTGAAAATGATAACTTGGGATGTCCTTAATTCAAATCTGCAAAGGACTTGGCTGTGCGACTTTTAGTTTTCGCGCCACAGCTTTTCAACCTATGCAAAAAATGATAATTTATTCATATATAAAACGCAAAGTAAGGCTTCTGGAATTTTGTCATAACTCACGAAATAGTAGGAGTAAAAAAAAAGACACATTGCAAATGATAACTTGGGATGTCCTTAATTCAAATCTGCAAAGGACTTGGCTGTGCGACTTTTAGTTTTCGCGCCACAGCTTTTCAACCTATGCAAAAAATGATAATTTATTCATATATAAAACGCAAAGTAAGGCTTCTGGAATTTTGTCATAACTCACGAAATGCTGGGAGTAAAAAAAAAGGATACATTGAAAATGATAACTTCGGATGTCTTTAATTTAAATCTGCAAAGAACTTGGATGTGCGACTTTTAGTTTTCGCGCCACAGCTTTTCAACCTATGCAAAAAATGATAATTTATTCATATATAAAACGCAAAGTAAGGCTTCTGGAATTTTGTCATAAATCACGAAATGGTAGGAGTAAAAAAAAAGGATACATTGCAAATGATAACTTGGGATGTCCTTAATTCGAATCTGCAAAGAATTTGGATGTGTGACTTTTAGTTTTCGCGCCACAGCTTTTCAACCTATGCAAAAAATGATAATTTATTCATATATAAAACGCAAAGTAAGGCTTCTGGAATTTTGTCATAACTCACGAAATGGTAGGAGTAAAAAAAAGGATACACTGAAAATGATAACTTGGGATGTCCTTAATTCAAATCTGCAAAGAACTTGGATGTGTGACTTTTAGTTTTCGCGCCACAGCTTTTCAACCTATGCAAAAAATGATAATTTATTCATATATAAAACGCAAAGTAAGGCTTCTGGAATTTTGTCATAACTCACGAAATAGTAGGAGTAAAAAAAAAAGACACATTGCAAATGATAACTTGGGATGTCCTTAATTCGAATCTGCAAAGAACTTGGATGTGTGACTTTTAGTTTTTGCGCCACAGCTTTTCAACCTATGCAAAAAATGATAATTTATTCATATATAAAACGCAAAGTAAGGCTTCTGGAATTTTGTCATAACTCACGAAATAGTAGGAGTAAAAAAAAAGACACATTGCAAATGATAACTTGGGATGTCCTTAATTCGAATCTGCAAAGAACTTGGATGTGCGACTTTTAGTTTTCGCGCCACAGCTTTTCAACCTATGCAAAAAATGATAATTTATTCATATATAAAACGCAAAGTAAGGCTTCTGGAATTTTGTCATAAATCACGAAATGGTAGGAGTAAAAAAAAGGATACATTGCAAATGATAACTTGGGATGTCCTCAATTCAAATCTGCAAAGGACTTGGCTGTGCGACTTTTAGTTTTCGCGCCACAGCTTTTCAACCTATGCAAAAAATGATAATTTATTCATATATAAAACGCAAAGTAAGGCTTCTGGAATTTTGTCATAAATCACGAAATGGTAGGAGTAAAAAAAAGGATACATTGCAAATGATAACTTGGGATGTCCTCAATTCAAATCTGCAAAGGACTTGGCTGTGTGACTTTTAGTTTTCGCGCCACAGGTTTTCAACCTATGCAAAAAATGATAATTTATTCATATATAAAACGCAAAGTAAGGCTTCTGGAATTTTGTCATAACTCACGAAATGGTAGGAGTAAAAAAAAAGGATACATTGAAAATGATAACTTGGGATGTCCTTAATTCAAATCTGCAAAGGACTTGGATGTGCGACTTTTAGTTTTCGCGCCACAGCTTTTCAACCTATGCAAAAAATGATAATTTATTCATATATAAAACGCAAAGTAAGGCTTCTGGAATTTTGTCATAAATCACGAAATGGTAGGAGTAAAAAAAAAGGATACATTGAAAATGATAACTTGGGATGTCCTTAATTCAAATCTGCAAAGAACTTGGATGTGCGACTTTTAGTTTTCGCGCCACAGCTTTTCAACCTATGCAAAAAATGATAATTTATTCATATATAAAACGCAAAGTAAGGCTTCTGGAATTTTGTCATAAATCACGAAATGGTAGGAGTAAAAAAAAGGATACATTGCAAATGATAACTTGGGATGTCCTCAATTCAAATCTGCAAAGGACTTGGCTGTGCGACTTTTAGTTTTCGCGCCACAGCTTTTCAACCTATGCAAAAAATGATAATTTATTCATATATAAAACGCAAAGTAAGGCTTCTGGAATTTTGTCATAACTCACGAAATGCTGGGAGTAAAAAAAAAGGATACATTGAAAATGATAACTTGGGATGTCCTTAATTCAAATCTGCAAAGAACTTGGATGTGTGACTTTTAGTTTTCGCGCCACAGCTTTTCAACCTATGCAAAAAATGATAATTTATTCATATATAAAACGCAAAGTAAGGCTTCTGGAATTTTGTCATAACTCACGAAATAGTAGGAGTAAAAAAAAAAGACACATTGCAAATGATAACTTGGGATGTCCTTAATTCGAATCTGCAAAGAACTTGGATGTGTGACTTTTAGTTTTTGCGCCACAGCTTTTCAACCTATGCAAAAAATGATAATTTATTCATATATAAAACGCAAAGTAAGGCTTCTGGAATTTTGTCATAACTCACGAAATAGTAGGAGTAAAAAAAAAGCCACATTGCAAATGATAACTTGGGATGTCCTTAATTCGAATCTGCAAAGAACTTGGATGTGCGACTTTTAGTTTTCGCGCCACAGCTTTTCAACCTATGCAAAAAATGATAATTTATTCATATATAAAACGCAAAGTAAGGCTTCTGGAATTTTGTCATAAATCACGAAATGGTAGGAGTAAAAAAAAAGGATACATTGCAAATGATAACTTGGGATGTCCTTAATTCGAATCTGCAAAGAACTTGGATGTGTGACTTTTAGTTTTTGCGCCACAGCTTTTCAACCTATGCAAAAAATGATAATTTATTCATATATAAAACGCAAAGTAAGGCTTCTGGAATTTTGTCATAACTCACGAAATAGTAGGAGTAAAAAAAAAGACACATTGCAAATGATAACTTGGGATGTCCTTAATTCGAATCTGCAAAGAACTTGGATGTGTGACTTTTAGTTTTTGCGCCACAGCTTTTCAACCTATGCAAAAAATGATAATTTATTCATATATAAAACGCAAAGTAAGGCTTCTGGAATTTTGTCATAACTCACGAAATAGTAGGAGTAAAAAAAAAAGACACATTGCAAATGATAACTTGGGATGTCCTTAATTCGAATCTGCAAAGAACTTGGATGTGCGACTTTTAGTTTTCGCGCCACAGCTTTTCAACCTATGCAAAAAATGATAATTTATTCATATATAAAACGCAAAGTAAGGCTTCTGGAATTTTGTCATAAATCACGAAATGGTAGGAGTAAAAAAAAGGATACATTGCAAATGATAACTTGGGATGTCCTCAATTCAAATCTGCAAAGGACTTGGCTGTGCGACTTTTAGTTTTCGCGCCACAGCTTTTCAACCTATGCAAAAAATGATAATTTATTCATATATAAAACGCAAAGTAAGGCTTCTGGAATTTTGTCATAAATCACGAAATGGTAGGAGTAAAAAAAAGGATACATTGCAAATGATAACTTGGGATGTCCTCAATTCAAATCTGCAAAGGACTTGGCTGTGTGACTTTTAGTTTTCGCGCCACAGGTTTTCAACCTATGCAAAAAATGATAATTTATTCATATATAAAACGCAAAGTAAGGCTTCTGGAATTTTGTCATAACTCACGAAATGGTAGGAGTAAAAAAAAAGGATACATTGAAAATGATAACTTGGGATGTCCTTAATTCAAATCTGCAAAGGACTTGGATGTGCGACTTTTAGTTTTCGCGCCACAGCTTTTCAACCTATGCAAAAAATGATAATTTATTCATATATAAAACGCAAAGTAAGGCTTCTGGAATTTTGTCATAAATCACGAAATGGTAGGAGTAAAAAAAAAGAATACATTGCAAATGATAACTTGGGATGTCCTCAATTCAAATCTGCAAAGGACTTGGCTGTGCGACTTTTAGTTTTCGCGCCACAGCTTTTCAACCTATGCAAAAAATGATAATTTATTCATATATAAAACGCAAAGTAAGGCTTCTGGAATTTTGTCATAAATCACGAAATGGTAGGAGTAAAAAAAAGGATACATTGCAAATGATAACTTGGGATGTCCTCAATTCAAATCTGCAAAGGACTTGGCTGTGTGACTTTTAGTTTTCGCGCCACAGCTTTTCAACCTATGCAAAAAATGATAATTTATTCATATATAAAACGCAAAGTAAGGCTTATGGAATTTTGTCATAACTCACGAAATGCTGGGAGTAAAAAAAAAGGATACATTGAAAATGATAACTTCGGATGTCCTTAATTTAAATCTGCAAAGAACTTGGATGTGCGACTTTTAGTTTTCGCGCCACAGCTTTTCAACCTATGCAAAAAATGATAATTTATTCATATATAAAACGCAAAGTAAGGCTTCTGGAATTTTGTCATAACTCACGAAATGGTAGGAGTAAAAAAAAAGGATACATTGAAAATGATAACTTGGGATGTCCTTAATTCAAATCTGCAAAGAACTTGGATGTGTGACTTTTAGTTTTCGCGCCACAGCTTTTCAACCTATGCAAAAAATGATAATTTATTCATATATAAAACGCAAAGTAAGGCTTCTGGAATTTTGTCATAACTCACGAAATAGTAGGAGTAAAAAAAAAAGACACATTGCAAATGATAACTTGGGATGTCCTTAATTCGAATCTGCAAAGAACTTGGATGTGTGACTTTTAGTTTTTGCGCCACAGCTTTTCAACCTATGCAAAAAATGATAATTTATTCATATATAAAACGCAAAGTAAGGCTTCTGGAATTTTGTCATAACTCACGAAATAGTAGGAGTAAAAAAAAAGCCACATTGCAAATGATAACTTGGGATGTCCTTAATTCGAATCTGCAAAGAACTTGGATGTGCGACTTTTAGTTTTCGCGCCACAGCTTTTCAACCTATGCAAAAAATGATAATTTATTCATATATAAAACGCAAAGTAAGGCTTCTGGAATTTTGTCATAAATCACGAAATGGTAGGAGTAAAAAAAAAGGATACATTGCAAATGATAACTTGGGATGTCCTCAATTCAAATCTGCAAAGGACTTGGCTGTGCGACTTTTAGTTTTCGCGCCACAGCTTTTCAACCTATGCAAAAAATGATAATTTATTCATATATAAAACGCAAAGTAAGGCTTCTGGAATTTTGTCATAAATCACGAAATGGTAGGAGTAAAAAAAAGGATACATTGCAAATGATAACTTGGGAGGTCCTCAATTCAAATCTGCAAAGGACTTGGCTGTGTGACTTTTAGTTTTCGCGCCACAGGTTTTCAACCTATGCAAAAAATGATAATTTATTCATATATAAAACGCAAAGTAAGGCTTCTGGAATTTTGTCATAACTCACGAAATGGTAGGAGTAAAAAAAAAGGATACATTGAAAATGATAACTTGGGATGTCCTTAATTCAAATCTGCAAAGGACTTGGATGTGCGACTTTTAGTTTTCGCGCCACAGCTTTTCAACCTATGCAAAAAATGATAATTTATTCATATATAAAACGCAAAGTAAGGCTTCTGGAATTTTGTCATAAATCACGAAATGGTAGGAGTAAAAAAAAGAATACATTGCAAATGATAACTTGGGATGTCCTCAATTCAAATCTGCAAAGGACTTGGCTGTGCGACTTTTAGTTTTCGCGCCACAGCTTTTCAACCTATGCAAAAAATGATAATTTATTCATATATAAAACGCAAAGTAAGGCTTCTGGAATTTTGTCATAAATCACGAAATGGTAGGAGTAAAAAAAAGAATACATTGCAAATGATAACTTGGGATGTCCTCAATTCAAATCTGCAAAGGACTTGGCTGTGTGACTTTTAGTTTTCGCGCCACAGCTTTTCAACCTATGCAAAAAATGATAATTTATTCATATATAAAACGCAAAGTAAGGCTTCTGGAATTTTGTCATAACTCACGAAATGGTAGGAGTAAAAAAAAAGGATACATTGAAAATGATAACTTGGGATGTCCTTAATTCAAATCTGCAAAGGACTTGGATGTGCGACTTTTAATTTTCGCGCCACAGCTTTTCAAAACCTATGCAAAAAATGATAATTTATTCATATATAAAACGCAAAGTAAGGCTTCTGAAATTTTGTCATAAATCACGAAGTGGTAGGAGTAAAAAAAAAAGATACATTGCAAATGATAACGTGGGATGTCCTTAATTCAAATCTGCAAAGGACTTGGATGTGCGACTTTTAGTTTTCGCGCCACAGCTTTTCAACCTATGCAAAAAATGATAATTTATTCATATATAAAACGCAAAGTAAGGCTTCTGGAATTTTGTCATAAATCACGAAATGGTAGGAGTAAAAAAAAAAGATACATTGCAAATGATAACGTGGGATGTCCTTAATTTAAATCTGCAAAGGACTTGGCTGTGTGACTTTTAGTTTTCGCGCCACAGCTTTTCAACCTATGCAAAAAATGATAATTTATTCATATATAAAACGCAAAGTAAGGCTTCTGGAATTTTGTCATAACTCACGAAAAGGTAGGAGTAAAAAAAAGGATACATTGCAAATGATAACTTGGGATGTCCTTAATTTAAATCTGCAAAGGACTTGGCTGTGTGACTTTTAGTTTTCGCGCCACAGCTTTTCAACCTATGCAAAAAATGATAATTTATTCATATATAAAACGCAAAGTAAGGCTTCTGGAATTTTGTCATAACTCACGAAATGGTAGGAGTAAAAAAAAAAGGATACATTGAAAATGATAACTTGGGATGTCCCTAATTCGAATCTGCAAAGAACTTGGATGTGCGACTTTTAGTTTTCGCGCCACAGCTTTTCAACCTATGCAAAAAATGATAATTTATTCATATATAAAACGCAAAGTAAGGCTTCTGGAATTTTGTCATAACTCACGAAATGGTAAGAGTAAAAAAAAGGATACATTGAAAATGATAACTTGGGATGTCCTTAATTTAAATCTGCAAAGGACTTGGATGTGCGACTTTTAATTTTCGCGCCACAGCTTTTCAACCTATGCAAAAAATGATAATTTATTCATATATAAAACGCAAAGTAAGGCTTCTGGAATTTTGTCATAACTCACGAAATGGTAGGAGTGAAAAAAAATATACATTGCAAATGATAACTTGGGATGTCCTTAATTCGAATCTGCAAAGAACTTGGATGTGCAGCTTTTAGTTTTCGCGCCACAGCTTTTCAACCTATGCAAAAAATGATAATTTATTCATATATAAAACGCAAAGTAAGGCTTCTGGAATTTTGTCATAAATCACGAAATGGTAGGAGTAAAAAAAAGATACATTGCAAATGATAACTTGGGATGTCCTTAATTCGAATCTGCAAAGAACTTGGATGTGTGACTTTTAGTTTTCGCGCCACAGCTTTTCAACCTATGCAAAAAATGATAATTTATTCATATATAAAACGCAAAGTAAGGCTTCTGGAATTTTGTCATAAATCACGAAATGGTAGGAGTAAAAAAAAAGGATACATTGAAAATGATAACGTGGGATGTCCTTAATTCGAATCTGCAAAGAACTTGGATGTGCGACTTTTAGTTTTCGTGCCACAGCTTTTCAACCTATGCAAAAAATGATAATTTATTCATATATAAAACGCAAAGTAAGGCTTCTGGAATTTTGTCATAAATCACGAAATGGTAGGAGTAAAAAAAAAGGATACATTGCAAATGATAACTTGGGATGTCCTCAATTCAAATCTGCAAAGGACTTGGCTGTGCAGCTTTTAGTTTTCGCGCCACAGTTTTTCAACCTATGCAAAAAATGATAATTTATTCATATATAAAACGCAAAGTAAGGCTTCTGGAATTTTGTCATAAATCACGAAATGGTAGGAGTAAAAAAAAGAATACATTGCAAATGATAACTTGGGATGTCCTTAATTCGAATCTGCAAAGAACTTGGATGTGCGACTTTCAGTTTTCGCGCCACAGCTTTTCAACCTATGCAAAAAATGATAATTTATTCATATATAAAACGCAAAGTAAGGCTTCTGGAATTTTGTTATAACTCACGAAAAGGTAGGAGTAAAAAAAAAGGATACATTGCAAATGATAACTTGGGATGTCCTTAATTTAAATCTGCAAAGGACTTGGCTGTGTGACTTTTAGTTTTCGCGCCACAGCTTTTCAACCTATGCAAAAAATGATAATTTATTCATATATAAAACGCAAAGTAAGGCTTCTGGAATTTTGTCATAACTCACGAAATGGTAGGAGTAAAAAAAAAAGGATACATTGAAAATGATAACTTGGGATGTCCTTAATTCGAATCTGCAAAGAACTTGGATGTGCGACTTTTAGTTTTCGCGCCACAGCTTTTCAACCTATGCAAAAAATGATAATTTATTCATATATAAAACGCAAAGTAAGGCTTCTGGAATTTTGTCATAACTCACGAAATGCTGGGAGTAAAAAAAAAGGATACATTGAAAATGATAACTTCGGATGTCCTTAATTTAAATCTGCAAAGAACTTGGATGTGCGACTTTTAGTTTTCGCGCCACAGCTTTTCAACCTATGCAAAAAATGATAATTTATTCATATATAAAACGCAAAGTAAGGCTTCTGGAATTTTGTCATAACTCACGAAATGGTAGGAGTAAAAAAAAAGGATACATTGAAAATGATAACTTGGGATGTCCTTAATTCAAATCTGCAAAGAACTTGGATGTGTGACTTTTAGTTTTCGCGCCACAGCTTTTCAACCTATGCAAAAAATGATAATTTATTCATATATAAAACGCAAAGTAAGGCTTCTGGAATTTTGTCATAACTCACGAAATAGTAGGAGTAAAAAAAAAAGACACATTGCAAATGATAACTTGGGATGTCCTTAATTCGAATCTGCAAAGAACTTGGATGTGTGACTTTTAGTTTTTGCGCCACAGCTTTTCAACCTATGCAAAAAATGATAATTTATTCATATATAAAACGCAAAGTAAGGCTTCTGGAATTTTGTCATAACTCACGAAATAGTAGGAGTAAAAAAAAAGCCACATTGCAAATGATAACTTGGGATGTCCTTAATTCGAATCTGCAAAGAACTTGGATGTGCGACTTTTAGTTTTCGCGCCACAGCTTTTCAACCTATGCAAAAAATGATAATTTATTCATATATAAAACGCAAAGTAAGGCTTCTGGAATTTTGTCATAAATCACGAAATGGTAGGAGTAAAAAAAAAGGATACATTGCAAATGATAACTTGGGATGTCCTCAATTCAAATCTGCAAAGGACTTGGCTGTGCGACTTTTAGTTTTCGCGCCACAGCTTTTCAACCTATGCAAAAAATGATAATTTATTCATATATAAAACGCAAAGTAAGGCTTCTGGAATTTTGTCATAAATCACGAAATGGTAGGAGTAAAAAAAAGGATACATTGCAAATGATAACTTGGGAGGTCCTTAATTCAAATCTGCAAAGGACTTGGATGTGCGACTTTTAGTTTTCGCGCCACAGCTTTTCAACCTATGCAAAAAATGATAATTTATTCATATATAAAACGCAAAGTAAGGCTTCTGGAATTTTGTCATAAATCACGAAATGGTAGGAGTAAAAAAAAGAATACATTGCAAATGATAACTTGGGATGTCCTCAATTCAAATCTGCAAAGGACTTGGCTGTGCGACTTTTAGTTTTCGCGCCACAGCTTTTCAACCTATGCAAAAAATGATAATTTATTCATATATAAAACGCAAAGTAAGGCTTCTGGAATTTTGTCATAAATCACGAAATGGTAGGAGTAAAAAAAAGAATACATTGCAAATGATAACTTGGGATGTCCTCAATTCAAATCTGCAAAGGACTTGGCTGTGTGACTTTTAGTTTTCGCGCCACAGCTTTTCAACCTATGCAAAAAATGATAATTTATTCATATATAAAACGCAAAGTAAGGCTTCTGGAATTTTGTCATAAATCACGAAATGGTAGGAGTAAAAAAAAGAATACATTGCAAATGATAACTTGGGATGTCCTCAATTCAAATCTGCAAAGGACTTGGATGTGCGACTTTTAGTTTTCGCGCCACAGCTTTTCAACCTATGCAAAAAATGATAATTTATTCATATATAAAACGCAAAGTAAGGCTTCTGGAATTTTGTCATAAATCACGAAATGGTAGGAGTAAAATAAAAAGATACATTGCAAATGATAACGTGGGATGTCCTTAATTTAAATCTGCAAAGGACTTGGCTGTGTGACTTTTAGTTTTCGCGCCACAGCTTTTCAACCTATGCAAAAAATGATAATTTATTCATATATAAAACGCAAAGTAAGGCTTCTGGAATTTTGTCATAACTCACGAAAAGGTAGGAGTAAAAAAAAGGATACATTGCAAATGATAACTTGGGATGTCCTTAATTTAAATCTGCAAAGGACTTGGCTGTGTGACTTTTAGTTTTCGCGCCACAGCTTTTCAACCTATGCAAAAAATGATAATTTATTCATATATAAAACGCAAAGTAAGGCTTCTGGAATTTTGTCATAACTCACGAAATGGTAGGAGTAAAAAAAAAAGGATACATTGAAAATGATAACTTGGGATGTCCCTAATTCGAATCTGCAAAGAACTTGGATGTGCGACTTTTAGTTTTCGCGCCACAGCTTTTCAACCTATGCAAAAAATGATAATTTATTCATATATAAAACGCAAAGTAAGGCTTCTGGAATTTTGTCATAACTCACGAAATGGTAAGAGTAAAAAAAAGGATACATTGAAAATGATAACTTGGGATGTCCTTAATTTAAATCTGCAAAGGACTTGGATGTGCGACTTTTAATTTTCGCGCCACAGCTTTTCAACCTATGCAAAAAATGATAATTTATTCATATATAAAACGCAAAGTAAGGCTTCTGGAATTTTGTCATAACTCACGAAATGGTAGGAGTGAAAAAAAATATACATTGCAAATGATAACTTGGGATGTCCTTAATTCGAATCTGCAAAGAACTTGGATGTGCGACTTTTAGTTTTCGGGCCACAGCTTTTCAACCTATGCAAAAAATGATAATTTATTCATATATAAAACGCAAAGTAAGGCTTCTGGAATTTTGTCATAACTCACGAAATGGTAGGAGTAAAAAAAAAGGATACATTGCAAATGATAACTTGGGATGTCCTTAATTCAAATCTGGAAAGAACTTGGATGTGCGACTTTTAGTTTTCGCGCCACAGCTTTTCAACCTATGCAAAAAATGATAATTTATTCATATATAAAACGCAAAGTAAGGCTTCTGGAATTTTGTCATAAATCACGAAATGGTAGGAGTAAAAAAAAGATACATTGCAAATGATAACTTGGGATGTCCTTAATTCGAATCTGCAAAGAACTTGGATGTGTGACTTTTAGTTTTCGCGCCACAGCTTTTCAACCTATGCAAAAAATGATAATTTATTCATATATAAAACGCAAAGTAAGGCTTCTGGAATTTTGTCATAAATCACGAAATGGTAGGAGTAAAAAAAAAGGATACATTGAAAATGATAACGTGGGATGTCCTTAATTCGAATCTGCAAAGAACTTGGATGTGCGACTTTTAGTTTTCGTGCCACAGCTTTTCAACCTATGCAAAAAATGATAATTTATTCATATATAAAACGCAAAGTAAGGCTTCTGGAATTTTGTCATAAATCACGAAATGGTAGGAGTAAAAAAAAAGGATACATTGCAAATGATAACTTGGGATGTCCTCAATTCAAATCTGCAAAGGACTTGGCTGTGCAGCTTTTAGTTTTCGCGCCACAGTTTTTCAACCTATGCAAAAAATGATAATTTATTCATATATAAAACGCAAAGTAAGGCTTCTGGAATTTTGTCATAAATCACGAAATGGTAGGAGTAAAAAAAAAAAGGATACATTGAAAATGATAACTTGGGATGTCCTTAATTTAAATCTGCAAAGGACTTGGATGCGACTTTTAATTTTCGCGCCACAGCTTTTCAACCTATGCAAAAAATGATAATTTATTCATATATAAAACGCAAAGTAAGGCTTCTGGAATTTTGTCATAACTCACGAAATGGTAGGAGTAAAAAAAAAAAGGATACATTGAAAATGATAACTTGGGATGTCCTTAATTTAAATCTGCAAAGGACTTGGATGCGACTTTTAGTTTTCGCGCCACAGCTTTTCAACCTATGCAAAAAATGATAATTTATTCATATATAAAACGCAAAGTAAGGCTTCTGGAATTTTGTCATAACTCACGAAATGGTAGGAGTGAAAAAAAATATACATTGCAAATGATAACTTGGGATGTCCTTAATTCGAATCTGCAAAGAACTTGGATGTGCGACTTTTAGTTTTCGGGCCACAGCTTTTCAACCTATGCAAAAAATGATAATTTATTCATATATAAAACGCAAAGTAAGGCTTCTGGAATTTTGTCATAACTCACGAAATGGTAAGAGTAAAAAAAAAGGATACATTGAAAATCATAACTTGGGATGTCCCTAATTAAAATCTGCAAAGAACTTGGATGTGCGACTTTTAATTTTCGCGCCACAGCTTTTCAACCTATGCAAAAAATGATAATTTATTCATATATAAAACGCAAAGTAAGGCTTCTGGAATTTTGTCATAAATCACGAAATGGTAGGAGTAAAAAAAAAAGATACATTGCAAATGATAACTTGGGATGTCCTTAATTTAAATCTGCAAAGGACTTGGCTGTGTGACTTTTAGTTTTCGCGCCACAGCTTTTCAACCTATGCAAAAAATGATAATTTATTCATATATAAAACGCAAAGTAAGGCTTCTGGAATTTTGTCATAAATCACGAAATGGTAGGAGTAAAAAAAAAGGATACATTGCAAATGATAACTTGGGATGTCCTTAATTCAAATCTGGAAAGAACTTGGATGTGCGACTTTTAATTTTCGCGCCACAGCTTTTCAACCTATGCAAAAAATTATAATTTATTCATATATAAAACGCAAAGTAAGGCTTCTGGAATTTTGTCATAAATCACGAAATGGTAGGAGTAAAAAAAGATACATTGCAAATGATAACTTGGGATGTCCTTAATTCGAATCTGCAAAGAACTTGGATGTGCGACTTTTAGTTTTCGCGCCACAGCTTTTCAACCTATGCAAAAAATGATAATTTATTCATATATAAAACGCAAAGTAAGGCTTCTGGAATTTTGTCATAAATCACGAAATGGTAGGAGTAAAAAAAAAGAATACATTGCAAATGATAACTTGGGATGTCCTTAATTCAAATCTGCAAAGGACTTGGCTGTGCAGCTTTTAGTTTTCGCGCCACAGCTTTTCAACCTATGCAAAAAATGATAATTTATTCATATATAAAACGCAAAGTAAGGCTTCTGGAATTTTGTCATAACTCACGAAATGGTAGGAGTAAAAAAAAAAGGATACATTGAAAATGATAACTTGGGATGTCCTTAATTCGAATCTGCAAAGAACTTGGATGTGCGACTTTTAGTTTTCGCGCCACAGCTTTTCAACCTATGCAAAAAATGATAATTTATTCATATATAAAACGCAAAGTAAGGCTTCTGGAATTTTGTCATAACTCACGAAATGGTAGGAGTAAAAAAAAAGGATACATTGAAAATGATAACTTGGGATGTCCTTAATTTAAATCTGCAAAGGACTTGGATGTGCGACTTTTAATTTTCGCGCCACAGCTTTTCAACCTATGCAAAAAATGATAATTTATTCATATATAAAACGCAAAGTAAGGCTTCTGGAATTTTGTCATAAATCACGAAATGGTAGGAGTAAAAAAAAAGAATACATTGCAAATGATAACTTGGGATGTCCTTAATTCAAATCTGCAAAGGACTTGGCTGTGCAGCTTTTAGTTTTCGCGCCACAGCTTTTCAACCTATGCAAAAAATGATAATTTATTCATATATAAAACGCAAAGTAAGGCTTCTGGAATTTTGTCATAAATCACGAAATGGTAGGAGTAAAAAAAAGAATACATTGCAAATGATAACTTGGGATGTCCTTAATTCGAATCTGCAAAGAACTTGGATGTGCGACTTTTAGTTTTCGCGCCACAGCTTTCCAACCTATGCAAAAAATGATAATTTATTCATATATAAAACGCAAAGTAAGGCTTCTGGAATTTTGTCATAAATCACGAAATGGTAGGAGTAAAAAAAAGGATACATTGCAAATGATAACTTGGGATGTCCTCAATTCAAATCTGCAAAGGACTTGGCTGTGTGACTTTTAGTTTTCGCGCCACAGCTTTTCAACCTATGCAAAAAATGATAATTTATTCATATATAAAACGCAAAGTAAGGCTTCTGGAATTTTATCATAACTCACGAAATGGTAGGAGTAAAAAAAAAGGATACATTGAAAATGACAACTTGGGATGTCCTTAATTCAAATCTGCAAAGGACTTGGATGTGCAACTTTTAATTTTCGCGCCACAGCTTTTCAACCTATGCAAAAAATGATAATTTATTCATATATAAAACGCAAAGTAAGGCTTCTGGTATTTTGTCATAAATCACGAAATGGTAGGAGTAAAAATAAAGGATACATTGCAAATGATAACGTGGGATGTCCTTAATTTAAATCTGCAAAGGACTTGGCTGTGTGACTTTTAGTTTTCGCGCCACAGCTTTTCAACCTATGCAAAAAATGATAATTTATTCATATATAAAACGCAAAGTAAGGCTTCTGGAATTTTGTCATAACTCACGAAATGGTAGGAGTAAAAAAAAAGCATACATTGCAAATGATAACTTGGGATGTCCTCAATTCAAATCTGCAAAGGACTTGGCTGTGTGACTTTTAGTTTTTGCGCCACAGCTTTTCAACCTATGCAAAAAATGATAATTTATTCATATATAAAACGCAAAGTAAGGCTTCTGGAATTTTGTCATAAATCACGAAATGGTAGGAGTAAAAAATAAGATACATTGCAAATGATAACTTGGGATGTCCTTAATTCAAATCTGCAAAGGACTTGGATGTGCAACTTTTAATTTTCGCGCCACAGCTTTTCAACCTATGCAAAAAATGATAATTTATTCATATATAAAACGCAAAGTAAGGCTTCTGGTATTTTGTCATAAATCACGAAATGGTAGGAGTAAAAAAAAAAGATAAATTGAAAATGATAACGTGGGATGTCCTTAATTTAAATCTGCAAAGGACTTGGCTGTGTGACTTTTAGTTTTCGCGCCACAGCTTTTCAACCTATGCAAAAAATGATAATTTATTCATATATAAAACGCAAAGTAAGGCTTCTGGAATTTTGTCATAACTCACGAAATGGTAGGAGTAAAAAAAAAAGATAAATTGAAAATGATAACGTGGGATGTCCTTAATTTAAATCTGCAAAGGACTTGGCTGTGTGACTTTTAGTTTTCGCGCCACAGCTTTTCAACCTATGCAAAAAATGATAATTTATTCATATATAAAACGCAAAGTAAGGCTTCTGGAATTTTGTCATAACTCACGAAATGGTAGGAGTAAAAAAAAAGGATACATTGAAAATGATAACTTGGGATGTCCTTAATTCGAATCTGCAAAGAACTTGGATGTGCGACTTTTAGTTTTCGCGCCACAGCTTTTCAACCTATGCAAAAAATGATAATTTATTCATATATAAAACGCAAAGTAAGGCTTCTGGAATTTTGTCATAACTCACGAAATGGTAGGAGTAAAAAAAAAGGATACATTGAAAATGATAACTTGGGATGTCCTTAATTTAAATCTGCAAAGGACTTGGCTGTGTGACTTTTAGTTTTCGCGCCACAGCTTTTCAACCTATGCAAAAAATGATAATTTATTCATATATAAAACGCAAAGTAAGGCTTCTGGAATTTTGTCATAAATCACGAAATGGTAGGAGTAAAAAAAAGGATACATTGCAAATGATAACTTGGGATGTCCTTAATTCAAATCTGCAAAGAACTTGGATGTGCGACTTTTAATTTTCGCGCCACAGCTTTTCAACCTATGCAAAAAATGATAATTTATTCATATATAAAACGCAAAGTAAGGATTCTGGAATTTTGTCATAAATCACGAAATGGTAGGAGTAAAAAAAAAAGATACATTGCAAATGATAACGTGGGATGTCCTTAATTTAAATCTGCAAAGGACTTGGCTGTGTGACTTTTAGTTTTCGCGCCACAGCTTTTCAACCTATGCAAAAAATGATAATTTATTCATATATAAAACGCAAAGTAAGGCTTCTGGAATTTGGTCATAACTCACGAAATGGTAGGAGTAAAAAAAAAGCATACATTGCAAATGATAACTTGGGATGTCCTCAATTCAAATCTGCAAAGAACTTGGATGTGCGACTTTTAATTTTCGCGCCACAGCTTTTCAACCTATGCAAAAAATGATAATTTATTCATATATAAAACGCAAAGTAAGGATTCTGGAATTTTGTCATAAATCACGAAATGGTAGGAGTAAAAAAAAAAGATACATTGCAAATGATAACGTGGGATGTCCTTAATTCAAATCTGCAAAGGACTTGGCTGTGTGACTTTTAGTTTTCGCGCCACAGCTTTTCAACCTATGCAAAAAATGATAATTTATTCATATATAAAACGCAAAGTAAGGCTTCTGGAATTTTGTCATAAATCACGAAATGGTGGGAGTAAAAAAAAAGGATACATTGCAAATGATAACTTGGGATGTCCTTAATTTAAATCTGCAAAGGACTTAGCTGTGTGACTTTTAGTTTTCGCGCCACAGCTTTTCAACCTATGCAAAAAATGATAATTTATTCATATATAAAACGCAAAGTAAGGCTTCTGGAATTTTGTCATAACTCACGAAATGGTAGGAGTAAAAAAAAAAGATACATTGCAAATGATAACGTGGGATGTCCTTAATTTAAATCTGCAAAGGACTTGGCTGTGTGACTTTTAGTTTTCGCGCCACAGCTTTTCAACCTATGCAAAAAATGATAATTTATTCATATATAAAACGCAAAGTAAGGCTTCTGGTATTTTGTCATAAATCACGAAATGGTAGGAGTCAAAAAGATACATTGCAAATGATAACGTGGGATGTCCTTAATTTAAATCTGCAAAGGACTTAGCTGTGTGACTTTTAGTTTTCGCGCCACAGCTTTTCAACCTATGCAAAAAATGATAATTTATTCATATATAAAACGCAAAGTAAGGCTTCTGGAATTTTGTCATAACTCACGAAATGGTAGGAGTAAAAAAAAAGGATACATTGAAAATGATAACTTGGGATGTCCTCAATTCAAATCTGCAAAGAACTTGGCTGTGTGACTTTTAGTTTTCGCGCCACAGCTTTTCAACCTATGCAAAAAATGATAATTTATTCATATATAAAACGCAAAGTAAGGCTTCTGGAATTTTGTCATAAATCACGAAATGGTAGGAGTAAAAATAAAGGATACATTGCAAATGATAACGTGGGATGTCCTTAATTTAAATCTGCAAAGGACTTGGCTGTGTGACTTTTAGTTTTCGCGCCACAGCTTTTCAACCTATGCAAAAAATGATAATTTATTCATATATAAAACGCAAAGTAAGGCTTCTGGAATTTTGTCATAAATCACGAAATGGTAGGAGTAAAAATAAAGGATACATTGCAAATGATAACGTGGGATGTCCTTAATTTAAATCTGCAAAGGACTTGGCTGTGTGACTTTTAGTTTTCGCGCCACAGCTTTTCAACCTATGCAAAAAATGATAATTTATTCATATATAAAACGCAAAGTAAGGCTTCTGGAATTTTGTCATAAATCACGAAATGGTAGGAGTAAAAAAAAAGGATACATTGCAAATGATAACTTGGGATGTCCTTAATTCGAATCTGCAAAGAACTTGGATGTGCGACTTTTAGTTTTCGCGCCACAGCTTTTCAACCTATGCAAAAAATGATAATTTATTCATATATAAAACGCAAAGTAAGGCTTCTGGAATTTTGTCATAACTCACGAAATGGTAGGAGTAAAAAAAAGCATACATTGCAAATGATAACTTGGGATGTCCTCAATTCAAATCTGCAAAGGACTTGGCTGTGTGACTTTTAGTTTTCGCGCCACAGCTTTTCAACCTATGCAAAAAATGATAATTTATTCATATATAAAACGCAAAGTAAGGCTTCTGGAATTTTGTCATAAATCACGAAATGGTAGGAGTAAAAGAAAAGGATACATTGCAAATGATAACTTGGGATGTCCTTAATTCATATCTGCAAAGAACTTGGATGTGCGACTTTTAATTTTCGCGCCACAGCTTTTCAACCTATGCAAAAAATGATAATTTATTCATATATAAAACGCAAAGTAAGGCTTCTGGAATTTTGTCATAAATCACGAAATGGTAGGAGTAAAAAAAAAAGATACATTGCAAATGATAACTTGGGATGTCCTTAATTTAAATCTGCAAAGGACTTGGCTGTGTGACTTTTAGTTTTTGCGCCACAGCTTTTCAACCTATGCAAAAAATGATAATTTATTCATATATAAAACGCAAAGTAAGGCTTCTGGAATTTTGTCATAACTCACGAAATGGTAGGAGTAAAAAAAAGGATACATTGCAAATGATAACTTGGGATGTCCTTATTTCAAATCTGCAAAGAACTTGGATGTGCGACTTTTAATTTTCGCGCCACAGCTTTTCAACCTATGCAAAAAATGATAATTTATTCATATATAAAACGCAAAGTAAGGCTTCTGGAATTTTGTCATAACTCACGAAATGGTACGAGTAAAAAAAAGAATACATTGCAAATGATAACTTGGGATGTCCTTAATTCGAATCTGCAAAGAACTTGGATGTGCGACTTTTAGTTTTCGCGCCACAGCTTTTCAACCTATGCAAAAAATGATAATTTATTCATATATAAAACGCAAAGTAAGGCTTCTGGAATTTTGTCATA
Organism: Bombylius major; assembly: GCA_932526495.1. NCBI lineage: Eukaryota > Metazoa > Arthropoda > Insecta > Diptera > Bombyliidae > Bombylius > Bombylius major. The sequence continues at coordinate 22,449,400 of OW052044.1, read as the reverse complement.
AATCACGAAATGGTAGGAGTAAAAAAAAGGATACATTGCAAATGATAACTTGGGATGTCCTCAATTCAAATCTGCAAAGGACTTGGCTGTGTGACTTTTAGTTTTCGCGCCACAGCTTTTCAACCTATGCAAAAAATGATAATTTATTCATATATAAAACGCAAAGTAAGGCTTCTGGAATTTTGTCATAACTCACGAAATGGTAGGAGTAAAAAAAAGCATACATTGCAAATGATAACTTGGGATGTCCTCAATTCAAATCTGCAAAGGACTTGGCTGTGTGACTTTTAGTTTTCGCGCCACAGCTTTTCAACCTATGCAAAAAATGATAATTTATTCATATATAAAACGCAAAGTAAGGCTTCTGGAATTTTGTCATAACTCACGAAATGGTAGGAGTAAAAAAAAAGGATACATTGAAAATGATAACTTGGGATGTCCTTAATTCAAATCTGCAAAGGACTTGGATGTGCGACTTTTAGTTTTCGCGCCACAGCTTTTCAACCTATGCAAAAAATGATAATTTATTCATATATAAAACGCAAAGTAAGGCTTCTGGAATTTTGTCATAAATCACGAAATGGTAGGAGTAAAAAAAAAAGATACATTGCAAATGATAACTTGGGATGTCCTTAATTTAAATCTGCAAAGGACTTGGCTGTGTGACTTTTAGTTTTCGCGCCACAGCTTTTCAACCTATGCAAAAAATGATAATTTATTCATATATAAAACGCAAAGTAAGGCTTCTGGAATTTTGTCATAAATCACGAAATGGTAGGAGTAAAAAAAAAGATACATTGCAAATGATAACTTGGGATGTCCTTAATTCGAATCTGCAAAGAACTTGGATGTGTGACTTTTAGTTTTCGCGCCACAGCTTTTCAACCTATGCAAAAAATGATAATTTATTCATATATAAAACGCAAAGTAAGGCTTCTGGAATTTTGTCATAACTCACGAAATGGTAGGAGTAAAAAAAAAGGATACATTGCAAATGATAACTTGGGATGTCCTTAATTCGAATCAGCAAAGAACTTGGATGTGCGACTTTTAGTTTTGGCGCCACAGCTTTTCAACCTATGCAAAAAATGATAATTTATTCATATATAAAACGCAAAGTAAGGCTTCTGGAATTTTGTCATAACTCACGAAATGGTAGGAGTAAAAAAAAAGGATACATTGAAAATGATAACTTGGGATGTCCCTAATTTAAATCTGCAAAGGACTTGGCTGTGTGACTTTTAGTTTTCGCGCCACAGCTTTTCAACCTATGCAAAAAATGATAATTTATTCATATATAAAACGCAAAGTAAGGCTTCTGGAATTTTGTCATAAATCACGAAATGGTAGGAGTAAAAAAAAAGGATACATTGCAAATGATAACTTGGGATGTCCTTAATTCAAATCTGCAAAGAACTTGGATGTGCGACTTTTAATTTTCGCGCCACAGCTTTTCAACCTATGCAAAAAATGATAATTTATTCATATATAAAACGCAAAGTAAGGCTTCTGGAATTTTGTCATAACTCACGAAATGGTGGGAGTAAAAAAAAGGATACATTGCAAATGATAACTTGGGATGTCCTTAATTTAAATCTGCAAAGGACTTGGATGTGCGACTTTTAGTTTTCGCGCCACAGCTTTTCAACCTATGCAAAAAATGATAATTTATTCATATATAAAACGCAAAGTAAGGCTTCTGGAATTTTGTCATAAATCACGAAATGGTAGGAGTAAAAAAAAAAGATACATTGCAAATGATAACTTGGGATGTCCTCAATTCAAATCTGCAAAGGACTTGGCTGTGTGACTTTTAGTTTTCGCGCCACAGCTTTTCAACCTATGCAAAAAATGATAATTTATTCATATATAAAACGCAAAGTAAGGCTTCTGGAATTTTGTCATAAATCACGAAATGGTAGGAGTAAAAATAAAGGATACATTGCAAATGATAACGTGGGATGTCCTTAATTTAAATCTCCAAGGACTTGGCTGTGTGACTTTTAGTTTTTGCGCCACAGCTTTTCAACCTATGCAAAAAATGATAATTTATTCATATATAAAACGCAAAGTAAGGCTTTTGGAATTTTGTCATAACTCACGAAATGGTAGGAGTAAAAAAAAAGGATACATTGAAAATGATAAATTGGGATGTCCTTAATTCAAATCTGCAAAGAACTTGGATGTGCGACTTTTAATTTTCGCGCCACAGCTTTTCAACCTATGCAAAAAATGATAATTTATTCATATATAAAACGCAAAGTAAGGCTTCTGGAATTTTGTCATAAATCACGAAATGGTAGAAGTAAAAAAAAAAGATACATTGCAAATGATAACGTGGGATGTCCTTAATTTAAATCTGCAAAGGACTTGGCTGTGTGACTTTTAGTTTTCGCGCCACAGCTTTTCAACCTATGCAAAAAATGATAATTTATTCATATATAAAACGCAAAGTAAGGCTTCTGGAATTTTGTCATAAATCACGAAATGGTAGAAGTAAAAAAAAAGGCTACATTGCAAATGATAACTTGGGATGTCCTTAATTCAAATCTGCAAAGAACTTGGATGTGCGACTTTTAATTTTCGCGCCACAGCTTTTCAACCTATGCAAAAAATGATAATTTATTCATATATAAAACGCAAAGTAAGGCTTCTGGAATTTTGTCATAACTCACGAAATGGTAGGAGTAAAAAAAAAGGATACATTGCAAATGATAACTTGGGATGTCCTTAATTCAAATCTGCAAAGGACTTGGCTGTGTGACTTTTAGTTTTCGCGCCACAGCTTTTCAACCTATGCAAAAAATGATAATTTATTCATATATAAAACGCAAAGTAAGGCTTCTGGAATTTTGTCATAAATCACGAAATGGTAGGAGTAAAAATAAAGGATACATTGCAAATGATAACGTGGGATGTCCTTAATTTAAATCTGCAAAGGACTTGGCTGTGTGACTTTTAGTTTTCGCGCCACAGCTTTTCAACCTATGCAAAAAATGATAATTTATTCATATATAAAACGCAAAGTAAGGCTTCTGGTATTTTGTCATAAATCACGAAATGGTAGGAGTAAAAAAGATACATTGCAAATGATAACGTGGGATGTCCTTAATTTAAATCTGCAAAGGACTTGGCTGTGTGACTTTTAGTTTTCGCGCCACAGCTTTTCAACCTATGCAAAAAATGATAATTTATTCATATATAAAACGCAAAGTAAGGCTTCTGGAATTTTGTCATAACTCACGAAATGGTAGGAGTAAAAAAAAAGGATACATTGAAAATGATAACTTGGGATGTCCTCAATTCAAATCTGCAAAGGACTTGGCTGTGTGACTTTTAGTTTTCGCGCCACAGCTTTTCAACCTATGCAAAAAATGATAATTTATTCATATATAAAACGCAAAGTAAGGCTTCTGGAATTTTGTCATAAATCACGAAATGGTAGGAGTAAAAATAAAGGATACATCGCAAATGATAACGTGGGATGTCCTTAATTTAAATCTGCAAAGGACTTGGCTGTGTGACTTTTAGTTTTCGCGCCACAGCTTTTCAACCTATGCAAAAAATGATAATTTATTCATATATAAAACGCAAAGTAAGGCTTCTGGAATTTTGTCATAACTCACGAAATGGTAGGAGTAAAAAAAAAGCATACATTGCAAATGATAACTTGGGATGTCCTCAATTCAAATCTGCAAAGGACTTGGCTGTGTGACTTTTAGTTTTCGCGCCACAGCTTTTCAACCTATGCAAAAAATGATAATTTATTCATATATAAAACGCAAAGTAAGGCTTCTGGAATTTTGTCATAAATCACGAAATGGTAGGAGTAAAAAAAAAATATACATTGCAAATGATAACTTGGGATGTCCTTAATTCGAATCTGCAAAGAACTTGGATGTGCGACTTTTAGTTTTCGCGCCACAGCTTTTCAACCTATGCAAAAAATGATAATTTATTCATATATAAAACGCAAAGTAAGGCTTCTGGAATTTTGTCATAACTCACGAAATGGTAGGAGTAAAAAAAAGCATACATTGCAAATGATAACTTGGGATGTCCTCAATTCAAATCTGCAAAGGACTTGGCTGTGTGACTTTTAGTTTTCGCGCCACAGCTTTTCAACCTATGCAAAAAATGATAATTTATTCATATATAAAACGCAAAGTAAGGCTTCTGGAATTTTGTCATAAATCACGAAATGGTAGGAGTAAAAGAAAAGGATACATTGCAAATGATAACTTGGGATGTCCTTAATTCATATCTGCAAAGAACTTGGATGTGCGACTTTTAATTTTCGCGCCACAGCTTTTCAACCTATGCAAAAAATGATAATTTATTCATATATAAAACGCAAAGTAAGGCTTCTGGAATTTTGTCATAAATCACGAAATGGTAGGAGTAAAAAAAAAAGATACATTGCAAATGATAACTTGGGATGTCCTTAATTTAAATCTGCAAAGGACTTGGCTGTGTGACTTTTAGTTTTTGCGCCACAGCTTTTCAACCTATGCAAAAAATGATAATTTATTCATATATAAAACGCAAAGTAAGGCTTCTGGAATTTTGTCATAACTCACGAAATGGTAGGAGTAAAAAAAAGGATACATTGCAAATGATAACTTGGGATGTCCTTATTTCAAATCTGCAAAGAACTTGGATGTGCGACTTTTAATTTTCGCGCCACAGCTTTTCAACCTATGCAAAAAATGATAATTTATTCATATATAAAACGCAAAGTAAGGCTTCTGGAATTTTGTCATAAATCACGAAATGGTAGGAGTAAAAAAAAGGATACATTGCAAATGATAACTTGGGATGTCCTTAATTTAAATCTGCAAAGGACTTGGCTGTGTGACTTTTAGTTTTCGCGCCACAGCTTTTCAACCTATGCAAAAAATGATAATTTATTCATATATAAAACGCAAAGTAAGGCTTCTGGAATTTTGTCATAAATCACGAAATGGTAGGAGTAAAAAAAAAAGATACATTGCAAATGATAACTTGGGATGTCCTCAATTCAAATCTGCAAAGGACTTGGCTGTGCAACTTTTAGTTTTCGCGCCACAGCTTTTCAACCTATGCAAAAAATGATAATTTATTCATATATAAAACGCAAAGTAAGGCTTCTGGAATTTTGTCATAACTCACGAAATGGTAGGAGTAAAAAAAAAGGATACATTGCAAATGATAACTTGGGATGTCCTTATTTCAAATCTGCAAAGAATTTGGATGTGCGACTTTTAGTTTTCGCGCCACAGCTTTTCAACCTATGCAAAAAATGATAATTTATTCATATATAAAACGCAAAGTAAGGCTTCTGGAATTTTGTCATAACTCACGAAATGGTACGAGTAAAAAAAAAAGATACATTGCAAATGATAACTTGGGATGTCCTTAATTTAAATCTGCAAAGGACTTGGCTGTGTGACTTTTAGTTTTCGCGCCACAGCTTTTCAACCTATGCAAAAAATGATAATTTATTCATATATAAAACGCAAAGTAAGGCTTCTGGAATTTTGTCATAAATCACGAAATGGTAGGAGTAAAAAAAAAGAATACATTGCAAATGATAACGTGGGATGTCCTTAATTCGAATCTGCAAAGAACTTGGATGTGCGACTTTTAGTTTTTGCGCCACAGCTTTTCAACCTATGCAAAAAATGATAATTTATTCATATATAAAACGCAAAGTAAGGCTTCTGGAATTTTGTCATAAATCACGAAATGGTAGGAGTAAAAAAAAAGAATACATTGCAAATGATAACTTGGGATGTCCTTAATTCAAATCTGCAAAGGACTTGGCTGTGTGACTTTTAGTTTTCGCGCCACAGCTTTTCAACCTATGCAAAAAATGATAATTTATTCATATATAAAACGCAAAGTAAGGCTTCTGGAATTTTGTCATAACTCACGAAATGGTAGGAGTAAAAAAAAAGGATACATTATAAATGATAACTTGGGATGTCCTTAATTCGAATCTGCAAAGAACTTGGATGTGTGACTTTTAGTTTTCGCGCCACAGCTTTTCAACCTATGCAAAAAATGATAATTTATTCATATATAAAACGCAAAGTAAGGCTTCTGAAATTTTGTCATAACTCACGAAATGGTACGAGTAAAAAAAAGAATACATTGCAAATGATAACTTGGGATGTCCTTAATTCGAATCTGCAAAGAACTTGGATGTGCGACTTTTAGTTTTCGCGCCACAGCTTTTCAACCTATGCAAAAAATGATAATTTATTCATATATAAAACGCAAAGTAAGGCTTCTGGAATTTTGTCATAAATCACGAAATGGTAGGAGTAAAAAAAAGGATACATTGCAAATGATAACTTGGGATGTCCTCAATTCAAATCTGCAAAGGACTTGGCTGTGTGACTTTTAGTTTTCGCGCCACAGCTTTTCAACCTATGCAAAAAATGATAATTTATTCATATATAAAACGCAAAGTAAGGCTTCTGGAATTTTGTCATAACTCACGAAATGGTAGGAGTAAAAAAAAGCATACATTGCAAATGATAACTTGGGATGTCCTCAATTCAAATCTGCAAAGGACTTGGCTGTGTGACTTTTAGTTTTCGCGCCACAGCTTTTCAACCTATGCAAAAAATGATAATTTATTCATATATAAAACGCAAAGTAAGGCTTCTGGAATTTTGTCATAACTCACGAAATGGTAGGAGTAAAAAAAAAGGATACATTGAAAATGATAACTTGGGATGTCCTTAATTCAAATCTGCAAAGGACTTGGATGTGCGACTTTTAGTTTTCGCGCCACAGCTTTTCAACCTATGCAAAAAATGATAATTTATTCATATATAAAACGCAAAGTAAGGCTTCTGGAATTTTGTCATAAATCACGAAATGGTAGGAGTAAAAAAAAAAGATACATTGCAAATGATAACTTGGGATGTCCTTAATTTAAATCTCCAAGGACTTGGCTGTGTGACTTTTAGTTTTCGCGCCACAGCTTTTCAACCTATGCAAAAAATGATAATTTATTCATATATAAAACGCAAAGTAAGGCTTCTGGAATTTTGTCATAAATCACGAAATGGTAGGAGTAAAAAAAAAGATACATTGCAAATGATAACTTGGGATGTCCTTAATTCGAATCTGCAAAGAACTTGGATGTGTGACTTTTAGTTTTCGCGCCACAGCTTTTCAACCTATGCAAAAAATGATAATTTATTCATATATAAAACGCAAAGTAAGGCTTCTGGAATTTTGTCATAACTCACGAAATGGTAGGAGTAAAAAAAAAGGATACATTGCAAATGATAACTTGGGATGTCCTTAATTCGAATCAGCAAAGAACTTGGATGTGCGACTTTTAGTTTTGGCGCCACAGCTTTTCAACCTATGCAAAAAATGATAATTTATTCATATATAAAACGCAAAGTAAGGCTTCTGGAATTTTGTCATAACTCACGAAATGGTAGGAGTAAAAAAAAAGGATACATTGAAAATGATAACTTGGGATGTCCCTAATTTAAATCTGCAAAGGACTTGGCTGTGTGACTTTTAGTTTTCGCGCCACAGCTTTTCAACCTATGCAAAAAATGATAATTTATTCATATATAAAACGCAAAGTAAGGCTTCTGGAATTTTGTCATAAATCACGAAATGGTAGGAGTAAAAAAAAAGGATACATTGCAAATGATAACTTGGGATGTCCTCAATTAGATTCTGCAAAGAACTTGGATGTGCGACTTTTAATTTTCGCGCCACAGCTTTTCAACCTATGCAAAAAATGATAATTTATTCATATATAAAACGCAAAGTAAGGCTTCTGGAATTTTGTCATAACTCACGAAATGGTGGGAGTAAAAAAAAGGATACATTGCAAATGATAACTTGGGATGTCCTTAATTTAAATCTGCAAAGGACTTGGATGTGCGACTTTTAGTTTTCGCGCCACAGCTTTTCAACCTATGCAAAAAATGATAATTTATTCATATATAAAACGCAAAGTAAGGCTTCTGGAATTTTGTCATAAATCACGAAATGGTAGGAGTAAAAAAAAAAGATACATTGCAAATGATAACTTGGGATGTCCTCAATTCAAATCTGCAAAGGACTTGGCTGTGTGACTTTTAGTTTTCGCGCCACAGCTTTTCAACCTATGCAAAAAATGATAATTTATTCATATATAAAACGCAAAGTAAGGCTTCTGGAATTTTGTCATAAATCACGAAATGGTAGGAGTAAAAATAAAGGATACATTGCAAATGATAACGTGGGATGTCCTTAATTTAAATCTCCAAGGACTTGGCTGTGTGACTTTTAGTTTTTGCGCCACAGCTTTTCAACCTATGCAAAAAATGATAATTTATTCATATATAAAACGCAAAGTAAGGCTTTTGGAATTTTGTCATAACTCACGAAATGGTAGGAGTAAAAAAAAAGGATACATTGAAAATGATAAATTGGGATGTCCTTAATTCAAATCTGCAAAGAACTTGGATGTGCGACTTTTAATTTTCGCGCCACAGCTTTTCAACCTATGCAAAAAATGATAATTTATTCATATATAAAACGCAAAGTAAGGCTTCTGGAATTTTGTCATAAATCACGAAATGGTAGAAGTAAAAAAAAAAGATACATTGCAAATGATAACGTGGGATGTCCTTAATTTAAATCTGCAAAGGACTTGGCTGTGTGACTTTTAGTTTTCGCGCCACAGCTTTTCAACCTATGCAAAAAATGATAATTTATTCATATATAAAACGCAAAGTAAGGCTTCTGGAATTTTGTCATAAATCACGAAATGGTAGAAGTAAAAAAAAAGGCTACATTGCAAATGATAACTTGGGATGTCCTTAATTCAAATCTGCAAAGAACTTGGATGTGCGACTTTTAATTTTCGCGCCACAGCTTTTCAACCTATGCAAAAAATGATAATTTATTCATATATAAAACGCAAAGTAAGGCTTCTGGAATTTTGTCATAACTCACGAAATGGTAGGAGTAAAAAAAAAGGATACATTGCAAATGATAACTTGGAATGTCCTCAATTCAAATCTGCAAAGGACTTGGCTGTGTGACTTTTAGTTTTCGCGCCACAGCTTTTCAACCTATGCAAAAAATGATAATTTATTCATATATAAAACGCAAAGTAAGGCTTCTGGAATTTTGTCATAAATCACGAAATGGTAGGAGTAAAAATAAAGGATACATTGCAAATGATAACGTGGGATGTCCTTAATTTAAATCTGCAAAGGACTTGGCTGTGTGACTTTTAGTTTTCGCGCCACAGCTTTTCAACCTATGCAAAAAATGATAATTTATTCATATATAAAACGCAAAGTAAGGCTTCTGGTATTTTGTCATAAATCACGAAATGGTAGGAGTAAAAAAGATACATTGCAAATGATAACGTGGGATGTCCTTAATTTAAATCTGCAAAGGACTTGGCTGTGTGACTTTTAGTTTTCGCGCCACAGCTTTTCAACCTATGCAAAAAATGATAATTTATTCATATATAAAACGCAAAGTAAGGCTTCTGGAATTTTGTCATAACTCACGAAATGGTAGGAGTAAAAAAAAAGGATACATTGAAAATGATAACTTGGGATGTCCTCAATTCAAATCTGCAAAGGACTTGGCTGTGTGACTTTTAGTTTTCGCGCCACAGCTTTTCAACCTATGCAAAAAATGATAATTTATTCATATATAAAACGCAAAGTAAGGCTTCTGGAATTTTGTCATAAATCACGAAATGGTAGGAGTAAAAATAAAGGATACATCGCAAATGATAACGTGGGATGTCCTTAATTTAAATCTGCAAAGGACTTGGCTGTGTGACTTTTAGTTTTCGCGCCACAGCTTTTCAACCTATGCAAAAAATGATAATTTATTCATATATAAAACGCAAAGTAAGGCTTCTGGAATTTTGTCATAACTCACGAAATGGTAGGAGTAAAAAAAAAGCATACATTGCAAATGATAACTTGGGATGTCCTCAATTCAAATCTGCAAAGGACTTGGCTGTGTGACTTTTAGTTTTCGCGCCACAGCTTTTCAACCTATGCAAAAAATGATAATTTATTCATATATAAAACGCAAAGTAAGGCTTCTGGAATTTTGTCATAAATCACGAAATGGTAGGAGTAAAAAAAAAATATACATTGCAAATGATAACGTGGGATGTCCTTAATTTAAATCTGCAAAGGACTTGGCTGTGTGACTTTTAGTTTTCGCGCCACAGCTTTTCAACCTATGCAAAAAATGATAATTTATTCATATATAAAACGCAAAGTAAGGCTTCTGGAATTTTGTCATAACTCACGAAATGGTAGGAGTAAAAAAAAAGGATACATTGCAAATGATAACTTGGAATGTCCTCAATTCAAATCTGCAAAGGACTTGGCTGTGTGACTTTTAGTTTTCGCGCCACAGCTTTTCAACCTATGCAAAAAATGATAATTTATTCATATATAAAACGCAAATAAGGCTTCTGGAATTTTGTCATAAATCACGAAATGGTAGGAGTAAAAATAAAGGATACATTGCAAATGATAACGTGGGATGTCCTTAATTTAAATCTGCAAAGGACTTGGCTGTGTGACTTTTAGTTTTCGCGCCACAGCTTTTCAACCTATGCAAAAAATGATAATTTATTCATATATAAAACGCAAAGTAAGGCTTCTGGTATTTTGTCATAAATCACGAAATGGTAGGAGTAAAAAAGATACATTGCAAATGATAACGTGGGATGTCCTTAATTTAAATCTGCAAAGGACTTGGCTGTGTGACTTTTAGTTTTCGCGCCACAGCTTTTCAACCTATGCAAAAAATGATAATTTATTCATATATAAAACGCAAAGTAAGGCTTCTGGAATTTTGTCATAACTCACGAAATGGTAGGAGTAAAAAAAAAGGATACATTGAAAATCATAACTTGGGATGTCCTCAATTCAAATCTGCAAAGGACTTGGCTGTGTGACTTTTAGTTTTCGCGCCACAGCTTTTCAACCTATGCAAAAAATGATAATTTATTCATATATAAAACGCAAAGTAAGGCTTCTGGAATTTTGTCATAACTCACGAAATGGTAGGAGTAAAAAAAAGGATACATTGCAAATGATAACTTGGAATGTCCTCAATTCAAATCTGCAAAGGACTTGGCTGTGTGACTTTTAGTTTTCGCGCCACAGCTTTTCAACCTATGCAAAAAATGATAATTTATTCATATATAAAACGCAAAGTAAGGCTTCTGGAATTTTGTCATAAATCACGAAATGGTAGGAGTAAAAATAAAGGATACATTGCAAATGATAACGTGGGATGTCCTTAATTTAAATCTGCAAAGGACTTGGCTGTGTGACTTTTAGTTTTCGCGCCACAGCTTTTCAACCTATGCAAAAAATGATAATTTATTCATATATAAAACGCAAAGTAAGGCTTCTGGTATTTTGTCATAAATCACGAAATGGTAGGAGTAAAAAAGATACATTGCAAATGATAACGTGGGATGTCCTTAATTTAAATCTGCAAAGGACTTGGCTGTGTGACTTTTAGTTTTCGCGCCACAGCTTTTCAACCTATGCAAAAAATGATAATTTATTCATATATAAAACGCAAAGTAAGGCTTCTGGAATTTTGTCATAACTCACGAAATGGTAGGAGTAAAAAAAAGGATACATTGCAAATGATAACTTGGGATGTCCTTAATTCAAATCTGCAAAGAACTTGGATGTGCGACTTTTAATTTTCGCGCCACAGCTTTTCAACCTATGCAAAAAATGATAATTTATTCATATATAAAACGCAAAGTAAGGCTTCTGGAATTTTGTCATAACTCACGAAATGGTAGGAGTAAAAAAAAGGATACATTGCAAATGATAACTTGGGATGTCCTTAATTTAAATCTGCAAAGGACTTGGATGTGCGACTTTTAGTTTTCGCGCCACAGCTTTTCAACCTATGCAAAAAATGATAATTTATTCATATATAAAACGCAAAGTAAGGCTTCTGGAATTTTGTCATAAATCACGAAATGGTAGGAGTAAAAAAAAAAGATACATTGCAAATGATAACTTGGGATGTCCTTAATTCGAATCAGCAAAGAACTTGGATGTGCGACTTTTAGTTTTGGCGCCACAGCTTTTCAACCTATGCAAAAAATGATAATTTATTCATATATAAAACGCAAAGTAAGGCTTCTGGAATTTTGTCATAACTCACGAAATGGTAGGAGTAAAAAAAAAGGATACATTGAAAATGATAACTTGGGATGTCCTTAATTTAAATCTGCAAAGGACTTGGCTGTGTGACTTTTAGTTTTCGCGCCACAGCTTTTCAACCTATGCAAAAAATGATAATTTATTCATATATAAAACGCAAAGTAAGGCTTCTGGAATTTTGTCATAAATCACGAAATGGTAGGAGTAAAAAAAAAGGATACATTGCAAATGATAACTTGGGATGTCCTTAATTCAAATCTGCAAAGAACTTGGATGTGCGACTTTTAATTTTCGCGCCACAGCTTTTCAACCTATGCAAAAAATGATAATTTATTCATATATAAAACGCAAAGTAAGGCTTCTGGAATTTTGTCATAACTCACGAAATGGTAGGAGTAAAAAAAAGGATACATTGCAAATGATAACTTGGGATGTCCTTAATTTAAATCTGCAAAGGACTTGGATGTGCGACTTTTAGTTTTCGCGCCACAGCTTTTCAACCTATGCAAAAAATGATAATTTATTCATATATAAAACGCAAAGTAAGGCTTCTGGAATTTTGTCATAAATCACGAAATGGTAGGAGTAAAAAAAAAAGATACATTGCAAATGATAACTTGGGATGTCCTCAATTCAAATCTGCAAAGGACTTGGCTGTGTGACTTTTAGTTTTCGCGCCACAGCTTTTCAACCTATGCAAAAAATGATAATTTATTCATATATAAAACGCAAAGTAAGGCTTCTGGAATTTTGTCATAAATCACGAAATGGTAGGAGTAAAAATAAAGGATACATTGCAAATGATAACGTGGGATGTCCTTAATTTAAATCTTCAAGGACTTGGCTGTGTGACTTTTAGTTTTTGCGCCACAGCTTTTAAACCTATGCAAAAAATGATAATTTATTCATATATAAAACGCAAAGTAAGGCTTTTGGAATTTTGTCATAACTCACGAAATGGTAGGAGTAAAAAAAAAGGATACATTGAAAATGATAAATTGGGATGTCCTTAATTCAAATCTGCAAAGAACTTGGATGTGCGACTTTTAATTTTCGCGCCACAGCTTTTCAACCTATGCAAAAAATGATAATTTATTCATATATAAAACGCAAAGTAAGGCTTCTGGAATTTTGTCATAAATCACGAAATGGTAGAAGTAAAAAAAAAAGATACATTGCAAATGATAACGTGGGATGTCCTTAATTTAAATCTGCAAAGGACTTGGCTGTGTGACTTTTAGTTTTCGCGCCACAGCTTTTCAACCTATGCAAAAAATGATAATTTATTCATATATAAAACGCAAAGTAAGGCTTCTGGAATTTTGTCATAACTCACGAAATGGTAGGAGTAAAAAAAAAGCATACATTGCAAATGATAACTTGGGATGTCCTCAATTCAAATCTGCAAAGGACTTGGCTGTGTGACTTTTAGTTTTCGCGCCACAGCTTTTCAACCTATGCAAAAAATGATAATTTATTCATATATAAAACGCAAAGTAAGGCTTCTGGAATTTTGTCATAAATCACGAAATGGTAGGAGTAAAAAAAAAATATACATTGCAAATGATAACGTGGGATGTCCTTAATTTAAATCTGCAAAGGACTTGGCTGTGTGACTTTTAGTTTTCGCGCCACAGCTTTTCAACCTATGCAAAAAATGATAATTTATTCATATATAAAACGCAAAGTAAGGCTTCTGGAATTTTGTCATAACTCACGAAATGGTAGGAGTAAAAAAAAAGGATACATTGCAAATGATAACTTGGAATGTCCTCAATTCAAATCTGCAAAGGACTTGGCTGTGTGACTTTTAGTTTTCGCGCCACAGCTTTTCAACCTATGCAAAAAATGATAATTTATTCATATATAAAACGCAAAGTAAGGCTTCTGGAATTTTGTCATAAATCACGAAATGGTAGGAGTAAAAATAAAGGATACATTGCAAATGATAACGTCGGATGTCCTTAATTTAAATCTGCAAAGGACTTGGCTGTGTGACTTTTAGTTTTCGCGCCACAGCTTTTCAACCTATGCAAAAAATGATAATTTATTCATATATAAAACGCAAAGTAAGGCTTCTGGTATTTTGTCATAAATCACGAAATGGTAGGAGTAAAAAAGATACATTGCAAATGATAACGTGGGATGTCCTTAATTTAAATCTGCAAAGGACTTGGCTGTGTGACTTTTAGTTTTCGCGCCACAGCTTTTCAACCTATGCAAAAAATGATAATTTATTCATATATAAAACGCAAAGTAAGGCTTCTGGAATTTTGTCATAACTCACGAAATGGTAGGAGTAAAAAAAAAGGATACATTGAAAATGATAACTTGGGATGTCCTCAATTCAAATCTGCAAAGGACTTGGCTGTGTGACTTTTAGTTTTCGCGCCACAGCTTTTCAACCTATGCAAAAAATGATAATTTATTCATATATAAAACGCAAAGTAAGGCTTCTGGAATTTTGTCATAAATCACGAAATGGTAGGAGTAAAAATAAAGGATACATTGCAAATGATAACGTGGGATGTCCTTAATTTAAATCTCCAAGGACTTGGCTGTGTGACTTTTAGTTTTCGCGCCACAGCTTTTCAACCTATGCAAAAAATGATAATTTATTCATATATAAAACGCAAAGTAAGGCTTCTGGAATTTTGTCATAACTCACGAAATGGTAAGAGTAAAAAAAAAGGATACATTGGAAATGATAACTTGGGATGTCCTTAATTCGAATCTGCAAAGAACTTGGATGTGCGACTTTTAGTTTTCGCGCCACAGCTTTTCAACCTATGCAAAAAATGATAATTTATTCATATATAAAACGCAAAGTAAGGCTTCTGGAATTTTGTCATAACTCACGAAATGGTAGGAGTAAAAAAAAAGGATACATTGAAAATGATAACTTGGGATGTCCTTAATTTAAATCTGCAAAGGACTTGGCTGTGTGACTTTTAGTTTTCGCGCCACAGCTTTTCAACCTATGCAAAAAATGATAATTTATTCATATATAAAACGCAAAGTAAGGCTTCTGGAATTTTGTCATAAATCACGAAATGGTAGGAGTAAAAAAAAGGATACATTGCAAATGATAACTTGGGATGTCCTTAATTCAAATCTGCAAAGAACTTGGATGTGCGACTTTTAATTTTCGCGCCACAGCTTTTCAACCTATGCAAAAAATGATAATTTATTCATATATAAAACGCAAAGTAAGGCTTCTGGAATTTTGTCATAACTCACGAAATGGTAGGAGTAAAAAAAAGGATACATTGCAAATGATAACTTGGGATGTCCTTATTTCAAATCTGCAAAGAACTTGGATGTGCGACTTTTAGTTTTCGCGCCACAGCTTTTCAACCTATGCAAAAAATGATAATTTATTCATATATAAAACGCAAAGTAAGGCTTCTGGAATTTTGTCATAACTCACGAAATGGTAGGAGTAAAAAAAAAAGATACATTGCAAATGATAACTTGGGATGTCCTTAATTTAAATCTGCAAAGGACTTGGCTGTGTGACTTTTAGTTTTTGCGCCACAGCTTTTCAACCTATGCAAAAAATGATAATTTATTCATATATAAAACGCAAAGTAAGGCTTCTGGAATTTTGTCATAAATCACGAAATGGTAGGAGTAAAAAAAAAGGATACATTGCAAATGATAACTTGGGATGTCCTTATTTCAAATCTGCAAAGAACTTGGATGTGCGACTTTTAATTTTCGCGCCACAGCTTTTCAACCTATGCAAAAAATGATAATTTATTCATATATAAAACGCAAAGTAAGGCTTCTGGAATTTTGTCATAAATCACGAAATGGTAGGAGTAAAAAAAAGGATACATTGCAAATGATAACTTGGGATGTCCTTAAGTTAAATCTGCAAAGGACTTGGCTGTGTGACTTTTAGTTTTCGCGCCACAGCTTTTCAACCTATGCAAAAAATGATAATTTATTCATATATAAAACGCAAAGTAAGGCTTCTGGAATTTTGTCATAAAACACGAAATGGTAGGAGTAAAAAAAAAGGATACATTGCAAATGATAACTTGGGATGTCCTTAATTCGAATCTGCAAAGAACTTGGCTGTGCGACTTTTAGTTTTCGCACCACAGCTTTTCAACCTATGCAAAAAATGATAATTTATTCATATATAAAACGCAAAGTAAGGCTTCTGGAATTTTGTCATAACTCACGAAATGGTAGGAGTAAAAAAAAAGGATACATTGAAAATGATAACTTGGGATGTCCTTAATTTAAATCTGCAAAGGACTTGGCTGTGTGACTTTTAGTTTTCGCGCCACAGCTTTTCAACCTATGCAAAAAATGATAATTTATTCATATATAAAACGCAAAGTAAGGCTTCTGGAATTTTGTCATAAATCACGAAATGGTAGGAGTAAAAATAAAGGATACATTGCAAATGATAACGTGGGATGTCCTTAATTTAAATCTCCAAGGACTTGGCTGTGTGACTTTTAGTTTTCGCGCCACAGCTTTTCAACCTATGCAAAAAATGATAATTTATTCATATATAAAACGCAAAGTAAGGCTTCTGGAATTTTGTCATAACTCACGAAATGGTAGGAGTAAAAAAAAAGGATACATTGGAAATGATAACTTGGGATGTCCTTAATTCGAATCTGCAAAGAACTTGGATGTGCGACTTTTAGTTTTCGCGCCACAGCTTTTCAACCTATGCAAAAAATGATAATTTATTCATATATAAAACGCAAAGTAAGGCTTCTGGAATTTTGTCATAACTCACGAAATGGTAGGAGGAAAAAAAAGGATACATTGAAAATGATAACTTGGGATGTCCTTAATTTAAATCTGCAAAGGACTTGGCTGTGTGACTTTTAGTTTTCGCGCCACAGCTTTTCAACCTATGCAAAAAATGATAATTTATTCATATATAAAACGCAAAGTAAGGCTTCTGGAATTTTGTCATAAATCACGAAATGGTAGGAGTAAAAAAAAGGATACATTGCAAATGATAACTTGGGATGTCCTTAATTCAAATCTGCAAAGAACTTGGATGTGCGACTTTTAATTTTCGCGCCACAGCTTTTCAACCTATGCAAAAAATGATAATTTATTCATATATAAAACGCAAAGTAAGGCTTCTGGAATTTTGTCATAACTCACGAAATGGTAGGAGTAAAAAAAAGGATACATTGCAAATGATAACTTGGGATGTCCTTATTTCAAATCTGCAAAGAACTTGGATGTGCGACTTTTAGTTTTCGCGCCACAGCTTTTCAACCTATGCAAAAAATGATAATTTATTCATATATAAAACGCAAAGTAAGGCTTCTGGAATTTTGTCATAACTCACGAAATGGTAGGAGTAAAAAAAAAAGATACATTGCAAATGATAACTTGGGATGTCCCTAATTTAAATCTGCAAAGGACTTGGCTGTGTAACTTTCAGTTTTTGCGCCACAGCTTTTCAACCTATGCAAAAAATGATAATTTATTCATATATAAAACGCAAAGTAAGGCTTCTGGAATTTTGTCATAAATCACGAAATGGTAGGAGTAAAAAAAAAGGATACATTGCAAATGATAACTTGGGATGTCCTTATTTCAAATCTGCAAAGAACTTGGATGTGCGACTTTTAATTTTCGCGCCACAGCTTTTCAACCTATGCAAAAAATGATAATTTATTCATATATAAAACGCAAAGTAAGGCTTCTGGAATTTTGTCATAAATCACGAAATGGTAGGAGTAAAAAAAAGGATACATTGCAAATGATAACTTGGGATGTCCTTAATTTAAATCTGCAAAGGACTTGGCTGTGTGACTTTTAGTTTTCGCGCCACAGCTTTTCAACCTATGCAAAAAATGATAATTTATTCATATATAAAACGCAAAGTAAGGCTTCTGGAATTTTGTCATAACTCACGAAATGGTAGGAGTAAAAAAAAAAGATACATTGCAAATGATAACTTGGGATGTCCCTAATTTAAATCTGCAAAGGACTTGGCTGTGTAACTTTTAGTTTTTGCGCCACAGCTTTTCAACCTATGCAAAAAATGATAATTTATTCATATATAAAACGCAAAGTAAGGCTTCTGGAATTTTGTCATAAATCACGAAATGGTAGGAGTAAAAAAAAAGGATACATTGCAAATGATAACTTGGGATGTCCTTAATTCGAATCTGCAAAGAACTTGGATGTGCGACTTTTAGTTTTCGCGCCACAGCTTTTCAGCCTATGCAAAAAATGATAATTTATTCATATATAAAACGCAAAGTAAGGCTTCTGGAATTTTGTCATAAATCACGAAATGGTAGGAGCAAAAAAAAAGGATACTTTGCAAATGATAACTTGGGATGTCCTTAATTTAAATCTGCAAAGTACTTGGCTGTGTGACTTTTAGTTTTCGCGCCACAGCTTTTCAACCTATGCAAAAAATGATAATTTATTCATATATAAAACGCAAAGTAAGGCTTCTGGAATTTTGTCATAAATCACGAAATGGTAAGAGTAAAAAAAAAGGATACATTGCAAATGATAACTTGGGATGTCCTTAATTTAAATCTGCAAAGGACTTGGCTGTGTGACTTTTAGTTTTCGCGCCACAGCTTTTCAACCTATGCAAAAAATTATAATTTATTCATATATAAAACACAAAGTAAGGCTTCGGGAATTTTGTCATAAATCACGAAATGGTAGGAGTAAAAAAAAGGATACATTGCAAATGATAACTTGGGATGTCCTTATTTCAAATCTGCAAAGAACTTGGATGTGCGACTTTTAGTTTTCGCGCCACAGCTTTTCAACCTATGCAAAAAATGATAATTTATTCATATATAAAACGCAAAGTAAGGCTTCTGGAATTTGGTCATAAATCACGAAATGGTAGGAGTAAAAAAAAAAGGATACTTTGCAAATGATAACTTGGGATGTCCTTAATTTAAATCTGCAAAGGACTTGGCTGTGTGACTTTTAGTTTTCGCGCCACAGCTTTTCAACCTATGCAAAAAATGATAATTTATTCATATATAAAACGCAAAGTAAGGCTTCTGGAATTTTGTCATAACTCACGAAATGGTAGGAGTAAAAAAAAGTATACATTGCAAATGATAACTTGGTATGTTCTTAATTCAAATCTGCAAAGAACTTGGATGTGCGACTTTTAGTTTTCGCGCCACAGCTTTTCAACCTATTGAAAAAATGATAATTTATTCATATATAAAACGCAAAGTAAGGCTTCTGGAATTTTGTCATAAATCACGAAATGGTAGGAGTAAAAAAAAAGATACATTGCAAATGATAAATTGGGATGTCCTTAATTTAAATCTGCAAAGGACTTGGCTGTGCGACTTTTAGTTTTCGCGCCACAGCTTTTCAACCTATGCAAAAAATGATAATTTATTCATATATAAAACGCAAAGTAAGGCTTCTGGAATTTTGTCATAACTCACGAAATGGTAGGAGTAAAAAAAAGTATACATTGCAAATGATAACGTGGGATGTCCTCAATTCAAATCTGCAAAGGACTTGGCTGTGCGACTTTTAGTTTTCGCGCCACAGCTTTTCAACCTATGCAAAAAATGATAATTTATTCATATATAAAACGCAAAGTAAGGCTTCTGGAATTTTGTCATAACTCACGAAATGGTAGGAGTAACAAAAAAAAATACATTGCATATGATAACTTGGGATGCCGTAATTCGAATCTGCAAAGAACTTGGATGTGCGACTTTTAGTTTTCGCGCCACAGCTTTTCAACCTATGCAAAAAATGATAATTTATTCATATATAAAACGCAAAGTAAGGCTTCTGGAATTTTGTCATAACTCACGAAATGGTACGAGTAAAAAAAAAAGATACATTGCAAATGATAACTTGGGATGTCCTTAATTTAAATCTGCAAATGACTTGGCTGTGTGACTTTTAGTTTTCGCGCCACAGCTTTTCAACCTATGCGAAAAATGATAATTTATTCATATATAAAACGCAAAGTAAGGCTTCTGGAATTTTGTCATAACTCACGAAATGGTAGGAGTAAAAAAAAGGATACATTGCAAATGATAACTTGGGATGTCCTTATTTCAAATCTGCAAAGAACTTGGATGTGCGACTTTTAATTTTCGCGCCACAGCTTTTCAACCTATGCAAAAAATGATAATTTATTCATATATAAAACGCAAAGTAAGGCTTCTGGAATTTTGTCATAACTCACGAAATGGTAGGAGTAAAAAAAAGTATACATTGCAAATGATAACTTGGGATGTCCTTAATTTAAATCTGCAAAGGACTTGGCTGTGTGACTTCTAGTTTTCGCGCCACAGCTTTTCAACCTATGCGAAAAATGATAATTTATTCATATATAAAACGCAAAGTAAGGCTTCTGGAATTTTGTCATAACTCACGAAATGGTAGGAGTAAAAAAAAGGATACATTGCAAATGATAACTTGGGATGTCCTTATTTCAAATCTGCAAAGAACTTGGATGTGCGACTTTTAGTTTTCGCGCCACAGCTTTTCAACCTATGCAAAAAATGATAATTTATTCATATATAAAACGCAAAGTAAGGCTTCTGGAATTTTGTCATAAATCACGAAATGGTAGGAGTAAAAAAAAAGGATACATTGCAAATGATAACTTGGGATGTCCTTAATTTAAATCTGCAAAGGACTTGGCTGTGCGACTTTTAATTTTCGCGCCACAGCTTTTCAACCTATGCAAAAAATGATAATTTATTCATATATAAAACGCAAAGTAAGGCTTCTGGAATTTTGTCATAAATCACGAAATGGTAGGAGTAAAAAAAAAGGATACATTGCAAATGATAACTTGGGATGTCCTTAATTTAAATCTGCAAAGGACTTGGCTGTGTGACTTTTAGTTTTCGCGCCACAGCTTTTCAACCTATGCAAAAAATGATAATTTATTCATATATAAAACGCAAAGTAAGGCTTCTGGAATTTTGTCATAAATCACGAAATGGTAGGAGTAAAAAAAAAGGATACATTGCAAATGATAACTTGGGATGTCCTTAATTCAAATCTGCAAAGAACTTGGATGTGTGACTTTTAGTTTTCGCGCCACAGCTTTTCAACCTATGCAAAAAATGATAATTTATTCATATATAAAACGCAAAGTAAGGCTTCTGGAATTTTGTCATAAAACACGAAATGGTAGGAGTAAAAAAAAAGGATACATTGCAAATGATAACTTGGGATGTCCTTAATTCAAATCTGCAAAGAACTTGGATGTGCGACTTTTAGTTTTCGCGCCACAGCTTTTCAGCCTATGCAAAAAATGATAATTTATTCATATATAAAACGCAAAGTAAGGCTTCTGGAATTTTGTCATAACTCACGAAATGGTACGAGTAAAAAAAAAAGATACATTGCAAATGATAACTTGGGATGTCCTTAATTTAAATCTGCAAAGGACTTGGCTGTGTGACTTTTAGTTTTCGCGCCACAGCTTTTCAACCTATGCGAAAAATGATAATTTATTCATATATAAAACGCAAAGTAAGGCTTCTGGAATTTTGTCATAACTCACGAAATGGTAGGAGTAAAAAAAAGGATACATTGCAAATGATAACTTGGGATGTCCTTATCTCAAATCTGCAAAGAACTTGGATGTGCGACTTTTAGTTTTCGCGCCACAGCTTTTCAACCTATGCAAAAAATGATAATTTATTCATATATAAAACGCAAAGTAAGGCTTCTGGAATTTTGTCATAAATCACGAAATGGTAGGAGTAAAAAAAAAAGATACATTGCAAATGATAACTTGGGATGTCCTTAATTTAAATCTGCAAAGGACTTGGCTGTGTGACTTTTAGTTTTTGCGCCACAGCTTTTCAACCTATGCAAAAAATGATAATTTATTCATATATAAAACGCAAAGTAAGGCTTCTGGAATTTTGTCATAAATCACGAAATGGTAGGAGTAAAAAAAAAGGATACATTGCAAATGATAACTTGGGATGTCCTTATTTCAAATCTGCAAAGAACTTGGATGTGCGACTTTTAATTTTCGCGCCACAGCTTTTCAACCTATGCAAAAAATGATAATTTATTCATATATAAAACGCAAAGTAAGGCTTCTGGAATTTTGTCATAAATCACGAAATGGTAGGAGTAAAAAAAAAGGATACATTGCAAATGACAACTTGGGATGTCCTTAATTTAAATCTGCAAAGGACTTGGCTGTGTGACTTTTAGTTTTCGCGCCACAGCTTTTCAACCTATGCAAAAAATGATAATTTATTCATATATAAAACGCAAAGTAAGGCTTCTGGAATTTTGTCATAAAACACGAAATGGTAGGAGTAAAAAAAAAGGATACATTGCAAATGATAACTTGGGATGTCCTTAATTCGAATCTGCAAAGAACTTGGATGTGCGACTTTTAGTTTTCGCGCCACAGCTTTTCAGCCTATGCAAAAAATGATAATTTATTCATATATAAAACGCAAAGTAAGGCTTCTGGAATTTTGTCATAAATCACGAAATGGTAGGAGCAAAAAAAAAGGATACTTTGCAAATGATAACTTGGGATGTCCTTAATTTAAATCTGCAAAGAACTTGGATGTGCGACTTTTAGTTTTTGCGCCACAGCTTTTCAACCTATGCAAAAAATGATAATTTATTCATATATAAAACGCAAAGTAAGGCTTCTGGAATTTTGTCATAAATCACGAAATGGTAGGAGTAAAAAAAAAGGATACATTGCAAATGATAACTTGGGATGTCCTTATTTCAAATCTGCAAAGAACTTGGATGTGCGACTTTTAATTTTCGCGCCACAGCTTTTCAACCTATGCAAAAAATGATAATTTATTCATATATAAAACGCAAAGTAAGGCTTCTGGAATTTTGTCATAAATCACGAAATGGTAGGAGTAAAAAAAAGGATACATTGCAAATGATAACTTGGGATGTCCTTAATTTAAATCTGCAAAGGACTTGGCTGTGTGACTTTTAGTTTTCGCGCCACAGCTTTTCAACCTATGCAAAAAATGATAATTTATTCATATATAAAACGCAAAGTAAGGCTTCTGGAATTTTGTCATAAAACACGAAATGGTAGGAGTAAAAAAAAAGGATACATTGCAAATGATAACTTGGGATGTCCTTAATTCGAATCTGCAAAGAACTTGGATGTGCGACTTTTAGTTTTCGCGCCACAGCTTTTCAGCCTATGCAAAAAATGATAATTTATTCATATATAAAACGCAAAGTAAGGCTTCTGGAATTTTGTCATAAATCACGAAATGGTAGGAGCAAAAAAAAAGGATACTTTGCAAATGATAACTTGGGATGTCCTTAATTTAAATCTGCAAAGTACTTGGCTGTGTGACTTTTAGTTTTCGCGCCACAGCTTTTCAACCTATGCAAAAAATGATAATTTATTCATATATAAAACGCAAAGTAAGGCTTCTGGAATTTTGTCATAAATCACGAAATGGTAAGAGTAAAAAAAAAGGATACTTTGCAAATGATAACTTGGGATGTCCTTAATTTAAATCTGCAAAGGACTTGGCTGTGTGACTTTTAGTTTTCGCGCCACAGCTTTTCAACCTATGCAAAAAATTATAATTTATTCATATATAAAACACAAAGTAAGGCTTCGGGAATTTTGTCATAAATCACGAAATGGTAGGAGTAAAAAAAAGGATACATTGCAAATGATAACTTGGGATGTCCTTATTTCAAATCTGCAAAGAACTTGGATGTGCGACTTTTAGTTTTCGCGCCACAGCTTTTCAACCTATGCAAAAAATGATAATTTATTCATATATAAAACGCAAAGTAAGGCTTCTGGAATTTGGTCATAAATCACGAAATGGTAGGAGTAAAAAAAAAAGGATACTTTGCAAATGATAACTTGGGATGTCTTTAATTTAAATCTGCAAAGGACTTGGCTGTGTGACTTTTAGTTTTCGCGCCACAGCTTTTCAACCTATGCAAAAAATGATAATTTATTCATATATAAAACGCAAAGTAAGGCTTCTGGAATTTTGTCATAACTCACGAAATGGTAGGAGTAAAAAAAAGTATACATTGCAAATGATAACTTGGTATGTTCTTAATTCAAATCTGCAAAGAACTTGGATGTGCGACTTTTAGTTTTCGCGCCACAGCTTTTCAACCTATTGAAAAAATGATAATTTATTCATATATAAAACGCAAAGTAAGGCTTCTGGAATTTTGTCATAAATCACGAAATGGTAGGAGTAAAAAAAAAGATACATTGCAAATGATAAATTGGGATGTCCTTAATTTAAATCTGCAAAGGACTTGGCTGTGCGACTTTTAGTTTTCGCGCCACAGCTTTTCAACCTATGCAAAAAATGATAATTTATTCATATATAAAACGCAAAGTAAGGCTTCTGGAATTTTGTCATAACTCACGAAATGGTAGGAGTAAAAAAAAGTATACATTGCAAATGATAACGTGGGATGTCCTCAATTCAAATCTGCAAAGGACTTGGCTGTGCGACTTTTAGTTTTCGCGCCACAGCTTTTCAACCTATGCAAAAAATGATAATTTATTCATATATAAAACGCAAAGTAAGGCTTCTGGAATTTTGTCATAACTCACGAAATGGTAGGAGTAACAAAAAAAAATACATTGCATATGATAACTTGGGATGTCGTTAATTCGAATCTGCAAAGAACTTGGATGTGCGACTTTTAGTTTTCGCGCCACAGCTTTTCAACCTATGCAAAAAATGATAATTTATTCATATATAAAACGCAAAGTAAGGCTTCTGGAATTTTGTCATAACTCACGAAATGGTACGAGTAAAAAAAAAAGATACATTGCAAATGATAACTTGGGATGTCCTTAATTTAAATCTGCAAATGACTTGGCTGTGTGACTTTTAGTTTTCGCGCCACAGCTTTTCAACCTATGCGAAAAATGATAATTTATTCATATATAAAACGCAAAGTAAGGCTTCTGGAATTTTGTCATAACTCACGAAATGGTAGGAGTAAAAAAAAGGATACATTGCAAATGATAACTTGGGATGTCCTTATTTCAAATCTGCAAAGAACTTGGATGTGCGACTTTTAATTTTCGCGCCACAGCTTTTCAACCTATGCAAAAAATGATAATTTATTCATATATAAAACGCAAAGTAAGGCTTCTGGAATTTTGTCATAACTCACGAAATGGTAGGAGTAAAAAAAAGTATACATTGCAAATGATAACTTGGGATGTCCTTAATTTAAATCTGCAAAGGACTTGGCTGTGTGACTTCTAGTTTTCGCGCCACAGCTTTTCAACCTATGCGAAAAATGATAATTTATTCATATATAAAACGCAAAGTAAGGCTTCTGGAATTTTGTCATAACTCACGAAATGGTAGGAGTAAAAAAAAGGATACATTGCAAATGATAACTTGGGATGTCCTTATTTCAAATCTGCAAAGAACTTGGATGTGCGACTTTTAGTTTTCGCGCCACAGCTTTTCAACCTATGCAAAAAATGATAATTTATTCATATATAAAACGCAAAGTAAGGCTTCTGGAATTTTGTCATAAATCACGAAATGGTAGGAGTAAAAAAAAAGGATACATTGCAAATGATAACTTGGGATGTCCTTAATTTAAATCTGCAAAGAACTTGGATGTGCGACTTTTAGTTTTCGCGCCACAGCTTTTCAGCCTATGCAAAAAATGATAATTTATTCATATATAAAACGCAAAGTAAGGCTTCTGGAATTTTGTCATAAATCACGAAATGGTAGGAGCAAAAAAAAAGGATACTTTGCAAATGATAACTTGGGATGTCCTTAATTTAAATCTGCAAAGAACTTGGATGTGCGACTTTTAGTTTTCGCGCCACAGCTTTTCAACCTATGCAAAAAATGATAATTTATTCATATATAAAACGCAAAGTAAGGCTTCTGGAATTTTGTCATAAATCACGAAATGGTAAGAGTAAAAAAAAAGGATACTTTGCAAATGATAACTTGGGATGTCCTTAATTTAAATCTGCAAAGGACTTGGCTGTGTGACTTTTAGTTTTCGCGCCACAGCTTTTCAACCTATGCAAAAAATTATAATTTATTCATATATAAAACACAAAGTAAGGCTTCGGGAATTTTGTCATAAATCACGAAATGGTAGGAGTAAAAAAAAGGATACATTGCAAATGATAACTTGGGATGTCCTTATTTCAAATCTGCAAAGAACTTGGATGTGCGACTTTTAGTTTTCGCGCCACAGCTTTTCAACCTATGCAAAAAATGATAATTTATTCATATATAAAACGCAAAGTAAGGCTTCTGGAATTTGGTCATAAATCACGAAATGGTAGGAGTAAAAAAAAAAGGATACTTTGCAAATGATAACTTGGGATGTCCTAAATTTAAATCTGCAAAGGACTTGGCTGTGTGACTTTTAGTTTTCGCGCCACAGCTTTTCAACCTATGCAAAAAATGATAATTTATTCATATATAAAACGCAAAGTAAGGCTTCTGGAATTTTGTCATAACTCACGAAATGGTAGGAGTAAAAAAAAGTATACATTGCAAATGATAACTTGGTATGTTCTTAATTCAAATCTGCAAAGAACTTGGATGTGCGACTTTTAGTTTTCGCGCCACAGCTTTTCAACCTATTGAAAAAATGATAATTTATTCATATATAAAACGCAAAGTAAGGCTTCTGGAATTTTGTCATAAATCACGAAATGGTAGGAGTAAAAAAAAAGATACATTGCAAATGATAAATTGGGATGTCCTTAATTTAAATCTGCAAAGGACTTGGCTGTGCGACTTTTAGTTTTCGCGCCACAGCTTTTCAACCTATGCAAAAAATGATAATTTATTCATATATAAAACGCAAAGTAAGGCTTCTGGAATTTTGTCATAACTCACGAAATGGTAGGAGTAAAAAAAAGTATACATTGCAAATGATAACGTGGGATGTCCTCAATTCAAATCTGCAAAGGACTTGGCTGTGCGACTTTTAGTTTTCGCGCCACAGCTTTTCAACCTATGCAAAAAATGATAATTTATTCATATATAAAACGCAAAGTAAGGCTTCTGGAATTTTGTCATAACTCACGAAATGGTAGGAGTAACAAAAAAAAATACATTGCATATGATAACTTGGGATGTCGTTAATTCGAATCTGCAAAGAACTTGGATGTGCGACTTTTAGTTTTCGCGCCACAGCTTTTCAACCTATGCAAAAAATGATAATTTATTCATATATAAAACGCAAAGTAAGGCTTCTGGAATTTTGTCATAACTCACGAAATGGTACGAGTAAAAAAAAAAGATACATTGCAAATGATAACTTGGGATGTCCTTAATTTAAATCTGCAAATGACTTGGCTGTGTGACTTTTAGTTTTCGCGCCACAGCTTTTCAACCTATGCGAAAAATGATAATTTATTCATATATAAAACGCAAAGTAAGGCTTCTGGAATTTTGTCATAACTCACGAAATGGTAGGAGTAAAAAAAAGGATACATTGCAAATGATAACTTGGGATGTCCTTATTTCAAATCTGCAAAGAACTTGGATGTGCGACTTTTAATTTTCGCGCCACAGCTTTTCAACCTATGCAAAAAATGATAATTTATTCATATATAAAACGCAAAGTAAGGCTTCTGGAATTTTGTCATAACTCACGAAATGGTAGGAGTAAAAAAAAGTATACATTGCAAATGATAACTTGGGATGTCCTTAATTTAAATCTGCAAAGGACTTGGCTGTGTGACTTCTAGTTTTCGCGCCACAGCTTTTCAACCTATGCGAAAAATGATAATTTATTCATATATAAAACGCAAAGTAAGGCTTCTGGAATTTTGTCATAACTCACGAAATGGTAGGAGTAAAAAAAAGGATACATTGCAAATGATAACTTGGGATGTCCTTATTTCAAATCTGCAAAGAACTTGGATGTGCGACTTTTAGTTTTCGCGCCACAGCTTTTCAACCTATGCAAAAAATGATAATTTATTCATATATAAAACGCAAAGTAAGGCTTCTGGAATTTTGTCATAAATCACGAAATGGTAGGAGTAAAAAAAAAGGATACATTGCAAATGATAACTTGGGATGTCCTTAATTTAAATCTGCAAAGGACTTGGCTGTGTGACTTTTAGTTTTTGTGCCACAGCTTTTCAACCTATGCAAAAAATGATAATTTATTCATATATAAAACGCAAAGTAAGGCTTCTGGAATTTTGTCATAAATCACGAAATGGTAGGAGTAAAAAAAAAGGATACATTGCAAATGATAACTTGGGATGTCCTTATTTCAAATCTGCAAAGAACTTGGATGTGCGACTTTTAATTTTCGCGCCACAGCTTTTCAACCTATGCAAAAAATGATAATTTATTCATATATAAAACGCAAAGTAAGGCTTCTGGAATTTTGTCATAAATCACGAAATGGTAGGAGTAAAAAAAAAGGATACATTGCAAATGATAACTTGGGATGTCCTTAATTTAAATCTGCAAAGGACTTGGCTGTGTGACTTTTAGTTTTCGCGCCACAGCTTTTCAACCTATGCAAAAAATGATAATTTATTCATATATAAAACGCAAAGTAAGGCTTCTGGAATTTTGTCATAAATCACGAAATGGTAGGAGTAAAAAAAAAGGATACATTGCAAATGATAACTTGGGATGTCCTTAATTCAAATCTGCAAAGAACTTGGATGTGTGACTTTTAGTTTTCGCGCCACAGCTTTTCAACCTATGCAAAAAATGATAATTTATTCATATATAAAACGCAAAGTAAGGCTTCTGGAATTTTGTCATAAAACACGAAATGGTAGGAGTAAAAAAAAAGGATACATTGCAAATGATAACTTGGGATGTCCTTAATTCGAATCTGCAAAGAACTTGGATGTGCGACTTTTAGTTTTCGCGCCACAGCTTTTCAGCCTATGCAAAAAATGATAATTTATTCATATATAAAACGCAAAGTAAGGCTTCTGGAATTTTGTCATAACTCACGAAATGGTACGAGTAAAAAAAAAAGATACATTGCAAATGATAACTTGGGATGACCTTAATTTAAATCTGCAAAGGACTTGGCTGTGTGACTTTTAGTTTTCGCGCCACAGCTTTTCAACCTATGCGAAAAATGATAATTTATTCATATATAAAACGCAAAGTAAGGCTTCTGGAATTTTGTCATAACTCACGAAATGGTAGGAGTAAAAAAAAGGATACATTGCAAATGATAACTTGGGATGTCCTTATCTCAAATCTGCAAAGAACTTGGATGTGCGACTTTTAGTTTTCGCGCCACAGCTTTTCAACCTATGCAAAAAATGATAATTTATTCATATATAAAACGCAAAGTAAGGCTTCTGGAATTTTGTCATAAATCACGAAATGGTAGGAGTAAAAAAAAAAGATACATTGCAAATGATAACTTGGGATGTCCTTAATTTAAATCTGCAAAGGACTTGGCTGTGTGACTTTTAGTTTTTGCGCCACAGCTTTTCAACCTATGCAAAAAATGATAATTTATTCATATATAAAACGCAAAGTAAGGCTTCTGGAATTTTGTCATAAATCACGAAATGGTAGGAGTAAAAAAAAAGGATACATTGCAAATGATAACTTGGGATGTCCTTATTTCAAATCTGCAAAGAACTTGGATGTGCGACTTTTAATTTTCGCGCCACAGCTTTTCAACCTATGCAAAAAATGATAATTTATTCATATATAAAACGCAAAGTAAGGCTTCTGGAATTTTGTCATAAATCACGAAATGGTAGGAGTAAAAAAAAAGGATACATTGCAAATGACAACTTGGGATGTCCTTAATTCAAATCTGCAAAGGACTTGGCTGTGTGACTTTTAGTTTTCGCGCCACAGCTTTTCAACCTATGCAAAAAATGATAATTTATTCATATATAAAACGCAAAGTAAGGCTTCTGGAATTTTGTCATAAAACACGAAATGGTAGGAGTAAAAAAAAAGGATACATTGCAAATGATAACTTGGGATGTCCTTAATTCGAATCTGCAAAGAACTTGGATGTGCGACTTTTAGTTTTCGCGCCACAGCTTTTCAGCCTATGCAAAAAATGATAATTTATTCATATATAAAACGCAAAGTAAGGCTTCTGGAATTTTGTCATAAATCACGAAATGGTAGGAGCAAAAAAAAAGGATACTTTGCAAATGATAACTTGGGATGTCCTTAATTTAAATCTGCAAAGAACTTGGATGTGCGACTTTTAGTTTTCGCGCCACAGCTTTTCAACCTATGCAAAAAATGATAATTTATTCATATATAAAACGCAAAGTAAGGCTTCTGGAATTTTGTCATAAATCACGAAATGGTAAGAGTAAAAAAAAAGGATACTTTGCAAATGATAACTTGGGATGTCCTTAATTTAAATCTGCAAAGGACTTGGCTGTGTGACTTTTAGTTTTCGCGCCACAGCTTTTCAACCTATGCAAAAAATTATAATTTATTCATATATAAAACGCAAAGTAAGGCTTCTGGAATTTTGTCATAAATCACGAAATGGTAGGAGTAAAAAAAAAAGATACATTGCAAATGATAACTTGGGATGTCCTTAATTTAAATCTGCAAAGGACTTGGCTGTGTGACTTTTAGTTTTTGCGCCACAGCTTTTCAACCTATGCAAAAAATGATAATTTATTCATATATAAAACGCAAAGTAAGCCTTCTGGAATTTTGTCATAAATCACGAAATGGTAGGAGTAAAAAAAAAGGATACATTGCAAATGATAACTTGGGATGTCCTTATTTCAAATCTGCAAAGAACTTGGATGTGCGACTTTTAATTTTCGCGCCACAGCTTTTCAACCTATGCAAAAAATGATAATTTATTCATATATAAAACGCAAAGTAAGGCTTCTGGAATTTTGTCATAACTCACGATATAGTAGGAGTAGAAAAAAAGGATACATCGCAAATGATAACTTGGGATGTCCTTAATTTAAATCTGCAAAGGACTTGGCTGTGTGACTTTTAGTTTTCGCGCCACAGCTTTTCAACCTATGCAAAAAATGATAATTTATTCATATATAAAACGCAAAGTAAGGCTTCTGGAATTTTGTCATAAAACACGAAATGGTAGGAGTAAAAAAAAAGGATACATTGCAAATGATAACTTGGGATGTCCTTAATTCGAATCTGCAAAGAACTTGGATGTGCGACTTTTAGTTTTCGCGCCACAGCTTTTCAACCTATGCAAAAAATGATAATTTATTCATATATAAAACGCAAAGTAAGGCTTCTGAAATTTTGTCATAACTCACGAAATGGTACGAGTAAAAAAAAAAGATACATTGCAAATGATAACTTGGGATGTCCTTAATTTAAATCTGCAAAGGACTTGGCTGTGTGACTTTTAGTTTTCGCGCCACAGCTTTTCAACCTATGCGAAAAATGATAATTTATTCATATATAAAACGCAAAGTAAGGCTTCTGGAATTTTGTCATAACTCACGAAATGGTAGGAGTAAAAAAAAGGATACATTGCAAATGATAACTTGGGATGTCCTTATTTCAAATCTGCAAAGAACTTGGATGTGCGACTTTTAGTTTTCGCGCCACAGCTTTTCAACCTATGCAAAAAATGATAATTTATTCATATATAAAACGCAAAGTAAGGCTTCTGAAATTTTGTCATAACTCACGAAATGGTACGAGTAAAAAAAAAACATACATTGCAAATGATAACTTGGGATGTCCTTAATTTAAATCTGCAAAGGACTTGGCTGTGTGACTTTTAGTTTTCGCGCCACAGCTTTTCAACCTATGCGAAAAATGATAATTTATTCATATATAAAACGCAAAGTAAGGCTTCTGGAATTTTGTCATAACTCACGAAATGGTAGGAGTAAAAAAAAGGATACATTGCAAATGATAACTTGGGATGTCCTTATTTCAAATCTGCAAAGAACTTGGATGTGCGACTTTTAGTTTTCGCGCCACAGCTTTTCAACCTATGCAAAAAATGATAATTTATTCATATATAAAACGCAAAGTAAGGCTTCTGAAATTTTGTCATAACTCACGAAATGGTACGAGTAAAAAAAAAACATACATTGCAAATGATAACTTGGGATGTCCTTATTTCAAATCTGCAAAGAACTTGGATGTGCGACTTTTAGTTTTCGCGCCACAGCTTTTCAACCTATGCAAAAAATGATAATTTATTCATATATAAAACGCAAAGTAAGGCTTCTGGAATTTTGTCATAACTCACGAAATGGTAGGAGTAAAAAAAAACATACAGTGCAAATGATAACTTGGGATGGTCTTAATTCAAATCTGCAAAGAACTTGGATGTGCGACTTTTAGTTTTCGCGCCACAGCTTTTCAACCTATGCAAAAAATGATAATTTATTCATATATAAAACGCAAAGTAAGGCTTCTGGAATTTTGTCATAAATCACGAAATGGTAGGAGTAAAAAAAAAGGATACATTGCAAATGATAACTTGGGATGTCCTCAATTTAAATCTGCAAAGAACTTGGATGTGCGACTTTTAGTTTTCGCGCCACAGCTTTTCAACCTATGCAAAAAATGATAATTTATTCATATATAAAACGCAAAGTAAGGCTTCTGGTATTTTGTCATAAATCACGAAATGGTAGGAGTAAAAAAAAAAGATACATTGCAAATGATAACTTGGGATGTCCTTAATTTTAATCTGCAAAGGACTTGGCTGTGCGACTTTTAGTTATCGCGCCACAGCTTTTCAACCTATGCAAAAAATGATAATTTATTCATATATAAAACGCAAAGTAAGGCTTCTGGAATTTTGTCATAACTCACGAAATGGTAGGAGTAAAAAAAAGGATACATTGCAAATGATAACTTGGGATGTCCTTATTTCAAATCTGCAAAGAACTTGGATGTGCGACTTTTAGTTTTCGCGCCACAGCTTTTCAACCTATGCAAAAAATGATAATTTATTCATATATAAAACGCAAAGTAAGGCTTCTGAAATTTTGTCATAACTCACGAAATGGTACGAGTAAAAAAAAAAGATACATTGCAAATGATAACTTGGGATGTCCTTATTTCAAATCTGCAAAGAACTTGGATGTGCGACTTTTAGTTTTCGCGCCACAGCTTTTCAACCTATGCAAAAAATGATAATTTATTCATATATAAAACGCAAAGTAAGGCTTCTGAAATTTTGTCATAACTCACGAAATGGTACGAGTAAAAAAAAAAGATACATTGCAAATGATAACTTGGGATGTCCTTAATTTAAATCTGCAACGGACTTGGCTGTGTGACTTTTAGTTTTCGCGCCACAGCTTTTCAACCTATGCAAAAAATGATAATTTATTCATATATAAAACGCAAAGTAAGGCTTCTGAAATTTTGTCATAACTCACGAAATGGTACGAGTAAAAAAAAAGATACATTGCAAATGATAACTTGGGATGTCCTTATTTCAAATCTGCAAAGAACTTGGATGTGCGACTTTTAGTTTTCGCGCCACAGCTTTTCAACCTATGCAAAAAATGATAATTTATTCATATATAAAACGCAAAGTAAGGCTTCTGAAATTTTGTCATAACTCACGAAATGGTACGAGTAAAAAAAAAAGATACATTGCAAATGATAACTTGGGATGTCCTTAATTCAAATCTGCAAAGAACTTGGATGTGCGACTTTTAGTTTTCGCGCCACAGCTTTTCAACCTATGCAAAAAATGATAATTTATTCATATATAAAACGCAAAGTAAGGCTTCTGGAATTTTGTCATAACTCACGAAATGGTAGGAGTAAAAAAAAACATACAGTGCAAATGATAACTTGGGATGTCCTTAATTCAAATCTGCAAAGAACTTGGATGTGCGACTTTTAGTTTTCGCGCCACAGCTTTTCAACCTATGCAAAAAATGATAATTTATTCATATATAAAACGCAAAGTAAGGCTTCTGGAATTTTGTCATAAATCACGAAATGGTAGGAGTAAAAAAAAAGGATACATTGCAAATGATAACTTGGGATGTCCTCAATTTAAATCTGCAAAGAACTTGGATGTGCGACTTTTAATTTTCGCGCCACAGCTTTTCAACCTATGCAAAAAATGATAATTTATTCATATATAAAACGCAAAGTAAGGCTTCTGGTATTTTGTCATAAATCACGAAATGGTAGGAGTAAAAAAAAAAGATTCATTGCAAATGATAACTTGGGATGTCCTTAATATAAATCTGCAAAGGACTTGGCTGTGCGACTTTTAGTTTTCGCGCCACAGCTTTTCAACCTATGCAAAAAATGATAATTTATTCATATATAAAACGCAAAGTAAGGCTTCTGGAATTTTGTCATAACTCACGAAATGGTAGGAGTAAAAATAAAGTACACATTGCAAATGATAACTTGGGATGTCCTTAATTCGAATCTGCAAAGGACTTGGCTGTGCGACTTTTAGTTTTCGCGCCACAGCTTTTCAACCTATGCAAAAAATGATAATTTATTCATATATAAAACGCAAAGTAAGGCTTCTGGAATTTTGTCATAACTCACGATATAGTAGGAGTAAAAAAAAGGATACATTGCAAACGATAACTTGGGATGTCCTTAATTTAAATCTGCAAAGGACTTGGCTGTGTGACTTTTAGTTTTCGCGCCACAGCTTTTCAACCTATGCAAAAAATGATAATTTATTCATATATAAAACGCAAAGTAAGGCTTCTGGAATTTTGTCATAACTCACGAAATGGTAGGAGTAAAAAAAAAGTTTACATTGCAAATGATAACTTGGGATGTCCTTAATTCGAATCTGCAAAGGACTTGGCCGTGCGACTTTTAGTTTTCGCGCCACAGCTTTTCAACCTATGCAAAAAATAATAATTTATTCATATATAAAACGCAAAGTAAGGCTTCTGGAATTTTGTCATAACTCACGATATAGTAGGAGTAAAAAAAAAGGATACATTGCAAATGATAACTTGGGATGTCCTTAATTTAAATCTGCAAAGGACTTGGCTGTGTGACTTTTAGTTTTCGCGCCACAGCTTTTCAACCTATGCAAAAAATGATAATTTATTCATATATAAAACGCAAAGTAAGGCTTCTGGAATTTTGTCATAAATCACGAAATGGTAGGAGTAAAAAAAAAGGATACATTGCAAATGATAACTTGGGATGTCCTCAATTCAAATCTGCAAAGGACTTGGCTGTGCAACTTTTAATTTTCGCGCCACAGCTTTTCAACCTATGCAAAAAATGATAATTTATTCATATATAAAACGCAAAGTAAGGCTTCTGGAATTTTGTCATAAATCACGAAATGGTAGGAGTAAAAAAAAAGGATACATTGCAAATGATAACTTGGGATGTCCTCAATTCAAATCTGCAAAGGACTTGGCTGTGTGACTTTTAGTTTTCGCGCCACAGCTTTTCAACCTATGCAAAAAATGATAATTTATTCATATATAAAACGCAAAGTAAGGCTTCTGGAATTTTGTCATAAATCACGAAATGGTAGGAGTAAAAAAAAAGGATACATTGCAAATGATAACGTGGGATGTCCTTAATTTAAATCTGCAAAGGACTTGGCTGTGTGACTTTTAGTTTTCGCGCCACAGCTTTTCAACCTATGCAAAAAATGATAATTTATTCATATATAAAACGCAAAGTAAGGCTTCTGGAATTTTGTCATAACTCACGAAATGGTAGGAGTAAAAAAAAAGGATACATTGAAAATGATAACTTGGGATGTCCTCAATTCAAATCTGCAAAGGACTTGGCTGTGCAACTTTTAATTTTCGCGCCACAGCTTTTCAACCTATGCAAAAAATGATAATTTATTCATATATAAAACGCAAAGTAAGGCTTCTGGAATTTTGTCATAACTCACGATATAGTAGGAGTAAAAAAAAAGGATACATTGCAAATGATAACTTGGGATGTCCTTAATTTAAATCTGCAAAGGACTTGGCTGTGTGACTTTTAGTTTTCGCGCCACAGCTTTTCAACCTATGCAAAAAAATGATAATTTATTCATATATAAAACGCAAAGTAAGGCTTCTGGAATTTTGTCATAAATCACGAAATGGTAGGAGTAAAAAAAAAGGATACATTGCAAATGATAACGTGGGATGTCCTTAATTTAAATCTGCAAAGGACTTGGCTGTGTGACTTTTAGTTTTCGCGCCACAGCTTTTCAACCTATGCAAAAAATGATAATTTATTCATATATAAAACGCAAAGTAAGGCTTCTGGAATTTTGTCATAAATCACGAAATGGTAGGAGTAAAAATAAAGGATACATTGCAAATGATAACGTGGGATGTCCTTAATTTAAATCTGCAAAGGACTTGGCTGTGTGACTTTTAGTTTTCGCGCCACAGCTTTTCAACCCATGCAAAAAATGATAATTTATTCATATATAAAACGCAAAGTAAGGCTTCTGGTATTTTGTCATAAATCACGAAATGGTAGGAGTAAAAAAGATACATTGCAAATGATAACGTGGGATGTCCTTAATTAAAATCTGCAAAGGACTTGGCTGTGTGACTTTTAGTTTTCGCGCCACAGCTTTTCAACCTATGCAAAAAATGATAATTTATTCATATATAAAACGCAAAGTAAGGCTTCTGGAATTTTGTCATAAATCACGAAATGGTAGGAGTAAAAATAAAGGATACATTGCAAATGATAACGTGGGATGTCCTTAATTTAAATCTGCAAAGGACTTGGCTGTGTGACTTTTAGTTTTCGCGCCACAGCTTTTCAACCTATGCAAAAAATGATAATTTATTCATATATAAAACGCAAAGTAAGGCTTCTGGTATTTTGTCATAACTCACGAAATGGTAGGAGTAAAAAAAAAGGATACATTGAAAATGATAACTTGTGATGTCCTCAATTCAAATCTGCAAAGGACTTGGCTGTGTGACTTTTAGTTTTCGCGCCACAGCTTTTCAACCTATGCAAAAAATGATAATTTATTCATATATAAAACGCAAAGTAAGGCTTCTGGAATTTTGTCATAAATCACGAAATGGTAGGAGTAAAAATAAAGGATACATTGCAAATAATAACGTGGGATGTCCTTAATTTAAATCTGCAAAGGACTTGGCTGTGTGACTTTTAGTTTTCGCGCCACAGCTTTTCAACCTATGCAAAAAATGATAATTTATTCATATATAAAACGCAAAGTAAGGCTTCTGGAATTTTGTCATAACTCACGAAATGGTAGGAGTAAAAAAAAAGGATACATTGAAAATGATAACTTGGGATGTCCTTAATTCGAATCTGCAAAGAACTTGGATGTGCGACTTTTAGTTTTCGCGCCACAGCTTTTCAACCTATGCAAAAAATGATAATTTATTCATATATAAAACGCAAAGTAAGGCTTCTGGAATTTTGTCATAACTCACGAAATGGTAGGAGTAAAAAAAAAGGATACATTGAAAATGATAACTTGGGATGTCCTTAATTTAAATCTGCAAAGGACTTGGCTGTGTGACTTTTAGTTTTCGCGCCACAGCTTTTCAACCTATGCAAAAAATGATAATTTATTCATATATAAAACGCAAAGTAAGGCTTCTGGAATTTTGTCATAAATCACGAAATGGTAGGAGTAAAAAAAAGGATACATTGCAAATGATAACTTGGGATGTCCTTAATTCAAATCTGCAAAGAACTTGGATGTGCGACTTTTAATTTTCGCGCCACAGCTTTTCAACCTATGCAAAAAATGATAATTTATTCATATATAAAACGCAAAGTAAGGCTTCTGGAATTTTGTCATAACTCACGAAATGGTAGGAGTAAAAAAAAAGGATACATTGAAAATGATAACTTGGGATGTCCTTAATTCGAATCTGCAAAGAACTTGGATGTGCGACTTTTAGTTTTCGCGCCACAGCTTTTCAACCTATGCAAAAAATGATAATTTATTCATATATAAAACGCAAAGTAAGGCTTCTGGAATTTTGTCATAAATCACGAAATGGTAGGAGTAAAAAAAAAAGGATACATTGCAAATGATAACTTGGGATGTCCTTATTTCAAATCTGCAAAGAACTTGGATGTGCGACTTTTAATTTTCGCGCCACAGCTTTTCAACCTATGCAAAAAATGATAATTTATTCATATATAAAACGCAAAGTAAGGCTTCTGGAATTTTGTCATAACTCACGATATAGTAGGAGTAAAAAAAAGGATACATTGCAAATGATAACTTGGGATGTCCTTAATTTAAATCTGCAAAGGACTTGGCTGTGTGACTTTTAGTTTTCGCGCCACAGCTTTTCAACCTATGCAAAAAATGATAATTTATTCATATATAAAACGCAAAGTAAGGCTTCTGGAATTTTGTCATAAAACACGAAATGGTAGGAGTAAAAAAAAAGGATACATTGCAAATGATAACTTGGGATGTCCTTAATTCGAATCTGCAAAGAACTTGGATGTGCGACTTTTAGTTTTCGCGCCACAGCTTTTCAACCTATGCAAAAAATGATAATTTATTCATATATAAAACGCAAAGTAAGGCTTCTGGAATTTTGTCATAAATCACGAAATGGTAGGAGCAAAAAAAAAGGATACTTTGCAAATGATAACTTGGGATGTCCTTAATTTAAATCTGCAAAGTACTTGGCTGTGTAACTTTTAGTTTTCGCGCCACAGCTTTTCAACCTATGCAAAAAATGATAATTTATTCATATATAAAACGCAAAGTAAGGCTTCTGGAATTTTGTCATAAATCACGAAATGGTAAGAGTAAAAAAAAGGATACTTTGCAAATGATAACTTGGGATGTCCTTAATTTAAATCTGCAAAGATATTGGCTGTGTGACTTTTAGTTTTCGCGCCACAGCTTTTCAACCTATGCAAAAAATTATAATTTATTCATATATAAAACGCAAAGTAAGGCTTCTGGAATTTTGTCATAAATCACGAAATGGTAGGAGTAAAAAAAAGGATACATTGCAAATGATAACTTGGGATGTCCTTAATTTAAATCTGCAAAGAACTTGGATGTGCGACTTTTAGTTTTCGCGCCACAGCTTTTCAACCTATGCAAAAAATGATAATTTATTCATATATAAAACGCAAAGTAAGGCTTCTGGAATTTTGTCATAACTCACGAAATGGTAGGAGTTAAAAAAAAAGATACATTGCAAATGATAACTTGGGATGTCCTTAATTTAAATCTGCAAAGGACTTGGCTGTGTGACTTTTAGTTTTCGCACCACAGCTTTTCAACCTATGCGAAAAATGATAATTTATTCATATATAAAACGCAAAGTAAGGCTTCGGGAATTTTGTCATAACTCACGAAATGGTAAGAGTAAAAAAAAGGATACTTTGCAAATGATAACTTGGGATGTCCTTAATTTAAATCTGCAAAGTACTTGGCTGTGTAACTTTTAGTTTTCGCGCCACAGCTTTTCAACCTATGCGAAAAATGATAATTTATTCATATATAAAACGCAAAGTAAGGCTTCTGGAATTTTGTCATAACTCACGAAATGGTAGGAGTAACAAAAAAAAATACATTGCATATGATAACTTGGGATGTCGTTAATTCGAATCTGCAAAGAACTTGGATGTGCGACTTTTAGTTTTCGCCCCACAGCTTTTCAACCTATGCAAAAAATGATAATTTATTCATATATAAAACGCAAAGTAAGGCTTCTGGAATTTTGTCATAACTCACGAAATGGTAGGAGTTAAAAAAAAAGATACATTGCAAATGATAACTTGGGATGTCCTTAATTTAAATCTGCAAAGGACTTGGCTGTGTGACTTTTAGTTTTCGCACCACAGCTTTTCAACCTATGCGAAAAATGATAATTTATTCATATATAAAACGCAAAGTAAGGCTTCGGGAATTTTGTCATAACTCACGAAATGGTAGGAGTAAAAAAAAGTATACATTGCAAATGATAACTTGGGATGTCCTTAATTTAAATCTGCAAAAGACTTGGCTGTGTGACTTCTAGTTTTCGCGCCACAGCTTTTCAACCTATGCGAAAAATGATAATTTATTCATATATAAAACGCAAAGTAAGGCTTCTGGAATTTTGTCATAACTCACGAAATGGTAGGAGTAAAAAAAAGGATACATTGCAAATGATAACTTGGGATGTCCTTATTTCAAATCTGCAAAGAACTTGGATGTGCGACTTTTAGTTTTCGCGCCACAGCTTTTCAACCTATGCAAAAAATTATAATTTATTCATATATTAAACGCAAAGTAAGGCTTCTGAAATTTTGTCATAACTCACGAAATGGAACGAGTAAAAAAAAAGATACATTGCAAATGATAACTTGGGATGTCCTTAATTTAAATCTGCAAAGGACTTGGCTGTGTGACTTTTAGTTTTGGCGCCACAGCTTCTCAACCTATGCGAAAAATGATAATTTATTCATATATAAAACGCAAAGTAAGGCTTCTGGAATTTTGTCATAACTCACGAAATGGTAGGAGTAAAAAAAAGGATACATTGCAAATGATAACTTGGGATGTCCTTATTTCAAATCTGCAAAGAACTTGGATGTGCGACTTTTAGTTTTCGCGCCACAGCTTTTCAACCTATGCAAAAAATGATAATTTATTCATATATAAAACGCAAAGTAAGGCTTCTGAAATTTTGTCATAACTCACGAAATGGTACGAGTAAAAAAAAAAGATACATTGCAAATGATAACTTGGGATGTCCTTAATTTAAATCTGCAAAGGACTTGGCTGTGTGACTTTTAGTTTTCGCGCCACAGCTTTTCAACCTATGCAAAAAATGATAATTTATTCATATATAAAACGCAAAGTAAGGCTTCTGGAATTTTGTCATAACTCACGATATAGTAGGAGTAAAAAAAAAGGATACATTGCAAATGATAACTTGGGATGTCCTTAATTTAAATCTGCAAAGGACTTGGCTGTGTGACTTTTAGTTTTCGCGCCACAGCTTTTCAACCTATGCAAAAAATGATAATTTATTCATATATAAAACGCAAAGTAAGGCTTCGGGAATTTTGTCATAACTCACGAAATGGTAGGAGTAAAAAAAAAGGATACATTGCAAATGATAACTTGGGATGTCCTTAATTTAAATCTGCAAAGGACTTGGATGTGCGACTTTTAGTTTTCGCGCCACAGCTTTTCAACCTATGCAAAAAATGATAATTTATTCATATATAAAACGCAAAGTAAGGCTTCTGGAATTTTGTCATAACTCACGAAATGGTAGGAGTAAAAAAAAAGATACATTGCAAATGATAAATTGGGATGTGCTTAATTTAAATCTGCAAAGGACTTGGCTGTGCGACTTTTAGTTTTCGCGCCACAGCTTTTCAACCTATGCAAAAAATGATAATTTATTCATATATAAAACGCAAAGTAACGCTTCTGGAATTTTGTCATAACTCACGAAATGGTGGGAGTAAAAAAAAAGGATACATTGCAAATGATAAATTGGGATGTGCTTAATTTAAATCTGCAAAGGACTTGGCTGTGCGACTTTTAGTTTTCGCGCCACAGCTTTTCAACCTATGCAAAAAATGATAATTTATTCATATATAAAACGCAAAGTAAGGCTTCTGGAATTTTGTCATAACTCACGAAATGGTAGGAGTAAAAAAAAACATACAGTGCAAATGATAACTTGGGATGTCCTTAATTCAAATCTGCAAAGAACTTGGATGTGCGACTTTTAGTTTTCGCGCCACAGCTTTTCAACCTATGCAAAAAATGATAATTTATTCATATATAAAACGCAAAGTAAGGCTTCTGGAATTTTGTCATAAATCACGAAATGGTAGGAGTAAAAAAAAGGATACATTGCAAATGATAACTTGGGATGTCCTCAATTTAAATCTGCAAAGAACTTCGATGTGCGACTTTTAATTTTCGCGCCACAGCTTTTCAACCTATGCAAAAAATGATAATTTATTCATATATAAAACGCAAAGTAAGGCTTCTGGTATTTTGTCATAAATCACGAAATGGTGAGAGTAAAAAAAAAGATACATTGCAAATGATAACTTGGGATGTCCTTAATTTAAATCTGCAAAGGACTTGGCTGTGCGACTTTTAGTTTTCGCGCCACAGCTTTTCAACCTATGCAAAAAATGATAATTTATTCATATATAAAACGCAAAGTAAGGCTTCTGGAATTTTGTCATAAATCACGAAATGGTAAGAGTAAAAATAAAGTATACATTGCAAATGATCACTTGGGATGTCCTTAATTCGAATCTGCAAAGGACTTGGCTGTGCGACTTTTAGTTTTCGCGCCACAGCTTTTCAACCTATGCAAAAAATGATAATTTATTCATATATAAAACGCAAAGTAAGGCTTCTGGAATTTTGTCATAACTCACGATATAGTAGGAGTAAAAAAAAGGATACATTGCAAATGATAACTTGGGATGTCCTTAATTTAAATCTGCAAAGGACTTGGCTGTGTGACTTTTAGTTTTCGCGCCACAGCTTTTCAACCTATGCAAAAAATGATAATTTATTCATATATAAAACGCAAAGTAATGCTTCTGGAATTTTGTCATAACTCACGAAATGGTAGGAGTAAAAAAAAGTATACATTGCAAATGATAACTTGGGATGTCCTTAATTCGAATCTGCAAAGGACTTGGCTGTGCGACTTTTAGTTTTCGCGCCACAGCTTTTCAACCTATGCAAAAAATGATAATTTATTCATATATAAAACGCAAAGTAAGGCTTCTGGAATTTTGTCATAACTCACGATATAGTAGGAGTAAAAAAAAAGGATACATTGCAAATGATAACTTGGGATGTCCTTAATATAAATCTGCAAAGGACTTGGCTGTGTGACTTTTAGTTTTCGCGCCACAGCTTTTCAACCTATGCAAAAAATGATAATTTATTCATATATAAAACGCAAAGTAAGGCTTCTGGAATTTTGTCATAAATCACGAAATAGTAGGAGTAAAAAAAAAGGATACATTGCAAATGATAACTTGGGATGTCCTTAATTTAAATCTGCAAAGGACTTGGCTGTGTGACTTTTAGTTTTCGCGCCACAGCTTTTCAACCTATGCAAAAAATGATAATTTATTCATATATAAAACGCAAAGTAAGGCTTCTGGAATTTTGTCATAACTCACGAAATGGTAGGAGTAAAAAAAAGTATACATTGCAAATGATAACTTGGTATGTTCTTAATTCAAATCTGCAAAGAACTTGGATGTGCGACTTTTAGTTTTCGCGCCACAGCTTTTCAACCTATTGAAAAAATGATAATTTATTCATATATAAAACGCAAAGTAAGGCTTCTGGAATTTTGTCATAAATCACGAAATGGTAGGAGTAAAAAAAAAGATACATTGCAAATGATAAATTGGGATGTCCTTAATTTAAATCTGCAAAGGACTTGGCTGTGCGACTTTTAGTTTTCGCGCCACAGCTTTTCAACCTATGCAAAAAATGATAATTTATTCATATATAAAACGCAAAGTAAGGCTTCTGGAATTTTGTCATAACTCACGAAATGGTAGGAGTAAAAAAAAGTATACATTGCAAATGATAACGTGGGATGTCCTCAATTCAAATCTGCAAAGGACTTGGCTGTGCGACTTTTAGTTTTCGCGCCACAGCTTTTCAACCTATGCAAAAAATGATAATTTATTCATATATAAAACGCAAAGTAAGGCTTCTGGAATTTTGTCATAACTCACGATATAGTAGGAGTAAAAAAAAAGGATACATTGCAAATGATAACTTGGGATGTCCTTAATTTAAATCTGCAAAGGACTTGGCTGTGTG
The DNA here is from genome assembly GCA_932526495.1 of Bombylius major. Lineage (NCBI taxonomy): Eukaryota > Metazoa > Arthropoda > Insecta > Diptera > Bombyliidae > Bombylius > Bombylius major. Next base: position 22,405,475 of record OW052044.1, on the reverse strand, counting down.
ACTTTTAGTTTTCGCGCCACAGCTTTTCAACCTATGCAAAAAATGATAATTTATTCATATATAAAACGCAAAGTAAGGCTTCGGGAATTTTGTCATAACTCATGAAATGGTAGGAGTAAAAAAAAAGGATACATTGCAAATGATAACTTGGGATGTCCTTAATTTAAATCTGCAAAGGACTTGGATGTGCGACTTCTAGTTTTCGCGCCACAGCTTTTCAACCTATGCAAAAAATGATAATTTATTCATATATAAAACGCAAAGTAAGGCTTCTGGAATTTTGTCATAAATCACGAAATGGTAGGAGTAAAAAAAAAGATACATTGCAAATGATAAATTGGGATGTGCTTAATTTAAATCTGCAAAGGACTTGGCTGTGCGACTTTTAGTTTTCGCGCCACAGCTTTTCAACCTATGCAAAAAATGATAATTTATTCATATATAAAACGCAAAGTAAGGCTTCTGGAATTTTGTCATAACTCACGAAATGGTAGGAGTAAAAAAAAGGATACATTGCAAATGATAACGTGGGATGTCCTCAATTCAAATCTGCAAAGGACTTGGCTGTGCGACTTTTAGTTTTCGCGCCACAGCTTTTCAACCTATGCAAAAAATGATAATTTATTCATATATAAAACGCAAAGTAAGGCTTCTGGAATTTTGTCATAAATCACGAAATGGTAGGAGTAAAAAAAAGGATACATTGCAAATGATAACTTGGGATGTCCTTAATTCAAATGTGCAAAGAACTTGGATGTGCGACTTTTAGTTTTCGCGCCACAGCTTTTCAACCTATGCAAAAAATGATAATTTATTCATATATAAAACGCAAAGTAAGGCTTCTGGAATTTTGTCATAACTCACGAAATGGTAGGAGTAAAAAAAAGTATACATTGCAAATGATAACTTGGGATGTCCTTAATTTAAATCTGCAAAGAACTTGGATGTGCGACTTTTAGTTTTCGCGCCACAGCTTTTCAACCTATGCAAAAAATGATAATTTATTCATATATAAAACGCAAAGTAAGGCTTCGGGAATTTTGTCATAACTCACGAAATGGTAGGAGTAAAAAAAAAAGATACATTGCAAATGAAAGCTTGGGATGTCCTTAATTTAAATCTGCAAAGGACTTGGCTGTGTGACTTTTAGTTTTCGCGCCACAGCTTTTCAACCTATGCAAAAAATGATAATTTATTCATATATAAAACGCAAAGTAAGGCTTCGGGAATTTTGTCGTAACTCACGAAATGGTAAGAGTAAAAAAAAAAGATACATTGCAAATGATAACTTGGGATGTCCTTAATTTAAATCTGCAAAGGACTTGGATGTGTGACTTTTAGTTTTCGCGCCACAGCTTTTCAACCTATGCAAAAAATGATAATTTATTCATATATAAAACGCAAAGTAAGGCTTCTGGAATTTTGTCATAACTCACGAAATGGTAGAAGTAAAAAAAAGTATACATTGCAAATGATAACTTGGTATGTTCTTAATTCAAATCTGCAAAGAACTTGGATGTGCGACTTTTAGTTTTCGCGCCACAGCTTTTCAACCTATGCAAAAAATGATAATTTATTCATATATAAAACGCAAAGTAAGGCTTCTGGAATTTTGTCATAACTCACGAAATGGTAGGAATAAAAAAAAAGGATACATTGAAAATGATAACTTGGGATGTCCTTAATTCAAATCTGCAAAGGACTTGGATGTGCGACTTTTAGTTTTCGCGCCACAGCTTTTCAACCTATGCAAAAAATGATAATTTATTCATATATAAAACGCAAAGTAAGGCTTCTGGAATTTTGTCATAAATCACGAAATGGTAGGAGTAAAAAAAAAAGATACATTGCAAATGATAACTTGGGATGTCCTTAATTTAAATCTGCAAAGGACTTGGCTGTGTGACTTTTAGTTTTCGCGCCACAGCTTTTCAACCTATGCAAAAAATGATAATTTATTCATATATAAAACGCAAAGTAAGGCTTCTGGAATTTTGTCATAAATCACGAAATGGTAGGATTAAAAAAAAAGGATACATTGCAAATGATAACTTGGGATGTCCTCAATTCAAATCTGCAAAGGACTTGGCTGTGCAACTTTTAATTTTCGCGCCACAGCTTTTCAACCTATGCAAAAAATGATAATTTATTCATATATAAAACGCAAAGTAAGGCTTCTGGAATTTTGTCATAAATCACGAAATGGTAGGAGTAAAAAAAAGGATACATTGCAAATGATAACTTGTGATGTCCTTAATTTAAATCTGGAAAGGACTTGGCTGTGTGACTTTTAGTTTTCGCGCCACAGCTTTTCAACCTATGCAAAAAATGATAATTTATTCATATATAAAACGCAAAGTAAGGCTTCTGGAATTTTGTCATAACTCACGAAATGGTAGGAGTAAAAAAAAAGGATACATTGCAAATGATAACTTGGGATGTCCTTAATTCGAATCTGCAAAGGACTTGGCTGTGTGACTTTTAGTTTTCGCGCCACAGCTTTTCAACCTATGCAAAAAATGATAATTTATTCATATATAAAACGCAAAGTAAGGCTTCTGGAATTTTGTCATAAATCACGAAATGGTAGGAGTAAAAAAAAAGGATACTTTGCAAATGATAACTTGGGATGTCCTTAATTTAAATCTGCAAAGGACTTGGCTGTGTGACTTTTAGTTTTCGCGCCACAGCTTTTCAACCTATGCAAAAAATGATAATTTATTCATATATAAAACGCAAAGTAAGGCTTCTGGAATTTTGTCATAAATCACGAAATGGTAGGAGTAAAAAAAAAGGACACATTGCAAATGATAACTTGGGATGTCCTTAATTCAAATCTGCAAAGGACTTGGCTGTGTGACTTTTAGTTTTCGCGCCACAGCTTTTCAACCTATGCAAAAAATGATAATTTATTCATATATAAAACGCAAAGTAAGGCTTCTGGAATTTTGTCATAAAACACGAAATGGTAGGAGTAAAAAAAAAGGATACATTGCAAATGATAACGTGGGATGTGCTCAATTCAAATCTACAAAGCACTTGGATGTGCGACTTTTAGTTTTCGCGCCACAGCTTTTCAACCTATGCAAAAAATGATAATTTATTCATATATAAAACGCAAAGTAAGGCTTCTGGAATTTTGTCATAAATCACGAAATAGTAGGAGTAAAAATAAAGTATACTTTGCAAATGATAACTTGGGATGTCCTTAATTCGAATGTGCAAAGAACTTGGATGTGCGACTTTTAGTTTTCGCGCCACAGCTTTTCAACCTATGCAAAAAATGATAATTTATTCATATATAAAACGCAAAGTAAGGCTTCTGGAATTTTGTCATAACTCACGAAATGGTAGGAGTAAAAAAAAAAGATACATTGCAAATGATAACTTGGGATGTCCTTAATTCAAATCTGCAAAGAACTTGGATGTGCGACTTTTAGTTTTCGCGCCACAGCTTTTCAACCTATGCAAAAAATGATAATTTATTCATATATAAAACGCAAAGTAAGGCTTCTGGAATTTTGTCATAAATCACGAAATGGTAGGAGTAAAAAAAAAGGATACATTGCAAATGATAACTTGGGATGTCCTCAATTCAAATCTGCAAAGGACTTGGCTGTGCAACTTTTAGTTTTCGCGCCACAGCTTTTCAACCTATGCAAAAAATGATAATTTATTCATATATAAAACGCAAAGTAAGGCTTCTGGAATTTTGTCATAACTCACGAAATGGTAGGAGTAAAAAAAAAGATACATTGCAAATGATAACTTGGGATGTCCTTAATTCAAATCTGCAAAGAACTTGGATGTGCGACTTCAAGTTTTCGCGCCACAGCTTTTCAACCTATGCAAAAAATGATAATTTATTCATATATAAAACGCAAAGTAAGGCTTCTGGAATTTTGTCATAACTCACGAAATGGTAGGAGTAAAAAAAAAGATACATTGCAAATGATAAATTGGGATGTGCTTCATTTAAATCTGCAAAGGACTTGGCTGTGTGACTTTTAGTTTTCGCGCCACAGCTTTTCAACCTATTGAAAAAATGATAATTTATTCATATATAAAACGCAAAGTAAGGCTTCTGGAATTTTGTCATAACTCACGAAATGGTAGGAGTAAAAAAAAAGGATACATTGCAAATGATAACTTGGGATGTCCTTAATTTAAATCTGCAAAGGACTTGGCTGTGTGACTTTTAGTTTTCGCGCCACAGCTTTTCAACCTATGCAAAAAATGATAATTTATTCATATATAAAACGCAAAGTAAGGCTTCGGGAATTTTGTCATAACTCACGAAATGGTAAGAGTAAAAAAAAAGGATACATTGCAAATGATAACTTGGGATGTCCTTAATTTAAATCTGCAAAGGACTTGGATGTGTGACTTTTAGTTTTCGCGCCACAGCTTTTCAACCTATGCAAAAAATGATAATTTATTCATATATAAAACGCAAAGTAAGGCTTCTGGAATTTTGTCATAACTCACGAAATGGTAGGAGTAAAAAAAAAGATACATTGCAAATGATAAATTGGGATGTGCTTAATTTAAGTCTGCAAAGGACTTGGCTGTGCGACTTTTAGTTTTCGCGCCACAGCTTTTCAACCTATGCAAAAAATGATAATTTATTCATATATAAAACGCAAAGTAAGGCTTCTGGAATTTTGTCATAACTCACGAAATGGTAGGAGTAAAAAAAAAGGATACATTGAAAATGATAACTTGGGATGTCCTTAATTTAAATCTGCAAAGGACTTGGCTGTGTGACTTTTAGTTTTCGCGCCACAGCTTTTCAACCTATGCAAAAAATGATAATTTATTCATATATAAAACGCAAAGTAAGGCTTCGGGAATTTTGTCATAACTCACGAAATGGTAAGAGTAAAAAAAAAGGATACATTGCAAATGATAACTTGGGATGTCCTTAATTTAAATCTGCAAAGGACTTGGATGTGTGACTTTTAGTTTTCGCGCCACAGCTTTTCAACCTATGCAAAAAATGATAATTTATTCATATATAAAACGCAAAGTAAGGCTTCTGGAATTTTGTCATAACTCACGAAATGGTAGGAGTAAAAAAAAGGATACATTGCAAATGATAACGTGGGATGTCCTCAATTCAAATCTGCAAAGGACTTGGCTGTGCGACTTTTAGTTTTCGCGCTACAGCTTTTCAACCTATGCAAAAAATGATAATTTATTCATATATAAAACGCAAAGTAAGGCTTCTGGAATTTTGTCATAAATCACGGAATGGTAGGAGTAAAAATAAAGTATACTTTGCAAATGATAACTTGGGATGTCCTTAATTCGAATGTGCAAAGAACTTGGATGTGCGACTTTTAGTTTTCGCGCCACAGCTTTTCAACCTATGCAAAAAATTATAATTTATTCATATATAAAACGCAAAGTAAGGCTTCTGGAATTTTGTCATAACTCACGAAATGGTAAGAGTAAAAAAAAAGCATACATTGTAAATGATAACTTGGGATGTCTTTAATTCCAATCTGCAAAGAACTTGGATGTGTGACTTTTAGTTTTCGCGCCACAGCTTTTCAACCTATGCAAAAAATGATAATTTATTCATATATAAAACGCAAAGTAAGGCTTCTGGAATTTTGTCATAACTCACGAAATGGTAGGAGTAAAAAAAAGGATACATTGCAAATGATAACTTGGGATGTCCTCAATTCAAATCTGCAAAGAACTTGGCTGTGCGACTTTTAGTTTTCGCGCCACAGCTTTTCAACCTATGCAAAAAATGATAATTTATTCATATATAAAACGCAAAGTAAGGCTTCTGGAATTTTGTCATAACTCACGAAATGTTAGGAGTAAAAAAAAAAGATACATTGCAAATGATAACTTGGGATGTCCTTAATTCTAATCTGCAAAGAACTTGGCTGTGCGACTTTTAGTTTTCGCGCCACAGCTTTTCAACCTATGCAAAAAATGATAATTTATTCATATATAAAACGCAAAGTAAGGCTTCTGGAATTTTGTCATAAATCACGAAATGGTAGGAGTAAAAAAAAAAGATACATTGCAAATGATAACTTGGGATGTCCTCAATTCAAATCTGCAAAGGACTTGGCTGTGCAACTTTTAGTTTTCGCGCCACAGCTTTTCAACCTATGCAAAAAATGATAATTTATTCATATATAAAACGCAAAGTAAGGCTTCTGGAATTTTGTCATAACTCACGAAATGGTAGGAGTAAAAAAAAAAGATACATTGCAAATGATAACTTGGGATGTCCTTAATTCAAATCTGCAAAGAACTTGGATGTGCGACTTTTAGTTTTCGCGCCACAGCTTTTCAACCTATGCAAAAAATGATAATTTATTCATATATAAAACGCAAAGTAAGGCTTCTGGAATTTTGTCATAACTCACGAAATGGTAGGAGTAAAAAAAAAGGATACATTGCAAATGATAACTTGGGATGTCCTTAATTTAAATCTGCAAAGGACTTGGCTGTGTGACTTTTAGTTTTCGCGCCACAGCTTTTCAACCTATGCAAAAAATGATAATTTATTCATATATAAAACGCAAAGTAAGGCTTCTGGAATTTTGTCATAACTCACGAAATGGTAGGAGTAAAAAAAAAAGGATACATTGCAAATGATAACTTGGGATGTCCTTAATTTAAATCTGCAAAGGACTTGGCTGTGTGACTTTTAGTTTTCGCGCCACAGCTTTTCAACCTATGCAAAAAATGATAATTTATTCATATATAAAACGCAAAGTAAGGCTTCGGGAATTTTGTCATAACTCACGAAATGGTAGGAGTAAAAAAAAGGATACATTGCAAATGATAACTTGGGATGTCCTTAATTTAAATCTGCAAAGGACTTGGATGTGTGACTTTTAGTTTTCGCGCCACAGCTTTTCAACCTATGCAAAAAATGATAATTTATTCATATATAAAACGCAAAGTAAGGCTTCTGGAATTTTGTCATAACTCACGAAATGGTAGGAGTAAAAAAAAAAGATACATTGCAAATGATAACTTGGGATGTCCTTAATTCAAATCTGCAAAGAACTTGGATGTGCGACTTTTAGTTTTCGCGCCACAGCTTTTCAACCTATGCAAAAAATGATAATTTATTCATATATAAAACGCAAAGTAAGGCTTCTGGAATTTTGTCATAACTCACGAAATGGTAGGAGTAAAAAAAAAGGATACATTGCAAATGATAACTTGGGATGTCCTTAATTTAAATCTGCAAAGGACTTGGCTGTGTGACTTTTAGTTTTCGCGCCACAGCTTTTCAACCTATGCAAAAAATGATAATTTATTCATATATAAAACGCAAAGTAAGGCTTCTGGAATTTTGTCATAACTCACGAAATGGTAGGAGTAAAAAAAAAGGATACATTGCAAATGATAACTTGGGATGTCCTTAATTTAAATCTGCAAAGGACTTGGCTGTGTGACTTTTAGTTTTCGCGCCACAGCTTTTCAACCTATGCAAAAAATGATAATTTATTCATATATAAAACGCAAAGTAAGGCTTCGGGAATTTTGTCATAACTCACGAAATGGTAGGAGTAAAAAAAAAGGATACATTGCAAATGATAACTTGGGATGTCCTCAATTCAAATCTGCAAAGGACTTGGCTGTGCGACTTTTAGTTTTCGCGCCACAGCTTTTCAACCTATGCAAAAAATGATAATTTATTCATATATAAAACGCAAAGTAAGGCTTCTGGAATTTTGTCATAAATCACGAAATGGTAGGAGTAAAAAAAAGGATACATTGCAAATGATAACGTGGGATGTCCTCAATTCAAATCTGCAAAGGACTTGGCTGTGCGACTTTTAGTTTTCGCGCTACAGCTTTTCAACCTATGCAAAAAATGATAATTTATTCATATATAAAACGCAAAGTAAGGCTTCTGGAATTTTGTCATAAATCACGGAATGGTAGGAGTAAAAATAAAGTATACTTTGCAGATGATAACTTGGGATGTCCTTAATTCGAATGTGCAAAGAACTTGGATGTGCGACTTTTAGTTTTCGCGCCACAGCTTTTCAACCTATGCAAAAAATGATAATTTATTCATATATAAAACGCAAAGTAAGGCTTCTGGAATTTTGTCATAACTCACGAAATGGTAAGAGTAAAAAAAAAGGATACATTGTATATGATAACTTGGGATGTCTTTAATTCGAATCTGCAAAGAACTTGGATGTGTGACTTTTAGTTTTCGCGCCACAGCTTTTCAACCTATGCAAAAAATGATAATTTATTCATATATAAAACGCAAAGTAAGGCTTCTGGAATTTTGTCATAACTCACGAAATGGTAGGAGTAAAAAAAAAGGATGCATTGCAAATGATAACTTGGGATGTTCTCAATTCAAATCTGCAAAGAACTTGGCTGTGCGACTTTTAGTTTTCGCGCCACAGCTTTTCAACCTATGCAAAAAATGATTATTTATTCATATATAAAACGCAAAGTAAGGCTTCTGGAATTTTGTCATAATTCACGAAATGGTAGGAGTAAAAAAAAAAGATACATTGCAAATGATAACATGGGATGTCCTTAATTCAAATCTGCAAAGAACTTGGATGTGCGACTTTTAGTTTTCGCGCCACAGCTTTTCAACCTATGCAAAAAATGATAATTTATTCATATATAAAACGCAAAGTAAGGCTTCGGGAATTTTGTCATAACTCACGAAATGGTAGGAGTAAAAAAAAGGATACATTGCAAATGATAACTTGGGATGTCCTTAATTCAAATCTGCAAAGAACTTGGATGTGTGACTTTTAGTTTTCGCGCCACAGCTTTTCAACCTATGCAAAAAATGATAATTTATTCATATATAAAACGCAAAGTAAGGCTTCTGGAATTTTGTCATAACTCACGAAATGGTATGAGTAAAAAAAAAAAACACATTGCAAATGATAACTTGGGATGTCCTTAATTCAAATCTGCAAAGAACTTGGCTGTGCGACTTTTAGTTTTCGCGCCACAGCTTTTCAACCTATGCAAAAAATGATAATTTATTCATATATAAAACGCAAAGTAAGGCTTCTGGAATTTTGTCATAACTCACGAAATGGTAGGAGTAAAAAAAAAAGATACATTGCAAATGATAACTTGGGATGTCCTCAATTCAAATCTGCAAAGGACTTGGCTGTGCGACTTTTAGTTTTCGCGCCACAGCTTTTCAACCTATGCAAAAAATGATAATTTATTCATATATAAAACGCAAAGTAAGGCTTCTGGAATTTTGTCATAAATCACGAAATGGTAGGAGTAAAAAAAAGGATACATTGCAAATGATAACGTGGGATGTCCTCAATTCAAATCTGCAAAGGACTTGGCTGTGCGACTTTTAGTTTTCGCGCTACAGCTTTTCAACCTATGCAAAAAATGATAATTTATTCATATATAAAACGCAAAGTAAGGCTTCTGGAATTTTGTCATAAATCACGGAATGGTAGGAGTAAAAATAAAGTATACTTTGCAGATGATAACTTGGGATGTCCTTAATTCGAATGTGCAAAGAACTTGGATGTGCGACTTTTAGTTTTCGCGCCACAGCTTTTCAACCTATGCAAAAAATGATAATTTATTCATATATAAAACGCAAAGTAAGGCTTCTGGAATTTTGTCATAACTCACGAAATGGTAAGAGTAAAAAAAAAGGATACATTGTATATGATAACTTGGGATGTCTTTAATTCGAATCTGCAAAGAACTTGGATGTGTGACTTTTAGTTTTCGCGCCACAGCTTTTCAACCTATGCAAAAAATGATAATTTATTCATATATAAAACGCAAAGTAAGGCTTCTGGAATTTTGTCATAACTCACGAAATGGTAGGAGTAAAAAAAAAGGATACATTGCAAATGATAACTTGGGATGTTCTCAATTCAAATCTGCAAAGAACTTGGCTGTGCGACTTTTAGTTTTCGCGCCACAGCTTTTCAACCTATGCAAAAAATGATTATTTATTCATATATAAAACGCAAAGTAAGGCTTCTGGAATTTTGTCATAATTCACGAAATGGTAGGAGTAAAAAAAAAAGATACATTGCAAATGATAACATGGGATGTCCTTAATTCAAATCTGCAAAGAACTTGGATGTGCGACTTTTAGTTTTCGCGCCACAGCTTTTCAACCTATGCAAAAAATGATAATTTATTCATATATAAAACGCAAAGTAAGGCTTCGGGAATTTTGTCATAACTCACGAAATGGTAGGAGTAAAAAAAAGGATACATTGCAAATGATAACTTGGGATGTCCTTAATTCAAATCTGCAAAGAACTTGGATGTGTGACTTTTAGTTTTCGCGCCACAGCTTTTCAACCTATGCAAAAAATGATAATTTATTCATATATAAAACGCAAAGTAAGGCTTCTGGAATTTTGTCATAACTCACGAAATGGTATGAGTAAAAAAAAAAAACACATTGCAAATGATAACTTGGGATGTCCTTAATTCAAATCTGCAAAGAACTTGGCTGTGCGACTTTTAGTTTTCGCGCCACAGCTTTTCAACCTATGCAAAAAATGATAATTTATTCATATATAAAACGCAAAGTAAGGCTTCTGGAATTTTGTCATAACTCACGAAATGGTAGGAGTAAAAAAAAAAGATACATTGCAAATGATAACTTGGGATGTCCTTAATTCAAATCTGCAAAGAACTTGGATGTGCGACTTTTAGTTTTCGCGCCACAGCTTTTCAACCTATGCAAAAAATGATAATTTATTCATATATAAAACGCAAAGTAAGGCTTCTGGAATTTTGTCATAACTCACGAAATGGTAGGAGTAAAAAAAAAGGATACATTGCAAATGATAACTTGGGATGTCCTTAATTTAAATCTGCAAAGGACTTGGCTGTGTGACTTTTAGTTTTCGCGCCACAGCTTTTCAACCTATGCAAAAAATGATAATTTATTCATATATAAAACGCAAAGTAAGGCTTCTGGAATTTTGTCATAACTCACGAAATGGTAGGAGTAAAAAAAAAGGATACATTGCAAATGATAACTTGGGATGTCCTTAATTTAAATCTGCAAAGGACTTGGCTGTGTGACTTTTAGTTTTCGCGCCACAGCTTTTCAACCTATGCAAAAAATGATAATTTATTCATATATAAAACGCAAAGTAAGGCTTCGGGAATTTTGTCATAACTCACGAAATGGTAGGAGTAAAAAAAAAGGATACATTGCAAATGATAACTTGGGATGTCCTCAATTCAAATCTGCAAAGGACTTGGCTGTGCGACTTTTAGTTTTCGCGCCACAGCTTTTCAACCTATGCAAAAAATGATAATTTATTCATATATAAAACGCAAAGTAAGGCTTCTGGAATTTTGTCATAAATCACGAAATGGTAGGAGTAAAAAAAAGGATACATTGCAAATGATAACGTGGGATGTCCTCAATTCAAATCTGCAAAGGACTTGGCTGTGCGACTTTTAGTTTTCGCGCTACAGCTTTTCAACCTATGCAAAAAATGATAATTTATTCATATATAAAACGCAAAGTAAGGCTTCTGGAATTTTGTCATAAATCACGGAATGGTAGGAGTAAAAATAAAGTATACTTTGCAGATGATAACTTGGGATGTCCTTAATTCGAATGTGCAAAGAACTTGGATGTGCGACTTTTAGTTTTCGCGCCACAGCTTTTCAACCTATGCAAAAAATGATAATTTATTCATATATAAAACGCAAAGTAAGGCTTCTGAAATTTTGTCATAACTCACGAAATGGTAGGAGTAAAAAAAAAGGATACATTGCAAATGATAACTTGGGATGTTCTCAATTCAAATCTGCAAAGAACTTGGCTGTGCGACTTTTAGTTTTCGCGCCACAGCTTTTCAACCTATGCAAAAAATGATTATTTATTCATATATAAAACGCAAAGTAAGGCTTCTGGAATTTTGTCATAATTCACGAAATGGTAGGAGTAAAAAAAAAAGATACATTGCAAATGATAACATGGGATGTCCTTAATTCAAATCTGCAAAGAACTTGGATGTGCGACTTTTAGTTTTCGCGCCACAGCTTTTCAACCTATGCAAAAAATGATAATTTATTCATATATAAAACGCAAAGTAAGGCTTCGGGAATTTTGTCATAACTCACGAAATGGTAGGAGTAAAAAAAAGGATACATTGCAAATGATAACTTGGGATGTCCTTAATTCAAATCTGCAAAGAACTTGGATGTGTGACTTTTAGTTTTCGCGCCACAGCTTTTCAACCTATGCAAAAAATGATAATTTATTCATATATAAAACGCAAAGTAAGGCTTCTGGAATTTTGTCATAACTCACGAAATGGTATGAGTAAAAAAAAAAACACATTGCAAATGATAACTTGGGATGTCCTTAATTCAAATCTGCAAAGAACTTGGATGTGCGACTTTTAGTTTTCGCGCCACAGCTTTTCAACCTATGCAAAAAATGATAATTTATTCATATATAAAACGCAAAGTAAGGCTTCTGGAATTTTGTCATAAATCACGAAATGGTAGGAGTAAAAAAAAAGCATACATTGCAAATGATAACTTGGGATGTCCTCAATTCAAATCTGCAAAGGACTTGGCTGTGCAACTTTTAGTTTTCGCGCCACAGCTTTTCAACCTATGCAAAAAATTATAATTTATTCATATATAAAACGCAAAGTAAGGCTTCTGGAATTTTGTCATAACTCACGAAATGGTAGGAGTAAAAAAAAAAGATACATTGCAAATGATAACTTGGGATGTCCTTAATTCGAATCTGCAAAGAACTTGGATGTGCCACTTTTAGTTTTCGCGCCACAGCTTTTCAACCTATGCAAAAAATGATAATTTATTCATATATAAAACGCAAAGTAAGGCTTCTGGAATTTTGTCATAACTCACGAAATGGTAGGAGTAAAAAAAAAAGATACATTGCAAATGATAACTTGGGATGTCCTTAATTTAAATCTGCAAAGGACTTGGCTGTGTGACTTTTAGTTTTCGCGCCACAGCTTTTCAACCTATGCAAAAAATGATAATTTATTCATATATAAAACGCAAAGTAAGGCTTCTGGAATTTTGTCATAACTCACGAAATGGTAGGAGTAAAAAAAAAGGATACATTGCAAATGATAACTTGGGATGTCCTTAATTTAAATCTGCAAAGGACTTGGCTGTGTGACTTTTAGTTTTCGCGCCACAGCTTTTCAACCTATGCAAAAAATGATAATTTATTCATATATAAAACGCAAAGTAAGGCTTCGGGAATTTTGTCATAACTCACGAAATGGTAGGAGTAAAAAAAAAGGATACATTGCAAATGATAACTTGGGATGTCCTTAATTTAAATCTGCAAAGGACTTGGATGTGTGACTTTTAGTTTTCGCGCCACAGCTTTTCAACCTATGCAAAAAATGATAATTTATTCATATATAAAACGCAAAGTAAGGCTTCTGGAATTTTGTCATAACTCACGAAATGGTAGGAGTAAAAAAAAAGATACATTGCAAATGATAAATTGGGATGTGCTTAATTTAAATCTGCAAAGGACTTGGCTGTGCGACTTTTAGTTTTCGCGCCACAGCTTTTCAACCTATGCAAAAAATGATAATTTATTCATATATAAAACGCAAAGTAAGGCTTCTGGAATTTTGTCATAACTCACGAAATGGTAGGAGTAAAAAAAAAGATACATTGCAAATGATAAATTGGGATGTGCTTAATTTAAGTCTGCAAAGGACTTGGCTGTGCGACTTTTAGTTTTCGCGCCACAGCTTTTCAACCTATGCAAAAAATGATAATTTATTTATATATAAAACGCAAAGTAAGGCTTCGGGAATTTTGTCATAACTCACGAAATGGTAGGAGTAAAAAAAAAGAATACATTGCAAATGATAACTTGGGATGTCCTCAATTCAAATCTGCAAAGGACTTGGCTGTGCAACTTTTAGTTTTCGCGCCACAGCTTTTCAACCTATGCAAAAAATGATAATTTATTCATATATAAAACGCAAAGTAAGGCTTCTGGAATTTTGTCATAAATCACGGAATGGTAGGAGTAAAAATAAAGTATACTTTGCAAATGATAACTTGGGATGTCCTTAATTCGAATGTGCAAAGAACTTGGCTGTGCAACTTTTAGTTTTCGCGCCACAGCTTTTCAACCTATGCAAAAAATTATAATTTATTCATATATAAAACGCAAAGTAAGGCTTCTGGAATTTTGTCATAACTCACGAAATGGTAGGAGTAAAAAAAAAAGATACATTGCAAATGATAACTTGGGATGTCCTTAATTCGAATCTGCAAAGAACTTGGATGTGCGACTTTTAATTTTCGCGCCACAGCTTTTCAACCTATGCAAAAAATGATAATTTATTCATATATAAAACGCAAAGTAAGGCTTCTGGAATTTTGTCATAACTCACGAAATGGTAGGAGTAAAAAAAAAGGATACATTGCAAATGATAACTTGGGATGTCCTTAATTTAAATCTGCAAAGGACTTGGCTGTGTGACTTTTAGTTTTTGCGCCACAGCTTTTCAACCTATGCAAAAAATGATAATTTATTCATATATAAAACGCAAAGTAAGGCTTCGGGAATTTTGTCATAACTCACGAAATGGTAGGAGTAAAAAAAAAGGATACATTGCAAATGATAACTTGGGATGTCCTTAATTTAAATCTGCAAAGGACTTGGATGTGTGACTTTTAGTTTTCGCGCCACAGCTTTTCAACCTATGCAAAAAATGATAATTTATTCATATATAAAACGCAAAGTAAGGCTTCAGGAATTTTGTCATAACTCACGAAATGGTAGGAGTAAAAAAAAAGATACATTGCAAATGATAAATTGGGATGTGCTTAATTTAAATCTGCAAAGGACTTGGCTGTGCGACTTTTAGTTTTCGCGCCACAGCTTTTCAACCTATGCAAAAAATGATAATTTATTCATATATAAAACGCAAAGTAAGGCTTCTGGAATTTTGTCATAACTCACGAAATGGTAGGAGTAAAAAAAAAGGATACATTGCAAATGATAACTTGGGATGTCCTTAATTCAAATCTGCAAAGAACTTGGATGTGCGACTTTTAGTTTTCGCGCCACAGCTTTTCAACCTATGCAAAAAATGATAATTTATTCATATATAAAACGCAAAGTAAGGCTTCGGGAATTTTGTCATAACTCACGAAATGGTAGGAGTAAAAAAAAAGAATACATTGCAAATGATAACTTGGGATGTCCTCAATTCAAATCTGCAAAGGACTTGGCTGTGCAACTTTTAGTTTTCGCGCCACAGCTTTTCAACCTATGCAAAAAATGATAATTTATTCATATATAAAACGCAAAGTAAGGCTTCTGGAATTTTGTCATAAATCACGGAATGGTAGGAGTAAAAATAAAGTATACTTTGCAAATGATAACTTGGGATGTCCTTAATTCGAATGTGCAAAGAACTTGGATGTGCGACTTTTAGTTTTCGCGCCACAGCTTTTCAACCTATGCAAAAAATGATAATTTATTCATATATAAAACGCAAAGTAAGGCTTCTGGAATTTTGTCATAACTCACGAAATGGTAAGAGTAAAAAAAAAGGATACATTGTAAATGATAACTTGGGATGTCTTTAATTCGAATCTGCAAAGAACTTGGATGTGTGACTTTTAGTTTTCGCGCCACAGCTTTTCAACCTATGCAAAAAATGAGATTTTTTCATATATAAAACGCAAAGTAAGGCTTCTGGAATTTTGTCATAACTCACGAAATGGTAGGAGTAAAAAAAAAAGATACATTGCAAATGATAACGTGGGATGTCCTTAATTCAAATCTGCAAAGAACTTGGATGTGCGACTTTTAGTTTTCGCGCCACAGCTTTTCAACCTATGCAAAAAATGATAATTTATTCATATATAAAACGCAAAGTAAGGCTTCTGGAATTTTGTCATAACTCACGAAATGGTAGGAGTAAAAAAAAAAAATACATTGCAAATGATAACTTGGGATGTCCTTAATTCAAATCTGCAAAGAACTTGGATGTGCGACTTTTAGTTTTCGCGCCACAGCTTTTCAACCTATGCAAAAAATGATAATTTATTCATATATAAAACGCAAAGTAAGGCTTCTGGAATTTTGTCATAAATCACGAAATGGTAGGAGTAAAAAAAAAGGATACATTGCAAATGATAACTTGGGATGTCCTCAATTCAAATCTGCAAAGGACTTGGCTGTGCAACTTTTAGTTTTCGCGCCACAGCTTTTCAACCTATGCAAAAAATGATAATTTATTCATATAGAAAACGCAAAGTAAGGCTTCTGGAATTTTGTCATAACTCACGAAATGGTAGGAGTAAAAAAAGGATACATTGCAAATGATAACTTGGGATGTCCTTAATTTAAATCTGCAAAGGACTTGGCTGTGTGACTTTTAGTTTTCGCGCCACAGCTTTTCAACCTATGCAAAAAAATGATAATTTATTCATATATAAAACGCAAAGTAAGGCTTCGGGAATTTTGTCATAACTCACGAAATGGTAGGAGTAGAAAAAAAGGATACATTGCAAATGATAACTTGGGATGTCCTTAATTCAAATCTGCAAAGAACTTGGATGTGCGACTTTTAGTTTTCGCGCCACAGCTTTTCAACCTATGCAAAAAATGATAATTTATTCATATATAAAACGCAAAGTAAGGCTTCTGGAATTTTGTCATAAATCACGAAATGGTAGGAGTAAAAAAAAAAGATACATTGCAAATGATAACTTGGGATGTCCTTAATTCAAATCTGCAAAGAACTTGGATGTGTGACTTTTAGTTTTCGCGCCACAGCTTTTCAACCTATGCAAAAAATGATAATTTATTCATATATAAAACGCAAAGTAAGGCTTCTGGAATTTTGTCATAACTCACGAAATGGTAGGAGTAAAAAAAAAAAATACATTGCAAATGATAACTTGGGATGTCCTCAATTCAAATCTGCAAAGGACTTGGCTGTGCAACTTTTAGTTTTCGCGCCACAGCTTTTCAACCTATGCAAAAAATGATAATTTATTCATATATAAAACGCAAAGTAACTCACGAAATGGTAGGAGTAAAAAAAGGATACATTGCAAATGATAACTTGGGATGTCCTTAATTTAAATCTGCAAAGGACTTGGCTGTGTGACTTTTAGTTTTCGCGCCACAGCTTTTCAACCTATGCAAAAAATGATAATTTATTCATATATAAAACGCAAAGTAAGGCTTCGGGAATTTTGTCATAACTCACGAAATGGTAGGAGTAAAAAAAAAGGATACATTGCAAATGATAACTTGGGATGTCCTTAATTCAAATCTGCAAAGAACTTGGATGTGCGACTTTTAATTTTCGCGCCACAGCTTTTCAACCTATGCAAAAAATGATAATTTATTCATATATAAAACGCAAAGTAAGGCTTCTGGAATTTTGTCATAAATCACGAAATGGTAGGAGTAAAAAAAAAGGATACATTGCAAATGATAACTTGGGATGTCCTTGATTCAAATCTGGAAAGGACTTGGCTGTGCGACTTTTAGTTTTCGCGCCACAGCTTTTCAACCTATGCAAAAAATGATAATTTATTCATATATAAAACGCAAAGTAAGGCTTCTGGAATTTTGTCATAACTCACGAAATGGTAAGAGTAAAAAAAAAGGATACATTGAAAATGATAACTTGGGATGTCCTTAATTTCAATCTGCAAAGGACTTGGCTGTGTAACTTTTAGTTTTCGCGCCACAGCTTTTCAACCTATGCAAAAAATGATAATTTATTCATATATAAAACGCAAAGTAAGGCTTCTGGAATTTTGTCATAACTCACGAAATGGTAGGAGTAAAAAAAAGGATACATTGCAAATGATAACGTGGGATGTCCTCAATTCAAATCTGCAAAGGACTTGGCTGTGCGACTTTTAGTTTTCGCGCTACAGCTTTTCAACCTATGCAAAAAATGATAATTTATTCATATATAAAACGCAAAGTAAGGCTTCTGGAATTTTGTCATAAATCACGGAATGGTAGGAGTAAAAATAAAGTATACTTTGCAAATGATAACTTGGGATGTCCTTAATTCGAATGTGCAAAGAACTTCGATGTGCGACTTTTAGTTTTCGCGCCACAGCTTTTCAACCTATGCAAAAAATGATAATTTATTCATATATAAAACGCAAAGTAAGGCTTCTGGAATTTTGTCATAACTCACGAAATGGTAAGAGTAAAAAAAAAGGATACATTGTAGATGATAACTTGGGATGTCTTTAATTCGAATCTGCAAAGAACTTGGATGTGTGACTTTTAGTTTTCGCGCCACAGCTTTTCAACCTATGCAAAAAATGATAATTTATTCATATATAAAACGCAAAGTAAGGCTTCTGGAATTTTGTCATAACTCACGAAATGGTAGGAGTAAAAAAAAGGATACATTGCAAATGATAACTTGGGATGTCCTCAATTCAAATTTGCAAAGAACTTGGCTGTGCGACTTTTAGTTTTCGCGCCACAGCTTTTCAACCTATGCAAAAAATGATAATTTATTCATATATAAAACGCAAAGTAAGGCTTCTGGAATTTTGTCATAACTCACGAAATGGTAAGAGTAAAAAAAAAGGATACATTGAAAATGATAACTTGGGATGTCCTTAATTTCAATCTGCAAAGAACTTGGATGTGCGACTTTTAGTTTTCGCGCCACAGCTTTTCAACCTATGCAAAAAATGATAATTTATTCATATATAAAACGCAAAGTAAGGCTTCTGGAATTTTGTCATAAATCACGAAATGGTAGGAGTAGAGTATATATAGCGACTCTAACTCAAGGAGGTTTTTGTGCACAGTTTTTTTGTGCACAGCTTTTTTTGGATGCTTTTTGGTTGTGACATGTGGTGTGCTTTGGGATATTTTGAGCTTTTTGGTTGTGACATGTGGTTTGCTTTGGGATATTTTGATCTTTTTGGTTGTGACATGTGGTGTGCTTTGGGATATTTTGGTTTTTTTTTGGTTGTGGCATGTGGTGTGCTTTGGGATATTATGGGCTTTTTGGTTATGGCATGTGGTGTGCTTTGGGATATTTTTGGGTTTTTTTGGTTGTGCCATATGGTGTGCTTTGAGAAACTTTGAGCTTTTTGGTTTCGGTGTGTGGTAGCTTAATATTGTTTATGATGTCATTGTTTTTTAAGTTAACTTTTTAGGATTATTCATATGTGCTGAGCATGTTGAGACATGTTTTTTCAAGTTTCATATTGTTTAAGCATAAACAATAACAGCAGTGTTATTTTTTAAATTAAAAAAAATACTTACCGTATTGTCAGAACCCGGATTTGAACCGGGGACCTTTAGAGTTTCAGTGTAACGCTCTCCCCACTGAGCTATTCTGACGATTGTTTTTACGTGTATTATTTGATGTTTTAATGTTTTAATTTCGGATTTCATCAAGTTGTGAAATTATTTTTATATGTATGTTTGTGTGTGTGTGTGTGTGGGTATAAATTTTGTCGGCACTTGTAAGCAGTAGAAAAAGAGAGTGTTTAAATTTTGTTAGCACTTGTAAGCAGTTGAAAAAAAGAGTGGGGATACGATTTTTGCCTATAAATGGAGACAATTTCTTGAAACGGTATCAGTCCATAGTGAAATTTCAAAGTGTTAATTTAATTTTATCTTAAAGTTTGTAAAAAATGAGTGAAATACAGAAACCTGAAAAAGTTGGTTCAAAGAAGACATCAAAAGTAGTTAAACGGAAACAAGAAGATAATCTTGTAAGAGATGAAATACCAAACAAAGTATTTGCTTCTGAGCTGGAGGAGTTAAAATCATTTCGATACAATATATACTTAAACTTGGGAAATATGGTGAAAAATCATCCATATAAAATCATCAGTGCAGAAAAAGTTAACACAAAATTTGGTGATCGAGTTTCGCTTGAATTAGAAGGAAGTCAACGATTGAATTTACCAGAAAAATATAACAAGTTATCAGATAATGTGTTAACAGCATTAAACAAGGGGAAATATCACTTAATCAACTATGGACAAGTAGGCAAAGCTTACAGTATAGACTTTACCGAATTTCCGATATCCAATGAATTTCAAGAACAACAACAAGAACAACCGAAAATAACAGAGAATGAGCAGCAACCTGTACAATCAGAACCAGATCAACAATATTCAACAGAAACGGAAGCTAATATAAATTATGATGAATTTTCACAACCATTTGATTTAAGTTTACCTGGTTTTTATAATAACATAATATAAAATCAATAAAAAACAATTTTTTAAATGGATATTAAGTGTTTTTTATTTATTAACTAATAATCAGCAAAATAATTATAATATATTCTTCCAAGAAATATCTTTATAAGTCTAATAGCTTCTTTAGCTGTATCTGTTTTTTCTCTTTGTTTTTCTTCTGTTAAATCACATTCACAAATATTTTCATTGTCTTCAGGATTAGAACATGCAAGATAATGGCCGTTAGATGTAAATTCTTCACTTTTGCTGTTGTTTAGATATTCTCGAATATTTTCAATTTCTTTTTTGTTGAATACAACTTCTCCATATGATTCTGTACCAAAAAATGTATCAAATTCATTTAAAAATAATGAAATATTATCTATTATATCCAGATTTCCTTCTTCTAAGTACCCAATCAATTTCTCGTAAAATTTCAATAATTTTTCAAATTCATTTTTAAATTTGATAACTTGATTTTGTCTATAACTACAAATACATGTATCTGGTCCTGTAGTTGTATCATCTTTAGCCCAACAACAATCAACGTAATGAGATCCATGAATTGATGTGATTTTTTCCATGTTTTCATATTGTTGTATATATTTCCGATAGTAGAGAAGAGTTCTCCTATCTTCGTCTGTTAAATAATCTGTGTAAAACTCGCCTTCAAAATCCATCTTTATACTTTGAATAATGCTGGTTAACTGTTAATTATTTTGAGAATGAATTTACTTTTATTAATGATTATATTTATTTGTTTAACATTTTCGATTTTCGTATCGGTTCTGTAGTTATAGTCTTGAAATCGTACAAGTTATATTTCACCATTGCTTAGAATTCAATCTGTTTCAAATTCATGATATTCATAGCATGATAATATATGTTGAGTATGTATACGTTTTGTATAGTTGCTACTTTATCAGTTTTCATGTTGAGACATGTTTGTTCTTGTTTAAAACAATGAAACAATGAAGTCTTTTGTTTTTCAAACGGATTATGCTGCCAGCTGCGTTATTGTTTTTAAGTTCAGAAGAAAAGAATTTCTAACAAAGTATTTTGCTTTTGGATTATGTGACTAATATTAGAATTATCGACTATTAAGCTTTTAAAATACATTCGAGATTAGGTATATAAAACACATGTGAATCACTTTTATGCTTCATTAATTTCAAGACTTTTTTACCTCCTGTTAGTCAAGCAAGTAATTCTTTCTTAGTCGGTTTTATTATTTTAAAATGGAAACTATAAGTGAAACACGAGAAATTTTGGAATTTCTAAAAGAAATTTTTGAAACTCACGACATGGAGTTTCTAGACGAACAAGAAGATAACAACATGGAGTTTCTGGATGTTCAAGAAGATTGCAACAGCAACATCGACAATTCCAACATGGAGTTTTTAGATGAACAAGAAGATTTCAATAGCAACATCAACAATTTCAATATGGAGTTTTTAGATGAAGAAGAAGGTTACAACGGCATCTCATATAAAATGAGTTTTCAATATTTTAATAAATTTTTTGAAAACAGTACAAATATTAAATTTTGTTTTGATTGTAAAAACCATAAATACATGCCTGTAAATGTATGTAGAGTTTCAGGGAATTTTGAAGCAAATAGTAATTTTGTAATAAAAGATTTTATTGAAAAACACAACTTGAAATGTTTTTTATGTAATACCAATTTATTTTCAATAATTTATAATAAAATTTAATGAAATAAAAATAAAATATCATTAGAACAAAAACAGTTAAAGGTTTTTTTTATTTAATTTTTTTAATAACTCTTTCTCCTCTATCCACGAATTATGCTGATTAGAAAATCCTAGCCATTTCACAAAAACTTTGCTTCCTTTTTTTCTTAAAATTTTTTCCACTAAATAAAGATCTGGGTGATGGGTTTTAATTATTTCTTTTTCGTAAAAGCCTCCTTTAATTGGTTGTCCTTCGTAGTCTTCTAAAAGATATGTTATTGGATTCGTGTTTTGAACTTTTTTTATCGTGAAAATTTCGGTGGTCCAGTTGGGTGTATATCCCTTCTCAAAAATATGTTTATATTTGCTTATTCGTACTTTGTCTCCAACTTTGTATTTTGGTTTATGAAAAACTTTTAAGTTATTGTATACTGTCTTTAATAAAAATTTTTCATTGTTTTTATTAACATCTTTGGGACGCATTTTTATCGTTCGATGAATAGTGTTATTGTATTTGGTAACTAACGCTTTTACGTTATCAATCCATTTATATGATCCATTCATACTGAATTCTTTCCACATCATCTCTTTTAATGTTCTGTTGAAACGTTCAACAATTGATGCTTTCAATGTGATATATGTTGAATAATGATTAACATTATGTTTCTTCATAAGTTGATTAAATTGTGTGTTATAAAATTCTTTCCCCAAATCTGTTTGTAAATTTTTTGGTGATGTTTGTGTTATGTTAAATATATTATTCATTGCTTCAGTAACATCTTTAGCATTTTTTGTTTTAACAGGGTGTACCCAAGCGTATTTTGAGAAAGTATCAATTACAGTTAATAAATATTTATAATTTTTGTTAAATGAAGAGTAATTTCCCATTTCAACTAAATCAGCTTGCCACAAATCATTAATTCCTTTTACTATAACATGTCGCCGTTTAAAATTTTTTCTAGCAGGTTTATGAAGTTCTTCTACAAGTTGTTGTTTTTGCATATTTATTCTGGTACACTTTCTAATGGGAAAATCGATTCTTCAGGTTTATGTTTTTTCTTTATTTCATCAAATAAAAATTGTTGAATATTTTCAATATTATAATTTAAACTATATAGTTTTTCACTGTGACTTTTTAACATGTCCTGATTCTTTGCAAGATCCTGACGAAATGTTTCTATTTTTATAAGATTTTCGTGTAAAGCATTGATTTCATTATCAACATACTTTTTTGTCACTGCATCATTATCATTTAAAGGATTTTCAAGATTTTCCATTCGTTTTGAATTTATATTAAAGTTTCCTTCATTTGTTAAAATAAAACCTATTCCTGGCAAACCTACAGGACCAGGAGGCCCACGTTCAGATGAAATTGTAGCATGGTGATGTCTCCGAATAGAGAAACGTCCAAACTTGTCAACGCTCATAATGTAAATAATAAATTTCACGTTGTAGAATATAAATTTATACGATAATGTCTGCTTCTCTGAGCTCCTCAATTATTGAAACTACCTCATTGTTGTGATTATTATGACCTGCATGTGTAGATGCTAATAGTAATTTCAATCTATTCACTAATTCATTTGGATCATCCCAGTATACATAATTAGATTTTTCTTTTAGTAAATGCATTAATCCAGAACCAGAATGAGATTTGAACAATCCCTTAATTAGTCTATACTTCGTACTTTTGTTTCCAGATATTTGTCCTCCGTCCTCATAATCTCGTTTATTTGCACTTGTTTGTATTATGATTTTTTTATAATTTTTGAAGTCATCGTTAGTGCATACCGTTTTATTAGGATGTTTTAAAAACAATAATTGTATCAAACCAGGTGTTAGAGAATAAAAATTTCCATCAATAACAATAGTTTTATCGTTAATATCAAAAGAAGAGTTTCCTATTTTCCAAATATTTCTATCATGATCTAAATGTGGCCCGTATTTATAATCAATATCATCTTCTTTTAATTTCATTTCTTTCAAAAATCGATTTGGCGAGTTTGAAAATGCCGGTTGTTGTAGTTGTTGTGATTCATCAAAACTTTCACCAAATGATTCCTGTGAAAAATCAGGTTGTTTAATTGTTTGAGGTGTTTCAAAGTTTTGCTCTAACTTATTGGAATATTCATGTGGTGTACTTGAGAATTCAGTTTTCAAACGTTTAGGCTTAAATGAAGTCTCACATTATTCTTTTACTTCAGATTTAATATCCGGATAATTAGTTTTATCTACTATTTTCTTCAAAGGTTGAGTTATTGGTTTAAAAACACTTTCCAATTGTATTTCTTCTTCTGCTTTACCAGTTTTTAAAGCTTGATATTTTTTACGAATAACATTTCTTGTTTTTATAATATTCTTAATTATCTCGTTTTCCATGATAATGCTTTGAAAAACAGCTTGAACAGGTCTTTAAACAGCTCTGAAACAGCTTGAACAGGTCTTTAAACAGCTTGAACAGGTCTTTAAACAGCTCTGAAACAGCTTGAACAGGTCTTTAAACAGCTTGAACAGGTCTTTGAACAGCTTGAACAGGTCTTTGAACAGCTTGAACAGGTCTTTAAACAGCTCTGAAACAGCTTGAATAGGTCTTTAAACAGCTTGAACAGGTCTTTAAACAGCTCTAAAACAGCTTGAACAGGTCTTTAAACAGCTTGAACAGGTCTTTAAACAGCTTGAACAGGTCTTTAAACAGCTTGAACAGGTCTTTAAACAGCTTGAACAGGTCTTTGAACAGCTTGAACAGGTCTTTGAACAGCTTGAACAGGTCTTTAAACAGCTCTGAAACAGCTTGAACAGGTCTTTAAAAAGCTTGAACAGGTCTTTAAACAGCTTGAACAGGTCTTTAAACAGCTTAAACAGGTCTTTGAACAGCTTGAACAGGTCTTCGAACAGCTCTGAAACAGCTTGAACAGGTCTTTAAACAGCTTGAACAGGTCTTTAAACAGCTCTGAAACAGCTTGAACAGGTCTTTAAACAGCTTGAACAGGTCTTTGAACAGCTTGAACAGGTCTTTAAACAGCTTGAACAGGTCTTTAAACAGCTCTGAAACAGCTTGAACAGGTCTTTAAACAGCTTGAACAGGTCTTTGAACAGCTTGAACAGGTCTTTGAACAGCTCTGAAACAGCTTGAACAGGTCTTTAAACAGCTTGAACAGGTCTTTAAACAGCTCTGAAACAGCTTGAACAGGTCTTTGAACAGCTTGAACAGGTCTTTGAACAGCTTGAACAGGTCTTTAAACAGCTTGAACAGGTATTTAAACAGCTCTGAAACAGCTTGAACAGGTCTTTAAACAGCTTGAACAGGTCTTTGAACAGCTTGAACAGGTCTTTGAACAGCTCTGAAACAGCTTGAACAGGTCTTTAAACAGCTTGAACAGGTCTTTAAACAGCTTGAACAGGTCTTTAAACAGCTCTGAAACAGCTTGAACAGGTCTTTAAACAGCTTGAACAGGTCTTTGAACAGCTTGAACAGGTCTTTAAACAGCTTGAACAGGTCTTTAAACAGCTCTGAAACAGCTTGAACAGGTCTTTAAACAGCTTGAACAGGTCTTTTAACAGCTCGGTAGATGAAATAATAATGATATACAACTCTTACATACGTATCTATTTATAATAATATAAAAGTATCGAATCCTTTTCTGTATCGTCCACAATCTAATAAACTATCTTTGTTTATTACTAAAAATCCGTAATTATCTTTCCAACATTTTGAACACATATCTCGAAATTTGTCATATGACATGTCGGTGTTTATATGATCATTAAAAATATGCTTTAAATTCATTTCATCTTGTTTAAAAATTACAATAAAGTTTGAGTTATCACGTATCAAATGTTTTGGAATATGTGTATAAGTCTGACATAAGTAAAAGCTATCGATATCCTTATGACGTTCCATACAAAAATATGAACGTATATTATTTTGTTTTTCGCAGGCAACATCATCAAATATGAAAATGGAGTTTCGTTTAGCCTGTTCTGGTGACATTATTTCAGTATTCTCAGAAAATGTGTTGTATCCTAATCCTTTTATTGGTGAAATCAGTTTCTTAAGATACTCATATTTTGGTTGATACAAAGATTTTGAGTATATGTAAATATTTTCAAATTTAAGACCATTCGGATGTTCAAGTAAACTCATCATTACATTTGTTTTTCCACAACTCGATGGACCCACAATAATGGCACGTACATTGTTAGGTAATAGCTTACTATGTTTAATTTTATTTGAAGTATTTGTTACAAAATCTATATTTTTCACATTTAATGTATCACGTTGTTTAATGAAACGCATATTGATAAGAACTAAAGAAAAAAAACTATAAATATCCAATATATAGGTTTTCAACATCATTCTATTCATCTTTTTGTATGAGAAAACATATAAAATGATTAAATATAATCGAAAAACATTTAGTCGAACTCAAACTCGCAAAGGTAAAGGATTAGTGAATACATTAATTAATAAGTTACCAGTAGAGCTTCATCTTCCTGGTTATCAATATTGTGGACCTGGTACAAAACTACAACAACGTCTTGCTAGAGGTGATCAAGGAATCAATCATTTGGATCAAGCTTGCAAACAACACGATATATTTTATTCTAAACATAAAGACAAAAATCAACGTCATACAGCTGACACAATATTAGGAGAAAAAGCTTGGGAAAGAGTAAAGGCAAAAGATTCAAGTATAAGTGAACGTATAAACTCTTGGTTTGTTACAAACGCAATGAAATCTAAAATGAAATTAGGTATGGGAATCAAGAAGATGAAGAAATCAACAAATAAGAAGAAGAATAAAGCAAAAACGCGTAAAATGTTCCGAAAAGCTATTCAAAGTGCTCGTGAAATATTAAAAGCACAAAAACCAGAAGAAATGAATAATGCTATTAGAATAGCATTAACTGCAGCCAAGAACACCATAAAGGGAAAAAAGTCATCAATTGAACTACCTCGAATCATACCTGT
Source organism: Bombylius major (assembly GCA_932526495.1). Lineage (NCBI taxonomy): Eukaryota > Metazoa > Arthropoda > Insecta > Diptera > Bombyliidae > Bombylius > Bombylius major. Next base: position 22,378,586 of record OW052044.1, on the reverse strand, counting down.
TCCAAAAACAGGTGGTATTTTACCATTTTTAGTTCCACTTTTTGCGGGACTCTCAGCAGCAGGAGCATTATCTGGTGGTGCAGCGACAATAGCAAAGGCAATCAATGATGCAAAACAAGCTAGAGAACAACTAGCTGAAAACCAACGACATAATAAAACTATGGAGGCAGTAGCAATGGGGAAAGGATTGCAACTTAAACCATACAGGAAAGGTCTTGGTCTTTTTTTAAATCCAAATCCAAAAAACTTTTAAGTAAGCTACCCGATAAACCTCTCAGTGAAATCGATTTAATGAGATATGGTAAAAGTATACCGCACTTTAGAGCTGTATTCATGAAAGATAAACTTCCACCAAAACCTTATAAAAATGAGTGTGGTATAGTAAATTTAGATAATTCAAGTGGACCTGGTACACATTGGGTAGCATATCAGAAAAAAGGAAATCGTGTTGAATACTTTGATAGTTATGGTAATCTGCAACCACCTCTAGAAATTGTAAAATATTTAGGAAATAATATAGAATATAATTATAATAGATATCAAAATTTCAACTCATTTAAATGTGGACATTTATGTTTAAAGTTTCTGTATAATTTTATTGATGTGAATTAGTATAAATAAATGTGTAAACATGGAACTATTATTCATTTCATTTAAAACCTTCAACATGTCAGTAACATTAACTTTAAGTGGGAATACATCTATATTAACAACTGAATACTTTCCACCCATTGATTTATCATCTGACTATCTTTGTGGTCTTGTTGATTTTCATACCTATAATTCAATACCTAATGTGGATAGTAGCAATAACTTATTTCATATAGGTAATGAAACTATTCAAATACCTGTGGGGTCTTATGAAGTTGATGACATCGCGAATTTCATTCAAAAAGAGCTCGAGAAAACGAAAACTAAGCCTACAATCAAAATACAAGCGAACAACAACACACTCAAAACAGAAATTAAAAGTTCACACAACGTCTACTTTAACAGAGAAAGAACTATTGGTCAACTGTTAGGTTTCAGTAAAAAAGAATTGGGGTCAAATACGACGCATGTGTCTGATTTACCTGTGAATATAACTAAAGTTAACGCTATACGAATTGAATGTAATCTAATAGTAGGATCATATATTAATAATATTCCAGTTCACACTCTTCATGAATTTTCTCCTGATGTAGGACCAGGATATAAAATAACAGAAGTTCCTAAGAATGTTATATATTTACCCGTAAATGTGAAACGAATTAGTTCTGTTGAAATAAAAATTGTAGATCAAGATGGAGATTTGATTAATTTCAGAGGCGAAATAATTACAGTTAGATTACACTTGAAACCACAATAATAGAATAAGACGTAAAGTATAAAACAAGTAGTCTGATAACTAAAGCTATTATTTCTTATGTAAGTGTCAAGTGGATAAGAACTAGATATGCTGATATTCAACAAACATAATAATAATAATAAAAACTCATTCAAAAGTGATAATATCATTAGTACACCATTACCTACTGAACAAACAACAACACAAAGAGACTTCACTTCAACGAGACCATCATTAACAATTGAAAATAAAAAATTTTTAAAGTCATTGGGGTTTGTTTTGAAAAGCAAACATGAATGATATACTGGATATTTTAGAAGAACCTCACTTCGATGAAAGTATTACTAAAAAAGAATATCATACATATTCACCATTTGTAGAATCGTATAACAATAGCGATGAAATACGAATTTCTATTCAAAACCAAGATTTATACTTACTACCAAGTGAAAGTTTTATATATATTGAAGGAACATTAACTAAAAACGATGGAACTGTAATACCTGATTATAAACTAAATAATAATTCTGGGGCCTTCTTATTTGATGAAATACGATACGAATTGAATGGTGTAGAAATCGATCGTTGTCGGAATGTAGGAATCAGCAGTGTTTTAAAAAATTACATTTCATTAAGCGAAAGTGAAAGTACAATGCTGTATAATGCAGGATGGACAGGAAATAGTACTATATTACCTACATCAGGACATTTCAATTTTTGTATACCTCTAAAAATGCTATTAGGATTTGCTGAAGACTATAAAAAAATAGTTGTTAATGTAAGACATGATCTGATTTTAATTAGAGCAAGAAATGATGCAAATGCGGTTCAAGTATCAGCTGCAGCTACTGACTATAAAATTACACTCACAAAAGTCTTATGGAAAGTACCTCATATAAATGTAGACGATAAAGAAAGACTAAAACTACTTCAAATCACTCGAAATGCGAAACCAATTCGTATTTGCTTTCGGAGTTGGGATTTATATGAATATCCGAATATTCCAAATACAAATCACATCATATGGACTATCAAAACATCTACACAACTAGAAAAACCTCGTTTTTTGATATTTGCATTACAAACCAATCGACAAAACCAAAAAGAAGCTGATGCTAGTAAATTTGATCACTGTAAACTAGCTAACGTTAAAGCTCATTTAAACTCTGAGACGTATCCATATGATAATTTAAATATACTTTTTGAACGTAATCGATATGCGTTGTTATATGATATGTATACAAAATTTCAAGAAACTTATTATGGAAGGAATTGTCAGCCGTTATTAAAATGGGATAGTTTCAAAAGTATAGCACCAATTGTTGTTATTGATTGCGCTCATCAAAATGAAACAATAAAAACAGGACCTGTTGATATTAGAATAGAGTTTGAGTTAGCAAGCAACGTCAATATTCCTAACAATACTTCAGGATTTTGTTTATTACTACATGATCGAATAATTGAGTACAATCCACTGAATGGAGAAGTTAGAAAACTGATATAAATGGGATTATAATATAGAAATTTATTTAGTATTTCAAAGAACTTGTGAGAAAAAACACATATACATATCATAAAATGTTTAATAAAATTATTATCGATGTTCAAGGTTTCAAAGACTATAATAATAAGTTTATTGTTAAAGAACTTGCTATTTCTTTCAATGCGCGTGAATTTCAAGTGTTTATTATAAAGCCACCGTTTGATTTTTCACGTTTAACAACAAAAAAGAAGAAACAAGTGAATTGGTTACATAAAAATCATCATGGTTTAACTTGGAATGAAGGATCAATATCTTTTCAAAGTGTTAAAAAATTTCTTCGATCAAATCTGAGAAATTCTAAAGTATGTGTGAAAGGTCATGAAAAACGAAAGTGGATTTGTAATATACTTGAGAATAAGATTGAAGTATACGATTTAGAAGAAGAAGAAAAATGTCCGAAATTTGCAACATTGCTTCAAAACTATCCGCATGTTCTGCGTTGTAATATCCATAAAGGATACTGTGCTTTAGAAAATGTATGTCTTCTAAGAAATTTTGTTGATGAAGAGTTCACAAAAGAAAACCTTGTACTTGAATTGTAAAGAAAGAAAGAAAAAACAAAAACATGTATTATTATTTTTTAGTAATAATAAATTTATTTAATATAATTTTTTAAAAAACATTTATTTTAATTTATATCCATATTAATCCTAAAATGCCCCCAAGCATATGTACTTACCCCATTTTCTCTTATAAATCTTTTATCATCAGAAAAACTTAAAGCTACTTTATTAATTATTTGTGTATAAATATTATGAATTTTAGATCTAAACACATACATATTATTACTATAAAATAATTTCTTTTTATACAAGCAATCTCTATAATTATTTAAACTTAAATTATTAACAACTGTCTTTTTTACACCTTTGACTTTTTTTATATCTTTTGAATCTTTAACACTTAATGAATACATTTTCGATCTTAAACCAATAAATTCAGTCATTATATTTCCATTATTTTCATCTTTCATCATACCTAATACTTTTTTATTTTTTAATGGAATATCATAAGAATTATTGAATGCATATTCAGAAGTATCAAAGTATTTATCAATATCATTTTTAATATCACTATAAAAATCTTCAGTTTGAATAGAATATATAAAAGAGTCTGTATCCATATAATTTATTAAAATGTTTTCACCATATTTCGGTTTCATATAATCATAATGAAATTTATACATATTTAATTTTGATAATTCTAAAACACAAAATCCTAAATAAATTGGCTTATCATAATAAGTATGCATTCGCTTCATTTGTATAGCAATCATGTTATCAGTGAATTGTGTAGCACTATGAAAATTAGGTCTTGCTATCAAAGCTCTAGCTCCTAATTTTCTATAATAACTATCCCATTCTGTTACAATTTTAACATCTTTTCTTTTATCAACATTTTCCATAGTTTTTCCGAATGAAGCATTATTCATTAACTTGAAAAAATTTTTATCAAACACATTTTTTGCAAGCGTACGATGATGATTATTTAAATCAATGAATCGTTTCATCCATTTTGATTGTTTGAACTGCAAAACTCTATGAATATGTGTAACTTTAAGACCATGTTTAATACAATGTTGTAGATTTCTATAATGAATAACATATCGCTTCTTGTTTGTTAAATCTGTGATTAATTTGACATGTTTTGAATTTGAAGTAATTTTGTTTTCTGAACAAAATGGTAAGTCATTATGAATATCATGTAATACTTCAGGATATTCTAAATCAACTTCTAATATGTAACCAGTATCTGAATCTTCAGGAATATTTCTAATATCGATATTTTTATTTTCAATCCATTTAAAATCACCATAAGGAAGAGCTTGTGACATTGCCCAACCATACAAATTGTTTGCATCTACATACATTAGATATTGCGATAATTTTTTTTCGTCATAATTATCCATATATTTATTATTTGCTACAGAATGTCTATGGCAACACTGAGAAATACCACCTCTAATGCTTTTTTTAATGAAACTATGCATATTAATATCTGTTAATAATTCCAGTTCAATTTTTGTTTCCTTCAACATTGCATCCCATGATAAACCTGGAGCAGTATAATATTGACAAGGATCGAGTGAGTAAATACTTTTGCAAACTTTTCTAAAATTTTCAAATACATCAGCTAAAAGTAGTACATCTGTCTTCAAATATAATAATAAATAATCCCAAAGATTTTTACATTCAAATTTACGCCAAACCTTTCGCGCATGATTATAATCTTCGTTATTACATTCACTATTTGTCAATTTACTGCTGAAATCTTCTTGTGCTGGTAAACTTGTTTTATCTAATCGTTCCCATGAATTGATATATTCATATGGGAATATTCCTTTTCTTGTCATCAATTTAAATTTATCATCATCGCTGAACTCTGATCGAACTATTTTTAACATATCATTTGTCAAATTTTTCGCTAATGAATCTAAACTAGACTGCATGAATCTATTCGAATCTAGAAATGTCAATTCTATTGTATTCTTTTCATCAACGAAAATTCTCTTCGATAATGACACATATAGCTCCTTATTCAGAGGAATAACATTTATATCTCCATCAAAAAATGATAACTCCTTTATAAACAAATGACAATCGTATCCAGAAAAATTATGAAAAAATATTGGGAAAAATTTAGGTACGCGATATAGCAAATTACATTTTTCATGAGCTGGTCCTCTATATTTTCCAGTTAGATGACAGTGATCTCGAACTCTATCCTTATCTAAAAACTGTTTGCAAATATGACATTCTGTGCTCTCACTTTGAATTTTCATTTCATTTAGTGTTAAACGATTCATTGATTTTGAGTTTTCGATATAATTGTGATATAAATATTTTACATCTTGAATAATTGAAGATACAAATATTTTTACGCAATCTTTTCCCTTGTAAGTTCTGAATTTATTTAAATTATCATCAAAGCTGCACTTAATATAGTATGCAAAAGCACAAGGCACATGTTCCTGTACATTTGTTGTAGATGGTGATGATGCATCTGGCATGCATGTACTAATATCCTTTAAAATACATTCAAAATCAGCATATATATATTACAAAAGGAACATCTAATTCTCGTTCATAATGTTCAAATTTCAAAATACTTTTTTCTTTTGTTGGCATTCTTGTCACTATTTTATTACAATCTATTCTGTGAGTATTCAAGTCGTTTTCGCAAGAAAAGTATAATAAACATGAATTACACATATAGATTTTATGCTGATAATTTGTTAACTGCTGCCTCATTAATCTGAAATTTTGAAGAAAAATTTTTTTTGTTAATAATTAAAATTTCATAATTTACACTAACACTATTACCTAGACATGTTTTTTATCCAAACGTAATGAGCCTTTTCTTCTTCTTGTATAAATAATAAATTTATATGAATTTCTTTTTCTTTAGAAGTTGAATAATATGGTCCAATAATTTTATTATCTTCTAATCCAAATACATTAATACTGATTTTTGGATTCAGCATTTCAAATTTATGAATATCAGATGTTTTTAGTGGGAACTCTAGTGTAGAAAAATCAAGATTAACACCATTTTTTAAAATTATTTTTTCAGACTTGATATTTTCAATCTGATATGATGATGATCTTTCAGAATTTTTTTCAACTGGGTTCAATGCAGATATTATAGCCCATTTAAAACAGTACTCATCCTCATTCCTTACATTTATACAAGCTTTTTTATTTTAGATTTTGGAAGTGATAGGTACTGAGATCCTCGTAAGGGCTTCCATTGATTAATATTAATTTCAACATGAATAATTTTTATTAAAGTCCAACCGCTATCTCTTTCTTGAAATTCTTGCATTTTTTTATGAATTTTGTCAACCATCTCTTCATAAACTTGACTTAAATCTTCGATTTTCTGTATAATTGTCATACAAGATTGAAATGATTTAACTGAAAGTGTAATATCATCTTCGCCGTCATTTCCTTTTGTTATTTTCATATATTCACAAAATAATTCCATATTAAACTTGAATGATGAATGTTTATCGAGCAGATTTCTTAAAGCATTTAAAATATGATCTTTTGATATATTAAAGAATTTTAAAACATCTAATACACCTTCATCTTTGTTTTCAAGCATATATGATTCAACTCTTTCTTCAAAAGCACTTTTGATTACCTTCAAATTTTCATTTAAAGGTTCAGCTGCATTTTTTTTGTGAAAATTTGTTCTTACATGATATGACCAATTCTTTTTTAAAACATCTTTTTGACATGCATCACAAAATTTTGCTGTCGCTATTGGCTCAACTGGATTTTTTACTTCAACCGTATGATTCTTTCTTAAATGAGATAATAAATTATCACTCCTTGAGAATTCCTTTTCACATACTACACAGGAAAGTTTGTCAGAATGGATCTTCTTTTTATGTTCTAATAATTTGTTTTGCCTACTGAAATGTTTTCCACAAATATCACAAACTATGCGTTCACCATGAATGCTATAACCATGTCTTTTTAAAACTGATCTTGTTGAAAAATCTTTATTACATAACTCACATGTAAACTTCATTTTTTATTATGAATTTAACTTATTTAATTTATTAAACACTTTGAAATTTCACTATGGACTGATACCGTTTCAAGAAATTGTTTCCATTTATAGACAAAAATCGTATCCCCACTCTTTTTCAACTGCTTACAAGTGCCGACAAAATTTATACCCACACACAAACATACATATAAAAATAATTTCACAACTTGATGAAATCCGAAATTAAAACATTAAAACATCAAATAATACACGTAAAAACAATCGTCAGAATAGCTCAGTGGGGAGAGCGTTACACTGAAACTCTAAAGGTCCCCGGTTCAAATCCGGGTTCTGACAATACGGTAAGTATTTTTTTTAATTTAAAAAATAACACTGCTGTTATTGTTTATGCTTAAACAATATGAAACTTGAAAAAACATGTCTCAACATGCTCAGCACATATGAATAATCCTAAAAAGTTAACTTAAAAAACAATGACATCATAAACAATATTAAGCTACCACACACCGAAACCAAAAAGCTCAAAGTTTCTCAAAGCACACCATATGGCACAACCAAAAAAACCCAAAAATATCCCAAAGCACACCACATGCCATAACCAAAAAGCCCATAATATCCCAAAGCACACCACATGCCACAACCAAAAAAAAACCAAAATATCCCAAAGCACACCACATGTCACAACCAAAAAGATCTAAATATCCCAAAGCACACCACATGTCACAACCAAAAAGCTCAAAATATCCCAAAGCACACCACATGTCACAACCAAAAAGCATCCAAAAAAAGCTGTGCACAAAAAAGCTGTGCACAAAAACCTCCTTGAGTTAGAGTCGCTATATATACTCTACTGGTAGGAGTAAAAAAAAAGATACATTGCAAATGATAACTTGGGATGTCCTTAATTCAAATCTGCAAAGAACTTGGCTGTGCGACTTTTAGTTTTCGCGCCACAGCTTTTCAACCTATGCAAAAAATGATAATTTATTCATATATAAAACGCAAAGTAAGGCTTCTGGAATTTTGTCATAAATCACGAAATGGTAGGAGTAAAAAAAAAGGATACATTGCAAATGATAACTTGGGATGTCCTCAATTCAAATCTGCAAAGGACTTGGCTGTGCAACTTTTAGTTTTCGCGCCACAGCTTTTCAACCTATGCAAAAAATGATAATTTATTCATATATAAAACGCAAAGTAAGGCTTCTGGAATTTTGTCATAACTCACGAAATGGTAGGAGTAAAAAAAAAAGATACATTGCAAATGATAAATTGGGATGTCCTTAATTTAAATCTGCAAAGGACTTGGCTGTGCGGCTTTTAGTTTTCGCGCCACAGCTTTTCAACCTATGCAAAAAATGATAATTTATTCATATATAAAACGCAAAGTAAGGCTTCTGTAATTTTGTCATAAATCACGAAATGGTAGGAGTAAAAAAAAAAGATACATTGCAAATGATAACTTGGGATGTCCTTAATTTAAATCTGCAAAGGACTTGGCTGTGTAACTTTTAGTTTTCGCGCCACAGCTTTTCAACCTATGCAAAAAATGATAATTTATTCATATATAAAACGCAAAGTAAGGCTTCTGGAATTTTGTCATAACTCACGAGATGGTAGGAGTAAAAAAAAAGGATACATTGAAAATGATAACTTGGGATGTCCTTAATTCAAATCTGCAAAGGACTTGGCTGTGTGACTTTTAGTTTTTGCGCCACAGCTTTTCAACCTATGCAAAAAATGATAATTTATTCATATATAAAACGCAAAGTAAGGCTTCTGGAATTTTGTCATAAATCACGAAATGGTAGGAGTAAAAAAAAAAAGATACATTGCAAATGATAACTTGGGATGTCCTTAATTTAAATCTGCAAAGGACTTGGCTGTGTAACTTTTAGTTTTCGCGCCACAGCTTTTCAACCTATGCAAAAAATGATAATTTATTCATATATAAAACGCAAAGTAAGGCTTCTGGAATTTTGTCATAACTCACGAAATGGTAAGAGTAAAAAAAAAAGGATACATTGCAAATGATAACGTGGGATGTCCTTAATTTAAATCTGCAAAGGACTTGGCTGTGCGACTTTTAGTTTTCGCGCCACAGCTTTTCAACCTATGCAAAAAATGATAATTTATTCATATATAAAACGCAAAGTAAGGCTTCTGGAATTTTGTCATAAATCACGAAATGGTAGGAGTAAAAATAAAGATACATTGTATATGATAACTTGGGATGTCCTTAATTTGAATCTGCAAAGGACTTGGCTGTGCGACTTTTAGTTTTCGCGCCACAGCTTTTCAACCTATGCAAAAAATGATAATTTATTCATATATAAAACGCAAAGTAAGGCTTCTGGAATTTTGTCATAACTCACGAAATGGTAGGAGTAAAAAAAAAAGATACATTGCAAATGATAACTTGGGATGTCCTTAATTCGAATGTGCAAAGAACTTGGATGTGCGACTTTTAGTTTTCGCGCCACAGCTTTTCAACCTATGCAAAAAATGATAATTTATTCATATATAAAACGCAAAGTAAGGCTTCTGGAATTTTGTCATAGCTCACGAAATGGTAGGAGTAAAAAAAGGATACATTGCAAATGATAAATTGGGATGTCCTTAATTCAAATCTGCAAAGAACTTGGCTGTGCGACTTTTAGTTTTCGCGCCACAGCTTTTCAACCTATGCAAAAAATGATAATTTATTCATGTATAAAACGCAAAGTAAGGCTTCTGGAATTTTGTCATAAATCACGAAATGGTAGGAGTAAAAAAAAAGTATACATTGCAAATGATAAATTGGGATGTCCTTAATTTAAATCTGCAAAGGTCTTGGCTGTGCGACTTTTAGTTTTCGCGCCACAGCTTTTCAACCTATGCAAAAAATGATAATTTATTCATATATAAAACGCAAAGTAAGGCTTCTGGAATTTTGTCATAACTCACGAAATGGTAGGAGTAAAAAAAAAGATACATTGCAAATGATGAATTGGGATGTCCTTAATTTAAATCTGCAAAGGACTTGGCTGTGCGACTTTTAGTTTTCGCGCCACAGCTTTTCAACCTATGCAAAAAATGATAATTTATTCATGTATAAAACGCAAAGTAAGGCTTCTGGAATTTTGTCATAAATCACGAAATGGTAGGAGTAAAAATAAAGTATACATTGCAAATGATAACTTGGGATGTCCTTAATTCGAATCTGCAAAGAACTTGGATGTGCGACTTTTAGTTTTCGCGCCACAGCTTTTCAACCTATGCAAAAAATGATAATTTATTCATATATAAAACGCAAAGTAAGGCTTCTGGAATTTTGTCATAAATCACGAAATGGTAGGAGTAAAAAAAAAGATACATTGCAAATGATAAATTGGGATGTCCTTAATTTAAATCTGCAAAGGACTTGGCTGTGCGACTTTTAGTTTTCGCGCCACAGCTTTTCAACCTATGCAAAAAATGATAATTTATTCATATATAAAACGCAAAGTAAGGCTTCTGGAATTTTGTCATAAATCACGAAATGGTAGGAGTAAAAAAAAAGATACATTGCAAATGATAACTTGGGATGTTCTCAATTCAAATCTGCAAAGGACTTGGCTGTGCGACTTTTAGTTTTCGCGCCACAGCTTTTCAACCTATGCAAAAAATGATAATTTATTCATATATAAAACGCAAAGTAAGGCTTCTGGAATTTTGTCATAACTCACGAAATGGTAGGAGTAAAAAAAAAAGATACATTGCAAATGATAAATTGGCATGTCCTTAATTTGAATCTGCAAAGGACTTGGCTGTGCGACTTTTAGTTTTCGCGCCACAGCTTTTCAACCTATGCAAAAAATGATAATTTATTCATATATAAAACGCAAAGTAAGGCTTCTGGAATTTTGTCATAAATCACGAAATGGTAGGAGTAAAAAAAAAAGATACAATGCAAATGATAACTTGGGATGTCCTTAATTCAAATCTGCAAAGAACTTGGATGTGCGACTTTTAGTTTTCGCGCCACAGCTTTTCAACCTATGCAAAAAATGATAATTTATTCATATATAAAACGCAAAGTAAGGCTTCTGGAATTTTGTCATAAATCACGAAATGGTAGGAGTAAAAAAAAAGGATACATTGCAAATGATAACTTGGGATGTCCTCAATTCAAATCTGCAAAGGACTTGGCTGTGCAACTTTTAGTTTTCGCGCCACAGCTTTTCAACCTATGCAAAAAATGATAATTTATTCATATATAAAACGCAAAGTAAGGCTTCTGGAATTTTGTCATAACTCACGAAATGGTAGGAGTAAAAAAAAAAGATACATTGCAAATGATAACTTGGGATGTCCTTAATTCAAATCTGCAAAGAACTTGGATATGTGACTTTTAGTTTTCGCGCCACAGCTTTTCAACCTATGCAAAAAATGATAATTTATTCATATATAAAACGCAAAGTAAGGCTTCTGGAATTTTGTCATAAATCACGAAATGGTAGGAGTAAAAAAAAAGATACATTGCAACTGATAACTTGGGATGTCCTTAATTTAAATCTGCAAAAGACTTGGCTGTGCGACTTTTAGTTTTCGCGCCACAGCTTTTCAACCTATGCAAAAAATGATAATTTATTCATATATAAAACGCAAAGTAAGGCTTCTGGAATTTTGTCATAAATCACGAAATGGTAGGAGTAAAAATAAAGTATACATTGCAAATGATAACTTGGGATGTCCTTAATTTAAATCTGCAAAGAACTTGGCTGTGCGACTTTTAGTTTTCGCGCCACAGCTTTTCAACCTATGCAAAAAATGATAATTTATTCATATATAAAACGCAAAGTAAGGCTTCTGGAATTTTGTCATAAATCACGAAATGGTAGGAGTAAAAATAAAGTATACATTGCAAATGATAACTTGGGATGTCCTTAATTTAAATCTGCAAAGGACTTGGCTGTGCGACTTTTAGTTTTCGCGCCACAGCTTTTCAACCTATGCAAAAAATGATAATTTATTCATATATAAAACGCAAAGTAAGGCTTCTGGAATTTTGTCATAAATCACGAAATGGTAGAAGTAAAAAAAAAGGATACATTGCAAATGATAACTTGGGATGTCCTCAATTTAAATCTGCAAAGAACTTGGATGTGCGACTTTTAATTTTCGCGCCACAGCTTTTCAACCTATGCAAAAAATGATAATTTATTCATATATAAAACGCAAAGTAAGGCTTCTGGTATTTTGTCATAAATCACGAAATGGTAGGAGTAAAAAAAAAAAGATACATTGCAAATGATAACTTGGGATGTCCTTAATTTAAATCTGCAAAGGACTTGGCTGTGCGACTTTTAGTTTTCGCGCCACAGCTTTTCAACCTATGCAAAAAATGATAATTTATTCATATATAAAACGCAAAGTAAGGCTTCTGGAATTTTGTCATAAATCACGAAATGGTAGGAGTAAAAATAAAGTATACATTGCAAATGATAACTTGGGATGTCCTTAATTCGAATCTGCAAAGAACTTGGATGTGCGACTTTTAGTTTTCGCGCCACAGCTTTTCAACCTATGCAAAAAATGATAATTTATTCATATATAAAACGCAAAGTAAGGCTTCTGGAATTTTGTCATAAATCACGAAATGGTAGGAGTAAAAAAAAAGGATACATTGCAAATGATAACTTGGGATGTCCTCAATTTAAATCTGCAAAGAACTTGGATGTGCGACTTTTAATTTTCGCGCCACAGCTTTTCAACCTATGCAAAAAATGATAATTTATTCATATATAAAACGCAAAGTAAGGCTTCTGGTATTTTGTCATAAATCACGAAATGGTAGGAGTAAAAAAAAAGATACATTGCAAATGATAAGTTGGGATGTCCTTAATTTAAATCTGCAAAGGACTTGGCTGTGCGACTTTTAGTTTTCGCGCCACAGCTTTTCAACCTATGCAAAAAATGATAATTTATTCATATATAAAACGCAAAGTAAGGCTTCTGGAATTTTGTCATAAATCACGAAATGGTAGGAGTAAAAAAAAGGATACATTGCAAATGATAACTTGGGATGTCCTTAATTCGAATCTGCAAAGGACTTGGCTGTGCGACTTTTAGTTTTCGCGCCACAGCTTTTCAACCTATGCAAAAAATGATAATTTATTCATATATAAAACGCAAAGTAAGGCTTCTGGAATTTTGTCATAGCTCACGAAATGGTAGGAGTAAAAAAAAAGATACATTGCAAATGATAACTTGTGATGTCCTTAATTTAAATCTGCAAAGAACTTGGATGTGTGACTTTTAGTTTTCGCGCCACAGCTTTTCAACCTATGCAAAAAATGATAATTTATTCATATATAAAACGCAAAGTAAGGCTTCTGGAATTTTGTCATAACTCACGAAATGGTAGGAGTAAAAAAAAAAGATACATTGCAACTGATAACTTGGGATGTCCTTAATTTAAATCTGCAAAGAACTTGGATGTGCGACTTTTAATTTTCGCGCCACAGCTTTTCAACCTATGCAAAAAATGATAATTTATTCATATATAAAACGCAAAGTAAGGCTTCTGGTATTTTGTCATAAATCACGAAATGGTAGGAGTAAAAAAAAAAGATACATTGCAAATGATAACTTGGGATGTCCTTAATTTAAATCTGCAAAGGACTTGGCTGTGTGACTTTTAGTTTTCGCGCCACAGCTTTTCAACCTATGCAAAAAATGATAATTTATTCATATATAAAACGCAAAGTAAGGCTTCTGGAATTTTGTCATAAATCACGAAATGGTAGGAGTAAAAAAAAAGGATACATTGCAAATGATAACTTGGGATGTCCTCAATTCAAATCTGCAAAGGACTTGGCTGTGCAACTTTTAGTTTTCGCGCCACAGCTTTTCAACCTATGCAAAAAATGATAATTTATTCATATATAAAACGCAAAGTAAGGCTTCTGGTATTTTGTCATAAATCACGAAATGGTAGGAGTAAAAAAAAAAGATACATTGCAAATGATAAATTGGGATGTCCTTAATTTAAATCTGCAAAGGACTTGGCTGTGCGACTTTTAGTTTTCGCGCCACAGCTTTTCAACCTATGCAAAAAATGATAATTTATTCATATATAAAACGCAAAGTAAGGCTTCTGGAATTTTGTCATAGCTCACGAAATGGTAGGAGTAAAAAAAAAAGATACATTGCAAATGATAAATTGGGATGTCCTTAATTTAAATCTGCAAAGGACTTGGCTGTGCGACTTTTAGTTTTCGCGCCACAGCTTTTCAACCTATGCAAAAAATGACAATTTATTCATATATAAAACGCAAAGTAAGGCTTCTGGAATTTTGTCATAACTCACGAAATGGTAGGAGTAAAAAAAAAAGATACATTGCAAATGATAACTTGGGATGTCCTTAATTCAAATCTTAGTTCCAAGGGATTTGGCCAACTATACTGTTTTACAGGCATATTAACAGCTCAAAAGATGGTCGAAATTTATAGAAAAGCTTTGCTACCATCCGCTTACAAATTTTTTGGAAAAAGAAATGTTAATTGGATTTTGCAGGAGGATAATGATCCAAAACACAGGAGTCATTATTGTACCGAGTGGAAACGTCAAAATTGTCTAAGTGTTTTAGACTGGCCCTCTCAGTCGCCAGACACAAGCCCTATAGAAAATGTATGGGTGTAATCAGAAGAACATGGGAATCTTTTTCCAAAGAATATGCACTAAAGTTAGTGGAAATTTGCATTAGAAGATGCAAGACCATTATAGAAAATGAGAGAGACTGGGCTTCATATTGAATTCTTAGCGAATAAGAATTTCATTTGTACTTTCAAAATAAGGTAAAAGTTTTTAAAAAATATTCTGTTTTATTTTAATTATCGACCTCCTTTACTTTTTCGAATACTGTAACTCGCGTAGTAGGAAATAAAAAGTGAAGTACAAATACTTGGATTATAGTCCACGATGGGTTTTACATTTGTCTTCCCGTCGACCATCATCTGGACAGACATCACTTTCTTCACTTTTTCAATCAAACTGATTTCTATTTAACGATGTGAAGATACTAACACATATACACAAAAACAATTTTTTTGAGAATTTAAAATTCAAATACATTGAAAAATTTGTGTATGTACAACGAATTGAGAAGAAAGAAGAAGACTAGTGTAAAAGTAAAATGTCGAGAAGATGGTCGTGGAGAAGACAAATGTTAAATCCATCAATGATTTAATGTATGTATACAGGGTATTTCTGATATCACCGACCAAAATGATACCATAGATAGAGCTCATCAGCAAAAACAAAAATCCGAATAGGAGGGGGTGGGGCAATATCAACCGTGTGGCCGCTAAAGAGCGTTGATGTTTTATAGCACTTTTTCCACAGAACAACCTATATATAGAGAACCTTTTGTCCTTTCCAACGATGCCCTTATTGTTTCACTATTCCTAAGTTTTAAAATAGCTGCGTTCCTTCGGGCTACTCCGGAGTAGATAAGCGTAGTTGGGCGTAATTTTTAATGGAACGCTAATTTTTACATTTGGTTTTACATTCTAACCTGTAAATTTGAACATCAAAAAATAAATTTCTGTTTTTTGACTGCTTCTGCAGCTGTTTTCTGACAAAATTAATAATATCTGAAAAAAAAACACTGTTAATTGCACAGAAAAGTAGATAATCAATTAATATTTAATTAATTTAATTATTTTATTTATATTTATCACTAATATGTATTTAATTATGTAATTTAATTAATTTATATTTTATTTATATTTATCTCTATTTACTAATAACCAGTTTAATTATTAATTATATAATTAGTTTATATTTTATTTATATTTATCACTAATTACAATTTTATTAATTTTAATAATTTAATTAATTAATTTTATTTATATTTATCACAATTTAACAATTTAAATAATAATTAATTTATATTTTATTTATATTTATTACCAATAACCTAAAATTTAGAAAATGTAAACAAATTTTATAACCTCTAAAATGAAAAATCCATCTATCGGATACTAGAATAACTAAAAATCCGCTGTGGTGAATTTTAGTGGTAAAATATATCAACTACGCCAAACTACGCTTGCTTTCTACACCTGAATATGAATAGGGGTAGTTGAGTGTGGATGGGAGTAGATTCATCTACGCCTGAAATCAAATAGGAACGCAGCTAATGATATACGCCCTCAAAATCAATATTTTGTGAATTTTCCCATTTTTTGAGTTTAACCCTTTCTTTCTCGAAAAAGGCTTAAATTAACCCCAAGTTTTTACTCCAGAAAATGAAAGCTCAATTGATTTTGCATCGATCTGCTATCTTCATTTTTTCAAAAGATGCATAGTTTTCGAGATATTTGAATTTGAAAACTAGCACTTCTAGCTCCTATTTTCAATTTACACTGCAATAAAAACGCGGGTTCAAAAATTTAATGCATTTCAGTCTTATTTTTTCAGTTTTTTTAAAAGGTCCTCTTAATATCTATCGGTGATAACGAAAAAACCCTGTATATGGACTTGTTTCATTTAGGCTCAAGACAAATTTCTTTAATTCCCTAAGAACGAGACATATACAGGGAAATTCCGTTACGGTGTCCGACCGGGAAACTACGGATAGGTCTCGGCGAGGGGTACAAAAAATCGTATTGGTGGCGGATGGTGGGAAATCTCCACGTTTTAGGAGTTAGAATGGGTTAAAAATTTTTGGTACTTTTTTCATATTTTACTCTATAACTTTTTGCAAAGGCACGCTAGGCTTACCAACTCTTTTACATAATTGTGGAGGACTCCTGTGCCTTTCCATCAACATATCATCTGATGCTGTGTATCCAACCATTCAGAAGTTATAAGGCCTCAAAACCATAATTTTGTCATTTTTTCACAGATTTTTGGACTTCAACCCTGTTTTACTCAAAAAAAGCTTACATTAACCCTCATTTTTTATTGCAGAAAATGAAGGCTCAATTAATTCTACATCGATTTGCAATTTTCATTTTTTTCGAGAAATGCATAGTTTTCGAGATATTGAGGAAGACCTCTTAAAAAATCTGAAAATATTAGTCTGAAATTCATTATATGTATTATTGGACACGTGCTTTTACTACAGTGTAAATTGAAAATAGGTGCTTGGAATGCTAGTTTTCAATTGCAAATATCTTGAAAACTATGCATTTTTTAAAAAAAATGAAGATAGCAAATCGATGTAGAATTAATTGAGCCTTCATTTTCTGCAATAAAAAATGAGGGTTAATTTAAGCTTTTTTTGAGTAAAACGGGGTTGAAGTCCAAAAATCTGTGAAAAAATGACAAAATTATGGTTTTGAGGCCTTATAACTTCTGAATGGTTGGATACACAGCATCAGATGATATGTTGATGGAAAGGCACAGGAGTCCTCCATAATTATGTAGAAGAGTTGGTAAGCCTAGCGTGCCCTTGTAAAAAGTTATAGAGTAAAATATGAAAAAAGTACCAAAAATTTTTAACCCATTCTAACTCCTAAAACGTGGAGATTTCCCACCATCCGCCACCAATACGAATTTTTGTACCCCTCGCCGAGACCTATCCGTAGTTCCCCGGTCGGACACCATAACGGAATCACCCTGTATATGCATTATTTTCGTTCATTCTATGACCCATCTCACTTTCACTCATTGATTGTCAAAGCTGTCAATTCTGAATATATTCAAATTTAAAAGCGTCGGAAAATCCAATTTAAATAACGTAATTACAAGTAAGCTACTGATTTATTTAGGGACAATTTGATTTTTATCGAATTTAAATTTAATTTTAACTCAAATCCAGTTAATTTCATTTTAATTTAAATGAAAATTGTGCCTCCATCAATCTATTAAAAATATCAAATGTTTAAATCAAACTTCGTTCATTAAAACATGACGAACTCTCTAAGAGCGAGACAACAATATACATTTAATCCCATTTTACAGTATGGTGTTAGATAGAGAAGTTCCATCCAGTTGTTTTGATATCATTGCTGGTGGGATTTACACTATCAGTCAACTGACGTACGTCCTTTTGACGTTTTGATTTGAATTTGCTTTGTGACTGACTATCGTATTTACACAGTCAGTCAAATGATGTATACATCAAAATGACTGTTGTTATACATTTTCTTTTATTCCTCATTCGTTATTATATCATCGCACGTTTATTGGACATTTTTACAGAAAAAACCATTTTTAAATTGTAAATAAGCTTTAAGTCATTCATAATTTCATAAAACGCATCATTCCTTTTAATTTTATTTGAGTAATCTGGATGACGTCTGTTATACACTAAATCATATTTTTGATAAATCGTTATTAATACCTCGTCATTAGCATTTCCAATTCATTTCCGTTTCTGTATTTAAATATGTTTTAAATTAGCTTTTCTTGTTAAAAAGCTGAGTATTTTTTACTTAATTTAATTGAACTAATTAATTTTAATTACTTTAAATTCAAAGCTTTAACAGACTTTTCAAATTCAGTTTTTTAAATCTTAAAGAAAACGCTCTTAACCACTTCCCTGGAGCACGGTCGAATGTAAATGAAAGAGAAGTGAAAAAATTACGAAAAAGGAATACAGAAAATGTCAAATTGACTGATGAAATTTCTCGGTACATCGCTGATGTACCCCTCAATTCGCCCCACCGCTCTTAACCAAATATTCATGACCTTGAGTTATGTATACATCATTTGACTGATAGTATAAATCACACCAATGCTGTTCCTTATTAGAAACAATGCCCAGAATAGGAGATTTCCCCAATTAGACACATAATATAAAGAAACATTTACGTCATTGCGTTACTAAATGTGTTAATATGGAAACTATGACCATTAACACACAGTTTCATCACAGTTACGAATAATTTTGTTGCTATAACGTAACAAGGAAGTTGTGGCGTCAAAAATGTGACTCAAGTAACAAATGGGCACAGAATGCTAGTTGAGTGGGTAGTCCTCTTTGCCGTAGAATGTCTTGATTTGTTGAAACTTTTTCAATATTTGATTTGGTGTCAGTTGAAACAATTGATTTGGTTGTCTTAATTATTGTCGTAGAGTTCCAAGTTCTTGTTGGTGTTGTTGCTGAAGTTGTAAGACTTGTTGTTGTTGTCTAAGAGCATCGAAGTCTTTTTGTGAAATCATGTTTAAACTTCTATTTCTGTCAAAAACTGAATTTTTATTGATTTTATATTTCATAAATTTAACATGAAATTTATAATATATTTCCTCTTTTTTTATATACCTTTTATCCACTTACTAACCCTTGACTAAATTCTTTTGTGGGTAAGAGTGATTTTCGTGACGTAATTGTGAATTTGGAATGAGTGAATAGAAGGCTTTCTGTCTAGAATCGATTCTTTTCTTGAAAATAATTAAATATGATGGAATATTCGAAAAATATGAATTTGAAGAACGGAGAAAGTTACTGAAAAACTTCCAAAACGTCCTTGAACAACTCCTTACTCGAATATCATCGTAGTTACAGAGGCTTTATAATCAATTTTTAATTTTGAATTTTACAGTGCATTCTATTTATAAAAATTATTCGTGTTAAAAGTTTTTTTATTTATTGAATATTTATTCAAGCTTATTTGGTTAATCACGTTTTCAGGCAAGGTGTTGAAAGTTATGGTTATACAGGGTGACATAACTCGCGTAGTAGGGAATAAAAAGTGAAGTACAAATACTTACACTTCGACTTGACTATAAAGTCAATGATGGGTTTTACATTTGTCATCCCCACGGCCATCATCTGGACAGTTCGTTGGTCAGTGAGTAGTGCGGTTTCCTCATGTTTCATTACTTTTTTAATCCCAATTTTACCGTTTCTACGCTACTCCCAATTTAATCCAGGGGGTCGATTCTGTTTCGGTGAAGTGAAAACATGAAAAAAAAAGTTTGCACTTGACGTTTTACACACTGTTTTCACTTTTTCACTGCACAGTACCCAAATAAGCGATTCTTGTTGCATTCGTGCAAACATAGTGCTGAATGAGGCGCTGATTTAAATTTTTTCACCAACGTGATTTGAGAACTGTCAAATCAAGTAAAAAAAAGTTGTGTTTTTGTATTGTTTATTGTAAAAACTTATATTTATAATGAAATCACAATTTTGCGACGTGTAATAAGTACATAATAAGTAATAACATAATAATAAGAACAAGAATTAAATACTGATAGGTGAAGGTCGAAGGATACGATCTTCTATTGTTACCACAAATTTTGCTTAAAGCGCTGCTTTCAGTAATCAACGAATAAATAAAAGATTATTTTATGTAATTTCTTTCAAATACATATATAACTCTAAGCTTCTGAATTTAATTCAAACATGGATTTTAAAAAATCAATGTTTAATTTAGTAAATACTAGTAAGCAAATTTTGGAATAGTTATAGTTTTGCTATCAACATTATGTTGGAATAGTTTAAGTTTTGCTTCCAATGCCAAATTTTACAACCATTTTTCAGGGGCATCAATGCAGTTTTCAAAATTGAAATTTTTCAGATTAAAAGCCTTCAACACAACGAACATTTTGCTATCATTAACTCAATTTTTTCAAAAAGTGGAATAGATCAACTTTTGCTTTTAATAGTCTCATTTATACTATTAAATCTAATTTTATTAATTCTAACTCTTTTTTTAATGTAAACTTAATTTCTACTTTTCCATTTCTTTTATTTTTTTTCTTTTTATTATTAATAAATAAAAATTTTAATGACAAATTTTTTTTACACTGATACTTTTCACAGTGCAAAAATTATTTTCATATGAAAACTTTTTGACATATTTTTGCACGTTTACACTGTATTAGATTCGGAATTAGCAGTGTAATCGTGTAAACTGGTTACACGTTTTCACTTCACCGAAACAGAATCGACCCCCAGAATTCGGATTATTTTTTCATCGTACAAACTGTTAAAATGATGGGTTTTACATTTGATCCGTCGACCATCATCTGGACAGTTCATCGGCCAGGGAGTAGTGCGGTTTTCTCATGTTTCTTCACTTTTTCAATCAAACTGATTTCTATTTAACGAGGTGAAGATACTAACACATATACTCAAAAACAATTTTTTTGAGAATTTAAAATGCAAATACATTGAAAAATTTGTGTATGTACAACGAATTGAGAAGAAAGAAAGAAGACTAGCGTAAAAGTAAAATGTCGAGAAGATGGTCGTGGAGAAGACAAATGTTAATCCCATCAATGACTTTATATATGTATACATGGTATTTCTGATATCACCGACCAAAATGATACCACAGATAGAGCTCATCAGCGAAAACTATAAGCCGAATAGGAGGGGGTGGGGCAATATCAACCGTGTGGCCGCTAAAGAGCGTTGATGTTTTTTAGCACTTTTTCCACAGAACAACTTATATATAGAGAACCTTTTGTCCTTTCCAACGATGCCCTTATTGTTTCTCTATTCCTAACTTTTAAAATGATATACGCCATTAAAGTCAATATTTTGTGAATTTTTACCCATTTTTTGTGTTTAACACTTTCTTTCTCGAAAAAGGCTTAAATTAACCCCAAGTTTTTACTCCAGAAAATGAAAGCTCAATTGATTTTGCATCGATTTGTTTCATTTTTTCAAAAGATGCATAGTTTTCGAGATATTTGAATTTGAAAACTAGCACTTCTAGCTCCTATTTTCAATTTACACTGCAATAAAAACGCGGGTTCAAAAATTTAATGCATTTTAGTCTAATTTTTTCAGTTTTAAAAAGTCTTCTCAATATCGATGGGTGATAACGGAAACACCCTGTATATGGACTGTACAACTTCTTGTTTCATGTGGGCTCAAGACAAATTTCGTTAAGTTCCTAAGAATGAGACATATATATGCATTATTTTTGTTCATTCTATGACTTATCTCATTTTCACTCATTGATTGTCAAAGCTGTCAATTCTGAATATATTCAAATTTAAAAACGTCGGAAAATCTCATTGAAATAACGTAATACAAGTAAGCTACTGATTTATTTAGGGACAATTTGATTTTTATCGAATTTAAATTTAATTTTAACTCAAATCCAGTTAATTTCATTTTAGTTTAAATGAAAATTGTGTCTTCATCAGCTATCTATTAAAAATATCAAATGTTTAAATCAATCTTCGTTCATTAAAACATGACGAACTCTCTAAGAGCGAGACAACAATATACATTTAATCCCATTTTACAGTATGGTGTTAGATAGAGAAGTTCCATCCAGTTGTTTTGATATCATTGCTGGTGGGATTTACACTATCAGTCAAATGACGTACGTCCTTTTGACGTTTTGATTTGAATTTGCTTTGTGACTGACTATCGTATTTACACAGTCAGTCAAATGATGTATACATCAAAATGACTGTTGTTATACATTTTCTTTTATTCCTCATTCGTTATTATATCATCGCACGTTTATTGGACATTTTTACAGAAAAAACCATTTTTAAATTGTAAATAAGCTTTAATTCATTCATAATTTCATAAAACGCATCATTCCTTTTAATTTTATTTTAGTAATCTGGATGACGTCTGTTATACAATAAATCATATTTTTGATAAATCGTTATTAATACCTCGTCATTGGCATTTCCATTTCATTTCCGTTTCTGTATTTAAATATGTTTTAAATTAGCTTTTCTTGTTAAAAAGCTGAGTATTTTTTACTTAATTTAATTGAATTAATTAATTTTACTTACTTTAAATTCAAAGCTTTAACAGACTTTTCAAATTCAGTTTTTTAAATCTTAAAAAAAACGCTCTTAACCACTTCCCTGGAGCACGGTCGAATGTAAATGAAAGAGAAGTGAAAAAATTACGAAAAAGGAATACAGAAAATGTCAAATTGACTGATGAAATTTCTCGGTACATCGCTGATTTGCTACCCCGCAATTCGCCCCACCGCTCTTAACCAAATATTCATGACCTTGAGTGATGTATACATCATTTGACTGATACTATAAATCACACCAATGCTGTTGCTTATCAGAAACAATGCCCAGAATAGGATTTCTTCCTAAATAGACACAAAGGAATATTTACGTCATTGCGTTACTAAATGTGTTAATATGGAAACTATGACTATTAACACACAGTTTCATCACAGTTACGAATAATTTTGTAGCCATAACGTAACAAGGAAGTTGTGGCGTCAGAAATGTGACTCAAGTAACAAATGGGCACAGAATGCTAGTTGAGTGGGTAGTCTTCTTTGCCGTAGAATGTCTTGATTTGTTGAAACTTTTTCAATATTTGATTTGGTGTCAGTTGAAACAATTGATTTGGTTGTTGTTAAGAGTTAGGTTTAAAAACAGAATATTAATGTTAGTTTTTCAAGTAAACCATGTATCTCTTAATATAACAGGAAACATTTAAATTTATGTGTCCTGTATTTTTTATAATATAAATAGAATAGCGAAAGTGTTAAGAATATGAAAACAATATTGTACCTAAAAATCATTTTAATTTTTATCCTTTTAAATAAAGTCAACATCCCCAACATTAGTTTAATAAAATAAATGTCCCTGATAATATAACACTAATGTAAAAAGAAAGTAATAAAAATGTAAAAGAAAGTCAATAAAAATTGATCCTTATCTTAAGATAGATACTTGAAAATATTTATAAAAAGGGTAGAAAAGAGGATGCACCTGTATCCTATGCAGGATGAGTAAATTAAATGATTTTTAGTTTTTTAGTTTTTTATATTACTTAATATGTATTTGTTTGTATTAGTAAAACTTAAGATTTTTATAATATATAAATAAGAATATTTCATTAAACAAAATGAGTTCTTTTCGAAAATTGAAAATAGAAGCATCTTTTAGTTTCAATTAAAATACTCCAGAAAATATTTTCTAAGTATATTGTGTATAGAGTTTAGATACAAGAATCTAAATTCTATTCGTCGAGCTGAAAAGGTGATTTACTTTTTCAGTATATTTTTTACAGTTCTTAGAAAAATATTCACCGCGGTTATTAAAAAAAATAAACGCGTTATAAACAGTTGTCTTAATTGTTGTCGTAGAGTTCCAAGTTCTTGTTGGTGTTGTTGCTGAAGTTGTAAGACAGATTGTCTAAGAGCATCGAAGTCTTTCTGTGAAATCATGTTTAAACTTCTATTTCTGTCAAAAACTGAATTTTTATTGATTTTAGATTTCATAAAATTAATATGAAATTTATAATATATTTCCTAATTTTTTATATACTTTTTATCCACTTACTAACCCTTGACTAAATTCCTTTGTGGGTAAGAGTGATTTTCGTGACGTAATTGTGAATTTGGAATGAGTGAATAGAAAGCTTTCTGTCTAGAGTCGATCTTTTTCCTGAAAATAATTAACAATGATGGAATATTCGAAAAATATGAATTTAAAAAAAGTTACTGAGTAACTTCCTGCCGTACAAAGGCCAATCGCGTCATTGACATTTTCACTCATTTTGAGTTAGATATATTTATGATATAAATATATATGAACTAAAGGAAAAATACTCTATTAAAAAATATGTCTATATATTATATATTATATTCATAATTTAATTTTTCCACTAGTTCATGTATATAACTATATATTATATCATAAATATATCTAACTCAAAATGAGTGAAAATGTCAATGACGCGATTAGCCTTTGTACGGTAGCTTCCGAAACGTCCTCAAACAACTCCTTATTCGAATATCATCGTAGTTACAGAGGCTTTATAATCAATTTTTATTTTTGAATTCTACAGTGCATTCTATTTATAAAAAGTATTCGTTTTAAAAGTTTTTTTATTTATTGAATATTTATTTAAGCTTATTTGGTTAATCACGTTTTCAGGCAAGGTGTTGAAAGTTATGTTTTTACAGGGTGACATAACTCGCGTAGTAGGGAATAAAAAGTGAAGTACAAATACTTCGATTATAGTCAATGATGGGTTTTACATTTGTCTTCTCCACGACCATCATCTGGACAGTTCGTTGGCCAGGGAGTAGTGCGGTTTTCTCACTTTCTTCACTTTTTCAATCAAACTGATTTCTTTTTAACGAGGTGAGGATACTAACACATATACACAAAAACAATTTTTTTGAGAATTTAAAATTAAAATACATTGAAAAATTTGTGTATGTAGGTACAACGAATTGAGAAAAAAGAAAGAAGACTAGTGTAAAAGTAAAATGTCAAGAAGATGGTCGTGGGGAAGACAAATGTTAATCCCATCAATTTAACAGTTTATACGGTGAAAAAATAATTCGAATTTTGGATTAAATTGGGAGTATCGTAGAAACGGTAAAATTGGGATTAAAAAAGTACATGCAAACGTTGATATTTTTATACACTTATAGTATACATATTATTCTTCTTCCACATAAAAAATAGATGAAGAACATATGACAGCTTCACTTTCACCATAAAAATTAGAATCCACCATATTGCATTTTACCTCACACATATACTCAAAAACAATTTTTTTGAGAATTTAAAATGCAAATACATTGAAAAATTTGTGTATGTACAACGAATTGAGAAGAAAGAAAGAAGACTAGCGTAAAAGTAAAATGTCGAGAAGATGGTCGTGGAGAAGACAAATGTTAATCCCATCAATGACTTTATATATGTATACATGGTATTTCTGATATCACCGACCAAAATGATACCACAGATAGAGCTCATCAGCAAAAACAAAAAGCCGAATAGGAGGGGGTGGGGCAATATTAACCGTTTGGCCGCTAAAGAGCGTTGATGTTTTTTAGTACTTTTTCCACAGAAGAACTTATATATAGCGAACCTTCTGTCCTTTTCAACGAAGCCCTTATTGTTTCTCTACTCCTAACTTTTAAAATGATATACGCCCTCAAAATCAATATTTTGTGAATTTTTACCCATTTTTTGTGTTTAACCCTTTCTTTCTCGAAAAAGGCTTAAATTAACCCCAATTTTTTACTCCAGAAAATGAAAGCTCAATTGATTTTGCATCGATTTGTTTCATTTTTCAAAAGATTCATAGTTTTCGAGATATTTGAATTTGAAAACTAGCACTTCTAGCTACTATGTTCAATTTACACTGCAATAAAAACACGTGTTCAATAATTTAATGCATTTTAGTCTAATTTTCTCAGTTTTTTTAAAAGGTCTTCTCAATATCGATGGGTGATAATGGAAACACCCTGTATATGGACTGTACAACTTCTTGTTCATGTGGGCCCAAGACAAATTTCGTTAAGTCCCTGAGAACGAGACATATATATGCATTATTTTTGTTCATTCTATGACTTATCTCATTTTCACTCATTGATTGTCAAAGCTGTCAATTCTGAATATATTCAAATTTAAAAACGTCGGAAAATCCCATTGAAATAACGTAATACAAGTAAGCTACTGATTTATTTAGGGACAATTTGATTTTTATCGAATTTAAATTTAATTTTAACTCAAATCCAGTTAATTTCATTTTAATTTAAATGAAAATTGTGCCTCCATCTATCTATTAAAAATATCAAATGTTTAAATCAATCTTCGTTCATTAAAACATGACGAACTCTCTAAGAGCGAGACAACAATATACATTTAATCCCATTTTACAGTATGGTGTTAGATAGAGAAGTTCCATCCAGTTGTTTTGATATCATTGCTGGTGGGATTTACACTATCAGTCAAATGACGTACGTCCTTTTGACGTTTTGATTTGAATTTGCTTTGTGACTGACTATCGTATTTACACAGTCAGTCAAATGATGTATACATCAAAATGACTGTTGTTATACATTTTCTTTTATTCCTCATTCGTTATTATATCATCGCACGTTTATTGGACATTTTTACAGAAAAAACCATTTTTAAATTGTAAATAAGCTTTAATTCATTCATAATTTCATAAAACGCATCATTCCTTTTAATTTAATTGAATTAATTAATTTTACTTATTTTAAATTCAAAGCTTTAACAGACTTTTCAAATTCAGTTTTTTAAATCTTAAAAAAAAACGCTCTTAACCACTTCCCTGGAGCACGGTCGAATGTAAATGAAAGAGAAGTGAAAAAATTACGAAAAAGGAATACAGAAAATGTCAAATTGACTGATGAAATTTCTCGGTACATCGCTGATTTGCTACCCCGCAATTCGCCCCACCGCTCTTAACCAAATATTCATGACCTTGAGTGATGTATACATCATTTGACTGATACTATAAATCACACCAATGCTGTTGCTTATCAGAAACAATGCCCAGAATAGGATTTCTTCCTAAATAGACACAAAGGAATATTTACGCCATTGCGTTACTAAATGTGTTAATATGGAAACTATGACCATTAACACACAGTTTCATCACATTTACGAATAATTTTGTAGCCATAACGTAACAAGGAAGTTGTGGCGTCAGAAATGTGACTCAAGTAACAAATGGGCACAGAATGCTAGTTGAGTGGGTAGTCCTCTTTGCCGTAGAATGTCTTGATTTGTTGAAACTTTATCAATATTTGATTTGGTGTCAGTTGAAACAATTGATTTGGTTGTCTTAATTGTTGTCGTAGAGTTCCAAGTTCTTGTTGGTGTTGTTGCTGAAGTTGTAAGACAGATTATCTAAGAGCATCGAAGTCTTTCTGTGAATTCATGTTTAAACTTCTATTCTGTCAAAAACTGAATTTTTATTGATTTTATATTTCATAAAATTAATATGAAATTTATAATATATTTCTTCTTTTTTTATATACTTTTTATCCACTTACTAACCCTTGACTAAATTCCTTTGTGGGTAAGAGTGATTTTCGTGACGTAATTGTGAATTTGGAATGAGTGAATAGAAGGCTTTCTGTCTAGAATCGATCCTTTTCTTGAAAATAATTAAATATGATGGAATATTCGAAAAAAATGAATTTAAATAACGGAGAAATTTACTGAGAAACTTCCAAAACGTCCTTGAACAACTCCTTACTCGAATATCATCGTAGTTACAGAGGCTTTATAATCAATTTTTAATTTTGAATTTTACAGTGCATTCTATTTATAAAAAGTATTCGATTTAAAATTTTTTTATTTATTGAATATTTATTCAAGCTTATTTGGTTAATCACGTTTTCAGGCAAGGTGTTGAGAGTTATGTTTTCACAGAGTGACATAACGCGCGTAGTAGGGAATAAAAAGTGAAGTAAAAATACTTCGGTTATAGTCAATGATGGGTTTTACATTTGTCTTCTCCACGACCATCATCTGGACAGTTCGTTGGCCAGAAAGGGGGCGGTTTCCTCACTTTCTTCACTTTTTCAATCAAACTGATTTCTATTTAACGAGGTGAAGATACTAACACATATACACAAAAACAATTTTTTTGAGAATTTAAAATTAAAATACATTGAAAAATTTGTGTATGTACAACGAATTGAGAAGAAAGAAAGAAGACTAGTGTAAAAGTAAAATGTCAAGAAGATGGTCTTGGGGAAGACAAATGTTAATCCCATCAATGACTTTATATATTGTTACAAAATCTGAAAAAAAAGGAATTGATTAATAAATCTATTCAAAAAATATTTCAAATAATTACCTTTCTTTATTCATCACATTCGTCCATCCAGTTTTTATAAATGCTTCTGAAAAGAAAAGAAAGGAAAGTCACTCCATCCAGAATTAAATAAGGAAGGGTTAACTTATATATTACGATGAAGTTGTTGTAGATAAAAGAAATTTCCAATTGAACACTAAATTCTATTAGATCAGTGCCCGAATCAGAAATCCCTATTAAACTACAACCATGAATCCTGAAAAAATAAGATGTAGCAAGATTAAACAGAAAAAAAAGGACAAGATTTTCTTTTATTTTAAACAACAAACATTTCTGTTTGCAACAACAACACCACATATTACCAATACACTCACGTCACGATAAATTTTCGAAAATCGAGAATCTTCTTTGAGAAAGTTTGAGACTTTATATGAGAAAGAAAATAACTTTTTCATATTGGAAAGTAACTTTCCCGAGAAGGTTCGCGAATTTCTGCATAAACCTATAAAACGGACACTCAAGACGAAGAAGTAGTTAGTTTTTTTTAACCAGTGTTTCGCGAATGAAGTTTTTGCACAATTTTTTAGTTAAAAGTTTTTTCTGACAGTTCTTAATCTTTGATTTCAAGTTAATTTAATTTTTTTTTTTTCATACAATTTCTTTAACATAGTTTTTTTTATATATAGTTTTTTGCACAATTTTCCTTTTCTTTTTTTTGCCACAAATTTTCACAGTAAGTTTAGTTTCTCTTTTTACAGCACAGGTACGTAATTCGTTTTCTTTTAACACTTTTCTTGCTTCCTTAAATTCACTTTCATTTTTATTAATTAATTACCATTCTTAAGTGCTACACATTTTTTTTTTTGTTTTTCTAACCACAAATTATCACTTTCTCTATTACTACACTTCTTTTTGCACACTTTCTTTTTTAAATACACTTTTCAATATTATAATTTTTCACCCTTTTTACTTACCTATCATTTCCTTCTTTTTTTTAACACCTCACTGTAAACTTTAAATTTAGACACTTTAAACTTCCACTTTTCTTTTTTTAGTTAACCTTTTTTTTTACTAACACATATGTATTTTTTTTCTTACAAATTTTCAATAACAACAGTTAATTCACCCAAGTATAATTTGGTTAAATATAGTGATGGGAACTATCGAATAGTACTATCGAATAGTTCGAATAGTCAGCTCAAAAATATTCATTCGAATATCTATATTGGTTCTATTCGATGTATTCGAATGATTGATAAATATTCGAATATTTATGTACTGGAATTAAACCCAACAAATAATTGACATAAAGTTACATTTTCTTTCATATTTTTCTTTCTTTAACTTTCGTAACAAAGTTAACTTTAGTAAAGGCGGAAACACAATGTGTAGCTGTGACGTGAGGTTGTAGTATAAAGTAGAAAAATTTCTGCTTTCCGCTTCAGCTAACTACAGCTACACACTACTGTTGTACTTTTGACAGCATGTAGTACTACATGAACTACATACTACAGCTACACATTGCGTTTCCGTCTTTAACTTAATTAACAAACGGCTCACTCGATTCTCGCTTTAAAAAAGCATTCATTTGGAATTTAAGCTAATGCAAAAAAAGCACAAAAATGGCTTCTTGTAGAAATGATATCGTTAATTTTAATTCAAACATGCGAGGTAACGATAAATATTGGCGAAAAAAATCACCGAAAAGAATTAGAAACTGAAAAGGTTAATTCTAATAGTATTTGAAATGTTTTTGACAATAAATTGAAAAAAAATTCAGAAAAAACACTAATTTCGTTTCGGCCAATGTGGAATTAAAACGCTATTTAAGTCTCAAATATATTCAAAGAAGAGAAAATCCCTTACATTTTTCGCAGCATAATAAAAATATTTTTCCTACATTGTATAAATTGCATTTAAAAGAAGCAAGATTGTATCATCAGAAAGATTGTTCTCCAAAGCCGGGCAACTGGTTTCTAGTAGACGAAACCTCCTTTCAGGGAACACAAATTATGAACTTTTGTTTTTGAGCAATAATTTAGAATAAGTTGAAAAATTTCTGCAAATCAGTATTTTTCTTTTTGTTTTCGTTTTGTTCTGTTATGTTGAGTTTTTAAAAATGTCTTAAGATTCTACATAAAATTACAATAACGTGTGTAAAAATAAAGAATGAATATATTCGATATATTCGATAGTTTGAACTATTCATTATTCGTTTATTCGATAGTTAAAAATATGTGACAATTCCCATCACTAGTTAATTATCTGTCAAAACAACAAGTGTTGCCACAATATCTGAATTAATAATTCACTTTAATTAAAATCTATTGGTGTTGCCAAATAGGCAAGAGCAGCCAAAATAGCTTCGTGTAAACAGATAGCAGTGAACAGCCAAATATTAAACTTAATTTTTTTTTATAATTCGACTTTTCTTTTTTCTTTTTTTTTTGGACCATCTACCAGTTTGAACCCTAAAATAGTGAATTAGTTTGTTTTTCTCTTTCCTTTAATACTCCGTTCGATTTAAAATAAATTTTTTCCTTCTGTTGAACTTTATTTTTGTCCAGTTTACATCGACCATAGACCCAATCGTAGTTAGATCGCTCCTCTCGTTCAATTCTCTATTAGTGTAATAGGCCAAAAAAAAAAAAAAATAATAATAATAATTTTTCTTTATTTTTTTAATCTCGTTTGTTTTTATCATTTTGAATTAGATTTCTTTTTTTTAGTAATAGACCCTAAATTTGTAAATTCTTGTTTTTTTATAATAAATATCAGAACTTTTTATAAAATTGTAAAACTGTATTTTATTTCATTATTTCTCCTTTTTTATCAGCCCTTGGCCCCTATTTTCTTTTACTTTTCTTCTCTTCTTTTACATTTTTTTTGAATCGATTTTATTTTTACTCTTCGCTCAACAAGGCCAATTTTGTAGCATTGGTGTCAAGTGTGTGGGGTCCGATCGGTCTTTGAAATAAGACCTCTCCACAAAAAATTTTGGCATTTCTTTTCTTGTTATTATTAAATCGAAAATGTCTAGCGAAGAAAGTAGCAATCCCTCTAATGCTGAATCTGGTGCTGCTCCAGATCTTAGCAGCGCCCTTACTAACATAATCATGCAGTTGCAAGAAATGAGACAGCAGACCACCTTCAATCGCTCGTTCTGCCACAGGCGGTGTCTCGCAACTCCCTAACAGTTTTATACAGGAAATAAACCAGTTGAATTTCGACAATCCCATCAATAACACTACCATCTGCACCCGGCCTACGACCACGACCAGTACCACCAATCCAATAACGAGCACGAACCTTCGGGACCCTGGAACCAGTTTTTCGCGAGCAGTTGGATTCAGCCTTCCGCCACACAACCAGTCCACAGTTCCTCTCGACTTAGAGCTACCAAGGAGATCGATGGAAGCAGATCCTTTCCAAAATGCCCAAAACGGACTGCCTCCTGCGGTACCATCCTTTAGAAGGTCCACCGGTATTTTCGAAGATTTCATGCCAGTCAGTAGTGTGTACGACTCCGTCTCTGCCAGAGTTAAGTTCAATTTAAAGGAATACGACGGAAAGGAACCCTGGCGGACCTACAAACAACATTTGGAGGTAGTAGCAAGAGCCAATAGCTGGTCCGAAGAGAAACTGGTCGTGTGCGTGCCACTGTGCCTCAGGTCAACAGCGCTAACATTTTACCACACGCTGTCGCCGATTGTCCAAGAAAATTTCGCCTTGTTGGACAAGGCCTTCGAGGAACGGTTTAGCGGTCGACACCAGCAGTCGATGGCCAACGTTCAACTACAAAATCGGGTCCAAAAGGATAAAGAAACACTGGCTAAGTTCGCAACGGACCTAGAGCATCTGACGTATCTCGCTTTCCCGGAGTGCCCTGAAACTGCCAGGAGCCGAATAGCGCTTGGACAGTTTGTGCGTGGAATTACAGAATTCGAAGTGCAGCTTAAAGTACGCGAGGCCGATCCGAAAACACTACGGGATGCCTTAGCGCTGGTAATCCACAAGGAGGCAAGTAAGGAGGCGACCCGGGCAGGTGGAAAGCATGTTCGAGTGGCTAGAACCACAGTGTCTGCCAAACATGGTAGTAAAAGGAACTCGAATTCGGGAAACGAGGACAGCTCGGCTTGAAGGAGCCGCAACCGACCATCCACCTTGTATCTAAGGCTCCACCAACCAACACCGGACGTATCAAGCTGTACTTACGTACCAAATCGTTTGGATTCATCGTTCTCGAAGAAGGAAAAGAAGAGCTATTCTTCCATAAGGACGATTTTGGCCGAAACAACCCTCCGAATTGGCTCCCAGCAGAAGGTGACGCAGTGCAATTTGATGTCGTGACCAGGACGTCGGGCAAAGAACGTGCATAAGATTACAGGCAAGGATTCCAGCAGCTTTTGTTCCGCACTTCCACCTACACCCTCCCCTGCTGAGAAATCGACCACCGAATCAACCTGCACAACCGTCTCGCAGTCGTTTGCAGTTCCATCACCCGTTGAACCCGCTCCATCAACGTCTAAAGCGTCGTTAAACTAGACGCCACTGACCAAAAAGAGCCTTGGTCAGTGGAAAACGATGGCCCTGTTATCAAAGTCACAGTCGCCGAAATCGGGTACAATCTTCGCATCCCGGGTACCGTGGACAACGTCGACTGTAAGTTGACACTTGATACAGGAGCCACACAGACCGTCCTCCATCCAGATTTTCTCCAAGATAATCGTAAGTTTATAGAATCCTCAGCTGTCAGTCAAAGTGTCACAGGTCAAATTACACCAGTGAAAGGAAAAGCTGTCGTTAGCATCTCTTTCAACAATATATCGTTCACACACCCTGTCTTTGTAGCCGATATCCATGACGAATGCATATTGGGTATGGATTTCTTAAAGAAGTTTAATTGCATTCTCAACTTCAAGAAAAACATCCTTCAGGTAGCGAATACCAAAATCCCTCTGGAAACTGTCGAAGAGCCACCTTCTATAAACACTTGTAAAAAACTCGAACCGAACTTTTCACACCCACCAAACTCCCTCACGTTTGACCCAGACGTTAAAGAAGAGCTTGGACACTGTCCAGATCAAACTAACCTTAGCCTTTCCGATCTGGAAGAGCCCAACTCCTCTACCCATCTTACCTATAATCGGAACGAACTCTTTCCAGTTCAACTTCTTTCTCGTTCTACCGAACTGTAAAGGTCCAGCTCTACCTCTTTCTTTCTACAAAATAACGTCAATAAAAGTCACGAACTTGTCCTTTCCTCTTTTCAAGTGACGTGCGAAAAGTTCAAATATTTTTCAAGCCAACCGGAACCTCCCTTACAAAGACTCTCTCAGACAGTTTCGACGGATAGTCAACCTTGCTACTCGCCCATATGCATATCAGTCTCCAGGTTACACGCACTATCGAACGAAATACAAGAATTATTCGATTCGTAAAGTTCCAACTTGAATAGCAACCAAAAGGAAATGCTACTCCAGCTCCTAGTCGATTTTTCGGATGTTTTTGTACCTCTAGCACAGACATAGGCCGTACAAAGATATTACAACACTGAATAGACACTGGTGATGCAAGACCTATAAAACAACAGCCGCGAAAAATACCCCTGTTACGCCGTGCAGAAGCTGAGAGATTGATTGAAGACATGCTTAAACAAGGAGTCATTCGACCCTCTACAAGCCCTTGGAGTTCCCCAGTAGTCCTAGTTGCGAAGAAAGATGGATCAATCAGGTTCTGTGTGGATTACCGGAAGTTAAATGACGTTACGAAAAAGGACTCGTACCCTCTACCACGTATCGACCTCACTTTGGAAGCAATTGGAAGTTCTTCGTGGTTTGCCTCCTTAGATCTTGTCTCAGGTTACTTCCAAGTCGAAATGCACCCCGAAGACAGAGAAAAAACTGCCTTTAGTATCGGTACTGGTCTTTACGAGTTCAACGTCATGCCTTTTGGTCTCACGAACGCCCCTGCGACGTTCCAACGACTTATGGAAATTGTGTTGCGAGGTATCCCCTATACAGTTACACTGGGCTACCTAGACGATCTTCTGGTACACGCTACATCCTTTTCTAGTCTGATAAACAACTTGGCTGAAGTATTCCGGCGTCTTCGCTCCGCAGGCCTTAAACTCTCTCCTAAAAAATGTCACATGTGTCAAAGAGAAGTTAAATTCCTCGGTCACATAGTCTCCGAGAAAGGATTGGCAACCGACCCTGAAAAAATTAAAACTGTTCAAAGCTGGCCGGAGCCAGCATCTAAAAAAGGACGTACAATCTTTCCTCGGTTTGTGCGCGTATTACCAACGGTTTGTGAAAAACTTTTCTACAACTGCTAAACCTCTGACAGCTCTTACGGAGAAGAGTGCACGATTCTTGTGGACCGAAGAATGTCAGAATGCGTTCGACCACCAAAAGAACAAACTGGTTTCTGCTCCAATGGTTGACACCGATGCAAGTAACATTGCG
The DNA here is from genome assembly GCA_932526495.1 of Bombylius major. Lineage (NCBI taxonomy): Eukaryota > Metazoa > Arthropoda > Insecta > Diptera > Bombyliidae > Bombylius > Bombylius major. Next base: position 22,343,258 of record OW052044.1, on the reverse strand, counting down.
TGGGAAGCAGTTCCTTCACAGGTCCAAAATGGTCAAGAGCGCGTCATCGAGTACTACAGTAAAACGTTCAGCCGTCCCGAACGAAATTACTGCGTGACGCGGAGGAAACTGCTCGCTGTCGTCAAAGCCATTGCACATTTCAGACCGTATTTGCTCGGCAAAGCTTTCCTTCTACGAACGGATCACTCGTCGCTTCGTTGGTTAATGAACTTTAAGGAACCCGAAGGACAGATCGCCCGCTGGATCGAACGGTTGCAGGAGTTCGATTTTGAAATTCAGCATCGTCCAGGTAAGAACCATGGCAATGCAGATGCACTGTCCCGACGCCCATGCGAGTCCGTCTCCTGTAGCTACTGCCATCGCCTGGAAGAAAAAGAGCACGCTGCGGTCAGGTTGCTTCAAGTTGTCGAGAATATGTCGCAACTTCAGTATGAGGATGTTTGCTTGGCACTAGTAAAACGTTGGTTGACGGATGGTACACGACCAACTGCGGAAACCATCAGCAGCTGTGAACCAACGGTTAAGAGCTACTGGGCCATGTTTTCATCCCTCATTTTGAAGAATGATGTGGCTTATCGGCAGCTGGAAGTAAACCGGCAGCAAATTTTTCAAATTCTAGTTCCCAGGAAGCTGCAGGCAGACGTGATGAAGCAAGTGCACGACTCACTGAGTGGAGGACACCTGGGGATCGATAAGACTATGGCAAAGGTTCGACAACGGTATTATTGGCCCGGTTATTCTGCTGACGTCCGAAATTACTGTCTACGTTGCGCGATATGTCAGCAAAGGAAAGGTCCAATACCCAAGTCGAAAGCCCCTTTGCAGGTTCGAAACTCAAGTGCACCCTTCGAAAGGATAGCCATCGACATCCTTGGTCCCTTACCTGTCACCAAAAACCAATTTAGGTACATCCTGGTCGTGATGGACTACTTCACCAAGTGGCTCGAGGCAATTCCTATTAAAGATCAGACTGCCGAAACGGTAGCTGAAGCCCTGATAACCAATGTTTTCTCTCGTTTCGGATTGTGCCTCCAGCTTCACTCTGACCAAGGTCGAAACTTCGAATCTGAAGTCTTTGCTGAGGTGCTGAAAAGGTTCCGTGTCGACAAGACTAGAACAACTCCCCTGCATCCGCAAAGCGATGGTTTAGTAGAAAGGTTCAACCGTTCGATTTTAGACTACCTTTCCAAGTTTGTCGAAAACCACCAACGGGACTGGTACGAGTACCTGCCGTTTCTACTCTTGTCGTTCCGGTCAGCAGTTCAGCAAAGTACCAAACAAACACCCGTCATGTTGAACTTTGGCAGAGAGCTTCGCTTACCGATCCAGTTGGTTACTGGCGACCCTCCGAATTCCGAAAGAACCCCTGTCCCCGAGTATGTACTGCAACTTAAGGAACGCTTACACAAGGTACACGAGTTCAATCGCGTCCAACTAAACAATGCGAGTCGCAGGATGAAGGATCGGTACGATTTATCTGCCAAAGCCCAACCGTTCAAGATCGGAGACCTAGTTTGGCTGTACAATCCAAAGCGAAAGAAGGGGCAATGTCCGAAACTACAGTGACCGAAATTCAATTAGATCCACCTTATTTTTCTTCGTTTTAAAACAAACCATTACCTGTTTTTTTCAAAGTTTTACTTATTTAGCAAGATATTAGTGCCATATGGCTATTTAATTGCAGAAATTCCCGTTTTAAAATTTTTAGGAGTCCTAATTAGTAAAAATTCAGTTTTCACGCATAAAAAATGCGAAATTCAATTAGATCCACTCATTTTAAAAGTATCATAGTTGCAAATAACGTTGGATATTATATTAAATTTTGGTGTAGTTATTTAAATTGATGTTCTAAGTCTTGTTTTATTTTAAAATTTTTTAAATTTCCAGACACTATTTTTTTATAGTATAGCAATGGGTAAGGCTAATATCCTTTACTCTGAAAAACGTGCAAAAATTGAAGTCTATAACTCGTTTATATAGTGCTTTATTGTTTTTTTCGCCGTAAACTGCCCTGGCTAAAATTCTCCATAAGTTCTCGATAGGACTAGTCGAGAACTTTAATTTATTTCTCGGTAAACCATGTTTTTACTTTAGCTCCTTATAAATGGCCGCATTCTCATGCTGAAAAATCCATCTTTTTGTAGTTTTGTGCTCTCCAAAGTCAATAAGAACTTAATCCAGGAATTCAACTTATTTTGCACTTGTCAATTTTGTGGAAATCGAACATAATATAAACGAAAATGCGACACAAACCTGTACAACAGTAGCTCCTCCAAAGTTTCGGCTCATACATACATCTTTCTCTTTTCTCAAATCATGCCAATATAATTTGAAACCATCGGGACCATCAAGATTAAACTTTTTTTTTTAAGTTTTTGCACAATTTTTTAGTTATAAGTTTTTTCTGACAGTTCTTAATCTTTGATTTCAAGTTAATTTAATTTTTTTTTTTTCACACAATTTCTTTAACATAGTTTTTTTTATATATAGTTTTTTGCACAATTTTCCTTTTCTTTTTTTTGCCACAAATTTTCACAGTAAGTTTAGTTTCTCTTTTTACAGCACAGGTACGTAATTCGTTTTCTTTTAACACTTTTCTTGCTTCCTTAAATTCACTTTCATTTTTATTAATTAATTACCATTCTTAAGTGCTACACATTTTTTTTTTTGTTTTTCTAACCACAAATTATCACTTTCTCTATTACTACACTTCTTTTTGCACACTTTCTTTTTTAAATACACTTTTCAATATTATAATTTTTCACCCTTTTTACTTACCTATCATTTCCTTCTTTTTTTTAACACCTCACTGTAAACTTTAAATTTAGACATTTTAAACTTCCACTTTTCTTTTTTTAGTTAACCTTTTTTTTTACTAACACATTTTTTTTTCTTACAAATTTTCAATAACAACATTTAATTCACGCAAGTATAATTTGTTTAAATATCTGTCAAAACAACAAGTGTTGCCACAGTATCTGAATTAATAATTCACTTTAATTAAAATCTATTGGTGTTGCCAAATAGGCAAGAGCAGCCAAAATAGCTTCGTGTAAACAGATAGCAGTGAACAGCCAAATATTAAACTTTGATTTTTTTTTATAATTCGACTTTTCTTTTTTCCTTTTTTTTTGGAATATCTACCAGTTCGAACCCTAAAATAGTGAATTAGTTTGTTTTTCTCTTTCCTTTAATACTTCGTTCGATTTAAAATAAATTTTTTCCTTCTGTTGAACTTTATTTTTGTCCAGTTTACATCGACCATAGACCCAATCGTAGTTAGATCGCTCCTCTCGTTCAATTCTCTATTAGTGTAATAGGCCAAAAAAAAAAAAATAATAATAATAATAATAAAACATTTGTACTAGATTTTTCTTATTTTTTAAATCTCGTTTGTTTTTATCATTTTGAATTAGATTTCTTTTTTTTTAGTAATAGATCCTAAATTTGTAAATTCTTTTTTTTATATAATAAATATCAGAACTTTTTATAAAATTGTAAAACTGTATTTTATTTCATTATTTCTCCTTTTTTATCAGCCCTTGGCCCCTATTTTTTTTTTTTACTTTCCTTCTCTTCTAAAAAATCCCTCTCGGACGCCTTATTTCTCTTCTTTTACATTTTTTTTTGAATCCATTTTATTTTTACCCTTCGCTCAACAAGGCCAATTTTGTATACATATTGTTACATTCGCAACATTACTTCGATTATAGTCAATGATGGGTTTTACATTTGTCTTCCCCACGACCATCATCTGGACAGTTCGTTGGCCAGGGAGTAGTGCGGTTTTCTCACTTTCTTCACTTTGTCAATCAAACTGATTTCTATTTAACGAGGTGAGGATACTAACACATATACACAAAAACAATTTTTTTGAGAATTTAAAATTAAAATACATTGAAAAATTTGTGTATGTAGGTACAACGAATTGAGAAAAAAGAAAGAAGACTAGTGTAAAAGTAAAATGTCGAGAAGATGGTCGTGGGGAAGACAAATGTTAATCCCATCAATGACTTTATATATGTATGTATACATGGTATTTCCGATATCACCGACCAAAATGATACCATAGATAGAGCTCATCAGCAAAAATAAAAAGCCGCATAGGAGGGGGTGGGGCAATATTAACCGTTTGGCCGCTAAAGAGCGTTGATGTTTTTTAGCACTTTTTCCACAGAACAACTTATACATAGAGAACCTTTCCAACGATGCCCTTATTGTTTCTCTACTCCTAACTTTTAAAATGATATACGCCCTCAAAATCAATATTTTAAGAATTTTTCCCATTTTTTGTGTTTAACCCTTTCTTTCTCGAAAAAGGCTAAAATTAACCCCAAGTTTTTACTCCAGAAAATGAAAGCTCAATTGATTTTGCATCGATTTGTTTCATTTTTTCAAAAGATTCATAGTTTTCGAGATATTTGAATTTGAAAACTAGCACTTCTAGCTACTATGTTCAATTTACACTGCAATAAAAACACGTGTTCAATAATTTAATGCATTTTAGTCTAATTTTCTCAGTTTTTTTAAAAGGTCTTCTCAATATCGATGGGTGATAACGGAAACACCCTGTATATGGACTGTACAACTTCTTGTTCATGTGGGCCCAAGACAAATTTCTTTAATTCCCTAAGAATGAGACATATATATGCATTATTTTTGTTCATTCTATGACCCATCTCACTTTCACTCATTGATTGTCAAAGCTGTCAATTCTGAATATATTCAAATTTAAAAACGTCGGAAAATCCCATTGAAATAACGTAATTACAAGTAAGCTACTGATTTATTTAGGGACAATTTGATTTTTATCGAATTTAAATTTAAGTTTAACTCAAATCCAGTTAATTTCATTTTAATTTAAATGAAAATTGTGCCTCCATCTATCTATTAAAAATATCAAATGTTTAAATCAATCTTCGTTCATTAAAACATGACGAACTCCCTACGAGCGAAACAACAATATAAATTTAGTCCCATTTTACAGTATGGTATTAGATAGAGGAGTTTCATCCAGTTGTTTTGATATCATTGCTGGTGGGATTTACAGTATCAGTCAAATGACGTACGTCCTTTTAACGTTTAGCTTTGAATTTATTATTTCATAAAACGCATCATTCCTATTAATTTTAGTTGATTAATCTGGATGACGTCTGTTATACAATAAATCATATTTTTGATAAATCGTTATTGATACCTCGTCATTGGCATTTCCATTTCATTTCCGTTTCTGTATTTAAATATGTTTTAAATTAACTTTTCTTGTTAAAAAGCTGAGTATTTTTTACCTAATTTAATTGAACTAATTAATTTTACTTACTTTAAATTCAAAGCTTTAACAGACTTTTCAAATTCAGTTTTTTAAATCTTAAAGAAAACGCTCTTAACCACTTCCCTGGAGCACGGTCGAATGTAAATGAAAGAGAAGTGAAAAAATTACGAAAAAGGAATACAGAAAATGTCAAATTGACTGATGAAATTTCTCGGTACATCGCTGATTTGCTACGCCGCAATTCGTCCCACCGCTCTTAACCAAATATTCATGACCTTGAGTGATGTATACATCATTTGACTGATAGTATAAATCACACCAATGCTGTTGCTTATTAGAAACAATTGTGAAGTGAAGTGAAGAAAAGTGAAGAAACATGAGAAAACCGCACTACTCCCTGGCCGACGAACTGTCCAGATGATGGTCGACGGATCAAATGTAAAACCCATCATTTTAACAGTTTATACGGTGAAAAATAATTCGTATTATGGATTAAATTGGGAGTAGCGTAGAAACGGTAAAATTGGGATTAAAAAAGTACATGCAAACGTTGATCTTTTTATGCACTTATAGTATACATATTATTCTTCTTCCACATAAAAAAAAGAAGAAGAACGTGACAGCTTCACTTTCACCATAAAAATTAGAATCCGCCATATTGCATTTTACCTCACCCATACATATAAAAAAATTGGGATTAAACCGAAATAAGATAGGCTTAAGCTAAAATCCGAATTATCGAGTTTACACGACTAAAAATTGGGAGTAAACCAAAATCCGTATTAAATTCGGAGCAGGCATAAACACGTAGAATGCCTGGAATAGGAATTTGACTGATATTATGATCACACCATTGCTGTTGCTTATTAGAAACAAAGCCCAAAATAGGATTTCTTCCTACATAGACACATATAAAGGAACACTTACGTCATTGCGTTACTAAATTTGTTAATATGGAAACTATGACGATTTACACACAGTTTCATCACAGTTAAGAATAATTTTGTAGCCATAACGTAACAAGAAGTTGTGGCGTCAAAAATGTGACTCAAGTAACAAATGGGCACAGAATGCTAGTTGAGTGGGTAGTCCTCTTTGCCGTAGAATGTCTTGATTTGTTGAAACTTTATCAATATTTGATTTGGTGTCAGTTGAAACAATTGATTTGGTTGTCTTAATTGTTGTCGTAGAGTTCCAAGTTCTTGTTGGTGTTGTTGCTGAAGTTGTAAGACAGATTATCTAAGAGCATCGAAGTCTTTCTGTGAAATCATGTTTAAACTTCTATTTCTGTCAAAAACTGCATTTTTATTGATTTTAGATTTCATAAAATTAATATGAAATTTATAATATATTTCCTCTTTTTTTATATACTTTTTATCCACTTACTAACCCTTGACTAAATTCCTTTGTGGGTAAGAGTGATTTTCGTGACGTAATTGTGAATTTGGAATGAGTGAATAGAAGGCTTTCTGTCTAGAATCGATCCTATTCTTGAAAATAATTAAATATGATGGAATATTCGAAAAAAATGAATTTAAAGAACGGAGAAAGTTACTGAGAAACTTCCGAAACGTCCTCGAACAATTCCTTACTCGAATATCATCGTATTTACAGAGGCTTTATAATCAATTTTTAATTTTGAATTCTACAGTGCATTCTATTTATAAGAAGTATTCGTTTTAAAAGTTTTTTTATTTATTGAATATTTATTCAAGCTTATTTGGTTAATCACGTTTTCAGGCAAGGTGTTGAAAGTTATGTTTTTACAGGGTGACGTAACTCGCGTAGTAGGGAATAAAAAGTGAAGTACAAATACATACTTCGATTATAGTCAATGATGGGTTTTACATTTGTCTTCCCGTCGACCATCATCTGGACAGTTCGTGGGCCAGGGAGTAGTGCGGTTTTCTCACATTCTTCACTTTTTCAATCAAACTGATTTCTATTCAACGAGGTGAAGATACTAACACATATACACAAAAACAATTTTTTTGAGAATTTAAAATTAAAATACATTGAAAAATTTGTGTATGTACAACGAATTGAGAAGAAAGAAAGAAGAATAGTTTAAAAGTCAAAAGAAGAGCTGTGTCAAACGGCACATTGATTGTAGTACAAACAGTGATGCCGTTTTAGCTTTTTTGGGGCTAAATTTGTCGTTTTTTTATTTCATTTAGCTCATAAAATTGGCTTTTGCGCCTATTTTTTTTTAGCTCTTTTAGACGTATTTTAAGCTCTTTTTAGCTTTATTAGGAAAAAAAAGAAAAATTCCATCTGATTTCATTCTACTAGTCCTTAATATACCATATCGATCTACTATTTTTTACTGGTTAATATTTCTAAAATTTAAAAATCATATACTGGTTTAAATCAGATACTACTAAGGTTATTTTATTCGTGCGATCAACTTTGTGACGAAAACAAAAATGCTGCTTTAACTATGAAGAACTCATCGAAAAATCTTATCTGAAAAATGTAGATTCACGTTCACAGAATTCAGATTTCAATGAAAATGAAGATAAATTATATGAGAACTATGAAATTTTTGACTGAATAATTTGAATATACATACTAATTAAAATGCAGAAATTATTGAGTTACTTAATTAATAAATAAACATATTGTTTTTATGCAAGTTTTTGTTTTTTTATTGAATAAAATGAATTTGTTTTGTTTATTAAAGTGTAAAAAAGATGAGTATTTAATATTTGAGGCGTTCCATATCAAAACTCGTCTTATCCACCCAGCTCAAAATTTGAGCTGAAAGCACTAACGGTTTCTTCTGAATTGAACTCAAATAAAAACCAAAATATTATCACATAAAAATTTGTCTAATCCTTCAGATTCATTCAATTAAAAATTACTTTTTTTGCAAAACTTGCCTTATCCATGAGTTATGTCGTTTCAAAACAAAGAGTTAAAAAGTTTTTTGTGTTTATTGGGAAATCACTTATCAAGGAGAAGACAAGTTTTGAAATGGAACGTCTCATTTAGCCCTTTTCATTCTTAAATCTGGTTCGATCTAATTTTGTTTTTCGGCAACACTGAGTACAAAGTACAATACATACACATCAGGTGAAGGAGCTGGCAACCCTGAATACAAGTCTACAAGTCACATCAGAATTCAGCATGGTAAATAGAATAGGAAGGTATGCTGAAAAGCAATATGGCGGAGATTTTTTTTTGTTTTTTAGTGACATTACAATAAGTTGATGACGTAGCTGCGACGTAAAAGTTTTTGTTTACATTTTTTTTATATGTAGTTTACATAGTGGCTAGTGATAAAATTTTATTTATTTATTTATTTATAAAAAAGTTAGCCTAATACATAAAAATATACTTAAACTAACTTAAATTAAGCCGAGGCGACTAAGGCCATATCGGCTGTACATGAAATTGTACAGAGTATCTTAGCCTATGTACGTCTAATTAACTTATCTATTTATAAAAAGTTAGCCTAATATATACAGATATACTAAAATTAACTTAACTTACGATACGTATAATTAACTCTCTATAATGTTTAATAAATTGGGTCTAAATATACATTTGTTTGGTACAATGGGCTTAGGTGTCTAACTAATTCTAAATGATTGTATACATATTTCTAAAACGGTTGTTTTAAGGAATGAACGTATACTTAAACTAACCAAAAATATCTATTCTATATACTAGCCTATACTATAATTAGTGTTGTTAGTTAATTAACTTTTCCAACCAGCGCAGTTGTTATGCGCCGATGTTTTAGATACGTGGATGATCTATACCAGCTTCTACCAAACGTTTCCTTATTAAACTGTCTAGTTTGATGGTGGCTTTTTCGTCCAGATCCAGGATGAGGTGTTTGGATTCGGTGGAGTAGGAGAGGCCCTCCCTCAGAAAGATTGACCTGAAGAAGAGGCATTCTTGGAAGATGTGTGCAGATGACACCGGTGCACCACTGTTGCAGGGACACCTTGCAGGCTGTGTCTTGTTGAACAAGTGGGCTTTGGCAGCTACAAAGTGTCCTGTTTTCAAACGAGCCAGCTGGACACCAGCGCATCTAGACAGTCCTTCGGGAATTGGGACACAGGGCATTAGTGAATGGGAGAAGAGGTATCTTCCCGATGCATTGAAAGCAGAGTTTTTGGATTTCTCAAGTCGGTTGAGTCTTTCGTTTTTAAAGGAAGTGTGGTCCGCAGGGATATACCAACTAAGCGACTGACTGCAGGCCGATTTGGCTGCTGTGTCAGCCGCTTCATTACCCGGTATGCCTACATGTGCAGGGCACCAGACAATGTGCAGGTTGGAATTGCGGTTGAGTAAGCCTCTGATGGCCACACTTATCGCGTTTTTGTTGCGAATGGCTTTGACGGCCGACATGGAGTCTGTAACAACTGCACATTAGGCTGTTGTGTCACCTAGAAGTTTGCAGGCTTCCAGGATCGCAACAGCTTCTGCAGTGTAGACAGATGTCAATGGGGGCAGACCCATTGAGCAGAGGGGGAGTTTGTTGGTATTAACTACCGCACACGCGACCGAGGTGTCTGTTTTCGATGCATCGGTGTATAGGATTTCTTGGAAGTTTTGGAGGTGGACGAAAGTCAGAAAAGTTTGTTTCTTTAACGTTGGGTTTGGTAGCGATGAGAAGTTGTGCTGGATATAGATCTGCGTATTAATATTTTTCCACGGGGGGGGGGGGCTCTGTATTGTAAGTGGGGATGTTAGGTGACTGAAGAAGATCCTTTGGGATTCTCTTCAGGGCTTTGTGTAATGCAGAGTATTTGAAGCGACCTGTGTGTGCTCTATTCCTGACATCAGTTACGATGGCGTGTAACGGAGCTTTAGGATTATAGATACTTTTCAAGATTAGGGTGGAAGATATCTTGTCGTACCTATAAAGCACATGATCGAATTATGCTATTGCAAGGAGGCTTTCAATCGGTGTAGTCTTGAGAGCACCCGTGGCGATTCGGGCGCTATCATTGATACATGTTTGAAGTTTGTTTGTTAGAAATTTATTTGCACCTCCAAATAAACAGATTCCGTAGTCCAGCTTACCATAGGTAACAGACCTCGCCATTTTGGTCGCCACCTCGATGGGGATGCCATATTTCCTATTGCAGGTAACCTTAAGGAGATTATTAGTCTTCTTAATGCTGCTCGCGAGCTGTTCTACGTGTCTGTTCCATCGGAGGGAGGGTGTGAACCACATACCTAGAATTTTGACATGGGGTTTAAAGGGAAGTCTGTTAGACAACAACGTTATGCAGTCTATTCTACATGTTCTCTTCCTGCAAACATGCAAAGGATCTACTTTATCAGTAGACAATTTTGCACCATTTTCCTTACACCAGTTGTCCAGTGTGGAAAAGGCAGTTTGCAGTGTATCGTTGACCTGTGGCGTGGAGCCAGAAGCATGTAGTATAATGTTGTCTGCATACATGTAAGCATACAGGTCATTGATGCTTTGGAGGCGGACAGCTAGGGAGAAGATGTAGACATTGAAGAGGGTTACTGAGAGAGGTGAACCCTGTGGTAGACCGTAATTAATGTATTGGATCCGGGAAAGGTGACCCTGTACTCTGACGCAGATTCTTCTGTCGCTAAGAAAGGACAGAATAGTCTCGACAAAGCACCTGCATTCGCGAAGTTGAGAAGCTATACAATGTTTTAGGACCCTGTCATATGCTTTCTCAAGGTCTAGGGAGAGGAGGATGGAGTGTTGTCTTTTGCTTAAATCACACGAAAGGTTGTGTTCCAGTTTATACAAGAGTGACAGACAACCTCTTGTAGGCCTGAAACCTGTAACCACATGTGGAAGTTTCTGTTCTGCTACCCAGGATAACCTGATAGCCAGAATTTTTTCGAAAAGCTTGGAGATAGGTTTAAGGAGGGAGATAGGCCTAAATTGTTTTGGAGAGAGGGAAGGGTTTTGGGTTTTTGGAATGGGGATGACTACTGCTAATTTCCATTCGAAAGGAAATTGACCAGTAGTCAGCAGCCTGTTGAAAACGGCTATCAAGCGCAGTTTCCACTCCACAGTGGTATGCTTGATCATTCCGAAGGTAATTTTATCAAGGCCAGGGGAGGTACTCTTGAAGTTTTTGAGAGTAGACTCAAATTCTTTTTGAGTGATGAGGTTGGAAAGGAGGAAGGGATCGCATGTAACATAATTTCCTAGTCTGTCTTTTTCAAACGATTGCATAGCCTCTCGACATTTCGGATGAAGGTCATTGTAGTCAATGACGTCGGACGTGAAAAAATTAACAAAGTTGTTAGATATTTCTTTCGGGTTGTCAATATATATATTCGAGTTAGAGATCGAATCAAAAATTGTAAGGGCAGGGGAGGTGTTGAAGTTTTGTCTACCAAGGATTGACCTGACTTTTCGCCAATTTTCCTTATCGGTGCTGTCTAGTGATAAAATTGTATTATTTTATAAATAAAGTGAATTTAAATATATTCAAAAACTATAATTGACTATATATTATTGAAAAAAAAAAATCTATTAAAATGGTTAAATGTGTGGTGATGTCCTGTAAAAATTGTACAGGAAAAACAAAAGAAAAAGTTAAATTTTTCAGATTTCCATCTGAAAAAAATATGTTTGAGAAGTGGATTCGGGCCTGTGGTGTGAAACCAGTAAAATGTTTTAAGTATATGAAAAATAATTGGGCCGTGTGTTCAAATCATTTTGTGGAGGAAGATTATTTATTAAAAGGTAGACTGCTAAATACACCTCTGCAAAAACGAACTCCTTAAAACCTTTTAAACTCCTTAAGGGTTCATGTACAGTTTTTTTTTTTATAAATCTTCAAATTGTTATACATACTTATGATAGTTATTTTTTCTAATCAGTTCCTTTTTTTCTACAGGAATCGGAAATGAACTTCATGTGGTTGGTGCACAATAGCTATTTGAATACATCATCATCAGATTCCCCAAAGAATGAGCCGAATGAAGTTCAACGTGAAAAATTACATTGTAAATTCAAAGAAAAAATCCATGGTCTAGAATATGAAATAGATCATAATGTTCTTTTAACATATGGAGCAAAAGAATTTTCTTCGATCTCTCATAATTGTGTGAGTAGTAAAATATTTTGATTTAAAAAATTAGGAAAATTGTCTTTTTGGCTCTTTTTTTTTAGAAATATGAAGGAAAAAATATCAACGAAGAATTTAAACTACTTTCCTGTTCGAAAATTACGGATTGGATTAGTAATGGGCTGTTTTTAAATAAAAATACAAACCCAGAAATTGTAAAATCTTATCTATTAACAGCTCGTAGTGTCCTTTTAATTGTTGAATATTGTTTTCATGAAAACGCATTTAAAATTTTAGAAAAATATTCATGTATTGATAAATCCACAATGTATTGTTCGCATTTAATGGAATCAAATTCAAATTTAACAATTTTTGGAGGTAATTAGGGAATTCTTTTTAGAACTTTTTTCGTATTAAATTAATTTCATTTTGTATTTTATAGGAAACGCATTTGGTGAAGTGATTATCTGGACCATAAATTATAAAAAAATTACAAATCATTATCCAGTTTTACATCGTATTTCTGCTCATTCTGGTGTAATGTTTTCTATTGATGTAAATATGAAATTTATGTTGATGACAACAACTTCAATAAAAGAAGATATTCAATTGATAAATTGTACAATTTTAGAAACATTTGTAACAAATGAAAATAATTGTTTAATTTTAATTGGCGGTTATAAGAAACTTTTAATTTATGAACATGGTTGTAAAAAACTAAAAAATTTATAATTTAAACAAATTGAAATTACAAAAAGTTATATTAAATCAATTTTTATATGTGATGAAACTAAAGAAATATTATTATGTGATGATAATGGTAATTGTATTTATATAAATTCATATGAAAATATTGAAAATCCATTGTATCATATTAATTTTCAATTACCATCATCAATTGAAGAAAAATGGTTTACAACGGCAGAAATTATAAAAAATCGTTGGTTTTTAATATGTAACCGTCAAGGACATGTTTATTTATATTCATTAAAAAATAATATTGTGGAATTGAAATATACTTTAAAAAATCTTCATAATCATTTTGGTGTGACACATTTAATGCAAATTAATTATTCAGATGATATAAATGATTGTTTGTATTTGAAGACAAGCGGTCGTTGTGGTACAATAAAAACGATAAAATTAAATGAAAAAGAAAAAAATTTACACAATTAAAACAAATATTTTATTTTTAGATTTTTTATAATATGAGCTTATAAAGTATGAGATATGAGGATGTGATTCTGATAAAATGTATATAAATTTTTAGGTAGCAAAAAAATGTATACTTTCGATATTTCACAGAAATGATGAGAAAAATATTTGTAAAAATTTTATACAATTAATTAATTGAAAACAATCTGAACAGAAAATGAAAAAAATTTGAAGGATTGCAAACAAAAAATGTATACATATATAATTATTGTGAACTTACAATAGCATATACAACAGTTTTATTTCTAAAAATTCAAAATTACGTCGCAGCTACGTCATCTGTAACTGATATTTTTATTTTAGGTTAAAACCCCATTTTCAGCATACCTTCCTATTCTATTTACCTTGAGCATTCAGCATCACTGGTTCCAGTTTCTAGAATAGATTGTCTTTGTGGTGATGTCAAAATCTATTTGTGATTCATCAATATAAAAAAGGTTATTCTTAATCAAAACTAAGATTTTATTTTTATTGTCTCGTTGCTGTTAAAAAATATTCAAAACGGGGAACGATATGTCTGTGTCTGCTATGGAAAGTATGTTTTTAAAAAAATCAATTTTATATTATAATTAAAATTTAATACCAAACATTGCCGAACATCATCCGTTTAATTTATCATCCGTTATAAATTTATTTATGTATTAATAAAAATGTTTTTCAGAACACCTTTTCAACCTGAAATTTGCTGTCAAGGATCTGGAAAGGAATTCGAAAAAATGTGTAAAGGAGGAAAAATTAGAGCGAGCCAAAGCGAAAAAAGCAATACAAACAGGAAATATGGATGTTGCAAGAATACATGCTGAAAATGCAATTAGACAAAAAAATCAAGCATTAAATTATCTACGAATGAGTGCAAGAGTAGATGCTGTTGCAAGCCGTGTACAATCAGCATTAACAACCAGAAAAGTAACAAATTCAATGGCTGGTGTTGTCAAAGCAATGGATGCAGCCATGAAAGGAATGAATTTGGAAAAAATCTCATCTTTAATGGACAAATTTGAACAACAGTTTGAAGATTTAGATGTTCAAAGTTCATACATGGAAAATACAATGTCTCAGACAACAACAACGTCAGTACCACAAGGTGATGTTGATTCATTGTTACAAGAAGTTGCTGACGAGGCTGGGTATGTTTATTTGAAATCCTATTTTTTGTTTATTCTTTAGTTATTGTTCATCTTCTTTTAGCTTAATATTTATTTTTGTTTTTATTCAGTTTGGAATTGAACATGGAACTGCCAAGTGGTCCTCAGGGTTCAACTATTGGTACATCAACTCAAGTCTCTCAAGAGCAAGATGAGTTAACTCAACGTTTAGCAAGACTTCGACAAGCCGAGTAGAATAAATGATTTGTTGTGAAATTTATATAAATATGTGTTGTAAATGTACTGTGAATATGTACCAGAATTAGGCTAACACTAATTCTGTTCTATAGTTATTAAATTGGATATTAGGCTAACTTCTAATTCCAACTTAAGTCTTTGCTACTAGAATGAGGTTTACACAGATTCTAGTAACTCAAGGTAATTCTGTAATTTGAGTAAAACACGAATAGTTCAGAGTCAAATTAAGAACTGATTTATTCATAAAATTGGTTTCCTTTTATATTATTTTCAAATCAATAATTGTTGACAAATCAATAAGTAAAAAACATTACATTGCTTAATGCATTATACCATAATTAAAATGTTACTACTTTAATAAAAAAAGAGCTGACCTCACGTGTTTTCTAGTTATATTGAACTTTATACAGTACAATGCACTAAGCAAAGTTTACAAAAATTGCAAGCTGTACATTAATTTAATGTACTACATATTTATGTATTAAAATTTATAAGAATGATAATCTGGTATAATTATGATAATTATGATAACTAAATTTTATCTATTTCTAAACATCTTGCCCCCCGTTGAAGTTTGATACTTCAAAACTGTAGTCTTTGTGTTTTAGCGTAGATTTGGGTACTTCTGTTCTAATTTTTAGAACTTTTGAGTTACCTCGTAGGTGTCTGATTACGAGATATATGAGTATGCCTGATATTATAGCAGTATAGCTATAGATATGTATCCTACAGTAAATTGATGTATATCATGTGGTTGTATTTCTTTTAGTTTAGTCTGATGAGTTTTTATAATTGAGATATCATTTTCAATTTTGCTGAGTTCGCTTTTATGTTTTACATAGTTGAATGGTGTTAAGATGGTTATATTATTGTTTTTTAAATCAGGAACATTCAGCGTAAGATTGACTGCAGGTTGAAAAGATTTGCTAGACAAATTCGTTTGTACTGTATTAACTGTGTTAATTATTAAATCACTATCTTTGAGTATACAGCCATTTGATAAAGATATAATTCTGTTTCCATATAGTGTTTTTTGTGTTAAGGTGCTTTCGCAAATTATCATAACGTGGTAGTTTTTGTCTAATGCGAACAACCAGTGATTTGGAGTGGATAATTGAATCCAGGTTTTAGTTGGTGGTAATATCTGTAGTGTACATGACGATGGGAGTGATTTCTGAAGAAAGAGTTCGACTTCGCATCGTGAATATTCATTATTTGTTAATAAATAAAATTGATCTTTGTAGAAATTCGTCATTACAATATCCATGGTGGTTGTAATTGATACAAATGAATTATTAATTAGTGCTGGAAACGGAATAATTTTATATGTGTCAAATTCTGTGCTAATCAAAGGTATTTTTATGTTGAAGATTACATAATTTTTCTTAATAATGTACTGAACTGTCATCAATTTATATATTAATGATGTATTTATCTCGCCATTAGTGAGTGGTAATTGATGTCCTGGCGGTAGATTTTGTTTGATCATTGTTACCTGTTCTTTAGTTGGTTAGTTGTGATGATAAAAGGATTTATTTGTCCATGTTGTGTGTCTGTGATGACATCTAATAACGCATTTTGCATTAAGTGACATTCGCTAATAAGTGAGATTATAAGAATCGATAACGTGTTAAACGTCTGAATGGCTTTCTGTTGTTTCATTTCGTTGTTCATATTTCGCATTTTTTCATAAATAGTTTCAAGATTTTGCTCTACCTTTTTTATTTGTTTTATTCTTTCGTCTTCACCCTTTTTTATTACATATATTTACAGTAGTTTCTAGTACCGTTGTTTGATTTTTTATTAATTCTAACAGGTGATCTTCATTATTTTTGACGTTATCTATCGTAGTAGTCATCTTCTCAGCATATTCCTCATCAAGAATACCAAAAAGTTTGTTAGCTACTGTTCCTATGATGTTGAATGGAGATCTTTAATTTCGTGAACTTGTTGAACTGGAGTTGTTGTGATATTGTAATAGCGCATTTCTGTTTTTTATCTCGTCTAGTTGATGCTGATTTTGTCGAACTATCTCCGTGTAGTATTCATTGTGATTTATCATTGAGCTCAAACGTTTTAGTTGTGATAGAATGTGTTCAATTGTTTGTACGGTCGCGGAAATAGCCTTCCAGATCGTAATATGCTAAGATATTCCAATTGCTTGTAGTCATACCTGATTTTCCTAGTGTCTCAAAATAAATTCCTGCTTTATTATCTAGATTCTGGATTTCTGTGTTGTCAGAGGTAGTATTGAAGCTGTTAGTAGTAGCACTTTTGCTGCATTAAGAGGATTGATTGAGCCCTTTCTGTTCCTGTGTCGTTTCCCGTACAACCAGTCGTGAAGTAACTTTGTCCAACTATATAGATGTTTATAGATATTGCACGATATTTAACGTTATTCAAAAACATACAAAGAAGTTTCACGTTCTTTATAGATCTTTATAGATATCTAAATCCTGCTCTCAGGAGAATTATATTGCAGAGAGAGAAGAGAATTATAAAAATATTATGATATAGATCTATATCGATCCTTAACGGGGAATAAAGATAAACATTGCTCTCGATTAATCACGAAAAAATCTTTAAATATCTATATCGATTTACGCAGATATCGACGATAACGAGATTCAAAGACAAAATCTATATTGATCATTATCGATTTTCAAAGTATTTCAAAGACGGACAACGATCTATAAAGAATCGTCAAGAATCGTTATCGGTCTTTAAACGAACAATTTATATTTACAATAAGCTCTATAGTCGGTACAGTGATGAATGGTGCAATGCAAAGAGGATGGCTTTACACACGAAGGTCCGTGGGTTCGAATTTCAAGAGTAAATTTTTCAAATTGAATTGTTTTCATATAATATAAATAAATAGGTATAAAAAAAAGCAAGAAAAAAAATGAAAAAAAAAAAAAAAGAACAAAATTTTTTATGGTCTATAAATTCCGATAAAGATCTTTATCGAAATCTTTTATAGCTGACGTCGAATTTCGTGATTAAAATCGATGTCGATCTTCAACACCAACTTGATTTTTTCTATAACGAACTTCACGCAAATCTTTATATAACTTTATCGCTATCTGTATAGCTTGGTTATACGGGTTAGAGTTTTCATCGTCTGGTGGATCTTGGGTTTTGTTATCCTTTGCTTCTGATGTGACTTCTTCTTCCTCTAAATCTACAGGTAGCGGAGCTAGTAGGTGGATTGCTCGCCGATAGGTTCCGGTGGATGTTTTTATGTCTGCAACACGGACTTTACCATCTGGACCTGGTATTGCTTCAATGACCTTGCCTAATGGCCATTTCATCGGAGGTAAATTGTCTTCTTTTATCGTAACAATAGTTCCTTCTTTAATATTGGGGTATTCGTTCGTCCATTTTGCTCGTTTTTGTAGTTCTGACAAATATTCTTGATGCCATCGTCGCCAAAATTCGTTTTTCATGTATGTTACTAGCTGCCACCTTGATAATGACATTTTGGTTTCAGCAGGGTGGCTATCTATTGAGGATGTCATTGGCTCACCTATCAGGAAGTGGGATGGTGTGAGTGCTGCCAAATCGCTAGGGTCTGATGAGAGTGGTATTAACGGTCTCGAGTTCAGTATTGCCTCAATTTCGGCTGTTATTGTACATAATTCTTCGTATGTAAGAGCTGCACTAGCGGTTGTTCGATATAATAGATGTTTCGTTGACTTAACGGCAGCTTCCCAAAGTCCACCGAAGCGAGGTGATCTTGGTGGCATGAAGTGGAACTGAATCTTATTAGTTAGACACATATTGGAGATTCTATTTTTGGCATAGTTATTTTTAAACCTTTGCTCTAATTCTTCTAGTTTATTTTTTGCGCCTACAAAGTTCCTCCCATTGTCACAGTAAATGTTTTCGCATTTTCCACGTCTTGCAATAAATCTTTTCAATGCACCTAAAAATCCATCTTTGCTTAAATCTGACACTACTTCAATATGAATTGCTTTAGTTGCGAAGCAACAAAAGACTGCTAGGTATGTTTTTTGAGGTCTTTTGCCTCGTATTTTGAAGTGCGTATAGATTGGTCCGCACGCAGAAGTCCACGTCACAGTTCACAAATGGACGTGCTCTTTGTATTCGTTTTGGTGGAAGATTTCCCATTTGTTGCGAGCATAATCGTGGCCTAGCTTTAGCACATGTGACACAGTTATTTACTGTGGCTCTAGCTAAATTCCTTCCTTGCAAGATCCAGTATTTCTGTCTAGTTATTGCTAGCAATGCTTGTGGTCCTGCGTGAAGATGCGTATTATGTAGATAGTTCAATAGTAATTTTGTTATAGTACTATCTGATGGCACAAGAATTTGGTATTGACATATTTCCACTTTATCTCTTGTGTGAGTTCCTGAATGTTAGCTACTCTGTTCGCTACGAAAGTTTTAAATGTTGAACAATCTCCTTGCAGCCATGAAATTACTATTTGGGAGTCGGTCCAGTATATAATGTCGTTAAATTTCATACCAATACTTTCTTTCACATAGTTGACTAGTTGCGCAGTAAGTAATGCTGCACATAGCTCTAGTCGTGGAAGTGTTGTTGATTTTACTGGTGCAATTTTTGATTTGGAGCATAATAATCGCACAGTGATTTTTCCATTTCTGTCTATTGATCTTATATATAATACTGTACCGTAGGCCTTTTCACTCGCATCCGAAAACGCATGCAGCTCAGTATTAATTGCAGTTTCCTCATTGAACATGAATCTTTTAATTTGGATGTCGTTTAGATTTTATAATTCTTTTCTAAATTGGAGCCATATTGTATTTAATTCTAGTGGAAGTTCATCATCCCAATCTAGCTTTTTCTTCCATAATTGCTGCAGAAAGATCTTGCTTGTCACCACTACTGGATTGACTAATCCTAATGGGTCAAATATATGTGCCATGTCGGCTAAAACGGTTCGTTTTGTTATTTTCCCGTATTCTTTTAGCGCGACTGTTACTTGGAAGGTGTCTGTAATTGGATGCCAAATTAAGCCTAATGTCTTAATTTTGTGATCCTCCACATCATTGAAATTTAATTGTATTTCCAGATCTTTGTTTGGAATATTTTCTACTAATTTTGGATGGTTGGCACACCATTTGTGTAGATAAAAGCCTCCAGATGTCATCAATGCGTTTAATTGATGTTGAATTTGCATTGCCGTTTCAAGATCGTTGCTACCAGTTATCACATCGTCAACATAAAAATCTTTTATGACTCCTGATCCTAATGGATATCGATGTTTCTCTTCCTCGGCTAGTTTGTGCAGACATTTTATGGCCAGGTATGGTGCTGCTTTGGTACCATATATGACGGTACAAAGCTGATAATATTTAATTGGTTGAGATGGCTGTTCTCTCCATAGTATGAGTTGCATGTTGCGGTCTTCTTCTGCTACTAATATTTGTCGATACATTTTATTAATGTCTGCTGTAAAAACGTATCGTTTAGTGCGAAACCGTAAAATGATTGCAAGAATGTCTTCTTGTATTTTTGGACCTTTCAGCATCAAGTCATTTAATGATAGATTGTTTGAAGTTTTTGAAGAAGCATCGAACACCACTCTCAACTTGGCTGTGCTACTCGATGGTTTTAACACATAATGATGGGGTAAAAAGCAGTTTTGGGTGGTGATGTCCTTAGCACTTATCTCACGCATATGTCCTAAATCTAAATATTCCTTTAAAAATGCAACATATTGTGGCTTCAATGCTGGATCTTGTTCTAAACGTTTTTCTATGCCTAGTAGTCTTTTGAAGGCTATTTGTTTTGATTCGCCTAAAATGGTCATATATCCAAGAATAGATATGTTTACAATAGATAGAATAGATATGTCCTTCTTCATTTCTTGTTGTTGTGCACTCAAAATACTCTTCACATTTTTTGTCAATTTATAACGACGTTTTTTAATGCACGGGTTAGCTCGTCGTTCCAGGGTCAAGTTTTACGTCGTTAGAGTTGTGAATAATAACAACTTTTCTTTTATACTTTAATAGAAAATAAAATGCTTTATTATCTGCATAAATTCTTAAACCTAACAATTCAATATTCTTAAAATTAATAATTCAATATTCTTAAAATTAACAACTTAGTATTCTTAAAACTAACAATACAATAATTTGAAACCTGAACTAGATCCTGTAATTGAAAATGATTACTGAAAATATAAATGAATAGAAAGTAAGTCTCAAAAATAGCTATCTGGACGCAATACTAGTTTCTACCAACTTTCAGATAAACTGAGTGGACGTAGAAACGTTCTTACCATCTGTTAGCTACTTCGAGAAAAGACTAGTTAGATAATAGCTATCTGGACGCAATACTAATTTCTACCAACTTTCAGATATACTGAGTGGACGTAGAAACGTTCTTACCATCTGTTAGCTACTTCAAGAAAAGAATAGTAAGAAAATAGCTACCTGGACGCAATACTAGTTTCTACCAACTTTCAGATAAACTGAGTGGACGTAGAAACGTTCTTACCATCTGTTAGCTACTAAGAAGAAAAGTATAGTAAGAAAATAGCCACCTGGACGCAATACTAGTTTCTACCAACTTTCAGATAAACTGAGTGGACGTAGAAACGTTCTTACCATCTGTTAGCTACTAAGAAGAAAAGTATAGTAAGAAAATAGCCACCTGGACGCAATACTAGTTTCTACCAACTTTCAGATAAACTGAGTGGACGTAGAAACGTTCTTACCATCTGTTAGCTACTTCAAGAAAAGACTAGTAAGAAAATAGCTATCTGGACGCAATACTAGTTTCTACCAACTTTCAGATAAACTGAGTGGACGTAGAAACGTTTTTGCCAACTGTTAGCTATTAAGAAGAAAAGTAAAGTCAGAGAATAATAGCTATCTGGACGCAATACTAGTTTCTACCAACTTTCAGATATACTGAGTGGACGTAGAAACGTTTTTGCCAACTGTTAGCTATTAAGAAAAAAAGTATAGTAAGAAAATAGCTATCTGGACGCAATACTAGTTTCTACCAACTTTCAGATAAACTGAGTGGACGTAGAAACGTTTTTGCCAACTGTTAGCTATTAAGAAGAAAAGCCTACTAGAAATATTACAAATTCTGTATATTACCTGTACTCGATTTTCTACTTACTCCTACTTTGATTTCACTTTTACTTTCCTACTAGGTATTACTTACTAGTTCAGAAGTCCAAATTGTAATGAATCTAATATGAAAATCGGCTCTGTATTTATACTGTTTTCGAATTACGCATTTTGAAAATTTCAAGCTTTCTAGATTTTTCTAGAATATTCTATGACGGTTATTTTTTTTCAATTTTCTTCCGGTATCCGTTTTTGCCGGAAGTTTTAAAATAAAAAGCTTTCTGCGCAATTCGACAAACAGATGTCACGCATGCATATATATATTTTTTTTAATTTTCATTTTCTTTTGTTAGACTTTTCGTATAATAATTGTTGTTTTTTTTTTTTTTTTTGTTTTCTTTTTATTCGTATTTATATATACATACCGTGATGGTAACATGTAACTTCGTTACATCTCCCCCTCACTTGCTAAAGAAAAATGTTTACATTTTTCTTACATGACATTTTTCTTCATTACCGATTTTTTTTTTCTCTAGTTCAAATTTTTTTAACATATGTAACTTAAAACTATTTAATTCATTTTTCTTACAGATAAGCTTATTCTAAATACATATTAAATAATTCATTAATTTTGTTTTCTGCTATTCTCGCTGGTGATATTGTTTCAAGTCCTTAACGTGAGCTGTCCCAATCACTTTTCCATTCATTTCCGCTAATATTTCTATAACAGGTGATACTATTTTTGTTACTATAAACGGTCCATTATACCTTGGAGCTAGTTTTGCGTTAAAATTTTTAATTTTTGATGACAAGACGTGTTCTTTACGTAATACAAGTTCATTCATTCCAGGTCTCCAGTTTCTTCGACGGAGGTTGTAATATCGACTTTGTTTTGCTACGGCAATTCTCAAATTTATTCTTACTATTTGGAAAATTTCCTCCAATTTTGTGTTTCTCTCTTCTGGTGATTCTTTATTGTCTACTTTGCCTGTAACTTCTTCATACAAGCATTTTGGTAGAACAATATTTCTGCCATAATTAAGGAACGCTGGACTATATCCAGTTGATTCGCTTTTACTGGTGTTTAATGCTAGCATTAGTTCCGGTAGATACTCATCCCATTTTCGATGATCTGTATCTATATATTGTGATAACATTATTTTTATCACACGGTTCATCCTTTCGGTAGGATTAGCTTGCGGTGTATACGGTGGAGTTAACTGGTGTTGAATCTGGTATTCATTTAATAACTCTTTGAACTTTTTGCTAACATACTGTTGTCCATTATCTGTAATCAATATTTTGGGACAACCATATCTAGAAAGAATCTTTTCCTTAAAACCTTTGATTAAAATTGGAGTCGTAGCGTCTCTTATTGCCATAAATTCTGTCCATTTTGTAAACTTGTCGTGAAAAACTAATATCATCGTGTTGCCTTTGCTTGAACGTGGTAACGGTCCTATAAAATCTGAACTTTCCACTTCCCATGGTTGTGTAGAAATTTTTGAAAACATTTTTCCTGCTGGTGGTTTCTGTACAGGTTTATGTTGAGCGCATGATTTACAACTTTTCACATATTTCGTTATATCTCTAAACATACCTGGCCAATAGTAATATTTAGAGATACGTGCCGTTGTTTTCCTGCTACCTAAATGTCCTGCTGTGACATTATCGTGATTCTCCTGTAAAACCTGTAGCCTTAAATCTTTCGCTACACACAATTTCCATGCTGTTCCGGTGTCCTCATTATCATTATTATAAAATTTCCTGTATAGCTTATTTTCAATAATACAATAATCTGGTTCTTTTTCTGGATTCTCTTTTACAGTTTTTAATTTGTTCATATACCATGAACATTTATGGTCGGTGTTGATATTATATACTTCTGTTTCCTCAGTATCTGGTAGCGGTTGTCTGGATAGCGCTTCAGCTACTACATTCAATTTGATTTTTGTGGAATATATTTTTTTTTTCTTATATTATAATTCGGTACAGGTGTTGTGGACATTGTTGTTAGGAAGTTTTAAAATTACAAAATTGTATTCATTCCTGTCGGCGGTATATTATCAGAACCAATAGTTTTTGGTTGAGATACAGGTATTGAGAAACTTGAACTTCTTCAAATTCTAAATAAACGGTTGAATTATGATCTGGTGAAAATGAATCAGCTTCTGACGTATTTTCGGCTGCGTTGTTATTTTCTATATTAAGAGACTCTTTGTGTTTGGTTAAATATTCAACTAAGCGGTTTCTTAGTATCTCTACAGTCCCTTTCGTTTTAAGTCCTCTGGTTTCACATTCACTTATCAAATCTTTTTTTCGTAGTCCATACACCCAACTGAAGTTATTATTTTTAACCTTTCTTTTTCCTGGCATTTTGCTGCTCACTTGTTTTGCTGCTTTTAAATATAGTAGATTTCTGGATGACTTTCAAAGTTGTTTTAATTCTGAAAGTCCCTGCTCGGGCGCCAAAATTTATATAACGACGTTTTTTAATGCACGGGTTAGCTCGTCGTTCCAGGGTCAAGTTTTACGTCGTTAGAGTTGTGAATAATAACAACTTTTCTTTTATACTTTAATAGAAAATAAAATGCTTTATTATCTGCATAAATTCTTAAACCTAACAATTCAATATTCTTAAAATTAATAATTCAATATTCTTAAAATTAACAACTTAGTATTCTTAAAACTAACAATACAATAATTTGAAACCTGAACTAGATCCTGTAATTGAAAATGATTAATGAAAATATAAATGAATAGAAAGTAAGTCTCAAAAATAGCTATCTGGACGCAATACTAGTTTCTACCAACTTTCAGATATACTGAGTGGACGTAGAAACGTTTTTGCCAACTGTTAGCTATTAAGAAGAAAAGTTTAGTTGAAAATAGCTATCTGGACGCAATACTAGTTTCTACCAACTTTCAGATAAACTGAGTGGACGTAGAAACGTTCTTACCATCTGTTAGCTACTTCGAGAAAAGACTAGTTAGATAATAGCTATCTGGACGCAATACTAATTTCTACCAACTTTCAGATATACTGAGTGGACGTAGAAACGTTCTTACCATCTGTTAGCTACTTCAAGAAAAGAATAGTAAGAAAATAGCTACCTGGACGCAATACTAGTTTCTACCAACTTTCAGATAAACTGAGTGGACGTAGAAACGTTCTTACCATCTGTTAGCTACTAAGAAGAAAAGTATAGTAAGAAAATAGCCACCTGGACGCAATACTAGTTTCTACCAACTTTCAGATAAACTGAGTGGACGTAGAAACGTTCTTACCATCTGTTAGCTACTTCAAGAAAAGACTAGTAAGAAAATAGCTATCTGGACGCAATACTAGTTTCTACCAACTTTCAGATAAACTGAGTGGACGTAGAAACGTTTTTGCCAACTGTTAGCTATTAAGAAGAAAAGTAAAGTCAGAGAATAATAGCTATCTGGACGCAATACTAGTTTCTACCAACTTTCAGATATACTGAGTGGACGTAGAAACGTTTTTGCCAACTGTTAGCTATTAAGAAAAAAAAGTATAGTAAGAAAATAGCTATCTGGACGCAATACTAGTTTCTACCAACTTTCAGATAAACTGAGTGGACGTAGAAACGTTTTTGCCAACTGTTAGCTATTAAGAAGAAAAGCCTACTAGAAATATTACAAATTCTGTATATTACCTGTACTCGATTTTCTACTTACTCCTACTTTGATTTCACTTTTACTTTCCTACTAGGTATTACTTACTAGTTCAGAAGTCCAAATTGTAATGAATCTAATATGAAAATCGGCTCTGTATTTATACTGTTTTCGAATTACGCATTTTGAAAATTTCAAGCTTTCTAGATTTTTCTAGAATATTCTATGACGGTTATTTTTTTCAATTTCCTTCCGGTATCCGTTTTTGCCGGAAGTTTTAAAATAAAAAGCTTTCTGCGCAATTCGACAAACAGATGTCACGCATGCATATATATATTTTTTTAAATTTTCATTTTCTTTTGTTAGACTTTTCGTATAATAATTGTTGTTTTTTTTTTTTTTGTTTTCTTTTTATTCGTATTTATATATACATACCGTGATGGTAACATGTAACTTCGTTACAAATTGTTGACATTATTGATGTTTTAGGACATTCTTCTAGATTCCAAAATTTCTGTAATTGATTCTCCAATTCTAGATTACTGATGCCACAAAAAGGTTCTCGATAATTCAATTTTTGGTAATCTCATGAAGCTTTGACTAACAGTTTCATTATTATGGGTTGTTGTTGGTTGATTATTTATTGTGCTCTTGTTTTCAATAAATTGTTTCAATTTTATTATACTGTCTTGTACTTGTGATTCTAATTCGAAGTAGTCTTCAATATTGTATTCCATATTGGTTTCATCTATAATTTCCCAAATTGCATTATTTGTCTCTTCTATTTGTTTCCAGTAATTTTTAATTGTCTCAAGTTTAACGTCACAGTATTGTTTGGTTTGATCTCTATCCAGTTGTATATTCGACAATGCATTTTTTAGAGTCATCATTATATATTTCTGTTTTTTAATTATACGGTTTAATTTTTCTTGATTTGGATTTTCAACGTCAATCTTATTCGTATCTTGTTGTATTGGGTTTGATTGCGAGGCTGTTGATATTGATGCTGTCGTAGCTTTTTGATCTTTAATCATAATTGTATTGTTCGTTTGTTGCACATGTTTAATTAATTCAACAATTTCTGTGCGTACACGATCGTAGCCTTCTTTCACTTTTCCATAATAATCCGTTGTAAAATATAAATGTCCTGTTTGGTCACCATATTTTGTTCTGATATCATCATCATTAGATTCAAATTTTTGCCATAAATTGTCAATGATAATTAATGTTTCTTTTAAATTAGTAATTGTTTTTTTATCTGGGGATTGTTTTTTATAATCGTTCAAAATCTTTTCTAGCTCCTTGCCTGTTGTGTGTTGAGCTATATTCAACGCTTCCATTGTGACGATTTTCAACAACAAAAGGTAGAAAAAATTGTGCTACTGTGATAAGACTGTAGAAAGAATTGTATTAACCGAATGGAACGTTAAAAATTGTATTAGGAACGAGATGCATCAATTGGATAAATTTTGCACAAAATTGTAAGTACAGTATTGCTAACAAAATACCTTCACTAACAGAAGTTAATTACGTGTATTTTGTCAACCAAGTCTAACTTTGTCAATCACGTTTAATTTTGTCCATCACGTCTGATTTTGTCAATCACGTCGGGGTCACCAAAAAATATGTTGTAAATGTACTGTGAATATGTACCAGAATTAGGCTAACACTAATTCTGTTCTATAGTTATTAAATTGGATATTAGGCTAACTTCTAATTCCAACTTAAGTCTTTACTACTAGAATGAGGTTTACACAGATTCTAGTAACTCAAGGTAATTCTGTAATTTGAGTAAAACACGAATAGTTCAGAGTCAAATTAAGAACTGATTTATTCATAAAATTGGTTTCCTTTTATATTATTTTCAAATCAATAATTGTTGACAAATCAATAAGTAAAAAACATTACATTGCTTAATGCATTATACCATAATTAAAATGTTACTACTTTAATAAAAAAAGAGCTGACCTCACGTGTTTTCTAGTTATATTGAACTTTATATAGTACAATGCACTAAGCAAAGTTTACAAAAATTGCAAGCTGTACATTAATTTAATGTACTACATATTTATGTATTAAAATTTATAAGAATGATAATCTGGTATAATTATGATAATTATGATAACTAAATTTTATCTATTTCTAAACAATATGTATGTATTAACTTTTGAGAATTTCATTATTTGTTATTAAGCTAATAGCAATTTATACTTTGTACTCAATATGTGTATTGAAGTAAAACGTTTAAATAAATACAAGAGTGTTTATATTAACTAGATTACTTTTTGTGGGCATCTATTTTATTTGAAACAGGTGAGAGTTTATACGTAGTGCGTTCCAAGTATTCGCGACCTGATATACTTCTAGCAAGAATATCACCACAAATTTTACACAGTCGGAGAGGGAGGATTGTCAAATGAATATAAATACGAGCTCATGCCCGTATGCATATTAATTAGCGTGGTATTGCAATTAAAGTAAGGAGAAGTACTGTGTTTAGCGAAAAATCTCAAATATGGAGTACCGAGGAGTGATTTAATTTTTAACAAAAGAAGGTTTAACACCAACCCAGATTGAAGAACGAATGGATGCAGTATCATTTACAATGGTTAAAAAGTGGTGGAAGCTTTTTCGTTAGAAATGAGAGTCGATAGAAGATGGCTTGTAAGCCATCTTCATGTATGAAGAAGGTCGATCAACGGTTACCACTATGGATAAAATTGTGGGAAATATCAGAACAAACTGGAATTTCAAAAACCAGCGTTTTCTGTATTCTATTGCAATTGAAAATCTTATAGTATAAGATAATCTTCTTAATGATTATTTTTCTTTTTTTTTTTTTTTATTATAAATTTAAGTATATATATTATATATATATATATATATATAATATCAAGTTGCTGCATTTATAGGGTACTGACACATCATGCTGAATCTGAAACTGAATTTTCCAGTTTCAGATTCAGATTGTATTTTCGAGTCAATCTGAATCTGAAACTGAATAGTCAGCTGTTGCTTGACTTTTCATTATTTCATATGATTTCATTTGTTTATAAAATTGTGTTGATTGTTCAAGTGTTGATTTTTAGTTTAAAAATCAAATTAAAAAACAACAACACAGCCTTCAAAATTTCATATTCAGAATTCAGATTCAGTTTCATTTGACAGTAGTCATTTAAATTACATTGTTTAGAAGCATTTCTGAATCAGAGTGCTGAGAATTTTAAGAAATCAAAACGTAAGTACAAACCTGAAAATTTTCATGTGCTGAAATTTCCAGTGTTATGTGACAGGTGTCATTTAAAACTGTGGGTTTAAGATATGAGTCTGAAAAATTCAGTTTCAGATTCAGCATGATGTGTCAGTACCCATACAGTAATAACAATGACTATATAAATTTCCATCAGACATTTTATCGCTGAACATTGAAATAACAAATTTAAAAACAGCAAAACGGCCTCCAATCTTCAAAGCTGGCCTCCAATCTTAAAGCTGTTTAAGCTCTTTCTTATTCTCAGGATTTTTTCTTAATTTCTCTAATTTTAAAGTATATTCTCTTTTCTATCTATTTTCATGCAATACATACAAAATATTTAAAAAAATTTGAGAAATTTTAACATTTTTAACACAATCATTCTCATATTTCAAGCATTACAATATACAGAATCATATGGAAACAGCTTTTCCTTTTCTCCATATATTCAGTATACCTACCATTTGGTTCAGTATAAAAATAATTTTAAACAATTTGTATGAGAAATTGAAAATGTAGGATTTGAGGGTATATTTCAAGTATTTCAAGAAGAAGAAGTATACAAGTAGCTAATTTGCATATGATCACACTTATAAATTCTGCTGATAATTTACATTTCAAATTTGATCGTTTATCAGGTCAAATATAATGTTGATATCATAAGGATAATAATTTTATTGAAAAAAAATAATTTTATTGAAAAATTCGATCAAAACATCTTAATTTTCTAACATTAAAAATTATTTTTACACCAGGCAATCAGAATTCAAAGCAATTCAAATTATACACAAATTGCTCTACAATAGAAGAGGATAAGAAATTGTTGTAATTTTCTTTAGTAATTTCTAAAGGATTTCAAATTCAGTATATGTACATACACATGTATATTTTATGTATATTTTAAATGGGAATTTTAAAGTATGTATTTGTGAAAGCAGGTTTTTTTTATTTTTTTTAATATATCCATTTGATATACAAAAATATACAAAATTGAGTATAGGAATGGGCATGGGAATGTACATATGTATGTAGGTAAATATGTATATGTTAATATATGAATATTTAAGCTACTACAATATCATTTATATCAATGGTCTAATATTGATAATTACTCATAATCTACTACAATTTAAGTTCTACAATAATGTAATTCATTCCACCTGTTTTTACCTTATTTGACATCTGTCTTTTCATTCCTTCTTCTGTGTCGACCCTTCGAGATGACAGGACGTGCTGTTACAGATAATTTCATATTACATAGTGAATCTTAATAAATAATTGTAATCAATAATCAAGTCTTTTTATTTCAACAGCTTATGGGCGCAGAAGTCGACTATTGATTTAATAAAATAATTATTTAGTTAATAATTGTAATTGTTTTATACAAGTTTAGTTGTGAAGATAATGTCTACCTCCAATACATTCGTTGGGCGTATAACGCTGTTAAACGGAGAAAATTATAACACATGAAGAGCACAAATGGAAGGAATACTACACAAGTTAAGATTGCTTCCTTATGTTAATGGCAAAATCGAAAGACCAGCTGCTACTACTGATGCTCAAAGTTGGGATGAGAAGGATATGAACGCTCAAAGTGAGTTGTTGCTTGCACTAGAACCCTCATAAGTTTTATCGGTAAAATCTTTCAAAACCTCAAAAGAAATTTGGACTTATCTAGAGGAAACACATGATAGGAAGGGAACGAAACAGAAAGCTGAAGAATTTAGAAAACTAATTAATATGAAACTGGATGACACACAGAATATGAAAGATTATATAAGTTACGTCTTCACCATTCGCAATATAACGCTTAGCAACATTTTTATTTCCCACATTTCGCTTGTAACATGATGCTTGAAAAACAAAATTCTTTCAACAAGTTCACACAGGAAATTCAAAATTTTAAAAACGCAAAATTTGCAAATCTCATGAAATTTTTAAAATGTTATTTTCTCATAAAAATCACGTTTTAAGAAACGTTTAATTGTAGAATAAGAATTGTAATAATAATTAGAAATAATTAAGTTAGACAGTCTATCTTTTAATCTCGTTGAGTTAAGAATTATTTCTCCGGTTATAACATTTGTTGTTGAATAAAATTAAGATTTGTAGAAGTTTTTTAAAATAAAGTTTTATTGAAATTAAAATAAAAAAAAAGGTGTTTTAATTCAACATAATTTTTTTTTTAACAACATCGTTGACAAAAACTTATGTGGCGCAGTCGGTAGGATATTCAAAAGGATATCCAAAATTTTTTAAAAAATAAGTGAAAATTATTTATAGAAATTTTTTTTTAAAACAAAAAAAAGAAAAGTTTTAAAATTCCGATAAAAGGAAACATTCAAATAAGTGAAAATTATTTGAAATAGGATATCGATTCGGAGTACGTGATTAATAAAGCAAAGTGTAAATTCTTAATTGAATCACGGTTAATTTCAATTATTCAACTTCACGAACCAAAATCAACAACAACAAAAAAAAAAAAAATAAAATAATAAAAAAAAAAAAATCATTATATTTTAAAAACAAATGTTAAAAGTGAAAGTGAAAGTGAGAAATAATTCGTTAATTTTATAAATAAATTAAAAGTCATTTAAAGTGTGAAATAACAATAAAGTTTATGTCAGCTAAAGACCATATAAAAGAATATTGGTACAAGCTGAAGGACGGGAGCCGACAAATCACAGATTTGAAAGAAGACTCACATCAGAGGAAAATCAACAACACTCATCAACAGGAAATAGAAAATCAACAAGGAATCAACAATCAACAGGGAACCAGCACATCAATCAACAAGATGGCACTAAAACAAGTAAATATTGAACCAATTAAATATTTAAATAATTTACCAATTTATAATGGTAGTAGGGATGATTTGTATAGTTTTACAGAATTAGTAGATAGGATTTACCCTTTATTAGCCAAATATGATGAACTTAGTCAAGGAATATTTTATGATATAATAAAAAGTAGATTAACAGGAAAAGCTCGTGAAGCTATTGAAATTAATAATACCGTGAACTCTTGGGAAGAAGTGAAAAAACTATTTTTCCATAACTTCGGTGACAGATTAAGTATAGATCAGCTCTATGATGAATTAAGATCTTTAACTTTTAAAACAAATTGTTTTGATTTTTATAACGAAATAAAGGCAATCCTACGTAGGTTGAATAATAAAACAAAAATAGAAAAAGGTGATAATGAAGAAATAAAAAGTAATTTTAAAACAGCACTTAGAATTTTTATTAATAAAATTCCTGATCCTATGAAAGGCATTTTGTGTTGTAGGAACCCTGATGATTTAGAAAAAGCCATTCAAATCTTACATGAAACAGGCTACGCGTTTACACGAGTAGGCTTAGGACGAAATAGGAATAATAATGGCAATAATAATGGAAATAATATCAATAATAGTAAGAATAATACAAATCATAAAACCAATGATAAAAATTCAAATAATGGCCAAAACTACAACAGATACAATAACGATAAAAATTATGACAATAATACCAGACACAATCAATTTTATCAAAGATCAGGGACCTTTAGGAACAATAACGATTCTAATTTTAACAAACACAATCAAAGTTTTAATAGTAAAAATACAGTACAACCTATGGACGTTGACAGTTCGACAATAAACAGAAGAACTTATAATTTTGAAGAAACTCAAAAACAAAATGAAAATTTTCTTTTAGTAGCCTCAGAACCTCAACTTTACCCTATATAAAAATTAACACACCAGTAAGAAATTTAAGATTTTTGATTGATGCAGGAGCTACATCTAGTATCCTTAACCCAGGTGTTTGCAACCCTAAATGGCAAGTCCCCATAAACAAACCAATCGAACTTAAGGCAATCAATCAAACTGTAAAAATTTTTAAAAAAGTTAAAATCCCATTATTCAAAGAATTTAATAGAGATGGTGAAATGGTAGAATTCTTAGAATATAAATTTCATACTAATTACGACGGTTTGATAGGTAATAATATTTTAATACCTCCCACGTTTTTCGTTTTTAATCTTACAAGTATTTTTATAGCTATTAAAAATTCGCAATCACAAATTTTCAGGATTATCTGTATGGGGTTGAGAATGTGTATGTGGCTAGGAAAAGTTATTTTATACTTTTGAGTCCGTTTTAAAAACATTTTGTATTAAAAAAAATTTTTTATTTTAATTATTTTTTATATTTATTTATTTATTTATTTTTTTATTTATTTATTTATTTACCTACCAGTTCCTTTTACAATTTAATGAGATCTTAATGAATGGAAGTTTTATTTTTACATATTATTTTTTACACCTTATTATTACATACATGAAATAATAAACTATATATAAGTATATGTATATTAAACTATATCTCCAACAACTGCTATTTTTAATACTGTCTCATATAGATAAATTGTAATGGAATGGTATTGTACATTCAGTGGCAGTTATTTGCCAGTGTTAAATGCACTTAACGCGATTTTTTATTCATTGTTTTTTGAGAGCAAGATTGTGTCCGCGACTTCGATTTCATATATTTAATAATATATTTATTATCAAAATGTTCGTGGCTTAAGGTCGAAAACCGCAGAATTTCGCCTGTCCTTGATAGATGGTGATTATGATATTGTTTGTTTAACTGAAACGTTTTTAAATGATTTTGTTTATAGTAATGAATTATTTGTAAGCTTTATATTGTATATACATCCGGCCTAATTCTAATAACGATATTTATAAATCAATTTTTTCTAAATTTTCAGATAATTTTATTACACGCACGTGATAAAGTCCTCATTGTTGGTGATTTTAACTTACTTGAATTGAAGTAGGCAGCCTCTTCTTCTTCTTTCCCAACAGCTAGCTGTAATGCACTTTCACTTCTTGAACATATCTGCCGTACAAAGGCTAATCGCGTCAATTACATTTTCACTCATTTTGAGTTAAATATATTTATGATATAAATATATATGAACTAAAGGAAAAATACTCTATTAAAAAATATGTCTATATATTATATATTATATATATAATTTAATTTTTCCACTAGTTCATATGTATAACTATATATTATATCATAAATATATCTAAGTCAAAATGAGTGAAAATGTAATTGACGCGATTAGCCTTTGTACGGTAGATATGTACTTTTGCAATCTTAGGCAGTATAATAGGGTGTTTAACAAAGACATGAAAATGCTTGACCTAATTTGGACTAATGTAGTTCCAGGCAGCATTGAGGTTCTTCCTGCTACTATCCCTCTAACACGTGTTGATATTTACCATCCACCTATTCAAATTAATTTAGCAAGTCTTGCACCTAAATTTATATCTACTGCAATCAATATGAAATTGTATTTCAGTAAAGCTAACTTTGTTGAAATAAATAATTATTTAAATTCGATTGATTTCAGTTTCCTGCATAGTACTCACATTAATCATTCATGAGACAATTTTTATAAAATCTTGTACATATTACGCAATAAATAAATTTATTCCACAAAAAATAGTAACTAATACATAGTCCACAAAAAATAGTAACTAATACATAGTCCAGACGAAACTTTTTCATGTCAAGACTTATGTCATGACATTGTTCATGTCTTGCCATATTTTTCATGTCTGATTGTCTGGGCATTTCATGTCTTGACATTTCAAATAAGTGAATATAAAGTTTAAAATTTTTGAAATATATTTTTGTGAAATTTTGTCCAAATAACTTTGTAAATTTAAAAATTAATTTAAATTTATTGAAAAATTCACATTTGCAATTTTTTCTTTCGATGAAAGTCTGATAAATCTGATACATTAGCACAAAACATCTGAAACCGCCATTTTGTTTGCTCATGTCTGCTCATATCGTCTTGACATCCATGTCTTGCCATTTATGTCTGCAAGACATAAGCGGTCTATACGAGACATATTCGATGTCAAA
The DNA here is from genome assembly GCA_932526495.1 of Bombylius major. Taxonomy (NCBI): domain Eukaryota; kingdom Metazoa; phylum Arthropoda; class Insecta; order Diptera; family Bombyliidae; genus Bombylius; species Bombylius major. The sequence continues at coordinate 22,308,502 of OW052044.1, read as the reverse complement.
ACATAAGTCTTGACATAAAAAAGTCTCGTCTGGACCCTGTATAAAAAACAATCTAAGTATCCCAAGTAGCTCAATACTACATAATATGTATTTGAATAAATTGTTTTAAATTACTAATAACATTTTTTTAAAGTCGGATTTAGCAAAAGTCGACTTTAAAAACTGAGTATGCTATTTTACAAAATATCTTGAAGATTTTATTTTTACAAGTATGTATTCGTATACAGAACTTCAACGCATACTCAGTTTTTAGAGTCGACATTTGTTAAATTCGACTTTAAAAAACTGTTTTATGTTTTAGAACAATTTTTATGATTTCTGTGAGAAAAATTAATTTATGTCAAAATTTTCATGATATTCACAAGCTCTTCTAATTGTTTCATATTATCTGTATTTTTCCTATCAAAATAATAAATAATGTATGAAGTAAGTAATTAATAAAAACACATTTAATTAGTATTATTATTACATTTAAAACATTAAAAGTTACATTTTCTTTGAAATATCCATCTTTTTTTCAAATTTTTCGTATTTTAAATTGCGTTTTGTCAGTAAAAAAGTGATCGAAACAACTGTTCGATTTAATCGAACAAAAAAAAAAATCGAAAATGATACATAATACCAAAAGATGAAATCGAACGCTGTTCGATCATTTGACGAAAATCATAATAAGCACCAGTATATTAATAATATTGAATTAAATTTGGATCATGACTGTAAAACACTCTGGTCATTTTGCAAAAATATGAAAGTATCTAACATGTACCCTAGTGAAATGGAATTTGATAGTAGAACTTCTGATTCTTCTTCTGAAATTGCCAACATGTTTTCAGAATTTTTCAAGTTCACAATCGTTGTTCCATCAGATAACCAGGGCACTGTTGACTAAAATTATAGTAGGTACTATAACAAATTCTTACATCAGTATACACAGATTTTCACATAATGAGATTAAACAAATTCTAATTAATTTGAACATAAATAAAGGCGCAGGTCCGGATGGAATTCTTAATATATTTTCCAATTTCCAGAAACTGTCAGGATACATTAACTAATCCTTTAACAACATTTTTCAATAGTATTTTATTTCATAAAATCATTCCAACAAAACTAAAGAATTCCTTTGTTACACCTACACAGGGTGTATTTTTTCTAACTACCAAGAGTGGCACCACGGTTTTTGCTGGACTCTTTCATGAAAAAAATTGTACTAGCGAAACTTTCGATCGTGTCTATTTTCGCCGCTAGAGGGCGTTCAAAATTATGAGTTTTATGCAAGACCTCCCAACACAAAATCACCTGTAACTTTTTTTGCACCCTATGTGTCAAAATTTTTCTATTCATTATAAATGGCTATTAAAATTACCTTTCATTTGGTATATTACTTATTGTATGTAATGTAGGAAATTTGAATATCAATGTTTAGAAGTAGTAAATAAGAACAGTGAACTTTTTATGATGCGTTGTCACACATTCAAAAACACATCACATCAAATCAGGTATTCGAAATTCCTTGTAATATTCAGCTGTCATGTAATAGCATTGCATCGCCAACTAAAAACTTTGCGTTGTCAATCATAGCAACAAGTAGAAGTAATGTTTCGCATCACGAACAAAAGAACATTAGCATCACCAAAGTAGCGATCATTTTTAAAGATACACTAGTTGGTTTAAAATTGCTTTTTCCAAAATTAGCATTATGCTATATCAGTTACTTTAGCAGATTTATATACAGGGTGTATTTTTTCTAACTATGTAATGGTGTATTATATAAGGTGTGTGCTTTAGAAACTTCGAGTTGGCATTTGGTAATTAAGTGCTGCCATATATTATTAAATAAAACAAAAAAATTTAAGTTATAAATTTTTGTATTTTTTTATTTTTGAATTTTAAATTTTCAATTTTTTTTTATTTCTTTCTTTTATAAAAAAGTATATTCTAGAAAAATATATATATATTTTACACAATTATTTTGAAGAAAACTGTCGTCGTCGAAATGAACACTACAAATCCGGGATGTTTTTAAATTAATATATGTTTCTCCACAAATCTTCATCCACTTTTCACATATTTCTGTTTTTTTCGGGAATGTGTAAAAACTTATTTTTTGATTCATTTTTCTCACTTTTTCGTAGTTATTTTTACATTCTTTTACTACACAGCGCACCATTGTTTATTAATATTTTATAATAATTTATTTATTATTTTATAATTAATTTAATATTAATAATTTATAATTAAAAAAAAATAACAGAATAAAAATTATTTTCACACAATTCACAACACGAAATGATTTTAATATAAATATCATTCCACCATAATGGAAAATAAAATGCTAGTGACAGCACTTTTTTTCAAGTTAAAATGTCAAATTCCTTTGTTAGCAAGCTGGGTTCTGATTGGCCAGTTCGATTCGAAATTTGTTTACGTTTAAAGCACACACCTTATATATCATTACACCATGGGAATAGAGGAACAAGTAAGGTATTGCTACGAAGGGCAAAGGGTTCTCTACATTTTTTCTAAACACAAAGTGACCCTTGAGTGCCCTTGTAAAAAGTAATAGGGTACATCGTGAAATAAGAGCAAAAAAAACTTCAACGCACTCTAGCGGCCAAACCGTTGGGATTTCCCCCCTCCCCCTCCGATAAGATTTTTTGCTTGTCTCAAAGCAGGGAACGAAATGCTCACTCGTGAGCTGCTCATGATCAAATCATTTGCTCATGAGTTTTATTAATACCGCTCATGAGCAATTCATTTGCTCATGTGTTTTATTAATACTGCTCATGAGCAATTCATTTGCTCATGAGTTTTATAATACTGCTCACAGCTCACTCGTGTGCTGCTTACATTCGACACATGAGCAATTCATAAACTCATTAACATATGCGTCGTGTCGTAAATGATTAGATTTTTGTTTCATTTTATTAAAAAATAAAATTTTTTTTTGTTTAAATTTTACACACGCGCATCAATTTTAACGTAACAAACTTAGTTTTATTTGATTAAGAACAATAATTTGTCATATTAATTTGATTTACGCCACATCACATCACACATGTTCATGAGTTTTTGAATTGCTCATGTATCGAATGTGAGCAGCACACGAGTGAGCTGTGAGCAGTATTATAAAACTCGTGAGCAAATGAATTGCTCATGAGCAGTATTAATAAAACACATGAGCAAATGAATTGCTCATGAGCTAATCAATACGACACATGAGCATGAGCAAATGAATTGCTCATGAGCAGCTCATGAGCAGCTCACTAGTGAGCTTTTACGTTCCCTGTCTCAAAGAGACCTATAACTGGTATCAATTCTAAGCAAACGAAACGGAACATCCTGTATTTACACTTTTTTATACTGCACAAATCATTTTGCACCACAAAATTATTGCACAAATAATTTTGCACATTTAACTTTTGTTTTTGTAGCGCCCATACGAAACACATAGAATGATAAATCAGAGACTGTGCAAGATTTGAAATTGAACCTAATACTGTGTGTATAGTATTTTTGTTGTTGTTTGTTTTTATGAAGATCGAATACTATAGGAGCATTGTTATACATTGTTGTTTTTGTGGCATTCACACGAGAGTTATGTGCATATGTAACTGCTGTAAATAATTCTGTGATCACAAGCACTAACCGCTTAAGTCTGAAGATGCTTATGCCGACTTAAATGGTTTGAACATGTGACCACAGAATTGGTTTACACAAAAATAAAAATGTATATAAAATTTTAATATTATGTACATTGTTCTAATGGCGCCCCTATAATTTTGTCGCTCTGTACAGCTGCTCTGTCTGCTCATATGTAAAGACCGACCCTGAATATATACATATATATCATAGTAAAATTTAATAAAAAAATATATTCAGCTATTTTGAACTATACTATTTTTCTTTTTGGATGTCAGTACAGGCTACTGTACAGTACAGTACTTTTCTATATTCTTTCACAAATTGTTTAAATAAATCTGTCTCGTGTGTGGGGTGATCAGATCTCAATTTCAATCGAGGGAAATCTTTTAAATTAAATATTACCAAGAGCAAAAAACTCATCGGGTACTGCCTCCATAAGCACAACACTGACTTCCAAAAAGAAAAATAGTATAATATTTTTCTCTCAAATTAAAAAAAATAAGATATATGATATATGTATGTACATAGTATTTAAGATATAATAAAAATAACAGACAAAAAATAATATTTCATATTCAAAAAAAAAAATTTTTTTTTCCAAAACAAATATGTAGGTACATATGTATTTTTATTCACAACGAAAAAAAATTCAAAAATATAAATCGTAATTCTTATTGTTTCCGTAGCCACGAATATTTGTTATGCATTTGTAAACAACGAAAATCAACGACGTCAAAGTTTAGAGAAATTTTATAAAAACTTTGCAAAACGACGTCGAAGCTTTGATGAAAAAAAAAAGTTGTCGGTTAATCTATTCTGTCAGATATTCTAAAAACTAGGCACACTATTTTGTTCTACGTTGGTTATATTATTATTTTATTAGTATATGATAATAGGGCCCTTAGTGAGTCGATTTAACTTCCATTCTCCCTCCCGTAGTACTCGTCAGTATGACACTTTTTACCTACCTCCTTATAGAACAGTAGTATAGATATAGCGACTCTAACTCAGGGAAGGCTTTTTGTACATAGCTTTTTTGGATGACGTCATAAGCTTTGAGCTTTTCGGTTGTGACGTGTGGTGTGCTTCGGGAGCTTTTGAGCTTTTCTGGTTGTGGCATGTGGTGGAAGCTTTTGTGGTTTGTGGGTGGTGGCATGTGGCGTGGGTTTGAAGCTTCGGAGCTTTTCGCTGTGGGTTGAAGCTTTAAGGCGAAATGGTGGATTCTGATGGGGGGAGGTGTGAAAAGAAGCTGAGTGAGATGAAACTGGTTTTATCTGGAAATTATTGTTTTTTCTGAGAAATTTTGTTATCTCGTTCAGTTTCTTTGAATTTTGTTATCTCGTTGTTTTCTTGTAATTTTGTGTTTGATTTCTGAGAAATTTTGTTATCTCGTTAATTTCTCGGAATTTTATGGTCTTATCTAGAATTAGAATTTTATTGATTTCCTGGAATTTTGTTAAGTTTTCATAAAAAAATGCAGCTGAACCTTTAAATGAAAATTTGAAGGTAATCAAAAGCGCTTTTGAAGAAAGAGTTGAATCATATATGCTTGAAAACAAAGATGAAGGTGTATTAGATGTTTTAAAATTCTTTAATACATCAAAATATCATATTTTAAATGCTTTAATAAATCTGCTTGATAAACATTCATCATTCAATTTTAATATGGAATTATTTTGTGAATATATGAAAATGATAAAAGGAAATGACGGCGAAGATGATATTACACTTTCAGTTAAATCATTTCAATCTTGTATGACAATTATACAGAAAATCGAAGATTTAAGTCAAGTTTATGAAGAGATGGTTGACAAAATTCACAAAAAAATGTAAGAATTTCAAGAAAGAGATAGTGGTTGGACTCTAATAAGAATTATTCATGTTGAAATTAATATTAATCAATGGAAGCCCTTATGAGGATCTCAGTACATATCACTTCCAAAATCTACACAAAATAAAAAAGCTTGTATAAATGTGAAGAATGAGGATGAGTACTGTTTTAAATGGGTTATAATATCTGCATTGAATCCAGTTGAAAAAAATTCTGAAAGACCATCATCGTATCAAATTGAAAATATCAAGTCTGAAAAAATAATTTCAAAAAATGACGTTAATCTTGATTTTTCTACACTAGAGTTCTAGGTAATAGAATTAGTGTAAATTGTCGCCGAAGCTATTGTAGCATTTAAGCAAGATTTGATACGTAAAGAAAGTGAAATAGCTGGAATAATTGAAAGTGAGCATCTATTTTACAGACATTTTAAAATAGAATTTGCTGATAATACAAATTTAACAATAAGATGTACATATGATAGTAATTACAAGAAGCACGCTTTAAGTATTTCTTGCTATGAATATCATGAATATGAAACAGAAAGAATTTTAAGTAATGGTGAAGTTGAATTAGTTAAAATTCAAGATCATAATTACAAAACTAATGTTGAATATATTGATGCTAGTAAAGTGAAACAAGTCTACAAAATGCAAATTTCATAAAAAAATATTTTTAAATTCATCTATATATTATTTAAAAAAATAATAATTTATTTTAGTCATTAATTAATTTTGAAAGTGTCTAGTTATATATTTAAATAAGAAAAAAATGATTTACGAAGATCTTATAAAAAAATTTGATCATATTTTATTGGATGAGCATCGACAACAACTTTTGCGTGACGTAACATTTTTAACACCATATTACATCACGGAAAGGGTTAAATCAATTCATGGAATACACTATATAAGCTGTCCTTGGTCTAAAGACAGTACTACATCTGGACCAGATACATGTGAATGTTGTGATGTAAATCGAATTGAAAGTAGGATGCTAAAACTTATTACCTTTTACAGTAGATTTTTAAATGAAAACTATGCATATTGTAGTTTAAACAGTTGTTTATTGAAAAATAATTAAATAAAGTATAAATATATTTTAATTTACAATAATTCTGTTTTATTTATCCATGAGTTATGCTCATTTGAAAATCCTAACCATTTTACAAAAACTTTATCTCCTTTTTTTCTCAAAACTTTTTCTATTAAATAAATGTGTGGATATTTTGATTTTAAAAGTTCTTTTTCATAAAAACCTCCTTTAATTGGATCACCCTTATAGTCCTCTAAATAATATGTTACTGGATTCGTATTTTTTATGCTTTTAATTTTGAAAATTTCAGTCGTCCAATTTGGTGTATATCTATCCCTTTTCAAAAACGTGTTTATGTTTACTTATACGAACAGAATCACCAATTTTGAATTTTGCACCAGGAAAAACTTTCAAATTACTATATACAGCTTTTAGCAGCGATTTTTCATTAGATGAATTAACATCTCGAGGGCGCATTTTAATAGTACGATGTTTTGTATTGTTGTAACTTTCAACCAGTTTTTGAACGTCATCAATCCATTTATATGTTCCTTTAAAACTAAATTGTTTCCACATTAAAGCTTTTAAAGTTCTATTAAAACGTTCAACAATTGAAGCTTTCAAAGTGCTATACCTAAAATCATGGTATAAAAACACTAAGGTAATGTAAGTCTTCTTCTTGAATCGCCATGAAAGCTTTAATTTGACATTTGTGACTAATTGTTTGTAAACTTTCAAATTTTATTAATGTAATATCAATCGAATTCAGTGAATTGCATGGTAATTCGTGGAATATTTTTATATAATTTATATGAAATATTAGTTTGGTGTGCAGAATTTTATTTATTTAAATAAAAATGGTCTGGTGTAGTGTGAAAAACTGTAAAAATAATTCAATAGAAAAAAATAAAGAAAATCACATTAAATTTCATCAGTTTCCCAAAGATTCAAAGTTGTGCAAAATGTGGATAAACGCATGTAACAAGAAAAATATTAATTTGAAGTATGCGAAAATTTGTTCTGTACACTTTGATGAAGAAAGTTATGAACTAAAAGACCGACTTCTAAATATACCTTTGAAAAAAAGAAAATTGACGGCTTCTGCTATACCAACTCTTTTGTTGCCTTTTGAAATAAATAAAAATGTTGCAGAAAGAAAAATGAGACTAGTGAAAAGAATTAGGAAAAAGGAAGTAGAAAATTTGTTGATCGAATCAGAGTATGTGTTATTATATAATTTTATAAATTAAATATTTCAAGGTAATTTTAAATTGTCTTTGTAGAAATAAAAATCCAGATATGGATATAGATTTACAGGAGTTACCTAATCCTACACCAGAGGATAATAATAATAGTATATTAGAAAAATCTCTGGTGGACACTGAAATTCAAACAGAGTACAATACTTATACTTGAATAATTTATATTGACATCAATGATACGTAATTTTGTTTTTAGGGCAGATTTTGACTGTGCTTGCATCCTCGAAGTATATGATCTACGTCGTCAACTTAATGAATTGAAAAAAGAATGTTTGCGTTTAGAAAATGAAAATAAAAGGTTGAAAAATGAATCAATTATAATGGATACCACATTAAAAGAAATTTTTAGTGACGGTCAGCTAAAAAAGCTAAAAACACCACAAAAGAAAAATTTTAGATGGAATCTAGAAGACATATCTTCAGCAGTGTGTTTGTATTCTGCAGGACCTAGATGCTATAGATATTTATACAAAAAAAAGTATCCATTACCTTGTGTAAGCACACTTAAGAAATGGGGGTCAAAACTAAGAATTGAACCAGGCATTTTAACATCAGTGCTTTATTTAATGAAGCAGTCAAATTTGACAGAAAGACAAAAATTATGTGTTTTATCATTTGATGAAATGGCTGTTAAGCCTAGCTATGAATATGATAAAACTATTGATATGATACTTAAGCCATCACAAAATGTACAAGTAGTTATGGCAAGAGGTCTAATAGAAAATTGGAAGCAACCAATTTTTTATAATTTTGATTGTAAAATGACTGCAAAAATTTTGAATAAAATCATTGTTGCTCTTGATAACATTGGATATACTACTGTTGCAATAGTGTCTGATATGAGCACTAGTAATCAAAATTTGTGGAAAGAACTTTGTATCAATATTACGAATACATGGTTTCAGAATCCAGCTGACAATAATAAAAACATATATGTTTTTGCCGATGCTCCACATCTTCTAAAGCTAATTAGGAATCATTTTTTAGACGACGGCTTTATAATTGATGATAAATTAATAACATTCGAGCCTATTGAAGAAATATTGGATAAACTTGGTGAAGATGATTTAAGGATAATTAGTAAGATTTCGAAAAGTCATCTTACCGTGAAAGGTCCTGCCAGACAAAAAGTAAAAACAGCAGCTCAATTGATGTCCCACTCTGTTGCTTCTTGTCTTAGACGCTGCTTACAATCGGGACAACAACTAAAATCAAAAAATGTTCTCGAGTGCTCAAATTTTATCAAATCAATCAACGATTGGTTTGATATATTGAACTCAAAAGTTATAAAAGTTGATAGTCGAGAAAGAACGAAGGCATACGGATTAGCCATAGACACACAAAATAAAATTTTAAATGAATTAGATAATCTAATGCTTAATCTAACAACTCCTAAAAGAAAGTCCATGATCCCATTTCAAAAAGGAATACAAATTACCAATTCTTCACTAAGAAAACTTTTTAATTATTTAAATGAAAGGTATAATGTCGAATTTATCTTAACAAACAGACTCAATCAGGACATTCTAGAAAATTTCTTTGCTACAATTCGCGCTAAAGGTGGTCTTTATGATCATCCTTCTAATTTAGAATTTAAGTACCGATTAAGATCATTTTTATTAGGTAAGCTCAAGGGAATTTTTTGATTAATATCCATGTTTGTGATTGTCCTGTTTTTTTGCAATCTAAGTATTTAAATATACAATGTTTTCATTTAAAATCACTTTGGTTTTACCTGTTCGTGTCGTTGGTAAAGTTACTAATACATAATATACTAATATATAAGGTACTAATACATAATATACTAATATATAAGGTACTAATACATATAGCATCAATAAATATAAATTGAAACAGTTGATCATTTTTTCTGTTACATATATAGGGAAAAATCGAGCTATTTTAAGTTCTTCAAATATTGAAGAAAACAATGAGGAACAAACGGAAGAGGTATCAATGCTGACAGAAAAGGCTTTTAGTAAGATATTATTAAACACTGAGAACGAAAATTTTGATATTTCGGAAATTTTTGAAAATAACGATCAACAAATTAATTTTGAAGAACTACATTTAGATGCACTTGAAAATTTAGCTGGATTTATTATAAAAAAGTGTAAAAATGTAGACCGAGATAATTATACGGACAAAAATAATACATATTGGACATGGGTTAACGAACTTTCTGAAGGAGGACTAACTAAGCCTTCGGAAAAATTTTTATCATCACTAATCAAATGCGAAGAATTATTTTTAAAATCGAAAAATAAAATAGTTGAAAATCGTAATGTTTTGAAAAATTTTTTAAAAGCAAGTGAACATATTCCATTAGACGAAAATGTAAGGAAATAATTTTTTAAATGTAGAATATTTTTTTTAATTAGGTCAAAAAACAAAAATAAAGATTTGAATGAATTAGAAAAGAAGAAGAAGAAGAAGAAAATGAACAAGTTTTTGAAATAAAATTGTTAATTATATGCATTATTTGTTTTATTCATACTTCTTTTCCATTTTATTTTAACTACAAATGATGACGTCACCAAAAAGAGCTTTTTGTGTAATCGGCTTACCTTAGTGTTTTTATACCATGACCTAGAATAATGATTTATATGATTCTTTTTCATCAAATCTTGAAAGTGTTTGTTGTAAAATTCTTTTCCAAGATCACTTTGTATATTCTTGGGTATTCTATTTGAAGATTTAAAAATACTTTCCATTGCTTTAGTTACATCAGGACCACTTTTTGTTTTTAAAGGAATAGCCCACGCAAATTTAGAAAATACATCAATTACAGTTAATAGAAAACGATAACCTTTGTTATTTGAAGAATATGCACCCATTTCAACTAAATCTATTTGCCAAAGATCATCTATTCCTTTTGTAATTACTTTTCTTCGATTAAATCTTTTTCGTGCTGATTTATGCAGCTCTTCAACAAGTTGTTTCTTACTCATTTTTCAATCAAATATCAGGATTTATATAAAACTTTGTATATTATTATTATATATATAGAATTAAGTTGTTTTGTATGTATATGTTTTTAACATATCATTGTTAATTCGTTCAAGTTTATCATTATATGTATATCATAAAAAATTTATGCATATTAGAATTCATTTCATTTGTAATTTGTTTGATGGTTTTTTCAGTATCTTCTTTAAGGTTTCGTATATTCTCTTTAAATTTATTCTCCAGTTTTTTTATTATTTCAATAGTCAAATTATTTATTTGTTCTTCAAGAAAATGCTTTATAACCGCATCTTGAGGATTTATAGGATTTGCAACATTTTTTAGACTTTTAAAATTAATATCAAAATGACCATCTGGTGTAAGTGAGAAACCTATTCCTGGTGGTCCTTGTGGGCCTCGTTCACTGATAACTTGATGAGTAGTTCGATTACTAACAAAACGTCCGAATTTATCAACACTCATTATATAATAGTAATGTAAATTGAAAAAGTTTAATGACAGTTTAAATAATAATATTGGCTTCTCTTAACTCTTCTATTATTGAAATAATTTCATTATTATGATTAGTATGACCTGCTTGCTCTGATGCAATAAGCAATCTTAATCTATCAACCAATTCATTAGGATCATCCCAATATATATAATTAGACTTTTTATTGTTTAATAGCATTAATCCCTGTCCTTGCTTTTTTGTATCAACTAATTTTTTAATAATATTTCTATATTTGCTACCTGCATTACCTTTGATATGACTTTTATCATCAAATACATCTTTTCTGTGAACATTTGTTTGAATTAATATTTCATGATAATTCTGAAGATCATTAATATTATATAAAGAAGGATTTTTCATAAAAATAAGTTCATAAAGACCTCTAGTAGCATTATAATCTTTACCATCAATATTTACAGTATTATCATTAAATTTTAATTCACTCCGACCGAGTTCAAAGCTATTTTTTTCTTTATTATACTTGGGTCCATAAGCTTTATCAATAACAAAACTATTTGTATATTCATTCATATAATATGAATTTAATGAGGTATCTTCATCTAAAGATTTTTCAAGCGATCGTCGTAATTTTTGTATGGGAGTACTTTGAAGGATTGTGTTATCTGGGGTCTTAAAAGTAGTATCTTCAGTTACTGGTGTTGATTTGAATACAGGAAATTTTGAAACATCTTTTCCAAATGTGCTCATTTCATCAATTTCAGATTTTGCTTTATATGTAGAAACTGACTCTAGTTCCTTTTTAACTTCATTTTAACTACATACCAGTTTTAGAGACCGCTTGAGCTGTTAAAGTTAAAAAGGAACTAGAGTCAGAAAAATCTTTAGATGAAGATACCTCATTAAATTCATATTATATGAATGAATATACAAATGGTTTTGGTATTGATAAAGCTTATGGACCCAAGTATAATAAAGAAAAAAATAGCTTTGAACTCGGTCGGAGTGAATTAAAATTTAATGATAATACTGTAAATATTGATGGTAAAGATTATAATGCTACTAGAGGTCTTTATGAACTTATTTTTATGAAAAATCCTTCTTTATATAATATTAATGATCTTCAGAATTATCATGAAATATTAATTCAAACAAATGTTCACAGAAAAGATGTATTTGATGATAAAAGTCATATCAAAGGTAATGCAGGTAGCAAATATAGAAATATTATTAAAAAATTAGTTGATACAAAAAAGCAAGGACAGGGATTAATGCTATTAAACAATAAAAAGTCTAATTATATATATTGGGATGATCCTAATGAATTGGTTGATAGATTAAGATTGCTTATTGCATCAGAGCAAGCAGGTCATACTAATCATAATAATGAAATTATTTCAATAATAGAAGAGTTAAGAGAAGCCAATATTATTATTTAAACTGTCATTAAACTTTTTCAATTTACATTACTATTATATAATGAGTGTTGATAAATTCGGACGTTTTGTTAGTAATCGAACTACTCATCAAGTTATCAGTGAACGAGGCCCACAAGGACCACCAGGAATAGGTTTCTCACTTACACCAGATGGTCATTTTGATATTAATTTTAAAAGTCTAAAAAATGTTGCAAATCCTATAAATCCTCAAGATGCGGTTATAAAGCATTTTCTTGAAGAACAAATAAATAATTTGACTATTGAAATAATAAAAAAACTGGAGAATAAATTTAAAGAGAATATACGAAACCTTAAAGAAGATACTGAAAAAACCATCAAACAAATTACAAATGAAATGAATTCTAATATGCATAAATTTTTTATGATATACATATAATGATAAACTTGAACGAATTAACAATGATATGTTAAAAACATATACATACAAAACAACTTAATTCTATATATATAATAATAATATACAAAGTTTTATATAAATCCTGATATTTGATTGAAAAATGAGTAAGAAACAACTTGTTGAAGAGCTGCATAAATCAGCACGAAAAAGATTTAATCGAAGAAAAGTAATTACAAAAGGAATAGATGATCTTTGGCAAATAGATTTAGTTGAAATGGGTGCATATTCTTCAAATAACAAAGGTTATCGTTTTCTATTAACTGTAATTGATGTATTTTCTAAATTTGCGTGGGCTATTCCTTTAAAAACAAAAAGTGGTCCTGATGTAACTAAAGCAATGGAAAGTATTTTTAAATCTTCAAATAGAATACCCAAGAATATACAAAGTGATCTTGGAAAAGAATTTTACAACAAACACTTTCAAGATTTGATGAAAAAGAATCATATAAATCATTATTCTAGGTATAGCACTTTGAAAGCTTCAATTGTTGAACGTTTTAATAGAACTTTAAAAGCTTTAATGTGGAAACAATTTAGTTTTAAAGGAACATATAAATGGATTGATGACGTTCAAAAACTGGTTGAAAGTTACAACAATACAAAACATCGTACTATTAAAATGCGCCCTCGAGATGTTAATTCATCTAATGAAAAATCGCTGCTAAAAGCTGTATATAGTAATTTGAAAGTTTTTCCTGGTGCAAAATTCAAAATTGGTGATTCTGTTCGTATAAGTAAACATAAACACGTTTTTGAAAAGGGATAGATATACACCAAATTGGACGACTGAAATTTTCAAAATTAAAAGCATAAAAAATACGAATCCAGTAACATATTATTTAGAGGACTATAAGGGTGATCCAATTAAAGGAGGTTTTTATGAAAAAGAACTTTTAAAATCAAAATATCCACACATTTATTTAATAGAAAAAGTTTTGAGAAAAAAAGGAGATAAAGTTTTTGTAAAATGGTTAGGATTTTCAAATGAGCATAACTCATGGATAAATAAAACAGAATTATTGTAAATTAAAATATATTTATACTTTATTTAATTATTTTTCAATAAACAACTGTTTAAACTACAATATGCATAGTTTTCATTTAAAAATCTACTGTAAAAGGTAATAAGTTTTAGCATCCTACTTTCAATTCGATTTACATCACAACATTCACATGTATCTAGTCCAGATGTAGTACTGTCTTTAGACCAAGGACAGCTTATATAGTGTATTCCATGAATTGATTTAACCCTTTCCGTGATGTAATATGGTGTTAAAAATGTTACGTCACGCAAAAGTTGTTGTCGATGCTCATCCAATAAAATATGATCAAATTTTTTTATAAGATCTTCGTAAATCATTTTTTTCTTATTTAAATATATAACTAGACACTTTCAAAATTAATTAATGACTAAAATAAATTATTATTTTTTTAAATAATATATAGATGAATTTAAAAATATTTTTTTATGAAATTTGCATTTTGTAGACTTGTTTCACTTTACTAGCATCAATATATTCAACATTAGTTTTGTAATTATGATCTTGAATTTTAACTAATTCAACTTCACCATTACTTAAAATTCTTTCTGTTTCATATTCATGATATTCATAGCAAGAAATACTTAAAGCGTGCTTCTTGTAATTACTATCATATGTACATCTTATTGTTAAATTTGTATTATCAGCAAATTCTATTTTAAAATGTCTGTAAAATAGATGCTCACTTTCAATTATTCCAGCTATTTCACTTTCTTTACGTATCAAATCTTGCTTAAATGCTACAATAGCTTCGGCGACAATTTACACTAATTCTATTACCTAGAACTCTAGTGTAGAAAAATCAAGATTAACGTCATTTTTTAAAATTATTTTTTCAGACTTGATATTTTCAATTTGATACGATGATGGTCTTTCAGAATTTTTTTCAACTGGATTCAATGCAGATATTATAACCCATTTAAAACAGTACTCATCCTCATTCTTCACATTTATACAAGCTTTTTTATTTTGTGTAGATTTTGGAAGTGATATGTACTGAGATCCTCATAAGGGCTTCCATTGATTAATATTAATTTCAACATGAATAATTCTTATTAGAGTCCAACCACTATCTCTTTCTTGAAATTCTTACATTTTTTTGTGAATTTTGTCAACCATCTCTTCATAAACTTGACTTAAATCTTCGATTTTCTGTATAATTGTCATACAAGATTGAAATGATTTAACTGAAAGTGTAATATCATCTTCGCCGTCATTTCCTTTTATCATTTTCATATATTCACAAAATAATTCCATATTAAAATTGAATGATGAATGTTTATCAAGCAGATTTATTAAAGCATTTAAAATATGATATTTTGATGTATTAAAGAATTTTAAAACATCTAATACACCTTCATCTTTGTTTTCAAGCATATATGATTCAACTCTTTCTTCAAAAGCGCTTTTGATTACCTTCAAATTTTCATTTAAAGGTTCAGCTGCATTTTTTTATGAAAACTTAACAAAATTCCAGGAAATCAATAAAATTCTAATTCTAGATAAGACCATAAAATTCCGAGAAATTAACGAGATAACAAAATTTCTCAGAAATCAAACACAAAATTACAAGAAAACAACGAGATAACAAAATTCAAAGAAACTGAACGAGATAACAAAATTTCTCAGAAAAAACAATAATTTCCAGATAAAACCAGTTTCATCTCACTCAGCTTCTTTTCACACCTCCCCCCATCAGAATCCACCATTTCGCCTTAAAGCTTCAACCCACAGCGAAAAGCTCCGAAGCTTCAAACCCACGCCACATGCCACCACCCACAAACCACAAAAGCTTCCACCACATGCCACAACCAGAAAAGCTCAAAAGCTCCCGAAGCACACCACACGTCACAACCGAAAAGCTCAAAGCTTATGACGTCATCCAAAAAAGCTATGTACAAAAAGCCTTCCCTGAGTTAGAGTCGCTATATCTATACTACTTAGAACCAACATAATATTTAAATCGCCAATAATCAGAATTCAACATAATCATAATCTGTTCTTCAATGATATTATCTTCTTCCGGTGTTCGATCTCATCATCATTTGTTATACATTTCATCTAAAAATAGTAATCTTGATCAATTATCATTATAATACATACATATTTCTTTTTCTTAATTATTCCATAATTTGTATTTTTTCTTTTTAATTCTTTTCTCTTTTACTCTTTTATTTCTATTTTTATATTTATATTTGTCATTTTAACAGTTTCGTTAACATTCAAACACGATAAAAGTGTTGAAACGTCAAAACATTCAATGCTGGTAGTACAAATAGTGATGTAAAGTTAAATATTTTTGGCTTTTTAAATAAAATATGGTTTACAAAAGTTTTGAAATATAATAAATTAACAGTGTTATAATTTCTAAAGTGCACAATAGTCAAAAAGTTAAATAAAAAGGTGGAAAATGTTGTGCGTTATTATTACCTACTTGTAAGAGAAAAAATTAAAGTATGGTGAGGTTATATGTATTATTTATATGTAATAAAGTAATAAATTGATTTGATTTAATAAAATTTAATTTATAATAATTCTGATACATACATATATGTATTTATATGAATAATTAAAGTTAATTTATTGACATGTGACTAATGACTACATTACCTATGGTGAGGTTATATTATAAAAGTAAATAAATTGAAATGAAATGTAAACACAAATATATGAAAAAAAAATAAATAAAGTGAAGGAAATACAGAACAAATTCATTTAATTTAATAAAATTTTATTTATAAGTTTGTATTAATTGTTAAATTATTGAATCAAATCAATTTCTCACATCATAACATAATCACAAAAATTTATATAAAAAAAGACTATGAAAAAGTAAATAATTTGGTACATAATCTTTATTGTGTAATGAAGGCAAATAGACACTTAATTTGTGATAACTAATAAATTAAGTTCTATTAAATCAAATCAATTTATTCACTTTATTACATATAAATAATATAACCTCACCATAGATATGTATGTACTATGTAGTCATACTTTAATATTTTCTCTTACAAGTAGGTAATAACGCACAACATTTTCCACCTTTTTGTTTAATTTTTTTGACTATTGTGCACTTTAAAAATTATAACACTGTTAATTTATTATATTTTAAAACTTTTATAAACAATATTTTATTTAAAAAACCAAAAATATTCAGCTAAAACACTATTTCTTTACACTAATATTCCACCACTCTTATTAAGAAACCATAAGAAACTAAAATGTCAAAACAAAACATGGCACTTCTTACTATTGCATACACAACACCAGTAGGAGGCTTTTATTGTAGAGGGTTTTGGCTTAAGCCAAAATCCGAATTATCGAGTTTATACGACAAAAAATTGGGAGTAAACCAAAATCCATATTAAATTCGGAGCAGGCATAAACACGTAGATTAATTTCTTTTTTGAATTATTTTTAATTTTTTCTTTTTTGGTTCTTATTTTTTATTGCTAGTAATGAAAATTATATATGAATTAGAAATTATTACCACGGAGCTATATAATAAGAGGAACACTTTGTACTGGCACGAATGTCGGCAAAATTTTTAAAATTTGTTGACCTGTGCGGGACGAAAAGATTCTATCTCTCACGAAAAAATATATGAGAAAACTTTCGTTTATTACTCAGTTGCTCTCACACAAAAAATTATTTTTATTCTACGTGTTTATGCCTGCTCCGAATTTAATACGGATTTTGGTTTACTCCCAATTTTTTGTCGTATAAACTCGATAATTCGGATTTTGGCTTAAGCCCAATTTATTTCGGTTTAATCCGAATTTTTTTATATGTATGTGTGAGGTAAAATGCAATATGGCGGATTCTAATTTTTATTGTGAAAGTGAAGCTGTCACGTTCTTCTTCTTTTTTTTATGTGGAAGAAGAATAATATGTAAACTATAAGTGTATAAAAATATCAACGTTTGCATGTACTTTTTTAATCCCAATTTTACCGTTTCTACGCTACTCCCAATTTAATCCAAAATTCGGATTATTTTTTCACCGTATAAACTGTTAAATTCATGCAGGATAAACATATATGTAGTATACATACCTAATTCCTATTATTCATATCGTTCTAAAAAAATTTTTTCTGTATACATTGAAATACAGGCTAAAATATACGCATAAAGATATAAAGAAAAAAATATTCAACTTGTACATTTATTTTCTTGATTCGAACAAAAAATTATATCCACTCCTTTACTGAATATGTATGTACATACGTGTGTATATATTTTGCTGTTTGAGAAAGCAAATATCTATCCCTTCCGAAATTTTTTTATCTTTTTTCAAATCTTAAAAATATATTTTTATATTTTTCTAAATTTCTATATCCAGAAAATTTTCGTAGTTTGTTCATCTTCATTGGCAAATATGAAAATTTTATTCTTAATGGATAGGAGATCAGAATAATCAATAGGCATGTTGTTTTATTTTCTTTTACATTATATATTTATATATTTTAAAATATACACACAAGCAAACAAAAGCAAAATTTCATGTATACATTTCTCATATATCCCTTCTAAAAACCAACAAAACACAAAAATATACCAATAAGTGAAAAAAAAAAAATGTATACGATCGTGAATAATATGTATGTGTTGACGCATATTGTCCCAGCAGGAAAATAGCCGATGCATTACATTGGTAATCGATGAATTCTTCGATGAAATTTACATCGATGAAAAGATACATTACCAGGTAAACGAATGTGTAATGTGTAGCATATTCATATTGTACATTTGTTATGAAATTATGCGTCATTTTCGCGACTTCATAAAATTTCCGTATTTCGTTTTGCGTTTTGTATTCATATTTTAGTTTAGTTTAGTCTAGTTTAGTTTAGTAAAAAGTGAACATTAATTATTTCCAAGTATAAATTTATTGTGAGTGCAGTGAGTGAAATTTAATTGTTATTAATTATATTAATTATTGTAGTACATTTATTGAAAAAAAATATATAAAATATAAATGTTTATTGTAAAAAAAATTTTAATAAAAAGGTTTTTTGTAAAAAAAATTTAAATAAAAATGTATTTTATGTTTATTTCAATTTTGTTTTATTTTTTCTTTGTTCTTAATTTTTTAAGGTATGACTTCGATCATTTTATACAACCAAAAATTCCTGCTATACTTTCTCTTTTAAAAGTTCTTTTGTCAAATATTTGAATTTTAAATAAGTGAATTCTAAATAAGTGAATTTTAATATTTATGTGTTTTATTACAAAAATGTTTACAAGAAAAGAACTCCTATAACGAGAAAGTATCGCAGAAATTTGTATCCCATTTTATTCTTCCACTGCCCTACTTTTACCATGATTACATAGTAGTAGTACTCACAATCGGTAGAAGTTGACCGTAGAAGTCGAAATTGTGGAACATCAAACACTTCGAAGTGAGTCAGATCATGAAGGACTCTTTTCGAATATGTAGAAGTCGAAGTGGAAAAAATCGAAAAATCTGAAACTGTCAGCAATCTGTCAAGTAACATACAAGAATTGACATTTGCTATAATGCAGATCAGCTGACTTTTTTCTATTTTTCGATTTTTCGATTAAAAACATGGTGTAACCAATGGAAATCGTAGAAGAATGGAAAAGTGTCAAAATCATATAAAATAATTTCGAGGTGGAAGTTTTTTTTTCGATTTTTTCCATTCTTCTACTATTTCTACAATTTCGATCAACTTCCACACATTGTGAGTACTACTAGTATTTCATCGAATATTTCTTCTATTACCTGGTAATTATACACTTCATATATTACTTGGTAAGTGAAGAAATCTTCGATGATTTGAACATCGGTTACCTCATCGCTTACTTGGTAATCTATAGGAGGATGCATTACTTTTCAATGACATCGCCATGTTAAATTTCATCGATGCTGTAACCAATAGCTTATCCATTCTATAACTTACCTCTTCACTTACCATCGCTTACCATTTCCTGCTGGGACGTTTTTAACTATACGCATTTGTATTCAATTTCTTCCTTCAAGAAAAATAAAAAAAATTTAGTGTGATATTTATTTTTGTAAAATTTTTCTCAAACACATACATATGTATACACATTTTTTATGTACGATGATTAACTATATTTTATTGGTCTTTTGCATTGAAAAATGTAAAGAGGTAAAGGATGAAGGGTAATAAGAAAAAATAATGTTTTTTTATTATTTTTATTATTATTATTTATAATACATACTTCCAATTGTTTTTTATATGTATATGTCGTCATTAGATATCAGGAATTTTAAATGTAGTAATATGCAAATTAGCAGTCTTATAATGTATGTACATGATCATGAATGTTTTTTTAAAATATCCTCAGATCCTATATTAAATTTTAAAAAGAAGAAAAGGAATCGTTCACTTTAACTTCTCATATATATAATGTATGTACCTACATACTTATGTACATTCCCAATCCCCATTCCTATACTGAATTTTGTATATTATTTTGAATATCAATGAATATTATTAAAACAAAATATTAAAAAAAACCTGCTTTCACAAATACTATAAAATTCCCATTTAAAATACATCTCGAAGGTGTCGACACAGAAGAAGGAATGAAAAGACAGATGTCAAATAAGGTAAAAACAGGTGGAATGAATTACATTATTGTAGAACTTAAATTGTAGTAGATTATGAGTAATTATCAATATTCATTGATATAAATGATATTGTAGTAGCTTAAATATTTATATATTAACATATACATATTTACCTACATACATATGTACATTCCCATGCCCATTCCTATACTCAATTTTGTATATTTTTGTATATCAAATGGATATATTAAAAAAACCCAGCAGGAAATGGTAAGCGATGGTAAGTGAAGAGGTAAGTTATAGAATGGATAAGCTATTGGTTACAGCATCGATGAAATTTAACATGGCGATGTCATTGAAAAGTAATGCATCCTCCTACAGATTACCATGTAAGCGAAGAGGTAACCGATGTTCAAATCATCAAAGATTTCTTCACTTACCAAGTAAGCGAAGAGGTAACCGATGTTAAAATCATCGAAGATTTCTTCACTTACCAAGTAATCGATGAAGTAATCAATGTTCAAATCATCGAAGATTTCTTCACTTACCACGTAATATATGAAGTGTATAATTAACAGGTAATAGAAGAAATAATCGATGAAATACTACGCAGTCATGGTATATAGTAGGGCAGTGGAAGAATAAAATGGGATACAAATTTCTGCGATACTTTCTCGTTATAGGAGTTCTTTTCTTGTAATAATTTTTGTTATAAAACACATAGATATTCAAATTCCATCAATTTAAAATTCAAATATTTGACAAAATAACTTTTAAAATAGAAAGTATCACAAACATTTTTTGTAGTATGAAATGATCGAAGCCATACCTTAAAAAATTGAGAACAATGAAAAATACAACAAAATTAAAACAAACAGAAAATAAATTTATTTTACAAAAAAACATTTTTATTAAAATTTATAATTTATAAATTTATATTAAACATTTACATATATTTTATATTATATATTTATATACTAATTAATAACAATTAAATTGCACTCACTGCACTCACTATGAACTTATACTTAGAAATGTCCGCGTTCTACTAGACTAGATTAGACTAGAATATGATTAATAAATACAAAACGCAAAATGGAATACGGAAATTTTATCAAGTCGCGAAAATGACGCATAATTTCATAACAAATGTACAAATGAATATGCTACACATTACACATTCGTTTACCTGGTAATGTATCTTTTCATCGATGTCCATTTCATCGAAGAATTCATCGATTACCAATGTAATGCATCGGCTATTTTCCTGCTGGGAAATAAAAAAAACCTGCTTTCACAAATACATACTTTAAAATTCCCATTTAAAATATACATAAAATATACATGTGTATGTACATATACTGAATTTGAAATCCTTTAGAAATTACTAAAGAAAATTACAACAATTTCTTATCCTCTTCTATTGTAGAGCAATTTGTGTATAATTTGAATTGCTTTGAATTCTGATTGCCTGGGGGTCGATTCTGTTTTGGTGAAGTGAAAACGTGTAAACAGTTTACACGCTTACACTGCTAATTCCGATTCTAATACAGTGTAAACGTGCAAAAATATGTCAAAAAGTTTTCATATGAAAATATTTTTTGCACCGTGAAAAGTATCAGTGTAAAAAAAATTTGTCATTAAAACTTTTATTTATTAATAATAAAAAGAAAAAAAATAAAAGAAATGGAAAAGTAGAAATTAAGTTTACATTAAAAAAAGAGTTAGAATTAATAAAATTAGATTTAATAGTATAAATGAGACTATTAAAAGCAAAAGTTGATCTATTCCACTTTTTGAAAAAATTGAGTTAATGATGGCAAAATGTTCGTTGTGTTGAAGGCTTTTAATATGAAAAATTTCAATTTTTAAAACTGCATTGATCATTGATGCCCCTGAAAAATGGTTGTAAAATTTGGCATTGGAAGCAAAACTTAAACTATTCCAACATAATGTTGGTAGCAAAACTATAACTAATCCAAAATTTGCTTACTAGTATTTACTAAATTAAACATTGATTTTTTAAAATCCATGTTTGAATTAAATTCAAAAGCTTAGAGTTATATATATATGTATTTGAAAGAAATTACATAAAATAATCTTTTATTTATTCGTTGATTACTGAAAGCAGCGATTTAAGCAAAATTTGTGGTAACAATAGAAGATCGTATCCTTCGACCTTCACCTATCAGTATTTAATTCTTGTTCTTATTATTATGTTATTACTTATATGTACTTATTACACGTCGCAAAATTGTGATTTCATTATAAATATGTATAAGTTTTTACAATAAACAATACAAAAACACAACTTTTTTTTACTTGATTTGACAGTTCTCATATCACGTCGGTGAAAAAATTTAAATCAGCGCCTCATTCAGCACTATGTTTGCACGAACGCAACAAGAATCGCTTATTTGGGTACTGTGCAGTGAAAAAGTGAAAACAGTGTGTGAAACGTCAAGTGCAAACTTTTTTTTTCATGTTTTCACTTCACCGAAACAGAATCGACCCCCTGGTGTAAAAATAATTTTTAATGTTAGAAAATTAAGATGTTTTGATCGAATTTTTCAATAAAATTATTTTTTTTCAATAAAATTATTATCCTTATGATATCAACATTATATTTGACCTGATAAACGATCAAATTTGAAATGTAAATTATCAGCAGAATTTATAAGTGTGATCATATGCAAATTAGCTACTTGTATACTTCTTCTTCTTGAAATACTTGAAATATACCCTCAAATCCTACATTTTCAATTTCTCATACAAATTGTTTAAAATTATTTTTATACTGAACCAAATGGTAGGTATACTGAATATATGGAGAAAAGGAAAAGCTGTTTCCATATGATTCTGTATATTGTAATGCTTGAAATATGAGAATGATTGTGTTAAAAATGTTAAAATTTCTCAAATTTTTTTAAATATTTTGTATGTATTGCATGGAAAATAGATAGAAAAGAGAATATATTTTAAAATTAGAGAAATTAAGAAAAAATCCTGAGAATAAGAAAGAGCTTAAACAGCTTTAAGATTGGAGGCCGTTTTGCTGTTTTTAAATTTGTTATTTCAATGTACTGGGATAAAATGTCTGTTGCTAAATTTATATAGTCATTGGTACTACTCAGCTGAAAATAAGATATTTTGCCTATACAAAACCTATGTAAAAAAAACCAAATACATACCAAAATAAATAGAACCGAAAAAATTTTCTGTTTCGATTTCGTAAGTGGCAATTAAAGAATTATCATTCCAATTTCTATTGCTAAATTCGAATCATATAAAGTTTGTTGCATTCTTACAGTCTCTTCAAGTAAATTTTGACGATTTTGAACATAATTTAATGTACCAGTTCCATGAATATTGCTAACTTCATTTAATGGTGGAGCCATTCGAGCAGGTAATGTACTTGACTTTACTGATCGTCCAGATCTTATATCTTTACCGTCATTTAAAATTACATTTTTCTTTCCTACATATCTGAAAATGAATGAAATTTAAATAATATAATTTTTTTTTATTTTGCTGTTTTAAATATAATTCCCTAAATCCCTAGTCATGACATGATTTTAAGAGAAAAAATTTAAGGATTCTTTAAAATGTTCTCATTATAGTCGAATTCTTTCAATAAAAATTAATTATTGTTATTGTAAATGATATAGAAATTAATTTATCTATATCGTTTTTCTTTGTGTTAAACTAACTCAACTACTTTTGTATATTTATTATTAAGTCCCAGTTTTTCAGTGTAAACTTAAATTTAATTTTTCCACAATATGTCTAATTTGAAACTGAAAGCTAACTAGAAGTTTGATTTTTTTCTCAATATCCTTTGGCTATGTTTTCCAACTTTAATACTGGAAATCGAAGATTTGAATCGATGACTAAAATGTCAAAACAAATTGCTGTCAATTTTTAAGTATTGTTACAATTTTAACATTTTATTTTTCTTATGAATTATATTTTATTTGTACAAAAAATTATTTTTTCATAAATATAATAATGCAAAGAACATTAAAAAAGCGCACAAACTCTCTTTCAATGAAAAACGTCGATTTAACTGTTTTTCGACGGTATAAAGCCTCATCATCAACGGTCGTTTAAGTTAAACTAAGTTTAAACTCTCGATCCAGTTAAGCCAACACCGAAAAACACGATTTTCTCTTAAAATTCAGTTTAAATTCTATTACAGTTTTATTAATTACATTCATTAGAATTTTACGATAAAATTCAAAAACAAACATCTAAAATTCTTAATAAGTATCGGCTAGATAATCCTCAAGCTACTGATCAACAGATTAATGGACATGGTACGATTATCAGACGAATTGCACTTAAACAAACTAAGGGAACCTTTAAGAAGTATTGTCGTTACCAGAAATCCACAATCGATATAGAAGAAGCTCTTCTAATTTTACTGGAGTCTTCTTATGATCTTGATGATAGACAAATTCATCAACATCATAGCAACTATTCCAATCGAAGAAATCGTCGTACTCAACAACATACAAGCAACATAAGAAACAATAATTCTAGTGAAAATAATCGAAGATATCATTCCAGAAATAATAATAATAATAATTTTAGAAATCAAAGTAATTATTCTAATAATTCTAGGAATCAAAATAATTTTGAAAATAATAATAATAATAATTTTAGAAATCAAAATAATTATCCTAATAATTTTGAAAATAATAATAGGAATCAAAACAATTTTAGAAATAATTGTAACAACAGAAGTAATTATCAAATTAATCGTAATAATGATTCTGAAATGTCTAGAATTAGAAGATATGGTATTCCAGAGCCTATGGATATAAATTATAATAATTTACATTCAGAAAATGAAAATTTTCAATTTTTAGCCTATACAAACGAAAGTCCTTCAAACTCCGCTTTATTAGTTGCTGACTTTGAAAATGATTTTGATGGCATATTAGAAAGTGATGTATTACAAAATGAGATTATCGACTATCCTAATAAGACTTCAATTATTTAG
Organism: Bombylius major; assembly: GCA_932526495.1. Classification (NCBI taxonomy): domain Eukaryota; kingdom Metazoa; phylum Arthropoda; class Insecta; order Diptera; family Bombyliidae; genus Bombylius; species Bombylius major. Next base: position 22,282,845 of record OW052044.1, on the reverse strand, counting down.
GATGAAAAATATTCATTCTTTTGTTCGGAAGAAGAAGAACAAGAACATTATAATTATTATATAAACATTCCAAATGATATAAAAAATTTTTATATTCATGAAACATCAAGAAATATAAAACTTGATCATCTAAACGATGAAGAAAAGAAAAATTCGCTTCCCTTATTTTTCGATGAAAATAATAAAATTCTAATAAAAGAAAATGAAATTGAATTAAATTATATCAAAAATAAATTAAATGAAATTGAAAATGAAAATAACAAATTTAATGAAATTAAAGAAAAGTTAGAAGAACAAATAAAAAATTATGAAATACAAATAAAACAAAATGAAATAAATATGAAAAAAGATAAAAGTTCATTCAATAAATTAATTAAAAATAATGCAATTAATTATAATAAATTAAAATCAGATTATGATAATTTACAAGATATGAATAAAAAATTAAATCAAAAAATGATACAAGTATTAGATGAAAATTCATCATTACATAATCGTAAAGAATTAATGGAACATAAATATCGTTCATTACATGATCGTTATAATTCAAATGATAAAGAAAATTTTAATCTAACTGAAATGAATAAGTGCCTTAAAAATAAAATTGAACAATCGAGAAAAAATTTAAACGATATTCAAATTGAATTAAATTCAAAAGATAATGAATAACAAAATTTAAATATTAAATGGATCAATGAAAAAGAAGAAAATGATAAATTGATGAAACAACTGAAACAGGCTGAGGCAGACAAAGAAAAATTAAAAAATGATATAAAAATCATGAGAGAAGAATTAAAATTGAACAGTGATGAAAATCTGAAAGCAGTGCAAGAAATTAAAGAAAAAAATGACTCATTAAAACAAAAAATTACTAAAAATGCAAAAGAAAATGAAGAATATAAAAATGAATTGCAACAATTAAATCAGAAATTAGTGGCGACAGCAAACATTCTTAGTTCATGGGTCACATTTTTTTTACGCCACTGTAACATTATTATAGATGGTGTACTTTAATTTCAATATATTGGAATATTTGTTTGCAATTCCAGAAGTTGAGAAAAAAAAAAGTTTTTTGTCATAATAATAAAATTCCAATAAGTAAACTGTTTTTCGATTTCCGTTGTACACGCGCAACGAAAATGTTTAATTCCCTCTTGAAGTGGTATGATTTTTTTTAATCCTATGTACTGGATTAAAATCATACGATTTCAACGATTAATCTTATGTATTCTCCCTCTATACATGAATTTCTCAAATTTGAATTTCTCCAATTTTCTTTTGTCTCCTTTAATATTCAAAAAAGAAAAAAAAAATTTGATGAAATGTATGCAAGTGTATTTGCCGCCGGCAAAACACACCAAATTTTTTTTCTATAGGAATACCAATATTTACACATTAAAGGTTCAATATCATCATGTGATTTATATAACATAGTGACCTATTTACACAACTAAAATGGCATTATGAAATAGAATTTTTTAGTTCACACATACCATGATCATAGTACAAAGAAGACAAGTAGAATTACTTCTGCATAACGGTAAATAAAAAATTACATCCAATCATTATGAAGAACGTTATCAGTAATAAAAAAAGAAAAAAACTTCCTATAAGACGGACAGAGACTTGTAGTATGTACCTTAAAAATTTACATGATTTTATATGGAAAGAAAAACATATCTTTCTTCTTCATTTCTAAGAAAAAAAAAAACGAAATTTCTACACAATTATATTGTACCTCCCTCAACTATATCAATGTGTGTATCACAATATATTTTACAAAACTTTTATATTCTCACTTACACATGTTTTACGCATACACGTAAAAAATGAGAATAAAAATGCCTCCCTCAATAACTTATCTGTATTGGTTCTATACTTTTTATAAGGTAAAGCGTAGTAATATTGAATCACTAGTATTTATTTTGTTTATTATTATTTGTAAGAAGATAGTGAAGGAAATGTAATAGATACATATTGTTCAGTTTAAGTTAAAAGGTAATTAATAAATTATAATTTAAATGAATTTCCAGTAAATTTCCATATATTGGATTTGAAATTACGTTTTCGCTTCCATTTTACCCAATATGGCAATAAGAGTATAGTTTACTCTATATATTGAATAACTACGTATATAGAAAATTTAAATTTTTTATCTTTGTTGTTCCCTAATGATTTATTTTTTGGACTATTTCTAGCAAAATACACTTGAATTTTACACATACATTGAAGTTTTTCAAAATTTCTTATCAAATTTTGTATGGAAAATTGAAATGTGATTTTGCTATTCTTCTTTATGCTATGCCATGATGCTCACCAGGACCAGAAAAGAGAAAATCATAATATTCACAATATATTGAATATGTCATGTACTGCCTGATTGGTGGCTTGATTTGCTTACTCATTGTTAATATGCCATACACACGCCATTTTTTTTTGTTTCCCTTCTCCCAGTACCTAAGTACATAACAATTGCGCGGTATAATCAGCGTAACCTCAGAAACTATATAAACGAACATTCGAGTATCATCACTGGCTTGGCTGATTTAGTTCTTATTTTCTTTTGGGCTGTTCATCATCGACGAGGAATTAGTATGGTCGTGCAATCAGTCGTTTTTGGTTTTTGAATTTTTTTTTGTAAAACATGTGCCGGCATGTATTTAAGATAATTCAAAATTTTATTTTTGCTTAGTGAGTTATTTAAATAAAAAAAATTTTTTTAAAATAATGGAAAGAAAAAATATATATATCAAATATAAATCAATAGTGTTAAATAATAATTAAATGACTAAAGATATAAAAACAAAAAAAAAAAGAGAAGAGAAGAAAAATATATATTTTCTTTGATATAGGAAGTTAGTGAAGGTGTAAATGGTCCTTAATTTGAAAAAAAAAAAAATAATAGAAAGAGAAAAAGAAAAATTTTACACTTGTGTTTTTTTTTGAAACAAAGTTATAAAAATGAAGTGATAAATGCAGCCTCAATTTTGAGCAACAAAAAAATATACATATATAAAAGAATCAGTGAAACAAAATTATTAAAATGAATGCGGCCTCAATTTCTAAAAGGAAAAAAAAAACCCAAAAAAAGTATATACATATTATATATGTATAAAAGAATTAGTGAAACAAAATTATTAAAAATGAAGTGGTGAATGCGGCCTCAATTTCGAACAAGAAAAAAAAAATTTATACATATATAAAGGAATCAGTGTAACAAAAATTGTTAAAATGAAGTGATGAATACGGCCTCTTCTCTAAGTAAAGAAAAAAAAATGGCAGCATTTTCGTCTCATCACAACCATAGCTTCAATCAACCTCTGATACATAGATGTATGCATGTAAGGTAGGCTAGTGTTAAGAATCGGTAGGGACAAATCTTTGTTAGATATCGTTGAAAAAAAAAATTTGTAGGAGTTTCTTTTTTATAAATTAGATAATGATTATAAAATCTGAACTTGTAGCAAATATTTTGGAACAGATAAAGGATGTAATAATTTTGATTGCTAGGACAAAAATAAAAGAAAATTAAAAGAAAAAGAAAGAAATTTTTAGATATATATATATAAAGAGAGAATATAGGTTTTATGAAATTTAAGATGGCGCCGAAATTAGGTGTAAGTAAGGTTGAAATTGTAAGAAACGAATTCAGTTTTTTTCTGTAATAAAAGAAATGTCAGCAAAAATGATAAGATACGAATTTAGTTTTATTTGAGGAAAAATGGTGGAGAGGGCTCAACGATGGTAGATGAAGGTCCAGTCCTTTGGTGCGACGGAATTACGGATTTCTCCTTTTGTTCACTGATGATTTCACTTAATGCTATTCTGGTCAGGTTATTTAAATATTTGATGATTCAATTATTCATGATAGATATGGTTCATGCTATCTTGTTTATTGTATGCCGGCTAAACTAATTTATATGTTGTAACGACAAGCTTCTGATAGGGAGCTGCCAAGAACCCACCCGCGACTGAAGCAGCTGGAAATATGCCGGCGGGAGCTCCTGGAAGTTCACGTGCTTTTTCCTTTCATTTTCAGACAAATATAAATTTCGTTACATAACAAATTAATTGCAAATACTGATGAATTAGATGAAACATTTAATAAAAAAACAAATATTTATGAAAATAAAAAATTACATAATGATATTGAAAATGAATGTAAAACAAAATTAAAAGATTTACAAAAAATGAATGAACAAATTGAAAATAATAAAATAATTATAAATGATTTAACTAAAGAATTAATGCAAGCAACAAAATTATTAGATAAATTATATACAAAATGTTGAAACTGATAAAGAAGAAATTATGAAAAACATATATAATAATAATAATCTCGATAATGGAGTTATCAAAAGAATAAATAAACAAATAATTATTAATAACCAAGTAGAAACTGAATTTAAAAATTTAACAAAAACTATTAACAAAAATAATAATGAATTAGAAAAATTATTAGAAGAAAATAAATATAATTATAACGATATAAGTAGGAAATTTAATGAGAAATCATTACAAGATTCACAAGATAATGTTTTAAATTAATTAATAATTTACTATAACTATATCCACAAAATTTGCTTAACTATAATGCTTTCTAAAGTAGGAGTTGTAGATATGTCATTATTAACAGACGAAGAAATTTTTCTATTATCACTTAACCAAATTAAACTTTTAAAAAACAAAATTAATAATAGATCACAATTTATTCATTAAAATAATACAAAAGGCAATATTTTCAGAAGAAACTTGTCAATTAATTACCAAATTATATAATGTACCAAATTTTTATAATAAGCAAATTATTGATATTCCATAAGATAATTTAATGTAAACGAAATATATTAGATATTAATTATAAAACCATAGAAAATAAGTGTATTTTAGAATTATTTAAATCTAAAATAAAAAATTTTAAATACCAAGAAAATAATATAAGCGAAATATTAACAGATATTCCTGGTATTATAGTGAAAATAAACATTGAAGAAACCTTTCTAGATCAGAATTGTAATCAAGATAAAAATTTTATATACAATACATATAAGGTCAAAAAAAAAAAAAATGTACGAATATTGCAGTTCTACAATTTATTTAAAAAGAAAAATAATAATAAGTAATAAAATGTTTACAATCAGAGAGTTAATAATAATATTTGAACTAATACTAAAAAGATTTGAAAAAAAAATAGTGAAATAAGGTTCCGAAAAAGAAAATTTTAAAAGACAAAAAAAGAAAACGGAAAAGAAGTTATAAATAAACAAAAAATTATATTAAATGAAATAGTAGAAGAAACAATTTGTGAATATAAAAAATACATATAACCAGAAAAGAAATAGTAGAAAAACTACAAAACAACAAGATTATCAAGGAAGAGCAAATATGAGTTAAATAATTTTATTTTTTAAAAACTGTAAACATAATATTTTTTAAGACAAAATTTGTAAATTTATATTGAAGTCATATTTCTTTTGATGAGGACATCAAACTTAATGATGGGGGCATCACGTCTTTAGAACTTTAGACTTCGAACTCCTACATTAACTTTGAACTAACATAAGTAAATATTTTGTAGAATTTTATTATCTCATGAGAAGAACAAATATTTTGCACAGTTTCTTATCTTGAGATAAGACATGCAATTTTCTTATCTCAAGAGAAACACAAATATTTAATTGCATACAATCTTCTCATGAGAAATACAAACAAATAATATTGAGCAATCTTTAATATAAAAGCAATGCATAATAATTTGATAGTCAGTCGAAGTTGTATTTTGAAACTAAAGTGAAGTTCTATATCTTTGATGTAAACTCTCTGAAAGCCAGATTACAAAGAACAATAATAATAAACAGTTTTAATAAATTAAAACCAAAAAGTGTGTTTTCTTTTATTATAATAACGTTTTTATATCCCTTCTCAAAAACATGTTTATATTTGCTTATTCGTACTTTGTCTCCAACTTTATATTTTGGTTTATGAAAAACTTTTAAGTTATTGTAAACTGTCTTTAATAAAAATTTTTCATTGTTTTTATTAACATCATTGGGACGCATTTTTATTGTTCGATGAATAGTGTTATTGTAGTTGGTTACTAACGCTTTTATACTGAATTCTTTCCACATCATCCCTTTAAATGTTCTGTTAAATCGTTCATTGATGCTTTCAATGTGATATATGTTGAATAATGATTAACATTATGTTTTTTCATAAGATGATTGAATTGTGTATTATAAAATTCTTTCCCTAAGTTAAGGGAATTTAAATTTTAACACTTTTTTAGTTTTTAATCTTGCTTTATTGAACCCAAAAATAAGACTAACTTAATTTTTTAACTTAAATAATAATTACAATTAGGTTTTTAAGAAAATTAGTGAAACGTAAGCATTCAATAAAATATTATTTAGTATTAATTTAATTAAATATTACTTGTAATTTAGCTTAATAATGAAAAAAATGTGTATTGTTAAATCGGGGCGGATGCGCGTGTTAAAAAAAATGCAAGACTGCATTTTACCAATATTTGGTAATTGGTATTTAATTGTTCAGTCGATTGACCGGATACGCGTATTATATGCTGTGTTAACTCCTCCCTCCTTAAAGATCATCGTCCCGAGGGTCAGAAATTTAAAGTTATGGGTTGTAGTCCTGGCTGTGTGTCTGCAAAAAGTATATAAAATCATTAGAGATTCCAGTTTACATTTTTTTTGAAATTATAAAATTTTAGTTTTCCAAGCAATAATAGATGGCGCAACCAGGTAATTCCAATGGTAAAGCTCATTTTTGAATTTAAAATTTTGATTTTTTCGTTGATTTCGAAATTCGATAATTTTGTATAATGTTGCAATTTTGTTTACATTACCCATACGATCATTATTATGTTATGTTATGAGTATGCATATATGTATATTTTTTACAACTGTATAAATGTTTTTTATGTGATTGATAATGACTTGAATTATTTTTTGTTTATAATTTTTTTTCAGTTTAATTTTTCTTAAAATAATTTATTAATACATATTAGTTTAAATAGTTAGATAGTTTTTGTTTAATAATTCTATTACAGATTTTTATTTTTAAATAGTATTTTTCTTTTTCTTCTTCTTTTAATATCCTAAAGCATATCAGCTGACTTTTATTTTTGAATTAGTAGGAGGAATTAAGAAAATATGTAAAAAGAATAATACAAATTATAAATGCATTTCACTTTTTTGAAGATAGAGAAAGACAGAAGACAAAGAAGAAGAAGAAGAATTGACCAATATCAATATCAATTATAAATATAATATGAATGTTTTATGTAATAATGATAAACATACTTTTATTGTTTTTTTTCTTCTTACAGTTCAATATTTTTTGAAAATATTTTATCAATTTAGTTTAAATAGTTTAGAAAGTTTTTGTTTAATAAAATAAAACTATTACAGATTTATCCTTCAAAAATTTCACTTCTTCTTTTTCTTTAAATATCCTAATGCATATCAGCTGACTTTTGTTTATTTTCGAAGAAGATAAGAAAAGTAGGAAGGATTAAGAAAATGTGTAAAAAGAAAAATACAAATTAAAAATGCATATCACTTTTCTGCATAGACAAAGACAGAAGAAATATTTGTTCAATGATCAATATGGAATGAAATATGAATTATATTTGAGATACAGTATTAGATCGGTAATTTGAACCTCTATATTTTCAACACCTAAATTTCTGTAATTTCGGTTTCTGTATTTTTGTAAAGAGGTTTTTTTGTGATTTTACTTTATGAAATAGCATGAAATAAAACCAAGTTAAATATGTTGTACCTAATTTCAATCACTGATTTTTGCAATAAAAAATTAATTTTAAAATCGTCATAATCAATTTCGTAATTATTGTTTTAATAATGCAAATGAATTTTATTACAGAATTATGGGGTGTTTTTGTTTAAAGTAGTGTTGAAAGTGTAAACTGGTTTCTATATAAATTTTTAAATTTTAACAAGGTCGGTTTGAAATTAGTTCAAATTATTGAGATTATACTGTTATTTATATTTATTGAATGGATATAATATTGAAAATCATATTTGTAAAATTTAATTTTTCTTCAATCAATAGTTGAAAATTTTTACCTACCTACATTCTTTTTAACCCTAGGATTGCCTGATCGTATACAAACGTATACACGCGGACTTTGACCCTTGATAAAAATACGATCCCTTTGAGCTAGGACCTAGAAACTATTTTTATACTAAAACATTTATCAAAGTGTTCTTTTTAGTATTGTTCTTTACAGTATTTTTTTAGTTTTTTTAGTTTTCAAGATAAAGTGCATAATAACATGAAAAACGTGAATGTTCCATACATTCTTGTACATTCATAAACGCAAACATCTATTGTTGGCTTTGAAGTTCTATATCTCAGCATCCTCTGAACCAAAAACTAATATTTTTGGATTAAAATATTTGCTGAAGTATTCCTTAAAAGCTGTCTTATACAGTAATTCTGTAAGTGCCACTGTTTTCAACCAAAAGGACAAAATACGCGAAAACCATTAAGAAGTTCAACATTTTCAACTTTATTTTCCATTTTATCTCGGAAACTAGAAAAAATATGAAACTGTAATAGCAACAACATTAAAGATTTAATAAAGATTTTAATATAAAAATAATAGTTTTTGGTCCATGCGATGCTGAGATACAGCTCTTTGAAAAAAAAATTTTAAAATTTCCATATAAAATGTATGGTATACATTTGTATACTCACGGCCAAATTTGTGACATTCTTGATCAGGCAATCCTAGGGTTAAATAACAATACAATTGAGGGAAAAGTTAACTGCAAAATAAAATTTGTAGGTACATATGTACCTACTAATATAACAACATTTTTAGTTAAGTTTTTCTTCTTCTTCTGGTTCACATTTGTTTTAAATATTTTAAAAATTATTAGTACATATGTACTTACATATTATACATACTTATATTTCCGAATATGTATATACCTACATATTTTTCAAAAGTTATAAAAATAATTGATCTATTAGTTAAACTCATAATACCCACATAATATGATAATAATAAAATTTCCTAAACTTAAGTTGAATTACATACATTATGTAGGTATATGTACTACAAAAAATTAAAATAAATTCTTCTTTTCAGAATGAAAATAAGTTTAAAAAAAACATGAAATTTGACAACAACAAAAATCATAAAAAGGAGTAAAATTTATATCCGATTTAATAAATTTATCATTATTTTATAAAAATTAAAAAAATGATTTAGAAGCAGAATATCTTAAAAAATATGAAAATTAAAATTTTTTTTTTCATTTTATACATACTTTACATATTACAAGACACATTAGTATTATAATCAACAATCATTATTCTCAAATCTCAATTGTATTGTATTGTTTTTGTTTTTCGAAACAAAATATAAATATCCAAAAATGTATACAATCAGAATCAAAACAAAATTTAAAAAAATCATATGGTATACAAAAACAATTAATACAATAATAATGTGTGTGAATGAAATAGAAAATAAAATAAAAATGGTAGATTTCGACGATATTTACGAAAATTCGAAATACATATTTAAAAAACTTTGTACTTGTACAATTGTACTTGCAGAGCTTGAAGAACTCAAGAGCTTTACTATTGGAAAATAACGATCAAATTTTGTTGATTGTTTAAGAAATTTGAAATGTAACAGTCAAGTAACGGAAAAATTGATTGTCTAATTATATATGGTCTTTGGTGTCTGTTTTCAAATACATATGTCGTTGTCTGGGGAAGTATTGTCATCAAAGATAATTAATAAGAAGTAGATATTTCAAAACAGAAAAGCTGTTGAAAAATAAATTTTTAGTTCTAAATCTGTTCATAGAGCGGACAGACAAGAAGGAATCGCTTAGAACATTAGATTTAAAAATACGTTATGACCTTTTTTGCAATAAAAAAAAAATTTAACATACACAAAAATCCTCAAAACTGTAATTAGACAATTTTATATGGAAAATGAGGACGGAGTAAATGTGCATGACATCATCATGCAAATTTTTTGTTGGTGTTGTACCATATGAAAATTTATAATTATTAATAATATAAACAAAAACAACACACATATAAAAAAATAATTGTTGTTTTTATTTTTCATTTTTCAAGTACCCAACCAAATTTACAATTTTTTTATAATACCGTATTTGAATTTTGTTGTTGCTTCGTACCTAAATACAAAATTTATTGTAAACTTGAAGTCACTGTTTTTTTCTCAATTTTGTATTTTTCCCATTTAGCATATACAAGTATGTATTTTTGTATATGCAGATTGTAGTTTATACAGGAGCGGGTAAAACGCATGACTCAAATAATTTTCATTTTTCTAAAAATAATTTATTTATTAAGCTGTATTACAGAATCATGTATGGTTTTTCTTTTCTTATAGAAAATACCTTAAAAAAACACACATACTTAGTTAAAAAACAAACCATCATCCATCCCCACCAAAATTTAAAGATAGTATCGAGAAAAGTTTTTAGAAATTATTAGTTAGGTGACTTTCATGACCGCTACTGTATATTATAATGCACGTACATTATAATGTTAACACTTTGCAAGCATTAGTGATTTTCTAATTTTCTAATAATTACTCTGACCATCTCCCGGCTGCAAGGTTTTAATAAAATTTTATAGGTACACCTAATTGATCAAAATTTGTAGAGTCCAACATATCTAACTACCTCACATTATGTAACATTTTGAAATATAAATATGGTATAAATAAAATGTATTTAAATGTGTATTGTAATGTTGTTAGGTACTTGAATTGAAAACAAAATATCTTAATTTTAATTCCCTTTTTCATTTAAAAAAAATATATATAGTTACATAATATAAAAACAAAAAAAAGCGGGATCTGGATTCTGGATTTCAGTAAAATTTCTCATAGCTTCAAAAACTATAAAAAGAATAAAAATAATTGGGTAAATTTCATATTATCATGCATTCAATAATCAGAAAACAAATTCCAATTCATATTCCTATACAATACAATATATTTACATATATAATGTATGTATAATGTATTGATATTCTATGGATGAAAAAATAAAAAATATACTAACCAATGAAACAAATTTTAAAAAAAGAAGAAAAAAAAACAAATATTAAATGAAATGTGCACAGACGGTAAACACGCATTTGTGTACATGCAAAAATATGTACATACATATATATATGTATATACATTGTTATATATATATATTATATAAATATAGCTATACACAAAGTTATACTGGAAACCAAAGTTGTATAAGTAGAAGATGCCCAACGTTCATATATCCTCATGGCACTCAAAATTTTTGATCTGGGGCGTGATATCACACCCCACAACATGTTGCTTATACATTTGTTTCTAATAGTCATGTTTATAATGATATTCAGTAGCAATTATCAACAATTTTACTCATCGTATCAACATTTTAATCATGAACAAAAGGCAGTAGAATCGAGAAAGTAGAACAGACGCACAAGTAGAGTGCGGTAAAGTAGGAATAAATTCTTTACACAAATGTTGCTTAGTTTGAATTTTTTTACTATACCTATATTAAAATTAAAAACAACAAGTAACATTAAATATGAATTGTTGGTATTCTCGCTATATATATAGCTATAGCTATATACATACATAATTCTAACATACACACATTCGAGCCATACTTTGCGTTGTTTTCAAATTATAAGTAAAAATTTTTAAAACCATATTATTATTATTGACTTGAAGAAATTTGAAATTTTTTTCGTTTTTCTTATTTTTGTTGTTGTTATATTGAAATCCAGTTTTAACCAAATTTTGTCTTTCTTTTTAAACTTGCAGGTATAAATGCATTTTATAATTTTCTATTTTCATTGAAAATTCGCAGGGTAAAAGACCCATATACCGGACACTTAAGAGACTTTGCCAAATGAATTTCTTATTACACAAAGAAATATGATTGTATTCGAAAATTTTCTTTTCAGATCAATAGAAAAGCCTTTGAATTTTCAATTTCAATAAATCTTTTTTCAAATTACATTCCTATTTTTTTAATAATAGTACTTAAAGTCAAAAATTTACATTTCACCTATTATCGGACAGTTGGTGCCTATTGCCGGACGAAATGGTTCCTAATACCGGACAGTACTGAAATGAAGTGTTTAAACTTGAAAGTTGATAATATTGATAAAGAAAACAGATAGAAAAGTGTTAATAATAAGAAATTATAGATTTATTTAACAAAAAGATTTAAAAAACATTTTTATATAACTTAAATTGAAAAAAATTTAAAAAAATATATATGTAGGTACCCTATATATGTATAATATTAACAAAAAGTAGGATTCAATAAAAAAAAGGACCTATATTATTGATTATGAAACTAATTAAAAATAAAATATAATAAGTCTTAATGTTTCTTGCAAATAAAGCACTTAAAACTACTTCCGAATACGTTGAAGTAGGTTTTGAAATCGGTACATTTTAAATGATACTAGCTAGGACATCAATCGCATCCTTTATTTTATAGTTCTTCATTTTTCTTTTGTTATATCAAAAATAGCTTTTTGTAATTCAGGATATAATTTTCTGAAAAATCGGCAGAAATCGAACTTAAAATAGGGATAAATGTATGTGTCCGCTAAATGAACTGCTGGAGCCTAATACCGGACACCAGTGTCCGATAATAAGAAATTACACAAAAGAATGCTCCTTTCACCGGACACCATAATGTTATTGTAAAAATTAAAATTTTTAAGTTGTTTTTTAAATTTTCTGCTTACATAATTGCACTAAACCACTATTTTAATCAAAATATCTTGAAAATTTTATTTTAAAACACTACAAAGCTTATTTTCCAAACCACCGTTTCTTAAGAAAAAAATAAGAATTTAGACTATGACACGAAACGTTTTCATTTATCAACATGCAGAACATAAGTGACAAATTCTACATAAAAAGTAAATACATCAAAATAAAGTAGAGGATTTTGGCTATATTATAGACCTTTTTTCTTTCTACGAGTTAATACAGAAGCACACAAATTTTTTGTTTTTATTTCATAGTGTCCGGTAACAGGAGCTGTCCGGTATATGGTTCCACTACCCCATATAATTTTGAAAAAAAGTTATTTCATATTTTTTGTGGAAAGATATGTAATTTGTCAGTTTTGCACTATTATATTTCGGACTTTTAAACTGATTTTCCAGTCCTTGAGTTCAAAAGCAAGTTATTTTTCTTTCATTGTGAACCCAATTATGCATTTAGCCAATTTTTCCAGCATACCTTTGTAAAGATCAGTTTTAAAATATGTACCTATACATACATATGAGAATTTTTAAAATTCTTTTTATCAAAAGTTGTTTTTTTTGCAATAGATATATATGTATTTTAGTGTAAAAATATGACATAGGGAGAATACCCAGTAACGAGCCCCCTTAAGGAAAATTTTTGCCTTTTCCTTATACCACGGATAAAGTATTTAAATAATAGTTCCAACCAAGAGCAAAATAAACTTTCTGAAGGGTCTAAATTTGCAATTTAAAAATACCCAAATGGGTTGCAAAATAAACCTAAAATTTAAATTATGTATTTTTATTTAAAAATGTTACATTTATATTGAAATATAGGTAGGTGAGTATTTAATGAGCTTTCTACTTCTGTGAAAGTAGGTACATTAATTTTTGTATTTTTACTTGATATATTTTTCCTTCTGACGGTACTGATACGGAAGCATTGTTCATGGTCGGTTGAATTTCAATATAAATGTAACATTTTTAAATAAAAATACATAATTTAAATTTTAGGTTTATTTTGCAACCCATTTGGGTATTTTTAAATTGCAAATTTAGACCCTTCAGAAAGTTTATTTTGCTCTTGGTTGGAACTATTATTTAAATACTTTATCCGTGGTATAAGGAAAAGGCAAAAATTTTCCTTAAGGGGGCTCGTTACTGGGTATTCTCCCTATGTCATATTTTTACACTAAAATACATATATATCTATTGCAAAAAAAAACAACTTTTGATAAAAAGAATTTTAAAAATTCTCATATGTATGTATAGGTACATATTTTAAAACTGATCTTTACAAAGGTATGCTGGAAAAATTGGCTAAATGCATAATTGGGTTCACAATGAAAGAAAAATAACTTGCTTTTGAACTCAAGGACTGGAAAATCAGTTTAAAAGTCCGAAATATAATAGTGCAAAACTGACAAATTACATATCTTTCCACAAAAAATATGAAATAACTTTTTTTCAAAATTATATGCGAATTTTCAATGAAAATAGAAAATTATAAAATGCATTTATACCTGCAAGTTTAAAAAGAAAGACAAAATTTGGTTAAAACTGGATTTCAATATAACAACAACAAAAATAAGAAAAACGAAAAAAATTTCAAATTTCTTCAAGTCAATAATAATAATATGGTTTTAAAAATTTTTACTTATAATTTGAAAACAACGCAAAGTATGGCTCGAATGTGTGTATGTTAGAATTATGTATGTATATAGCTATAGCTATATATATAGCGAGAATACCAACAATTCATATTTAATGTTACTTGTTGTTTTTAATTTTAATATAGGTATAGTAAAAAAATTCAAACTAAGCAACATTTGTGTAAAGAATTTATTCCTACTTTACCGCACTCTACTTGTGCGTCTGTTCTAAACTTTCTCGATTCTACTGCCTTTTGTTCATGATTAAAATGTTGATACGATGAGTAAAATTGTTGATAATTGCTACTGAATATCATTATAAACATGACTATTAGAAACAAATGTATAAGCAACATGTTGTGGGGTGTGATATCACGCCCCAGATCAAAAATTTTGAGTGCCATGAGGATATATGAACGTTGGGCATCTTCTACTTATACAACTTTGGTTATACACAAAAAAAACAAAAGCATGAGCGAAAGCGAATGGATAATAAAAAAAATCACTCGATCATTTTTTTTAAGTTTGAATTTCAAAACGTTAGTTCTATTTTTGCTCCCCGGATAGGACAGACAAGAAGGTTTCGTTTAGGAGCCTTTAATGAAATAGAGTGAAAATACAAATGTACTACGCGAAATATCTATTGTGTTAATCTATAATCATTGTTGTCATCGATTTGTTTTTGTTCCTAAATAATTTTAATAGAAGAAGAGAGATAATAATTATGATTATTATTAGTCCGATGTCCACTCCGAATTCTAATTTGTGTTGGGAAAATAGCTTATCTAACTTTTCTACATTGTTTAGATGGAGGCTGTGTAAAAGTTTCAGGTCCAGTTTGGTATACGTTTCTGTTATGTTGGGATGAAGTATTGGGGGTAAGATTTGGGATGTCCGTATTTCTTTATTGATGAACAGTTTGTTGTTAATTCTTAATGTTTCGTTGTGATATTGAATTAAGATGTCTCGTTTCATTTTTGTATTGTAGTTCGCCTTTAAAGTTGTTCAGGAAAATTGTGTTTTCGTTTATATTTTCCACTTCCATTTCTGTATGAATTTGATAGTCGCAGGTGGCGTTTAATCCTTTTATAAGGCGGGTGATACAGTGATATATAATGTAGATATTAACTTTAAACAATAAAAAAATAAATTTGTGTTTTGTATTTTATTTTTTCAATAATTCCTTCTCCTCTATCCACGAATTATGCTGATTAGGAAATCCTAAGCATTTCACAAAAACTTTGCTTCCTTTTTTTCTTAAAATTTTTTCCACTAAATAAAGATCTGGGTGTTTGCTTTTATTTATTTCTTTTTCGTAAAAGCAACCTTTAATTGGTTGTCCTTCGTAGTCCTCTAAAAGATATGTTATTGGATTCGTGTTTTGAACTTTTGTAATCATGAAAATTTCGGTGATCCAGTTGGGTGTATATCCCTTCTCAAAAACATGTTTATATTTGCTTATTCGTACTGTGTCTCCAACTTTATATTTTGGTTTATGAAAAACTTTTAAGTTATTGTAAACTGTCTTTAATAAAAATTTTTCATTGTTTTTATTAACATCATTGGGACGCATTTTTATTGTTCGATGAATAGTGTTATTGTAGTTGGTTACTAACGCTTTTATGTTATCAATCCATTTATATGATCCATTCATACTGAATTCTTTCCACATCATCCCTTTAAATGTTCTGTTAAATCGTTCAACAATTGATGCTTTCAATGTGATATATGTTGAATAATGATTAACATTATGTTTTTTCATAAGTTGATTGAATTGTGTATTATAAAATTCTTCCCCTAAATCTGTTTGTAAATTTTTTGGTGATGTTTGTGTTGTGTTAAATATATTATTCATTGCTTTACTAACATCTTCAGCATTTTTTGTTTTAACAAGGTGTACCCAAGCGTATTTTGAGAAAGTATCAATTACAGTAATAAATATTTATAATTTTTGTTAAATGAAGAGTAATTTCCCATTTCAACTAAATCAGCTTGCCACAAATCATTAATTTCTTTTACTATAACATGTCGCCGTTTAAAATTTTTTCTAGCAGGTTTATGAAGTTCTTCTACAAGTTGTTGTTTTTGCATAATTATTCTGGTACACTTTCTAATGGGAAAATCGATTCTTGAGGCTTATGTTTTCTCTTTATTTCATCAAATAAAAATTGTTGATTATTTTCAATATTATAATTTAAATTATATAGTTTTTCAGTGTGACTTTTTAACATGTCCTGAGTTTTTGCAAGATTCTGAAGAAATTTTTTTAATTCTTTTTCTAAATACTGTTTTGTAGCAGAATCCTGAACGGGTGGTGCTGAATTTTTCAAATTATTCAACATCTTATCATATTTTTCAATAAACACTTGTTGTTTTTTTATAAGTTTGGTATGTAAAGCATTGATTTCATTATCAACATACTTCTTTGTTACTGCATCATTATCATTTAAAGGATTTTCAAGATTTTCCATTCGTTTTGAATTTATATTAAAGTTTCCTTCATTTGTTAAAATAAATCCTATGCCTGGCGAACCTACAGGACCAGGAGGCCCACGTTCAGAAGAAATTGTAGCATGTTTCCGAATACAGAAACGTCCAAACTTGTCAACGCTCATAATGTAAATAATAAATTTGACGATGTAGAATATAAATTTATACAATAATATCTGCTTCTCTGAGTTCTTCAATTATTGAAACTATCTCATCGTTGTGATTATTATGTCCTGCATGTGTAGATGCTAATAGTAATTTCAATCTATTCACTACTTCATTTGGATCATCCCAGTATACATAATTAGATTTTTCTTTAAGTAAATGCATTAATCCAGAACCAGTATGAGATTTGAACAATCCCTTAATAAGTCTTTATTTCTTACTTCTGTTTCCAGATACTTGTCCTCCGTCCTTATAATCTCGTTTATTTGTATTTGTTTGTATTATAATTTTTTTTATAATTTGTGAAGTCTTCGTTAGTGCATAGCGTTTTATTAGGATTTTTTAAAAACAATAATTGTATCAAACCAGGTGTTAGAGAATAAAAGTTTCCATCAATAACAATACGTCGGCCTAATTCGCAAACCTCGTAAGTCTGATTTTTTCAAAAATACGTTTTTGGTTTTATTCGGTGAATTATAAGTTTACGCAGCTTTTTGAAACATCAGGCCTTCCTATTAGTTTCTATTTATTGAGTAATTTAAAAAAAAAATGCTTGTTTGTATGAACGTGTATGGGTAAAATAAACAGTTTTTACTGTTTACTGTAAAATTTACAAAAACTCTTTTACGAGGTTTGCGAATTAGGGCGACGAATAGTTTTATCGTTAATATCAAAAGGAGAGTTTCCTATTTTCCAAATATTTCTATCTAAATGTGGTCCATATTTGTAATCAATATCATCTTCTTTTAATTTCATTTCTTTTAAAAATCGGTTAAGCGAGTTTAAAAATACTGGTTGTTGTGATTCATCTCTCATTGAATGATTCCTGAGAAAAATCAGGTTATTTGATTGTTTAAGGTGTTTCAAAGCTTTCAACTAACTTATTTGAATATTCATGTGGTGTACTTGAAAATTCAGTTTTTAGACGTTTAGACTTAAATGGTGTCTCCCATTCTTCTTCTTCTTTTACTTCAGATTTAATATCCGGATAGTTAGTTTTATTTACTATTTTCTTCAAAGGTTGCGTTATTGGTTTAAAAACACTTTCCAATTGTATTTATTCTTCTGCTTTACAAGTTTTTAAAGCTTGATATTTCTTACGAATAACATTTCTTGTTTTTATAATATTCTTAATTATCTCGTTTTCCATTATGATGATGACGCTTTGAAAACAGCTTCAAAACAGCTTGAAATAGCTTCAACACAGCTTAAACAAGTCTTTAAACAGCTCTAAAACAGCTTAAACAGGTCTTTAAACAGCTATGAAACATCTTAAACAGGTCTTTGAACAGCTCGGTTGATGAAGTAATAATGATATATCTACAATTCTTACACTCATATCTACAACAATTGGTGCTATACTCTTGAAACTATCCCATTTTAACAACGGTTGACAATTCCTTCCATAATAAGTTTCTTGAAATTTTGTATACATATCATATAACAATGCATATCGATTACGTTCAAAAAGTATATTCAAATTATCATATGGATAAGTATCAGAGTTTAAATGAGCTTTAACGTTAGCTATTTCACAGTGATCAAATTTACTAGCATCAGCTTCTTTTTGATTTTGTCGATTGGTTTGTAATGTAAATATCAAAAAACGTGGTTTTTCTAGTTGTGTAGATGTTTTAATGGTCCATATGGTATGATTTGTCTTTGGAATATTCGAGTATTCATATAATTCCCAGCTCCGGAAGCTAATACGAATTGGTTTCGCATTTTGAGTAATTTTAAGAAGTTTTAGTCTTTTTTTATCGTCTACATTTATATGAGATACTTTCCATAAAACTTTTGTCAATGTAATTTTATAGTCTATAGCTGCAGCTGATACTTGAACCGCATTTGCATCATTTCTTGTTCTTATTAAAACTAGATCATGGCTTACATTCACAACTATTTTTTTATAGTCTTCAGCAAATACTAATAACATTTTTAGAGGAATACAAAAATTGAAATATCGTGATGTAAGCGATATTGTACTATATCTCCTGTCCACCCTGCATTATACAACATTGTACCTTCACTTTCACTTAATGAAATGTAATTTTTTAAAACACTGCTGATTCCTGCATTCCGACAACGATCAATTTCTACACCATTCAATTCATATCGTATTTCCGGAATTATTATTTAGTTTATAATCAGATATTACAGCACCATCGCTTTTAGTTAGAGTTCCTTCAATATATATAAAACTTTCACTTGATAGTAAGTATAAATCTTGGTTTTGAATAGAAATTCGTATTTCATCGCTATTGTTATACGATTCTACAAATGGTGAATATGTATGATATTCTTTTTTAGCAATACTTTCATCATAGTGAGGTTCTTCTAAAATATCCAGTATATCATTCATGTTTGCTTTTCAAAACAAACCCCAATGACTTTAAAAATTTTTTATTTTCAATTGTTAATGATGGTCTCGTTGAAGTGAAGTCTCTTTGTGTTGTTGTTTGTTCAGTAGGTAATGGTGTACTAATGATATTATCACTTTTGAATGAGTTTTTATTATTATTATGTTTGTTGTATATCAGTATATCTAGCTCTTATCCACTTGACACTTACATAAGAAATAATAGCTTTAGTAATCATACTACTTGTTTTATACTTTACGTCTTATTCTATAATAGTGGTTTCAAATGCAATCTAACTGTAATTATTTCGCCTCTGAAATTAATCAAATCTCCATCTTGATCTAAAATTTTTATTTCAACAGAACTAATTCGTTTCACTTTTACAGGTAAATATATAACATTCTTAGGAACTTCTGTTATTTTATACCCTGGTCCTACATCAGGCGAAAATTCATGAAGAGTATGAACAGGAATATTATTATTATATATTAGTTTTTGTCTTTTCGAGCTCTTTTTGAATGAAATTCGCGTTGTCATCAACTTCATAAGATCCCACAGGTATTTTAATAGTTTCATTACCTATATGAAATAAGTTATTGCTACTATCCACATTAGGTATTGAAATATAGGTATGTAAATCAACAAGACCACAAAGATAGTCAGATGATAAATCAATGGGCGGGAAGTATTCAGTTGTTAATATTAAATGTATTCCCACTTAAAGTTAATGTTATTGACATGTTGAAGGTTTTAAATGAAATGAATAATAGTTCCATGTTTACACATTTATTTATACTAATTCACATCAATAAAATTATACAGAAACTTTAAACATAAATGTCCACATTTAAATGAATTGAAATTTTGATATCTATTATAATTATATTCTATATTATTTCCTAAATATCTTACAATTTCTAGAGGTGGTTGCAGATTACCATAACTATCAAAGTATTCAACACGATTTCCTTTTTTCTGATATGCTACCCAATGTGTACCAGGTCCACTTGAATTATCTAAATTTACTATACCACACTCATTTTTATAAGGTTTTGGTTGTAGTTTATCTTTCATGAATACAGCCCTAATGTGCGGTATACTTTTACCATATCTCATTAAATCAATTTCACTATTGGGTATTGGTAGCTTGGGTTTATTGGGTAGCTTACTTCAAAGTTTTTTGGATTTGGATTTAAGAAAAGACCCAGACTTTTCCTATATGGTTTAAGTTGTAATCCTTTTCCCATTGCTACTGATTCCATAGTTTTATCATGTCGTTGGTTTTCAACTAGTTGTTCTCTAGCTTGTTTTGCATCATTGATTGACTTTGCTATTTTCGCTGCACCACCAGATAATGCTCCTATTGCTGAGAGTCCCGCAAAAAGTGAAACTAAGAATGGTAAAATACCGCCTGTTTTTGGAATAGGTATGATTTGAAGTAATTCAATTGATGATTTTTTTCCTTTTATGGTGTTCTGGCTGCAGTTAATGCTATTTTAATGGCACTGTTCATATTACGAGCACTTTTTCTTATTCTTCTTCTTCTTATTTATTGATTTTTTCTTCTTGAGTCCCATACCTAATTTTACTTTAGCTTTCATTGCGTTTGTAACAAACCAAAAGTTTATACGTTCATCTATGCTTGAATCTTTGCCTTTACTCTTTTCCAAGCTGTTACTGCTAATATTCTGTCAGCTGTATGACGTTGATTTTTGTCTTTATGTTTAGAATAAAATATATCGTGTTGTTTGCAAGCTTGATCTAATTGATTGATTCCTTGATCACCTCTTGCAAGACGCTGTTGTAGTTTTGTAACGGGTCCACAATATTCATAAGCAGGAAGATGAAGTTTTAATGGTAACTTATTGATTAATGTATTCTCTAATCCTTTACCTTTGCGAGTTTGAGATAGACTAGATATTTTTCGATTATATTTAATAATTTTATATGTTTCCTTACATAAAAAGATGAATAGAATGATGTTGAAAACCTATAAATTAGGCATTTATAGTTGTTTTTTCTTTATTTCTTATCGGTATGCGTTTCATAAAACAACGTGATACATTAAATGTAAAAAATGCAGATTTTGTAACAAATACTTCAAATCAAATTTAACATAGTAAGCTATTACCTAACAATGTACGTGCCATTATTGTGGGTCCATCGAATTGCGGCAAAACAAATGTAATGATGAGTTTACTTGAACACCCGAATGGTCTTAAATTTGAAAATATTTACATATACTCAAAATCTTTATATCAACCAAAATATGAGTATCTTAAGAAACTGGTTTCACGAATTAAAGGGTTAGGATACAACACATTTTCTGAGAATATTGAAATAATGTCACCAGAACAGGCAAAACGAAACTCTATTTTCATATTCGATTATGTTTCCTGCGAAAAACAAAATAATATACGTTCATATTTTTGCATGGGACGTCATAAGGATATTGATAGCTTTTACTTATGTCAAACTTATACACATATTCCAAAACACTTGATACGTGATAGCTCAAACTTTATTGTAATTTTTAAACAAGATAAGATGAATTAAAAGCATATTTATAATGATCATGTCAACACCGATCTATCATATGAAAAATTTCGAGAAATGTGTTCAAAATGTTGGAAAGATAATTACGGATTTTTAGTAATAAACAAAAATAGTTCATTAGATTGTGGACGATACAGAAAAGGATTTGATACTTTTATATTATTATGAATAGATATGAGTGTAAGAATTGCATATCATTATTATTTCATCAACCGAGCTGTTTAAAGACCTGTTTAAGCTGTTTTAGGACCTGTTTAAAGACCTGTTTAAGCTGTTTCAGAGCTGTTTAAATACCTGTTTCAAAGCTGTTTTTCAAAGCATCGTTATAGAAAACGAGATAATTAAGAATATTATAAAAACAAGAAATGTTATTCGTAAGAAATATCAAGCTTTAAAAACTTGTAAAGCAGAAGAATAAATACAATTGGAAAGTGTTTTTAAACCAATAACGCAACCTTTGAAGAAAATAGTAAATAAAACTAACTATCCGGATATTAAATCTGAAGTAAAAGAAGAAGAAGAATGGGAGACACCATTTAAGTCTAAACGTCTAAAAACTGAATTTTCAAGTACACCACATGAATATTCAAATAAGTTAGTTGAAAGCTTTGAAACACCTTAAACAATCAAATAACCTGATTTTTCTCAGGAATCATTCAATGAGAGATGAATCACAACAACCAGTATTTTTAAACTCGCTTAACCGATTTTTAAAAGAAATGAAATTAAAAGAAGATGATATTGATTACAAATATGGACCACATTTAGATAGAAATATTTGGAAAATAGGAAACTCTCCTTTTGATATTAACGATAAAACTATTCGTCGCCCTAATTCGCAAACCTCGTAAAAGAGTTTTTGTAAATTTTACAGTAGACAGTAAAAACTGTTTATTTTACCCATATACGTTCATACAAACAAGCATTTTTTTTTAAATTACTCAATAAATAGAAACTAATAGGAAGGCCTGATGTTTCAAAAAGCTGCGTAAACTTATAATTCACCGAATAAAACCAAAAACGTATTTTTGAAAAAATCAGACTTACGAGGTTTGCGAATTAGGCCGACGTATTGTTATTGATGGAAACTTTTATTCTCTAACACCTGGTTTGATACAATTATTGTTTTTAAAAAATCCTAATAAAACGCTATGCACTAACGAAGACTTCAAAAATTGTAAAAAAAAATTATAATACAAACAAATACAAATAAACGAGATTATAAGGACGGAGGACAAGTATCTGGAAACAGAAGTAAGAAATAAAGACTTATTAAGGGATTGTTCAAATCTCATACTGGTTCTGGATTAATGCATTTACTTAAAGAAAAATCTAATTATGTATACTGGGATGATCCAAATGAATTACCAAAAAATTTACAAACAGATTTAGGGAAAGAATTTTATAATACCCAACAATTGTTGAACGATTTAACAGAACATTTAAAGGGATGATGTGGAAAGAATTCAGTATGAATGGATCATATAAATGGATTGATAACATAAAAGCGTTAGTAACCAACTACAATAACACTATTCATCGAACAATAAAAATGCGTCCCAATGATGTTAATAAAAACAATGACAAATTTTTATTAAAGACAGTTTACAATAGGTAACTTAAAAGTTTTTCATAAACCAAAATATAAAGTTGGAGACAAAGTACGAATAAGCAAATATAAACATGTTTTTGAGAAGGGATATACACCCAACTGGATCACCGAAATTTTCATGATTACAAAAGTTCAAAACACGAATCCAATAACATATCTTTTAGAGGACT
Organism: Bombylius major; assembly: GCA_932526495.1. Lineage (NCBI taxonomy): Eukaryota > Metazoa > Arthropoda > Insecta > Diptera > Bombyliidae > Bombylius > Bombylius major. Next base: position 22,259,033 of record OW052044.1, on the reverse strand, counting down.
ACGAAGGACAACCAATTAAAGGGTGCTTCTACGAAAAAGAAATAAATAAAAGCAAACACCCAGATCTTTATTTAGTGGAAAAAATTTTAAGAAAAAAAGGAAGCAAAGTTTTTGTGAAATGCATAGGATTTCCTAATCAGCATAATTCGTGGATAGAGGAGAAGGAATTATTGAAAAAATAAAATACATACATATGAAAAAAAATTTATATAAAAACACAAATTTATTTTTTTATTGTCTAAAGTTAATATCTACATTATATATCACTGTATCACCCGCCTTATAAAAGGATTCAATAAATTGGATAGGATCAGCGTGGAAGTGGATAGCTGGCAACCCGGACGCAACAGATTGGGAGGAAATCGTAAAGGGACACAACAATCTTATAGAGAATAGCAATGAACAGTACAAAATAAATAAGGTACTAACAGAAACAACACAACAAATCCTTAATGAATACAATAATATTATTAACCACATAGATGAAAACGTAAAAACAGAACATATACAGGGATTATATAATAAACTTGGCATAGTAAAAGAAGAAGTAAAAGAAATTATACGAGCAGCACAACTAGCAAAAAGGGGAATAATCAATACGAACCTATTTGATAAAGAAGAAATAATGCGAGTAATAATAGAAACTGAAACTTTACCTTATGCCAACGAGATAGAAGCAATGGAGTATGCAGAACCGAATATGCTTGTAAAAGACTCAATACTTCTCTATGCAATTTCCATACCAAAGACAAGTAAAGAGGAATATAACCATATATTGATACGATCAACGATTAATAACAATAAACAAATATACTTAGAATACAAGCAACTGTTGTTAAATCACGAACAAGTATTTGCAATTACACAAGAATGCAAGGACTATAAAAACACAGCATTATGTGTTCAACATCAAATATCACCGCTTAAGGAAGATCACTGTATCACCCGCCTTATAAAAGGATTAAACGCCACCTGCGACTATCAAATTAATACAGAAATGGAAGTGGAAAATATAAACGAAAACACAATTTTCCTGAACAACTTTAAAGGCGAACTACAATACAAAAATCAAACGAGACATCTTAATTCAATATCACAACGAAACATTAAGAATTAACAACAAACTGTTCATCAATAAAGAAATACGGACATCCCAAATCTTACCCCCAATACTTCATCCCAACATAACAGAAACGTATACCAAACTGGACCTGAAACTTTTACACAGCCTCCATCTAAACAATGTAGAAAAGTTAGATAAGCTATTTTCCCAACACAAATTAGAATTCGGAGTGGACATCGGACTAAAAATAATCATAATTATTATCTCTCTTCTTCTATTAAAATTATTTAGGAACAAAAACAAATCGATGACAATACTTCCCCAGACAACGACATATGTATTTGAAAACAGACACACAGCCAGGACTACAACCCATAACTTTAAATTTCTGACCCTCGGGACGATGATCTTTAAGGAGGGAGGAGTTAACACAGCATATAATACGCGTATCCGGTCAATCGACTGAACAATTAAATACCAATTACCAAATATTGGTAAAATGCATTCTTGCATTTTTTTTAACACGCGCATCCGCCCCGATTTAACAATACACATTTTTTTCATTATTAAGCCAAATTACAAGTAATATTTAATTAAATTAATACTAAATAATATTTTATTGAATGCTTACATTTCACTAATTTTCTTAAAAACCTAATTGTAATTATTATTTAAGTTAAAAAATTAAGTTAGTCTTATTTTTGGGTTCAATAAAGCAAGATTAAAAACTAAAAAAGTGTTTAAATTTAAATTCCCTTAACTTATAACAAATTAATTTGCATATTGAATAAATTACTATAACATAAAAAACATCAACAGGTGGGGCCTGAAACCGCATATGTTACTGTGGATGTGCACAGCAGTAGTACGTCCAATCCTTACTTATGGGGCACTTGTGTGGTGGCTGGCCCTAAGCAAAAAGTATAACCTCTCTAAACTCAGTAGAGTGCAGAGAGCGGCGGTAGAAGGTGTCACAGGAACGTTGAGATCATGCCCAACGGACGCACTAAATGTGGTCCTGCACCTTCTCCCCCCCGATCTTCACATCAGTTACGTTGCCTCGTGCAGTGCGGTCAGACTCCGAGAATCTGGGCGGTGGACCGCAAGACCGTATGGCCACAGCTGCATTCTAGAAAATCTATCAATTGAATGGGCTAAGAAGCCTACGGATTACCTCATTCCCAAGCTTTATCTTGAAAAGAACTTCAAGGTGAATTCCCCACAAGGAGAGAATGGTGACGAGGGGAGGGGATGAGTGATTACAATACTATCATTTTCACGGATGGTTCTAAGACGAACGAGGGTGTGGCAGCGGGAGTGCTCTCAGATAACCTCTCCTTATCTATCCGATTACCAAACTATGCAAGCGTTTTCCAGGCTGAAACACTTGCTATCCTCAAGGCCTGCAGATCATGTAGAGAAACTGCTACAGCAGGCAATAATATAGGTATTTTCACCGACAGCCAGGCCGCGATCAAAGCCTTGAACTCGGCGAACATCTTCTCTAAACTGGTAGCACAGTGCAGGGAAGAGCTAACTTCAATTTCGGAGAAGGCTAGTGTCACACTTCTCTGGGAATTGCACGAAGCTATGGCAAAGGAAGTGTATCTTCCTTTTGGTTGTGTGAAGAGAGCTCTCTTCAATCACTTTCTAGCAATAGCTAACACCCGATGGAAAGGGTGTGCAATCTCGAAAAAGACATGGCCATCTTATAACAAACAGCGAACTGAAAGCTTAATAAACAGAAGCCGAAGAGACATTGCCAGGATCACGGCATGTATCACAGGGCACCGCCAATAGGGGATCATGCAGAGAAAATGGGTATCCCCTTCAATACCAACTGTCGTAGTTACAGGGAAGCCAATGAGAGAGAAACCCTCACTCACTACCTCTGCAACTGTCCGGCACTTGCCAGAACAAGGTTCCAGACGTTGGGGAGTTTCTCCTTCAAAGGCCTTGAAGAAATATCAAAAGTTACGGTAGGAGACATTATTCGATTCCTGAATGGAACAGGATGGCTATAGTGATCTACCGGTATTGCCTAAGGTTACGCGAGGTGTGGTATCAAAACGGCACTTTCAGTGCTAATTGGGTCTTCGCAAGTAATCCAAAGAACCGCCACGTCAACCAACCAACCCAACCAAAATACATATAAAAAAATTTATATAAAAACACGCATTGATTTTTTAATTGTTTAATAAAACCAAATGATATTTTTTTCGAAAATATTAAAAAATTAGAAAGTATTTTCAATAATATCAACAAAAACCGTTTTTATAGTGGTAAAAACTATATTTATTATCACTTGACACATTCAAAAGATATTCTTTTAGAATTAGAAATTAATATTAAAAAAATTTTTTATAGAACGAGAATGTACTTTAGAATAAAACATTTAAATAACATAAAGTATTAAATACGAAAAATGAAAACAAAAGGAAGAAAGTTAAAAAAATTTGTACTTATGACCCCAAAAAAAGCAAATTTTGGCACTCACTCACTGACCGGTAATCAAAACCTCTAGGGTACTTCTGATGAACCTAGAACCATGAAATTTTACACGTAGGTAGTGTTTAACGCGTAGGTCAAGGAAAAATTACGAAATCTGTCTAATGTGTGCTGGACAAATAAATATTTCTATAATTGTTACAGTTTTTGTGCATTTTATATAATTTTTCTATCATTTACAACTCTAGATTTAGTTTCCATAGCTTGCTTTAATAAAAATAAAAAATGTCATAATTTTAAAATTAATTTTATATAGACACATAAAATATATACTGTTCGATACTATACTCTATTTAACAATTAAAGTCAGTGTTGTGCTTATGGAGGCAGTACCCGATGAATTTGTGATAATTTTACATGTAATTGTTTGTAGGAAATTCTAAAAATCATATTTCTGTCAACCCTAACAAAGGTACTTTTTAAATCTAAAATATGCTAACGGGGTGTTTCAAGTTGTACAGAAATCATTTCAACTTTTTTTGTTCAGAAAAAATTTTTAAAAAAAGCAGTTTCTGTTCGAATTTAACATTCCTGTATCTTTATATTTGATAAAGAAGTTATTCAAATTGGAAATATCATAAAAATTTTCGATTTTCAATGAGATATTCCAATTTTTGTTCGCTAATTTTTTAATTTCTAAGAACGAATCATCCTGTACTTTTTAAGTTTTTATTTTTTTTTATTATAAAAAAAAGAAGTACATCCTCCCGTTTGATGTTGTCTGTCACATCGCGTGAAGGCAACTGATTTATTCAGTTGTCGCCATTTGTTTTTATGAAAAATAAAAAACCGAAGTAAAAAATATAAATTCGTTGCGCAGCCGATGTCCACTCAAAGCAGGGGCTCCAGATTGGGCGAAATTTCGCAAATTGGGCGATATTTTTCCGAATTTTGCGACAATATTTTATAATTTGCGAATATTGTAACTGTTGGGCGATTTGGGCGAATTTTGATGATGATCCTACAATTTTTAACAAGAAGAATTTTCCTTGCTACGTGAATTAATTTCTACTATCACAATTAATTGTGATCTACTATAATTTTTATAAACTTCATAATAATACAAGGAAAACATTAATCGCTGTCAAAATTTAAAATATTGGTTGGTAAATAGAAAAGGGAGGTATGCTGAAAATTTCTATATAACCTAAAAGACAAATTTGACAGCTAAATTTGACTGTTACGGAATTGGTTTTTTCTAATTTTAAAATATTTTGACTCATAAAATAATGATCGTTACAAAATTATGTTATAAATGGATTTATTTAACTTATTCATTTTATGTATAAACACTTTTATATTAAATGTGAAATAATTTTAATGATCAAATTATATGTTTATGATGAAACTATACGTAAATTCTGCTACGTTTCAATGAAGTGTCAGATTTGTGAACTGACATCACTGAACTTTTACTAAATCATGCACTGATCACTGAACTAGAATACAAGTAATAAATAAAGTAATACAAGTAATAAACAAGAATAAATAAATAAATACAAGAAATAAAGTATGGTTTTGATTTGACTTTGATGATTTATTGTATGCACGTAATACGTATTCAAAATTATTAAAAAATAGTAGGTAGTCGTGAGATCAGTTACAAAATTATAAGAGCAGAACAAGAAGCTACAAAAATATACACATTTACGTACGAATGCATATACATTTTTACATTGGGCGAATTTGGGCGAAATAAAAATTAGGTTTGGGCGATTACTTCATTGTAAAAACTGGAGTCCCTGACTCAAAGTAGTAAATGTTGTTTGATTAATGATTCGTGTCAGCGGGAAGATGAGTATAAAAGAAAATGATAAAATTTCAGGATTGCCGTAGCTTTTGAAAGTATTGCCTTGATTAATAAAAAATTAATTTATGATAATTGATATTCAGTATTTTTAATTTTATTGTAAAATTTAAATTTATTATTTTTAATATTCCTACGTAATTGTTATTTTATATTTTATTTTTAATAAATATTTTTTTTATGTTTGATTTATAAAATTATGTTTTCAATATAAATTTGATTTTGACTTAAATGTATGCATACATAAGTACATATAATAATAATATACTCGTATTTCTTAAATTATCCTTTTTAATCTATGATATTTTGTTTCATTTATGTACGTACTTGTTTGTAATTTCGTTACATTTTTCAAGCCTGAATACTTCTCATTATTATTTAAATTTGAAATTTTTCCAAATTTCCTAAACCAATAATATTTTTATCATTATTTAAAAAAAAACGTAATGCTTTTGGATCTTCATACAAATTGTGTAAATTGTGAAAAGAAAAAAAAACAATAATAGTTAGAAATAAATTTTATTTAATTGGATAATACAATTAGAATATTGAATATCAAAATAATATCAAAAAACAAAAGATATATTTTATTAAGTGTACTTCACACATAATTATTAAACGTTCTGTATTGAAATTTTTTATGTGAAAAAGTTCTTCGAACTTGGCATTAATGCAGATTTCATTACTTTAGCTGGCCCAACAGTTAACGAATAAGAACTTGGCCGCTTTTCACATTTATGTTTTTGGTTGGATTCAATTTAGTCAAAACCCATGGTAAAAGAAACACTATTAAGGTATTATAAAGAATGAATGAGATAAGAAACGTGACGTAAGAAAGACTCATGAATATCAGTATGCATGTAAAAAGTATTTTTATCATATCATATCATATAATATTAAAGTATTTCAGCATCCCGTAAACCAAAAACCGTGATTTTTTAAATTAATTATTTGTTGAAGTGTTCCCTTTGATTATGCCTTACGATTTTTTCCTTGGATTTGTACTTTCTGAGATAAAGTGCAAAACATGGTAAAGAGTCGAAAATTTTCCATACATTTTCTAGACCAAACATAAATTTGACTTAGTTTTCAACTTCAAAGATCTGTATCTCAGCATCCCGTAGACAAAACTAATATTTTTATACTAAAAGATTTATCAAAGTGTTTTCTTGAGTATTGTTCTTTGCAGTTTTCTTGTATTTTTTATTTTTCGAAATAAAGTGCAAAATAGACTAAAAAATGTTGAATTTTCATAATTAATTCATAGTTAAGACCTAAAGTTAACTTTTAAGGTCTGTATCTCAGGATCCCGTGAACCAAAAACTATTATTTTTATATTGAAATCTTCTCTGAAGTGTTTTTTTAGTGTTGTCTTCTTTGAAGTCCTATATTTTTTCTAATTTTTGAGATAAAATGGAAAACAAGGTTAAAAGTGTTGAACTTCTTTATGGTTTTTCGCGTATTTTGTCCTTGTGATTGAAAACTAAGGCACTTACAGAATTACCGAACAAGATAGCTTTTAAGCAACACTTCAACAAATATTTTAATTCAAAAATATTAGTTTTTGGTTAAGAGGATGCTGAGATATCTTATTTTGAAAAATAAATTGTAAAATTTCCATATATGTACTTTTGTATTTCATTTCTCAGATCGTCCATATACTTTTGTATTGCCATACGATCTTTCTTACGTTTTAATGGCGCCGAGAGTTCCTATTGATATTACCTATTAGTGTTCCTTTTACCATGGTCAAAACCTACTACAATAAAAGCCTCGAACAAGAGTTTTGTATGGATTAGTAAGAAGTGCCATGTTTTGTTTTGACATTTTAGTTTCTTATGATTTCTTAATAAGAGTGGTGGAATATTAGTGTTAAGAAATAGTGTTTTAGTTGAATATTTTTGGTTTTTTAAATAAAATATGGTTTATAAAAGTTTTAAAATATAATAAATTAACTATGTATGTTATAATTTTTAAAGTGAAAAAATAAAATAAAAAGGTGTAAAATAAATTGTGCCTTCTTACCTACTTGTAAGAGAAAAAATTAAAGTATGGTGAGGTTATTGTGTCTATTGGGATCAAAACCTGTTCTTTTCCATTTTTTGACTTTTTCTAAAAACGTATGGAATTTGTAATATTGGCTATTATCTGCATTTGCAGATATCTATACATAATAAAATATCATTATTTCCTTAACAAATTTAATTCCAAAATTAAGGGTGTGTACCAAAATATAACCATTTCCATTAGGTTCGCAACAAAAAATGTTTATTTCCTTTATTTTTATGTCTACATATGATTTGGAAGAGTGAGTTAAAGTATTAATTTAAAGAAAAATAATTTTATAATAAAGATATATGTACCTATGTGTCTTACATTACAATAATAATTAATTAATTAGTGTTGAAAGAAGAATTAATTCTTTGGATCATAATCTTTTAATTTAAAAAACACTATCAAAACCACACCTTTTCCAAAGGGAAAAGGGAACTTACTAAAGAGTAAGTTTCAAAATCAAGCATTTCCACACATTCGTTTCAAAACGAACCTTTTCCAAGTTACTTTTCACTATAATATAAAAAGTTCAAAAAATTAATGTTACATTTTTGTAGCAAAACGAAGAAATACTATACCATTAAAGTATAAAAGATGAAAATCCAAAAATATGAAAAATTGTAGCCGTTAAACAATTTTTTTGAATTACTAAAAAACATCATCGGAGGAAAAGAGCAGGTTTTGATCCCAATAGACACTTATATTATTTGTAATAAAGTGAATAAATTGATTTGATTTAATAAAATTTAATTTATGATAATTCTGATACATATACCTATGTATTTATATAAATAATTAAAGTTTAAAGAATAATAATATAAATTTTTTCTTCTATACCTACATCTATACCTATTTAACATGTGACTAATGACTACATTACCTATGGTGAGGTTATATTATAAAAGTTAATAAATTGAAATGAAATTGAAATGTAAACACAAATATATGAAAAAAATAAATAAAGTGAAGGAAATACAGAACAAATTCATTTAATTTAATAAAATTTTATTTATAAGTTTGTATTAACTGTTAAATTATTGAATCAAATCAATTTTTCACATCATAAAATGACCACAAAAATTTATATAAAAGAAGTCTAAGAAAAATTAAATAATTGGGTACATAATCTTTATTGTGTAATGAAGACAAATAGACACTTAATTTGTGATAACTAATAAATTAAATTTTATTAAACAAATCAATTTATTCACTTTATTACATATAATATAACCTCACCATAGGTATGTGGTCGTACTTTAATTTTTTCTCTTACAAGTAGGTAAGAACGCACAATATTTTCCACCTTTTTATTTTATTTTTTGACTATTGTGCACTTTAAAAATTATAACACTGTTAATTTATTATATTTTAAAACTTTTATAAACCATATTTTATTAAAAAAGCCAGAAATATTTAACTAAAACACATTGGCCCTTATTGTGATTTTCGTCAAGTGATCGAACAGCGTTCGATTTCAGATTTTGGTATTATCATTTTCGATTTTTTTCTTTTTGTTCGATTAAATCGAACAGCTGTTTCGATCACTTTTTTACTGACGAAACGCAATTTGTAATACGAAAAATATGAAAAAAAGATGGATATTTCAAAGAAAATGTAACTTTCAATGTTTTAAATGTAATAATAATACTAATTAAATGTGTTTTTATTAATTACTACCTACATTAATTATTATTTTAATAGGAAAAATACGGTAATAAGAAGCAATTAGAAGAGCTTGTGAATATCATGAAAATTCTGACATAAATTAATTTTTCTCACAGAAATCCCCAAAATTGTTATTTTTAAATTAACCCTCATTTTTTATTGCAGAAAACGAAGGCTCAATTAATTCTACATCGATTTACTATTTTCATTTTTTTCGAAATATGCATAGTTTTCGAGATATTTGCACTTGAAAACTAGCATTCCAAGCACCTATTTTCAATTTACACTGTAATAAAAGCACGTGTCCAATAATATAATGAATTTCAGACTAATATTATCAGATTTTTTAAGAGGTCTTCCTCAATATCTCAAAAATTATCCATTTTTCGAAAAAAATGAAGATAGTAAATCGATGTAGAATTAATTGAGCCTTCGTTTTCTGCAATAAAAAATGAGGGTTAATTTAAGCCTTTTTTGAGTAAAGCAGGGTTAAAGTCCAAAAATCTGTGAAAAAATGACAAAATTATGGTTTTGAGGCCTTATAACTTCTGAATGGTCGGATACACAGCAGCAGGTAAGATATTGCTGGAAAGGCACAGGAGTGCTTCACAATTATGTATAAGAGTTGGTGAGCCTAGCGTGCCCTTGTAAAAAGTTATAGGGTAAAATATGAAAAAAGTACCAAAAATCTTTAACATCCTCTAACTCCTAAACCGTTGAGATTGCCGCCCTCCCACCAATACGATTTTTTGTTCCCCTCGCCGAGACCTATCCGTAGTTTCCCGGTCGGACACCGTAACGGAATCACCCTGTATAATCGTAGCGTGTGAGATGTTTTTTATCGTGTAACTTCTGAACGACTTGACCGATTGAAGTCATATTCACACAATATAATTGCTTTATCAAGACGATGGTTCGTAGCTATGCTAGAATCCGATAGCGGGCGCTGTAGTAAAGTTATTTGATATTTACATATTTTGTTAAGTCACACTGCGATGTTCTCATTACAAAGCATTGAATGATTGAAAATATGCCTGTATTTCAATATAAGTAACATTAATCAAAAAAAATTTAATAATAGGTGAATTTGTGAAATAAAAAGAATTAATTGTGTTATTCAAAGAAAGATGCCAAAAGAAAGAAAAAAATCAAATATTGGCAGAAGCACACGTATCAATCGGAATCTACGATTCGGAAGAGAAAACAGAACTTCAGAACAACGCTCGCAAGATAACCAAAATAATAGAAATAAAATGACTCAGCCACGTACAGATATATCAAGAAATAAACAATCGCGTCAACAAATCAATGGTGGCAACAACAAAATAAATCGACAGCGCATGCAAGTGCAACGTGCATTAACGAGATCATCGTTCAATCGTCTCGCATTTGAATATGATCCAGAGATTGAATACTCATCACATTCTAAAATTATTATTGGCGAAATGGATAAAGAATGTGAATATTGTCATGCATTAAAATTTAAAAATGATGCAGCCGGAATGTGTTGCGCATCAGGAAAAGTTGTATTGCCTACATTGAATTCACCACCTGAACCATTGAAAACGTTTATGTCTGGTGTAACTAGAGAATCAAAATTGTTTTTAAAAAAAATCAGAAAATTTAATTCTTGCTTTCAAATGACAACTTTTAGGAGCAACAAATATAGTTCAAAATGATGGTCAAAATGTTGAAACAACGTTTAAAATTCAAGGTCAAATTTATCATCAAATTGGATCTTTACTACCAATGCTTGGAGAAGATCAAAAATTCCTACAAATTTATTTTATTGGCGATGAAGAAGAACAAGTAAATATAAGATGCAACTATAATCACATAGAAGAAAATGAACAAAAAGCAATAGTGGCGTCTTTGGAAACATTTTTAAACAAAAACAACAACTTAATAAAGTTGTTCAAACGAATGTCAAACAGATTAAAAAATGACAACTACATGGTCGTCATCAAAGCAGACAAAGTACCAGCTGGAGAACACGCCAGAAGATTTAGCGCTCCAACAATAAATGAAGTCGCTATTGTATTGGTTGGCGATCAATTCCATAAACGAGACATCAAAATAATACGTAGAGATAATACATTGCAAACGATTCCAGATACTCATCGTTCCTACGACGCTTTACAATATCCACTAATATTTTGGGAGGGTGAAGATGGATATCAAATAAATATTAAACAACGAAATCCATCAACAGGTATACATTTTCAAATTTTAATATACACAATCCAATTAAAATAACAAAAACTTAATAAAACAAATTAAAGGTGAAGAAACAAACAAAAATATAAACGCAATGAATTATTACTCATATCGACTAATGATTCGACGAAATGAAGACAATCATATATTAAAGTGTCGTCAATTATTTCATCAATACGTTGTGGATATGTATGCGAAAATAGAAAGCGAACGATTGCGATACATAAGATTCAATCAAGCGAAACTGCGTTCAGAAGAATATATACATTTACACGATGCTGTTAATAATAATATAGACGGAAATTTAAACATCAATGATATCGGAAATGTATTTATACTTCCATCTTCATATACTGGCAGCCCACGTCATATGCAAGAATACATACAAGATGCAATGACTTTCGTACGTGCTTATGGACGACCAGACTTATTTATAACATTCACTTGCAATCCGCAATGGGATGAAATAAAAAAATTATTACTACCTGGATAAACAACAATTCATCGCCACGATATTACTGCACGTGTTTTTAAACAAAAATTAAAATCGTTGATTGATTTGATAGTAAAATACCATGTATTCGGTGAAACACGTTGCTGGATGTATTCTGTTGAATGGCAAAAACGAGGTTTGCCTCATGCGCACATTTCAATTTGGTTAATTGAAAAAATCAGACCAGAAGATGTTGACAACATAATTTCTGCAGAAATACCAGATCCAAATATTGATCAAGAGCTATTTGACATTGTAACAACAAATATGATCCATGGTCCATGTGGAAATATAAATATGACATTGCCGTGCATGGAAAATGGTAAATGTGCCTTTGTTATCAAAAACATATAAAGCGCACATAAATGTAGAGTTTTGCAGTTCTGTAAAATCAATAAAATACATTTGTAAATATGTTCATAAAGGTAGTGATATGGCAGTATTTGGAATACAAAATATGAATGAAAAAGACGAAATAACACGCTATCAGATGGGCGGATACATAAGCAGTAACGAAGCAATATGGCGAATTATATGCTTTCACATACATGAACATACATTTGGCTTTACATCTTGAAAATGGTCAACGTGTTTACTTCAACGAAAATAATGCAATAGAAAGATCATTAACAGCACCAAAAACAACATTAACTGAGTTCTTTGAATTATGTAAACAACAAAATATTTACGGTCAATTCGCAAGAACATTACTTTATTCTGAAGTTCCAACATATTTCACATGGAATAAAGAATCAAAAAAATGGGAGCCACGCAAACGAGGTGTTACTGTTTGTGAAGGAATATTTGCAGCAAATACATTAGGACGATTATACACTGTTCATCCAAAACAACGTGAATGCTTTTATTTACGGTTGCTATTAATAAATGTACGTGGACCAACGTCATACGAATATTTGAGAACAATTAATGATCAATTATACGCTACAAATCATGACGCTTGCCAAAAACTGAAATTGCTTGATGGTGACAATCATTGGGATACAACACTTGCCGATGCAGCATTTAGTTCTTCTCCACATCAAATTCGTCAATTATTCGCGATATTGTTGACAACATGTTTTCCAACAAACACAACTGAATTATGGGAAAAATATAAAGATTCAATGAGTGAAGATATACTGCATATAAATCGAACAACAAATCAAAATGAAAATCTTCAATTCACACAAGAAATATATAACGAAGCATTGGTTATGATCGAAGATATGTGCATACTCATCTCGAATGAACCACTCATAAATTTGGGAATGCCTTCACCTAATCGACCAGCAAGAGACATAGTTAATATTGACATGCAACGTGAACAACAATTTAATACTAATGATTTGGTTTCATTTGTTAAGACGAATGAAAAATCGTTATCAAACGAGCAAAAGACCGTTTATGATAAAATTATGTTTACGATTGCAGCAAAAGAAGGTGGTTTTTTCTTTTTGGACGCGCCAGGTAGAACTGGCAAAACGTTTTTAATTTCACTCATACTTGCCAAAGTTAGATCTCAAGGTAACATAGCACTAGCAGTTGCTTCATCTGGCATCGCTGCAATGTTGTTGGATGGTGGAAGAACAGCACATTCGGCTCTGAAACTGCCATTAAACATACAGACAAATGAAAATGCAGTATGTAACATCAAGAAACACTCAGGGATGGCTAAAGTACTTCAAAAATGTCAAATTATTATTTGGGATGAATGTACAATGGCCCATAAACATTCACTGAAAGCATTAAACCGAACCCTAAAAGATTTAAACGGTAACGAAAGATTGTTTGGTGGCGCTCTAATTTTATTGTCAGGTGATTTCAGACAAACATTACCGGTTATTCCACGTTCAACTTATGCGGATGAAATCAACGTATGTTTAAAATCATCTATTTTGTGGCGAAGTGTCCAAACATTGCAACTCACAATAAACATGCGTGTTGCTCTACAAAACGATTTTTCCGCTGTAGTATTTTACAAACACTTGCTAGATATTGGTAATAAAAAAATTGGTTTTCAACAAAATACAAATTTAATTAAACTGCCTGAAAATTTCTGCAATATTGTTGATTCAAAAAATGCATTAATAGAAAGTGTATTTACAAATATACGCGAAAATTATCGTAGCCATCAATGGCTTAGTGAACGAGCAATTTTGGCTGCTAAAAATGTCGATGTTGACGAAATAAACTTTAAAATACAAGAAACATTTCCTGGCGAATTAATTTCATTTAAATCAATTGACACAGTGGTATATGAAAATGAAAGCGTAAATTATCCAACTGAATTCTTGAATTCACTCGATTTACCAGGACTTCCACCACATAATTTACGTTTGAAAATTGGTTCACCTATAATTTTGTTCCGAAACTTAAATGCACCTAGACTATGCAATGGAACGAGATTAGTTATTAGAAAAATTATGGGAAATGTAATTAAAGCGACCATATTAAACGGAAAGTTCAGAGGAGAAAATGTTTTACTACCACGCATTCCAATGATACCTACTGACGCACCAATTCAGTTCAAACGTTTACAATTTCCAATACGTTTGGCATTTGCGATGACCATAAATAAGTCGCAAGGACAAACAATGACCATATGCGGATTAGATCTAGAAAATTCATGTTTTTCTCACGGACAATTATATGTTGCGTGTTCACGTGTTGGAAAACCATCAAACCTTTTTATTTATGCACCTGATGGACTAACAAAAAATATTGTTCATGAATTAGCGTTAAGATAGATACAAAGTAAATAAAATTATAATGTACTTGAAGGTTAATTTTTAAATAAACAATTATAAATGATAACTTCAAATCAAGGACGACACATAAACGAAAGGGCAGAACAACGTCTGCCGGGCCAGCTAGTATACATATATTATATATGCACATGTCCACAAAATTATTATATTTCATTCTTCTCCCTTTTCGAGATTTTAAATGTATATTGTATACATATATATGTATTGCATTAATTTTACCTGGCTACAGCTGAAATAAATTATATTTGTTGTTCTTGGTATTAAATGTAAATTGCTTTATGATCAATATTCAAAAATAAGAAAAAACAAAACCATTGTAAATGAAACTATAACCAGCAGGAAAATAGGTGATGCATTACATTGGTAATCGATGAGACGATGAGTTCTTCGATGAAATGGACATCGATGAAAAGATACATTACCAGGTAAACGAATGTGTAATGTGTAGCACATTTATTTTGAACATTTGTTATAAAATTATGCGTTATTTTCGCGACCATAAAATTTCCGTATTACGTTTTGCGTTTTGTATTCATAAAACATATTCTAGTCTAATCTCGTCTAGTAAAACGTAAACATTTCAAGTATAAAGTTCATAGTGTGTGCAGTGAGTGAAATTTAATTTTTATTTTATTGTACATTTATTGACAAAAAAAATTTAAATTAAAATGTCTTTTGTAAAAAAAATTTAAATAAAAATGTATTTTGTATAAAATGTTTATTTCAATTTTGTTTTATTTTTACATTATTCCTAATTTTTTAAGGTGTGGGTGGCTTCGATCATATCATACAACAAAAAGTTTCTGCGACACTTTCTCTTTTAAAAGTTCTTTTATCAAAAATTTGAATTTTAAAATAAGTGAATTTGAATATGCATGTGTTTTATAACAAAAATGTTTACAAGAAAATAACTCCTATAAAGAGAAAGTATCACAGAAATTTGTATCCCATTTTATTCTACCACTGCCCTACTTTTACCATGTTTGCATAGTATTTCTTCGATTATTTCTTCTATTACCTGGTAATTATACACTTCATATATTACTTGGTAAGTGAAGAAATCTTCGATGATTTGAACATCGGTTACCCCATCGCTTACTTGGTAATCTATAGGAAGATGTATTACTTTTCAATGACATCGCCATGTTAAATTTCATCGATGCTGTAACCTATAGCTCATGTATTCTATAACTTACCTCTTCACTTACCATCGCTTACCATTTCCTGCTGGGTACATATATGTTGTTATACACACATACACATGTATGTATGCCGTGGTTATACATATTATATGTATACATTATGCTTAGAACAAATGATTTTAGTTGTTGTGTTTTTTTTCTTTATAGTTCTGTGTCATTTTTTTGCAGCTGAAATAAATGATATTTGTTGTTGGTATTTTTTTGGCTTGATTTTTTCTTTGCTTTTATGTTATTTTTCTTTTTCCAAGCATTTTTTATTTTGCTTATTTGGATCTTGTACTTGACCTACCTTTACAAATTTGTTTTACATAGATTGATAGATATTAAATTTTATGGAATTATTAAATGAATATAATTCTTATTTTGTTGAAGGGGCCTTTTTAAAATTATCCATTACGTTTTTTTGTGTTTTTTGTTTGTTTTCAAGATTAATTTCAAAACAAGACAAGAAATATAAAAACATTTAAATTAACACTTCATTCTATTTTTGATCGTTTTCGTCAAAAAATCCGATTTCAAAGGTGAATACCTCGGGTCCCTGTGAAGAAATTGACTTAAAATTTCTGCACAATATTCTGCTTTTCATTCTTATGACACCAAAAAGATCACTGCAACATGGCGCAAGTTATACGGCGCCAAATATAAAACTTTCTCGCATCAATTTTTAGAAACAAAATGAATTATTTTTGACTCTTTACAAACACAGTCATCAATCCCCATTCATTTTATTCAATCCGAAAGAGCTTCAGACTAGAGCTTTCTCAGACCAGTTTTTGAGCTTTCTCAGATAAATTTTTATAAAAATGTAAAAATTATGAATTTCATTCGTTCCTCGTGAAGGAATTTCTTAATACTTAATACTTTTTGTGTACATATAGAGAACTCTCGTCCATAGTATAAAGAAGACTAGTAAAATTCCTTCTCCATAACGGTAAACAAAAAATGAAATCCAATAATAATGAAGAACGTTATCAGAAATAAAAAAAGAAAAAAACTTCCTATAAGACGGAAAGAGACTTGTAGTATGTACCTTAAAAATTTACATGATTTTATATGGAAAGAAAAATATATCTTACTTCTTCATTTCTAAGAGAAAAAAAACTTAATTTCTACACAATTATATTGTACAATATTTTTACACAACTTTATATTCTCACCTACGCATGTTTTACGCATACACGTGAAAAATGAGAATAAAAATGACTCCCTCAGTTGCCTATCTGTATTGGTTTTATAGTTTTCATAAGGTAATGCGTAGTAATATTGAATCACTAGTATTTATTTTGCTTATTATTATTTGTAAGGGGATAGTGAAGAATATGTAATAGATACATACTGTTGAGTTTAAGTAAAAAGGTAATTAATAAATTATAATTTAAATGAATTTCCAGTAAATTTCCATATATTGAGTTTGAAATTACGTTTTTGCTTCCATTTTACATTTTGCCCAATATGGCAATAAGAGTATGGTTTACTCTATATATTGAATAACTACGTATATA
Source organism: Bombylius major (assembly GCA_932526495.1). Lineage (NCBI taxonomy): Eukaryota > Metazoa > Arthropoda > Insecta > Diptera > Bombyliidae > Bombylius > Bombylius major. Next base: position 22,241,753 of record OW052044.1, on the reverse strand, counting down.
GAAAATTTAAATTTTTTATCTTTGTTGCTTCCTAATGATTTATCTTTTTGACTATTTCAAGCAAAATACACTTGTATTTTACACATATGTACATTGAAGTTTTTCAAAATTTCTTATCAAATTTTGTATGAAAAATTGAAATGTGATTTTACTTGTCTTCTTTATACTATGGTCTAACTTTAGAATTTCTGTTCCAGCTATCACGCAATTTACACGATACGTCAATTGCTCTATTCATCAACCATCAAGCAACGATTCAAGCAGTATTAAAAATCGTTACTTTATAAAGAAAAAGTAGATTCAAAAAGTGAAAAAAATTTTTATTTTTCGAAAGTGTTAAAAAAACAGTGAGTAAATTTTTCAAATATTTTTTATATATAAAATAAAATAGAAAATATTTTTAATGTGCGTTTTTCTAAATTAATTAACATTTATTTAAACTAAAGTGAATAAAAAGTTGTTAAGTATTTATAATATTTATGAAATAGTAGAAAAATAATACTTGATTAATGAAGAAGAATACTCGAACAAAAGAAAATGGATGAAAATTTTAAAGAAGAAGCATTTGCTGTCATTTTGCTGCATGGATGATTGCTCGACTGTGTAAATGCAAGAGTACATCACGCAGCAAGTTCAAAGCAAAACGCCAAAAACTCGTCCAGCAATTGCTGTATCGTATAAATTACCCCTATTTCGATAATAGTCCGGAAACATTAGGAGCATTTAATAGTTCACTACAGAGTGAATATTTAAAAATAATAAATACCATGCATATGAATACTTAATACATTAAAAAGTTTTTTTTTTGTATTACAGATGCCAATAAGTAAGGAAGAATGGAGAAAGGTTGCTGAAGAATTTCAACATTAGTGGAGTTTTCCGCATTGTTTGGGAGCAATAGGTAAATAAATCCCAATTGTAAAGATTTAAGTAATTTATTCGTGTCCTCTTAATTTGCAGATGGCAAACACCTTGCTTTTAATGCAAAACAAAAAGATTGTTTTTTTCTACTACAACTATAAAGGATTTCACAGCATTATTTTGTTAACATTAGTAGACGCCAATTATTGTTTTTTTATAATATATGTGAATGTGGGATGCAATGGTTCATGATGCTGGTGTATACTCCAATTTAACGTTATGTAAAGGAATTGAAAGAAATTATTTTGACTTCCCTGAAGAAGAAATCCTTTTACAAACAGAGGAAAAATTACAATACGTGATAGTTGCAGATAAAATATTAGATTGTCAACAAATTTTATGAAACCCTACAGTCACCGCTCTACAACTGAAAACAAAATATTCAATTATAGACTGAGTAGAACTCGTAGGGTTGTAAGAATACGTTCGGCATTATGGTTCAGAAATTTCGAATTCTCCAGAAAGATATAAACCTTAGTGTGGAAAAAGTAGAGCTGATCACCTTGTCAGCTTGTATTCTACATAACTTCATCCGGAAGGAAGATGGAATAAGATATATTGATGACATCGTCAAGGAAAATACGAGTGAAATTACTTTTACCCCAGAAAGATGGCGTAGTGAAGGATTTGTGACGGGCTTACAAAGCCCAATAGAAAATAGATCTGCAGATGCTCCAATGGAAATCCGAAACCGATTCTCAAAATATTTTAATACAAATGGCTTTGTACCATGGCAATGGGAAGCAATAAAAAAATTCAATTTTTAATTATAACGAATTCATTAATAATAAAATTTCTTTTTTTTATAAATGAAAAATAAAAATTACATTAATTATTTTTGCTTTTTATATTTATAAATTATATTCACAATTTCCTGTTTTGCATCGTCTCTAATGTCCTCGTTTTCTATTTTCATCAGCTCCGACTTTATATATTCGCCGAAATTCTCAACATCTATAGGGTATCTATTTTATGGTTGATTTTTTTTTTGTATGTTGGCAGACACTACTTTGATGGCTTCGGCTGCTTCGAAAAGGATTTTGTCTTCATCAGACAACACATTCGATGTTGATGGTACACCACCCATCTGTACTTCCTCTATTCTTGTAACTTTTAATGGATCATATTTTGCCGACTCGCTTGTATAATAATCGTGATCAAGATTCATACATACAAATGTGGTGTCGTTCTCGTCTATGGGTGTTAGAGCCTACATAAACATAAGGTGCATTTCATATTTATAACGCCACCTGAAATTTTAAAATTTCCAGAAAACTATTGAGCCTAGGTAAATACAATGTTCTGAAGAAATGGTAAGAGCAATGGGGGGAAAACAACCACCCCCTTTTGTCAAGACTATGACGTCATCAACTACCCCAGCAAACAAAAGTTGTATTTTAGGGTGTTTCATAATTATAACGCCACTTATTAAAATTGTTCACAGTGATGTTTTTTATTTGGTGAAAAGTATTAGAAATGAGAAGTTTGAAGAAAAAAGATTTATTTTTAAAATGCCGTGTGGTAAAACCTTGAGTGACGTTGAAAAGGGTAAAATTCTTGCTTTTAAGGAAAAAAATATATGTATTCGAAAAATTGGACGTGGGCTCGGACCAAGTCAGAGTTTTTCAAAATATTTTGAAAAATTCGTACAGCTATAACCACATAAAACGTCCTGGTCGTAAAAGAAAATTAGGTGTCCAGGCAGTTAATCACATTGTTAGAGCAGCAAGCAACTCTTACAAAGGTTTAAAAGGGTTTAAGGATTTAGATGGAACGGAATGTGTCACGATCAACGATATGGAGGGTCCAAAATCGCGTTGAAAATATTCAATACTCAAGAATAAAGACTATTCCGCGATCGACATAACAACACAAAAAGGCTAGGTTGGAATTTTCAAAACAAAACGTGGATAGGAATTGTGCAAACTGGTAGTATTGGAATTCATATAAATCCACAAAAAAATTTCAAAGTAAAAATACGTTACAGGTTATAATTTCTAACGAAAAAAAATGGAACCTGGATGGACCAGATGGTTTTCAAGGATACTGGAGGGATTTGAGAAAAAATACTCTGTATTTCTCGAAAATAAGTTTTGGCGTGATGGTTTGGAGGCATTTACTTGGTCTGGTTGCTTGGAGATCCAGTTCATATCGTCGAAAATGAACAGCAAGTAATACATAGATGTCCTTGAGATGAGCCCACTACCGTTCATTCAGCAAAATTCCGCAACACAATGGATTTTCTAACACAATAACGCAAGCATCTGTGTCAGCCGTGGGAGCAAACCCTGGTTCCCATCAAACTCCATCAACATTTTTGAGTGGCCTGCATGCTCACCGGATCTAAATCCAATTAAAAATCTGTGGAAAGTTCTAGTTCGCAGAGTATACAGGATAAACCGTCAATACGAATCTGTCGAGGCTCTAAAAGTTGCAATTTTAGAGGAGTGGAGCGCTATTGACTCAACATCAATTGAAAATTTTATCAATGACATAGAAAACCGAATATTGCAAGTGATTTCAAAGAAAGGAGCAGTTATGGATAATTAGATTTAAACCCATGTTCTGAATTCCACTTTTTCGGAATTGAAGTTGCGGAAGTGGAATTAGGTGTTCTACATTCCACTTTCACTAAATTTTCGTGAATTCAATTCCGCAATGTTTTTGTACGTGGAATTGAAATAATAGTTGTCAAATTCAATCGTGGCTTGTATTTGTGTAGTCGAAAATTATATTAGTGAAGTTTTTTTTTAAATTTATTAAATAAATTATATAAATAGTGAATAAATTTAAATTTATTTTAAAGTTAATGCATATTATTATTCTAGTATAATTATGTTTTTCCATAAATATATTTAATCATTTAATGTATTTTTAAAAAACACCCAAAAATAAAGAGCAGTTAGAAATATTTGTGAATTTTATAGACAAAAATTCTTAACTAATAAATAATTATCAAAAAAAAAAAAAAAGCAAAGAAGAAATAAAACTTTTATGTGAGAATTTAACAACAGCTGATTCGAAATTAATGTTCGAAATATATAATTCCGCGTGGAATCCAGAACACCATTTTCCATTTCGCATGGATTTGAATTCGTATTCCACTTCCACTTTTAGCGGAATCTAGAACATGGGTGTTAAGTTTGGTATTATGGACCTTCAATTTTTTTAAAATAAACAATTATTATAGTTGAAAATACACATGGCGTTATAATTATGAAACACCCTAAAATACAACTTTTGTTTGCTGGGGTAGTTGATGACGTCATAGACTTGACCAAAGGGGGTGGTTGTTTTCCCCCCATTGCTCTTACCATTTCTTCAGAACATTGTATTTACCTAGGCTCAATAGTTTTCTGGAAATTTTAAAATTTCAGGTGGCGTTATAAATATGAAACGCACCTTATAAAAAAAAACAAGTGAAATATACAAGTTATTCAAAACTTATATGTATTGAAAATAACTATACCTCTAAGTTTTCCAATGTGGACTTTCCTTTTCGTGGTTTAATAAAACTTTTAAGGAAATTCATTTTATCAAACCAATATGTTGCATCAAAAGGCTCATCAACATCAATTAGCTGTATTGTCGAATCTTTGTTCCATTCAACCTATACAAATTATAAAAATTAGCATATTACAATATTTCTATTGGGCCATTATCCATTTTAATTATTTTCAATTAATTTATTAATTATTTCTAAATAATTGCATAATTAATTTTTTTATTTAATTAACTTATTATTTCACTATTTATTTATTTCATTTATTATTTATTTATTTTTTTCTAAACTCAAGCCGGCAGTTTTCACGCACACGTCAATGAAAGCATATGCTTTCTGGCCCTGTTTGAAAACGTCAATTGACTATCATTCTACTTTGGCAGCACGTTTTTTATTGCAAGCTGCAATTGTCAAATGTGTCTATAAGTTGCAAAACGTATCTTTTCCATATTTTGAATAAAATGAGTTATATACGTCATTTGAAAGGTCTTTTAAAAATCTACTTATTTACTTTACTTTTAAAAGGAAAAAAAAACCTTTTCCTCTGTATTTGGATCGTCAAAATATGAGCTCAGTTGCAAAACAGTACCTTTTTGTCAAATTTCAGAAACAATTTTGCTTAATAACTCAAAATGACAACATGACAAAGACCCCTTTTGCAACTGATAGACACAAATGTATTAAAATGTATTCAGTATGATTGACAGTCACTTGATCGGCAGATTTGAAGTCTAAAATTTGTACTTGCAGGTAGATCGGTTTTGTTTTTTAAAATAATAATTTGTGAGAAAAATGGAGTTTGAGTATGTAAATAAATAGGTTATTTTTTTTTATTTATCAAACAGTTTTTCTAAAATTATAATTTACAGGGAAAATGAAAAAATTTCATATTTAAAAATGTGTCGTATGAAATTCGGTTGCAAACAAAACACAACAAAAACATAATCGTTTTAAAACGTCAAATTTCTGATAATGCAACTGGTAAGTTTGATTGTCAAATGACAATGGCTACGGGATATTTGAGTGCTGCAGAAAAATAGCCTTAATTTTAGCTAGCATTAGATACAGGTAGTCTTTTAAAAAAATGTTTACATATGCTAGCTCTACAGGCATAAGTCATTTTTAGGAAATTTACTTGTGAACACTCGCAGATATGTTACATTTTGCGATTTTTTGCGTTTTCTGAGAAATCATTATTTATTTCAGGTAACTACCGTATTAAAAATCTAGAACTATTCAACACATGGTATGAAGGAAAAGTGAAAACGAAAAAAGTATCGGCTGAATTAAATTTTATATTGGACAGCATCAAGGAAAATGATGCTACAGAATCTTGTAGAGGCTATTATCAAGAAAAGGTACAACTTTTTTGCTTAAATTTGTCCAAAAAGTGGGAAAGTTGCCACAGAAAAATTGGCGACTTTAAGAAGTCCTTTGATGCTTGAAGAATATATACACAAAACTGCTGTTGCCGGTCGCAAATAAGGACAGAAGATGATAAGAGAAGTGTATCCAAAAGAAAACAAGAAGTACAGCAGTTATTTTGGTCAGAATTAAGTTTACATGTGGACAAGCCAAAAGCCAGCGGTAGTGTAATACTAATGACGGAAATACAGCCCGACGTGCTATGAAATTTTTTCTAAATTACTGGTATAGACGCAGACGTTATAAAAAAATTTCGCGTGATATTAATTTCTTTGTCATGCTTGTTTCCGTTGAATTTGGAAAAATTTGAAGCACTTTGTTTCGAAACTGCCCAGATGCTAATTGACAAACATCCGTGGTATCCAATGTCCTCACTGTCGACAAGGTTTTAGTACATTCAAGACAAATTATTGAAAATTTGGCTCTACCAGTTGGATACTTCGCTGAAGAAGCTGAAGAAGTATAAATACGATAGAATATTCCACGCTCGTAAGAACAGCCGCATTAATAACTTATTAGACGTATTTAACAGAGCTATGTGTTCATCTGATCCTCTGGTTTCTAGTTTGTACATGAGAGAAAGCTGCCAACAAAAAAACAGATTGCCATTGCCCAAAGAAGTTATTGCATTACTTTCATCAATATCTGTAGTAGCATCAGCATCAGCAGAGCAAATAGAACCATCTAAATCAGACGTTCTTGAAAAAATGGATTTTGAAGACAAAAATTGGGAATGCTCAAGTTTTGTATAATATCTCGACGATATAGAACTTGAAAATTATGAATAGGATTTAAAAAGAAGTTATTTTTAAGATAAATTAAGCAGCATATATTATATTTACATATTTTCATAAGAACAATATTATTGACAAAAAAGATTTAGTTTTTGCATCTGAAATTTCGATTTAGGATAATTGAATTTTTAAGTACTTTTATCTTTTTTCATATTTTGTTTACAACTTTTAATCACATTTGTATTTTTTTACTTCATTTTAACGAATAAATATAAAAATCCAGTTAAACTTGTTTATTTGCCATTTTTATAATTTTTGCCACAAAATTGGGTGTTTGGCCCCATAGTGGAATGGTGGTGGTACTACATGTACTACATATACTACAGCTACACATTGTATTCCCGTCTTTACTACTACTGCAACTTCACGCTACAGCTTCAAGTTCAAACTCCAGCTCAGCGTTGCCAGATTGACGATTTTATCGTCATTTTGACGATTTTTTACCTCTATGACGATGGGACGATTTTTAGCTGCAAATGACGATTTTCAGTCAAGATGAAATATTTCCAATCTTTTTATTGCAAAACCTACATTTTTCCACTAGTTTCAAAAATAAAAAGAAACGACAATAGTTTAGCTTTTTCGAATGTCTGTGAATTTATCTCTAATTTACTAAGTTTACCAATTACCAAATTCAAGTGCCAATGTTGAAAGGATTTTTTCCAGTGTTAATATTAATAAAACCAAAGTAAGAAATCGTCTTGAAACTGATACCTTAAATGGTATTATAAATATACGCAAGACTACATGAAATATAACGAATGTTCTTGCTATAACTTTTTACCAGAATCTACTTTATTGAGAAGATTTAATTCTAGTATTTATTTATTTGAAAAGTAAATAATTAAAGTAAATTTCAGGACAGGATGAATGAATCTAATACTTTTTTGTTATTTTTTGTATTTGTTTGTTATATTTTTGTATTTTTTTGTTATTTTTTGTTAATAAAAGGATTATATGCAAATGCAACTGATTTTTTTTTCAAATTTTCTTATAATGACGATTTTCTTCCTTAAATGACGATTTTTAACATACATTCTGACGATTTTTATACGACTTTGTCTGGCAACGCTGCTCCAGCTAGACATTTATCTTGTTTATGCACAAAGGTTAAAACGTATTAACGATAAAACGTTTTAAACATCGTTTTGAGATAATACATTTTGATTGGTGTTTATGCGTAATACAACATTTCGTTCTCACTCAAAACGTTGAACACCTGCGTGTGTAATAACAACTACTTAAAACGAAGTAAGTGTTTATGCACATTTTAAAAACGAAATGAAATTTTAAATGCGGATTTAATAGTGTATTAACTCAAAACGACGTAGAGCTTTAATGCGTTTTGAAATTTAGTTTATGCATCCGTATTAAGTCAAGACGGAGTGAGTTAATGCGAAGTAACGCTTAGCATAAACAAGATAATTGTGTTTCCGTCTTTACTAGTAAACTAAATTTGGGGACATTTGAACAAGTATCCTGCAATCTTAGAGCCGCAGTACTGCCATATTTTTAAAATTAAATCATTCTGTGTATTAGTGAGACAAAAGTTATCATTTAATTAATGTGAACGAACAATAGTTTTCAAATTTCAAAATGCAAACATTTGTCGTTTTCGTTTTCGTCACCTGTAACTGACTTTTGTCTTTTTGGTTATGTTTCTTTTTTCAGCATACCTTCTTATTAATCTTATTCTAAATTCTAATTTTTGCCAGTATTTATTTGATATTTCGTTAAACGCCAAACGTAGTAATTTTAAGGTTGATTTCACAAAATTTTCCATAAACCAAAAATTTAAAGAGTTCACGAAAATTACTCTGTCGAATTCTTTTTATCGTACATACTGTATCTATCGTTTAACAAAATTAAATAATAAATGCAAGTTTTTTAATTAAAACATCGTAATAGGTAAGTTATTATTTTCGTGACTTAACTGAATTTTATTAATTCCATTTTATTAAAAAAATTTAGTTTTCCAAATCATCACCGTGGCACTTTTCAATAATAATAATACTAAAATAGAAATGAGAAGATCAAATTATAATTATCAACCATTATCGCAGAATCCTCCAAGACCAAGTACAAGTTATGATGCATTAGAAGTAGACAATGAAGTCGCTTCAGAAGAATTAAAAGAAAAAATTGGAGCATTAAAATCGTTATCGATTGATATAGGGAATGAAGTAAGATATCAAGATAAACTATTAAGAGGTATTGATGATGATATGGATAGAACTGGAGGATTTTTAGCAAACACAATGAATAGAATTATAGGTTTGGGAAAACACGGAGGAAATAAGCACATGTGTTATATGTTTTTATTTATTTTATTTGTATTTTTTGTTTTATACATAGTTATTAAAATAAGATAGTTATGTTTTATGTGTTCAGTGAATCATTTTACTTTTTTTTTTTTTTTCATTTGTTTATGTTTACAGAAAGACTGTCATTGTAAAAATACTATATATATATATATGTTATGACCAATACTGTGTGAACATATGTATAATGATTATTGTTATACATACTTATGAGTCTACATGTTTTTTAAATCAACTAAAAGCAGTCACCTCTATTGTTTGTTGATTAAGTTAGGAAGTTGCTTCGCTCGAACGAATATTCGCAATATTTTGTCTATCAAATACGTAAATACTAATAAATGGTATGTGAATTTCGGGCTATTATGCAGTTCGATTGCAATCGAATGAATATTCACAGTATTTTGTGCCATTATCAAACAAATGTTAATATATGCTATATGATTTTAAATTTTTATTTAACAATTTCATTCGATTAGAAAAAAGATCGAAATAATTTTCGATTGCAATCAAAAATTGAAAATCATAATAAAGCAGGTTTATAGCTAATGCACTTTTGACACGGATTTTGGTTTACTCCCAATTTTAGGGTGCTTTCATGAATGTCGTCAACATACGTCGACGACTCGAATGCGCTGGAATTGTGTGTGTGTGTCTATTCTCAATGGTTACCGAAATATTCAAGGTCAAACAAATTTTTTTTTCAAAGAGTAACCAGTTCCACTTTTTGCAACATATTTCAGCGTTCGCTCAATGTGGAGAGGTAAACGAAAATTATTTACATAGAGATAAAAAGTAATTAAAATTTTTTAGATGTCGTAATGACTCATACTTTTTTTAGTATCGTTTTTTGACCAAATATAAAGATCCTTCTTTAAAATATTAAAAGTTTAAAGTAATTTAAATATCTTATAGCCGGTTTCACAGTGAGGCTTAAGCGAAGCTTAAGTCTTAAACTGAGTTTATTCACTTTTTTTAGTTCCACAGTGGAAGTTAAACTGAGTTTAACTTGAAATCTAGTAGTCTTTATCTGAGGCTTAAGCTATCTACAAAAGCTTAGCTAAGCTTTGGCTTAAGCTTAAGCGAAGCTTAAGTCTTAAACTGAGTTTAATCACTTTTTTCAGTTTCACAGTGGAAGCTTAATTGTTAAACTGAGTTTAAATTTAGCTAAACTTAAGCGGTCAAATTTCAGAGCTTAAACTGAGTTTAAGTAAAAAATATATTGTTAGTCAACCAAATGTCAACAAATATAAAAAAAAAAATTAAATCGTGTTTTCATTGTAATTTCTTGAAAATTAGTTCTTAAAAAAATTAAAATTGATTGCTTTTTATAAAATGGATTTTGACATTGACATTTTTATATACTTTTATTAATATTTTTTTATAAATAATAAAATACGCATGACACTTTTTATATTGACATAATAAATTTCAAAAACAAAGCAGCTGCAGACATTTTTGTTTTGTTAAACTAGGTTTAGTTAAGCTGTAAAAAAAATAAACTGTGAAATCTAGTAGTCTTTATCTGAAGCTTAAGCTATATACAAAAGCTTAGCTAAACTTTGGCTTAAGCTTCAACTGTGAAACTGGCTGTAAGTGAAGGATTTCTAAGTTTAAATTTATTATTTAAGATTTCTCTTCTTTTAAAATTGATTTAATGACCAACTGTTCTGAACCCTTATGTTTTATTCTTTTTTTATATTTTGAATTACATAGGTATATATTTATATAGGTACCAATGAAATTTTATACACCTTACGCCTATTTTTCAAGCATGAACATACCTTTCAAAAACTAAAATAATTTTTTTATGAATGAGAATGTACATATATGTATATTATACATATATACGTAGGCTGCCTTTTAAGTTTTTACAAACGACTGTTAGATGGCACCATTGGTATGTGACATTTCTTTTATTGTACAATTTGACATTTTTTATTGCTAAATCAGTGAAATCTCAGAGAGAGAGAGAGGTTTAAGTAAAAATGGAAATTTCACGTGAAGGTTTTCGTTGGATGATTTTTTACGATTTTCGTAAAGGCCTAAATCAACAAGAATGCTTTGAATAGCTTCGTTCAACTTTTGGCGATGAAACACCATAAGCACAAACAATATAATAATACAGATATATAAAAACTGTTGTACAAAATGTTGCATATGAATTTTGGTTAACTGACAACGATCAACTGACAAATGTGATATGATTAGTAAAGACATAAACCTATCATGATGTTATATAATAAAATAAACTGACAAAGTTTTCAGTTTTTTGTTTCCTTTTCCTTTAGGTACAATAATTGTTAACCGACAACAACAAAAATATGTGACAAGCAAATAAAAGACATTATTATTGTATGTAGGTATATTGCAAGGTTAATATAATATAGGTTACATCTTCCCATAGGCATTACCTACTTACAATAAAAAAGTGATCAATGTGACGTCACAAGTATCAAATAATTGACATAAAAAACAAACAAAAATTTATTTCATATATGGGAAGATGTAATCCAAGGTTAATATAATATATAGGTTACATCTTCCCATATATGAAAGAAATTTTTGTTTGTTTTTATGTCAATTGTTTGATACGTGTGACGTCACATTGACGTCACATTGATCACTTTTTTATTGTAAGTAGGTAATGCCTATGGGAAGATGTAACCTATATTATATTAACCTTGGGTATATTGTGTACATAAATATTGTATTTTACTTTTGCTGACGCACAAGTAACTGTTCAGTTCAACCGACATTGTATGGTTTAAAGAATTAGGTATTTTAGATTTATGTACAGTGGAATCTCGATAATTTTACCTAATTAAAACTACCCTCGTTGAAATTACGGGATAGTAGAAATTATTGAATACAAAATTTAAACTAAATATGTATGTATGTATGGAAGTAAAACGCACACATGAAATTAAAAAAAGATTAGTTTATTTATTTCTCAATTTTTAATTAACACAACAAAAAAATCAAAAATAAAGCCTTTCACAAATCAAATCAAATTTAGATTTTTTGCGATTTAACATGTTCAAATATGTATTTTATGTGTAAATTCATGTATAAATTATGGCTGTTGAAATTATACAGTAAGCAAAATTTCTTTCGCTGTAAATATAGGAAATTATCAGGTAGTAAAATTATCGAGATTCTACTGTATTCGCTTTTTTGATAATTGGATGCCCCACTTTCTAAACCTATGTTTATAACAAATCATAAACAATTACCTTGTTTATGCGACACATTAATTCGCATTAACTCACTCCGTCTTGACTAAATACGGATGCATAAACCAAATTTCAATGCGCATTTAAAGTGTGCATATACATTTTATTCGTTTTAAGTAATTGTTATTACACTACACACGCAGATGGTTAACGTTTTGAGTGAGAACGAAATGTTGTATTACGCTTAAACACTAATTAAAATGTATTATCTCAAAACGATGCTTAAAACGTTTTAGAGTTAATACGTTTTAATCTTTGTGCATAAACAAGGTAAATGTCAGCTACAAGTTAGAAATGGAAAAAATCAAAAAATCATGATGAAATGAAAAGTGGAAACATAAATAAAAAAAACTCAAAGTTCGGTAATGTTTTTGTTGTTTTAAGTTTTTAAAAAAACTATAGTTAAGACGCAAACATAAAAATTGTTTGTTCTTCTTCTTTATTACCACTGAATAACATTTCAGTTCATTTACAATACCCATCTGTATTATTATATTATTTGTGCCATAAGTAAAGACTGTTTACAACTAGTTTGCAGAATTTCGTCGTGTTCGTGTTTCTGTCAGCGATGAATCTCGCGATGGTCGACTAAAATCAGTTGTGGTTCCTAAAAACATCGATGCTGTACGCAACATGACTGAAGAGGATAGGCATGTGACCTACCGTGAGTTTGAGGCATCCCTAGGCATTTCAAAGACTGCAGCGCATTCGATTTTACACGAACATTTAGCCGTGAAAAAGATCTGTTCTCGTTGGATTTCGCATCTTTTACCTTATATACACTAAAAAAGGGTCGTATTAATTGGTGTAAGGAAATGCTCAAAAATTCGATCGAGGAAATGCAAAAGTGTATAGATTTTAAAGAAGAAAATTTTGAAAAACAATAAAATGACTTTCAACCAAATATTTGTTTTTTTTCGTTATTTTTGTAAAAACTTGAAAGGCAACCCTCGTACAAGGTGTTTTTTGTTTTATTTATTTTTTTTTTTTTCAAAATATAAGAAATAATTTGTAATAAAAATTGTAGACATACAAATAAATTTCAAAATAATATAAAAAAAAATTCTATATGACCCTGAGACATTTTTATGACAATTAATATGAATAACCTGGATCAAATTTCATGAATTTTCTATGAATATTCACTTATCACTTTATCTTGGCATATATTTGAAATTGTTACTTAAAACCATCAATGTCAAAACATCCAAAATTAATTTTTAAGTAAGAAGAAAATTGAAAAAAAAAAAAAATAGATTCAATTATATTTTTGAAGAGTAAATTCAAAAAAAGTGCTAGCTAGTGAGGTTTTTTAAATTTTAAATTTAAAATTTGAAAAAAAAACTAATTTTTTGCTAGGCAGTGAGGACTTTTAAATTTATAATTTGAAAAAAAAAACTAATTTTTTATAGGTATGAATTTTGAAAAGTGCTAGGCTACTTCCAGGATTTTATGTGTATACGTGTATATTTAAATATTTGGGAACTATTCGAAATTTTTTAAAATATATTTTCTGGATTGCATTGGAAATATAGTAAGTATTATATGAATATGAAATAAAAATTTTTATAAAACTACATATTTATATACATAATATTTACAAAGTGAATGAAGACTTTTTTATTTTTGTTGATTTTAAATTTTTCCGCTTTTTTCTAAGAAGTCCCCGACTTTCTTCCTAAGTTTGAGTTTTATCCTTTTATTTCAATTTGTTTTGAATCCAAATATTTTAATCCAAAAATATTAGTTTTTATCTCAAAGGATGCTGAGATAGATCTTCAAAGTCAACACTAGATGTTTGCCTGTTCGAATGTAGGTATGTAAATGTATGAAACATTCATGTTTTTCATGTTGTTTTGTATTTTATCTTGAAAACTAAAAAAAACTATTACAACACTGTAAAGATTAATACTAAAGAGAATACTTTGATAAATAAATGTTAAAAATTTTAGTTTTCAGTCTACAGAATACTGAGATACAGATCTTTAAAGTTGAAATTTAAGTAAAATTTGTGTTTGGTCTCAAAAATGTATGGGAATTTTTCGTCTCTTTACCTTGCTTTCAATTTTATCTCAAAAAGTAAAAGAAAAACAAGAAAACTGTGCGCAACAATTTTAAAGAAGATACTTTAACAAATATAAGAGTCAAAGAATAATGGTTTTGGTTCACGGGATGCTGAGATATGTTTTTTTGAAAAAAAAGTTTTAAAATTTTTCATATAAAATGTATGGTATACATTTGTATACAGGGTGATTCCGTTACGGTGTCCGACCGGGAAACTACGGATAGGTCTCGGCGAGGCGAACAAAAAATCGTATTGGATGGGGGTGGGGGGGGTTTGTGGAATCTCAACCGTTACGGAGTTAGAGAGGGGGAAAGATTTTTGGTGCTTTTTTCTTGTTTTACACTGTAACTTTTTACAGAGGCACTCAAGGGCCACTTTGTGTTGAGAAAAAATGTAAAGGACCTTTTTAAGTGTTAAAAAGTTACACGCATTCAAAATCAAAATTTTGTGCATTTTTCCCAAATTTTTGAGTTTAACCCTGTTTTGCTCAAAAAAGGCTTAAATTAAACCAAATTTTTTATTGCAGAAAATGAAAGCTCAATTGATTTTACATCGATTTGCTATCTTCATTTTTTACGAAAAATGCATAATTTTCGAGATATTAAGAAAGACCTTTTGAGAAAACTGAAAAAATAAGTCTGAAATTCATTGGATTATTGGACACGTGTTTTTATTGCAGTGTAAATTGAAAATAATGCTAGGAATGTCAATTTTCAAGTGCAAATATCTTGAAAGCTATGCATTTTTCGTAAAAAATGAAGATAACAGATCGATGTAAAATCAATGGAGCTTTTATTTTCTATAAAAAAAATGAGGGTTAATGTCGAGTACTTTTCGAGCAAATTAGGGTTAAAGTAATAAACATCAATAATTCTAATACCGCAGTTGAAAAAATGACACTAACATTTACTATTGACCCCTTAAAGTACCTAAGTAAAGTACCGGAATTTCATGGAGATTATATGGACTTACAAAATTTTACCGACCTTATAGACAAAGTACACCCACTTTTATTACGCTACGATAATGTGTCGCAAAGTAATTTTAAGGTTAAGATGCAAAGCAAGAGAGTGTATAGAAATCAATAACCATGTCACCTGCTGGTTAGATATAAAAGCAATTCTTATACATAATTTTGGTGATCGAATGACTTTAGAAGAACTATTCGATCAATTAAGAGGTGTAACATTCAAAACTAATTCTGTCGAATTTTATAATGAAATAAAATCTACCTTACGGCGACTTAATGTAAAAACAAGATTGACTGCCGGAGATGATTTAGCAAACGTAGAACAAACTATTTCAAATAATAAATCATCTGCATTAATGATATTCAAAAATAAAATTCCCGAACCAATGAGGTCCTTACTGCATTGTAGAAATCCTGACAGTCTAGAAGCCGCTATGGACATACTATACGAAGCCGGTTATGCATATTATAACCCTTCATCAAATAGAACAAATAATTCCAATACAAGAGCTCGTAACAGTAATAGATTTAACAATTCAAACCAAAATAAAAACGATAACAACCACAAAAATTTTAACCAAAATCTGAGAAATAACAATTACAGCAGTAATGGAAATCCCAACCAAAATTCTAGAAACAATAATCTTAATAATAATAGAAATTTTAATTATAATAGATACCCAAATAACAACAATAATAATAATAACCAAAGTAACGTGCACCTAAATAACCAAAACGATAGATCCCCAAATAACCGTACAACACGTCCCTACAATACTACCGTTCAAAATTCTTCTCCACGTAATAATAGTTTTACACCACAAAGTACACCTCAAAATTCTTGGAATAACCCTGCAAATAACCAATTCGCAAACCGTAGTGTGCCGCAGGATAACTATTTGCCACCCCCAGATCCAATGGATATCAACCTCAATGAAGCAACACAACCCATAGAACCACAAAATTTTCTTTCACAAGCCTCAATAATCAGTTACCCTATATAATAGTTGATAGCAAAACAAGACCCCTAAAATTCATCATAGATACCGGTGCAACACATTCAATTATAAATCCAAATACATATATGCAATCCAACATTAGTAGAACCTCTTAAAAACAAAATTTCTCTCAAAACACTACATCAAAAAGTAGAAATCACACACAAAGCAGTTATCCCCTTATTCAAAGAATTGGGTGATTCGCAAATGAAAGTTGAAATGTATATATTCCCTTTTCACGAATATTTCGAAGGTCTTATAGGCAATAATATTCTTATTCTACTTAAAACGAAAATAGACTTTGAAAAACAATGCCTTACTACAAAATACAATAACATAAAATTGCATTTTTCATATAAAAACGAAAAACTTAATTATATACTAGAAAAGAAAGGAAATTTCAAAATAACAATCCCAGTGTTACAAAAAGAAGGTCTGGCATATTTGGAGGAGCAGAAGTCCTCAAATAACCAAATAGTTATACAAGAAGGCGTTTATAATGTAAAAAATTACAAAGTTAATGCACTAGTCAAAGTAAATACCGATGGACCGAATTTCACAAGCTTCAATCCCCTTCAGACTCAAATCGTGGACCATCATAATTTTAACATCATACAAGAAACAGAAAATAAACCTTTATTAGAACAAATTCGCGTAGACCACTTAAATAACGAAGAAAAAATAAAACTCCGCAAAATTATTAAACAATTTAAAAATATATTTTATGATGAAAACTTAGACTTATAATTCACAAACGTCATCAAGCATAGAACACGCACCACGAATGATATCCCTATATACGCAAAATCTTATAGATACCCCTACATCCACAAAGAAGAGGTCGAGAAACACATAAACGAGATGTTAGAAAAAGGAATAATAAGAGCAAGTAACTCCACATACTCTGCACCTGTCTGGATCGTCCCTAAGAAGCAGGACGCCAGTGGCAAAGTTAAATGGCGGATCGTTATTGACTATCGTAAAATAAACGAGATAACGATCTATCGTTATCGTTTGTCGTCTACGACAAATTTCCAATACCGAATATAGAGGATATATTGGGAAAATTGGGAAGATGTCAGTACTTTACAACACTCGACCTCGCTAAAGGCTTTCATCAAATTGAGATTGGTGAAAGAGATATCCACAAAACGGCATTCAGTGTTGAGAATGGTCACTATGAATTTTTGCGGATGCCTTTCGGTTTAAAAACAGCGCCCGAGTTAGGATATTCAGAAAGGTGTTTGATTAAAATAAAAAAATAAAAATTTTAAATGATTAAACTTTTATTAAAATACAATTTATTTAGCACAAGATTTTTAGAGTGAGTTTCTAACGTTTACTATTCGACAATTCTTCTTAAACTGAACTTACTATTAAGATTTTATGTTGCAAGAAGTTATAATTACAATTTATGATAAGGCTGGAATTTGCTGATTTGGCTATTTTATGAGAAGGAAAAAAGGTGTACATTACAATTTTGTGGGAAGAGAATTTTAGCTATTTGAAATGATGTTATGCTTATTTGACAATTTTAAAGTTACAAATTAAATATAAATGGACAAAATTATTTATAATAAAATAATGTTTATAATATAACAATGTTGCATTTACTGAACGAAATTATTGATAATAAAATAATGTTTATAATACAACAATGTTGCATTATATGTATATAGTTATAAATTTATACATTTGTATGAGGTGTTGACTGTGCACATAACTCCTCCCCCCTTAGAGGAAACGATGGCCAAAGGAACTGAAGTTTCGGTGGGTCATCAGGAATTGCTTCTGTTTTTACACTTTGTTGTTTCAGATGAATAATGTGTTGTTGATTTGTTGTAGCCAAGTTTCGAAAATATTTAATGGAGAATAATATGAACAGGGGGTCGATTCTGTTTCGGTGAAGTGAAAACATGAAAAAAAAAGTTTGCACTTGACGTTTTACACACTGTTTTCACTTTTTCACTGCATAGTACCCAAATAAGCGATTCTTGTTGCGTTCGTGCAAACATAGTGCTGAATGAGGCGCTGATTTAAATTTTTTCACCGACGTGATATGAGAACTGTCAAATCAAGTAAAAAAAATTGTGTTTTTGTATTGTTTATTGTAAAAACTTATATTTATAATGAAATCACAATTTTGCGATGTGTAATAAGTACATAATAAGTAATAACATAGTAATAAGAACAAGAATTAAATACTGATAGGTGAAGGTCGAAGGATACGATCTTCTATTGTTACCACAGATTTTGCTTAAATCGCTGCTTTCAGTAATCAACGAATAAATAAAAGATTATTTTATGTAATTTCTTTCAAATACATATTTTATTTTCGTCATTTAAACTTATTTAAACTAAATTGTAATCTTAGAAATATTGAAATTTAAAACCTCATTTGAGACTATTAAAAGCAAAAGTATACCTATTCCATGTTAGATGGTTTTGAGAAAAACAGGAAAAACGTATAACTTTTAAATTAAATGCAATTTTAATAATTTTTTTATTTTATATGAGAACTCTAAGCTTCTGAATTTAATTCAAACATGGATTTAAAAAAATCAATGTTTAATTTAGTAAATACTAGTAACCAAATTTTGGAATAGTTTAAGTTTTGCTTCCAATGCCAAATTTTACAACCATTTTTCAGGGGCATCAATGCACTTTTCAAAATTGGAATTTTTCAGATTAAAAGCCTTCAACACAACGAACATTTTGCCACCATTAACTCAATTTTTTTAAAAAGTGGAATAGATCAACTTTTCCTTTTAATAGTCTCATTTATACTATTAAATCTAATTTTTTTAATTCTGACTCTTTTTTTAATGTAAACTTAATTTCTACTTTTCCATTTCTTTTATTTTTTTCCTTTTTATTATTAATAAATAAAAATTTTAATGACAAATTTTTTTTACACTGATACTTTTCACAGTGCAAAAAATATTTTCATATGAAAACTTTTTGACATATTTTTGCACATTTACACTGTATTAGAATCGGAATTAGCAGTGTAAGCGTGTAAGAAACAGAATCGACCCCCAGGATGCTGAGAGTTATCAAAAATCCAATTATTACGTAGTTTGTTTGGTTTGTTTGTACTTTCAGTAATTCTATGGCATTTTGATTTTTGAAGTGAAATGATTTTAGTTTTTCTAAGTTTAAGCTTTCTATTGTCTGTGTTGATTTGATTTCTCTGAGTAGTGTTGGATGTATGACTATACTCTCCCAATAAATATTTTCCTTGCTTTCATAACTTATTCCATTTATTTCAATGTTGCAATTTTGAAAGTGAATTAAAGTTGTTCCTTTTATTTGATTTTGTGAAATATTGCATGTTGATTTTAGAGTAGTCGTTGGTACATTAATTAGGAGGATGTAGTTTGGTTCAGGTTGCAAAATAGTGCTGACTTCGGTTCCATTCAATAGTTTACATTTTGCTGGAATGTCCTTGATGATGTTGGGTATACATTCTGGCTCGTTTATTTTAAATGCTTTTCTAGGTTTTTGCAATAGTAGGTTTGCTCTATCAGCTGACATATATCATCGAAAAATTGTGTGTCGAATTCATTGTGGATAATGTAGGGTGTAGTGATTATTGATAAGGTTTTATTGATTTTATTCTAATATTTATTCCTTTATTATAGTTGTCAAAAAATATTTGTATTGATTTTTGCTGTTGGTTTATATGGTCAGTTATGTTACGAAATCTTTCGATCATGTGGTTGTTAATTTGTATGTATTTGGTTGTTGATACCGTCCTGTAAGTTGTGTTGATTTAATGTAAGTGTTTGTATTTCATTATTCAGTTGTATAGCATCGTCGTTGTCCATGTTTCCAGAAATTGCTTTTATTACTGAACCTAGGAGGTTGATGGCTCCTCTCTTGTTTCTTCGTACAGGTAGGAGTGTTTGAAGTTTTCCTTCAAGTTCTTTAAATTTAAGTTTAAGTAAATGGGCTATCTTTAAGATTGTTATTATTTTGAATTAATTTTATGGAATGTCTTATTTTGTCGATATTGTCTTTGTAGTCTGAAAGTTTTACCACATGTATCAATTTCCTATGGGTTTGAATGAGTATCGCTATTCCGTGGTGATTGTTCAGATCCAGGATCTCCATTTTGTGGCTCAGGACTATCGTCAACCTGTATTTGTGTATTTTTTGGTTTTTGGAAGTGAGGATTGAAATTTCATTATTTTCTTTTATTTTTTGTTTACTAAACCGAGGTGTTAGTTTATTTCGTCTATTTTCTTTCCTGAACACTATCTTATCTTCTTCGTAATTCGATGGAGGTTCTCTAGTTTGGTTTAATTTGTCTATATTCTTGTTCACGGCTTCTTGGGTTTTTGCTTTTATTAAGGGGTATAAGGTTTTCTGGAATTCATTTAGTTTTTGGAGAAATTCATGTTCACTATTGAATTTTACAGTTTTTAAAAATGTATGTGTTTTTCCAAAGAAAAGTTCGTACGGAGTTAAGTTAGTTGCTGAATGGATAGCATTATTGTATGTGATTATAGCTTCATTAAGAATATCTTCGTGTTCCTTGTCTTTTTGTTTTAAGTAGATAATACGATAAATTTCAGTTAAAGTGGAATGGAGACGTTCTACTGGAGCATTACTACTACTTTGTTGGAATGGGGTTATGTGTAGATGAATGTCATATTAGTTACAGACGTCTCTGAATAGGTATATTGGATGTAAACTCTACGCCTTGATCTACAATTATTGTTTTTGGGATGCCATGAATACTCATAAAGTGTTTGAGTGACTTGACTATTGTTAAACTATTTCTAGCAGTTAGAGTATATGCTGCAGCAAATTTTGAAAATTTATCTATTATTGTAAGCATTTGTTTTTTATTTATTGAATAGATATCTATGTGAAGGACATCCAGTGGTTTTGAAGGGATTTCTGGTTTTTGAAATACTAATTTAGGTGGGTTCCTATCACATTTTAGTGTTTGACATTTTTCACAAATGTTTATAGCTTGGGTGATTTTATTTTTCATGAAAGGAAAGTAGTACGTTCTTTTTAAGTGTGACAAGGTTTCATTGACTCCTCTATGGTTAGTTTTTTCATGATACTCTCGAATTATTCTATCATGTTCGTTGCTTTCTTTTACATCTATCAATAATTCTGTGCATCGTACTAATTTGAAAAGTTTGTTCTTTGAAAAAAATTTGGAATAAACTGATTGAATGATTTTAAATATTCGGTCATTTGTGAAAATAGCTATAGTTTTATTTGGGGCTAAATAATTTTTTAGGGTTTCGGTTACGTTTTCTTCAGAAAAATTTTGCATTCGAATTGTACGACGTTGTTTATTTTTGAATGGAATCTCAATTGTTGAAGATACAGGTGTATTTGAATCTTCGAATATAATTTGTAAGTTGAATTCATTCAAGGGACGTTCTGATATATGAATATGATCGTCAAAATTTTCTGCGGTAGTGTGAATTGTGGCACAAGTGGAGATTTCATCCATGTTATTAGTATTATTAGTATGTTCATTTGTGTTCAGCTCTACATTTGAATGTTCATTTTCATTTGTTAATTTAATGCGACTTAAAGCATCTGCATTGGCATTTAATTTTCCTTTTTTGTAGATAACTTCATATTCAAATTCTTCGAGTTTAAGTCGCCAACGTATTAATCTGGAGTTGGGATCTTTAAGACTCATTAACCAAAGAAGGGGTTTGTGATCAGTTATGATTTGAAACTTGCGGCCAAATAAATAGGGACTAAAGTATTTTGTGGCCCATACTATAGCCAACAATTCTTTTTCAATGGTGGAGTAATTAGCAAATAGGTTTGTCTCTACCGATAGGTCTTTGTGATAGTATGGCTCCTAGAGAGAAATTACTTGCGTCGGTGGTTAATATGAATGGTTTGGTGAAGTCTGGGTACTGAAGGATAGGTTCGTTATTTAGTATATCTTTACACATTTTAAAGGCATTAACATAACTACTGCTAAAGTCAATTTTCTTGTTCTTTTTTAGACATTCTGTCATGGGTTTTGTGATATGTGCAAAGTACCTAATGAATTTATGGTAATAACCGAGGAACCCTAAAAATGCTTTTATTTCTTTTGGATTTTTTAGAATCGGGTATTGTTTGATTGCTTCAATTTTTTCGGGGTTTGGTTCACACCATGGTTTGTAACTATGTGTCCTAAAAAGGCTACTTCTCTACAGAGGAATTCGGATTTATCCAATTGTACTTTCAAATTGGCTTCTCGTAATCTGTCGAATACTTTTTTAAGATTTTCAATGTGTTCTTGGAGAGAAGTAGAGAATACTATAATATCGTCGAGGTATACTAAGCAAATTTTGCCTTGAATGTCCTTTAGTACATAGTCTATGACCCTTTGGAATGTTGATGGGGCGTTCTTCAACCCGAACGGCATACGTATGTATTCGTAATGACCACTTTCGACCGTGAAGGCGGTTTTTTCAACATCTTGGGGGTTCATTTCAATTTGATGAAACCCACTAGCTAGATCAATGGTGGAAAAGTACAAACACTTACCAAGTTTATCCAGAATGTCGTTTATGTTGGGTATTGGGTACTTGTCACTGATAGTTTTCTCGTTCAATTTTCGGTAGTCGATCACCAATCTCCATTTCTGTTTTCCATTGGCATCTTTTTTCTTTGGAACTATCCAGAAAGGGGAGCTCCATGGTGAATAACTCGGTCTAATTATGCCTTGGTCTAACATTTGTTGTATTTGTGACTGCACTTCTGTTTTGTGGATGTGTGGGTATCTGTATGATTTGGTGAAAATTGGTATATCGTCGGTGGTTTTTATACAGTGTTTTATTGCATTAGTGAAGCTTAAATTTTGTCCTTCTTTAAAGAATATATCTTCGTATTCTTTACAGATTTTAAAGATATGTTGTTTCTCTTCTTCGTTAAGATGTGAAACTCGAATAAGGTTTTCAATTTCATATGAATTTACTGGATGAGGGTCGTTATAATTAATGTTGAAATTATTTAATTCGCAAAAATTTTGTTTAATATATGGTTGTACTTTTAATGGTTGATCAAGGAATAGGATTTTATCATCATATGATTCGTTGATTATTTCGACCGTACTATACCCGTTATTGGCTTCATATATTCCTTCAGATACGAACAGATTATTATCTATTTGTGTTTTTTGTAAATAGATATCACCGTTTTGAACATCTACTGGTAATCTTGCTATAAATTTCGAGTTGCCAGGTACAGTGTATTTAGCTGATGAAAAATTTGGTTTAAAGTGAAAGGGTATTGAAGAGTTTTTTGTGACTAATACTTTATTTGCTAAATCAACTTTAGCTTCAAGTAGAGAGAGGGTATCTAAGTCTAGTAAACCATCAAAATATCGTCGTTATGTCAGGTCGTTGAACTCAATAAAATTTGGTAAGATTACCTCTTTATCCAATTTATGAGTGTGTAAAATTGTTGCGATAAGAATGGGGTTTATTTTTTTAATGTAATTTCTATGAACAAATTCTGGATTGATAAATGATGAGGAAGCTCCAGTGTCTATCAGGAATTTTAAGGGTCTACCAAAAGGTGATGAAATGTGTATATAAAGGAGTATAAAACCATGTTTGTTTATGTCTATGTATCCGTTTTGTTCTCTGAGGCAGCTTCTGGAAAATTTGAATCATCAATTTCGTAATTTGAGTTGATTTTTGGATCGCTATTTGAATGTAGACTTTCGTGTTCGTAATTATAATATTGATCGAGTTGTTGGTATGAATGTTCGAATAGGTAGTGTTCGGGTTGTTCATTATAAATTTCATGATTGTAATTTTCAGAAGGTGATTGTTTCGAAATATTATGAAATTCTCCTTTTTTATAATTCTGGAAATTATTTGCTTTAGGGAAATTTCCTGATGAGGACCTATAACGGGAAAGTCCAGAATCTACATCCATATGTTGTGGTGGTGGTGGCTTGTTCTGCTGATTACGGAAAAAGGGTTGTTGTACAGCGGTTGGTGGTTTATTTAGTTGAGGAGAGAAGAAATTTGTTCTTTGGGTTGGTGGTTGAAACATGTTTGGTGTCCTGAGGGTATTAGTTGCTTGAGGGGTAAAATATTGAATTGGGGTTTGTGATTTTTGTTGTTGATTTTTATTTAAGAGGCGTGGACTTATGAATTGTTGATTTTTGGGTCCTGAATTTACGTTATTGTGAGTGAAATTTAATCTCTGTACAGTATTATTGTTTGAAGATTGATTATTTGGTTTTATATAGAAAACGTTTTGTTCTTTAATACAAAAAGAAAATGCCTCAGCTAATGAAGAAGGTTTCATTGCTCTTATAGTACTACCAAGAGGTTCTTTTAAACCAATAAGAAATACATTCAAACACATTTCTGTATAAAGATTTCTTTTTGCTTTTATAACATTTGAATCTTTTTCGTGTATTTGTAAATGATTACTTATAGTTGAAAGAATTTCTATTATTTCACTGTAAAATTGCTCGATAGTTTTAGAATTTTGACGTAAAGTGTGTAGATCTCTTATTAACGAAGTTTCATTACGTTTGTCAGAATAATGCAGGATTAAGTTGTTTTTAATGTCTTCCCAGTTAAGTGGGGTCCCGTACATATCGAGTACTTCGTTTGCTGGTCCTTCAATTTTATTTCTTATAGCCCTTAGTATAATTTTATAGTATGGATTTCCCTCAATTACAGTAAGTAAAGTTAAAATTTCCTCTACATTATTTATAAAATCAAAGAGGAGTCTTGGGTTACCGTTAAATTTGGGTAGATCTTTAATTACATCAGGTATTCTACAACTGTTAAATATATCAATTGGGGTAATTATGATGGAATTTCCACTACCAGTCGTTGTTGTATTGGTAAGAGGTATGGTATTGTTCAAACCAGTTTCTGTCATTGTGTTAAGTTTGTTGTTTAATTTATTAAAGTTGATTTTAATTATGTTTTTGTTTGAATCAGGATCACTTTCGTCACTACTAGATTCACTCAATAAATTATTCTTTGAACTTTCTTTTTCTATACTGTTATAAAGATTATTTTTATTTTGATATTTTTTATTTAATACCTTGAACTTAAAAGGCATATAAGAGTAGATAGAATATACGAAACTAAGTATTTTAAAGAAATCTTTATTTTTTATAAATTTCGAATTTGAATTTCTTGATTTATCAATTAAGGTATGTATTATA
Organism: Bombylius major; assembly: GCA_932526495.1. NCBI lineage: Eukaryota > Metazoa > Arthropoda > Insecta > Diptera > Bombyliidae > Bombylius > Bombylius major. The sequence continues at coordinate 22,216,343 of OW052044.1, read as the reverse complement.
TAATTAAAATATTGAGATATGTATATATACACATATTTATTAAACACAATGCAAGACTCACTTTAAATGAAATGAAATGATAGAGTAAAATTTTTCTTTAAAAATTTTTATTATTATTATTTTTTTTATTAAATTTATTATTTATAATTTAGAAATTGTTTTTAATTTCTTCAAATTTTATTTTTATTTGTGCATTTATCAAAAAAAAATTTATCAATTTTTGTTGTTTTTATTATTTTTGTTTTCAAATACAAATACATATACTATTTTTATTTATCTCTTTTTTTTTATATATAATTTCTAGTTTAAATAAGATTTATTAAGAGTTTATTTAAATTTCAGAAGGAGAAAAAAAATTATTTATATTACTAGGATATTGGGATTTTGGAAAAATATAGGAAATTTGAATTCGACTTACATTGAAAGTAGAAATACTTTTTCCATTTTTCCTTCAGAGTTTAAGATGTATAAACGATGAACCTTCGTTGAATTGTCTCGTTGTCCTTTTTTTTCACTTTCTCTTGTGTTAAAGTATTTCTGGAACCACTGTATATGATTTTATTGTTTTTTATTTTTATTTTTTCACTTTTATTATTATTCCGTTTAACTACCGATATCCTCTCGAAAGTTAAGTATTTTGTTGACAATAAGCCGTTGTCAGATAAAAGGAAAAAAAATCTTTCTGTTTTCGATTGTTTTCACTGATGTTATATTAATGTTTTTTTTCTTCAAAATTTCCGTTATTGGTAATAAGTTATTGACAGTAAACCGTTGTCACTATGTGCAATAACAGAATTATTTTGAGAAAAAAAAATTTATACAATCCGGTCCGACTGCGCCAGTTAGGATATTCAGAAAGGTGTTTGATTAAAATAAAAAAATAAAAATTTTAAATGATTAAACTTTTATTAAAATACAATTTATTTAGCACAAGATTTTTAGAGTGAGTTTCTAACGTTTACTATTCGACAATTCTTCTTAAACTGAACTTACTATTAATATTTTATGTTGCGAGAAGTTATAATTACAATTTATGATAAGGCTGGAATTTGCTGATTTGGCTATTTTATGAGAAGGAAAAAAGGTGTACATTACAATTTTGTGGGAAGAGAATTTTAGCTATTTGAAATGATGTTATGCTTATTTGACAATTTTAAAGTTACAAATTAAATATAAATGGACAAAATTATTTATAATAAAATAATGTTTATAATATAACAATGTTGCATTTACTGAACGAAATTATTGATAATAAAATAATGTTTATAATACAACAATGTTGCATTATATGTATATAGTTATAAATTTATACATTTGTATGAGGTGTTGACTGTGCACATAACTCCCGCTACATTCCAACGTTTAATGAATTATGTCCTAAAAGACTACGTAAATAAGATCTAGTTAGTGTACCTGGATGACATCATTATCTTTTCAGCGTCACTAGAGGAGCATTTAGATTCTTTAACCAAGATTTTTAAGAGACTACAAGAAGTGAAACTAATGGTGCAATTGGACAAATCGGAGTTCCAAAAGAAGGAAACCGAATTCCTAGGACACATTGTCACGCTATAAGAAATATGACCTAATCCAAAAAAAATTGAATGTGTCAAAAATTTCCCTATACCAAAAACACCTAAGAAAATAAAACAGTTTCTCGGTCTTACGGGGTATTATAGAAAATTCATTAAAGATTATTCCGCAATCGCAAAACCTATGACCAAATATTTAAAAAAGGACCAAAAACGAAACATCGGTGACCCTCAATACATAAACAGCTTAGAAACCTTAAAAAGACTCCTAATAAGTGAACCCATTCTGAAACACCCGGACTTCAATAAAACTTTCACTGTAACAACAGACGCTAGTCGCACACTGAATGAACACAAACAACACTATAGTACAATAGAAAAGGAGTTTTTAGGTGTAGTTTGGGCAACAAAATATTTCCGCTCTTACATCTTTGGCAGGAAATTCTTTATTGAAATTGATCATAAACCTTTACAGTGGTTATTTTCCATAAAAGAACCCAACTCTAAGTTAGTCCGTTGGCGATTGAAACTATCTGAATATGATTAATAAAAAATAGCAATGCAGATACATTATCACGTATTGAAGTAAATTTTAACGAAGAAAACCATTCAACTTTTATCCCCTCAAGTAAATCACCATTAAATGTATTCAAAAACCAAATTATTATTCAAAAAACTAACTCCGGTTCACTAAAAATAAAAAACTCAAAAATATTCGACAAAAATAGAAAGATAATTTACACAAAAAGTTTGGACGATAAAACAGTAACAACCCTTTTTAAAAACCATTTCAATCCTAAAAATCTCAATGCAATCCTGGTACAAGATCCCAATTTCTTTGAAATTATAGAAAAAGTCTTTCGCAATCACTTCTCGAATAGCGAACAAATGAAAATAATAAGGTGTAACAAACTACTCGAAGGTGTAGTAGAAGAAGAAAAACTAGCAGTCATAATAGAAGAAGAACACCTAAGGAATAACCATCGTGGTATTTCAGAAGTCTGTAAAGAATTACAATTGAAATATTTTCATCCCAAATTAAACATTAGAGTAAGCCAATTTATAAACAATTGTAAAATCTGTAATGTAGAAAAATATGAAAGAAAACCAATAAAACAAAAATTCCAACTAACCGACACACCAAACAGTCCTAATGAAATTATCCATGTAGACGTATATTACTGCTTAGAAAAGAATTTATTTTTAACTTTCATCGACAAATTTAGTAAATTCGCACAGGCTATCAAAATAAATGCAAGGACATGGGTAGAATTTAAAAGGGCAATATTATAATATTTATCAGCGGTAGATAATGTAAAAAAATTTATTGTAGACAACGAGTTAGGATTCAAAACTTTGCCATTGAAAGAATTTTTAAGAAACGAACAAATTGAAATACACTATACATCGAACAACAATCACACATCAAATGCCGACATTGAGAGGCTACATAATACAATTAACGAACATTTAAAACTCTTACGACACGATAGTACAAAGAATTAGAAAGCGTCGAAGAAAAAATATTAAAAATAATAGGTTTTTACAATAATACGATACATTCTACTACAAATAAGAAACCGATTGATTTTAAAAACGAAAGCATAAAGACTGAAGAATACAACGAAATTAGAGAGAGAATCATGAAGATAAAAGAAAAGACCATTGACAAATTAAATCAGAATCGAGACATAGTACAAGTAGAATGCGGCCCAAACTTTATCAAAGAAATAAGGGGAGGGAAAAATCCTGCAAAGTTCAGAAAAATAGAGTTAGAGCATATATAAAATAATATAATATATGACCAGCCCGTATATAAAACATTGTAACCAAAATTCTTTGCTAACTGACTTCAGGTAACCGACAAACGCTTTTTCATGAAAGCTATATAGCTTTGCTATATAGCAAAGTTTCAATAAAGTTCTCTCACAACTTTGACGTCATTGATATTTTTTGAGTTTATTATTTTGTGTTGTGACGTTGTGTTATGAATATGATGAGAAAATGAAATGAATGATCATCGTGTACATATGCATAGCTAGTTGGTTAATATTAATAATAATGCTTATCTACATTGTTTTATGATTACTTCGATCATGGTTTGCTAGATTTCTGTTAAAAAATTTCATTTGCTTTAATTTATTTGAATTTCTCTTTTGTATGGGTACATTTTTGTTTTAAAAAAAAATCCTTTTATTATTATTCAAATTATAAATATAGGTACTATGTTTTTTTATTATTATATATACATATGTATGTTTATATGGAATATATATTTATTATACAAACATATTATGTAAATTTACATATGCTTTTATTATTGTCCTATTTCAATGTACAAAAAATCATATAAACTTATTGTATTTCTACTGATTTTTTATTTTTATTTATTTAATTTGATCCTATTTTTATAATTGAACATTTCAGTATTTTTTTTGTTTTGTTTTTTTATTTTTCGCATCTAAATTGTCTTTTCTGTTTTTTTGTGCACATATGTATGTACAATATGTTATATGTATGTACCTATTCTAAATTGTACATTGTTGTTATATTGTACATTCAAGTTTTACAATTTTTATAATGAAAAGTATTTTTTCTAAGTTTTAGAATGTTTCTCAACCCTAGGATTGCCTGATTGAGAATGTCACAAATTTGGCCGTGAGTTTACAAATGCAATAGCCACTGAAATATCTTATAGCAGAATGAGACAAATTTATATTTTTATTATCTGGTCTTTCAAGTATTTGAAAATTATTTTCTCCACTATTATCCTCAGCTAAAAATTTGTCTGAGAGACTACTCTTCAAATCTGAAAGATTAAATTCATTTTCACCCGTACTTTCTTTACATTCTAAACTTTTATTTTCTAATACTGCATTCCAATCAATTTCAATCAGTTCTTCGGAATCATTTTTACAATTTGAAAATTTAGACAAAAAAAGAAATTTAATTGATAACACTTTAGCAAAAAGTGCCCCAAATTCGTATAAAGATGGATTTTTTTTGTTTGGGTTCCGAGCTCTGATACGTGAAAAAAAATTGTCCACTGGATCCTGATTAAATTTTTTCAGATACACAAATTTTATATCAGGATTTTGGAACAGTGTAGTAGAAATAGCCGTCATTGACTTCAATGTGATAATAAGACCTTGAAAACAAAACGGAACGGCTTTTTTACCCACCAAGTTTATTTGTGAAAAGTACGTACACATTTGCTCTAAATATTGTAACTCTTTACAGTTTTTTCTCAAAGGAGGCTTACCATTTAAAACATCAAACAAAGTATTAACAGAATCAACGAACTTAGCAGTTGATATTGCTTTTCCTTTAAGTTTGTCAGGAAATTTACCGAGTGCAAAAGCAGTACGGATTCCAATTGCTACACTTCTACTTAGTACTTGAACGGCTAATTTTACACTCATTTTCTGAAACTCCGTGGGATAAATATGAGCTGCAGTTAGCTTGGTACATACTTTAGTACATTCATTTTTCTCTAAAGTAAATAAATATTCAATTATTTCCCACGATGCAATCCCGTCTGGAGTAAAAAAATCATATTTCGACAAATTATTTCTTATATTTTTGATCAAGTGACAATAATCAAACAGTGCATAAACAATCCTATTTTTAAACGTAAAAAATATATGTTCCATTGACACATTTTTAGTGCTGTATACCTTTCTGTTTGTAGATCCCTGATCACAAACAGTGCCAATGCAATTTAGACCAAGTTTTTCGCAAATGTCTAAACATTTCTCCACTTCCTTCCTTAAATTATCAGCAGGAATCGTACCTGGGCAGGCAACATAATACAAAACCTACATGAAGCTTCCACAAATACTTCTAATAGAAAATACGCAAACAGATTTAGCACTTACTGCATTTCTTTCACCGCTGCCATAATCAATGTACCCTACAATTTGGTCTTTATATTTATCATATGTTATGTCCTCTTGAATTGACATTTCTTCAAAAATAAGTATAACAATTTTTTCTTTTTCAGAAAGGAGCCCTACAATTTTTGTTATTTTATTAAGTACCGTTTCATTTAAAGCAGGAGATAGGCTTTTAATTTTAATCCAACTATGTAAAGATGAAGTGCTTGGCAAATGAAAGCCCAATTGATCCCGTAAAAGATTATATCCTGCAGATGAGCGAAAAAAGATGCACTGCGATATCCATTTTTCATCCGCAGTATAAATTGGCTTATTTAAGCATAGTATTAGCTTTGCAAACACTTTACTTTCTAAATTTACGTCTTCTAAATTATCAATTTTCTCTTCCAAGGATATTTCAGAGTTTTCTTTAAATTCTTTCAATTTTTTACTCAATCGTCGTACTTTAATTCTCAGTTTTTTATGAATTTTTGTCGACCTTTTTTTATAAAACTTTAATGCAACTATTGTTTTTTCAAGGCGGCAAATTTTCTTACTGTAAAGTTTAATGGTTTTACATTTTTTTCACATTCAGAGCATACTGGCGGTATTACTTGATTAAGTTTTTGTTTTTCAAAATATGAAGCCGCTTTATTTAGGTCTTCGAAGGAAACATTTGGATTCATAGATTTTTTTTGATAAGTTTTCGTAACTCTGTTTGGTTTAAAACAAAAACTTTCTTCTTGTAATTCTTCAAAATTATAAGGATCATTTTCAGTTTCCAAATTTCGATGCTCATTACCGGTTTCCATTGGTAAATCAATAATTTCAACATTGCTATTATTTTCACAGATAGCTTTTAAATTTAAAGTTGGTATTGCATTTGGTTTTAAGTACTTTTTGGAAAAAAATTGTTTTTCAAAATGAGCATCGCATATATAAGGACGTTTTCTTGTTTGAATAGCTTCTTTTGATTCACCAACAGCTTTGAGCCATTTATCATATTTGGAAGTCCCAGGTTTCGGGAACTCAAAAAACCTTTTTGAAGGGACTTCTTGGATTGAATCCCTACAGGTTATAATTGTACACCGGTTTCTCTTCCACGACATTTTAAAAAATAATTCAAAATGAAATCAAATTTCAAATGAAAATAAAAAAAAAGCTCAAAATAAAAGGCAAAATACGAGTATGAATAAGTATTAAAAAATACTGATTTTTGATATTTAAAAGAAGACTAATTGATGTATAGATAAATTGTATTGAAACGCAAATAAAATCGCTCTTTAGTCTTTACTATTCAACATCCAACAAAATAATGAGCTGACAGAACATAAAGAACACAGAATAAACAGGTGGCAAGAATAATAATTTGAAACAACAACTTCAACGTAAAATCACCACTCCACACTTTTCATTATAAAAATTGTAAAACTTGAATGTACAATATAACAACAATGTACAATTTAGAATAGGTACATATAACATATTGTACATACATATGTGCACAAAAAAACAAAAAAGACAATTTGGATGCGAAAAATAAAAAAACAAAACAAAAAAAATACTGAAATGTTCAATTATAAAAATAGGATCAAATTAAATAAATAAAAATAAAAAATCAGTAGAAATACAATAAGTTTATATGATTTTTTGTACATTGAAATAGGACAATAATAAAAGCATATGTAAATTTACATAATATGTTTGTATAATAAATATATATTCCATATAAACATACATATGTATATATAATAATAAAAAAACATAGTACCTATATTTATAATTTGAATAATAATAAAAGGATTTTTTTTTAAAACAAAAATGTACCCATACAAAAGAGAAATTCAAATAAATTAAAGCAAATGAAATTTTTTAACAGAAATCTAGCAAACCATGATCGAAGTAATCATAAAACAATGTAGATAAGCATTATTATTAATATTAACCAACTAGCTATGCATATGTACACGATGATCATTCATTTCATTTTCTCATCATATTCATAACACAACGTCACAACACAAAATAATAAACTCAAAAAATATCAATGACGTCAAAGTTGTGAGAGAACTTTATTGAAACTTTGCTATATAGCAAAGCTATATAGCTTTCATGAAAAAGCGTTTGTCGGTTACCTGAAGTCAGTTAGCAAAGAATTTTGGTTACAATGTTTTATATACGGGCTGGTCATATATTATATTATTTTATATATGGTTAGAGGAACTTGATGAAAACCATGTGACAGATAAAGAAACAGGGTTGAAATATTATAAATCACACGTGAAAAGAAGGAAAAGATTCCAAAATAACAACAAGCCAACTATAAAAATAAAAAAACGAACAAAACGTAAAATTAAAAATACAAATCTTATTTCAGGTCAAAATGATGAAAATTTTGCTCACCACTCTCGTAATCCTCCCCCTGGTTTTAGTAGTACCACAGAAAATTTAAGTTCAAAATCTAGATGACAACAATGGATACGTTTCAATTAAACTAACAGACAAGAAAATTATTAAGAAATTCAAAAAAATTTTACACTTAATAAACATAACAGAATACGAAAACACGAAAGACATAATATACGAAAATATCCAAAATATCAAACCAAAATCCCTTCTTTTAGGACCAATGTTTAACACAACCATCCACAATTTCAATCTTTTAGAGAAAAAAATAAATATTCTCAAACCACACGATAGAACTCCAAGAGGACAAATCAACATATTAGGTACTGGACTAAAATACGTACAAAACAGGTACAATGGACTACAATGACGAAAAATACATAATAACTAAACTAGAAACACTATCACAAAACAACAAAAACCTAATCCAAGAAAATAACAAACAAGTAATAATAAATAACGAAATTACAACTCAAATTAAAACTATAAGAAATCAAATTGAAAAACAACAGAAAACAATATCAGAATATTTAAATGATTTCAACAAACAAAACAAAAATACGATTTTTACATTAGAAGACGAAATAGGTTACATGCAACAAATAGGTATACCAAATCAACTACGACAATAATTTACTTAAAAATCACATAGATGACATGGAACAAGTTATACTGACTAGCAAATTAGGCATTCTTTCTAAAAAATATTTTAACAGAACAAGAACTTACTATAATACAAGATATAGGTGACTTAAAAGATATTAGAATTATTGTAGCATTCCATTTAGACCAAATAATGATTATTTTACTAATTCCTAATATACAGAGGGAGTATTTTCAAAAATCCTAATAGAACCTCTACCCAACAAACAAAACAAATCTATACTTTTAGAAGAATATAATATTCTACTTGACCAGAAAAATAATGTATTTAGTTCAAACGTAAAAGATGACCTAAGCAATAATCTCATCGCTATACACGATGAATGCATTGAAAATATAATTAACTTCAAAAACGCACACTGTAAAATGCAAGATAAAACTAAAGAAGTAATTACAGAAATTATGCCAGGAGTCATCATAACTAAAAATGTAGGTCAGACTAATATACTACAAAATTGTAACAATTATAATATAAGTATATCAAGTAACAATATCATAAGATACAAAGATTGTAACATCAAAATAAAAGACAAACTATACGAAAATTTTTATACTGAGAATTGAGATACATGATAACATTCTTCTACCAAATTATGTAACTAAAATAAAAGAAAATAGAACAATTCATCTTATAGAATTTGAAAAAATGCATTTAGAACAGATAAATAACAATAGAAAACAAATTGATGAAATTTTAGGCGATAACTACAAAAATTATGTTGTAAATATTCCAATAAATATAATCATAATCATTGTACTGCTTTCAGCCTTTATAATTAAACAAAATGTATCCAAAAATAAGAATAAAATTGTAAAAAATACTTCGTCGGAGCCTCAGACTAACGGTGGGGGTGTTATAAAAGATCACCTTGTACACATTATATAAAACATTAATTCTAATATTACCTTCCTTTAAATAGAACACATGCCTATTGCACTTAACATAAGTTCCGGTGCAATAGACATAGAGTCAGCAGAAATTCTTTTAAAAAATTTTAGAAAATACTGGAAATAAGAAATTACTAAAAAACAAGAAAAAACAGAAAAAGTTAGTCTGAAGTGGTCCGTCAAAGTAAAAGCAGTGAATTAGAATCTTGAAAGATTAAAATTTGTAAAATTATAAAAAAGAGAAAAAGAAATTTTTGTAGAGTAGTGAAAGTTAATTATAAAAGAAATCTTAGTAGAAAAATTTATTGTCAAGGAAGTTCAAGTGAAACTTTAAGAATAAGCTAAATTAGATTGTTTTTTTTTTAATTGAACAAGTGAATAAAAGTTATTATTTGGTGAATAAAAGTTTGTTTTATTTTCAAACAATTATTGGGACATCAATAATTTTCATTTTTAATTTTTTTTGTGCTCTGAAACCTCGAACCTTCAGTTATTAACCCCCCCCCCCCCCCCTTCACCAATACGGTTTTTTGTTCGCTTCGCCGAGACCTATCCGTAGTTTCTCGGTCGGACACCGTAACGGAATCACCATGTATATGCACTTACGGCCAAATTTGTGTTTTTCTATAAAAAAGGATATTTTGTTCTACCGATTTTGAGCTAGGACCTTGAAAATTAGGGCGTGTATGGAGAACCATCCAGTAGAGGAATTGGTGAAGGTTTCAAATTCCTACCTCAAAGGGGTTATATTTTATCAAGGGTCAAAGTCCGCGAGTATACGTTTGTATACGATCAGGCAATCCTAGGGTTAAACAACTGGTTAGCAATTTTTTTCATATTGATAAAAAGTATAAAGTTTTTGGGGTATAAGGTGACAGTCTCCACGAATACATACTGTTACAAAATTGGCTTTGATGAGCGAAAAGAGTAAAAAAATAAAATGGATTCAAAAAAAAAAGTAAAAAGAAGAGAAATAAGGCGTCCGAGAGGGATTTTTTAAAAGAGTAGAAAAAAATAAGGGCCAAGGGCTGAAAAAATGGGAAGTAATGAAATAAAAGGCAGTTTTACAATTTTATAAAAAAAATTATAATATTTATTATAGATAAAAAAAAGAATTTACAAATTAAGGGTCTAATATTAAAAAAAATTAAAAAAACAAAAACTAATTCAAAATGATAAAAACAACTGAAATTTAAATAGTAAGGTAAAAATAAAAAAAAAAATCTAGTACAAATGTTTTATTTTTAATTAAATCGACTTTTTATTCAAATGTTGTTAAAGCCAACAATTTACAATTCGAACACTGGGTTAAAATGCTGAAAATTAGGGTTAAAAGAGAAAAAAATAAAACTTACATAGGAAAACGTAACCTATTACACTAATAGAGAATTGAACGAGGGGAGCGATCTAACTACGAATGGGTCTATGGTCGATGTAGACTGGGTAAAAAAAATTTCAAGAGAAGGAAAAAAAATTTTAAATCGAACGGAGTATTAAAAGAAAGAGAAAAACAAACTAATTCGCAATTTTAGGGTTAAAACTGGTAAATTGATGGTCCAAAAAAGAAAAAGAAAAGTCGAATAATAAAAAAATATAATGAAGTTTAATATTTCGCTGTTCACTGCTATCTGTTTACTGAAAGCTATTTTGGCTGCTGTTGACCGGCTGGCAACACCGATAGATTTTAATTAAATTGAATTATTAATTCAGACGCTCGCTGTGGCAACACTAGGTATTTTGACAGTAGTCTATTAATTAATTAGTATTGAGATTTCGTTTGTTTCTTGATTTGATTAATTTAAATGTTTAAGGGTTCGCGAAATAAAAATTCTTTAATGAAATCGAGTCGCGGGTAAATTAGATTAGAAGATAAATATATGTGCAAAAAAAAAAAAAAAAAAATAGTAAAAAAGGAAGTGGAACGAAAATAAGTCGAGTGATATACTGATATTAAGTTATTGTGATTAAGGAAAAAAAATGTGAGTGTAAGAAAAAAAAAAAGAGGTTATGTGTAAAAAGAAAAAACGTGTTGAAGAAAAAGTGTATATAAAATGAAAGTGGGAAAAAAAATAGAAGAAATGAAAGGATAGGTAAGTAAAAGGAGTGAAGATTAATAATAAAAGGGAAAAAAAAGAAAGTAAAAAAAAGAAAAGTGAAGAAAAATAAATCGTACAGTTTAAATTCTATTTCTCGAAGATTTTAAAAAAAGAAATAATTAAATTTTTTATTAAAATATTTATTGGTTAAATTATAAGTTTACAATTTTGAGTTTTGCTTAAGACTAAATCTAGAAACTATTTTTCTTACAAAAGTAACTTCGGTCTTTTGGATTTTGACCTGTACATATATTCTTTTAGAAAACAAGATTTTTATCTTTACATTATTTGTGAAAAACAAGATTAGATTTTTACATTATTTGTGAAAAACAAATTAGTCATTTTGCCCTTTATACTTTTTCTGAAAAATAAATGAGTCATTTTTGACCTTTCTTTGTTTTACAAAAAATATTTGTTTTTAAAATAGAAAAACAGATATTTTTTGATTCTTAGAAAATAAGGTTTGTTATTTTTAAAAGATAATTAAATTATAATTTTGTTATTCCTAAGTGATGATAACATAACACCCTCCCCCTTAGGTTCGATACTCCCCTGAGTGTCGATAATTTCGATTTTCTTATTTAATTTAATTCTTTTTAATATTATTATAATAATAAGACTAATCACAATGATTATAGTTATAAATGAATATGATATGTTATGTTTGATTTTATTTATATTTTTTATTTCTTCAATTGCCTCTATATTTTTGATCTGTTTCAGGTGAATATCTTCTAATTTTATTTTTACATTTGTAACATTTTGTTTATTATATAATGGTATTAACAAGTTTTGGTTTGTTATATATTTTTCATTATTGTATATAGTATCATTATTTTTATGCTACAATTGGATAAATGTATTAAATTATTATTTTTTATCTTATATTCTAAATAATTAAAGTTGTTTGTTAGATTGCTTATATATATATTTTTTGTTAGAATCAATCCATCTTCTAGAATAATAATTTCTTGTTTGTTAGTTTTAATAAATTTACAATCATTATAGGATTGATTATATAATTGTTGAATACATTTGTTACTTTTTTTTAGTTTTTTAATATTTAATTCATTTTCATTAAAATCGTAAATGGTATTGTTAAATAGAATATATTCATGTTTATCGATATCTATTTCATAATTTTCTGAATTTGGTATTGGAATAATTTTTAGTTTTGTATAGTCTTCTTTTGAGAAGTTAGGGATTGATATAATAAATGCTAACTTGTTATTAATCCTTGCTAAACTAATTTTAATATTTTCTAATTTTCTTACAGTAATGTTAAAATTTCTTATTTCATCTGTTGTTAATATATTTCTACCTAAAATTCCTAATCTAGAAAATACAATATTATCTTGTAATTTTTCTATTTCATTGGTTACTAGCATCATATCTGTATTAATTTGAAGACTTTGTACATTTTTCATTAATTCTTTATGTCCAGAATTAACTTCGTTTATGAATTCTTTTATAATTTTTTGATTTTTATTAATTTTTTCAGAAAGAAGATCTAATTGTGTTTGTAGTTGGGAATTAATTGTTATTTGTTTAGAATATGTTCTGATGAGTTGATGGTTATTTTCGTCTATTGTTTTTAGATGATTTTCTATGTCAATTCTGTCATCGTCATCCATTGATCCATATAACCATTTTAATACTTTACCACCAAAATTAAAAAGTCCTCGTTTTTGTTTATAGTGTGGTAAGATTGTATCAAGTTTATATTTTATATTTTTTAGAGAATTAAAGAGTATTTTACTTAATTGTTCGTCGTGAAATATATTATAATTTTCTTGAATTGAATTTTCTATAATATTAATTATTTTTATGTAACTATCTAGATTTACTAAATGTATTATTTTATTGTAATTTAAAATTAATTCAGCTTTATTTTGTTTAATTATGGTGTACCCTGCTTCACTGTTTATTTCTTCCAATTTAAAACCTGCTCTAGTTGTTATTATTAGGGTTAGAAATAGAAACGTTATTTTTTCCATTTTGATTCTGAAAAGAATTATTTTCACCTTGGTATTTAAAAAATCTTCGAAATTGTTTTTTATGAATTTTTTTTTTATTTGAATAATATTGATTTTGGGTTTTATTTATTCGAGTTTTTATATATTATTGGGCGTAAGCTTCTTCTGAGTTCTTGGGATTTGGTTTTGAACAAGAATTTCATTTTGAAGATTGGGTTCTACAAATTCATTTCTATTTCTATTGAGCCGCTCTATACTCTTAATTTTATTTTGATGTATTTTTTCTGCTATATTCACCCATGTTCTGAATTCCACTTTTTCGGAATTGAAGTTGCGGAAGTGGAATTGGGTGTTATAGATTCCACTTTCACTAAATTTTCGTGAATTCAATTCCGCAATGTTTTTGTACGTGGAATTGAAATAATAATTGTCCAATTCAATCGTGGCTTGTATTTGTGTAGTCGAAATTATATTAGTGAAGTTTTTTTTAAATTTATTAAATAAATTATATAAATAGTGTATAAATTTAAATTTAAATTAAAGTTAAAATATGTAAGTAATTGTATATTATGATTCTCATAAATTTATAAATATTTTTATAAATATGGTCATTCAATGTATTTTAAAGGGGAAAACACAAAAATTTCAAAAAATAATATATTTTTCAAATTTCACTACACATTCAAGAACTTAATAATAATTAATGCAAAATATTTTTAAAGCCTTATCTACAAATGACAAGTAACAGCTGATTCGAAATTAATGTTCGAAATATATAATTCCGCGTGGAATCTAGAACACCATTTTCCATTTCGCATGGATTTGATTTCGTATTCCACTTCCACTTTTTGCGGAATCTAGAACATGGGTGATTATCTAATTCTTTTAATTCGATTTCATTTCTAATAAATTCAAGTGGTTTTCTACCTGTTGTATGATGAAAAGTGTCATTATAAATTTCTACTGCTTTAAGTACTTTTTCTTTCAAAGAACCAGTTTCATTTTTTGCATTAAAGATTCGAATATGTTCATTAATTGTACCGTGAATTCTTTCGATGTCTGAATTACCAGTTTTTACATAAGGGGTAGGAAAAACGGATTTCAATATTTTCGTTATTACTATATTCTCTCATATTTAACGTGTTAAATTCATTATCACAAACTAACTTTTTTGGTTTACCTAAAATCGCGTTATGAACTTTAATTTTTTCTAAAATAGTAATGTTATTTCTATCACTTAAAGGAAAGATAGATAAATGTTTTGTATACTTATCTATGAAAGTTAAAAAGTATATGTTTTGAGTCGGGATGTAAATGTCGACGTGTTCTATTTCATTTGGTTTCATAGCTGTCTCTGTTACTTCATAATTAATTTTTTCTGGTTGTCTATCATGTTTAGCTTGTTGACAAATTATACAATTATTAATATATCGTCTAATAATTTCTCTTAGCTTTGGAAAATACCATTCTTTTATGATTTCAAGATAAGTTTCGTTTATTCCTCTCATTATGTGTTTTTTCTATAACTTCAATGGTTTCATTATAATTATTTAAATATTTAAGTTTTTTCATACATCTTACAATTGTCATTTTATTCTGACTGCTGAAATTTTGAACATATAGATTCTGAATGTTTAAAAATAAATCGTCGTTTTTGCAATATAAACCTACCTTACCATTGTTGGGTAAAAATTCTTTCATATTTTCGAATAATCGGTCTGTCTTTCTAATTATTAATCGTCTAACTCCATTATAAATATTTTTAATTTCATTATCGTGTTCGTCGATAATTTCTATAAGTATTTGGGAATTAAAACAATTTAATGGTTTTTCAGAAATTAAGATATGGTCTCTGACCTCTTCAACTCCACTATGGATTGTTGCATTGTCGCTTGTAACTTCTTCTGGAAGATCATTTGCATTGACTTCCAATCTACTTAAGAAATCGGCTACTTGATTGTCTTTCTTTTTCAAATATTCTATGTCATAATTGTATTTATTTAATTTTTTATTCATATCTTGTAAATTATCATAATCTGATTTTAATTTATTATAATTAATTTCATTATCTTCAATTAATTTATTTAATGAACTTTTATTTTTTCTTTATTTATTTCATTTTGTTTTATTTGTATTTCATAATTTTTTATTTGTTCTTCTAATTTTTCTTTAATTTCATTCAATTTTTTATTTTCATTTTCAATTTTATTTAATTTATTTTTATTGTCATTTAATTCAATTTCATTTTCTTTTATTAGAATTTCATATTTATTATTTTCATTATTTTCATTTTTAGTCATTTTTTCAATTTTATCTTCTAATTTATGATTTTCGACTTTTAGTTTCTGAATTAGGTCATTTTCATTAGAAGGTTTGAATTCCATTTCGCATAATTCGTGAATATATTTATCTTGTAAGTTTTGTTCTACTTGACCTTCCAATGGGATAATTTGATTATTTATTTCTAAGACTCTTTTTTCATAATCTATTTTGGCTTTTAAAGGTACAAGAATATTATTTCCTAATATTCCATCGTATCTTCTGTTTTTTAGCTGAACGACAGCTATTTCCATTTTCTTTTCGTCGTTAAATTCAGGAGGTAGTGGTATGAGTAATTTTTTTGTGGCGGATATGTTACCATATAGAGTAGATATTGTAAAAGTATTAGTAATTGGTTTCTCATAATCTTTTGAAAAAATATTTTCATTTATAACTGACGTTGTGGCACCAGTATCAATTAAAAAGAAAAGTTCTTTATCTAAAATTTTTGTTTTTATAATTGGTAATAATTTTCCGAGGCTGGTGTTAGAAAATTTACCTCATTGTTTTCTATTTCCATCGGTTCAGGTGCATTATTATTATTATTATGATTTAATCTGTTCGAAAAATTTCCGCTAGGCATGTAATTTCTAGTGGGTTGGAAGTTATTTGAATTTCGAAAATTGTTTGAGTTTCTAAAACTAATTTGAATTTCTAAAATTATTTGAATTTTGATAATTGTTTGAATTGTAATGAATTGAATTTTGAGAATTTCTATTGTTATTCGAATTTTGATAATTTCTGGAATAATTAAAATGATTTGAATTTTGATAACTCTTATTATTATTTGTATTTTGGTAATTTTTTGAATGGTTAAAATGAGGTGTATTTTGGTGATAATTGTGTCTGTCTGTATTATGTGAGTGTGTACAGTTTTTGTCATATTTATGTCTACTGTCTTTTCTATAATCATTTTTGTCATTAATTTGGTAATTTTCTTGTAAACTGATAAATGCTTCTCTAAGAGTTTTTATGTTTTTATTTACAATAATGGAGCTAGCGCTCGGTGGTATTAATTCACAAAAGATTTTCAATATAAAATTTTCATTTACTTGAGGATTATAATGTTGGGGTTTATCTTCACTAAGTTCGTATTTAATATTTAATTTGTTCAAAATATTCGTTAATATATCGTATTTCTTTGTAATATTAAAATTATTTTCTAACCTATTAGCTTCTATAATTAAATCTCTGAAAGATTCTTTTATACCAAAATTAAGAGTTAATACTTTTTTTATATCCTCCCAATTCGAGATTTGTTCTCTTAAAATAATATTTTGAGCTAGACCTATTACTTTGTATTTTATTTCTTGAAAGATAAATTCTTTTGAACTTTCGGAATAATTGCTCATAAGTTTTAAAACATATTCAATCTTATTTATAAAAGTGATTAAATGACAAGGATCTTCTCTTCCACTGAATTCTGGTATATTATTGATTAGTTTTAAAGGATCTAAATTTAAATTACTAGTCATTTTTACCTGTTGGTTTAGAACTGCGATTGGTGGAATATTTTGTTGATTTAAAGGTGTTGGATGAATATCACTTGATGATAGAGTTGAAGAATTGTTGTTTAATGATGATTGTATGGTGCAATTCGTTCCTGTTGTTGTTGGTACTGAAATTTCGATTGATGATAATTTGCTGGTGAGATTATCTATGTTGTATTGTTGTTTCTCTTCTTGGTCTTCTTCGTCTTCTTGTTCTTCTTGTTTGTCTTCTGGTTTTTTTATTTTGTATGGAAAATATCTTGACATCACTCAATTGCTATTATATATATACATATATATACATACATATTTTTTTTTTTTTTTATTAAAAAAAATTTTATTATTAATTTTCACTCTCAAAAAAAAAGAAATTTCACAAATTTATTTGTTCGTATTATGCCAATTGAACTTAGGAATAAGAAATGTTCCTTTATTATTGTTATTATTTTGATTCTTTAATTTTCGTTCAAAGAAAAATAAATAAATTAACAATATATACATTTTATTTCAGTTGAGAAATTCTTTAATTTTCGTTTAAAGAAAAGCACAATTTATAGTGTAAATTACTAATTTTCAGTTAGTAATATATTTAGAGTTTCACAAAAAGCAGTTTATTAATGTTAATTTAATAATTTATTTGTTAACTAGTTTTTAAAAGGAACACTACTGGCATCCTACCGACTGCGCCAGTTTAAATTCTATTTCTCGAAGATTTTAAAAAAAGAAATAATTAAATTTTTTATTAAAATATTTATTGGTTAAATTATAAGTTTACAATTTTGAGTTTTGCTTAAGACTAAGGCTAGAAACTATTTTTCTTACAAAAGTAACTTCGGTCTTTTGGATTTTGACCTGTATATTCTTTTAGAAAACAAGATTTTTATCTTTACATTATTTGTGAAAAACAAGATTAGATTTTTACATTATTTGTGAAAAACAAATTAGTCATTTTGCCCTTTATACTTTTTCTGAAAAATAAATGAGTCATTTTTGACCTTTCTTTGTTTTACAAAAAATATTTGTTTTTAAAATAGAAAAACAGATATTTTTTGATTCTTAGAAAATAAGGTTTGTTATTTTTAAAAGATAATTAAATTATAATTTTGTTATTCCTAAGTGATGATAACATAACAGTACGTACCTGTGCTGTGGTATAGTGTGAAAGAAAACAAAAACTTACTGTGAAGATTCAAAAAAAGAAAATTGTGCAAAAAAAAAAAAGAAATAAAAACTGTGTTAAAAAAAAATTATGTAAAAAAAAATTAATAAAGATTTAAATTGTGAAGAATTTGAACTCGAGAAATTGTGCAGAACTTTAAGTCACTTGTGGAACACTGGTGAAAAACTAAACTGAACTGAACTTTTTTTCTTTTTGTGGGTGTCTGTTTATATAGGTTTTCGCGAAATTTCGCGAATCTTCCCTGGAAAGTCATTGTTACTTTCCAATATGAGAGAAGTTATTTTCTATCTCATATTGGAGTTTCAAAGAAGATTCGAGATCTTCGAAATTTTTTTTTTTGTGTAAATTGTGTGTATTTGTGATGTGTTGTGTTGTTGTTGTGAAAAAAAATTTGGATGTGTTCTTTGTTGTTTTTGTTTTAAGTGTTTGTTTCTTGTGTTGTCCTTTTTTTTTTATTTTATTCATTTTCTAGGATCTTTTCTAATCTAGTGCTATTTTTTGAATAAAATCAGTGCAACTGAGCTCGAGATATAACAGCCCAAAGTTGATAAGTCCCACTTTTCCCATTCAAAAATTTTGAAAAAGTTATATGGAAAATTGAAAATATTTAACATAAGTAGATCGAAGTGTTAAATATAGCTTCTCAAAAATCTCAAATTTTCCATATTAATTGCATTAAATATGTACCTATGTAGATATACATTAAACTGATAAAATCATATTTTTAAAAAGAAATGAAAAAGATAACAAAATAATCATAATTCATTGTTGCCAGAAAATTTTCTTATCCGATATTAATTTAAAACATTACATAACAGAACATTGCAACAGCGCTGTATAATATGCATTATATATAAAATAGAAGTAGAAATAAATCTTTAAAAATGTTAAATGTATATCTTCAAAATTTTTTTCTGACTTGGTTTTTATAAATATATACATACGTATCTGTATACATATGTACATATATACATACGTATCTGTATACATATGTACATATATACGATATGTATACATTGTATTAATAGGCGATGTATACATACCAATATCATATACATCGTATCTAATTATTCATTTCTAATTTTTTTCAGTGAGTGCAAACAAAATGAATAGAATAGAAATAATAATCACGAAGATTCATTTACTAAATTATTTAATTGTCATTTACAGTAAACAGAGATACCGGCAACACAACTTTAAGAAAATATCAGCTGATTTTGATAGTGTGTCTCTGTTTCTTAAATCTGTTGTCTATTTCTTTAAGTACTTAAAATTTCCAATAGTATTAATACCGTGTCATAACAGCATAATTGAAGGTTCGTGGTTAGTCTTATACGTATACAAATGTAAACAGAGTTTTGTGAAATATATTTTTATTTGATCAATCTTATGTAATTGTATTCTTTGGTAGCTATTTGCTCACCCAGGTGCTAGAACTTGTGTAAAAATCGCTCTATGGTAAAACTTGGTTGTGACAAGGAAATTAGTTACCAGCTCACTTGATCAGTTGCAAGTGAGATTCTGAGTGATATAAAAATAGGGCTTACTTTAACTGAGTAACTGATTCAGTTCAATTTATATGAGACAAATGCAAGAATTTGTATTAAATTGAAGCTTGAAAAAATTGGATTATTCGCTAACTTGTATTGAAAGGTCGTTAATCTTGAAAGTTTTCTTCAAATCAACCCATACAAAGTTAAAAATCGTCAGACAATGTATTTAAGTCAAAACCCTCTATATCACAAGCCGAGTTGTGGCTTTCTGCACTAACACAATCAAACACGATAAAAGTGTTGAAACGTCAAAACATTCAATGCTGGTAGTACAAATAGTGATGTAAAGAAAATGTGTTTTAGTTAAATATTTTTGGCTTTTTAAATAAAATATGGTTTATAAAAGTTTTGAAATATAATAAATTAACAGTGTTATAATTTTTAAAGTGCACAATAGTCAAAAAAATTAAATAAAAAAGGTGGAAAATGTTGTGCGTTATTACCTACTTGTAAGAGAAAAAATTAAAGTATAACCTATGGTGAGGTTATATTATTTATATGTAATAAAGTGAATAAATTGATTTGATTTAATAAAATTTAATTTATAATAATTCTGATACATATATGTATTTATATGAATAATTAAAGTTTAAAGAATAATAAATAATATAAACTTTTTTCTTCTATTACCTATATATTGACATGTGGCTAATGACTACATTACCTATGGTGAGGTTATATTATAAAAGTGAATAAATTGAAATGAAATGTAAACACAAATATATGAAAAAAATAAATAAAGTGAACGAAATACAGAACAAATTCATTTAATTTAATAAAATTTTATTTATAAGTTTGTATTAATTGTTAAATTATTGAATCAAATCAATTTCTCACATCATAACATAATCACAAAAATTTATATAAAAAAAGTCTATGAAAAAGTAAATAATTTGGTACATAATCTTTATTGTGTAATGAAGGCAAATAGACACTTAATTTGTGATAACTAATAAATTAAATTCTATTAAATCAAATCAATTTATTCACTTTATTACATATAAATAATATAACCTCACCATAGATATGTATGTACTATGTAGTCATACTTTAATTTTTTCTCTTACAAGTAGGTAAGAACGCACAACATTTTCCACCTTTTTATTTAATTTTTTTGACTACTGTGCACTTTAAAAATTAAACACTGTTAATTTATTATATTTTAAAACTTTTATAAACAATATTTTATTTAAAAAACCAAAAATATTCAGCTAAAACACTATTTCTTTACACTAATATTCTACCACTCTTATTAAGAAACCATAAGAAACTAAAATGTCAAAACAAAACATAGCACTTCTTACTAATACA
Source organism: Bombylius major (assembly GCA_932526495.1). Lineage (NCBI taxonomy): Eukaryota > Metazoa > Arthropoda > Insecta > Diptera > Bombyliidae > Bombylius > Bombylius major. Next base: position 22,195,054 of record OW052044.1, on the reverse strand, counting down.
TACACAACACCAGTAGGAGGCTTTTATTGTAGAGGGTTTTGATTTAAGTAGTTTAAAAAAATTCACGAGATTTTCGTCAACGTATAACACCAGGGGTCGGATTCAGTAAGTTGGAGAGTTGTGGAATACAAGAATAGAGATAAATTCGTTTTCCACATCCATAACTCTCCAAGTCTCATACTGCTATAGTGCTATTCTCTAATTAATTGAGAGAGTTGGAGAAAATAATCGAGATGGAAATTTTTCTCGCATTTTCGAATTTTCGAATACTATTTCAAACAAATGAAATTTGAAAAACCGTCTTTTTTCAAACAAATGAAATTTGGTGATCAGAATTATTGTATTCTGATGTTTTAAGTTTCAAATGAGTTAAGGCACATAGAGCTTAACCTTTATGTTGATATTGCAAACGGCACTTGTTACCGCTACAATAGAATACTCAAAATTAAAGTCAATTAAAAGGAAACAGTGCTCCAAGCAGACTCATTTAGAGATAACAGCGAAGAAAAGTCTTAATTCACTGTTTGATAATAATAAATTTTATTCATAAAATAGTTCCTTATAAGTAATATACAATTAAATCTAATAACTAATACAAATTTAAAGGTGGGAGAAATACCTAATTCTATTAGAATATTTTCACTGCACATAAAACATAAATGCTTACATTGTAAAAATCACACATATTATTCCTATATGAAATTCTTTAATGTGACAAACAAGATATAAGATTACGTCTGATGAATTGTCTATATTGAATAAAGAATGTGCATATTCAGCAAAATGCATAAGTAAGAATTTATTTTATGAACAGTGTATACTTATTATTAGAAAATAAAATTATTTTTATTTATTATAATAATGATTTAAATGCAATTCTATGATCTATATATTAAAACTATGAATTTAAACAATAATTATGATTTAAATGTAATCCTATTATATATTAAAAAATATGAATTCGAACATCCTCCCGGGCGTTGAATGTAGTGCGTTCAACTGTTGTCATTTGAATACCTTAACGATTTCTGGTGTCTCGGATTCTTGCCTTTTATTGGTTGTTTCTACGGAATTCTTCAAGTGATCAGATGTTAATGGTGTGTTGCAGTTTTTTCTTTTGGCTGACCAAACGAGGTATATTAAAATACAAATCACTATCAGAAAAATTACTTAGCCAAGTATGTGATGATGAATTTGATGCAACGTCATGTTGGGAAGTTGTGTTTTTACCGATGATAGTTCTTGCAGAATTGCTTGTAGTTCTTGCATATGAGGAAAGTAAGAGTTTGTGTATTTTAATGGTGATTCTATGTTTTGCGTCACGATTATATTTGACATACTTGTAGACGGAATATATGGCTTTCTGTTGATTGTTGAATATATATGATGACCCTGTATAGTTATTGCTGGTTGTTTTATAATACAGTCACTATTTGTTTTTAAGATGCCTTCGTCATGAATGTTAAATTGAAAAGACTTATCCCCGCATACTACATTTATTGTAACAGGCTCGCCGACTGAAAAGAGCCATTGATTCGAATTTTGTAGCTGTGCCCAATATGGCTCGTTATCCATTGCGAAGATAGAACAGGCTAACTTCGTTGTTATATTGTTTAGTAGATTGATTTCGCATGCACTTACTGCTGATCCCCTTCTGTATAGAGGACGTCGTTGTGGACATATATGTTTGTCAATATCGGTGCTTGTACACTGTTGCAAATCTTGATCGGTCATAGGTTGATACTGGTCACGATGTAAATTTACAATGAGGAATGGGAATGATGGTTTAATGGCAGCAAATATTTGGTTTATTCTCACTGGAACCGGAATAAGTCTGAATAATTCAAAATCTTCTATAGATAACAGCGGTAGCTTCAATTTGAAGATAATATGGCTGGTAGTAACTCTACCTTCGATAGATATAATATTATAAAATTTGAGAACGTCACTTATTTCCATGGGTAACTTCAAAGATGTAGGTAGGTAACCCATAATAATAAGCAGTTCCTTTTCAAGTTGTTTGGGAGAAATTAGCATTGTATTAATTTTACCTTGATGCGAATCAATGAGAATGTCTAAAATATTGTCTTGTATGCGCTGATAATTTGATATAGCAAGCATTGTTTGAATTGTGATAAAGGTGAATGCTTGTGCTGCTCTATTTTCATATAAATCAGCTTCAAGACCTTTGAGTTGAAGTATTGTTTTGTTAAAGAATTCTTCTATATGGTGAAATTCATGTCGCCCGGAATGATGTTCTTTTTGTATAATGTTTATGGTTGCATCAAGAAAGGATGTTTGATTGTGTACCAGAGTCGAAATATGCTCTTCATTTTGCTGAATTGTCGTGATAGTTGATGACATTTCTTTCGCGTATTCAGAGTCTAATACGCCAAACAGAGCATTAGCGATGTTGCCTACAATATTTAAAGCTCCTCGCCTGGATCTGTTTGCATGACTCGATCTCAATAACTCATTATTATAATGAAGCTGTTCTATTATAAGTTTAATTTGGTCGGAAATTCTAGAGCAATGTTTGGAGTTATGCATAAGTAAACACGCTTGTTGAAGTATATGAGTGCAGTTTTGAAGTTTTTCCAAATCCATCCAGTATCCCTTTAAGTCCTGATATGCAATCAAAATCCATTACTAGTGGTAATGTTTGTGCTTCCTAAGTTTTCAAAATATATGCCTGTGTTTGGCTTAAAATATGATATATCTATCTGATGTGCATCTGTGATCGGTAGTGATAAACATATGAGTAACAAGGTAACCATAGCCGCTCTCATGGATAAGCGTGATTTTTTTCTTGGCGTTGATGTTATGTTATTTGATGTGCTAGGACTTGTTTGTCTTGAGCTTTGTTCAGCGTTGTCGTTAGTATCTTTGTTTTCTTGAGGTAGAATTATCTGAAAATGAAGTATTATATTCATCTTCTGTTAGTAGTGGGGCCAATCTGTGTATTGGACGACGTATTATGTTTGTAGATGTTTGAATTTCGGCTATCCTAGCAAGACCATCTTCTCCACTGATGATTTTGACAATTCGCCCTAATGGCCATTTCATTGGTGGTAAATTATCATCTTTGATTATCACTATGGTTCCAGGTTTGACGTTTTGACACTTTTCTTTCCATTTATAACGTTGTTGTAATTGATTCAAATATTCGTGCGACCACCTACGCCAGAATTCGTTTTTCAAGTGGCTAACTAATTTCCATCGTGTTGGAAGGTTCACATTTAATGGCTGGGCATGTGGATCTACATTTGCTGTAAGAGGTTCTCCGATAAGCAAATGTGCTGTTACCTCGTTTGGATTTGTTGACATTGATGTGATCGGTCTAGAATTCATGATGGCCTCTATTTCCACAACCACTGTTTCTAATTCTTCATAAGTGAGGGAGGCTGAGGCTACAGTACGCTGCAAGAAATGTTTTGCTGACTTAACAGCAGCTTCCTATAATCCTCCAAAATGTGGTACTCGAGGGGGGATAAATTTAAATTCTGTGCCCTTTGGGAAGCATTCAGCCATGATCTTTTCTCGTGTTCCCTTATCTTGAATCATCTGTTGAACTTCTTGCAATTGATTCTTAGCACCCACAAAATTGGTTGCATTATCGCAATAAATGGTTTTGCAGTGCCCGCGTCTTGCTACAAAACGTTTTAATGCGCGCAAAAATGCGTTAGCAGATAGATCACTGACCCTTGAGGGCATTTTTTTCTAACCTTGAAATGGATCCATACTGGACCACAAAAATCCACTCCCGAGTTAACAAATGGTCGAGCTGGTTGTACTCGATCTGCTGGCAAATTTCCCATTAACTGTGACAGCAACTTAGGTTTAGCTTTAGAACATGTAACGCAATAATTTACCACCGAGCGTACGAGAATTTTTCCTTTTAGGGGCCAAAATTTTTGACGAGTGATGGCTAATAATGCTTGAGGGCCGGCATGAAGATTTTCGTGGTGGAGATCCCTGATAAGTGCTTTGGTATATGGATGTGCATAAGGCAATAAGATCGGGTGTTTTGCATCATAACTTAAGCTTGATGCTTCCAAACGACCTCCGACGCGTATAATGCCATTTTCATCGATAAAGGGAGTTAAAGTGCTTATGGAACTATTTTTCGAGACTTGTCCATATTTGTGTAGATGCACAAAATCGTCCTTGAATTCTAGCTGTTGCATTACCTTTATGATGTGATATATTCTAATCTCTAATTCTAGTGCATTTGGATAAGTGTCAGAGTTGCCAGATGTTTGTTTTCGTAGATTGTTTATGAAATGGACCACATATGCAAGAACGCGTTGAAGACGGCGAAATGAGTTGTTGAAATTAATATTGTCCAAAAGGTTTGTAGAATCATCTGCCTTGAACTTAACATAGCACATTTCTTCTTTCTTTGTTCTAAAGAAGTATTCAACTCTTTAGGTAGTGTTGGCTATATTGTCTCATCACCGTGCAGAAACGTAGGTCCATAAAACCAACAGTTATTGTTGACTAAGTTTTCTGAAGTTGTACCTCTAGATAGAATGTCAGCTGGATTCTGTTCGGACCTAACATGTCTCCACTGTTGCGGTGTCGTGAGTTGTTGAATTGTTGATATGCGGTTGGCTACAAAAGTGTGAAAATTTCCTGAATTTAAATTAATCCATCCCAATGCTACTGTAGAATCTGTCCATAAAATACTTTCACAATTTAGAGATAAATCTTTTTTGAGACGTTGACATAATTCGGCTGCTCATTTAGCTGCGTACAGCTCAAGCCTTGAGAGAGTAATTTGTTTAACAGGAGCGACCCTTGATTTGGCACATAACAAGCAAACGGCTATAATGTTATCCTGCCTGACAGTTCTGATGTATGCCGCAGCACCGATGCGTCAGAAAATATATGAATTTGTGTTTATTTTGGAATTTGATTCGCGAAAACATGCCTGGGAATTTTGATGTCGTGAAGTATTGACAAACTTTCTTGAAATTTCATCCATGTTGTATGGTGATTCTGAGGAAGTGCGGCGTTCAGTCCAACTTTAGCTTCCATAATGTTTGTAGAAACAGTTTGGCATAAACTACTACAGGTGCTACAAGTCCCAATGGTTCGAAAATCTGTGCAATATGTGATGCTGCTGTTCTTTTGGTAATTTTGTTTTCCTTCTTTATTGGACATTTAATGGCAAAAAAATCTGTTTTTGGTAGCCAAGTAAGGCCCATGGTCTTGATTTTTTCTTCATTTTGACTGTTGAAGTCTAATTGAACTTCCTGATCGGCTGATGGAATAGACTGCAAAAGTCAAGAATTGTTAGCACACCATTTACGAAGGTTGAAGCCAGCGGACTGTAAAATGGTTTTCAATTGATACTGCATTTCTAAAGCGTTTTTTATACTATCGGCTCCAGTCAATACATCATCGACGTAAAAATTTCGTTTGAGAATGTCGGCGCCTGGAAGGAAGTTGCTCATTTGTTCATCGGCTAAACGTTTCAAACATTTAATAGCCAAATAAGGTGCACTAGTTGTTCCGTATGTAACAGTGGTCAGTTGATAACACTTGAGAGGTTCATTGAAGTTATTTCACCACCAAATTAACTGAAATTTGCGATCGTCGTGATGCACTTGGACTTGTACATCATCTTGTATCGTGGGCCCTTTAGAAAGAATATGGTTCAGAGAGATATTTGTTGACGTTTTTGCTGAGGCATCAAATACGATGCGAAGTTTCGTAGTTGAGCTATCCGGTTTTATCACGCAGTGATGTGGAAGAAAATAATATGGCTCTTGAATGTTATCGCTACAAAACTCCACCATATGTCCGAGCGTTGAATATTCTTGCATAAAGTTGACATATTGTGCCTTGAGTTCATTGTCTTTTGATAGTTTTCGTTCTAATGATTTAAATCGTTCTACTGCAATGTCCTTTGAGTTACCTAGAGAATTTGGGTTGGCATGGAAAGGTAGTCGCACAACAAATCTACCGTCTGTATTTTTGCAAGTAGTTTCTTCAAAATATCGCTCGCAGCGCACCTCTGCTGCAGTGAAGTTGGAAGATTGGTTATTCGTTTCTTCTAGTTGCCAGAATTTTTCAATGTGATCATTCAGTTTTTCGTCCACACCGCTTATTCCACAAACAGCCGATGACTGGGTGTCCTTAATTTGTGATATTTTACCAGAGATTGTCCAGCTAAATAAAGTATTTTGAAGTATCGGTAGATCCTCAGCCATTTTAATTTGCTTTACTGATAAAATAGAAAAAAATACTTCTGCCCCTATGAGTAGATCTATTGACCCTGGTTGATAAAAATTCATGTCTGCCAGAACGATGTTGTTTGGAATTGGCCAAGTGGTTATGTCTAAATGTTGTTGTGGCTGTGGTGAGACAATTTTTGGTAAAACGTGTGCTTCAACTCTAGTGGAAAAGCCACTTGTTCGAGATAAGACTTCTATGTTCACTCTAAATTGTGCATTTTGCTTATGCTGTCCTATGCCTTCGATCTGTAACGTATAATGTTTTCCCTTTAGACCTAGCCTTCGAAGTAATTTTGCTGTTACAAAATTTATTTGCGAGCCAGAGTCTAAAATGGCCCTGCAGGGTATTCTTGAATCCCATTTGTCTGTTACATCCACTACAACAGTCCCAAGTAGAACGGTATATTTGTTATTAACGTGTTGATGGTGTGATGTTAGTGATGTGCTATGATTGTTGCTATCAGTTGGCTTCGGTTGATTCGTTGACGTTGTATCTGGTTGTGATAAATTCGAAAATTGATTTTTGACAGCAGTTTCTAAATGGAGAAGCGTATTGTGTTTGCCTTTGCATTTTGTGCAGCTCCTGGACGGACAATTTGCTGTGCGGTGACCAGATTTAAGACAGTTTACACAATGTTTAAATTTTTGTACTAAATTTAAGCGAGATTTTGGCTGTAATTTTAAGAACTTTTGACATGAGAACAATGGATGATTTTCATGACAGGATAAGCAGTTGAATGTTGATGCAGTAGTTGAAGCTAAGGCTTTCGATGTACCTTTGCTTCTGTTGTGAAGTTCTTCTGAATTGAATTTAAAGGATTTATTTCCTAAGGCTTCTAAAGATTGAAACCTTGTTCGTAAGAAAGCCATGAAATCTTTTAATGAGGGTATGTCTCTTGGGTTTTTGAGTGATTGTTCCCAAAGAACATGAGATGATCGATCTAATCGTTTGATCAAAATGTGTAAGATCAACGGATTTTATGTTTCAGTGTTAATGCCTAAGTTCTGCAGACTCAGGAGACATTCCTGCGTTGTGTCATGCAGACCTTTAGTCATTATTGCATTTTCATTATGTATTACTGGTTGAGTCAGTAATTTATTTAATAATGCAGTGCTTAATAAACGGCTGTTTTCATAACGTTCATTGATGATAGACCATGCTGTATTGTAATTAACATCTGAGATTGTGAAGTGGCGACTTAATTTCTCCGCTTCACCGGTAAGACTTGTTTTCAAATTCACATTTTTTGACATTGTGGAATTTGTTGGTTGTGTACTAATTGTGAAAATAAGTCGCGAAATTGCCTCCACTTTAGGTAATCACCGTCAAATTTGGGTACCTCTATTTTGCGGAGTTTCATCATTTGCTTCGTTGTAGTTGATGTTGGTGGTTGTTGGGGAGTGAAAGATGTTGATGATTTTTCATATAATTTTATAAGACCATTTTGGATTTTCTCTTCATTACGATAAAATTCTTCTATGTTATAAACTGTGAGGTCTGAATTCTCAAGTAAATCCCATATTTTTTGATGACAATTTTGCGCTATATCCCAATGTTGTTCAAGTGACTTAATTTTAATTGAACAAAATTGCTCCGAATGAAGTGTATTATCACTTAACAAAGTTTGTAATGTAGCTAATATATTACTGATAATAATGTTTTGTTTTTGTATCATGTTTGATATCTGATCATGCTCTTTGGCGGTGACATGCTCCTTTAAAGATGTTTTCTGCTGCTTTGAAAGAGTTCCTTTTGAAATGGCTTTATTGTAAGGTGGGATCTGTAAAGTTGAAGGAAAATTTTGAAAAGCTGATGCCTCTGTAGAAGACAGAGGCATAGGTGATTTGAAATTTAGTAAACTATCGTCTTCCTGTTGTTGTTTTTGTAAATCTCCAATTTTAGTTTTTACATCAGTTCTCATTTCTTCGTATTTTTGACGAATGAACTCGTAGTAACCTTTGGTAAAATGAGGGTGATCTGAATGGCTTTCATAATCAGTACGAATTTTTATGTCGACGTTTTCAAATTTATCCCACATATCGTCAATAGTTGTTAATTTCTTTTGTAAATACTCCAAAGTTTTCCTGGATATAGAATCCTTTTTGTAATTAAATTTGTGTACAATCGCTGAATTCCACTGCCAGTTTCCATGGTTCTAAATTATTAGGGCTTTCGAGGAAAAAATATAAATCTTGTATCAGTTAAAATTGATCCTATAAGATCACGTCGGGGTCACCAAAAAATGATCAGAATTATTTTATTCTGATGTTTTAAGTTTCAAATGAGTTAAGGCACATAAACCTTAACCTTTATGTTGATATTGCAAACGGCACTTGTTACCGCTACAATAGAATACTCAAAATTAAAGTCAATTAAAAGGAAACAGTGCTCCAAGCAGACTCATTTAGAGATAACAGCGAAGAAAAGTCTTAATTCACTGTTTGATAATAATAAATTTTATTCATAAAATAGTTCCTTATAAGTAATATACAATTAAATCTAATAACTAATACAAATTTAAAGGTGGGAGAAATACCTAATTCTATTAGAATATTTTCACTGCACATAAAACATAAATGCTTACATTGTAAAAATCACACATATTATTCCTATATGAAATTCTTTAATGTGACAAACAAGATATCAGATTACGTCTGATGAATTGTCTATATTGAATAAAGAATGTGCATATTCAGCAAAATGCATAAGTAAGAATTTATTTTATGAACAATGTATACTTATTATTAGAAAATAAAATTATTTTTATTTATTATAATAATGATTTAAATGCAATTCTATGATCTATATATTAAAACTATGAATTTAAACAATAGTTATGATTTAAATGTAATCCTATTATATATTAAAAAATATGAATTCGAACATTTGGGAAACCGTTTTATGTTTACTTCGTTTACTGTGTTTTGTTCGTGCTTCGTGCAAAAAAAATTTTTTTTTTGTATTGTTTTTGATAGCTTATAAAATTAGTGTAATAAAATTCTACAAAATTAAAAAATAAAATAAAACATCAAGTTTTAAAGTTAAGTAAATAATCAATTGAACTAATGCTGAGACAAATTTTACTAGAAGAATTAGAGGCAGTAGAAAATATCAATCTACGAATGGAAAGGCGAACATTAAGGGATAATTTTGATGCATTTGCAATAGACGATGTAAGATTTATTGAATACACCGCCTACCTAAGGGTTTAGCAAATGACATTTTCGGAAAAATAAGCTATAAATTAGAGGCATCCATCCGCAATACAAAGATTTCCCCATTAAATCAATTTTTATTAACGCTTACATTTCTGGCTAAAGGGAAATTAGGTATTAAATATGTATCTGTTATTCTAAAAATTTTATTTCCAAGGTTCTTATCAGCGAACATTAGGACATGATTTCCTCTCTAATATGTTCCAATCATCGGCTAGCCGGTATATTGGCGAAGTTATAGATGCTAACGGCTATGGCTGTCAAGGCATCAACTTTAGCATTCTCGACTTTTAGAATTTCCGAATATTTATTTGTAATAAATAAAATTTCTATCTTCGAAACCTAAAGTGATATTAAAATCTAAATATTTACCACTATTAATTGTTCTTCTTTTATTTCTTCTTTGGCGTCGAGATGAAGCAGGTGCAGTGCTTCGAGCAGATGCAGATGGTCCAGCAGCGGGCTCTTCTGGTGTAGGTGGCAGTAATGAACCTGTAATTTGGGCTGCTGCTATTTCGCTCTGCTGTGATTCTTCAAAGTCAACTTCAAACACATTTTCATTCTCAGTGGTAAAACCTCCCTCTTGTGTTGTGTGATTTGATCGCCTTCAAGAGCATCTTTAGTTATAATTTAAAGTATTCTGTTGATTCAGGTAGAAACCTTTTTGTGAATGTTGAAATAACTTGTATTTCAACTGATGTTCAAATCCATCTTAGAAAAAATTGTATAATTGATTTTTTCTTTAACTTATACTGGAAAATTTATGAAATTTTTCTCAAAGTTAATCCTTAGATAAAAGAAAATTTTATCTTAAGATCGATTGAATTTTTCAAATTTAAGTAAGTCCCTAACAATTTTCTATCTTTCGGTCAATATCCAAAAGATAGAAAATTAGCAAATAAATAAAAAAATTTTATCTTTTGGTCAATCTCCAAAATATAAAAATACACAAGTCTATATGTATAAATTTGTAACAATGTGTAAAAAAATATGTGAAAAACATTTTTTTCAAATAAAACATAATTTGTTGCACATATAATTACAGGTTCCATCATATCCAAAAACCATATAAATACCATATAGACAGACCAAAATGAAAATTTCTTGAAAAAAAATATTTTTCTCCCTGCAGATGGCCAGCCAAGAAGGCTCTGATAGAAAGAATAATTTTTGTATGAATTGAAATAAACAGTATGGGTGTTTGAGTGTATAAACATATACAATAATAATAACGTGGCTTTTTAGAGCCAATATGGAAATTGCGTATACAGAAAAAAAAAAACAGATCGCAAAAACGAAAAACGTACAGAAACAATATGTATAAGCGCATATATAAATTATGAGTCAATTCATTCAAAAACTATATAGGTATAGGTACAACTTGTCCGTTAAAATAATGATCATTAAATAATTTATGACATATAGATATATATTATACTGTATAGTGTATACAGAATCTATAATGTATTTCATAGGATTTTGCAATTATATCCTACAATTATACATACATATATTGCTGGTATGGTTTTTTCTTTTCTTTTTCTTTTTGTCCACATGCATATAGTTATGTATGTACAATTGTACATATACCTATTTGATACAGCATTCTTTGAAGCTGAAATAAATGGTTATTGTTGTTTTTTTTTCTGGTTTGATTTTTCTGTTTCTTGTTGTTATTGTACTTTTGCTACAATGAAAATGATCGCGTAAATAAATATTTTTTGGAATAAGAATTTTATTTCAAATTACAGTGTCCGCTCAGTGCAATATAAGATCGTTCAAGGAATATCCTAGCCAAATCTCAATTTCCTAGTTCCACAGGAACATTCTTTTCTAAAGAATCAAAAAATGTTACATTTTGTTACTTAAAATTGATTCGAGGGTATAAAATTTGAAATAGAACGAAGTGTTAACTTGCACTTGGTACTGTTAAAAATTATAGAACAAGAAAAAAATGCTAACGAAAAACCAAAGGTCGATTCTCTGTAAAATTATACCAAAATTTTCACTTGCTTCAGTAAAAATGTTGAAAAGAATAGCTAAATATGAAAAAATTCTTTGTTTTTATAGGCAGCTGACCTGATATCGGCATTGTATTTTAGTATAATATTACATACAATATACATTTTTTTTTTTTTAATTACTTCAAAATGTCTTCTGCGTTGCCTGAAATGTCCTCATAGATTTTAATTGCTTATTGTAAAAGATCAATTATATGAGTTTTCTATAAAATACTTTTTTAAAAGACATGTGTTACAATAAAACTATAAATGAGACAATTATTAAATACTTAACAATTCACAGAATTCTTAAAGAAAATATTAAGAATGTATTAACAAGGTTGTGTACGAGTCTTCTGCGTTGCCGCCTTCATTTCAGATAAATTTAAAACATAAGGTCAGAATAATAGAAATGCGCTATATAGTTTTAAAAGTGAGGTATAGAAAAATGTACAAGTATTAAGTCTTTACACTTTTATTATCCAACAATTTTTTAATAAAATTCCTCACAAAGTGTCTTCGATGTTAACAGAGAATCGACCTAAAACAAAAATACACACATGCTTAAGAAAATAATATCACACGTACAGTATATGGTTTAATAAATACATATATTGTAATGTAAAAACACAAACACAAAAATTTTAGTTCTATGTCCAACCACTTGGGGACAAGGAGAAATCGCTAAAATGATAAAAGTTATGCTGATTTGAAATGTAACTGTCAGTAACGGACAAGTGGGCTGTCTTTATGATGTAATTATATAGTCATTGGTTGCTGTCACAAAAATTAGCCAATGTAATTCTATGCAAAAACCCACAATGCAATTATTCATTAACTAATTTAGTCTTGACAATAAACGAACAAAAAGAAGATTGGAAGATAAGATAAAATTAATTAAATAATACAATAAGGGAAATTTGCTGGAAATTCTCTCGTTCAATTTTTTTTCTCACTATTTGCCTATTAGACGGCACCACCTCTGACAAAGATTTATTTTTTAACATAATGTACTTCAAAAACAAACTGATTAATGAATTCAATCAATATCTTCCTGAAAAAAATACAAGTACATAATTCATTGTTTTCTCAATCGACTAATTAATGCTATAACAAAACTTAAAAAAATTACTTCAAAAATTACAAACGTTATGATGATTTGAAATGTAATGTAACTGTCAGTAACGGACAAGTGGGCTGTCTTATAATGTAGTTATATAGTTTTTCCTTGTTTTATAATTTTTAACATTACCAAGTACAAGTTAACACTTCGTTCTATTTCAAATTTTATACCCTCAAATCAATTTTAAGTAACAAAATGTAACATTTTTTGATTCTTTAAAAAAGTATGTTCCCGTCGACCTAGGGAGCTGAAATTTGGGCAGGATATTCCTTGAACGGTCTAATATCACATGAACTTTGAAAGTTTTGAATCCGTTTATTACGGCAAAAGTAATATTGTAAAATACAAAACAAGTCATTTTTTGACAAACACCTTTTTTTTCCATATATCAGGCCGTTCTTAATTTGTACCTTGCCCTTAAAAAAGTATACATTTCAATTCTTGAACTACTTTTTGACCTAATGCTTTTTAATTGATTTAAATTGGCGAAACACAGTCCGAGATAAAAATACTTTTATAACTTTTGCCCTAGTAAACGGATTTGAAGTCGTTATATTGCCAGAAAATGTGAGTAGGTACCATTTTTATTTTTTTTTAGAATTCTGAATGATGTCACTTTGGTAGCTGGTGACAGGCTCAAACGCAATCAATTTTTATTCCAACAGGGTAACGCCCCTATAAATAACCCACCAAGAACTATAAATTATATGCATGTCTTCGATCAGAAATGTTTGAAATGGCCTTCACAAAGCCCCGTTTTTAACGTAATAAAAAATTTTTGGCATTATTTAAAATTGAAAATGCCTTGTCAAATCCGAAGAATGCGTTTGGGATTGATGGATTCTATGCCCTGACGACTTCAAGGGGTCATTTATGCTAAAGTAGGCAACACAGAGTATTGAATAAAGAAAATAAGTAAAAATTAAACAACCTTCTACACAAATTTAAGAAAAACCGGATTAATAAAACATTTTTTCAAAACTAAATTTACACTTTTTTTAATTGCACAAATAATTTTAAACAAAAAATGCAATGCACAAATAATTTTGAACATTGTACTTTTGTTTTTTTACCGTTAACTTTGTATGATATTTTTATTTAATTGTGAATTTGTAGAAAACTGCCTAAGCTATTATTAGTGAAATTTTGAAGCCGATATATTTATTTTTATGGAAGATATACCAAATCAAATACGTTATATAAAAAAATTGCTCTGCACAAATACATATGAACAGCACTGTGTGTACAGGGTGTCCCGTTTGGTTTGCTTAACCTTGATACCAGTGATAGGTCTCATCGAGACAAACAAAAAATCGTATCGGAAGAGGGGGGGGAATCCCAACGGTTTGGCCGCTAGAGGGCGTTGAAGTTTTTTTGCTCTTATCTCTCGATGTACACTATAACATTTTACAACGGCACTCAAGGGTCACTTTGTGTTGAGAAAAACTGTAGAGGACCCTTTGCCTTTTTCAACAATACTTTACTTGTTCCTCTATTCCTAACTGTTAAAAAGTCAAACGTATTCAAAGTCAACATTTTGTGAATTTTTCTCAAATTTTTGTGTTTAACACTGTCTTTCTCAAAAGAAGCTTAAGTTAACCCTCATTTTTTATTGCAGAAAAAAAATGCTCAATTGATTCTGCATCGATTTGGTATCCTTATTTTTTTCGAAAAATGCATAATTCCCCCCGCCTCCGATACGATTTTTTGTTTGTCTCGATGAAACCTATCACTGGCATCAAGGTTAAGCAAACCAAACGGGACACCCTGTATATAGGATATAATTGCTATGAAATACATTATCTATTCTGTATACGCTATACAGTATAATATAGTATCTATATGTCATAATATTTAATGATCATTATTTTAAAGGACAAGTATATATTATATACCTATACTTTATCCATTAATTATTTGCACCACAGCGCTTATGGATATATTTTGTCTTATTTCTTCTTTGAGTAATTACATAAATGTGTTTCGGATTTTCATCACCGACGGTGTTACCCTTTAGTTTAAATTGGCTATGTAAAATCTGATGAACTTTTTGAAAGGGCTACCAGTTTACCTTTGTTTTCAAAATTTATGAAATTTTGTATTTTGTAAAAATTGGTTGCTAATAAAAAAAAATCATAATATTTATTTTTTATTAAATTTAATTTTTCACGAATCAAATTATTTTATACATACATACATAACTGCATATATCGTTTATTTGAAAATTAATAAATTGTAAATTTCAAATGGATTTTTAAAATACAAAAATGATGTAACTATAGCTTTACATTTTTATGCTTGAAAAAAAGTTCCGAAAAAATAACGGTTCTGTAACAGAAATCACGAAACGTGTGCCATACTAAACGGGGTTGTCTGATTTGATGAGAAATTTTAAAAATTCTGCATTTTTATGTTCAAGGTTGAGTTTCTGAAAAATTTGCGTATTATTTATTTTATTATAATTCATTATACTTATTTAATAACAAAAAAACTTTTTTTCTATAGAGTGAGTATTTATTATAAAATGTATTTCTATTGCAAAGGAATATACTTGTGTATACTTATGTATAAATTTATAATAATACTTTAATTATAAAATATAAAATTAAAAATTTATAATAATACTATAATTATAAATTATAAAATTATAAATTTATAGCACATGTATAAATGTATAAATGTAGTAAATTATGTTCTATTTGCAAATACTTTTTTTTGCATTCTCGAAGCACCCTGTTTCATATTGTACATATTTTTTAATTTATAAATTATCATTTTTACAATATAATACACAAATAAATGTAACGATACTTTGTTTTCTAATTCATAATATGTAGGTACATAATATTTAATTTAAAATTTAAAACGGTACTACTATTAAGTAATATAATTGCAATTTACTCAGTAACACTATTTAACGATTATTTATTATTCATTCTTCTTTTTATACACACATCTCTATTATTCAATCAACCAACTTTTAGCCCATATGTAAGTGAATTTTTGCTATATAGCCTAACCAAAATAGAACATTACGAGACGAAACGGTAAGAGCGAAAGTACATTAATAAATGATTCAACCATAATAGACGGTAACTCACGTTCGTTGAATTTCGTTAAAATTGAAATGTCATTTTTTCGTACGTTAGCTGCCATAAGAATCGTATTATTTAATGGAAGACGCCGTTGGTTAATGTTGTATTTTGGGTAAATCAATTAATTTGTATAGTTTCAAACGATAAAGTAATTACAGTTTTTTTTTGAAATTAATCGGTTTTTTTTATTCCTTATTTTTCTTTCCCTTCATTGATTTTTTATTGAAGTTGGAATATTTTGGAGTATATATAAATCTATGATATTTTCCAAATTTTCTATAAGTTTTTTTTTATTTATTTTTCAAAAAAAAATCACAATATTTAACAAAATTGAAAATAGTATTTCACACAGTATAAACTGAAAATGTATACAAAAGCAAACGTTTTGTTACGTTTTCATTGTGGGCAAAATGTCAAAATTACAGCACTTTTGCTTACGTTCGTTCAGTTTCTAACGTATCTTTATGTTCTATTTTGGTTAGGCTAATATATTTAAAAAAATATGTTATCCTTGCAATGCGTGGATGGTTTATCATTACAAATTCTTATTTTAAATATAATTCTAATAAATGTAAAGTGTCACAAAAAATGGCATTTTTCTGAACGTTTTCGTTAAGGAGATGTATAAAAGCAATAAAAAATATTTTTTATCTTAAAATTTAAAAAAAAAAATCTTTTTAATTCAGTTCAAAATGAAGGGCTCGTTACTGTCTCCTTTCAGGGGCTCGTTGCTGATCTTCACGAATTTTGAGATATTTTTTCAATTTTAATAATTTTATTGAAATAAAAACATTTTTTTTGCGTTAAATTGAAAATTTTTTTTACTCTTTATTATTTAATAAATACTGTAAGCGTCGTATAAGGAGAAGGTTACAAATTTTCCTTAAGAGGGAACGTTGCTGGGTATTTTGCCCTATGCATGTTTATTGCTTTAAATTGAAATACAGGAATGAAAAATAATCAGTCGCCGACCCGTACAAAACTGTGTTACTGGCGAGAACAAAGGGATGGCTTTTATTCTTTTTTCTGCTTTCCAGCGTCTCATTGTACCAACGGCGGAGGGTGGTATGGTTCAGGGAATTCAATGAACACCCTAAAACTATTATGAACGTGATCATAAAATTGTCTAACCAAATTCAAAAAAAATTTTTTTTTGGTAAAAAGAATAGTAAATGAAAACAATACAATTTAAACACTTTTTTAATTTTGCATACATAAATCATTAGGTTCATATTTAAAAATGGACCTACAGAAAATTACAAGAGAATATTATTTGGTTACTTCGATTTGTATCTCTTTTTTTCTTCATAGAATTTTATATGCAAGGTGTTAACATTTGAAAGTGAACATTATGAAAATCATAGTACACCATATAAAGCAATAATATTGATCGTCCAGGTGTTATGGAAAAATATAAATTAGATCCAACAACATTATTATATAATATCCAAAATTAATTTATGTACGTTTAACAGGTACTTCACACTTCTATCATTGATTACAATTGTGGTGCTATTAAAGTACATTTATTTTTTTAGAATTCGGTCAAAAAGGTCCACTAGTTTCTAGAGCTGGATATGATATTAACTATGTTGCTTTATCTGGTGTTCTTTCTTTTTTGGGTAGAAAAAATGAAAATCCAACACCTCCAATTAATCTTTTAGCTGATTTTGCTGGTGGAGGACTTTTATGTGATTTAGGTATAGTATATGTCTAGCATTACTAGAAAGACATAAATCTGGTAAAGGACAAATAAAACACATGTTTAGGGTGACCAACACAAATTTTAATAAAAGTGTATCCTAAGTTTTGAAAAAGAGTACAAAAGAGTACATTCACAAATAAATTTATATCAAGCTAGTTATACAAAAAACTGTCAGTTTAAATGATAATGTGTAACTGATGATAAAACTGATGCTGACAAAATCATTTCGTAGTTGTTCAGTTTTTTTCATCAGTCGCCGACTGTCAGTTTAAATTATAATGTGTACCTCACTTAAAGCCGGTTACACTATCATCAAAATGATAAAGTGTATTGATAAAGTACAGATAAAATGAGAAATTTTCTGTTTACACTATTATCAAGTTGATAAAGTTAAATGATAAAGTACCACCAAACATAGCCGATAAAGAGAATAGAACAGTTTCTATTTTGCTATGTGTGCACTTTATCAATTGTGTTTAGTTCACTAGTGGATTTGTATAAATATGAGTGGAATAAGTATGGATTTTCAATTACAAATAAATTATTTGCAGTTTAAAAACTTGGCCGAATAAGCCATAATAATAATAGTGGTGCCTATAATCTTTTTTTAATTTTTTATTTTTTATTTTTTTTTTTCTTAAATTTATGCATTGCTTTATAATTCCGGCTACAAGAGCACAAATTTCTGACGCTGTTAGATCAAGGATTTCAGAAAAATTCACTATACAACTTTCTTTTTAATCGGAATTTTTTTTATATTCTCCTTTCAACACTTTATCACTATAGCTAAAAGTGAACACAAAGATTCAAAACGCTTAATCATTTATGCAAATACAGGCTGGCTGAAAAATTCTAGCAGGCAGGCAGAAAAATTCAGGCAGGCTGGCAGAAAAATTCAGGCAGGCAGGCAGAAAAATTAGGCAGGCTGGCAGAAAAATTAGGCAGGCTGGCAGAAAAATTCAGGCAGGCAGGCAGAAAAATTCAGGCAGCCTGGCAGAACAATTAAGCAGGCTGGCAGAAAAATTTAGGCAGCCTGGCAGAACAATTCAGGCAGGCAGGCAGAAAAATTCAGGCAGCCTGGCAGAACAATTAAGCAGGCTGGCAGAAAAATTTAGGCAGCCTGGCAGAACAATTAAGCAGGCTGGCAAAAAAATTCAGGCAGGCAGGCAGAAAAATTTAGGCAGCCTGGCAGAACAATTAAGCAGGCTGGCAGAAAAATTTAGGCAGCCTGGCAGAACAATTCAGGCAGGCAGGCAGAAAAATTCAGGCAGCCTGGCAGAACAATTAAGCAGGCTGGCAGAAAAATTTAGGCAGCCTGGCAGAACAATTAAGCAGGCTGGCAGAAAAATTCAGGCAGGCAGGCAGAAAAATTCAGGCAGGCAGGCAGAAAAATTCAGGCAGGCAGGCAGAAAAATTCAGGCAGGCTGGCAGAAAAATTCAGGCAGGCAGGCAGAAAAATTAGGCAGGCTGGCAGACAAATTCAGGCAGCCTGGCAGAAAAATTAAGCAGGCTGGCAGAAAAATTCAGGCAGGCAGGCAGAAAAATTTAGGCAGCCTGGCAGAACAATTCAGGCAGGCAGGCAGAAAAATTCAGGCAGGCAGGCAGAAAAATTCAGGCAGGCAGGCAGAAAAATTAGGCAGGCAGCAAAAAGATTCTATATAGGAAGAGGTAGCATGTAGTATAAAAATGTGTATACCACAAATTCGAATCTAATTAGATGGGGAGGGAAAACGTGCGGTTAGAACAATGTAATTCATAACTTCGGGTACTGATATCAGTACCCCAGTACAAAAATTTTCGGATACACATTTTTATATTACATGCTATCTCTTCCTATTTAAAAACTTTTTGCAGGCAGGCAGAAAAATTCAGGCAGGCTGGCAGAAAAATTCAGGCAGGCAGGCAGAAAAATTCAGGCAGGCTGGCAGAAAAATTAGGCAGGCTGGCAGAAAAATTAGGCAGCCTGGCAGAAAAATTCAGGCAGGCAGGCAGGCAGGCTGGGAGAAAAATAGTGATGGCAGTGATATAAGTCCTCTTTTGATGAAAAATGAGTTAAAGTAAATTTCAAATGAAAATTGATATAGGTACTCTTTCTATTATTTATAATATTGAAGCTATTATACATTATTATGCTGCAAAATTTTTCAATAGAAATTAAGCTGTTATATGAAAATTGTATAGAAACTGAAATAAAAAAGATTAAATATCTTAAATTAAAACAAAGTGGACTTATACCACTTTTAAAAATCGGCTCAATTGTGCATTTAAAATGCTCAATATTCTACAACATTATGAAAAGATGATTGCAACTGGATATCATACACGCCAAAGCAAAATTGATATTTTTTTTTAAAATTCAAGCAGTTGATTAAGTTAATAAAATATGTATGTATATATATGTATGTATGTTAGTATGTATGTATATGTACTACTAGTCAGTAGTATATATGTACGTATATGCATTATTTGGTAACATGAATTATCATAAATATAAAAATTGTTTTTTTTTCTTTCATGATTAGAATTTGTAAATTCAGGACAAATTAGAGCATATTTTTCATTACCTCTGTTGAACGGACACCTCCGATAAGTGGACAAAAATTTTTGAACCGCGACTGTCCGCTCAAGGGAGGTTTCACCGTATATTGAAGAGTTCTGATTTCTCTTCTAAATCAGTTATTTTAAAAAATTGTGTCTACTTCTCATGTGATAGTTTATTATTAAATTCTTCTTTACAAATGTGAATTTTCCTCTTTTTCTATTTTTTGAATGTTCAAGTAAAAAATGTTTGCAAAAGAATGTAAGAACAATAAATAAGCTAGGCCTCACTTAATGGGTTTTGAAGAAAAAAATAGTACAGATTTTAAAAAATAGTATGTCTTTTCAAAAAGAGAGAGTACAAAAGAGGAGGTCTCAAAAAGAGTACTTGTACTCTTAAAAGAGTACGGTTGGTCACCCTACACATGTTGAACATGATGGTGATCAAGAGAATGCATTTAGTAATGTAAAAACATTAAAACAACTTAGTAAAGAACAGATTGCATCATTAGAAAATCCAACTTCAGTTGACAATGGTGATAGAAAATTAACACGTAATCAAAAGAGACGTCATGATGAAATTAATCATGTACAAAAAACATATGCTGAAATGAATCCAACAACGGCAGTATTTGAAAAAAAATGAAGCAATAAAAAAAGTTAAATATATTGATAAATTACGTATTGGTAAATTTGAAATTGATACATGGTATTTTTCACCATATCCAGATGAATATGTCAATATGGTAAAGTTGGTACATCATATGTTTGTGAATATTGTTTAAAATATATGAAATATGCAAAAACATATAGATATATTATATGTTAAAAACATGGTAATGAAATTTATAGAAAAGGTACAATATCAATATTTGAAATTGATGGAAAAGATCATAAAATTTATTGTCAAACATTATGTTTGATTGTAAAACTATTTTTAGATCATAAAACATTATATTATGATGTTGAACCATTTTTCTTTTATGTATTATGTGAAGTTGATAAAAAGGGTGCACATATTGTTGGTTATTTTTCAAAAGAAAAAGAATCATCAGAAAATAATAATGTAGGATGTATTTTAATATTACCACCGTATCAAAGAAAAGGATATGGTAAACTTTTAATAGCATTTAGTTATGAATTATCATGACGTGAAGGTATTGTTGGTAGTCCAGAAAAACCATTTTCAGGTATAGGACATTTAAGCTATCGCAGTTATTGGGCACATACATTGTTGGAATTAATGAAAGAGTTTCGTACAACAACACAATCAATTAAAGAATTAAGTGAATTAAGTGGTATTACACAAGGTGATATTATTTACACTTTCCAACATGTCTTCGTTGGGTACCTCCAAAACGATCAGCAAATGCTAAATTTAAAAAAGGCAATTAATTTTCGTATTTATTACTAACTGTAGACTGAAATTATGAAAAGAATAAATAAAAAAACATTTTAAAGATTATGATTTAAAAAAAAAAGTGAATTTCATTTCTCACCCTTTATCATTCGATTCAATTGAAAAAGAAATTCAATTAATGATCGTGCTTCAATTGATGTAAAGTTAACATAAAAATCAATTAGAATCATGTATATTATTTTATCGTAATTTTTTCCAACTGGAGAGGCACAAACATATCACATACATACCAACATTTGAGATCCAAAAATATTCTTAAAATATACATATACGAAAGAAGGAATCAGTGTTTTTTAGAATTTATTTTTTCTTGTATTGTACATATTGTACTTATTATAAAACACTTACCTGTGCTATTTTACAATATTCACTTTTACCAAAAACTCACTTTATAATTTATTTCACTTAAAAATTTACTATTTTTCACGTTTAAAAAACACAAGAAAAACACGAGACAATTGCTTGTGGAAAAAGGCCGTTTTAAATTTCCACGATTTGAAAAAAAACTAACGTATCTTAAATTTGTAATTATACATAGATGTCACTTTACTTCGAGAAAGGCAAAAAAATCCCCATATTAACTTGGTTGCTGCAAAAACCATATAAATACCATATAGACAGACCAAAATGAAAATTTCTTGAAAAAAAATATTTTTCTCCCTGCAGATGGCCAGCCAAGGAGGCTCTGATAGAAAGAATAATTTTTGTATGAATTGAAATAAACAGTATGGGTGTTTGAGTGTATAAACATATACAATAATAATAACGTGGCTTTTTAGAGCCAATATGGAAATTGCGTATACAGAAAAAAAAAAACAGATCGCAAAAACGAAAAACGTACAGAAACAATATGTATAAGCGCATATATAAATTATGAGTCAATTCATTCAAAAACTATATAGGTATACAACTTGTCTGTTAAAATAATGATCATTAAATAATATGACATATAGATATATATTATACTGTAGTTGTAGTATATACAGAATAGATAATGTACATACATATTTCATAGGATTTTGCAATTATATCCTATAATTATACATATATTGCTGGTATGGTTTTTTTCTTTTCTTTTTTTTTTTTGTCCACATGCATATATTATAGTTATGTAGGTATGTATACCTATTTGATACAGCAAACAGCGTTCTTTAAAGCTGAAATAAATGGTTATTGTTGTTGTTTTTTTTTTTGGTTTGATTTTTCTGTTTCTTGTTGTTATTGTACTTTTGCTACAATGAATATGCTCGCGTAAATAAATATTTTTTGAAATAAGAATTTTATTTCAAATTACAGTGTCCGCTCAATAATTTTTCCCTTCCTATTTTCAACTTTTGGTTTTTTCAACACCCAAATTTCAATAGGTACTTTGAAGGTTTTTCGATGATTTTTATTTTATAAAATAGAATAAAGTTTAAATAAGCTAAACATGTAGGTACTGCCTAATTTAAATCACAGATTTTTGTAGAAATAATTCATTATATAATTATCATAATCGGTTTTTATAATAACAAAAACTAATTTTATTACAAAACTATTTATTGTTTTTTCAAAAATAGCGTTGAAAGTTGCAAATTGGTTTCTATCCAATAATTTCAACTATTTTAAAATTTAAACAAGGCCTATTTTAATCAGTCCAAATTATCGAGCTCATACTGTATGTATGTGTAATTTTTGCTTCTTTTCTTTCAAATGAATATTAACATTAAAATACAAGTGCAAGTGAACAATTCGTTCTATTTCAAATTTTAAACCATCGAATCAATTTTAAGTAACAAAATGTAACATTTTTTGATTCTTTAGAAAAGAATGTTCCTGTGAAGCTAGGAAGTTGAAATTTGGCCAGAATATTCTTTGAACGGTCTTATATTGCATGAACTTTGAAAGGTTGAATTTTTTTCTAAAGAATTAAAAAATGTTACATTTTGTTACTTAAAATTGATTCGAGGGTATAAAATTTAAAATAGAACGAAGTGTTAACTTGCACTTGGTACTGTTAAAAATTATAGAACAAGAAAAAAATGCTAACGAAAAACCAAAGGTCGATTCTCTGTAAAATTATACCAAAATTTTCACTTGCTTCAGTAAAAATGTTGAAAAGAATAGCTAAATATGAAAAAATTCTTTGTTTTATAGGCAGCTGACCTGATATCGGCATTGATTTTTAGTATAACATTACATACAATATACATTTTTTTTTTTTTTAATTAGGTACTTCAAAATGTCTTCTGCGTTGCCTGAAATGTCCTTATAGATTTTAATTGCTTATTGTAAAAGATCAATTATATGAGTTTTCTATAAAATACTTTTTTAAAAGACATGTGTTACAATAAAACTATAAATGAGACAATTATTAAATACTTAACAATTCACAGAATTCTTAAAGAAAATATTAAGAATGTATTAACAAGGTTGTGTACGAGTCTTCTGCGTTGCCGCCTTCATTTCAGATAAATTTAAAACATAAGGTCAGAATAATAGAAATGCGCTATATAGTTTTAAAAGTGAGGTATAGAAAAATGTACAAGTATTAAGTCTTTACACTTTTATTATCCAACAATTTTTTAATAAAATTCCTCACAAAGTGTCTTCGATGTTAACAGAGAATCGACCTAAAACAAAAATACACACATGCTTAAGAAAATAATATCACACGTACAGTATATGGTTTAATAAATACATATATTGTAATGTAAAAACACAAACACAAAAATTTTAGTTCTATGTCCAACCACTTGGGGACAAGGAGAAATCGCTAAAATGATAAAAGTTATGCTGATTTGAAATGTAACTGTCAGTAACGGACAAGTGGGCTGTCTTTATGATGTAATTATATAGTCATTGGTTGCTGTCACAAAAATTAGCCAATGTAATTCTATGCAAAAACCCACAATGCAATTATTCATTAACTAATTTAGTCTTGACAATAAACGAACAAAAAGAAGATTGGAAGATAAGATAAAATTAATTAAATAATACATTAAGGGAAATTTGCTGGAAATTCTCTCGTTCAATTTTTTTTCTCACTATTTGCCTATTAGACGGCACCACCTCTGACAAAGATTTATTTTTTAACATAATGTACTTCAAAAACAAACTGATTAATGAATTCAATCAATATCTTCCTGAAAAAAATACAAGTACATAATTCATTGTTTTCTCAATCGACTAATTAATGCTATAACAAAACTTCAAAAAATTACGATTTTTTACATTTTATCGAATTTGAAACATTCTTTAATGAAAATTACTTTTCAAAACATTATTTTATTCATTTTAGTAATAAAAAAAAGTGAATTCTGGTCAATTTTTCAAATAAATATTTTAAAATGATGTTAAATTATACTCTATTTGCTATTATTCGAATATTTTTATGTCCCTCTGTCAAGTGCAACATTTGAAGTTGGTTTTATTGCTTTTAAAAGATAATTACTTTAAAGACAGAAAAATTTAAATCTAACATAAAATTCAAATTTTATTTTATCATAAACAGCACTCAATCTGATTTTTTTATGAATGTGTAAATATTGGAAATACATAGGTACACTTATATTAATTGTGTAATAACTCAGAAGCAGTTGAAGATTTTTGAATGCGGTCAAAGGCAAATACAAAGAGAAGAGAATAATCTTTTATTTTGAAATATAAAATATAAAAAAATAAATATAGCTAAAGTAAATTCTCGACATATTTTGCTTCGAAGCGAAAATTTTACAACTTCGCAAATTTTGCAATTTAACTTTGAATGCTAATAATTTTTGAATGGTTTGTCGTAGAGCGATTAAATTCACACTGCTGTAAGAGAAATTAGTTCCCTTTAATTTAGTCTCAACAACTTTCAAATATATGACAGTTCAGTAGTTACCTTACATAATAGCCGTAATGGAAACTTGCCTAGCTGAAAATTTTCAAACGCTTGTAACTGGGAGGGGATGAACATAGACGCTACCTTGCCATACAATTTATTTCCTTTCTATATCTACTTATGTTTTGTAGACCACTCGTGAAACATTTGGTTGCCTGTAGAGGGAGTTTTTTAAACTTCAATAGAATAGTAACACTTTTGCTACTAACATCATGTTGGAATAGTTTAAGTTTTGCTTGCAATGCCAAATTTTACAACCATTTTTCAGGGGCATCAATGCAGTTTTCAAAATTGAAATTTTTCTGGTTAAAAGCCTTCAACACAACGAACATTTTGCCATCATTAACTCAATTTTTTCAAAAAGTGGAAAAGATAAACCTTTGCTTTTCATAGTCTCAATATATACTAGGACTTAGGGTTAGGAGTATAAAATTTACACTTCACTTTTATAAATTTTATATACACATAGAGTAAAAATTATAAATAAATTTATAAAGTTCTTTCATAAACAATTAGTGTAAAATTTATAATCTTATTTATAAACAATTTTCAAACTATTGATGTCTATATGAAAATAATAAATTTAATTTATAATTTTTACTTTATGTGTATAAAATTTATAAAAGTGAAGTGTAAATTTTATAATCCTAGTACCTATAGTATAGATTTTTATAAAGTTGAAATTTATGAAATTTATACATTTTTTAGATAGACCTATATGTATATATTTTTTTATAAAATATACACATGAGTTTTATAAACAGTTGGAGGAAATCTATTAGCGATATTTCTCTTTAATTTAGCACAGACATATAATAAAAGAAAACACACTTTTTTGACCAAAAATCATTTATTTGTATAATAATATGTTTCATTATTATATTATACCTATTACATATTATAATACTTATTACTTATTACATAATTTATCACTCTTATTTTTTCACTTATTTTCTAACAAATTAACACTCTTTATATTATCTTTATCATTATTTGAATTTTAATTAACAATTTTATCACTTTTTTATGCAAATTAAATTATTAACTCCACTTTGACTAATACACGTTTTTCTAGAAAAACGATTTTTCTTTATTCGACATGTTCCACTTTTATGTAGACATTACGTCCTGTAAACAATGATCTTTTAATACTCAAAAAAGGATTAAAATTATAAAAAGAATTTATAAAATAGATTTTCAGTTGTTTATAGAACATTTGATAAGTTGAAGTTTATAAAAATATGTACAGATTTATAAAAATGATAAATGAACTTATAAATTCTACATAAAAATCTTATTAACTTTGTTTTTGTATATAAAATGAGTAAAAGTTAAACTTTTTCTTTGTCAAAAAGATCTATACTTTTGAGTTTTATAAATTTTATAAAATTTTTTAATAAAAAGTACGTTATAAAGTACTAGGTGTAAATATTTTATAAAATTTACCGCTCAATTTTTAACCGTGAGTTTTTATAACTTCTGAACGGTTAAACGTACAAGGAAAGGATATGTGATACCTTGCTGCAAAGAGCAGAAAATTCTCTTATCTTTTGCAGAAGATAGTGTAGATTTCTAATGAGAGTAAAAATTCAAAAAAAGACTCAGAAACTAATAAGCATGCCTTAAAACAAATATTAACATTTGGGAGAATTTTCATGATAAATAATTTTTTAAATTAATACATACATATGTACTTTCAATTTTCTAGTGAATATATACATTTTTATTTTTTTATAAATAGATATTGCAATCTAAAAGTTAATTATTCATTATTTCTAGAATTAGATACATATACTACCCAAGTGCAAAAGAATTGATCCATCTGCATTTTCAATTATTTTCAAAATTTTAAAATATTGTTATTTTTTTGTTTTTTTGTAGAATATAATGTTTATATTTATTTTATGAAAGCTAATAAAATGAACTTTTATTTTTAATAGTAATCATACATTTCGATATATTTAAGTGAAAATATTTGCAGATGGATCAATTCTTATGCACTTGGGTAGTCAGTGATGGATGTTGACGTGTCAACAATCATAATTTGACTGACACCGTCAACAATCGATATTTTTGTCAACAATTAAAAATTGTCAACAATGTGTCGACAATGTGTCAACTATCCTATCCTATCCCTAACCGTAAGTCGAAACGTAACTGACGTATGTCTAATCTGTAATCAAATCACTCTAACTAAGCCAACCTAACCTTGAAAAAAACTGAAAATTTGAAGTGATTTAATTTAATAATTTATAGGTATATATAATATATTATATTGATTATATATAATAAAATAGAATAAAAATTTATAAATATAAAGTATAAATAAACTAGGTATAAATTATAAATGCAACTAAATCATTTAGTTGTAAAATAGTTGGACGTCCTAAAAATGTTATGTTTAAAGCATTTTTTTATGTTTATAAATTTTATTTTTCCTTTCTTTGTTTTGAAATTTTTATTTATGGAATATAATTAAATAAAAATGAAATCGTTAACTTGACGTTAACAGTCAGTGTCAACAATGTCAACAATGCTAAGTAAACAATTAGTATTGTTGACACGTCAACAATACAATTGTTGACGTGCCCATCGCTGGGTAGTATACATATATTACTTTGCAAAATTTAGCAATTTTTTAAAATTTTGAATTTTGATTTTTTGCTTTAAAAACTTGTAAAACCAATATATTTATACATAACAAACAAAATCTTACAATCACTTAGCTGAATATATTGAACACGTAAAAAATTATCGTTAAAGACAAGTTTTTATTAATATTTCAAGAAAAAAATTGTAACCGACTTTTCAAATTTAAATTGACGTTTTTCGTATTCAATAATAGATGTCGCTTTTATCTAACAAGGTTTGTGTCTTTGATAACTTAATTTTCATTTAACGAATTTTTCATGGCAGTAACAATTATCAGTACACCAACCAGAGAAATAGTGGCAAAAGGATATATTCTCTAAACAGGATTTCTGCATGTTTTTTTTAAAATTTAATAAAAGGATGCATTACAATCTATAAGAAACATAATAATAAAGGTTTAGAAACCGTTTCCTCTTGGAAAAAATGGAACAAGTGAAGTATCTGTCGATTAGAACCGATTTTTTTATCTTATACACACATTTTTCCCCTTATTTTATGGTACTATTCTACTTGGTACTGCCATGATTTTTCTTCGTCGAATCGGTAAATTTCAGTTAAACGATGGTTGTGCCATCTGTTATTTATATATAAAAGATTTTAAATTTGTTTAAATTATGCTCGTTATTTTACTCTATTTTACTGACATTTGTAAACAAAACAAATAAAGGAATAAAGGAAGGACAGAAAGAAATTTGCAAAGTAAAATAATAAATACAAAAATGAAGTACCTGAAGATGTTTATCATATAAGAAGTAAGTAACATTTACTTATTTATTTAAAATCAAATTCATTAAGTAATTTTTGTTTTTTTTTTAGAGTTTATGAAATTCGAGTATCTACAACGTACGAATTGATAAGGTACCTAACCTATCTATCTATTTAAAAATTATAATCAAATAAGAAAATAAGTTTATAAATAATAAAAATGTTTTAGACATTTAATAATGCTTTAGATAGTTTTCAAAGCGGAAAAAGAGCTTTAGCTGTTAATATAAAAAATCCAAAATCTCAGGATTTAATTAAAAAAATGTGTAAACATTATGATGTTTTAATTGAGCCATATCGTCCAGGTGTTATGGAAAAATATAAATTAGATCCAACAACATTATTAAAGGAAAATCCAAAATTAATTTATGCACGTTTAACAGGTACTTCAAACTTCTATCATTGATTACAATTGTGGTGCTTTTAAAGTACATTTATTTTTTTAGAATTCGGTCAAAAAGGTCCACTAGTTTCTAGAGCTGGACATGATATTAACTATGTTGCTTTATCAACTTCAGTTGACAATGGTGATAGAAAATTAACACGTAATCAAAAGAGGCGTCATGATGAAATTAATCATGTACAAAGGACATATTATGCTGAAATGGATCCAACAACGGCAGCATTGGAAAAAGAACATGAAGCAATAACAAAAGTTAAATATATTGATAAATTACGTATTGGTAAATTTGAAATTGATACATGATATTTTTCACCATATCCAGATGAATATGGTAAAGTTGGTACATTATATGTTTGTGAATATTGTTTAAAATATATGAAATATGCAAAAACATATAGATATATTATATGTTGAAAACATGGTAATTAAATTTATAGAAAAGGTACAATATCAATATTTGAAATTGATGGAAAAGATCATAAAATTTATTGTCAAACATTATGTTTGATGGCAAAACTATTTTTAGATCATAAAACATTATATTATGATGTTGAACCATTTTTCTTTTATGTATTATGTGAAGTTGATAAAAAAGGTGCACATATTGTTGGTTATTTTTCAAAAGAAAAATAATCACCAGAAAATAATAATGTAGCATGTATTTTAATATTACCGCCGTATCAAAGAAAAGGATATGGTAAACTTTTAATACCATTTAGTTATGAATTATCATGACGTGAAGGTATTGTTGGTAGTGCAGAAAAACTATTATCAGATATAGGACATTTAAGCTATCGCAGTTATTGGGCACATACATTATTAGAATTAATGAAAGAGTTTCGTACAACAACACAATCAATTAAAGAATTAAGTGAATTAAGTGGTATTACACAAGATGATATTATTTACACTTTACAGTCAATGAAAATGGTTAAATATTGGAAAGAGCAACATGTAATTTGTGTAACACCAAAAACTGTTGTAGAACATTTACAAATTGCCACAATTTAAAAAGCCAAAATTAACTGTCGATCCAACATGTCTTTGTTGGATACCTCCAAAACGATCAGCAAATGCTAAATTTAAAAAAGGCAATTAATTTTCGTATTTATTACTAACTGTAGACTGAAATTATGAAAAGAAATAAAAAAAACATTTTAAAGATTATGTTTTAAAAAAAAAAAAAGTGAATTTCATTTCTCACCCTTTACCATTCGATTCAATTGAAAAAGAAATTCAATTAATGATCGTGCTTCAATTGATGTAAAGTTAACATTAAAATACTTGATTTATTAATTGAAGTCAGTATTGTGCTTATGGAGGCAGTACCCGATGAGTTTGTTGCCCTTGATAATATTTAATTTAAAAGATTTCCCTCGATTGAACTTCAATTAATAAATCATGTATATTATTTTATCGTAATTTTTTCCAACTGAAGAGGCACAAACATATCACATACATACCAACATCTGAGATCCAAAAATATTCTTACCTATTAAAATAAGAAAGTTGTAGAAAAAAAATTCAAAAAAACATTTTGTTTTCTTATAAAGGCTTATATTTTATACAAGTGTATACACTTACAAAAAATATACATATATAATTTTCTATTTGTTTTTTCTCATCAATAATTTATATACATGATTTATGGATATTTTTGTTGTTTTGGAAATTGTAAAATTTTTATCAAAAAATTTTCAATATGTATATTCCAATATAATGTCTGAAAAATATTTCTAGTACATAACACAATTTCATTCCGTTTTGCTTTGTTTTTTTTCGACGATATATCTGCCACTATAAAAAATTTTTTAAATTTTCCAAAATATAATTACACACATTGAGATATGAATTCTATATTATTTCTTATAATTTCATCTTCATTTAAAATAAATTGTATAAAACATTTTGAATTGATTTTAAATCAAATAATGTATGATATTTGTTTTAACGAAATATTTTAAATCATATTAAATCTTAATTTTTTTTAATACTATCGATACGTTTTTTCATAATATGTTATGATATATAATATAATATAATATGATTATATCAAAAAATTGTTCTTAATTTATACCAAATATTGCTTTTAACATAATTTGAATATGATTTTCAAAATTTTCCATATTTCGACAATCATTTATTTCATATTGAACTTTATTCATACAATTTTTTAAATTTTTCCATTGTAATGTTTTGCTATGATGGTGTTTGACTTTCTACTCGTCAGTATTTGAATTTGAAAGTTTTCGAGCGACAAGTGTATCTGCCTATGTGTGCTCAAATGTGATGGCAAAAATGCCGTACTGAAATTGGCAATAAATGCCGACTAGTTTCCGGAATGGAAAAAGATATAAAATAGACTCAAGTTTTAGTGTTTAAATCAAGAGTGAAGTTTATTGAAAAATGTCCAAGCTTATATACTAAATTTCTTACATTAAAATCCTAAAATATAATATTTCCTAGAAATACAATGAAATAAATTTAAATCTAAAATTACAAATATTTTATGATTGATTTGTCAATAATTCATTGACACTTATTAAATTACAACCTGTTGGGAAATGCATTTGAAACAATTTAAATAAATTAATATTCTGCATAATATTACATTCTCAATTTATGTACTTCAATAAATCAAATTATTTACTATTCTTAAAAGAATTTAATTTGTTAATTCTAAAAGAATTTATTTAGTTTATAATTTCACTTTTACATTGAGGTCAAAGTAGGTATCATATTTCTCTAAGTATGAAGTATTACAATTGAATGTTTACTAATTGCATGCCAAATATTAAGTGGAATATGATCCAGTGTTATATGGAAAAATGCATAGTGTGCATTTTGTTTATGACCTAATTATGTGTTATTGTACTTTTGTGTATTATGTGTTCATATGCATTATGTTCATGACCTAATTATGTGTTATTGTACTTTTGTGTATTATGTGTTCATATGCATTATGTTCATGACCTAATTATGCGTTATTGTACTTTTGTGTATTATGTGTCCATATGCATTACACCATATTAAAAATAAATTAGAATAGAATTATGATTTATTGATATTGTATCAGTTAAATTCCATACTTGATGATACCAAGCAGATGGTACAAATATTGATTCATTCTCATTTTGATCAATTTTGTAATACTTTACATGATTTTCTATTAAAGTATTTGCATCAATACTAAATGGATCACTTCCAAAATTATCTTTTAATTTTAATTCTTCTTTTGGTGGTAACAATAATCATCTTTTAATACCTAAAATATTTGTTGACCAACTAAATGATGAAAAAACATCTGCATGAAATCCATTATTGTCCTAAAAATAAAATATAAAAAAATTAAGATTTTTTTTTTAAATATGAAACTAAGCTTTAAATCTATAGCTATCGTGATATTTATCGCTAGTGATAAATTCGTGATAAAAATTGATATATTGCATGTTTTACATGCCGTAGTGATCTTTTTGTGTATACATATACGAAAGTAGGAATCAGTGTTTTTTAGAATTTATTTTTTCTTGTATTGTACATATTGTACTTATTATAAAACACTTACCTGTGCCATTTTACAATATTCACTTTTACCAAAAACTCACTTTATAATTTATTTCACTTAAAAATTTATTTTTTTTCACGTTTAAAAAACACAAGAAAAACACAAGACAATTGCTTGTGGAAAAAGGCCGTTTTAAATTTCCACGATTTGAAAAAAAAAACTAACGTATCTTAAATTTGTAATTATACATAGATGTCACTTTACTTCGAGAAAGGCAAAAAAATCCCCATATTAACTTGGTTGCTGTCACAAATATTAGCCAATGTAATTCTATGCAAAAACCCACAATGCAATTATTCATTAACTAATTTAGTCTTGACAATAAACGAACAAAAAGAAGATTGGAAGATAAGATAAAATTAATTAAATAATACATTAAGGGAAATTTGCTGGAAATTCTCTCGTTCAATTTTTTTTCTCACTATTTGCCTATTAGACGGCACCACCTTTGACAAAGATTTATTTTTTAACATAATGTAGGGTAGGTAGGGGGACATTCGACGCCTAATTTTTGTAACGAAATATTTTGATATTTTTTATATAAACAAGCAGAACGAATACCATTTCCGCATAATGAAAATATAAATTATTATACAAGTGGAGCAAAATTCATTTACATGTTATGAATTTTGAGCAATTGAGTGTTTTTTCATGATCGCACCTTTGATGAATCTCCCCCTTGGTAGGGGTAGTTTTGACATATGTTGGGGGTACATTCGAAACAAAGAATTTAGTCTTAAAATAAAATAATAACAATTCATTTCGTTTTAATAAAACATAAAAAATAATTGAAAACCTTGTTGCAAAAACGGGGTATCTCGATTTCAGACAAAATCCAAATTTTTGTGCCAAAATATAGAGAATTCTTTTATCTACCATTGGGTGCAAGAATCAGGCTTGTCCAGGTATTATATTCTTAGTTATATTTGATTTCATGTTAACTGAATTTGTTTTTTGTATTAAAAACCAGTCATCTCCTGGAGTTTTTTGCATCTCCTGAAGAATTTGTAAAAATGGAGATAACCCCTTTTTGCATCAATTTCTATAGTATATTGTAGTTTTGAAAATTAACTGAAAAATTATACAATGAAGCGCTTCTTATCACAAGTGATTCGCATCTCAGAATAAGGGTCAATTCCTCGGCATTTTAGCAAAAAAATAAGTAAAACTTGGCACAATATAGTTGAAGTTGAAAAGTCGGGGTGGTTTCGACATGTGTCTAATGTGCCCCATACTTGAATGTCGAATGTAACCCACAAGCCATTTGCAAGATAATTTTAAATATTTTCACAAATATTGTTGCAAGTTCACTTTTTAGAATTTTATACAAAAAAAGACAGTTTTATAATAACAAATAACAAAAGAAAGAGAAAAAAAAGTTGAACTTAGAAAATTTATGAAGCAAAACGTACCTTCTTGAAGTACAGTATTGCATACACCAAAAACACTTTTTAACCTAATCACTTTCACAACTGACAGAAAACTAAATAAAAACGAAGATGTATTCTGCTTGTCAGTATTGTCCGTTTAAAAATCTTGGAATAGTTTTAATTTCAAATTTTAATCGTTATTTCGAAGATGTCGAAACTACCCCGCTGTCGAATCTCCCCCTATCTACCCTACTTCAAAAACAAACTGATTAATGAATTCAATCAATATCTTCCTGTTTTTTTAATTGAAAAAAAAAATACAAGTAAATTCATTATTTTCTCAATCGACTAATATTAATGCTATAACAAAACTTCAAAAAATTACGATTTTTTACATTTCATCGAATTTGAAACATTCTTTAATGAAAATTACTTTTCAAAACATTATTTTATTCATTTTAGTAATAAAAAAAAGTGAATTCTGGTCAATTTTTCAAATAAATATTTTAAAATGATGTTAAATTATACTCTATTTGCTATTATTCGAATATTTTTATGTCCCTGTGTCAAGTGCAACATTTGAAGTTGGTTTTATTGCTCTTAAAAGATAATTACTTTAAAGACGGAAAAATTTAAATCTAACATAAAATTCAAATTTTATTTTATCATAAACAGCACTCAATCTGATTTTTTTATGAATGTGTAAATATTGGAAATACATAGGTACACTTATATTAATTGTGTAATAACTCAGAAGCAGTTGAAGATTTTTGAATGCGGTCAAAGGCAAATACAAAGAGAAGAGAATAATCTTTTATTTTGAAATATAAAATATAAAAAAATAAATATAGCTAAAGTAAATTCTCGACATATTTTGCTTCGAAGCGAAAATTTCACAATTTCGCAAATTTTGCAATTGAACTTTGAATGCTAATAATTTTTGAATGGTTTGTCGTAGAGCAATTAAATTCACACTGCTGTAAGAGAAATTAGTTCCCTTTAATTTAGTGTCAACAACTTTCAAATATATGACATGGTTCAGTAGTTATCATCCATAATAGCCGTAATGGAAACTTGCCTAGCTGAAAATTTTCAAACGCTTGTAACTGGGAGGGGATGAACATAGACCCTACCATGCCATACAATTTATTTTCTTTCTATATCTACTTATGTTTTGTAGACCACTCGTGAAACATTTGGTTGCCTGTAGAGGGAGTTTTTAAACTTCAATGGAATAGTAACACTTTTGCTACTGCCTACTAACATCATGTTGGAATAGTTTAAGTTTCGCGACCAATGCCAAATTTTACAACAATTTTTCAGGGGCATCAATGCAGTTTTCAAAATTGAAATTTTTCAGATTAAAAGCCTTCAACACAACGTACATTTTGCCATCATTAACTCAATTTTTTCAAAAAGTGGAAAAGATAAACTTTTGCTTTTAATAGTCTCAATATATACTAGGACTTAGGAGTATAAAATTTACACTTCACTTTTATAAATTTTATATACACATAAAGTAAAAATTATAAATAAATTTATAAAGTTCTTTCATAAACAATTAGTGTAAAATTTATAATCTTATTTATAAACAATTTTTAAACTATTGATGTCTATATGAAAATAATAAATTTAATTTATAATTTTTACTTTATGTGTATAAAGTTTATAAAAGTGAAGTGTAAATTTTATACTCCTAGTACCTATAGTACAGATTTTTATAAAGTTGAAATTTATGAAATTTATGTATTTTTTAGATGGACCTATATGTATATATTTTTTTATAGAATATACACATGAGTTTTATAAACAGTTGGAGGAAATCTATTAGCGATATTTCTCTTGAATTTAGCAAAGACATATAATAAAAGAAAACACACTTTTTTGATCAAAAATCATTTATTTGTAATATATTTCATTATTATATTATACCTATTACATATTATAATACTTATTACTTATTACATAATTTACCACTTATTTTCTAACAAATTAACACTCCCTATATTATCTTTATCATTATTTGAATTTTAATAAACAATTTTATCACTTTTTTATGCAAATTAAATTGATAACTCCACTTTGACCAATACACGTTTTTCTAGAAAAACGATTTTTCTTTATTCGACTGATTTTTTTCTCTCACCATTTAAAAATAACAAGTTAGAACATGTTCCACTTTTATGTAGACATTACGTCCTGTAAACAATGATCTCTCAATACTCAAAAAAGGATTAAAATTATAAAAAGAATTTATAAAATAGATTTTCAGTTGTTAACTTTGTTTTCATATATAAAATGAGTAAAAATTAAACTTTTTCTGTGTCAAAAAGATCTATACTTTTGAATTTTATAAATTTTATAAAATTTTTTAATAAAAAGTACATTATAAAGTACTAGGTGTAAATATTTTATAAAATTTACCGCTCAATTTTTAACCGTGAGTTTTTATAACTTCTGAACGGTTAAACGTACAAGGAAAGGATATGTGATACCTTGCTGCAAAGAGCAGAAAATTCTCTTATCTTTTGCAGAAGATAGTGTAGATTTCTAATGAGAGTAAAAATTCAAAAAAAGACTCAGAAACTAATAAGCATGCCTTAAAACAAATATTAACATTTGGGAGAATTTTCATGATAAATAATTTTTTAAATTAATACATATGTACTTTCAATTTTCTAGTGAATATATACATTTTTATTTTTTTATAAACAGATATTGCAATCTAAAAGTTAATTATTCATTAATTCTAGAATTAGATACATATACTATACTATATATACTACCCAAGTGCAAAAGAATTGATCCATCTGCATTTTCAATTATTTTCAAAATTTTAAAATATTGTTATTTTTTGTTTTTTTGTAGAATATAATGTTTATATTTTTTTTATGAAAGCTAATAAAATGAACTTTTATTTTTAATAGTAATCATACATTTTGAAATATTTAAGTGAAAATATTTGCAGATGGATCAGTTCTTATGCACTTGGGTAGTATACAATATACATATACAATATATATACTTTGCAAAATTTAGCAATTTTTTAAAATTTTGAATTTTGATTTTTTGCTATAAAAACTTGTAAAACCAATATATTTATTTATACATTACAAATAAAATCTTACAATCACTTAGCTGAATATATTGAACACGTAGAAAATTATCGTTAAAGACAAGTTTTTATTAATATTTCAAGAAAAAAATTGTAACTTGCTTTTCAAATTTAAATTGACGTTTTTCGTATTCAATCATAGATGTCGCTTTTATTTAACGAGGTTTGTGTCTTTGATAACTTAATTTTCATTTAACGAATTTTTCATGGCAGTACCAATAATCAGTACACCAACCAGAGAAATAGTGGCAAAAGGATACATTTTCTAAACAGGATTTCTGCATGTTTTTCTTAAAATTTAATAAAAGGATGCATTACAATCTATAAGAAACATAATAATAAAGGTTAAAAAACCGTTTCCTCTTGGAAAAAATTCCAGGAAGGGGTTTAAAATGGGCTTTTAAGTGAGCAACTTTGAAGTCCTTTTTCTCGAAAACTATTAAAGATACAGCAAAAAGGACTTCAGATTCGAATTCAGGACATCCAAATTTACTACGAAACGAATTTTCATGGATTTACGACAAATGTAAGTGCGTAAAAATCTTTCCGACAACAGGTTCACTTAAGCCGAAAAAATTGCAGGAAGGGGTTGAAAATGGGCTTTTAAGTGAGCAAATTAGAAGTCCTTTTTCTCGAAAACTATTAAAGATACAGCAAAAAAGACTTCAGATTCGAATTCAGGACATCCAAATTTACTATTAAACGAATTTTCATGGATTTACGACAAATGTAAGTGCGTCAAAATCTTTCCGACAACAGGTTCACCTAAGCTGACATTTGTTGCAAAACTACGTTATTCCACTTCAATTAGATGCAAAACTTGATCTTTTCCATAGTTTGGCTGCAAAAGTTAAACTATTCCAAAATTTGTTTATTAATACATATGTATTTACTAAATTAACCATTTATTTTTTAAAATCCATGTTTGAATTAAATTCAGAAGCTTAGGGTTTTCATATAAAATAAAAAAATTATTAAAATTGCATTTAATTTAAAAGTTATACGTTTTTCCTGTTTTTCTCAAAACCATCTAACATGGAATAAGTCAACTTTTGCTTTTAATAGTCACATATTATAGATTTTTATAAAGTTGAAATTTATAAAATTTATATATTTTTTAGATGGACTTATATGTATATATTTTTTTATAAAATTTACACCTAAATTTTCAACCGTGACCTACTCACAACACAACATAATGTATATATACAACACTTAAAAGTGAATATGTATGTATTTATCAATTTTTATTACTGTAGGTTTTTTAATAAAATGTTTTTAAATATGAATGTATATGTTTATATAGCGAAAAGATTCTTTTACCAATCCGCCTTTTTAATAAATCTAAAAGTACACCGATGAAAGTAGATAAATAAATACTACAAAGGTTCAGTACCTTTACAGTAATTTAGTAATATTTATTATCACTAGTTCAGTACTAGTAATAATAAGTTCTGGTGCAAAGATGATGAAACAAAATTTGGTAGTGATGAACTATGAACTAGTATCAGGAGCTAGAATTAAAACAACTTCTCTTTTTGAGGTTTAGAATAAAACTATTTTATTAAAATAAATTCTTGCAAAAAGAAAACTTTTAAACTACAATAAAATTATATGTGCAAAAAACTTAACCAATCAGATTCTTGATATCGTCATCTTATTAGTTACTACTTGCAAAAAAAATGCTACTCTGCAAAATTACAATTTTGTAAATCAAATTCTATCCTATGTAATAAAAAACTAATAAACCGCATGGATACAAAATTTACTTTTAAATGTATATAAAACTACTGGCTATAAAATTGTTGTATTAAGAAAATGTGCGTACAGCAATAGTGGATTATGATATCATACACACTTTCAGTACTTAGTTTCTAAGTGAAAATTATGAATTAAAATATCAGCTACAAATTGCTGAGTTGACTTAAATGCGCGTGTAGTAACAGTTGCATGATGATATCACGCATTGAATCAATGAATGGTTTTTAAATGAAAGTTTGATTCTTACATTTAAACATTTTTAAATGAAATTTTTATTCTTAAATTTAAACATCTTTTATTCTTAAATTTAAACAGTATAATATCTGAAAAAATATTAATTTTAAACAAATCACTCTGCAGTTTTCTAAAAAAAACATAAGTCCTAACTTTATTTCACATTTTAAATTTTTTTGTCTTTAAAGTAATTAATTATCTTTTAAGCGCAATAAAACCAACTTCAAATGTTGCACTTGACACAAGAACATAAAAATATTCGAATAATAGCAAATAGAGTATAATTTAACATCATTTTAAAATATTTATTTGAAAAATTGACCAGAATTCACTTTTTTTTATTACTAAAATGAGTAAAATAATGTTTTGAAAAGTAATTTTCATTAAAGAATGTTGCAAATTCGATGAAATGTAAAAAATCGTAATTTTTTGAAGTTTTGTTATGGCATTAATTAGTCGATTGAGAAAATAATGAATTACTTGTATTTTTGAAACAAGTGAAGTATCTGTCGGATAGAACCGATTTTTCCTCTTATTTTATGGTACTTTTCTACCTAGTACTGCCATGATTTTTCTTCGTCAAATCGGTAAATTTCAGTTAAACGATGGTTGTGCCATCTGTTATTTATATATAAAAGATTTGAAATTTGTTTAAATTATGCTCATTATTTTACTTAATTTTACCAATGATTATAGATTAACACAATAGATATTCCGCGTAGTACATTTGTATTTTCACTCTATTTCATTAAAGGCTCCTAAACGAAACCTTCTTGTCTGTCCTATCTGGCGAACAAAAATAGAACTAACGTTTTGAAATTCAAACTTAAAAAAAATGATCGAGTGATTTTTTTTATTATCCATTCGCTAATGCTCTTGTTTTTTTTTTTTTTTTGTGTATAACCAAATCAAACTAGTTTCCAGTATAACTTTGTGTATATCTATATTTATATAATATATAACAATGTATATAGGTACATACATATTTTTGCATGTACACAAAAATGCGTGTTTACCGTCTGTGCACATTTGATTTAATATGTTTTTTCTTCTTCTTTTTTTAAAATTTGTTTCATCGGTTAGTACCTATAATAGTTTTTATTTTTTCATCCATAGAATATCAATATGTATTGTATGTACATACATTATGTATGTAAATATATTGTATTGTATAGGAATATGAATTAGAATTTGTTTTCTGATTATTGAATGCATGATAATATGAAAAATTTATCCAATTATTTTAATTCTTTTTTATAGTTTGTGAAGCTATGAGAAATTTTACTGAAATTCAGAATCCAGATCCCGCTTTTTTTTGTTTTTATATTATGTAACTATATATATTTTTTTTAAATGAAAAAGGGAATTAAAATTAAGATATTTTGTTTTCAATTCAAGTACCTAACAACATTACAATACACATTTAAATACATTTTATTTATACCATATTTATATTTCAAAATGTTACATAATGTGAGGTAGTTAGATAGGTTGGACTCTACAAATTTTGATCAATTATGTGTACCTATAAAATTTTATTAAAACCTTGCAGCCGGGAGATGGTCAGAGTCATTATTAGAAAATTAGAAAATCGCTAATGCTTGCAAAGTGTTAACATTATAATGTACGTGCATTATAATATACAGTAGCGGTTATGAAAGTCGCCTAACTAATAATTTCTAAAAACTTTTCTCGATACTATCTTTAAATTTTGGTGGGGATTGTTGATGGTTTGTTTTTTAACTAAGTATGTGTGTTTTTTAAAATATTTTCTAAAAGAAAAGAAAACCCATACATGATTTTGTAATACAGCTTAATAAATAAATTATTTTTAGAAAAATGAAAATTATTTGAGTCATGCGTTTTTTCCGCTACTGTATAAACTACAATCTGCATATACAAAAATACATACTTGTACAAAAAGGATTGAAATATAATAGAGATCCGAAAAGGAAATGAAACAAAACCGTAAACAGGCCCTGTGCGGGCAGAGAAGGAGGTATCACAGTTGTCTTTTTTATGAAAAAGAAAAAGCTTTCAATAGTTAATTTTGTGTTCCATACATATCATATTACTTAAGCCTGAAGATTAAATGCACACATGCAAGCGAAAACATTATTTGTTTATTTTTATACTGTATTATAATATATATATATATATATATATATATTATATATACACAAAAAGTATTAAGAGCCAAATTTAGTGAAATGGCCTGCAAAGTGACCGCCTACAGCCTACATTTCTCAACGGATTTTAATGAAATTTCGAATATAGATAGGTGCAAGGGAATTGTGGTGCTTAAGCGAAACAGATTTTTGAAAAAGTCCTTTATTTCGAAAATACAAGGGTTCAAAGTGAGTCAGTTTTGCGATTTTGGGCCTTCAAAGTGACCACCTACAGCCTACAATTTTGTACCGATTTCCATGAAATTTTGAATATAGATAGGTGGAAGGGAATTGTGGTGCTTAAGCGAAACAGATTTTTAAATTTTGATCCTTAAAATTTTTTATATTCGATTTACGAAGGTACAGACAAAACAAAAATTCACTCAACTTTTCACACATTTTTCATGTATTAAAACGTTTAGATATTGTGATTTCTTTTTATAAGATTTAAATTTCAAGGAAATTGGTTACGTAGTTTAATTATTATAAATAAAACAAATTGTTAATTTTTCATAAAATTTTATTACTAATTTTTCTAATCACAGGATTTTTTTTGCATACCTTTAGGCTGAAATAAGAGTTACACAGATAGTATAAACTCTATAAACGCGATGCAATAAAGATTGCGATTGTAGGGTAGTATGCGTGATGATAAAAAGTAACGTAAGCAGCATGTAAAATTTATGTTGTTTACTTAGGCTGCACATTGTATTGTATATAAATATACGAAAAAAATTTTATGTAAAATTCAAAAATTTTGACTTATTTTATTTTTTTAAATTTTTACATGGAAGGATATGTGACTTTCTAACTTTGAACTATTATATATCAGACTGTATTGCATCGATTTGAGTCAAATAAAATGCAATAAGTTAGAAAATAGTTCAAGAATTAAAATGTTTACTTTTTTCAAGGATCAAGGTATGAACCAAGGAGGGCCCCATTGAGGTGAAAAAAAAGTTGTTTGTCGAAGGGAGTTTTGTAGAGGTGTTGTAGGTGTTTTTATTTCGAATATTTGCTACCGGAAATTATAGATCCCCAAAATACAATCTGTTTTTTAATTTACCTTTTCATCTAATTGAATTTCCGTTTATATTGCATGAGTATAATTTTTTATATGATATGATATATTCATACAGTTTGTTCAAAATAATTGTGTTGTCAGTTTTACAAAGTGCATAGCGTTTATTTAAAAATTATTTAGCAAATTAGTCAAAAATTAGGCAACAGCAAAGATTTCATAAAAGAATGAAATCTATTCAACGTAGGTAAAATTGTACGTACTGTGTGGAAAATAATGATTGGCCAGTACCAGACCTGTCTTCTTTCAGCTTCAATAACCGGTTTTTTCTGAAGACAGAAGGCGAGTTGTAGTACATTTTATCCAAAAGTGTGAAGCTGAAAGAAGACAGGTCTGGTACTAGCCATTGAGAAGAAACAATAACAACTTCAGCATAGCATAGCATAACAGCTGTATGCTAGATGTAGCCTGTAGAACAAAAGAAAAGATGTACACATTTTACCATGCAATATGATCGCTACCCAGTTAACTTAGAACATATTTTTGATATATTAAATTTGTATTCTTAGAGCACTAGAACATTATTCTGTTGACATTAAGATTAAATGGTGAACTGGGTTTGAAATTTTTTCAAATCATGTACACCAACACTTAGAAGAAATTTATTTGCTTGTGT
Source organism: Bombylius major (assembly GCA_932526495.1). Classification (NCBI taxonomy): domain Eukaryota; kingdom Metazoa; phylum Arthropoda; class Insecta; order Diptera; family Bombyliidae; genus Bombylius; species Bombylius major. Next base: position 22,152,120 of record OW052044.1, on the reverse strand, counting down.
TGATGAAGACACAAATACATTTCAGACGATGTTGTTGTTGTTTTCGAAAAAATTTTTCACTAAATTTGGCTCTTAAAATATTTTATTCTTCTCCCTTTTCGAGATTTTTAATGTATATTGTATATACATATGTATTTATATGTTGTTATACATATTATATGTATACATTATACTTAGAACAAATGATTTTAGTCGTTGTGTTTTTTTTCTTTATAGTTCTGTGTCATTTTTTTTGCAGCTGAAAAAAATGATATTTGTTGTTGGTATTTTTTGGCTTGATTTTTTCTTTGCTTTTATGTTTTTTTCTTTTTTCAAGCATTTTTTATTTTTGTTTGCTTATTTCGATCCTATTCTTGACCTACCTCTACAAATCTGTTTTACATTGATATTTAATTTTATGAAATTATTAAATAAATTTATAATTATAATATTTTTCGTTGATCAGTAAAATTTGATAATATAAAAAGATAATTTTGAAGGGGCATTTTTAAAATTATCCTTTACGCTTTTCTTGTATTTTTTGTTTGTTTTCAAAATAAATTTTAAAACAAGACAAGAAATCTAAAAACATTTAAATTAACACTTCATTCTATTTTTGATCGTTTTCATATTTTTTTACGGATTTTTATCCGACTTGAAAGGTAAATATCCCGGGACCCTGTAAAGGCATTAACTTAAAATTTCTGCACAATATTCTGTTTTTCATTCTCTACAAAACTCCCTAAGACACCAAAAGGATCACTGCAAGAGGGCGCAAGTTATACGGCGCCAAATATAAAACTTCCTCGCATCAATTTTTAGAAACAAAATGTAACATTTTTGACTCCTTATGAAAAATTTGTGAGTTGCCAAATTTGAACTCTTATATCTCAAGCATTGTTGCACCGATTTAAATCAAACAAAATGTACTAGGTCCAAAACTGTTCAAGAATGAGTTTTGAGAAGTTTTGACAATGTATTCATTATTAATTTTTGTTATAAATTTGTAAAAAATGAAAATTTTTAACAGAAATTTGGAAAAGCATGATCAAAGCAATCATAATGTATGACGTCATAAAATACTGTCAAAAAATAAATATGTAACGTCAAAGTTTTGTTGTTGTATTCGTCATTACAAATGAAGTTTATAATGGTTTTGTTCTAAGCTAACAAAGCTTTAGATTTGAAAAATAAAAGCTCTCACTGGGATGCGAGACGAATTTTTGAACAAAAAATTATTTTCATAGATTTGTACTAAAGCCAAGTCTTATTAGTTTCTATGGTCATTGATAACACTCATAATTGTAAACGTATGCATGAGATTCAAATTCAAAATAAAATTTCCAACATTTTGAGACGCCAGATGTTGTCGAACCCGCTTTCAAATTCTGTTGTTAAACAAAGAAAATATCGTGAATATTTGTCGCCAGTTATTGAGTTTTAATATGAGGCATCTTATAAAACTTATTTTAAGAGAAAAGGAAGCATGAAAAATATCTAGCATAAAATTCTCATTAATTAATAAATATATGTACATACATTTCTTTTTTAAATATGTACTAGGATTACAATGAATTGATAATAAAAATACAAAAATTAGATTAATTTAATTTTTTGGATCAAATGAATACAAAATAAACGTTACAGCTTCAAAAATATTCAAATAATACGTTACAGCTTGAAAGCTATTCAAATAATACGTTACAACTTGAAAAATACTCAAAAAATAACAGCTGAAGTCAATTTGACATTAAAAAGCTTTAAAGTTTCGATTAAAATTTCATGCTTTCAGGTTTGGAAATTAGAAATGTAGCTGACAGCTAGTTAGCAGAATTTTTTAATGAAGAAATCCAAACCTCTAGCTAGGTGTCACCTACACTTAGGTGATACCCAGCTAGTTGAGACTTCTGAGGAAATCCAGCATTAGTATTACATTTAGTTACACTACAGACTAATTTCATGATAATGTTCAAGATTACATTAAAGTACAATTCAATGCTTCAATTCCAAATAATCAATAATCTCAGCTCCAATTTTCTTTTACGTTGATGCTTAACTTTTTTACACAAAAATCAAATTTTTATCTTGGCAAAGCCTTTGTTAGTATATCAGCTGGCATTTGATCTGAGCTTAAGTGCTGAATAATTATATCTTTCTTCATGACAGATTCTCATATAAAATGATGCCTTATGTCGATATGCTTACTCCTGCTACTAATAATAGGATTTGATGCGATTATTTGAGCACTTCTGTTGTCGTTGTAAATTCTTACTGGACTATCAAGTGATCTAAATTTTATCTCGTTCAACAAATTTCTCAAATAAAGTGCTTCCTTAGTACATTTCGATATGGACATCTACTCAGCTTCTGCTGTAGAAAAAGCAACTGTTTTTTGCTTCTTTGCTTCCCACAAAATGGGTGCACCAGCAAGTTTAAAAAAATATCCTGTAAAAGACTTTCTGTCATTTAAACTTGATCTCCAATCTGCATCGACATATCCTGCTAATTCTTCACCATTTTTTCTGAAATATAAACCAAAATTTATTGTATGTTTTAAATATCCTTAAATTCTTTTGGCCATTAACTAATGAAATTTGCCATAATTGTTGTTGTACTGACTCAGCATATTCACTGCATAACTAAAATCTGGGCCTCTATCCTCGAGATGACTCGTAAAGTTACACATACGTATCCTTACGAGTACTTTGTTTCGAATGGTTTATGTTACATGTATTCTTGAAATCAATCGAATATTTATTTACCATTCGAATAGATTACGAGTATGGTGAAAGTTCTAAAGTTCAAAATTGGTTTGTGTATCGGATGATTTAGACGAGGGGGATGAGGATTAGTGAATAATGAAAGAAGAAATATATATGACAACTGACATTTAATAATTATTTTGAGAATATCGAAGAGAAATTTGTAAAATTACTCAGATTAAAAAAATGTGCATGGTGGATGAAATTAAACAAAGGATTGTATCAATAATTGTAATTTTTATTATTAATATAATATTTTTAATTCATAATTTTACTTTTATAGTTTTTCATTGACCCTTATTCTGAGAAGCGCATCACTTGTGATACGAAGCGATTTTACTAGTGTGGTATTACCATTAGGTGATAAATATCGAAAAAGTGATAGTTGTTACTTTTTTTGGTATTCTAATTTCTGACATTCGCGTGAAGCTGTTACTTCTCATGTTTTTGTGATATGTGTGTAATGTGGATGATGTTTTAATTTTTTATCCATTGCATTTATTTCTTGATCAGAAAATCCTAATGTTTTAAGTGCATTCGTTGTTGCTTTATAATCATTTTTTTCATTTAATGTATCAATAGAACCTTGATTTGTATAAAAATATTGATTTGGATCTCGATTTAATTGATATTGACGAAGATTTGCATCATTTGCGCCACGTAAAAGCTATTTCATAATAAGAAGATTCAATTAAATTGAAATGAATTAAGGTTTTCTTTTTTTCTTCACTGATAATTACCTGATAAAAACAATGAAAATTACGTTCACCTGGTTGTTGTTGTATAACTCGTGATTTTTCTAATAAATAATTTATTATTCCACCAACTGGATCTGCTTTATAATCAAATTCAATATCCATATATTTTCCAAAAGGACTTGAATTATCGTTACGATTTGTTTTTGCATTACCGAATGTTTCTAAAATTGCATTACTTTGCAATAGCACATATTTAACTTTATAGAAAATATAAAAGTAAATAAATAGATAAATACAAGAGAAAAAAAAACATTCAATTGAATATTAATTTATTTTAATAACACTTTCAGTTATGTTTTCTTTAAATTTAATAATTGGAGTTGAGATATTTTGAAGTATTTCATCAAATTCAATTTTTGTTATTGATGTTGTTAATCTAAGAATAATTATATTGTTATTACGTTGTTGTTCTCCTTCAACAATAATTAGAGTTATTCTTTATATAAAATTCTTTTGACAATTCTTTGCAAATTTCTTTCTTTACTTCCTTTATTCCTTTATTTGTTTGGTTTACAAATGTCAGTAAAATAAAGTAAAATAACGAGCACAATTTTAACAAATTTAAAATCTTTTATTTATAAATAACAAATGGCAAAACCATCGTTTAACTGAAATTTACCGATTTGACGAAGAAAAATCATGGCAGTACAAAGTAGAAAAGTACCATAAAATAAGGGGAAAAATGTGTGTATAAGATAAAAATAGTGGTTCTATCCGACAGATACTTCACTTGTTCCCAAATGTCTTACTATGAGAAAAACATTTTTTTTTTCAATTGTTCAATAACTCGTGCCTATTTGTCGCCAGTTATTGAGATTCGATATGAGGTTTAGAATTTAAAATATTTATTTTAGGAAAAAAGGAAGCTTGAAGAATATCTAACATAAAATCAAAATTTCATTTTAGTTTCATTTTATCACAAACAGCACTCACTCTGATTTTTTATGAATGTGTAAATTGGAAATAGGTATACACTTACATTAATTGTGTAATAACTCAGAAGCAGTTGAAGATTTTTGAATGCGGTCAAAAGCAAATACAAAAAGAAGAGAATAATCTTTCATTTTAAAATATAAAATATAAAAAAATAAATAAAGCTAAAGTAAATTCTCGACATATTTTGCTTCGAAGCGAAAATTTTACAATTTCGCAAATTTTGCAATTGAACTTTGAAAGGTTTGTCGTATGGCGATTAAATTCACATTGCTGTAAGAGCAATTAGTTCCCTTTAATTTAGTGTCAACAACTTTTAAATATTTGACATGGTTCAGTAGTTATCATACATAATAGCCGTAATGGAAGCTTGCCTAGCTGAAAATTTTCAAACGCTCGTAACGGTGAGGGGGTGAACATAACGAACATTTTGCCATCATTTTACTCAATTTTTTTAAAAAGTGGAAAAGATCAACTTTTGCTTTTAATAATCTCAATATATACTAGGAGTATAAAATTTACACTTTACTTTTATAAATTTTATATACACATAAAGTAAAAATTATAAATAAATTTATAATCTTATTTACGTATATAAACAATTTTTACACTATTGTCTATATGCAAATAATAAATTTAATTTATAGTTTTTACTTTATGTGCATAAAATTTATAAAAGTGGAGTGTAAATTTCATATTCCTATTTCCTAGTACCTATAGTATAGATTTTTATAAAGTTGAAATTTATGAAATTTATACATTTTTTAGATAGACCTATATGTATATATTTTTTTATAAAATATACACATGAGTTTTATAAACAGTTGGAGGAAATCTATTAGCGATATTTCTCTTTAATTTAGCACAGACATATAATAAAAGAAAACACACTTTTTTGACCAAAAATCATTTATTTGTATAATAATATGTTTCATTATTATATTATACCTATTACATATTATAATACTTATTACTTATTACATAATTTATCACTCTTATTTTTTCACTTATTTTCTAACAAATTAACACTCTCTATATTATCTTTATCATTATTTGAATTTTAATTAACAATTTTATCACTTTTTTATGCAAATTAAATTATTAACTCCACTTTGACTAATACACGTTTTTCTAGAAAAACGATTTTTCTTTATTCGACATGTTCCACTTTTATGTAGACATTACGTCCTGTAAACAATGATCTTTTAATACTCAAAAAAGGATTAAAATTATAAAAAGAATTTATAAAATAGATTTTCAGTTGTTTATAGAACATTTGATAAGTTGAAGTTTATAAAAATATGTACAGATTTATAAAAATGATAAATGAACTTATAAATTCTACATAAAAATCTTATTAACTTTGTTTTTGTATATAAAATGAGTAAAAGTTAAACTTTTTCTTTGTCAAAAAGATCTATACTTTTGAGTTTTATAAATTTTATAAAATTTTTTAATAAAAAGTACGTTATAAAGTACTAGGTGTAAATATTTTATAAAATTTACCGCTCAATTTTTAACCGTGAGTTTTTATAACTTCTGAACGGTTAAACGTACAAGGAAAGGATATGTGATACCTTGCTGCAAAGAGCAGAAAATTCTCTTATCTTTTGCAGAAGATAGTGTAGATTTCTAATGAGAGTAAAAATTCAAAAAAAGACTCAGAAACTAATAAGCATGCCTTAAAACAAATATTAACATTTGGGAGAATTTTCATGATAAATAATTTTTTAAATTAATACATACATATGTACTTTCAATTTTCTAGTGAATATATACATTTTTATTTTTTTATAAATAGATATTGCAATCTAAAAGTTAATTATTCATTATTTCTAGAATTAGATACATATACTACCCAAGTGCAAAAGAATTGATCCATCTGCATTTTCAATTATTTTCAAAATTTTAAAATATTGTTATTTTTTTGTTTTTTTGTAGAATATAATGTTTATATTTATTTTATGAAAGCTAATAAAATGAACTTTTATTTTTAATAGTAATCATACATTTCGATATATTTAAGTGAAAATATTTGCAGATGGATCAATTCTTATGCACTTGGGTAGTCAGTGATGGATGTTGACGTGTCAACAATCATAATTTGACTGACACCGTCAACAATCGATATTTTTGTCAACAATTAAAAATTGTCAACAATGTGTCGACAATGTGTCAACTATCCTATCCTATCCCTAACCGTAAGTCGAAACGTAACTGACGTATGTCTAATCTGTAATCAAATCACTCTAACTAAGCCAACCTAACCTTGAAAAAAACTGAAAATTTGAAGTGATTTAATTTAATAATTTATAGGTATATATAATATATTATATTGATTATATATAATAAAATAGAATAAAAATTTATAAATATAAAGTATAAATAAACTAGGTATAAATTATAAATGCAACTAAATCATTTAGTTGTAAAATAGTTGGACGTCCTAAAAATGTTATGTTTAAAGCATTTTTTTATGTTTATAAATTTTATTTTTCCTTTCTTTGTTTTGAAATTTTTATTTATGGAATATAATTAAATAAAAATGAAATCGTTAACTTGACGTTAACAGTCAGTGTCAACAATGTCAACAATGCTAAGTAAACAATTAGTATTGTTGACACGTCAACAATACAATTGTTGACGTGCCCATCGCTGGGTAGTATACATATATTACTTTGCAAAATTTAGCAATTTTTTAAAATTTTGAATTTTGATTTTTTGCTTTAAAAACTTGTAAAACCAATATATTTATACATAACAAACAAAATCTTACAATCACTTAGCTGAATATATTGAACACGTAAAAAATTATCGTTAAAGACAAGTTTTTATTAATATTTCAAGAAAAAAATTGTAACCGACTTTTCAAATTTAAATTGACGTTTTTCGTATTCAATAATAGATGTCGCTTTTATCTAACAAGGTTTGTGTCTTTGATAACTTAATTTTCATTTAACGAATTTTTCATGGCAGTAACAATTATCAGTACACCAACCAGAGAAATAGTGGCAAAAGGATATATTCTCTAAACAGGATTTCTGCATGTTTTTTTTAAAATTTAATAAAAGGATGCATTACAATCTATAAGAAACATAATAATAAAGGTTTAGAAACCGTTTCCTCTTGGAAAAAATTGCAGGAAGGGGTTGAAAATGGGCTTTTAAGTGAGCAAATTAGAAGTCCTTTTTCTCGAAAACTATTAAAGATACAGCAAAAAAGACTTCAGATTCGAATTTATGACATCCAAATTTACTATGAAACGAATTTTCATGGATTTACGTCAAATGTAAGTGCGTGAAAATCTTTCCGACAACAGGGTTACTCAAGCCTACTTTTAGTCTTATCTTTAAATTTTTGCTGACCAAGACATTATACTGTAAGTACATAGTAATTATATATATTCGCAATAAAATGTTGCAGTTAAATTAAGATGCATATTTCTTAGAATTTGTGTTGAAGATTATATTTCAGTTAAATTGTTGCATATAAAAATCGGACTCAGCATATTCTGTGAGAAATGTAACATTCAATGAAATACAAATTTTATGTGACTAAATTTGTCGTTTTATTTTATTATTTTTTATTCTATTTTCTTTTCACTATAACACCTCCCCCCTTAGAATAGACGTTGGTCGTTCAGATCGACGTCTTGGAGAACTGTTGTCTGTTACAGAGGATGCTGATCTACGTATTATAATTTTATTTCTTTCCTCAAGAGGAACTATTGAAGCAGTTAATGTGGCATTTGAACCAGTATTTCGGAAGTTGAAGCAATTAGTAAAATTCCGACTCCATGGCCCTTTTATACATTTATAAACAATAACGGCAACAATTATTGTAATTATAACTCCAAAGGTGAACATAGCTCTTGTTGTTCTTGTTTTTGAATCACTCCCAAATACTAGATCTGCAATTGAACGTTGGTTTGTTTGAATATCTTGTGCTAAATCTGCTAACTCTTTAAAGTTGACTTGTTTACTAAGAGGTGCTATATGTTCTGTATGTATATCATCATTCTTTTCTCCTACACAGCAATCATCATCAATTAAGCTTTTTGGTATGATTTTATCTTCAAGATAGGTTTTCATTTCGAAATGAATTCGAAATGGATTCGAATCCACCAGACATTGTGTAACTGACTGTTCCAGCTTCGCAATGACCTTCAAATTTTAAAATTCCTGTTGCAATTGGTAATGTAAGCACTTTTTCTTCTTTATCTTCTTCACAAATGCATCTTAATTTAGTTTCTTGACCTACTACAAATAACCATTGATTTTTGTTTGTTAATTTCTGCCAATTTTCAATTATTCTTATTTTTCTTCTATTACAATTACTAATTAAGTTTTTAAGCATAATATTTACTTCACATTCATCTGAATCATAAGTTTCATAAAAATTTAAATCTTCACATACTTTTATTTTCTTATTGTCTATACTTTTACAATTTAAAATGTTTGTTAATAGATATTTTTCTGTAGTTTCTTTTATAATTAAAAATTCTGTTCTTGGATTTATTACACAAAATAACTTGTAATTTCTTTGTGGTAATGGAATTATTCGATATAAAATATACTTTTTATAAGAAATTAATGGTATTTTAATTAGAAATATTAATCTTTTATCTTTTACATAAGCAATTAAGTTCATTATTTCATAAAATTGATATATATTTTCAATACTTAACTCTATTGGGTATTTTAATTTGTCATTATCTTTATATTTAAGTAATGTCTCATATACTTGGTTTGGTGCAATTACGTCTGGATGAACTATAGATTGTTTTGCAAAAAGTATAATATTTATTATTTTATCTAAATCTTTTTCTGTGTCTAACAGTATAAAATCTAAATATTCAAAAAGCTCATCAAGTTTTACATCATGTACAATAGAACTTATTCTATTTTGTTCTTGTGATTCATAAAATTCTAATTGTTTTACAATTTCGTTTACTTTTAACCTCATATCTTCTAATTGAGTGGTTGAGTGATTAAGATTTTCCAATGTCTTTTTTACAATAACTATTTGTTCCTGTAATACTTTGGTAGTTTTCTCTTGTTTATCCTGTAACTCATCTATTATTTTATCGTAAAATTCACCATTTTCACTATCTAATGTTCCAAAAATTTCTTTCAACCCTGAACCTATAAATTTAATCCATGCTCGTTTATTTCTAGAATCTTTTCCCAAGAGATGATATATTGTTTGATGTTCTCTATGTAATAATGGTAATTTGTTTTTAATAATATGTCTTATTTTATTACAAACTGTTAAGCTAGTATTCCCTGATTTACATATTGAATCTACTTTATCTGATGTGTGTTTAATAATATTATACCTTTCAGAGATATAATCTATATCAATATGGCTTACTATGGTTAACTGTCCTTCCTTTATAAAAATATTCCCAAGATTTTCATAGTAAAGTCCAGGTGATTTTTCGATCGGATGTATTGTCACAAACTGAAATTATACTTTAAAATACCTTTTCCTTTAACCTTAACATAAACATTATCATTATCTATCTTTTCTACTCTAAATGGACCTTTATAAGTTGGATCCAGATTTCCCCTTCTATTATAGCATTTAACAAAAACCATATCTCCTACATTATATCTATATTCCCTAATTGTTTCATTATTTCTATTTACAGAGGATTGTTTTGATCTCACAATATTTTCTTTAGCTTTTTTATGTAGTTCGCTCAATTTTTCTTTTAATTTGCCTATATAATCATCATATGACTGTCCTAATTGTATTGAATCTACTTCACTATGTAAATTAATTTTGTCTCCAAAAATTAGTTCAAAAGGTGTGAATTTAGTTGAAGAATGCTTAGTACTATTATAGTGCAGTGTTGCTAAATTCATCAAAAGAATTATTTTTATTTTCAGTAAATGTTCTCAAATATTCAGTCAATCTACATTGTGTTCTTTCAACAGCACATTTGACTGCGGATAATGAACGGAAGTAGTTATTTTCTGTTATTTTGAACAGTTTGCAAAGATCTTTCATTACATTTCCAACAAGTTCAGTTCCATTATCTGAAAGTAAGATTTTTGGAGCACCAAATTTAATAATCCAGTGTTCAAAAATGTTTCTCGCAATTTCAGTTGCTTGATTTGTTTTTAAAGGCAAAAATTGAGTAAATTTTGACAGATCATCCTGTATAGTTAAAATGTATTTATAACCGTTACAACTCTCAGTCATAGGTCCTACTGTATCTATATTTATTTGTTCGAAAGGCTTATTTGCTGTAGATATTAGTTTCATAGGCATTTTTATAGGCTTCCTATTTACTTTTTGTTTCTTACATATTTGACATTTTCTGACATATTCTTTTATATCTCTATACATATTTTCCCAATAATACTTCTTCATTTTGATTCTACTTGTCATTTGAGTTTCCCCACTGTGACCACCCATTGGAGAGTCATGATTTTCTTTTAGAATTTTTTGAATCAGTTCTTGATCAACTATTTCAATTTTATCATTTCTATCAGATATATCTGAAATTAACTCAGAACTTGCATCTATATCATTTTCATCAGATATGATTTTCAGTTTCATGTTCTTTTGATAATACACAAGTTTCATTTTCGAAAAGAGTTTCATTATTTACCTCATTAATTTTGTTCTCACAATAGAGCCACAATAAAGGCTTATGGTCAGTATGTAATTGAAATCTCCGTCCATATACATACGGCCTAAATTGTTTCACTGCCCATACAATGCTTAGACATTCTTTTTCTGTCACACTATAATTCCTCTCTGCTCTATTAAGAGTTCTACTAATATAACTAATTGGTAACTCCGTACCATCTACTGACTTTTACGATAGTACTCCGCCTATTGCATCATTACGTGCATCAGTAGTTATTATAAACTCCTTATAGAAATCGGGAAATTGCAGTATTGGTTCAGTCATCAATTTCTCTTTTAATTTTTCAAAACCCTCTATTTGTTCTAGACCCCATTCAAACTCAGATTCCTTTTTCAATAATCTTGTCAAGGGAAGAGCTAACTTGCTGAAATTCGGTATAATATCCTAACATTCCCAAAAATGTTTTAATCTCTTTTTGATTACTTGGATATGGTATTGGAAATTACAAGTCCCAAGTAAACGACTTCTTTCCGAAGAAACTCACATTTTGCAGGCTGAAGTTTTAAATTCGCTTTTCTAAGTTTACTAAAGATTTCTTTGCACTTTTCTTCATGATCTTTCAGGCTTTTTGCATATATTACGATATCATCTACGTATATAAAGCATTTCACAGACTAACAACCTAATAAAACCGAATTCATCAAACGTTGGAATCTACTTGGTGCAGATTTCAATCCAAAAGGCATACGGTTAAACTCGTAGTGGCCATAAGGTGTACTAAATGCGGTTTTACATTTGTCTTCTTCTTTCATTGGAATTTGATGGAACCCAGAAGTTAAGTCAAGAGTAGTAAAATATTTACTATTCCCCAACTGATCAAGAATTTCCGTAATATTCGGCAATGGATATGAGTCTCCTATAGTAACGTCATTCAGTTTTCGATAGTCTATGACGATACGCCATTTAGTGTTACCGCTAGTGTCTGACTTTTTCGGGACAACCCACAAAGGACTTGACCATGGACTTTGACTCGGCTTAATGATGCCATCAGTAAGCATCTTGTTTATCTGGGTATTTACTTCCTGCTCATGTACTTTTGGAAACCGATATGTTTTTGCACATATTGGTTCTGTGTCTTTTAACAAAGGAATTTCATGGAATGTTGCAGTGGTCATTGACAATAGTTCGTTTTCAACTGAAAAAATGTCACAGTATTCTTTGACAAGCTGATAAACGCTTTCTTTTTCTTCATGATTTAAATGTTCAACTCTTAAATTACTTTTTATTTGTGACCAACGACTTGAACTTTGATTTTCATTACTTTGAAAAACAAATTTAGAATCTAAAGTTTCAAATTCAGGTCCTAAACCAGAGTTTTTAAAACGAACTGGTAATTCCCTAGTATTAACATAACTAACTATTGCTTCTCTTTTGTCGTTAGTTCTAGTAATGCATTCTGATATAAAAACATTAGGAAAAATTTCTTTTTTGTGGACCCATATATCGGAATTTGGATCAGCCTCTGCTATCCAAATCTTACAAATAAATTCACTTCTTTCTGGAATGACTATGCTTCTGTTGTCATCATACATTAAGTAAGTATTCATTTCTTCATTTTCAAGTTTATCATTTTGAAAGTTGACATTAAATTTATATTTTTTCAAAAAATCATTTCCAATAATTCCCTCAAAACCTTCAAGAACATTATTCACTGTATAAAATTTATGGTTAAAAATACAAACTGAGTTCAAACTTGGATAAAAAGAAAATTCTAAATTAACTGTACCTGTAGTTTTCCTAAACCCACCATTAACATCGATAATATCTATTAAACTGTCTGTGTTGACTATTAAATTTTGATAGCACATAATATCTTCTTTTATCAATGAAATTTCGGCCCCCGTATCTACTAAAAACTTATATTTATTACCAGAGATATTTAACACTACAAGAGGATTTTTTCCTGAATTTAAAATTCGTTTTGTGCCCTTGTCGGGTTGAGAAGAGATGGGCACTCGGCTCCTCTCACTTCCAAGTTTAAAGTTTTAACATTCTGTTTTGAGTCTTTTTTGTCACTACTAGCATTTTTATCATTACTATTATTATTACTTTTATCATTACTGTTAGTCGAATTGTTAATATAAGGTTTTTCATTCTGATTTCTTAATTTTCGTTTTTCTTTGCAAAACTTTATAATATGCCCTATTTTCCCACAATTGTAACATTTTGGCTGAAAAGAATTCACTTGTTTTACTAAATTTCGATCTGTATAATCAGACTGTATGCCTCGTTGATTATAATTTCCTTTAGATCTCATGGCATTTATTACTGATTCTTCATTTTGTGCCAATTTAATTGCACTGGGTAAATCTGTAGGATGTTGTGTACGAATGTGAGTAGCTAAATTTGGTAATAAACCATTGCAAAATGTTGTTAATCCCAGTTGATATATAAAATTGCTTTGTCCACTTAAAAACAAAGAATCGTTATTTTTATTTTCTAATTTCATTGTTTCTAAAATTTTCCTAACACTTGTTTCTACTCTTTGACTAAATTGTGCTACTGTTTCACTTGGAAATTGTTTTAAATTGTGTAATTCATTCATTAATTGATTTATACCTTTTTTATCTTGATAGACAGAAATTAGTTTTTCTTCTAATTCTTTCCAATTGTTCAGATTATAATTTGTCAAAATAATAGTGGAATTACCTTTCATTTGACTTTTAATAAACTTAAACAAAATAGGTTTTTGCAATTCTGAAGCTAAAAGATTTGCATCTCTACAACTTTCTATGAAACGAAATACTTCTTCTCTTTAACCATTAAATTCTGGAATAAATTTGAAAAGGGTTTCTATTTTTATTTCACTACCAAAATTTCTATTATTACAATCATTATTTGACCCCATATTTACTACCTCAGTTAATTCTTCTTCAATTTCAGTAACACAGTTGTACGGGTCGGCGACTGATTATTTTTCATTCCTGTATTTCAATTTAAAGCAATAAACATGCATAGGGTAAAATACCCAGCAACGTTCCCTCTTAAGGAAAATTTGTAACCTTCTCCTTATACGACGCTTACAGTATTTATTAAATAATAAAGAGTAAAAAAAATTTTCAATTTAACGCAAAAAAAATGTTTTTATTTCAATAAAATTATTAAAATTGAAAAAATATCTCAAAATTCGTGAAGATCAGCAACGAGCCCCTGAAAGGAGACAGTAACGAGCCCTTCATTTTGAACTGAATTAAAAAGATTTTTTTTTTTTTAATTTTAAGATAAAAAATATTTTTTATTGCTTTTATACTTAACGAAAACGTTAAGAAAAATGCCATTTTTTGCGGCACTTTACATTTATTAGAATTATATTTAAAATAAGAATTTGTAATGATAAACCATCCACGCATTGCAAGGATAACATATTTTTTTAAATATATTAGCCTAACCAAAATAGAACATAAAGATACGTTAGAAACTGAACGAACGTAAGCAAAAGTGCTGTAATTTTGACATTTTGCCCACAATGAAAACGTAACAAAACGTTTGCTTTTGTATACATTTTCAGTTTATACTGTGTGAAATACTTTCAATTTTGTTAAATATTGTGATTTTTTTTTTGAAAAATAAATAAAAAAAAACTTATAGAAAATTTGGAAAATATCATAGATTTATATATACTCCAAAATATTCCAAATTCAATAAAAAATCAATGAAGGGAAAGAAAAATAAGGAATAAAAAAAAACCGATTAATTTAAAAAAAAACTGTAATTACTTTATCGTTCGAAACTATACAAATTAATTGATTCAGCCAAAATACAACATTAACCAACGGCGTCTTCCATTAAATAATACGATTCTTATGGCAGCTAACGTACGAAAAAATGACATTTCAATTTTAACGAAATTCAACGAACGTGAGTTACCGTCTATTATGGTTGAATCATTTATTAATGTACTTTCGCTCTTACCGTTTCGTCTCGTAATGTTCTATTTTGGTTAGGCTATATAGCAAAAATTCACTTACATATGGGCTAAAAGTTGGTTGATTGAATAATAGAGATGTGTGTATAAAAAGAAGAATGAATAATAAATAATCGTTAAATAGTGTTACTGAGTAAATTGCAATTATATTACTTAATAGTAGTACCGTTTTAAATTTTAAATTAAATATTATGTACCTACATATTATGAATTAGAAAACAAAGTATCGTTACATTTATTTGTGTATTATATTGTAAAAATGATAATTTATAAATTAAAAAATATGTACAATATGAAACAGGGTGCTTCGAGAATGCAAAAAAAAGTATTTGCAAATAGAACATAATTTACTACATTTATACATTTATACATGTGCTATAAATTTATAATTTTATAATTTATAATTATAGTATTATTATAAATTTTTAATTTTATATTTTATAATTAAAGTATTATTATAAATTTATACATAAGTATACACAAGTATATTCCTTTGCAATAGAAATACATTTTATAATAAATACTCACTCTATAGAAAAAAAGTTTTTTTGTTATTAAATAAGTATAATGAATTATAATAAAATAAATAATACGCAAATTTTTCAGAAACTCAACCTTGAACATAAAAATGCAGAATTTTTAAAATTTCTCATCAAATCCGACAACCCCGTTTAGTATGGCACACGTTTCGTGATTTCTGTTACAGAACCGTTATTTTTTCGGAACTTTTTTTCAAGCATAAAAATGTAAAGCTATAGTTACATCATTTTTGTATTTTAAAAATCCATTTGAAATTTACAATTTATTAATTTTCAAATAAACGATATATGCAGTTATGTATACATGAAATAATTTGATTCGTGAAAAATTAAATTTAATAAAAAATAAATATTATGATTTCACCAATTTTTACAAAATACAAAGTTTTATAAATTTTGAAAACAAAGGTAAACTGGTAGCACTTATCAAAAAGTTCAACCGATTTTACATAGCCAATTTAAATTAAAGGGTAACACCGTCGGTGATGAAAATCCGAAACACATTTATGTAATAACTCAAAGAAGAAATAAGACAAAATATGTTCATAAGCGCTGTGGTGCAAATAATTAATGGATAAAGTATAGTTTCAAATACAAGTTCTACCACTTTGTTTTAAACCATAAATAGCCTTCTTCAATTTACAGACTTTATTTTCACCAATTTCTTGTTTAAACTCTCGATAGTATTCTGGTAATTGCATGTAAATTATTTATTTTAAATTTCCATTCAGATATGCTGTGACTACATGAAATTGGTATAGTTCCAAATTTAACTCTACAAAAATCGCTGCAAGGATTCTGATGGTTTTATACTTAGCCACAGGTGCATAGGTTTCATCATAATCAATACCTGGTCTTTGGTTACATCCTTTTGCAATCAAACGAGCCTTTCTTTTTATTATTCTGTTTTCTTGATCAGTTTTTTTAGCAAACACCCATCTGCAACCTAGAATTCTTTCATTTTCTAGTTTATTCACTATTATCCATGTCTTATTTTTTTCATGTGCATTCAATTCATTCATTATGGCTTCTTCCCATTCCTTTTCATATTCACTTTCTCTTATTTCTGATATATCTTCAGGATCATTTTCGCCTATTAATAAAAGTTCATGTCTGTATTTTCATCAGCTGTACTATAATCCTCTGATGACATTCTAATATCGTGTTGATTTTCTTCACATTTTTCTTTATTTCAAAAATTTTTTTTCTTACTATCAACTTGAAATACTTTCCTAGGTGTGCCTCTCAAACCAGTTCGTATAATTTTTGGTCTTCCTTTCTTTCGATGAACTTCTTCATTTTCATTTGTACTTGAATCTTGTAATGTTAGCTGCGTTCCATTTTCGTTAATTTATCTACTCCGGAGTAGTTCCTTCTACTCTCAAGTCATCCCAACTCAGCCATCTCATATTTTAGTGCAGTTGATCATCCTACTCAGGAGTAGTTATGTCGATTTTTACCACCAAAGTATTTTTAATTTTTAAAACTTCCAAAAGATGGATTTGACTTTTTTAGGGTTATGTAGATACTTTGTTTTTTTCCGTTTTTTTTTTTGAATTTTTTTTACATTAAATACATATATAGTAAAGAAGATAAATTTATCAAATAAATCTCGTTTTTTGTCAAGAACCTAAAATAGACAGTGAAAACGTAAGTTAAATAAATTTTTTTTACTTTGAATTAAAGAGGATTTTTCATTGTTAATGTTAATCAAACTAAAAGAAAGTAGCGAAGACAGCGATCATGATGATTCACCTCGAAATACACAGCCGAGAGAACAAATATTTAACAACAACATATTTGATCTTGATAGTATGCATTATTTTGCTAAATAATGCTAAAATACGATATAAAAATTTATTGAAGATTATTTATAATGTTTTTGAAGTAAAATAAAACATGCAACAATTATGAAAAAATGGCTTTTTTGATTTTCTTATCTCAACAAATACATACGTATGTATATGTATGTACATTTTTACTAAACTAGAAACTTATTTTTATAACAAAGAAGAGAAAAATTTACACAGATTTGAAGGTTGAGAACTACTCTTGAATTGAATTGACCGTTCCATTTATTACTGGTGATGAAGTACTCTCAACTACTCCGGAGTAGATAAAAATACTAAAATGGAACGCAGTTGTTATTAATTCATCTGATTTATCCACATTTTCATTTTCAGATTCATCATTATCTGTGTTATTTTTAGCTTCTTTAATTTCTTCAACAATTTTTTCTTTTGCATCTTCTTCTGATTCATTATTTCATTTCTATACTTTATTTAAAAATTAAATTCAGTGTTGTGCTTATGGAGGCAGTACCCGATGAGTTTGTGATAATTTTACATATAATTGTTTGTAGGAAATTCTAAAAATCATATTTCTGTCAAGCCTAATAAAGGTAGGTACTTTTTAAATCTAAAATATGCTAACGGGGTGTTTCAAATTGTACAGAAATCATTTCAAATTTTTTTGTTCAGAAAACATTTTTGAAAAAAACAGTTTCTGTACGAATTTCACATTCCTGTATCTTTATATTTGATAATGAAATATCATAAAAATTTTCGATTTTCAATGGGATATTCCAATTTTTGTTCGCTAATTTTTTAATTTCTAAGAACGAATCATCCTGAACTTTTTAAATTTTTATTTTTTTTTTATTATGAAAAAGAGAAGTACATCCTCCCGTTCGATGTTGTCTGTCACATCGCGTGAAGAAGACAACTGAATATAACCAAAAATAGTATATAGGAAAAGATAAACATTTTCATATGTCGAAATGGAAGCAATTTTATTTTTGCCATTACCTGATATCAGGTGGCAACATGTTGAAAATTTTCATTAAACATTCTGCATACACTTCGCATCACTTGGATACATAATCAAAAATCTTTATCAACAATTTTCAAATTTTTGCAACACTTGATCATCGTCTATTAAATGGTAGCAGTGTAGGAATTTAGAAGAGACGGACAAAATTTTGAGGGGATAAGACAGCACAAAAAAAGGAAATGTTGCTTTAAATTGCTTTACATATAATACAAAGCCTCCCACATAAAAAAAAAGTCAACTTTTGAAGAAACGTTTTTGTTTTTGTACATATATTTCAATATTCGTCATTATATAATATATAATATATAATATACTGCTTCACACAACAGCAACATTTCCTTTTTTTGTGCTGTCTTATCCCCTCAAAATTTTGTCCGTCTCTTCTAAATTCCTACACTGCTACCATTTAATAGACGATGATCAAGTGTTGCAAAAATTTGAAAATTGTTGATAAAGATTTTTGATTATGTATCCAAGTGATGCGAAGTGTATGCAGAATGTTTAATGAAAATTTTCAACATGTTGCCACCTGATATCAGGTAATGGCAAAAATAAAATTGCTTCCATTTCGACATATGAAAATGTTTATCTTTTCCTATATACTATTTTTGATATAACTGATTAGTGATTACTGAACTGATTTATTTTATTCAGTATCGCCATTCGCCATTTGTTTTTATGAAAAATAAAAAACCGAAGTAAAAAATATAAGTTCGTTGCGCAGCCGATCAAGACAAATAGAAATACTGTGATAGCAAAGATAATCAATAAGAAGTAGATATTCCAGAACAGAAACGCTGTTGAAAAATAAATTTTTAGTTCTAAATCTGTTCATAGAGCGGACAGACAAGAAGGAATCGCTTAGAACATTAGATTTAAAAATACGTTATGACCGTTTTTGCAATAAAAAAAAATTTAACATACACAAAAATCCTCGAAACTGTAATTAGACAATTTTATATGGAAAATGAGGACGGAGTAAATGTGCCTGACATCATCATACAATTTTTTTGTTGGTGTTGTACCATATTGAAATTATAACTAATATAAACAAAAACAACAACACACATATAAAAAAACAATTGTAATTTTATTTTTCATTTTTAAAGTACCCAACTACCCAACCAAATTTACAATTTTTTTATAACACCGTATTTGAATTTTGTTGTTGCTTCGTACCTAAACACAAAATTTATTGTAAACTTGAAGTCACTGTTTTTTTCTCAATTTTGTATTTTTCTCATTTAGCATATACAAGTATGTATTTTTGAATATGCAGATTGTAGTTTATACAGTGGCGAAAAAAACGCATGACTCAAATAATTTTCATTTTTCTAAAAATAATTTATTTATTGAGCTGTATTACAGAATCATGTATGGTTTTTCTTTTCTTATACAAAATACCTTAAAAAAACACACATACTTAGTTAAAAGACAAACCATCATCCATCACCACCAAAATTTAAAGATAGTATCGAGAAAAGTTTTTAGAATTTATTAGTTAGGCGACTTTCATGACCGCTACTGTGTATTATAATGCACGTACATTATAATGTTAACACTTTGCAAGCATTAGTGATTTTCTAATTTTCTAATAATGACTCTGACCATCTCCCGGCTGCAAGGTTTTAATAAAATTTTATAGGTACACCTAATTGATCAAAATTTGTAGAGTCCAACCTATCTAACTACCTCACATTATGTAACATTTTGAAATATAAATATGGGTAAATAAAATGTATTTAAATGTGTATTGTAATGTTGTTAATTAGGTACTTGAATTGAAAACAAAATATCTTAATTCCCTTTTTCATTTAAAAAAAAAAATATATAGTTACATAAAATAAAAACAAAAAAAAGCGGGATATGGATTCTGAATTTCAGTAAAATTTCTCATAGCTTCACAAACTATAAAAAAGAATTAAAATAATTGGATAAATTTTTCATATTATCATGCATTCAATAATCAGAAAACAAATTCTAATTCATATTCCTATACAATACAATATATTTAAATACATAATGTATGTACATACATATTGATATTCTCTGGATGAAAAAATAAAAAATATACTAACCAATGAAACAAATTTTAAAAAAAAGAAGAAAAAAAACAAATATTAAATGAAATGTGCACAGACGGTAAATACGTATTTGTGTACATGCAAAAATATGTACAAACATATAGGTATGTATATACATCATCGTTATATATATTATATAAATATAGGTATACACAAAGTTATACTGGAAACTTGAGCAAGAGCATGAGCGAATGGATAATAAAAAAAATCACTCGACTCGATCATTTTTTTTAAGTTTGAATTTCAAAACGTTAGTTCTATTTTTGCTCGCCAGATAGAACAGACAAGAAGGTTTCGTTTAGGAGCCTTTAATGAAATAGAGTGAAAATACAAATGTACTACGCGGAATATCTATTGTGTTAATTTATAATCATTGGTGATAGGTATGATTGATAGAGAGCTTTAAAACTCATTACGTCATTATTAATAAATTTTCTAGTTAGTACATATTTCTATTCATCTTGGGACTGTGTAATAAAGTAATTTGAATTAAAAATTACTGAATTTTTACAAAAATGATAATTTTAATTAATATACATACATATACATAATTATTTAATATACTTTTTTCTTTCTATTTTAGCACATATTTACATTTTATTTTAACATAATATCTATATTGAATGAATATAAGAAATTTGATTAACCCTAACTAACTTTGACCCTTGATAAATGATCCCTTTGAGCTAGAACCTTGAATCTTTTACCAATTCCTCCATTGGAAGGTTCTCCCCATACACCCCAATTTTAAAGGTCCTAGCTCAAAATCGGAAGAACAAAATATCCTTTTTTGTGCAAAAACACAAATTTGGTCGTGTTAAAAAAATGTATACCATACATTTTATATGGAAATTTTGAAATTTTTTTTTTCAAAGAGCTATGTACATATATCTCATGGACCATAATTTTTGACCTAATTGTTTGTTGAAGTATCCACTTTGATTATTTTATGCGATTTTTTTCTAGTGCTTTTACTTTTCGAGATAAAGTGGAAAACAAGGTAGAGAGACGAAAAATTCTCATACATTTTCAAGACCAAACACAAATTTGATTTAAATTTCAACTTCAAAGATCTGTATCTCAGCATCCCGTAGACTGAAAACATATTGTTACAAAATTGGCCTTTGTGAGCGAAAAGTAAAAAAAATGGATTCAAAAGAAAAAAAAAAAAATGTTAAAAGAAAAATAAGGCGTCCGAGAGGGATTTTTTTTTTTAAAAGAGGAGAAAAGGTAGAAAAAAAATAGGGGTCAAGGGCTGAAAAAATGGGAAATAATAAAATAAAAGACAGTTTTATAATTTTACGGAAAAAACAATTCTAGTATTTATTATAAAAAACAGAATTTACAAATTTAGGGTCTATTACTAAAAATTTAAAAAAAAATCTAATTACAATGTAATACAAAAAAAAATAAAAATTTAAATGGCAATAATAAAAAAAATTATCTAAAAAAAAATTGTCTGAGGGAGAAAAATGGCTATGGCAATAAAGAAAGGTGTTTACTAGTGAAGTAAAGCGAACCAAATTATCAACTGAGTGAAGTGAGTTAAGCTTACAACTGAATCTGATTTACACGGAAGTGAGGAAAATCAGATCGAAACTGAGTTTGACTCACTGAATCAAACTGAGTTTGAGGTGAGAAAAATTTACTGGTTGGCAGCACCGAAATTTTAATTAAAGTCAATTATTAATTCAGACGCTGTGACAACACTAGCTGTTTTGACAGTAGTCTAATAGTAATAATTAGTGGCTACTAAATGTAAACAAACGAAATGGAGATTTCGTTTGTTTCCTTTTTGTTTTTAAGTTTTTATGAATTTGAAATATTTAATCGTCCGCGAAATAAGTTTTTGTGCAAAATCGCGCCGCGGGTTAATTTTATTGTTAAATAAGAATAAATAAAAAAAAGTATATGTGTAAAAAATTAGTAATAAAGAAAGAAAAAAAAAGAAAGTGGAAAGTGAAAAAAAATGAAGTGATGTAGAAGTTATGGTAAAAAAAAATGTGAGTGAAAAAAAAAGGTTATGTGCAAAAAAAAAATGTATTGAAAAGAAAATGTGCAAAAAGTGAAAGTGGTAAAAAAAAAAAAAAATAAAAGGGATGAAAGGATAGGTAAGTAAAAGGAGTGGAAATCAATAATAAATCCGTGTGAAAAGAGAAAAGAAAAAAATAGGGGAAAGAATGAAGTGGTATATAAAAAAAAAAAAAATGTACGTACCTGGTTAGTGACAAAAAAAATTATGTGTAGTGAAAAGTGAATTAGAAAGAAAAAAAAACTACTTTTGAACTATTAAAAAAAAATTAAAAAATTGGACTAAAAACTGTTGTAAAAAAAAAAAAATTAATCAAAAAAAAACTATGTGGAAAAATTCGAAGAAGCACTAAAAAAAACTTTGAAAAATCAATTTGACTCAACTGGAAAAAACTCAATTAAAAACTGAAAAAACTAGACTGAACTTTTTTTCTTTTTGTGGGTGTCTCTTATATAGGTTTTTGCGAAGTTTCGCGAATCTTCTTTTTGGAAAGTCATTGTTACTTTCCAATATGAGAGAAGTTATTTTCTAACTCATATTGGAGTTTTAAAGAAGATTCGAGATCTTCGAAATTTTGTGTGTTGGTTGTGTGTATTTGTAATGTGTTGTGTTGTTGTTGTGAAAAAGAATTTGGATGTGTTCTTTGTTGTTTTTGTTTTAAGTGCTTGTTTCTTGTGTTGTCCTTTTTCCTTTTTTATTTTATTTATTTTATTCTTTATTTTATTTATTTTTCAGGATTCGGCTGTATTTTAATAGGGGCTTCTGGTTTGGGCACCAATTTATAAAAAAATTTGGTGTTCAATTGGAAGTTTCTTTTATTTACAACCAACAACAACATTGATTTACATTTTAAGTTTACATTACTAAAGTAAATTAGGTTGATTATATTTTTTAATCGATTTTCTTATCTTTTCAGGAAACTAGGAGATGATTGGATGGTGTGTTGATCCGGCATTCTAAGGTAACTTTATTTTAAAAATAATTTTATTCAAATTCATTAATAAAGTTCTTTTTTTATTTTCAGATTTGTAACAATATCAACAACATTAAAAACGTCATTCTCAACCTTATTATCCATTTTATCTCGAAAACTAGAAAAACTTAGGACTTTAAAGAAAGATAATATTGAAGAGAACACTTGAAAAAAATTTTAATAAAAAATTAATAGTTTTTGGTTTACGGGATGTTGAGATACAGACCTTCAAAGTCAACTTTAGGTCGTAATTATGCTTGAATTTGTAAATGTATGAAAAGTTAACGTTTTTTAACCTATTTTGCACTTTATCTTAAAAAGTGAACGAAAGATAAAAAACTATACACAACAAATTTAAAGAAGATACTTCAACAAATATCACTGTCGAAAAATTACGGTTTTTGGACCATGGGATATGGGATGCTTAGATACAGCTCTTTGAAAAAAAAAATTTCAAAATTTCCATATAAAATGCATGATATACATATGTATACGAATGTTAAAATTTTTATTTTTACTACGCCGAACGTCACACAAAAAGCTCCAAGCTCTCTCCATATAAACATCAATCATACCTATCACAGTATTTCTATTTATCTTGCAGCCGATTTCCACTCAAAGTAGTAAATGTTGTTTGATTCGTGTCAGCGGGCAGATGAGTATAAAAGAAAATGATTAAATTTCAGGATTGCCGTTGCTATTGAAAGTATTGCCTTGATTAATAAAAAATTAATTTATGATAATAATAATGATATTCAGTGTTTTTAATTTTATTGAAAAATTTAAATTTATTATTTTTAATTTTAATATTCCTACGTAATCGTTATTTAATATTTTATTTTTTATAAAAAATTTTTTTATGTTTGATTTATAAAATTATGTTTTCAATATAAATTTGATTTTTTAAATTATCCTTTTTCATCTATGATATTTTGTTTTATTTATGTACGTACTTGTTTGTAATTTCGTTACGTTTTTCAAGCCTGAATACTTCTCATTATTATTGAAATTTGAATATCAAATGATAAATCGTTAAGTGTGAAGTAAACTTTAGATTATGTTATCGAAATACCAAAAAAAATAGCAAAAATTAAAAATTCAATAACTCAGTAATTACAAGGCAAAATCAATCTATCGTTAAATGAAAACATAAAATTCCTTGATTAAAACTACTTTCATCAACACCGTAGATATTTTTGATCTCTTATAGAGAAATTTCCATTAATTTTGTATGAATTTTCGATTTAAATACTTTGTTATTGGTTTTTTATTGTTACTCTTAAATTATTTTCGTTTCACTAAAGTATTTATATTGTAAAAATCCAAGTATTTCAACTAAATTCAGTAAGTAGAAGTGGGTCAAATAAAGTGATTTTGAAGCTAATAATGTATTCAAGTAGATAATTTTGTTGAATATATTAATAATTTTATTTTTATTTTGAATTTCCCATAAATTTCCCACAATTACCTGGTTTTTGTAAAATTAAAAAAAAAAAAAAATTTCATCTGGCAGCCCTTGATAAAATTTTATTAAAAAATTTCCCTCGATTGAAATTGAGATCTGATCATCCCACACACGAGGCAGATTTATTCAAACAATTTGTAAAAGAATATAGAAAAGTATGCCTATCTTGCCTGTACTGATTTTAATTGTTAAATAAAGTACATATAGTCTCTATTGGTGCAATCTTTTCAAAAATTTCTAGCATATTTCATTTACAATCAACTTTATTATCACATTCATCGGCAAAGATTACGCCTCTGCTTTTAATAATGCTTTTTTTATCTTTACACCATAATCTATACGCTTTTGAGTTTTCACAGTACCCCATAAGATAATATGGTTTAGATTTCGGACTAAATTTTTTTCTTCTATATCCCTTCTATAGAAGAACACTTCGCACCATCTTGTTGCATCATCTATAACCGAAACTGTTTTCCTTGAATACAAATTTTGCAATTTATATTGCATTCTTCTTTTAAAATGTTTTTATTTATACCTTTAATCTTGTTATTTCTTATCATATCTTTGAGTGTAGTGAAGTTCAAATGACCATATCAATATCTTCTATGCCATAATGTCAATTCATTTTCTTTAGTAATAATATTCGATTCTAATGTAAACTTTTCATTTATTTCAAAACCATTTACTTTCTGTGCAACTAATACAACTTTATTATTCTCATTTAAAATCAAGGCTTTGTTTTTTACAAATTTCACTTCATAATTATTTTTTGTTATTTTGTTTACTGAGTTTAAATTAGTTCTCAAATCAGGCACGTACAAAACTTCGCAAAAAATAATAATTCCGTTTTCCATTATCAATTAAATTTTACCTTTTCCTTTTATCTCTGTAATCTCATTGTTTGCTAATTTCGATTCACCTTTCTTAATTTTTTCAAATTCCAAAAATTTTGTCACATTTGCACACATATGAGATGTGGCTCCACTATCTAGTATCCATTTTGTTTTTCTTTCTTTTAATTCTTCCTTATAAACTGAGAAGGTAGATTCAGCCATAGAAGATTTTTCTTTCACAGAATTTGCACTTTTACATTTATAAGACTTATGTATGTCCTGGCTTATTACATTTAAAGCACACTATCTTCTTCTTATTAATTTGTTTCTTACCTTTGAATCTTTTCATATTATAATTTCCCTTTTCAGCATTTGCATTTTTGTTGTCAGACTGATTAACAACTAATACTTCTGAAGTTGAAGGTGGTTGCTGCACCTTATGAGCATTATACTCTTCAATAATTTTTACCTTCAATACACTGGGCTTAGGAAGATCATCACCGGATTCAATAGCTACTCGAAAATTCTCAAATTCCTCCGGTAAACTGTACATTGTACAACAGTAATATTAGCTGCCTTCCATTTTGGTATTTTTATCTACTCCGGAGTAGTTGAGAGTACTTCATCACCAGGAACAAATGGAACGGTCAATTCAATTCAAGAGTAGTTCTTAACCTTCAAAACTGTGTAAATTTATCTCTTCTTTCTGTTAAGGTTTAGTAAAAATGTACATACACTCCGCGACACATGATTGTAGGCAGTCTGAAATTTTTTTGTTTGCTGAGTAATGTTCGATTTTTCGAAAATGCATATTTATCCTTTTATAAAACTGGAAATCCCTAATTATTTTATGGTATTGCCAGATGCATTTTATGCATCGTGGAATTTTTGTTAATTTTTATTTAAAAATTGCTTGAAAAACGCGCGACACTTGATTGTAGGCACAGTATTATTTTGTTAAAAATATGATTAAGACTATCTTTTTAGTAAAATTTTCTGAAAGTTCAATTAAAATGAATTATTATTGGATAAAAAGAACATTCGAATATTTAGAAATGGTTAGTGGAGTAAGATTAACACTGGAGGAAATTGGAAAAATAAACGCACTGAAAGAAAAAGGATACTCGGATAGAGCAATTGCGAGAGGAATCGGTAGAAACGCTAGTGTAGTTGACAAATTTCCTAAAGATCCCAAAAATTACGGAAAAAAGCAAAAAGAAAGATCTAAAGCAGTAACAACGGCATCTGTGAGGCGTAAAATTTTGAGAATAGCATCAAATTTGTCAAAAACAGAAAGCTAAATATGAGAAGAAGCTTGAACATCTGATATTATTATAACAGTTCAACGCGTATTGAAGAGCTCGTCAACTCCACAACGTCGTCGCATGAAGAAAAAACCAGTACTGACCGCAAGACATAAATAAGAAAGACTTCATTTGTTCGGACGCACGTAACATGGGACATTGATTGGAAAATTGTAATTTTCACGGGCGAAAAACGCTTCAGTTTGGATAGGCCTGATGGATACGCGTTCTAAGAGAGGTTTTTAACGCGTCGACACTACAGAGAAGGAGGCGTTTTGATTTAGGGGGCAATTTTATACAATGACCTGTTCATATTGCTTTTGTTAGTTAACAACAAATAGCTAATAATTATTATTTATTTAATGGAAGGTCAAGAATGGATTTTCCAACACTATTACGCAGCAAACTGATTTATCATTAGATATTTCAAGAAAATTGTATAATTTTCCACTAAGTAGGCTTTTAAAAGTAACCGATCAAAATGGTGGAAATAAACATGATTGAATTGATAAATAAAATATTTTTAGCTAATAAATTTGTCTCTTTTTAAAACTCTTATTATCTGTTAGAATGAATCGTTATGCTTCAATCGTAAAACGTCTAATATTCGCGGTGCCTACAATCAAGTGTCGCGCATTTTTCAAGCAATTTTTAAATAAAAATTAACAAAAATTCCACGATGCATAAAATGCATCTGGCAATACCATAAAATAATTAGGGATTTCCAGTTTTATAAAGGGATAAATATGCATTTTCGAAAAATCGAACATTACTCAGCAAACAAAAAAATTTCAGACTGCCTACAATCATGTGTCGCGGAGTGTATGTATATATTTGTTGAGTTAAGAAAATCAAAAAAGTCATTTTTTCATAATTGTTGTATGTTTTATTTTACTTCAACAATTTTATAAATAATCTTCAATAAATTTTTATATCGTATTTTAGCTTTATTTAATTTAAATAATGCATACTATCAAGATCAAATATGTTATTGTTAAATATTTGTTCTCACGGCTGTGTATTTCGTGGTGAATCATTGTGATTACTGTCTTCACTACTTTCTTTTAGTTTAATCAAAGTTGTAGAAGTAGAAGATGCACAAAGTTCATATGTCCTCATGGCACTTGAAATTTTTGATCTGGGGCGTGATATCACACCCCACAACATGTTGCTTATACGTTTGTTTCTAATAATCATGTTTATAATGATATTCAGTAGCAATTATCAACAATTCCACTCATCGTATCAACAACTTAAACTCTGTTTAAGCTTCGACTGTGAAACTGGCCATTAGTATTATATTTAGTTACAGACTAAGTTCATGATAATGTTCAAGATAACATTAAAGTACATTTGAATATTTTAATATAAAATAATCAATATACATAATAATGTTTACATAATTTACATAATTACATAATATGTAATAAGTAATTATTATTTTTATTACATACATAAATGCATTTTTGTATAAATGTACATATACCTATGTACTAAAATTATTGTTGACTTTCAACATATATATTAAATTTACCTGTTTTTTTGTAAAATCTAAAAAGAAAAAAATTGTAAAAATAATATAAAAGATATCGCTCGATTGAAATTGAGATCTGATCACCCCACATACGAGGCAGATTTATTCAAACAATTTGTAAAAGAATATAGAAAAGTATGCCTATCTTGCCTGTACTGACTTCCAAAATCAAAAATACTATAAATTTTATCAAATGACATTTGGGAGTGTTGTTGAAAGTTTATTTAAATTTTGTTTTGAAATATGGAGTACTTTCATAAATGCGACGACGACGCTGACGGCGAAAAAATCTTGTTCATAAATTACTTCCCCGTGCAATCTTTGAATGGTATTATACTTTTTCCATTAAGTTTTTGCACCACAGCGCTTATGGAAGAGTTCAATTCTATCCATTGCATTACACTTATACTTTTAATAGTAGTATACTAAGCTACTCATACCCCAATCTATTATATGTGTAATGAGACACTGCAAAATACAAAAAAAAACAATAACAGCCATCCCTTTTTCACAGTTGTACGGCGACTGATTATTTTTCATTCTTGTATTTCAATTCAAGAAATAAAAATTCAAAGGGTAAAGTACCCAGTAACGAGCTCTCTTAAGGAAAATTTTTAACCCTCTTCTAATACAACGGTGAAAGCCTTTGATAAATAATTCCAACCAAAGCTTGCTTCAGTCTACATTATTTAGCATATGCTTTTTCTTATGTTTGAAAACTCATACGCATACGGTGTGAATTTATACATATCTGCCATTTGTCAGTCATATGATACTTTTATGTCATATGCTTTCATATGATTTTTTAAAATTAGAACAAACCCTGATTGCTATGACAAAATGCTATGCTTTTTAATTTTTGCAGGAATTTAGAAGAGACCGAAAAAGTTTTGAGGGGATAAGACAGCACAAAAAAAGAAAATGTTGCTGTTGTCTGTTGTGTGAAGCAGTATTGTTCTTTTTCTTCGAATCACACAGAAATATCAAATAGGTGTAAACAAACAGATATCAAACTCCATGATTTTTTGAATCATATAACAAAACATATGAAAGTTATATGACTGAAGCATATGCTAAATAATGTAGTCTGAAGCAAGCTCAAGAGTAAAATAAATTTTCTGAAGAGTCTATATTTGCAATTCAATGCAAAATATATATTTTTATTTCAATAAAATTATTAAAATTAAAATATAACTCAAAACTCAAAAAGACATGAAATAACGAGCCCTTCATTTTGGACTGAACTAAAAAGATTTTTTTTTTTTTAATTTAAGGATAAAAAATATTTTTTAATGCTTTTATACATCTCCTTAACGAAAACGTTAAGAAAAATGCTATTTTTGGTAGTACTTTACATTTATAAGAATTATATTTAAAATAAGAATTTGTAATGATAAACCATCATAGCATGGATAACATATTTTTCTAAATATATGTATAGCAAAAATTCACATATATAGAATAAAATAAAGCCACCGGGCATCGGCTCGTTACTGGCGGAGGGCTCTTTACTGGCTGTTTTTCCTATATTCTGGATGAAGAAAAATTAACAAAGTGAATAAATTCCGAAACACATTCAAGCTTACCTCAAGGCAAAGAATGTAGAATACTTATATAAGAAGTCTCAAGATGTAAATTTTGAATAAAAGAGCTTTGATTATTAGATCCCAAGATCAAGGGGGAAACTTTTTTTCGAATAAAATGAGATAGCAATTTCAATTCAACGTGCATAATAAAATTTCTCTAAACTTTGACGTCATTGATTTTGAGAGTATTATGACGTCATGCATTATGATTTTCGGTGTTTACAAGTGTAAAACAAATATTCATTGCTACGGCAACATTGAAAATTACGATTTATACTTTTAAATTTCTTTTCGTTTTGAATAAAAATACATATTTGTTTGGAAAAAAAAAATTTTTTTTTGAATATGAATAATTTTTTTTTATTACATATTTTTATTATAGGTACCTCTAAATACTATATATATATAACTTTTGGATTATTGTTAGGATAATCCCAAAAAAAAATAACAAAATAAAAGAAATAATAATAACATAGTTTAACTTTTAATCAGAAACTTTATTTAATTTTATTTCACCAAACTTACTACAATCACTTCTTAATTCTATTTTATCAAACTTATTACAATCACTTCTTAATTTTATTTTATCAAACTTATTACAATCACTTTTTCGTTTAAGAATTAGATTTGACTTGTCATGAGTTTCAAAAGTAAACTAACTTTTATGATATTTTTCAAGTTGAACTTATTGTAATATAATTTATAAATTCTTATATGTATGCATACATAGTAGACCTTAATATTATAATGTACATGCAACACAACACTTCGTTATCAATAAGTTATCAGTTAGCATTACAGTTATATTGTAAAACATTGTATTCTGTGTAGCATTTAATGTACTTTTATAAGTTAGTCTTTTTCCAACCTTTGTAGAGATTAAACATAATTAAATATTTTATTACATCAGGTTATGGGCCCAGGCCCCAATCCCAGTCGCCAGCTTTCAATGAGATTAATTAGATTTAATTATAACTAATAATTACTACTTAATTAAATAGCATGTGTTGCAAACTAAACTGTGTGTTTAATTAAATTAAGTTGGGGTGTCATGTAAATTATTTAAGCATTAGTTGCAAAATAATTTTATTGTAAATTCACCCGGTAGTTATAATTGGCAGAAGATGAACACTGTGCAATTTCAAAATATTGAAAAATTGAATAGTGAGAAATATTCCATCTGGAAAATTCGAATGAAGAGCGTTCTAATAAGCTGCGATTTATGGCAATATGTAAGTGGAGAAGAAGGAAGACCTACAGAAGAACAAACGGCTGAAATAAAATCCAAATGGAAAAGAAATGATGATAAGGCTCTTGCTACAATTATTTTAGCAGTAAATTCATCGGAATTGATTCACGTAAGTAAATCAAGTAAGTGTGTTACATCCAAAGAAGCTTGGGATACGTTAGGTGCAATATACACCATGTAGTCCGGTAAGGAAGGTTATGTTATTTAAGAAACTACTTCATTTTAAAAATGACCGAACACATCAACGAGTTTTATAATATTATAGAAAAGTTAAGAGAATTAACAATAATCATCCCAGAAGAATTATTTAGTATAATTCTGCTTTGTAGCTTACCAGAAGATTATGAAAATTTCGTTGTTGCTATGGAAGCACGTGATAATTTAGCGGCATTAACAATTCTGAAAACAAGGTTACTTGAAGAAGAACAAAGACGTTGTGAGAAAGGAAGTGATAATGATGTGCAACATATTTTATTAGCAAAGACGAGAAAAAATGTCAAAGAAAAGAAAGAAGAAGAAAAATTGGATAAAAATGAGAAAAGACAAAAACGATTCAAAACACGTGTTAAATGTTACACATGTGGTAATCGCGGACATTATGCTTCGTCATGTAAGAACAAAGGTCGTAAAGAAGCTACCTTTGGTTTATTTGCTAAAACAGTTGATTTAGAGTTGAAAAATAGTGAATGGTATTTAGATAGTGGTGCTACATCACACATCTGTTGTGTCAAAAATATGTTCAAAGAATTAAACGACAACGAAAGACAGATTGTTCGATTAGCTACTGGTGAAACAATAGAATCAAGTGGTGTTGGTATAATTGAAATTAAAACCGATTCGTGTAACATAACATTAAAAAATGTACTGTATGTACCAGAAATTAAAGAAAATTTTTTATCAGTGAGTAGAATAACCCAAGCTGGATATAACCTAACATTTACTAATAATTCGGCCATCATCAGAAATGAAAAATCTAAAGTTATTTTGGAAATTCCCTTAAAAGGTAACCTATTTGTATTTAAACCAAATATTGAATCTTTATCACTTCTAGAGACAAAAAATCTTGATGAAACCATGAAATGGCATTATCGTTTTGGACATCTGAATTTCTCGAGTTTGAACTTATTGAGTAAAAACAATATGGTTTTAGGAATGAAACTAAATAATTATTTAAAAGAACCGTCGTGTACCATATGTGCAAAAGGAAAAATCTGTACTAGCTCATTCAAAGAACCAGATCACAACTATAAACGGGATTTATTGGAATTAGTCCATACAGATATCTGCGGTCCAATGCGAGGAAGATCTGCTGGAGCAGCCAGATACTTTATAACCTTTATAGATGATTACTGAAGAAGATTTTCCGTGTACTTTCTAAAATCAAAAGATGAAGCTTTCAATGCATTTAAGAAGTTTAAATTGTCAGCTGAAAAAGAAACTGGTAAAACGATAAATATAATTAGAAGTGATAATGGTAAAGAATATGTAAATAAGGAATTTACATCATATTTGGAAAACAATGATATAAAGAGACAACTGAGTGTAGAATATACACCACAACAAAACGGGGTTGCTGAAAAAGCAAATAGAACCATTGTAGAAATGGCCAGATGTCTTCTCATATCAGCGAATTCGCCAGAATATCTGTGGGCAGAAGCTGTCAACACAGCAGTTTATCCGAGAAATCGTTCGCCTAGCAGAGCAATACAAAACAAAACGCCGCACGAAGTATGGACTGGACGAAAACCAGCAGTTCATCATTTAAGAAAATTTGGTTGTAAAGGTGTAATATTAAATAAAAAACCAGGTTTATCAAAATTTCAGGCAAAAGGTATTGAGTGTATTATGGTTGGGTATGATGCTGAGTCCAAAGCATATAGAATGTATAATCCTACCAACAGAAGTATAATGAAAAGCAGAGATATCGTATTTTTCAAGAACGAACAATTACAAAATTCAAATGTGAATAATGATTACTTCTTTTTAGATAATCAAGTTTTGGAATTAGGACCAGAAAAGGTTATATCTAACGAAGATGAATCAAATGATGCAAATGATTCACAGCTGAAAAAAGGACGAGGACGTCCAAAGATTATTCGAACCGGCAGCCGTGGTCGACCAAGAAAGGAATTTGTTACGGTGAATTCGATTACGCAATTAGGCGATATCCCGGAAGTTCCTACAACTATGAAAGAGGCTTTAAGTGGAAAAGACTCTCAGAAATGGAAAGACTCTATGAAAACAGAATTTAATCTTCTACAAAGTAACGAAACATGGGATTTGGTCGATGTCAAGTAATTGGATGTAAATGGGTTTTCTGCGTTAAAAAAGACTCTGATGGGCGAATTTCTAAGTACAATTCGTAGATAAAGAACATCCAGAAGAAAGTATGTAAGTTAAAAAAGGCAATTTATGGTCTAAAACAAGCCGGTAGAAAGTGGAATGAAAAACTGAATGATATCTTGCTGTCAATTGGTTATAAAAGATGTACCAATGATCCATGTGTTTACACAATGAATAAGTCGGACGAATGGAACATCATTGCTGTACGTTGATGACATTTTATTTGCATGCTCGAAAAGTGAAAGTCTCATTAAAGTCAAGGAACTAATAAATGAAAAATTAGAGACAGTTGACAAAGGTGAAGTTGATTACTTTATAGGCATCAAAGTAGAAAGAGATGGAGCAAGGGGGGGCATTAAATTGAGTCAACAGCAACATATTGAATAGTTGCTGAATGATTATGATATGACTGATTGTAAAGAATGTTCCACACCACTGGATGTATCAATAAAACTCACAAAGTGTACGAATAAGGCGTGCAAACGAGTTGATCAAACACAATATTAATCACTAATCGGATCGTTATTGTATATAGCTATTTCGTCAAGATCAGATATTACATATGCAGTCAGCAAACTTTCACAGTTCAATTCTGAACCTTATTTCTTATTTTCTTACCTTTGAATAAATAACAAAGGAATGGATATATAAATCAAAAAACGTAGTCAATTTTGAATGGTGTGTGTGATTTACAAATACATTAAAAATACTTCAAAAATTGTCCATGGCAGGCGTTAAAAAAAGTTAGACAAGTTTTTGGGGTCTTTAGGGTAAATATGTTTTGTCTACTTTTAGATTAAGAAAATATAAATAAAACATGCATTTTTGATTAAAATAATTTAATATACTTCACGCCCTTAAATAAAATTAATTAGTAAATTTCTGTCTAATTGATATTTTTTCAGACAATTTTTTTGATATGAAATGATATCGAGTTTTAAGGTACCTTTCTGATATTAGTTTCAGCATAAGCACGTTATATTTTGTCTCTATCATATGTGATTTTGCTTCTTCAAACAAATTTTTCCCTATAAAATGCTTTTGACCTTTTGTATTCATTTTTATTTAAAATCGAGCTGCTGTTTTCAAATAAATTTATTGCTTTTCGCAGTTCTTTTTCGACTTTTAGACATATAGCAATCACACTTTGCGAAGGTTGTTTCAAATAGCCTCTGCTTTTATAGTTTATTATTTATAAGAACTACTTTCTGTTACACTTGTTAAGGCAGCTAAACAATCAAAACAATGAAGAAATTTACTCACAGAGTATACTACAAAGCCTGCTATATACTTAACAACATGCACTATATAAGATGACACTTGGATTGGATCTTGGGTGTAACTATGCTCCTCTGGAAACCACATTTTACCTAATTCATTGGGCATGTTATTGTTTGATAAAGAGTCTTCAAATGCTTCACTAACCATCTGAGATTTTTCAGCAGTTAAATTTATTTCATTAAACGGGTCAGTTGGTTTTGCGCTCAACAAACTTATTTCTTCTAATGGAATACAATTTCTCATACCACCTTCTCTCAACTGACATCGAAAAAGGAGCCTCTTATATCTTGATTTAAACTGCTGAACTGATGGATTGTTGTTGTTACCCAGCTCCATCCGAATAGAGGAAAAGAACAACTCTATATGGTCTTGATTTATTTTATAGAGAGGAATAAATGATAAATTTATCGGTCTCTATAAATCTTCCATATAATACAATTATATTTCTTAAAGCTCGCATCAAGCCAACAAAACCAGTATTTCTTGAGCCTTTAACAATTAATGAGCCAAATCTATCTGACAGTTTGGATATATACTCTATTGCTTCCAGAATAGATTGATTTAGGAGTGGGAAATTATTTCTACATAAAGCTTTTTTCTGGTATTCACATTCAGAAATTTTTCTACTATTGAGTATATCAAAAATGTCGTTGAAAATTCGTATGAACTGTGTTGTAGGTTCACTACCCTTGAATTGATCAAGTTTAAGTACTTCTCTGCAAAAGTCTAAAGCATCAGCTACGATCTACTCAAAAGTTGCACATCTAGTTTCATTTTCAACTTATTGCCCAAGTGGAGCCCTTTTTTTTCTTGTAAGTCTGATAAATGTTTTAGAAACTGCCATTTAATTTCACGACCTTTCTTATCTTGCAAAACTTCATTCAATTCTTCATCCATAAGATTTTTTTCTTTTAAACCATTTAAAACTTCTGTTTACTTCGAAGTTTTTATATTTCTGCGATAAACTTTTTGTTACAGACGTATTATATTTCTATTTTTGACGCCTAACTGTTAATTTATTTTAATTACATTATTTTGTAAGATCTTAATAATCTTGTCTTTTGCCTCCTAATGTAAAAAAAAAATTTATAATATTAAATAAACATGCCATGTAAACAATTAGACGACACAACACAGATAAAGTGTTAGTAAAAATCCCCCAATTTATTGTTAGTTTTTCTGAAATTTATTAATGATAGATACATGATCCATAATAATAATCTATTAAAACATTATACAACTTGATTTAACAATCTTTCATGAATAAAAAATATCAATATAACTAGAATTTAACAGTAAAATTAAAAATTACAAAATAATATAATATTATAGGATACTTTATTCCGCAATCCATATGGACTTCTTCTTGTTTGCCCTGCTGTTCTAAAATATTCCTATTTTCAAGTCTTTGAGACACCTACAACAATAAATCGAAAATTTGCTCAATTATGTTAATACAATACATATCGAATATATGTATTACTCTAAGATCCAATAGAGTTTCTTGATTTAAGCCTAAATTTAATTGTGGTACAGCGGTTGCCGTTAGCATCCTTCTTCTTTGTAACGCTATTATGTCACTGGGTAGAAAATGCTCAGAACATAATTGGGTATGTCTTGTAGGTTGAAAATATGTACCAATTATTTCCATCCATTGCAATCTCATAGTTTCTTCCGTAGGAAATCTGAAAAAATAATAATCTTTTTTAATTTTTAATTTGATCAGAATGTACGTATATACTATACATATTTAGGCATTTACATAAATAATGTTGAATTAAAGTAGGTCTGCAAACACACTTGCCCCCATTACAAATTTAAATTTCAGGTGACACATTTTTCTGTTTTTTTAATTTTAACATTTAAGAATATGTAAAAAAAGAAAATAAAATAAAGGAATTTAAACTACCAAAATAAAATTATATAGTACTTAATCACATTTTCTATAACAGAAACTCATTATTAAATACTTCAAGAAATATTAATATTCAATAATATTGCGTCAATATCATCTGTAAAATTTTTATTTTCTTTCGATGGCCCTCCACCAGTACCGTACATGTACTCTTTTTCTTCAGCGTAGTTTTGTTTGGTGTATTTTTTTATATTTTCATTTTTTTTTTCAAAATATCAAAACTTCTATAAAAAGTTCCTGATTTTGAATTAAACTCAGTTTCTATTTCCTTCTATGCTTTAATTTTAGATGCACCACTTTCTTTACATGTTCGTCTGCACTCAATGATATTTTTATGTTTTAGAACTACATTCATCAATGTTTTGGTTTCTGTACTAGAAAAATTTGGACTTCTTTTTTTATTTTCACCAATTCCGTACGACATTTTTATATATTTTTATTAATATTTTTTTATAAATACATAGTAAAATACGCATGACACTTTTTATATTGACATAATAAATTTCAGGAACAAAGCAGCTACAGACATTTTTTTTTGTTAAACTAGGTTTAGTTAAGCTGTAAAAAAAATAAACTGTGAAATCTAGTAGTCTTTATCCGAAGCTTAAGCTATGTACAATGGTATGGTATGGTATGGTATGAAGGGCTGTTCGCTTCGGGAGAAACGATTTCACTCGGAGGCCTAAAGGCCCATTGTGAATACCCTTTTTGTTTTGGATAATGTGGGAGTTGGCTTATCCTGAAAACCATTTCGATTTTTGTATGAATCTATTTAAGTCTTTTAGTGCTATCTCAGCTATGTCGTCCAGACCGTCGAAGAACCTTGCTCCCAAACAAGCGAGTCTTCGTTCTTTTAGAGCTGGACATTCGCAGAGTAAATGCACTATTGACTCTATTTCTTCTTCATCTCTACAACTTCGGCAGAAATCGTTCGATGGTATGCCGAGTTTATTGGCCATAGCCCCTATAAGGCAGTGTCCAGTAATCACACCGACAAGTTCTCGAACTTGTTTTCTTTGAAACGTTAGTAGAGCTGCGGTCTTTTTTCCGTTTATTTCCGGCCACATGCTACGGGTTATGGAGCAACCACCAGTAGTCCTCCATTGTTCCGCAGCCATGTGTTCGAAATAGCAATCAATAAGGTATTTTGCCTTGCTGAGAGGAGGGTCTATCTCTACAGCAAATGGGTCAAAGTTTGTGTCGTATCCTTTTCTAGCAAGTTCGTCAGCCTTTTCATTTCCCTCCACGCCGACGTGACCAGGAACCCAGCAAAGTCGAACCCTGTGCTGTGTAAGGACTTTTAAGGCTTTGACGCATTTTTCGACACATCTTGAATTTATCTCGTTGGAGTTTAACGCTCTTAGTGCTGCTTGGCTGTCCATGCAAATTGTGATTTCGGCGGGCGAAATCTGCATTTCGTGAACAGCCTGTGCAGCTTTCATCACCGCGTATACTTCTGCTTGGAAAATACTGCAGTCTTTAAGTCTAAAAGACTTCTTGATCTGCAATGTTTCTGAGAAGACTCCTGCTCCCGTGCTTTCTCCTGTTTTCGATCCGTCAGTGAAGATGGCGAATCCCTTAATAATGTTATTAGGAGTTGTCCATTCTTCTCTTTTAGGTATGAGAACAGTGTATGGTTTTTCAAAGTCATATTTGGTTTTCCTGTAATCGGTTTTGGGTGGTAATCCAATTTGACTGAAGGTGTCCAAAATGACTGAATATCCTTTGTTCTGTGGTTTCCAAAAGCCGTTCTCTCTTAGTCTAAGAGCTGCTTTGGCCGCCACGCTTTTTATAAATAGCTGTATGGGTTGCAGGTGTATAATAGTTATATACAAAAGTTAAGCTAAACTTTGGCTTAAGCTTCAACTGTGAAACTGGCTATAAATATCTTTTTCACTACACTGCACACAAATTTTACAATGTTTTTTAGTTTTTTTGTTTTACCACTTAATTAATTATTTCATTTACGTATTTTTATATAACTTTTAAAAATTTGGTTTTTCTCTTGTTTATATTTTTTGACACTTAAGACACCATAAAACCAACACATGCATTTTATTTTTAGCAACGCTCACACATTACACATATTGTGTGTACACGCATACAGCCGTTACTTAAGGTACGTCTTCACTTATACACTTTAGTGTATGAAAATAGGCGTAGAACTCCACAAAAGTGGAGAGTCAGTTTAGACTTCTACCAGTAATGGAGTACTACATTCGAAAAAAAGTGTAGGTCTCCATATTTTGACCTCCACTTTTTCGAGTGTATACATTAAAGTGGAGTATGTGTTTACACCCAGAAATTAAAATGGTCAAGTAAAGTTTATAATACACTTTCTGATTTTGTCGCATGTGTTCATTCAGAGGAGTTAAATAAGTAAAGAAAAAGAAACTAATAATTAAATAAAATGTCATTATCTTTAACAGAAATCGCTGCATTTCAATTGATTTTAATTTTTTTTTTTAATTTAATTTTCTTTTTTTTCTTTTTATCCTTGTAATATGGGGACTGTAACATTCCATAGTCATTTTCATTTTCCAGTAATTCTATCAATTTTAATTCTTTCATTT
Source organism: Bombylius major (assembly GCA_932526495.1). Lineage (NCBI taxonomy): Eukaryota > Metazoa > Arthropoda > Insecta > Diptera > Bombyliidae > Bombylius > Bombylius major. Next base: position 22,112,556 of record OW052044.1, on the reverse strand, counting down.
CTTTTGACCACATCCAGACATTTTCTTTGTTTAATTTTTTCACTTTTTTCACTCTCTAAAACACAAGAACTGCTGTTGAAAACAAACCAAAATGTAGTCATACACCAAAAAGTGAACTGTCAGATTCTGTCCACTTTTCCACTTCGCTACATTTATCTCCACTTCTTTAGAATTGTGTTTAGACATATACACTTTTAAGTGGAGGATTTCACAAAAAATGTAACACTCCACTAAGTGTACGGTTACATTTTGTAGTTTATATTTATACACTTGTCTTCATTTAGTGGATAGCTACATTTCCACTCGAAAAGTGTACAAGTCTACCGTACAAAGGCTAATCGCGTCAATTACATTTTCACTCATTTTGACTTAGATATATTTATGATATAATATATAGTTATACATATGAACTAGTGGAAAAATTAAATTATATATATAATATATAATATATAGACATATTTTTTAATAGAGAATTTTTCCTTCAGTTCATATATATAACTATATATTATTATATCATAAATATATTTAACTCAAAATGAGTGAAAATGCAATTGACGCGATTAGCCTTTGTACGGTAGAAGTGAACACGTACCTTTAGTTATTTATCATTATTATTATTGCTATAGTATTTTTCTTTTTTGAAGTCAGTATTGTGCTTATGGAGGCAGTACCCGATGAGCTTTTTGCCTTGGTAATATTTAATTTAAAAGATTTCCCTCGATTGAAATTGAGATCTGATCACCCCACACACGAGACAGATTTATTCAAACAATTTATGAAAGAATATAGAAAAGTATGCCTATCTTGCCTGTACTGTACTGACATCCAAAAAGAAAAATAGTATGTATGTGCCTATACAGAATATTATATTTTACCACAGAGAAGGTAACATAAGAAGAGGAACACTAAGTACTGGCACGAATATCGGCAAAATTTTTAAAATTTGATGACCTGTAAGCTACTATTTCTCACGAAAAAATGTATGAGAAAACTTTCGTTTATTACTCAGTTGCTTCTTACACAAAAATTTTTTTTATTCATACAGGATAAATTTATACATGTACATACCTAATTCCTATTATTCATATCGTTCTAAAAAAATTTTTGCTGAATACATTGAAATACAGGCTAAAATATATGTAGATACGCATAAAGATATAAAGAAAAAAAATATTCAACTTGTACATTTATTTTCTCGATTCGAACAAAAAATTATACCCACTCTTTTACTGAATATGTATGTAATACGTGTGTATATATTTTGCTGTTTGAGAAAGCAAATATGTATCCCTTCCGAAATTTTTTTTTCTTTTTTCAAATTTTAAAAACAATTTTTAAAACTATATTTTTGTATTTTTCTAAATTTCTATATCCAGAAAATTTTCGTAGTTTGTTCATCTTCATTGAGAAATATGAAAATTTTATTCGTGAAGGATCAGGAGATCAGAATAATCAATAGGCATGTTATTTTATTTTATTTTACATTATAAAATTGCTAATGCTAGTTTTTAATATATTTTAAAATATACACACAAGCAAACAAAAGCAAAATTTCATGTACACACTTCTCATATATCCCTTCCAAAAACCAACAAAACACAAAAATATACCAAAAACGTGAAAAAAAAAAGAAAAAAATGTACACGGTCGTAAATAATTATGTATATGTTGACGACATATATATTACGTTTTAACTATACGCATATTGTATTCAATTTATTCCTTCAAGAAATTTCTTTAAAAAAAAAAAAATTTAGTGTGAACTTTTTTTTGTAAAATTTTTCTCAAACACATACACACATTTTTTTGTACGGTGAATAAATATATTTTTGGTCTTTTGCATTGAAAAATGTGAAAAGGTAAATGATGAAGGGTAATAAGGAAAGAGAATGTTTTTTTTATGTATAAATTTGTTATTCAAGTATTTATAATACTTCCAATTCTTTTTTGTATATATTGTTACGGCTCCAAAGGAACGATTACCGTTCTCATAAGAAAATAATTTCAAGCATGGTAACTGAAACTCAAAATAAAAACCTAAACTCATCAAAATTAACCTTTTTTGGATTCTTATTAACTTATTATTTAATAAATTCATTTTCTCATACCCACAAAATTGCAAACTTGTAAAAAAGAATTAATAATTACTTTCTCACAATACAAAAATGCTTAAATTGCAAAATAGACAAAATAACTTTCCCATCATTCTAGATGTAATGTTTAGGTCAAGTACCAAAATTGTAAAGAAAGTTAAATGAATCAATTAAGTTTAGTTTCAATTTGTGTCTCGTCGTGAAAAGTAGCAATAGCAAGTAAACTTAAGAATAGAAAATAAAGTGTTAATGTGAAAATTCTGTTTAATAAAATCAGTGTGTAAAATAAAAATTAAAACTTGTGTTTTTATAAACATTTTCTTTTTTTAAATTTTTTTTGAAAACATTTTTCGTCTGACAACTTAAGTGGCGCAGTCGGTAGGATTCCAATAAAAAGGAATCCAGAATAAAGGACGAAAAAAAAATAAATAAAAAATAAAATAAAATAAAAATAAATAATTAAAATAAAAAAAAATTTTTAATAGAAAACGTTTTTAAAACGGACTCAAAAGTATAAAATAATTTTTCCTAGCCACATACAAATTCTCAACCCCATACAGATAATCCTGAAAATTTGTAATTGCGAATTTTTAATAGCTATAAAAATACTTGTAAGATTAAAAACGAAAAACATGGGGCGCAAGATTAAATAGTAAGAAGTGTAAAGAGTAGTGCAAGTTAATAGTAAGAAGTGTAAAGAATAGCGCAAGCTAATAGTAAGAAGTGTAAAGAATAGCGCCCCACGTTTTTCGTGTTTAATCCCACAAGTATTTTTATAGCTATTTAAAATTCGCAATCACAAGTTTTCAGGATTATCTGTATGGGGTTGAGAATGTGTATGTGGCTAGGAAAAATTATTTTATACTTTTGAGTCCGTTTTAAAAACGTTTTCTATTAAAAAATTTTTTTTATTTTAATTATTTTTTGCTTTTTAGTCTTATGTGAAATTTTTCAATCGATTTTATTGGTATTATTTTATATTAAAAAACAATATAAGTAAAACTAAAAAAGTTTTTTTAATTTTAAAAAACAAATATATTTGTGTATACATATATGTAAACTACAGTCGCTCTCAAAACATTTGCAACTGAATAAATTTAACGTGTGTATATATTAAAATTGTAAAAAATTATATACTTTCTTGGTATATTTTTGCCGAATGTGCTTTTCCTTTTTCTTTTTCTTGTAATAAATATATTTTATATATACACGTTTGGTATAGGTCATTGAACACTTATTTAAAATTAACAAATTTTCAGTATTGTTGAAACCAACGACTTAATGCTCAATTTTATTTTATTGTTTATATGTGTTGGAACTGGAAGTACCAAATTGACATCACAACTTATTGCTTTTAATCAATCATAACTAAGTTGTGATTAAAGTTACATGAAAGTTATGTTCAAATGAAATGTAGAGAAGATCCTTAGCTTTATTTTCACCGAATATATTAAATATCTATGAGCAACGTGAATCAAAGAAAAAACGTGATAAATATTAAGTAACATAAAACTGAGAATCAATTTTTCCTTAAATCTCCCAAATTACTAAAAATATTAAATTATAATGTTCTACAAATTTGTAGATTTTTATTACATAAACATTTTTCCCAAACATTGTTATATTATAAAATTAATAGAAATTGAGTTATTAAAGAAAAATGATAATTTTGTATTAAAATCACAATTATCCCTCTCATTTCTCATTTTTAACAGCCACCTCTGAAAATGTAGTACCACTTGAAAATTTTTTTAATTCATTTCTTTATTTTTTCTTTCAAAAATATTATTCATAAACAAACAAAAAATTTTTCAAGTGGTACTACATTTTCAGAGGTGGCTGTTAAAAATGAGAAATGAAGCATACTAAAATATTTTTGACTTGAAAATCAGAGTTTGCTTAGATTAAATTTTAGTAAAGAAAAATTAATACTTTCTTTGTTTTAGACCAAATTTGAGGATCGAATATCATGAAAAGTAAAATCTTAAAACTTTCATTAGCGATGTAATATTGCATTGTCATGCAGTTCTGAGCTATGTTGAAAGTTTCAAGTCTCTATCTCATCAAAAAGTTGGTTAAAAATTAAAAATCAATTTCCAAATTTGTACCGAACAGACAGACAAGAAACCAAGCTAATAAAAACATTTTAATAAAATACAAGTGAATAATCAAAATACTTTAGTGAATAATCAAAATACTTAAGTGAATAAATAAAGTGGATTACATGAGTCTACCAGAAGATTTTGTTGCAAAATACAAAGAATATCTTGAACCTAAATCACCAGCATCATCAGATGATACTTGGGACTTTGAAAACTACCTACCTCGAATTTAAACGACTAACAAATGCTTTAACAAAAAAAAAGAAAAAGACTTTCAAAAAACAAAACAGTAGAAAAAAGATACAACTTATGAAAAAGGAATACTAATAATAAAACTGGATAACTCAATTCGAAAAATAAAACGACAAAGCACACGCTACTTACCTTATTTCTTTATGGAAGGAAACGAAGACACGACAGCAGGAACTCAAAACAACACAACACTTGCAACACAGAACAACATAACATTGGTGCATCAACAGGAAAGCAACATGGACTTGAACATTGATCCATTTAAATACATCAGCAGTTTACCGGAATTTAGTGGAAAAGGTAATGAATTGTTTACATTTTTAGAATTAGTAGATCAAATAATTCCTTCAGTGTCTAAATATAACAATAGTCAATCAATTTTGTTAAATAGAATAAAAAGCAAATTAAATGGTAGGGCTAGAGAAGTTGTAGAAATAAATAGCCATCTTAAATCCTGGTCTGAAATAAAAAATATTTTAATCGAAAATTTTGGCGACAAAAAGTCATGCCTACAAATTTTTGACGAGTTGAGGAGCGTAACCTTTACCTCTAATTGCATTGATTTTTACAATCAAATTACAAGTATCTTGAGAAGATTAAATAATAAAATAAAAAGTGAATCGAATTCGAACGAAATAGCAAAAGCAAACATTCAGACGGGTTTAAGAATCTTTAAAGATAAACTGCCGGAACCAATGCGTTCAATTTTATTTAGTAGAGATCTTAAAACATTAGAAGAAGCATTAGACATTTTAGTCGAGGGAAATTATGCGCACTATAATCCATTTAGGAATAATAGTATTAAAACGAAGAATTTTCATGAATCTAATAAGCCTAAGACCCAAAAACCTTGTTCACCATACCCTAATAACAGAAATTCACAACAATACAATCAAAATAATTATAATCGATACCCAGTAGATGAAAGACCTCCCCAATACAACGTTAATAGGCAAAATTCAGAGCAAACAAGTAATAGATCACAATTCTCTCGAAAAAATCAGCAACCCAATTTTAATAATAATCCTAATAATAACTATTTTAATAGGAATAATAACAACAATAATAATTATGGCAATAATAGGCCAGAACCTATGGACATTGATGTATCTACCAATTCTAGAATTAATTCATTGGAAACTCAAAATAGTGTTGAAAATTTTCACTTTGTAGCCTCGGAAGACAGAACTTACCTTATATAAAGATACAATCTAAAGGAAGGCCATTGAAATTTATCATCGACACAGGAGCTACGACAAGTATAATTAATACTGGCATCTGTAACCCAAAGTACGCAACAAAGATTATGCCTATGAATATTAAAATACTAACCAATATTATTTCTTGTGATACGAAAATAACAATTGACTCCTTTTTAGAATTTGACCTTGAAGACAAATTGGAATTTCTTGAATTAAAATTTCATAATAAATTTGACAGGTTGATAGGTAATAACATAATGTTCCCTCTAGAAGCCGAAATAAATTAGAAAAATAAAGTTATGAAAATAAAAACAGGTAATGAAATCCCGCTATACTTCAATGCAGATGAAGAAGTGGAATATAAAATTCCTGTGCCTATTAAAGAACTTGAGACATTTCAAAACGAAGTCTTTACAGATGAAAACGAAATCAGGTGCGACCACCTGAACCAGTCCGTAAAGAGCGAACTATTAAAAATAATAAAAGAATTCGACAAAGCCTTTTATCATAAAGGCGACAATTTATCGTTCACCCACGAAATAACACACAAAATAAATACAATAAATACAAAACTTTATCGTTACCCCGAAGTTCACCGTCACGAAGTTCATACACAGATTGACGAGATGCTAAAACAAGGCATAATTAGGCCTAGTGATTCCCCATATTCGGCCCCTATTTGGGTCGTACCAAAAAAACTCGATACGTCAGGAGAAAAAAAATGGCGTATTGTTATTGATTACAGAAAATTAAATAATGTAAGAATAGACGACAAACACCCCATCCCAAATATTGACAATATTTTAGATAAATTAGGCAGAGCAATGTACTTCACAACGTTAGATTTGGCAAAGGGTTTTCACCAAATTGAAATAGCAAGAGAAGACATAAAAAAAACAGCCTTTAGCACAGATAGTGGTCATTATGAGTTTGTCAGGATGCCACTCGGATTGAAGAATGTTCCTGCCACCTTTCAACGGCTCATGAATTCCGTTTTGAAGGAATTCATAGGGAAAATTTGTTATGTATACCTTGACGACATAGTCATTTTTAGTACTAGTAAAGAAGAACATTTTGATTCTTTGAAAAAAATTCTAAAAAGACTACAGGACGCTGATTTAAAAATTCAGTTAGATAAAAGTGAATTCATGAAACAGGAAACAGAGTTTCTTGGACACATTATAACAACAAAAGGTATAAAACCGAATCCCAACAAAATAGAAGCGATAAATAAATTTCCCATTCCTAGAACACCAAAGCAAATAAAATTATTCTTGGGCCTCGTAGGGTACTATCGAAAATTTATCAAAGATTTCGCTAAAATTGCAAAAACAATGACAACATACCTAGAAAAGGACAAACGCATAGATGTTAATAATTTAGAATACAAAGAGGCGTTTGATAAATTAAAATTGTTAATCACTACAGACCAGATTTTTCAAAACATTTCACATTAACCACTGACGCCAGTAATTTTGCTATTGGCGCTGTCTTGTCTCAAAACAATCGACCATTGAAAAAGAGCTACTTGCAATAGTATGGGCAACGAAGTATTTTTGCCCCTACCTTTATGGTAGAAAGTTTACAATTAAAACAGATCACAAACCCCTACAATGGCTTCACAATCTTGAAGAACCGAATACAAAATTACAACGTTGGAAAGCAAAATTAGAAGAATTTAATTTCGACCTTGAATATCTGAAAGGCCGAGAAAATAAGGTCGCTGATGCTCTGTCAAGAATAGAGATTAATGCCACTGAATTAGAATTGGACGACATCAGGTCGACTGACGCGACAATACACTCAGCCAACGAAGACAGCACCGAGTATATACCAATATCTGAATCGCCCTTAAATTTTTATAAGACGCAAATTATAGTTGAAAAAGGTTCACCTTCAAAGGAAAATTTCGAAAAAATTTTTGGTAGAAATAGGAAAACATTTAGGCATCCAAGTCCTGACGAAAACTTCTTTATAAATTTACTAAAAACACATTTTCCTTATAAAGGAATAGTAGGCATTATGGTAGAAGACGTCAATCTCTACAATTTGTTTCAAAATACCTACATAAAACATTTTTCAAAAAATAAACTGTTAAAACTTAACAAGTGCTCTTATTTGTTGAGAGATGTAAAAAATCGTGATGAGCTTCAAGAACAGATATTAAAACAACATAACGAAATGAATCATAGAGGTATCAATGAAGTGTAGTTGGAACTAAAAAATTAAATTTATTTTCCAAAAATTAAAACAGAAATTCAGAAAATAATAAACAACTGCCACATTTGCAATACTGCTAAATATGAGCGACACCCCCTTAGATTGCCATACAAATTAACCCAAACCCCTGTCGCGTAACGGAAATTTATTAATAAAATTATAGCATCTGAATTAGAACTGCCTCCAGGTGTATCCAGCCGGTCAATTTTCCAGCTGCTTCAGCCGGGGTGGGTTCTTTGGATACACCATTTCGGAAGCGGGTCCGTTATGGCAACATAGTAGGACCGGCAGAATCCAAATCCAAAATTACTAAAGAAGGGAGCAATCAAGAATAGACTTAAAGGGAACGATAAACCAAAAAGAAATCCATTTTCCCTATGGATGGAAGGAAACCATTGCCTCACTCAAATCTCAAAGTGGACCATCTTCAGACCATCGATGAGAAACTCAGAATCACAACACCTTTGTATTTCTTTTATTTTTTTGCTTTAATTCATTTCATTTCATTTGGTTATAAAAAAGAGAAAATATTTCACAATCAAAAAAAATTCCTACCTATAAATATAATGGTAACTTATGCTTGGATACCAAAAACTATAATAAAATTTTAATAGAAAAGAAGTAAAAATTGGATCACGACCGGAAGAAGAGGTGACGTTTTTCTCCAATTTTTTTTTCGCGCAACCATATGAATAATTGATGCAAATAATAAGATGCCAGAACAATTTTACAATAGAATATCTTGTTCTTCTTTAACATCGTAAATGCAATTTTCATTTCCTTTCCATTGATACACTAACATAGATACATACTTATAATCATTATTAACTTCCAAATATAAAATTTATGCTTATAATATAGAATTTCAATCTATAGTTTATCTTTATTTCTGAAGTATTTCACTTAGCATTCATTATACCTATTTCATTTTCATTTCTTTTTTTTTCTAAGTACATGTGGTCGGCGCCATTTGTACATTATAACAATCTGTAATTCGGTCTTTAATTATGTACTTCTAATTATTCCATGATTGATATATATATATAAAACAACAAAAATATTCTTTTATCTGCTTTAATATCTATTAAATGGTAGCTCTTCTATACTGGCATTCCTTAACCTAAATATCATTAACTAAATTGATATGATCGTACTTATTATGAAGCAACCTAAATTTCTATACTCTCATCTCTAAAATTTTTCCTTTTCTTAAATAAAATAAAACATATTTAACCTACTTACAAATTCATAAGATACTATATGTGTCGTACAAGTTTCATCCGAATCTCCCTCGTTGAATTCCGGTATGATGGCCATCATATACTACCTTTATTTTAATACACCCTATGAATCTAATGAACTTTAGTACAGCGATGTTTCTACTTGATCATCACATCCATGCTTATGTATCCAGCAACAATAAAAATTATTTTTCAATTTTCACAATTCTTCTCTCTTTTTTTTTTTTTGCTAAACTTTTCAAATGAAATATTTATTTTTTTTCTTCTTTCTTATTATTATGTGTATATATATATAGATATATTTTTTTTCTTTTTGGTATATATATCTATTTACAGAAGTTAACTATAATTTTGCCTCGAGTTTTTAACAATGTAAGTTTCCCAACTGCTTGTTTTAATCTTTACTAAAACACAATAATTTCAACTATACTGATTATCAGAATTTATTTATGAACTAACTGATTTAAATTAACACTTTATATTTTTTTTTTTTTTCTTTAGACATTACTAACAGTTTATTTCTTTCCTTATATTTTCTTTTTCAAAAAAAATTTTCTGCAGGAATATATCCTTTCTTTTGTTATATTATTATTCAATAAAAATTTTCTTTTTTTTTTTTGTTCTACGTTAATTAAATTGCAAGAGATTTACATGTCTTCTATTATTTACATGTACAGAAACACGTGACACTTAGATTAATTTGCACACTTCTGATTAAATTCTTTTGTTCTCTATTAACCTCTTTTTTTTTTCTGTTCTTTTTTCTTTCCTTAATGTTCATTATTATTTCTTTTTTCTTTTTTTGTTATAAGATTTTTCTCTACACTCCGTTAACATTTAAAAAAAAAGGAAAATTGAAAATTAATTGAACTCTACCAAAATGTTCTTGGGAATAATACAAAAAAAAATCACTTTAGTTAAAAAAAAAAAACATACTTTTACAAAATCGAATTTCACTTCCATGTTTGAATACTAGAATATGAGCCACTTAGGTGATTTAAGTCTGAATCATCACGATACAACAGAAACAATGTGTGATATAATATTTTAACGCACCTTTTTTTTTCTTTTTTTTTTTTTTTATATAGAGATATATGAAATTTACTATTCCTCGTTTTAACTATTTGCTAATTCAATAAAAAAAATGATTTTACTAAGAAAACCTTAATTATTTTAAGATTCAAAAAAAACTATACTTGAAATAAAAAAAAAATCACATTTTTTTTTAAAAATATTTTTATTACAAAAAAAAACTAAATCCGTCGCTGACTGGAGACATTATGTTCAAAAAAAATCGTCTTAAACCGACCAGAAACCAGGAACTAACTAACTTCAAAAACAAAAAACCGAAAAGAAGAAAACGAGAGCGCTTCAAAAAAAAATTTTTTACCGAATTATATACCCATGGTATTATACTAATCGCTTTACACACTTTATTTTGTATTCGTGTGTGCGCGGTAAAATTAATGTACCATTAATATACATGATACAATATGCAATGCGCGAGTACATCAATCATCATTATGTACAAATTCCAGATTATTCGATACATTATTATATGAATAATGTATACGAGTATTATGATTATGGAAGTTGACATGGTGTGTGTGTAGTAGAAGATGAGTATTACATATTATGCTATTTACTTTAGGTAAATAGGTCATATAATGTAATTATATGGATCATATGGTGATATTGATTTTTCATACACATTGATTTATATGAGAATAAATCAAATGTTGTGTGAAAAATTTATATGGTGTATTTGTATATTGACAAATACACTGAAGTTCATAATATTTTAGTATTGTGAAAATAAATAGAGAAAAGTATAGAAAATTTGAACGAGATTAATTTCGAGAAAAATATGGAATAATCTCATGTATTTGTATTAAATACATGGGATTATTCTCGAAATGGCGTGATTTTTGTCATAATCCATGTGATTAGTACAAAAATCTTTGTTCAATTTTTTGAACAAAACAAGATTAAATTTTATGTTGCGCGTGTGCAACGGAATTGGAATTTACAGTTCATTTATTGGAATATTTTGTTGAAAATTTCCAATAAATGTACGTTTTTAAGCATTTTAAAAATTATGTGTACAACCGTCTGTAAAAATACAGCGGCGTACGAAAATATCTTTAAAAAAAATCAAGGGGGGTATTTGCTGTCGCAACAAAACAAACTTTTCCACTTTAAGTCCCACTAAGAAATTTTGACCGAATAGGAAAAGTGGTCGATGTTGCTTAAGTACAACAACGTGGGGCTCGTCCACACCCTGAGATGAGTCTCAATGCCGGAACACGTGGGCAAGCCGGGCTGAACAAAAGAATAGGGAGAAAAGTTCACACACACATAGCCAAAATCCAAAATCAAAAAAAAAATTCCATTTCGCGATGATGATTTATTTACTCGTACATAAAAATGTCAAGTCCGAGTAATATGTAACAAAACCAGGAAAGAAAGTTCAAGATAGATCAAAAAGATATTCAAACCTTAAAGATTTCAGATATTGGTATACTATATTTACCTAAGGGGGTAAAATGAACCAATTAACGACAACCTGGTTAAGTTTACATAAAAAAAATATTATTTTCCTTTTGAAAAGTATAGGCCAAATGATTATAAGATACAGTGAAGAAAGATACAGAAAATTAGGGTGACGTGGTAAACCAAAAATGGTGTTATGCTTTGAGGTCTTTCACATGAAAAGTCCCTACATATTTACCTTGTAGGTCCTCTACTTCATACATACTTCCACCAATGCATCTTTTAATTTGACATTTAATAAACTTTTTAGACAATTTCGAATTAAAACCTTTCGCGAAATCGCTTTTTAGTGAAATTTCGCCTATAAACCTCTTGTCCTGGTCGAAATTTCACTGTGGTGGTCCGGAGGTTGTAAGACCTTTCTGCTCGTTCGTGTGCCTTCCTCAGGTTAACTGAGACTTGGTCACGGATCTGCTGAAGCTTGGCAGATTCAGGCAGATCAACGACCTCTCCATCCATCACACAGTCTAGCTCCTTCAGAACTCGATATGCTGAGGCATGCCTTACCATGGGGAAACCAAATACCGTCTAGTAAGGTGTGCGCTCAATAGCACTATGGTATCGAGTTCTAAGGGAGGCAGCCATGCGGTGGATGGCCTTGTCCCAGTTCGCCTGGTCTTCTTGAACATAAGACCTTACAGCCTCTAAAATGACCCGATTTACGCGTTCAGATGCATTTGATTGAGGTGAGTATAAAGCAGTGCGAATATGTTTGACACCATAAGAAGACAAGAAATCTTGGAAATCTTTTGAAACAAATTGTTTACCATTGTCACTATGTAGAAATTCGCAAACGCCAAAAATAGAGAAGACTTCGTGTTCCAAAAAAGTCACAATAGCAGGGGCACGAATTTAGAAAAGTGATCTAACACGATCAAAATTTGCGAATATCCTGCTTTAGTCCTGGGATATGGACCAAGCAAATCAATATAGAGACGTTGAAAGGGTCTTTAAGTAATAAATCTAGATCCCATAGGAGGTCTATTTCGAAAATTAGGGGATTTATTCTCCTTACACGTTTCGCAAGAACCAACGAAGTTTTGGACATCAATAATCATTTTGGGCCAAAAGTATTTATCAGTCAAAAATCGGTATACGACAGTAATGCCACCATGACAAGTTGTTTCAGATTCATGAACATTTTGGATCAGAGAATGACCAAGAGATTCAGGGACCCAGAGTTTCCAAGGATTGTCGCTACTTTCTTTAGTACGAGACCGAACACGCTTGAACAATTTACCGTCACGAATCTTCAAATCCGGAAATTTACTTCGATTATCTGAGACGTACGAAATTAATTGAACATAATCTTCCTCACGAAAACTTTCCGAATTGAGGTCGACTTCAGTCGAACTTAAACTCGTACTAATTTCATCGCAAGACGCGCGCGAGGGCGAATCAACAATCACTCTTTGCGACTCTTTATGATGTTGTTGTTTCGCGGTCAGAACGTGTAATTTTGGGGCTTTAACACTTTCGTTATGAAATTCTGAACAACATTTAGGTAATAGTTCAAATTGTTGCCATAAATCGATCCCGAGATACAAGGTTTGTGCTAGTGTTGGTACAATATAGAGCTGAAGTGGTCTACAAACACCGTTGTGAACAACTTCAACATCTATCACGCCGTCAACCTTTTGCACGCTTCCATCAGCTGTCTGAATAGGTGCTGCCGAGCGTGAACTCTTGACACCTATTTGCTTCAAAATTTTATCAGCGTTTCGACCTAAACAACTGATTGAAGCACCCGTATCCATTAAACCGTATAATTCGACATCATTTATTTTAATTTTAGCATACGGACGCGGATCTTTAAAAGGACAAAAATTATTCAGAACTTCCAACGATTTCCGAACTTGCACTCGTCTCTTAAAACGTTCACGACATTTGAGAATTCGTTTCGAAATAATTTCCGATATCGTACCGAACAATTTATTTCGACATTCCCTACACTTTCGTAACCTTTTCAAACATTGATCCTTGAAACTCATGGTTGCATTAAAAGACAAATCAGGTAGTTTAATAGACATATCAGGTAAATTTTCGGACAAATCAGATTTTTCAGACAAGAATAGAGATTGGCCGACATTGGAGACGGTATCGTCCTGTGATGGGCCCTGATACGGATCATCGCCAAGCGGTTTTTTGTCACGGTGTCACAATCAGTGGCACACTTACAGACGCCCTGAAAAACTTGGTTTAAATCAGGCCCACGGTCCATCACAAGAGAACCATCGGCAGCACCAGGCAATTCTAAGTCGTCTTTTTCGTCATCGCGGGGGTTTTCGGATCCGGGAAACGATGTATCAAACGCGGTGCCCCGGAGTGCATCACGTTTGACAATCCGTTTTCCGAAACGCAATTTTTACAAACAGGAGTTGTGACACCTTTGAGGCCACATTTATAACAAAACAAATTTCTTTTAGCGACCGTACATTCTCTAAAAGAATGTCCTTTCGCGTCACAATTCCAACATATATAATTTTCAGTATTTAATCCATTCAAGGCACAAACATCAGCGTTTGACATAGGTAAGTCCGTTCTAGAAGCATTATTGGATTCATGTACATTTAGCGGCGAATTAATTGACAGGTGAGAAAATTGGTGACCTAAGTCACAAGTAGCATCATAAGAGTTTGAAAAATTTTGATGAGGCATCTCATCGAAGACACATGAATCGTACGAATTATAAAGCTCCGAAACATTGCGCGTTCTAGCGCGAAGCTCAGTTTCAGACCACAACTTTTCGAAACGGCGTGCAAGATCTCGTAATTCATCAAGAGAATTAACTGTATGAAGAAGGAGAGCATTACGTAATCTTGCATTCATATTACGACGAACAATGTCGATAAGCTCCTGCTGGCTCATTGGATGCCTTAAGCGTGAAGCCAAACCTTGCATCTCCAATCGAAAATCGCTAAAAGATTCGCCGGGCTTTTGATGACGAGCGAACATTGCTTGGCGTATCTCGAAATCGGTGGTCTGACTTCGAAATTCGTCAAGCAATGCTCGTCGCACATCGCGCCATGTTGCCAGCGGATTGGATCGACGGAAAAGCCAATACCACGTCAGAGCTCTATCGGACAAAAATCGACTCACGTGAGCAGCTAAGGTATCTTCTGAGACTTTGTCAGCAACTGCCAGAGATTCTAAACGGAATAGGAATTCTTCAATGGGTAGTCCAACGCGACTACCGGAAAAGGATAAGTTCCATCTTTTAAGTGGACTTGTGGACCTAAAAAAACGTCTAGGTAGTTGGGAAAAGGGTGGCGCGGAGCCAAAACGTGAATTATTTGCCGACGAAGGCTCAGTACGAAAATTTGGATGGGTATTATTGAGCAAAACCTCTGGACGAGATTGGGGAAGATTCAAACTAGAAATCTGGGGATTAGCTGCCTGTCGCGTACGATTAAAATCATTATTGAAAGAGATTGGACTATTTTGAGTTGTTTGAGAATAAGGTTTATCAAAAACAACCGGAGAAAAATCATTAGTTGTGGCTGGCAATGAAGTGTTTAATCTAAAATTGGACTTATCAATGTCACGCCGAGTTGCATTAGACAAATTTAGGTTTTCAAAATTTCGATTCTGAGGTCGCGTAGTGATATCGTGGTCAAGTTGGTGTATGTTTACAGAAGATTTGCTAGGAAAAGGAATATTAAAAGCCAGAGATTTAGTTTGTTTATTTATAGATTTATTTTGAATATTTACATTATTACGTCTTACAAAAGGAATAGAATTTAAAACAGCAGGTCCTTCTTTTCCACCCATGATGCTTAAATTTTCCAAGGAAGCTGCAGGAGTACTCCTCACGATGGATTGAGTGTTATCAAAATTTAAGTCACCTCCCACGGCTCCTAAATCTGCATCATCAGCTCTCGTGGCACGTTTTAACAGTTGAGATCCCTGCTTGATGACGTCATCGATGGCTTTAATAGACTCGTAATTGGGCTTCTTGATTTTCACTCGATCAACACGATGCTGCAGGTGCCACAATTTTACTTGCACGCGCAGGGACTTATCTGTGTCTGAGGCAATGTCCTGTGAAGTCAGGCTATTTATCAAACCTTCCGCCTGGCTACGTAGATCAGCAATTTCTTTATTTAGAGTATGGACAATCTTGTCTGTTCGTTGAACCATTCCATCGGCTTCAGCAATCAACTGGTCACTCAAGGCTTTGAGAGAGTCGGGATGTTTAGGATCTATATTCCTAATTTGACACTCGTAAACAAAATCCTGTTGGTCCAGATAACTGGGGTCCATTTTGAAAAAATGCAATTATCCTTTTTAATAAAAATCTGTAAAATCCACACTGAATTTGACACAAAATCACTCGCGAATATTATGAACCGAAATTAAGTAGATAAGTCACTCAAAAAAAAAAATTTTTATTTGGAAAATCTAATCAATGTAATTTAATTTACAAAAAAAAATCAAAATTCTTATTATCACTGAATTTATATAAAAACTATATATTCTAAAATTTTTTATAAATCGGGGCTCAACGCGAAACTCAGCCGCGCGAGACCAGCGATCAAACCTTCAGGTGCTAAAAGATCTACGCCTCGACGTAGACCCAAAAATAAAAAAAAAATCTAGAAATGCAAAAAAACTCAAAAATTCATCACGAAAATGAATGTATATATATAAAAAACCGATTTTATTTATAGAATCTTCAAAACGCGGACGCGAATAACTTTAAGATTATTCCGTTTATTCATAAGAAGAAGAAAAGAAAAAAAAATCTTTATTTTTTTCAAAAAAAAATCAAAATATCAAAAAATTTTTTAAAAAAAATCAAAATATTTTTATTATCAAAACGACTTTCCACCTTGTTAAATCTGGAACAAAAGCAAAGGTTTCCTCCATCAATAAAAAGAAAGATTCAAAGTCAGATTGTGAATTTCCAAAATATATTCTGGGCATACAGGGGTTTTTAAAGTTTTAATTGAATTAAATTTCATATAAATTGATGCATTGATGAGTCACTCATGTGTAATTAAATAAAACCGATAACATGAGCGACTTCAAAGCGATCAATCGCACGACATCGATTGCCATTACAAAATATTTTTTTAATTCTCAAAAAAAATGGTTCATTATAAAACATGCGTATACTTTGAAACACTACCGCGTGCAAACAGCATTTCGGGTTATGCCCCAAAACCTGTGACAAACGTCGGAGGTTACAAAGTATAAAATTGAAACTACAGGATCTGAATATAACAAAACGCGATGCTGAATGGACATATGAGCAAAGGCTCGATCCTGCATATGCAAAATCGTCCTGACTATCGTATATGTCATTCAGCATATAAATTTCGAACCGAATACGAAAATTAAATACCCGTCGGCAAAATTGTAATTTGAATTAACCCACAACAGAATTAAAGATACTATCAAAATCGAATAGAAATTCAGACCGAAAAAAACTGTAAAGTTAGCTACAAAATCTTTAACAAAAAGTAATCGAATTTTCAATTACTTCTATAAACTGAATCTAATAAAAATTTTCAGTGACGTCGCAACAAAATTTCGGGATTTGTACCAACCCAAAATTTTGGACTTACGTCACCGAAACACGAGAATTTTACCACAAAAGAAATTAGTATCGCGCACGAAATGTTCAATTAAATTTTTAAAACCGGGTTATTATTGAGAACGGGGAGGACGCGTGGGATGGTAGATTTTCTGTTCAATGTTGCCATAGAACAGAAAATCTCCATGTTACCGAGGAAGCTAAGACTGTAATACAAAAAAAATTATTTTACGAAGGCAAAGATGGAGGTTGCCTAACGTTGGGCGCCATATGTTGCGTAACGGAAATTTATTAATAAAATTATAGCATCTGAGGCGTTTGATAAATTAAAATTGTTAATCACTACAGACCAGATTTTTCAAAACATTTCACATTAACCACTGACGCCAGTAATTTTTCTATTGGCGCTGTCTTGTCTCAAAACAATCGACCATTGAAAAAGAGCTACTTGCAATAGTATGGGCAACGAAGTATTTTTGCCCCTACCTTTATGGTAGAAAGTTTACAATTAAAGCAGACCACAAACCCCTACAATGGCTTCACAATCTTGAAGAACCGAATACAAAATTACAACGTTGGAAAGCAAAATTAGAAGAATTTAATTTCGACCTTGAATATCTGAAAGGCCGAGAAAATAAGGTCGCTGATGCTCTGTCAAGAATAGAGATTAATGCCACTGAATTAGAATTGGACGAAATCAGGTCGACTGACGCGACAATACACTCAGCCAACGAAGACAGCACCGAGTATATACCAATATCTGAATCGCCCTTAAATTTTTATAAGACGCAAATTATAGTTGAAAAAGGTTCACCTTCAAAGGAAAATTTGGAAAAAATTTTTGGTAGAAATAGGAAAACATTTAGGCATCCCAGTCCTGACGAAAACTTCTTTATAAATTTACTAAAAACACATTTTCCTTATAAAGGAATAGTAGGCATTATGGTAGAAGACGTCAATCTCTACAATTTGTTTCAAAATACCTACATAAAACATTTTTCAAAAAATAAACTGTTAAAACTTATCAAGTGCTCTTATTTGTTGAGAGATGTAAAAAATCGTGATGAGCTTCAAGAACAGATATTAAAACAACATAACGAAATGAATCATAGAGGTATCAATGAAGTGTAGTTGGAACTAAAAAATTAAATTTATTTTCTAAAAATTAAAACAGAAATTCAGAAAATAATAAACAACTGCCACATTTGCAATACTGCTAAATATGAGCGACACCCCCTTAGATTGCCATACAAATTAACCCAAACCCCTGTTGCGTAACGGAAATTTATTAATAAAATTTTAGCATCTGAATTAGAACTGCCTCCAGGTGTATCCAGCCGGTCAATTTTCCAGCTGCTTCAGCCGGGGTGGGTTCTTTGGATACACCATTTCGGAAGCGGGTCCGTTATGGCAACATAGTAGGACCGGCAGAATCCAAATCCAAAATTACTAAAGAAGGGAGCAATCAAGAATAGACTTAAAGGGAACGATAAACCAAAAAGAAATCTATTTTCCCTATGGATGGAAGGAAACCATTGCCTCACTCAAATCTCAAAGTGGACCATCTTCAGACCATCGATGAGAAACTCAGAATCACAACACCTTTGTATTTCTTTTATTTTTTTGCTTTAATTCATTTCATTTCATTTGGTTATAAAAAAGAGAAAATATTTCACAATCAAAAAAAATTCCTACCTATAAATATAATGGTAACTTATGCTTGGATACCAAAAACTATAATAAAATTTTAATAGAAAAGAAGTAAAAATTGGATCACGAACGGAAGAAGAGGTGACGTTTTTCTCCAATTTTTTTTTCGCGCAACCATATGAATAATTGATGCAAATAATAAGATGCCAGAACAATTTTACAATAGAATATCTTGTTCTTCTTTAACATCGTAAATGCAATTTTCATTTCCTTTCCATTGATACACTAACATAGATACATACTTATAATCATTATTAACTTCCAAATATAAAATTTATGCTTATAATATAGAATTTCAATCTATAGTTTATCTTTATTTCTGAAGTATTTCACTTAGCATTCATTATACCTATTTCATTTTCATTTCTTTTTTTTTCTAAGTACATGTGGTCGGCGCCATTTGTACATTATAACAATCTGTAATTCGGTCTTTAATTATGTACTTCTAATTATTCCATGATTGATATATATATATAAAACAACAAAAATATTCTTTTATCTGCTTTAATATCTATTAAATGGTAGCTCTTCTATACTGGCATTCCTTAACCTAAATATCATTAACTAAATTGATATGATCGTACTTATTATGAAGCAACCTAAATTTCTATACTCTCATCTCTAAAATTTTTCCTTTTCTTAAATAAAATAAAACATATTTAACCTACTTACAAATTCATAAGATACTATATGTGTCGTACAAGTTTCATCCGAATCTCCCTCGTTGAATTCCGGTATGATGGCCATCATATACTACCTTTATTTTAATACACCCTATGAATCTAATGAACTTTAGTACAGCGATGTTTCTACTTGATCATCACATCCATGCTTATGTATCCAGCAACAACAAAAATTATTTTTCAATTTTCACAATTCTTCTCTCTTTTTTTTTTTTTGCTAAACTTTTCAAATGAAATATTTATTTTTTTTCTTCTTTCTTATTATTATGTGTATATATACAGGGTGTTTCCGTTACGCAGGTACAACAGGATACCATAGATAGGGCTCATCGAGACAAACAAAAAATCGTATTGGAGGGGGGGGGGGGGGAAATCCCAACGGTTTGGCCGCTAGAGGGCGTTGAAGTTTTTTTGCTCTTATTTCACGATGTACCCTACAACTTTTTACAGGGGCACTCGAGGGTGACTTTGTGTTAAGAAAAAATGTAGAAGACCCTTTGCCCTTTTCAACGATACCTTACTTGTTCCTCTTCTTCCAACTGTTAAAAAGTTACAAGCATTCAAAATCGAAATTTTGTGAATTTTTTTCAAATTTTTGTGTTTAACCCTGTCTTTCTCGAAAAAGGCTTAAATTAACCCTCTTTTTTATTTCAGAAAAAGAAGGCTCAATTGATTCTGCATCGATTTGCTATCTTCAATTTTTACAAAAAACTCATAGTTTTCGAGATATTTGCATTTAAAAATTAGCACTCCTATCTCCTATTTTTTCAATTTACACTGCAATAAAAACACGTGTCCAATAATCCAATGAATTTCACTTATTTTTTCAGTTTTTCCAAAAGGTATTCCTTAATATCTCGAAAAATATGCATTTTTTTCAAAAATTGAAGATAGCAAATCGATGCAGAATCAATTGAGCCTTCTTTTTCTGCAATAGAAAACTTTTACAAAATCGAATTTCACTTCCATGTTTGAATACTAGAATATGAGCCACTTAGGTGATTTAAGTCTGAATCATCACGATACAACAGAAACAATGTGTGATATAATATTTTAACGCACCTTTTTTTTTCTTTTTTTTTTTTTTTATATAGAGATATATGAAATTTACTATTCCTCGTTTTAACTATTTGCTAATTCAATAAAAAAAATGATTTTACTAAGAAAACCTTAATTATTTTAAGATTCAAAAAAAACTATACTTGAAATAAAAAAAAAATCACATTTTTTTTTTAAAATATTTTTATTACAAAAAAAAACTAAATCCGTCGCTGACTGGAGACATTATGTTCAAAAAAAATCGTCTTAAACCGACCAGAAACCAGGAACTAACTAACTTCAAAAACAAAAAACCGAAAAGAAGAAAACGAGAGCGCTTCAAAAAAAATTTTTTTACCGAATTATATACCCATGGTATTATACTAATCGCTTTACACACTTTATTTTGTATTCGTGTGTGCGCGGTAAAATTAATGTACCATTAATATACATGATACAATATGCAATGCGCGAGTACATCAATCATCATTATGTACAAATTCCAGATTATTCGATACATTAGGTGCGTTCCATTTTGGTAGTTTCATCTACTCCGGAGTAGTTTGTCCTACTCTCAAGTACTCCCAACTACACCATCTCATTCTTTGGTGTAGTTGATCATCTTACTCAGGAGTAGTTATATCGATTTTTACCACCAGAGTATTTTTAATTTTTAAAACTTCCAAAAGATGGATTTCCCTTTTTTAAGGTTATGTAGTTTGTTTTCTTTTCCATTTGTTTTGAATTTTTTCACATTAAATACATATAGTAAAAAAGATAAATTTATCAAATAAATCTCAATTTTTTTTCAAGATCCTAAAATGGACAGTGAAAACGTAAGTTAAATAAATGTTTTGTATTTTATATTAAAGAAGATAATATTTTTTTCACTTCAGTAGTTTGTTTTCTTTTTTATTTGTTTTGAATTTTTGTAAATATATAAGTGGATCAAATAAATTTCGTTATTTTTGCAAAAACCTAAAATATATATTTTTCACTTTAGTTAATGTTAATTGAACTAGAAGAAAGTAGCGAAGAAAGTGACGGCAGTTTGATCTTTTCATCTTCATCAAGTACGCTTTCCTCAAGTACTGATGAAAACGTTTCAAACGTAAAAAACGTGAAAATTGAAGATTATTTGGACGTTATTGAGTTGTACTCGGATTTACAATTTAAACAACACTTTCGGTTGGAAAAATTCGCTGCTAATAGACTAATAAGTATTTATAATTAAAATATCTATAACTTCACTTTATCTTTTTGATTGACTGAATTTATCTTTCAGATGATTATACTGATTATTACTCCACTTTACATCGAAACATTCGTGGCCGTGAAATGGTTGGTCCAGCCACAGAAATATATATTTATCTTTGGTATATGTCGAACACAAATTCTTACCGGGTTCAATATAACGAAAAGTTCAGTTCATCGTATATTGCACCGTGTCGTTAAATGGATAATTTCAGAAAGTCCAAAATATATAAGGTGGCCTTTACCATTGGATATGCCCGTTAATGAGATGAAATTTAGAATGAAAACTTGTTTTCCGAATGTTATTGGTGCCATTGATGGATCACATATAGAAATAAGTGCACCACGGAAACACAAGTTGTCATATTACAACAGGAAAAAGTACTATAGTATTTTGATACAAGCTATAGTAGATTCTGATAAAAAGTTTATAGATTTATATTGCGGTGAACCAGGATCGATGCATGATGCACGTCTATTCAAAAGATCCTCTTTTTACAAAAGAATTTCGCAAAACCCTAATTTAATACCAAGTGGCAAAATATTATTAGGCGATTCAGCTTATCCACAGTTGAATTATTTAATAACTCCATACAAGGATTTTGGAAATTTAACGACAAAACAAAAAAAGTTTAATACTATTCATTCTTCAACACGAATTGTAGTTGAAAACGCGTTTGGATTGCTGAAGCGAAGATTTAGCAGATTAAAATTCTTTGAAAGTCCAGATCTAGGGTTTGTAGCCAATTGTGTTTTAACTGCGTGTGTTCTTCATAACATCTGTATCATGACGAATGATTTTGAAGAATGGTTAGATGACGATTCTGATTCAGATATTAATTCAAATTCTTATGCAGATGAATACACGAATCGTGAAAATAATGATCCACCAGAAAATATACAGGCGAGAGAAGAAATATTTAACATACTAGATAGAATGAATCTATTAAATTAAATAAATCTAGACCATTTATAAAATTATTGAAACAAAATAAAACATTCAAAAATTTGAAAAAATAATTTTTATTTATATTTGCTTCAACTAATATTTCATTTTTACTAAACTTAAACAGTAATTCATTTTAAAAACAAAAAAACAAAAAATTTAAAAAAATACAGTCTTTATATTATTGACACTTAAGATGTTAAGATGCTTAAAGTCTAGAAACAGCCTAAACTGAACTGGCACTTAAATATTTTAATGGTCATTTTTATTGCTTCTTAAAACGTTTATAATTTCTTCATGTCTTTTCTGTTTATTTAATTCTTTTTCTTCTAAGTATTTTTGAATCATAATCCTTTTTTCTTTCTTTTCAGAAATAATATCTTCATAGTATTTTCTTTTAACTTCAGTTAAACTTTGCGTTAGTTTTGCTTTTTCCATTTTACCTTTATTCAATTTGTTGGATGTACAAGCATTACTGTTTTCATCGTTCTCGTTCTCATTTTCAAATGGCAAGTCCTGAGGGTCTATTCTGTTTCGTCGAAAAAATGAGAATGAGAAATTTCCAAAGTTTTTCCCAGTGTTCCGATTCTAATTCAATGAGAAAATGACAAAAACTGTCAAATTATTTTCATATGAGAAAAAAAGTTTCATCACTATATCAGCGTATGAGAATTCTGAAAACAGTGTTTGAAGTGCATTTTTAAATTAATAATTTAAAAAAATAGTCGATTTGGTAACGAAGAAGACATTTTTTATGAGAAATTTAACTAAAAATTGTTGGATAATAAAATTAGAAAAAAAATATTGAATGTTCTCTGAATTTTATTTTTAAATATCAAAAAATTCATATTCAGTATTTTTTTCTCTCTAGAATAATTATTAAATTTTTAACTTCGATGAAAAACATTTCAATAAAAAAAAAAAAATAAAGAAAGATGAATTAGGTAGATTCTCTGGCAACGCAGAAGACATTTTTGTGAGAAATTTTATTAAAAAATTTTTGGATAATGAAAGTGTAGAGACTTGATAATTCTACATTTATTACAATTTACCTTCACTTTTGAAACTACATATCGTCGGCCTAGTGCTTATTTGTTCAACAGACCAAACATCAAGTTTTGAGAAAAACGAAATTTTAGTTTCAAACAATAAAATTCCTTACAAAATAAAAAACAACAGAAATTATTTTTTTTGTAAATGAAAAAACATTTGGTTAGCTTCATCCTAGTTCATTTTTTTTATTTTAATTTGCATTTTTCTACAAGTTATTCATCAATATATAGAGAGATATACGTTTGGATATAGAACAAACTTCTATGAGCAACAAATATTTTTGTTTTTTAGGTTGGATATAGAACAAAATTGTGGACATTGACATTTGTAAACAACAACAAATTTAATTGATTTTGAAAAAACTGCTCTTTAATTATGATTCATAAATTAAGAAAAATTGAAGATAATGTAATAAAACAAAAGCCATGTTAGAGTGAACAAAATAAGCTTTCATTTAAGCTAAAAAAAAATAAAAAATTTAAAAAATAATAAGGGTTATTTTCGAGATATTCGACCTTGAAAATAAAAATGACAAATTTTTTTCAAAATTTGTTGACTTTGAGTTACAATAACTTTTAAACCACTTAACATAAAACTTTATAAAATACATTTTTTAAAAGGCCTGAAGGTTCTCTTTAGAAATAATTTTCATTTATCTATCTACACTCAGCGAACGCTGAAATATGTTGCAAAAAGTGAAACTCGTTACTTTTCCAAAAAAATTGTCTTTGACCTTGAATATCTCGGTAACTATTGAAAATAGACCCCCCCCTCCCATACGATTTTTTTCGTTTCTCACCGAGATCTACCATCCAGCTCAGTTTGACACACGAACTGTGAAACACCCTGTATAGATATAGAAAATGCTAGAAAATAATGGATATTGAACAAAAAAGCATAAAATAAAACATACATATATTTTGTTCAATAACAAATAAGATACAATCAGGGCCATTTTAAGGTTGTCGGAGGCTGTAGCCACTTTTGATTAAGAAGAGCAAAAAAAAAAAAAAAAAAAAAAAAAAAAAAACGTCAATTTGTTGTCTATGCACGGGGCCCCTACAGTTGTCTAATAAATTTTCTAACGAGCAAAAAAAAAAAAAAAATGTCAATTATACTTTCGTAGGCCTTTGTAGAATCGTAGGCCCTAGGCACAGTGCCTATTGTGCCTACAGCATAAGACGGCCCTGGAATACAATACTAAGTTCGCATTATTGAACAAATAAGCACGGAAAATATCTCCAAAATTGGTTAGCACAAAACAGCAACTCTGTATCTACAGAACGGAAGCACCTAGAGAAATTCTGATTACACTAATCGAAAGACAAATTCGAAATTAGTATGTCTGCATCAATAACTCAATTTCGTAAAAAATGGTCTGTTGCACAAATAAGCACTAGGCCGACGAATTATGCTTATAGAACATTCCATTTTTTTGACCTTTTGTTTTAAATTTAGCTGAAAAAAGGCGTTAACGCAAAAGACTCGTACACAACCTTATTAATACATTCTTAATATTCCCTTTAAGAATTCTGTAAATTGTTAAGTATTTAATAATTGTCACTTTTACTGAAGAAAGTGAAGATTTTGTTTTCAATTTACAAAGAATTGACCAAATACATAAATAAAATAAAATAACAATTTTTATTTTTATTAAAATAATTTTGAATGCAAGTAATGTGATATATTTCATATTTTTGTAATTTATTAACTACATTTTCTATAATTAAATTTTTAAGTATTCAAATATTTCAAGTATTATTTCAAGTACAAAAATGTAGTTAATGTATTACATTTTTACAAACCGATCAAGTAATGAAGTAAATAATATAGGTACATATCTAAGAATGTAAATAGTATAACCTGCTGTCAAATGTCAAAATTCCAAAATCAAATGAGAATTCCAATATAATTCCATTCAGCTGGAAACTCAGCAACAATGTTTCATTATGCAAAACAGAGGGTCTATTCTGTTTCGTCGAAAAAATGAGAATGAGAAATTTCCAAAGTTTTTCCCAGTGTTCCGATTCTAATTCAATGAGAAAATGACAAAAACTGTCAAATTATTTTCATATGAGAAAAAAAGTTTCATCACTATATCAGCGTATGAGAATTCTGAAAACAGTGTTTGAAGTGCATTTTTAAATTAATAATTTAAAAAAATAGTCGATTTGGTAACGAAGAAGACATTTTTTATGAGAAATTTAACTAAAAATTGTTGGGATAATAAAATTAGAAAAAAAATATTGAATGTTCTCTGAATTTTATTTTCAAATATCAAAAAATTCATATTCAGTATTTTTTTTCTCTAGAATAATTATTAAATTTTTAACTTCGATGAAAAACATTTCAATAAAAAAAAAAAATAAAGAAAGATGAATTAGGTAGATTCTCTGGTAACGCAGAAGACATTTTTGTTAAAATGAGAATGAGAAATTTTATTAAAAAATTTTCGGATAATGAAAGTGTAGAGACTTGATACTTCTACATTTATTACAATTTACCTTCACTTTTGAAACTACATATGCTTATAGAACATTCCATTTTTTTGACCTTTTGTTTTAAATTTATCTGAAAAAAGGCGTTAACGCAAAAGACTCGTACACAACCTTATTAATACATTCTTAATATTCCCTTTAAGAATTCTGTAAATTGTTAAGTATTTAATAATTGTCACTTTTACTGAAGAAAGTGAAGATTTTGTTTTCAATTTACAAAGAATTGACCAAATACATAAATAAAACAAAATAACAATTTTTATTTTTATTAAAATAATTTTGAATGCAAGTAATGTGATATATTTCATATTTTTGTAATTTATTAACTACATTTTCTATAATTAAATTTTTAATGTATTACATTTTTACAAACCGATGAAGTAATGAAGTAAATAATATAGGTACATATCTAAGAATGTAAATAGTATAACCTGCTGTCAAATGTCAAAATTCCAAAATCAAATGAGAATTCCAATATAATTCCATTCAGCTGGAAACTCAGCAACAATGTTTCATTATGCAAAACAGAATCGCTTTAATGAGAAAAATGAAAAAATAAAATGAGAAATTGGAATGAGAAATGAAATGCGAAGTTTTTCTCATTCTCATTTTTTCGACGAAACAGAATAGACCCTCAGAATCGCTTTAATGAGAAAAATGAAAAAATAAAATGAGAAATTGGAATGAGAAATGAAATGCGAAGTTTTTCTCATTCTCATTTTTTCGACGAAACAGAATAGACCCTCTGTGCTGTATTTTCTCTGATGATGTTTTCACCTTCGCAGAGCATTGCAGCAGGTGCAGGTTGAAGATTAACACCCACAGACACGGTATGTGTGCATTCCATTACAATGGGACTATCATGGAATATTTCATCCATCTCACTCATATATAAAAATTTTGATGGAGTTGACCCAGTTCCCCTGTCTTTACTATTTTTATATGCTCGATACAAAGATTTCCATTTAGTTTTTACGTGTGCGCTCGTTGTTATGCCAGTCTTTTGGATGAAAAAAAGTATGTATTTATAATTTAATTTTAATGAAAATATCTACACTATTTACATACCAGGACATCCATGCTTTCCAAATCAATTAATAAATTTTGCCAAAAGGTATCCTTGTTTTTACATCTATTATATTCCTCTCTCCGGTTTTTATAACACTCAATTAATGCTTTACCTTCCTGGTAATTCCAGTTTCTAACTTGCTTTTCTCGATCTTTTTCCTAAAACAAATGAATTTATCTCAAAATCAGTATATTGCAAATAATAAAATATTTTTTATTTACCATATTTTTAAAACTCAAGATTTTCATTAGAAAAGACACCAAATGAAATGATAGAACAGACTGACATGACAGCTGAATTTTGAGGTTAGAAACTACTCCGAAATAGTAATTAGGCATTCCATTTATTCCTGGTGATGAAGTGCTCTCAACTACTCCGGAGTAGATAAAAATACCAAAATGGAACGCAGCTATTATTATATGAATAATGTATACGAGTATTATGATTATGGAAGTTGACATGGTGTGTGTGTAGTAGAAGATGAGTATTACATTATGCTATTTACTTTAGGTAAATAGGTCATATAATGTAATTATATGGATCATATGGTGATATTGATTTTTCATACACATTGATTTATATGAGAATAAATCAAATGTTGTGTGAAAAATTTATATGGTGTATTTGTATATTGACAAATACACTGAAGTTCATAATATTTTAGTATTGTGAAAATAAATAGAGAAAAGTATAGAAAATTTGAACGAGATTAATTTCGAGAAAAATATGGAATAATCTCATGTATTTGTATTAAATACATGGGATTATTCTCGAAATGGCGTGATTTTTGTCATAATCCATGTGATTAGTACAAAAATCTTTGTTCAATTTTTTGAACAAAACAAGATTAAATTTTATGTTGCGCGTGTGCAACGGAATTGGAATTTACAGTTCATTTATTGGAATATTTTGTTGAAAATTTCCAATAAATGTACGTTTTTAAGCATTTTAAAGATTATGTGTACAACCGTCTGTAAAAATACAGCGGCGTACGAAAATATCTTTAAAAAAAATCAAGGGGGGTATTTGCTGTCGCAACACCCCTAGTAAACCCCTAGAAGTAATCCATATGGATATTTGGTTTAAAAGTAAAGGCAACCCTTACCTTACAGTCACCGACAAATTCACCAAGCATGCACAAGTTATCCCCCTAAAATCTAGAAACTGGTTAGACCTTAAAAATGGGTTAATGTTATACATAGCATCCTTTGGGAAACCCAAAAAAATCATTACAGATCAAGAAAAAGGTTTCAATAGCCTAAATTTTATTAATTATGTGAAAAATGAAGGCATAGAAATTCATTTTACTACTTCAAATAACTATACAAGTAACGCTGATATCGAACGATTTCATAATACGCTGAACGAGCACCTTAGAATACTTAAGGTAATCGAAAATGAATAGAAATCTCCACTAGATGAAGACGCAGTTATCAAATGCGTGAAAGTTTACAACGAAACGATTCATTCAGATACAGGAAAAAGGCCAATAGACTTTCTTAATGGAAAAATAGATCCTAGAGAATACCCATTAATTCACGAAATGGTCGCAAAAACGAAAAGGAAAAAAATAACAACCCTCAATAAAAATAGGGTAACCGAACAACCTTCAGACTACCTAAAACTCAACCGAATTACTAAACTCCAACCTTATCACAAAAAAGTCACCATTGAAAAATCAGGAGATGAGCATTTTATAATTAACAAAGAAAAAATACCTCGATACATGAACCAGTTCAAAAGAAAACAAAAATACCAAAAATAAATGAATATTTTTTTTTCTCTCTTTTCACAGGCATTACTGTTTTTCTATTCCTACTAATACCCACCTATACTTTGTGAGAAACCCATCGATCGAAATAAGTGAAATACAGTCTGGAAATGGTTATATTCTCTTTCAAGAATCAAAACTCAAAATAATTCACAACTACAAAAGGATTATGCATATTATAGACCTTTCTCAATACGAAGATAGTATTAATAAATTAGAGTTGAATATTTTCCAACTCCATAACAAAACCCAAATTCCAACAACCCTATTACACAACCTCAAATATTTGAAAGAAAGTTTTAATAACATCATTCCCCATCACGTGAACAAAAGAGGCCTGCTCAATATTGTAGGTAAAGGCCTACGACTTCTCACCGGTGTAATGGATGACGACGAGCGCGAAGAGATTAACAAATTCAATATAGTTGAACAAAACAACAAGCAAATTATCGGAAACGTGAACGATCAAGTACCTACAAATAAACAAACAAATTTCAGACCAGATAAAAAATGTGACAAACTATGTAAATCAAGTTCAAGATAAATTAAGTAGTAGTATAAATGAAATAACTAATCATGTTAGTAAAGTAGATCATGAACTAAAATTTTTTATGATTATAACAGAAATAAACGAAAACATAAATATCCTTTTAAAACAAATATTAAACATTAGAGAAGTAATTTTAACAAGTAAGCTAGGAATATTAACTAGAGATATTTTAACACAAACAGAAATTATAAACAATAATATCACGATCGAGACACTACCTTATGTAAAAAATAATGTATTCTTTAAAGAAAATGTAATAGTTTTCGTAATTTCAATACCAAATTTTCACTAACCCCTCCTTACTAGATGTTTTTCTCAGTCCCAACCCTGAAGCCGTTTTATTTTTCAACCAGGTTAGTCCTCTCAGCAATTTCGATCATGACATCTTATTTCTGACATACAACATTCCCATTAAATTTCATAGACATCATACTTTCATTAGAGATTTTCGTAACATAAACACTGAGGCATTGGCTCTCGAGTGTGCAAATACACAGTGGTCAGATGTTTTTTATTATCATAATTTAGATGATAAAGTTAATTTTTTCAATTCTTTGGTTCTGGAACTTTATGAAAAATTTGTTCCACTTCGCAAAGTGCATGCTAAAAAGTTTGCTTTCCCTTGGTATTCCAAAAATATACAGCAGCTTATTTGCGAACGCGAGTATTTGTACCAAAGATGGAGGCAGAATAAATCGAGTTCAAATCGGTTGAGATATACTAGGGTAAGGAATACTGTTAATCGTATGATTCGCAAAGTGAAGTTAGAGTATTTAACTGCTAAATTAGATTCAAATCTTCCACCTAAAAAACTATGGGATAACTTAAGGCATTGTGGCATAAATAGTAAGCCACCCGCTGAATGTAATTTAAACCCTGATGTTTTAAACTGTTTTTTCACAACTTCTGGTGATGAGGCGCAACTGGATTCTACTTCCAATATTGACAGTGAAGATCGCTTAAATGCGGTCTATGATTTCGATATCAGTTTTAGTTGTGTGGACAACATTGAGGTTTTAAAAGCTATCAAATCGATTAGTTCCAATGCTACGGGCCCTGATGGCATTTGTCCGAAATTCTTGAAACTGATTTTATCGTTCGCTATAAATGTAATTTGTCATATCATGAATGTTTGTATCACCACTTCTCAATTTCCATCCTACTGGAAGAACGCCACTATTATTCCCTTACCTAAAACTCGCTCACCTTCTGCACCCTCGGATTTCCGTCCAATAAGTATACTTTGCTTTTTATCGAAAGTATTTGAAAAACTGTTATACTGGCAAGTACAGGAGTTCATTCACAGCAAAAACTTGCTTAGTAAATGGCAAACTGGCTTCCTTCCGAGACACAGTTGTGAATCTGCCATAATTAAATTAACCTCTGATGTTTTCAAGTCTTTAGATTCTGATGAAGTCACTATTCTTGTATTACTTGATTTCACTAAAGCCTTTAATACTGTTAATCACGATATGCTTTTGAACAAATTGAGCACTCGTTTTCGTTTTACTTCCTCAGCGGTTAGTCTGTTCAGGTCCATGTTAAGTAATAGGTCACAGCAAACTAAATGTAAGAATATCTTGTCCTGCACCTCAGCGTTAACCTGTGGCGTTCCGCAAGGCTCTGTTTTAGGACCTTTGCTATTCTCATTGTTCATTAATGATCTCCCAGATGTGGTACAAGATGTTAGTATATTAATGTATGCAGATGATGTGCAAATTTATTTGAGCCGTCCTATTGAGTTATTGGAGGATTGTGTCGCTCGGTTGAATGATGATCTTGCTCGCATAGTTTTATGGGCTAGCAAGAACAGATTGCTACTCAATCCTTTAAAATCTACATGTATGCCGATTGTTAGAGGTAATTTTCCTAAAATTGATGTACCACCTGTGTATCTCGGTTTACATCAACTTGACATGGCCGAGCGCGTGAAAAGCTTGGGTGTACTACTTAACACGAATATGTCGTGTTGTGATCACATTCGAGCGCTCATGAGAAGGGTTTATGGTACGTTGCGGATCCTACGATTTTACTCAAATATTCTTTCAACGGGCGTTAAGCTAAGACTGATTAAATCTCTTATCCTACCGCATTTTTTGTTCTGTAGGTTGCCGTTTCTCAAGCTTGATTTTATTTGCCATAGGAAGGTCGAAATCGCATTCAATGACTGTGTTCGTTTTGTGTACAATCTAAATAGATCTGATCATGTTTCTGGTGTTGCTAATAGTGTGCTTGGCTGCTCGCTTGACAAGTATATTCGCAACAAAGCAGTTATTCACTTACATAAGATTTTATTGCATAAGCAACCGAGTTTCCTGTTCGAAAAGGTCTCTTTCTTGCACTCTCACCGACATGCATATCTTCGTGCTCCTGTACATTTTAGTAAGTATGGCGAACGTTCTTACTTTGTTCAGGCTATTCGTATTTGGAATTCCCTACCATACCACATGCGTGAAATCACTTCACCTGGAATCTTAAAAAGGTCTTTAAATTGTAAAATTTAAAATTTAACTTAAACCTGATGCTCCCCTTCTATTATAATTTTGTAGTAATTTGAATAAGATAAGTTTTTTTTTCTATTTTTCTATTTAATTGATTTTTAATATTGTTAATAGCTTTTGTAACTTCCTAATTAATTAGTTATACTCGCTTTTATATTTTATATTTATACTTATACTTTTAAAAATTGGCATGGCTTGCTTGCATATTTTAATTTAATATTAATTTGTACTTTCAAAAGACTATAGTTGTCTTGTGTACAGTGGAAATAAATAAATAAATGAAAAATAAAAAAAAAAAAATTTTGTGAAAAGTAATTACTTTAGAATGATAATTAAAAAAATCCCTAATAAAATAATTCGCTAGAACTAGATACTGAAATAAAAAAAATTATTGTTTGTAATCAAGATATTTTTGTAAACATAGAAAAACAAAACATTTTAAAAAAAGAACTAATCCCATATGAAGATCAATGTATCGCAAGACTATTAAAAAATAAAATAGCAAATTGTAATTATCATAAAAATGTAACAGAAAACATAGAACCCTTTATCAGATAGCGTAATAATTACTAAAAACTTAAAAGAAACGTTACTTATTAATAACTGCAGACAACAAATGGAAATTAAAATAAAAGGCAACAACATAATCAAATTTACAAACTGTAGCATTTCAATTGGAGACTTTCACCTTGAGAATACAGTAAGAGAATACCATACTAAGATATTGCCATACGTCGAACGTAATATCCCAGTGAAGCAAATTGAAAATGAAATCCATCTACAACATCTCCATTACACAAACATAAACAACACAAGGCATATCAAAGAAATTGAAATCATAACAACTCAGAGATGGTATACGAATTTTATAACAGATTTTATAATTTTTCTAATCATACTAATAATAATTAGCATTCACCTTTATACATGTCTAAACTACAAAAGAAAAAATACACAAGTTAACATCCAATTGAAAGATTATCGCACGGATTACGTCTCCAAAGGAACGATTACCGTTCTCATAAGAAAATAATTTCAAGCATGGTAACTGAAACTCAAAATAAAAACCTAAACTCATCAAAATTAACCTTTTTTGGATTTTTATTAATCAAAGAACTTATTATTTAATAAATTCATTTTCTCATACCCACAAAATTGCAGACTTGTAAAAAAGAATTAATAATTACTTTCTCACAATACAAAAATGCTTAAATTGCAAAATAGACAAAATCACTTTCCCATCATTCTAGATGTAATGTTTAAGTCAAGTACCAAAATTGCAAAGAAAGTTAAATGAATCAATTAAGTTTAGTTTCAATTTGTGTCTCGTCGTGAAAAGTAGCAATAGCAAGTAAACTTAAGAATCGAAAATAAAGTGTTAATGTGGAAATTCTGTTTAATAAAATCAGTGTGTAAAATAAAAATTAAAACTTGTGTTTTTATAAACATTGGAGCTTATTGTGATTTTCGATTCGTAGGTTGATCGAAGAATCTTCTTCGCTTCGATTGAATTTAATTTCGGTATTGTGTAACTCAATCGAACGAACCAAAAAGCGTTGCATCATACACATTGCTTACAAACGTCATTATCGTGAATTATTGTGTATATTTTCTTTGAATAATTTTTCAGCTGTTAAAATTTGAAGACACATATTTGAATAAATTGTTTTAAGTTACTAATAACATTTTTTTAAAGTCGAATTTAGCAAAAGTCGACTTTAAAAACTGAGTATGCTATTTTACAAAATATGTTGAAGATTTTAATTTTTCAAATATGTATTCGTGTAAAGAACTTCAATGCATACTCAGTTTTTAGAGTAGTAGAGTATATATAGCGACTCTAGACCAGGGAGGTTTTTGTGCACAGCTTTTTTGTGCACAGCTTTTTTTGGATGACGTCATGAGCTTTTGTGCTTTTTTGGTGTGTGTAAAAGAATGTCTTGTTGTTTTGTTGTTGTTTGAGATGAAGAAAAAATGAAAAAAAATGTGATGTCGGTGGGATGGATGCGAACCTGAGACCTGTGGCATGATAGTCCGTAGCATATATCATTGAGCCACAGGGAATCTTAATATATGGTGATTATGTTGTGTGTATATAGGTATGACGAATTTTAGTTCGTATGTTATTAGAAGAAAAAGAAAAAAAAAGATTGTGAAATAGTTGTGATTAGATTCGAACTCGCAAATAAAAATGGGAAAATTTGTATGTATAATATTTTTATTCATTTGTGTGATAAGAAAAAAAAAGATTGTGAAATGGTTGTGATGAGATTCGAACTCACAAATAAAAATGGAAAAATTTGTATGTATAATATTTTTATTCATTTGTGTGATAAGAAAAAAAAAGATTGTGAAATAGTTGTGATGTTGATGAGATTTGAACCCGGGCCCTGACGTGATAATTCAAGAAAAAAAAAAGGTTTAAATTTTGCAACTTCTATAAAAAGAAATTCTGGTTCGGCCTTTCTAATTGATTTTTTTTGCACATATGATACATATAAGCAATTTTTTTATTTCGGATTTCATCAAGTTGTGAAATTATTTTTATATGTATGTTTGTGTGTGGGTATAAATTTTGTCGGCACTTGTAAGCAGTTGTAAAAAAGAGTGGGGATACGATTTTTGTCTATAAATGGAAACAATTTCTTGAAACGGTATCAGTCCATAGTGAAATTTCAAAGTGTTTAATAAATTAAATAAGTTAAATTCATAATAAAAAATGAAGTTTACATGTGAATTATGTAATAAAGATTTTTCAACAAAATCAGTTTTAAAAAGACATGTTAATAGCATTCATGGTGAACGCATAGTTTGTGATATTTGTGGAAAACATTTCAGTAGGCAAAACAAATTATTAGAACATAAAAAGAAGATCCATTCTGACAAACTTTCCTGTGTAGTATGTGAAAAGGAATTCTCAAGGAGTGATCATTTATTATCTCATTTAAGAAAGAATCATACGGTTGAAGTGAAAAATCCAGTTGAGCCAATAGCGACAGCAAAATTTTGTGATGCATGTCAAAAAGATGTTTTAAAAAAGAATTGGTCATATCATGTAAGAACAAATTTTCACAAAAAAAATGCAGCTGAACCTTTAAATGAAAATTTGAAGGTAATCAAAAGTGCTTTTGAAGAAAGAGTTGAATCATATATGCTTGAAAACAAAGATGAAGGTGTATTAGATGTTTTAAAATTCTTTAATACATCAAAGGATCATATTTTAAATGCTTTAAGAAATCTGCTCGATAAACATTCATCATTCAAGTTTAATATGGAATTATTTTGTGAATATATGAAAATAACAAAAGGAAATGACGGCGAAGATGATATTACACTCAGTTAAATCATTTCAATCTTGTATGAAAATTATACAAAAAATCAAAGATTTAAGTCAAGTTTATGAAGAGATGGTTGACAAAATTCATAAAAAAATGCAAGAATTTCAAGAAAGAGATAGCGGTTGGACTTTAATAAAAATTATTCATGTTGAAATTAATATTAATCAATGGAAGCCCTTACGAGGATCTCAGTACCTATCACTTCCAAAATCTATACAAAATAAAAAAGCTTGTATAAATGTGAAGAATGAGGATGAGTACTGTTTTAAATGGGCTATAATATCTGCATTGAATCCAGTTGACATACATTCTGACAGACCATCATCATATCAGATTGAAAATATCAAGTCTGAAAAAATAATTTTAAAAAATGGCGTTAATCTTGATTTTTCTACACTAGAGTTCCCACTAAAAACATCTGATATTCATAAATTTGAAATGCTGAATCCAAAAATCAGTATTAATGTATTTGGATTAGAAGATAATAAAATTATTGGACCATATTATTCAACTTCTAAAGAAAAAGAAATTCATATAAATTTATTATTTATACAAGAAGAAGAAAAGGCTCATTACGTTTGGATAAAAAACATGTCTAAGTAATAGTGTTAGTGTAAATTATGAAATTTTAATTATTAACAAAAAAAATTTTTCTTCAAAATTTCAGATTAATGAGGCAGCAGTTAACAAATTATCAGCATAAAATCTATATGTGTAATTCATGTTTATTATACTTTTCTTGCGAAAACGACTTGAATACTCACAGAATAGAATGTAATAAAATAGTGACAAGAATGCCAACAAAAGAAAAAAGTATTTTGAAATTTGAACATTATGAACGAGAATTAGATGTTCCTTTTGTAATATATGCTGATTTTGAATGTATGTATTTTAAAGGATATTAGTACATGCATGCCAGATGCATCATCACCATCTACAACAAATGTACAGGAACATGTGCCTTGTGCTTTTGCATACTATATTAAGTGCAGCTTTGATGATAATTTAAATAAATTCAGAACTTACAAGGGAAAAGATTGCGTAAAAATATTTGTATCTTCAATTATTCAAGATGTAAAATATTTATATCACAATTATATCGAAAACTCAAAATCAATGAATCGTTTAACACTAAATGAAATGAAAATTCAAAGTGAGAGCACAGAATTTCATATTTGCAAACAGTTTTTAGATAAGGATAGAGTTCGAGATCACTGTCATCTAACTGGAAAATATAGAGGACCAGCTCATGAAAAATGTAATTTGCTATATCGCGTACCTAAATTTTTCCCAATATTTTTTCATAATTTTTCTGGATACGATTGTCATTTGTTTATAAAGGAGTTATCATTTTTTGATGGAGATATAAATGTTATTCCTCTGAATAAGGAGCTATATGTGTCATTATCGAAGAGAATTTTCGTTGATAAAAAGAATACAATAGAATTGAGATTTCTAGATTCGAATAGATTCATGCAGTCTAGTTTAGATTCATTAGCGAAAAATTTGACAAATGATATGTTAAAAATAGTTCGATCAGAGTTCAGCGATGATGATAAATTTAAATTGATGACAAGAAAAGGAATATTCCCATATGAATATATCAATTCATGGGAACGATTAGATAAAACAAGTTTACCAGCACAAGAAGATTTCAGCAGTAAATTGACAAATAGTGAATGTAATAACGAAGATTATAATCATGCGCGAAAGGTTTGGCGTAAATTTGAATGTAAAAATCTTTGGGATTATTTATTATTATATTTGAAAAAAGATGTACTACTTTTAGCTAATGTATTTGAAAATTTTAGAAAAGTTTGCAAAAGTATTTACTCACTCGATCCTTGTCAATATTATACTGCTCCAGGTTTATCATGGGATGCAATGTTGAAGGAAACAAAAATTGAACTGGAATTATTAACAGATATTAATATGCATAGTTTCATTAAAAAAAGCATTAGAGGTGGTATTTCTCAGTGTTGCCATAGACATTCTGTAGCAAATAATAAATATATGGATAATTATGACGAAAAAAAATTATCTAATGTATGTAGATGCAAACAATTTGTATGGTTGGGCAATGTCACAAGCTCTTCCTTATGGTGATTTTAAATGGATTGAAAATAAAAATATCGATATTAGAAATATTCCTGAAGATTCAGATACTGGTTACATATTAGAAGTTGATTTAGAATATCCTGAAGTATTACATGATATTCATAATGACTTACCATTTTGTTCAGAAAACAAAATTACTTCAAATTCAAAACATGTCAAATTAATCACAGATTTAACAAACAAGAAGCGATATGTTATTCATTATAGAAATCTACAACATTGTATTAAACATGGTCTTAAAGTTACACATATTCATAGAGTTTTGCAGTTCAAACAATCAAAATGGATGAAACGATTCATTGATTTAAATAATCATCATCGTACGCTTGCAAAAAATGTGTTTGATAAAAATTTTTTCAAGTTAATGAATAATGCTTCATTCGGAAAAACTATGGAAAATGTTGATAAAAGAAAAGATGTTAAAATTGTAACAGAATGGGATAGTTATTATAGAAAATTAGGAGCTAGAGCTTTGATAGCAAGACCTAATTTTCATAGTGCT
This sequence comes from Bombylius major, assembly GCA_932526495.1. NCBI lineage: Eukaryota > Metazoa > Arthropoda > Insecta > Diptera > Bombyliidae > Bombylius > Bombylius major. The sequence goes on along the minus strand of OW052044.1, from coordinate 22,074,323 downwards.
ACACAATTCACTGATAACATGATTGCTATACAAATGAAGCGAATGCATACTTATTATGATAAGCCAATTTATTTAGGATTTTGTGTTTTAGAATTATCAAAATTAAATATGTATAAATTTCATTATGATTATATGAAACCGAAATATGGTGAAAACATTTTAATAAATTATATGGATACAGACTCTTTTATATATTCTATTCAAACTGAAGATTTTTATAGTGATATTAAATATATATGCATTCAATAATCCTTATGATATTCCATTAAAAAATAAAAAAGTATTAGGTATGATGAAAGATGAAAATAATGGAAATATAATGACTGAATTTATTGGTTTAAGATCGAAAATGTATTCATTAAGTGTTAAAGATTCAAAAGATATAAAAAAAGTCAAAGGTGTAAAAAAGACAGTTGTTAATAATTTAAGTTTAAATAATTATAGAGATTGCTTGTATAAAAAGAAATTATTTTATAGTAATAATATGTATGTGTTTAGATCTAAAATTCATAATATTTATACACAAATAATTAATAAAGTAGCTTTAAGTTTTTCTGATGATAAAAGATTTATAAGAGAAAATGGGGTAAGCACATATGCTTGGGGGCATTTTAGGATTAATATGGATATAAATTAAAATAAATGTTTTTTAAAAAATTATATTAAATAAATTTATTATTACTAAAAAATAATAATACATGTTTTGTTTTTTCTTTCTTTCTTTACAATTCAAGTACAAGGTTTTCTTTTGTGAACTCTTCATCAACAAAATTTCTTAGAAGACATACATTTTCTAAAGCACAGTATCCTTTATGGATATTACAACGCAGAACATGCGGATAGTTTTGAAGCAATGTTGCAAATTTCGGACATTCTTCTTCTTCTTCTAAATCGTATACTTCAATCTTATTCTCAAGTATATTACAAATCCACTTTCGTTTTTCATGACCTTTCACACATACTTTAGAATTTCTCAGATTTGATCGAAGAAATTTTTTAACACTTTGAAAAGATATTGATCCTTCATTCCAAGTTAAACCATGATGATTTTTATGTAACCAATTCACTTGTTTCTTCTCTTTTGTTGTTAAACGTGAAAAATCAAACGGTGGCTTTATAATAAACACTTGAAATTCACGCGCATTGAAAGAAATAGCAAGTTCTTTAACAATAAACTTATTATTATAGTCTTTGAAACCTTGAACATCGATAATAATTTTATTAAACATTTTATGATATGTATATGTGTTTTTTCTCACAAGTTCTTTGAAATACTAAATAAATTTCTATATTATAATCCCATTTATATCAGTTTTCTAACTTCTCCATTCAGTGGATTGTACTCAATTATTCGATCATGTAGTAATAAACAAAATCCTGAAGTATTGTTAGGAATATTGACGTTGCTTGCTAACTCAAACTCTATTCTAATATCAACAGGTCCTGTTTTTATTGTTTCATTTTGATGAGCGCAATCAATAACAACAATTGGTGCTATACTTTTGAAACTATCCCATTTTAATAACGGCTGACAATTCCTTCCATAATAAGTTTCTTGAAATTTTGTATACATATCATATAACAACGCATATCGATTACGTTCAAAAAGTATATTTAAATTATCATATGGATACGTCTCAGAGTTTAAATGAGCTTTAACGTTAGCTAGTTTACAGTGATCAAATTTACTAGCATCAGCTTCTTTTTGGTTTTGTCGATTGGTTTGTAATGCAAATATCAAAAAACGAGGTTTTTCTAGTTGTGTAGATGTTTTGATAGTCCATATGATGTGATTTGTATTTGGAATATTCGGATATTCATATAAATCCCAACTCCGAAAGCAAATACGAATTGGTTTCGCATTTCGAGTGATTTGAAGTAGTTTTAGTCTTTCTTTATCGTCTACATTTATATGAGGTACTTTCCATAAGACTTTTGTGAGTGTAATTTTATAGATAGTAGCTGCAGCTGATACTTGAACCGCATTTGCATCATTTCTTGCTCTAATTAAAATCAGATCATGTCTTACATTAACAACTATTTTTTTATAGTCTTCAGCAAATCCTAATAGCATTTTTAGAGGTATACAAAAATTGAAATGTCCTGATGTAGGTAATATAGTACTATTTCCTGTCCATCCTGCATTATACAGCATTGTACTTTCACTTTCGCTTAATGAAATGTAATTTTTTAAAACACTGCTGATTCCTGCATTCCGACAACGATCAATTTCTACACCATTCAATTCATATCGTATTTCATCAAATAAGAAGGCCCCAGAATTATTATTTAGTTTATAATCAGATATTACAGTTCCATCGTTTTTAGTTAATGTTCCTTCAATATATATAAAACTTTCACTTGGTAGTAAGTATAAATCTTGGTTTTGAATAGAAATTCGTATTTCATCGCTATTGTTATACGATTCTACAAATGGTGAATATGTATGATATTCTTTTTTAGTAATACTTTCATCGAAGTGAGGTTCTTCTAAAATATCCAGTATATCATTCATGTTTGCTTTTCAAAACAAACCCCAATGACTTTAAAAATTTTTTATTTTCAATTGTTAATGATGGTCTCGTTGAAGTGAAGTCTCTTTGTGTTGTTGTTTGTTCAGTAGGTAATAGTGTACTAATGATGTTATCACTTTTGAATGAGTTTTTATTATTATTATTATGTTTGTTGAATATCAGCATATCTAGTTCTTATCCACTTGACACTTACATAAGAAATAATAGCTTTAGTTATCAGACTACTTGTTTTATACTTTACGTCTTATTCTATTATTGTGGTTTCAAGTGTAATCTAACTGTAATTATTTCGCCTCTGAAATTAATCAAATCTCCATCTTGATCTACAATTTTTATTTCAACAGAACTAATTCGTTTCACATTTACGGGTAAATATATAACATTCTTAGGAACTTCTGTTATTTTATATCCTGGTCCTACATCAGGAGAAAATTCATGAAGAGTGTGAACTGGAATATTATTAATATATGATCCTACTATTAGATTACATTCAATTCGTATAGCGTTAACTTTAGTTATATTCACAGGTAAATCAGACACATGCGTCGTATTTGACCCCAATTCTTTTTTACTGAAACCTAACAGTTGACCAATAGTTCTTTCTCTGTTAAAGTAGACGTTGTGTGAACTTTTAATTTCTGTTTTGAGTGTGTTGTTGTTCGCTTGTATTTTGATTGTAGGCTTAGTTTTCGTTTTCTCGAGCTCTTTTTGAATGAAATTCGCGATGTCATCAACTATTTGAATAGTTTCATTACCTATATGAAATAAGTTATTGCTACTATCCACATTAGGTATTGAATTATAGGTATGAAAATCAACAAGACCACAAAGATAGTCAGATGATAAATCAATGGGTGGAAAGTATTCAGTTGTTAATATAGATGTATTCCCACTTAAAGTTAATGTTACCGACATGTTGAAGGTTTTAAATGAAATGAATAATAGTTCCATGTTTACACATTTATTTATACTAATTCACATCAATAAAATTATACAGAAACTTTAAACATAAATGTCCACATTTAAATGAGTTGAAATTTTGATATCTATTATAATTATATTCTATATTATTTCCTAAATATTTTACAATTTCTAGAGGTGGTTGCAGATTACCATAACTATCAAAGTATTCAACACGATTTCCTTTTTTCTGATATGCTACCCAATGTGTACCAGGTCCACTTGAATTATCTAAATTTACTATACCACACTCATTTTTATAAGGTTTTGGTGGAAGTTTATCTTTCATGAATACAGCTCTAAAGTGCGGTATACTTTTACCATATCTCATTAAATCGATTTCACTGAGAGGTTTATCGGGTAGCTTACTTAAAAGTTTTTTGGATTTGGATTTAAAAAAAGACCAAGACCTTTCCTGTATGGTTTAAGTTGCAATCCTTTCCCCATTGCTACTGCCTCCATAGTTTTATTATGTCGTTGGTTTTCAGCTAGTTGTTCTCTAGCTTGTTTTGCATCATTGATTGCCTTTGCTATTGTCGCTGCACCACCAGATAATGCTCCTGCTGCTGAGAGTCCCGCAAAAAGTGGAACTAAAAATGGTAAAATACCACCTGTTTTTGGAACAGGTATGATTCGAGGTAGTTCAATTGATGACTTTTTTCCCTTTATGGTGTTCTTGGCTGCAGTTAATGCTATTCTAATAGCATTATTCATTTCTTCTGGTTTTTGTGCTTTTAATATTTCACGAGCACTTTGAATAGCTTTTCGGATTATTTTACGCGTTTTTGCTTTATTCTTCTTCTTATTTGTTGATTTCTTCATCTTCTTGATTCCCATACCTAATTTCACTTTAGATTTCATTGCGTTTGTAACAAACCAAGAGTTTATACGTTCACTTATACTTGAATCTTTTGCCTTTACTCTTTCCCAAGCTTTTTCTCCTAATATTCTGTCAGCTGTATGACGTTGATTTTTGTCTTTATGTTTAGAATAAAATATATCGTGTTGTTTGCAAGCTTGATCCAAATGATTGATTCCTTGATCACCTCTAGCAAGACGTTGTTGTAGTTTTGTACCTGTCCACAATATTGATAACCAGGAAGATGAAGCTCCACTGGTAACTTATTAATTAATGTATTCACTAATCCTTTACCTTTGCGAGTTTGAGTTCGACTAAATGTTTTTCGATTATATTTAATCATTTTATATGTTTTCTCATACAAAAAGATGAATAGAATGATGTTGAAAACCTATATATTGGATATTTATAGTTTTTTTCTTTAGTTCTTATCAATATGCGTTTCATTAAACAACGTGATACATTAAATGTGAAAAATATAGATTTTGTAACAAATACTTCAAATAAAATTAAACATAGTAAGCTATTACCTAACAATGTACGTGCCATTATTGTGGGTCCATCGAGTTGTGGAAAAACAAATGTAATGATGAGTTTACTTGAACATCCGAATGGTCTTAAATTTGAAAATATTTACATATACTCAAAATCTTTGTATCAACCAAAATATGAGTATCTTAAGAAACTGATTTCACAATAAAAGGATTAGGATACAACACATTTTCTGAGAATACTGAAATAATGTCACCAGAACAGGCTAAACGAAACTCCATTTTCATATTTGATGATGTTGCCTGCGAAAAACAAAATAATATACGTTCATATTTTTGTATGGGACGTCATAAGGATATCGATAGCTTTTACTTATGTCAGACTTATACACATATTCCAAAACATTTGATACGTGATAACTCAAACTTTATTGTAATTTTTAAACAAGATGAAATGAATTTAAAGCATATTTTTAATGATCATATAAACACCGACATGTCATATGACAAATTTCGAGATATGTGTTCAAAATGTTGGAAAGATAATTACGGATTTTTAGTAATAAACAAAGATAGTTTATTAGATTGTGGACGATGTTTCAGCTGTTTCAGAGCTGTTTAAAGACCTGTTCAAGCTGTTTAAAGACCTGTTCAAGCTGTTTCAGAGCTGTTTAAAGACCTGTTCAAGCTGTTTAAAGACCTGTTCAAGCTGTTTCAGAGCTGTTTAAAGACCTGTTCAAGCTGTTTAAAGACCTGTTCAAGCTGTTTCAGAGCTGTTTAAAGACCTGTTCAAGCTGTTTAAAGACCTGTTCAAGCTGTTTAAAGACCTGTTCAAGCTGTTTAAAGACCTGTTCAAGCTGTTTAAAGACCTGTTCAAGCTGTTTCAGAGCTGTTTAAAGACCTGTTCAAGCTGTTTAAAGACCTGTTCAAGCTGTTTCAGAGCTGTTTAAAGACCTGTTCAAGCGGTTTAAAGACCTGTTCAAGCTGTTTAAAGACCTGTTCAAGCTGTTTAAAGACCTGTTCAAGCTGTTTCAGAGCTGTTTAAAGACCTGTTCAAGCTGTTTTTCAAAGCATTATCATGGAAAACGAGATAATTAAGAATATTATAAAAACAAGAAATGTTATTCGTAAAAAATATCAAGCTTTAAAAACTGGTAAAGCAGAAGAAGAAATACAATTGGAAAGTGTTTTTAAACCAATAACTCAACCTTTGAAGAAAATAGTAGATAAAACTAATTATCCGGATATTAAATCTGAAGTAAAAGAAGAATGTGAGACTTCATTTAAGCCTAAACGTTTGAAAACTGAATTCTCAAGTACACCACATGAATATTCCAATAAGTTAGAGCAAAACCTTGAAACACCTCAAACAATTAAACAACCTGATTTTTCACAGGAATCATTTGGTGAAAGTTTTGATGAATCACAACAACTACAACAACCAGCATTTTCAAACTCGCCAAATCGATTTTTGAAAGAAATGAAATTAAAAGAAGATGATATTGATTATAAATACGGGCCACATTTAGATCATGATAGAAATATTTGGAAAATAGGAAACTCTTCTTTTGATATTAACGATAAAACTATTGTTATTGATGGAAATTTTTATTCTCTAACACCTGGTTTGATACAATTATTGTTTTTAAAACATCCTAATAAAACGGTATGCACTAACGATGACTTCAAAAATTATAAAAAAATCATAATACAAACAAGTGCAAATAAACGAGAATATGAGGACGGAGGACAAATATCTGGAAACAAAAGTACGAAGTATAGACTAATTAAGGGATTGTTCAAATCTCATTCTGGTTCTGGATTAATGCATTTACTAAAAGAAAAATCTAATTATGTATACTGGGATGATCCAAATGAATTAGTGAATAGATTGAAATTACTATTAGCATCTACACATGCAGGTCATAATAATCACAACAATGAGGTAGTTTCAATAATTGAGGAGCTCAGAGAAGCAGACATTATCGTATAAATTTATATTCTACAACGTGAAATTTATTATTTACATCATGAGCGTTGACAAGTTTGGACGTTTCTCTATTCGGAAACATGCTACAATTTCTTCTGAACGTGGGCCTCCTGGTCCTGTAGGTTTGCCAGGAATAGGTTTTATTTTAACAAATGAAGGAAACTTTAATATAAATTCAAAACGAATGGAAAATCTTGAAAATCCTTTAAATGATAATGATGCAGTGACAAAAAAGTATGTTGATAATGAAATCAATGCTTTACACGAAAATCTTATAAAAATAGAAACATTTCGTCAGGATCTTGCAAAGAATCAGGACATGTTAAAAAGTCACAGTGAAAAACTATATAGTTTAAATTATAATATTGAAAATATTCAACAATTTTTATTTGATGAAATAAAGAAAAAACATAAACCTGAAGAATCGATTTTCCCATTAGAAAGTGTACCAGAATAAATATGCAAAAACAACAACTTGTAGAAGAACTTCATAAACCTGCTAGAAAAAATTTTAAACGGCGACATGTTATAGTAAAAGGAATTAATGATTTGTGGCAAGCTGATTTAGTTGAAATGGGAAATTACTCTTCATTTAACAAAAATTATAAATATTTATTAACTGTAATTGATACTTTCTCAAAATACGCTTGGGTACACCGTGTTAAAACAAAAAATGCTAAAGATGTTACTGAAGCAATGAATAATATATTTAACATAACACAAACATCACCAAAAAATTTACAAACAGATTTGGGGAAAGAATTTTATAACACACAATTTAATCAACTTATGAAGAAACATAATGTTAATCATTATTCAACATATAGCACATTGAAAGTATCAATGGTTGAACGTTTCAACAGAACATTAAAAGAGATGATGTGGAAAGAATTCAGTATGAATGGATCATATAAATGGATTGATAACGTAAAAGCGTTAGTTACCAAATACAATAACACTATTCATCGAACAATAAAAATGCGTCCCAAAGATGTTAATAAAAACAATGAAAAATTTTTATTAAAGACAGTATACAATAACTTAAAAGTTTTTCATAAACCAAAATACAAAGTTGGAGACAAAGTACGAATAAGCAAATATAAACATATTTTTGAGAAGGGATATACACCCAACTGGACCACCGAAATTTTCACGATAAAAAAAGTTCAAAACACGAATCCAATAACATATCTTTTAGAAGACTACGAAGGACAACCAATTAAAGGAGGTTTTTACGAAAAAGAAATAATTAAAACCAATCACCCAGATCTTTATTTAGTGGAAAAAATTTTAAGAAAAAAAGGAAGCAAAGTTTTTGTGAAATGGCTAGGATTTTCTAATCAGCATAATTCGTGGATAGAGGAGAAAGAGTTATTAAAAAAATTAAATAAAAAAAACCTTTAACTGTTTTTGTTCTAATGATATTTTATTTTTATTTCATTAAATTTTATTATAAATTATTGAAAATAAATTGGTATTACATAAAAAACATTTCAAGTTGTGTTTTTCAATAAAATCTTTTATTACAAAATTACTATTTGCTTCAAAATTCCCTGAAACTCTACATACATTTACAGGCATGTATTTATGGTTTTTACAATCAAACCAAAATTTAATATTTGTACTGTTTTCAAAAAATTTATTAAAATATTGAAAACTTATTTTATATGAGATGCCGTTGTAACCTTCTTCTTCATCTAAAAACTCCATATTGAAATTGTTGATGTTGCTATTGAAATCTTCTTGTTCATCTAAAAACTCCATGTTGGAATTGTCGATGTTGCTGTTGCAATCTTCTTGAACATCCAGAAACTCCATGTTGTTATCTTCTTGTTCGTCTAGAAACTCCATGTCGTGAGTTTCAAAAATTTCTTTTAGAAATTCCAAAATTTCTCGTGTTTCACTTATAGTTTCCATTTTAAAATAATAAAACCGACTAAGAAAGAATTACTTGCTTGACTAACAGGAGGTAAAAAAGTCTTGAAATTAATGAAGCATAAAAGTGATTCACATGTGTTTTATATACCTAATCTCGAATGTATTTTAAAAGCTTAATAGTCGATAATTCTAATATTAGTCACATAATCCAAAAGCAAAATACTTTGTTAGAAATTCTTTTCTTCTGAACTTAAAAACAATAACGCAGCTGGCAGCATAATCCGTTTGAAAAACAAAAGACTTCATTGTTTCATTGTTTTAAACAAGAACAAACATGTCTCAACATGAAAACTGATAAAGTAGCAACTATACAAAACGTATACATACTCAACATATATTATCATGCTATGAATATCATGAATTTGAAACAGATTGAATTCTAAGCAATGGTGAAATATAACTTGTACGATTTCAAGACTATAACTACAGAACCGATACGAAAATCGAAAATGTTAAACAAATAAATATAATCATTAATAAAAGTCAATTCATTCTCAAAATAATTAACAGTTAACCAACATTATTCAAAGTATAAAGATGGATTTTGAAGGCGAGTTTTACAAAGATTATTTAACAGACGAAGATAGGAGAACTCTTGTATACTATCGAAAATATATACAACAATATGAAAACATGGAAAAAATCACATCAATTCATGGATATCATTACGTTGATTGTTGTTGGGCTAAAGATGATACAACTACAGGACCAGATACATGTATTTGTAGTTATAGACAAAATCAAGTTATCAAATTTAAAAATGAATTTGAAAAATTATTGAAATTTTACGAGAAATTGATTGGGTACTTAGAAGAAGGAAATCTGGATATAATAGATAATATTTCATTATTTTTAAATGAATTTGATACATTTTTTGGTATAGAATCATATGGAGAAGTTGTATTCAACAAAAAAGAAATTGAAAATATTCGAGAATATCTAAACAACAGCAAAAGTGAAGAATTTACATCTAACGGCCATTATCTTGCATGTTCTAATCCTGAAGACAATGAAAATATTTGTGAATGTGATTTAATAGAAGAAAAACAAAGAGAAAAAACAGATACAGCTAAAGAAGCTATTAGACTTATAAAGATATTTCTTGGAAGAATATATTATAATTATTTTGCTGATTATTAGTTAATAAATAAAAAACACTTAATATCCATTTAAAAAATTGTTTTTTATTGATTTTATATTATGTTATTATAAAAACCAGGTAAACTTAAATCAAATGGTTGTGAAAATTCATCATAATTTATATTAGCTTCCGTTTCTGTTGAATATTGTTGATCTGGTTCTGATTGTACAGGTTCTGATTCTGCTGCCCATTCTCTGTTATTTTCGGTTGTTCTTGTTGTTGTTCTTGTTGTTGTTCTTGAAATTCATTGGATATCGGAAATTCGGTAAAGTCTATACTGTAAGCTTTGCCTACTTGTCCATAGTTGATTAAGTGATATTTCCCCTTGTTTAATGCTGTAAACACATTATCTGATAACTTGTTATATTTTTCTGGTAAATTCAATCGTTGACTTCCTTCTAATTCAAGCGAAACTCGATCACCAAATTTTGTGTTAACTTTTTCTGCACTGATGATTTTATATGGATGATTTTTCACCATATTTCCCAAGTTTAAGTATATATTGTATCGAAATGATTTTAACTCCTCCAGCTCAGAAGCAAATACTTTGTTTGGTATTTCATCTCTTACAAGATTATCTTCTTGTTTCCGTTTAACTACTTTTGGTGCCTTCTTTGAACCAACTTTTTCAGGTTTCTGTATTTCACTCATTTTTTACAAACTTTAAGATAAAATTAAATTAACACTTTGAAATTTCACTATGGACTGATACCGTTTCAAGAAATTGTTTCCATTTATAGACAAAAATCGTATCCCCACTCTTTTTCAACTGCTTACAAGTGCCGACAAAATTTATACCCACACACAAACATGCATATAAAAATAATTTCACAACTTGATGAAATCCGAAATAAAAAAATTGCTTATATGTATCATATGTGCAAAAAAAATCAATTAGAAAGGCCGAACCAGAATTTCTTTTTATAGAAGTTGCAAAATTTAAACCTTTTTTTTTTCTTGAATTATCACGTCAGGGCCCGGGTTCAAATCTCATCAACATCACAACTATTTCACAATCTTTTTTTTTCTTATCACACAAATGAATAAAAATATTATACATACAAATTTTTCCATTTTTATTTGTGAGTTCGAATCTCATCACAACCATTTCACAATCTTTTTTTTTCTTATCACACAAATGAATAAAAATATTATACATACAAATTTTCCCATTTTTATTTGCGGGTTCGAATCTAATCACAACTATTTCACAATCTTTTTTTTTTTTCTTCTAATAACATACGAACTAAAATTCGTCATACCTATATACACACAACATAATCACCATATATTAAGATTCCCTGTGGCTCAATGATATATGCTACGGACTATCATGCCACAGGTCTCAGGTTCGCATCCATCCCACCGACATCACATTTTTTTTCATTTTTTCTTCATCTCAAACAACAACAAAACAACAAGACATTCTTTTACACACACCAAAAAAGCACAAAAGCTCATGACGTCATCCAAAAAAAGCTGTGCACAAAAAAGCTGTGCACAAAAACCTCCCTGGTCTAGAGTCGCTATATATACTCTACTTAGAGTCGACATTTGTTAAATTCGACTTTAAAAAAATGTTATTAGTAAGGCAAGTATTTTATTGTTTTGTAACAATTTTGGGGATTTCTGTGAGAAAAATTAATTTATGTCAGAATTTTCATGATATTCACAAGCTCTTCTAATTGCTTCTTATTACCGTATTTTTCCTATTAAAATAATAATTAATGTATGTAGTAATTAATAAAAACACATTTAATTAGTATTATTATTACATTTAAAACATTGAAAGTTACATTTTCTTTGAAATATCCATCTTTTTCTCATATTTTTCGTATTACAAATTGCGTTTCGTCAGTAAAAAAGTGATCGAAACAGCTGTTCGATTCAATCGAACAAAAAGAAAAAAATCGAAAATCATAATACCAAAATATGAAATCGAACGCTGTTCGATCATTTGACGAAAATCACAATAAGGGCCATTTTTCGTCTGACAACTTAAGTGGCGCAGTCGGTAGGATTCCAATAAAAAGGAATCCAGGATAAAGGACGAAAAAAAAATAAAAAATAAAATAAAATAAAAATACAAGTGAATAATCAAAATACTTTAGTGAATAATCAAAATACTTAAGTGAATAAATAAAGTGGATTACATGAGTCTACCAGAAGATTTTGTTGCAAAATAAAAAGAATATCTTGATATACTTGGGACTTTGAGGACTACCTACCTCGAATTTAAACGACAATTAAATGCTTTAACAAAAAAAAAGAAAAAGACTTTCAAAAAACAAAACAGTTGAAAAAAGATACAACTTAAGAAAAAGGAATACTAATAATAAAACTGGATAACTCAATTCGAAAAATAAAACGACAAAGCACACGCTACTTACCTTATTTCTTTATGGAAGAAAACGAAGACACGACAGCAGGAACTCAAAACAACACAACACTTGCAACACAGAACAACATAACATTGGTGCATCAACAGGAAAGCAACATGGACTTGAACATTGATCCATTTAAATACATCAGCAGTTTACCGAAATTTAGTACTATCAAAGTACAAAAGTACAATTTATTTTTAAAAAATTTTTTGAAAATACTGCTTCTACTAGTAAAACAATTAAATAAAAACAAAAACAACACTCAAACTTCTTAACACGACATCCAAATTCAGAATGAATGAAAAAAAAAATAATATTCTATATTTCAAAAAAAAAATTTTAAAAGCAAGTAGCTAGGTATATATACATATATTTTTTATCAAATAAAAATAAAATTCAAAAATATAAATAACAGCAACAATGCAATCATTATTAATTTTTGTTATACATTTGTAAAATATGAAAATTTTTAACAGAAATTTGGAAAATCATGATCAAAGCAATCATAATATATGACGTCATAAAATACAGTCAAAAAATAAATAACGTCAAAGTTTTTATGTTAAATTCGTCATTACATTTATTCTGGTTTTGTTCCAAACTAACAAAGCTTTAGAATTGAAAAATAAAAGCTCTCACTGGGATGTGAGACGAATTTTTGAATAAAAATTTTTTTTTATAGATTTGTACTAAAGTCAAGTCGTATCAATTATTATTTTTAATTAAAAAAAATAAAATAATAAATAGTAATTTATAGTAATAAATATACATATAGTAAATATATATAAAATATATACATATTTAAATAATAATATACTAATGAAATAATAATAGTAATAAATGAAATTTTTTTAAATTTAAAAAAGTCAAAAAACCTACTTTTGTTCTTCGGCTATTATAAAATATTACCTAAAATATATTTGACACGATTTTTTAACACTATTATTACAGTTGACTTCTTATCGATAGCACGTTCTCAATTGAGAAAATTTTAAATCAGTTTAGAAAATTCTCAACTGAAATTTGCATACAGATTACAGAAACACTTTTCCACGATGAAATGAAAATTCAACTAGTTTGGAAATTGCCAATACAACAGTTACAGAGACACAGCGGTTGAGAATGACGTCGAAATGACGTGAAATTGAGAATTGTAGTAGAGAATTTCTCAATTTCAAAGCTATAGAAACGCACTAGATATACTATTTTTCTTTTTGGAAGTCAGTATTGTGCTTATGGAGGCAGTACCCGATAAGTTTTTTGCCTTGGTAATATTTGATTTAAAATATTTCCCTCTACTAAAATTGAGATCTGATCACCCCACACACGAGACAGATTTATTCAAACAATTTGTGAAAGAATATAGAAAAGTATGCCTATCTTGCCTGTAATGACATCCAAAAAAAAAAAAAAGTATAATAATAAATAATATTCGCTACGAAAACTCTCACTACCTTAAGGGCAATGGCTATATACAGGGTGTTTCTGTTATCTCCGATCAAAAGGATATTATAGATAGGTCTCATTAAGACAAACAAAAAATCGTATTGGAGGGTGGGAAAATCCCAAGGGTTTGGCCGCTAGAGGGCGTTGAAGTTTTTTTGCACTTTTTCTACCAAACACCCCATAACTTTTTGCAGGGGATCTCTAGGGTCACTTTGCATTAAGAAAAAATATAGAGGACCCTTTGCCTTTTGTAAAAGAAGAGAAACAAGTAAGATATCGCTGAAAAGGCCAAAGGGTCCTCTATATTTTTTTTGGCACAAAGTGACCCTTGGGTGCCCCTGTAAAAAGTTATAGGGTACATCGTGGAATAAGAGCAAAAAAACTTCAACGCTCTCTAGCGGCCAAACCGTTGGGATTCGCTCCCCCTCCGATACGATTTTTTGTTTGTCTCGATGAGACCTATTTATGGTATCCTTTTGTTCGGAGATAACGGAAACACCCTGTATAAATGGAATGTGCAACTTATTGTTTTATGTGAGCTCAAGACAAATTTCGTTCATTCCCTAAGAGTGAGACATATACCATATATGCATTATTTTCGTTCATTCAATTACCCATCTCACTTTCACTCATTGATTGTCAAAGCTGTCAAATTTGAATATATTCAAATTTAAAAACGTTGGAAAATCCCCTATTGAAATAACGTAATTACAAGTAAGTTAATGATTTATTTAGGGACAATTTATTTTTATCGAGTTAAAATTTAATTTTAATTCAAATCCAGTTAATTTGAATTTAATTCAAATGTGGCAACACCATCAACAGATGTGTTTCCAGATCTCACTACCAGAGCAACAAATCATCGTAATAAAAGAAAACAAACTATTACTTTTCGTAATATTTCTTCGCCTACGATAATTTGGTGATGGCATGTAATGTAAATTGGGATTCTTGCAACTGACGCTGTTGTACTGATGCCATTTAAAACATCTTAATAATTATCTTTTGTTGCATTAATTAAATAATTAAATTGTATTCAGTGGTGAATTATATATTAAATAAAGTTTATTATTTTGTAATAAACAAGTTTTATAGTTGAACTTTTAAATAATTGTGAACAACAACTATATATATTGGTGACCCGCGTTCAGGTTTTTTTTTGTGTAACCTGACACTTGTTAAAAAAAAGGACGCCATGAACCCTTTTGAGAAGGAAGCAAACACCAGCATTATATATCCAGTTCAACAAGAATTAAAGATAAAATGTGAAACCGGTATATCCCTACAAAAACCATTGGTTCACATTACAGCAGATGAGTCAACAGAAAAATGTGATGTTATGCCTAAAATAACAAATTCAAAACTACCTCCGTTTTGGAAAAATAAACCCGAGTTGTGTTGTGGTTCGCTCATGTAGAGGCAATTTTTTTCACCAATCGTATCAACTTAGATGAGGAGAAGTACTTCACAAGCTTAGCATCTTTACATGATCCAGACATTCTTCGACAAGTGAGACATCATCAGGACACCTCCAACATCAAATAAGTATAATTCTATTAAATTACAACTTGTTTTACGTTTTTCAGATTCAAAAGAAACACAATTAAACAAGCTGTTTTCAGAACTATCCTTAGATAGTCGTAAGCCATCTCAACTCTTAAGAGAGATGAGAAATTTAGCTTCGGATGATACCTCAGAAGCTATTCTTCAAACTTTATGGTTGTAAATTCTTAATTGACTCAGGATCATCACAGATGTTCAATCACCCATAATTGGAGCAGATTTTCTTGCTCATTATGGCCTGTTAATCGATTTATATGGAAAACAACTAAGCGGCGACGATTGGCAATCTCTACTATTGATAAAATAGCTTAAAATACAGCACAATATTGAATGAATTCAAAGATGTCACCTTTCCGAGCAAGCAAAAAGTAATCACAGTAAAGTCTGTATCACGCCATATATGATAGTTACTACCAGACCACCAGTTGCTGAACGTCCACGTAGATTAAATGGTGATAAATTAAAAGCTGCTCATGCTGAATTTCAACATTTTCTTGAACAAGGTATTTGTCGTCCGTCAAGCAGTCAATGGCTTCCCCCATCTATTAAGCGGTAAAAGCATTTTCACATCATTAGGACCTTGTAAGAGCTTTTCATCAGATTCCAATGGCTAAAAATGATATCCAAAAGACTGCAGTAACAACACCTTTTGGATTATTTGAATTTACAGTCGTGCCTTTTGGGTTGCGAAATGCAACACAGACATTTCAAAGATTTATGGATATAATTTTTCGAGATCTAAACTATGTTTATTGTTACATTGATGACATACTGATCATGTTAAAAGACGAAAACGAACATAAAGTACATTTAAAAGAAGTTTTCAAACATCTGCATGAAAACCACTTAACAATCAATACTAAAAATGCAAATTTGGACAACCTGAAGTCAGGCCCGACTTATGCTACAGTCACAATAAGCACTGTGCCTAGGGCTTACGAAAGACGAAAGTCTAAAATAGATTACCTACTTGGATTTTATAATTGATATTTTTCTTTTTTGTTTTTGCTCGTTAGAAAATTGGTCAGACAACTGTAGGGGCCCCGCGTATAGGGAACAAATTGACTTTTTTTTGCTCATCTTAAATTCTTAATCTTAATCCAAAGTGCCTAAGGCCTACGACGATCTTAAGACGGCCCTGCCTGAAGAAAAATACTGAGGTTATGTCATTAATTCTGAAGCCATTAGACCACCGCATGAACGAGTAGCCGCAATTACATCATATGCTAAACCAAAATCATTAGTAGAACTACGACATGGCGGGCAGTGGACGAAGCCGCTGAAGAAGGGTTCGAGTCCGCCTGAGTTCACTCACCTATTAGTACCAAATCCTGTCATACGAATAAAATTCGTTCCCTACCAACGAATTTTAGTGGTTCGCATTCCACTTTAAGACGGGGTGCTGAGTACAATGGACTCTCCTGTCTGAGTGCTCGTGGATGCCTAACCCGCATCCCCCCTCCCACAAAAACAACAAACAACAGAAATATACGACGATTCCTTGGTATCATCAATTATTAACGTAGATGTACACATCAAGCTGCACATTTTCAAGCATCACTCAATGAACTTCTACATGAAGTCAAGAAAAATGATCAACGACCGGTTCCTTAGACTGAACATACTGGAAAGGCTTTGGAAAACTGCAAAGCCACCATAGTAAACGCTACAACAGTGACACGTCCAATACCTGGTGTACCATTAGCACTATGTACGGATGCATCAGATGTGGCAATCGGAGCAACATTAGAACAGCAAATAAATGGTGAATAGAGACCAATGGGATTTTTTCTCGAAAACTAAGATCTCCAGAAATTAAATATAGCGTCTATGATCGTGAACGTAAGCAGTATATGAAGCTATCAAAATTTTTCGTCTTATACTTGAAGCTCGTTCTTTTGTGATAAAAACTGATCACAAACCACTGACGTATTCATTTTCACAAAAGCTAAGTAAAGCGACACTAAGACAACTAAGACATTTAGATTTCATCTCACAATTTGAATCATCATTTTTCAAGGCTTTGACTAAATTGATTGGGGCTAAGTATATACATACGACACCATATCATCCTGCTTCAAATGGAATGATTGAAAGATGGCACAGATCCTTTAAAGCAGCATTAATGTGTCATTCTTCTTCACGGTTAGAACTACTACCGACAGTCCTTTTGGGATTACGAACATGTTTTAAAGAAGATTTGCAATCTTCAGCAGCTGATATGATTTATGGAATGTTGATCCCTATTCCAACTGAATTTTTCACGAATCCTGACATGTCAGCAGATCCACAAATTTTTTTGGAGAAATTTCGAGAATACATGCGACAAATTCGTCCAATACCAACTTCTCATCACATCAAACCACGACTATTCATACTCAAAGATCTATACAAGTGTTCGCATGTAAAAGCACCTTTAGAATCACCATATGCAGGACCTTTCAGAGTCATCAAAAGAATCAACGACTACATATTTTTAGTAGACATAAAGGGAAAAGAAACAACAATTTCAACGGAACGTTTGAAACCAGTCTACAGTGTAAAATATGATCAACAAACAAACATTCTTAGAACATATGATATACATATGATGGTCCAAAACGAAAAGGTAATTCGTGACAACGTCACTGGAGAGGGAGTAGCTGTGACAACACCATCAACAGATGTGTTTCCGGATCTCAGCACCAGAGACTTGAAACAAAGAGAATATAAATACTACTATAGAGATTTAATCTCAAGCTCTCTCAAAAATCAAGAACATAAAAACATACATAGATATTTGGCTTCGAATAAGCACTCAATTTAGCTTTTAAGTCTTTCGAACTAAATTTAAATTTTTTCCGTTTCTATTTGAATTTTTTCATATAAATCAGCTGCTTTCGAAGTAGACAGCAGAAGTATGTAAAAATTAAGAAAATGTTCAAAAAGAATAATACAACACAAATTTCCAATGCATATCGCTTATATGAAGATAGACAAAGACAGAAGATAAAGAAGAAGAATTTATCAATATAAATTTTAATAATTGTATAAATGTTTTTTATGTGATAATGAATTGAATTATTTTTTATTTATCATAATTTTTTTTTAGTTTAATTTTTCTTAAAATAGTTTATTAATTTTAGTTTAAATAGTTAGATAGTTTTTGTTTAATAATATTATTACAGATTTTTATTTTTAAATTGTATTTTTCTTCTTTTTTGTCTTCTTCTTCAAATATCCTTAAGCACATCAGCTGATTTTTATTTTCGAATCAGTAAGAGGAATTAAGAAAATAAGTAAAAGGAATAATACAAATTATAAATGTATATCACTTTTTTGAAGATAAAGAAAGACAGAAGATCAATATTGATTTATAAAAATTATTTGTATGAATGTTTTATATGTATTTATGATTATGAATTATTTTTATTGTTTATTTTTTTCAGTTTATTTTTTTTTTAAAAATATTTTATCAAATTAGTTTAAATAGTTTAGATAGTTTTTGTTCAATAATATGATTACAGATTTTTCCTTCAAAAATTTCACTTCTTCTTTAAATATCCTATACATATCAGCTGACTTTTGTTTATTTTCGAAGTAGATAAGAAAAGTAGGAAGGATTAAGAAAATGTGTAAAAAGAAAAATACAAATTATAAATGCTTACATATCACTTTTTGAAGATAGACAGACAGAAGAAATATTTATTCAATGACGATTGACGATAGACGGGTTTTAGGTTAGTATTCTTGACATTTTTACTTTTACACAGGTAAATTCTTCTTAATTCATTGTTCATACACACATTTTTCAACGTATTTGAATTTTAAATCCTTTAAAAACTTGTTTTTGTGTATATGGGTTAGTATCTTCACCTCTTTAAATAGAAATCATTTTAGTTGAAAAAGGGAAGAAAGATAAGGAAACGGCACTACTTTCCTGTTTCCTGACCAACGAACTTCCGATAATACCGTCGTGAAGAAGAATGTTTAAAGACATGAATGATCAATATGGAATGAATTTCAGATACAGTATTAGATCGGTAATTTGAACCTTTTTATTTTCAAGACATAAATTTTAGTAATTTCAGTTTCTGTAATTTTGTTACGAGGTTTTTTGTGATTTTACTTTATGAAATAGAATGAAATAAAAACAAGTTAAATATGTTGTACCTGATTTCAATCACTGATTTTTGCAATTAAAAATTAATTTTAAAATCGTCATAATCAATTTCGTAATTATTGTTTTAATAATGCAAATAAATTTTATTACAGAATTATGGGGTGTTTCTGTTTAAAATAGTGTTGAAAGTGTAAACTGGTTTCTATCTAAATTTTCAAATTTTAACAAGGTCGGTTTGAAATTAGTTCAAATTATCGAGTTATACTGTTATGTATATTTATTGAATTAATATCCGATTCAATAAATTATCATTAATTTATAAGAATTATATGGCCCTATTCCGAGAGTCGTTTCGATCGACAATCGACTATCGACTTCTCAGTCGAGGCGAAAAAAAATTCGTATTCTGTAAACAGATCGCCTCGACTTTAAAATGTTACCATATCAAACACGATTTAGTGTCGATTTAAACTGTCAAAAGTTGTCAAAATGAAATATTTTTGAAAAAATTAAGGTAGTTGTTCATTGTTTTAATTTAATTTTTTTAAAAAAATGCGCTTTTTAAAATTTTAAAAATGGAATTTTTTATTGAATATGAAGAAGAAAGAGTTGAAAGAATTAGAAACGAAATTCTTCATTTATTTGAAACTTTCACCCTGTAAATTAATACAAATATATAACTAGAATATAAAAAATTTGTTTATATATTCTTACATTTTAATACCTGCGAAACAACACAACACAACAAAACAAAAATGTCATCTAAACTGATGAGGCGATTGTCAAAACCTACTCGAATCATATAAGTCGATATATCGACTCAAATCGACTCTCGTGATACCAAAAATTTATACTGAGTCGACAAAGAGTCGATTGTCGATTGAAACGACTCTCGGAATAGGGGCAATAGAATGCAATATAAAAATAAAAGCAGTGTATTTTAAAAAACAAGGAGATTAAAAATTTTTTTTTTTTCATACAAAATTCACATACATATTCGATTGCATTATATTTGTTTTCCGAAACAAAATATATAAATATAAAAATTTTTATGTATACGATCAGAATCAAAACAAAACCAAAAAATATCATATGGTATACAACAACAAAATACCGCAATATAAGATGAATATTAGAATTATGAGCGTGTTCTTTATTATTCTTTATTTCTTCAATTTCCTTTACATGTTTCTTCTTTTCACATCTCTCCTCTTCCACCCTTGTATAGTCCAACATCTCATGAGCTTATATGAAGCCAAATTGGCAAACATACAGACACGAAAATTCAAATTTTTGAATTTGACGGATAAATAAACCTCTATTGTAGTATATATATTCTCTTTGCTTAAAATCATAACAATTTGCATAATTTTATCGTTATTACAATATAAAGCTTTTCTTGCTGGTACAATCTTTGACGTCACTACAAAGTTCTCACTTGTTAAGATATCACCTTATATGTATATCTTTCCACCATTTTATTTGCCTTGCCTTACCTTCTTTCGGAGCTCGGTGTTAATATGAAACAAGGAAAATGAAATAAAAAACAATAACGTCAAATGTGCGCGGTGTGCCTACTGCCTCATTGGTGGGACTTACATTATCAGTCAAATGACTTACGTCCTTTTGGCGTTTTGCTTTGAATTTGCTTTCTGACTGAATCTCGTATTTACACAGTCAGTCAAAACTGTTGTTATACATTTTCTTTTATTCCTATTCGTTATTATTGTATCGCACGTTTATTGAACATTTTTACAGAAAAAAACATTTTTAAATTGTAAATAAGCTTTAATTCATTTATAATTTCATAAAACGCATCATTCCTTTTAATTTTGTTTGAGTAATATGGATGACGTCTGTTATACAATAAATCATACTTTGATAAATCGTTATTAATACCTCGTCATTGGCATTTCCATTTCATTTCCGTTCCTGTATTTAAATATGTTTTAAATTAGCTTTTCTTGTTAAAAGGCTGAGTATTTTTTACTTAATTTAATAGAATTAATTAATTTTTATTACTTTAAATTCAAAGCTTTAACAGACTTTTCAAATTCAGTTTTTTAAATCTTAAAAAAAAAACGCTCTTAACCTATACTCTATTTAACAATTAAAGTCAGTATTGTGCTTATGGAGGCAGTACCCGATGAGTTTTTTGCCTTGGTAATATTTAATTTAAAAGATTTTTCTCGATTGAAATTGAGATATCACCCCACACACGAGACAGATTTATACAAACGAAATGTAAAAGAGTATAGAAAAGTATGCCTATCTTGCCTGTACTGACTTTAATTGTTAAATAAAGTATAGTGTGAACAGATTTTGAAAACCGCAATGCGGGACAAGAGTTCTGATGTGAAAGGGCGTTTATTAATATGTGCATGGTTGTGAAATTGAAACGTTAAAGCTTTATAGTTCATTCATCCTGGCTGGTGTGATATTTTTTTTAGGTTTTTATGTATATTTAATTAAAGCACCAACTACAGTAGCTAATGGGATTTACATGTAAAAAAAAACTGCCCCAGGATAAGTGAGTTATAGTTGCTTTGACACATTTGTTTTTTTTTTAAATAATTTTATTTAATCATAAGAGTTCAATTCAATACATATACAAAATAAAACAATAAAAACAAAAACATAACAAAAGTAAAAATTCAGTTCAGTTGTTCAGTTCATTTAAAATTTACAAACTATGAGTATCAAAATTACATATTTAATCTATTGCTAATCACAATATTTTTCATTTTTATGCACTAATTCTAAAAATTTAGTGTCATTTTTCATTTTCCCATAAAATTCATGGCACGGAATACTATAGTTGTATTTTGCAATTATTATTGCTTTCAGAGTATCTACTGATAATTGAGACTTTTCATAGGTCCATACTTGATTGATTTGAGAGAAAACCCTCTCAGTAGGAGCATTTGTACCAAGAAGACAAAGAAAATATTCAACCAATTTCAAGATATTTTTGAACGCAACGGTTTTTGCTTGGAATTGGTTGAATATTTTCTTCCATTTATTTTCAATTTCGAATTTCTTCTCCTTCCAGTTTTCAAATTTCTCAACAGACAAAAAAGCTTCTAAAAAAGAAAATTCATCAAACAATTCATTATCGTCAATTGCTTTTTCGACCTTGGCCGCTATTCTCGAAACCACTCGTAAAGTTAAGTATACGTAAATCCACCATTTACGAGTGGTTTTGACATATGGCTTATTTTCGAGTTCCGCATACGTAAATATTCGAATGAAAACCATTCGTAAAGATACGAGTGCCTATTTGCACTCGTAACTACTTACGAGTACTAAGTTAATACTGTCTAAAATAAATATATAGTTATTTAATATAATGTATGTATATATATACTCATACTATATATTATATATTACATTAAAAAACTATAAAAGTAAAATTATGAATTAAAAATATTATATTAATAATAAAAATAACAATTATTGATACAATCCTTTGTTTAATGTCATCCACCATACACATTTTTTTAATCTGAGTAATTTTACAAATTTCTCTTGGATATTCTCAAAATATTTATTAAATGGCATACGTCATATATATTTCTCTCTCATTATTCATTAATCCTCATCCCCCTCGTCTAAATCATCCGATACACAAACCATATTTGAACTTTAGAACTTTCACCATACTCGTAATCTATTCGAATGGTAAATAAATATTCGATTGATTTCAAGAATACGTCTAACATAAACCATTCGAAACAAAGTACTCGTAAAAATACGTATGCGTAACTTTACGAGTGATCTCGAGAATCGCGGCCCTTGTCGTTGATAAATATGCAAGACTTTTGTACATCTTCCAAAACAGGTCTTTCTTTAAATAATGCCCATTTGAAAACCTGAATTTCTGAGAACTGATTTCCCCAATTTTTTAAGTGTTGAGAACAATTCGAATAAAAATTTTTTACATGAAAAATAAACCATTCCTTTTTAACATTTCTTGCTTCTACAACTTTATTCAATTCAGATGCCAAGCCTAAGGATAAAAATTCTTTTTCAAACCTGTTGAGAATTTTTTTTTTTTTTAAATTTCAATCTGATCACATACTTCAACAATATTTTGTTTTTCTTTTTCTAAAATTTTAACAGCATTCTCAAAGATAGCTGCTTGATTATGCATGAATTTAAGCCATAGTTCCGAACATTCATTTTCAAAAAATGTTCTTAAAATAACTGGACATTTATCTTCCGAAAGGAAGAAGCTCTTTAAAGGAACATACATTTTGAGAATTCTTTCTATCGCTGGTATCAGCGAAATCCATCGAGTTTTAGAATGACTTAATATTTTTCTATATTGTACTTCAAAATCACCACAAAATTTTTCTAATCTCGCAGATAGAACAGTGTATATGTGAAAATAACCGTATAACTTTGTTATTATCATTTATAAATCAACTGGTTATTGATCAGCAGCATTTTGAATAGTGTTGTGTACTATATGAGCTGCACAACCAATTCCTATAATGTTCTGTTGGCTCTTACATTTCAAGTAATTCCGTTTTCTCGTCCTTTACGAGAAATTCCTCCAAAATTAACATTCGCGTTATCAGCACAGTAAGCAGCTACCTTTGAAATCAGATTACTTTTTTCTAATGTCTCAAGAATGGCACTACTAATCATTTTAGCACTTTTTCCTGGCAAGTTCTTAAGGTCATATATTTTAATTTTAATCCCTTATCAAATAAGAAATACCTCATCAAAGTAGGAAACAGTTTGACTGCGTTGTGATGAGTCTTCAAGTAGGTACAATCCATCAACCGGAAGCTATGATTGTGCAACACAGTGTGGAAGCAAAAAGCAGCTTCAGATGCGGCTACTTTTTTTTCATTATTTTCAAATTTTTTCTTTCTAAAAAAAGTGCTCAAACTTGCTGATGCTGCAGATGCTCTGATTGCTTCCTTGTGTTTTTCAGAATTCAAATGCCGTTGCCCGAGCAACCTGTCGTTAAGCAACTTGTTTCTTCTATATAGATAAGTATAGTTGGATAAAGACAAATCAAGACGCTCTAAGCTCTATATAGATAGCTTCAAATTGTTATTTTTCAACGATTTTCAAAGCATTGCCTATATAGATCTTTATCGTTGTATAAAGCTACATATAGAACATCTGTCTTCTATCTTAATCAAGATCAATAAAGTTAATTCTTTATTTGTCGATAACTGTGGAGCTTATATTAACACTTAGTTTAAGCAGTACTAAAACGTACAATGGTGCAGTGCATGAGGTGGCTGACTTCGAAACCATAGGACCCTGGTTTGAACCACCAGAGAACCAAAAAAAAGTAGGTAAATAAAATTTCAGTTTTTAAATTATCAATACGTAACAACAAGTAAAATTACTTTGATTTTATAACGAAAAATGCATTAAAATGGAATTAAAAATTTTTTTTAAAAAATAATTTTGGATTCGTCGATAACAATTTTTAAAGTTACCTATAAAGAAAACGGTGAAAAATCTTTGTAGCGCGATATCGATCCTCTTCGCAATCTTTGAAAAGATCTTTAAAGCTATTCAAAGTTACCTTTATCGATTGGTTGCACGGGTGTATGTCGTTTTTGCCACCCGAAGAAACATTAAACGTTCCTTCACATTTTAGACATTTTAGCTTTGATTCATTTTCTTCCTTCATTTTTTTAAGAAGGGATAGTCTCGTAATAATCATTATTTTTTAACAATTTGATGAATCTTCCCGGTATTTGTCTTGAAACTTTCAACTTAATTTGGCACAACAAAAACCTGTGTAATGTGTTGTGACTATGAAAGGGAAAAAGGTTATAAAATTACATAAACTGAACAAATTATTTATGTTATTTTAATTTTAAAATTATATTTAGATTATTAGACATTGTAGAATTATTTCAGGTATATAATTAAAAGCAAACGAAATAAAGGCAATTGTAATATTAATAATAAAATTAAACTTAAATTATTAAACAAATAAAATAAAATTAACTTACCACGTGAAAAGCAAAAATTAATTTTATATGTACGACGTAAAGTACATTTATCACTTAACTAACAGGCCTATTCTGATGTTATGATCTGTCATTAGTCACAAAATGTTGTGACTTCAAATTTATGACTATTCTTATGACTTTACCTTTAATTTATATTCTGGTAGCACAGTCATAAGTAAGTTTCATAAGAAAATCTACACATCACTTTGTAGAATTTTATGACACTCTGATCTTGCATTTATTAAAAATAAATTCATCAAAAATACAAAAATACTTACTTTTTCTCTTCTTCTTCCAATGATGTTAATAAAATAAGCAAAAACAACTCCATTTTTGTTTTGCTACCTAAGTAATTTTGTTTGGCGTACGTATAATCTATTTTTATTTATCGACAAAATTATTAATTACGAAAAAGAAACAAAAATGTTTGTCTCTCAGTCAAAGATTAGAATTTTTAAATATGTGGCCAAGAATTTTAAACCAGGTTTGTGTTGTAATTTGCAAACAATATCGTAAGAATTTCTTTTGTGACCTGATATATGAATTATGATTGCATCACAATTTATGATTGCCCAAACTGTCAGTCATAGCTTATGACATTTTTCGTTTACACATACACACATGTCCTACATTTGATTAAACTGAAATGATAGATCTTGTTCGCATGAACGAAGATTGAATTATGAGGGACAATGCGGGACGAAATAGTAAAATGCGGGACTTTCTAATGCTTTTTTGAATTGCGGGAAACACGTCGAGAATGCGGGACTGTCCCGCATAATTCCCTGGAGCACGGTCGAATGTAAACGAAAGAGAAGTGAAAAAATTACGAAAAAGGAATAGAGAAAATGTCAAATTGACTGATGAAATTTCTCGGTAAATCGCTGATGTGCTACCCCTCAATTCGCCTCACCGCTCTTACCCAAATATTCATGACCTTGAGTGGTATTGATGTATACATCATTTGACTGATTGTGTAAATCACACCATTTATATAGTCATAGTCATAGATAAATCAATAACAGTGCTGCGTGCTTGTCGTCTGATTATAAAAATTTTTAGAATATTGCAAAATGTTTTCCGAAATAATAAATGTAGGTATAAATATTGTTTGTAATGTTATTCAAAATGAAATAAATTAAACATGTTCGTATTTTTTTATTTAAATTTAAACTTTTTCCATAAAGTTCAACGAATTTTAAAGTTTCACTTTCATTTAATTTTCTCATCATTTTATTTTCACTTTTTTGGATTTTTTTTTCTATTTAATAAAAAAAATATTCACTTTTAAAAAAAAACGTCACTTCCCGTCAACACAGTCTTCAATTTTTATCAGTGGCCATTTTGAATTTGTTACCAGCGGATGGTAATATCAGAAAATTCTGATATTACCATCTGCTGGTAAAGGTAAACCATCCGATGGTTGCAGTTGACATTATGCTGGTACCAGCAGATTTTGTACCAGCGCGAAGTTGTACAGTTAACAATTCAATTCAAAAAACCCAAAAATCACGTTACAAAAATAAGAGCACACTTTTAAATTATTCTAATAATTCCAGTTTTTTGTTTTATTATGTCGATAGAAACATTTGTTTTCAGTATAATCCAGAAAAATTCAAAAAATTTAAAAAAAAAATAGATAATTTCAAACGTTCTGGTCGACCAACATTAATAAACAAGAGACAAGCAAGACCAATTTTAAAAGAAATTAGAGACAATCCAAGTTCAAGAGCTGTAAAACTAAGAAATAATTTCAACTTGGAAGTGGAGAACACAAACAAGGTGCTAAGAAATCAAAATAAAAAACTGTTAAAACCCGTTAGTGCTGATACAATAATTCGACGTGATTTTTGGTTTTTTGAATTGAATTGTTAATTTTTAAATGAGTTTTGAATTTTTGTTCAATAAATGTTATAAAAATAAATAAAATGTATATATGATACTTTCATTTAAGTATACTATTGTTTTTTATTTAAATAAAAATTGGCCTTAAATTCATAAAAGAAAATTTTCAAGAGAGGTGTCCTCTCACTTTTGCTGCTGACTGTACATAGTCATTGCTAGTGATGGTTGCTCTGCTAATAGCAAAAGCAGCTAAAAATTAGCTGCTAATGGTATTTAGCAACTGCTAACTGCTATTCATTTTAAAAAATAGCTGCTACTGCTAATTTTGAATCAGAATGAAACAAATATATGTAACATGCTGCTAGCTGCTAACTTGGAACTTGCTTTGCTTGCTTGCAGAAACTGCTATTTCTAATACTAATATCTTTTTTTTTATTGATGGGAATTGGGTGATGCTGATGCATCAACTCCTGTAAATTTGTACCTGCATAAGTAATATGAAGGACAGGTAGGTATAGTACAAAAATTTGGGTATGCTAATTGGTAAATGCTAATATTTTTTTTTGATAAGTTAATTTGTACCTACGAATCTGCAACGTTACATATTTTGAAATTAGAATATCAATTATTTAAAATTGAATGAAATTTGACTACATGACCTGTATGTTGTTTTTATGGTGTTTAAAATTGTGAGTGAAAAAATAGCTGCGTGTACTATATGTAAAGCACACGTATCATATAAAACATCAGTAACGAATTTAAAATCACACATTATAAGAAAACATCCTTCAATTCAAATTGAACCCATTAAAAACAATAAAGTGCAAAATAATGCAACAGAATTGAATCATGGTGCGGAAATGAATTATCACAAGCATCATCATCATCTTTTAACCAGACTGAAACAGATTTGGTTTCAAGTGTTTCAAGTGTAAAAGCAACGAAACAAGAAACAATTCAAAAAAATATGCATTTAGAAGTTAGCAGCATGTTACATAATAAATATATATTTGTTATATTCTGATTCAAAATTAGCAGTTACTGCTAATTTTAGCTACTAATTGAAATTAGCATTAGCAGCTTTAGCTGCTAATTGAAATTAGCTGTTTTCGACATCACTAGTCATTGCCCTTAAAGCTGTTATGATACGGTATTAATACTATTGGAAATTTTAAGTACTTAAAGAAAGAGACAACAGATTTGAGAAACAGAGACACACTATCAAAATCAGCTGACATTTTCTTAAAGTTGTGTTGCCTGTATCTCTGCTTAACCTAAATGGCAATTAAATAATTTAGTAAATGAATATTCGTGATTATTATTTTTTTTCTATTCATTTTTTTGCACTCACTGAAAAAAATTAGAAATAAATAATTAGACACGTCACACTCGTTTAAACATAATATTAAACTATGAAAAATGTCTAAACACGATGGCAACACAAAAATAATATTAATGTTCAAATTTCATGATTAATTTCATGATTAATGGAAGGATATTGGAATTTGGAGAATTGGGAGAGTTATTTTTTGACATTTTCAGTATTAATACTGAAATAAGTGTTAGTCATATCTCTCTTTCTTTCTAATTGCTTTTTCCGTAAAGCATACTTTTTATCTCTTTTTAATAACGAAATTAATCATGAAATTAATACCATATCATAACAGCATAAGGAAGTGAGATTTTTCGTAGCGAATAAAATACAGCCATTGATTGACATCTTCTTACCAAATACAAAATACTATACTATTTTTCTTTTTGGATGTCAGTACAAGCAAGATAGGCATACTCTTTTACTTTGCGTTTGTATAAATCTGTGTCGTGTTTGGGGCAATTTTAATCGAGGGAAATCTTTTAAATTAAATATTACCAAGGCAAAAAACTCATCGGGTACTGCCTCCATAAGCACAATACTGACTTTAATTGTTAAATAGAGTATAGGTTAAGAGCGTTTTTTTTTTAAGATTTAAAAAACTGAATTTGAAAAGTCTGTTAAAGCTTTGAATTTAAAGTAATAAAAATTAATTAATTCTATTAAATTAAGTAAAAAATACTCAGCCTTTTAACAAGAAAAGCTAATTTAAAACATATTTAAATACAGGAACGGAAATGAAATGGAAATGCCAATGACGAGGTATTAATAACGATTTATCAAAGTATGATTTATTGTATAACAGACGTCATCCATATTACTCAAACAAAATTAAAAGGAATGATGCGTTTTATGAAATTATAAATGAATTAAAGCTTATTTACAATTTAAAAATGTTTTTTTCTGTAAAAATGTCCAATAAACGTGCGATACAATAATAACGAATAGGAATAAAAGAAAATGTATAACAGTTTTGACTGACTGTGTAAATACGAGATTCAGTCAGAAAGCAAATTCAAAGCAAAACGCCAAAAGGACGTAAGTCATTTGACTGATAATGTAAGTCCCACCAATGAGGCAGTAGGCACACCGCGCACATTTGACGTTATTGTTTTTTATTTCATTTTCCTTGTTTCATATTAACACCGAGCTCCGAAAGAAGGTAAGGCAAGGCATATAACATGGTGGAAAGATATACATATAAGGTGATATCTTAACAAGTGAGAACTTTGTAGTGACGTCAAAGATTGTACCAGCAAGAAAAGCTTTATATTGTAATAACGATAAAATTATGCAAATTGTTATGATTTCAAGCAAAGAGAATATATATACTACAATAGAGGTTTATTTATCCGTCAAATTCAAAAATTTGAATTTTCGTGTCTGTATGTTTGCCAATTTGGCTTCATATAAGCTCATGAGATGTTGGACTATACAAGGGTGGAAGAGGAGAGATGTGAAAAGAAGAAACATGTAAAGGAAATTGAAGAAATAAAGAATAATAAAGAACACGCTCATAATTCTAATATTCATCTTATATTGCGGTATTTTGTTGTTGTATACCATATGATATTTTTTGGTTTTGTTTTGATTCTGATCGTATACATAAAAATTTTTATATTTATATATTTTGTTTCGGAAAACAAATATAATGCAATCGAATATGTATGTGAATTTTGTATGAAAAAAAAAAAATTTTTAATCTCCTTGTTTTTTAAAATACACTGCTTTTATTTTTATATTGCATTCTATTGCCCCTATTCCGAGAGTCGTTTCAATCGACAATCGACTCTTTGTCGACTCAGTATAAATTTTTGGTATCACGAGAGTCGATTTGAGTCGATATATCGACTTATATGATTCGAGTAGGTTTTGACAATCGCCTCATCAGTTTAGATGACATTTTTGTTTTGTTGTGTTGTGTTGTTTCGCAGGTATTAAAATGTAAGAATATATAAACAAATTTTTTATATTCTAGTTATATATTTGTATTAATTTACAGGGTGAAAGTTTCAAATAAATGAAGAATTTCGTTTCTAATTCTTTCAACTCTTTCTTCTTCATATTCAATAAAAAATTCCATTTTTAAAATTTTAAAAAGCTCATTTTTTTAAAAAAATTAAATTAAAACAATGAACAACTACCTTAATTTTTTCAAAAATATTTCATTTTGACAACTTTTGACAGTTTAAATCGACACTAAATCGTGTTTGATATGGTAACATTTTAAAGTCGAGGCGATCTGTTTACAGAATACGAATTTTTTTTCGCCTCGACTGAGAAGTCGATAGTCGATTGTCGATCGAAACGACTCTCGGAATAGGGCCATATAATTCTTATAAATTAGTGATAATTTATTGAATCGGATATTAATTCAATAAATATACATAACAGTATAACTCGATAATTTGAACTAATTTCAAACCGACCTTGTTAAAATTTGAAAATTTAGATAGAAACCAGTTTACACTTTCAACACTATTTTAAACAGAAACACCCCATAATTCTGTAATAAAATTTATTTGCATTATTAAAACAATAATTACGAAATTGATTATGACGATTTTAAAATTAATTTTTAATTGCAAAAATCAGTGATTGAAATCAGGTACAACATATTTAACTTGTTTTTATTTCATTCTATTTCATAAAGTAAAATCACAAAAAACCTCGTAACAAAATTACAGAAACTGAAATTACTAAAATTTATGTCTTGAAAATAAAAAGGTTCAAATTACCGATCTAATACTGTATCTGAAATTCATTCCATATTGATCATTCATGTCTTTAAACATTCTTCTTCACGACGGTATTATCGGAAGTTCGTTGGTCAGGAAACAGGAAAGTAGTGCCGTTTCCTTATCTTTCTTCCCTTTTTCAACTAAAATGATTTCTATTTAAAGAGGTGAAGATACTAACCCATATACACAAAAACAAGTTTTTAAAGGATTTAAAATTCAAATACGTTGAAAAATGTGTGTATGAACAATGAATTAAGAAGAATTTACCTGTGTAAAAGTAAAAATGTCAAGAATACTAACCTAAAACCCGTCTATCGTCAATCGTCATTGAATAAATATTTCTTCTGTCTGTCTATCTTCAAAAAGTGATATGTATGCATTTATAATTTGTATTTTTCTTTTTACACATTTTCTTAATCCTTCCTACTTTTCTTATCTACTTCGAAAATAAACAAAAGTCAGCTGATATGTATAGGATATTTAAAGAAGAAGTGAAATTTTTGAAGGAAAAATCTGTAATCATATTATTGAACAAAAACTATCTAAACTATTTAAACTAATTTGATAAAATATTTTTAAAAAAAAAATAAACTGAAAAAAATAAACAATAAAAATAATTCATAATCATAAATACATATAAAACATTCATACAAATAATTTTTATAAATCAATATTGATCTTCTGTCTTTCTTTATCTTCAAAAAAGTGATATACATTTATAATTTGTATTATTCCTTTTACTTATTTTCTTAATTCCTCTTACTGATTCGAAAATAAAAATCAGCTGATGTGCTTAAGGATATTTGAAGAAGAAGACAAAAAAGAAGAAAAATACAATTTAAAAATAAAAATCTGTAATAATATTATTAAACAAAAACTATCTAACTATTTAAACTAAAATTAATAAACTATTTTAAGAAAAATTAAACTAAAAAAAAATTATGATAAATAAAAAATAATTCAATTCATTATCACATAAAAAACATTTATACAATTATTAAAATTTATATTGATAAATTCTTCTTCTTTATCTTCTGTCTTTGTCTATCTTCATATAAGCGATATGCATTGGAAATTTGTGTTGTATTATTCTTTTTGAACATTTTCTTAATTTTTACATACTTCTGCTGTCTACTTCGAAAGCAGCTGATTTATATGAAAAAATTCAAATAGAAACGGAAAAAATTTAAATTTAGTTCGAAAGACTTAAAAGCTAAATTGAGTGCTTATTCGAAGCCAAATATCTATGTATGTTTTTATGTTCTTGATTTTTGAGAGAGCTTGAGATTAAATCTCTATAGTAGTATTTATATTCTCTTTGTTTCAAGTCTCTGGTGCTGAGATCCGGAAACACATCTGTTGATGGTGTTGTCACAGCTACTCCCTCTCCAGTGACGTTGTCACGAATTACCTTTTCGTTTTGGACCATCATATGTATATCATATGTTCTAAGAATGTTTGTTTGTTGATCATATTTTACACTGTAGACTGGTTTCAAACGTTCCGTTGAAATTGTTGTTTCTTTTCCCTTTATGTCTACTAAAAATATGTAGTCGTTGATTCTTTTGATGACTCTGAAAGGTCCTGCATATGGTGATTCTAAAGGTGCTTTTACATGCGAACACTTGTATAGATCTTTGAGTATGAATAGTCGTGGTTTGATGTGATGAGAAGTTGGTATTGGACGAATTTGTCGCATGTATTCTCGAAATTTCTCCAAAAAAATTTGTGGATCTGCTGACATGTCAGGATTCGTGAAAAATTCAGTTGGAATAGGGATCAACATTCCATAAATCATATCAGCTGCTGAAGATTGCAAATCTTCTTTAAAACATGTTCGTAATCCCAAAAGGACTGTCGGTAGTAGTTCTAACCGTGAAGAAGAATGACACATTAATGCTGCTTTAAAGGATCTGTGCCATCTTTCAATCATTCCATTTGAAGCAGGATGATATGGTGTCGTATGTATATACTTAGCCCCAATCAATTTAGTCAAAGCCTTGAAAAATGATGATTCAAATTGTGAGATGAAATCTAAATGTCTTAGTTGTCTTGGTGTCGCTTTACTTAGCTTTTGTGAAAATGAATACGTCAGTGGTTTGTGATCAGTTTTTATCACAAAAGAACGAGCTTCAAGTATAAGACGAAAAATTTTGATAGCTTCATATACTGCTTACGTTCACGATCATAGACGCTATATTTAATTTCTGGAGATCTTAGTTTTCGAGAAAAAAATCCCATTGGTCTCTATTCACCATTTATTTGCTGTTCTAATGATGCTCCGATTGTTATGCATGTGTAGTATACATTGTAATTATAATATGAATAACTCTTTTCTTTTTATGATTAAATTCCAATTAGTAATTTTGTTTAAATTAAAATTCTTTTGTTTATATTAAAATTCCATTGCTATTTCATCATACATAAGATTACGCGACATATCGTCTTACAATAATAATCATTGTTGCTGGGTTTGATACATACCTTAGAAACAGCTAATAATATTGTTCATTCATTTTGATTATTGCCGACCTAAACAAAATATGAATTTTGTTCACTAATTATGTATAATACATAATATAAAAGTTAGTTCAGTCTTAGCTTTCAAATCATTTAGAAGTTCTTGATTAAGATTTTAAAATCAAACAATAATAATTAAAGTTTTTATAGAATTCAAAAACAATTCTAATGTTGTATTTTTTTTATTAACATTTAAATAAAATTATTAAAATATAAAAGAAATAAAATAGTTGTTTTTTATTTCTTAAAAAATTATCATAAAAAAAAAGGGGTGTAGCAAAAAATCCTCTTTGCTACTCCTTAAGTCCTTTTTTTTTTTGGAAATAACATTTGGTGGCAGCGGTAAAATAATAAAATAAATAAAAACTAATATAACATAAGAATTTATAAGAATTAAATTAAATAAAAACTAAAGTGAAATTAAAATCAAAAGTGCAAGAAAACAGTTGAAAGTAAATAAAAACTCTACTGTGAAGGAAGGACGAAATTCTACAAGATTCCAGCAAGCCATGATGGACGGACTCAGCAGACTTACAGCGATGAAAAAATTATTTTTAATTGCATTAATATTGTAAGTAAATAGGGAACAATAACCCCAATAAAATTTTAATAGAATATTACAAATAAATTTTTATAATAAATGTTGTATTGTATTTAATTAAATTATTAAAAGTGAAAAAAAAAAAAACAACAAGAGCAAAAATATATAATTTTATACGATATATTTATACATATAATGAAAATAGCTTGTTTTATTCAAAAAAAAATTTTTATTTGAAATTTTATTTTCTTTTTTTTAAAAAAAAAAAAGAAGGAAATAATAATAAAAAAAAAAACAAAGTGTTGTGATAAGTTCAAGATATTTGATGAATTTTGATCCCCTCTTTCCTTTTGAAATTCAAAAATTTTAAGATGGATGCAAAATCTGAATTTGATTTTGAAGAGGAAATTTTAAATTTGAAATTTCATTGTATAGGTGATTTAAGCGGTTATGAATTCGAAATATCATTACGGGATATCGTTAAAAACACAAAGATCTCTTTTAAAACGGTTGAAGAATCTTACAAAGTTGAATACGGTTCTAGATTGTACCATCGTAAGACATTTTTAATTTTAATTAATGATGACTGTATTGAAAACGCGATATTAGATAAAAAGTTAGGTGAAAAACCCGAATTGAACTTAAATGCGGACACAAAAGATAAAGAGTTCGAAGAAAATATAGATAAATTAAAAGAAATGAAATTAACAGTAGAAGAAAATAAAACTAAAAGAAAAGAAAAAGAAAGAATGAGCTTAGATAATCTAATTAAGATTATTACACATTTTGATAGTAATTCAACTAAGGTGCATGGTTTTATACAAAATTGTGATAATGCTATGAAAATGGCGACTAAAGAACAACAAGAATGCCTTTTACCCGTTATTAAAAGTAGAATATCAGGTAACGCGGAAATTATTTTAATGAACAAAAAAATTTTATCTTGGGAAAACTTAAAATATGAATTGAACAGAGTCTATAGGGAAACACATTCGAATATGCAACTTCATTTAGAAATGACTAAGTTAAAACAACAGCAGAATGAAACAGTAATGCAGTATACCCAGAAATGTGAAACATTAACAAGACGAAGATTACAAAGTCTTTTTATTGAAAATCTTGAGGATACAATATATTACGGTCAAAAAATTGCCATAGAAAAGGATATGTTACATGCTTTTGTTTTCGGTCTTAAGAAAGAAATTAGTACGTTTGTCAATACACAAAGACCAAAATCTCTAACCGAAGCGAGTCAATTAGCTATAGAAGAAGAAACAAGATTAGAATATTTTAGGTCAAAAGATAAAGATTACAGTAACAAAAATTTAGTTCGTATTAACCATTTCGATACTAAATGTTACTCATGTGGAAAGACAGGACATTTAGCACGAGATTGCTTCAAAAATAACAGAAGAAAATTTCAAAATGAAAAAAGTCAGATATCTTACACACCGCGTAATAATTCTACATATTATTCAGGAAAAAGGAACTACATTCCCGATAATGCAAATAATGCATCAGATAAAAAGAACCCGAAAAACTTCGCTAATTCTAATGTTTTTAATAAAGATAATAGCTCGTCTACTTATAATTCATCTAATACGGAAAAGAGTTCAAATTTTCGCAGAAAAGATATAATAGGTGGTGTTGTTTCCAAATCGTGCAAAAATCCACATATTTCATTAAAATATGATGGTTTAAAATATAAATTTTTAGTTGATACAGGTGCTAGTATTAGCCTCATAAAAGAAAACTGTGTTTATGAAGACCAAGTCAATTTTAATGATATAGTTAATTTTGAGGGAATAGGTAATGCCGATCAAAAAAGCTTAGGCAGTACAATTTTAAAACTTGATTATGAAGATCAAAATAATATTAACAAATTCTCTTTCGATGCAAAATTTAATGTTGTAAAGGAAAATATAATGAGCTATTATGATGGAATTTTGGGTAATGACATTTTATCAGAATTAAAATTTAGCATTGATTTTCAAAACAAAATTGTGTATAATGACTATACAGTAATTAACTTAGAATTTCGAAATGACGATAAATTATTTTTTAACCAAATGAATGAAGCGAAAATTAATGGCATAAATCCTATTGTGCAGAGAAAAAATAATTCTACAGATAATATTCGAGTTTTAGAAATTTGGAATAATATTAGAAAAGATCATTTATCCGGTGAAAATGAAATAAACTCTTTAAGGAAAATAATAACGGAGTTTAGTGAAATTTTTAGTTTAGGAGATGATAAATTGAGCGAAACTTCTATCATTCAACATGATATAAGAACAATCAATGATATACCAATTACGACGAAAACTTATAGGTATCCAAAAATTCACGAAGAAGAAGTTAATACTCAGATCCAAAAGTTATTAGATGAGAGAATTATTCGACATAGTATTTCTCCTTGGTCAAGTCCAATTTGGATTGTACCTAAAAAGGAAGACGCAAGCGGTAAGAAAAAGTGGAGAATGGTTATAGATTTCCGTAAATTGAATGAAATCACCATAAGTGATAACTTCCCTTTACCAAATATTCAAGAAATTTTAGATCAATTAGGTCAGTCAAAATATTTTACAACTCTCGATTTAAAGTCTGGATTTCATCAAATTCCTTTAAGTGAAAAGAGTATTGAAAAAACTGCCTTTTCAACACCTTATGGGCACTTCGAATTTGTAAGAATGCCTTTTGGACTTAAAAATGCTCCAGCATGTTTTCAAAGAATGATGAATTCTGTACTTAGTGGACTAATAGGAAAAGGAGTTTTTGTGTATCTTGATGATATAGTTATTTATGGTAAAAATTTGGAAGAACATAATCAAATTTTAAGTAATGTATTCGATCGTTTAAAATCTGCAAATTTAAAAGTACAAATGGATAAATCAGAATTTTTGAAGAATCAAGTTGAATATCTAGGTCACTTGATAACAAACAAAGGTGTTTTACCAAATTTAAAAAAGGTCGAAGCTATAGATTCAATCAAAGAACCGATAAATGTAAAAGAAATAAAAAGTTTCTTAGGAATGATAGGTTATTACCGTAAATTTATAAAAGACTTCAGTTTAGTAGCAAATCCCTTACATAGACTTCTAAAAAAAAATGTTGTTTTTAAATGGACAGAAAATGAAAAGAATAGTTTTAATGAATTAAAAAAACGGTTAACACGTCTAACATTACTACAATATCCAGACTATACTAAAGAATTTATCGTAACGACAGATGCTAGTAACTCAGGTCTGGGTGCTGTTCTTTCTCAATTAAATGATAATAAAGATTTACCTATTCATTTCATAAGCAGAAGTTTAAATAATGCTGAAAAGAATTATAGTACTACAGAAAAAGAATGTCTCGCAGTAGTATGGGCTATCACACAGTTTAGACCATACCTCTACGGTCGAAAATTCATGGTCAGAACAGACCATAGACCACTTACTTGGTTGTTTAATGTTAAAAACCCTGGGTCAAGATTAATTAGATGGCGATTGAAATTAGAAGAATATGATTATACAATTACATATAAGAAAGGTGTAAATAACGTAGTCGCTGATGAATTAAGCAGAAATGTTGTATATCCAATAGGAATATCAGACAAAAACATTGAAAATAATAACATAGACTAGTATCTAGATGACTCAGGATTTAATAAAAATTTCGGTAAAATTGTACACAATAACACCCGACAATAACACCCAAGCTTTCATCATAACACCCGAGCTTTACTTTTGAAAGTTTCCAATCAATATAAATAAGTATTATACATTAGTATTGCAGCAATGACACCCAACAACAACATCGTAGTATTGATCATAACACCCGAGCTTTACACACTGAATGGCCCAAACCAGACTAATCTTCTTTCAGCAGCGGTTTTTAGGAGAGCGATGGCGAAGTGTAGTACATTTTATCCAATTGATGAGAAAAAACCGGTTGTTGAAGCTGAAAGAAGACTAGTCTGGTTTGGGCCAATAGTATATGATTCAAATAAAATTAAAAAATATTGTTTTGCACATTTTGTATGGAAAAAGAGAACCGTTTAAATGTGCGTGACGTCACCCATATAATTTAAAAAATTCAAATTTCATAGTTTTTAAATATACATAGGGGAAACACCCAGTAATGAGCCGTTGGATTTATTTTATTCTATAACTAAGATATTTTTACAAAAATACATTTGCTATATACCTATGTATTTAGAAAAATATGTTATCTTTGCAATGCGTGGATGGTTTATCATTACAAATTCTTTTTTTAAATGTAATTCTAATAAATTTAAAGTGCTACCAAAAATGGCATTTTTCTTAACGTTTTCGTTAAGGAGATGAATATTTATTTCCTTTATATTTTACTAACAAAAAGTGATACATAGCTTATTTTTTTTATAATTACATTTTATAGTTAAAATTTTATTTTTAAGATATTTTATTTTTGAAACGTTTCGTACTGGCTCAAATATTGTATTTGAAATTCAGTAACGAGCATAGGGCTTAATAATTTTATTGAAATAAAAACATATTTTTTTTATTATACTTTTACCGTGGTACAAGAAAAAGGTCAAAAATTTTCCTTAAGGGGGCTCGTTACTGGGTATTCTACCCTATATATATACAATATTCAAAATAGAATGAAAATTTTATGCTGTATGTCACTTACTTTGTTTATGCACAAATGTTAAAACGTTTTAACGATAAAACGTTTTAAACATCGTTCTGAGATAATACATTTTGATTGGTGTTTATGCGTAATACAACATTTCGTTGAAATTTTAAAAGCGGATTTAATATTGTATTTACTCAAAACGTCGTAGACGTTTGTGCATAAACAAGGTACCTATATGAAATTTTAATTGTAATCGCTTTTTACTTTAAACATAAAGTAGTTAACTATATGTATAACTATACGATGTATGTACATACTACGTTGTGTATGGCTAGAAAATATATGTATAGCATTACTATATATTCATATAATATGTATGTATGTATGTATATCCTATTCAGTGTGTAAAATTCGGGTGTTATGATCTTAAATACCGACGATGTTGTTGTTGGGTGTCGTTGCTGCAAATTGCAATACTAAATTACTAATGTATAATAACTACATACATATATGTATACATAATATAACATTTAAAAGCTTCTCGCTTTTTTTTTTACTTTTTTTTTCAAATTCGTTCATATACGAAAAATTTTGTTCAAACTGATAAATCTAGATTAGTTATCTATGATAATAATGAAGAAAACTATGACGAGATAGGTGAAAAACTAAAAGAAATTTTTGGAGACGACATTATCTCAGAAGAATATACAAAAAAAAATCAAAAGACCTTAGAAAATACTTTGAAAAGTGAAGCACAATTAAAGCAAGTTGAAAAAAATCATGAAACAAATAATTTTAAAAAAAACGAGGATAATAATGAAATTTATAGTAGTAATGAAAATATAAGTGAATGTTCAGATTACGAGAATAAGGAATTCAAAAGTGATAAGGAAATTATTTCTGAACCAGAGGAAAAGAAAAGAATAATAAAAGAATGTCATGAAGGATTAATTGGAGGACATGGAGGCCAAAAAGCCACAATAACAAGAATACGCGATCGATTCTATTGGAAAGGCATGAATCAAAATGTCATAGACTATATAAGAGGGTGTACGATCTGTCAAAAAGAGAAAATTAACAGACACCCTGGTAGGAATCCAATGCGTATTACATCAAATGCAGACCATTGTCTTGAGAGAGTTTCTATGGATTTAACAGGTCCTTATAGAGAAGGAAAGAAAACATATTATAGTTTAACCATACAAGACGATTTAAGCAAATATATACGTTTCATACTTATTGACGATAAGAAAAGTGAAACTGTAGCAAGAACTTTCACAAACGAGTGGATTCTACATTTTGGCATTCCTAAATACATCCTTACTGATAATGGTGGAGAATTCGTTAATGAATTAATGAGCGAAATATGCAAACTTTTCAGAATTAAACACATAAGAACCAGTAGTGCATATCCACAATCTAACGGTTCTGCAGAAAGAGCGCATGCAAGATTAGGTGAATACCTAAGGTTAATGGTAAAAGATAAAAATAAACCAGACTATTCAAAATTATTCAAATACGCAGCATTTTGTCATAATACAACAAAACATACAAGTACAGGTCTCACACCACATGAAATGATTTTTGGAAGAAAAGCAAATATACCAAGCGAAGTAGGAAGTATGAAATTTAAAACTAACTTTGATTACACTCAAGAATTGCAACTGAAATTAATAAGAACGGAGCTTGAAATTAAGAGAAATTTAGAAAAATCAAAATTGAAATCAAAAGTAAGATATGATAAAAAGTTGGGTACTAAAATAAAAGAATTTAAAGTAAATGATAAAGTTCTAATACAAAATGATGAACGCGATAAATTAAGTTCTAAATATGTAGGTCCGTATAAAATAGCTAGAGTATATAATGATTTTGTAGTTATTAGAAGAAATAATAAATATATTAAATATAATAAAAGTAAAATTAAACATTTTGTAGGCAACAATCATATGTAATGGGTACCAAAATTCAAGAAATAAAATCAAATGGAATATACTTTAAAGAAGCAGCCAAATTAAATTACATCAAGGGAAAAATATCTATAGTCAACAGTATCGATTTGATTGAATTAGAAAATGCAGCAGATACAGTAGTGAAACAATCCCAAAGTTTAGGGGGAATCTGTAATTCATTTAAAATAGAATGTCAAAATTTAACTACTGAAGTTTCGTATCGCATTGATAGAATTAATAAAAGAATAGATGACATTTATAATTTATTAGGAATAAGACGTAAAAATATAAATAATTTAAGAAATAAACGTGGATTATTAAATATTGTAGGTAAAGGTTTAAAAGGATTATTCGGTACAATGGATTATGAAGATAGCGAATATTACGAAAAAGCATTAAAAACAATAGAAAACAATAATGAGCATTTACAAGCCGCTTTAAAATCACAAATAGTAATAATGAAATCTCTAAATGAACAAAATAAGGCATTGCATAGTAGTTATTATTCACACGAAAATAAAATTAATGATATGGTAAAGGAAATTAATACATTGTCTATTAATAAGAATGATATAAACCAAAAATTGGAAATAGTCAAATATTTTGAAAATATACACATACAAGTTTTAGATAAAATTTTAACGTTAGATATTGAAACAGATGTAATCGAACAGGCTATTTTACTGTTAAGCGCTAATATCCTGCATCCAATATTTTTAAAACCAGATACATTTATAAACATTTTAAAAAATCATTCTAATAGAGATGAACTTATTTTTGAACCAAATCTCCAAAATTATCATTTTATTATACAAGATTGTAAACTTAAAGCATTTTTAGATAATGATAAATTAAAAGTCGTAACTGAAATTCCAATAATTGATAAGACAGGCTATGAAATATATGAAATTTTGCTTTTACCAATAATAAAAGATGAAGTAGGATACATCTTTGATATAATTAATACTTACTTACCTTATTATAAAATTAGACAGGGAAGAATTTATCACTAAACATGATCTAAATAATTGTAAGAATTATAATAATCATTATATTTGTAAGCAAGAAATATTGTATAGTACTATGAATCAAAACGACTGTATTTTAAATGTATTCATGAAGAGATCAATTGAAAAATGTAAATTAAAGAAAATATTAAGTAATTTTGAGGTATTCCACAAAATGACAGAAAATAAATATATTTTTGCATTAAATAAACCAAATATAAAATAAGATGTATTGATGAAATTAATGTAGATAAAATCAATGGTACGGGAATCTTATTCCTTGACAATAATTGTAATTTTGCAACAAAAGAAACAAAAATCGTAACAAGCAACATAACTTATAATTACTTAAATAAAGATAGATATGACTTTGGATTACACAATTTGATTAATATAAAGTTGAAAAATGTTAAAAATGAAGACAAACCAATATTAGAATTAAAAACTAGTTTAAAAGAAATCAATGATTTAAGTATAGAAATTCAGAATGAAGATAGTTTCATAAGTAATGCTTTGCAACCATTACCAGAAAGAATTAAAGATGGTGGAATATTACTCAGTCTTTTATTAATTATCCTTATTATTTTTGTAACCATAAAATATTTAAGAAAACATAATATATTAAAGTGTTTTGGAAGAAATAATCAAAATGTCAGAGAACAAAGAATAGTGCATTATGATGCAAACAGAAATGATAAACGAGCAATAGATATTGTGAATCGTAATCCCCGTGTGTTAAGACTTGATGATATGTAAAAAAAAAAAATATATATATATATTTTGATACTTTATTTTGATAAAATGTATAAAACAATTATTTTATGAAATTGTTTCACATAAAATATTGTTTATTTTATGGGGGAAGGTGTTATGCATGTGTAGTATACATTGTAATTATAATATGAATAACTCTTTTCTTTTTATGATTAAATTCCAATTAGTAATTTTGTTTAAATTAAAATTCTTTTGTTTATATTAAAATTCCATTGCTATTTCATCATACATAAGATTACGCGACATATCGTCTTACAATAATAATCATTGTTGCTGGGTTTGATACATACCTTAGAAACAGCTAATAATATTGTTCATTCATTTTGATTATTGCCGACCTAAACAAAATATGAATTTTGTTCACTAATTATGTATAATACATAATATAAAAGTTAGTTCAGTCTTAGCTTTCAAATCATTTAGAAGTTCTTGATTAAGATTTTAA
Source organism: Bombylius major (assembly GCA_932526495.1). Lineage (NCBI taxonomy): Eukaryota > Metazoa > Arthropoda > Insecta > Diptera > Bombyliidae > Bombylius > Bombylius major. The sequence continues at coordinate 22,031,126 of OW052044.1, read as the reverse complement.
AATCAAACAATAATAATTAAAGTTTTTATAGAATTCAAAAACAATTCTAATGTTGTATTTTTTTTATTAACATTTAAATAAAATTATTAAAATATAAAAGAAATAAAATAGTTGTTTTTTATTTCTTAAAAAATTATCATAAAAAAAAAGGGGTGTAGCAAAAAATCCTCTTTGCTACTCCTTAAGTCCTTTTTTTTTTGGAAATAACACGATTGCCACATCTGATGCATCCGTACATAGTGCTAATGGTACACCAGGTATTGGACGTGTCACTGTTGTAGCGTTTACTATGGTGGCTTTGCAGTTTTCCAAAGCCTTTCCAGTATGTTCAGTCTAAGGAACCGGTCGTTGATCATTTTTCTTGACTTCATGTAGAAGTTCATTGAGTGATGCTTGAAAATGTGCAGCTTGATGTGTACATCTACGTTAATAATTGATGATACCAAGGAATCGTTGTATAGTTCTGTTGTTTGTTGTTTTTGTGGGAGGGGGGATGCGGGTTAGGCATCCACGAGCACTCAGACAGGAGAGTCCATTGTACTCAGCACCCCGTCTTAAAGTGGAATGCGAACCACTAAAATTCGTTGGTAGGGAACGAATTTTATTCGTATGACAGGATTTGGTACTAATAGGTGAGTGAACTCAGGCGGACTCGAACCCTTCTTCAGCGGCTTCGTCCACTGCCCGCCATGTCGTAGTTCTACTAATGATTTTGGTTTAGCATATGATGTAATTGCGGCTACTCGTTCATGCGGTGGTCTAATGGCTTCAGAATTAATGACATAACCTCAGTATTTTTCTTCAGGCAGGGCCGTCTTAAGATCGTCGTAGGCCTTAGGCACTTTGGATTAAGATTAAGAATTTAAGATGAGCAAAAAAAAGTCAATTTGTTCCCTATACGCGGGGCCCCTACAGTTGTCTGACCAATTTTCTAACGAGCAAAAACAAAAAAGAAAAATATCAATTATAAAATCCAAGTAGGTAATCTATTTTAGACTTTCGTCTTTCGTAAGCCCTAGGCACAGTGCTTATTGTGACTGTAGCATAAGTCGGGCCTGACTTCAGGTTGTCCAAATTTGCATTTTTAGTATTGATTGTTAAGTGGTTTTCATGCAGATGTTTGAAAACTTCTTTTAAATGTACTTTATGTTCGTTTTCGTCTTTTAACATGATCAGTATGTCATCAATGTAACAATAAACATAGTTTAGATCTCGAAAAATTATATCCATAAATCTTTGAAATGTCTGTGTTGCATTTCGCAACCCAAAAGGCACGACTGTAAATTCAAATAATCCAAAAGGTGTTGTTACTGCAGTCTTTTGGATATCATTTTTAGCCATTGGAATCTGATGAAAAGCTCTTACAAGGTCCTAATGATGTGAAAATGCTTTTACCGCTTAATAGATGGGGGAAGCCATTGACTGCTTGACGGACGACAAATACCTTGTTCAAGAAAATGTTGAAATTCAGCATAAGCAGCTTTTAATTTATCACCATTTAATCTACGTGGACGTTCAGCAACTGGTGGTCTGGTAGTAACTATCATATATGGCGTGATACAGACTTTACTGTGATTACTTTTTGCTTGCTCGGAAAGGTGACATCTTTGAATTCATTCAATATTGTGCTGTATTTTAAGCTATTTTATCAATAGTAGAGATGCCAATCGTCGCCGCTTAGTTGTTTTCCATATAAATCGATTAACAGGCCATAATGAGCAAGAAAATCTGCTCCAATTATGGGTGATTGAACATCTGTGATGATCCTGAGTCAATTAAGAATTTACAACCATAAAGTTTGAAGAATAGCTTCTGAGGTATCATCCGAAGCTAAATTTCTCATCTCTCTTAAGAGTTGAGATGGCTTACGACTATCTAAGGATAGTTCTGAAAACAGCTTGTTTAATTGTGTTTCTTTTGAATCTGAAAAACGTAAAACAAGTTGTAATTTAATAGAATTATACTTATTTGATGTTGGAGGTGTCCTGATGATGTCTCACTTGTCGAAGAATGTCTGGATCATGTAAAGATGCTAAGCTTGTGAAGTACTTCTCCTCATCTAAGTTGATACGATTGGTGAAAAAAATTGCCTCTACATGAGCGAACCACAACACAACTCGGGTTTATTTTTCCAAAACGGAGGTAGTTTTGAATTTGTTATTTTAGGCATAACATCACATTTTTCTGTTGACTCATCTGCTGTAATGTGAACCAATGGTTTTTGTAGGGATATACCGGTTTCACATTTTATCTTTAATTCTTGTTGAACTGGATATATAATGCTGGTGTTTGCTTCCTTCTCAAAAGGGTTCATGGCGTCCTTTTTTTTAACAAGTGTCAGGTTACACAAAAAAAAAACCTGAACGCGGGTCACCAATATATATAGTTGTTGTTCACAATTATTTAAAAGTTCAACTATAAAACTTGTTTATTACAAAATAATAAACTTTATTTAATATATAATTCACCACTGAATACAATTTAATTATTTAATTAATGCAACAAAAGATAATTATTAAGATGTTTTAAATGGCATCAGTACAACAGCGTCAGTTGCAAGAATCCCAATTTACATTACATGCCATCACCAAATTATCGTAGGCGAAGAAATATTTGTTTGTTTTCTTTTATTACGATGATTTGTTGCTCTGGTAGTGAGATCTGGAAACACATCTGTTGATGGTGTTGCCACATTTGAATTAAATTCAAATTAACTGGATTTGAATTAAAATTAAATTTTAACTCGATAAAAATAAATTGTCCCTAAATAAATCATTAACTTACTTGTAATTACGTTATTTCAATAGGGGATTTTCCAACGTTTTTAAATTTGAATATATTCAAATTTGACAGCTTTGACAATCAATGAGTGAAAGTGAGATGGGTAATTGAATGAACGAAAATAATGCATATATGGTATATGTCTCACTCTTAGGGAATGAACGAAATTTGTCTTGAGCTCACATAAAACCAGAAGTTGCACATTCCATTTATACAGGGTGTTTCCGTTATCTCCGAACAAAAGGATACCATAAATAGGTCTCATCGGGACAAACAAAAAATCGTATCGGAGGGGGAGCGAATCCCAACGGTTTGGCCGCTAGAGAGCGTTGAAGTTTTTTTGCTCTTATTCCACGATGTACCCTATAACTTTTTACAGGGGCACCCAAGGGTCACTTTGTGCCAAAAAAAATATAGAGGACCCTTTGGCCTTTTCAGCGATATCTTACTTGTTTCTCTTCTTTTACAAAAGGCAAAGGGTCCTCTATATTTTTTCTTAATGCAAAGTGACCCTAGAGATCCCCTGCAAAAAGTTATGGGGTGTTTGGTAGAAAAAGTGCAAAAAAACTTCAACGCCCTCTAGCGGCCAAACCCTTGGGATTTTCCCACCCTCCAATACGATTTTTTGTTTGTCTTAATGAGACCTATCTATAATATCCTTTTGATCGGAGATAACAGAAACACCCTGTATATAGCCATTGCCCTTAAGGTAGTGAGTTTTCGTAGCGAATATTATTTATTATTATACTTTTTTTTTTTTTTGGATGTCATTACAGGCAAGATAGGCATACTTTTCTATATTCTTTCACAAATTGTTTGAATAAATCTGTCTCGTGTGTGGGGTGATCAGATCTCAATTTTAGTAGAGGGAAATATTTTAAATCAAATATTACCAAGGCAAAAAACTTATCGGGTACTGCCTCCATAAGCACAATACTGTCTACTGACTTCCAAAAAGAAAAATACTATACGTTGACATCAGCTTTCTTGAAATAATAGAAGCCGTTTTTCAATTATTCAAACTTGTGTGAAGCCTGAATTTCCAGACTTCAATTAATTAAGCTTGCTTGCCATCTTTTCTAGGCAAGGTTAGCAAGCTCTATAAACACCTTGTGCTGTATGGTATACAACTTCTTGAATTTTTGGAGAATTCGCCTAATATTTTGTAATAAGTTTTAATTTATTTTAAAATATATCACAATTTTTTTATTGTTAAACGAACTAAGTATTTACAACCGTCTACATTATGACTATCCAGCTTGTAGAAAACAATTTTATCTTCAAGTTCTTGTACTTTGTAACTGTCTGTTGATATTCTTTTGAGTTTTGAATAAAATGGCTATAATTTTCAATATTCCCACCTTCAAAATGGTTTAGAGTGTTTTCTAAGTTTTCATTAAGTTTATTTAATTCCATTGCAGGATTACAGTTTTCGTGACTTTGAAAGATATTCAATCTGTAAAGTTTGATCTGACAGCTTCTAAAGTAAAATTGGAACAATTGATAACGACCAGGTATTTGAAGATTTCTTGTAGGTATATCGACATTTACTTCGTCACTTTATTATATTTTTTTCTATTTTATGACTTCTGAGTTAATGCAACATTTTCTCCATGACTCTTTTTATGACAATACAATCCTGAAAATTGTTTAAATCCTTTACCACAAATATTACAAACATATCCAATAACATCTGAATGAATTTTTTTATGTTGCCGTAGACCACCTCTTCTTTGAAATGTTGCACTACATACATCACATTTAAATGGTCTTTCATCACCATGTATTACTTGATGTCTTTTCATATACTCTTTTGTTACAAAAGTTTTATCACAATACTCACATTTATGTGGTTTTTCACCAGTATGCCTTCGTATATGTACACCTAAATGACTACTTGTTAAAAAACTTCGACCACATTCAGCACATTGATATGGTTTTTCACCAGTATGTGTACGTTCATGAGTTTTTTTTGTTGTCATACATATAAAAGTTTTATCACAAAAACTACATTTATGTTTTCTTTCATTTTTATGTCGACGTATATGGACTGTTAAATTTGTTTTACAATTAAAACCTACTCCACAAATTTCACATTTGAATTCTTTTTTATTTTCATGAATACGTAAATGTTCATTTAATGTTCTTTTAGTACGAAATGTTTTTGGACAATAATTACATATATGTGGTTTTTCACCAGTATGTAAACATTCATGTTCAAATCTTAATACACGAGTTTTAAATCTTCGACCACAATATCTGCATTTAAGTGGATCTTGTCTAAGAGATTGTGTAGCATTTATTTTTGTGATATATTTTTCTTCATTCATTTGATCATCTAAATCTTCTTTATTTATATCAGATTGTGTTGAATTTTGTAAAAATGGGTAAGTTGGATTATGATCATACATCATATGAGATTTTAAAACAGATTCCTTATAAAACTCTTTATCACAAATATCACAAAAATATGTAACTGAACTTTTCCTTAATCTTTTTCTCTTCGACTTAGGTTTATTTTTCATCCTAGCAACTGATTCGTCTGAAGATTTTTGAAAACTGCCTTTCACAGTCACAGTTTCTGCTTTATTTGAAGAATGAGGAATACTTTGTTTAATTTTGTTATTCTGCAATTTATCACAATTTTTAACGCTTTTAGTAAACTGAGAAATTTCTGTCGATTCCAATTCAATTTCAACATTTTCAATCTGTTTAGTAAATATTTCTGTGATTTGTTTAAAATTTTCAGAAACTTGTAAATCTATGAAATGTTCTTCTATAGCCTCAGATTTCATCAAATCAACTGAATCATCATTATTGTCTGCGAATTCTCGTTCAATTTTTATTTCTGATTCTGGTAGAAAAGTATGAAATTGATTCGCCACACTTTGAGAAATATTGTGATAAATCTTCATGTGTTGTGTGAACGAGTCGATATCTCTAAATAATGTTCCACAAAATGTGCAAAGAAAGTTGAAAGAATTACTGTCAGTTGCGAAAATTTCACCGCATTTTGTTCGATTCTCTTCTAATCGATTGCCTGAAAAATATTTTAAAATAAGAACACTTGTATTTTACTCGGACATTTTTAAAAAAGGAATTCTAATAATCGTGGTTACCTGGAATACCTGGTAGTTCCAGAGAATTATTGTAATACTGCATTGAATATTGACTTTCATTTAATTGAACTTGTAGAAATTCCATCTTTTTTTTTAAAATGATAAATTACAAAGTTGTAGTTTATTTCTTATTTTATTTTTAAATTAAAAGAATAAAGCGAAGGAACTACTGCTTTTAATATGAGCTATGCTGTATGCTAGAGATGGGATTTATTAATCGAATTGTCGATTATAATCGATTAATCGTCGTTTCTGAGCGATTAATCGGCTAATTTTAATAATCGATAATTTTATATAATCGAATACTTTTTTTGTCGATTAATCGAACGAAATAGTAGAATCGGTTTTACATTCTTCAATACCTCTACTACACTTTAATTTAATTAAATTAATGTAGTAAAAACTAGTACATAAAGTTCTTGAAGTGTCGCCTCCATGATAGAATAACTATAGTATTTTTCTTTTTGGAAGTCAGTATTGTGATTATGGAGGCAGTACCCGATGAGTTTTTTGCCTTTCGTAATATTTAATTTAAAAGATTTCCCTCGATTGAAATTGAGATCTGATCACCCCACACACGAGACAGATTTATACAAACGAAATGTAAAAGAGTATAGTTTCGTATGCCATCTTGATTCTATAACGATAATCTGGCTTCTTCTTTTCTCTAAGATTTAGAATACGCGCGAGAGGAGAAAGTTGAGAAAAAATTTATTTTAAACAGCACGAGGAGAACAATATTTGAAAGAATATCAATTGAGTGTTAATTTAATATTTTAGTATTTAAAATTTGAATTAAATTACGAAGATTTTATTCATTATTTATCCATTTTTGGTAAATTTTCGTTCTGGTCAAAGGAAAAAAAGGAGTTAAAATAAAACTTAAAAGAATTCTCATACATTGCTGTGTGAAAAGACAGAAAAAAAGAAAGAAGAAAATTATCTTCTTTGAAGCGTTAATTTAATTGAAGTTTATTTTTTTAATTTATTTATTTATTTTTTTTTTTAAATACATACAATAAAAACTTGCAATTTTACTAATTGGAAAAATCGAAATTTTGATGGTATTATTATGAAGTTTGGGGGTACCTTTTGTTTTGTTTTATTAAGAAGAACTTTTTGTTTTGTTTTATTGATTTAAAACTACATATTTAATTATTTTGTTTTGTTTATTTTTTGTTTTTTATTGAAAAATATAGGTACATAAAAGAAAAATAACAAGTTGTTTCTTTTTCCTGCATTATTGAATATTAAGAAAAAATTAGTACTTTTGATTTATACTCCAATTTTTCAAAGAAAAAAAATTTCAGATTCAATAAATCGATTAATCGGTTAAAATGACGATTATTTGCTTGATCGATTATTATGAGTTCGCGATTAATCGACGTTAAAAATAATCGATTAAAAAAATAAATCCCATCTCTACTGTATGCTATGACTTTAGTGTTTAGTGATGTCTGCTAAGCTAACAGTGCTGTCACCGCACTGCAATTGCAGTAGATCTACTGCATTTTTGTCGCTAAAAAATTTAAGTACGTACTTACCAATTTCTACTACTATTTTTACTTTTTAAAGTTTTAATAATAATTATTAATTCAAAAACTCATACCATGTGATATTAAAAACTATAAATAACTGTTAACATTTTAAATTCAGATCGAAAAAACGATCTACAGAATCCGTTGCTGCTGCCGCTACTGTGCAATGAACTTGTTACTTTGGTTTTATTAGTTTTTGCTTTGTCTATCTGTCTGTAACCATTGAAGTATTGACACTAGTAACTAGAATTTAATGTACGCTAAAGAAATAATAGATCATACACAACCATGTTGGAAACCTACACATTCTGAAGATCTTTTAAAATTTTTTGATAAATTTTGTTTTGAAAAAGGTTCATATAGACTTAAGTAAAAAACTTATATTTTCCAAAGATTTTAATACTAAGAATTTGAATTTTACTTCGTTATTACTTCGTTTTTGTTATTTTATTATGAATAAATACATATTGGTAATTGCAATCTTTATATGAAATGTTGAGTTATGCTTATGATTTATGTAATCGATAAATAGGAATTTTATGTTTTTGAAAAATTTTATTGTTTTTAATAATATTTAAATTTTCCTCAGAACAAAGTATCTATTTTTTCTCTAGAGAGTTCTTTATAGCTTCATAAATAAGTTGGATGATTTTTCTCATATTGCGAAACTAGAATACTAGCCTAGTCTTTAATGACTTTTAGTAGTGAAATTTTTATAAAAACGTTTTTTCAAGATCTACTACTATCTACTTCTTTTTTACTATTAAATTCACTACGCTTGAAGACGCTAAGGGTGACAGCACTGGCTGCTAATCATAGGTTTTACACAGTTCTTCACCACGCCCTAGTTAAATAGCCAGGGGAGTAGTGCGGTTTCCTCATCTTTCTTCACATTTTCAACCAAGCTGATTTCTATTTAACGAGGTGAAGATACTAACCATATGTATATACAAAAACAATGTTTTTGAAGAATTTAAAATTTTGCTAATTTTGAAACAGAATGAAACAAATATATGTAAATTGCTGCTAACTGCTAACTGCTAATTGCTAACTGCTATTGCTTTGCTTGCTTGCAGAAACTGCTATTTCTAATACTAATATCTTTTTTTTTTTTATTGATGGGAGGGAATTGGGTGATGCATCAACTCCTGTAAATTTGTACCTGCATAAGTAATATGTAGGACAGGTAGGTATAGTACAAAAATTTGGGTATGCTAATTGCTAAATGCTAATATTTGTTTTTGATAAGTAAATTTGTACCTGCAAATCTGCAACGTTACATACTTTGAAATTTGAATGATATCAATTTATTGAAATTTGACTGTATGACCTGTATGTTGTTTTTATGGGTGTTTAAAAACAAAAAGGATACTTGGATTGGAAAGCCCAGATTATCCTGTTTATTTGAAATAGTTTTATAAATAAGACTTTTCATATTCATAAAAATATTTTATACCTTATGCATGTAGCGTTTAACAATTAGCAATTAGCAATTATCAGTTAGCAGTTAGCATTTGGCAGTTAGCAGCATGTTACATAATATATATTTGTTATATTCAGATTCAAAATTAGCAGTTACTGTTAATTGTAGCTGCTAATTAAAATTAGCAGTTTTCGACATCACTACAGTTTACATAAAAATATTACAAGTGACAATATTACAAAGTTTGAATCATCAGATGGTAAAAAGCAGTAATGTGAACACACCATCTGATAATATACCAGCAGATGGTGTACAAGCGCGGTGGTACCAGCATAAATGTCAACAAGGCATAAGAGTGAGACATAGTACGAGTTTATGCCTGATTCGCTTTTAATATGGATTTTGGTTTACTCCCAATTTTTTGTGGTATAAACTCGATAATTCGGATTTTGGCTTAAGCCCAATTTATTTGGGTTTAATCCCTAATTTTTTATATGTATGTGTGAGGTAAAATGCAATATGGCGGATTCTAATTTTTATGGTGAAAGTGAAGCTGTCACGTTCTTCTTCTGTTTTTTATGTGAAAGAAGAATAATATAATGTGTATACTATAAGTGTATAAAAATATCAACGTTTGCATGTACTTTTTTAATCCCAATTTTACCGTTTCTACGCTACTCCCAATGTAATCCAAAATTCGGATTATTTTTGTGCCGTATACTATAAACTCTTTAATATATGTATATGCATTATTTTCGTTCGTTCAGAGTGTTTTTCTTTATTCATTCCGTAGAAGCAATAGAACGAACGGAATAAGTTTTAGAATATTCGGAATAGAATGAATAAAGAAACAAAAACAGAGTAAACATTTAAAAAAGATTAAGGTTATGTGAAATATGTGCATTAATATAATAATAATAATAAATAAATAAATAAATAAATCCATACGTCCATCTATATATTATATTATTATTATTATTATTATTTATATTTTTATTTTACTTCTAATTTAGATATTACTTAAATTTTTATTCAAAAATAATAATTTATTCTCACCATTATTTATTTGAGTTCATTATTTATATTATTTTTAATTTTATATTATTTATATTTTATTTTATTTTTTTTTTTTTTGTGCTTATTCATTCCTCGAGGGAACATAGCGCCTCCACATAACTCTTCCATCTGACTTTGTTTATCGCCATCTGCTTTATTTGTGACCAAGTTTTGTTAGACTCTTCAGCTTCTTTCAGGATCATTCTTCTCCATGTAAGTTTAGGTCTGCCTCTACCTCTTTGTCCTTGTGAGTTCCACTCTAAGGCCATACGTGTAATACTATTTATTGGTCTTCTCAACGTATGACCTATCCAGCTCCATCTTCTCATCTTGATTTGTTGAATTATTGCTTTCTGGTTACATTTTTTCCATAATTCAACATTTGATATTTTGGCTGACCAGAAAATCTTAAGAATTCTCCTTAATGCCTTATTTACAAATACTTGGATCTTCTGTATGGATTTCTTGTTCAAGCACCATGTTTCACATCCATATAGCAGTATTGACTTTACACAGGCGTTGAATATGTTGATTTTTGTATGTTTTTGTATGTGGCTTTGATTGCCACACCTTTTTCAATTGTCCCATTGCTGTTCTAGCTTTAGTAATTCTATTATCGATATCCATGTTGACATCTCCTGTGTTATTTATCATATTTCCAAGGTAACAGAATGAGTCAACGTATTGGATACTTTGTTCATTAATTATTATCTCGTCATCTGATGTTTTGCCGAATAATTTTCATAGCAACAGTTTTCTTTGTATTAATCTTCATTCCTGCGTGTTCTGCATTTTTAATTAGGCTAGCTAATTTTGCACGCATGTCTTTTAATGTGTGTGTCATCAGGCATATATCGTCTACATAATCTAAATCACTAATTTTTCTGTTTAGTGACCACTGTAGAAGACCTGCATTTTGTGTTTCTTCTTGAACTTTCAACATTATGTCATCTAGCACCAGTGTGAATAGCAGTGGTGATAGGGGACAGCCTTGTCACTCCTCTTGTGACTTTGAAATTGGAGCTTATAGTTGACTTGTGTAGTACTGCACTTTCTGCATTTTTGTAGATAGATGGATTTTATTATTCTGATTAGTTTTTCTGGTACATTTTTGTTCCTTAGTGCTTGCCAAATCTTTGACCTATATATGGAGTCGAATGCTTTTTTGAAGTCTACAAATGTTGCGTATAGGGTTGAATTCCATTCAACTGATTGTTCTATTATTAGTCTTAGCGTATTTGCTTGATCTATACAGCTTCTATGTGGTCTAAATCCTGCCTTTTCATCTCTAATTTTATGTTCAATCATCTTTACTAGTCTTTGATTGATTATGTGTGCAATTATTTTCGTAATTGTATTTAGTAATGTAATGCCTCTCCAATTTTTGCAATCTCTCAATTACCCTTCTTTGGTAATTTTACAATTAGACCTTCTTTCCATTTGTTTGGTATTTCTTCGGTAGTCCATACTGCTTCTAATGTTGGCTTTAGTGTTGTTATTGCCATTTCGATGTTGCATTTAAGCAGTTCTACTGGAAAACCGTCTGCTTTATTATTCTTCATTTTCATGATTGCATTTCTAATTTCATTTCTACGTGGTTTATCCACCATTACATTATCTTCATTTATGTTATCTGTATTTTCTTCATGTTCTATATTGGTTGAACTTAATGTTTTTTCAAAGTGTTTCTTCCAGATTTCATTTTGTTCTTGTTCATTTGATATTAACACACCTTCTTCATTTTTGATTGGATTCTCTGCCATATATTTTTTGCCACATAGATTTCTTATGTTAATGTAGACTTCTCTTATATCATGTTTTTCTGCTGCAGTTTGTGCTTGTTTAGCCAGTTTTTCAAAGTATTGTCTCTTGTCGCTTTTTGCACTTTTCTTAATTTCTTTCGCAATTTTTCTATATTCTACTTGGGCTTCTTCGATATTCATATTAATTTTTAATTTTATATTTTTTTCTTTTTTCAATCAGGAGCCATGTTTTTTCCGATATCCATGGTTTTCTTATATTCTTTCTTTCACCAAGTACTGCTTTACCGATTTCTAGGTATTTATCTTGGATATCATCCCAATTGCAGTTGTTTACTTCTTGTGTTATTTCATTTGTTATTTTTGTCTCAAGCCTTGTGCGATTTTCTTCAATTTTTAATTTTTCTAAGTTTATTTTCTTATTTACTTTGTTAGTACATTTTTTGGTTGCTGCTGGCTTAAACTTTATTTCAGCTGTTACTAACTGATGGTCACTATCGATGTCTGCACCTCTTCTGGTTCTCACATCTCTGAGTGTTGTCTTAAATTTTCGACTTATGCAAATGTGGTCGATTTGATTACGAGTTCTACCATTTGGTGAGGTCCATGTATACTTATGTATATCTTTATGTTTGAAAATTGTGCCTCCGATTACCAATTCTTGGTTTTGACATAGCTCTATGAATCTTTCACCATTTTCATTTTTTTCTCCTAATCCATGTCTACCCATAATTCTTTGTGCATTTGTGTTATCGTTACCCACTTTTGCATTCATATCACCCATTAATATCGTTATGTCTCCTCTTTTGGTCTTAATTAGTGTTTGTGTTAAAATCTCATAGAATTCATCTTTTTCTTCTGTTGTTGCATTTTCTGTTGGCGCGTAGCATTGGATGCATGTAATATTCCTTAGCCTTCCTCGTAATCTTACTGTAATAATTCTATCTGATATCGGCTGCCAATTTATTATGCAGTTTTTCCATTTTTTTGCTATTATGATGCCAACTCCGCCTCTTGCCTGATTATTGCCAGAAAACATGACGATATTTCCATCTGATGTATTGTTTGAGCCAGATTGTTGCCATCTCATTTCGCTGATGCCCATTACTGCGATGTTATACCTCAACATTTCTTTTTCTAATTGTGCTAGACGTGTGTTTTCCCTTAAGGTTCTTACATTCCATTGGCCTAATCTTAGCATAGTCTTCATTGATATTTTCCAACCTAGTCCGAGGCATGTGTTGGTTTCATTAATCGAGTTGTTGTTATTTTCAATCTAATAGGAGATTAGCCTATTGCGATTATATCCTTAGCTTGCTTCTGCGCCATCTGTTGGTGATATTGCTAAGGAGTAATATCACACTTCCGGTTTGTGTCTATGATACCAGTTTTCTGCAGGATGTAGCGCCATCTTGTTGTTGGTAGATGTGGTTTGCTGTTTTCTTACTGGCTCATGGTGTTGTTGTTGTTGTTGTTGTTGTTGTTATGAAAGGAGGAGATTAGGACTAGTGATGGGAACTATCGAATATTTTTGACTATCGAATAAATGAATAATGAATAGTTTTAACTATCGAATAAACGAATAACGAATAGTTTAAACTATCGAATATATCGAATATATTCATTCTTTATTTTTAGAGTCGTCATTGTAATTTTATATAGAGTCTTAAGTATTTGAAAAAAGAAAAAAAACGTAACAATATATGACAAAACCATCTTTAAAAACTTAACATAACAGAACAAAACGAAAATAAAAAGAATATTGATTTGCGGAAATTTTTCAACTTATTCTACATTATTATTCAAAAACAAAAGTTCATAATTTGTGGGACCTGAAAGGAGGTTTCGTCTACTAGAAACCAGTTGCCCGGCTTTGGAGAACAATCTTCATGATGATACAGATATTGCTGTAACACATGCACATTTTAAATGCAATTTCTACAATATAGGAAAAATATTTTTATTATGCTGCCAAAAATCTAAGGGATTTTCTCTTCTTTGAATATATTTGAGACTTAAATAGCGTTTTAATTCCACATCGGCCGAAACGAAATTAGAGTGTTATTCTGGATTTTTTTTTCAATTTATTGTCAAAAAAATTCCAAATACCATTAGAATTATCCTTTTCAGTTTCTAATTCTTTTCGGTGATTTTCTTCACCAATATTTATCGTTACCATGCATGTTTAAATTGAAAATAACGATACCATTTTTTCGAAAATCCATTCTTGTGCTTTTTTTGCATTAGCTTAAAGTCCAAATGCAGCTTTTTTTAAGCGAGAGTCGAGTAAAGTGGCATTTGCATACACCTTGTCTGTTTCTAATAAGCTGAGCCGTTTGTTAATTAAGTTAAAGACGGAAACACAATGTGTAGCTGTAGTATGTAGTTCATGTAGTACTACAAGCTGTCAAAAGTATAACAGTAGTGTGTAGCTGTAGTTAGATGAAGCGGAAAGGAGAAATTTTTCTACTTAATACTACAACCTCACGCCACAGCTACACATTGTGTTTCCGTCTTTATTAAAGTTAACTTTGTTACGAAAGTTAAAGAAAGCAAAATATGAAAGAAAATGTAACTTTATGTCAATTATTTGTTGCGTTTTATTCGTTCATAAATATTCGAATATTTATCAATCATTCGAATACATCGAATAGTACCAATATAGATATTCGAATGAATATTTTTGAGCTGACTATTCGAACTATTCGATAGTACTATTCGATAGTTCCCATCACTAATTAGGACTTCTCTATGTATATATATACATCCATTTTTAAAGTATGGTGTTTATTAGGTCAATTCTCTGGTAACGAACACTACAGTCAGTGTGCGAATTTTTTTTAAAAAAAAAAAATTTATTTCAAGAGTATATCGTACCTTTTATTATACTTTTAATACAAAAATATTAGTAGGTTACTACCACAAAATATTATTTGTTTCTGTAGAGTATCATTAGTATAATTTGAAAAGAACACTACGTAACGCACATACTCGCACAAAGTTCGAGTTTTGCATCTTTAACATTGATAACAAAAATTCTGCGAATTCTATTGAACATTTTTAATTAAAAATATTTTAAACTATATTATGGGACAAGTACTTAAAAATTCCCCGTAACTATCTAGGTGATCCTCACATCTGTTCGATCTAGATAATTAATTGTAATGGTATTCCAAGTAACGCACACTACAAATAGCAGGTAACGTACACTACCCGTAGTTATAAATATGAACAAATTGTAAAAAATTTTTCTTAAAAAGTAATTGAAAACTTAAAACACATGTTTTTTTTTTCTAAATTCTCTATGTGGTAAATTCAAAGGATCAATTTATTTCAATATTTGCAATATTTGAAAGAATTTGAAGTAAGAGCATGTATATAAATAGTAAAACTTCACTTTTACTTCTTATTTAAAAAAAGTGTTTGTTAAACGATATTTAATTTAAATAGTGATAAATTTGTATAAAAATATCAGATTGTTTTAAAAAACAGGTTATTTTTTAACGAATTATAAAATTATACTTTGGTGGCTCCATATACGAATATATTGTTTTCTCTAACATTTATCAGTTATTTGGTAAGTTTAAAAAGAAATTAGCAAAAATTCCTAAATTTTTATTTTATACAATGCTATTTATGTATTTCTACAGTTTAGTTATAAATGGAGAAAGTCAGCATCGCAGAAAAAATGAGGAATTATAGACAAAAACAGTTGGAAAGCTATAGGCAAAAAAACGGAATGAATTGCTAAAAAAAACCAATGTCGATAAAAAAGCCCTCCCAAATATTGGTGTTATTTACATACCAGAAGATGAAATTCCAAGATCTGGAAAGGTTTGAAGTGCTGAAGCACAGGTACGTGGTATTAAATCTATTCATATGTTCGAGGCAGTTTCTGACTAACACTTGAAGTTTCACAATAATGGTGATGAAGAAGAAAGTGGTAACGCAGTAACGCACACTAAAATGTTTAATTGTGAAAAATAAAATTCTAATAAAGTTACCCTAAAAAGCAGGATCAGCACACCATTCTATCGTTTCCTACTTTCCTGAAAAGACAAGAAAATTGATTAAAAAATTGAATCAACAAAATTTACTTTAGTAATATAATTTTAAAATGCAAAACTTGTTGTTGTTGGTTGTAAATAAAAGAAACTTCCAATTGAACACCAAATTTTTAAAAACTGGTGCCCAAACCAGAAGCCCCTATTAAAATACAGCCGAATCCTGAAAAATAAATCAAATAAACAACAAGAAAAAGGACAATCAAAGAAAACAAACATTTAAAACAAAAACAACAAAAAACACATTCAAATTCTTTTTCACAACAACAAAAAACACTATCACCATACAAAAACAAAAAAAGAAACACTATCACCATACAAAAACAAATAACACTATCATCACACAAAAACAAAAATCAATAAATTCGCGAATTTTCCTCCCCTGCCGACTGGAAATCTAACAAAGAATTTCCAAAGAAAATTCGCGAATTCGGAAATACACTATAAAAACATCCACAGTTTAGTTCAATTTGATTTTTCAAGTGTTTTTAGTGAGTTCTTTTTCGAGGTTTTCTTCACATATTTTTTTAATTAAATTTTTTCACAATAGTTTTTTTTCTTAGTTCATTTTTTTTGTAACACAATCATTTTTTTATTCAGTTTTCACTACACATTATTTTCACTACACATCACTTTTTTTTCACTTCATTACAGGTACGTAAATTTTTTCTTCTTTCTTTTCCTTTTTACAAAAATGTTTATTATTAATTTTCACCCTTTTTTCTTTACTTACCTTCCGTTTCATTATTTTCTTCAACACTATTTAAACATTCACTTTTATTTTTAACTTTCTCTAACACACGTTTTTCTTCCACTTATATTTTATTTTGTTTCACATTTTTCACTCGCGATTTACACCCATCCGATATTTTTTATTTTTATTTTTTTTTCGTACTTATTTATTTCACTTAATTTAACCGCTTGATCGAATTATTCGTTAATTTAAATGAAAATTAAGAATATAGAAATAAACAAAAACGAAAATCGTGTGTTACGTTTGAGGTTTGAACTACCACCTATTAGGTTAATTAAAGAGCTGCTGCAAGGAGGATTGAAATATAATAGAGATCCGAAAAGGAAATGAAACAAAACCGTAAACAGGCCCTGTGCGGGCAGAGAAGGAGGTATCACATTTGTCTTTTTTATGAAAAAGAAAAAGCTTTCAATAGTTTCAATAGTTAATTTTGTGTTCTATACATATGACTTAAATTTTATTTTACATATATGCTGAAAATTAAATGCACACATACAAGCGAAAACATTATTTGTTTATTTTTATGCTATATTATAATATATGTACATATTATATATACACAAAAAGTATTAAAATATTTCTTTCTTCTCCCTTTTCGAGATTTTTAATGTATATTGTATATACATATATGTTGTTATACATATTATATGTATACATTATGCTTATATAGAACAAATGATTTTAGGTGTTGTGTTTTTTTTCTTCATAGTTCTGTGTAATTTTTTTGCAGCAAGCTGAAGTAAATGATATTTGTTGTTGGTATTTTTTTGGCTTGATTTTTTCTTTGCTTTTATGTTATTTTTCTTTTTTCAAGCATTTTTTATTTTTGTTTGCTTATTTCGAACCTATTCTTGACCTACCTCTACAAATCTGTTTTACATTGATATATAATTTTATGGAATTTTTAAATGAATTTATAATTATAATATTTTTCGTTGGTCAGTAAAATTTGATAATTTAAAAAGATTATTTTGAATGAAAATTTTAAAATATTTGTTATAAAGAGCTCTTGTTGTTTGCCAAAAAAAAAAGACTTTTTGTCCATTTTACCCTATAACGTTTGCCCTAATGAACGGATTTTCATAGTTTAAAGTTTATACAATTATAAACCCCTCAAGTAATATCCTGGCCAAATTTCAAGTTCCTAGTCCTATGGAAAATCTCTACTTAGTCAATAACCATAACAAAATATTTTTTTTCATGTTTTTGGACTTAAAGAAAAAAAAGTTTTTAAAAAAGTAGGTATGTACCTATATTGAATGAAAATTGATTAAAAAACTATAAAATTTGTTATAGTTATTGTTCAGCAAGGGCACGTGAAGCCGAGAGATATCTTGCCGGGAGGGGATGGGAGTGAGTAATAAAAGAGTTAGTAAAAGAGGATAGTTAGTCGAAAAAATAAATAAATAATAATAATTATAATAATAATAATAATAATAATAAAAATAATATATGCACATATTTTTTCATCCATAAGATAAATAAAAATTAAAAAAAAAAAATTTACATCAGGTACATTTAATATCAAACATAGGTACATACATAGGTACTTTACTTAGGATGCATTTTTTTAAGTTTTTTTCTTTGTGCAGTCTTCAAAGAAATTTCAGCACTTATATTATTTTTTTTGAACGCACAATGTTTTCTTATTAAAACTAATATACCGTAGTCTAAAAACTTCATTATATGTTCAAAACAAAAATTATTGGTGTCAAATGTATCCGGAAATTCAGTTTTTGATGCTTTCAAACACTCACTAACAATAAATTTTTTAAGATTTATTTTATGAGGCTCAGTATCAAAAACTTTTTTGAAAACATCTAAAGTTATATTAAAAATTTTAAAAAACAATTCTGAAGGATTAAATAGAGACCCGAAATCTGAAGTTTTCACGTAATTTTTACAAAATATTAAATATTCGCTTTCATCTGACATCACTAATGCTTTTGAAACAAAGTTTTCACGACAATTTGAACAATTAAATTTCGGAATAATTTTTGATAAAACAAAACCCGCAAAATATCTTCTAGATGTGATATCTAGAGATAATTCAGAAATTTCATTGATTGGCTCTGCACAAGATTCAGAAATTTCTTCATTATCCGAATCAAATAGACTTTTTGAATGCTCTGGAGAAATATTCTGTTCTTCTGACAAATTAGTTGATGACGATTCACGATTTAAAACAAGGTCCCAATCAATTTCAATAAATTCGTCGTCATCATTTTCACAATTTGAATTTTTACACGTATAAATCATTCTCATAGACATAATTCTCGCGATAATAAAATTAAATTCGTAAACTGAGGGTGTTGTATTACACCCTCCTAGTGAGCGAACTTGGGCAAATAAATTTTCAATTATGTCTTGATTAAAACGGGAAGTTAAAAGGAATTTCGCATTAAAATTAGATAAGCAGTCGTCGAGTAAAACTAAAATTACGTTAATTGTCTGCTCTAAACCCAACAACCACTTAATATTAGCCGGTACTTCAATTTTTTTTAAATATTCTTTTATTTCTTCTAAAAACAAACGCGGAGGATTACTAAATTGCAGAGCAGAATTCATAATGTTATGCGAATAAAGTTTTTTACTATTTAAGGTATCAAATAACGTGTTCATTTTTAAAATAAATTCTGCTGTGTCCAAAGCTATTTGTTTTTTATCTTCCGAAAATTTACCTAGTTGAACATAATTTTGCAAACCGATAGCTACACTCCGACTTAAAACCTGAGTAGCTAATTTAACGGACATTTTTTCCATAAAATCGGGCCTAATATGTTTTTCGGTTAGTTTTGGACAAGCTTTCGTTACAGAAAATTTTTCCATTTCATACGTCCTTTATAACAGACCAACTGACAATACTTTTATTAACCGACCGTCCTACTTCATTATTTATTGAAGTATTCTCGTTATTATTTTCATTTATAGAAAAGTCATATTTTTGTAAAGCGTTTCTTGCATTTTTGAAAAGATGACAAATGTCAAAAGCAGCGCCTATCTTGTGACCTCTACTATCTGTAAAAAAAGGATTTGCCGCGGTAATACCAATTTCTTTATAAAATTTTTGATTGTGTACGCTTTGGTCACAAGGTATCGCCATGATATTTAATCCTAAAGTATAAGAAATATCTAAATTGGAAAATATTATTTTATGAATCAATTTGCTATCCGCCCCTTTTTCCGTTGCAAAATAATTTAAAATAAATTTCCAGGGTTTAAAAACACCGAGAACCATAACTACTAAAACATATTTTACCAAAGCATCTTTTCTACAATTGCCATCATCAACAAAACCTTCAATTTGATCGCTTGTAATATTATATTTTAAATCGGGCCGTATTACAATTTCATCAAATATAATTACCGCGTTGCGCGACAATGAATCTAATTCTTCGATTTTAGGACGAATGAATTCAAAAACATTATTATTAAAGCCAGGAATTAGATTTTTAATAGGTAACCAGCGATGTAGAGAAGTATACGCTGGTAAAGTGAAATTAAGGCCTTCTTTTAAGTATTTGTACGCGGCTGGAGATTTAAAATATATGCTTTGACATAATCTTTTTTCGTTATCGGTATAAATTACACGATTTTTTCTTTTGACAATATGGCAAAAAACGTCAACATCATCATTATCATTTTTTTCTAAAATTTTTGATGTTGAATTCACTTTTGTACCTTTTTTGCCTTTCTGTAATTCCTGAACTCGAGTTTTTAATTTCGAAATTTGTTTTTCTAAATGAACAACGCGTTTTCTATAAAACTCAAGATTTTTTAAATTTTTTTCGCAATTTCGACACGCAAAATCTATATTGTCATTAGAAAAATCAGATCTCCGGGAGATGGTATATATAAATTTGGTACATTATCAATTTGAGTATCCAGTTGACCTATTAGTCAACTTGAAATTTGGCCAGGATATTACTTGAGGAGTTTACAATTGTATAAACTTTAAACTATGAAAATCCGTTCATTAGGGCAAACGTTATAGGGTAAAATGGACAAAAAGTCTTTTTTTTTGGCAAACAACAAGAGCTCTTCATAACAAAAATTTTAAAATTTTCATACAAAATGATCTTGTTAAATTATCAATTTTACCGACCTACGTAAAATATTAGAATTAAATTAATTTAATAATTCCATAACATTTAATTTCTATTCAGATGGACAACATAAATAATTAATACTGGTAAAAACAGATTTGTAGAGGTAGGTCAAGATCGAAAAAAGTAAACAAAAATAAAAAATGCTTGAAAAAAGAAAAAACATAGAAGCAAAGAAAAAATCAAACCAAAAAACACCAATAACAAATATCATTTATTTTACTTGAAAAAAAATAAACAGAACTAAAGAAAAGAAAAAAACAACAACCAAAATCATTCATCCTATATATATAGTTCTAAGCATAACATATACATATAATATGTATAACATAACATATATGTATAGTTTCATTTACAATGGTTTTGTTTTTTCTTATTTTTCATATTGATCATAAAGCAATTTACAAACACATTCATCAATCCCCATTCATTCTATTCAATTCGAAAGAGCTTCAGACTAGAGCTTTCTCAGACCAGTTTTTGAGCTTTCTCAGATAAATTTTTATAAAAATGTAAAATTATGAATTTCGTACGTTCCTCGTGAAGGAATCTCTTTTATATTTCAATCCTCCTTGCTGCTGTCAAAATAACAAGTGTTGCCGCAACGTCTGAATTAATAATTAACTTTAATTAAAATCCATCGGTGTTGCCGACTAGTAAATTCTAATCAACCTAAACTCAGTATGATTCAGTGAGTCAGACGCGGTTTCGATCTGATCTTCCTCACTTTCGTGTAAATCAGATTCAGTTGTAAGTTCGACTCACTTCACTCAGTTGATAGTTTGGTTCACTTCACTTCACTAGCGGACATCTTTCGTTATTGCTTTATATACATTGTAATTAGAATTTTAGTAAAAGACCGTAAATTTTTAAATTCTTTTTTTTATCTATAATGAATATTAGAATTTTTTTTAAATTGTAAAACTGCCTTTTATTTCATTATTTCCCATTTTTTTAGACTTTGGCCCATATTTTTTCTACTTTTCTTTCTTCTATAAAAAATCTCTCTCGGACGCCCTATTACTTCTTCTTCTTTCATCAACAATAGTATTGAAATTCGTCTTTTAGTTTTCAAGCTATCAAACTTTTTCCATTTTTGTGGTAACGCACACTGCGTATTGAACTGTATACGTAATATATTCAAATATACGTATTGAAATAAAGAATAATATTTTAATAGATTTTTAAAAGGGATGCCTAGATATTGTATTTTCACACATATTTGACTCATTGGATAATATCATGTTTTTTTTCCATATAATTGAATTGCTTTTTTACAAATATTTATATGGAAAATTGGTGTTCCTTACTCTCAATTTTAAAAACCTCACAAATAACAAGTAAATGTGACTGACCTTTCTTATTTGTCTTCAAAAATAAAATTTGATTAATGTTTATTACGAACCATACTGTTTTTCTTAATAAACTTTAGCTTTTTCGACTTGGTTTCATTTTGTAGAGAATTGACCATTAGAGAAGTTCTATCCAGGTATATATGATATCATTGCTTAAGGGGCAATTATGAGCCTGTGTGGAATTGAGTAAATTTTACTACAATAGTAAATTTTGACAGTACAACGTTTTATGTCAAAATTTACTATTGTAGTAAAAATTTACTCAATTCCACACACTCTCTATAATGGACACAAGGAGGATTGAAATATAATAGAGATGCGAAAAGGAAATGAAACAAAATTGTAAACCCGCCCTGTGCGCAAAAATTATCAAGTATTAGGAGATTCCTTCACGAGGAACGTCACAATTCATAGTTTTTATATTTTTTAATTGCTTATTGCTTATATACATTGCTTCTTTAGGGAAACCAAAAAAAATTGTTACAGATCGAGAGAAGGGCTGTAACAGCTTGAATTTCATTAACTTCCTAAAAACGAAGGTATTGAGGTACATTTTACTACCCCTGACAACCACACAAGTAATAGTAACTATTAAAATTAAAATAAAGCAAATTGTTATTTTAATTAGCTGTAGTTGCAGTTCTTTTATAAGTAGGTGAGTGGTGCCAATTCTACGAGTAATCAGTTCTACAACGACCCTTTTTTTTAGGTTAAGTTCATAGCAATTTATTTCACAAATAATAATAGTAACTAATACAATATTATTCTTAAATTTCAGTTCACAATTATTTAAACTTTAAATTCTTTATTATTACAAACAAATATACTGCGATTATTATAAATTTAAATTACTTCACCGCCATGTGTTAAGAGAACACGAGAAGACTTTTAAAAAAATTTGTCACCACTGACTTCTTATTCCTTTCTGTTTCACCTTCACCCGTTTCAGGTTTCACTTTCATTGTTCCTTAGGGTTCGTTCAGACTATCAGCCATGACAAAGAAATATTGGGAACAATATTTATCACTCCCCCTCGGTGAGACGAGCGCTTTCAGCCGATGTTTCACCCTCTTTTTTGCGTCCTATTAAGGCTAACTTTACAACTGGTCTCTCGTAAACTCCTGTAGATGTCTTGACTGTAGCCCTTCTGACTTGTCCATCTTCTGCAACAATCGTTTGTATGGCTATCCCCTTTGGCCATGTATTGCGTGAAGAATTTTCATCAATGATGAGGACTAGATCACCTTCCTTTATGTTTTCTACTTTTTCACACCATTTTGGACGACGAGTTAATGTAGGCAAATTCTCGCGAATCCACCTCTTCCAGAATTCATCAGTCATCTTTTGAGCCAGGCGCCAGTTGCATCTTAAGTATAAATCTTTAGTATTAAATTCACCTGGAGATCTACTTCCGCTGGATGACCCAAGCAAAAAATGATTAGGTGTAAGAGCTTCACTGTTTGATGAATCGGTTGACATGTATGTGAGTGGACGTGAGTTGATAATATTTTCAGTTTCCATTAAGAAGCAACGTAAACTTTCGTCGGTTAGACGTTTGTTTTTACATACGTGATATAACACTTTTTTCGCTGAGCCTATTAAGCGTTCCCAACAGCCACCCATATGAGGTGCGGAAGGAGGAATGAATTTCCATTCGGTTGTGGAGCTGTTAAGCTTTTCGCCAATCATTGTTTTATTTACATTTCCAAGTTCGTCTCGTAGCTCCTTCTCTGCACCTTTAAAGTTCGTACCATTATCTGAGAAGAACGTTACTGGTGTACCTCTTCTAGCCATGAAGTTTCGTATTGCTACTATACATGAATCTGTAGTCAAAGAGTATGCTATCTCTATGTGGATAGCTCTCACAGTCAAACATGTAAATAAAACTCCCCAGCGCGTTTAGTGAACACTGCTAAGCGTTCTGCTGGTAGGGTAGCCATCTCAGGATTAAGTGGTTTAGCTTTTTGTTCACGACAATAATTACATTGTTTTCTGATGAATTTCACTAAAGCACGTAATCTAGGTATCCAAAATGTTTGTCTGATTTCGTTCACAATCGTCTCTTGACATTGATGATAATACTTTAGATGATAATACTTAACTATCAAGTTAGTGATATGATGATTGTTCGGCAGAAAGATAGGTCGTTTTAGATAATTTGCGTCAATTGCAACTTTATCAATTCTTCCTCGCATTCTCAATAACCCGTCATCATCTATGTATGGAGAACAATTAAATAGTGAACTAGACTTTTGCAATTTCTTTCCTTTTTTCAAAAGAGTAATTTCATCGCCATATGTTTCGTTCTGAACAATAATGATGATTTTATTATAAGCATATTGCAACTCTGATGACTTCAGAGGACCAGTGTTCATTTCTTTTTTTCTTGTTTTTGATTTTAAGTTGTAAATGTATCTTATTATCCAAGCGACTATTCTGTTCAAATGTAACCAATTGGAAAAACGTTCGAAATCTACGATTCTTTCTTCTGCACTAGTAAAATGAGTAAATAAGTATTTAGGACGTAACTCTTCTGCTCCACTACTTCCATAATCATTTGGTGTATTCGGCCAATTTTCTTCTGGTTCCTTTAAAAAGTAAGGTCCTGCAAACCATGGTCCATTTGGATCAAATAAAGGACTCTTTTGTCTCTTAGTTGCAATATCAGCAGCATTCAGTTTAGATGGGATCCATCTCCATTCTTTTTCTCTCGTACACTCTGAAATCTCAGCTACTCTATGCATTACGTATGGCTTATATTTCTTGGCATCTGATTTCAACCAGCTTAATACCGTCTTTGAGTCGGACCAAAATATTCTTTCTCTTATGATTATCTTGTGGCTTTGTAAAATTGAATTCGATAGACGTGCACCAATAACTGCTGCTTGTAGTTCTAATCTTGGAATTGATGTTAGTTGCTTTGGAGCTACTTTGGTTTTAGCTGCAATTAAAGCTACGTTCGTTTCTCCAGCAACGGTGATTCTAAAATATGCTACTGCAGCCATTGCTTCCTGGCTGGCATCTACAAATGTGTGTAACTGTATATCTACTTCTTTTTTGCAGGTAAGTAACGAATAACATCTAGGTATGCTCACAGTTTCTACTTGCGGCAGCATATGTAACCATTGTAACCATTCTTTTTGTAAACTTTCAGGTATAACTTCATCCCAGTCAATATTTATTATCCACATTTTCTGCAATAATATTTTCAAAGCAATAAGATAATGTGACAAGAAACCTAGTGGATCGAAAATTGACATTAATATTTGAAGGAGTTGACGTTTCGTCGGCATTTTTTCTTTTTTAAGAATACTTGGATCTATCTTTGCATATTTAACTATGAACGTGAAATTATCGTCTTTTGCTCGCCACCACAACCCAAGAATTTTTTCCAATTGAATATACTGATTTGATTGAAAATCTTTATTCTCATAATTTATTATGTTTAAGGCATGAAGCACTTCTGATGAATTAGACCCCCAATTGTGAATCTTAAAACCCCCTCTACTGTGTATATGTTCGATTTGTTTAGCTATATTTATTGCTTCGGTAGGTGAGTCAACACTGATTAATAAGTCATCGACATAATGACAGTCAGTAATAGCTCGAACTGCTTCTGGGTATTGTTCAAAAAACTCCTTGGCATTCTCGTTTTTAATGTACTGCGCAATACTAGGAGAACACGAAGCCCCAAACGTTAAAGCTTGCATCACATAGACATCTGGAGGTCGGTCTGAGTTACCATTTCTCCAAAGGAATCTTTGTACATGTTGATCTTCTTCTCTTACTCTTATCTGATGAAACATCTCTTTTATATCTCCGGTGACAGCAATCTTCTTTTCTCGAAATCTTTGTAGGACAGTCGTCAACGGTACTAACTGATCTGGACCTTTGGATAAAACTGTATTAAGAGAGATCCCTTCAACAGTAGCAGCAGCGTCCCAAACTAAACGTATTTTATTTGGTTTGTTCAGATTTTTAACAATAAATATAGGAAGATACCACACGCGAGAATAAGCTGTTTTCATTTCTTTCTCCGTTAGTTTTCGAGCATAACCTTTGTCTACTAGGTTTTTTATTTGACCGTTAATATTGTACAATAATTCAGGTGCACACTTTGATTGTCTTTCAAGACAATGTAATCGTTTTAATGCCATATTGTAACTGTTAGGCAGCTGAATATTAGGATATTTCC
This sequence comes from Bombylius major, assembly GCA_932526495.1. Lineage (NCBI taxonomy): Eukaryota > Metazoa > Arthropoda > Insecta > Diptera > Bombyliidae > Bombylius > Bombylius major. The sequence goes on along the minus strand of OW052044.1, from coordinate 22,004,975 downwards.
ATAACAACCCACTTTCATATTGATCTTTTACACGTCTAACTGTTTCTTTTAATATTAACATAGAACGCTTTTCTTCTTTACTCATCAAAGTAGATTTAGGCGGCACAATTTCGTTACATTCTATAAATTCTTTTACTGTCTGATGAAGAGCTTTATTGCATTCACAAGTTTCATAATGATGAAATACTTCTTGATGTTCAGCTTTTTCTGATAGATTTCCGCTCAACACCCATCCTAAGCGATTCTGACCATTTTCCTTCTACTATTTTTAGTGGTATACCTAACTTCCAATTGTCTACACCAATTAAAATAGTAGGAACTGCGTTTACATATGGCTGAACAGGAATGTTCTTCAAGTAGTCAAACTTTTCTACAATTTTCTGTAATAATACCGTTTGTCTTGGTAATTCGAGTTTATTGATAGTACGAGCGTTGTTTATTTTGTAATAATAACTAGTACTGCTGCTAGAAGAAATTTTCAGTGTAACTTTTTTCGAATCACTTTCTTCGCGTACTGTCCCTCCAGTCCATTTGAGACACAACCGTTTTTTTCCACCTTCTAGTTTTAGCTTATCAGCCGTATCTTTTTCTATCAGCGTAACAGATGATCCTTCGTCCAGCAATGCATACGTTTTTACTGATATACCATTACCATGTAATGTTACAGGTACTATACGAAGTAATACTGATTTGTGAGTATGATGCTGTAGATTATGTCTGGTAACAGATGTATGTTGTTAGTCACTCTTCAAATTATTATTATTAGTTAAATTGATGTTATTATTATGTAGCAGCCGATTATGTTTCGCCTTGCAGTCATTAATATTGCATACCATTAAATTTCTGCATTTAGAGAAATTGTGCACACGTAAACAGCATTTACAAAGTTTAAATTTTCTCACAGCTGACCATTTTTCTGAAAGAGCTGAAGACCGAAATTCTGTACATCGATCAATTGTATGATTTTCATTACAGATTATGCATATGAAGATAATTCCTTAGTTTAACAGTTGTCTCTCTCTCTTTTGATTCATTTACTGACGATGTATACGGCGTCACTATTGTACTCATTGCTTTAGCTACGTTATAAAGCCAATCACTAAACATTATCAAATCAACATGTGTTTTATTGACACTGTACATAGCCCATTCTAATTTCAATTGTGGAGGAAGCTTGTCTATTAACTCTTGTTTCAACAGTGGATTGTTGATATGTTCTTGAAGACCAGAAGCTGTTACTGTTGCGCATAGGTTACGTATACGTATTGCAAAATTTTTAATTGTATCTGCCTTGTCTATTTTTGGTGGTGATTCTTTGCGAACCTGTTGTATTAATGTATTGATAATTAATTCAGGACGACCCTAAAGCAATCTAAGAGTCTCGATAACATCTGGAACTGTTGACGGCATTAAAAGCAAACTGCGTACCGATTCGAAAGCTTTTCCTTTTAAGCATGCTTGTAGCCTAAGAAGATTATCAATATTAATGACTGATAAAAAGCGGCCAATCTTCAGGATAACCAGAAAATTTAGGTAAATCTTTCTGAATGAAGTTGTGTGTTGTATTTTGTCCATAAGAGACAGCCGGTAAATATCTAGATGTAATCGGTAATTCTTTTGTTGGTACTGTCTTATAACTTCCAGATAATAACTGGTACTTCTTTGTTAAATACTCATCATCTAACCGTTTTTGTTCTTGTAAACGTAATTGTGATAGCTTACGTTCTTCTTCGAGGCGCTGAAATTCTAAACCTTTAGGTGTATTCATGTCTAGAACAATATCAGCAGCAGAAGTGTTTTTTGCTGTTTGTGAATTTATCGTTTGAAAGGAAGTAGCATCATTTTTGGACATGGTAATAGCAGCGGCAGCGATATTTTGACGGTGTTGGTCTTCGTTGGTATCATTGACTTTCAATGTAGCATTTGAACTAACTGAAGAATCTCGGCAATCTTTGCAATTCCAGTCGTGGTTCTCTACATCTTCAGAAACTCCTACACAAACGAAATGAAACCATGCATCACAACTATCGCACTGCACCATGTGGTCTAAATCTTTTTCAACGCACAATGCACAATTCTGTTCATTTTGTTCCTTTGACATGATTAAGTTTTCAAAGAAAAGAAGAAAAAAAATGTAAATTATTAAATTTTTCTAAAAGAAATATTAAAATTAAAATAAAGCAAATTGTTATTTTAATTAGCTGTAGTTGCAGTTCTTTTATAAGTAGGTGAGTGGTGCCAATTCTACGAGTAATCAGTTCTACAACGACCCTTTTTTTTAGGTTAAGTTCATAGCAATTTATTTCACAAATAATAATAGTAACTAATACAATATTATTCTTAAATTTCAGTTCACAATTATTTAAACTTTAAATTCTTTATTATTACAAACAAATATACTGCGATTATTATAAATTTAAATTACTTCACCGCCATGTGTTAAGAGAACACGAGAAGACTTTTAAAAAAATTTGTCACCACTGACTTCTTATTCCTTTCTGTTTCACCTTCACCCGTTTCAGGTTTCACTTTCATTGTTCCTTAGGGTTCGTTCAGACTATCAGCCATGACAAAGAAATATTGGGAACAATATTTATCACTCCCCCTCGGTGAGACGAGCGCTTTCAGCCGATGTTTCACCCTCTTTTTTGCGTCCTATTAAGGCTAACTTTACAACTGGTCTCTCGTAAACTCCTGTAGATGTCTTGACTGTAGCCCTTCTGACTTGTCCATCTTCTGCAACAATCGTTTGTATGGCTATCCCCTTTGGCCATGTATTGCGTGAAGAATTTTCATCAATGATGAGGACTAGATCACCTTCCTTTATGTTTTCTACTTTTTCACACCATTTTGGACGACGAGTTAATGTAGGCAAATTCTCGCGAATCCACCTCTTCCAGAATTCATCAGTCATCTTTTGAGCCAGGCGCCAGTTGCATCTTAAGTATAAATCTTTAGTATTAAATTCACCTGGAGATCTACTTCCGCTGGATGACCCAAGCAAAAAATGATTAGGTGTAAGAGCTTCACTGTTTGATGAATCGGTTGACATGTATGTGAGTGGACGTGAGTTGATAATATTTTCAGTTTCCATTAAGAAGCAACGTAAACTTTCGTCGGTTAGACGTTTGTTTTTACATACGTGATATAACACTTTTTTCGCTGAGCCTATTAAGCGTTCCCAACAGCCACCCATATGAGGTGCGGAAGGAGGAATGAATTTCCATTCGGTTGTGGAGCTGTTAAGCTTTTCGCCAATCATTGTTTTATTTACATTTCCAAGTTCGTCTCGTAGCTCCTTCTCTGCACCTTTAAAGTTCGTACCATTATCTGAGAAGAACGTTACTGGTGTACCTCTTCTAGCCATGAAGTTTCGTATTGCTACTATACATGAATCTGTAGTCAAAGAGTATGCTATCTCTATGTGGATAGCTCTCACAGTCAAACATGTAAATAAAACTCCCCAGCGCGTTTAGTGAACACTGCTAAGCGTTCTGCTGGTAGGGTAGCCATCTCAGGATTAAGTGGTTTAGCTTTTTGTTCACGACAATAATTACATTGTTTTCTGATGAATTTCACTAAAGCACGTAATCTAGGTATCCAAAATGTTTGTCTGATTTCGTTCACAATCGTCTCTTGACATTGATGATAATACTTTAGATGATAATACTTAACTATCAAGTTAGTGATATGATGATTGTTCGGCAGAAAGATAGGTCGTTTTAGATAATTTGCGTCAATTGCAACTTTATCAATTCTTCCTCGCATTCTCAATAACCCGTCATCATCTATGTATGGAGAACAATTAAATAGTGAACTAGACTTTTGCAATTTCTTTCCTTTTTTCAAAAGAGTAATTTCATCGCCATATGTTTCGTTCTGAACAATAATGATGATTTTATTATAAGCATATTGCAACTCTGATGACTTCAGAGGACCAGTGTTCATTTCTTTTTTTCTTGTTTTTGATTTTAAGTTGTAAATGTATCTTATTATCCAAGCGACTATTCTGTTCAAATGTAACCAATTGGAAAAACGTTCGAAATCTACGATTCTTTCTTCTGCACTAGTAAAATGAGTAAATAAGTATTTAGGACGTAACTCTTCTGCTCCACTACTTCCATAATCATTTGGTGTATTCGGCCAATTTTCTTCTGGTTCCTTTAAAAAGTAAGGTCCTGCAAACCATGGTCCATTTGGATCAAATAAAGGACTCTTTTGTCTCTTAGTTGCAATATCAGCAGCATTCAGTTTAGATGGGATCCATCTCCATTCTTTTTCTCTCGTACACTCTGAAATCTCAGCTACTCTATGCATTACGTATGGCTTATATTTCTTGGCATCTGATTTCAACCAGCTTAATACCGTCTTTGAGTCGGACCAAAATATTCTTTCTCTTATGATTATCTTGTGGCTTTGTAAAATTGAATTCGATAGACGTGCACCAATAACTGCTGCTTGTAGTTCTAATCTTGGAATTGATGTTAGTTGCTTTGGAGCTACTTTGGTTTTAGCTGCAATTAAAGCTACGTTCGTTTCTCCAGCAACGGTGATTCTAAAATATGCTACTGCAGCCATTGCTTCCTGGCTGGCATCTACAAATGTGTGTAACTGTATATCTACTTCTTTTTTGCAGGTAAGTAACGAATAACATCTAGGTATGCTCACAGTTTCTACTTGCGGCAGCATATGTAACCATTGTAACCATTCTTTTTGTAAACTTTCAGGTATAACTTCATCCCAGTCAATATTTATTATCCACATTTTCTGCAATAATATTTTCAAAGCAATAAGATAATGTGACAAGAAACCTAGTGGATCGAAAATTGACATTAATATTTGAAGGAGTTGACGTTTCGTCGGCATTTTTTCTTTTTTAAGAATACTTGGATCTATCTTTGCATATTTAACTATGAACGTGAAATTATCGTCTTTTGCTCGCCACCACAACCCAAGAATTTTTTCCAATTGAATATACTGATTTGATTGAAAATCTTTATTCTCATAATTTATTATGTTTAAGGCATGAAGCACTTCTGATGAATTAGACCCCCAATTGTGAATCTTAAAACCCCCTCTACTGTGTATATGTTCGATTTGTTTAGCTATATTTATTGCTTCGGTAGGTGAGTCAACACTGATTAATAAGTCATCGACATAATGACAGTCAGTAATAGCTCGAACTGCTTCTGGGTATTGTTCAAAAAACTCCTTGGCATTCTCGTTTTTAATGTACTGCGCAATACTAGGAGAACACGAAGCCCCAAACGTTAAAGCTTGCATCACATAGACATCTGGAGGTCGGTCTGAGTTACCATTTCTCCAAAGGAATCTTTGTACATGTTGATCTTCTTCTCTTACTCTTATCTGATGAAACATCTCTTTTATATCTCCGGTGACAGCAATCTTCTTTTCTCGAAATCTTTGTAGGACAGTCGTCAACGGTACTAACTGATCTGGACCTTTGGATAAAACTGTATTAAGAGAGATCCCTTCAACAGTAGCAGCAGCGTCCCAAACTAAACGTATTTTATTTGGTTTGTTCAGATTTTTAACAATAAATATAGGAAGATACCACACGCGAGAATAAGCTGTTTTCATTTCTTTCTCCGTTAGTTTTCGAGCATAACCTTTGTCTACTAGGTTTTTTATTTGACCGTTAATATTGTACAATAATTCAGGTGCACACTTTGATTGTCTTTCAAGACAATGTAATCGTTTTAATGCCATATTGTAACTGTTAGGCAGCTGAATATTAGGATATTTCCATAACAACCCACTTTCATATTGATCTTTTACACGTCTAACTATTTCTTTTAATATTAACATAGAACGCTTTTCTTCTTTACTCATCAAAGTAGATTTAGGCGGCACAATTTCGTTACATTCTATAAATTCTTTTACTGTCTGATGAAGAGCTTTATTGCATTCACAAGTTTCATAATGATGAAATACTTCTTGATGTTCAGCTTTTTCTGATAGATTTCCGCTCAACACCCATCCTAAGCGATTCTGACCATTTTCCTTCTACTATTTTTAGTGGTATACCTAACTTCCAATTGTCTACACCAATTAAAATAGTAGGAACTGCGTTTACATATGGCTGAACAGGAATGTTCTTCAAGTAGTCAAACTTTTCTACAATTTTCTGTAATAATACCGTTTGTCTTGGTAATTCGAGTTTATTGATAGTACGAGCGTTGTTTATTTTGTAATAATAACTAGTACTGCTGCTAGAAGAAATTTTCAGTGTAACTTTTTTCGAATCACTTTCTTCGCGTACTGTCCCTCCAGTCCATTTGAGACACAACCGTTTTTTTCCACCTTCTAGTTTTAGCTTATCAGCCGTATCTTTTTCTATCAGCGTAACAGATGATCCTTCGTCCAGCAATGCATACGTTTTTACTGATATACCATTACCATGTAATGTTACAGGTACTATACGAAGTAATACTGATTTGTGAGTATGATGCTGTAGATTATGTCTGGTAACAGATGTATGTTGTTAGTCACTCTTCAAATTATTATTATTAGTTAAATTGATGTTATTATTATGTAGCAGCCGATTATGTTTCGCCTTGCAGTCATTAATATTGCATACCATTAAATTTCTGCATTTAGAGAAATTGTGCACACGTAAACAGCATTTACAAAGTTTAAATTTTCTCACAGCTGACCATTTTTCTGAAAGAGCTGAAGACCGAAATTCTGTACATCGATCAATTGTATGATTTTCATTACAGATTATGCATATGAAGATAATTCCTTAGTTTAACAGCTGTCTCTCTCTCTTTTGATTCATTTACTGACGATGTATACGGCGTCACTATTGTACTCATTGCTTTAGCTACGTTATAAAGCCAATCACTAAACATTATCAAATCAACATGTGTTTTATTGACACTGTACATAGCCCATTCTAATTTCAATTGTGGAGGAAGCTTGTCTATTAACTCTTGTTTCAACAGTGGATTGTTGATATGTTCTTGAAGACCAGAAGCTGTTACTGTTGCGCATAGGTTACGTATACGTATTGCAAAATTTTTAATTGTATCTGCCTTGTCTATTTTTGGTGGTGATTCTTTGCGAACCTGTTGTATTAATGTATTGATAATTAATTCAGGACGACCCTAAAGCAATCTAAGAGTCTCGATAACATCTGGAACTGTTGACGGCATTAAAAGCAAACTGCGTACCGATTCGAAAGCTTTTCCTTTTAAGCATGCTTGTAGCCTAAGAAGATTATCAATATTAATGACTGATAAAAAGCGGCCAATCTTCAGGATAACCAGAAAATTTAGGTAAATCTTTCTGAATGAAGTTGTGTGTTGTATTTTGTCCATAAGAGACAGCCGGTAAATATCTAGATGTAATCGGTAATTCTTTTGTTGGTACTGTCTTATAACTTCCAGATAATAACTGGTACTTCTTTGTTAAATACTCATCATCTAACCGTTTTTGTTCTTGTAAACGTAATTGTGATAGCTTACGTTCTTCTTCGAGGCGCTGAAATTCTAAACCTTTAGGTGTATTCATGTCTAGAACAATATCAGCAGCAGAAGTGTTTTTTGCTGTTTGTGAATTTATCGTTTGAAAGGAAGTAGCATCATTTTTGGACATGGTAATAGCAGCGGCAGCGATATTTTGACGGTGTTGGTCTTCGTTGGTATCATTGACTTTCAATGTAGCATTTGAACTAACTGAAGAATCTCGGCAATCTTTGCAATTCCAGTCGTGGTTCTCTACATCTTCAGAAACTCCTACACAAACGAAATGAAACCATGCATCACAACTATCGCACTGCACCATGTGGTCTGAATCTTTTTCAACGCACAATGCACAATTCTGTTCATTTTGTTCCTTTGACATGATTAAGTTTTCAAAGAAAAGAAGAAAAAAAATGTAAATTATTAAATTTTTCTAAAAGAAATATTAAAATTAAAATAAAGCAAATTGTTATTTTAATTAGCTGTAGTTGCAGTTCTTTTATAAGTAGGTGAGTGGTGCCAATTCTACGAGTAATCAGTTCTACAACGACCCTTTTTTTTAGGTTAAGTTCATAGCAATTTATTTCACAAATAATAATAGTAACTAATACAATATTATTCTTAAATTTCAGTTCACAATTATTTAAATTTTAAATTCTTTATTATTACAAACAAATATACTGCGATTATTATAAATTTAAATTACTTCACCGCCATGTGTTAAGAGAACACGAGAAGACTTTTAGAAAAATTTGTCACCACTGACTTCTTCTTCCTTTCTGTTTCACCTTCACCCGTTTCAGGTTTCACTTTCATTGTTCCTTAGGGTTCGTTCAGACTATCAGCCATGACAAAGAAATATTGGGAACAATATTTAACAGTAACATCGGAAGATTTCATAACACTCTAAATGAATATATTAGAATCCTAAGTACTATAGAAAAAGAAGGAGTACCTTCAGACGACAATCTGGTGACAAAAAGTGTGAAAATTTACAACGAAACAACACATTCGTCCACAGGAAAAAAACCCAGAGATTTCTTAAATGGCACAATTAACCCTAAGGAATACCCCTCAATAAGCCAAACTTTTCGAAAAATAAGGAAAGAAGAACTAAATACCATAATAAAAGTAGATTTAAAAATAAAGCTTCAGATTACTTAAAACTTCATCGAATCACTAAACTTCAACCCTATCATAAAAAAGCTATTATTAAAGAATCAGACGGGGAGCGTTTTATAATTAATAATGAAAAATTACCCAGATACATTAACCAATTCAAAAGAAAACCAAAATATCAAAATTAATAATCTGTGTTTTTCTCTTGTTTTTTTTAGGAATTATTATTTTTCTCTTACTAACAACACCCCTCGCCATAGCCCAGTCATCGTTAGAAATAGATGAAATACATTCTGGAAACGGGTACGTTTTAGACCACGAATCTGAACTTAAAATAGTTCAAAATTATAAAAGAATCCTACACGTAATAGACTTAGCCCAATATGAGAGAAACATTAATAAGATAAACTTCACAATAAAACTCAAATTCCAGCTACTCTGTTGAATAATCTGAAATCTGAAGCACCTGAAAAAAAGTTTCAATAATATCATCCCCCACTATATGTGAGCAAACGCGGTGTAATTAACATTGCAGGCAAAGGCCTTCGATTTCTTACTGACGTAATGGACAATGACGAACGTGAAGAAATTAAAAACTATTTCAACACAATAGAACTGAATACCAGACAAATGACTAAAAACTTAAATAAACAAGCAAATTTCAGACCAAGTAGAAAACATTACGAATCATGTAAATGTAGTTCAAGATCAAATTAAAGAAAAGATTAATGAATTTGAAAATCACGTAAATAAAATAGACAAAGAATTAAAAGTATTATTATGACAGAAATTAATGAGAACATAAACATTTTATCAAGACAAATTTCATACATTAAGGAAATTATTTTAGCTAGTAAATTAGGAATCTTAGCGAAAGATGTTTTAACAGAAGAAGAAATTAGAGACTACAATATTACAATTAAGACACTACCCTTCATAAGAAATTGTGTATTTTTCAAAGAAAACGTTATAGTTTTTACAATTTCGATACCAAACTTTATAAAAAATAATTGTTCTAGAATGATAATTGAAAAAATTCCAAACAAAAAAAATCACTTAGAATTAGATACTGATGTAAGGAAAATTATTGCATGTAATCAAGAAATTTTTATTAATTTAGAAAAACGAAATATTTTAAATAAAGAACTTATTGCCTCTAATGATCAGAGCATTTCAAATTTGTTATATAATAAGGAAATAAAGTGTAAATTTCATAAAAACATTACAGAATTGAATCCATAGCAAGTAACATTGTAATAACAAAAAACTTGAAAGAATCTTTATTGGTTAACAATTGTGGACAGCAAATGGGAATCAAAATCAGAGGCAACAATATTATTAAGATTACGAACTGCAAAATTTCAATCGGCGAATTTCGCAGAGAAAATAGTGTAAAAGAATATCATAACAAAATATGGCCGTATACAGAACGTAATATCACTGTAGCACAAGTAGTAAACGAAATTCACTTACAACACCTTTTTTACAATAGCATCAATAATACATTGAAAACATTAAATTTAAAGCAACAAAAAGGTGGCATGTAAGTTTGACCAAAGATTTACTTATTTTAATAATCATATTAGTAATCACATTATACTCCTGCCTAAAAATGCGCGGCAAAAAACAAAAAGCAGAAGTAAGCATTCACCTAAAGAATTACCGCCAGGAGTCGGTACAAAAGGAGGGAGGGGTTACATCTTCACAGGTGAATTTACCTTTCCCATGAAAATATTGCTGATACTATAAAAATTAACTCAATAATTTGTTCCCATAAAATCTTTTTCACACAATTTTTGCATATCAGCAAATTTAAATTTTGTTTCTTAAAGTAACATAGAACCAATGAAGATAACATTCTCATAATTTAGTTAATTAATTAAGAAAGTAAGAACATTTTAAAAATAAGAATTAGAGTTCAGTCGGAAGTAGTGTCTCAAATCGTTAAGTTCAATTTGTAAAATCAGTTTGTAAAATAGTTTAAGTGTTAGAAGTTTTAAAGAATAACACTGTGTTTTATTTTCCACACAACAAATATTTTTTTTGATTTATTTTTTTCCCTATTTTCATGTTGACACATTTTAGTATATACGTATAAGGAAGTATTTTTGAAAATAAAATTATTATTGTAGAACGGTGAATTCAAGACTTTTCTTCGTTTGTCTAAGTGAGTCTTCTTGGAGCACTGTTCCTTTTCGGTTGAATTAATTTTTGTAGCTGTTACAAGTGCCGTGTACAGTACGAGTTAAGGTTTATGTGCCCTAAACTCATAAATTTAATTTGAACTTCAGGATAAAAGAATTCGAAACATTTTTTGGTGATCCAGACGTGATTTATTCAGTCATTCAGTGTCGATAACATATACACACATACAGGGTGTTTCCGTTATCTCCGACCAAAAGGATACTATAGATAGGTCTCACCGCGACAAATAAAAAATCGTACTGGAGGGGGTGGAAATCCCAACGATTTGGCCGCTAGAGGGCGTTGGAGCTTTTTTGCACTTTTTCCACCAAACCCCCATAATTTTTTGCAGAGGCACTCTAGGGTCCCTTTGTATTAAAAGAAAATATAGAGAACCCTTTGTCCTTTCTAACGATGCCTTATTTGTTTCTCTATTCCTAACTTTTAAAAAGATTTACGCCCTCAAAATCAAAATTTTGTGAATTTTTACCCATTTTTTCTGTTTAACATTGCTTTGCTCAAAAAAGGCTTAAATTAACCCTCATTTTTTGTTACAGAAAAAGAAGGCTCAAATGATTCTGCATCGATTTAATATCATCATTTTTTTCGAAAAATGAATAGTTTATAAGATATTTGCATTTGAAAATTAGCACTTCTAGCTCCTATTTTCAATTTACACTGCAATAAAAACACGTGTCCAATAATCCAATGAATTTATTTGCGAATCGTTACACCTACCAGGAGCGCCAACGTTAATATAAATGAATCGATATCTACAATAAAAAAGATAAGAATAACATGATTTTACTTGTTATACTTGATCTTGGTACATACTGATAATCTACAAGGGCAAGCAAATTGGTTGAATACCACCCTTTGTAATTGTAATAATCAACGGCCAATTCTTTCGGAGGAGATACTTTTATATGACAGCCATCTGTGAAAATTAAATTGATAAATATATTTGCTTTGTCATTTAATTTTATTTGAAAACTTACCAAGAGCTCCGATACACTGAGGAAATCCCATATTCTTGAAACCAGAAATTATATTGCTAATTTTTTCTGTCGGCAAAGGGATAGGGTGTAAATATTTTCCTTTCATTGTATGCCACACTTCGCGACAAAACTCTAGACATATCTCGCCAACTGTTGTTCGACCCACTCCAAACAAATTAGCAATTGTTCTGTATTCACATGATGATCTCAAAGCATACATAGAAATCGCAACTCGTTTATCTAAGGGAATGGAATTTCGCCACGTAGTATCTTTTTTACTTATTCCTACTAGCATAGAACACAGTTTTTTAAATACTTCCGGATTCATTCGAAAGTCCTCCTTAAATTTAGTCCAGCCATTCTTGGCAACTTCTTTCTCCCAGAATGTACTCAAACGATTCTTAGAAAATATAAATAATGAAAAATAACACCTAAAATAAATGCATCATATTATTACTTACATATGACCAAATATTCCGTTGAATTTTTTGACTTCGTAACAATTCTAAAAGAAAAATACTCAGACGATAATGATGCATAGCGCAATGTAAATGGAACATCAAGCGATTTTGATTTAAAATTATATTACTCTTCCTTCTATTTATAAGAATAAGGATTAAATGAACGTTTTTATCAAAAATATTTGAGACTTCCATTTCACAAACACAAAATAATTAACAAAATTTGGACAACTTTAAAAAAATCAACTATAAACTCTTAACAGAAAAAAATCTAAATAAACAAATGTCAAAATAAACCAGCTGAAATTATGTCTGTCACTTATTTTGGTTAATGAGTTGGTTGAATGGAAGAGTTGGTTAACCAAGTTATGTCTGTCTATACTATAAACATCCTATGCTTTTACCTTATGCGCATAGTTACACCAAAATGCTTTTTAAAGACTTGCACGAGGAACATCTGCATATGGGGCCACAAGCTCTTTTGGGAATAGCACGGCAATGCTTTTGGCCAATCAAAATAAAAACTTTAGTACGTTCAGTAGTACAACACTGTGTCCGATGTACAAAAGCCAATCCAACGCTATTATCACAATTAATGGGTAATTTGCCAATGAATCGAGTACAGCCTGCACACCCACTTGTGAATTCTGGTGTAGATTTTTGTCCTGTCCTGTATGGACACATTTCCAAATAAGAGGAAGGCGGCCTCAAAAAGCTTACATCGCTGTTTTCTGCTGCTTTGCCACTAAAGCAGTACATTTAGTTGGTGAGCGATTTAACATCTGATGCATCTAGGTGCCTTGAGGCGATCCATGGCAAGACGTGGTAATTGCCAGACAATACATTGCGATAATGCGACGAATTTCGCGGGTGCAAGAAATCAACTCCAGGAAGTTATAAACATGCTTCTGAATTAAAAGGATAAGAACAAAATAATATCAGAATGCAATTTAAAGTGAACAGAATTCAAATTTATTTCACCTAGGGCTCCCCACTTTGGAGGGTTTTGGGAGTCTGCTGTGAAGTCAGCAAAGCATTAACTAATACGCACCATAGCCTCAGCTTCCCTAACATACGAAGAAATGGAAACTATTATAATCGAAATTGAAGCCATTCTAAATTCTAGGCCAATTACGGCTCTTTCTTCCAATCCAAACGATTTGAGTGCATTAACGCCTGCACATTCACTCATCGGAGAGCCTCTCACAGCAAGCACTGATCCTCAAGCCAGACCTTAAGCTAATACTTTGAAACGGTGGAAACTTGTGAGCCACCGGAAAAATGAGTTCTAAAGAAGATTGTCGTGTGAATATTTAAATCAGCTGCAACAACGCTATAAATGGAAGCAGAAATCTCAAGACATCAAACCTAATATAATTGTTATAATCAAAGGCGAAAACCTGCCTCCAATGAAATGGCCTTTAGGACGTGTGATAAGACTGATCAGGGGTGAGGACGGTTTGGTACGAGTAGTTGAATTAAAAACGGCAAAAGCCGCACGTACGTTGCACTATACACCGTTTAGCTCCATTACCAACAGAAGAAGAAGAACCGTCGTGATACACACGACAACCCTAAAGATGCTGAAGACAAACAACAGCCTGCAGACGATCCAACTACAGAAAATACAATACAGAAAAAGCGCAGAACTTTTTCAGCACCAGTATAGGAAATGTACAAAGACCATGTATAATTAGACGATCAATTTTTCCGTTACTTGACTGTTAAATTTCAAATTTCTTAAACAATCAACAAAATTTGATCGTTATTTTCCAATAGTGAAGCTCCTCTTGAGTTCTTCAAGCTCTTCAAGTACAGTTATACAAGTATAAAGTTTTTTAAATATGTATTTCGAAGTTTCGTAAATATCGTCGAAATCTACCATTGGTATTTTATTTTCTATTTCATTCACACACATTATTGTATTAATTGTTTTTGTATACCGTATGATTTTTATATATTTTGTTTTGATTCTGATTGTACATATACACTTTTGGATATTTATATAAATGAAAAAAAATTTTTAACTTTCATATTTTTCAAGATATTCTGTTTCTAAATCATTTTTTTGATTTTTATAAAACAATTATAAATTTATTAAATCGGATATAAATTTTACTCCTTTTTATGAATTTTGTTGTTGTCAAATTTCATGTTTTTTTGAACTTATTTACATTCTGAAAAGAAGAATTTATTTTAATTTTTTGTAGTAGATATACCTACATATGTATGTGATGTAATAAAATACAATATAACTGTAATGCTAACTGATAACTTATTGATAATGAAGTGTTGTGTTGCATGTACATTATAATAGAAGAATATTAATGTCTACTATGTATGCATACATATAAGAATATATAAATTATATTACAACACTCCCCCTCAACGCAACACATCGTTTAACAGGAAAAAAAATTTAATATACATATGTATTTACATTACAATTCAATGCCTAATAATTTCAAAAATTTTAATTGTTTAACACTATATAAAGGCTTAGTAAGTATATCCGCTGCCATATCTTCTGTCGGGGTATAATTCAATTCTATCAAACCTTGTTCATATACCTCTCGAATGTGATGATATCTGATGTCAATATGTTCACTCCTCGAATGGAATACCGGATTCTTCACCAAATGTTGTGCACCTAAGTTATCATTTTTCAATACTATCGATTTTTGTACCATATTCAAAAATCCAAGTTCCTTTAAAAAGTTTTTCAGATATACTGCTTCTGCACGCTTGGGAAAGAGCTAAATACTCTGCCTCAGTGCTACTCAAAGCTACAGATGACTGCTTTCTAGATTCCCATGTAGTAGCACCATTTGCCATGATGAAAGCAAAACCTGTGTACGACTTTCTATCACTAGTATCACCAGCCCAGTCAGCATCTACATATGCAAATGGCATATCTTTCGACTTAGAAAAAGATAGCTTTGCATGTTTTGTCCTTTTCAAATACCTCAACAAACGTTTTGCGGCTGTAAAATGCTCTGAGTGTGGTTCAGAATTTAACTGTGAAAGTTTGCTGACTGCATATGTAATATCTGGTCTTGACGAAATAGCTATATACAATAACGATCCGATTATTGATTGATATTGTGTTTGATCAACTCGTTTGCACGCCTTATTCGTACACTTTGTGAGTTTTATTGATATATCCAGTGGTGTGGAACATTCTTTACAATCAGTCATATCATAATCATTCAGCAACTGTTCAATACGTTGCTGTTGACTCAATTTAATGCTCCCCCTTGCTCCATCTCTTTCTACTTTGATGCCTATAAAGTAATCAACTTCACCTTTGTCAACTGTCTCTAATTTTTCATTTATTAGTTCCTTGACTTTAATGAGACTTTCACTTTTCGAGCATGCAAATAAAATGTCATCAACGTATACAGCAATGATGTTCCATTCGTCCGACTTTTTAATTGTGTAAACACATGGATCATTGGTACATCTTTTATAACCAATTGACAGCAAGATATCATTCAGTTTTTCATTCCACTTTCTACCGGCTTGTTTTAGACCATAAATTGCCTTTTTTAACTTACATACTTTCTTTGGATGTTCTTTATCTACGAATTCTTCTGGTTGTTCCATGTATACAGGTTTATCCAGTACTCCGTTTAAATAGGCTGAGACTACATCTACATCATGTAACAATAATTCGTACTGAACAGCCAACGCGATGATCAACCTTATGCTGGATAATCGAGCAACAGGAGAAGAAGTTTCGAAAAAATCGTGTGGATACTGTTGAGCGAAACCTTTAGCTACTAATCTGGATTTGTACTTAGAAATTCGCCCATCAGAGTCTTTCTTAACGCAGAAAACCCATTTACATCCAATTACTTGACAATTTTTAGGAACATCGACCAAATCCCATGTTTCGTTACTTTGTAGAAGATCAAATTCTGTTTTCATAGAGTCTTTTCATTTCTGAGAGTCTTTTCCACTTAAAGCCTCTTTCACAGTTGTAGGAACTTCCGGGATATCGCCTAATTGCGTAATCGAATGCACTGTAACAAATTCCTTTCTTGGTCGACCACGACTGCCGGTTCGAATAATCTTTGGACGTCCTCGTCCTTTTTTCAGCTGTGAATCATTTGTATCATTTGATTTATCTTCGTTAGATATATAGAAAGGTTATAACCTTTTCTTCCCCTGATTCCAAAATTTGATTATCTAAAAAGAAGTAATCATTATTCACATTTGAACTTTGTAATTGTTCGTTCTCGAAAAATACGATATCTCTGCTTTTCATTATACATCTGTTGGTAGGGTTATACATTCTATATGCTTTAGACTCACCATCATACCAAACCATAATACATTCAATACCTTTTGCCTGAAATTTTGATAAACCTGGTTTTTTATTTAATATTTGTAACGAAGTTCCATGCTATGAAAAAAAAAATGTTAGGTATAAATAAAAACCACCGAAAACCGGATTTACTCTGTTTATTACATACCGTATATTACCTTTTTGTACCCGGATTAAGAAAAATAATAACAAAGTTAAAACCGCAGTAAACCGGATTTACCCTGTTTAATACATACCGTAGATTACTTACATATACCCGGATTAAGAAAAACAATAACAAAGTTTAAGTCACGTGACCCCCGCAAAATAGTATAAAAGCAGAATCGAATTTGCTGGTCAGAGAGTTAGCTTGGTGAACTCATACGGAGAACATCGAAGAGGAATACTGGTAAGTGGTAAAATACTTAAGACTTTTCTTTCCTTATACCTACCGTTCTTAGTATTTAGTACGCGGCTGAGCTACGACAGACATACTTGGTACCGTAGTCAGTCCACGACATTACTAAGAAATCCTCCCGTACCGCTCCTGATATTTAGTACGCTGGCTGAGCTACGACAGACATACTTGGTACGTAGTCAGTCCCCGACATTATCAGGATACCCACCGTTCTTAGTATTTAGTACGCGGCTGAGCTACGACAGATATACTTGGTACGTAGTCAGTCCACGACATTGCTAAGAAACCCTACCGTACCGCTCCTGATATTTAGTACGCTGGCTGAGCTACGACAGACATACTTGGTACGTAGTCAGTCCACGACACTATCAGGATACCCACCGTTCTTAGTATTTAGTACGCGGCTGAGCTACGACAGACATACTTGGTACGTAGTCAGTCCACGACATTACTAAGAAACCCTTCCGTACCGCTCCTGATATTTAGTACGCTGGCTGAGCTACGACAGACATACTTGGTACGTAGTCAGTCCACGACACTATCAGGATACCCACCGTTCTTAGTATTTAGTACGCGGCTGAGCTACGACAGACATACTTGGTACGTAGTCAGTCCACGACATTACTAAGAAACCCTTCCGTACCGCTCCTGATACTTAGTACGCTGGCTGAGCTACGACAGACATACTTGGTACGTAGTCAGACCACGACATTATCAGGATACCCACCGTTCTTAGTATCTAGTAGGCGGCTGAGTTACGACAGATATACTTGGTACGTAGTCAGACCACGACATTATCAGGATACCCACCGTTCTTAGTATCTAGTACGCGGCTGAGTTACGACAGATATACTTGGTACGTAGTAAGTCCACGACATTACTAAGGAGTCCACCGTACCGCTCTTGATATTTAGTACGCTGGCTGAATCTGTAATCAGTCCACGACATTATCAAGATACCTACCGTTCATAAATAGACGCACAAGTTACCAAGACCATACCGATACCCCACTCACTACCCACGTGCTGTTCCTCCAGATCTTAACCTTCCGTCGAAGATCTTGGGTTCGCCGGCTAACTCAACTTAACAACCTGTTAGGACACGTGTCGCGTTAAAGTTCACGTTTAGGCTAACACAAGTTACGGCAGTCCCATATCAATTACCTGATAGGACACGTACCGCGTTAAGGTCCATAATTATAAAAGGATCACGTAAAACCGTGGGCCATCCTAAAAGTCTCACGCGACATTTGTGACACATCGATATACATATAACCCCAATTACATTCCTCTTCCGAATATTGAGACTTATTAAAAATACTAGTATAAAATATAATATAAGCATAGCGTAAGGCAAAATACTGTACAGAATAGGAGTCTGACTTGAATAAAGAGTTTGTTTATTGTATTAAGAAATATAAGTTCTTTTATTTAGAATTTACATACAGAATCACAGGACAACGAAAACCCGAACCCTGGAGCGGCGAGCTTTCCTGTGCCTTAGAACTACGTTGCTCCTAAATCCATAACGAACTTTGCAAGAAACCTTGTAAGAGGAAAAACCCGATATAGAATATAAACTTTACTCATACGCAAGGACCTAATTTTCTCCAGCAAAGAACGTTATAAATTTGGCGCCCGAGCAGGGACTTATATTTTTCTTACATGCAATATCAACAACAAGTTAAGACTCAGAAGATGTCAGATTCTGAAGAATTACCCAGTAACCACGATTGGATCAATGGACTAAATAAGAAAGAACTCATGGAGGAATGCAGAAAACGAAAATTGAAGACTACAGGTCAAATGATAACATTAAGGGCTAGATTGGAAGAATACCTGAAGAAACAGAGAAGGAATGTTCTGGCATACCTGAATGAATCGATACTAGAAAGAAGCTACAATCACGAAGAAAATCATGCAACCGCAACGTCATCCAGACATCAAAGCTTAGCCGCACATGCTTCTCCCGAAGTGCAATTGTTGAACGAATTGATCATGCGAAGAAATTACAACACCAGTTATGGATTTAGCTACGCAACCACGACCATGCATCAACCGAATGCCGTTACCACCGCCGTATATACCAGACCCGTGTTTTCACCCGCCGAAAACAACTTACCGATCTTTGGTATAAATACCCGAAATGCATGCATGGCCGAAAATCAAGATGTGATAATGGTTAATACAAGTTACAACACCAGTTATGGACTTAACTACGCAACCAGGACCATGCATCAACCGAATGCCGTTACCACCGCCGTCTATACCAGACCCGCGTTTTCATCCGCCGAAAACATCTTACCGATCTCTGGTATATATACCCGAAATGAATACATGACCGGAAATCAAAATGTGACAGCGTTTAGTAATCAAACAACCGTGCAGTACCTATTCCAGTCAACCGCTACAAACCCACCTGGTGTTCAATTCCAAGCTCGACAAATGTTCAACAATCCGGAAATACCACAAGCAACTCAGCAACAAGTTCCAGCATCAAGCGTCAACGTAAATACACAGTGGAATGAAACGATACCCGATTTTAGTAGACAACACCAATATCCATCCGTACCAACATCGAGTAACCAGTATGTGATGACACAGGAGCAGAACGAAAGAAAAAGACCAGAAGTATCAAACCTGACCGATGCCGAAATCATAGATAAAGTACGTAAATGGAACGTAAGGTTTGATCAAGGACAAGACCCCTTAAGTTTTATAGAACGAATTGAAGAACTAGCCGAATGTTATCAGATTCCGTTGGACAAGTTATTAAAATGTTTACCCGAGGTCCTAACGAGAACTACGTTAGCATGGTACCGTAATAACAAAGACCAGTGGTCATCATGGAATGACTTCGTCACCGATTATAAAATGTTTTTCCTACCTCCACGATTCAAAATTAAGTTAGCAGATGATATAAGGGCAAGAATCCAGAAACATGGAGAAAGAGCTAAAGATTATATAACCGCCATTCAATCCATGCAAAGATGGCAAGATGGGGTTAGTAAAGGAGAAAAGTTAGAAAGAATATATGAAAATCTATTACCTGAATACCGGCTATATATCAAACCCAGAGATTTCAGTAACTTGTCAGAGTTACTGCGAGCAGCTGAGGAATTCGAACATGTAAAAGCTAATTGGAGAAACTACCGCCTGAATGAAACTGAAAGGAAAAGGGAACCTATAAGGACCAAATCCTATTATGTTATAACCAACTACAACAAAGAAGAGTGTTGTTGGCGCTGTGGAGAACGCGGCCACAGAAGGATAAAATGTAAGAATAAGAGAAAAATATTCTGTTCAAGGTGTGGCACACTAGATATATTCTCGAAAGATTGCAAATGCCGAAACAACGCACCAAGGAATCCGGGAAAAGAACAAGGAGCAATGGAGAACAGAGGCAACCATTCGCTCCAAAGCACCACACCGCCTCTCCGCAACGACCATCAACTGACCCCCGCTTCATAATCACCATTCAAATATTCGTAAAATCCTTTAAAGCATTAATTGATACTGGATCCGTATTTTCCTTTATAAACTACAAAATTAGACAACATGTTAAAAATTTCAATCCTCCGGTAGAAAAGATACAACTACAAACACAAATGGCAAATGGATCAGAAAGCACTTGCAACGACAGATACCAAATAACAGTAACGTACAAGAAACACATGGTCCAGCATACATTTTTCTACATGCCTGGTCTACCCGAACCACTGATTTTAGGAATGGATTTCCTGAATAAAAGTAAAATAAACATTAGTATCTTTAAACAAAGACTAAGTCCATCCGATCGAGAAATACGAACGTCCTCATTATTCACCAGTAATATGTCAACCGAATTAAAAGAAAAACAGACAACATGTTTCCAAGACCTGATGAACAAGTATATACCAAAATTTAACGAAATAAACCAGCCAACGACCGTAGGTAAACATGTGATCCGAATGAAGACCGAACAACCGTTTAAACAACGTTATTACCCGCGCAATCCGGCAATGCAGAAAATTATAGACGAAGAAATTGATGAACTGTTACGAGCGGAAAAGATCGAACCATCATCAAGTCCTTACAGCTCTCCCATAGTTCTCGTAAAGAAAAAGCAAGGAGGATGGAGACTTTGTATAGACTACCGTATCCTGAATGAGAAATCCGTAAAAGATGCGTACCCGCTACCCCAAATAGGTCAAATACTGGACAAACTAAAAGAAGCATATTTCATCTCAACCATAGATCTTAAAAATGGATACTGGCAGATACCATTGGATAAGGATAGCCGACAATATACAGCATTCACTGTACCAGGAAGAGATTTATACCAGTGGAAAGTGATGCCGTTTGGTCTACATTCAGCTCCAGCAACATTTCAGCGTATTTTAGATCAGGTTATAGGACCAGAACTAGAGCCGTACAGCTTTGCGTACTTGGATGATATAATCGTCGTCAGCAGAAGTTTCGAAGAACACATGGAACATCTCCAAGAAGTACTCAACCGCCTAATATCTGCAAACCTTAAAATCAACCTGGAAAAATGTGAATTTTTCAAAACAGAGATAAAATACCTAGGACATGTTGTATGCAGGGATGGTATCCGCACCGATCCAGATAAAATTCGAGCCATCCAAGAACTCAAAATACCAACGAATGTACGAGAATTACGACGATTCATTGGCATAGTATCTTGGTATAGACGGTTCGTACCAGCGTTTTCGAATATCACGTCATCCCTAACAAAACTTTTGAAGAAAGCTCGACAATGAAAATGGGACAACGAGCAGCAAAAGGCTTTCGAAGAAATTAAAACCAAACTCACCGAATCTCCAGTTCTTGCATGCCCAGACTTCACAAAACCTTTTCTTCTACAAACTGCTGCCAGTGACGAAGGCCTTGGAGTAGTCCTCAGCCAGGAAATAGAAGGAAAAGAAAAAGTGATAGCGTATGCCAGCAGAACCTTGACCGCCGCCGAAAAGAAATATTCAGTAACCGAGAAAGAATGCCTAGCTGTTATATGGGGTATAAGAAAGATGCGACCATACCTGGAAGGATACCACTTCACAGTAATTACCGACCACCAGGCCCTCCGATGGCTAAACTCGATCGAAAACCCTTCAGGAAAACTCGCGAGATGGGCGTTAGAATTACAACAGTTTGATTTTGAAATCAAATACCGAAAAGGCAAATTAAACGTAATGGCAGATGCTTTATCAAGACAACCACTACCGAATACCGAAGACACCGATATCTTTTACATTACCGCAACCACACCGAAATGTTCTTGGTACGAGCAAAAGTCTGCCAAAGTAAAAGAAACCCCTGAATTAGAACCAGATTATAAACTCGAAAATGGACAACTTTACCGCCGCTTCCATATACCAGAAACTGATGAAGACCTAGCTGGAAATTATGCATACCGAAAGCACTGAGGTCAAAGGTACTTCTTGAAAATCATGATGATGTAACAGCAGGACACCTAGGAATCCGTAAAACCAGTACCCGAATCGCGAAATACTACTACTGGCCGAGAATGTTTAGAGATATAGCGAAATACGTAAAGAATTGCAAGTCTTGTGCACAGTATAAGGTGGTACAACAACAACAACCTGGGAAAATGTATAGCACAATACCGTCAAAACCTTGGCAAACTGTGTGCTCGTACTTTGTCGGCCCACTACCTCGCTCCAAAAAAGGAAATACGATGATACTTGTATTCCACGATAAATTAACGAAATGGACAGAGTTCACTGCTATACGAAGTGCAACTACCTCCATCCTGATCAAGCAATTTAAAGAAAGGGTCATTTCCAGATACGGATATCCCAAGATCTTTATAAGCGATAATGGTAGTCAATATACCAGTAAACAGTTTAAGAACCTATTAGGAAGTTATGGAATACGTCATCAATTAACACCACCTTACACTCCCCAAGCAAACCCCACCGAAAGAATGAATAGGACGATCAAAACAATGATTGCTCAATACATCGAACAAGACCAGAAAACTTGGGACGAAAATTTGGCCGAATTAATGCTAGCCCTCAACACCAGCAAAAATGAATCAACAGGTTATAGTGCCGCATATCTGAATTATGGTAGAGAAATATCCCTACCGGAAACACTGTACAATCAAGTCACGATAAGCACTCCCTGTACCACCGAAAATCCTGAAACAGTAAACAAAAGGCTTAAGGAAATATACGATCTTGTGAAAATCAACATGGGTAAAGCATTTAGCAAACAAAGTCATCACTATAACCTTAGGAAACGAAACTGGAAACCGAAAATTGGAGAGCTAGTATGGAGCAAAGAACATCACCTGTCAGCACAAGAGAAAAACTTTAAAGCCAAGTTAGCACCAAAATACGATGGACCCTACAAGATCCTGGAATACACATCACCGGTAATTGTCAGAATTAGCAAGGAAGGTTCCACGACAAAAATAGCCCATTTGAAGGATTTGAAACCAGCCGAACCAGATGAAAATCCTACCAAAAAACCTGAACAAGAAGCCTACCCTTCAAGCCGAAACGTGGGACTCATAAAAGTAATAAAATGGCCCAAGCTAAATGAACATACATCAGAAAACTCAGAAAATCCAACATTCATAAGAAAACCAAAAAAACACAACCCTTTTAGTCCAAATGCGGAAAATCTAAAATATAAAAATAATGCGGGTACAATATGGGAAAAATATAAAAATAATGCAGGTAGAATAATACTAGAAAAATTTAAAGAGAAGACGATTTACAACACAGAAAAAAGGTATAAAAGGGGAAACATCAATCCATATAAATCATTAATCATGGAGATGGCTCCGAGTAAAGTGATAATTAAACGAGCAGAAGAAGCGAGAAAAGTAAATGCAGAAAAGGCGATTAAGCTGAAAAAGATCGAGGCACAGATGCTGAAAAAAACCGTCGTGAACATCAAAAAAAAATCAAGCCGTGGATACCTCCACCACAGGAGAACAAGCGACGACGCTTATTTAAAGATCTTTTTGGTACGAATGACAAAGACGAAGAGCCTGGATCACAAACACCAGTACCATCACCTACCACCTGCTTTGAGATATCCTCAGACGAGGAGATGCAGATAAGAGCTCCAACTCCCCGAACACCGGAGAAGTTCAAACAACAACCGTCATCTTCACAATACCAACAACAACAAAAAGTACAACAACCACAACAACAACCACCACCAAAACAACATTCACAACCACCACAAGAACAACCATCACAACAGCAACAACCATCACAACAACAACGACCACCACAGCAACAGACATTCCAAACACCACGGATGGTAGACCACCTCACATATTCGCTGCGAGCGGACCAGATTATACAGTACGTAGAGAGGAAAAGACTGCAAGAGATTCCAGAACCACCAGCGCCAAAACAACAACCACCATCACTACCACAACAACAACCACCATCACAACCACAACAACAACCATCATTGGCCCAAACCCCACAATTTCCGGTAGAACCATCGACGCTGGTGTGTTCACCAGCCAACCAGATCGATGAAATAGTCCGAATCCTGAGACCGAAGATCCTGAAACTCAAACCAGGAAGGTATCGCAGATGGGATTTTGCAAGGCGAAAGGTAGAAATCAAAATCCACGACAATGAGGCCGTCACTTTAAAGGGCAAAGGATGGAAGCTACACTTTGTACCCGGCGAGTTTTATGATTTAAAACCGCAGTAAACCGGATTTACCCTGTTTAATACATACCGTAGATTACTTACATATACCCGGATTAAGAAAAACAATAACAAAGTTTAAGTCACGTGACCCCCGCAAAATAGTATAAAAGCAGAATCGAATTTGCTAGTCAGAGAGTTAGCTTGGTGAACTCATACGGAGAACTTCGAAGAGGAATACTGGTAAGTGGTAAAATACTTAAGACTTTTCTTTCCTTATACCTACCGTTCTTAGTATTTAGTACGCGGCTGAGTTACGACAGATATACTTGGTACGTAGTAAGTCCACGACATTACTAAGGAGTCCACCGTACCGCTCTTGATATTTAGTACGCTGGCTGAATCTGTAATCAGTCCACGACATTATCAAGATACCTACCGTTCATAAATAGACGCACAAGTTACCAAGACCATACCGATACCCCACTCACTACCCACGTGCTGTTCCTCCAGATCTTAACCTTCCGTCGAAGATCTTGGGTTCGCCGGCTAACTCAACTTAACAACCTGTTAGGACACGTGTCGCGTTAAAGTTCACGTTTAGGCTAACACAAGTTACGGCAGTCCCATATCAATTACCTGATAGGACACGTACCGCGTTAAGGTCCATAATTATAAAAGGATCACGTAAAACCGTGGGCCATCCTAAAAGTCTCACGCGACATTTGTGACACATCGATATACATATAACCCCAATTACATTCCTCTTCCGAATATTGAGACTTATTAAAAATACTAGTATAAAATATAATATAAGCATAGCGTAAGGCAAAATACTGTACAGAATAGGAGTCTGACTTGAATAAAGAGTTTGTTTATTGTATTAAGAAATATAAGTTCTTTTATTTAGAATTTACATACAGAATCACAGGACAACGAAAACCCGAACCCTGGAGCGGCGAGCTTTCCTGTGCCTTAGAACTACGTTGCTCCTAAATCCATAACGAACTTTGCAAGAAACCTTGTAAGAGGAAAAACCCGATATAGAATATAAACTTTACTCATACGCAAGGACCTAATTTTCTCCAGCAAAGAACGTTATAAATTTGGCGCCCGAGCAGGGACTTATATTTTTCTTACATGCAATATCAACAACAAGTTAAGACTCAGAAGATGTCAGATTCTGAAGAATTACCCAGTAACCACGATTGGATCAATGGACTAAATAAGAAAGAACTCATGGAGGAATGCAGAAAACGAAAATTGAAGACTACAGGTCAAATGATAACATTAAGGGCTAGATTGGAAGAATACCTGAAGAAACAGAGAAGGAATGTTCTGGCATACCTGAATGAATCGATACTAGAAAGAAGCTACAATCACGAAGAAAATCATGCAACCGCAACGTCATCCAGACATCAAAGCTTAGCCGCACATGCTTCTCCCGAAGTGCAATTGTTGAACGAATTGATCATGCGAAGAAATTACAACACCAGTTATGGATTTAGCTACGCAACCACGACCATGCATCAACCGAATGCCGTTACCACCGCCGTATATACCAGACCCGTGTTTTCACCCGCCGAAAACAACTTACCGATCTTTGGTATAAATACCCGAAATGCATGCATGGCCGAAAATCAAGATGTGATAATGGTTAATACAAGTTACAACACCAGTTATGGACTTAACTACGCAACCAGGACCATGCATCAACCGAATGCCGTTACCACCGCCGTCTATACCAGACCCGCGTTTTCATCCGCCGAAAACATCTTACCGATCTCTGGTATATATACCCGAAATGAATACATGACCGGAAATCAAAATGTGACAGCGTTTAGTAATCAAACAACCGTGCAGTACCTATTCCAGTCAACCGCTACAAACCCACCTGGTGTTCAATTCCAAGCTCGACAAATGTTCAACAATCCGGAAATACCACAAGCAACTCAGCAACAAGTTCCAGCATCAAGCGTCAACGTAAATACACAGTGGAATGAAACGATACCCGATTTTAGTAGACAACACCAATATCCATCCGTACCAACATCGAGTAACCAGTATGTGATGACACAGGAGCAGAACGAAAGAAAAAGACCAGAAGTATCAAACCTGACCGATGCCGAAATCATAGATAAAGTACGTAAATGGAACGTAAGGTTTGATCAAGGACAAGACCCCTTAAGTTTTATAGAACGAATTGAAGAACTAGCCGAATGTTATCAGATTCCGTTGGACAAGTTATTAAAATGTTTACCCGAGGTCCTAACGAGAACTACGTTAGCATGGTACCGTAATAACAAAGACCAGTGGTCATCATGGAATGACTTCGTCACCGATTATAAAATGTTTTTCCTACCTCCACGATTCAAAATTAAGTTAGCAGATGATATAAGGGCAAGAATCCAGAAACATGGAGAAAGAGCTAAAGATTATATAACCGCCATTCAATCCATGCAAAGATGGCAAGATGGGGTTAGTAAAGGAGAAAAGTTAGAAAGAATATATGAAAATCTATTACCTGAATACCGGCTATATATCAAACCCAGAGATTTCAGTAACTTGTCAGAGTTACTGCGAGCAGCTGAGGAATTCGAACATGTAAAAGCTAATTGGAGAAACTACCGCCTGAATGAAACTGAAAGGAAAAGGGAACCTATAAGGACCAAATCCTATTATGTTATAACCAACTACAACAAAGAAGAGTGTTGTTGGCGCTGTGGAGAACGCGGCCACAGAAGGATAAAATGTAAGAATAAGAGAAAAATATTCTGTTCAAGGTGTGGCACACTAGATATATTCTCGAAAGATTGCAAATGCCGAAACAACGCACCAAGGAATCCGGGAAAAGAACAAGGAGCAATGGAGAACAGAGGCAACCATTCGCTCCAAAGCACCACACCGCCTCTCCGCAACGACCATCAACTGACCCCCGCTTCATAATCACCATTCAAATATTCGTAAAATCCTTTAAAGCATTAATTGATACTGGATCCGTATTTTCCTTTATAAACTACAAAATTAGACAACATGTTAAAAATTTCAATCCTCCGGTAGAAAAGATACAACTACAAACACAAATGGCAAATGGATCAGAAAGCACTTGCAACGACAGATACCAAATAACAGTAACGTACAAGAAACACATGGTCCAGCATACATTTTTCTACATGCCTGGTCTACCCGAACCACTGATTTTAGGAATGGATTTCCTGAATAAAAGTAAAATAAACATTAGTATCTTTAAACAAAGACTAAGTCCATCCGATCGAGAAATACGAACGTCCTCATTATTCACCAGTAATATGTCAACCGAATTAAAAGAAAAACAGACAACATGTTTCCAAGACCTGATGAACAAGTATATACCAAAATTTAACGAAATAAACCAGCCAACGACCGTAGGTAAACATGTGATCCGAATGAAGACCGAACAACCGTTTAAACAACGTTATTACCCGCGCAACCCGGCAATGCAGAAAATTATAGACGAAGAAATTGATGAACTGTTACGAGCGGAAAAGATCGAACCATCATCAAGTCCTTACAGCTCTCCCATA
Organism: Bombylius major; assembly: GCA_932526495.1. Classification (NCBI taxonomy): domain Eukaryota; kingdom Metazoa; phylum Arthropoda; class Insecta; order Diptera; family Bombyliidae; genus Bombylius; species Bombylius major. Next base: position 21,976,791 of record OW052044.1, on the reverse strand, counting down.
GTTCTCGTAAAGAAAAAGCAAGGAGGATGGAGACTTTGTATAGACTACCGTATCCTGAATGAGAAATCCGTAAAAGATGCGTACCCGCTACCCCAAATAGGTCAAATACTGGACAAACTAAAAGAAGCATATTTCATCTCAACCATAGATCTTAAAAATGGATACTGGCAGATACCATTGGATAAGGATAGCCGACAATATACAGCATTCACTGTACCAGGAAGAGATTTATACCAGTGGAAAGTGATGCCGTTTGGTCTACATTCAGCTCCAGCAACATTTCAGCGTATTTTAGATCAGGTTATAGGACCAGAACTAGAGCCGTACAGCTTTGCGTACTTGGATGATATAATCGTCGTCAGCAGAAGTTTCGAAGAACACATGGAACATCTCCAAGAAGTACTCAACCGCCTAATATCTGCAAACCTTAAAATCAACCTGGAAAAATGTGAATTTTTCAAAACAGAGATAAAATACCTAGGACATGTTGTATGCAGGGATGGTATCCGCACCGATCCAGATAAAATTCGAGCCATCCAAGAACTCAAAATACCAACGAATGTACGAGAATTACGACGATTCATTGGCATAGTATCTTGGTATAGACGGTTCGTACCAGCGTTTTCGAATATCACGTCATCCCTAACAAAACTTTTGAAGAAAGCTCGACAATGAAAATGGGACAACGAGCAGCAAAAGGCTTTCGAAGAAATTAAAACCAAACTCACCGAATCTCCAGTTCTTGCATGCCCAGACTTCACAAAACCTTTTCTTCTACAAACTGCTGCCAGTGACGAAGGCCTTGGAGTAGTCCTCAGCCAGGAAATAGAAGGAAAAGAAAAAGTGATAGCGTATGCCAGCAGAACCTTGACCGCCGCCGAAAAGAAATATTCAGTAACCGAGAAAGAATGCCTAGCTGTTATATGGGGTATAAGAAAGATGCGACCATACCTGGAAGGATACCACTTCACAGTAATTACCGACCACCAGGCCCTCCGATGGCTAAACTCGATCGAAAACCCTTCAGGAAAACTCGCGAGATGGGCGTTAGAATTACAACAGTTTGATTTTGAAATCAAATACCGAAAAGGCAAATTAAACGTAATGGCAGATGCTTTATCAAGACAACCACTACCGAATACCGAAGACACCGATATCTTTTACATTACCGCAACCACACCGAAATGTTCTTGGTACGAGCAAAAGTCTGCCAAAGTAAAAGAAACCCCTGAATTAGAACCAGATTATAAACTCGAAAATGGACAACTTTACCGCCGCTTCCATATACCAGAAACTGATGAAGACCTAGCTGGAAATTATGCATACCGAAAGCACTGAGGTCAAAGGTACTTCTTGAAAATCATGATGATGTAACAGCAGGACACCTAGGAATCCGTAAAACCAGTACCCGAATCGCGAAATACTACTACTGGCCGAGAATGTTTAGAGATATAGCGAAATACGTAAAGAATTGCAAGTCTTGTGCACAGTATAAGGTGGTACAACAACAACAACCTGGGAAAATGTATAGCACAATACCGTCAAAACCTTGGCAAACTGTGTGCTCGGACTTTGTCGGCCCACTACCTCGCTCCAAAAAAGGAAATACGATGATACTTGTATTCCACGATAAATTAACGAAATGGACAGAGTTCACTGCTATACGAAGTGCAACTACCTCCATCCTGATCAAGCAATTTAAAGAAAGGGTCATTTCCAGATACGGATATCCCAAGATCTTTATAAGCGATAATGGTAGTCAATATACCAGTAAACAGTTTAAGAACCTATTAGGAAGTTATGGAATACGTCATCAATTAACACCACCTTACACTCCCCAAGCAAACCCCACCGAAAGAATGAATAGGACGATCAAAACAATGATTGCTCAATACATCGAACAAGACCAGAAAACTTGGGACGAAAATTTGGCCGAATTAATGCTAGCCCTCAACACCAGCAAAAATGAATCAACAGGTTATAGTGCCGCATATCTGAATTATGGTAGAGAAATATCCCTACCGGAAACACTGTACAATCAAGTCACGATAAGCACTCCCTGTACCACCGAAAATCCTGAAACAGTAAACAAAAGGCTTAAGGAAATATACGATCTTGTGAAAATCAACATGGGTAAAGCATTTAGCAAACAAAGTCATCACTATAACCTTAGGAAACGAAACTGGAAACCGAAAATTGGAGAGCTAGTATGGAGCAAAGAACATCACCTGTCAGCACAAGAGAAAAACTTTAAAGCCAAGTTAGCACCAAAATACGATGGACCCTACAAGATCCTGGAATACACATCACCGGTAATTGTCAGAATTAGCAAGGAAGGTTCCACGACAAAAATAGCCCATTTGAAGGATTTGAAACCAGCCGAACCAGATGAAAATCCTACCAAAAAACCTGAACAAGAAGCCTACCCTTCAAGCCGAAACGTGGGACTCATAAAAGTAATAAAATGGCCCAAGCTAAATGAACATACATCAGAAAACTCAGAAAATCCAACATTCATAAGAAAACCAAAAAAACACAACCCTTTTAGTCCAAATGCGGAAAATCTAAAATATAAAAATAATGCGGGTACAATATGGGAAAAATATAAAAATAATGCAGGTAGAATAATACTAGAAAAATTTAAAGAGAAGACGATTTACAACACAGAAAAAAGGTATAAAAGGGGAAACATCAATCCATATAAATCATTAATCATGGAGATGGCTCCGAGTAAAGTGATAATTAAACGAGCAGAAGAAGCGAGAAAAGTAAATGCAGAAAAGGCGATTAAGCTGAAAAAGATCGAGGCACAGATGCTGAAAAAAACCGTCGTGAACATCAAAAAAAAATCAAGCCGTGGATACCTCCACCACAGGAGAACAAGCGACGACGCTTATTTAAAGATCTTTTTGGTACGAATGACAAAGACGAAGAGCCTGGATCACAAACACCAGTACCATCACCTACCACCTGCTTTGAGATATCCTCAGACGAGGAGATGCAGATAAGAGCTCCAACTCCCCGAACACCGGAGAAGTTCAAACAACAACCGTCATCTTCACAATACCAACAACAACAAAAAGTACAACAACCACAACAACAACCACCACCAAAACAACATTCACAACCACCACAAGAACAACCATCACAACAGCAACAACCATCACAACAACAACGACCACCACAGCAACAGACATTCCAAACACCACGGATGGTAGACCACCTCACATATTCGCTGCGAGCGGACCAGATTATACAGTACGTAGAGAGGAAAAGACTGCAAGAGATTCCAGAACCACCAGCGCCAAAACAACAACCACCATCACTACCACAACAACAACCACCATCACAACCACAACAACAACCATCATTGGCCCAAACCCCACAATTTCCGGTAGAACCATCGACGCTGGTGTGTTCACCAGCCAACCAGATCGATGAAATAGTCCGAATCCTGAGACCGAAGATCCTGAAACTCAAACCAGGAAGGTATCGCAGATGGGATTTTGCAAGGCGAAAGGTAGAAATCAAAATCCACGACAATGAGGCCGTCACTTTAAAGGGCAAAGGATGGAAGCTACACTTTGTACCCGGCGAGTTTTATGATTTAAAACCGCAGTAAACCGGATTTACCCTGTTTAATACATACCGTAGATTACTTACATATACCCGGATTAAGAAAAACAATAACAAAGTTTAAGTCACGTGACCCCCGCAAAATAGTATAAAAGCAGAATCGAATTTGCTAGTCAGAGAGTTAGCTTGGTGAACTCATACGGAGAACTTCGAAAAAGAATACTGGTAAGTGGTAAAATACTTAAGACTTTTCTTTCCTTATACCTACCGTTCTTAGTATTTAGTACGCGGCTGAGCTACGACAGACATACTTGGTACCGTAGTCAGTCCACGACATTACTAAAAAATCCTCCCGTACCGCTCCTGATATTTAGTACGCTGGCTGAGCTACGACAGACATACTTGGTACGTAGTCAGTCCACGACACTATCAGGATACCCACCGTTCTTAGTATTTAGTACGCGGCTGAGCTACGACAGATATACTTGGTACGTAGTCAGTCCACGACATTGCTAAGAAATCCTTCCGTACCGCTCCTGATATTTAGTACGCTGGCTGAGCTACGACAGACATACTTGGTACGTAGTCAGTCCACGACACTATCAGGATACCCACCGTTCTTAGTATTTAGTACGCGGCTGAGCTACGACAGATATACTTGGTACGTAGTCAGTCCACGACATTGCTAAAAAATCCTTCCGTACCGCTCCTGATATTTAGTACGCTGGCTGAGCTACGACAGACATACTTGGTACGTAGTCAGTCCACGACACTATCAGGATACCCACCGTTCTTAGTATTTAGTACGCGGCTGAGCTACGACAGACATACTTGGTACGCAGTCAGTCCACGACACTATCAGGATACCCACCGTTCTTAGTATTTAGTACGCGGCTGAGCTACGACAGACATACTTGGTACGTAGTCAGTCCACGACATTACTAAGAAACCCTTCCGTACCGCTCCTGATTCTTAGTACGCTGGCTGAGCAACGACAGACATACTTGGTACGTAGTCAGTCCACGACATTATCAGGATACCCACCGTTCTTAGTATTTAGTACGCGGCTGAGCTACGACAGACATACTTGGTACGTAGTCAGTCCACGACACTATCAGGATACCCACCGTTCTTAGTATTTAGTACGCGGCTGAGCTACGACAGATATACTTAGTACGTAGTCAGTCCACGACATTGCTAAGGAATCCTACCGTACCGCTCCTGATATTTAGTACGCTGGCTAAGCTACGACAGACATACTTGGTACGTAGTCAGACCACGACATTATCAAGATACCCACCGTTCTTAGTATTTAGTACGCGGCTGAGCTACGACAGATATACTTAGTACGTAGTCAGTCCACGACATTGCTAAGGAATCCTACCGTACCGCTCCTGATATTTAGTACGCTGGCTAAGCTACGACAGACATACTTGGTACGTAGTCAGACCACGACATTATCAAGATACCTACCGTTCATAAATAGACGCACAAGTTACCAAGACCATACCGATACCCCACTCACTACCCACGTGCTGTTCCTCCAGATCTTAACCTTCCGTCGAAGATCTTGGGTTCGCCGGCTAACTCAACTTAACAACCTGTTAGGACACCTGTCGCGTTAAAGTTCACGTTTAGGCTAACACAAGTTACGGCAGTCCCATATTAATTACCTGATAGGACACGTACCGCGTTAAGGTCCATAATTATAAAAGGATCACGTAAAACCGTGGGCCATCCTAAAAGTCTCACGCGACATTTGTGACACACCGATATACATATAACCCCAATTACATTCCTCTTCCGAATATTGAGACTTATTAAAAATACTAGTATAAAATATAATATAAGCATAGCGTAAGGCAAAATACTGTACAGAATAGGAGTCTGACTTGAATAAAGAGTTTGTTTATTGTATTAAGAAATATAAGTTCTTTTATTTAGAATTTACATACAGAATCACAGGACAACGAAAACCCGAACCCTGGAGCGGCGAGCTTTCCTGTGCCTTAGAACTACGTTGCTCCTAAATCCATAACGAACTTTGCAAGAAACCTTGTAAGAGGAAAAACCCAAAATAGAATATAAACTTTACTCATACGCAAGGACCTAATTTTCTCCAGCAAAGAACGTTATATATTACACCTTTACAACCAAATTTTCATAAATGATGAACTGCTGGTTCTTGTCCAGTCCATATTTCGTGCGGCGTTTTGTTTTGTATTGCTCTGCTAGGAGAACGATTTCTCAGATAAACTGCTGTGTTGACAGCTTCTGCCCACAGATATTCTGGCAAATTCGGTGATATGAGAAGACATCTGGCCATTTCTACAATGATTCTATTTGCTCTTTCAGCAACCCCGTTTTGTTGTGGTGTATATTCTACACTCAGTTGTCTCTTTATACCATTGTTTTCCAAATATGATGTAAATTCCTTATTTACATATTCTTTACCATTATCACTTCTAATTATTTTTATCGTTTTACCAGTTTCTTTTTCAGCTGACAATTTAAACTTCCTAAATGCATTGAAAGCTTCATCTTTTGATTTTAGAAAGTACACGGAAAATCTTCTTGAGTGATCATCTATAAAGGTTATAAAGTATCTGGTTCCTCCAGTAGATCTTGTTCGCATTGGACCTCAGATATCTGTATGGACTAATTCCAATAAATCCCGTTTATAGTTGTGATCTTATTCTTTAAATGAGCTAGTACAGATTTTTCCTTTTGCACATATGGTACACGACGGTTCTTCTAAATAATTATTTAGTTTCATTCCTAAAACCGTATTGTTTTTACTCAATAAGTTCAAATTCGAGAAATTTAGATGTCCAAAACGATAATGCCATTTCATGGTTTCATCAAGATCTTTTGTCTTTAGAAGTGATAAAGATTCAATATTTGGTTTAAATACAAATAGGTTACCTTTTAAGGGAATTTCCAAAATAACTTTAGATGTTTTATTTCTGATGATGGCCCAATTATTAGTAAATGTTAGGTTATATCCAGCTTGGGTTATTCTACTCACTGATAAAAAAATTTTCTTTAATTTCTTTTACATACAGTACATTTTTTAATGTTATGTTACACGAATCGGTTTTAATTTCAATTATACCAACCCCACTTGATTCTATTGTTTCACCAGTAGCTAATCGAACAATCTGTCTTTCGTTGTCGTTTAATTCTTTGAACATATTTTTGACACAACAAATGTGTGATGTAGCACCACTATCTAAATACTCATTTTTATCCAATTTTTCTTCTTCTTTCTTTTCTTTGACATTTTTTCTCGTCTTTGCTAATAGAATATGTTGCACATCATTGTCACTTCCTTTCTCACAACGTCTTTGTTCTTCTTCAAGTAACCTTGTTTTCAGAATTGTTAATGCCGGTAAATTATCACGTGCTTCCATAGCAACAACGAAATTTTCATAATCTTCTGGTAAGCTACAAAGCAGAATTATACTAAATAATTCTTCTGGGATGATTATTGTTAATTCTCTTAACTTTTCTATAATATTATAAAACTCGTTGATGTGTTCGGTCATTTTTAAAATGAAGTAGTTTCTTAAATAACATAACCTTCCTTGCCGGACTACATGGTGTATATTGCACCTAACGTATCCCAAGCTTCTTTGGATGTAACACACTTACTTGATTTACTTACGTGAATCAATTCCGATGAATTTACTGCTAAAATAATTGTAGCAAGAGCCTTATCATCATTTCTTTTCCATTTGGATTTTATTTCAGCCGTTTGTTCTTCTGTAGGTCTTCCTTCTTCTCCACTTACATATTGCCATAAATCGCAGCTTATTAGAACGCTCTTCATTCGAATTTTCCAGATGGAATATTTCTCACTATTCAATTTTTCAATATTTTGAAATTGCACAGTGTTCATCTTCTGCCAATTATAACTACCGGGTGAATTTACAATAAAATTATTTTGCAACTAATGCTTAAATAATTTACATGACACCCCAACTTAATTTAATTAAACACACAGTTTAATTTGCAACACATGCTATTTAATTAAGTAGTAATTATTAGTTATAATTAAATCTAATTAATCTCATTGAAAGCTGGCGACTGGGATTGGGGCCTGGGCCCATAACCTGATGTAATAAAATATTTAATTATGTTTAATCTCTACAAAGGTTGGAAAAAGACTAACTTATAAAAGTACATTAAATGCTACATAGAATACAATGTTTTACAATATAACTGTAATGCTAACTGATAACTTATTGATAACGAAGTGTTGTGTTGCATGTACATTATAATAGAAGAATATTAATGTCTACTATGTATGCAAACATATAAGAATATATAAATTATATTACAACAGTGTGTAATTCAACTTAAATTTAGGAAAATTTTTTATTATCATATTATGTGGGTATTATGAATTTAACTAAAATGTAGATCAATTATTTTTATAATTTTTGAAAAATATGTATAGGTATATGTATATTCGGAAATATAAGTATGTATAATATGTAATTACATATTTACTAATAATTTTTAAAATATTTAAAACAAAGTGAACCAGAAGAAGAAAAAACTTAACTAAAAATATTGTAATATAAGTAGGTACCTATAAATTTTATTTTGCAATGAACATTTCCCTCAATTGTATTGTTATTTAAAAAGAATGTAGGTAGGTAAAAATTTTCAGCTATTGAAGAAAAATTAATTTTTAGAAACATGATTTTCAATATATCCATTCAATAAATATACATAACAGTATAATCTTGATAATTTGAACTAATTTCAAACCGACCTTTTTAAAACTTGAAAATTTAAATAGAAACCAGTTTACACTTTCAACACTATTTTAAACAAAAACACCCCATAATTCTGCAATAAAATTCATTTGCATTAAAACAATAATTACGAAATTGATTATGTCGATTTTAAAATTAATTTTTTATTGCAAAAATCAGTGATTGAAATTAGGTACAACATATTTAACTTGGTTTTATTTCATACTATTTCATAAAGTAAAATCACAAAAAACCTCGTAACAAAATTACAGAAACCGAAATTACAGAAATTTAGGTGTTGAAAATATAGAGGTTCAAATTACCGATCTAATACTGTATCTCAAATACAATTCATATTTCATTCCATATTGATCATTGAACAAATATTTCTTCTGTCTTTGTCTACCTTCAGAAAAGTGATATGTAATTATAATTTGTATTTTTCTTTTTACACATTTTCTTAATCCTTCCTACTTTTCTTATCCTCTTTGAAAATAAACAAAAGTCAGCTGATATGCATTAGGATATTTAAAGAAGCAGAAGTGAAATTTTTGAAGGATAAATCTGTAATAGTTTTATTTTATTAAACAAAAACTTTCTAAACTATTTAAACTAAATTGATAAAATATTTTCAAAAAATATTAAACTGTAAGAAAAAAAAACAATAAAAGTATGTTTATCATTATTACATAAAACCTTCATATTATATTTATAATTGATATTGATATTAGTCAATTCTTCTTCTTCTTCTTTGTCTTCTGTCTTTTTCTATCTTCAAAAAAGTGAAATGCATTTATAATTTGTATTATTCATTTTACATATTTTCTTAATTCTTCCTACTAATTCGAAAATAAAAGTCAGCTGATATGCTTTAGGATATTGAAAGAAGAAAAAAAAGAAAAATACGTGGAATATTCCAAACGTTCAGAATGAATGAAGAAAAACACCCCATATGTCACTTGGATATATGTAAGACTGTTGCAACTCTTGTGCAATTTCTACACTTTTTTTCATTGTCTCTAAAACTACTGATGTATTTGTTGGCGATGAATTGATTGGATTTAAATATGAAATTATTTGTTTCGGACTATTATTTTCATCAATTCGACTGTTATATCCAACCCACATAGGTACTATACATCAGGTATTTGTAAAGCATGGCTTATCATCAAAGTCATATCTATGTCAGCGTACAATTTAAGGTTCCTGAAAAATTTCGTGTATTATCACCAGTCGACTCTAAAGGTACTTTTATATTATTATTGTCACGCGTTATAAATTGATAAAGAGTCAGCTAATGTGTGGAGACAAAAAGCTTTTTACTTTCGCTAAAGTGTTAGATAATGTTAATTGACTTTTACATCTTTATCAAAAAATAATTATCAAGTTGTGTTTTTGTATGGAAAATTGAAAAGGTGCAATGTGTATCTTCTTCAGTTTCAAAATTATTGATAAGTGCTGCAACAATGATAATTGTTGCATATATACATTTTAAAACAAAAAAAAGAAGAAATTAAGTTAAATTACATTAAAATATTTTAATCAATTAAATATATTTCTTCTCACCTTTGGAAAATATTATGACTAATAACGCTATTCATCTTTTCACAAATATCAAAAAATGACGTACTTACAACAATAAAATACACGCATTGATAAAGTGTGGCTAGTAGGAAATAGAACCAGACCGATAATGCAAAATCTTGTTAGCGAACTTGTTATCTGACTCTTTATCCAAATACATTGAAGTTTACATTGTCTGAGTCACACATTAGCTGACTCTTTATCAATTGATAACGCCTGACAATAATAATGTAAAAGTACCTTAAAGTATCTGTCATCTTTGGTTTTTAAGGGTAAGAAACAATTTCGGATGTGATGGCCTCAAAAGTTCTCCTTTTTCTCCGTTTATCTAAAGGTTTATTATTTACACATGGAGAATCTGAAGATTGAACAATATCGGAGCTAATGTTTTGGTAAATTATTCCCACCATATCGTGAAGTGTATCCTTGCCACTTCTTGTTTCTACAAACCGATCAAAATTATCATAGGCTACTCTAGTACATAGCTCTGAAGATTTTATTATAGTCTCTGGGCATAAACTTGATTTTTCTATTGAAGTATATGTCACCTCTGTTTTCAATTCTTCAAGTCCTTGATAACTAATACAATGTCCATATCGATTCATCATGTCAATTACGTTTCTACTGCTAGTTAAACTTTTTAAAGTTAAGCCTAACATAATATGCTTTGAAGTTTTGATTTTACCATTGTGTATTCCGTAGACAACATCGTTGCTGAATGATTGAGCTAGATGTAAACGTTTTTTACTATTTTTTTTACTGCTGCAGCTGTTAAGCAAACTATGATAAAAGTTTAACAATTCTTCCGGTAATGTCATTTCTCCTTTTATAAGATCCTGAGTCGAAATTTTCGCAGGTAATTTTTTAGGTTTAGTTGTCATTATTTTCTTTCTTAGAAGCAACGCAGCCCTCTGTAGAATGTCCTCATCATGCAAATCTTCATATGATTTATCATCGATCGCGGAAAGGTACTTGAAAGATATTAAGTTTTTATTGTGTGCTGTTACATGTTTGATGTCATTACGAAAATGTTCAATTATTTTGTCTTGAAGATGCTGGGGTGTCAACATTTTGTATATTTTTTCTGAATTTTCTTCTGTATCGTTCTCCAACAAATCAATGTAATGCCTATGTAAATAATTTAAAAAAAACATCGACCTTTTTCAACAACATTTTCTTTTATGTACTGACTGATTTTTTCGAATGCAATTTGATGACAGTTTCGACGCTCATGCCAAATACTTTGAATAGATTCTTCTAGAGGTGAATCAAGATTTACATTCTCAAACACTTGAATTTCCATATGTTAAAGTCATTTGTGCATTTGTGTTATTTTCATAGTATTTTTTCTTCCGTGCTGTAAATGTTTTATAACACTCTTTATGTTAACGATAACCACTTTCCATTTCTCCACTAGGTAAAACAACATCTTTATATTTGAGATTATGTTTGTGTCGTAATTTCAATAGATTTTGACACTTTTCCAATGTTTTTTTAGAAAATAAAATCACGTTTCGACTACTCTTATTACAAAATACACAATTTACATTTTCTGCCATAATTTCACTGTAATTTACTGTAATTTTAACACTATAATTTTATTTTATAACACTACCTCTCAAAAAAAAAATCTAAATTCAACGTGTATGTACTCAACGAATAATGTTTCTCTCATCAGATTCACTCAACTACTAAGAAATGTTTTTTAGAGCTCCCTCACATAGACATACCATAATATTGAAGTTTGCCACAATAAACAAATGAATAATATAAATTTGTATATTTTTACCTAAAAGTACATAAAAAATACGCATTTATTTTTCAATATATAGGGTATATATTAACAAATGAGGTACCATTGTAAAGAGGACAAAATAGTCCTTGATATGGTACCAAAAAACATATATTTCCTTTGTCAAGTTTTAGAGATATACCGTTATCAAGAGAAGTTGAAAAATCGACTTTTAAAAAACAGGAAATTTTGACTTCAAGTCCCTATATCTTAATAACTATTGATCCGATTGAAACGAAATAAAGCGTGTTAGAACAAAGAGGAAGTTCTCTTTAGTATACATTATTAACTGTTATCCTAAAACGTCGTAAAATGGAGAAATAACGGTTTATTTTAAAAGATGTCAATTTTGTCACAAAATTTTTAACGATACTTTTCGGCTACAAAATGGAGTTTGCGACAATAAGGACATATGTCATGTTAAAGAGGACACTTCAAAGTACCGTTCAAAAAAAGTCTGGTGTCAATAGCTCACACTTAAAAGAACGAAATCTCGTCAATTTGACCTTTGCCACATTTGCCGCAGGGTTGGAACCCTCAGATCGGTCTGCTTTTTCAAATAGTGTCATAGAACTGTTGTCTGAATAACATATATAAATTTCAGCCTTTATACTATGACGTAGGTAAGCCCTGTTTTAGGGCACCTTTGGGACCTTATCCCTGCTAAAGCCACCCTCAGTCAAGATTTTTAACCCCCAAACGTTCATACCTACAGTAGTGACAATACACTCAGAAATTTTCAGCCTTTATACTATAACGTAGGTAAGCCCTGTTTTTGGGCACCTTTGGGACCTTATCCCTACCAAAGCCACCCTGAGTCAAGATTTTTAACCCCCAAACGTTCATACCTACAGTAGTGACAATACACTCAGAAATTTTTAGCCTTTCTACTATGACGTAGGTCTGCCATGCCCTGGCTCGTACTCTTGAAAAAAAAAAATTTTGTTTTGAATATGAAATATTATTTTTCTCTATTATTTTTAATTTACCTATAACAGTATATAGGTACATACATATGTATATCATATATTTTAGTAACATTTTCATGGTTTTTCGCGTATTTTGTTCTTGTGGTTGAAAACTGTTGCACTTACAGAATTTATATACAAGATAGCTTTTAAGAAACACCAACAAATATTTACATCCAAATACTTATATTAGTTTTTGGTTCAGAGGATGCTGAGATGCAGATCTTTGAAATTGATATTTAAAAAAAAATACAAAACTTTGACAATGTCGAGTGGTTTAAAACGCTCTTCTTGACATCCTCACTGATACACATCATGGGAAAATTAATCCACTTTTGATTTCACCTGAGCAACTCGAACAAAGTCTATTGGAGATTAAGAAAAGTATCCCAGCTGAGCTGAAGCTACCCGTTCAACCATCAGATACTTTAAAGTTCTACAGAATAATGTCCATACATGAGAGAGTTACTGAAAAATATATAATTTTCAAAATAACGCTACCTCTTCTAGCAGTACCAGATTTTGAGCTTTTCAAACTAATCACCGTTCCAGTAAAAGTTAACGACTCCTTCATTGGAATACAACAAAGAACACATCCAAATTGTTGTTTACAACAACAACACCACATATTACAAATACACACAATTCACACAAAAAATTTTCGAAAATCGCGAACTTTCTCCAAGAGAAGTTGACACTTTATATGAGAAAGAAAATAACTTTCTCATATTGGAAAGTAACAATAACTTTCCAACGAAAGTTCGCGAATCTCTGCAAAAACCTATATAAAAAGATACCCACAAAAAAGAAAAAAGTTCAGTCTAGTTTTCAGTTTCAGTTGGTGACTTTACATAGTGCTTTTAGCAAGTTTTTCCAAGTTTTTTTCTTTACACAGTTCAATTTTTTTTTGTTTTTTTATATAAAGTTTTTTTTTAGTTCTTTGCTTTACACAATCACTTTTTTTCCTTCTTTATTTTCACAACATTTTTTTTACATCATTTTTTTTTACTACCACACCAAAGGTACGTACATTTTTTTTTTACTTCAAATTCTCTTTACCTATTTCTTTTAAACAAATTTTCACCCTTTCTACTTACCTATCATTTATCCACTTAAATTTTTAACGCAAATTTCGTTTAACTCATTTTTTTTCACATAACCTTTTTTCTTCTTTTTTCTTTCACTCATACTTTTTCACAATAACAACTTCATATCACTGCACTTTTTTTTTCACTTTCCACTCTCTTTTTTTTCTCTTTATTATTATTTTTTTTACACATATCCTTTTTTTCTATTCTAATTCACCCGCGACGCGGTTTTATTAAATAATTTATATTTCGAGAACCCTTAAACTTTTAAATTAATCAAATCAAGAAACAAACGAAATCTCCATTTCGTTTGTTTACATTTAATTCACCTAAGCACAAATAATATAATAATACAGATGGGTATTGTAAATGAACTGAAATGTTATTCAGTGGTAATAAAGAAGAAGAACAAACAATTTTTATGTTTGCGTCTTAACTATAGTTTTTTTAACAACTTAAAACAACAACAACATTACCGAACAACTTTGAGTTTTTTTATTTATGTTTCCACTTTTCATTTCATCATGATTTTTTGATTTTTTCCATTTCTAACTTGTAGTTGACATTTACCTTGTTAATGCACAAAGATTAAAACGTATTAACTATAAAACGTTTTAAGCATCGTTTTGAGATAATACATTTTAATTAGTGTTTATGCGTAATACAACATTTCGTTCTCACTCAAAACGTTAACCATCTGCGTGTGTAATAACAATTACTTAAAACGAATAAAATGTATATGCACACTTTAAATGCGCATTGAAATTTGGTTTATGCATCCGTATTTAGTCAAGACGGAGTGAGTTAATGCGAATTAATGTGTCGCATAAACAAGGTAATTGTTTATGATTTGTTATAAACATAGGTTTAGAAAGTGGGGCATCTAATTATCAAAAAAGTGAATACAGTAGAATCTCGATAATTTTACTACCTGATAATTTCCTATATTTGCAGCGAAAGAAATTTTGCCAACTCTATAATTTCAACAGCCATAATTTATACATGAATTTACACATAAAATACATATTTGAATCGCAAAAAATCTAAGTTTGATTTGATTTGTGAAAGGCTTTATTTTTGATTTTTTTTTTGTGTTAATTAAAAATTGAGAAATATGAAATAAATAAACTAATCTTTTTTTAATTTCATGTGTGCGTTTTACTTCCATACATATGTACATATTTAGTTTAAATTTTGTATTCAATAATTTCTACTATCCCGTAATTTCAACGAGGGTAGTTTTAATTAGGTAAAATTATCGAGATTCTACTGTACATAAATCTAAAATACCTATAAAATATTTATAATTCTTTAAACCATACAATGTCGGTTGAACTGAACAGTTACTTGTGCGTCAGCAAAAGTAAAATACAATATTGTATGTATACAATATACCTACATACAATAATAATGGCTTTTATTTGCTTGTCACATATTTTTGTTGTTGTCGGTTAACAATTATTGTACCTAAAGGAAAAGGAAACAAAAAACTGAAAACTTTGTCAGTTTATTTTATTAAGTGCGTTCGAATCACACGATTTATCTGATATTATCAGTTCGGTTCTGATTTAAAATAAGCGAAGCTTCAAATCGTACAAATTGATATTAAACTGAAAAATTTAGATGACTGGAACGTCGAAAATATAAGCTAGCTGATTTTTGACTGTCAGTTGAAGTTTCGAATTCTTTTATGTACATAGGCAGTTGATTTTTAGTAAAAAACTTAATTAAATTTAGTGAGTAAGTACTTCTACTTCATATTCCATCTTGACAATTTAGAATTCATAAACAGTCAACTTTTTAAACATGTCTTCTTCTTTTTTGATTAGTTCCACACAGCAAGTGAACCAAAAAAATTTTTATCACTTTTTTCACTTTAAGATTAGTTAAAAGCTAGCGACATCTACTGAAAAGAATGGAAAACTAGGTGAGTGGAACAAATGTAGAACAAATGTGGAACTCTGGAACTGATAATTATCAGATAAATCGTGTGATTCGAACGCACTTATTATATAACATCATGATAGGTTTATGTCTTTGCTAATCATATCACATTTGTCAGTTAATCGTTGTCAGTTAACCAAAATTCATATGCAACATTTTGTACAACAGTTTTTATATATCTGTATTATTATATTGTTTGTGACCTAAGTATAATTTGGTTAAATAACTGTCTTTTGACAAGTGTTGCCACATTGTCTGAATTAATAATTCAATTTATTTAAAATATATCGGTGTTGCCAACTAGTCAAGAGCAGCTAAAACAGCTTCGTGTAAACAGATAGTATTGAACAGCCAAATATTAAACTTCATTATTTTTTTAAATTTATTATTCGACTTTTCTTTTTTTTTGGACCGTCAATTTACCAGTTTTAACCCTAAAATTGTGAATTAGTTTGTTTTTCACTTTTCTTTAATACCCCGTTCAATTTAAAATAAAATTTTTTTTCTCTTCTGCTGAAATTGTTTTTACCCAGTTTACATCGACCATATACCCATTTGTAGTTAGATCGCTCCCCCGTTCAATTCTTTATTGGTGTAATAGGCCAAAAATAAAACATTTGTACTAGATTTTTCTTTATTTTTTAAATCTCGTTTGTTTTATCATTTTGAATTAGATTTCTTTTTTTTTTTTTTTGGTAATAGACCCTGAATTTGTAAATTCTGTTTTATCTATAATAAATATCAGAACTTTTATAAAATTGTAAAACTGCCTTTTATTTCATTATTTCCCATTTTCTTTTTCAGCCCTTGGCCCTTTACTTATATTTTTTTTCACTTTTTCTTCTCTTCTAAAAATCCCTCTCGGACGCCTTATTTTTCTTTTAACATTTTTTCTTCTTTTGAATCCATTTTTTTTTACTTTTCGCTCACAAAGGCCAATTTTGTAACATTGGTGTCAAGTGTGTGGGGTCCGATCTGTCTTTGAAATAAGACCTCTCCACAAATATTTTGGCATTTCTTTTCTTGTTATTGATAAATCGAAAATGTCTAGCGATGAAAGTAGCAATCCCTCTAATGCTGAATCTGGAGCTGCTCCAGATCTTAGCAGCGCACTTACCAACATAATCAAGCAGTTGCAAGAAATGAGACAGCAGCTTCAAGTTACACAAAAGCTGATGAACGAAACCTTGTTGCCGCGGATTGCTTCCCTAGAGAGCAGCAGATTGCCTATCAACCCAGTACTGCGAGCCTGGAAGCGAATAAACTCTCACACCTTGCAAATTTACCTACACCACCCTGAATAGTTTGTGCTAGCACGAGTGATGGCCTGCAGCCCCCTAGTAGCTTTGCGCAGCCATTGGACCTTAAAAGTGTTGACGGCTTAACTAGTATCATGCACACTCAGTCGCAGCCCACCTTGGTTCCCTCAAATTTCGCCCATAATAGATCTACGTCCCCTACCTTAGGAAACCAGCACCCTCCTCAAAATGTCGACTGAGTGGGCCCAGACAACCAGATTTGAGCCTCCTTCACGGCCCAATCTGGTTACTAGCCCTCCTGCATCCTCCAATCTGGTTACATATTCTTCTGTGCCCCCTACCTTAACGAACCAGGATCCTCCTCAATGTCAGAGCTGAGTTCGGGCCACCGACTGTGTTGACAAGGTTCCTACAATCCCGAAGTCAACGGTCCAGGTCACCGACTGGGCGATACCTCACCACCTTTAAACTTTAAGATTTATCGTTCGGAGCGATGGCGAAGTTTTCTTTCACCATGAGGATAGGGTGGCATTCAACAACCCGGTAACGGAAAAATGCCCTTGAGCGCTAAAGGTCCATCTGTTTTTCGGCTCAAAACTTACAAGCCCACCACCACTCGAAACTATCACCTCACCAGCTGTCGTTTTACTCCCTGCTAAACCTCCTCCCCTTGCAGGCCGTTCTATATAAGTACAGTTCGCAAATAAGCCACCACTGACCAAATAGGGCTTTGGTCAAGTGGAGAAAAGGTGCTTGTTATCCAAATCGATACAGGCACCACAGCTCGTCATCCACCAAAAATGGCTTCACCCTCATCACTAACGATTACTGTTTCCGCCGACCTCAAACATGATTTTTTTTTATATTCCAAAAGGGTCTTCTGCGACCACGTTTTTTTTTCTTTCGAACACTCCGTCTGTGTAGCTGACATCCACGCGTACATTAGGAATGGATTTCTTGCAGCAATTTAATTGTAACCCTGCTTCAAGCAAAAACGCGTTTCTAATAGCAACAAATGTTGAAATCCGTTTTGTAAAGAGCCGTTGTCCATGAATTTCTGCCAAGAACCCAATTCGAGCTCTCCACACCCCTCAAATTCCAACATTTTCCACACCAGCATCGCCGAAGAAGTTGAACCCTGCCCAGATCATGCCTATCTTTCTCCTTTCGATCTGGGAAAGCTCAATTCTTCCGCAACCCGAACTTGTTCCAGCTCACTCCTACCTCTTTCTTACCGAACTGGAAAAGTTCAACCCTACTTCTTCTACTCTCTTTTACGAAGAAACCTGTGGAAAATGGGAATGCTCCTCAGACCATGCCGTCCCTTCCGGCCTGAAGGAGCACGCAGCCTCCGTTCCGTCTGACGAAGACTTATACCAGTTCTCCTCTTCCGTCTCTCCACCGAACTGGCTAAGTCTGACCATACTTCTCAACCTACCAAGATCGTTTGTGGAAAGTTCGAATAGCCCTATAGTTCCTGCATCTCGCCGAAGTTTTCGACAACCAGTCGAACGAGTTACTCTGTTTTTCAACATCGCCCCTAGCTTATTAGAACTTGTCCATTTCTAATATGCTCAAGCTACCAGACAAAACCTCAGACAAACTGAGATGGTCCGTACGATATTCTAGAGAAAATTACAGATGTCGTGTATCGTATTCGCAGTACCGTCACTAGTCGTAAATCCGTGGTGCATCGTGACCGATTAGCGCTTGTTAAAATCTAACACAGTATTTCCTGATACCTAACCTTACTTTTTTAACACCAGATATTTTAATTACAATTTTTAAGATTATTTACAGAAGCTTCTTAGGTGCAGCAAGTCAACAGTCAGGTCCCATCTTTCCATTGCACATAGCGAGACGACAAGAAGAACCTGAGGATGGTCGGTGACAACGTGCTTCTATGAATGCTGTTGTGAAAAGACACTCAGTTCGCTATTTTTTTTCTTTTTTTTTGTGTTTCCGTTTTCCTTTGTTCTTTTCCTCTTTTGCCTCTCTTTCTTTTCTCTATTTCATTTCAACTACTGCACTTAACAAACCGAACCAAAGTTTCTTTTATTTACAACAACATCCACCAAAATCTGAAGCAATCGATATCGTCTTTTCAGAAAAACGCTCAAGAAAATGTAACCCTGCTCTCGTTGCAATTACCAAACAAAGTCGGTAGTGTTGTAAGCAGTGTTCAAGAAAGAGACACGTCTGTTAAGTGCACAATTGTTATTTTTACAAGTTCATTGCGTTTCATGTCTCTATAATTTCTGAGAGAACAAGCGCAAGTGAAATTGAGTAAATTTGCAAAGACAAAGACTCACAAACAGGCTTAGCACCAATGACAACGTGTCAAAAGAATACCAGGCGTAAAGTTTAAGAGGAATTGAGAACTAGAGATAGCTTTTGTTTGTTGTTATTATTAAGTTCGATAAGTATGAGATTAATGCTCAGTCGGAACTTTGAGCATTCTTCGCGGGGGCAGTGTTACAAACCTGAAAAGAAAAAAGAACTTCATTAATAAAATTTTAAGAAAATTACTTTAAAATGAAGTTACCTTTTACATCAGGACCAAGAAACCATCCTGCCGTCCTATTTTCCTGAAAAGACAAGAAAATTGATTAAAAAATTGAATAAATAAAATTTACTTTAAATGCAAAAAACTTGTTGTTGTTGGCTGTAAATAAAAGAAACTTCCAATTGAACACTACATTTCAATGAAATAGTACCAAACCAGAAGTCCCTATTAAAATACAGCCGAATCCTGAAAATAAATAAAATTAAAAATAAATAAAATAAAAAAGAAAAAGGACAACACAAGGAAAAAAAAACACTTAATACAAAAACAACAAAGAACACATCCAAATTGTTGTTTACAACAACAACACCACATATTACAAATACACACAATTCACACAAAAAATTTTCGAAAATCGCGAACTTTCTCCAAGAGAAGTTGACACTTTATATGAGAAAGAAAATAACTTTCTCATATTGGAAAGTAACAATAACTTTCCAACGAAAGTTCGCGAATCTCTGCAAAAACCTATATAAAAAGATACCCACAAAAAAGAAAAAAGTTCAGTCTAGTTTTCAGTTTCAGTTGGTGACTTTACATAGTGCTTTTAGCAAGTTTTTCCAAGTTTTTTTCTTTACACAGTTCAATTTTTTTTTGTTTTTTTATATAAAGTTTTTTTTTAGTTCTTTGCTTTACACAATCACTTTTTTTCCTTCTTTATTTTCACAACATTTTTTTTACATCATTTTTTTTTACTACCACACCAAAGGTACGTACATTTTTTTTTTACTTCAAATTCTCTTTACCTATTTCTTTTAAACAAATTTTCACCCTTTCTACTTACCTATCATTTATCCACTTAAATTTTTAACGCACATTTCGTTTAACTCATTTTTTTTCACATAACCTTTTTTCTTCTTTTTTTTTTTCACTCATACTTTTTCACAATAACAACTTCATATCACTGCACTTTTTTTTTTACTGTCCACTCTCTTTTTTCTTTCTTTAATATAATTTTTTTTCCATTTCGTTTGTTTATCTACATTTAATTCACCTAAGTATAATTTGGTTTAATATCTGTCAAAACAACAAGTGTTGCCCCATTGTCTGAATTAATAATTCAATTTAAATAAAATATATCGGTGTTGCCAACTAGTCAAGAGCAGCCAAAACAACTTCGTGTAAATAGATAGTATTGAACAGCCAAATATTAAACTTCATTATTTTTTTAAATTTATTATTCGACTTTTCTTTTTTTTTGGACCGTCAATTTACCAGTTTTAACCCTAAAATTGTGAATTAGTTTGTTTTTCACTTTTCTTTAATACCCCGTTCAATTTAAAATAAAATTTTTTTTCTCTTCTGCTGAAATTGTTTTTACCCAGTTTACATCGACCATAGACCCATTTGTAGTTAGATCGCTCCCCTCGTTCAATTCTTTATTAGTGTAATAGGCCAAAAATAAAACATTTGTACTAGATTTTTCTTTATTTTTTAAATCTCGTTTGTTTTATCATTTTGAATTAGATTTCTTTTTTTTTTTTTTTGGTAATAGACCCTGAATTTGTAAATTCTGTTTTATCTATAATAAATATCAGAACTTTTATAAAATTGTAAAACTGCTTTTTATTTCATTATTTCCCATTTTCTTTTTCAGCCCTTGGCCCTTTACTTATATTTTTTTTCACTTTTTCTTCTCTTCTAAAAATCCCTCTCGGACGCCTTATTTTTCTTTTGAATCCATTTTTTTTTACTTTTCGCTCACAAAGGCTAATTTCGTAACAGTATTAATGTGGTATGCGGAGACAGCACGACTCAAATCATCATTCAAAAAACTGGCATACTTAATATCCAAAGTGACTGCATTGGCAGGCAGTCCTTAATAACTATACAAGGTCATAACATATTTCCTACAATCAGTAGAACTTCGTATATTCTAGTAATTGACATAATCGACTTCGCTAAGCCTGAGCAAATAAAACCAACTGTGCCTTACATCAATCATTATCATCCCCAGTTAAGTGAGGTGGAAACCATTGAAAAGGATCTGCAACAGACACCACATCCATCATTACGCCCTTGGATATTCAACCTTGAGAGTAATAGCTTTTTTGATGATTTGGCTCCTTTGGAAATCACGATACACAAGATGCGACAATCCACATCATTCAAAAGAGGACTCAACAGCCTCAAATGAAGAAAGAAAAAGTAACCAGGGTCTAGGACTCTTCAAGACAACATATAATCAGGATATTTAGTTGAATCCAGAGCCTTCAACGCTGTTGAGAATGTTTGAGATTTTATAGTTTACTTAAGTCATTTTTTATAAGAATAGCATAATTTTAAATTCTACTTATCTTCTTAATAAAAATTTTATAGTTAGTTTATAATTTCATTTTTATAAAACATTGTAAGTAAATTTGTTTATATACACAAATATTTCTTTCAACGAACAAATTTACAGACAAAAATTCGATTACACTGCAAGAAATAGTTGAATTCATATATTTAAATATTTGACCATACAATAAATTCATAACTACACATAGCTCATAACATAAACTGTTATAATTCTAACTCATGCAATATACCGAGTATGTACATTCTTTTTGATTAATGTTGCAGATGTAACTTGATATTTTGTTTGTCACACTAAAAAATGTGGGAATAATAAGTTAGAATAAACAATAGGAATAAATTTTGAGCTATGTAAGTATTTATGCCTTTATATGCTTTTATAGATGATAGAAATATTCTTATAAAATTAGGCATTCTTATCTCCCACCTTAAATTTAAATAATAATTGTTAGAATTAAGTATATATAAGGAAGTATTTTTGAAAATAAAATTATTATTGTAGAACTGTGAATTCAAGACTTTTCCTTGTTTCTCTAAGTTAGTCTGCTTAGAGCACTGTTCCTTTTCGGTTGAATTAATTTTTATAGCGGTAACAAGTGTTGTTACGAGTTAAGGTTTATGTGCCTTAAACTCATAAATTTTAACTTCAGGATAAAAGAATTCTGAACAAATAGAAATTATTTAAACAAGATAGAATTTTGAAATTTTCGTTTTTGTTTTAAAATTTTTAGGTTCTTTTTAAATAATTAATCAAATAAAAAATAATTTTTAATACTAAAATATTTTTGACTTGAAAATCAGAGTTTGCTTAGATTAAATTTTAGTGAATAAACATTATAGTATTTTATTTGTGTTAGACCAAATTTGAGGATCGAATATCATAAAAAGTAAAATCTTAAAACTTTCATTAGCGATGTAATATTGCATTGTCATGCAGTTCTGAGCTATGTTGAAAGTTTCAAGTCTCTATCTCATCATAAAGTTGGTTAAAAATTAAAAATCAATTTCCAAATTTGTACCGAACAGACAGACAAGAAACCAAGCTAATAAAAACATTTTAAAATATAAATTTTTTAAAAAAATGTAAAATTACTACAATATTTATCAAATTCAAAATGCCAGTGAGAGAGAAGGAGAAGTGTCGAGGAGGAAAACTGGTGAAGTTCAACAGGGAGCAAGCCAACCTTCACCGTCTGATCAACATAACGTCTGATAAGACGTTGCAAAATAAATTTAAGTTGGATTTGGTGTTAGTTAAAAAAAGAATTTAAATTATATGAAAAAGAAAAAAAAACAAAAAAAGAAAAAATGTTAAAGTTGTTCAAGAGAAAAATGTAAACTTCATAAAAATAATTTAATCTGAAATAAAGACATAAAATAAATAGAAAATAAAAATACTTTGAAAATATAAAAATGAGTGCGAACTTAACAACTTCTTTAGAATTAAGTTTTGAACTATTTATAGGATCTCTAGATACATATATTGTTGAAACAAATGAAAAATAATGATGTGAGATTTTCTATTGAAGAAAAATATCCATTTTTAAATCTTTTGGTGGAATATTCAATTTTAAAAAATATTCCACTTTCGTTCGGTATTATAAAATAGACTATAATAGCCTAAGCAGACCAAGCTAAAGTACGTACTTGAGTACAAAAATAAAGCACGAAGTACGAATTCATCGACTTTCCCCATACATTTGTGTACTTTAGCTAAGCACAAAAATGTATGTACTTTAGGTGTAGCGCCACTTGTTGTCAATAGTAGAAGTAAATTTTGTGTTGAGCCTTGCACCAGTAAAAAAAATGTGTGAAGTAATGTATTTAAAAATAAAAAATAAACATGATTGCTGCCATAATAACCAAAAGAACATCTATCTCTTTTCTGTATATAAGTTACGTCTTTACCATTCGCAATATAACACTTAGCAACATTTTTATTTCCCACATTTCGCTTGTAACATGATGCTTGAAAAACAAAATTCTTTCAACAAGTTCATACAGGAAATTCAAAATTTTAAAAACGCAAAATTTGCAAATCTCATGAAATTTTTAAAATGTTATTTTCTCATAAAAATCACGTTTTAAGAAACGTTTAATTGTAGAGTAAGAATTGTAATAATAATTAGAAATAATTAAGTTAGTTAGTCTAGTCTAGTCTAGTCTTTTAATCTCGTCATATTAAGACCATTTTCTCACTTAACTTTTGTTCTTGAGTAAAAGAAGTTTAAGCTAATTAGATAAATTGTTTTAATAAAGTGTTTTAAATAAAGAAGATTTGTAGTTAAATAAATAAAAAAGGTGTTTTATTTAAACATAAATATTTTATTTTTTTGCAACATCGTTGGTCAAAAACATATGTGGCGCAGTCGGTAGGATATTCAAAAGGATATCCAAAAAATATTTTTTATTTTAAAATTCCGATAAAAGGAAACATTCAAATAAGTGAAAATTATTTGAAATAGGATATCAATTCGGAGTACGTGATTAATAAAGTGAAGTGCAAATTCTTAATTGTTTATTCAATCACGGTTAATTTTAATTATTTAACTCCAAGAACCAAAATCAGCAACAAAGAGGTAAAAACAAACGTGAAAAGTGAAAGTGAAAGTGAGAAATAATTCGTTTACTTTATTATAAACAAAAAAAAAAAAAAAAAAAAATAAAAATAAAAATAAATAGATAAAATAATTTAAGTGTATTAATAAAATTTATGTCAGCTAAAGATCGTATAAAAGAATATTGGCGTAAATTAAAGAACGACAATCAAAGAGTAAGAGATTTAAAAGAAGACTCACACCAGAGGCAAATCGACAACATTCATCAACGGGAAATTGAAAGTCAACAAGAAGTCAACAATCAACAAGGAGCCAACGCATCAGTCAACAAGATGTCACTAAAACAAGTAAATATTGATCCAATTAAATATTTAAATAATTTACCAATTTATAATGGTTGTAGGGATGATTTGTATAGCTTTACAGAATTAGTAGATAGTGTGTACCCTTTATTAGCCAAATATGATGACATTAGTCAAGGAATATTTTATGATATAATAAAAAGTAGACTAACGGGAAAAGCTCGCGAAGCTATTGAAATTAATAATACCGTAAATTCTTGGGAAAAAGTAAAAAAGTTATTTTTCCATAACTTCGGTGATAGATTAAGTATAGATCAACTTTATGATGAATTAAGGTCTTTAACTTTCAAAACAAATTGTTTTGACTTTTATAATGAAATAAAGGCAATCCTACGTAGGCTGAACAATAAAACAAAAATTGAAAAAGGAAATAGTGAAGAAATAAAAAGTAATTGTGAAACAGCACTTAGAATTTTTATTAATAAAATTCCTGACCCCATGAAAGGCATTTTGTGTTGTAGAAACCCTGATGATTTAGAAAAAGCTATGCAAATCTTACATGAAACAGGTTATGCGTTTACAAGAGTAGGCCTAGGAAGAAATAGGAATAACAGTGGCAGTAATAATAATATAAACAATATCAATAACAGTAGGAATAATACAAATCATAAAAACAATGATAAAAACCCAAATAATGGCCAAAATTATAACAGGAACAACAGATACAATAATGACAAAAATTATGACAATAATACGAGATACAATCAATTTTATCAAAAATCAGGGACATTTAAGAACAATAGTAACTCTAATCAAAGTGTTAACAGTACAAATACAGTACAACCTATGGACGTCGACAGCTCGACAATAAACAGAAGAACTTACAATTTTGAAGAAACTCAAAGACAAAATGAAAATTTTCTTTTAGCAGCCTCAGAACCACAACTTTACCCTATATAAAAATTAACACACCAGTAAGAAATTTAAGATTTTTGATTGATACAGGAGCTACATCTAGTATCGTTAACCCAGGTGTTTGCAACCCTAAATGGCAAGTCCCCATAAACAAACCAATCGAACTTAAAGCAATCAATCAAACTGTAAAAATTTAAAAAAAAGTTAAAATCCCATTATTCAAAGAATTTAATAGAGATGGTGAAATGGTAGAATTCTTAGAACATAAATTTCATACTAATTACGACGGTTTGATAGGTAATAATATTTTAATACCCTTAAATGTTAATCTTAATTATAAAAACAGAACCCTAGAAACTGAAAATTGTGAAATAAGAATTTATTTTGATAGATCTGAAGAAGATTATGAAAATCTAGTGAATTCATTAGATAAAGAAATTTTATTAAATATTGATTTACAAAAAAACCACACTATTTTAGAACAAATAAGAATTGCACATCTGAATAACGAAGAAAAAAGGGCAATTACCAAAATAATTAAAGAATTTTCTACAATATTTTTTCAAGAAGGAACCGATTTATCTTTTACGCATGCGATAAAGCATTCAATTAAGACAAAAAACGAAGTTCCCATTTATTGTAAAAGTTATAGGTACCCCGAAGTACACAAAAATGAGGTCAAAAATCAAATAAATGAAATTCTTAGTCAAGGTATCATACGACCTAGCAATTCGCCATACTCTGCACCAATATGGGTCGTACCCAAAAAAATAGATGCCTCAGGAAAACAAAAATGGCGCATTGTGGTAGATTATAGGAAACTGAATGAAGTTACGGTAGACGACAAGTTTCCTATACCGAACATAGAAGACATTTTTGATAAATTGGGTAGGGCACAGTATTTTACCACTCTCGATTTAGCCAAAGGCTTCCATCAAGTTGAAATAGAAGAACAAGATATGAAGAAAACTGCATTTTCTACTAATGAAGGCCATTTCGAATTCGTGCGTATGCCATTTGGGCTTAAAAACGCACCGGCTACCTTTCAAAGGCTAATGAATTCTGTCCTATCTAAATTTTTAGGAAAAACGTATCTAGTATATTTAGACGATATAATAATATTTTCTACCAGCCTAGAAGAACACATCGATTCTATAAAAAAAATATTTTCAAAATTAAAAGAAGTAAACTTAAAAGTTCAGTTAAACAAAAGTGAGTTTTTGAGAAAAGAAACGGCATTTTTGGGCCATATAGTGACCACAGAAGGTATTAGACCCAACCCCAAAAAAATAGAAACAATATTAAAATATGAAATCCCCAGGACAACTAAGCAAATTAAATCGTTCCTAGGTATCACAGGATATAGGAAGTTCATCAAGGACTATTCTAAAATAGCAAAGCCTATGACTTATTGGCCCTTATCGGCAAAGTCGCGTCACTTGTGGACAATTGTCACCTCTCTTGTCACATAGTCTAAAATTTCGTATCGCAGTAGACGTCTGTAGAGAGTAAAAGTACCAGTGACAGGGATATCTAGTAATGACAGGGAAATTTGTATTATGACAGCTGTTTTTGATTTTTTATAAATTTTTTGTTCGGTAATAAGTGTTTATTATTAAAAAAATAATAATATAATTTATTTCTACAGGACAAACAAAAACAATTCAAACAAAGAATATCTTCAGTAAATTATCTACCAAAATTTTATATTGTCGATGAATTATTAGGTAAAAATTTAAGAAATATTTTAATAAATTCTTTTAATAATCCTGTCGAAGAGAGAATCAAAAAAATTACCGTACCAAAAATTAATAATAATAGGACAATATTCAATGAAAATGAAATTATTAAAAAAATTATAATTAAACAAATTATTATTAAACAAATTGAACAGAATGATCCAAGAAGTATATATCAAAATCTGCAATAAATTTTATATTTTATTTGCAAAATTTATGTTTTGTGAATGTTTAATTTTTCTTTTTTGTTTTCAATAAAAATTGTCCAAATACAAAAACATAATTAGTGAAGAGTTTTTATGTTAATTCAATATACAATTTTTAATGATCAATCCAAAAAAAAAAAACAAAAAAAATTATGTTTATGAATGAATTTAAAAAAAAATTAAAAATTGATAAATTCAATGAAAATTAACCGATAAGGCAATAAGTGTGTTAATTTGAACAATTTGAAGACTTTTATTGCCTTTCCATTCTTACTTTTCAGAACGCTTTACTTTTTAATTTGTTCGTGTCACCTTCAGTATTGATGTGACTGTCTGTTGCTTGTATAAGTGACGGCTGTCACATCTTCTTCGTTATTTAATACCGATTTCTGTCACACGTGTGACGTATGTCGCTACATTCGAGTTCAAAAATACAAATTCACTAATATGACATCTCACTTTCAGTGACGTGACTTCGCCGATAAGGGCCATTATCTCAAGAAGGTCACCCCATTAGCTATGCGAGTAGAACGCTTAATTCTCATGAAATAAATTATTCAGTAATAGAAAAAGAACTACTTGGGATTGTGTGGGCGGTAAAATATTTTAGGCCTTATCTTTACGGTAGGAAATTCACCATTCGAACAGATCACAGACCACTTGTATTGTTGAGTTCGCTAAAAGAACCAAACAGTAAATTACAAAGGTGGAAAATTAAGTTAGAAGAGTATAATTACGACATTGAGTACGTCAAGGGAAAAGACAATCAAGTTGCAGACGGGCTTTCAAGAATAGAAAACAATAATAATAAAATAGAAAAAATCGAAGTTCATAATAATGAAATTGAAACAATAGAAAATGATTCAACTGCAGCAACAATTCACAGTGCTAGAGAAGATAATTCTAAACACATACAATATATTTATTCCCCAGTTAATATTTTCAAAACTCAAATAATTTTAAACAAAAACGATAAAATTAACAATCATAAATTATGCAGGCCATTTGGTAGAAAAAGACTTTTCATAGAAATGAAAGAATTTAATGAAAATAGTATTATTGATTTATTTAAAAGACACATGCCACCTGAAGGTATAGTTGTAATTTATTCAAACAATGATCATTTATTCGCGCAATTTCAGGAGACATATCTGAAATATTTTAGTAACAATAAACTTTTAAAAGTAGTTAAGAGTGGAATATTTTTAAAAGATGTCGAAGATGAAGAAAAGGCGACGGAAATTATAACAAAAACTCACGAAGAATTTAATCACAGAGGGATTAATGAAACAAATGAAGAAATAAAAAATGTTTACTATATTTTAAACCTGAAGGAAATTTTATACCTGCTTTTACCGACATTAGTTTGTAAAATTGCGAAATATTTTCTTGCTCGGCCGGTAGACGCAGAGACTGTGGTAGATGTGTTTTTATTCTTATTATTTGTTCATGAAGTTGTTGTGGTGATAGTAGTAAAGGATTAAATTTTCCGTGATGGCCGTCTGTTATTACTTGAACAATTATTGTTTGTATTCGCTGAATGTTAATTAACATTAGTGTCATCTGCGTAGAAATAGAATTAAATAATTCGATTAATCGACTCTGTTGTAATTCATCTTCAACTACTCGGAACTGATTGTAGACCTGTGCAAACTGTTGGTCAATGTTGTCAAATTTTGTTTTAATGTTATGTTGATTTCCCTTTATGATATTGATTGTTGTATCAATAATACTGGTCTGGTTATGTGTTAAGTTAAGTAGATAATCATCACTGTCTTTCATTGACTTGATATTGTCTTCAAGTGTCTTTGCATAATCGGCATCTAATATTCCAAAAGCCCAGTTAGCTCCCCGGCCAACGATATCTATAAGTCCTCTTTTAGATCTGTTGTGAGTATTATTGCTCAATAAGTCGTTGTCTATCTGAATCTCTCTAATAAGATGGCTGAAATGATTGATTGTTTGACTGCAAGATGTCTTGGTTTTAGTTATGTCGTTGCATAGATGTTGTAATGCCCTAGTTCCATTGACCAGTGTTGATAGTTCTCTCCAAAATGGTTTTAAATCGTAAAAGAAAATAATCTTCCATTCTGTTGTTTGTAAGCTCATGCTTCCTATATTTCCAAAATAAATGCCCGGATTGGAATAGAATTTGGAGATTTGAAACAAACTGTTTGTTGTGGATGCAGTAGCAATGGGTAGCGTAAGACAAATTACGAGAAGTGTTGTTAAGAAGGACATTCCTCTTCTTTTCTTAGTTGGTGTCTCGTCTAGATGGTGGTTTGAGTTCTGATTTACTACTTGACTGTTGCTATCTTGAGATGGTTGGTGCGAATCTGGTGCTGTTTTCTCGTTGTCATTTTCATGTGGTAAGGGAGCGAGTCTAGTTACTGGTCGTTTGAGTATACCTCCTGACGTTTTGAAGTCAGCGACGCGAACCATTCCATCGCTTCCAAAAGTCCTGTTTTACATGCGTTACTAGCTTCCATCTAGTTAACAACTTCGCCTTATTTGGTTGCGTTTCAGGATCTATGGTTGAAACTAATTGCTCGCCTATTAAAAAATGTCCTGGGGTTAGTGCTGACAAGTCGTTGGGATCTGAAGATAGAGGAGTTATAGGCCTTGAATTTAGGATCGCTTCGATTTCAATGACTACGGTTTCCATTTCTTCATACGATAAATTTGCTGATTGAACCATTTTTACCATCATGTGCTTAGCAGATTTTACCGCTGCCTCCCATAATCCACCAAAGTGAGGTGATCTAGGAGGAATAAAGCGAAATTCTACTCCCCTTGATGCGCAAGTGCTGATAATTGTTTCTTGGGCTCTTGTATTGTAAACGGAGTACGATAATTCCATTAGTTGATTTTTAGTGCCTACAAAGTTTGTAGCGTTGTCGCAGTATAGATGTTTACATCTTCCTCTTCGTCCCATGAATCTTTTTACAGCTCCTATAAATGCATCGGTTGTAAGATCAGTCACCAGTTCTAGATGGACTGCCTTTGTTGCAAAACAGCAGAATACAGCCACATAACTTTTCTGTGGTTTGCGTCCTCTTGTATGAAAATGCACCCATATAGGTCCACAAAAATCTACCCCTGAGTTCAAAAATGGACGAGCTGGTTCTATTCTGTCAGATGGTAAATTGCCCATTATTTGATTCAGAGTTTTAGGTTTTGACTTAAAACATATAACACAGTTTTGAGTAATTGACCTTGCAACTGTTTTTCCTTTCATCGGTCAAAAATGTTGTCGAGTAATAGAAAGTAATCCTTGAGGTCCAATATGTTCATTTTCCTTGTGAAGTTCTGTCATGAGCATTTTTGTGAACTCATGAGGATATGGAAGAAGCATCTGGTGCCTAGCATCAAGTGGTAATGATGCTGCTTCCAGTCTGCCCCCCACCCGAATAATGCCACGATTGTCCAAATATGTAGCTAAGGAGCTCATTGAACTTTGTTTTTCAACATTTCCATTTGTGTGTAGTTGCCTTAATTCATCAGCGAATGATTCTTGCTGCATGAATTTTACTATGATGTATAGTGCTTCTTGCATTTCACTATGAGTGATTGCCTTGTGATCAGGTTGACGAGATTTTGATCTAGTATTTTTTGCAAAACGTGATAAATAGCCTATAATTCTTTGTAATTTGCGGAAGGAGTTTCCATGGTTGATTTTTTGAATTATGTTTTTGTTTTTTTCTGGAGAGATAATTAATGTAGTAGCCTTACGTTTTCTTTCTTAAGAGCATTGTCTTTTGTTATTAAATTCAGCAGGCCAAGAATCTTTGGTTCCATAAAGAAAGATTGGACCGTATATCCAAATGTTACATTGCTGTAATTTTGGAGGTTCCATTCCTCTAGAAAGAATGTCTGCAGGGTTGTTTTTTGAAGACACGTGCCGCCATTGTTCTGGAACTGATGATCTGAGGATGTTGCTGATTCGATTTGCTACAAAGGTATGATACTGTGATGGTGACGAGTGTATCCATACAGTACTATTTCAGAATCAGTCCAGAAATATGAAGGTGCCTGCTGCATTTCTAAAATTTTTATTACTCGTTCTGTCAGTTCCACAGCCAATTCACATGCACAGAGTTCTAGGCGTGGCAGTGTAATTTTCTTGATTGGAGCTACTCTTGTTTTTGAACATAGCAATCTGACTCTAACTTGTCCGTCTTTGTCTACAGATCGTATGTAAATTGCTGCCCCATATGCCCTTTCAGAAGCGTCAGCGAATGTATGGAGTTGTGCTTGTTTACAAATATTGTTACACAGCACACGCCGTGGAACTTGAAATTTTTCCAATGTGTTAAGATTTTCTTGAAATTTGTACCACTGTTGTCGTAAATCTATTGGAAGCTCGTCATCCCATTCTAGTTTTAATTGCCATAACTCTTGTAAAAAAATTTTTGCACTAACAATGACAGGACTAAGTATCCCCAAAGGATCAAATAATTTTGCTATGTCTGATGCAACTGTGCGTTTTGTGACACGTTATTTTTCATTGTGGTTGATTTTTATTGAAAAATTATCACTTTTTGGATGCCATGTTAATCCCAAAGTTTTTATATGTTGATCTTCGCAATCATTGAAGTTGATTTGAACTTCCTGACTTTCGGGTGGTATGTGCGCCAATAATTTAGGATGATTTCCACACCATTTTCTTAGTTCAAATCCTCCTTTTTTTAAAAGTTTTGTTAATTGTTGTTGTATTTCAAGTATTTCTGTAAGACTGTCAGCCCCTGTGATGACATCATCAACGTAGAAGTCCCTTGCTAAAATCTTTGCACCTAATGGGTATTTTACTTCTCCTTCTTGAGCCAATTTTTGCAAGCATTTTGTTGCTAGGTATGGTGCTGGTCTGGTACCATATGTTACTGTTTTTAACTGAAAACATTTAATGGATTCTTCTGTATTTCTTCTCCAAAAAATCAATTGAAATTTTCGGTCATCCTTGTGAACAAGTATTTGCCGATACATTTTTTGAATATCTGCCGTGAACACAAATTTTTCCATACGAAATCTTAACAAAATTGAAAATAGATCATCCTGAATCACTGGACCAATGTGAAGAATGTCATTTAATGAGGTATTTGTAGTCGTTTTTGATGAGGCGTCAAAAACAACTCTTAGTTTTGTTGATGTACTATCGGGCTTAAGCACGCAGTGGTGCGGAAGAAAGTATTTTGGTCCTTTAATTTCTTGTAAATTTACGGGCTCCATATGATTAAGCTGTAAATATTCATCCATAAATTGAACATATTGTTTTCGTAAGGATTCATCTTTTTCTAGTCGTTTTTCTAATGCCATAAAACGTCTGTATGCCACTGCCGTTGAATCTCCTAATTGTGCCTGGGTGTCTCTGAATGGTAGTTTAACTACAAAACGTCCTTTCATGATTCCGTTGGGTAGTTGTTAAAAAGTATTTTTCACATTGGTTTTCTGCATCTGACATTGGTGCAGGTTGTTCCTTGACAGCTTCAATTTTCCAGAAGTTTTCAATTGTACGTTCGAGTGATTCCTTTTCAGTGCATATATTGCATGTAGCAATTGATGATGTCACCTGTTTTACACCTCCTGAAAGTATCCAACCTAATTGGGTGTTTTGTATTATTGGAAGATCATTACTCATTTTATGTTGTCCTGGTGTTAATAATTCATAGTATATTTCAGCTCCTAATAGCATGTTTTTTTTTTTTGAAATGTTGAATAAAGAATCTGCAATATTGATGTTTTGTGGTATGTTCCAATGTGTGGTGTCGATTTTGACCGTTGGTTGTAGTGTGGTTATTTGTGGTAAAACGAGCGCTTCAATGTGGGTCGAATATGCGATGCAGGTTGATTGTATGTGGACATTGATTCTTTGTTGCACCTTGTGGGTTTTGTTTCCTACTCCTTCAATGAAAAACGTGTCAAATGTCGTGTTTAGACCTAACTGTTTCACTATTCTTGAAGTAATTAAGTTTACTTGTGATCCAGAATCCAACACATCGCGGCATTCTACTGTTCCATTCGGACCACTTAATTTGATATTAGCTGTTCCTAATAAGATGTATTTTTGGTTTGGTTTTGCTGAAATTGTATTTACTGTAATTGTTTCAGGTTGCTTGAATGTATGATTACCGATGGGACTCGATGATGAGGGTGTTGTTGATGAGTTGAGTTTTTGTGATTTTTTGTTGTCCTCATAATAAAATTTACAAGTTCTTGATGTGCATTTTGATAGTTGATGACCAGATTTTAAGCAATTTATGCAACGATGATGCTTTTGAACCAATTTGGTTCTGTTTTCTGGTGAAAGTTGTAAAAATGATTTGCATGCATATAACGGATGTTTGTCCTTGCATGCAATACATTTAGGAGATTCTGTGCTTACAACAGAAGTTAATATTTTTGCAGTACCATTATTTCGACGTTGAAGGTCGTTGGGTTTAGGTTTATTTAAGATTTCTAATGAGTGATACCTATTTTCTAAAAATTGTAAAATTTTTTTGAATGATTGTAGTTCCTTTGGGTTTTCTAACAATTGTTCATATAAATTTAAAGAAATTCGATCTAATTTCTTCGTCAAAATATACAACAAAAGTTGATCCCAGTTTTCGGTATTTACCCCCAAATTTTGTAATCCCATGAGACATTGTTCAGTAGTGTCTCTCAAATTTTCTATGGAAACTGCTGATACATTATCCATTGTGTGTGTTGGTTGCGATAGTAATTTGTTTATCAACGAACTTACTTGAACCCTTAGGTTTGTATATCTATTTTTTAAAGTTTCCCATGCTGCTATATATTATAATTATTGTCTGATAACATGAAATTCCTCAACAGCCTTTCAGCATCTCCTGTTAGACTAGTTTTTAAGTACCATAATTTTTGACAATTACTCATAGCTGTTGAATTATGTATCATCTTGCAAAATAAATCATGAAATGATTGCCATTTCATGTAATCGCCATCAAATTTTGGAAGCACTATTCTAGGTAGTTTAACCATAGATTGATTTTCGTGCATGCTTGATGGTGTAGACATTCTGTTATTTACACTATGATCGATTTGTGTTGAGAATTGCACTATAAGTTGACCTAATTTGTCTTCTAGCTCATCATAATCATAAGTAAGTATGGGATTTTCTGTAAGTTCCCACATTTCGTGCTTAATATTCTCCATTTGATTCCAATAATTATTTAATGCCTTGATTTTTAATTGATAGTATTGAGCTGGGTGATGTCCTTGGTCGTCCTCCAAGGATTGTAGTAATTTGCGAAGAGACGATGCTATACTGCTTTGTCTGCGCTGAAGTCGTATCATCTCTGTATCAGGATTTTTATCGTAAAATTGATTGCTATTTATCGATGCGTTATGTATTGATTGATGATATTGTTGATCGTTTGTCTGATCTGTTGGTGCTGGCAAATTCCCTTTGCGACTAGCACCTGTTTCAAGTGCACTTATTTGATCTGCTGGTGCCGGCAAGTTCCCCTTGCGACTAGCACCTGTTTTCAATGCACTTATTTGATCTGTAATTTGTTTTTGATAGTTGTGGTATATTGCGCTTATTTTGTCGTAGTAGTCTGTTGTAAAGTACGCATGTTCTATTGGAGGGTTGGGATCACTACGAATTTTTGTATCAGTAGTTTCAAATAAGTCCCATGCTGCCTATAAACGTTCAAAAAAATCCTTTAATGATTTCAATGTTATAGATTTTGATGTAACATCCTCTTTAAACTTGTTAATTATTCCCTGAAGAATTTGGCCAGTTTCATTTTGTTGATTCATAAGGTTAGGATTTACCATTATGAACAAGTTTTGTACTGAAAAAAAGAAATTTTGTTGTTGTTGTTGTTGTTAGACGTGTATCACGTCGGGGTCACCAAATGTTGAAACAAAATTGAATATTTCAACTAATATTGAGTCTAAGGTTCTTGTACCTAGACTTTGATGAAAGTGTACAATTGATTCTATGTATCAATGTACTTAAATGGTTGAAGGTTTCTGAAGAAAGTAAATACATAACTTGATTGTTAAGTAAAAACTGTTACTTTATTCAGTAAATCGATTTCCTTTTATACAAAAATTAAGCAATTTCAACAATAAAATAATTATTCATTAATATGTAAAGAAAAAATGCAAATATTCAAAAATAATAATAAAATTATATGTAATATATAAAAGAACAATATTTAATGCAAGCTAGGCAAAAACAATATAATTCTTTTATTGTATAATGCAAGCTAAGCAAATAACATAATTACTTTAATATTTAGTGTGAGCTAAAATAACATAATTGAAGAATTTAAATGAATTGAATTATGTAAAATTTATTTGGTTATTAAAACTGCTGTGACAGCATGAGAACGGAAGTGAACACAAGGTTTATTCTCGTGTAGTTTCGGCCATTATTGTTGT
Source organism: Bombylius major (assembly GCA_932526495.1). NCBI lineage: Eukaryota > Metazoa > Arthropoda > Insecta > Diptera > Bombyliidae > Bombylius > Bombylius major. The sequence goes on along the minus strand of OW052044.1, from coordinate 21,940,821 downwards.
GTGTTTCTTTATTTTCGTTGTAAAGGCAATGACTTACGAAGTTTTCTAAAATACTTTTCATCGCATGATTTTACATCTAACGACAGTAAAATAGCAAATTTATTTCGAAGAATTTATTTAAAGAAGTTTTTACAAAGTGGTGGGGTTTATTGTAGTCAAGGTTGTAGAGTACAAAAATCGAGAGTATAAAAGCATCAAATTCAATTTTAACACTTCTGTTTTCTGTTAGAAAATGGCATCAAAACGTAAATTAGAGGAGTTCGATAAGAAAGATGTGAAATTACCTAAAAAGAAGAAAGTATACCTTGTGAAAATCTATTGCTGAATTATACATATTTTTTGGAACAGTATAAAGAGAGGAAAATTGTACTTGGATTTGACACATCCAAATTTGAAGCTCAGATTATCTTTCATCATTAAAGTACTGACAGATATCATGGTTAATCAAGCTGCTTCTTGGTTAGGTACGTAACCAACTTGAATCGAGTGGTTTGCCATATAAATGAAATGGTTAAAAACCATCATAAACCAAGCAAAATGTACTTGATTTATGAGTTAACTAAGTACTTTCCAATGAACAAACGTCAAACATTCCAGTTACTTGTCATTTGCTATCATGTCATGACATATGATTTACATCAAATTTGGTGTTTTCTTGTTGTTATTGGTAAATAGAAAAAAAAATATCGTGTTAAATATTAAAATTTAAAAAAAACAGTGAATTAAATATAAAAACAAACAGTGAATTACATATAAAAACAAACAGTGAATTTATAAAAATAAAAAATATATAAATATAAATAATGTGTCCACATAGAAAAAGAATTTCCAGGCCAAAAGAAGCAGAGTTTCTCCTCATAGAAATGTGGAAGGAAAAATATGAAGATTTAAGAAAGGCCAGGAAAAATCAGCACATTTACTTAGAAATTTCTAAGGAGATGAAGGATAGAGGAGATTTTGAATATTTTCCAGCAGAAATATAAACTAAAATTCATAATTTTTCAAAAAAGTTGCGATAAGTAGCTACTAAAAAATTATATATTTTCACAGTGGATAACTTTATTTTTTTAACTTTAATTTTTTTTCCCAAAAGATCTGAAAAAAAGAAATTAACAACAGGATCTTCACCTTCATCGTGGGAGCATTTTAAAGCTGTTAATGACATTTTAAAGACATCAAGATCAATTAGTTTTAATGCTTTTGTGGAGGAGAGCAACGTTTCAAATGATTCAATGGAAAATAATTTGGAGTGTTCTGAGGTAATTTATTCATTATCGTTATTTTTTTTACGTATTATTACATATCATTCTTTACTTTTTCTTTCAGTTTGATATTAATTCGCAGGGAGATTTGGCTGCCCTAACAGTCCCTAATACTGGAGATGTATCTTCAACACCAATATCTTCAACACCAATATCTTCAACACCAATGATTTCCTCAACTGCATCAGCCGGACCTTAAAAAAAAAGAAAAAAAGAAGATGATATAACGCAGCTTATAAAAAATAGCAACAGCATGATGAATGAGCATTTAAAAAAATTCACAGAAATTGCCGAACGGCAAACTGAAGCGATACAAGAAAGCAATACATTGTTTTCTGAATTTTTGAAAAAATTCTCAGAAAAATAATAAATAATAATAAAATACTTATAATAGTAATAGTAATAATAATAAATAGTAATAGTAATACATAGTAATAGTAATAAATAATAAATAATAATAATAATAAATTTTAGTTTTGGTTTTATTTACTTACCTATAAATTCTGAAATGACGTGTATTGGTTGATTTTGTCGTCTGGTAGTTTCTCTCATTTGTCTTATCCATTGGCTTGGTAAAATGTCTTTTTCCTCACTCAGAAAATTATGGAGTACGCAACAAGCTTTGATAATTATATTAACATTGTCAATGTTTACATCCAATCCCTTTCCTATTCGGCGAAATCTTGCTTTTACATGGCCGAATACATTCTCTACAACTCGACGACATCTGGAAAGACATTTGTTGAAGTTGTTTTCCTTTTCATTTCGTTCTAGACCAAAGGGAAAAGGTTTCATCAAATAAGGTGACAAGCGAAAGGCAGAATCGCCAATCATATACACAGGAATGCTTATACCGTTATTATTACGTTCGCATTGTACCAAACTGTTGTTTCTTTCCATATATTTCTTTAAACTCGAATTCTCAAAAATTTGCGAATCGTTACACCTACCAGGAGCGCCAACGTTAATATAAATGAATCGATATCTACAATAAAAAAGATAAAAATAACATGATTTCACTTGTTGTACTTGATCTTGGTACATACTGATAATCCACAAGGGCAAGCAAATTGGTTGAATACCACCCTTTGTAATTGTAATAATCAACGGCCAATTCTTTCGGAGGAGATACTTTTATATGACAGCCATCTGTGAAAATTAAATTGATAAATATATTTGCTTTGTCATTTAATTTTATTTGAAAACTTACCAAGAGCTCCGATACACTGAGGAAATCCCATATTCTCGAAACCAGAAATTATATTGCTAATTTTTTCTGTCGGCAAAGGGATAGGGGGTAAATATTTTCCTTTCATTGTATGCCACACTTCGCGACAAAACTCTAGACATTATCTCGCCAACTGTTGTTCGACCCACTCCAAAAAAGTTAGCAATTGTTCTGTATTCACATGATGATCCCAAAGCATACATAGAAATCGCAACTCGTTTATCTAAGGGAATGGAATTTCGCCACGTAGTATCTTTTTTACTTATTCCTCCTAGCATAGAACACAGTTTTTTAAATACTTCCGGATTCATTCGAAAGTCCTCGTTAAATTTAGTCCAGCCATTCTTGGCAACTTCTTCCTCCCAGAATGTACTTAAACGATTCTTAGAAAATATAAATAATGAAAAATAACACTTAAAATAAATGCATCATATTATTACTTACATATGACCAAATATTCCGTTGAATTTTTTGACTTCGTAACAATTCTAAAAGAAAAATACTCAGACGATAATGATGCATAGCGCAATGTAAATGGAACATCATGCGATTTTGATTTAAAATTTTATTACTCTTCCTTCTATTTATAAGAATAAGGATTAAATGAACGTTTTTATCAAAAATATTTGAGACTTCCATTTCACAAACACAAAATAATTAACAAAATTCGAAAACTTTAAAAAAAATCAACCACAAACTCTTAACAGAAAAAAATCTAAATAAACAAATGTCAAAATAAACCAGCTGAAATTGTCTGTCACTTATTTTGGTTAATGAGTTGGTTAAATGGATGAGTTGGTTAACCAAGTTATGTCTGTTTATACTATTACAAGCGTTTTCCAGTATCTACAAATTATTCTGGGTGGGTTCCAGTTTACAATTATCTCAACGACTTAAAACGACTGATCGGTGAAGAACTACCACAAAATCAGCTTGGATTAGAAAAAGAATTCAGAATACTAGTCGACAAAGGTAGCATCCGATTGAAATATCTAGAAGTTTTAAGGTTATTTGAAATGATGGATTTCTTCAACATTGTAATGTTTCATAACAATAATGCTTCGAGTGGTATGAAAGAATATTTCAAGCAATATGTGTAAGAAAAAAAAATATTTAAATTAACCAACGAAGATTTCTTTGTGCCACCTCGCACTTCATATGTACACATAAATTATTCAAGACCATTTTATGAAATTCCAATATTTTGTAGTTATAATCTTTGATTTGATTTGTAATAAATAAAACATTAATTTTTTTATATTTTCAATTGGGGAATGGAATTATAATAAATGATTTAAAAAAAATAAAAAATGTTTTTTCAATCTATTATTTTATTTATTAACATATACAAATAAATGTTAACACAATTTTGTACAGCACAACGGACTGGTTTTATTTTCTGATGATTTTCACAGTGCACCTCAAAATGTTTCAATTCACTTAGTTTAGGCATCACAGGTGAATAATCTCAGCTTGCGAAAGGTATTTTCTCAGAACGTACTCTTTTGCGTCTTCTTTTACATATATAGTAGAATTAGCAAAATTCTCCAATACTTTTGGTATGCAATTGTACCTTATACATCCACTATCCCATGTGAGTCCATTTATTTTTTCCTCCACGTAAAGATTTTGCTGACATGTCTTCTCTAATTCCTCATACGGATATCCCGAATAACATTTTTAAGTTTTTTGCACATAATGTGTACAAAATGTGTAAAGTAGTACACAAAATTTGTGTACTACACGAGTAGGTACAGGCCTTACACTGCGTATTACGCCTTGTAGAAAACGCCTTGACACAAGTGCAGTACACAAATGAGTAGGACATTTTCTGTACTCAAAAATAAAACACGTGACGATTTTTTGCGTAATTCAGGCGACTTCTCAATGAGTACATAAAGAGTTAAACACAGGTTACAGAAATGAGAAATCCGCGTATGTGGAGCAATAGACATGCACAGGTTTGACACTGTGTATTACGCTTTGTGGAAAACGCCTTGACACAAGTGCAGTATACAAATGAGTAGGACATTTTCTGAATTTGAAAAAAACAACCGTGCAGAAAGAAAAAAATAATTTAAGTTCACAAATTTATTTATTCTTATATACATAGTACATAAAAGTTAAAATAATAGTAAAGGTACTCCTACACGATCTGGCAAATTGGCAGATGTTATTATATTATTTTCATGAAATAATAGGCTCTATGATTTTCAATGGAAACAAATGGTAATATATCCTATATAAATTTCGTTTAAAATATCTAGTATTCTATGATTTTTACTTGTTCCTTTATTTCCTTTATAATTGTTTCTTTTGGAAAAGAATATTCATCAGAATTTAATGTGAATTGTACCAATGATAAAATTCCCTGAAGAACTGAGAATATATTGCAAGTTATTTCTGAAGAGAAAAAAAAAGTATGTGTGTTTTTTCTAGTTTTTATTTATTAATTTTACAAAGAAATTATTCATACCTCCTTGTATTCCTGACTTTCCAGTCCATGTGTACGTTGCCAGTAATTTAGTCATAATTATTTTTCTTATTATGTGTTTAACAGATTTCTTCACATCTGAAGAAACAAGTCCTTGTAATCTAACTGCCTAAAAAAAAAAAAAGAAAACAATTCTGTAATTACTTTTCAGTTTTCAGTGAAAAGAAACATCACTTTGAATGTGTGTAGCACCTGTTGTGTACACAATCTGTACGCAAGACGAGCACGACAATTTAGGTGAATAATTCTAAATACAATACATACCTTGTTGATTATGATGATTATTATTATTATTAATATTACTCGTTTCATATATTTCACTTCCAACTTTTTTATAAACACGCGCTTTTTAAGAAATTATACTTTTTTAATGTTTACTCTTCGAAACTCAAAATTGAATGACAGGCCGAATTTGTTTTTTTCCATGAATAAATACAACAACACTATTTAACAGTTTACACGGGGAAAAAATAATCCGAATTTCGGATTAAATTGGTAGTACGCTATAAACATTAGACGGTAAATTGAGAATAAAATAATACATGCAAACGTTGATACTTTTATACACTTATAGCATACATATTCTTCTTTTTTCACATAAAAAAAAGAAGAAGAACATGACAGCTTCACTTCCACCATAAAAATTAGAATCCACCATATTGCATTTTACCTCACACTTACATATAAAAAAATTGGGATTAAACCCAAATAAATTGGGCTTAAGCCAAAATCCGAATTAGTGAGTTTATAGCAGATAAAATTGGGAGTAAACCAAAATCCGTATTAAAAGCGAATCACGCATAAACTCGTACTATAGTACAACAAACAACAACGCAATTTATTATTTGAAAAATGTTTGTATGCCATGCACATCGTGTACACTTGGGTAAAATGTAAATATGTCGAAAAATATCAAATTCTAGAAAATTGAGTCATCTATGTCGTGCACAAATTCGATTACTATGTTTCTCTGTACGCTTTTGTGTAATATGAACGTACACAGTTATAAGATGTACACAAATTGTTGTTCGGGTATGGTGGTAGAAAACAGTAGACTGTGGGAGAAACTGTTTCCACAAACAAATTGAATGTCGAAAACGAATTTATCCATGTTATCTATAGAGATATTATAGAATAGATACCAATAAAATGAAAGAAGTGTTTTAATTTTCAGTAATATTTATATTTATTAGTGACAACAAATTAAACGGTAGAGCTAGATTTGTACAAATTCTCATGTTTTTTATAAAAACATTAAAATTAAACAAAAAATTCTCAACCCAACTAGTTAACTTGATTCTCTTATATCCATAAGGGTAAGAAGAATATTCATCTGAAACTATTCTTTTATCAAAAGTGAAAGATAAGCGTTTATTTTCCACTGAAGATATAACAACTCCAGGAAGTTTACGTTTATTTTTTTTATCGCATGTAATAATTACACCATCGTCTTTATTTTCGTTGAAAACCATTGATTTTAAACACTCAAAATTAACAAGTTTAGAACTTTCAAAATTTATTGTTATCCCCTTACATTTTGTAATATATTCAGGTCCATTTTCAGTATTAATCTTAAGGCTATACGTTTTTGGTCCAATGCTCACAAATTCTGAAATAAAGGCACTAGGAGCGAAACATTCAATTTCATTAATTGGTAAAATAGAACAAATTTCTATTCCGGGAGATTGTATAAAGTCGCAGAAGTCTTTGAAGTTATTGAGAACTTTTGTATATGACCAATCTTCTCTCTGTGCAAACTTTCCCCAAAAAGAATTCAAACAGATTTTCGCTGTATTCCGCTTTCCAGGATTTTTTTAAATCTGATTGTTTTCTAAAACAATGTTTTCTTTCGTATGATAGGTTTCTTTAAAATCATTTTTCTCCTTATCAGATTTACATTTAGAACCCCACTCACAAGCTTCTTGTTTGATTTTCAAAAAAGTATTTACATATTCTGTAAATAAACCCTCAGTTTTTATTTTTAGATCGTATACAGTGAAGTAGTACTTCCAAACTTCAAATATCTTTTTTATTTTATACCCTTTTTTGACAGCTAAAGAGATTTCAGGTATTGTATTACCCAAGTACTAAGGATTTGTTTCTCTTCATCATTGTGACGACATTCTGTAATTTTGTTTTCTTCAGCGCACTTTCTACAAAGTGGAAAATACAGCTTTTTATTGTTTTTAAATGGAAGAACAGGTAAACATAAATCGTTTGGCGGAAGTACAGAACATACTATGAAGCCATTCATAGAGAGTATTTGTTCTTGTGTAGGTAAATTATCATTTATGAATATTTCAGGGTGTCCTATAGGGTAAGGAGCATATTTAGTGATAAAATGATATAAACTTGTAAAATCTAGGTAACGTATTATCTCATTCTCTTTAATTTTATGATATAGTTTGAATACTTCAGTTCTTCCCCCGAAAACAGCAAAACGTGGATTTAGAGGAGGTACAATGTTTTCAATGTACTTATTAAGTTTTTTACTAATATCAGGACTACTTTTCAGGAACTGTTTAAATTCGCATTCCCACGTATAAATCAGATTATACGCATTGTTGCGACAGCAAATATGCCCCTAAATTTCATGCATACATATTTTCGTACGCCGCTGTATCATTACAGACGGTTGTACACATAATTTTTAAAATGCTTAAAATTGTACATTTGTTGGAAATTTTCTACAAAATATTCCAATAAATGAACTGTAATTTCAATTCCGTTGCACACGCGCAACCTAAAATTTAATCTTGTTTTGTTCAAATTGAACAAAGGTTTTTTTTAATAATCACATGGATTATTACAGAAATCACGCCACTTCGAGAATAATCTTGTGTACAACGTATATATACACATACATAAGATTATTCCATATGTTCTCTCGAATATTCTCGTGTTACAATTTATTTAACTTTTCACTCACTGTTAAGTCATTATGTATGCCAATGTAAATGATAACATTCAATACACTACAAAATTATTTGCATGTATTGATTGATTAATTCTCATATAAATTATTTTATGTGAATAATCAAACAAAAAAAAAAAAAATCATATTATCCATATAATTGCATTGTGATCTATTTACTTAAGTAAATAGCGCAGGCAATACAAATTTCGAGACCACACACACCACGTCAATCTCCATAATCATCCACTCAAATATAATATTCATTAAAATATTATATCGAACGTTCTGGATTAACCAATTATGACTGTATGCATGTACATTATGTATAATGAATATGAGTTAATTTTGCCGCGCATATACCACTACAACATGAAATGTGTGAATAATTCATTGTGTACCGGTGGTATATAAGCGACAAAATCATACATAGCACGGCGGTATTTTTTTCTTTTTTTTGCTTTTTGGTCTTCTCTGGTCGAGTAGTGCTCACTCGCTGATTGATTGTGGTATTAACAAGATGTTTTTTGCCGTCGGTATTTTACTTTATTGTAATTTTTTTTTGTATTGAAAAGAAAAAAAAAGCAAATTTTTAAAAGTCGATAGATAGATATTTCTAAGCTCGGTAAATTAATTCGTGTGTGCTGCAAAGTAAAAGGAAACAAAAAAAGGAATTTTCATAGTGAATAAAGAAAAAAAATTATAAATATATTAGTAGAGAAAAAAAATATACAGGAACAGAAAATAAAGATACAAAAGTTTTTACATTTTAAACAAATTATAGAAAAAAAAAATTTCAAATAATTTCATTAAAAAAAGAAGTGAGAGAAGAAAAAAAAAAAAAGGGTGAAAAAGGAAAGAAAAAGGGTTTTATTTTATATGTTAAAATTCGAAATGAAGAAAAAAAAAGATATATATGTATATATAAACCGATATGTCTTTGGAAGTGAAATCGGGAAAAGTGTCCTTTAATGAAAATATTAAATTTTTTATTATAATAACTGGTGGTATTAAGGAATATTAAGCAATGTGCTATTTTTTTTGAAGAAGTTAATTATACAAATGATGAAAAAGAAAAAAAAAAGTTAAGAAAAAAAAAAAAATGAATTATTGTAGTGTGTATACTAGTTAGAGAAAATTTGTTTTGGAGTAACCCTCATATATTTTGCTTTGTTCTATAAAATGGAAAAAAAATATTAGGTGGCAGGAATGATAATTTGTTACAATTGTTAATTTTTTTTTTGCAATTAAATCAAAATTGAGTATCAAATAAAATGAGATAAAAACAAAACTAAAATATGAATGTATTTAATAAAAGAGTTAAAAGAGGAAAAAAAGAAAAGAAAAAAAAACAAAAAAAAAATAAAGAAAAACCTGTTGTATCATCAGAAAACATCATATATTGAGTGAATTTAAATTATTGTATGTATTTATTAATTGCATATTTCATCACGGTGTAGTTACAAGTTCAAATAAATAAAAATTTACAAAAAAAAAAAGTATATATTAGTATATTGAAGTGGTGTGATAGAAGAAAAAGATATTTTTTTTTGATAATTTAACCCAGTAGAATGTACAGAAAAAAAAAAAGTTTGATTTAAACAAAAAAAAAAAAAAAAAAATTAGATACTCCAAATGGTCATTATTTTTGGTGATAAATATACTACAAAAAGAAAAAAAATTTTAATAATTAAAAAAAAAAAAACATTGAATAAGAATAAATTGAAAAAAAAAAAAATATTAACTATTTGAATAAACGGGTAAACCCATTTTCATATGTACCAGATTAATAGCATTTAAAAAAAAAAAAAAAAAAAAAATAATACTGAGGTAAAATGAAAGGTAGTTTTTGTTCGGAAATCTAAAGAAGAAAAAAAAACAAAAAAAAAAAAAAAAAGAAAGAAATAAAATAAAAGAAAATAAAAGAGAAAAGAAAAAAAAAGGTATTAAAAGTGAAAATATTGTAAAGAAATCTTGAAAAGTAAAAAAGAAAAAAACAAAAAAACAAAATTTTTCTTAAAGTGCAGAAAAAATAAGGAAACCTGAATTGGTCATCTACAACAAGGAAAGAAGCTGAAATGAAACAAAGGAGAAATACCAACCGGCCGCACCGATTTCTTCAATCAACCATAAAATTTTTTTTGTAAGTCTTATTAACATTCTTAATTATTAAATGTAGTTAATGTTAGGGATTAATTATATAGGAGCTTTTTTTTTTTTTTAAAAATTAGAAAATAAAAAGGAAAAAAAAAAAAAAAAAAATTATAAGAAAAAGCAAAAATTCTCTGCGTTTGGCCACCGCTTGTATAGAATAGTAATAGTAGTTTTTTTTTTCTTTCATTATTTGTATTTCTTATAAATATATATATATCTCATGAATTTTATTCAATAAAGAATAGAAAAAAAGGAAAAGCTATGAAATAAATTCATTTATTTGTGTTTTCTTGGAGGGATGTGTTGGAGGAGGTTACGACTTGGTGAGGGCTTGGTGATGATCCTCGGGACTCAAAACTAAATTTTTGTTTCTTGCTCCTGGCCTACCATGGATTCCCCCCCCCCCCCGTTTCCGTGGGCTTATGTATATACTCGTTTCCTACGGTTGTACAAGATTTTTTTTTGAACCATAAGTTGCCTCGTGTCATGATCCCTAAATCTATTTTTTTTTGCTTTGCATTCGACTTGATAGCCGGTTACTTTATTTATGTAACAGCTACAGAGAACTTTCCCCATAGTGACCTCAAAAACCCACTCCCAGACTGAAGCAGCTGGACCCACAACCGGCTGAGGTCACTAGGAAATTCACCCTGTACCCTTACAATAAAGATGTATTCAGGAATCTGTAAAAATTAAATTTTGTTACATATGGCGCCCAACGAAGGCACAGACCATCTTGTGTCTCGTCATTTTCTGCTCTTAAGGCACCGTAATTGAATTAGCAATCTAGCTTCTCCGGTAACATGGGATTTTTGTGTTCGATGTAATATCTAGCACAAGATTCACCATTCCACGCGTCCTATCCGAATCTCATTAATCACCCGGTTATTTAAATTTAATTGAGTTTATCTCACGCACGACTTCAAGATTTTTTTTTGTAATATAAATTCTCATCAAACATGACGTATGTCCGAGATTTTGGGTTGTTGGAAAACCTGAAGTTTTGTTGCGACGGCATAGTTTAAATTCTTTAGTAGTTTCAGCATACGAAAGTGTATTGTAAATATAATCGCTTTTATGAATATGTTAATCTCCGTTTTTTATGTCGGTCTGAATTTTAGATTCAATTTATAACATACATCTAATTTAGTTTCGGTTCTAATTCAAGTACTATTTGCCAATAAATACTATTTTTTTTTGGTTCGGTTCATCATAATATATGAGGGATGACATAGCGATTGTCAGGCCGGTTTGGTAGTTCAAGACCGCGACCTTTGCTCGCTATGCTTATTCGCCATTGTGTTTTGATATATTCAGACTATGTAATTTAAAATATATGAAGGACTTTAAACGTTTGTCACATATTTTCGGTTATCTAGAACGGAAATAATGTTTGCACGTCTAATTGTTCTGTATCATATACGTATATATTTAATTGTGAACCTTTTTATTGAGAATTTGAATTGCTTGAACTGGCATTCGACTTCGTGCGGTTGTTCCATCTGATTTTATTCATGCTTTAGGTTTTCATTCAAATACACAAGAATAAATACATCATGGAATGATTTATGCGGGATTTAATTCGATTTCTTTTTGAATAGCCTCCGTTAGGTAAACTCTGTTGATTTTTCTTCAATTTGACTTATCAATCCGAAAAATTTACTTGCAGAATTTTGTTACAATCGGGGATGGGGTAATTCATGTTGCGTCAGTGAGTCCAGTCCCGTTCGCCTTGTGAACGCCCTCCGCTTCACATCTCTCAGGGAAACGGAAATTAATTGTTTTAACACTCATAGTTATTATTGTAATAATTGGAATTTTAAGGATAAAAACCTTTTTTTTTTGCATGATTGTTTACAGGTATATGAAATGAATTCTTTTGAATAGCGAATAGAAAAACAATATAAAAAAGAAAACGAATGTTTTTTTTTTTGATTTTTTTTTATGTTCTTATGAACATTCCTTTTTAAATGTCGTAAGTTGATTAGATAATAACAAAATTTTTCCATTCTCGCGTTCGTAAAGTTTTCAAATGGGAATTTCAAGTATTCAATTTTGCTAAATATAGTATAGATTTTTTTTCTGGTTGAGCAAATGAATTAAGCATTCATACATAATATATTTTGTGTAAAACATATTTACATTCATCTTCGTGGTGAATTTTTGAGTTTTTTATTTTTTTTTCTTGGTTTTTTTTGTTTTGGGTCTGCGTTGAGGCGCAGATCTTTTAATACCAGATGGTCTAGTAGCTGGTCTCGCGTGGCCGTGTTTCGCGTTGAGCCGCTACTTTAGTTAATTGAAATAAATTTTATTTATTCAGTGAAGTGTTAATTTGTGCCTTATTATTGTGAATTAAAATGGATCCTACCTTTCTGGATTCAGACGCAATTTTCTACGAATGTCGAATAAGGGACATATATCCCAATGATCAGGATTATTTGCAGGCTTTAGTTGATCAGCTGGCGTTGGAGGCTACTAATGAAGCTCAACAACCAGATAGATTGCTGAACAATATTAATACCGAGATATTTGACGTGCGCAGTCAAGCTGAAGGGTTGAAAAACAGCTTAACTCTACAAGCATTGGCTTCCGATACCGACAACGTTCAACGAGTACAAGCTAAGTTATGGCATTTATGGAATAGATTGCTCAGAATTGGAAAAGCTCATCCTAAATCAAGGGCCGTAGAATCTATCAAGGAGGACTTGCAAAAAGGCTTTCAAATGTTAAAGGATTTGCCAGTTATTAATAATGCTGAAGATGGAGCAGTGGGAGGTGGACTGATTTTAACATCACGTCTTCTTTGGCGAAGAGCACTCCGACCGTCTCAGTCGAAAACATCAGTATCATGGGAGGAGTTGAAAAATTAGCCGTTCCTGTTCCTAGTTTAGTTTCTGAAAATAATGTTGTAAATAAAAATAAAAATAAAAATACTGGAGCTAGAAGAAAGTCTTTGATTTTTAATAAACCTTTGTCCTTTAAAGATCCTAATTCGTCTAAACAACGCTTAAATGCTAACATTTCGCGTATGCCTGATAGTAATAAAGATAACTCTGTCCGTTTTATCACAAATCGTTGCGACACAGATAAGTCAAATACGATTTTAAATTATTCTCTTCCAGTTAGGTCCAATAACGTCCCCCCTGTCATTCGCGACAGAACAAATTACAGTGTACGTCACATTGAGGCACTACAGGATGATCCTTTTGTCATCTATGATGACCCTAATTTCCCCAAGCAAGCAGCTAACGCTCAACCTGTTAGTTCTCATCGTCAGCGTCTCAATCTTACTCAACCAAATTTAAATGACAGGCCGCTTCCTTCAAATAATTTTCGTTTCGGCTCTGTGTCACCATTTCCTTAACATCAAAGACGTGTATTTAGATCTACAAGTCCACTGAAAAGATGGAACTTGTCCTTTTCTGGTAAACCTCTCAGTTTGCCCATCGAAGAATTTTTGTTTCGTCTGGAATCCTTGGCAGTGGCTGACAGGGTTTCAGAAGATATGCTAGCGGCCCACGTACACCGATTTTTGTCTGAAAAAGCTCTCACGTGGTTCTGGCTTTTTCGCAGGTCCAATCCTGAAGCGTCATGGCGTGATGTACGACGAGGGTTGCTTGACGAATTTCGAAGTCAGACCACCGACTTTGAGATACGGCAAGCAATGTTCACACGTCATTAGCGGCCAAACGAAAGTTTTAGTGACTTCAGAATGGAGATGCAAGGTCTGGCTTCACGACTTAGAAACCCCATGAGCCAACAAGAGCTTATTGAAATTATTCAAAGAAATATGAACGCTAGGTTGCGTAACGCTCTTTTTTTGCATTCGGTCAATTCCTTAGACCAGTTACGCGATCTTGCTCGTAGGTTTGAAAAGCTTTGGTCTGAAACTGATCTTCGCGCTAGAACGCGCAATGTTTCAGAAGTTTACAACCCGTATGATTCATGTGTTTTCGATAAGATATCGTATCAAAATTCTTCAAATGTAAATGATAACCTTTGTGACTTAGATCATAAAATTGCCTTTTAATACATCTCATGAATCCAATAATATTCCAAGTTTTGACTTACCTGTGTCTAACGCTGATTTGTGCGCGCTCAAAAATTTAAATACGGAAAATTATATTTGCTGGAACTGTGACGCTAAAGGACATTCTTTTAGAGAATGTACAGTGGCCAAAAGAAATCTATTTTGTTATAAATGTGGCCTCAAAGGTGTCACAACTCCTGTCTGTAAAAACTGTGTTTCGGAAAACGGAGTGTCAAACGTGATGCACTCCGGGGCACCGCGTTTGATTCGTCGTTTCCCGGATCCGAAAATCCATACTACGTCGAAAAAGACGACTTAGAATTGTCTGGTGTTGCCGATGGTTCTTTTGTGATGGACCGTGGACCTGATTTGAACCAAGTTTTTCAGGGCGTCTGTAAGTGTGCCACTGATTGTGACACCGTGACAAAAAACCCGCTTGGCGATGATCAGTATCAGGGCCCATCACAGGACGATACCATTTTCAATGTCAGCCAATCTCTATTCTCGTCTGAAAAATCGGATATGTCCATAAAATTACCAGATACGTCAATTAAACTACCTGAAATGTCTTAAAAAGTACCTGATTTGTCCATTGATTTACCAGATATGTCGATTAATTTACCGGAATTATCTGAAGAACCCCCTGATTTGTCTTTTAATGCGACCATGAGTTTCGAGGATCGTTATTTAGAAAAGTTGCGTAAATATAATGAATGTCGAAATAAAATATTCGGTACGGTTTCGGAAGTTGTATCAAAACGTATTCTAAAATGTCGTGAACGTTTCAGGAATCGTGTGCAAATTCGGAAGTCGTTGGAAGTTCTGAACAATTTTTGTCCTTTTAAAGATCCGCGTCTATTAGAAATTAATGTACGACGAGCTTGATCGCATGCTCGATATGGGTGTTATCGAAGAATCTTTTAGTGCGTGGAACAATCCCGTTGTTTTGGTAAGAAAGCCTGGCAAAAATCGGTTGTGTTTGGACTCGCGAAAAGTCAATGCTGTGACAAAGAAGGATGCATATCCTTTGCCACACATTGACGGGCTGATCAGTCGCTTGTCCGACACAAAGTTCATATCAGGGATCGATTTGAAGGATGCCTTTGGCAGATTCCCTTAGAAAAGGAATCTCGCGAAAGGACAGCCTTCACAGTACCTGGCCGGCCTCTTTACCAATTCACCGTGATGCCGTTCGGTTTGTGCAACGCTCCCCAACGAATGTGCCGATTGATGGACAAAGTCGTACCGTCGGAATTACGTGATAATGTCTTTGTTTATTTAGATGACTTATTAATTATATCGAAAGATTTCGACACGCATTTAAAAACGCTCGATAAAGTAGCAACTTGTCTGAGAACGTCGGGATTAACCATTAACGTCGAAAAGAGTAAATTTTGTCAAAAAGAAATCAAGTATCTTGGCTATATCGTCGGTGATGGCTGCATAAAAACAGATCCTGAAAAGACTTCCGCGATTGTTGATTTTCCAAGTCCGAAAAGTCCTAAGGAAGTTCGCCGTTTCTTAGGAATGACCGGTTGGTATCGTCGTTTTATTCGCGATTATGCGTCTCTTTCCGCGCCTATTTCAGATTGTTTAAAGAAGACTAAAAATTTCGCTTGGACCGATGAAGCTCAAATCTCGTTTGACAAGCTCAAAATTAGTATGACGACAGCGCCAGTGTTGTGAAACCCAGATTTCACGAAGGAGTTCTTTATACAGTGCGATGCGTCGAAAGTGGGCTTAGGAGGAGTCCTATTCCAACTTTCGGAGGCGGGTGATGAAAATCCCATCGCATTTGTTTCGCAAAAGCTAAACAAAGCGCAGAAGAACTACTCCGTGACAGAGCTGGAGTGCTTGGCTGCTGTGTTATGTGTCAAGAAGTTTAGAGCTTACATCGAAGGCTTTCGATTCACGATTATTACTGATCACGCGAGTTTGAAATGGCTGATGTCTCAGCCGGATTTAAGTGGTCGTCTCGCACGTTGGAGCTTGAAATTGCAAGCTTTCGATTTTGCAATCCAGCACCGCAAAGGATCACAAAATGTGGTTGCTGATTCGCTCTCGCGCGCGTTTTGCGAAGAAATCAGTACGAACTTAAATCTGACTGAAGTCGATCTAAATTCAAAGAGCTTTCGCGATGAAGAATACGTACAGTTAATATCGTTCATTTCAAACAATCAAAGTAAGTTGCCGGATTTGAAAATACACGACGGTAAAGTGTTCAAACGTGTTCGTTTTCGTATTAGTGAAAGTAACGACAATCCTTGGAAACTCTGGGTCCCTAAATCCCTTCGTAATTCGTTGATTCATAATGTTCATGAATCTGATGTAACTTGTCATGGTGGCATTACTGTTGTTTACCGATTTTTGTCTGATAAATACTATTGGCCTAAAATGGTTATTGATGTTCAAAATTTCATTGGTTCTTGTGAAACTTGTAAGGAGAATAAATCCCCTAATTTTCAAACTAGACCTCCTATGGGATCTAGGTTCATCTCTGAAAGACCTTTTCAACGTCTTTATATTGATTTGCTCGGTCCACATCCCAGGACTAAAGCAGGAAATTCGCAAATTTTGATCGTTTTAGATCACTTTTCTAAATTCGTGTTTCTCAAACCACTCCGTAAAGCCAATGCCCCCGCAATTATAAATTTCCTGGAACACGAAGTTTTCTCTATTTTTGGCGTTTGCGAATTTCTACATAGCGATAACGGTAAGCAATTTGTTTCAAAAGATTTTCACAATTTCCTGTCTTCTTATGGGGTTAAAAATATTCGCACTGCTTTATACTCACCCCAATCAAATGCATCTGAACGCGTCAATCGGGTCATTTTAGAGGCTGTAAGGTCTTATGTTCAAGAAGACCAGGTGAACTGGGACAAGGCCATTCACCGCATAGCTGGCTCCCTTAGAACTCGATACCACAGTGCTATTGAGCGCACACCTTACCAGACGGTATTTGGTTTCCCTATGGTAAGGCATGCCTCGGCATATCGTGTTCTGAGAGAGCTGGACTGTGTGATGGATGGAGAGGTCATAGATCTGCCTGAAGCTGCAAAGCTTCAGCAGATTCGTGACCGAGTCTCAGCTAACCTCCGTACTACCACAGTGAAATTTCGACCTGGTCAAGAGGTTTATAGACGTAATTTCACTCAAAGCGATTTCGCGAAAGGATTTAATTCAAAACTATCTAAAAAATTTATTAAATGTCGAATTAAAGGATGCATTGGCGAAAGCATGTATGAAGTAGAGGACCTTCAAGGTAAATATGTAGGGACTTTTCATGCGAAAGATTTAAAAGCATAACACCATGTTTGTTTACCATATTACCCCTAACTTTCTGTACTTTACTTCGTCTCACCATGCAATCATTGGCCTATATTTATTTCTCTGTATGTAATAATTTTTCTTATGTTAACTGGACCAAGTTGTTCTTAATTGGTTTATTTCACCCTCGTAGATAAATTTAGTAGACTGATTTTGAACCCTCCCGTTTTCAAGGCCTTTCAGATTTAATGATAATTTTCTTTCATGGTTTTGTCATATGATTAGTCTTATATAACTCAAATGTGACATTTGAATGTATAGATATATAAATCATCATCGCGAAATATTTTTTTTTTGATTTTGGATTTTGGTTCGATGTGTGTGGACTTACCGCTATCCTCATTGTTCAGCCCGGCTTGCCCACGTGTTCCGGCATTGAAACTCATCTCAGGGTGTGGACGAGCCCCACGTTGTTGTATTTAGGCAACACAGACCAATTTTTCTATTCGGTCAAAATTTCCTAGTGGGAAATGTCCTTTACGGACTTTACATTATCCTTTCGCTGCCGTGTTCCAACCTTTTCCACTTCGACGGGTTCGTGGAAAAGTTTGTTTTGTTGCGACAGCAAATATGCCCCTATAGTTCTATCAAGATATTTTCGTACGCCGCTGTATCACTACAGACGGTTGTACACATAATTTTTAAAATGCTTAAAATTGTACATTTGTTGGAAATTTTTCAACAAAATATTCCAATAAATGAACTGTAAATTCCAATTCCGTTGCACACGCGCAACCTAAAATTTAATCTTGTTTTGTATTTTTTTCTTTTTTTTGCTTTTTGGTCTTCTCTGGTCGAGTAGTGCTCACTCGCTGATTGATTGTGGTATTAACAAGATGTTTTTTGCCGTCGGTATTTTACTTTATTGTAATTTTTTTTTGTATTGAAAAGAAAAAAAAAGCAAATTTTTAAAAGTCGATAGATAGATATTTCTAAGCTCGGTAAATTAATTCGTGTGTGCTGCAAAGTAAAAGGAAACAAAAAAAGGAATTTTCATAGTGAATAAAGAAAAAAAATTATAAATATATTAGTAGAGAAAAAAAATATACAGGAACAGAAAATAAAGATACAAAAGTTTTTACATTTTAAACAAATTATAGAAAAAAAAAATTTCAAATAATTTCATTAAAAAAAGAAGTGAGAGAAGAAAAAAAAAAAAGGTGAAAAAGGAAAGAAAAAGGGTTTTATTTTATATGTTAAAATTCGAAATGAAGAAAAAAAAAGATATATATGTATATATAAACCGATATGTCTTTGGAAGTGAAATCGGGAAAAGTGTCCTTTAATGAAAATATTAAATTTTTTATTATAATAACTGGTGGTATTAAGGAATATTAAGCAATGTGCTATTTTTTTTGAAGAAGTTAATTATACAAATGATGAAAAAGAAAAGAAAAAAGTTAAGAAAAAAAAAAAAAATGAATTATTGTAGTGTGTATACTAGTTAGAGAAAATTTGTTTTGGAGTAACCCTCATATATTTTGCTTTGTTCTATAAAATGGAAAAAAAATATTAGGTGGCAGGAATGATAATTTGTTACAATTGTTAATTTTTTTTTTGCAATTAAATCAAAATTGAGTATCAAATAAAATGAGATAAAAACAAAACTAAAATATGAATGTATTTAATAAAAGAGTTAAAAGAGGAAAAAAAAAAAAGAAAAAAAAAAAAAAAAAAAAAAAAAAAGAAAGAAATAAAATAAAAGAAAATAAAAGAGAAAAGAAAAAAAAAGGTATTAAAAGTGAAAATATTGTAAAAAAATCTTGAAAAGTAAAAAAGAAAAAAACAAAAAAACAAAATTTTTCTTAAAGTGCAGAAAAAATAAGGAAACCTGAATTGGTCATCTACAACAAGGAAAGAAGCTGAAATGAAACAAAGGAGAAATACCAACCGGCCGCACCGATTTCTTCAATCAACCATAAAATTTTTTTTGTAAGTCTTATTAACATTCTTTATGATTAAATGTAGTTAATGTTAGGGATTAATTATATAGGAGCTTTTTTTTTTTTTTTTTTAAATTAGAAAATAAAAAGGAAAAAAAAAAAAAAATTATAAGAAAAAGCAAAAATTCTCTGCGTTTGGCCAACGCTTGTATAGAATAGTAATAGTAGTTTTTTTTTTCTTTCATTATTTGTATTTCTTATAAATATATATATATCTCATGAATTTTATTCAATAAAGAATAGAAAAAAAGGAAAAGCTATGAAATAAATTCATTTATTTGTGTTTTCTTGGAGGGATGTGTTGGAGGAGGTTACGACTTGGTGAGGGCTTGGTGATGATCCTCGGGACTCAAAACTAAATTTTTGTTTCTTGCTCCTGGCCTACCATGGATTCCCCCCCCCCGTTTCCGTGGGCTTATGTATATACTCGTTTCCTACGGTTGTACAAGATTTTTTTTTGAACCATAAGTTGCCTCGTGTCATGATCCCTAAATCTATTTTTTTTTGCTTTGCATTCGACTTGATAGCCGGTTACTTTATTTATGTAACAGCTACAGAGAACTTTCCCCATAGTGACCTCAAAAACCCACTCCCAGACTGAAGCAGCTGGACCCACAACCGGCTGAGGTCACTAGGAAATTCACCCTGTACCCTTACAATAAAGGTGTATTCAGGAATCTGTAAAAATTAAATTTTGTTACACCATGTTGCTTTATCGTGTCAATTTTTCTCATTGTACTTTCATATCTTTGAGCTAAAGTTTCAAACTTCTGATTTCCCCCTTCCTGTATTTTAAAACATTCTTTACAACCGTGATAGAAGCATCCGAAAAATTCAAAAACTGTATTTGTTTCTGAAACAAAACCGTCTACGTACATTCCACCTTTTTCTAACTTTACTTCTCCCACATTGTTTGCAAATATAATTTTATTGTTTACATTCATATTTTGCCATGCAAGGCATTTTGAAGCAATAGCTGAGTAGTTTTTTGTTTTATAGTACCTATTTTTAGGCATAATTCCCAAAGTATCTTTCTTCAGATAATTTATCCTAAAAACAAGCATACAAGCTGATTGCAATAGTTAAAGATTCAACGAACGGATTAATCTGTGTGACGTCAAGAAACTCTTCCATAAACCGTGTACACCCTAAACGTAAAATACACACATCGTTCGTACAATATTTTATCATTTCTTCTCTATTATTGAAAACCCCATTAGATCTTTCATTATACCACTTCAAAAATTTATCCCTCTCTGAATTTCTCATTGTATTGTACCCATTCGTTTCTGGAGGCGAATATTTTCCCACATAATTGAAATTTTCCAGTGTATTGAAGAAAAATGGATAATATGCCTTTTCATAATCGTTGATATCAAATACCTGTGGGAATTTTGCAAGGGGAAATGCCAAAAAGCTCAAGGAATCAATAAATGTTACTTGTCCGCATGACAGTTTAATTATTTTTCTTCCATTCATTACAGGTTCAATTTTCAAATTTCTATCTAGAAGATCAGAGATAAGAAAGTGCTTATCATATCCTTGTAGGTTATGTGCAATACAAAAAATGTTCTAAATAGAAGGACGTGGTTTCAAACCATAATCTATAAAATTGTTTACAACATTTACAGCACTACTGTATTCGAAGATATGGGTCCTGTCTCCACATACATCACACTTCTCTTGTATATTTGATTTTTTATAACAACTGTAACAAACTTGTTGAGCAACAATTAAGTTAATAACATCTAGAAACTCTGTCTAAGTGTTTTCAAGTAAGGAATTTTGAGTACTTTCACAATCAAAAAATATTAACAGAAACTTTTTATTTCTACCTCCTTTGTATGATTTATTATAACATAGATGTTCTGACGAGACAATTTTTGAACATATTTGACAAAAATATTCGTTACATCTATGTTCATTTTCTGTTCGTTTAGAAAGATTTAAGAACTTGCTACATAGTTTACATATTCTGAAAGTATCACATATACTTTTATTTTTTATTTTGTTTTGAAAATGATTGTCAAAACAGATTTCACCTCTGAATGTACAGTCACAGCGGTGAATTGCTGTAGCGATGAATTGTTGAGGCGATGAATTGCTGGCGAAGAATTGCTGGCGGTGAATTGCTGGCGAAGAATTGCTGGCGGTGAATTGCTGGCGAAGAATTGCTGGCGAAGAATTGCTGGCGGTGAATTGCTGGCGAAGAATTGCTGGCGATGAATTTTGCTAGACCCGTTTTTATTGTAATTTGTATAGAATATGTTTATGTGCATTACAATCGTTTCATCTTTTGAACAAAACTACATGAAGGTGAGAAATTACAATAAGGGTATTTTGATTCACATTTGTGTAAATTATGATTGCTAACCCTGTCACAAAATGAGCAAGCTTTCTTATTGAAAAACCCTGTTAAAGATTTGATTACACAAAAATGTTTAGATGTCTGGGAATAATAAAGAAATATTTTTTTAACTTCATTATTTTCAAACGGAATTTTAAACATAATTGAATTTGAATCTCTCAAGTTATCAAACACTATTATTTGAAAATTTTTTAAAATTTTTTGAAACTTGTAAAGATCCTCTAACATATGTACAACTTTTATTCCCAACAACAACTTTTGCATCTTTACACAATCTTTTTGCTAACGTATCCAAAGATTTGATAACGGAGGAATAACATTTTTTGTTGAAATTTACTGAAGCCATTTCAACACCATAACAAATACTTCTTTGGAGACAATTTAAATCTTCTTTTTCACCCACATCAATAACACTGCTTTTTCTAATTAAAACTTCATTTTCTTCAACATAATTTGGGTTTATTTTCCCTCCTCCTAAAAGAAAATTAATCTAAAAGGAAAGTTGCGTTTGATTGATTAACGTTTAAAATTAAGCCAATAATTTATTCCCCATTTAACTGACTAATAGGTTTTAAACTTGACCAGATAGGCTTCACATGAGGAGAGTTTGGAAGTACAATAGAAAAACTGATTTTTCCTTCTTGTGCGGAATTTGAAGAAATGTCTTTAACAACATTGTCAAACACCTGTTTCAAAATCTCCAACGGATTCTCCCCATATTACCGAAGTCTTTTATTTGAAATCTCATTTTCACCCCATCAAGATTAAATTTTTTGAAATGTGTCGTTTTTTTTAAATTAATTCAAACCCAGTGTTCAATCTACTACCACTTTGAACTATTTCATTTCTTGTTTCTTGATTTAAAATGTCTAATTCAACCTCATGAACCCGGGAGTTGTTTGCTTCAGTGGAATTTAGGAAACTTATAGCCTAGACATACCGCAATATAAAGTACAAATAAAGTACGTACTTTGTCTTTGTACTTTATTTTGGTGACACACAGTTTTTTGTACTTAATTTTGACGTTTAAAGTTATTTTGTACTTAATTTTGACGTTTAAATTTATTTTGAATGAAAATTGTTCAACTGTTGATAAATATTTAGTAAAAATATAAAATTATATATCACAATATTTGGTGAATTATATAAAAATCTTCAAAAAAGGTTTGTATTAAATTTGGTTCAAAAATCAAAAATGGCAGCTACCATAACCAAAAGTATATCTGTCTCAATATTTCTGTATAACATATGTTTGTGACCAACGCTGTTGCAAAAAAATAAAATATCTATGTTTAAATAAAACACATTTTTTATTTTTTTAACTACAAATCTTCTTTATTTAAAACACTTTATTAAAACAATTTATCTAATTAGCTTAAACTTCTTTTACTCAAGAACAAAAGTTAAGTGAGAAAATGGTCTTAATATGACGAGATTAAAAGATAGACTAACTAACTTAATTATTTCTAATTATTATTACAATTCTTATTCTACAATTAAACGTTTCTTAAAACGTGATTTTTATGAGAAAATAACATTTTAAAAATTTCATGAGATTTGCAAATTTTGAGTTTTTAAAATTTTGAATTTCCAGTGTGAACTTGTTGAAAGAATTTTGTTTTTCAAGCATCATGTTACAAGCGAAATGTGTGAAATAAAAATGTTGCTAAGTGTTATATTGCGAATGGTAAAGACGTAACTCGACCCTTCTTAAGATTCTGCTCCGAAGAATCAGTTAGTTTTATCTCAATTTTTATGTTTGTTTTATTATTTTTATGCTTTTCTTTAAAATAAAATAATATAATTATTATGATTACAATGAGTATTACAAAAAATGTGCTGAATGTTATTTTCTCATTTACATTGTTTTTCAGTCTTATTTCTTCAATTATTTCTCTATTTTCTATGTTTTTAATATGTAAATCTTCAATTGAAAAATTTGTTAAAGTATTTTTGATTGTTAAATTATTAAAACTTGGTATTACTAAATTGTCATTGGTTACAAAATTTTCATATTCTATATCGTTTATTTTTATTTTACAATTTTCAAATTTAATTAAATAGTTTCCTGACAAAGTTATTTCATATTCATTGCAATTGTGTATAATTTTAGTTTCAGGTATATTTTTTGTGACCAAAATGTTATTAGTGATTTGTTTGATTTTAATATTATTATTTCTTTGAAATTACATTTTGCATTTTCTTCAAATATCTGACATGTATTTTCAGTTTTTCTTACAAGTTTCAAATTCTTTTTTTTTTATTACACTGTCTATATTTTCATATAATTTTTTCTCGTTTACTAAATATGACTTATTTTTCAAATCTAATTCTAAATTGTTTTTATTTGGGACTGGTTCTATAAAAATTCTGTAAAACTTACTTTTTGAATAGTTTGGTTTGGAATCAATTTCTAAATTAGTACCGAACAGTCCAAGTTATAGAAAGCTACAAAAAGATATTACATAGTGTAAATTTAAGCTCATGGGTAGATAATTTAAGAATAATTAGGGATAATATTAATAAGTTAAGCCATAAAAATCAATACCCAGCTATGATGCATAATTTTAGGTCCTTATCACAAGAAATTGAAAATTTATTGCCACATCATAGAAGTAGAAGAGGGTTAGTTAATATTTTAGGAAAAGGATTAAAATATTTAACAGGTGTCATGAGCTCAGACGACGAGGAGGATATTAGAAAAAATCTAGAAATTAATAAAGATAATAATCGCAACATAATAAAAAATCTAAATGAACAGGTACAAATTAAATTAATAGGAAATTTAATGAAGCTATGGAAAACATAACAGAATACATTAATACACAACAAAAACAAATTAATAATCAGTTATCATATTTGGTAAATAAAGTAAGTAATGATTTGATAGAAATAGAAAATATACAATACGGATTTCAAATTCAATACGATATTCAGTTATTAAGAGAACAGGTTAGAAAAGTTAAGGAAAATCTATTGTTAAGTCAATTAGGAATTATAGGTAGAGATATTTTAAGAAAAAAAGAAATAGATGAATACAATATAACAATTACGGATATGATGTACATTAAGACTTCAGTAATTTTATATAATGATCACATAATTTTTGTACTGTTCCTACCAAACTATTCAAAAAGTAAGTTTTACAGAATTTTTATAGAACCAGTCCCAAATAAAAACAATTTAGAATTAGATTTGAAAAATAAGTCATATTTAGTAAACGAGAAAAAATTATATGAAAATATAGACAGTGTAATAAAAAAAAAAGAATTTGAAACTTGTAAGAAAAACTGAAAATACATGTCAGATATTTGAAGAAAATGCAAAATGTAATTTCAAAAGAAATAATAATATTAAAATCAAACAAATCACTAATAACATTTTGGTCACAAAAAATATACCTGAAACTATAATTATACACAATTGCAATGAATATGAAATAACTTTGTCAGGAAACTATTTAATTAAATTTGAAAACTGTAAAATAAAAATAAACGATATAGAATATGAAAATTTTGTAACCAATGACAATTTAGTAATACCAAGTTTTAATAATTTAACAATCAAAAATACTTTAACAAATTTTTCAATTGAAGATTTACATATTAAAAACATAGAAAATAGAGAAATAATTGAAGAAATAAGACTGAAAAACAATGTAAATGAGAAAATAACATTCATAATAATTATATTATTTTATTTTAAAGAAAAGCATAAAAATAATAAAACAAACATAAAAATTGAGATAAAACTAACTGATTCTTCGGAGCAGAATCTTAAGAAGGGTCGAGTTACGTCTTTACCATTCGCAATATAACACTTAGCAACATTTTTATTTCACACATTTCGCTTGTAACATGATGCTTGAAAAACAAAATTCTTTCAACAAGTTCACACTGGAAATTCAAAATTTTAAAAACTCAAAATTTGCAAATCTCATGAAATTTTTAAAATGTTATTTTCTCATAAAAATCACGTTTTAAGAAACGTTTAATTGTAGAATAAGAATTGTAATAATAATTAGAAATAATTAAGTTAGTTAGTCTATCTTTTAATCTCGTCATATTAAGACCATTTTCTCACTTAACTTTTGTTCTTGAGTAAAAGAAGTTTAAGCTAATTAGATAAATTGTTTTAATAAAGTGTTTTAAATAAAGAAGATTTGTAGTTAAAAAAATAAAAAATGTGTTTTATTTAAACATAGATATTTTATTTTTTTGCAACAGCGTTGGTCAAAAACATATGTTATATAGAAATATTGAGACAGATATACTTTTGGTTATGGTAGCTGCCATTTTTAATTTTTGAACCAAATTTAATACAAACCTTTTTTGAAGATTTTTATATAATTCACCAAATATTGTGATATATAATTTTATATTTTTACTAAATATTTATCAACAGTTGAACAATTTTCATTCAAAATAAATTTAAACGTCAAAATTAAGTACAAAATAACTTTAAACGTCAAAATTAAGTACAAAAAACTGTGTGTCACCAAAATAAAGTACAAAGACAAAGTACGTACTTTATTTGTACTTTATATTGCGGTATGTCTAGGCTATAAGTTTCCTAAATTCCACTGAAGCAAACAACTCCCGGGTTCATGAGGTTGAATTAGACATTTTAAATAAAGAAACAAGAAATGAAATAGTTCAAAGTGGTAGTAGATTGAACACTGGGTTTGAATTAATTTAAAAAAAAAAACACATTTCAAAAAATTTAATCTTGATGGGGTGAAAATGAGATTTCAAATAAAAGACTTCGGTAATATGGGGAGAATCCGTTGGAGATTTTGAAACAGGTGTTTGACAATGTTGTTAAAGACATTTCTTCAAATTCCGCACAAGAAGGAAAAATCAGTTTTTCTATTGTACTTCAAGTTTATATCATTTTATCATTAAATATGCTCCTTACCCTATAGGACACCCTGAAATATTCAGAAATGATAATTTACCTACACAAGAACAAATACTCTCTATGAATGGCTTCATAGTATGTTCTGTACTTCCGCCAAACGATTTATTTTTACCTGTTCTTCCATTTAAAAACAATAAAAAGCTGTATTTTCCACTTTGTAGAAAGTGCGCTGAAGAAAACAAAATTACAGAATGTCGTCACAATGATGAAGAGAAACAAATCCTTAGTACTTGGGTAATACAATACCTGAAATCTCTTTAGCTGTCAAAAAAGGGTGTAAAATAAAAAAGATATTTGAAGTTTGGAAGTACTACTTCACTGTATACGATCTAAAAATGAAAACTGGGGGTTTATTTACAGAATATGTAAATACTTTTTTGAAATTCAAACAAGAAGCTAGTGAGTGGGGTTCTAAATGTAAATCTGATAAGGAGAAAAATGATTTTAAAGAAACCTATCATACGAAAGAAGACATTGTTTTAGAAAACAATCAGATTTAAAAAAATCCTGGAAAGCGGAATACAGCGAAAATCTGTTTGAATTCTTTTTGGGAAAAGTTTGCACAGAGAGAAGATCGGTCATATACAAAAGTTCTCAATAACTTCAAAGACTTCTGCGACTTTATACAATCTCCCGGAATAGAAATTTGTTCTATTTTACCAATTAATGAAATTGAATGTTTCGCTCCTAGTGCCTTTATTTCAGAATTTGTGAGCATTGGACCAAAAACGTATAGCCTTAAGATTAATACTGAAAATGGACCTGAATATATTACAAAATGTAAGGGGATAACAATAAATTTTGAAAGTTCTAAACTTGTTAATTTTGAGTGTTTAAAATCAATGGTTTTCAACGAAAATAAAGACGATGGTGTAATTATTACATGCGATAAAAAAAATAAACGTAAACTTCCTGGAGTTGTTATATCTTCAGTGGAAAATAAACGCTTATCTTTCACTTTTGATAAAAGAATAGTTTCAGATGAATATTCTTCTTACCCTTATGGATATAAGAGAATCAAGTTAACTAGTTGAATTGAGAATTTTTTGTTTAATTTTAATGTTTTTATAAAAAACATGAGAATTTGTACAAATCTAGCTCTACCGTTTAATTTGTTGTCACTCTAATAAATATAAATATTACTGAAAATTAAAACACTTCTTTCATTTTATTGGTATCTATTCTATAATATCTCTATAGATAACATGGATAAATTCGTTTTCGACATTCAATTTGTTTGTGGAAACAGTTTCTCCCACAGTCTACTGTTTTCTACCACCATATCCGTATCAGGAATTAGAGAAGACATGTCAGCAAAATCTTTACGTGGAGGAAAAAATAAATGGACTCACATGGGATAGTGGATGTATAAGGTACAATTGCATACCAAAAGTATTGGAGAATTTTGCTAATTCTACTATATATGTAAAAGGAGACGCAAAAGAGTACGTTCTGAGAAAATACCTTTCGAAAGCTGAGATTATTCAGCCTGTGATGCCTAAACTAAGTGAATTGAAACATTTTGAGGTGCACTGTGAAAATCATCAGAAAATAAAACCAGTCCGTTGTGCTGTACAAAATTGTGTTAACATTTATTTGTATATGTTAATAAATAAAATAATAGATTGAAAAAACATTTTTTATTTTTTTTAAATCATTTATTATAATTCCATTCCCCAATTGAAAATATAAAAAAATTAATGTTTTATTTATTACAAATCAAATCAAAGATTATAACTACAAAATATTGGAATTTCATAAAATGGTCTTGAAAAATTTATGTGTACATATGAAGTGCGAGGTGGCACAAAGAAATCTTCGTTGGTTAATTTAAATATTTTTTTTTCTTACACATATTGCTTGAAATATTCTTTCATACCACTCGAAGCATTATTGTTATGAAACATTACAATGTTGA
The DNA here is from genome assembly GCA_932526495.1 of Bombylius major. Lineage (NCBI taxonomy): Eukaryota > Metazoa > Arthropoda > Insecta > Diptera > Bombyliidae > Bombylius > Bombylius major. Next base: position 21,912,263 of record OW052044.1, on the reverse strand, counting down.
AGAAATCCATCATTTCAAATAACCTTAAAACTTCTAGATATTTCAATCGGATGCTACCTTTGTCGACTAGTATTCTGAATTCTTTTTCTAATCCAAGCTGATTTTGTGGTAGTTCTTCACCGATCAGTCGTTTTAAGTCGTTGAGATAATTGTAAACTGGAACCCACCCAGAATAATTTGTAGATACTGGAAAACGCTTGTAATAGTATAAACAGACATAACTTGGTTAACCAACTCATTAACCAAAATAAGTGACAGACAATTTCAGCTGGTTTATTTTGACATTTGTTTATTTAGATTTTTTTCTGTTAAGAGTTTGTAGTTGATTTTTTTAAAGTTGTCCGAATTTTGTTAATTATTTTGTGTTTGTGAAATGGAAGTCTCAAATATTTTTGATAAAAACGTTCATTTAATCCTTATTCTTATAAATAGAAGGAAGAGTAATAAAATTTTAAATCAAAATCGCATGATGTTCCATTTACATTGCGCTATGCATCATTATCGTCTGAGTATTTTTCTTTTAGAATTGTTATGAAGTCAAAAAATTCAACGGAATATTTGGTCATATGTAAGTAATAATATGATGCATTTATTTTAAGTGTTATTTTTCATTATTTATATTTTCTAAGAATCGTTTAAGTACATTCTGGGAGGAAGAAGTTGCCAAGAATGGCTGGACTAAATTTAACGAGGACTTTCGAATGAATCCGGAAGTATTTAAAAAACTGTGTTCTATGCTAGGAGGAATAAGTAAAAAAGATACTACGTGGCGAAATTCCATTCCCTTAGATAAACGAGTTGCGATTTCTATGTATGCTTTGGGATCATCATGTGAATACAGAACAATTGCTAACTTTTTTGGAGTGGGTCGAACAACAGTTGGCGAGATAATGTCTAGAGTTTTGTCGCGAAGTGTGGCATACAATGAAAGGAAAATATTTACCCCCTATCCCTTTGCCGACAGAAAAAATTAGCAATATAATTTCTGGTTTCGAGAATATGGGATTTCCTCAGTGTATCGGAGCTCTTGGTAAGTTTTCAAATAAAATTAAATGACAAAGCAAATATATTTATCAATTTAATTTTCACAGATGGCTGTCATATAAAAGTATCTCCTCCGAAAGAATTGGCCGTTGATTATTACAATTACAAAGGGTGGTATTCAACCAATTTGCTTGCCCTTGTGGATTATCAGTATGTACCAAGATCAAGTACAACAAGTGAAATCATGTTATTTTTATCTTTTTTATTGTAGATATCGATTCATTTATATTAACGTTGGCGCTCCTGGTAGGTGTAACGATTCGCAAATTTTTGAGAATTCGAGTTTAAAGAAATATATGGAAAGAAACAACAGTTTGGTACAATGCGAACGTAATAATAACGGTATAAGCATTCCTGTGTATATGATTGGCGATTCTGCCTTTCGCTTGTCACCTTATTTGATGAAACCTTTTCCCTTTGGTCTAGAACGAAATGAAAAGGAAAACAACTTCAACAAATGTCTTTCCAGATGTCGTCGAGTTGTAGAGAATGTATTCGGCCATGTAAAAGCAAGATTTCGCCGAATAGGAAAGGGATTGGATGTAAACATTGACAATGTTAATATAATTATCAAAGCTTGTTGCGTACTCCATAATTTTCTGAGTGAGGAAAAAGACATTTTACCAAGACAATGGATAAGACAAATGAGAGAAACTACCAGACGACAAAATCAACCAGTACACGTCATTTCAGAATTTATAGGTAAGTAAATAAAACCAAAACTAAAATTTATTATTATTATTATTTATTATTTATTACTATTACTATGTATTACTATTACTATTTATTATTATTACTATTACTATTATAAGTATTTTATTATTATTTATTATTTTTCTGAGAATTTTTTCAAAAATTCAGAAAACAATGTATTGCTTTCTTGTATCGCTTCAGTTTGCCGTTCGGCAATTTCTGTGAATTTTTTTAAATGCTCATTCATCATGCTGTTGCTATTTTTTATAAGCTGCGTTATATCATCTTCTTTTTTTCTTTTTTTTTAAGGTCCGGCTGATGCAGTTGAGGAAATCATTGGTGTTGAAGATATTGGTGTTGAAGATATTGGTGTTGAAGATACATCTCCAGTATTAGGGACTGTTAGGGCAGCCAAATCTCCCTGCGAATTAATATCAAACTGAAAGAAAAAGTAAAGAATGATATGTAATAATACGTAAAAAAAATAACGATAATGAATAAATTACCTCAGAACACTCCAAATTATTTTCCATTGAATCATTTGAAACGTTGCTCTCCTCCACAAAAGCATTAAAACTAATTGATCTTGATGTCTTTAAAATGTCATTAACAGCTTTAAAATGCTCCCACGATGAAGGTGAAGATCCTGTTGTTAATTTCTTTTTTTCAGATCTTTTGGGAAAAAAAATTAAAGTTAAAAAAATAAAGTTATCCACTGTGAAAATATATAATTTTTTAGTAGCTACTTATCGCAACTTTTTTGAAAAATTATGAATTTTAGTTTGTATTTCTGCTGGAAAATATTCAAAATCTCCTCTATCCTTCATCTCCTTAGAAATTTCTAAGTAAATGTGCTGATTTTTCCTGGCCTTTCTTAAATCTTCATATTTTTCCTTCCACATTTCTATGAGGAGAAACTCTGCTTCTTTTGGCCTGGAAATTCTTTTTCTATGTGGACACATTATTTATATTTATATATTTTTTATTTTTATAAATTCACTGTTTGTTTTTATATGTAATTCACTGTTTGTTTTTATATTTAATTCACTGTTTTTTTTAAATTTTAATATTTAACACGATATTTTTTTTTCTATTTACCAATAACAACAAGAAAACACCAAATTTGATGTAAATCATATGTCATGACATGATAGCAAATGACAAGTAACTGGAATGTTTGACGTTTGTTCATTAGAAAGTACTTAGTTAACTCATAAATCAAGTACATTTTGCTTGGTTTATGATGGTTTTTAACCATTTCATTTATATGGCAAACCACTCGATTCAAGTTGGTTACGTACCTAACCAAGAAGCAGCTTGATTAACCATGATATCTGTCAGTACTTTAATGATGAAAGATAATCTGAGCTTCAAATTTGGATGTGTCAAATCCAAGTACAATTTTCCTCTCTTTATACTGTTCCAAAAAATATGTGTAATTCAGCAATAGATTTTCACAAGGTATACTTTCTTCTTTTTAGGTAATTTCACATCTTTCTTATCGAACTCCTCTAATTTACGTTTTGATGCCATTTTCTAACAGAAAACAGAAGTGTTAAAATTGAATTTGATGCTTTTATACTCTCGATTTTTGTACTCTACAACCTTGACTACAATAAACCCCACCACTTTGTAAAAACTTCTTTAAATAAATTCTTCGAAATAAATTTGCTATTTTACTGTCGTTAGATGTAAAATCATGCGATGAAAAGTATTTTAGAAAACTTCGTAAGTCATTGCCTTTACAACGAAAATAAAGAAACACACAACAATAATGGCCGAAACTACACGAGAATAAACCTTGTGTTCACTTCCGTTCTCATGCTGTCACAGCAGTTTTAATAACCAAATAAATTTTACATAATTCAATTCATTTAAATTCTTCAATTATGTTATTTTAGCTCACACTAAATATTAAAGTAATTATGTTATTTGCTTAGCTTGCATTATACAATAAAAGAATTATATTGTTTTTGCCTAGCTTGCATTAAATATTGTTCTTTTATATATTACATATAATTTTATTATTATTTTTGAATATTTGCATTTTTTCTTTACATATTAATGAATAATTATTTTATTGTTGAAATTGCTTAATTTTTGTATAAAAGGAAATCGATTTACTGAATAAAGTAACAGTTTTTACTTAACAATCAAGTTATGTATTTACTTTCTTCAGAAACCTTCAACCATTTAAGTACATTGATACATAGAATCAATTGTACTCTTTCATCAAGTCTTAAGTACATTGATACATAGAATCAATTGTACACTTTCATCAAAGTCTAGGTACAAGAACCTTAGACTCAATATTAGTTGAAATATTCAATTTTGTTTCAACATTTGGTGACCCCGACGTGATACACGTCTAACAACAACAACAACAACAAAATTTCTTTTTTTCAGTACAAAACTTGTTCATAATGGTAAATCCTAACCTTATGAATCAACAAAATGAAACTGGCCAAATTCTTCAGGGAATAATTAACAAGTTTAAAGAGGATGTTACATCAAAATCTATAACATTGAAATCATTAAAGGATTTTTTTGAACGTTTATAGGCAGCATGGGACTTATTTGAAACTACTGATACAAAAATTCGTAGTGATCCCAACCCTCCAATAGAACATGCGTACTTCACAACAGACTACTACGACAAAATAAGCGCAATATACCACAACTATCAAAAACAAATTACAGATCAAATAAGTGCATTGAAAACAGGTGCTAGTCGCAAGGGGAACTTGCCGGCACCAGCAGATCAAATAAGTGCACTTGAAACAGGTGCTAGTCGCAAAGGGAATTTGCCAGCACCAACAGATCAGACAAACGATCAACAATATCATCAATCAATACATAACGCATCGATAAATAGCAATCAATTTTACGATAAAAATCCTGATACAGAGATGATACGACTTCAGCGCAGACAAAGCAGTATAGCATCGTCTCTTCGCAAATTACTACAATCCTTGGAGGACGACCAAGGACATCACCCAGCTCAATACTATCAATTAAAAATCAAGGCATTAAATAATTATTGGAATCAAATGGAGAATATTAAGCACGAAATGTGGGAACTTACAGAAAATCCCATACTTACTTATGATTATGATGAGCTAGAAGACAAATTAGGTCAACTTATAGTGCAATTCTCAACACAAATCGATCATAGTGTAAATAACAGAATGTCTACACCATCAAGCATGCACGAAAATCAATCTATGGTTAAACTACCTAGAATAGTGCTTCCAAAATTTGATGGCGATTACATGAAATGGCAATCATTTTATGATTTATTTTGCAAGATGATACATAATTCAACAGCTATGAGTAATTGTCAAAAATTATGGTACTTAAAAACTAGTCTAACAGGAGATGCTGAAAGGCTGTTGAGGAATTTCATGTTATCAGACAATAACTACATAGCAGCATGGGAAACTTTAAAAAATAGATATACAAACCTAAGGGTTCAAGTAAGTTCGTTGATAAACAAATTACTATCGCAACCAACACACACAATGGATAATGTATCAGCAGTTTCCATAAAAAATTTGAGAGACACTACTGAACAATGTCTCATGGGATTACAAAATTTGGGGGTAAATACCGAAAACTGGGATCAACTTTTGTTGTATATTTTGACGAAGAAATTAGATCGAATTTCTTTAAATTTATATGAACAATTGTTAGAAAACCCAAACGAACTACAATCATTAAAAAAAATTTTACAATTTTTAGAAAATAGGTATCACTCATTAGAAATCTTAAATAAACCTAAACCCAACGACCTTCAACGTCGAAATAATGGTACTGCAAAAATATTAACTTCTGTTGTAAGCACAGAATCTCCTAAATGTATTGCATGCAAGGACAAACATCCGTTATATGCATGCAAATCATTTTTACAACTTTCACCAGAAAACAGAACCAAATTGGTTCAAAAGCATCATCGTTGCATAAATTGCTTAAAATCTGGTCATCAACTATCAAAATGCACATCAAGAACTTGTAAATTTTGTGAGAAAAAACATAATACGTTATTGCATTATGAGGACAACAAAAAATCACAAAAACTCAACTCATCAACAACACCCTCATCATCGAGTCCCATCGGTAATCATACATTCAAGCAACCTGAAACAATTACAGTAAATACAATTTCAGCAAAACCAAACCAAAAATACATCTTATTAGGAACAGCTAATATCAAATTAAGTGGTCCGAATGGAACAGTAGAATGCCGCGATGTGTTGGATTCTGGATCACAAGTAAACTTAATTACTTCAAGAATAGTGAAACAGTTAGGTCTAAACACGACATTTGACACGTTTTTCATTGAAGGAGTAGGAAACAAAACCCACAAGGTGCAACAAAGAATCAATGTCCACATACAATCAACCTGCATCGCATATTCGACCCACATTGAAGCGCTCGTTTTACCACAAATAACCACACTACAACCAACGGTCAAAATCGACACCACACATTGGAACATACCACAAAACATCAAACTTGCAGATTCTTTATTCAACATTTCAAAAAAAAAAAACATGCTATTAGGAGCTGAAATATACTATGAATTATTAACACCAGGACAACATAAAATGAGTAATGATCTTCCAATAATACAAAACACCCAATTAGGTTGGATACTTTCAGGAGGTGTAAAACAGGTGACATCATCAATTGCTACATGCAATATATGCACTGAAAAGGAATCACTCGAACGTACAATTGAAAACTTCTGGAAAATTGAAGCTGTCAAGGAACAACCTGCACCAATGTCAGATGCAGAAAACCAATGTGAAAAATACTTTTTAACAACTACCCAACGGAATCATGAAAGGACGTTTTGTAGTTAAACTACCATTCAGAGACACCCAGGCACAATTAGGAGATTCAACGGCAGTGGCATACAGACGTTTTATGGCATTAGAAAAACGACTAGAAAAAGATGAATCCTTACGAAAACAATATGTTCAATTTATGGATGAATATTTACAGCTTAATCATATGGAGCCCGTAAATTTACAAGAAATTAAAGGACCAAAATACTTTCTTCCGCACCACTGCGTGCTTAAGCCCGATAGTACATCAACAAAACTAAGAGTTGTTTTTGACGCCTCATCAAAAACGACTACAAATACCTCATTAAATGACATTCTTCACATTGGTCCAGTGATTCAGGATGATCTATTTTCAATTTTGTTAAGATTTCGTATGAAAAAATTTGTGTTCACGGCAGATATTCAAAAAATGTATCGGCAAATACTTGTTCACAAGGATGACCGAAAATTTCAATTGATTTTTTGGAGAAGAAATACAGAAGAATCCATTAAATGTTTTCAGTTAAAAACAGTAACATATGGTACCAGACCAGCACCATACCTAGCAACAAAATGCTTGCAAAAATTGGCTCAAGAAGGAGAAGTAAAATACCCATTAGGTGCAAAGATTTTAGCAAGGGACTTCTACGTTGATGATGTCATCACAGGGGCTGACAGTCTTACAGAAATACTTGAAATACAACAACAATTAACAAAACTTTTAAAAAAAGGAGGATTTGAACTAAGAAAATGGTGTGGAAATCATCCTAAATTATTGGCGCACATACCACCCGAAAGTCAGGAAGTTCAAATCAACTTCAATGATTGCGAAGATCAACATATAAAAACTTTGGGATTAACATGGCATCCAAAAAGTGATAATTTTTCAATAAAAATCAACCACAATGAAAAATAACGTGTCACAAAACGCACAGTTGCATCAGACATAGCAAAATTATTTGATCCTTTGGGGATACTTAGTCCTGTCATTGTTAGTGCAAAAATTTTTTTACAAGAGTTATGGCAATTAAAACTAGAATGGGATGACGAGCTTCCAATAGATTTACGACAACAGTGGTACAAATTTCAAGAAAATCTTAACACATTGGAAAAATTTCAAGTTCCACGGCGTGTGCTGTGTAATATTGTAAACAAGCACAACTTCATACATTCGCTGACGCTTCTGAAAGGGCATATGGGGCAGCAATTTACATACGATCTGTAGACAAAGACAGACAAGTTAGAGTCAGATTGCTATGTTCAAAAACAAGAGTAGCTCCAATCAAGAAAATTACACTGCCACGCCTAGAACTCTGTGCATGTGAATTGGCTGTGGAACTGACAGAACGAGTAATAAAAATTTTAGAAATGCAGCAGGCACCTTCATATTTCTGGACTGATTCTGAAATAGTACTGTATGGATACACTCGTCACCATCACAGTATCATACCTTTGTAGCAAATCGAATCAGCAACATCCTCAGATCATCAGTTCCAGAACAATGGCGGCACGTGTCTTCAAAAAACAACCCTGCAGACATTCTTTCTAGAGGAATGGAACCTCCAAAATTACAGCAATGTAACATTTGGATATACGGTCCAATCTTTCTTTATGGAACCAAAGATTCTTGGCCTGCTGAATTTAATAACAAAAGACAATGCTCTTTAGAAAGAAAACGTAAGGCTACTACATTAATTATCTCTCCAGAAGAAAACAAAAACATAATTCAAAAAATCAACCATGGAAACTCCTTCCGCAAATTACAAAGAATTATAGGCTATTTATTACGTTTTGCAAAAAATACTAGATCAAAATCTCGTCAACCTGATCACAAGGCAATCACTCATAGTGAAATGCAAGAAGCACTATACATCATAGTAAAATTCATGCAGCAAGAATCATTCGCTGATGAATTAAGGCAACTACACACAAATGGAAATGTTGAAAAACAAAGTTCAATGAGCTCCTTAGCTACATATTTGGACAATCGTGGCATTATTCGGGTGGGGGGCAGACTGGAAGCAGCATCATTACCACTTGATGCTAGGCACCAGATGCTTCTTCCATATCCTCATGAGTTCACAAAAATGCTCATGACAGAACTTCACAAGGAAAATGGACATATTGGACCTCAAGGATTACTTTCTATTACTCGACAACATTTTTGACCGATGAAAGGAAAAACAGTTGCAAGGTCAATTACTCAAAACTGTGTTATATCAAAAATAGTATATAGGAAAAGATAAACATTTTCATATGTCGAAATGGAAGCAATTTTATTTTTGCCATTACCTGATATCAGGTGGCAACATGTTGAAAATTTTCATTAAACATTCTGCATACACTTCGCATCACTTGGATACATAATCAAAAATTTTTATCAACAATTTTCAAATTTTTGCAACACTTGATCATCGTCTATTAAATGGTAGCAGTGTAGGAATTTAGAAGAGACGGACAAAATTTTGAGGGGATAAGACAGCACAAAAAAAGGAAATGTTGCTTTAAATTGCTTTACATATAATACAAAGCCTCCCACATAAAAAAAAAGTCAACTTTTCAAGAAACGTTTTTGTTTTTGTACATATATTTCAATATTCGTCATTATATAATATATAATATATAATATACTGCTTCACACAACAGCAACATTTCCTTTTTTTGTGCTGTCTTATCCCCTCAAAATTTTGTCCGTCTCTTCTAAATTCCTACACTGCTACCATTTAATAGACGATGATCAAGTGTTGCAAAAATTTGAAAATTGTTGATAAAAATTTTTGATTATGTATCCAAGTGATGCGAAGTGTATGCAGAATGTTTAATGAAAATTTTCAACATGTTGCCACCTGATATCAGGTAATGGCAAAAATAAAATTGCTTCCATTTCGACATATGAAAATGTTTATCTTTTCCTATATACTATTTTTGGTTATATGTTTTAAGTCAAAACCTAAAACTCTGAATCAAATAGTGGGCAATTTACCATCTGACAGAATAGAACCAGCTCGTCCATTTTTGAACTCAGGGGTAGATTTTTGTGGACCTATATGGGTGCATTTTCATACAAGAGGACGCAAACCACAGAAAAGTTATGTGGCTGTATTCTGCTGTTTTGCAACAAAGGCAGTTCATCTAGAACTGGTGACTGATCTTACAACCGATGCATTTATAGGAGCTGTAAAAAGATTCATGGGACGAAGAGGAAGATGTAAACATCTATACTGCGACAACGCTACAAACTTTGTAGGCACTAAAAATCAACTAATGGAATTATCGTACTCCGTTTACAATACAAGAGCCCAAGAAACAATTATCAGCACTTGCGCATCAAGGGGAGTAGAATTTCGCTTTATTCCTCCTAGATCACCTCACTTTGGTGGATTATGGGAGGCAGCGGTAAAATCTGCTAAGCACATGATGGTAAAAATGGTTCAATCAGCAAATTTATCGTATGAAGAAATGGAAACCGTAGTCATTGAAATCGAAGCGATCCTAAATTCAAGGCCTATAACTCCTCTATCTTCAGATCCCAACGACTTGTCAGCACTAACCCCAGGACATTTTTTAATAGACGAGCCATTAGTTTCAACCATAGATCCTGAAACGCAACCAAATAAGGCGAAGTTGTTAACTAGATGGAAGCTAGTAACGCATGTAAAACAGGACTTTTGGAAGCGATGGTCGTGTGAATACCTAAACACATTACAACACAGGTATAAATGGAAAGAAACATCTCAAAATCTTCAACCTGGGCTACTAGTATTAATAAAAGAAGACAATGGGCCCTATCGCGTATGGCGATATTATCGCCAATCGACTCATTTAAGGCGAGGCGAGGCGAATTTGTGATCATGTATGGCGATTTTTGGCGATTTTCTCGTGCAATACTGGCGATCGGCTGATAGGTATCGCCGAGGTGTCATTTGAGATTTTATATATAATATAATTTAATTTTTTATTAATTACATTTTATAATTTAAGGGTTAAAATATCCACAAAACAACAATTGCTAGAAATAGAGAAGGAGCAGTTTCAGATTCAAAATTCGTAAACAAAAATCAAAAGTGATATTTTCTTATTATTATTATTTTTTTTAAATTAATATTTTGTTTTTTTTTAATGAATTTTATATTGTTTTTGTTTTTATTTTTTATTTTTAATTTAAACTTGTAATTTATTCTTAAGTAATTATTAACCTGCCTTTATTGTATTTAATCCACAGAATTTTAAAAAATTTCAAATTTACAACATAAAATGTGACGTTAATGTTCTCACATTCGTCTCTCTCTAACTCAATCATTGGCCTGATAAAATTATTTCTTTCTTCTTCTTTTCCTATTAGTAAATATTTATTTACTAGCTTTATTTAATACACAAACCTTTTTTACAGATAAAAATACATATTCTTAAAAATAACACATGGTAATGATATTTGGGCGAGGCGATCCATTTACATGATACCAAATTGCAATCGCCTCGCCTCGCCTCGAATGTGTCGATTGGCGATAATATCGCCATACGCGATAGCGCCCAATCTACCAATTATGAAATGGTCGCTTGGCAGGGTCATGAATGTTTACAAAGGAAACGATGGAATGGTTCGCGTCGCTGACATCAAAACGTCAGGAGGTATACTCAAACGACCAGTAACTAGACTCGCTCCCTTACCACATGAAAATGACAACGAGAAAACAGCACCAGATTCGCACCAACCATCTCAAGATAGCAACAGTCAAGTAGTAAATCAGAACTCAAACCACCATCTAGACGAGACACCAACTAAGAAAAGAAGAGGAATGTCCTTCTTAACAACACTTCTCGTAATTTGTCTTACGCTACCCATTGCTACTGCATCCACAACAAACAGTTTGTTTCAAATCTCCAAATTCGATTCCAATCCGGATATTTATTTTGGAAATATAGGAAGCATGAGCTTAAAAACAACAGAATGGAAGATTATTTCCTTTTACGATCTAAAACCATTTTGGAGAGAACTATCAACACTGGTCAATGGAACTAGGGCATTACAACATCTATGCAACGACATAACTAAAACCAAGACATCTTGCAGTCAAACAATCAATCATTTCAGCCATCTTATTAGAGAGATTCAGATAGACAACGACTTATTGAGCAATAATACTCACAACAGATCTAAAAGAGGACTTATAGATATCGTTGGCCGGGGAGCTAACTGGGCTTTTGGAATATTAGATGCCGATTATGCAAAGACACTTGAAGACAATATCAAGTCAATGAAAGACAATGATGATTATCTACTTAACTTAACACATAACCAGACCAGTATTATTGATACAACAATCAATATCATAAAGGGAAATCAACATAACATTAAAACAAAATTTGACAACATTGACCAACAGTTTGCACAGGTCTACAATCAGTTACGAGTAGTTGAAGATGAATTACAACAGAGTCGATTAATCGAATTATTTAATTCTATTTCTACGCAGATGACACTAATGTTAATTAACATTCAGCGAATACAAACGATAATTGTTCAAGTAATAACAGACGGCCATCACGGAAAATTTAATCCTTTACTACTATCACCACAACAACTTCATGAACAAATAATAAGAATAAAAACACATCTGCCACAGTCTCTGCGTCTACCGGCCGAGCAAGAAAATATTTCGCAATTTTACAAACTAATGTCGGTAAAAGCAGGAATAACACCAAATTTTGTAATTTTCGAATCAAGATTACCAATTCTCAACACAGAGAACTTTATTCTGCTTCACTTGTTGCCGATAGCTATGACTAATAATGAAGACCTTATCGAACTCACACCTACAACGAGGTACCTGGCCATTGACACTCAGAGAGAACGGTATTATCCCTTAACAGAATATCAATACGCTTCCTGTAGCAGCATCAACAATCAAGATATCTTATGCAAGCAATCACATCCAATATATGCAAGAGGCTCGTCTATTCATTCATGTGAAGTCAGACTATTCTTCGAATCTAAATTCCAAAAATCATGCCAGTTTGCTCGATCAATCACTAACCCTAGATGGATACAGCTTTCAACAGCAAATGAATGGATTTTCGCTATGTCCAAATCAACATCGACAAATCTGCTATGCGATGACGAGGTACATCGTATATCAATGTCAGGATCTGGTTTATTACGCCTGTCATCCAACTGTAGGCTTAGACAAGGATTTATTGCGCTTGATGGTCATCAAGTTTATACTAGTAAGGTCCATCTTTCATATCCTAGATTGGGAAATATTAGTGAAGCCATACTTAGGGAGCAAGTACAATGGAATTTCAACAAAGGCAAGGAAATTAGTTACACACCACATCTCGAAGAGTTAGACAAACTAAAAGAAGATCTTAAGGAACATGCCAATCTTCACTTCTCACGAACTATAGAACCTCATTTGATACACAATTTCTCCGTAAGTTATATCGCTATCGGATTGACACTCATAATTGCAGGGTATGCACTTTACAAATTAAAACACAATCGTACAGTCATGTTTATTCCCAGAAGAAGTTCAGCAACACAAGCGGAATTCACAGTCAGTGTCTAATTAATTTGAACCACAGGTTCAAGGCGGGGGAAAATGTTCACTTCCGTTCTCATGCTGTCACAGCAGTTTTAATAACCAAATAAATTTTACATAATTCAATTCATTTAAATTCTTCAATTATGTTATTTTAGCTCACACTAAATATTAAAGTAATTATGTTATTTGCTTAGCTTGCATTATACAATAAAAGAATTATATTGTTTTTGCCTAGCTTGCATTAAATATTGTTCTTTTATACATATATTACATATAATTTTATTATTATTTTTGAATATTTGCATTTTTTCTTTACATATTAATGAATAATTATTTTATTGTTGAAATTGCTTAATTTTTGTATAAAAGGAAATCGATTTACTGAATAAAGTAACAGTTTTTACTTAACAATCAAGTTATGTATTTACTTTCTTCAGAAACCTTCAACCATTTAAGTACATTGATACATAGAATCAATTGTACTCTTTCATCAAGTCTTAAGTACATTGATACATAGAATCAATTGTACACTTTCATCAAAGTCTAGATACAAGAACCTTAGACTCAATATTAGTTGAAATATTCAATTTTGTTTCAACACCTTGTAATCTTTTTTTGTTATTTATGATACAAAGAGTTTTCTTCGTTTAGAAGATGTTTTCAATTGTATCGCTGTGAATGGATTAGCTCTTTTTATAGCCATTATACTTTTCATACCTTCACCAGCCATTTTATTAAAGATTTTATTTATATCTTTTTGAGCTAATTCTTGGGCAGCAGCTTTACCTTGATCTTCTAAAATTTCTTTAAAAGGTCTATTACTACTACCTACCTCTTTGCAAATGGCCTTTCCTGTCTTAATTGCTTGTTCTTTTAAAACTTTTGTTCCTGAAGCAACCAAGGGTTGTAAATATCGTAATAGTCCACTAAAGATTATTAAGTGGTGCACGATACAATTCTCCGATATCTGCTAAATTTCCACCACCTTGAATTAAATAATATTGTGTGTAATACGAATTCTTTTTAGAAGTTATACGAGAACCCAATAAATAGGAACTATAGAAAACTTATTCATGTATGAGTATTTATAACTTATCGTCTCTTGAAATCAAGCATTACATAGGTAGGTACATTTTTTTTTTTTTTTTTTTTTTGTGCTTATTCATTTCTCGAGGGAACATAGCGCCTTCACATAACTCTCTCCATCTGACTTTTGTTCCATCTGCTATTTGTGACCTTATTGGCCTGATCTTAGCATAGAAACTTCGTTGGTATTTTCCAACCTAGTCCGAGGCATGTGTTGGTTTCTTTAATCGAGTTGTTGTTATTTTCAATCTAATAGGAGATTAGCCTATTGTGATTATGTAGGTAGGTACATATCTTGGTTCAAAGTTGATGAATTCACCCTGATGATCTGTTATTTTAATAGAAATACTTTCAATAAAGGTTTTTCGATAGGGCAGTATTCTATGTATATGTTCAAACCTTAATACATTTTCACACTCTTTCAGAGGTATCTTACTAATTTATCACCTATAACACGAGGTTGAATAATATCAGTGTAGGCATAAAATATGTTTCTTTTATTACATTCTGCTGATAGTTTTTGAGACTCTCGTGATGTTCTCTTCGAAACATCATAAACTAATCTTTCTACACTATCAATTTTATCTATTATAGTAATAAGTTTCTGCCGTATTCCAGAAGCATCAAATGATTCTTCTATTTCTGATAGAAACACATCAATATTACGTTCGTCTTGCGGTGTTTGAAGAAATATATCAGTAAGAAAATTAGATAGATTATCTATGTTTGTATCAAGAGGCACTGGTGTAGTCAAGTATTGGCCTGAATTCTTTCTGTCATATGGAACATCCAAAATATTACTACTTGAATTAATTGTTCTTTGGGTAGGTGGTTTAGCACCAAGTCAATCTTTGTTTAACTTATTCAAAATCCCAAAAATCGTATCTCTAATTTGAATTATTTTTCTTTGATTTTCTTGTTCAGATAGTGTTTTATCATCAAAGTGTACGTTGCTTATAAAAAGTGTAATGAGATCTTTAACATTCAAGTGTGAAGGTAATGGTTTTTTTATTTTAATTGTTACTCCCATTTCTTCTAAACGAAGTACAAACATATCATGTACTTTCCGGATTTGGATCCATCCGCATAGAAAATATCTGAGGCCCCACTTAGAACAGCAGTAGTATTTGACCACTCTTCCCTTGTGGGATACACCACATGATATTTTCTACCGAACGTGACACTTGGAGTTATGTCATCCCAGGGCATGTTGAAAAGGTTGCACTCTTCAACAACTCTGTCCGACATGACCGCATGTCCCACGCTTGTCTCTTCCCTCCAACATCCACTACGTTTCAGACGGTAGACTGATTTTATCGCTACCTCCTGAATTTTAAGATCCAGTGGCAGCAGATTTAGTATCGCGTCGAGAGTAGCACCAGGAACTGAGCTTACGGCACCAGTGATTCCAATGCAGACTTCCCTCTATAGCCCATTAAGTGTCCGAACACAGGTGTTAACCTTAGTCCGTCCCCAAAAGACCACCGACGCGTATGTTATAATGAGTCTAATGACTGCCATGTTCAACCAGTATTGCCTTAGTCCCCATGTCTTACCAAAGACCCTCCGACATTGCCAAAAAGCACACCGTGCCCGAGAGACTCTGTTGTTAACATGACTTTTCCACGTAAGTTTGGTATCTAGTGTTACTCCCAGATACTTTACCTCCGTGGAGAGTTCGATTACCACACCCTTAAGGCTGGGTAGTTTCAGACCGTCCGTTTTTCTTTTCCTCGTAAACAACACAATTGTTATTTTTCTGGGATTGACAGAGAGTCCGTGTTTTTCACACCAGCTTTGAATCTTGTCAAGTGCTGTCTGTAATTTACTACAGATGAGCGGCAACGATTCACCAGCGATCAGTGAACATACATCATCAGCATAAGCTTGAGTATGTACACCTATTATTGATTGCATCTCATCCAGTAATGAGTCAATAAGCATGCTCCAAAGCAGTGGCGAAAGAACACCCCTCTGAGGGCATCCTTTCCCCGCCGTAACTAAGTCGCATTCCTCATCGATCATACTGTCAGTGAACAACAGTCTGTTAGATAGCGTTGGCTCCACCCCATGCCACCAGCAGCTTCGCACAGAGACTTATAATTTGCATTGTCAAAATCCCCCTCAATGCTCACGAACACACCTAATGCGTACTGACCCCTACTGCGCCTCTTCAATCCTGGAGACTAGATCGTGCAGCGCAGACTCGCAGGACCTTCCGCTTTGATAAGCATGTTGTTTGCTGTTAAGAGGAAATTTGAACAGTGCAGAGCGCCTAATGTGCTTCTCCACAAGTCGCTCCAGACTTTTCAGTAGAAATGACATTAAACTGATAGGTTTGAAGTTTTTTGCCAAGGTATAGTCATCCTTCCCTGGTTTGGGAATGAAGATCACCTCGACTTTTCGCCATTCAAAAGAAACGTAACCCAACGCTAAGCAAGCTCTGAATATTACTTTCGAAGTCGCAGCTAGGATGTCGCTACCTTCTTTCAGCATAGCTGGATAAATGCCATCCATCCCCGGTGCCTTGTAACTCTTGAAAGATGACAAAGCAAAGTTTATCTTTTCTATAGTTACCACCTTTGATGCGACAAACCAGTCAAGTCTAGAAGGCTTCGTAGCATGAGCTGTGAAACCATCCATTGAGCCTCCAACCTGGCAGCCCGAAAAATGAGCGTCCAAGAGAAGCCGAAACGCTTCCATCAGTTTTGCGTAAACAATCCAGCTTGGCTACACTGTCGCACTAAAGCACCCTGTATAGCCTGGCTGTCTCGCTCAAGCTTGATAGCTCTTAACAGTAGCTTCTAAAAGATGAGAGTTTAGCAATTCTCACCCTCCTCTTGTACTCCCTCTGCAAAGATCTGTATACATCCCAGTCCACTTCCGCTTTAGATTTTAGAGCCCTATTTAGAAGTTTCCTGCACGATTTTCTGAGTTTCTGTAGTTAAGGGTTCCACCAAGGAACACTTTTACCACTTCTACTCTTCCTGATAGGACAGGCGCTCTCGAATGCATGTTTCAGAGAGGTATTCAACTTGTGAACAGCCTTTTCAACTATAACAACCGATCGCACTTTAGGTACTGTAGTTATTTCATTACAAAGTAACTGACGGTACTTTGTCCAATCAGTTTTTTTTGGATTTCGACCCGCAGGGATATTATTAGTAGCCGCCGTGACTCGAAATTCAACGTATCTGTGGTCAGAGAGAGTTTCCTCATCTAAGACCTTCCAGTTTGTTATTAGATCTCTAGCTTTCTCGTTAGAAAAGGTAAGATCAATCACCTTCTGCCTTCTGCCGGTCACAAAAGTTGGTTTATTGCCAACATTGTTGATCACCAGATTCGAGAATAAAAGAAATTCCAACAACCTCTCCCTGCTGGTGTTGCATTTACTGCTTTCCCAGAGGGTGTTCTGAGCATTAGCATCACAACCAATAATCAGCCCCATGTTGTTGGATTCTGCATACTTTACGATATCCACCAGCTCTTCCGAAGGAAGTGGGCCAATAGAATCGTATGGCAAGTAGGCAGATACAAAAATGATATTGTATTTCCTACCCGCCATTCGGTGTGCGAAAGTAACCGCTACAATGTCTTGACTACAAAACTGCCTCAACATTGTTGCCTCGATTGTTTTTGATACAATCATACAAGCACGCCGACGTTTAGATCCTTCAAAATGAAAGAGCTGACCCCAGGAGACCCCGCCTAAACCACAGATACGTTTTCTACATATCCATGGTTCTTGGATTAAGGTTAGCTGAGGTAATGTCTGCAATCTTGATAGTCTGTCACATAGTAGAGCAGTGGCAGACTTAGAATGTTGCAAGTTAATCTGGGTAACTAACAGTTCATTAAGGGATTGCTCCATTAACAGACACGTTGGGAACCTTTTCTCTCAGCTGCTTTTTTTTGCAGAGTCTAAACTTGACTCTACTAAGAAGCAGATGAGGTCTGAGCCCGTACACATTCTCCAGGACTCCCCTCGACTCAGGGTCAATGCCTAACACCAGGTTATAGCCTTCGACCTTGTCGTCAGCTTTACCGGCGTCAAGTGCATAGACACGCCAAGCCTTGGTGTTGAGCCCCGGATTCTGTGCACTGAGCCGGGTGAGAATCTCTTTGGGACTTCTTGGTTTCCCTGGAATTTAGACTGTCACTCGTATCAGTTTGGGGAGGTCGCTAGTTTTTTTGACCAAAAATTTCACGCCTCCACAAACTGGTAGTGAGCCAACTGTGTCAATCAACCATTCGAAAGATTGTTCGTTCAAGCATTTGACCCAAAGGGCCCCTTCCCGAACGGACATACCCTCAAATCTAGGAGAAACTTTCATATCTCCTAGTCGCTTCCACAGTTGGTTTTCAACAAAATCGAGATGTTTCTTTTCCAATTTCGTTGTCGGGTTTTCAGCCACAATTACCACAGTCAAAGCCCTCGAGGCAGCTTCAGCAAAGCTGCTCACTGAGGTCTTCTCCTCCTCCTCTGTGACTGCCAATCCAACCGATGGTCCAGGAGCATCCCGAAGTTGCTGCATCTCAGGATTTTTAGGCCCCTCGATGTTTTTCGTCACGGAAGATTTCGCGAGTTCAGCCTTAGCTTTCCTCCCCTTCTTCTTCCCTGACGGCCCAATTGCTTTATCTATTTCCCGGGATCCGCCAGCCTCATGAGAGGGATCTACTGCACATCTACCTCTTTTGATGCCCGCAGCTCCAGAGGTAGAAGGACCAGATCCAGACGCTGTAACACATTCGGTGTTACTCACCTCCTGTGTTTTAGCCCTAGCTCTAGCCCTCCATCGACGCCGCAGTTGGTTTTTAGTAAGTTTGCCAGCTTCGGACGTGGCGTTCAAGGCTTTGTTGGCCTTTTTCTCCCGGTCCTCTACCAGCTCCCTTACTTTCAGATCAGAATTAGTCGTACATTCCAAAGGATTTCCGACCCTTTCCTGATCTGTCAAAAGAAGGTTCTCCATTGATATCGACAATGATGCCTGCTGCACTAAACATGATGTTGCCACCTGCAGATCCAATGTGGCAGCCGCCGCCGAAGCGACGGGAGGATTTGGAGTTTCCTCTTTACCTCCTGCAGACTTAATACCCTTTGTTTTCATCATGTTTGCTTTGTTTACCTGTTCGCTCAGGTCCCACGCAACCTCTTGGAAGGGTTAAGAAGTTACGTGGAATTTTTGTGCATTGGTCCCGTTATGGGCCTCCCTTCCAACCTGCCAATAACGCTCAACACTCCCGCCTCGTGAAAGCTGCAAATGGGAGCATCTTCATTTACTTTAATACTAATTTTCTTTTTCCCTATTGTAGTTGATCTTCCATCTCATCACGCTTGGTTCTTTTAATTCTATTTTTGTCTAAATCATCATCGGACTGTTGACGCTTTATTCCTCTTTTCAAAGATTTTTTCGTACCGAAATTTGGTAAAGCAATCTCGGTTATTCCAACATACCAGTCTTCATCTAATTTACACTGTCTTGCTAACGAATTTGTAAAAGCTGACAAAGTATTACCAGGGTAAAATTGTATAGAATTACTACTTAAAAAATATATGTAAAAGTCATTTTCCTTTATAAATGCAAGAGTGTATTAGTTAGGATCAAATTGTGAAGGTCTTAATATAGGTTGCTTGACAGGTGACTTTTGTTTTGATTTACTGGTACTTTCTTCTTGTTCTAATTCCTCAATAATACTGGTGACTTCATCAGTACTCATATCAAGAGGCACAGTATATTTATACAGTATTTAGTTATACGGTATACCGTCATCAGCAGTTACAACTTTATAATCTTTTTTTCGATCTATGTACGTAGCAATAGCAAAAATAAAGTGACTGCTTCTATTACCTCCAGTTCTAATACAGTCATAACAGTAAGTTCAGTGAATACTTCTGTTACCATAACTGTAAGTACTTACACTACTGCCTCTATAACTACACCAATTATGTCTATATCATCGTCATCTCCAATGCATTCCGGACATAATTACCAAAATATGTATCATGATGGTGACAATTCGTCAGCTGATGATATTTCCCTCAAGTTTCTGAATGCAAAACTAGATGGAATGATGGTAGACTTTTATCGTCAAATTGCTGATTTAAATTTTAATATTGCTGAAATTACGGAAAATTATAATAAGCAGTCTGAAATTAAAGTGCAACAGTTAAATACTTTAGAACAACGTATTAATACGATTGAACAAAAATTAATTTCAGATGAAATTCTAATTGATGGAGTACCTATGGTGGTGAATAATGACAACTTGCCTGCTGTTTTTTAAAAAATTTGTGAAAAATTGAATTGTGAAAATCAATCCTTTAAAAGTATTTATAGAATTAAAAATAAATCATCTGGTCATTCGAACACTATTGTTGTAAAAATGAATTCTACTAGCGCTAAAATCAGTTTCATGTATAGTATGAGAAAATTTATTAAATCTTCTAAACGATTGCTGCAACTTTCTGATCTTAATTTTAACTCAGATAGTCGTATTTATATACATGGCAGGCTGACATCAATTAATTACAAGTTATTTAGAGAAGCTTTAAAACTGAAAAGTAGTGAAATAATCAGCATGGTATACACAAAGAATGGTTCTGTTTTCATCATCCGTAATCTTAATGATAAACCCACGAAGATTATGACTATACTTGATCTTGCGACATTGACATTAGCTAAAAATTTATTGAGTTGAATGCAGTTTAATTGGTTCATATACTTTAGCTCACTTATTGTTCGCGATTACTTTATTTTTATTGTATTTTCATTTTATTGCTTATTTAAAATTTTTCTTGTTCTAAGTATTTTAAGTAATTATTACAGGAGTTACGCTTTGCTCATTAAATTTTCTACTATCAATTTCCATTTCTTTTATCTAGTTATTTTACTTACAACGCAGTTAATTATCATGATACTTATCTTTATTTATTTGTTTCTGGTTTTACTATTAGTTAGAAAATTATACCATTGTAATTATGTTAATCTCATTTGCTATATTCATATTGTACTCTATATTCTTTTACATTAGATTCTTAGTGTCACTATTAGTTTTCTATTATGCACTAGATATAAGTGTTGCTATCAATGTTTCTTGCATCATTTGCTATTTGATTTTTGTTGTTAAAATTTTTTATATGGTGTTTTTGGCTGAGATAGTTTGTAGGTACGGCTTGCTCATTTTCTTCTTTTCAGACTTATTCAACTTTTATAGATGTCCTCATATATAAACAATGGTAGTGCTGTAGGAGATTGCAAAAATAATTCAAATTTGTTGCTAAAGTTGATGTGTAAAGAGAAACTTGGTCTAAAGATTTGTCATTTCAATGCACAAAGCTTACTGCCTAAAATTGATGAACTTAAAAACTCTTTTAATGAAGTTTCAATTGACATAATCATGGTTTCTGAGACTTGGTTGAATGAACGCATACCTGACGAGTTAATTTCACTGCATAATTTCAGATTAGTACGTTGTGATCGTAGTTCTAGGGGAGGTGGTGTTGCCTTGTACATTGCTAAATCCATTAAGTTTCAATTTGTGAAAAAATCTTCTCAAGAAGACAACATTGAATATTTATTTGTTGAACTACATAATGGATACCAGAAAACTCTTATTGGGTGTGTATACAAACCACCTCATATATCTAAAATCGATGAATCCTCATTGCATAGTTTCGTTGTAGATAACTCTCATCTCTTTAATAACATTATTATAGGCGGTGACTTCAATTTTAATTTACTTGAAAATAGTTATAATACGAATAGGTTTCTTGAATTTTGCTCATCTTATGCCTTTAATTCCGTTAATAATAGTATACCTACACATTTTACCACCTCCACAGCTACATTGCTTGACATTTTTCTAGTATATAATTCAAATGCTGTGCTCAAATATGATCGATATCTTTTCCTCCGTTTTCGAAGCATGACCTAATATTTCTTATTTTTGATTGGCATACACGGTGTGATAATGACAAAGCTTTTATGTATCCTGATTACAAATCTGTAGATGTGAATCAATTATTGATTGACTGTGAACATTTGAATTGGAATGTTATTCTAGGATTAACCTCTGTGGATGAACAGCTTGAACACTTGTATGTTAAACATATTCGTTTTAAAACATGTAAAAATATTTCGGAAAAATGTCCTTGGTTCACCTCTCAAATTGGGTCGTTAATTCTTACAAGGAACTTAATGTACAATAAATGGAAGCGTTTTAAATTGCAACAGTTTTGGAGTGATTTCAAAACTTTAAGAAATAAAGTGAACTATGAAATCAGAAAATCCAAATCAAAATTTTTCAAGACAAAATTCAATATTGGTCTTCCAACTAAAAAATTGTGGTCAAATTTAAGAGAAATAGGAGTAGGCAACAGTCGAGATTTTAAAGATAATGGGAAGGATCCTGATGAATTAAATAAATATTTCACATCAAATATTTCAGTTGCTGGGCCAGTAACAGCTTTGATTGTAATTTTAGTAACCAATTTCAAAATTTTTCTTTTATACCTGTTACAAAGGCAGAAGTCTTAAAAGCTATCTATTCGATAAAGTCGAACGCTGTTAGCATGGATGGAATTGATACTGAATTTTTGAAACTTCTAGCTCCATACATAATAGTTTTTATTACACATATTTTTAACACTATTATCACTAAGTTAACTTTTTCCTCCAGATGGAAAGTTGCAAAGGTTATTCCACTTCCGAAAAAACAAAATCCTAACATCTCTGATTACAGACCGGTTGCTATATTGCCTTTTTTATCCAAAGTCTTTGAAAGATTATTGTTTATACAAATAAATGAATATGCTAATGCCAATAATCTGTTGAACGGTTTGCAGTCAGGTTTCAGAAAGTCGAAAAGTTGCACAACTGCATTAGTAAAAATTACTGATGATATACGAGACAATTTAGATAATATGAACTTACGTTATTAGTACCTACTTCTGGATTTTACAAAAGCATTCGATAGTGTCAATCACCAACTACTTTTCTCTCAACTGCTCAAGTCTTTTAACTTTTGTGTATTTTCAGTTAAATTACTTCATTCATATCTTTCCAATCGTCAAGAGGTAGTATATTGTAACGGTAGGTTTTCCAGCGTTCTATCAGTATCTAACGGAGTACCACAAGGTTCAATACTTGGACCACTTTTATTTTCATTCTTCATTAATGACCTTCCAATGCCATAAATCACTGCAAATATCATCTTTATGCTGACGATGTTCAATTTTTTTTTCGATATCGTACAGAAACAATCGTCAAGCTGTTGAGTGCGTAAACGAAGATCTTGTTTTAATTCATATGTGGTCTCGTGATAACAAATTAGAATTGAACTCAACCAAATGTTCGCCTTTAGTAATTTATAGGAAGGAATTGGATTTACGTAGTATTCCACGTTTGATCCTTAATGGTACAACTCTAACCTACTGTGAATCAGTAAAGAATTTAGGTGTTATTTTTGACAATTTCTTGTCTTGGAGAAATCACATTGATCATATTGTGGCTAGAGTGTATGGGACTATCAGAAAGCTCTCACTTAGTGCCTCCTTCACAAAACAATTACTCCCAGGAAGTCATATACAAGTCATACACAAATCTCAGTAACAACAAAAAATGGAGAACGTATTATAAATTCCCAATACATGCAAAACTGTTTCATTCCTCAAACACTCAACGTAAGTAAAGATGGATGGGCTGAAGTCGAAATTCATAATCTCTCTGAAAACGACACAATTTTTACTCTCCTCTACCCAGTAAAAGCTACCCTCCTAAAGGATAATTTTGACCTCTATCACATGAATATTTTGGAAAGTGAACAAAACCTAAACCAAAAAGATATAGCAAGCTTTCTAAGAACAAAGCACATGAATGACGAAGAAAAGCAACAAATTATTTCACTTTATAGAAAATACGCAGATATTTTCTACACAGACAACAAACCCTTATCATTTACGAATCAAGTTAAACATAAAATAAAAACAACTGATGAAATTCCAATATACCAACGCAACCCTTCGTACACAAAGAAGAAATCTACAACCAAATCCAGAAAATGCTCTCCCAAAACATTATTAAACCAAGCTGTTCTCTTTGTTCATCCCCTATTTGGATAGTACCGAAAAAAGCGGATGCATCTGGAAAAAAGAAATGGCGCGTTGTAGTTGACTATAGAAAATTAAACCAAAAAACAGTAGACGATCGCTACTTAATACCAAATATTATTGATTTAATAGACAAATTAGGCAAGTGTAATTACTTTTCAACAATAGATCTCGTAAACGGATTCCATCAAATTGAAATGCACTCGGATGACATACAAAAAACAGCTTTTAATGTCGAAAACGGGTACTATGAGTTTCTTAGAATGCCTTTCGGCCTAAAAAACTCTCCTGCCACATTCCAGAGAAATATGGATATGGAAATATCCTCAAAGGCCTGCAAAACAATATTTGTCTTGTATATCGTCGGCTTAAAAGAAAAACTGACCATCTGAAAAAATGAAATTTTTAGGAAACAGAAAAGAAAATCTTCTAGCGTAAAATATATGTAAATAAAATCAAATGATCAAATTGGATTTGAACTAGTTATGCTTTTTATGTACAATAATGAGATAGGCAATTATTTCGGACGAAAAAGCAAGTGCTCACGGTATGTTCTATATATACGACTCTAAACGGTCAATTTTTCAGATGGTCAGTTTTTCTTGTGGGCCGACGATATGTCGATGACATCATAGTATTCTCCACTTCTCTTCAAGAACACTTCGTCAACTTAAAGAAAGTATTCCAAAAACTTCGTGAAGCCAACTTCAAGATTCAGATAGACAGATCTGAATTCTTACAAAAAGAGACATCCTATTTAGGTCATATTATAACCCCTGATGGCATAAAACCCAACCCAGACAAAGTAAAATGCATTCAAAAATTTCCAATACCTTTTCGGTATATATCACAAAAGAGATAAAAAGTTTCCTAGGCCTAATAGGATACTACCAAAAAATATGTAATAAGAAGAACTCTTATTCATATAAAATTTCTTCATATAAAAATTTTTATTCTGGGGTTCTGGCGCGAGTACCCCAAGCTTTTATTTTAAAAGCTTAGTTATGCTCTCTCAAAGTTTTCTCTAAACTTTGACGTCATTTTTTTGAGAGGATTTTTTGACGTCATACATTATGATTGCTTTGATCATGTTTTGGCATATTTATGTTAAAAATTTTCATTTCATAACAAATTACGATTTATACTTTTATTTTTTTTCGTTTGCAAGATCAAATGAAATTCAATTGTTTTATTTTTCCCTACTTTGATTGATTTTTTAAACAGATATGTATATATTTGCAAATTATTTAATATATCGGAGATTTTGATTGTCTAAACATTTTTTCAAGTTTTAGAATTAATTTTTATATATTTTTCCCATAGTTATTTTTTGTTTTTAAAAAAGTATTCAAATATTTTAATTATTCTATTAAAATTAAATATTTTTTTATTTTTAAGAATAATATTTCATATTCAAAAAAAAATTTTTTTTTAAAGCAAATATGTATTTTTATTTAAAACGAAAAAAAAATAAAAAGTATAAATCGTAATTTTTTAAGTTGCCATAGCAACAATGCAATTATGATGAATATTAATTTGTTATACATTAAATGAAAATTTTTAACATAATAATGCCAAAACATGATCAAAGCAATCATAATGTATGACGTCAAAGTTTAGAGAAAACTACATATACATATATATATATATAAATGGAAAAAAGCTTCAAATCATTTTTGAATTGAAAGCCCTGAGAGTAAAATAATACATATCCCTTTTGTTTTTCCCCTCTGCTCATAATTCGTTCAAAAATTTTTGAATTTTGAAATTACAAAGCTATAAGAGTTCTTCTTATTACATATTTTTTGATACTACCGAAAATTCATTTCCAACTTAGCAAAAATCACCAAACCAATGACCACTTGTTTGAAAAATGGAAATAAGATAAATTTAAGCCCAGACTACATCCAATGCTTCGAAACCTGAAAAGAACTCCTTACCAATTAACCAATTCTACAATACCCTAACTTTTTCTTACCATTCAATTTAACTACAGATGCTAGTCAATTTGCTATCGGTGCGGTTCTATCACAAGGGCCTCCAGGCAAATACAAACCAGTAGCTTATGCATCCAGGACTTTAAATGATACAGAACAAAATTATAGTACAATCGAAAGGGAACTCCTGGCTATAGTATGGGCAACAAAATACTTTCGGCCGTATTTACATTGCAGAAAATTTTATATCTTTAGCGACCACAAACCTTTGAATTGGTTGTTATCAATTAAAGATCCAAGCGCTAAACTCACAAGATGGCGCCTCAAACTAGACGAATTTGATTATCAAATCATATGCAAAAAAGGCTCATTAAACTCCAATGCTGAAGCTCTATCTCGCATTAAAATAAATGAAATAAATACAAATTCTGTAGAAACTTTCTCAAAAAAAAACACTGAACAAAATCATTATAAAGAACCCGATTCTGCCGCACTATCTGTTATCGGCAACATAAATGAAGATCCAAACCTGGATGATGTCTCAAACGAAGAAATTGAAGAAGATACTGATGGTAACACAATACACACAAATCAGGAAAACTCAATAGTCCTAAGAGTCGTCTTTCACGTCAACAACCCACCTAAAATTTTGCATTTATTCCAAAACATGATACGTACCATAATCGAAGTATCCGAAAATAACTTCGCGAAAGACATCCTAAATATATTTAAGGAACTCACAATGACCAATAAAACATTTGCACTGTATGTAGATAAAGGAAAGTTCATACCCGAACTCTGTAACATTTTGAGGGAAACCCTTAAAAATCCTAGTTTCAAACTCTTACTTTGCACCAAAATATTGGAAGATGTAGTAAAATTATAACATCAAGAAAACATAGTACAGCAGCAACATGAAAATCCAACGAATCACCGTGGCATAGTGGAAACGGAGTCCCAGATAAAAACGAATTATTACTGGCCAAACATTAGAAGTAGCGTTACAACCTTTATAAACAACTGCATACTATGCCAACAAGTGAAATACGATCGCAACCCTCCATTACAGAAATTCAGCATAACCCCCACACCAAATAAGCCCTTCGAAATCATACACGCCGATACCTTTACTATCAAAAATCAAAAATTCCTAACAGTTGTTGACAGATTTTTAAAATACGGACAAGCCTATCCCTTACATAGCCTAACTGCAATTCACGTAACACACGCTTTTGTAAATTTATGACTCACCATGGTATACCCAAAATGTTAATTCTTGAAAATGGCACAAAGTTAAAAAACAATATTATAAAAGACCTTACAGCATTGCATAAAGTTCATGTTCACTATATCACCCCACTCCATCCAAATTCAAACGTTACTATTGAAAGATTCCACTCTACAATTATTAAACATATTTGAATACTTAACCAAACGAAAAAAGAACATAGCATAATAAACCAAATGGCATATGCAAAATTAGGCTACAACCACTCTATTCATTCCACAACCAAACACCGCCCAATAGATATAATCAATGGACACTTAGATCTCACAGATCCGTTCAATATAGATACCAATAAAATCTTGTATTCAAACTACATTGATAAACATAAACACAAAATGATAGAGATTTATAAATATCTGAAAACGAATTCATCTAAACACGCAAACAGTACTATAAATAAAATCAATACTTGTCGTGAAAAACCTCTTTCGTACAAACCAGATACTCTTGTTTATCACAAAACGAGCTCGAAATAAAGTTAGTCCATGCTTTAAACCCCATTTAGTAAAAGAAGACCAGAATATGAAAATTAAAACATCCACAAACACATATCATAAGAACAATCTGAAAAGACCCTTAATTAATCAAAAACCTATAATTTTTCAGGATCATTCTCATCCTCGTGGTGACAACAAGAACATCGGAGATTTAAATTACCAATTTAAACTCAAACCTAGGAATATTACCCTTCAAATTAGGCGATGCTAAGGTCAAACAAACTGAACATAATTTTCCTTATTTTTTCAATTTAAAGCCACTTGAAGACGAAATTAATAACATTTCCAAACAATTTAACAAAATATATCTAACTGGTCTGTATAAAGAACCTTATTATACAGGGATACGATCTATAAGAAAAACAATTGCCTTTCAACTTGAACAAGCTATAGATAAATTCAATTCCTTACATCACTTCTCAAGATCGAGATCTTAAAGAGGAAATTTAAACGGCTTAGGCACAATATTCAAAAGTATAACGGGAAACCTAGATTCAGAAGACGGAAAAAGGTTTGATGAAACTATAAGCTGCGTTCCATTGGGATTTCAGGCGTAGATGAATCTATTCCCATCTACGCTCAACTACTCCTATTCATATTCAGGTGTAGAAAGCAAGCGTAGTTGGGCGTAGTTGATATATTTCACCACTAAAATTCACCACTAAAAGTTTTCAGTTATTCTAAATTTTAGGTTATTGGTAATAAATGTAAATAAAACATAAATTAATTATTATTTAAATTGGTAATTAGCAATAAATATAAATAAAATTATTTAAATTAATAAAATTTATTTAATCAATAAAATAGTGATAAATATAGATAAAATTAATTAAATTAATAAAATTAAATAAGTTAATCAAATAAATTAAATATTAACTAATTATACATAGTTAATTATCTACTTTTCTGTGCAAATAACAGTGTATTTTATTTCAGATATTATTAGTTTTGTCATAAAACAGCTGCAGTAGCAGTCACAAAACATGAATACTCGGGGTCACAATTTTGTTGGTACCACAGAAACATATTTTATATTTTAATTAAAATTTAATTTAATTTAATAAAAACTCAATTACACATCTTATCACTACAGCAGCTTAAACCAGAAGAAGTAAATTAATAAATGCAATCAGGGTTCGTAGTTAGGTACCGGAAACAGAACGGTTAATCTACTTCTCATCTCTTATGTAAATTGATAAGAGATGTTGAGAGTTATCAATCAATGTTGTACATAATTGTATCGCTTTACATGCTAGTAATGTAATAGTTGTATACTAAATTCTGTACAGGGTGCCTACATCGTACAAGACCGATGGAGCATGCCGTAACTATTGAATTGTCGAAAGTCCAGCTTATTTCTTCCACTTCCACTGGACATTATGGTACTCATTAAAGGACAAAACGAGTACAGAGTGGATGATTGGCGAATCGTAAGAAGAACCAATAACAAAACGTCCGCCCTACTCACTTTGTCAGTGGATCACAAGTCCATGGCCGATCTGAAAGTGAACGACTTTAAGTAAGAAGGAACCAAAGGAAGGTGGGGACAACAAAGTACCCGCTAAACCGATGGCCTCAAGCTCGAAAGCTTCTACGGGGAAGACAAAAGCTTCAACAAAGAAAGGTTATCTAGACAAACCCAAGGAAGGGACAAAGTCCTTTTTTTGTCCAAAAGTCCTAGTACAATCCACAAGTCTACCTAGATTTCCAATAATATTAAATGTCTACAAATAAACCTTCATCACTGCAAGGCAGCCTCACATGTGCTTTGCGGAAGGTTTATTAAAGAAAAACTAGACATGGGGCTACTACAGGGATCATAGACATTGAAAGGACAAATTAAGGGACTCAAAACACCAAACAGTAAGTTAATATTTATTAACGAGTGCGATAGGCCCAGGGCAGCCTTGTTAATAAATAACAAAATAAAGTAGGTGATAAAGTACGATCTTCAGCGCCAATTGTTGTCAATAGTAGAAGTAAAATTTGTGTTGAGCCTTGCACTAGTAAAAAAAAATGTGTGAAGTAACGTATTTAAAAATTAAAAATAACCATGGTAGCTGCCATAATAACCAGAAGTATATCTATCTCTTTTCTATATATATAGAAATACAGAGACAGATATACTTTTGGTTATTAAGCTGCCATTTTCGATTTTTGAGCCAAATTTCCTTATAACAATAACGAATTTTATTAATTTTCGAATTTGGTGATAGTGTGGAATATTTAAAATAAAAAATTAATTATTTAATAATTTAATAATTGGTAAGTATTTTTTTGTTTATCATAAATTTAATTTTGTAATAATATATGCAATATTTGAAGGAAATAGGGCTTGTTTGAAAACGTCAATTGACTATCAAAAATAAAGATAATTGTCAAAATATTGATTGTCATTTGACAATCAATCCTACCAGTTGCATTATCGGAAATTTGACGATTTAAAACGATTTTGTTTTTGTTGTGATTTGTTTGCAGCCGAATTTCATACCACATATTTTTAAATATGAAATTTTTTCATTTTCTCTGTAAATTATAATTTTAGAAAAACTGTTTGATAACTAAAAAAAGAGAACCTATTTATTTACTTACTCACACTCCATTTTTCTCACAAATAATAATTTATTGCAAGTAAAAATTTTAGACTGCCAAGTGCCAATCTGCCGATCAAGTGACTGTTAATTATACTGAATTGACATTTTAATACCTTTTTGACAATTGCAGCTTGCAATAAAAAACGTGCTGCCAAAGTAGAATAATAGTCAATTGACGTTTTCAAACAGAGACACAATTAAAATTTAATTTAAACTTCAAAATTAAGTACAAAATAAATTAAAACGTCAAAATAAAGTACAAAAGCCGCTGTGTCACCAAAATAAAGTACAAAGGCAAAGTACGTACTTTATTCGTACTTTATATTTCGATGTGTCTAGACTTTTAGGTTTGTACACATTTCCAAACCTTTCAAAGGAAGATGAAAGTGGTCTTTATACCCTGATGCCCAGCCAAAATCTTATAGACCAATAATTCTCAATTCCTTTCTACTTAAGACAATGGAAAAAATAATTGATCAGCATATTAAAGACAGCATAATTGCGAAAAAGCCTCTAAATGTCAATCAACATGACCATCAAGCAGGTAAATCAACCATAACTGTTTAGTTTACAAGCTTAACAGAACTATGGATACAAAAGAAATAACACTAAGTGCTTTCATTGACATTGAGGGAGCTTTCGACAACACCTCATTTGATTCAATTGTGATGGCTGCCCTATCCAAAGGGTGTAAACTCCCAACAAATTAACTGGATTAAAGCAATGCTTAATCAAAGAGAAATCGAAGCTACGATGGGCTTTTAAAGCCATAAAAGGATACCCTCAAGGAGTAGTTTTACACCTTTACTATTGTCTATGTCATTGATGACCTCCTATACATGCTTGAATCTCTAGGATTTGAGGCACAGGGATATGCAGATGACCTGGTAATAACAGCTAGGACCATGGATGATGCAACAATCTCCAGGCAACTGCAACAAGCCTTAACCATTATTAACAACTGGTGTCTTGAGGAAGGACTTTCTATTAATCCTTAGAAGACGACCATCGTATTTCACAAAAAGAAAGAAAACCAATCTAAGAGAACCTTCTTTAAAAGGCACGAGTTATGGCTACAGTCCATCTCTACACCCAACATAGCATAACAAAATGCATATACAACATTCCGATTCATATTTCACCTAAGTAAAACTGCATTCTTCAACTTGATAAAATTTACATTCTCATCAAATGTGCAAAATCATCAAAATGTAAATTAATGTGAATGCTATTTTTTCTAGATTCTCAGAATTGTAAATTAATAATATAAATGATAGAATTATACATGTGTATGTAGAATAAATTATGAAAAAGATAATTTTTGTAACGACAGGCAGTTCTAGTTTGAATCGTGAACTGAAAAGATTAAATTTGAAAAATAAAATTTTTGGAGTGAAACTTTGTCTTTTTTTATTTTTATTTTTATTTTTTATTTTTTGTTATCCTTGTGGTAAAAACCCTAACTCACGCAGTCGGTAGGATAGTTCTAACTATCCTCGGGATTTATATTTGTAAAATAAAATTTTGTTACCGACGGTTTATCGGTAAAAATAAATTTTAACTACTGACGGTTTATCAGTGACAAATAAAATCCCAGAAATTGTGAACAACGGGCACAGAAGAATTATTATTGTAATTATTACATAATCTTTTTTTGGCGAGTACTAACTCCTTAGTTGACGAATCTACGTACCAGAAAATTACAACAACAAAAAAGAGTACATCGAGGGAACATCGAAATACTCGAATGAATAAGGAGGAGTGTTTAATCACGAAGGATCATCGTAATTAACCACAAAATATGGAAAAGGCATTTCTACTTTTAATGTAAGTCAAATTTAAACCTTTCCTTAAATTTCCCAACAAAATTCCTTGTGAAAAGAAAAATAAAGAATAATACTGTGAATTTTTTGATTTTTATAATTTTAAGTTAAATAATGTTTAAAATTCTAATACATTTTTTGCAATAAATTGAGTAATTAATTTGTGAATTTTAAAGTTTAATCAAAACAAAATTAGGAAATATTTAAAAAGTTAAAGTTTAAATCAAACTCAAAGAAAAAAAAATAAAAATAAATATATATATATATTTAATTATATATATGATATAATATATTTAATTTATATATAATAAATAGAAAAATAAATGATAATCGGAAGAAAAAAAGTGTTTAAAATATAAAATCAGATTTTTGCATGAAATATAAAATATACATATATATTTTTTTTCTATGTCTTTTCGAATGTTCAATACCTTGTAGGAATCAACAAATTTTTATACAATAAATTTTACAAGAGGAAATATTAAAAATATAAAATAAATTTTTTTTGTACGAAATAAAAAAAAAAAAAAAAAAAATATAAATAAATAAATAAATAAAATAAAATAAAAAAAAAAAATAAAAAATAGAAAAGAAATGTATATATCTATATCTTTTTAATAAAAAAAAAACTAAAATTTTTGTGAAGTTGTAAAATTTTGTAAAATTCAAAAAAAAAAAAAAAAAGCTAGGGTAAATTTTAATATTTTCTAAATTAAAATTAAACAAAAGTAAAACGAGAAATTCGCCATATAGTATTGTTCAAGTCAGGACATCGAGCGAATCCAATAGTGATAGTGAAATTAATCTGAATTTAAGGGATAATTCTGAAAATAACTTAGGAAATAACTCAATAGGAAATTCGGAAAATAATCTAGAAGAAAAATTTTGTGAAAAACATCAGAATAATAATTTCAACAATATGACAAGTCACAACACGACTACTGCTACTACATCAAATAATACAACGTCTGTATTAGATATTTGCAATAATCTAAGAATACCCGATGTAGTTAAAGACTTGCCAAAATTTAACGGCAATCCACGACTACTTTTCGACTTCATCAATAATGTGGAAGAAATTTTATCAGTGGTGTCGTCAATTGATGGTACCCCATATGGTAGAATTTTACTCAGATCTATTAGAAATAAAATCGAGGGCCCTGCAAATAAGGTGCTTGATATGTATGGTACTTCACTTGATTTGGCAGATATAAAAAAAAAACCTAATCTTGCATTACTCCGACAAACGAAATGAAACCTCCCTCATTAGAGACCTTCATACTTTAAAACAATGTTCAAAATCAATAGAACAGTTTTACAGTGAAATAATAGAAATTTTTTCCACAATAGCTAATCATTTAAAAATTCACGAAACAGATACAAATGTCATCAAAGCAAAAAATAATCTTTACGCTGAAATGTGTTTAAATGTGTTTTTAATAGGAATTAAAGAACCTTTAGGTTCCACAATAAGAGCAATGAAACCATTTTCCTTGGCGGAAGCCTTTTCATATTGTATCAAAGAGCAAAATATATTTTATTTGAAGTCAAACTCTATAACACAAAGTAACTCTCATGGTACGATGGCTAAACACAACCCCTTTTTTAAATCCGTTGCATTGCCCCCAGCTACTCCACGTCTCCACAACGTTTCTCATCCACCTAATAAAGTACAAAAATCTCAAAATTTATTTTTTCGCTCCAATAATAATTTCAATTCGCAAAATAGAACCCGTCCACAATTTACACCTCAAAACCCATATCAACCTAATTCTTATCATAATAGATTTCCCCTTTATAATACGTTTTCTCGTCCTCTAAAAAGCCAAAATCCTTTTCTTAATTCTCAACAAAATAAACCACCACTACCAACACTCATGGACGTTGATTCAAGTACAGTTCCTGTCAAACCCCAAACAAATAACTCACCTAAACCTTTAAATGCAAACCAATTTCCAAGAAAAGAATTTTACAATATCTCTGAAGAAAATCATCAAAATTCACACTCCGAAATGTTTAATTATGATGAAGGGTATAATTATTACCAATATCCAGAAAATTATTACCAACAACTTGATCAGTTTTACAATAACGAATTCGAATACCAACCAAAATCAAACGAGGAAATTGATGAGTCAAATTTTCAAATACATGCCTCGGAGAACCAATCGGATACATAGATGTAAATAAACATGGTTTCATTCTCCCTTACATACATATCTCATCACCTTTTGCTCGACCTTTAAAATTTTTAATAGATACAGGAGCCTCTTCTTCATTTATTAACCCAGAATTTGTCCACGAAAATGACGTAAAAACCATAAATCCCACTTTTATCACTACCATTTTGAATACACATAAAATAGATAAAGAAGTTATTTTACCAAGCTTTGTAGAATTTAACGATACAAAAGCAATTCGATTTTTAATTTTTAAGTTTCATGGTTATTTTGACGGTCTGTTAGGACTAGATATACTTTCTACACTTGGAGCAAAAATCGATTTAGAAAACAAAATTCTTATTATGAAGAACTCGAAGATACCTCTTCACTTTAAGCCAAATTTTGCATCGGGAAAATATGTAATACCTAGTAATTCAAAATTTATAGTTAAAATACCAGTGGATATACAAAATGGGGATATATATTTAAAACAAACAAATATTAATCGAAACTTGTCTATTCCGGAAGGAATTTATAAAGCCGAAAATTGGTACAGCGTAGTTGAAGTAATAAACAAATCAAATATAGATGACAATCTATTCCTTGACGAACCCCTAAAAGCAACTCCCTTTAAATGTCAAGATTTTCACGAAATAAATAATTTCAACATACAATATAGAAATTCTGAATCTTTGAATTCATGCGATATCTCGAATCGCCTTAGAATATCACATCTTAATGAGGAGGAAAAAAGGGTCATTATCAAAGTTTGTAAAGAATATGAAGACATATTTTTCAGAGAAGGACAAGATCTCAGTTTTACAAACGTTATAAAACATCGTATTCGAACCACCGACGTTGCACCAATTTTTACAAAATCATACCGTTACCCATATATACTTAAAGCTGAGGTTCAATCACAAATTCAAGATATGTTAAACCAAGGTATAATAAGACCAAGCTATTCACCCTGGAGCTCCCCGATTTCGATTGTCCCAAAGAAACAGGATGCCAGCGGTAAACAAAAATGGCGTCTAGTAATAGACTATCGCAAATTAAACGATAAGACCATAAGTGATAAATATCCTATCCCCAATGTTAACGAAATTTTAGACAAGCTTGGAAGATGTATGTATTTCTCCACACTCGATTTGGCTAGCGGATTCCATCAGATAGAAATGGATCCTCGCGATATTGAAAAAACAGCATTTACAGAAGAAGGTGGGCATTTCGAGTATATTCGGATGCCTTTTGTACTAAAAAACGCCCCCGCCACCTTTCAGAGAGTAATAGATAATGTGCTTAAAGACATACAAGGGAAAATCTGTTTGGTCTATCTCGATGATATCATCGTCTTTTCAACCTCCTTACAAGAACACGCAGAGAATTTAAAAAGGGTTTTTGAAAGATTAAGAGAAGCGAATCTTAAGGTGCAACTAGACAAGTCCGAGTTTCTCTATAAAGAGGTAGCTTTTTTGGGACACATTGTAACGAGCCACGGGGTGAGGCCAAATCCAGAAAAAATCAAAGCCATTGTCGACTACCCTATTCCCAAAACAAGGAAAGAAATTAAAGCATTTTTAGGTCTTTTGGGCAATTACCGTAAATTTATAAAAGATTTTGCTCAACTTACAAAACCCCTCACTGAATATATGCCTAAAAAAGGATAGGAAAATTGATCTGAATGAAAAATATGTAAAGACCTTTGAAATTTGCAAACATATGTATATTATCCAACGAACCAATTCTCCAATATCCCGACTTTTCCAAACCTTTTATCTTGACCACCGATGCAAGTAATTTTGCTATTGGTGCCGTATTGTCACTAGGACATATAGGAAGTGATAGACCTGTATGTTATGCAAGTAGAACCCTCACTGATTCTGAAATAAATTATTCCACTATCGAGAAGGAGCTTTTAGCTATAGTGTGGGCGACGAAGTATTTTCGGCGCTACTTATTCGGTCGTAAATTTCAAATTGTAACAGACCACAAACCTCTTTTATGGCTAATGAGTCTCAAAGACCCTAACTCTAGACTTATACGTTGGAGACTCAAATTAGAAGAGTATGAATATGAAATAGTACATAAAAAAGGTAAACTAAATGGTAACGCTGACGCATTGAGTCGCATAAAAACAGCTGATAAAAAATGTTCTAACGAAGTGGAAATTAACACACACGAGAATCAGGACGTTAGTTCAACTTGTGCCACAATACATTCATCACTCGAAAATCTTGATGATCACATTAACATTTCTGAACGTTCTTTAAATGAATTCAACCTCCAACTTATTCTAGAAAAATCTGATAAACCTCAAACTGTATCAGTTGAAATGCTGTTTAAAAATAAAGAACGTCGTACTATTCGCACACCAAACCTTACAGAGGAAAATATCACAGAAATTTTTAAAAAATTCCTTGCTCCAAATAAAACTACAGCTATATATACAGATGACAAAATTTTTAAAGTAGTCCAATCAGTTTATTCAAAATTCTTCTCAAGAAACAAACTATTCAAATTAATTCGATGTACGGAATTACTATCTGACATAAAAGATAATGATGAACAAGACCATATAATTCGAGATTATCATTTCAAAAATAACCACAGAGGTATTAACGAAACACTAGCCCATTTGAAAAGAAGTTTTTATTTCCCACATATGAAAACCAAAATTACCCAAACAATTAATAATTGTGAAGTATGTCAAAAACTTAAATATGACAGAAACCCACCTAAATTGGAGTTCGAAAAACCCGAAACTCCTTGTAAACCTCTTGATATCCTCCATATTGATGTATATTCTATTAACAATAAACAAATGCTCTCCATAATTGATAAATTCTCAAAATTTGCGGCCGCTTACACTCTATCTGCTAGAAGTAGTTTAGTCATAGTTAAATCACTAAAACACTTTTTTTGTTTACATGGTATTCCAAAAGTTATAGTAGCTGACCAAGGTCTAGAATTTACTTCCAATATGTTTAGAGATTTCTGTAAACAATACAATATTAAATTACATATTACATCGTTCCAACAAAGTAGTAGCAACTCCCCTGTCGAACGTCTCCATTCCACTTTAACCGAAATTTACGGTATTATATATGAAAAACAAAAAGATAAGGATCACGAAGATATTTTAAATGAAACAATTATAACATATAATAATGCTGTTCATTCTGCTCTGCTACAAACCATACCCCATATGAACTTTTTACTGGTAAAACTTATAAATTCCTCAAAGATGTAAAATTTAATAATGAACACGAATTTTTGCAACACTTAAATGAATATCAAGCTAAACTCTACCCTTCTATAAAAGAAAAAATTCAAAGCACAATTGAAAAAACCATAGGAAAATTAAATAAAAATAGATAACCTCCCCCATCTCTTACAGAAAATGACTCGATATATAGGTAAGAAAATAGACGAAACAAATTAACCCCTCGTTTTAGTAAACAAAATAAAAAAGAATAATAAAGTAACAGTAATAACTTACAAAGATAAAAAATTACATAAATCTAAAATTAAAAGAAAACGTAAATTTCAGGTTAACCACGACCCTGGCCCAAAGAATGGAAATACAAGACCTAAACAACCATCACGGACTGCTACCGATGAAACTGGGACCAGCGAGGACAATATTAACATACAAGAAATTAATACACATAGTGAAACTGACCGACTATACAGAAAACTTGTATAAAATAGAACAATCCATAAACCAAATTCAAAACTACGAGAACTTTAAAAATATTGTTGAAATTACAAAAACAAAATTCATTGAATTAGAAAAGAAACTCAAAAGCCTCCTACCTATACGTAGAAATAAAAGAGGAGCACTTAATATAGTAGGTTCGTTTATAAAAGTAATCACGGGAAATATGGATCACGAAGATGCTTTACAGATTAATAGCGAAATACGAAAAATTTCTATAAATGAACAAACTTTGCAAAACGGTTTAAATAATCAAATAAAAATTAATAATCAAATGATTGAAAGATTTCGAAACGTTACTACCCACATTAACAAACAACAAGAATTAATAGAATCATTTTTCCGTAATTACAGTACGAAAATAAATAATAACATAAATGCAGAAAATCAATTTGTCAGAATTTCCCAATACATTAATCAGATTAATTTCAATATAGATTTACTTCATAATCACTTAACAAATTTAGCAGAAACAATTGTACTAGCTCGATTGAATATTATTTCAAAACAAATTCTTGATTCTCAAAAGCTAGATGAAATATATGAGATTTTTCAAAATCAAAATATAAAAGTACGTTCCGATGAACAAATTTACGAATTTCTTGGGTTACAAGCTTTTTATAACGATACAAATATTATATTTAACATTCAAATCCCTGTACAGTAGTTTTCGTTTAATTGCGTCTTGTAAGTTGTCCGGATATTTTAGGCGATTAAGCGAAAAAGCAATTGGCCGATTTTCACTTAATTGCTTCAATGAGGCAATTAAGCAAAAACAAAAAACAAATAAACATTTTTTCAGTTCTGACGTATTTATTTTTAAAATACTTTAAAAAAATACAAAAATAACATAAAATAAAATATACATATGTATGTACGTATTTGTAATTCAGTTCGTGTACATACATTCTACCAAAAAAAAAAAAAAAAAACATATGTAACAATTAATATATGCAATGCAATAACATAGAATTGCGAGTAAAATTTTTGACATGTCTGAAAATACCAGAGTTGTGACTTTTTTAAGTACCTATCTGGATCATTAAATCGATTCTATCAGTTTTTTCCCTAAGGCAATTAACCGAATTTTTTCTCATGTACTTAAATATAAGAAATGCATACGAGCCAACTCAATTATCGGAAAATGCAAAAATGCGAAACTTCAACTAAACGAAAACTTTTTGTATATATGAACATGAGAAAATTCTATTTCTGAGTTTGTTAATCGTTTAAACGAAAAACGCAATTAAGCGCAAGATAATTAACCGAAAACTACTGTATTTTCAAAAAATACATATTCCCTCTTCCATTTGATACCCCTACCAATTAACAAAACACTATCAATACTAACTAAACCTTATATGATCTTCGACGAATCCGAATTACTATACTTCGACGAGATCTGCCCTATCATCGAGGAAGTTTATTATTGCAAAATATGTAAAAGTATACCACTGGCTAACGATAAAGAATGTGTACTTAATATAATGAAGAATATCCCAGCTCAATGTACATTATTAAATGATATTGAATCCAGTAGTATCTTTCAACCAGAACCAAACTATATTATTTGCATCAACTTGCCAGAAACAAACATAACAACAACCTGCAACCTGCCAACTACTTCAATGAACGGCACGACTCTCATCCATTTCGAAAATTGCATAATAACAATAAACGGAATAATATATGAAAGTACAACTAGTATACATTGGGAAAGCATAATTATACACCCAACATTATTCAATAAAATCAATTCTTCACAAACAATAGACAAAATAATTAAGTTTAGAAAAATTAAATTCTTTCAATTTCGAAAACCAAAATACTATAGAACTACTACAGATAAAAACAACACAAAGAGATATTTTGACCATAGGGCTATTAATCATCATGAGTTCCTTCGTTACATATTTTGTGGTTAAACATCGTCAAAATTCATCGAATCAACAGAACCAACAACGTATTACAACTGAGAACGCTCCTCAAGAAAATCCAAGGATTTTTCTTTGGTCGTCGCTTCATCCAAGGGGGGAAGAGTTACGGCTACAGTCCATCTCTACACCCAACATAGCATAACAAAATGCATATACAACATTCCGATTCATATTTCACCTAAGTAAAACTGCATTCTTCAACTTGATAAAATTTACATTCTCATCAAATGTGCAAAATCATCAAAATGTAAATTAATGTGAATGCTATTTTTTCTAGATTCTCAGAATTGTAAATTACTAATATAAATGATAGAATTATACATATGTATGTAGAATAAATTATGAAAAAGATAATTTTTGTAACGACAGGCAGTTCTAGTTTGAATCGTGAACTGAAAAGATTAAATTTGAAAAATAAAATTTTTGGAGTGAAACTTTGTCTTTTTTTATTTTTATTTTTATTTTTTATTTTTTGTTATCCTTGTGGTAAAAACCTTAACTCACGCAAATAAATTTTTCAAGTGAGGTCAAATATCTAGGAGTTATACTTGATAGCAAACTCACTTGGAACAAATGAGTAAACAACTCGATTAATAAAGCTACCCTTGCTTTATGGAATTGTAACAGACTCTTTGGCAAGACACGGGGACTGAAACTGAAAATGGTGTATTCGTCATATACGGCCATTATAAGACCCATAATCACAAATGCTTCAGCCATATGGTGGCCAAAAACAAATCAAATAACGGTTCAAAACAGACTCAACAAAATACAAGAACTAGCGTGTCTCATCGGTTTTTCAAGCTGAAATATACATATGCCATAGATAATATGTGCGCTATCGAATGCCTAAAAAAAGGTTTCAATAAAGCCACAGTCTACATAATTTAAGACAGTCAGGCAGCGCTTAAAGCCCTCAAAGCTCATAATATTAAGTCGAGGCTAGTATTGGAATGTCTTAAGACTGTGATAACACTCGCTAGAATAAACAAAGTTTACCTTATGTGGGTTCCCTGGCTGAAAAAGGCGCCAGCTCTAAAATTTTTGGTCCAGAAACCTTCTGTGGACTGCCTACACCAAGGATTCTCTAAAAAAAAATGGAAAGAGAAAAAGGAAGGAGTTTATTAAACCCTCGACTAATATTGCTAGGAAACTAATCCAACCTCAATAGGAAAGAGTTAAGTACAATCACTGAACTTATCACTGGGCACTATCCGCTCAACTACTACCTGAGCAAGATAGGGCTCAAAGAGGATGACAAATGCAGGCTCTGCAAAGTGTCCAGAGACCTCAAAACATTTTGTGTAAATGCGAGGCGTTGGTCATAAAAAGAGTGCGAGACATGCACCAACTTTTCCTCAAGACTGGGAAATTCTGGTGTGTACCTTCGAATAGAATCTAAGGATTTGTCAAAAGTCTAAATCTATAAGAAGCACGGGCTGCAGAAAAAATCTGTGAAGGTCGAAGTGCAACAGTAGCCCTATTTTTATTTAATCTTATCTAATACATACATACTTCCACCAAACAATTTTAACGCATTGGACAAGCAAATCTTTTCGATTGGTATAAAAAGCTTCTCGCAATTTTTTTGTGCTTTTGTTTCGTTATTTACATTCGAATTGTCGAAAGTTTTAAAGCGATCGTATTCTCGTTATAAATTCAACACTGTACAGGTTTATGCGTATTTCGCTTTTAATACCGATTTTGGTTTACTCCCAGTTTTATGCCGTATAAACTTGAAAATTCGGATTTTGGCTTAAGCCCAATTTTTTTGGGTTTAATCCCAATTTTTTTATATGTATGTGTGAGGTAAAATGCAATATGGCGGATTCTAATTTTTATGGTGAAAGTGAAGCTGTCACGTCCTTCTTCTGTTTTTTATGTGAAAGAAGAAGAATATGTATACTATAAGCAATGACTATAGAAACTAATAAGACTTGGCTTTAGTACAAATCTATAAAAATAATTTTTTATTCAAAAATTCGTCTCGCATCCCAGTGAGAGCTTTTATTTTTTAATTCTAAAGCTTTGTTAGCTAAGAACAAAACCATTATAAACTTCATTTGCAATGACGAATACAACAACAAAACTTTGACATATATTTATTTTTTGACAGTATTTTTTAACGTCATACATTATTATGATTGCTTTGATCATGTTTTTCCAAATTTCTGTTAAAATTTTCATTTTTTACACATGTATAACAAAAATTAATAATGATTACATTGTTGCCGTTATCTATATTTTTGAATTTTTTTTTATTTGATCAAAAATATGTATATATTTGCTTTGAAATTTTTTTTTTTTTAAATATAGAATTTTTTTTTTTTTTCATTCATTCAAAAGTTAATAATGATTACATTGTTGCCTTTATTTATATTTTTGAATTTTTTTTTTATTAGATCAAAAATATATATTTGCTTTGAAATTTTTTTTTTTAAATATAGAATATTATTTTTTTTCTATTCTTATATTATACCTCTAGATACTATATATACTATACTATATAAATATATATATCGCCCATTCCATGCATGACGGACGGGACCAGAGTATAAAGAAAAACTTACATAGTAGGATTACTGAGAGCCGAAGATTTTTTTTTTATTTATTTCTCTCAGATTTTTTGAGAAAATGCTAAAAGGTGATAGGAATATTTTTTCATTGATGAAAAGAAATGCAACGTAAATATTTACAAATAAAAAATAAAACACGAACACATTCACAATTTTAAGTAAGAAAGGAAAATTCCCATTATAAATAAATGTAAACAAACCTGTTTCTATATGGTATGCTTGTATGCGTTTCATATATGTATATATATATGGTTTTAGCTTATATAAAAAAAAACACGAATCTAATGCATATTTAGGTGACTATTTTGAAAAATGCGTTTATAAAAACTATGATGGAGAGGTATTAGTATGAATAATCATATTGTGCTTTCGCTCATATATACGGAAATTTTCCATTAAAGAAATATGCATTATTTTTACCTCCTTCAGTCATATGGGATTTTGTTTTTGTTTTCAGAGAAAAATTTATAAATAAAAAATAAAAAAAAATCGGCTCTCAGTAGGAACACTATGTAATACACTATGGACGGGACATTGAAGAACATTTTTTTGAATCTTTCTTCTTTTTTACCTTTATATAGTTCAAATGTATTTCAGTTAAATGTAAAAAATAATGATCCACCCAAAGACCTATCAAACCGAAAAAGAATATGTTTTCCTAGAAGTCTGGTTTTAATTTTATAGGGCGATAAGTGACTATGACGGACGGAACATGAAATGACACTCGTTTTTACACTCATAAATTCAACACTATTTTTCTTCGAAGTATAGAAGTATATAACTTCACACCACACCTCCTGTTTCATGGTAAATTTTTAGGTGGTAGACTCACCCAAGCCAAGATATAACAAATTATGTTTACCAGGGCCGGGACTATGAACTTTCGTTATAAATAACGATAAAGTAAAATAAAGATAAAGTTCATAGAATAAAGTTGTATTACGAACTCTCTACGATAAATAATTTTCGTGAGAGATCACCACGCTTTATTTCCTTACTCACCATCCATAGTTTGACGTTTAAAACTTTATAAATGTATACAAAAGGAAATCAATAAAAAATTAGTGAATTATTTATTGTGAA
This sequence comes from Bombylius major, assembly GCA_932526495.1. Classification (NCBI taxonomy): domain Eukaryota; kingdom Metazoa; phylum Arthropoda; class Insecta; order Diptera; family Bombyliidae; genus Bombylius; species Bombylius major. Next base: position 21,868,343 of record OW052044.1, on the reverse strand, counting down.
AAATAAATAATATAAAATTATTATTATTATTATATATGAAATGAAAATGTAAAAAATGAAAAAAATTAAAGAATGATAAATATTTTGAAATGCATATAAGCAAAGAAACTTAAATACTTACATATAGAATTTTCAACACGTACTAAAGCAAGAAATAATTTTCCTCGCATCGACTATCAGTGATGCATCCCATAAGCTTTTAATTTTTATTCGTTACTTTATTTTCGATAAAGAGCATTTTGACTGCCTTATTCTACATCAAGTCATAACTTGTGACCAGTCATAAGTATATTCACCAAACTAGTTTTATGACCGTCATAGTCAAGTTATGACCATAAAATTCTTTTAACTGTTTTGCTGACCTATTAGCTTTGCTACTAGCATTTTGAACCTAACTTTGAACTTGATTATGACGGTCATAAGTTGGTTTGGTGAATAGACTTATGACTGGTCACAAGTTTTGACTTGATGTAGAGAAAGGCAGTAAATTTTAAAATAAATTTCGAAAGTTTTCGAAACCATTGTTTTTTTTTTATTATTCATCGGACATATGATTTAACATTTATCTTGTTTATGCGAAGCGTTACTTCGCATTAACTCACTCCGTCTTGACTTAAAACGGATGCATAAACAAAATTTCAAAACGCATTAAAGCTCTACGTCGTTTTGAGTTAATACACTATTAAATCCGCATTTAAAATTTCATTTCGTTTTTAAAATGTGCATAAACACTTACTTCGTTTTAAGTGAATTGTCATATTTGACATTTCAAAATAGTGTTGGTAAGCCACAAAACATCGATATGAGGTTTTAGAGTAGTGTTAGTAACGTTACATTAAATTTTCAAATAACATTTAATTTGCGGTTATTGTTAATTGTAGAACCAAGTAAACAAGTGTTATTTAGAGGCATAAAAAGATAAAATTTAAAATAAAAACATTTTTTTCTGTGTTTGAAAAAAAAAAGATATTTTCAAGAAGAGAGAAGTTACTGGCATTCGAAATAAATCACAAAAATCTATGGTGATAATCAGGGGCTCCAGATTGGGCGAAATTTCGCAAATTGGGCGATATTTTTCCGAGTTTTGCGACAATATTTTATAATTTGCGAATATTCTAACTGTTGGGCGATTTGGGCGAATTTTGATGATGATCCTACAATTTTTAACAAGAAGAATTTTCCTTGCTACGTGAATTAATTTCTACTATCACAATTAATTGTGATCTACTATAATTTTAATAAACTTCATAATATTACAAGGAAAACATTAATCGCTGTCAAAATTTAAAATATTGGTTGGTTACTGGGGTGGTGGGCATGGTAAATAGAAAAGGGAGGTATGCTGAAAAGCTCTATATAACCTAAAAGACAAATTTGACAGCTAAATTTGACTGTTACGGAATTGGTTCTTTCTAATTTTAAAATATTTTGACTCATAAAATAATGATCGTTACAAAATTATGTTATAAATGGATTTATTTAACTTATTCATTTTATGTATAAACACTTATATATTAAATGTGAAATAATTTTAATGATCAAATTATATGTATATGATGAAACTATACGTAAATTCTGCTACGTTTCAATGAAGTGTCAGATTTGTGAACTGACATCACTGAACTTTTACTAAATCTTGCACTGAACTAGAATACAAAACATGAAAAAAAAAAGAAAAAAAACTTCCGCCATATATCTTTTCAACATTTTTATTGTGCTGGGCTTTGTTCGATTGTTCGATAAGTAAAAAATAATGAGTATAGGAGTTTTAGCAGAACAAGAAGCTACAAAAATATACACATTTACGAATGCATATACATTTTTACATTGGGCGAATTTGGGCGAAATAGAAATTAGGTTTGGGCGATTATTTCATTGTAAAAACTGGAGTCCCTGGTGATAATACTGTATGAACAACAACACCAGAACAACCAGGTGACATTACTCAAAACGTTTCGAGTAAGAACAAAATGTTGTACTATGCATAAACACCAATCAAAGTGTATTATCTCAAAACGATGTTTAAAACGTTTTAGCGTTAAAACGTTTTAACTGTTGTGCATAAACAAGATAATTGATACGCATTTGTTGTTGCTTTCTAATGTAAAAAAAAAGCTACAGTCCAGTCACAGCAATAATAATCAGTGTAATGGTACAGAAATTGAGTATATTGCGCGCTTAGTATACATACAAGTATACATAAACCCTAAATTGATGATTGTTTTGTAAATTGCTGTATGATCAATATGAAAAAATAAGAAAAAACAAAAAACCATTGTATTGCAATTTGCAATGAAACTATACATATAGTATGTTGTTATACATATTATGTCAGGGCCGGCCTTTACATATGAGCAGACAGAGCAGCTGAACAGGGCGACAAAATTAGAGGGGCGCCATTAGAACAATATAAATATTTACATAATATTAAAATTTTATATAGATTTTTATTTTTGTGTGAACCAATTCTGTGGTCACATTTGCAAACCACTTAAGTCGACATAAGCATCTTCAGACTTAAGCGGTTAATGCTTGTGACCACAGAATCAGCTACTATGAACATAAGTCTCGTATCAATGCCACAAAAACAACAATATATAGCAAACTGTTCAAAATAAAATCTTGAACCTATAGTATTATTCGATCTTCATGAAAACAAACAACAACAAAAATGCTATACACACAGTATTAGGTTCAATTTCAAATCTTGCACAGTCTCTGCTTTATCATTCTATATGTTTCGTATGGGCGCTACAAAAACAACAATATATAGCAAACTGTTCAAAATAAAATCTTGAACCTATAGTATTATTCGATCTTCATAAAAACAAACAACAACAAAAATGCTACACACATTTCCTTTTTTGTGCTGTCTTATCCCCTCAAAATTTTGTCCGTCTCTTCTAAATTCATATTATTTTGAATTTGAATTATTTTGAACAGTTTGCTATATATTGTTGTTTTTGTAGCGCCCATACGAAACATATAGAATGATAAAGCAGAGACTGTGCAAGATTTGAAATTGAACCTAATACTGTGTGTATAGCATTTTTGTTGTTGTTTGTTTTTATGAAGATCGAATAATACTATAGGTTCAAGATTTTATTTTGAACAGTTTGCAATAACTTTTTTTATATTCAAGGCTGTATGTATGTATATAAATAGTTCCGTATATAATTCGAATTATATGAAAGTATGTATTATTATGTATATAAATTGATTTATTTTCAAAATATGAAATGTGAGTTGAAAGTCTACCCAAGGGTGGTGTGGAAACGGCTTGAACATTTTAATATTCATTAAAAATTTAAACAGAATAAGGGCGAAATTTTGTTCTTCGAATAGGGCGAAAAATTAAGTTGGGCCGGCCCTGATTATGTGTATACATATATTATGCTTAGAACTAGGATAAATGATTTTAGTTGTTGTTTTTTTTCTTTTCTTTAGTTCTGTGTCATTTTTTTACAACTAAAATAAATGATATTTGTTGTTGGTGGTTTTTTTGGTTTGATATTTTCTTTGCTTTTATGTTATTTTTCTTTTTTCAAGCATTTTTTATTTTTGTTTGCTTATTTCGATCTTATTCTTGACCTACCTCTATAAATTTGTTTTACATAGATATTAAATTTTATGGAATTATTAAATGAATATTGGTAGGTCGGTAAAATTTTATAATTTAACCTTAGGACAAGAAGATTATTTTGTATGGAAATTTAAAATTTTTTTAAGAAGAGCTCTAATTTAGCATCTTGTTGAAGGAGCCTTTTTAAAATTATCCTTTACGTTTTTTTTTCTCGTATTTTTTGTTTTTTTTAAATATAAATTTGAAAACAAGACAAGAAATAGGTAGGTATAAAAACATTTAAATTAATACTTAATTTTAGTTTTGATCTTTTTCGTCAAAAATCCGATTTCAAAGGTAAATATCTCGGGACGTTGTGAAGGCATTGACTTAAAATTGACTGCACAATATTCTGCTCGTCATTCTCTACAAAACTCCCCATGACACCAAAAAGATCCCTGCAACAATGCTTGAGACATAAGAAGTAGAGTAGATATGGGGTTTCTAACTCAAGGAGGTTTTTGTGCACAGCTTTTTTGTGCACAGCTTTTTTTGGATGACGTCATGAGCTTTTGTGCTTTTTTGGTGTGTGTAAAAGAATGTGTTGTTGTTTTGTTGTTGTTTGAGATGAAGAAAAAATGAAAAAAAATGTGATGTCGGTGGGATGGATGCGAACCTGAGACCTGTGGCATGTGGCATGATAGTCCGTAGCATATATCATTGAGCCACAGGGAATCTTAATATATGGCGATTATGTTGTGTCTATATAGGTATGATGAATTTTAGTTCGTATGTTATTAGAAGAAAAAAAAAAAAAAGATTGTGAAATAGTTGTGATTAGATTTGAACCCGCAAATAAAAATGGAAAAATTTGTATGTATAATATTTTTATTCATTTGTGTGATAAGAAAAAAAAAAAAGATTGTGAAATAGTTGTGATGTTGATGAGATTTGAACCCGGGCCCTGACGTGATAATTCAAGAAAAAAAAAAAGTTTAAATTTTGCAACTTTTATAAAAAGAAATTCTGGTTCGGTCTTTCTAATTGATTTTTTTTTGCACATATGATACATATAAGCAATTTTTTTATTTCGGATTTCATCAAGTTGTGAAATTATTTTTATATGTATGTTTGTGTGTGTGTGTGTATATAAATTTTGTCGGCACTTGTAAGCAGTTGAAAAAGAGTGGGGATACGATTTTTGTCTATAAATGGAAACAATTTCTTGAAACGGTATCAGTCCATAGTGAAATTTCAAAGTGTTAATTTAATTTTATCTTAAAGTTTGTAAAAAATGAGTGAAATACAGAAACCTGAAAAAGTTGGTTCAAAGAAGGCACCAAAAGTAGTTAAACGGAAACAAGAAGATAATCTTGTAAGAGATGAAATACCAAACAAAGTACATATTTGCTTCTGAGCTGGAGGAGTTAAAATCATTTCGATACAATATATACTTAAACTTGGGAAATATGGTGAAAAATCATCCATATAAAAATCATCAGTGCAGAAAAAGTTAACACAAAATTTGGTGATCGAGTTTCGCTTGAATTAGAAGGAAGTCAACGATTGAATTTACCAGAAAAATATAACAAGTTATCAGATAATGTGTTAACAGCATTAAACAAGGGGAAATATCACTTAATCAACTATGGACAAGTAGGCAAAGCTTACAGTATAGACTTTACCGAATTTCCGATATCCAATGAATTTCAAGAACAACAACAAGAACAACAACAAGAACAACCGAAAATAACAGAGAATGAGCAGCAACCTGTACAATCAGAACCAGATCAACAATATTCAACAGAAACGGAAGCTAATATAAATTATGATGAATTTTCACAACCATTTGATTTAAGTTTACCTGGTTTTTATAATAACATAATATAAAATCAATAAAAAACAATTTTTTAAATGGATATTAAGTGTTTTTTATTTATTAACTAATAATCAGCAAAATAATTATAATATATTCTTCCAAGAAATATCTTTATAAGTCTAATAGCTTCTTTAGCTGTATCTGTTTTTTCTCTTTGTTTTTCTTCTATTAAATCACATTCACAAATATTTTCATTGTCTTCAGGATTAGAACATGCAAGATAATGGCCGTTAGATGTAAATTCTTCACTTTTGCTGTTGTTTAGATATTCTCGAATATTTTCAATTTCTTTTTTGTTGAATACAACTTCTCCATATGATTCTATACCAAAAAATGTATCAAATTCATTTAAAAATAATGAAATATTATCTATTATATCCAGATTTCCTTCTTCTAAGTACCCAATCAATTTCTCGTAAAATTTCAATAATTTTTCAAATTCATTTTTAAATTTGATAACTTGATTTTGTCTATAACTACAAATACATGTATCTGGTCCTGTAGTTGTATCATCTTTAGCCCAACAACAATCAACGTAATGATATCCATGAATTGATGTGATTTTTTCCATGTTTTCATATTGTTGTATATATTTTCGATAGTATACAAGAGTTCTCCTATCTTCGTCTGTTAAATAATCTGTGTAAAACTCGCCTTCAAAATCCATCTTTATACTTTGAAAAATGCTGGTTAACTGTTAATTATTTTGAGAATGAATTGACTTTTATTAATGATTATATTTATTTGTTTAACATTTTCGATTTTCGTATCGGTTCTGTAGTTATAGTCTTGAAATCGTACAAGTTGTATTTCACCATTGCTTAGAATTCAATCTGTTTCAAATTCATGATATTCATAGCATGATAATATATGTTGAGTATGTATACGTTTTGTATAGTTGCTACTTTATCAGTTTTCATGTTGAGACATGTTTGTTCTTGTTTAAAACAATGAAACAATGAAGTCTTTTGTTTTTCAAACGGATTATGCTGCCAGCTGCGTTATTGTTTTTAAGTTCAGAAGAAAAGAATTTCTAACAAAGTATTTTGCTTTTGGATTATGTGACTAATATTAGAATTATCGACTATTAAGCTTTTAAAATACATTCGAGATTAGGTATATAAAACACATGTGAATCACTTTTATGCTTCATTAATTTCAAGACTTTTTTACCTCCTGTTAGTCAAGCAAGTAATTCTTTCTTAGTCGGTTTTATTATTTTAAAATGGAAACTATAAGTGAAACACGAGAAATTTTGGAATTTCTAAAAGAAATTTTTGAAACTCACGACATGGAGTTTCTAGACGAACAAGAAGATAACAACATGGAGTTTCTGGATGTTCAAGAAGATTGCAACAGCAACATCGACAATTCCAACATGGAGTTTTTAGATGAACAAGAAGATTTCAATAGCAACATCAACAATTTCAATATGGAGTTTTTAGATGAAGAAGAAGGTTACAACGGCATCTCATATAAAATAAGTTTTCAATATTTTAATAAATTTTTTGAAAACAGTACAAATATTAAATTTTGTTTTGATTGTAAAAAACCATAAATACATGCCTGTAAATGTATGTAGAGTTTCAGGGAATTTTGAAGCAAATAGTAATTTTGTAATAAAAGATTTTATTGAAAAACACAACTTGAAATGTTTTTTATGTAATACCAATTTATTTTCAATAATTTATAATAAAATTTAATGAAATAAAAATAAAATATCATTAGAACAAAAACAGTTAAAGGTTTTTTTTATTTAATTTTTTTAATAACTCTTTCTCCTCTATCCACGAATTATGCTGATTAGAAAATCCTAGCCATTTCACAAAAACTTTGCTTCCTTTTTTTCTTAAAATTGTTTCCACTAAATAAAGATCTGGGTGATTGGTTTTAATTATTTCTTTTTCGTAAAAGCCTCCTTTAATTGGTTGTCCTTCGTAGTCTTCTAAAAGATATGTTATTGGATTCGTGTTTTGAACTTTTTTTATCGTGAAAATTTCGGTGGTCCAGTTGGGTGTATATCCCTTCTCAAAAATATGTTTATATTTGCTTATTCGTACTTTGTCTCCAACTTTGTATTTTGGTTTATGAAAAACTTTTAAGTTATTGTATACTGTCTTTAATAAAAATTTTTCATTGTTTTTATTAACATCTTTGGGACGCATTTTTATTGTTCGATGAATAGTGTTATTGTATTTGGTAACTAACGCTTTTACGTTATCAATCCATTTATATGATCCATTCATACTGAATTCTTTCCACATCATCTCTTTTAATGTTCTGTTGAAACGTTCAACAATTGATGCTTTCAATGTGCTATATGTTGAATAATGATTAACATTATGTTTCTTCATAAGTTGATTAAATTGTGTGTTATAAAATTCTTTCCCCAAATCTGTTTGTAAATTTTTTGGTGATGTTTGTGTTATGTTAAATATATTATTCATTGCTTCAGTAACATCTTTAGCATTTTTTGTTTTAACAGGGTGTACCCAAGCGTATTTTGAGAAAGTATCAATTACAGTTAATAAATATTTATAATTTTTGTTAAATGAAGAGTAATTTCCCATTTCAACTAAATCAGCTTGCCACAAATCATTAATTCCTTTTACTATAACATGTCGCCGTTTAAAATTTTTTCTAGCAGGTTTATGAAGTTCTTCTACAAGTTGTTGTTTTTGCATATTTATTCTGGTACACTTTCTAGTGGGAAAATCGATTCTTCAGGTTTATGTTTTTTCTTTATTTCATCAAATAAAAATTGTTGAATATTTTCAATATTATAATTTAAACTATATAGTTTTTCACTGTGACTTTTTAACATGTCCTGATTCTTTGCAAGATCCTGACGAAATGTTTCTATTTTTATAAGATTTTCGTGTAAAGCATTGATTTCATTATCAACATACTTTTTTGTCACTGCATCATTATCATTTAAAGGATTTTCAAGATTTTCCATTCGTTTTGAATTTATATTACAGTTTCCTTCATTTGTTAAAATAAAACCTATTCCTGGCAAACCTACAGGACCAGGAGGCCCACGTTCAGATGAAATTGTAGCATGGTGATGTCTCCGAATAGAGAAACGTCCAAACTTGTCAACGCTCATGATGTAAATAATAAATTTCACGTTGTAGAATATAAATTTATACGATAATGTCTGCTTCTCTGAGCTCCTCAATTATTGAAACTACCTCATTGTTGTGATTATTATGACCTGCATGTGTAGATGCTAATAGTAATTTCAATCTATTCACTAATTCATTTGGATCATCCCAGTATACATAATTAGATTTTTCTTTTAGTAAATGCATTAATCCAGAACCAGAATGAGATTTGAACAATCCCTTAATTAGTCTATACTTCGTACTTTTGTTTCCAGATATTTGTCCTCCGTCCTCATAATCTCGTTTATTTGCACTTGTTTGTATTATGATTTTTTTATAATTTTTGAAGTCATCGTTAGTGCATACCGTTTTATTAGGATGTTTTAAAAACAATAATTGTATCAAACCAGGTGTTAGAGAATAAAAATTTCCATCAATAACAATAGTTTTATCGTTAATATCAAAAGAAGAGTTTCCTATTTTCCAAATATTTCTATCATGATCTAAATGTGGCCCGTATTTATAATCAATATCATCTTCTTTTAATTTCATTTCTTTCAAAAATCGATTTGGCGAGTTTGAAAATGCTGGTTGTTGTAGTTGTTGTGATTCATCAAAACTTTCACCCAATGATTCCTGTGAAAAATCAGGTTGTTTAATTGTTTGAGGTGTTTCAAAGTTTTGCTCTAACTTATTGGAATATTCATGTGGTGTACTTGAGAATTTAGTTTTCAAACGTTTAGGCTTAAATGAAGTCTCACATTCTTCTTTTACTTCAGATTTAATATCCGGATAATTAGTTTTATCTACTATTGTCTTCAAAGGTTGAGTTATTGGTTTAAAAACACTTTCCAATTGTATTTCTTCTTCTGCTTTACCAGTTTTTAAAGCTTGATATTTTTTACGAATAACATTTCTTGTTTTTATAATATTCTTAATTATCTCGTTTTCCATGATAATGCTTTGAAAAACAGCTTGAACAGGTCTTTAAACAGCTCTGAAACAGCTTGAACAGGTCTTTAAACAGCTTGAACAGGTCTTTAAACAGCTTGAACAGGTCTTTAAACAGCTTGAACAGGTCTTTAAACAGCTCTGAAACAGCTTGAATAGGTCATTAAACAGCTTGAACAGGTCTTTAAACAGCTTGAACAGGTCTTTAAACAGCTTGAACAGGTCTTTAAACAGCTTGAACAGGTCTTTAAACAGCTCTGAAACAGCTTGAACAGGTCTTTAAACAGCTTGAACAGGTCTTTAAACAGCTCTGAAACAGCTTGAACAGGTCTTTAAACAGCTTGAACAGGTCTTTGAACAGCTTGAACAGGTCTTTAAACAGCTTGAACAGGTCTTTAAACAGCTCTGAAACAGCTTGAACAGGTCTTTAAACAGCTTGAACAGGTCTTTAAACAGCTTGAACAGGTCTTTAAACAGCTTGAACAGGTCTTTAAACAGCTCTGAAACAGCTTGAACAGGTCTTTAAACAGCTTGAACAGGTCTTTGAACAGCTTGAACAGGTCTTTAAACAGCTTGAACAGGTCTTTAAACAGCTCTGAAACAGCTTGAACAGATCTTTAAACAGCTTGAACAGGTCTTTTAACAGCTCGGTAGATGAAATAATAATGATATACAACTCTTACATACGTATCTATTTATAATAATATAAAAGTATCGAATCCTTTTCTGTATCGTCCACAATCTAATAAACTATCTTTGTTTATTACTAAAAATCCGTAATTATCTTTCCAACATTTTGAACACATATCTCGAAATTTGTCATATGACATGTCGGTGTTTATATGATCATTAAAAATATGCTTTAAATTCATTTCATCTTGTTTAAAAATTACAATAAAGTTTGAGTTATCACGTATCAAATGTTTTGGAATATGTGTATAAGTCTGACATAAGTAAAAGCTATCGATATCCTTATGACGTCCCATACAAAAATATGAACGTATATTATTTTGTTTTTCGCAGGCAACATCATCAAATATGAAAATGGAGTTTCGTTTAGCCTGTTCTGGTGACATTATTTCAGTATTCTCAGAAAATGTGTTGTATCCTAATCCTTTTATTGGTGAAATCAGTTTCTTAAGATACTCATATTTTGGTTGATACAAAGATTTTGAGTATATGTAAATATTTTCAAATTTAAGACCATTCGGATGTTCAAGTAAACTCATCATTACATTTGTTTTTCCACAACTCGATGGACCCACAATAATGGCACGTACATTGTTAGGTAATAGCTTACTATGTTTAATTTTATTTGAAGTATTTGTTACAAAATCTATATTTTTCACATTTAATGTATCACGTTGTTTAATGAAACGCATATTGATAAGAACTAAAGAAAAAAACTATAAATATCCAATATATAGGTTTTCAACATCATTCTATTCATCTTTTTGTATGAGAAAACATATAAAATGATTAAATATAATCGAAAAACATTTAGTCGAACTCAAACTCGCAAAGGTAAAGGATTAGTGAATACATTAATTAATAAGTTACCAGTAGAGCTTCATCTTCCTGGTTATCAATATTGTGGACCTGGTACAAAACTACAACAACGTCTTGCTAGAGGTGATCAAGGAATTAATCATTTGGATCAAGCTTGCAAACAACACGATATATTTTATTCTAAACATAAAGACAAAAATCAACGTCATACAGCTGACAGAATATTAGGAGAAAAAGCTTGGGAAAGAGTAAAGGCAAAAGATTCAAGTATAAGTGAACGTATAAACTCTTGGTTTGTTACAAACGCAATGAAATCTAAAGTGAAATTAGGTATGGGAATCAAGAAGATGAAGAAATCAACAAATAAGAAGAAGAATAAAGCAAAAACGCGTAAAATGTTCCGAAAAGCTATTCAAAGTGCTCGTGAAATATTAAAAGCACAAAAACCAGAAGAAATGAATAATGCTATTAGAATAGCATTAACTGCAGCCAAGAACACCATAAAGGGAAAAAAGTCATCCATTGAACTACCTCGAATCATACCTGTTCCAAAAACAGGTGGTATTTTACCATTTTTAGTTCCACTTTTTGCGGGACTCTCAGCAGCAGGAGCATTATCTGGTGGTGCAGCGACAATAGCAAAGGCAATCAATGATGCAAAACAAGCTAGAGAACAACTAGCTGAAAACCAACGACATAATAAAACTATGGAGGCAGTAGCAATGGGGAAAGGATTGCAACTTAAACCATACAGGAAAGGTCTTGGTCTTTTTTTAAATCCAAATCCAAAAAACTTTTAAGTAAGCTACCCGATAAACCTCTCAGTGAAATCGATTTAATGAGATATGGTAAAAGTATACCGCACTTTAGAGCTGTATTCATGAAAGATAAACTTCCACCAAAACCTTATAAAAATGAGTGTGGTATAGTAAATTTAGATAATTCAAGTGGACCTGGTACACATTGGGTAGCATATCAGAAAAAAGGAAATCGTGTTGAATACTTTGATAGTTATGGTAATCTGCAACCACCTCTAGAAATTGTAAAATATTTAGGAAATAATATAGAATATAATTATAATAGATATCAAAATTTCAACTCATTTAAATGTGGACATTTATGTTTAAAGTTTCTGTATAATTTTATTGATGTGAATTAGTATAAATAAATGTGTAAACATGGAACTATTATTCATTTCATTTAAAACCTTCAACATGTCAGTAACATTAACTTTAAGTGGGAATACATCTATATTAACAACTGAATACTTTCCACCCATTGATTTATCATCTGACTATCTTTGTGGTCTTGTTGATTTTCATACCTATAATTCAATACCTAATGTGGATAGTAGCAATAACTTATTTCATATAGGTAATGAAACTATTCAAATACCTGTGGGGTCTTATGAAGTTGATGACATCGCGAATTTCATTCAAAAAGAGCTCGAGAAAACGAAAACTAAGCCTACAATCAAAATACAAGCGAACAACAACACACTCAAAACAGAAATTAAAAGTTCACACAACGTCTACTTTAACAGAGAAAGAACTATTGGTCAACTGTTAGGTTTCAGTAAAAAAGAATTGGGGTCAAATACGACGCATGTGTCTGATTTACCTGTGAATATAACTAAAGTTAACGCTATACGAATTGAATGTAATCTAATAGTAGGATCATATATTAATAATATTCCAGTTCACACTCTTCATGAATTTTCTCCTGATGTAGGACCAGGATATAAAATAACAGAAGTTCCTAAGAATGTTATATATTTACCCGTAAATGTGAAACGAATTAGTTCTGTTGAAATAAAAATTGTAGATCAAGATGGAGGTTTGATTAATTTCAGAGGCGAAATAATTACAGTTAGATTACACTTGAAACCACAATAATAGAATAAGACGTAAAGTATAAAACAAGTAGTCTGATAACTAAAGCTATTATTTCTTATGTAAGTGTCAAGTGGATAAGAACTAGATATGCTGATATTCAACAAACATAATAATAATAATAAAAACTCATTCAAAAGTGATAATATCATTAGTACGAATTTCTATTCAAAACCAAGATTTATACTTACTACCAAGTGAAAGTTTTATATATATTGAAGGAACATTAACTAAAAACGATGGAACTGTAATACCTGATTATAAACTAAATAATAATTCTGGGGCCTTCTTATTTGATGAAATACGATATGAATTGAATGGTGTAGAAATTGATCGTTGTCGGAATGCAGGAATCAGCAGTGTTTTAAAAAATTACATTTCATTAAGCGAAAGTGAAAGTACAATGCTGTATAATGCAGGATGGACAGGAAATAGTACTATATTACCTACATCAGGACATTTCAATTTTTGTATACCTCTAAAAATGCTATTAGGATTTGCTGAAGACTATAAAAAAATAGTTGTTAATGTAAGACATGATCTGATTTTAATTAGAGCAAGAAATGATGCAAATGCGGTTCAAGTATCAGCTGCAGCTACTGACTATAAAATTACACTCACAAAAGTCTTATGGAAAGTACCTCATATAAATGTAGACGATAAAGAAAGACTAAAACTACTTCAAATCACTCGAAATGCGAAACCAATTCGTATTTGCTTTCGGAGTTGGGATTTATATGAATATCCGAATATTCCAAATACAAATCACATCATATGGACTATCAAAACATCTACACAACTAGAAAAACCTCGTTTTTTGATATTTGCATTACAAACCAATCGACAAAACCAAAAAGAAGCTGATGCTAGTAAATTTGATCACTGTAAACTAGCTAACGTTAAAGCTCATTTAAACTCTGAGACGTATCCATATGATAATTTAAATATACTTTTTGAACGTAATCGATATGCGTTGTTATATGATATGTATACAAAATTTCAAGAAACTTATTATGGAAGGAATTGTCAGCCGTTATTAAAATGGGATAGTTTCAAAAGTATAGCACCAATTGTTGTTATTGATTGCGCTCATCAAAATGAAACAATAAAAACAGGACCTGTTGATATTAGAATAGAGTTTGAGTTAGCAAGCAACGTCAATATTCCTAACAATACTTCAGGATTTTGTTTATTACTACATGATCGAATAATTGAGTACAATCCACTGAATGGAGAAGTTAGAAAACTGATATAAATGGGATTATAATATAGAAATTTATTTAATATTTCAAAGAACTTGTGAGAAAAAACACATATACATATCATAAAATGTTTAATAAAATTATTATCGATGTTCAAGGTTTCAAAGACTATAATAATAAGTTTATTGTTAAAGAACTTGCTATTTCTTTCAATGCGCGTGAATTTCAAGTGTTTATTATAAAGCCACCGTTTGATTTTTCACGTTTAACAACAAAAGAGAAGAAAAAAGTGAATTGGTTACATAAAAATCATCATGGTTTAACTTGGAATGAAGGATCAATATCTTTTCAAAGTGTTAAAAAATTTCTTCGATCAAATCTGAGAAATTCTAAAGTATGTGTGAAAGGTCATGAAAAACGAAAGTGGATTTGTAATATACTTGAGAATAAGATTGAAGTATACGATTTAGAAGAAGAAGAAGAATGTCCGAAATTTGCAACATTGCTTCAAAACTATCCGCATGTTCTGCGTTGTAATATCCATAAAGGATACTGTGCTTTAGAAAATGTATGTCTTCTAAGAAATTTTGTTGATGAAGAGTTCACAAAAGAAAACCTTGTACTTGAATTGTAAAGAAAGAAAGAAAAAACAAAACATGTATTATTATTTTTTAGTAATAATAAATTTATTTAATATAATTTTTTAAAAAACATTTATTTTAATTTATATCCATATTAATCCTAAAATGCCCCCAAGCATATGTGCTTACCCCATTTTCTCTTATAAATCTTTTATCATCAGAAAAACTTAAAGCTACTTTATTAATTATTTGTGTATAAATATTATGAATTTTAGATCTAAACACATACATATTATTACTATAAAATAATTTCTTTTTATACAAGCAATCTCTATAATTATTTAAACTTAAATTATTAACAACTGTCTTTTTTACACCTTTGACTTTTTTTATATCTTTTGAATCTTTAACACTTAATGAATACATTTTCGATCTTAAACCAATAAATTCAGTCATTATATTTCCATTATTTTCATCTTTCATCATACCTAATACTTTTTTATTTTTTAATGGAATATCATAAGGATTATTGAATGCATATTCAGAAGTATCAAAGTATTTATCAATATCATTTTTAATATCACTATAAAAATCTTCAGTTTGAATAGAATATATAAAAGAGTCTGTATCCATATAATTTATTAAAATGTTTTCACCATATTTCGGTTTCATATAATCATAATGAAATTTATACATATTTAATTTTGATAATTCTAAAACACAAAATCCTAAATAAATTGGCTTATCATAATAAGTATGCATTCGCTTCATTTGTATAGCAATCATGTTATCAGTGAATTGTGTAGCACTATGAAAATTAGGTCTTGCTATCAAAGATCTAGCTCCTAATTTTCTATAATAACTATCCCATTCTGTTACAATTTTAACATCTTTTCTTTTATCAACATTTTCCATAGTTTTTCCGAATGAAGCATTATTCATTAACTTGAAAAAATTTTTATCAAACACATTTTTTGCAAGCGTACGATGATGATTATTTAAATCAATGAATCGTTTCATCCATTTTGATTGTTTGAACTGCAAAACTCTATGAATATGTGTAACTTTAAGACCATGTTTAATACAATGTTGTAGATTTCTATAATGAATAACATATCGCTTCTTGTTTGTTAAATCTGTGATTAATTTGACATGTTTTGAATTTGAAGTAATTTTGTTTTCTGAACAAAATGGTAAGTCATTATGAATATCATGTAATACTTCAGGATATTCTAAATCAACTTCTAATATGTAACCAGTATCTGAATCTTCAGGAATATTTCTAATATCGATATTTTTATTTTCAATCCATTTAAAATCACCATAAGGAAGAGCTTGTGACATTGCCCAACCATACAAATTGTTTGCATCTACATACATTAGATATTGCGATAATTTTTTTTCGTCATAATTATCCATATATTTATTATTTGCTACAGAATGTCTATGACAACACTGAGAAATACCACCTCTAATGCTTTTTTTAATGAAACTATGCATATTAATATCTGTTAATAATTCCAGTTCAATTTTTGTTTCCTTCAACATTGCATCCCATGATAAACCTGGAGCAGTATAATATTGACAAGGATCGAGTGAGTAAATACTTTTGCAAACTTTTCTAAAATTTTCAAATACATCAGCTAAAAGTAGTACATCTGTCTTCAAATATAATAATAAATAATCCCAAAGATTTTTACATTCAAATTTACGCCAAACCTTTCGCGCATGATTATAATCTTCGTTATTACATTCACTATTTGTCAATTTACTGCTGAAATCTTCTTGTGCTGGTAAACTTGTTTTATCTAATCGTTCCCATGAATTGATATATTCATATGGGAATATTCCTTTTCTTGTCATCAATTTAAATTTATCATCATCGCTGAACTCTGATCGAACTATTTTTAACATATCATTTGTCAAATTTTTCGCTAATGAATCTAAACTAGACTGCATGAATCTATTCGAATCTAGAAATCTCAATTCTATTGTATTCTTTTCATCAACGAAAATTCTCTTCGATAATGACACATATAGCTCCTTATTCAGAGGAATAACATTTATATCTCCATCAAAAAATGATAACTCTTTTATAAACAAATGACAATCGTATCCAGAAAAATTATGAAAAAATATTGGGAAAAATTTAGGTACGCGATATAGCAAATTACATTTT
The DNA here is from genome assembly GCA_932526495.1 of Bombylius major. Classification (NCBI taxonomy): domain Eukaryota; kingdom Metazoa; phylum Arthropoda; class Insecta; order Diptera; family Bombyliidae; genus Bombylius; species Bombylius major. The sequence goes on along the minus strand of OW052044.1, from coordinate 21,851,481 downwards.
TCATGAGCTGGTCCTCTATATTTTCCAGTTAGATGACAGTGATCTCGAACTCTATCCTTATCTAAAAACTGTTTGCAAATATGACATTCTGTGCTCTCACTTTGAATTTTCATTTCATTTAGTGTTAAACCATTCATTGATTTTGAGTTTTCGATATAATTGTGATATAAATATTTTACATCTTGAATAATTGAAGATACAAATATTTTTACGCAATCTTTTCCCTTGTAAGTTCTGAATTTATTTAAATTATCATCAAAGCTGCACTTAATATAGTATGCAAAAGCACAAGGCACATGTTCCTGTACATTTGTTGTAGATGGTGATGATGCATCTGGCATGCATGTACTAATATCCTTTAAAATACATTCAAAATCAGCATATATTACAAAAGGAACATCTAATTCTCGTTCATAATGTTCAAATTTCAAAATACTTTTTTCTTTTGTTGGCATTCTTGTCACTATTTTATTACAATCTATTCTGTGAGTATTCAAGTCATTTTCGCAAGAAAAGTATAACAAACATGAATTACACATATATATTTGCTGTTTATGATGTGTTAACTGCTCTCTCATTAATCTGAAATTTTGAAGAAAAAATTTTTTTGTTAATAATTAAAATTTCATAATTTACACTAACACTATTACCTAGACATGTTTTTTATCCAAACGTAATGAGCCTTTTCTTCTTCTTGTACAAGTAATAAATTTATATGAATTTCTTTTTCTTTAGAAGTTGAATAATATGGTCCAATAATTCTATTATCTTCTAATCCAAATACATTAATACTGATTTTTGGATTCAGCATTTCAAATTTATGAATATTAGATGTTTTTAGTGGGAACTCTAGTGTAGAAAAATCAAGATTAACACCATTTTTTAAAATTATTTTTTCAGACTTGATATTTTCAATCTGATATGATGATGATCTTTCAGAATTTTTTTCAACTGGGTTCAATGCAGATATTATAGCCCATTTAAAACAGTACTCATCCTCATTCCTTACATTTATACAAGCTTTTTTATTTTGTATAGATTTTGGAAGTGATAGGTACTGAGATCCTCGTAAGGGCTTCCATTGATTAATATTAATTTCAACATGAATAATTTTTATTAAAGTCCAACCGCTATCTCTTTCTTGAAATTCTTGCATTTTTTTATGAATTTTGTCAACCATCTCTTCATAAACTTGACTTAAATCTTCGATTTTCTGTATAATTGTCATACAAGATTGAAATGATTTAACTGAAAGTGTAATATCATCTTCGCCGTCATTTCCTTTTGTTATTTTCATATATTCACAAAATAATTCCATATTAAACTTGAATGATGAATGTTTATCGAGCAGATTTCTTAAAGCATTTAAAATATGATCTTTTGATGTATTAAAGAATTTTAAAACATCTAATACACCTTCATCTTTGTTTTCAAGCATATATGATTCAACTCTTTCTTCAAAAGCACTTTTGATTACCTTCAAATTTTCATTTAAAGGTTCAGCTGCATTTTTTTTGTGAAAATTTGTTCTTACATGATATGACCAATTCTTTTTTAAAACATCTTTTTGACATGCATCACAAAATTTTGCTGTCGCTATTGGCTCAACTGGATTTTTCACTTCAACCGTATGATTCTTTCTTAAATGAGATAATAAATGATCACTCCTTGAGAATTCCTTTTCACATACTACACAGGAAAGTTTGTCAGAATGGATCTTCTTTTTATGTTCTAATAATTTGTTTTGCCTACTGAAATGTTTTCCACAAATATCACAAACTATGCGTTCACCATGAATGCTATTAACATGTCTTTTTAAAACTGATCTTGTTGAAAAATCTTTATTACATAATTCACATGTAAACTTCATTTTTTATTATGAATTTAACTTATTTAATTTATTAAACACTTTGAAATTTCACTATGGACTGATACCGTTTCAAGAAATTGTTTCCATTTATAGACAAAAATCGTATCCCCACTCTTTTTCAACTGCTTACAAGTGCCGACAAAATTTATATACACACACACACACAAACATACATATAAAAATAATTTCACAACTTGATGAAATCCGAAATAAAAAAATTGCTTATATGTATCATATGTGCAAAAAAAAAATCAATTAGAAAGACCGAACCAGAATTTCTTTTTATAAAAGTTGCAAAATTTAAACTTTTTTTTTTTTCTTGAATTATCACGTCAGGGCCCGGGTTCAAATCTCATCAACATCACAACTATTTCACAATCTTTTTTTTTTTTCTTATCACACAAATGAATAAAAATATTATACATACAAATTTTTCCATTTTTATTTGCGGGTTCAAATCTAATCACAACTATTTCACAATCTTTTTTTTTTTTTCTTCTAATAACATACGAACTAAAATTCATCATACCTATATAGACACAACATAATCGCCATATATTAAGATTCCCTGTGGCTCAATGATATATGCTACGGACTATCATGCCACAGGTCTCAGGTTCGCATCCATCCCACCGACATCACATTTTTTTTCATTTTTTCTTCATCTCAAACAACAACAAAACAACAACACATTCTTTTACACACACCAAAAAAGCACAAAAGCTCATGACGTCATCCAAAAAAAGCTGTGCACAAAAAAGCTGTGCACAAAAACCTCCTTGAGTTAGAAACCCCATATCTACTCTACTCAAAGTTCAAAGTTGGAATGTCGTATGAAAAATATGTGACTTGCCAAGTTTGAACTTTTACTAGAGCAAAAGTCATAGGGTAACATATAAAACAAGTTAATTTTTGAGAAAAAAATGTTTTGAAAACCATGTAACTGAACAAATATCATTTATTTTAGTTGTAAAAAAATGACACAGAACTAAAGAAAAGAAAAAAAACAACAACTAAAATCATTTATCCTAGTTCTAAGCATAATATATGTATGTATACACATAATATGTATAACAACATACTATATGTATAGTTTCATTGCAAACTGCAATACAATGGTTTTTTGTTTTTTCTTATTTTTTCATATTGATCATACAGCAATTTACAAAACAATCATCAATTTAGGGTTTATGTATACTTGTATGTATACTAAGCGCGCAATATACTCAATTTCTGTACCATTATACTGATTATTATTGCTGTGACTGGACTGTAGCTTTTTTTTTACATTAGAAAGCAACAACAAATGCGTATCAATGGTAAATCACACCAATGTTAAATCATATGTCCGATGAATAATAAAAAAAAACAATGGTTTCGAAAACTTTCGAAATTTATTTTAAAATTTAAAATGTTCTTTATCGAAAATAAAGTAACGAATAAAAATTAAAAGCTTATGGGATGCATCACTGATAGTCGATGCGAGGAAAATTATTTCTTGCTTTAGTACGTGTTGAAAATTCTATATGTAAGTATTTAAGTTTCTTTGATATAAGCCTTTTTTTTAAGTGGTATAAAAAAAAAATTTATTTGAAATAAAGGTTTTTATACATATATAATAATACATTACAGTGTATAAATACATCAATACAATACATTTTAAAATGATAGAAGATTTTTAAATAAATGTATGATATACATATATAACATCATAAGGTAACTGATTATGACAATCATTGAATATCTCCAAAAAATGAAAAATTGACTTTGACCACGATTTATATATTATTCCAGTGCTGGATTTAGGCTTAGGCAAGTGAGGCAATTGCCTAGGGCGGCAAAATTTTAGGGGCGGCAAATTTTAGCCTAAAGCTCCGTATTGTGTTCGAAGCGAAATTTCGTTTCCCATATAAATTACATGTAAAACAAAGGTGGCGGAATTCCGTCAAAAAACATTCCGTTCACTTTTTGTTTTGCAGTACTGAGTTCGTGACGAAAAATAAGTTAAAATTGTCTTTACTAACATTTTTAAATAATGTTCAAGAAATGGCGTTGACGATTAGTCTCCACCAATTTTCCGTCGCCATGAAACAAAAGAAATGTAAATACATATTCCGTCTGGTAAATTTGACAGTTGTAAAAAAAAAAAATACAAAGAAAAAATCCAAAAGTTACTACGTGAAAATCGAAAAAAACAAATGACAAACTAACTTCAAATTAAATTTAATTTACGTTTCTCCAAATATTATACGTACTCTACACAAAATTTTTTCGTGTAGAAATAAATAGCAAAACGTGAAAAATTTTTTCGCTTCGAACACAATACGGAGTTTAACAAGCGAAAAAAAAAACCTCTTTTCATTGCTGTGAATAGAGTAAATAAACTTAGAAGTTTATATAGATATATAGTTTATATAGAAGATATAGATATCTAACAAGCAAAAAAAAACCTCGTTTCGTTTTAAACTTCTATCTAACAAAAAAAAAAAAAAAGGGCGCCATATGAGAAATTGTCTAGGGCGGCATCACAGTTAAATCCGCCACTGTATTATTCATTATAAGAAATACCATAAATATTCACAATATTTAATTTATTTAAATTATTCGCATTTATTATTATTATTTTTCCACAAGTTTTTCACAAAAAATAACTACTTTATACAATAAAGACCTTTACTTAACTCACGTTATTTTAAAGCATAAATAACGATACAAAAACAACAATAAAGTTGTTTCATAATACCCCTTTATCGTAATTTTCAAATTCACCACAAAAAATAAAGAATTTGAGAGAATTTCTAATACGTCATAATGATAAAGTAAGTTCATAATACCAATTATACTTTATTCATTTATAGCGATAAAGAAATAAAGATAAAGTATGTTCATAATCGCGCCCCAGGTCATATGACAGACGGGAGATGACGGATGGGACAATTCAAAAATTCCAAACAGATTTTGTAAAATAAGAAGAAAATGATAAAATTAAACACTGAAATTATTTTTTTTATAAATAGTTTATATTTTTTTCTTTTTATTATTATTTAAAACATGCTTATTGAGAAACATTTCGTTATATGTATATTGCATTACATATTATTATTATTATATTATTATTTGTGATATATTTCGGCTTAGTAGAAGGTAAACTAATAACAGCCAGTTTCACGGTTGAATCTTAAGCCAAAGTTTAGCTAAGCTTTTGTATATTGCTTAAGCTTCAGATAAAGACTACTAGATTTCACAGTTTTTTTTTTCACAGCTTAACTAAACCTAGTTTAACAAAAAAAAAAATGTCTCCAACTGCTTTGTTTCTGAAATTTATCATGTCAATATAGAAAGTGTCATGCGATATTATTTTATTATTTATAAAAAAATATTAGTAAAAATATATAAAAAAGAAGTCCAAATTTAAAAATGAATACTTTGAAGATAATAATTGAAATTTTATGAATGTACCACGTTGTCTTGTTTTCAATATGTTGACGAATTTGTTCCAATACAGAAGCAGCCGAATGTTTCGACATCCTGAATCTTGTAAAAAATTCTCCATCGTCCCAATAATCGAAGCATTTTCTGGTACCAAATCTTTCAATTTTTTGTACCCTAACAATCGCGGCATAATATTCTTCATCACTTTCATCAATTATCTCGTCAATGTCAAAATCCATTTTATAATAAGCACACAATTTTAATTTTTTTAAGAACTAATTTTCAAGAAATTACAATGAAAACACGATTTATTTTTTTTTATATTTATTGACATTTGGTTGACTAACATTATATTTTTTACTTAAACTCAGTTTAAGCTCTGAAATTTGACCGCTTAAGTTTAGCTAAATTTAAACTCAGTTTAACAATTAAGCTTACACTGTTAAACTGGCTATAAATGATATTAAATATGAGCTGAAAGAACAAATAAATACAGTTGATCAATAAACGAAGACAAAAATAAACCAACACGAAATAGAAATAAGAGAACAAAAAAATATTTTTGAAGTACAGAGTAAAATAATTAAAAAGTTAGAAATGATCAATACACAAAAAACATGGTAATATATTATAATATAAAAGAATCGGAAGATATAAATAATATTTTAATAAATTATTTATTAAATTCCAAATTAGGAATAAACACCTCAGATAAAGAAATTGAAGTTATCTAAAAGTTTAAAAAATTACAAAAAATAAAAGGCAAGACAATCAGAAAACAAAAGGGTTTTAAAAATATTATAGAAATTGCAAGAAAATTAAAATGGAATTGGGCAGGTCTTATAAGTAGAATGAAGGACCAGAGATGGAGGAAAACTACTGAGGAATAAATACAACAAAAGGAATAGGGACCATTAAATAAAAAGATGGAGAGACGAATTAACAAACTTTAACAAAGAATGGAGAATAAAGCAGAAAATCGATAAAACTGGGGAGACTAGGAGAGGCTTTTTGCCGTGTTAGCATGTAGAATAAGTTAAAATAAGTTAGAAAAGTAAAATTAAAGTAGATGGAAATCTATGAAATAATATAATTTTTGTTATACATTTGTAGAAAATGAAAATTTTTAACAGAAATTTGGAAAAACATGATTAAAGCAATCATAATGTATGACGTCATAAAATACTGTCAAAAAATAAATATAGTCAAAGTTTTGTTGTTGTTTTCGTCATTGCAAATGAAGTTTATAATGGTTTTGTTCTAAGCTAACAAAGCTTTAGAATTAAAAAATAAAAGCTCTCACTGGGATGCGAGACGAATTTTTGAATAAAAAATTATTTTCATAGATTTGTACTAAAGCCAAGTCTTATTAGTTTCTATGGTCATTGCTATGAGTTAAATTAAAACACTCAAAACCTACTACAATAAAAGCCTCGAACTGGAGTTTTGTATGTATTAGTGCCATGTTTTGTTTTGACATTTTAGTTTCTTTTCGTTTCTTAATAAGAGTGGTGGAATATTAGTGTAAAGAAATAGTGTTTTAGTTGAATATTTTTGGTTTTTTAAATAAAATATGGTTTATAAAAGTTTTAAAATATAATAAATTAACAGTGTTATAATTTTCAAAGTGCACAATAGTCAAAAAATAAAATAAAAAGGTGGAAAGTATTGTGCCTTCTTACCTACTTCTAAGAGAAAAAATTAAAGTATGACCACATACCTATGGTGAGGTTATATTATTTGTAATAAAGTGAATAAATTGATTTGATTTAATAAAATTTAATTTATAATAATTCTGATACATACATGTATTTATATAAATAATTAAGGTTTAAAAAATAATAATATAAACTTTTTTCTTCTATACCTATATATTGACATGTGACTAATGACTACATTACCTATGGTGAGGTTATATTATAAAAGTGAATAAATTGAAATGAAATGTAAACACAAATATATGAAAAAAATAAATAAAGTGAAGGAAATACAGAACAAATACATTTAAATGTAATAAAATTTTATTTATAAGTTTATATTAATTGTTAAATTATTGAATCAAATCAATTTCTCACATCATAACATAACCACAAAAATTTATATAAAAAAAGTCTATGGAAAAGTAAATAATTTGGTACATAGTTAGTATTCTATATTCTATCTGCATTTTCGAAAACGTCAGATGATCGTCAATTGACGAAATTCAGCAATACAACGTTTTAAGCTGAATATCGTCAATTGACGATCATTTGACGTTCTCGAACGGAAATCACGAGATCTCAAAGGTGATTTGTGTTGTGGTAGATTTGCGAAATAACGCGATTTAGGATGTAGTGAAAACGTAGTATTAAAATAAAAAAAGGTTGATTAATTACATAAGTCAAAACCATCTACATAGAAGCCGCGCTCTGGCTTTCTGCACTAACCCAATCAAACACGATAAAAGTGTTAAACGTCAAAACATTCAATGCTGGTAGTACAAATAGCGATGTAAAGAAAATGTGTTTTAGTTGAATATTTTTGGTTTTTTAAATAAAATATGGTTTATAAAAGTTTTAAAATATAATAAATTAACAGTGTTATAATTTTTCAAGTGCACAATAGTCAAAAAATAAAATAAAAAGGTGGAAAACAAAATTTTTCAAGTGGTACCACATTTTCAGAGGTGACTGTTAAAAATGAGAAATGAGAGAGATAATTGTGGTTTTAATAAAAAATTATCATTTTTCTTTAATAACTTAATTTCTATTAATTTTATGATATAACAATGTTTGGGAAAAATGTTTATTTAATAAACATCTACAAATTTGTATTTGTAGAACATTGTAATTTGATATTTATAGTAATTTGGGAGATTTCAGGGAAAATTGATTCTCAGTTTTATGTTACTTAATATTTATCACGTTTTTTATTTGATTTACGTTGCTCATAGATATTTAATACATTCGGTGAAAATAAAGCCAAGGATCTTCTCTGCATTTCATTTGAAGATAATTTTCATGTAACTTCAATCACAACTTAGTTATAATTGATTAAAAACAATAAATTGTAATGTTAATTTGGTACTTCCAACACATATAAACAACAAAATAAAATTGAGCATTAAGGCTTGGTACTATAGGAGTCGTTGGTAGTGATCTTCTTGTGTATATGTATACGAAAGAAGAAATCTGTTTATTAGAATTTACAACAAAAAAATGCATGTGGGTAAGTATCTTTTTTTCTGCGCATGCCAACGTAGTACAATACGAAACTTCAACTCTTTTGGGACAAGCTATAAGAAAATTTTTTTTTGTATTTTAAAATTTATTTTCAATTACTTTATTAATTCTCCTGTATGAAAAAAAAAAAAACATATTTTACGTTTAAGTAATGGCTAATTCCACGCGTAACGCACACTACATTTGACAATAGTTCACTTATAAAACTATGTAGGTACGTAGGTACTAGGTACATATCGTTAGACTAACTCGCAAACCTCGTAAGTGAATTTTAGTAAATTTTACAGTAGACAGAAAAAACTGTTTAGTTTACCCATATACGTTCATACAAACAAGCATTTCTTTTTTTTTAATTACTCAATAAATAGAAAGTAATAGGAATACCTGATATTTCAAAAAACTGCGTAAGCTTATAATTCACCGAATAAAAACAAAAACATAATTTTTGAAAAAATCAGTCTTACGAGGTCTGCGAATTAGGCCGACAATATTTTGAATAGAAAAAAACAAACGAGAATCATGTTTTTACATAATTAAAGCAAAAGAGTGCTAGAATTTGATAAAATATGTATTTTAAATGAAATTGAAGGAATTTTGAGATTTCACATATTTTGTTAGATAATAATGTGACGCACACTACATTAAAAGAAGTCATTTCATGGTCTTCTTTTCAAATCTCGTTTTTTTCAAATTACATTGCGTTTGAATAAATCTGTCTCGTGTGTGGGGTGATCAGATCTCAATTTCAATCGAGGGAAATCTTTTATATTAAATATTACCAAGGGCAACAAACTCATCGGATAGTGCCTCCACAAGCACAATACTGATTTCCAAAAATAAAAATGGTATAGACGATGAAATTCATATATTGAGGGATTTCTACTGTTTCCACCTCTAGAGCGTACTTGAGCGAAAAGATTTTCTAACAGTTCTTGATTCAATTTAGAGGTAAGTACATAATATAGTTATATAACATTAAGTAAAATCTAATAATTTTCGTTCTCACGAAAAATGCAGACTCAACCGTCAGCATTTTTCATGAGAACCAAGTAAATTGCAATTCACATGTTTGCATTTCTTCTCCTATCCTAACTGATGTAAAACCAATAATTTTAGAAAGAAATCAGTTCTGTTCCAATCTTAGTTAAATTCACTTCGTAAAATTTAGATCGATTATAAATTGTAAAATTTGAAGATTAAATAAAGTGTTAAAGTAAATTAAAGTGTTCTTTCTTTCTTTGAAAATAATAATTTAATTTAAAATAAGTTAAATAAATTCAACTGGCGCAGTCGGTAAAATAAGTGCGTGATTTTAGACAAAAGCTCACATAATAAAAAAAAAAAATAAAAAAAAAAAAAAAAATAAAAAATTGTGTTTGTGCTGAAACAGTCACGATAGTGAACAATTGTTTTTTTGTGTGTGTTTGTGCTTAAACAATCACAACAGTGAACAATAAAACAAGTGTAGTTTTTTTTGGCAAACATAAATTACCTGTAAATTAACAGAAATTACCTGAAAAATAAGCCAAACTTACATTCACTACACGAGCAAAGCTAAAATTGCGCAACAATCAAAAAGACAACCAGGAGCGACGAAGCTACCCTTTTTGTCAGGAGTAACAAACTGTATTGCAAACCAGGAGTGACGAAACTGCTGTTTTACATCAGGAGTTACACACTTTAAATTAATCCAGAAGCGACGAAGCTGCTATTTTTCATCATAAAATTTTCATCAACAATTACAAAAATCCAACAAAAAAAAAGGTTTTTTAGCAACAAGGTAAGAAGATCCAGTTTACCAGTTATTTTTAAGCTTCATTGAAACAATTTACAATCAAGGATAAATAAATAAATAAATAAAAAAAAATAAAAAAAAAAAAATAAAAAAAAAAAAAAAAAATTTTTTTTTCCTTTTAATAATAAATAATTGAGTAAGAGCAATGACCATAGAAACTAATAAGACTTGGCTTTAGTACAAATCTATGAAAATAATTTTTTATTCAAAAATTCGTCTCGCATCCTAGTGAGAGCTTTTATTTTTCAAATCTAAAGCTTTGTTAGCTTAGAACAAAACCATTATAAACTTCATTTGTAATGACGAATACAATAACAAAACTTTGACGTTACATATTTATTTTTTGACAGTATTTTATGACGTCATACATTATTATGATTGCTTTGATCATGTTTTTCCAAATTTCTGTTAAAAATTTTCATTTTTTACACATGTATAACAAAAATTAATAATGATTACATTGTTGCCGTTATCTATATTTTTGAATTTTTTTTTATTTGATCAAAAATATGTATATATTTGCTTTGAAATTTTTTTTTTTTTAAATATAGAATTTTTTTTTTTTTCATTCATTCAAAAGTTAATAATGATTACATTGTTGCCTTTATTTATATTTTTGAATTTTTTTTTTATTAGATCAAAAATATATATTTGCTTTGAAATTTTTTTTTTTAAATATAGAATATTACAGTATGACCTCTTTAATCCGGACCTCGAAAATCCGAATTATCCAGTAATCCGAATCGATTTTCTGGATACACGTAAGTATTCTGTAGTCCGAAATAATGACCTCAAGTATTCTATAATCCGGATCATATTTGTTAGATATATTTATTGTGAAGTGAAATTACGAATGTGGAATATGGTCGTTGTGAAGTACCGTAATTCTGTCTGTTTTTTTTTTTTCGTGAATAAAATTATTTGATACATACTTCATTGAAGTGCAAAACAGTTGTTTCTAATTTAAAGAAAAAGGTTTTTGTGAATATTCTCAGTCTCGAATCACAGAATTTTTCATTTAATTAAAAAATTCTAAACATAAATTGTATATATGCATTATTAATGAATAAATAATTTTCAAAAATAATGATGTTTTATACTGTTAAATACATATCCAGTAATCCGAATAATCGATAGTCCGGATAAGGCCGTGCATTAATTTATACTGTATTTTTTTTCTATTCTTATATTATACTTCTAGATACTATATACATACATATATAAATATATATCTCGCCCATTCCATGCATGACGGACGGAACATTGAAGAACATTTTTTTGAATCTTTCTTCTTTTTTACCTTTATATAGTTTAAATGTATTTCAGTTAAATGTAAAAAATAATGATCCACCCAAACACCTGTCAAACCGAAAAAGTTTCATGTTCCGTCCGTCATAGTCACTTATCGCCCTATAGAATTAAAACCAAAATTCTTGGAAAACATCTTCTTTTTCGGTTTGACAGGTGTTTGGGTGGATCATTATTTTTTACATTTAACTGAAAAATTTTCTCTTATCATTGTCATTAGTTGTTAAAAGTTCAAAATGGAAATGGAAAACAGACAAACTCTCGAATACATTGCTAAAAGTATAAATTATGTTACCCCTTTTAGTGGAGATAAATACAGTTTATCTAGTTTTATAAATCGAGTCGAATCACTTATCCCAATTATCGAATTATTGACTAACGAACACAAAATAATCGTATTAGGGTATATCACTGATAAAATTACCGGAAAAGCAAAAGAAACTTTAGTGAGAAATGGTCCAGTAACCACTTGGGCAGATCTGAAACGGGTTTTAATTAAAAACCATGGTGAGCGAACAACAATTCCAGATCTAGTAGATGAAATGAAATTATGTCGATGTGACTCTACAATAGAAATTTTTTATAACAAAATAATCTCTTTGCTAAGTAGAATCAATAATGCATACATTTTGAACGGCGAAGCTAACGCTGATCAAATTGCATCAAATCAGAGATTAGCCCTAAAACATTTTAGAGAAAATTTACCCCCTCTAGCCAAAAACCTTATTGGGTGCCGAAATCCCCAAACATTAGATGATGCTTATGACTTATTAACACAATTTGGTTACTTGTCATTTACTCATGAAAAAACCAAACCCATGCAAAATAAAACCCCAAATTTCAATAGTAGACCTTCAAATTATAGAAATAATCAAAGAAAATATAACAGTTCTAATAGGAACGAAAACAATAACACTAACTATGAACAAAACCAAAGAAACAACAACAATTCTTACAGACACGACAATTCAAATTTAAGTACTCAACGAAACCAACCACTGAACAATAATTCGAATAATCAACAGAATAGATTAGTACCACAGCGAAATAATTTTAGAATGTACCCAAACAGCGGACAATCAAGAAACAGTTATAATAATAACAATTATAATAGGCCTAATCTTCAAGGAAACTCTCAAAATAATAATGGGACGGAACCGATGGATATATCCATCAATGAAGATAACAATTCAGTTGAAAACCCCCAATCACAACAAAATTTTCAAGCAACTGGAAGAAACAATTACCTTATATAGTCATAAACAATAAAATACGTAATATGAGATTTATAATTGATAGCGGTGCAGAAAATAGTATTATAAATCCTAGTATTTGTAGCGATAAATGGCAAATCCCGTCCACTAATAAATTACTCAGAGTTCTTAATCGAAACATCAAACCAAATAAACGTTTCAAATTTCCACTATTCAAAGAATTTAATGAAGAAAATTATTACGTAGAATTTTTAGAATACGAATTTCACAAAAATTTTGACGGTTTAATTGGAAACAACATACTCGTTGAACTTGATGCGATAATAAACTTTAAAGAACGCACATTACAAACTCGAAATGCTACAATACCAATTTATCTAAATAAAGAAGAAGAATTATACGTTAAAAATTCTTACGACGATAATTCTGTAATTATTTTCAACAACGAAATTAATTACAATAATATACCCCGTGAAAGTTTTGCTCAGCATCTAAATAAAACTGATATAAGTAAATTAGGTTCGCTTCTCATGTCTTACAAAGATGTATTTTTTAGAGAAGGAGATAATCTCTCCTTTACGAATGAAATAAAACATGAAATAAAAACAAAAACCGAAATCCCCATATACAGCAAATTATATCGCTATCCTGAAGTCCATCGCAAAGAGGTCGATAGACAGATAGAAGAAATGTTAGAACAAGGAATTATAAAACACAGTAATAGTCCTTATAATTCACCGATATGGGTCGTCCCTAAAAAACTTGACAATTCGGGCAAGCAAAAGTGGAGGATAGTCATAGACTATCGAAAATTAAACGAACAAACTGTTGATGACCGATTTCCGATTCCCAATATCGATGAACTATTTGAAAAGCTTGGCAAGTGTAATTATTTCTCCACTATCGATCTGGCCAAGGGGTTTCACCAGATCGAAGTACTTCCTGAAGATCGTCATAAAACTGCTTTCTCTACAGCAAATGGCCATTACGAGTTCATTCGCATGCCATTTGGACTGAAGAACGCACCATCAACCTTTCAAAGATTGATGAACAACGTTCTCAAAGACTACATCAATAAAATCTGCGTTGTATATTTGGACGATGTCCTAATTTTCTCTACAAGCCTTGAGGAACATCTACTATCCTTGAAAAAAATACTTCAGAGATTGCGTGAAACAAATCTCAAAATACAACTAGATAAATGTCATTTTGCAGACGAATCAACGAACTATTTAGGCCATATAATAACTAAGGACGGAATAAAACCAGACAACAAGAAAATAGAAGCTATCGAAAAAATGAAACTTCCAACTAGCATAAAAGAAATACGTCAATTTCTTGGCATCACGGGATACTACCGAAAGTTTATTAAGGATTACGCTAAAGTCGCCTCCTATCATAAAATACCTAAAAAAGGGTACAAAAATTAACACCTCCGATGATGAGTACATTAACGCATTCAAAAAAATGAAAACATTACTGACCACTGACCCTATTTTAAAAAGACCAGATTTTGAAAAACCTTTCGTATTGACGACTGACGCCTCAAATTACGCAATTGGGGCAGTACTTAGTCAGAACAATCACCCAATTTGTTATGCGTCTCGCACATTAAATAATCACGAAATAAAATACTCTGTAATTGAAAAAGAACTTCTTGCAATTGTCTGGTCAGTAAAATATTTTAGAACGTACCTTTATGGTAGGAAGTTTTCTATCTATACCGATCACAAACCACTTGCATGGTTAAGCAGCATAAAAGAACCTAATATGAAACTTCAAAGATGGAAAATACAACTTAACGAGTATGATTTCGATATTCTCTACGTAAAAGGTAAAGAAAATAATGTTGCAGATGGTCTAAGTAGGTTTCTTAATGTATAAAATGACCCAAATGAAAAAAGCCATGACAACATACTGTACAACTGTGATAACAGCCTTGACGAAGAGGCGAGATCCACAGATGCCACGATACACAGCGGAGTAGAGGATGAATCTCATTTCATTTATGTAACTGAAAAACCCATTAATTTGTACCAAAACCAAATCTTTTTACAGAAAGGTAATAAAGAAAAATTTATCATTAAACTAGTTAACAAAAAAGTGCAAAATCATATTACTGTTGACGAAAACAGTAATCTCCTTGACGTAATGAAAAGAGTGTTAAAAGATAAAGGGATCATGTGCATTTATTGTGATGACACCCAACTTTTCATCAATTTTCAAAATGTCTATGTAAATTACTTTTCAACTAATAAAAACTTGAAACTTTTAAAATCAAATGTTAAATTAATAGATATTACAGATACTGAAAAAATGCTCTCTTTAATAAAGGAAGAACATTTGAAAAACAATCATCGTGGAATAAATGAAGTTTTTAATGAATTAAAACAAAGATACTTTTACCCGAATCTTCTCAAAAAGATAACAGAATACATAAACAATTGTGAAATATGCATTATAGCTAAGTACGATCGTCGCCCAATCAAAATTCCGTATAAAATTACTGAAACAGCAAATGGATTTAATGACATAGTGCATGTAGACATCTGGTTTCCGTACAGAAATATAATATACTTAACGACAATAGACAAATTTAGCAAATATGCTACAGCACACAAATTAAATGATAGAACATGGATATCCATACTTAATGCTTTAAAAGAAAGAATACAATCTCTTGGTAAAATGAAAAAATTAGTGTATGATAATGAAAGATGTATCCTTCACAATACAGTAAGTCTATTTCTAAAAGAAAATACTATAGAATCGCATATCACCACAGCAGATAACAAAACGGGAAATTCTGACATAGAAAGGCTACACGGTACGTTAAATGAACACTTATGCATTTTAGAAGCTGAAAATAATAAAGACGAAATCAATGATAAAATTTTTAAAATAATAATCGCATACAATAACACAATACATTCTACAACAAAAAAACGTCCTATAGATTTCATTCAAAATAACATAACCCAAGAAGAAATCGAAACATTAGTAACCAAATTTAAACAAGAAAAAGAAGCTAGAACAAATCAACTTAACAAAAATAGAGATAAAAATTATGAACTCGTCAGCAACATTGTGCGTAATAGAGCTATCATGAAAAATAAACCAAAATATAAGAAACTAACAAACTACAAACAACAAGGCGATTATGTCATAGATACCAGCACAAAGCGTAATACAAAATACTACCAAAATCAGAATAAACGGAAATATAAACACCAAAATCTTTAGTGTAATTGATACCCCTTTCTTTTTTTTTTTTGTACATACTTTCCGTTGCTATTAAAAATTTAGTTTAAAATTAGCTCAAATGAAATACTTCTTTTCTTTTCTTACAGATGCACTACTTCCTTCTACTTCTAATTCCATCTGTATTAGGCAAATTAATAGAAATAACCCCAATAAGTAGTGACTATGGATTTACATTGTTTAGAAAAGAAACAATAAAAGTTATAGACTCTTACACAAAAATCTTACACATAATTGATTTAAAACATTACAAAGAAGCTATAAAAACATTAGAAACAAACATACAGGCACTACACCTAACAGACAGAGACGACTATGAATTATTAAACAGAGAAATTAACTTGGCCAAAAACAGTCTTAACAACCTTATACCTCAAACACACAAGACAAACAGGAAAAAACGAGGTTTACTAAATATTGGTGGTAAAGCACTAAAATTTCTAACAGGGACTATGGACTATGAAGACGCTACAGAAATTTACAACCATTTACAAAATTTAGATCAAAATACAAAACAAACAACGGATCAAATAAACAAACAGGTGCTAATAAACAACGACCTGATCAAAAATCTTAACAGTGTCATCGAACATGTAAACAAACAACAAACATACTTAAATAACTTTCTTAATAATACGACACAAAAATCAAACAGAGCACTGACAGCAAAATTCATACTACAGATTTACGCTGACGCTAACATTATTAGCAGACAATTAGAAAAACTAATGGACATTATACTTATGAGCAGACTTAACGTATTACCACACGACATACTAACAGAACAAGAAAAAGCTACATACAATATTTCTTTAACAAACATTCCCTTTATCAAAACTCATATCTTACACACAAATTATACGCTTATATTCTCTATAAGCATACCAAATTTTACTAATGAGTCATACTACAAAGCATTAGTAATTCCATTTCCTAACAACGAGCAAGAAGAGTTGGATTACAAGATTGAAGAAGTTATTATACAAGGCGATAAAATCTACTCTAATGACAATGACATAATTATGAGAAAAAATTTGAAACTTCATAAAAATGAATGCATTAGAAATGCATTTAAAGCCAAAAATACATGTAAGTTAAGAACAAGCAATGCACCTTCAGTAGAAGAATTATACGAAGGTCTAATTATAACAAAAAATTTAAAAATAACAGAACTAACACAAAATTGTATTGATCAAAAATTCTTTATTAAAAATAATAACATAATAAAATTTTTTGATTGTAAAGTCCAAATTCAAGAATCTATCTTTAAAAATAAAATCAAAAATTATAGCAGTAGTGTAATAATACCTATAGTCCATGTAAATTTTACAAAATTATCACAAAAGCTATCAGTAGAAAACATTAACACTAAGACAATTGAAAATACACAACGAATTAATTACATAGAACATAATGTTATAAATGGAACAACTTTAGGTACAACTAGTATAATTTTATTAATTTTAGCATGTATAATTATTGTAAAATTTAACACTTGTAAAAATAGGAGAAAAACTGTAAACGTCACAAAGATTGAGGTAAGGAACGAACCAAGGAATAACCCTTTTGCAGGGACTGCAAATTGTCCTGGGGGTGGAGGAGTTATATAACATTAAGTAAAATCTAATAATTTTCGTTCACACGAAAAATGCAGACTCAACCGTCAGCATTTTTCATGAGAACCAAGTAAATTGCAATTCACATGTTTGCATTTCTTCTCCTATCCTAACTGATGTAAAACCAATAATTTTAGAAAGAAATCAGTTCTGTTCCAATCTTAGTTAAATTCACTTCGTAAAATTTAGATCGATTATAAATTGTAAAATTTGAAGATTAAATAAAGTGTTAAAGTAAATTAAAGTGTTCTTTCTTTCTTTGAAAATAATAATTTAATTTAAAATAAGTTAAATAGATTCAACTATATGAAATACCCACATTAGAATCAAAAAGCTCTATTGAAAGCAATAAAATTGCTTTGATTGACTGCATGAAACCGCTTATGCAAAATACATTCTTTTTTATTTGCAATTTTTTTTTGCAACGATATTTTATAGGCTATGTTCTTCTAAAAATTATTTTGAATAAAATTAAATATGAAAATTGTATAAAGGAAATGATAAAACATGATCAAAATTTGTCGTCACTATCTGAATATTTTATACATAATAAAGATTATTCACATCAGACATAAATTAAAGAAATGTATCTGCAGTCGCCTTCAGGAAATTTTTTTTGAAATATCATATGTAAATTACATTTCCAAATTTTCGAAAAAATATACAATACTCACATTAGTTTACAAGATATACGAAGAACCATCTTTGACGCTTGCGTTGAAAAAACCTATGAGTTTTTTCCTAAATGGTTTGATGACCAAAATCATTCCATTGAACATAGAGAAAAAGTGCTGAATTTGGTACTTCTAATTCTGTTAAGAAAAAATTGTTCTTGGAAAAGTAACGAAATTCAAAATTCAGGGTCATATAAAGTAACACACCCGAAATTAAAAATAATGACATAGGCACATATTATGTAGATAGGTATGTATTATATTTGTATATACATACATATAATACATAAAACATTTACTTACATATTTTCTTTTCAACGTACCTGTATAATGTATGTACATATGTATATACATATATCATAGTAAAATTTAATAAAAAAATATATTCGGCTATTTTGAACTAATATTTTTCTCTCAAATTAAAAAAAGTAAGATATATGATATATGTATATGGTATTTAAGGTAGCTTTACATAACATGATTTAGCATATGCTTCAGTCGTATACTTTTCTTATGTTTTGTTAAATGATTCAAAAAATCATGACGTTTGATATTTCTTTGTTTAAACCTATTTGATATTTCTGTGTGATTCGAAGAAGAAGAACAACAGGGTACAGGTCAATAAGATTGGCGAAAAGTTGCGCTAGTGGGAGAAATTTTGAAAATATTAAAAATATCCTTTCATTTCCCCTATTTTGAAGAAAACTGCAACAGAAAATAAAGATTAAATCTGCCACTCAGCAAGCATAATGACTAGCGATCATCTATCACACACACAAGCAAATCCTCTTTTTAGCTGAAAAAAACATCAACATCCTACCATGCGATGTTCTTCGTATGACGAATGCCATACTACTGAAGAATAATTTAAAGGAAATTGAAGATAATACAAAATAACAAAAACAATATGAGTGATCAGTGATGATAAGTATCCTTTTAAAATAGGAAATTATTATGAATAAGAAAATGAAAATATATGTGTATAATAAATTCCTACTAAAGTAACAAAATGAGAATTTCTCTTTTCAAGGATTTTTGTAAAATGTGATGCTTACATCACAGTGAAATTTAAGTGGAAAGGATACGTAGATCCTACTGCGCATACTTCCCCTTCGCCAATCTTATTGGGGTGTACTGTATTTGACTTTTCTTTGCTATGTGATTCGAGTTTAAAAGTAAAGAACAACTTTTAATACTATTAAACATTTTAAAAAACAAGAAAAGATCAATATGGTCTAGAAAATGGTTATTGAAAAGAGGTTATGGGAAAGATGTCGCAGACCTTGTATTCAAAGAATTGCAGTTTGAGGATTTATCATCATTCAACAATTACACCAGAATGAAAAAGGAAACTTTCTACAAACTATTAGAAAAAATTGAACCTCTAATTAAAAAACAAGATACAATCTTGCGTGAATCGATACCAGCATCAACAAGGTTGTATAAATTTTTCAGTTTTGCAATTGAAAAAGTTTTAACCTGCTATGTTATGAATTTTTACAGATTACTTTTGACATTACGATTCTTGGCTACAGGATGTACATATAGAGAACTCTCGTTCAACTTTCGAATTTCTGTACCAGCTATTTCGATAATAGTTCCGGAAACATTGAGCAATTAATAGTTCACTACAGAGTGAATATTTGAAAGTAATAAATACCATGCATATGAAACATTAATACATTTAAGTTTTTTTTGTATTACAGATGCCAATGAGTAAGGAAGAATGGAGAAAGGTTGCTGAAGAATTTCAAGATCAGTGGAATTTTCCGCATTGTTTGGGAGCCTATATAAATATAATTATAATAAATTGTGTTATACAAGTTTGTTTTATTTCTTTTATGCACCAAAAAGCGTGCAATTCATATTCTATTATAATGCAACGTAACATTTGGTTCTTCGAGCAGGATATCGTAAGTGGCAAAACACATTACATTATATATTTATACATACATATATCAAAAAACAAAACAAAGCATTTAAATTCACCATAAACCAATTCAATTATTCAAAATGGAAGAGAAAAAGAAAAAGCGATCAATAATTAAAGGTAAGATTACACGTATACAAAGTTATATAGATACACATAAAAATACAGAAAGTCAAGGTCTGACACAAATAGAAATAAAATTAAGCAGATTAGAAGAAATTTTTAATGAATTTGAACAAACACAAGATGAAATTGAAATGTTGACCGAAGAAGACGAAACACTTAACGAAGAGAATATTCGTGTAGATGTGGAAAATAAATATTATGAAATTAAAGGTGTGTGTAAAAATGTTGAATAATAAAACTATTACACATGAAAATAATGTGAAACAAAACAAAGTTGATCAACAACAAGATATTACATCTACTTTAAAAGCCTTAACAGATAATCAAATCACATTAAATTCAATTCTTACGAAATTAACTACAGATTCAAATGTTTCATCTACTGACGTAAAATTACCACATAAATATTCCTGAATTTTCTGGTAAATATGAAGACTGGCTTGCATTTCACGATCTATTTGTCTCTTTAATTCATAGTAATAAAAATTTATCAAATGCTCAGAAGGAGAAGCATCCTCCTCTTTAAAACATTTGTCCATTTGTGATGCAAATTACAGTGAAGCATGAAATGAATTAGAAACAAAATATAACAAACTCAAACATATTCAGTACTTTCATGAATGCTTCGACGGCGCTGACGACGTGAAAATCATGTTCATAAATGACTTTCCAGTGCAATCGTGGAATGGTATCATGTTCATTAATTCAAGCATGCAGCGCAGTCGGCTGAAATTACTCAATCGTTTTCAGGCGACTGCGATGTTTATTTTCAATTAAAACGAATAGTGTTGTACATTTTTTTCTGATATTTCTTTAGTTCGATTTTTAATTTAAAATAAGATTTAAATTAATTAAAAATTATTAAATTTTATAAACATTTTGACGTCATATTTGAAGATGGCGAATCATGTTCATTTATTCTAATAACTGCTTGCATGCACAGTTGACGACTCTGATTACAATTCCAGTGCATTCGAGTCGTCGACGTAGGTTGACGACGCATTAATGAAAGTACCGATTGTGAATAGTCATTTTAAAGTTATTTTTGAATATCCTCATATTCAAAGCAATGCAACCGATTTAAGAAAGTTTACGAATACTATAACAGAATCAATAAGAGCATTGAGAGCATTAAAACTACCAACTGACTATTGGGATAGTTGGTTGGTGTATCTAATAACTAACAAGCTTGATGTGGAATCCAAACAATTGTTAGCAATTTTTGAATAAAAGAGAATTTGAATTACAATTGTCACAAGATCAGAAAAAAGTTGTAACAAATTTCAAGACTAAATTTTCTGGAAACAAGCAAGTTCTAAATGTATCTGTAATAACGTGTCAAAATTGTAAAGGTCCACATCCATTATATAAATGCTTTAAATTCAAACGACTCAATATTAATGAAAGGAAGTTTTGTTATAAAAAACAATAAATGTTCTAACTGTCTTCGCAGTAATCATGAATTAAAAGATTGCAAATCATTCTCTTGCCGAGTATGCAATAAAAATCATCATACATTATTGCACAATTATGAGTTTACACATACTAAATTATCGAATAATTCTACCATACAATCATCTATAAGAGGTTCTACAACATTACATGTATCAACACATTCACTCACCACAATTCTTCCAACAGCTGCACTGTAGTACTAGTTCAAACTAAATTTAATGAGTTTTTACCATGTCGTGTCCTATTAGATTCAGGTACAGAAGCATCGTTGATAACTAAATCTTGTGCTCAGCGCCTAAAGCTCAATCGTTTACATGCAAAAGTTCCAGTTGTGGGAATTGGTTCAGAAAGTTGCCAATATACACGAGGTTGTGTTGATTTAACATTGAAATCCAGATCAATTCAAAAGTACTCACTACAAAAGCATTAATATTACCAACATTATGCAACATGTTACCAGTTGTTCCAATTTTAACTGATAATTTACATTCTTTTAGAAATCTACAACTTGCTGATGAAGAGTTCTTTAAACCAGCATCAATTGACATTGTGATTGGATCTGAAATATTTTTCAATATATTATTAGAAGGTCAAGTGACTCATAGCAGCAATATGGTAGCTCAGAACACCATATATGGGTTTGTAATTGGTGGTAAGTCACACACAAGTCCAACATGTTCTTATACACAGGTGTTCAATGTTGGAATCGATATTGATGTATTTCTTCAGAAATTCTGGGAAGTAGAAGAACTCAAAGAAAACAATCCAATTTCATCTGATGATGAGATTCTGTGTGAAAATGAATTCTTATCTTTTTAATTTTAATTTTTATTTCAGGAGGACACCAGGTTAACCTGGTGCCTCCTCGCCCGCACCACGACCCGCCACGGCCTTTTGGCGACTCGACATACATTTGTTATAAATTGGCTTATAAATTATTTACATTTTGCTCTTAATATCCTAAATTACATTATTCTAGATAACCTAAACTAAGTATTCTATTTTTCATTTTTTTCTTATTGTCTAGCATTATATAACTATTAATTCATAAAAATTTATCTTGTGTATTTTTTATCTTTTTGTTTTTTTTTTTTTCAATTACAATATAACTTATCATTATCTTATTCTAATATTAAACTTAAGGATCTTATTTATTACTTATCTATTATTGTTTATTGTTTTATTACATTTTCATTCTTATATTTAAAATTTTTTTTTTTTTTAATTCGACTAATTAGGCCTAATACTTTAAGTGTCTTAAATAATACTGTGTCACTACTCTGACTTGCATTTAGCAATTTTCTGCTATTACTTCCTATCAGGTTAAAAGCAAACATGCTCGCACCGACTTACAATTTTCCAGCAGTTCCTTTGCGTTCTTGTGCAAAGAGTCGCCACAGCAAGGACACATCGCGTTTGCTCTGCTTGAAATAGGGAATGTGTGAGTAAGTCTTGTATGTCCTGTACGTAGTCTGATCAAAGTCAATTGTTCCGCTCTATTCAACGGAGAGTTAAATGTTGGTGTAATCAGCCGCCTGTTCAATTCATGATAAGCAGAGATGGTCTCCGACTCACTCTCGAAAAATCTATTGATTCTTTTATTCTGAATTGTTTTGAAACACGTTCTGTAAATGGCATGAGGACTTGGCAGAGCGAACACCGCAGACTCTTCTATACAATGTATAGAAAACTTAGCTATCTGATCCGCGTATTCGTTGCCTGTGATTCCAACATGACCCGGTATCCCGGTAATGGTGTTTTTATTGTACTATTGGTTTTGGGTATTGGTACTAAAACAACTGATTTCCACTCGTGTGGGATTATACCAGTGGTCAGAATATTTGTGTATATGTTTGCTAAGCGGTTTTTTATTATAGGAGGCAGTTTACTCATCATAATATATGTGATCTGGTCTCTACCGGGGGTAGAGCCTTTAAAGGTGCTCAACGTGTTCTCTAGTTCACATATTGAGACTTTGTATGATAGTAAGTGGTTGTGTGTATTCACTATTTAACGAGAAGTTGTGCTTTTGATTCAAAACTGAGTCAGAAAGATTGAAGTCACTGGACACAGAAGACCAGGACAAATCGAATTCATTTGCAATTTCTAGAGGGTCCGTGATGTTATCACCATTTGATACTACTGAGCAATGTTTGATGTAGGTTTGCCGTAAAGCCGTTTGACCTCACGCCATGCATCTCTCAGCGAATCAGACGGCGATATGGATCTTGTGAGTTCCTGCCAAGACCTTCTCTTTGCAGCTTTGACCGATCTTCTGACTTGAGCGGTGAGTTTTCTGAAATTCTCAACAGAGGGGCTTCTTTAGTACTTTTTCCAGGCTCTATTTTTACATTTTATAATCTCTCTGGTGTTGTTATCTAACCACACAGGTTGAGTACTTTGTCTAGTTGTTATTACCGGCATGGAGCTAAAAGCAGCTGACCTTATTATTCTTTTGATGTTCGCTGCTTCGCGGTTTATCATCTCACTCGTATTGAATACATGCGCTAGTCTTAATGCTGTTTGTGAGAATTTCTCCCAATCAGCATTATCTTCAACCAGATACGGTGAGGTCCTGCGGATGGATATGGGAATACGGTTCGTAATAACTATTGGGAAATGGTCGCAAAAAGGATTGAAATATAATAGAGATGTGAAATGGAAATGAAACAAAACCACAAACAGGCCCTGTGCGGGCAGAGAAGGAGGTATCACATTTGTCTTTTTTATGAAAAAGAAAAAGCTTTCAATAGTTAATTTTGTGTTCTATACATATGACTTAAATTTTATTTTACATAAAATACTGAAGATTAAATGCGCACATACAAGCGAAAAAAACATTATTTGTTTATTTTATACTAACCTTTTATATATAATTAATCGAGCTTTCATTTCCTGCAATAAAAACTTGGGGTTAATTTAAGCCTTTTTTGAGAAAGACAGGCTTAAACACAAAAATTTGGGGAAAATTCACAAAATTTTGATTTTGAATGCGTGTAACTTTTTAACAGTTAGAAAAAGAGAAACAAGTAAGGTATTGTTGAAAAGGGCAAAGAGTCCTTTACATTTTTTCTAACACAAAGTGACCATTAAGTTCCCCTGTAAAAAGTTGTAGGGTACATCGTGAAATAAGAGCAAAAAAACTTCAACGCCCTCTAGCGGTGAAATCGTTGGGATTTCCCCCCCCCCCACCGATACGATTTTTTGTTTGCCGCGATGAGACCTATCTATGGTATCAAGGTTAAGCAAACCAAAGGGGACACCCTGTATACAGGGTGATTCCGTTACGGTGTCCAACCGGGAAACTACGGATAGGTCTCAGCGAGGGGAACAAAAAATCGTATTGTAGGGGGGGGGGAATCTCAACGGCTTAGGAGTTAGAGGGGGTTAAAGATTTTTGGTACTTTTTTCATATTTTACCCTATAACTTTTTACAAGGGCACGCTAGGCTCACCAACTCTTTTACATAATTGTGAAGGACTCCTGTGCCTTTCCAAAAGGTAGGTCAAGAATAGGATCGAAATAAGCAAACAAAAATAAAAAATGCTTGAAAAAAGAAAAAACAAAAGCAAATAAAAAATCAAGCCAAAAAACGCCAACAACAAATACCTATCATTTATTTTACTTGAAAAAAAAAATAAACAGAACTTTAAGGTCCACGATGCAATTTTTCTTGCACGAAATATATCTTGCACGCAAGAAAACTTGCATACTCTCTTACACAACAGCAAGAATTGCACGAAAAATGTGCAATATTTCTTTCACGCAAGAAAAAAATATGTTTGCAAGAAATTTTTATTGCACCATTGCTTACACAGCAGTATAAAATTTTTCTTGCGTGAATATTAATTTTCTTGCACTGTCATTTTCAAATTGAAAAAAAAATTAAGGTTTCGTAGCTAAAAATGTCATCGAAAAATAAAGTTAAAGTAATTGCGATATTATTAACTTTATTAATTAACAGAAAAAAAAATAAAAGGAAAAAAAGAAAATTTTGGGTTGAACGTTAACCCCTGGATATTACGTAGAGAACAGAATAATTCTAACAAATTTTTAACTTGATTTTTATTGCAGTAGATTTTTGGTGATGTCATTTTGAACCCTAAAAATAATTATAAACATCTTTTTAAAATGTTTTTATTAGCTTGGTTTCTTGTCTGTCTGTTCGGTACAAATTTGGAAATTGATTTTTAATTTTTAACCAACTTTTTGATTAGATAGAGACTTGAAACTTTCAACATAGCTTAGAACTGCATGACAATGCAATATTACATCGCTAATGAAAGATTTAAGATTTTACTTTTTATGATATTCGATCCTCAAATTTGGTCTAAAACAAATAAAATATTAATTTTTCTTTACTAAAATTTAATCTAAGCAAACTCTGATTTTCAAGTCAAAAATATTTTAGTATTCCTCATTTCTCATTTTTAACAGCCACCTCTGAAAATGTAGTACCACTTGAAAAATTTTTTTTTGTTTATGAATAATATTTTTGAAAGAAAAAATAAACAAATGAATAAAAATTGAAATAAAAAAAATTTTTTAATATAAAATGTTTTTAAAACGGACTCAAAAGTATAAAATAATTTTTCCTAGCCACATACACATTCTTAACCCCATACAGATAATCCTGAAAATTTGTGATTGCGAATTTTTAATAACTATAAAAATACTTGTAAGATTAAAAACGAAAAACGTGGGGCGCTATTCTTTACACTTCCTAACTTGCGCTATTCTTTACACTTCTTACTATTAACTTGCACTACTCTTTACACTTCTTACTATTTTATCTTGCGCCCCATGTTTTTCGTTTTTAATCTTACAAGTATTTTTATAGTTATTAAAAATTCGCAATCACAAATTTTCAGGATTATCTGTATGGGGTTAAGAATGTGTATGTGGCTAGGAAAAATTATTTTATACTTTTGAGTCCGTTTTAAAAACATTTTATATTAAAAAATTTTTTTTATTTCAATTATTTTTTGCTTTTTAGTCTTATGTGAAATTTGTCAATCGATTTTATTGATATTATTTTACATTAAAAAACAATATAAGTAAAACTAAAAAAGTTTTTTTAATTTTAAAAAACAAATATATTTGTATATATGTGTTGGAAGTACCAAATTGACATCACAACTTGTTGCTTTTAATCAATCATAACTAAGTTGTGATTAAAGTTACATGAAAATTATATTCTAATGAAATGTAGAGAAGATCCTTAGCTTTATTTTCACCGAATATATTAAATATCTATGAGCAACGTAAATCAAATAAAAAACGTGATAAATATTAAGTAACATAAAACTGAGAATCAATTTTCCCTGAAATCTCCCAAATTACTATAAATATCAAATTACAATGTTCTACAAATACAAATTTGTAGATGTTTATTAAATAAACATTTTTCCCAAACATTGTTATATCATAAAATTAATAGAAATTAAGTTATTGAAGAAAAATGATAATTTTTTATTAAAATCACAATTATCTCTCTCATTTCTCATTTTAACAGCCACCTCTAAAAATGTAGTACCACTTTAAGAATTTTTTTATTCATTTGTTTATTTTTTCTTTCAAAAATATTATTCATAAACAAAAAAAAATTTTTCAAGTGGTAGGTACTACATTTTCAGAGGTGGCTGTTAAAAATGAGAAATGAAGCATACTAAAATATTTTTGACTTGAAAATCAGAGTTTGCTTAGATTAAATAAATTCAATTATCGAATTGTCTAATTTAATAACTTAACTTACTATTCACTTGGTTTTTTTTTTTAATTCACTAATATACTAAATAATTAATTATTAATTAATTAATTATTTAATATGACGCAAGACACACTTAGTCAAAACACGACCTCCCACTATCGCAATCGTGTCTCTACGAATTCTTATCTAATCATTATCGCGATCAAAATGGTAGATACACTGTAAGTTTACCATTCAAACCAGAAACACCACAGCTTGGTGAATCGAGGTCAGCTGCATTACGGTCATTGAAAATGACGGAAAATCGATTTAAAAATGATATAATCTTTAAACAAGAATATATAAAATTCATGAAGAAATATGCTGAACTAGGACACATGAAGCCTATAAATCCTGGTGAACAAACAGCAAATAATGAAGTTTATTATATACCACACCATGCTGTTGTAAAAGATTCAAGTAGCGCCACGAAATTACGTGTAGTTTTCAATGCTTCAAAGATCACGTCTAGTGGCATTTCATTAAATAATAAATTGCTTGTAGGTCCCATTGTTCAAGACGATTTAACTACTATTTTAATGAGATTTCGTACAAATAAATATGCAATGACTGCAGACATTGCCAAAATGTACCGGCAAGTACTCATGAATGAAAAGGACACAAAATTTCACAGAATACTTTGGAGAAAATCAGCATTAGAGCAAATTCAAGAGTTTGAGTTACTAACAGTTACGTATGGTACAGCTTGTGCTCCATATTTAGCCACCAGAACGTTAAATAAATTGGCAACAGACGAAGCATCCACATTTCCATCTGCTGCTAAGGTGTTGCAATCTAGTTTTTATGTTGATGATCTAATGACTGGTGCTGAATCAATGCAATTTCATTAGTAAATTAATTAAGTGCAAGACAGACGACAGCCGAAATTGGCAATTACCTCTCAATTGCCAATTTTCTGTTTCGTGTGTACACATAATTCCCAATTATTAGAACATAATTGCCAATTTACTCAATGGACATAATCGTCAAAATATTTGAAGATAATTGAGTTAGAGCCATCTGGTGGGAAATAGTTTAGTAAGAATTACAGAAATTTTTGGTCTAGTAATCTATGATTTTAAAATTTTGTTTTAAAAATTTTATTCGAAAAGCAAAGATTACTAGATATTTCAAATAAAATAGTTTCAGTTTATTTTTCATTTTTGAAAAAGTTATTACATTAAAAATGGGAGATAAAAAAAACAAAAAGAAAAAAGTGTGGAATAATTTAGAAACTTTAAAATTAATTTTTTTCTTCTATTTAATAGAATAGATAGAAGAATAATTTTCTCTTTTTTATCCATAATTTTTCTACACTTCAAAGTTCACGTAATTTCACTTGGATTGCTACAATTTTTTTCGATTTCAGTTTCAATTGTTTCAATTGCCAATTATACTTTATCGTCTGTCACACAATTTATAATTGGGAATTAAGCAAATTGAGAATTGACATAATTAACATTAACTTTTGTCGTCTGTCTTGCACTTTAACGTTGCTATTAAAACACGGTGGTTTTGAAATTCGTAAATGGGTATCAAATTCTGAAGATATATTACATCATATTCCAGAGGAAGCTCGAGAAATCAAATCAATCATTTCTATATCTGAAACTGAAGGTACAACAGTCAAAACTCTAGGGCTTAATTGGAATGCGAAAAAAGATTATTTGTATTTTGATCCAATGGTAACCAATAATAATGAATCTCCATCAAAACGCATCATTTTATCCACCATAGCTAAAATATTTGACCCAATGGGATGGGTAGCTTTTTGCATAATACGAGCAAAGATCATAATACAGAAATTGTGGTTATTAGGCATTGGATGGGACGATCAACTTCCTTCAGATGTTATCAATGAATGGAAAATCCTCTATAATGATTTAATCAATTTAAAATTAATAAAAATTAAAAGATGGATCCCATTTTATTTACACAGCATCGAACTTCATATATTTGCAGACGCATCGGAGAAAGCTTATGCTGCCGTAGCTTACCTTAGGGTAGAGAATAATGTTCAACAAATTTCAGCTCATCTTATAGCTTCTAAAACTCGTGTAGCACCAATCAAACAAGTTCGTCTTCCACGTCTTGAATTATGTGCTGCTCATCCTGCTTGTAAATTAGCACGAAAAATTCAAACATCAATGAAATTAAAGAATGTTATCGTACATGGATGGACAGATTCAACCATCGTTTTAGCATGGCTGTCCGATCACCCACGACGCTGGACATCTTTTATTGGTTATATTGGTTTAAAAATAACAATAAAAACCGCAGAATCACTATATCGAAAAGACAACTTCTGTAGAGAAACTACTAAATAACCCATCGCATCGTTAACACAGCCTTAAGCAAAAAAAAGTAGTATGGTGTAATGCTGGAGCGACATGCTCTACCATTACATATATCATTTAAAAACATCGAATATTTAGATTCAATAGCTAACGATTTCACAAATGGTACAAATGAATTGATCGTCAATTTTTGCGTTCTCGAAGTTAGCCAACCTTTCACACGGAATCTACAATCGAGGTGATTTTGCAATGTTTGCACAAATTTTCAACTTCTTAAGACCTAACTAAATTTGGCTTCAAGTCACTCAAATCAAGTTATCGAAAGTTATTCAAGTTAGCATGATAACCATATTTGACTTGTCTGACTTCTTTGACTTGGGCATTAAGTGAGGTTAAGTTATTTTTTCTTATACTTTTGTGAATAGAAAACTAAATAAAATTGTGAGCGGAAAAAAAATTAAAAATGGGTAATCTTTTTTTATTTATATTTTTTACTTCTTAATTTTTCTATTTTTTTTTATTCATATTTATTAAGATTTTTTCATAAATATTATTACATACATACATATGTATATGAAATTTATAAAATTTTTCAAAAATATTGTCTTTTGTTTTTGTTGTCAAAACAAACTTTACTCAAGCCACTCAATTTCTTGTGCTATGAAGGCATATGAATCAAAGTCAACGAAAATTCAAAATTTTCGTTCAATTTGACCTGAGCTGACTGCAGCCTAATATGGTTTGCTTGATTTAAAATAACGTAATCACACTTTTGATTTGAGTGGCTTCACGCCAAATTTGGTTAAGCCTTTAGAAACAGAAAAAGAGTGCGCAAATTTTCAGTATCGAATTTAAAATCTGCTATTGATAATATTTATAAGCCTGACATAACTGAATGAGCAGCAAAACAATACCATAAACGTAACGTCACCCACGATTATCATTATATGTTCAAATTAGATTTTTCGGACAAGTGTCTGCAAATTAAATTCTATTAAGACAAAGTATATTAACACGATAAATGAGTAATTGAAATTTTATTGAGAATATAAATATTCGAGCAAAGAATTCATATCTGTTACAGTATACATATACTATATATTTATACAGGGTGTTTTCGTTATCACCGACCAATAGGATACCATAGATAGGGCTCATCGAGACAAACAAAAAATCGTATTGGAGGGAGGGGGGGAAATCCCAACGGTTTGGCCGCTAGAGGGCGTTGAAGTTTTTTTGCACTTTTTCCACCGAACACCCCATAACCTTTTGCAGGGGCACTCTAGGGTCACTTTGTATTAGAAGAAAATATTGAGAACCCTTTATCCTTTCCAACGATGCCCTAATTGTTTCTCTATTTCTAACTTTTAAAAAGATACGCCCTCAAAATCAAAATTTTGTGAATTTTTACCCATTTTTTGTGTTTAACCCTGCTTTGCTCAAAAAAGGCATAAATTAACCCTCATTTTTTATTGCAGAAAAAGAAGGTTTAATTGATTCTGCATCGATTTAATATCATTATTTTTTTTGAAAAATGTGTAGTTCACGAGATATTGAGGAAGACCTTTTGAAAAAATTGAAAAAATAAGTCTGAAATTCATGAGATTATTGGACATGTGCTTTTATTACAGTGTAAATTGAAAACAGGTGCTCGGAATGCTAATTTCCAAATGCAAATATCTCGTAAACTATACATTTTTCAAAAAAATTATGATATTAAATCGATACAAAATCACTTGAGCCTTTTTTTCTGCAATAAAAAATGAGTGTTAATTTAAGCCTTTTTTGAGCAAAGCAGGGTTAAACACAAAAAATGGGTAAAAATTCACAAAATTTTGATTTTGAGGGCGTATCTTTTTAAAAGTTAGAAATAGAGAAACAATTAGGGCATCGTTGGAAAGGAAAAAGAGTTCTCAATATTTTCTTCTAATACAAAGTGACCCTAGAGTGCCCCTGCAAAAAGTTATGGGGTGTTCGGTGGAAAAAGTGCAAAAAAACTTCAACGCCCTCTAGCGGCCAAACCGTTGGGATTTCCCCCCCTCCCTCCAATACGATTTTTTGTTTGTCTCGATGAGCCCTATCTATGGTATACTCTTGGTCGGTGATAACGAAATACAACCTATATATATATGTGCAAATAATGAGAAACGACCAGCTGAAAAAATTTAAAATAGGTTTTTCACATATTTAAAGTATTCCATTCCTTTTAAAATATGGTACGAGGAATTGTTGCTTTGTTATCAAAAAAAAACCTTATTAAAATCCAAGTTTCTAATTACCTGCACAAAGCAAAATAAGAACCCTAAGGGAATTTTCAAGTATCTACACTTATTATTATCAGGCAACTGGGATTTTAATAGGGTTTTTTCATAACAAACCAACAATTCTTTGTACCAAATTTTAAAAGGAATGGAAAACTTTAAATTTGTGAAAAACCGATTTTAAATTTTTTCAGCTGGTCGTTTCTTATTAGTTGCACATATCTGTATGTATATTTATATCTTGATTTCAAATTTAAAATGCGTAAATATTATAAGCAACTGCTTCTGATTCACAATTCAAATCCTAGTTTTTCTTTACAGGAACATATGTTAAAATTGCAGTGGAAAATGGTGAAAGGCGAATGGTGTCTGTTGATGCTTTACCCCTAAAAAAAGTTATTCAAATTTTGAAAAAAAAATACAGTTATTTAATATAAAACACTTACTTTACTGATATATCAGTGATGTTGTAATTACCACTCAATAGATCAAATGTCATTTTATCTGGTAAATCTGACAAGGTGAAGTTCCCAACTACAAATGTTTCAGTTGGATTAAACACCACAAAGAAGCCAGGATTGCCAGATTTTATCCTAAATAAAAGAAAAATAAATGTATAGAAATTTCAATACTTGGTTTAAAACTAAAGTTTCCATTAACCAGTCTTTAATTTTAGTCTAATGAACATAAATTAAAGACGAATTAAAATTTACATCAGGGAAGAAATATCAAAAACTTATGCCTATTCATTGACGATCTGTTTAAATTACTATAAAATAAGGTATTACAGTAAAATCTACCAAACAAAGTAAATTTATTGAATATGTAGCAATTTTCATAAGTCCTTGTTTTGCTTTTATTGCTTTTAAATTTTGTGGAATTCTTTTTTACAATAAAAAAATTAATTAGTCAGTTTCTTAATATAAATAATTCTTTACCTTTCTCTATGGATGGTCCGTGAATAAAATGTTAGTTTAATGAGAAAGAAAAATTTAATTTTAGTATTGAAAATACACTTTTTTTTAAATTACCTTGAATATGCAATAATTTCTCCTGAATGGTAAATGTTGAAATCACCATGCATGAAGGATGGTGATAATCTTAAATTTTCAACTTGTGTTATAAGATTATCAGACAAATTTAAGAAACGGCTATTTGCGGCTATAACTGGTGTTCCAGGTAAAAGACCAAGGAACATATAATATGCAGATGGGTCTTTGTATCCTAAGTCATTTGAATTGTAATTCCATTGTAACCACGAAGTATTTCCAATTTCTTTAATAGTCTCTTTCAATTCCTCAGACAATAGTCTTTCCACAGAATTTGATTGACGTTCAAATGAACTCATAAATCGACCATAAATTGGTATATCAACACCAAATTCACCTAATTTGGTTTTGAATACTTGTGGTCTAACAATGTCTTCACTAACAGATAAAAATATTTCATTTTCAGTTGAATTCTTTACATTTGTCCTGAACTCATTTAAAAGATCACCCAATCCTTCTAAGAATGTTGTATGAGTATGTGTCCAGAACCAATAACTATCATGAGTATAATTATTATTTGTACCTTTTTGTATTTCTTCTTCACTTAAATCTTTTTTTAAAATGAAATTTTTTGCATTGACAAATCTAAAACCTTTAACACCCAAATGAATAAGATGTGTTAAACTGTTCATTAATTCTTGTTTGACATGTGAATCATTCATGAATAAATCATATTTTCCATCACCAAACTGACTTAAAATATAATTTTGCGGTTTGATTTCATGCCATGCAGAACCATTTATAAGTGAACGCCATGTTTTTGGCACATCACTACCTTCAACCCAAATAAGTGATGAACGACGTTCTACATTTTGTAATGCTTCAATAAAGAGTTTCGAATTATTTGTAACATAATTTGGAGTTATATCCAAGATGATATTTATGTTTGTATCTCTGAAATAAAAATATACGTATATGTCAAAAATTATTGATCATTTTTACACTCAAACTATTATTTTTAAACTTACCTGTATGATTCAATTAATTTCTTAATTTTATTTTCAATTTCTGTTTCTTTTACAGAATATGTTACTTCAGGTGGAAGTTCATAAATAGCTCCTTTTGCTTTAATTTTTTTAGCTTGTTCAATATCATTTCTGCTAATTTCATTTGTATTGAATTTAATTAATGGTCCTTGTTTATACCATGATAAAGGTGTTGGTGCCGCACACTTTGGTGCATTAAATATTATCAAAATTGCTCCAATCAACATTCCAGCCCATATAAACCAAAATAATATGAAAAATATCCATCGTAAACGTATCCAGAAAGGATCATTTGCGTATTTCATTAATTCTTCCTTTGTCATACCAGTAAAAGTCTAAAAATCGTAAATAATTATAATTAATTACTCAACAATTACTGAATTTTTCGGAATTAAATTTGAGTTGTTCTTCCTTTTGAATTTAAATATACTTTTTTTTTTTAAATTGAATCTATAATTTTCATTTCGTTGAAATTCAGTTTATATATGGTAAATATGTTAAATACATACATACATACATATTTTTAAAAAAATTACTGAACTAAATAATTGGAATTTCACTTTCAAAATCATTTCTTCCCTTTTGTCTTATAAAACAAAACTTTCTGATGAAATAGAATTGAATAATATAGGTATTAGACATAACCTAAACCAATAAAAGCAAATTAAATAATAAACTTTTTGTTTCTCAAATATGTATAAAGAAAAAAATTTTACGACCGACAGTTTTACTACCATATCGCATTAAAAGTACCTTTAGAGCGGGTTTATACGGTCACTTTTTTCAATGGCATTGACGCCCATTCCTCTTTGTTAAATAGGAAAGAAGTAACAAGTATGTGGTGGGAAGTCACTCACGGGATAATCGAACTTTTTCTTCGAGCACGCCGGTTCCCTTTTGTGCTATATTCGTAATTTGGAATTTTTTTTTATATTATCGCATCTCCTTTTCATTTTATATTTGTAGTGACACAGCTCATATCTATCTTTATATATGGAGATGAAACATACACAACATATATTGTCGTTTCATCTTACCTAACAAGAAATCGGTATAGAAGAGAATGAAGAGAATTTGAGCTATGGTAAAAAAGTGACTGTGTAAACGTACGTACGACTTTTTCGTAACTTAACAAAGCGGAATGGGCGACAATGCCATTGAAAAAAGTGACCGTATAAACCCGCTCTTACACTACTTGATTTGTCATATCACTTTATGTATGGTATTTTACATATGTTTTGTCATACTCATACAAATTTTCATAATGCTGATAATCCACTGAAATAAAAAAATTCAAACATTACGAAGTCAAATCAAATGTCATACGAAAATATAAAAAATCTACAAAGTTTCTCAACCAAATCAGACAGTGTAAACGCTGTCAAACTTTGACCAGTGATATTTCCATTTGAAAATTAGCTTTCGTAGTCTTTCTAGCACTATTGAAACCATGTATTATAAATAATACCAATGGATTTCGGACTTTTTTTTTCAATTTTTTTTAAAAGTTTTTTGTCAATATCTCGAAAAGTATGCGTTTTTCGAAAAAACTGAACATAGAAAATCGATGCAAAAACAATTGAACTTTCATTTTTTGCAATAAAAAATGAGGGTTAATATCGAGCACTTTTCGAGAATATTAGGGTTAACGTCAAAAAATGGATGAAAAAATTACATAATTTTGGCTTTGAGGTCTTATAACTTCTGAACGGTAAGAAGTATAGCGATATGTAAGATGTTAATGAAAAGGCACATAGGTGCTCAACAATTTTGCAAAAGGCTAGATAAGCCTAGCGTACCTCTATAGAAAGTTATAGGGTAAAAGAAGAAGAAAATCGTTTCCCCCCCTCTAACTTCGTAACGGTTGAGATTACCCATCCACTCTCAAGCAACTTTTTATTAGTCTCGTCGAGACCTTACCGCAGTTTCTGGGTCGGATACCTAAACTGAATCATACTGTATAATATGTATAATAAGCGAACTATTTTGCCATACATATTTTAATTATTATTATTGAAAAAATATTATTTTGTTTTATTGTTTAAAAAATAAACATACTGAATTTTAAATTTAAAAAAAAATTTTTCTTACAAAAATCAATACAAAATAGAGAAAACTTCAAGTGTTTCCTTAATACATGATTTAAAAACCGCTAGGCGAACTATTTTGCAAATGGGTAGTATGTATATGTATTTGTATGTAAAGTGATATGAGAAATCAAGTATAGCGTAAAGGTCAAAACCATCTATATCCTAAGTGCTGGTGCCTGGTAGTACAAATAGCAGAGTGAAGATAAGTGTTTTAGTTGAATATTTTTAGTTTTTTAAATACAATATGGTTCATAAAAGTTTTAAAATACGTATAATAAATTAACTGTGTTATAATTTTTAAAGTGCATAACAGTCAAAAAATAAAATAAAAAGGTGGCAAATATTGTGCCTTCTTACCTTCTTGTAAGAGAAAAAATTGAAGTGTGACTACATACCTATGGTGAGGTTATATTATAATAAAGTGAATAAAATGATTTGATTTAGTCAAATTTAATTTTTGAGTTTATAATAATTCTGATACATATAATGTATTTATATAAATACTTACAGTTTGAAAAATAATTATATACAATATTTTCTTCTATATAAAATAGATGGTTTTAAATGAAATCAATTTATTCACTTTATTATAATATAACCTCACCATAGGTATGTAGTCACACTTCAATTTTTTCTCTTACAAGAAGGTAAGAAGGCACAATATTTGCCACCTTTTTATTTTATTTTTTGACTGTTATGCACTTTAAAAATTATAAATACATATTTTAAAACTTTTATGAACCATATTTTATTTAAAAAACTAAAAATATTCAACTAAAACACTTATCTTCACTCTGCTATTTGTACTACCAGGCACCAGCACTGTATGTTTTGAAAAATTGACACTGCTATCGTGTTAGTGCAGAAGAACAGTACATGGCTTGTAATATAGATGGTTTTGGTAAAGTACTTTAAGTAAATACATACATAATATGTATCTATACATACATATGCATTTCTTATAAACATGAAATGAAACTCGTAAGAGCGGGTTTATACGGTCACTTTTTTCAATGGCATTGTCGCCCATTCCGCTTTGTTAAATTACGAAAAAGTCGTACGTACGTTTACACAGTCACTTTTTTACCATAGCTCAAATTCTCTTCATTCTCTTCTATACCGATTTCTTGTTAGGTAAGATGAAACGACAATATATGTTGTGTATGTTTCATCTCCATATATAAAGATAGATATGAGCTGTGTCACTACAAATATAAAATGAAAAGGAGATGCGATAATATAAAAAAAAATTCCAAATTACGAATATAGCACAAAAGGGAACCGGCGTGCTCGAAGAAAAAGTTCGATTATCCCGTGAGTGACTTCCCACCACATACTTGTTACTTCTTTCCTATTTAACAAAGAGGAATGGGCGTCAATGCCATTGAAAAAAGTGACCGTATAAACCCGCTCTAACGTAACTCGTAATCTGCATGGAGGAAAAAATAATTTAACAGTTTATACGGTGAAAAAATAATACGGATTTTGGATTAAATTGGGAGTAGCGTAAAAACGGTAAAATTGGGATTAAAAAAGTACATGCAAACGTTGATATTTTTATACACTTATAGTATACATATTATTCTTCTTCCACATAAAAAAAAGAAGAAGAACGTGACAGCTTCACTTTCACTATAAAAATTAGAATCCGCCATATTGCATTTTACCTCACACATACATATAAAAAAATTGGGATTAAACCCAAATAATTTGGGCTTAAGCCAAAATCCGAATTATCGAGTTTATACGACAAAAAATTGGGAGTAAACCAAAATCCGTATTAAATTCGGAGCAGGCATAAACACGTACAATGAGTGTGCTTCCCGATGTAAACAATCGCCATAATCATC
The DNA here is from genome assembly GCA_932526495.1 of Bombylius major. Taxonomy (NCBI): domain Eukaryota; kingdom Metazoa; phylum Arthropoda; class Insecta; order Diptera; family Bombyliidae; genus Bombylius; species Bombylius major. Next base: position 21,813,297 of record OW052044.1, on the reverse strand, counting down.
CAAATTCATCCAGACCAATCAGAGAGCATTTCAATTACAAAGAAAAATGATAGTTGTGATATTACCATCCCAAATAATTTTTATAATATGTTGACTAACTTGCTGCTTTTTGTTTCATTTTGATTGCTTGGCATCATGAAATTTAATTTGTATTTTATGTTCATGAAGTGTAAAGTGATTTGAGTGCAGTACGATTTATATAAACATATAAGCAAAAAGTTTTAAATACAAACATGGTGCGGTGTAGTGTAAATATTAAAATAAGAACACCCGAAAAATTATAACGTACAATTGTTTTAATCTTGAGAAATTCGAAATCCCTTTTAAAAGTATCTGGCAATGCTGCTTGGACTAATCATTTTTAAAGCACACTCCTTTATTATTCTTTTCGCCATGGTAATCTGAATAATATTTATGACACGTTGTAATTAATTAATAGAAAGAAGAAGAAAACGAAAATGTATGATTAATTTTAACCGAAATTTATATTATACCCATTTCCAGCAAAAATTCAAACTATTTGAAAATTTAAAAAGAAAATAATACCTTTTCCAAATTTCCAATATCAATTTTAGCATCACCATTTTGTTGATCACCAGATATAAATTTTACTTCATCTTTCTTAGGTGTAAAATTATCCTTGTCTTCATGTCCCAACATTTTTTCATCTGCTCCATCTTCATTATGAGTTCCATCACCATTCTGAACCATCTTACAATCTCTACAATCTTTTTGATTCAAATCTATTAAACAAAATTTTAAGACACAAAATTAATCAGAAAAAATTTTGTACAAATAGATGGTGTTTTCAAAAACTGCAAAACTTCCACTTTCTATTTCGAAAACTATTTACATAAAATATTAAATAACTTTGATCAACTTCGCTTTATACATATGTATATATACAATATTACAAATATTACAAATTACAATACAATTAACAATACATACTAATTAGTAATTATAATTAATAATTATTACTGCGTTGCGATTTGCGAAGCGAAAGCGAGTTGTCACTTATCTTGTTTATGCACAACAGTTAAAACGTTTTAACGCTAAATCGTTTTAAACATCGTTTTGAGATAATACACTTTGATTGGTGTTTATGCATAGTACAATATTTCGTTCTTACTCGAAACGTTTTGAGTAATGTCACCTGGTTGTTCTGGTGTTGTTGTTCATACAGTGTTATCACCATAGATTTTTGTGATTTATTTCGAATGCCAGTAACTTCTCTCTTCTTGAAAATATCTTTTTTTTTTTTCAAACACAGAAAAAAATGTTTTTTTTTTAATTTTATCTTTTTATGCCTCTAAATAACACTTGTTTACTTAGTTCTACAATTAATAATAACCGCACATTAAATGTTATTTGAAAATTTAAAGTAACGTTACTAACACTACTCTAAAACCTCATATCGATGTTTTGTGGCTTACCAACACTATTTTGAAATGTCAAATATGACAATTCACTTAAAACGAAGTAAGTGTTTATGCACATTTCAAAAACGAAATGAAATTTTAAATGCGGATTTAATAGTGTATTAACTCAAAACGACGTAGAGCTTTAATGCGTTTTGAAATTTTGTTTATGCATCCGTTTTAAGTCAAGACGGAATGAGTTGATGCGAAGTAACGCTTAGCATAAACAAGATAACTGTCAGCAGAGTATAACAAAAAACTGCGTTGGCAGCAAGTAGCGATTTGTGATCAATGTAGAATCCTTGAAAACTGCGCCTGCAGCCAGGCTGCGGTTGCAACTTGCAGTTTCAAAAGTAGCGATGTGTGAAGAGCTAAACAATGAGTTGCATACGCAGCAAAAAAATATTGATTGTTTGAAACTTTGCTGCGGCTGCGTCTGCAACTTTTCGTTTGTTATTGCCGTGATTATAGTATTGAGAAATTTTGATAAGTGTAGTGTAGTCTAGTGATTCAAATTTTATTATTTTTCACGGTAAGTATTTCAAAATATGTAAATTATTATTTAACAAAATAAATTTTGTTTAAACTAATTTATTTTAAATTTAGGGAATGGCTAAGTACAATTGGCCGAAAGAATTAGTGTACAAATTATTATCTTTAATTGAAGAAAAAATACATATTATCTGAACTGGTTGAAAATTAATAACAAACTAAACAATAATGAATAAGCTAAACAGTAAAATACTGTAACAAAGGTTGCGCGCAGCAAAAACTGCGAGTTATGTGTGAACACCTTCGCAGTTTTCTTTGCAAGAAGTTGCAGCTACCAGGTTGCGCGCAGTAAAAGTAGCGGGTTGCACCCACTATGTGTGAACAGAGTTAGCAGTTTTTGCTTCTGCAACCCAAAAACTGCGAAGTAAAAGTAGCGATGTGGGACCTTAGCTTTAACTCAACTAACAACCAGAGTATAATGAAGAACTTAAATAGTAGGATCACTGGCAGCCGAATTTTTTTTTTTATTAATAAATTTTTCTCTGAAAACAAAAACAAAATCCCATATGTCTGAAGGAGATAAAAATAATGCGTATTTTTTTAATGGAAAATTACCGTATATGTGAGCGAAGGTAGATTTACATTATACGCCGTCGACACGAAACTTGTTTATGTCAAGACTTATTTCAAGACATTGTTTATCGCTCGCCATTTTTTTCATGTCTGGTCATTTAATGTCTTGCCATTTCAAATAAGTGAATATAAAGTTTAATATTTTTGAAATATATTTTTGTGAAATTTTGGCGAAATAACTTTGTAAATTTAAAAATAATTTAAATTTAATAAAACACTCAACATTTACAATTTTTTCTTTCGATGAAAATCTGATAAATCGACACATTTGCAATCGAGACAACGTAGCAAAGACAAAGTCTTGACATAAAAAAGTCTCATCTGGACTGCGTTTAAGTCTTGACATCGTTGCTTGCCTTTGATGGGATTTACTTTATCAGTCAAATGAATTACGTCCTTTTGACGTTTTGCTTTGAATTTGCTTTCTGACTGACTCTCGTATTTACACAGTCACAGCCATCGCACAATTGGGGCGTCAGCATCAGCGTAGCGCCGAGAGTTCGCACAATTGGGGCAACAGCATCAACGACAGAAATGTCAATGCTGTCAAAAAATGCTTCATGAAAAATAGATTACTACTGCAAAATCAAAGTCGTGAAGGGTTTCATGACGCTGAAAAATAGAATAGAATCTACTTCAGCATCAGCGTCAGCATCAATTTCAGCGACAAAAAGACCCATTTAATTACAATAGTCGCTGATGCTGACGCTCCAATTGTGCGATGGCTGTCAGTCAAATGATGTATACATCAAAATGACTGTTGTTATACATTTTCTTTTATTCCTCATTTGTTATTATTCCATCGCACGTTTATTGGACATTTTTACAGAAAAAACAATTTTTAAATTTTAAATAAGCTTTAATTCATTCATAATTTCATAAAACGCATCATTCCTTTTAATTTTGTTTGAGTAATCTGGATGACGTCTGTTATACAATAAATCATATTTTTGATAAATCGTTATTAATACTTCGTCATTGGCATTTCCATTTCATTTCCGTTTTTGTATTTAAATATGTTTTAAATTAGCTTTTCTTGTTAAAAAGCTGAGTATTTTCTACTTAATTTAATTGAATTAATTAATTTTACTTACTTTAAATTCAAAGCTTTTACAGACTTTTCAAATTCAGTTCTTTAAATCTTAAAAAAAACGCTCTTAACCACTTCCCTGGAGCACGGTCGAATGTAAATGAAAGAGAAGTGAAAAAATTACGAAAAAGGAATAGAGAAAATGAAATTTCTCGGTACATCGCTGATGTGCTACCCTTCAATTCGCCTCACCGCTCTTACCCAAATATTCATGACCTTGAGTGATGTATACATCATTTGACTGATAGTGTAAATCACACCATTTATGTCTGCAAGACATAAGCCGTCAATATGAGACATATTCGATGTCCAGACATAAGTCTTGACATAAAAAAGTCTTGTCCGGACTGAGTATTACTACGACTTGCGAATGCGAACAGTGATGCCAAACTGGTATGAGGTTCGTAGCTAAATTGGTAGAGTTTGTTAAAAATTAAAAGCGAATGGTGTAATTGCGCAGAGGGATAATGGTATAATTTTTAGAGAATTTTTACACTATACTATTTTTATTTTTGGTATTGTGCTTATGGAGGCCGTACCCGATGAGTTTGTTGCCCTTGGTAATATTTAATTTAAAAGATTTCCCTCGATTGAAATTGAGATCTGATCACACCCCACACACGAGACAGATTTATTCAAACAATTTGTGAATATTTTGTGAATTCAATTTCTAGCACTTTATAACGCTTTTATTTTTATAATATTTTATTTTTGGCACGACTTGTTACTGGCTCAAATATTGTATATGAAATTCAGTAACGAGCATGGGGCTCGTATATGTATACACAAAACCATATATAATACAAGCCTACAAAAAGTATAAAGATATAACAGAGATGCGAAAACGAAATGAAACAAAACCGTAAACTGGCCCTGTGCGGGCAGAGAAGGAGGTATCACATTTGTCTTTTTTATGAAAAAGAAAAAGCTTTCAATAGTTAATTTTGTTTTACGTTATGTTCTGAAGATTGAATGCACACACGCAAGCGAAAACAGCTGTTTTACATTATTTGTGTATTTCTATTCTATATACAAAAAAAGCGTTAAAATATATTATATATCTTCTCCCTTTTCGAGATTTTTAATGTATATTGCTTTATGATCATTATGAAAAAATAAGAAAAAACAAAACCATTGTAAATGAAACTATACATATTTATATGTTGTTATACATATTATATGTATACATTATGCTTAAAACAAATGATTTTAGTTGTTGTGTTTTTTTTCTTTATAGTTCTGTGCATTTTTTTGCAGCTGAAAAATATGATATTTGTTGTTGGTGTTTTTTGGCTTGATTTTTTCTTTGCTTTTATGTTTTTTCTTTTTTCAAGCATTTTTTATTTTTGTTTGCTTATTTCGATCCTATTCTTGAGCTACCTCTACAAATCTGTTTTACATTGATATTTAATTTTATGGAATTATTAAATGAATTTATAATTATAATATTTTTTGTTGGTCAGTAAAATTTGATAATATAAAAAGATAATTTTGAAGGGGCATTTTTAAAATTATCCTTTACGCTTTTCTTGTATTTTTTGTTTGTTTTCAAAATAAATTTTAAAACAAGACAAGAAATATAAAAACATTTAAATTAACACTTCATTCTATTTTGGATCGTTTTCGTAAAAAAATCCGACTTGAAAGGTAAATATCTCGGGACCCTGTAAAGGTATTGACTTAAAATTTCTGCACAATATTCTGCTTTTTATTCTTTACAAAACTCCCTAAGTCATCAAAAAGATCACTGCAACAGGGCGCAAGTTATACGGCGCCAAATATAAAACTTCCTCTCATCAATTTTTAGAAACAAAATGTAATATTTTTGACTCCTTAGAGAAGTATGTTCCCTTGAGACTAGGAAGCTGAAATTTGACCAGGATATTCCTTAAAGGGTCCAACATGGCATAAACTGTAAACGGTGTTAATCCGTTCTCTAGGGAAAAAGTCATATGGTAATATACAAACAAGTTGTTTTTTAACAAAAAACTTTTTTTCCTTTCATATGGGGCCCTTTTTAGTTCATACGTTGATCCTCGATCAATTCTTGAACAATTTTGGACCTAGTGCATTATATTTGATTTAAATCGGTGCAACAATGCTTGAGATATAAGAGTTCAAATTTGACAAGTCACACATTTTTCATAAGTGGTATGTACTACATTTTCAGAGGTGACTGTTAAAAATGAGAAATGAGAGAGATAATTGTGATTTTAATAAAAAATAATCATTTTTCTTTAATAACTCAATTTCTATTAATTTTATAATATAACATTGTTTGAGAAAAATGTTTACTTAATAAAAATCTACAAATTTGTAGAACATTATAATTTGATATTTATAGTAATTTGGAAGATTTAAGGAAAAATTGATTTTCAGTTTTATGTTACTAAATATTTATCACGTTTTTTGTTTGATTTACGTTGCTTATAGATATTTAATATGTTCGGTGAAAATAAAGCTAAGGATCTTCTCTACATTTCATTTGAACATAATTTTCATGTAACTTTAATTGCAACTTAGTTATAATTGATTAAAAACAATAAATTGTAATGTTAATTTGGTACTTCCAACACATATAAACAATAAAATAAAATTGAGTATTATAAGGCTTGGTGCTATAGGAGAGGAGTCGTTGATAGTATATAGTATATACAGCAATAGCATGCGCAGATCATTCGCTTTTAATTTTTTACAAACTCTATCTCAATTGAACAGTTGGTAGCAAAGTTTATCTATATATATGTCGATTTAAGTGAGGGTATATACATGGTAAATGATAGTTAAATTTTTAAAGTTTGGCACTTGGCAGTATGGTATGAATGTTTACATACTTTCTCTTTAATTTCAAAGAAAAATAAACTTTATCTAAGCGCACGGTAGTGGGCGGCAAAGAGAATATATATTACTACAATAGAGGTTTAATTTATCAGTTAAATTCAAATTTTTGAATTTTCGTGTCTGTATGTTTGCCAATTTGGCTTCAAATAAGCTCATGAGAAGTTAGACTATACAAGGGTACAAGAGGAGAGATGTGAAAAGAAGAAACATGTAAAGGAAATTGAAGAAATAAAGAATAATGAAGAACATGCCCATAATTCTAATATTCATCTTATATTGCGGTATTTTGTTGTGTATACCATAAGATATTTTTTAGTTTTGTTTTGATTCTGATCGTATACATACGAGTACATAAAAAATTTTATATTTATATACATATTTTGTTTCGGAAAACAAATACATATAATGCAATCGAATATGTACCTATGTGAATTTTGTATGAAAGAAAAATTAATATTCTTAATCTCCTTGTTTTTTAAAATATTCTGCTTCTATTTTTATATTGCATTCTATAATTCTTATAAATTAATGATAGTTTATTGAAGCGGATATTAATTTCTTAATTAATTACTTCTATCATTATTTTTTTTCTTTTTTGTCGAGTTTTATATTTTTTAACTTTTTTAGTAGGTTGATAGGTAAAATGAGAAAAATGACTAACTAGGTAATTAAAATATTAATTCATTTTTTTCGGAAATATATGATATGTGGGTACTAATAATTTTCAAAACATTTAAATAATAAAGTAAAACAGAAGAAGAAAAAACTAAACTAAAAATATTGTTATAAGTACAAATTTTATTTTGCAACGAACTTTTCCCTCAATTGTATTGTAAGGTTGAAACTGAAATTTTATACTGGCTTCAAAATGATGTTGCCGTATAGCTACAAATCAGCGAAAGGGTTAAAAAGAATGTAGGTAGGTATAAATTTTCAACTTTAAGAAAAATTAGATTTTATACAAGCATTTTTTGAATTATTAATAGTTTTAACTTATTTCCGCATCCACATGAAATACAATAAAAAGATATTATTTGTTGCCAAATAAAATTTTTATTCCATGTATTTTGAAGCTCAACCAGAATAACTCTTTATAAAACTGGCACCAATGATTTCTAATATATTCATTCAATGAAAAAGAAGTAGAAAATATTCATAACAGTGTAACCTCGATAATTTGAACTAATTTTTAACCGACCTTGCTAAAATTTGAAAATTTAGATAGAAAACAATTTACACATTTAACACTATTTTAAACAAAAATACCCATTAATTTTATGATAAAATTCATTTGCATTATTAAAAATATAATTACAAAATTTATTATGACAAATTTTAAAATTAATTTTTTATTTCAAAAATAAGTAATTGAAATTAGGTACAACATATTCAACTTGTTTTTATTTCATCCTATTTCATAAAGCGAAATAATCACAAAAAACTTCTTAACAAAATTACAGAATTACAAAATTTATGTGTTGAAAATAAAAATGTTCAAATTACCGATCTAATACTGTATCTAAAATAAAATTTATATTTCATTTCATATTGATCATTCATGCCTTTTCAAAACCATCTATAATACAAGCCATGAAATGGTGTTTTGTATCTATAAGTTAGAAGTACTATGTTTTGTTTTGACATTTTAGTTTCTTATGGTTTCTTAATAAGAGAGCTGAAATAGTAGTCTAAAGAAATAGTGTTTTAGTTAAATATTTTTGGCTTTTTAAATAAAATATGGTTTATAAAAGTTTTAAAATATAACAAATTAACAGTGTTATAATTTTTAAAGTGCACAATAGTCAAAAAATAAAATAAAAAGGTGGAAAATATTGTGCGTTCTTACCTACTTGTAAGAGAAAAAATTGAAGTATGACTACATGCCTATGGTGAGGTTATATTATATGTAATAAAGTGAATAAATTGATTTCACATAAATGAAGAAAACTTATAAATTTTCGGACAGATAAAACTGAATATTGTCTAGAAATAACAGTACCAATGAGTATATGTACAATAAAAAAAAAGAACAAGTCGCAACCTGTCGCGAAAAATATAGGTACTCATTATTGTGTAATACATGTAGAATAAAACTCGTGTTAGTCTTACAGGTTCCCTTCCTTTGTATGTAATGCATTTTTTCAAAGATTACTGCTTCATCAAAGAATTCATCGATGAAAATTTTCATGCATTGCTCAATTTCCTATACTTTATTTAACAATTAAAGTCAGTACATGCAAGATAGGCATACTTTTCTATACTCTTTTACATTTCGTTTGTATAAATCTGTCTCGTGTGTGGGGTGATCAGATATCAATTTCAATCGAGGGAAATCTTTTAAATTAAATATTACCAAGGCAAAAAAACTCATTGAGTACTGCCTCCATAAGCACAATACTGACTTTAATTGTTAAATAAAGTATAGTGGGAAAGAATACCTGTGTAAAAGTAAAAATGTCAAGAATACTAATCTAAAACTCGTTTATCGTCATTGAACAAATATTTATTCTGTCTTTGTCTATCTTCAAAAAGTGATATGTATGCATTTATAATTTGTATTTTCCTTTTTACACATTTTCGCAATCCTTTCTACTTTTCTTATCTACCTACTTCGAAAATAAACAAAAATCAGCTGATATGCATAGGATATTTAGAAAAAAATAGATATGAAATTTTTGAGGGAAAAATCTGTAATCGTATTATTGAACAAAAACTATCTAAACTATTTAAACTAAATTGATAAAATAAGTAGTATGAAATGAATATGCCCGCTCTGGCTCATGGAGTAGGAGCAAAAATGACGTCATCACGTTATCAGTGAGGGTCACGTGGTTCAAGGTTGTGTGTTATCAGTGGAGTGGTGCGGGGGGTCAAGGTTGCGTGTTATCAGTGAGGGGTTACAGGGGTTAAGGTTAGTGAGGGGTCACGTGGGTCAATATTTTTTTCTGTTCAGTGATGGATCATGCGGGGTTAAGATTTTTTTTTATAAGTGAGGGTGGTGAGTGAGGTGAGGGGAGTATGGGCGTTATCATTGAAAAAGCAATGGAAAATTTTTGGTACAGTTCTGATTCACGTGTGCTTAATCAGTGCTAAGCATGTTGAGACATGTTTGTCTTAAGTTTTAAATTGTTTATGATGTCATTGTTTTTTAAGTTAACTTTTTAGGATTATTCATATGTGCTGAGCATGTTGAGACATGTTTGTTCACGTTTCATATTGTTTATGCTGTGTTATTGTTTTTTTTACTTTTTTCCGAATAATTATATTGAGACATGTTTGTTCAATTAAGTTTAAAGTTTTTCGAATGTGCGTTATTAGTTTAAAAAAAGTTTGGGGATAAGAAATTCATACTATACAATTCTTCACAATTCTTCAATTGGCATCAGTTCATCGTGAAATTTCAAAGTGATTATTTGATTTTATTTTAAAGTTTAAAGTCTTAAAAAAGGATATTACAATTTATTCAGTTTCAAAGTGTTTAATTAATTTTCTGTTAAATTTGAAGTTGTGTTTAAGGATTTTAAAAAAGGATATTAAAACTTATTCAGTTTCAAATTGTTTATTAAAATAAAAACAATAATTTACATAGACTACAAAATGAAGAGTTTTATATGTGAAGTTTGTGGAAATGGATTTTCAAGTAAGTATAACTTGAAAACACATGTCCAGTCAGCTCATGGTAACCACGAAATTTGTAGCATTTGCAAGAAGAGCTTTACACGCAAAGAAAATCTACTAACGCATATGAGAACCCAGCATAAGGTGTCTTCAGTTGATGCTATTTCTTATGATATTAGCAATCAGCCTTCAACATCATCACAAAACAAAATTTTTTGCCAAACATGTAATAAAGAAATTTTAAGTAAGGACTGGAGTTATCATCTGAGAACAAAATTACATAAAATAAAAGCGGCTGAACCAGTTAATGATCAATTGAAGGTAGTAAAAACCAGTTTTGAAGAACGAATTGAAACACTGATTCATGAAAATAAGGATGAAGGAAATCTGGATCCTCTCAACTTTCTAAAGACAGAAAAAGATCTTATTATAAACACATTAAATGAACAACTGATAAAACACTCATCTTTAAAATTCAACATAGAGCTTTTTGCAGAATATATGAAAGTAACAAAAGAAAATGATGATAACGATGAAATAACAACTTCAGTTAAATCATTTCAATCAAAAATGATAATCGTTAGGAATAAAACTGAGTTATCGTCTGCATACGAAGTTATGTATGATTGATAAAATTCATACAAAAATGCAAGAATTCCAAGAACGAGATAGTGGTTGGACTCTTATAAGAATAATCCATCTTGAAATCAACATTAATCAGTACAGGCCAATAAGAGGTTCTCAGTATTTACCGTTACCAACAACAATTGCACGTAAACATGCTTGTATTAATGTAAAAAATACGGACAAATACTGCTTTAAATGGGCAATAATTTCAGCTCTAGATCCTGTTGAGAAGAATTCTGATAGAGTTTCATCATATAATGTAGAAAATATTGTTGCAAGTACAATTCTTCTGAAAAACAATATGATATTAGAATTTGATGATCTTGAATTTCCACTGAAGGTGACGGACATAACAAAGTTTGAAGACCTAAATCCTGAAATTACTATAAACGTATACGGTTGTGAAGAAATGCAATTTAATACATGTAAAATTGTGGGACCGTATTATTGCACAAAGAATTCTCATTATTTTCTTCTCAGAAAATACATATTAATTTATTGTTGATTCAAGATGGAGAAAAGAGTCATTATGTGTGGATCAAAAATTTATCTAGATTAATAAGCAGTCAAATAACAAAACACGGAGATAAAATATTTTTATGCAATGGATGTTTACAACATTTTTATACCGAAGAGGCGTACAATATACATAAAAATGAATGCAGTAAGATTGTTACACCTCTGCCATCACCTGAAAAAAATGAATTAAAATTTGAGAAATACGAACGTCAATTAGAGGTCCCATTTGTTATATACGCAGACTTTGAATGCATTTTACAAGGATTAGATACGTGTATTCCAAATCCAGATATTTCATCAACAACAAATATACAACAACACGTTCCTTGTGCATTCTCTTACTATATCAAATGTTCTTATGATGATAGCTTAAATAAATTAAAAGTGTATAAAGGAAAGGACTCACCAGCAAAATTTGTACAATCCCTGGTTGAAGATGTATTAGATATTCATAATAATGTTATTATGAATCCAAAGGCGATGGAACCACTCACGGCTTTTGAAGAAAGGAGACAATGTAGTAGTAAGATTTGTCATATATGTAAGAAATATTTAGGTAATATAAGAGTAGCCGACCATTGTCATTTAACAGGAAAGTACAGGGGTCCAGCGCATAATGAATGTAATTTGCGGTATCAAGTCCCAAAGTTTTTCCCAATTTTCTTTCATAATTTTTCTGGTTATGACTGTCACTTATTTGTTAAAGAACTAGCAAATATTGATGGTGATATAAATTTGATACCATTAAATAAAGAATTGTATGTATCACTTTCAAAACAAATTTTCGTTAATGAAACTGATACAATTGAACTTAGATTTTTAGATTCCGTAAGATTTATGCAGTCTAGTCTAGATTCATTAGTAGGAAATTTATACCCGGAAGATTTGAAAACAGTTAAATCTTTATATCCAGAAGAAGAAAATTTCAAATTACTAACACGTAAAGGAGTATTTCCATACGAATACATGAACTCTTTTGAACGTCTAGATGAAACGTGTTTATCTTCACAAAAACATTTCGATAGCAAATTAACAAATAGTAAATGTTCTGATAAAGATTACATTCATGCTAAGAATGTTTGGGAAAAATTTGATTGTAAAAACATTTGGGATTATTTAGAGTTATATTTAAAAACAGATGTATTGCTTTTAAAAGATGTATTCGAAAATTTTAGAAAAGTTTGTATAGTATTTTTATTTATGAAAGTCAGTGTTGTGCTTATGGAGGCAGTACCCAATGACTTTGTGATAATTTTACATATAATTGTTTGTAGGAAATTCTAAAAACCATATTTCTGTCAACCCTAACAAAGGTACTTTTTAAATTTAAAATATGCTAACGTAAAGTGACCAGACGTCCCGATTTGGGCGGGACAGTCCCGCTTTTGAGGTGACTGTCACGCTTATTTTAAAACATTAAAGGTGTCCCGCTTTTCCAAAATTCTGCACGCTTTTCCCGATTTATGTTGATATACTGAATATCTGTCACAAAATGTTAAAGAAAATTTTATTATCGAGAATGAATTATTTGATGAAGTTACAAATATTAAACTATTTTGTAACGAAGACAAAATACAAAAGTCGAATAGTGAAAATGTTGAAATTGACTTGAGATGGGTCGAAATTTTTGATTTTTGTCAACGAAATAAAATACCATTTTATAATATTTTAAAAATCGTGGAATATTTTTTCTGCATACCAGGTACAAATGCCTGTACTGAGAGAATATTTTCACTCATAAATAAAATTTGGACAACCGAAAAAACACAGCTAAAAGTTGAAACACTCAGAGCGATTATGTATGTAAAATATAATTTAGCTGATTCTTGTGAAAAATTTTACGAAATTTTAAACGCAAACCCGGATCTTTTGAGAGAGATTCATTCAGCAGGAAAATATATTTAGGAAGGCAAAGCTGTAATTTTTCATGATAAATTCGAGGAGAATTATTTTTTTAATATTTAATATTCTTTTGTTTTGTTTTTTCGTTTTTTATTTTTTTTCGTGCAATGGGAGTCTTAATAATTTCAAGTTTTTGTTAATTAATGTTTAATATTCTTTTGTTTTGAATGAATTATATGAATTACAAACAATGATAATGCATTATTATTCTATATACACAATATTATTACATAATGTCCTGCTTGTCCCGCTTTTTATATCTGAGAATCTGGTCACTTTATGCTAACGGGGTGTTTCAAGTTGTACAGAAATCATTTCAACTTTTTTTTGTTCAGAAAAATTTTTTTAAAAGAGCAGTTTCTGTTCGAATTTTACATTCCTGTATTTTTATATTTGATAAAGAAGTTATTCAAATTGGAAATATCATAAAAATTTTCAATTTTCAATGAAATATTCCAATTTTTGTTCGCTAATTTTTTAATTTCTAAGAACGAATCATTCTGTACTTTTTAAGTTTTTATTTTTTTTTTATTATGAAAAAAAGAAGTACATCCTCCCATTTGATGTTGTATATCACATCGCGTGAAGACAACTGATTTATTCAGTTGTCGCCATTTGTTTTTATGAAAAATAAAAAACCGAAGTAAAAAATATAAATTCGTTACGCAGCCGATGTCCACTCAAAGTACTAAAGTAGTAAATGTAACAGCCAACGCTCAATGGAGAACTGAAACCGAAACCGAAACCGAAATGACGTTACGGTTCAATTAAAAACAATGAAAATGTACTGCAGTAGGCTCAATGTGAACTGAAAATTTCGGTTGCGGTTCAATTAAATTTTATTTTAATTTTCGGTTTACGTTCGAACAAGGTATCCTATATTGTGTATATTTTTCTGAGTAGTAATTTGAAAAAGAAGAAGAAGATCAGTTTTGACATATCGTTATTCGTTACAGCCAACGCTCAATTTAAATTTATTTTAAATCTGGTTTTGATGGTATCCTGTAGTTTTTTTATAAATAATTTAATTTAAAAGGACAAAAAAACTTTATTTATTAAAATTAATTTGATTTCGTTATTTTAAACGAATAATCGCTTTAATAAATTTATATTAATTATTTGTTGAAATGAATTTACAAAATATTTTTAGACACAACACATAACACAATACTCTATTATTTAAATGACAAACAAAACAAATATGACAAATTGTAATTGACAATATTGACAATACGAATTTGATAGACGTTTGCGCTACCACTGAGCCAACAAAAGCGACAGTAGTTTAGGTTTGCAGTTTCGGTTTCGGTTTCAGTTCACCATTGAGCGTTGGCTGTAAATGTTGTTTGATTCGTGCCAGCGGGAAGATGAGTATAAAAGAAAATGATTTAATTTCAGGATTGCCGTAGCTATTGGAAGTATTGCCTTGATTATTAAAAAAATAATTTATGATAATGATATTCAGTATTTTTAGTTTTATTGTAAAATTTAAATTTATTATTTTTAATATTCCTACGTAAATGTTATTTTATATTTTATTTTTAATAAATATTTTTTTTATGTTTGATTTATAAAATTATGTTTTCAATATAAATTTGATTTTGACTTAAATGTATGCATACATAAGTACATATAATAATAATATACTCGTATTTCTTAAATTATCCTTTTTAATCTATGATATTTTGTTTCATTTATGTACGTACTTGTTTGTAATTTCGTTACATTTTTCAAGCCCGAATACGTATTATTATCATATTTAAATTTGAATTTTTTCGAAATTCTTAATCAAACAATATTTTTATCACTATTTTAAAAAAAAAGTAATTTGCTTTGTGAAAAAAAAAACAATAATAATTAGAAATAAATGTTATTTATTGAGATAATACAATTAGAATATTGAATATCAAAATAATATCAAACGACAAAAGATATATTTTATTAAGTGTACTTAACACTTAACGATTTATCATTTGACTAATGAAATTGGTTGTTGTTGTTTGTTATGTTATCGAAATACCAAAAAAGTAGCAAAATGTAAAAATTCAATAACTCAGTAGTTACAAGGCCAAATCAATCTATCGTTAAATGAAAACATAAAAATCCTTGATTAAAACTACTTTCATCAACACCGTAGATATTTTTGATCTCTTATACAGAAATTTCTATTAATTTTGTATGAATTTTCGATTTAAATACTTTGTTATTGGTTTTTTATTGGACTTAAGTGAATCTGTTGTCGGAAAGATTTTGACGCACTTACTTTTGTCGTAAATCCATGAAAATTCGTTTCATAGTAAATTTGGATGTCCTAAATTCGAATCTGAAGTCTTTTCTGCTGTATCTTTAATAGTTTTCGAGAAAAAGGACTTCTAATTTGCTCACTTAAAAGCCCATTTTCAACCCCTTCCTGCAATTTTTTCCAAGAGGAAACGGTTTCTAAACCTTTATTATTATGTTTCTTATAGATTGTAATGCATCCTTTAATTAAATTTTAAGAAAAACCTGCAGAAATCCTGTTTAGAAAATATATCTTTTTGCCACTATTTCTCTGGTTGGTGTACTGATAATTGGTACTGCCATGAAAAATTCGTTAAATAAAAATTAAGTTATCAAAGACACAAACCTTGTTAAATAAAAGCGACATCTATGATTGAATACAAAAACGTCAATTTAAATTTGAAAAGTAAGTTACAATTTTTTTCTTGAAATATTAATAAAAACTTGTCTTTAACGATAATTTTCTACGTGTTCAATATATTCAGCTAAGTGATTGTAAGATTTTGTTTGTAATGTATAAATATATTGGTTTTACAAGTTTTTATAGCAAAAAATCAAAATTCAAAATTTTAAAAAATTGCTAAATTTTGCAAAGTAGGTATATATATTGTATATGTATATTGTATACTACCCAAGTGCATTAGAATTGATCCATCTGCAAATATTTTCACTTAAATATTTCAAAATAAATGTATGATTACTATTAAAAATAAAAGTTCATTTTATTAGCTTTCATAAAAAAAATATAAACATTATATTCTACAAAAAAACAAAAAAATAACAATATTTAAAAATTTTGAAAATAATTGAAAATGCAGATGGATCAATTCTTTTGCACTTGGGTAGTATATGTATCTAATTCTAGAAATAATAAATAATTAACTTTTAGATTGCAATATCTATTTATAAAAAAATAAAAATGTATATATTCACTAGAAAATTGAAAGTACATATGTATTAATTTAAAAAATTATTTATCATGAAAGTTCTCCCAAATGTTAATATTTGTTTTAAGGCATGCTTATTAGTTTCTGAGTCTTTTTTTGAATTTTCACTCTCATTAGAAATCTACTCTATCTTCTGCAAAAGATAAGAGAATTTTCTGCTCTTTGCAGCAAGGTATCACATATCCTTTCCTTGTACGTTTAACCATTCAGAAGTTATAAAAACTCACGGTTAAAAATTGAGCGGTAAATTTTATAAAATATTTACACCTAGTACTTTATAACGTACTTTTTATTAAGAAATTTTATAAAATTTATAAAATTCAAAAGTATAGATCTTTTTGACACAGAAAAAGTTTAACTTTTACTCATTTTATATACAAAAACAAAGTTAATAAGATTTTTATATAGAATTTATAAGTTCATTTATCATTTTTATAAATCTGTACATATTTTTATAAACTTCAACTTATCAAATGTTCTATAAACGAAAACAACTGAAAATCTATTTTATAAAATCTTTTTATAATTTTAATCCTTTTTTGAGTATTGAGAGATCATTGTTTACAGGACGTAATCTCTACATAAAAGTGGAACATGTTCTAACTTGTTATTTTTAAATGGTGAGAGAAAAAAATCAGTCGAATAAAGAAAAATCGTTTTTCTAGAAAAACGTGTATTGGTCAAAGTGGAATTATCAATTTAATTTGCACAAAAAAGTGATAAAATTGTTAATTAAAATTCAAATAATGATAAATATAATATAGAGAGTGTTAATTTGTTAGAAAATAAGTGAAAAAATAAGAGTGGTAAATTATGTAATAAGTAATAAGTATTATAATATGTAATAGGTATAATATAATAATGAAATATATTACAAATAAATGATTTTTGATCAAAAAAGTGTGTTTTCTTTTATTATATGTCTTTGCTAAATTCAAGAGAAATATCGCTAATAGATTTCCTCCAACTGTTTATAAAACTCATGTGTATATTCTATAAAAAAAATATATACATATAGGTCCATCTAAAAAATACATAAATTTCATAAATTTCAACTTTATAAAAATCTATACTATAGGTACTATAGGAGTATAAAATTTACACTTCACTTTTATAAATTTTATACACATAAAGTAAAAATTATAAATTAAATTTATTATTTTCATATAGACATCAATAGTTTAAAAATTGTTTATAAATAAGATTATAAATTTTACACTAATTGTTTATGAAAGAACTTTATAAATTTATTTATAATTTTTACTTTATGTGTATATAAAATTTATAAAAGTGAAGTGTAAATTTTATACTCCTAACCCTAAGTCCTAACTCCTAGTATATATTGAGACTATTAAAAGCAAAAGTTTATCTTTTCCACTTTTTGAAAAAATTGAGTTAATGATGGCAAAATGTTCGTTGTGTTGAAGGCTTTTAAACTGAAAAATTTCAATTTTGAAAACTGCATTGATGCCCCTGAAAAATGGTTGTAAAATTTGGCATTGGTCGCGAAACTTAAACTATTCCAACATGATGTTAGTAGCAAAAGTGTTACTATTCTATTGAAGTTTAAAAAACTCCCTCTACAGGCAACCAAATGTTTCACGAGTGGTCTACAAAACATAAGTAGATATAGAAAGGAAATAAATTGTATGGCAAGGTAGGGTCTATGTTCATCCCCTCCCAGTTACAAGCGTTTGAAAATTTTTAGCTAGGCAAGTTTCCATTACGGCTATTATGTATGATAACTACTGAACTATGTCATATATTTGAAAGTTGTTGACACTAAATTAAAGGGAACTAATTTCTCTTACAGCAGTGTGAATTTAATCGCTCTACGACAAACCATTCAAAAATTATTAGCATTCAAAGTTCAATTGCAAAATTTGCGAAGTTGTAAAATTTTCGCTTCGAAGCAAAATATGTCGAGAATTTACTTTAGCTATATTTATTTTTTTATATTTTATATTTCAAAATAAAAGATTATTCTCTTCTCTTTGTATTTGCCTTCGACCGCATTCAAAAATCTTCAACTGCTTCTGAGTTATTACACAATTAATATAAGTGTACCTATGTATTTCCAATATTTACACATTCATAAAAAAATCAGATTGAGTGCTGTTTATGATAAAATAAAATTTGAATTTTATGTTAGATTTAAATTTTTCTGTCTTTAAAGTAATTATCTTTTAAGAGCAATAAAACCAACTTCAAATGTTTCACTTGACACAGGGACATAAAAATATTCGAATAATAGCAAATAGAGTATAATTTAACATCATTTTAAAATATTTATTTGAAAAATTGACCAGAATTCACTTTTTTTATTACTAAAATGAATAAAATAATGTTTTGAAAAGTAATTTTCATTAAAGAATGTTTCAAATTCGATGAAATGTAAAAAATCGTAATTTTTTGAAGTTTTGTTATAGCATTAATTAGTCGATTGAGAAAATAATGAATTATGTACTTGTATTTTTTTCAGGAAGATATTGATTGAATTCATTAATCAGTTTGTTTTTGAAGTACATTATGTTAAAAAATAAATCTTTGTCAGAGGTGGTGCCGTCTAATAGGCAAATAGTGAGAAAAAAAAATTGAACGAGAGAATTTCCAGCAAATTTCCCTTATTGTATTATTTAATTAATTTTATCTTATCTTCCAATCTTCTTTTTGTTCGTTTATTGTCAAGACTAAATTAGTTAATGAATAATTGCATTGTGGGTTTTTGCATAGAATTACATTGGCTAATATTTGTGACAGCAACCAAGTTAATATGGGGATTTTTTTGCCTTTCTCGAAGTAAAGTGACATCTATGTATAATTACAAATTTAAGATACGTTAGTTTTTTTTCAAATCGTGGAAATTTAAAACGGCCTTTTTCCACAAGCAATTGTCTCGTGTTTTTCTTGTGTTTTTTAAACGTGAAAAATAGTAAATTTTTAAGTGAAATAAATTATAAAGTGAGTTTTTGGTAAAAGTGAATATTGTAAAATGGCACAGGTAAGTGTTTTATAATAAGTACAATATGTACAATACAAGAAAAAATAAATTCTAAAAAACACTGATTCCTTCTTTCGTATATGTATACACAAAAAGATCACTACGGCATGTAAAACATGCAATATAGCAATTTTTATCACGAATTTATCACTAGCGATGAATATCACGATAGCTATAGATTTATAGCTTAGTTTCATATTTAAAACAAAAAAATCCTAATTTTTTTATATTTTATTTTTAGAACAATAATGGGTTTCATGCAGATGTTTTTTCATCATTTAGTTGGTCAACAAATATTTTAGGTATTAAAAGATGATTATTGTTACCACCAAAAGAAGAATTAAAATTAAAAGATAATTTTGAAAATGATCCATTTAGTATTGATGAAAATACTTTAATAGAAAATCATGTAAAGTATTATAAAATTGATCAAAATGAGAATGAATCAATATTTGTATCATCTGGTTCCATCTAGATGATACCTCATCTAGCATGGAATTTAACTGATACAATATCAATAAATCATAATTTTATTCTAATTTATTTTTAATATGGAAAAATTTATAAAATTGTATGAATAAAGTTCAATATGAAATAAATGATTGTCGTAATATGGAAAATTTTGAAAATCATATTCAAATTATGTTAAAAGCAATATTTGGTATAAATTATGAACAATTTGTTGATGTAATCGAACATATTGTGAAAAAAAGTATCGATAGTATTAAAAAAAAATTCTATATTATTTCTTATAATTTCATCTTCATATTTCGTTATAACAAATATCATATTATTTGATTTAAAATCAATTCAAAATGTTTTATACAATTTATTTTAAATGAAGATGAAATTATAAGAAATAATATAGAATTCATATCTCGATGTAATTATATTTTGGAAAATTTAAAAAATTTTTTATAGTGGCAGATATATCGCCGAAAAAAAACAAAGCAAAACGGAATGAAATTGTGGTATGTACAAGAAATATTTTTCAGACATTATATTGGAATATATGTACATATTGAAAATTTTTTGATAAAAATTTTACAATTTTCAAAACAACAAAAATATTCATAAATCATGTATATAAATTATTGATGAGAAAAAAAAATAGAAAATTATATATACATATGTATATTTTTTATAAGTGTATACACTTGTATAAAATATAAGCCTTTATAAGAAAACAAAATGTTTTTTTGAATTTTTTTCTACAACTTTCTTATTTTAATAGACAAGAATATTTTTGGATCTCAAATGTTGGTATGTATGTGATATGTTTGTGCCTCTCCAGTTGGAAAAAATTACGATAAAATAATATACATGATTCTAATTGATTATAATGTTAACTTTACATCAATTGAAGCACGATCATTAATTGAATTTCTTTTTTAATTGAATCGAATGATAAAGGGTGAGAAATGAAATTCACTTTTTTTTTTTAAATCATAATCTTTAAAATGTTTTTTTATTTATTCTTTCCATAATTTTAGTCTACAGTTAGTAATAAATACGAAAATTAATTGTCTTTTTTAAATTTAGCATTTGCTGATCGTTTTAGAGGTATCCAACAAAGACATGTTGGATCGACAGTTAATTTTGGCTTTTTAAATTGTGGCAATTGTAAATGTTCTACAACAGTTTTTGGTGTTACACAAATTACATGTTGCCCTTTCCAATATTTAACCATTTTCATTGACTGTAAAGTGTGAATACATACCACTTAATTCACTTAACTTAATTCTTTAATTGATTGTGTTGTTGTACGAAACTCTTTCATTAATTTCAACAATGTATGTGCCCAATAACTGCGATAGCTTAAATGTCCTATATCTGATAATGGTTTTTCTGGACTACCAACAATACCTTCACGTCATGATAATTCATAACTAAATGCTATTAAAAGTTTACCATATCTTTTTCTTTTATACGGTGGTAATATTAAAATACATGCTACATTATTATTTTCTGGTGATTCTTTTTTTTTTTTTTTTTGAAAAATAGGTAACTAACAATATTTGCAGCTTTTTTTATCAACTTCACATAATACATAAAAAAAAAGGTGATTCAACACCATAATAAAATGTTTTATGATCTAAAAATAATTTTGCCATTAAACATAATGTTTCACAATAAATTGTATGATCTTTTCCATCAATTTCAAATATTTATATTGTACCTTTTCTATAAATTTCGTTACCAGGTGGTTGTTGTTGTATACATTCTGTAGCATGATATTTCATAAACTCTAAAAAAAACAAAATTAGGTACTTAATGAATTTGATTTTAATTTTACTATTTTTCTTACCTATGATGAACATCTTCAGGTACTTTATTTTTGTATTTATTATTTTACTTTGCAAATTTCTTTCTGTCCTTCCTTTATTCTTTTATTTGTTTTGTTGACAAAATGTCAGTAAAATAGAGTAAAATAACGAGCATAATTTAAACAAATTTAAAATCTTTTATATATAAATAACAGATGGCACAACCATCGTTTAACTGAAATTTACCGATTTGACGAAGAAAAATCATGGCAGTACTAAGTAGAAAAGTACCATAAAATAAGGGGAAAAATGTGTGTATAAGATAAAAAAATCGGTTCTATCCGACAGATACTTCACTTGTTCCAGAAATTTTTTTAACCGACCGGTTTCGTCTTACTATGGCATTATCAAAGTGGTTCTTTTAACTTATTATAAAATGGTTTTAAATGCATATTAATGCGTTAAAACTAACATAATAAAGTCAATCTACTATAACTTGAACAGGGATGAATTAAGCAGTGGACTTTTATTATTAAAATCGAGTTGGTCATTTACAATGTTTAATCCTAAGTGTTTAGCTTTCCTAATTTCAAATATTTCATATTTATCTATAATTCTATTGTCATATAAGTTATGTAACAATGCCATGTTATCCATGTTTGTCATATAATTATTGTCAATTAAATGTTTAGATATACCGGGATAATGGTTTATTATTTTTTGTGTAATCTTAATGCTTTTTGAATCTAGTTACTAAATTTCTTCTTGTTTTGCCTATATAAATAGCTGAACAATCATTATCATTACAATAAATTTTATAAGCACCGCTTAAATCTGTATGTTGTTTTAAGGGTTTAATTTTATTATTAAATAAAAGATTTTTAAGATTTATTGATATTAATTGGATGCAAGGATATATTTAGTATTACTGTGTCTGTAGTTGTTGGTTTTCTATAAATATCAAAAAAAAAATTGTTGTTGTTTATACAACATGTATTTTTTTTTTTTGGATTTTACTTTTTTAATATTTCACTAATTAATATATATGAAATATTCTTTCCATTGTTTACATTGTTTACGTCATAAAAATGTTGAGAAATATATTTTTTTTTACACGTAAACAATTATGTAATTCACTTTTTGTAAAAAATTCGCCCAACACTGGTTATTATATACTCGAATAACTTTCACTAATAAATCCAAGATTACGAAACAAATCAAAACGAAATCTAAAATACAAATTACAAAATCACATCATCATCTTCGATGATATTTTTCGTAGCGACCTTTATTGTTGAATAAAAAAAATTAGTGCCAAAATAAAATACCAATATTAAAAAAACTAAAATAAAAATCTTTTAAAATTAAAATGCACTAAAAAGTGAAAAATAATTGAAAAGTAAAAGCTTTAACTGAGATGCGAGACGAATTTTGAAGAAAAAATTATTTTTATAGATTTGACGTAAGCCAAGTCTTATGTCCAATTTCTTCATGGTTCTTAATAATGAACTTCCAGATAAAGTTAAATTACCGATAAATGCTAAGTTGGTTTTCTTCATCCAAAGCACAGATAAGTTATCATCGAGATAGAAATACTAATCACAGCCCTGAAAATGTTTTTTTCCGAATTTCCGAATACTAAATGTGGTTCAACTTCATGATTAATTTTTATTAATTTTTAACAATGATTATAGATTTACACAATAGATATTTCGCATAGTACATTTGTATTTTCACTCTATTTCATTAAAGGCTCCTAAACGAAACCTTCTTGTCTGTCCTATCTGGCGAGCAAAAATAGAACTAAAGTTTTGAAATTCAAACTTAAAAAAATGATCGAGTGATTTTTTTTATTATCCATTCGCTCATGCTCTTATTTTTTTTTTTTTTTGTGTATAACCAAATCAAACCAGTTTCCAGTATAACTTTGTGCATACCTATAATTTATATAATATATATATGTATATACATATATAAGTATATGTACATATTTTTGCATGTACATAAACGCGTGTTTACCGTCTGTGCACATTTCATTTAATATTTGTTGTTTTTTTTCTTCTTTTTTTAAAATTTGTTTCATCGGTTAGTATAATATTTTTTATTTTTTCATCCATAGAATATCAATATGTATGTACATACATTATGTATGTAAATATATTGTATTGTATAGGAATATGAATTAGAATTTGTTTTCTGATTATTGAATGCATGATAATATGAAAATTTACCCAATTATTTTTATTTTTTTTATAGTTTTTGAAGCTATGAGAAATTTTACTGAAATCCAAAATCCAGATCCCGCGTTTTTTTGTTTTTATTTTATGTAACTATGTATATATATTTTTTTTTTTAATTGAAAAAGTGAATTAAGATATTTTGTTTTCAATTCAAGTAGGTACCTAATTAACAACATTACAATACACATTTAATATTAAATACATATAATTTACCCATATTTATATTTCAAAATGTTACATAATGTGAGGTAGACTGTAGAGAATTTACGTTTTAAATAGTTTAAAAAGTTTAGAATTTTATATCAATAAAATAATATTTTAAAAACTGAAATTAATAAATATTAGCAAAGTTAATCAACTGACAAAATGAAAAGTGTTCCAATTTGTTTTCAAGCAGCGGCAGTTTACGCCATATTAGATTTATACTTTTCTTCTTTTATAGAAATCTTATAAGTTCTAACTCAGAATTATTATACACAAACACATACATATGTATATTATTTTGAAGAACATATTTTTAAATAATAATAATTAATTATAAATTGCTTTAATTTACCTTTATTGTCTTCACTAGTTTTTGCTGAATTTTGAACAATTGGTTCACCAACAATTTCTTTATTTTGACTTTCACTGTGAATAGAATCGGGCTCACACGGCCAACCTATTGAAGTGTCCAATTGAAGACTCATATTTTTCATGTTTTCTATATTTTCACATTTATCACTCATTTTTCTTCTCTAACTAAGCATATGTAGGTATAGGTACATTTACAGGGTGTCCTGTTTGGTTTGCTTAACCTTGATACCAGTGATAGGTCTTATCAAGACAAACAAAAAATCGTATCGGTGGGAGGGGGAAATCCCAACAGTTTCGCTGCTAGAAGGTGTTGAAGTTTTTTTGCTCTTATTTCACGATGTACCCTATAACTTTTTAATGGGGCACTCAAGGGTCACTTTGTGTTAAGAAAAACTGTAGAGGACCCTTTGGCCTTTTCAGCGATATCTTACTTGTTTCTCTTCTTTTAACTGTTAAAAAGTTACACGCATTCAAAATCAAAATTTTGTGAATTTTTCCCAAATTTTTGTAATTAACAATGTCTTTCTCAAAAAAGGCTTAAATTAACTCTAATTTTTTGTTGCAGAAAATGAAAGCTCGGTTAATTTTGCACCGATTTGCTATGTTCATTTTTTTCGAAAAATGCATAGTTTTCGAGATATTTGCATTTGAAAATTAGCACTTCTAGCTCCTATTTTCAATTTACACTGCAATTGAAACACGTGTCCAATAATCCAATGAATTTCAGTCTTATTTTTTCAGTTTTTTCAAAAGGTCTTCTTTAATATCTCAAAAATTATCAATTTTTCAAAAAAAATGAATATAGTAAATCGGTGCAGAATCAACTGAGCTTTCACTTTCTGGAATAAAAAATTAGGGTTAATTTAAGCCTTTTTTGAGAAAGACAGAGATAAACACAAAAATTTGGGAAAAATTAACTTTTTAACAGTTAAAAGAAGAGAAACAAGTAAGATATCGCTGAAAAGGCCAAAGGGTCCTCTACAGTTTTTCTTAACGCAAAGTGACCTTTGAGTGCCCCAGTAAAAAGTTATAGGGTACATCGTGAAATAAGAGCAAAAAAAACTTCAACACCTTCTAGCGGCGAAACCGTTGGGATTTCCTGCCCCCCTCCGATACGATTTTTTGTTTGTCTTGATAAGACCTATCACTGGTATCAAGGTTAAGCAAACCAAACAGGACACCCTGTATAAGTACTGTGTATATACAAAAAATACTTGTTCAATTTTTCAAAAATTTAGATTTAAATAATATGTAGTGTAGATATGCGCGCGTTTTTTTTTTTCCAAATAGATTTCAACTATTTAAAAGATTCAAATTAAATCGCGACAGCAATTTTTACAGTCTTTCACGTCAAACGGTGAATTCACGTCTGAAAAATAAAGATGAAAATTGAAAATATAAAATTGTTTCATGTTTTTTTTTAAAAATTAGAAAATCTATAAAACCTTATCAAAACAGTTGTACAAATTTACATATGAATCTTTGGTTTATTACTTACTTCATTTCATGTATTGTATATAGAATACCATATGTATTTTTTTTTCTTTGTCGATTTAGCAGAATTTCAGAATATAAGTAACTACATATTATAAATATAACATATACATACAGGGTGCCCGGTTTAGAGATTTATCAAATAAGATAGGTTCCATCGAGACAAGTAAAAAATCGTATGGAAGATGGGTGGGTGGCAATTTCGACGGTTTCCGGGGTACGGGGTGCGATTTGAATCGCACTTGTTATGTTTGACGAATGTTTAACTAAAGTTAAAAAAAAGAAAGTGTTCTGACATATGTCTATTATGAGCGGACGCAATTATTACAATGTCGTTGCATGGTTGTATGTATCAATCTATGTCCATTATAACTCCACCTTTAGTGTAAAGAGATGATACGCATGCAATCTTTGCTTGATTTAGCGAGACCTACATATCTGTAGTTTTATTTTGTAATATCTTAAGCCGGACACCCTGTTTATGTGCTTGGTTATATATGTGTTCCGTTTGATTTATATGTAATGTTAGTTGGGATGTAATATGGTACTGTTAAAGACAATGTAAAACTAAATTTATCAAGTATGGACACTTGCCACGTGATTTTTTTAACAAACACATATGCAATTTTTGCGATCATTGAACTCCAAAAAATTCAAAAAATTATATAAGCAAAAACAGTATAGAAGCTATGACTTGTTTCAATACAATATTCTTCTAGAAATTGCAATGAGAAAGAATGCATACAAAATAGTACATTAAAATAAAAAAAAACATATATTTAATATGTATACATATTTTTACCACGTATTTTTAAAAGCGACCTGGAACTGTCGTCATAGTATGTGTTTTTCATTTTCATAATGTTTCAGGTCGCTATGAACAATGTAAACTATACGGACACTGAGAAAAGAAACGAAATTTGAAATTTACTAATACTCAAGTGAAGGAAATATGAATACATTTTTTATCACGTATTTTTAAAGGCGACCTGGAACTGGTTTTCTATGTGTGTGTTACCTGAAATCAAATTTTAAAGGGTGTTTTCATTTTTTCTGTTGGATTTTACATTATTTAAAATTCTAAGAAAAAATTATTAATCATTAATTTTTTAAAGACTTAATTTTATCTGTAAAGATGTAATTAGTGAAATTTTAGTTAACTTGTGATATTTTAAGATATTTTTTTGAAGAAATTTAATAAAAAAAATGAAATTCTTATTGTTTCGCACATGTTATTTTTTTTTCTGTAGAATTTGTATTATAATGTTAGAATAAAAATTTATTTTGTAGTAGAAAAGTTTTAATTCACAATGTTTAAAAGTGAAATTAAAAGTTTTGATTATTTTTTAACAATTTTTGTTTTTTTAACATACATAAAATATTTATAAACTTGTATTTTTTCTGTGCACCCTATAAACGTGTTTCAGTTTCTAAACCACATGTTGATTTTTAGCAGAAAACACACGGTCGAAAAAATAACGGTACCAAGGTCACTAAAAAATTTTGTAACACGTGCGAAGTGTCCTATCTTATATTGGTTGATCGGTGGTTAAAGATTAAATTATGTTCATTCATATAGGTATACATTCATACATATATGTAGCAACAACTTGGTTTTGAGTTCTTGGAATTAATTTTAGTTTTAAAGCTACCTTTCGCCTTCGGGGTGTAGTGCAGAAGAGAAGAATATAATAAGAACTATACATTATCCAAAAAGTTTTTGTACCACAGCGCTTATGGACATTATTTTGTCTTATATATTTCTTCTTTGAGAAATTACATCAATTTTCATTACAGACAATGTTCCACTTTAGTTTAAATTGGCTATGTAAAATCGGATACAAGTTTTGATAAATGTTGCCGACTTTACTTTTGTTCTAAAATTTTATAAAATTTTATAATTTTTAAAGTGCACAATAGTCAAAAAATAAAATAAAAAGGTGGAAAATATTGTGCGTTCTTACCTTCTTGTAAGAGAAAAAATTGACGTGTTGACTATACCTATGGTGAGGTTGTATTATAAAAGTGAAAAAATGAATGGCACAATATTTGCCACCTTTTTATTTTATTTTTTGACTATTGTGCACTTTAAAAATTTAAACACTGTTAATTTATTATATTTTAAAACTTATAAACCATATTTTATTAAAAAAACCAAAAATATTTAACTAAAACACATTTTCTTTACACCACTACTTGTAGTACCAGCAGTATTGTTTTGGAAAATTGACACTTCTGTGGTGTTTGATTGTGTTAGTGGCGTGCAGAAAACAACAGCTGGGCTTGTGATAAGATGGTTTTGATTTTAATACATATAGTTACATACATATTATGTATATGTATATATTTAAATATGTAAGTATGTATGTATTTACATTCAAATTTATAAAATTTCTATATTATATATTATATATTATATATATTATAGTTTATTCTCTGATGTCATGTTAATTTTTGTTAAACCAATTCTCGTATGTGCAAATATAAAAGATAAAACAATGTGTTTGTTCTCAGAAATAAAAATGTGTTATTGTTCTCATTTTTAAGAACCAATTTAAAATTTTACATTCATTTACCTAATCGCGCGTAATATTATTGAAAAGTTCTGGTTCCAACAGTTGAATCTATTTTAATACGTTTACGTCAAAAATCTTTTTCAAACTTGAATAGCTATGTACATTTAAAGGCCCTATTTGAAAACGTGAATTGGCTATTATGCTACTTGGCAGCACGTTTTTTATTGCAAGCTGTAATTGTCAAATGTATTAAAATGTCTAGTCAGTATAATTAACAGTCACTTGATCGGCAGATTGGCAGTCTACAATTTTTACTTGCAGGTAAATCGGTTTTGTTTTTTAAAATAATAATTTGTGAGAAAAATGAAGTGTGAGTAAGTAAATAAATAGGTTCTTTTTTTTTTACTTATCGAACAGTTTTTCTAAAATTATAATTTACAGAGAAAATGAAAGAATTTCATATATAAAAATGTGTCGTGTGAAATTCGGCTGCAAACAAATCACAACAAAAACAAAATCGTTTTAAATCTTAAAATTTCCGATAATGAACTGGTAAGATTTATTGTCAAATAACAATCAATATTTTGACAATTATCTTTATTTTTGATAGTCAATTGACGTTTTTATAACAGGGCCAAGCCAACGTTTAAAATTCAAGGTCGAATTTACCAATCGGCTCTTTACTTCCAATGCCTGATGAAGACCTCAAATTATTACAAATTTACTTCATGGGCGATGGAGAAGACAAAGTAAAATATATAAGATACCATAACACATTGAAGAAAATGAACAAAAAGCAATAGTGGCATCTTTGGAAGATTAGAAGATCAGAAGATCGTATACATTTTTGCATATTTATATACTTTGTTTGGAAAACAAAAATAATACAACCGAGAAAATGAAATAAATGTTCACGTTGTATTGTAATGCATATGGATATGTATGTGAATTTTTTATGAAAAGAAAAACTGACCCGTTTCATAAATACGCAAGTTGCGCAAATGACGCAAACACCATGGTTATTTATTTTTTCTAGTGCAAGTTGCAAAAGCATTAGCTTCATAAATTAAAACTTGCAGAGCAAATGATTGCAAATAAGCAAATACTTTTCAGAAGTTGCTTTGTGATTTTATGCTGTTATGAATATGATACGGTATTAAATTCATGATTAATTTCGTTATTAAAAAGAGATAACAAGTATGCTTCACGGAAAAAGCAACTAGAAAGAAAGAGAGATATGACTAACACTTATTACAGTATTAATACTGAGAAAGTCAAAAAATAACTCTCCCAATTCTCCAAATTCCAACATCCTTCCATTAATCATGAAATTTGAACATTAATATTATTTTTGTGTTGCCATCGTGTTTTGACATTTTTTATAGTTTAATATTATATTTAAACAAGTGTGACGTGTCTAATTATTTATTTCTAATTTTTTTCAGTTAGTGCAAACAAAATGAATAGAATAGAAATAATAATCACGATTATTCATTTACTAAATTATATAATTGCCATTTACTTTAAACAGAGATACCGGCAACACAACTTGAAGAAAATGTCAGCTGATTTTGATAGTGTGTCTCTGTTTCTCAAATCTGTTGTCTCTTTCTTCAAGTACTTAAAATTTCCAATAGTATTAATACCCAGCGTTGTCGTTTGACAATTTGCAAGTGGAGTATGAAAGGAGTTGAAAACGGAGTATTTCGCAAAAAAAAGTAGTACGTTTTGCAATTTTTTGAAAACTACAACATGAAAGAATAAAATTGAACATTAGAATCTATTGATTTCAAGTACAACAGGTGCAGGGGTTTTCTTTTTTAGAAATCTACAAAATAAATTTTGTAAATGTGATATTATTCTTCTCTTATTTTATAGATTTCATGCCTATACTATAGTGCAACTTACCGATCAAAATTTTTTGAACAAAATTTTTCAATTTTAAGGCGTCATTCACTAACCAACTGAATTGATAAACTTTAAAAGTGACGTTTGAATTTGAAAAAAGAATAGAAGATAATCAATTGTTGTACGAGTATAATGCTAACAAATATGGGTATATAGTGCTAAACTAATACTATCCAGTATCCATAAAAGAATCGATAATTGATCTAATCAAAAACAATACAAAAAAACAAAAACATATAAGAAACACATGAAAATGAAAAACGGAGTATAATTTTAAAAATCGGAGTACCGGAGTACTGGAGTCAAAATCGGAGTACAAATACTCCGATCGGAGTCAAACGACAACGCTGTTAATACCGTGTCATTACAGCATTAAAGAGAAGAAACAGAAAGTGTTACCAACATATTAAATTTTTTTTTTTTTGATATTTCGATATTTCTTTGTTCAGTTTTTAAAGTTTCATATTGTTATTGGTTTTGTTTGTGTTTTTTTTTAATTTTATTAATTTACACATAATTTTTATTAAAAATTTGAGAATTTAAGATATGTATAAATTTTTAAATATCAATATTATTAAATAATAAAAAATATTAATAAAATTCCTATCAATTAGGTAGGTAGGTGTACTAATGTTTCATTTTATAAACTAGCTGGCCCGGCAGACGTTGTTCTGCCCTTTCGTTTATGTGGCGTCCTTGTCCTTGTCTTGTAGTGTCTTGACATAAATTAGAAACATTTTTAACTTTCGTTTTTAATATTTAATTAATATGTATCAACAATTTTCAATTGCTTTTTTAATAATAACCCGCATGATCTCTCACTGTTAAAAACAAAATTTTAACCCCTGTATGATTCCTCTATGATAAGAAAAAAATATTAACCTCCGCATGATCCCACACTGATAAGAAAAAAAATCTTGACTCATTTAATCCCCCACTGATAACACATAACCTTGACCCCTGTAACCCCTCACTGATAACACGTAACCTTGAACCACGTGACCCAGCCCATACTGATAATAAAAAAAATTTTGACTCGTGGGACCCCCACTGATAACACTCACTAATAACACGTAAACTTTAACCACGTGACCCCGCGCCGATAACGTGATGACGTCACTGAGTCGAAGCCGTGATCCAGAACGGGTATATCCCTATTACTCTTTACAATTATACGTTTTCATTCAATTAAATTGTTTTTGATTAAGGTTACTTAGATTGAAATGCCGGCATTATATTGAATCATTCAATGCTTTGTAATGAGAACATCGCAGTGAGACTTAACAAAATATGTAAATATCAAATAACTTTACTACAGCACCACCTAGCATAGCTATGAACCATCGTCTTGACAAAACAATTATATAGTGTGAATATGACTTCAATCGGTCAAGTCGTTCAGAAGTTACACGATAACAAACATCTCACACGCTACGTTATATATATAAAGATATGGAACACGTATACAAGCGTAGCATATACAAACAGGTTTGTTAAAAATTTTTTGATTATAGGAATAGCTGCTTTCGATTTGCCACTTTCAAGTACTTGCGAGTAGATAAGGTGGAAGTCTGTGCTAAATCATCTACTCGTAGCTACTTATGTAAATTTTTTTAAGTAGATACAAGTAGTTACGCACAATTTTTACAACAGAGGGCTTTATAGTTTAAAACTAAGAGCACTAGATGTGTTTTTCTTTTTTGTATGTATATATGTAAATTAATTTGAAATTTTTTGTGAAATTTTTCATTACATGTGCAGTTTTTACTTTTTTTTCAGATGGCTTCAAATAAACAACATTAATTAAATACATATTCAAGTAAAAAATTAAAATTGCTTACCATTTCTTAATTTTCTTCTGAATCAACACAATTTATGACTACAATAAAAATTATTTTTAGGTTTTGACCCATTTATCCAAGACACATTTTAGTACTCGCAAGTACTTGAAAGTGGCAAATCGAGAACAACTAATTTTCCTTTTTCTTTTAATAATGAAATGTGTTGATTTGTACTACAGGTTTAAATATATGTACATGATTAAAAAATTTGTAAAAATAATGGATGATAAAGTAAAAAATTTAGATTTTTAACTTGTGATGTTAATAGGAAAAACGATAATTGTTAGTATTACAGCATATATAAATAACAATTTTAAGTATTACACCCTGTTTTATTTTTTATTTGGAAATATTTATTAACCGAAACCTGTTTTTAGCAAGTACTTACTTACTTACTTACTCCATGGCGCTACAGCCCGTCAAGAGCCTTGGCCTCCCTCAATACGTCTCTCCATCGTCTTCGATCTCCAGCTACTTCTTTCCAATACGTTGTCAATCCATCTCGTTCTGGGCCTTCCTACCTTTCT
Source organism: Bombylius major (assembly GCA_932526495.1). Classification (NCBI taxonomy): domain Eukaryota; kingdom Metazoa; phylum Arthropoda; class Insecta; order Diptera; family Bombyliidae; genus Bombylius; species Bombylius major. The sequence continues at coordinate 21,780,557 of OW052044.1, read as the reverse complement.
GAAACCTTCAGGGTTATATTTGAAGATTCTAGCTGCCTGCCTCTCTGGATCCATTCTGACCAGGTGCCCCGCCCACCTGAGCCTTTGCAGCTTGATCCATCTTGTGACACTACAGTCACCGTACAGCAGTAAGCATTCATCGTTAGTACGGAGCCTGAACGTTTCATCTTCGTTTCTTATAGGACCATATATGTTATTCTTCTAAGGATTTTCCGCTCAAAAATGTCTAGTTTTGCTTCATCAGTTTTTGTCATCGTCCAAGTCTCACAAGCGTATGTAAGGACTGGCCTTACTAATGTTTTATAAATTCTTGTTTTTGCTGTCTTCGTGATGACATTCGAGCTGAAGAGTTTCTTCAAGCTGAAGAAGCATCTGTTAGCAGATTTTATCCTTATATCAATTTCTATGCTACAGTCATTGGTAGGAGCTATCATGCTACCCAGATATTTAAATTCGTTGACACATTCGAAGTTGTAGATGTCCATTGTGATATTTTGTGGATTTCTATAACTTTTACCAGCACTCATAAGTTTGGTCTTTGATTCATTCACTGTTAAGCCACAATTACCAGCCTTGTTTGTTAGATTAATAAATTGTTCTTTTACAGCGATGAGTGACCGACCAATCAGATCTTTATCATCAGCATATACCAGCTGCTGCGATGATTTGTTCCAAATGGTTCCCGTGTACAGTATTAATGAATCTCTCATCACTTTCTCGACGGCAAAATTAAACAACAATGGAGCTAAACAGTCCCCTTGCCTTACTCCTGAGTTTGTGCTGAATGCTTCCGATAACTCCCCTTGTATTCTTACCACATTTCGGCTGTTTTCTGTCGCCATCCTTGCCAACTTAACTAATTTTAGTGGTACACCAAGTTGAGCCATTGCATTCCACAAGAAGTTTCTGTTTATACTGTCATATGCCTGCGCATAATCGATAAAAAGATGATATGTTTGGATGTTGAATTCATGGCATTTTTCCAATATTTGCCGCAGTGTGAAAATATGATCGATCGTGGACCTTCCCTGCATAAATCCAGCCTGGTATTCCCCTATAATATTTTTCGCATGGTGGTTGAGCTTCTCCGTGATAAGTCCAGCGAGGATTTTATACACTGAGCTTAAAAGTGTAATTCCTCTGTAATTACCACAATTCAGCTTATCACCCTTCTTATGCAATGGGATTATAACACCGGTATGCCAATCATTTGGCATTGTTTCTTCCTCCCATATTGTCTTTACCAGTTGATGAATATGCATTTGTAGTTCTTCACCACCTTTCTTGATCATTTCACTACTAATATTGTCAATACCAGGAGACTTATTGTTTCTAAGTCTACTTATTTGCTGGCCCACTTCATTAAACGACGGCGCTGGAATATGCTCATTATTTCCAACAAGATTCTCATTAACACTATCGGCATCTATGCTAGTATTTCTATTTAGTATTTCTGAGAAGTATTCCACCCATCTTTTTAATATCTCTTTTTCATTGTTGATGATCATACCGTCCTTGTCCCTGCATCTATTAGTCCTTGCTTGAAAACCATTTTTTATCTCATTGGTACTCTTATAGAACTTACGAATATCGTTCGATCGCCTGTTCTCTTCAATTTTCTGCAACTTCGTTTCCATCAGCTTCCTCTTTTTCAACCTGAAGAGCTTGTTAGCAGCATTTCTTAGTGCTTTGTAATTCATCAAGTTTGCACGTGAGCTTCTCTGCATCATTTTTTGTCGCGCTTGATTTTTGATCAGTAGAGCTTGCTGGCATTCGTTGTCCCACCATCCCTGATTTCGCGTGGTCTTATATTCCTCAAGGTTTCGTTCAGTCGCATCAAAAATTGCCATTTTGATGTTTTTCCACATACTTTCCACAGAGCAATAATTGGTTGTGCTTGTGGTTTCGTTCAGTTTTGCAGCTATGCTATCAGCAAATTTTTCTTGTATTTCCTTGGTCTTAAGACCTTCTAAGTTCCACCTACGACATTTCTTACTTTTTTGGCTTTTAGCAACCGCAAGTCTAGCCCTAAATTTTACACATACCATGTAGTGGTCCGTATCTGCACAGGCACCTCTAAAACTCCTCACATCTAGGATGTTACCGAAGTGTCGGGCACTTACTGCCACATGGTCAATTTGATTTGCATATTTACCATTGGGGGCACGCCATGTTTGTTTGTGGATTGACTTATGATCAAAACATGTGCTGCAGCTTACCATGTTTTTTGTCTGCGCAAAATCTATTAGTCTTTGTCCATTGTTGTTGGTGGTGCGATGCAAGCTGTGACGTCCTACTGTAGGCCTGAATTGCTGTTCTGCTCCAATTTGTGCATTCATATCTCCTAGGAAAATTTTTATGTCGTTTGCTGGTATTTTATTCCATGCTATGTGCACTTGTTCATAGAATGTATTCTTGACCTCATCATCTTTTTCTTCTGTTGATGCATGTCCACATATTAAAGCTACGTTGAAGTACCTTGCTTTAAATCTGAGGTAGCATAGTCTCTCATTAATAGGTTGGAAGTCTAGCACCAACGCATCGATACTTCTTCTAACTATGAAGGCTGTCCCAAATTCATGCTTGCTCTTGTTACCACTTGAATACACGACATACTCATCAGACCTAAAGATGTTATTATTTGTCCATCTGGTTTCTTGAATTGCTGCTATGTCAATTCTATACTTCTTCAGAGCAGAAGTTACCGCCTTTAGTGCTCCACTTCGATATAGACTTAACACGTTCCAAGTCGCAAATCTTAATTCGTTGTCCTTTTTCATAGCCAGTTTTCGTCGTTGTTTACGTCCAAACCGTTTCCGAGGCGCGTCTTCGGGTTTCGTGACAGTCCGTTTTTTTATAAGATGAGGTTGTCAGCCTCATGCTAACCCCCTGTAGGAGGGCCACAGCACCCGCCTGACTATCCGAGTCAGTTTCCAGGGGCCACCGACGCACAGCGAGGAGGTAAAGCGAGCACTTGAACAAGAACCCAACAGTTGCAATACTGGAATGTGACAAAGCATAGCCCTTCACAGACAGTCAGTATCTACCCTGAACCGGTGGAAATTTTAGACAGTCGATTTTTCTAATTTATTTCTTAGAAAAAATCAATATGTAGACTGTAATAGTACTCACAGATATCGTGGTTAACCAAGCTGCTTCGTGGTTAAGTACGTAACCAACTCGAATCGAGTAGTTATAATTTGGTTTACCATATAAATGAAATGGTTAAAAACCATCATTAACCAAGCAAAATGTGCTTGGTTTATGAGTTAACTGAGTATTTTCCAATGAACAAACGTAAAACATTCCAGTTACTTGTCATTTGCTATCATATGATTTACTTCAAATTTTGTTTTTTCTTGTTGTTCTTTTTTTTTTCCAAATTGAATTAAAATTTATGTTTATAGAATAAAAGAACGTCTTTATCAAAAATATTTGAGACTTCCATTTCACAAACACAAAATAATTAACAAAATTCAGAAAATTTAAAAAAAAAAGTACAAACTCTTAACAGAAAAAAATCTAAATAAACAAATGTCAAAATAAACCAGCTGACATTATGTCTGTCACTTATTTTGGTTAATGAGTTGGTTAAATGGATGAGTTGGTTAAATAGGGTAAAATACCCAGTAACGAATAACGATCCCTGCATTTTGAACTAAATTAAAAAGATTTTTTTCAACCTTTAAAAAAAAATCTTTTTTATTGCTTTTATACATAAGTATACCTTTTGCAACGTAACGCCTTAAAACTGAAAATATTCTATTTAGTAGGTACGTTTAATTTTAGAGAATTGAAATATCCAAATGGGTCGCAAAATAGAACGAAAATTTAAATTATTTTTATTTAGAAATGTTACATTTATATTAAAATATAGGTAGGTGACTACTTAAATACAGAAAAAATTGAAATATTAATTCAATGTTTATTTTTTTCTTCAAGTGCTCGTAACTGGGTATCTTCCCCTATATTTTGCATGAAGAAAATTAACAAAATAAATAATGAAGAAAGATAAAAATAATGAAAAAATTCATGCACACGGCTCACACACGCTGAAATTTGGTTGATTAAATAATCGAAATGTGTGTATAAAAAGTAGAATGAATAATAAATATGTAATTGCAAATTACTGTTACTGAATACTGTCTAATAATTATATTACTTATATTACTGTTTTGAATTTAAAATTAAATTTTATATAATGTACATAAAAACAAAGAATCATTACATTTATTTGTATATTATATTGCAAAAATAATAATTTATATTTAATATAAAAAATTTACAAATAAAACATAATTTACTTCATTTTTACATGTATACATGTGATATGATGGAACATGTATTATTACAATAAACTGTTTTATTTGAAAAAATGTTTTTTACATATTTTTACATATCAAACTTCTGATTTCCCCCTTCCTGTGTTTTAAAACATTCCTTACAGCCTTTATAGAAGCATCCGAAAAATTCAAAAACTGCATTTGTTTCTAAAACAAAATCATTACGTATATTCCACCTTTTTCTAACTTTACTTCTCATTTCTAAATTTGTAAATAAAAATTGTTTGCAGATATAATTTTGTTGTTTATATTCATATTTTGCCAAGCAAGCCATTTTGAAGCAATAGCTGAGTAGTTTTTTGTTTTATAGTAGCAAAAAATATGTAATAAGAAGAACTCTTATATAGTCAAAATAATATGAGTTGAAGTTTTCTCGCGCATGTTTTACATGGCGTAGTGATCTTCTTGTGTATATGTATACGAAAGAAGAAATCTGTTTATTAGAATTTACAACAACAACGTAGTACAATACGAAACTTCAACTCTTTTGGGACAAGCTATAGCTTTGTAATTTCAAAATTCAAAAATTTTGAACGAATTTTGAGCAGAGGGGAAAAACAAAAGGGATATGTAAGTAGAGTATATATAGCGACTCTAGACCAGGGAGGTTTTTGTGCACAGCTTTTTTTGGATGACGTCATGAGCTTTTGTGCTTTTTTGGTGTGTGTAAAAGAATGTGTTGTTGTTTTGTTGTTGTTTGAGATGAAGAAAAAATGAAAAAAAAATTTGTGATGTCGGTGGGATGGATGCGAACCTGAGACCTGTGGCATGATAGTCCGTAGCATATATCATTGAGCCACAGGGAATCTTAATATATGGTGATTATGTTGTGTGTATATAGGTATAACGAATTTTAGTTCGTATGTTATTAGAAGAAAAAAAAAAAAAGATTGTGAAATAGTTGTGATTAGATTCGAACTCGCAAATAAAAATGGGAAAATTTGTATGTATAATATTTTTATTCATTTGTGTGATAAGAAAAAAAAAAGATTGTGAAATAGTTGTGATGTTGATGTGATTTGAACCCGGGCCCTGACGTGATAATTCAAGAAAAAAAAAGTTTAAATTTTGCAACTTTTATAAAAAGAAATTCTGGTTCGGTCTTTCTAATTGTTTTTTTTTTGCACATATGATACATATAAGCAATTTTTTTATTTCGGATTTCATCAAGTTGTGAAATTATTTTTATATGTATGTTTGTGTGTGGGTATAAATTTTGTCGGCACTTGTAAGCAGTTGAAAAAGAGTGGGGATACGATTTTTGTCTATAAATGGAAACAATTTCTTGAAACGGTATCAGTCCATAGTGAAATTTCAAAGTGTTTAATAAATTAAATAAGTTAAATTCATAATAAAAAATGAAGTTTACATGTGAATTATGTAATAAAGATTTTTCAACAAAATCAGTTTTAAAAAGACATGTTAATAGCATTCATGGTGAACGCATAGATTGTGATATTTGTGGAAAACATTTCAGTAGGCAAAACAAATTATTAGAACATAAAAAGAAGATCCATTCTGACAAACTTTCCTGTGTAGTATGTGAAAAGGAATTCTCAAGGAGTGATCATTTATTATCTCATTTAAGAAAGAATCATACGGTTGAAGTGAAAAATCCAGTTGAGCCAATAGCGACAGCAAAATTTTGTGATGCATGTCAAAAAGATGTTTTAAAAAAGAATTGGTCATATCATGTAAGAACAAATTTTCACAAAAAAATGCAGCTGAACCTTTAAATGAAAATTTGAAGGTAATCAAAAGTGCTTTTGAAGAAAGAGTTGAATCATATATGCTTGAAAACAAAGATGAAGGTGTATTAGATGTTTTAAAATTCTTTAATACATCAAAAGATCATATTTTAAATGCTTTAAGAAATCTGCTCGATAAACATTCATCATTCAAGTTTAATATGGAATTATTTTGTGAATATATGAAAATAACAAAAGGAAATGACGGCGAAGATGATATTACACTTTCACTTAAATCATTTCAATCTTGTATGTCAATTATACAGAAAATCAAAGATTTAAGTCAAGTTTATGAAGAGATGGTTGACAAAATTCATAAAAAAATGCAAGAATTTCAAGAAAGAGATAGCGGTTGGACTTTAATAAAAATTATTCATGTTGAAATTAATATTAATCAATGGAAGCCCTTACGAGGATCTCAGTACCTATCACTTCCAAAATCTATACAAAATAAAAAAGCTTGTATAAATGTGAAGAATGAGGATGAGTACTGTTTTAAATGGGCTATAATATCTGCATTGAATCCAGTTGACATACATTCTGACAGACCATCATCATATCAGATTGAAAATATCAAGTCTGAAAAAATAATTTTAAAAAATGGCGTTAATCTTGATTTTTCTACACTAGAGTTCCCACTAAAAACATCTGATATTCATAAATTTGAAATGCTGAATCCAAAAATCAGTATTAATGTATTTGGATTAGAAGATAATAAAATTATTGGACCATATTATTCAACTTCTAAAGAAAAAGAAATTCATATAAATTTATTATTTATACAAGAAGAAGAAAAGGCTCATTACGTTTGGATAAAAAACATGTCTAAGTAATAGTGTTAGTGTAAATTATGAAATTTTAATTATTAACAAAAAAAATTTTTCTTCAAAATTTCAGATTAATGAGGCAGCAGTTAACAAATTATCAGCATAAAATCTATATGTGTAATTCATGTTTATTATACTTTTCTTGCGAAAACGACTTGAATACTCACAGAATAGAATGTAATGAAATAGTGACAAGAATGCCAACAAAAGAAAAAAGTATTTTGAAATTTGAACATTATGAACGAGAATTAGATGTTCCTTTTGTAATATATGCTGATTTTGAATGTATTTTAAAGGATATTAGTACATGCATGCCAGATGCATCATCACCATCTACAACAAATGTACAGGAACATGTGCCTTGTGCTTTTGCATACTATATTAAGTGCAGCTTTGATGATAATTTAAATAAATTCAGAACTTACAAGGGAAAAGATTGCGTAAAAATATTTGTATCTTCAATTATTCAAGATGTAAAATATTTATATCACAATTATATCGAAAACTCAAAATCAATGAATCGTTTAACACTAAATGAAATGAAAATTCAAAGTGAGAGCACAGAATGTCATATTTGCAAACAGTTTTTAGATAAGGATAGAGTTCGAGATCACTGTCATCTAACTGGAAAATATAGAGGACCAGCTCATGAAAAATGTAATTTGCTATATCGCGTACCTAAATTTTTCCCAATATTTTTTCATAATTTTTCTGGATACGATTGTCATTTGTTTATAAAGGAGTTATCATTTTTTGATGGAGATATAAATGTTATTCCTCTGAATAAGGAGCTATATGTGTCATTATCGAAGAGAATTTTCGTTGATGAAAAGAATACAATAGAATTGACATTTCTAGATTCGAATAGATTCATGCAGTCTAGTTTAGATTCATTAGCGAAAAATTTGACAAATGATATGTTAAAAATAGTTCGATCAGAGTTCAGCGATGATGATAAATTTAAATTGATGACAAGAAAAAGAATATTCCCATATGAATATATCAATTCATGGGAACGATTAGATAAAACAAGTTTACCAGCACAAGAAGATTTCAGCAGTAAATTGACAAATAGTGAATGTAATAACGAAGATTATAATCATGCGCGAAAGGTTTGGCGTAAATTTGAATGTAAAAATCTTTGGGATTATTTATTATTATATTTGAAGACAGATGTACTACTTTTAGCTGATGTATTTGAAAATTTTAGAAAAGTTTGCAAAAGTATTTACTCACTCGATCCTTGTCAATATTATACTGCTCCAGGTTTATCATGGGATGCAATGTTGTTAAACAGCTCTGAAACAGCTTGAACAGGTCTTTAAACAGCTTGAACAGGTCTTTAAACAGCTCTGAAACAGCTTGAACAGGTCTTTAAACAGCTTGAACAGGTCTTTAAACAGCTCTGAAACAGCTTGAACAGGTCTTTAAACAGCTTGAACAGGTCTTTAAACAGCTTCAACAGGTCTTTAAACAGCTTGAACAGGTCTTTGAACAGCTTGAACAGGTCTTTAAACAGCTTGAACAGGTCTTTAAACATCTTGAACAGGTCTTTAAACAGCTCTGAAACAGCTTGAACAGGTCTTTAAACAGCTTGAACAGGTCTTTTAACAGCTCGGTAGATGAAATAATAATTATATACAACTCTTACATACGTATCTATTTATAATAATATAAAAGTATCGAATCCTTTTCTGTATCGTCCACAATCTAATAAACTATCTTTGTTTATTACTAAAAATCCGTAATTATCTTTCCAACATTTTGAACACATATCTCGAAATTTGTCATATGACATGTCGGTGTTTATATGATCATTAAAAATATGCTTTAAATTCATTTCATCTTGTTTAAAAATAACAATAAAGTTTGAGTTATCACGTATCAAATGTTTTGGAATATGTGTATAAGTCTGACATAAGTAAAAGCTATCGATATCCTTATGACGTCCCATACAAAAATATGAACGTATATTATTTTGTTTTTCGCAGGCAACATCATCAAATATGAAAATGGAGTTTCGTTTAGCCTGTTCTGGTGACATTATTTCAGTATTCTCAGAAAATGTGTTGTATCCTAATCCTTTTATTGGTGAAATCAGTTTCTTAAGATACTCATATTTTGGTTGATACAAAGATTTTGAGTATATGTAAATATTTTCAAATTTAAGACCATTCGGATGTTCAAGTAAACTCATCATTACATTTGTTTTTCCATAACTCGATGGACCCACAATAATGGCACGTACATTGTTAGGTAATAGCTTACTATGTTTAATTTTATTTGAAGTATTTGTTACAAAATCTATATTTTTCACATTTAATGTATCACGTTGTTTAATGAAACGCATATTGATAAGAACTAAAGAAAAAAACTATAAATATCCAATATATAGGTTTTCAACATCATTCTATTCATCTTTTTGTATGAGAAAACATATAAAATGATTAAATATAATCGAAAAACATTTAGTCGAACTCAAACTCGCAAAGGTGAAGGATTAGTGAATACATTAATTAATAAGTTACCAGTAGAGCTTCATCTTCCTGGTTATCAATATTGTGGACCTGGTACAAAACTACATCAACGTCTTGCTAGAGGTGATCAAGGAATCAATCATTTGGATCAAGCTTGCAAACAACACGATATATTTTATTCTAAACATAAAGACAAAAATCAACGTCATACAGCTGACAGAATATTAGGAGAAAAAGCTTGGGAAAGAGTAAAGGCAAAAGATTCAAGTATAAGTGAACGTATAAACTCTTGGTTTGTTACAAACGCAATGAAATCTAAAGTGAAATTAGGTATGGGAATCAAGAAGATGAAGAAATCAACAAATAAGAAGAAGAATAAAGCAAAAACGCGTAAAATGTTCCGAAAAGCTATTCAAAGTGCTCGTGAAATATTAAAAGCACAAAAACCAGAAGAAATGAATAAAGCTATTAGAATAGCATTAACTGCAGCCAAGAACACCATAAAGGGAAAAAAGTCATCAATTGAACTACCTCGAATCATACCTGTTCCAAAAACAGGTGGTATTTTACCATTTTTAGTTCCACTTTTTGCGGGACTCTCAGCAGCAGGAGCATTATCTGGTGGTGCAGCGACAATAGCAAAGGCAATCAATGATGCAAAACAAGCTAGAGAACAACTAGCTGAAAACTAACGACATAATAAAACTATGGAGGCAGTAGCAATGGGGAAAGGATTGCAACTTAAACCATACAGGAAAGGTCTTGGTCTTTTTTTAAATCCAAATCCAAAAAACTTTTAAGTAAGCTACCCGATAAACCTCTCAGTGAAATCGATTTAATGAGATATGGTAAAAGTATACCGCACTTTAGAGCTGTATTCATGAAAGATAAACTTCCACCAAAACCTTATAAAAATGAGTGTGGTATAGTAAATTTAGATAATTCAAGTGGACCTGGTACACATTGGGTAGCATATCAGAAAAAAGGAAATCGTGTTGAATACTTTGATAGTTATGGTAATCTGCAACCACCTCTAGAAATTGTAAAATATTTAGGAAATAATATAGAATATAATTATAATAGATATCAAAATTTCAACTCATTTAAATGTGGACATTTATGTTTAAAGTTTCTGTATAATTTTATTGATGTGAATTAGTATAAATAAATGTGTAAACATGGAACTATTATTCATTTCATTTAAAACCTTCAACATGTCAGTAACATTAACTTTAAGTGGGAATACATCTATATTAACATCTGAATACTTTCCACCCATTGATTTATCATCTGACTATCTTTGTGGTCTTGTTGATTTTCATACCTATAATTCAATACCTAATGTGGATAGTAGCAATAACTTATTTCATATAGGTAATGAAACTATTCAAATACCTGTGGGGTCTTATGAAGTTGATGACATCGCGAATTTCATTCAAAAAGAGCTCGAGAAAACGAAAACTAGGCCTACAATCAAAATACAAGCGAACAACAACACACTCAAAACAGAAATTAAAAGTTCACACAACGTCTACTTTAACAGAGAAAGAACTATTGGTCAACTGTTTGGTTTCAGTAAAAAAGAATTGGGGTCAAATACGACGCATGTGTCTGATTTACCTGTGAATATAACTAAAGTTAACGCTATACGAATTGAATGTAATCTAATAGTAGGATCATATATTAATAATATTCCAGTTCACACTCTTCATGAATTTTCTCCTGATGTAGGACCAGGATATAAAATAACAGAAGTTCCTAAGAATGTTATATATTTACCCGTAAATGTGAAACGAATTAGTTCTGTTGAAATAAAAATTGTAGATCAAGATGGAGATTTGATTAATTTCAGAGGCGAAATAATTACAGTTAGATTACACTTGAAACCACAATAATAGAATAAGACGTAAAGTATAAAACAAGTAGTCTGATAACTAAAGCTATTATTTCTTATGTAAGTGTCAAGTGGATAAGAACTAGATATGCTGATATTCAACAAACATAATAATAATAATAAAAACTCATTCAAAAGTGATAATATCATTAGTACACCATTACCTACTGAACAAACAACAACACAAAGAGACTTCACTTCAACGAGACCATCATTAACAATTGAAAATAAAAAATTTTTAAAGTCATTGGGGTTTGTTTTGAAAAACAAACATGAATGATATACTGGATATTTTAGAAGAACCTCACTTCGATGAAAGTATTACTAAAAAAGAATATCATACATATTCACCATTTGTAGAATCGTATAACAACAGCGATGAAATACGAATTTCTATTCAAAACCAAGATTTATACTTACTACCAAGTGAAAGTTTTATATATATTGAAGGAACATTAACTAAAAACGATGGAACTGTAATACCTGATTATAAACTAAATAATAATTCTGGGGCCTTCTTATTTGATGAAATACGATATGAATTGAATGGTGTAGAAATTGATCGTTGTCGGAATGCAGGAATCAGCAGTGTTTTAAAAAATTACATTTCATTAAGCGAAAGTGAAAGTACAATGCTGTATAATGCAGGATGGACAGGAAATAGTACTATATTACCTACATCAGGACATTTCAATTTTTGTATACCTCTAAAAATGCTATTAGGATTTGCTGAAGACTATAAAAAAATAGTTGTTAATGTAAGACATGATCTGATTTTAATTAGAGCAAGAAATGATGCAAATGCGGTTCAAGTATCAGCTGCAGCTACTGACTATAAAATTACACTCACAAAAGTCTTATGGAAAGTACCTCATATAAATGTAGACGATAAAGAAAGACTAAAACTACTTCAAATCACTCGAAATGCGAAACCAATTCGTATTTGCTTTCGGAGTTGGGATTTATATGAATATCCGAATATTCCAAATACAAATCACATCATATGGACTATCAAAACATATACACAACTAGAAAAACCTCGTTTTTTGATATTTGCATTACAAACCAATCGACAAAACCAAAAAGAAGCTGATGCTAGTAAATTTGATCACTGTAAACTAGCTAACGTTAAAGCTCATTTAAACTCTGAGACGTATCCATATGATAATTTAAATATACTTTTTGAACGTAATCGATATGCGTTGTTATATGATATGTATACAAAATTTCAAGAAACTTATTATGGAAGGAATTGTCAGCCGTTATTAAAATGGGATAGTTTCAAAAGTATAGCACCAATTGTTGTTATTGATTGCGCTCATCAAAATGAAACAATAAAACAGGACCTGTTGATATTAGAATAGAGTTTGAGTTAGCAAGCAACGTCAATATTCCTAACAATACTTCAGGATTTTGTTTACTACTACATGATCAAAAAATTGAGTACAATCCACTGAATGGAGAAGTTAGAAAACTGATATAAATGGGATTATAATATAGAAATTTATTTAGTATTTCAAAGAACTTGTGAGAAAAAAACACATATACATATCATAAAATGTTTAATAAAATTATTATCGATGTTCAAGGTTTCAAAGACTATAATAATAAGTTTATTGTTAAAGAACTTGCTATTTCTTTCAATGCGCGTGAATTTCAAGTGTTTATTATAAAGCCACCGTTTGGTTTTTCACGTTTAACAACAAAAGAGAAGAAACAAGTGAATTGGTTACATAAAAATCATCATGGTTTAACTTGGAATGAAGGATCAATATCTTTTCAAAGTGTTAAAAAATTTCTTCGATCAAATCTGAGAAATTCTAAAGTATGTGTGAAAGGTCATGAAAAACGAAAGTGGATTTGTAATATACTTGAGAATAAGATTGAAGTATACGATTTAGAAGAAGAAGAAGAATGTCCGAAATTTGCAACATTGCTTCAAAACTATCCGCATGTTCTGCGTTGTAATATCCATAAAGGATACTGTGCTTTAGAAAATGTATGTCTTCTAAGAAATTTTGTTGATGAAGAGTTCACAAAAGAAAACCTTGTACTTGAATTGTAAAGAAAGAAAGAAAAAACAAAACATGTATTATTATTTTTTAGTAATAATAAATTTATTTAATATAATTTTTTAAAAAACATTTATTTTAATTTATATCCATATTAATCCTAAAATGCCCCCAAGCATATGTGCTTACCCCATTTTCTCTTATAAATCTTTTATCATCAGAAAAACTTAAAGCTACTTTATTAATTATTTGTGTATAAATATTATCAATTTTAGATCTAAACACATACATATTATTACTATAAAATAATTTCTTTTTATACAAGCAATCTCTATAATTATTTAAACTTAAATTATTAACAACTGTCTTTTTTACACCTTTGACTTTTTTTATATCTTTTGAATCTTTAACACTTAATGAATACATTTTCGATCTTAAACCAATAAATTCAGTCATTATATTTCCATTATTTTCATCTTTCATCATACCTAATACTTTTTTATTTTTTAATGGAATATCATAAGGATTATTGAATGCATATTCAGAAGTATCAAAGTATTTATCAATATCATTTTTAATATCACTATAAAAATCTTCAGTTTGAATAGAATATATAAAAGAGTCTGTATCCATATAATTTATTAAAATGTTTTCACCATATTTCGGTTTCATATAATCATAATGAAATTTATACATATTTAATTTTGATAATTCTAAAACACAAAATCCTAAATAAATTGGCTTATCATAATAAGTATGCATTCGCTTCATTTGTATAGCAATCATGTTGTAACGGAGTTACATTCTGTCCCCATTTATTTTTAAGAAATGTATTGAAAAAGAAAAAAAGAAAGAAAATAAATTTTAAGTGAAGCAAGGACTTCATAATGTTTAAACTTAACACGCATCCGCATGGAAAGTTTATTTTCCTAGACATTACCGCCAACAACGCCATCTGTTTTATAATAAGAAAACAAAGTTTTAAGTTTGAAAAAAAAACCGTTTAAAGAATGTTCTAGAATAATTAAAAAATTAAAAGCTTGGAAATTGGAAACACGCAATTTCAAAAGTGTATAAATAGAGATGAAATTTTCATATTAGACATCAGTCAATCATTTGATCAAGTAAAGATCAGTCAATCAGTGGTTCTGATCAGGATTTAGGATATCAGTTGGTTTTCATAACTCAAAGTGTAAGTTTTAAATTAAAAATAAAAGTAATAAAAAGGTAGTAATAACAAGAGGTAAGAAAAAATAATAAAATAGCATAATTTTGTTGAAGATTTGTAGAAATAAGGATTTTCTCGTCTATCCATGAAATTCACTTTTTGAAGTTGAGGTTAATCCTCTCGTCTCAAAAAGTAGTCTAGATAAGTTGAAGATCCCAAAATATTCTACTTGACTTCAATGTAAATTGTGGTTATTTCGTTAGAATCAAAAGTTGAAGGTTGGTAGAAATAAGGATTTTCTCGTCTATCTATGAAATTCACTTTTTGAAGTTGAGGTTAATCCTCTCGTCTCAAAAAGTAGTCTAGATAAGTTGAAAGTCCCAAAACATTCTACTAAACTTCAATATAATACGTGCGTGTATATTTCACAAAGAAAGGAAAAGTTGAAGACTAGTAGAGATAAGGATTTTCTTTTCTATCCGGAAATTCACTTTTTGAAGTTGAGGTTAATCCTCTCGTCTCGAAAAGTAGTCTGGATAAGTTGAAACTCCCAAACGTCCTGCAAGCTTCACTTTTCATATTTTTTACAACAATAAAAAAAAGACTAGGTAATGAAGTTTTAAAAGTAAACTTGTAAAGGAACTAAAGCATTCCTGAGATTCAGAAATATATTTTAAATTAGTGGAATTCAAAAGGAATTCAAGTATAAAGGAACTAAGCTTTCCTGAGTTTTTAAAAGTATATTGTATTTTGAGTTGAGTTAGGAGAATTCAAAAGAATTCAAGTATAAAGGAAATAAAGTTTTCCTGAGTTGTAAAAACATATATTTCTGGGGTTATGAAGAAGTTGTAAAAAAATATTATATTGTGAATTAATAAAATTAAGTAAGAACGCATTGTATTAAAGATAAGAATAAAAAGTATATCAGGGAAAATTATTGTAAAAGATCAGGATTTTTGAAATAATAAAGAATAAAATTAAGTTGTTAAAAATTGAACTTTTCATTAATAATTAACGACGAAACCTGATCCTGGAACGACGAGCTAACCCGTGCTAACCCATAAACGTCGTTATAATGTTATCAGTGAATTGTGTAGCACTATGAAAATTAGGTCTTGCTATCAAAGCTCTAGCTCCTAATTTTCTATAATAACTATCACATTCTGTTACAATTTTAACATCTTTTCTTTTATCAACATTTTCCATAGTTTTTCCGAATGAAGCATTATTCATTAACTTGAAAAAATTTTTATCAAACACATTTTTTGCAAGCGTACGATGATGATTATTTAAATCAATGAATCGTTTCATCCATTTTGATTGTTTGAACTGCAAAACTCTATGAATATGTGTAACTTTAAGACCATGTTTAATACAATGTTGTAGATTTCTATAATGAATAACATATCGCTTCTTGTTTATTAAATCTGTGACTAATTTGACATGTTTTGAATTTGAAGTAATTTTGTTTTCTGAACAAAATGGTAAGTCATTATGAATATCATGTAATACTTCAGGATATTCTAAATCAACTTCTAATATGTAACCAGTATCTGAATCTTCAGGAATATTTCTAATATCGATATTTTTATTTTCAATCCATTTAATGCTTTTTTTAATGAAACTATGCATATTAATATCTGTTAATAATTCCAGTTCAATTTTTGTTTCCTTCAACATTGCATCCCATGATAAACCTGGAGCAGTATAATATTGACAAGGATCGAGTGAGTAAATACTTTTGCAAACTTTTCTAAAATTTTCAAATACATCAGCTAAAAGTAGTACATCTGTCTTCAAATATAATAATAAATAATCCCAAAGATTTTTACATTCAAATTTACGCCAAACCTTTCGCGCATGATTATAATCTTCGTTATTACATTCACTATTTGTCAATTTACTGCTGAAATCTTCTTGTGCTGGTAAACTTGTTTTATCTAATCGTTCCCATGAATTGATATATTCATATGGGAATATTCCTTTTCTTGTCATCAATTTAAATTTATCATCATCGCTGAACTCTGATCGAACTATTTTTAACATATCATTTGTCAAATTTTTCGCTAATGAATCTAAACTAGACTGCATGAATCTATTCGAATCTAGAAATGTCAATTCTATTGTATTCTTTTCATCAACGAAAATTCTCTTCGATAATGACACATATAGCTCCTTATTCAGAGGAATAACATTTATATCTCCATCAAAAAATGATAACTCCTTTATAAACAAATGACAATCGTATCCAGAAAAATTATGAAAAAATATTGGGAAAAATTTAGGTACGCGATATAGCAAATTACATTTTTCATGAGCTGGTCCTCTATATTTTCCAGTTAGATGACAGTGATCTCGAACTCTATCCTTATCTAAAAACTGTTTGCAAATATGACATTCTGTGCTCTCACTTTGAATTTTCATTTCATTTAGTGTTAAACGATTCATTGATTTTGAGTTTTCGATATAATTGTGATATAAATATTTTACATCTTGAATAATTGAAGATACAAATATTTTTACGCAATCTTTTCCCTTGTAAGTTCTGAATTTATTTAAATTATCATAAAAGCTGCACTTAATATAGTATGCAAAAGCACAAGGCACATGTTCCTGTACATTTGTTGTAGATGGTGATGATGCATCTGGCATGCATGTACTAATATCCTTTAAAATACATTCAAAATCAGCATATATTACAAAAGGAACATCTAATTCTCGTTCATAATGTTCAAATTTCAAAATACTTTTTTCTTTTGTTGGCATTCTTGTCACTATTTTATTACATTCTATTCTGTGAGTATTCAAGTCGTTTTCGCAAGAAAAGTATAATAAACATGAATTACACATATAGATTTTATGCTGATAATTTGTTAACTGCTGCCTCATTAATCTGAAATTTTGAAGAAAAATTTTTTTTGTTAATAATTAAAATTTCATAATTTACACTAACACTATTACTTAGACATGTTTTTTATCCAAACGTAATGAGCCTTTTCTTCTTCTTGTATAAATAATAAATTTATATGAATTTCTTTTTCTTTAGAAGTTGAATAATATGGTCCAATAATTTTATTATCTTCTAATCCAAATACATTAATACTGATTTTTGGATTCAGCATTTCAAATTTATGAATATCAGATGTTTTTAGTGGGAACTCTAGTGTAGAAAAATCAAGATTAACGCCATTTTTTAAAATTATTTTTTCAGACTTGATATTTTCAATCTGATATGATGATGGTCTGTCAGAATGTATGTCAACTGGATTCAATGCAGATATTATAGCCCATTTAAAACAGTACTCATCCTCATTCTTCACATTTATACAAGCTTTTTTATTTTGTATAGATTTTGGAAGTGATAGGTACTGAGATCCTCGTAAGGGCTTCCATTGATTAATATTAATTTCAACATGAATAATTTTTATTAAAGTCCAACCGCTATCTCTTTCTTGAAATTCTTGCATTTTTTTATGAATTTTGTCAACCATCTCTTCATAAACTTGACTTAAATCTTTGATTTTCTGTATAATTGTCATACAAGATTGAAATGATTTAAGTGAAAGTGTAATATCATCTTCGCCGTCATTTCCTTTTGTTATTTTCATATATTCACAAAATAATTCCATATTAAACTTGAATGATGAATGTTTATCGAGCAGATTTCTTAAAGCATTTAAAATATGATCTTTTGATGTATTAAAGAATTTCAAAACATCTAATACACCTTCATCTTTGTTTTCAAGCATATATGATTCAACTCTTTCTTCAAAAGCACTTTTGATTACCTTCAAATTTTCATTTAAAGGTTCAGCTGCATTTTTTTTGTGAAAATTTGTTCTTACATGATATGACCAATTCTTTTTTAAAACATCTTTTTGACATGCATCACAAAATTTTGCTGTCGCTATTGGCTCAACTGGATTTTTCACTTCAACCGTATGATTCTTTCTTAAATGAGATAATAAATGATCACTCCTTGAGAATTCCTTTTCACATACTACACAGGAAAGTTTGTCAGAATGGATCTTCTTTTTATGTTCTAATAATTTGTTTTGCCTACTGAAATGTTTTCCACAAATATCACAAACTATGCGTTCACCATGAATGCTATTAACATGTCTTTTTAAAACTGATTTTGTTGAAAAATCTTTATTACATATTTCACATGTAAACTTCATTTTTTATTATGAATTTAACTTATTTAATTTATTAAACTTTGAAATTTCACTATGGACTGATACCGTTTCAAGAAATTGTTTCCATTTATAGACAAAAATCGTATCCCCACTCTTTTTCAACTGCTTACAAGTGCCGACAAAATTTATACCCACACACAAACATACATATAAAAATAATTTCACAACTTGATGAAATCCGAAATAAAAAAATTGCTTATATGTATCATATGTGCAAAAAAAATCAATTAGAAAGACCGAACCAAAATTTCTTTTTATAAAAGTTGCAAAATTTAAACTTTTTTTTTTCTTGAATTATCACGTCAGGGCCCGGGTTCAAATCACATCAACATCACAACTATTTCACAATCTTTTTTTTTTCTTATCACACAAATGAATAAAAATATTATACATACAAATTTTCCCATTTTTATTTGCGAGTTCGAATCTCATCACAACCATTTCACAATCTTTTTTTTTCTTATCACACAAATGAATAAAAATATTATACATACAAATTTTCCCATTTTTATTTGCGAGTTCGAATCTAATCACAACTATTTCACAATCTTTTTTTTTTTTTCTTCTAATAACATACGAACTAAAATTCGTCATACACATACACACAACATAATCACCATATATTAAGATTCCCTGTGGCTCAATGATATATGCTACGGACTATCATGCCACAGGTCTCAGGTTCGCATCCATCCCACCGACATCACATTTTTTTTCATTTTTTCTTCATCTCAAACAACAAGAAAACAACAACACATTATTTTACACACACCAAAAAAGCACAAAAGCTCATGACGTCATCCAAAAAAAAGCTGTGCACAAAAAAGCTGTGCACAAAAACCTCCCTGGGCCTCTATTCTCGAGATCACTCGTAAAGTTACGCATACGTATCTTTACGAGTACTTTGTTTCGAATGGTTTATATTACACGTATTCTTGAAATCAATCGAATATTTATTTACCATTCGAATAGATTACGAGTATGGTGAAAGTTCTAAAGTTCAAAATTGGTTTGTGTATCGGATGATTTTGACGAGGGGGATGAGGTTTAATGAATAATGAGAGAGAAATATATATGACGTATGTCATTTTGAGAATATCCAAGAGAAATTTCTAAAATTACTCAAATTAAAAAAATGTGTATGGTGGATGACATTAAACAAAGGATTGTATCAATAATTGTTATTTTTATTATTAATATAATATTTTTAATTCATAATTTTACTTTTATAGTTTTTTAATGTAATATATAGTATATAGTATGAGTATATACATACATACATTATATTAAATAACTACATATTTATTTTAGACAGTATTAACTTAGTACTCGTAAGTAGTTACGAGTGCAAATAGGCACTCGTATCTTTACGAATGGTTTTCATTCGAATATTTACGTATGCGGATCTCGAGAATAAGCCATATGTCAAAACCACTCGTAAATGGTGGATTTACGTATACTTAACTTTACGAGTAGTTTCGAGAATCGCGGCCCTGGTCTAGAGTCGCTATATATACTCTACTTATGTATTATTTTACTCTCAGAGCTTTCAGTTCAAAAATGATTTAAAGCTTTTTTCAATTTTTCAATGTAGTTTTCTCTAAACTTTGACGTCATACATTATGATTGCTTTGATCATGTCATATTTATGTTAAAAACTTTCATTTTTTACAAAATTACGATTTATACTTTTTATTTTTTTTTCGTTTTGAATAAAAATACATATTTGCTTTAAAAAAAAATTTTTTTTTGAATATGAAATATTATTTTTATTATACCTCTAAGTAAATACTATACATATACATATACATAGTATATACATATACCTATATATCTTAGTTTTTGTAATTTGTGAGAAAAATATTTTTTTTTTTCAAATTTTAAAAATATACCTACATATTTGAATATGTATATTAAAAAGATATTATATATATTATTTAAGAGAAGATACTTTTCTACAGCATTTTTGTTGTTGTAGATTCTAATCAATCGGTTTCTTTTTTCGTATATACACAAGAAGATCATTACATTATATTATTTTGATTATATGATACATTTATACAAATATTTCATTAAACGAAAATATGAAATTTATGCGAAATAGGAAAATTCTTTTTCTCCCTTATAGATGAAAATATCAAAACCTCATTATTATTTAATAAATTAAAAAATGCAGAAACTTGAAAAATGATTTTCATAAAAAAGTCTTAATAAATGAACCAAAAAAATACCTTCAAAAATAGAACATTTTTTCTGAAAATAAACTAGTGTTTCAAAATTTGGAGCTTCTGGCTTCTAACTCTTTTACTTTTTTCGGTAGCCCAAAAACAATGCTTTCTTAGTAGAACTAGTATTATGAAATCTAAAAGTTGTTTTCTATGCTCAAGGCAAGAATCATTTATTTGGAACCATTCTGGAGTTGATGATAAACAAAGTTTTGTTATCTCTGTTTTGATGTTTATTTTTTTTGGTGTCCTTTCAAAATACTTTTGAAACAAAGTTATGTGTTTTTTACACACGTCGAAAACGATGTCTGATGGAGCATATAGATTAACGCAACCTGAAGCATTAACGTAATTTTTAAAAAGTATGAATATTTCAGAGGTATGTTTTAAGATTTCCGTTTTTTTGATAATTTTTTCACATATTTGACAATTAATTTTATTTAATACTTTAAAACAAGCATATCCAACAAAATATCTCATTGACAACAGGTCTATTTCAAACTCTTCACTTTCAACTTCCCTCGTTACCAAATCATCATCATTAATATCTGGATCAGAATCTGTGTAATTCATCTCGGTTGAACTGCTGTTAACTGTATCTGCTTCATTTTGAACTTCATCAAAATCTATTGGTAACATTTATCTTGTTTATGCACAACAGTTAAAACGTTTTAACGCTAAAACGTTTTAAACATCGTTTTGAGATAATACACTTTGATTGGTGTTTATGCATAGTATAACATTTCGTTCCCACTCAAGACGTTTTAAGTAATGTCATTTGTTGTTCTGGTGTTGTTGTTCATACAGTGTTACAACATATATTTTTTTTATTCACTGTCATTCAAGTGAACTAACTGTGTTATTTTTTAAATCCAGTTAAATTTTTTATTATTCGTGCGATGCGATGGAGCAATATCAAGTTATCCTTAATGTTCCATTGTTAATTTTGTTGAAAAAAATAAGAATAAGAAGAATATTAAGCTTTTGCAATATTTTTACACGGAAAGACGAAGCCTTTATCAAAATTATATAAAAAAGAGAAAACTTTTACGGTATAATTTTATTACTCAGTTAGATGTACCTACAAAGTTTTTTAATGTTACTGTACCACGATTCACATCAATTTGCAAGAAATCTAGAACTGAAGATTTTTGGAAAAATTTTGTTTTGGGATTTGGTACAGATGTAGAGTTTTTTGAAATGTTTCGAATGAAAAAAAATACATTTTTCATGATCTGTGAAAAATTAAAATCTCATTTGGAACCTTCACCAAACTTCATTACCACACCTGTTTCTATAGAAAAAAAAGTGGCTATTACATTGTATAAATTAGCAAGTTGTGCTGAATATCGTGTTGTAGGTGATGTTTTTGGTGTACACAAAAGCCCAGTACATAAATATTTGTACCAGGTGGTGAGAGCAAAAAAATTAATTAATATAATACTTTATAAATAAATTTATTGTACTTAATTTAAAGCCGCACGCATTTTGAACACTTATACTTGTTTATTTGTAAAGAAACACTTGATAATAAAAATAACCGCCCATCAAATGTCATTTGAAATTTTAAAGTGACGTTACTAACACTAAAGTTTATATTGATTTTCAGTGTGTTACCAACACTATTTTGAAATGTCAAATATGACAATTCACTTAAAACGAAGTAAGTGTTTATGCACATTTTAAAAACGAAATGAAATTTTAAATGCGGATTTAATAGTGTATTAACTCAAAACGACGTAGAGCTTTAATGCGTTTTGAAATTTTGTTTATGCATCCGTATTAAGTCAAGACGGAGTGAGTTAATGCGAAGTAACGCTTAGCATAAACAAGATAATTATATCATCGTCTTTTTCACAATTACTTTTGTTACTAAAGTGAACAATGTTAACTGACATAATTTTTGCAAGAAGAATATTTGCTTCTGCTAAAGAAGGATTTTTGTTGTTTCCACCTTTCTGTCGAATAACAGCAAAAAGATTTTCAACAGGATCCTGGTTCAAGCGTTTGGGAGGAATAAAGAAAATTTCATCTTTGTTACACAATACATCATGAGACAGCAATAATACCAGTCAAAGTTTGTTTAATGCCATCCAGAAAATATACAGATCTCATTTTTTTAAGTTTAATTCCGGATATATAACTAAGAAATAATTTAATAAATGTATAGACATTATTTTCTACTTTAATACCACGCTTGTAGGGATTTCTGCTGTTTATATTGCCTCCATTCAAACAATCAAATATTTTATCAACCTTTTCAATGAATAATGCGGTAGATGAAGCAACTGCTAAAGAATTTTTTGAAAGTTGTTTGCTCTCTACAAGAGATTTTATCGCTGCAGCAAAAGTGCGACTAAACGTTTGAGCTGCTAGATTCACCCTCATTTTTTCAAATGAGTTAGGATTAACATGCTGCGCTGTTAATTTAACACACATTCTAGTCTTTTTTCTTTGTTCCAACTCCCACAATTCTTGAATTATGCTCCAACTAACAATTCCATCAGGAGTTTCAATATCACAAGATATTAATGCATTTCTTAAAGATTTTAAAAGATGATGGAAAATCGAATAAACAATATATTTTTTGTTCATTAATTAGAATATACGGTTTCTCAATACTAACTTTCAATTCAGAAAAACATTTTCTATTATTGGATCCCTGATCACATACAATAACTTTAATACTGAGTCCCCAATCTTGCAACATTTTAATGTTTTCTATTAATAAAGTCATTAAATTGTCTCCTTTTATACTATTTCTGACACAAAATAATTCACAACAGTTTTCCAATTTGTTATAAGTCCTCTGACCATAAATACGCATACTTGTTTTCCGAAAGTATTCCTCCTTTGAAATCCATGATCTTCTATACCATCTTTTAAATCGAAGCTCTTATTATAACGCCATTCTTTTCTTATACAAATCTCATCAAACATTAAAACAGCATATTTCTCTCTTCCTTTAAGTTTTATTAACTTTTCACGCAAAGATTTTGAAGCGTTATTAACAAAACCTGGTTGCAGTTGCTTAATTGGAGCCCACCTATATAATGTAGAAATGTGAGGTAAGTTTATAGCTAAAGTATTTCTCCTAAATTGGTTTGCAGATTGAGATGCATAAAAAATATTTTGAACCAATTCTTTTTCTTTTTCGGTGTAGTTATTTTTATTAAGTTGTAATATAATTTTGCATAATATTTTGCTATTTTCATTTATTTCAAGAGAATCTATTTTTTCTTTCAATGTCCTGCATAACTTTTTTGCGGTGAAAACTGGTTTTATTTTTTTCTTTACTTGTTTTCGAAGAATTACAAACCTTTTTTTCAAGTCTTAATACTGACAACTTAATCTGTTTAATTTTTTCATATAAAAGTTGCAATTTTTTTCATTTTTCAAACATGATGAACATACGCCTTCAATTGATGCATTTGATATTCGTCGTTTTTTTATTGAACGAGTATCCAAAATTTCAAAATTATTTTCACTTTCTTCATTATTAGGCTTTTCAGGCAAAAAAAGAGTGGGATATGCTCCTGATCGTAATCTACTTTTCCCAATATATTCATCATTGAAATGAAGATTACATAAACGCAAATTTTTGTTTAAAGGTGGTGTGTCTTCTAAATCACAATTTTTTCTCCATATTTGCCCTAAAGGAATATCAGCAGGTGGAAAATTGAAAAGCCTTACACCGGCTTCTCTTCTTGACTTTTTACAGGTTTTTATACTATAGACTAACCCTGATTGGCGACTCATTTTTAAAAATAAAAAAATATTTAATTTTAATAGAATAATTAAAATATTTGAATACTTTTTTAAAAACAAAAAATAACTATGGGAATAATATATAAAAATTAATTCTAGAACTTGAAAAAATGTTTAGACAATCAAAATCTACGATATATTAAAGAATTTGCAAATATATACATATGTATTTAAAAAGTCAATCAAATAGGGAAAAATAAAACAATTGAATTTTAATTTGATCTTGCAAACGAAAAAAAAAATAAAAGTATAAATCGTAATTTGTTATGAAATGAAAATTTTTAACATAAATATGCCAAAACCCAAAACATGATCAAAGCAATCATAATGTATGACGTCAAAAAAATGACGTCAAAGTTTAGAGAAAACTTTGAGAGAGCATAACTAAGCTTTTAAAATAAA
Source organism: Bombylius major (assembly GCA_932526495.1). Lineage (NCBI taxonomy): Eukaryota > Metazoa > Arthropoda > Insecta > Diptera > Bombyliidae > Bombylius > Bombylius major. The sequence continues at coordinate 21,755,494 of OW052044.1, read as the reverse complement.
AGCTTGGGGTACTCGCGCCAGAGCCCCAGAATAAAAATTTTTATATGAAGAAATTTTATATGAATAAGAGTTCTTCTTATTACATATTTTTTGATAGTAGCCATTTTTAGGCATAATTCCCAAAGTATCTTTCTTCAGATAGTTTTTACTTAAAACAAGCATACAAGCTGATGCAATAGTTAAAGATTAACGTAAAATACACACATCGTTCGTGCAATATTTTATCATTTCTTCTCTATTATTATTTATTAAAAACCCCATTAGATTTTTTATTTTACCACTTCAAAAATTTATCCCTCTCTGCATTTCTCATTGTATTTTACCAAAAAATATGTAATAAGAAGAACTCCTATTCATATAAAATTTCTTCATATAAAAATTTTCATTCTGGGGTTCTGGCGCGAGTACCCAAAGCTTTTATTTTAAAAGCTTAGTTAAGCTCTCTCAAAGTTTTCTCTAAACTTTGACGTCATTTTTTTTGAGAGGATTTTTTGACGTCATACATTATGATTGCTTTGATCATGTTTTGGGTTTTGGCATATTTATGTTAAAAATTTTCATTTCATAACAAATTACGGTCAATACTTTTATTTTCTTTTCGTTTGCAAGATCAAATTAAAATTCAATTGTTTTATTTTTCCCTACTTTGAATGATTTTTTAAATGTATATATGTATTTGCAAATTATTTAATATATCGGAAATTTATAAATTTCATATTTTCGTTTAATAAAATATTTGTATATATGTATCATATAATCAAAATAATATAATGGCGTAATGATCTTCTTGTGTATAAATATACGAAAAAAGAAACCTATTTATTAGAATCTACAACAACAAAAATGCTGTAGAAAAGTATCTTGTCTTAAATAATATAATATATAATATGTATCTTTTTAATATACATATTTAAATATATTTTTAAAATTTGAAAAAAAAAAAATATTTTTCTCACAAATTACAAAAACTAAGCTATATATACATAGGTATGTATATGTATGTATATATAGTATTTAGAGGTATAATAAAAATAATATTTCATATTCAAAAAAAAAAAAATTTTTTTCAAAGCAAATATGTATTTTTATTTAAAACGAAAAAAAAATCAAAAGTATAAGTCGTAATTTGTTATGTTGCCATAGCAACAATGCAATTATGATAAATATTAATTTGTTATACATTTGTAAAAAATGAAAATTTTAAACATAAATATGCCAAAACATGATCAAAGCAATCATAATGTATGACGTCAAAGTTTAGAGAAAACTACATATATATACATATATACATATATATATAAATTGAAAAAAGCTTCAAATCATTTTTGAATTGAAAGCTCTGAGAGTAAAATAATACATATCCCTTTTGTTTTTCCCCTCTGCTCATAATTCGTTCAAAAATTTTTGAATTTTGAAATTACAAAGCTATAAGAGTTCTTCTTATTACATATTTTTTGATTTTACCCATACGTTTCTGGAGGCGGATATTTTCCAACATAATTGGAATTGTCCAGTGTATTAAAGAAACATGGATAATATCCCTTTTCATAATCGTTAATATCAAATACTTGTGGGAATTTTGCAAGGGGAAACGCCAAAAAGCTCAAGTAATCAATAAATGTTACTTGTCCGCATGACAGTTTCATTATTTTTCTTCCATTCATTACAGGTTCAATTTTGATATTTCTATCTAGAAGGTCAGAGATAAGAAAGTGACCGTCATATCCTTGTAGGTTATGCAATAAAAAAATGTTCTGAATAGAAGGACGTGGTTTCAAACAATAATCTTTACAATTTTTTACAAAATTTGCAACACTACTGTATTCAAAGATATGGGTTCTGTCTCCACATACATCACACTTCTCAACAATTAAGTTAACAACATATAGAAACTCTGTCTCACTATTTTCAAGTAAAGAATTTTGAGTACTTTCAGAATCAAAAAATATTAACAGAAATTTTTTATTTCTACCTCCCTTGTACAACATAGATGTTCTGACGAAACAATTTTCGAACATATTTGACAAAAATATTCGTTACATCTACGCTCATCTTCTATTCTTTTAGAAAGATTTGAAAACTACATAGTTTACATATTCTGAAAGTATCGCATATGCTTTTATTTTTTATTTTGTTTTGAAAGTGATTGTCAAAACAGATTTCACCTCTGAATGTACGGTTACAGTTTTGGCATCGTTTCATATTTTGAACAAAACCACATAGAGGTGAGGAATTACAATAAGGACATTTTGATTCACATTTGTGTAAATTATAATTGCTAACCCCGTCACAAAATAAGCAAGCATATTTCTTGTTGAAAAACCCCGTTAAAGATTTATTACACAAAAATGTTTAGATGTCTGGGAATAATAAAGAAATATTTTTTTAATTTCATTATTTTCAAACGGAGTTTTAAACATAATTGAATTTAAATCTCCCAAATTATCAAACTTGTAAAGATCCTCTAACATACAACCTTTATTCCCAACAACAACTTTTGCATCTTTACACAATCTCTTTGCTAACGTATCCAAAGATTTGATAACGGAAGAATGGCATTTTTTGTTGAAATTTACTGAAGCCATTCAACACCATAACAAATACTTTTTGGGAGACAATTTAAATCTTCTTTTTCGCTCACATCAATAACACTGTTTTTTCTAATTAAAACTTCATTTTGTTCTACATAATTTGGGTTTATTTTTTCTCCGCCTAAAGGAAAATTAACAATATCTGCATTTAGTTACATGACATTTCATTTTCTAAAATGAAAGTTGCGTTAGATTGATTAACGTTTGAAGTTAAACCAATAATGTATTCCCCATTAACCAGACTAATAGCATAGAATATAGAATATAGAATACTAAGTCTAGAACAAATTCTATTCCCGATTCTGTGAAAATTGTTGTTTTTCTCATTGGTGTGAGTGAAAAAAAAAATAAGATGAGTCTGTCTTTCACTTTAATAAATAGAACTATAAATTATTAAAGCTGAAAAGAGATAAAACATAAAATTATTCCCACTTCAATTTTCAAAATTTTTTTTCAATTCAGCGTTCTATGAATCAGATGTTAAACGTCAAATTGACCATTATTATTATATGTAGGTATGTAAATTTTAATAACAATAATAAATATTGAAACAAAGTGAATAAAAATAATAATTTATCATCAATATCATCACAATCAGTACAAAATCATAATAATAATAATATAAATAATTAAAATAAAAAAAAATTTTTAATATAAAACGTTTTTAAAACGGACTCAAAAGTATAAAATAATTTTTCCTAGCCACATACACATTCTCAACCCCATACAGATAATCCTGAAAATTTGTGATTGCGAATTTTTAATAACTATAAAAATACTTGTAAGATTAAAAACGAAAAACGTGGGGCGCTATTCTTTACACTTCTTACTATTAACTTGCGCTATTCTTTACACTTCTTACTATTAACTTGCACTACTCTTTACACTTCTTACTATTTTATCTTGCGCCCCATGTTTTTCGTTTTTAATCTTACAAGTATTTTTATAGTTATTAAAAATTCGCAATCACAAATTTTCAGGATTATCTGTATGGGGTTGAGAATGTGTATGTGGCTAGGAAAAATTATTTTATACTTTTGAGTCCGTTTTAAAAACGTTTTATATTAAAAATTTTTTTTTATTTTAATTATTTTTTGCTTTTTAGTCTTATGTGAAATTTGTCAATCGATTTTATTGATATTATTTTACATTAAAAAACAATATAAGTAAAACTAAAAAAGTTTTTTTAATTTTAAAAAACAAATATATTTGTATATATGTGTTTGAAGTACCAAATTGACATCACAACTTATTGCTTTTAATCAATCATAACTAAGTTGTGATTAAAGTTACATGAAAATTATATTCTAATGAAATGTAGAGAAGATCCTTAGCTTTATTTTCACCGAATATATTAAATATCTATGAGCAACGTAAATCAAAGAAAAAACGTGATAAATATTGAGTAACATGAAACTGAGAATCAATTTTTCCTTAAATCTCCCAAATTACTAAAAATATTAAATTATAATGTTCTATAAATTTGTAGATTTTTATTAAATAAACATTTTTCCCAAACATTGTTATATTATAAAATTAATAGAAATTGAGTTATTAAAGAAAAATGATAATTTTTTATTAAAATCACAATTATCTCTCTCATTTCTCATTTTAACAGCCACCTCTAAAAATGTAGTACCACTTTAAGAATTTTTTTATTCATTTGTTTATTTTTTCTTTCAAAAATATTATTCATAAACAAAAAAAAAATTTTCAAGTGGTACTACATTTTCAGAGGTGGCTGTTAAAAATGAGAAATGAAGCATACTAAAATATTTTTGACTTGAAAATCACATAATAATAATATGAAAAAAAACTGAAAAACGACATTCAATTGATTGTGGTACAAGTATTAAGGAATATTTATTAAATCATAATAATAATAGTCAACAAATAATGTCATTTTTTCTAAAATTTTAATTTTAGGAAATGAAAAAAGACTTAAATTTTATTCAAGTTTAACCTTTTATAGAAAAGGTTGAAAATAACAAATTTCTTGTTACTTTTCTTGTAACTTGTAACAAATCTGGTGATGTTTTTTAAAGATAAATAATGAAAATTTTATTTTAAAGGAAGTTATTTCCACACCACCTTGATCTAGAATTCAAAGTTATGTTTTATTCATACAAACTTGAGTTCTAGATTAGAGATAAGCATCTGGCGCGTTACCGGATTTTTTTCTTGGTGGCCGGTATCCCCGATAGGCCTATTTAGTTGAAATTTACTGCTAAGCTTTTTTTGTTCAAGCATACTTTATTCAAGTAGCTTAGACAGAACATGGTAATGAAACTACCTTTTTAACCTAGTTTATTATCGTGTCTTGTTTGAGTTACGTAGATAAAGTTCGCTTAAGCAAGAAAATGCAGTATAAATTTACCTTTCCACCATCCTAAATATACCTTAATGTTCCTACATACGAATACATCAAAAATCCTAATATACATCTAGCTAAAACTGAGGAGTTCATTTCCGAAAAGTGTATGTAGATAAAAATAGCTATACACGAAATATTCAAAAACAGAAGATACATATTTGAAAATTTAGAAACCTAAAAAATAAAGTAACCAAAAGTTTAATAAAATGAAAAGTAAGCAAATGAAACAAAAGAAGGAGTGGGAACGGTTGGTTATTAAACTATAAAATAAATGAAAAAACGTTAAGAAAAATTAAATAAAAGTTAAAGAAAAAAATTTGAAAATAATATTACATCAAAATTATCGATGAAATTCATTAATAAACCCAAATCTTCGCGGCCGACATCAGGAGTAGGTATTGCTCCTTTTTTCAATCTCTGCTTGTTTATAGTGAACATTTCATCTCCAAAATGTTTACTACAAATCCAACTTGTGTCCTTCAAGCTTTCCAATATATTTATTTTGTTCAAACTATAGAGCCATAGTATTTTCCTACAAATATTTTTAAAATACACAGAAATGTATAAGAAAATAAAATCATAATTCAAATATGTGGGGTGTTTCACAGTGCGTGTGCCAAACTGAATAGGGTGGTAGATCTCAGTGAGATATAAAAAAAATCGGCGTTCGCTCAATGTAGAGGGCTAAATGAAAATTATTTCTGATGGGAACTTTTATTTGACTCTCTGTTTTAATTACTTTGTAGTCCTAAAAAGGACCTATTGTAGTCCTGAAAAGGAGTAATTGTAGCTCTAGAAAAGACTTATTGTAGTACTGAAAAGGATTTCTTGTTTCGCAAAATGCCTTCTACAAAATTTTTTCGATGTGTCCTGCTCCGTTTTGGATAAAAATCTAATATTGTGTAATAGCAAAAACATTACATGCTTAAGAAAATTTATAACTTACGTGGTTTTGTCACTTATAATACTAAAAAATTTTCTATTATCCCAAGGGTGTTTTTTTGCTCCACATGCGATGCAGATCCTCATTCTGTAATGTGCAATATAAAGTCTATTAAACTATTTTATTATATTAAATATTATTGAATAAATTTTGCACTACTACACTATTGCAAATTACAATTTTTTTTTTATTTCACGTACCTGAAAATATACTTTGAAACTTTTTTAAACGTAAAAAAAAACTTTCAAAATTAAAATAATATTTATTGAAGTTTTATCCAAAAACACCAATAATCACTTTTTAGTTTTTATTTATTAATAATAAGTATAATTTTAATCTTTTATAAAAAAGTTTTGCCGCCGTTGTTCAAATTCGAATTTGAATTTATTAACAATTAACAATGAAGTTGAATCATTGTATGAATTCAGCAATTTAAAGTTAATAATTGAGTGCTACCAAATGAATACATTTGTGGGTTGTTTGTTTGTTGTGTGGGCGGGGGGGGGGGGGGTATGCAGGCATCCACGAGCACTCAGACAGGAGAGTCCATTGTACTCAGCGCCCCGTCTCTAGTAAAATCTCCTCGTTTTCTTAACAAACGAGAGGATTTTGTCTACACTGAGAGAAAAAATATGTTCACGACAACTACATTTTGAAAGAACTAAAATATAGTTAGGAATTATAGTTGCCGTAAATATGTTTCAGAAGTAACATAGTTGTGTTAAAAATATTTCATAGTTAGACGAATGTAAAAACTCCATATAAATTTGTTATTAGAACAATGGAACATAGTTATCACGACTATATATGTACATAATCTTCATAACTGAATTAATGTTTGCAGGGAGCAAAGTTTGTTTCAGAGTATAGTTGCTAGAACCATGGAACATAGTTATCGCAACTATATACATAATCTTCATAACTGAATTAATGTTTGCAGGAAGCAAAGTTTGTTTCAGAGTATAGTTGCTAGAACCATGGAACATAGTTATCGCGACTATATACATAATCTTCATCTGGGTTTATGTTTTCAAAAAATAAAAATTCACGATTACAGTTTATTTACATTTATTTATTATTATTACATACTTATAATACCTTATTTAATATAATGTAATGCAGTGTTGTGAAAATTAAATTCAAGAAAAATCATTAAATTATCACTTCAATAAAAAATTTATTAATTTCTCGTGTTTAAGTTTCTAATGAATATTGAAAGTAATTGAAATTAATTAAATGTTTTATCGGACCAACTTTTTTCATAATATCAGGATAATGGAAGAGAAAATGAAATTTTGTGTTAACTTTAAGTTGGATAGTTGTATACAAGGTGTTTCCGTTATCCAGGACCAACAGGATACCATAGATAGGGCTCATCGAGACAAACAAAAAATCGTATCGGAAGGGGGGGGGGAAATCCCAACGGTTTGGCCGCTAGAGGGCGTTGAAGTTTTTTCGCACTTCTTCCACTAAACACCCCATAACTTTATGCAGGGGCACTCTAGGGTCACCTTGTATTAAGAAAAAATGTAGAAGACCCTTTGCCCTTTTCAACGATACCTTACTTGTTCCTTTTCTTAACTTTTAAAAAGTTAGAGTCGTTTAAAATCAAAATTTTGTGAATTTTTATCCATGTTTTGTGTTTAACCCTGCTTTACTCAAAAAAGGCTTAAATTAACACTCATTTTTTATTGCAGAAAAAGAAGGCTCAATTGATTCTGCATCGATTTGATATCTTAATTTTTTTCGAAAAATGCATAATTTTCGAGATATTTGTATTTGAAAATTAGCACTTCTAGCTTCTATTTTCAATTTACACTGCAATAAAAACACGTGTCCAATAATCCAATGAATTTCAGACTTATTTTTACAGTTTTTTCGAAAGGTATTCCTTAATATCTCAAAAATTATGCATTTTTCGGCGGTAATATCGTGGTAATATCTATACAGATAGCACAAATGCAAGCATATTTCAATTAAAAAATTAAATTTTCTGACTTCTTTCTTAAAAGCTTTCAAAAGCTATCCTAAGCTTTCCTCTCGTTTGAGTACAGCATAGTTAACTATATAACAAATATTGTTGCTATGGCAACATTACAAATTACGATTTATAAGTACTTTTGAATTTCTTTCGTTTTGAATAAAAATATGTATATATTTGCTTTGAAAAACAATTTTTTTTTGGAAAATGAAATACTATTTTTTTCTATTATTTTTATTATTCCTCTAAATACCATATGTATACATATTTATGTATATCATATACATATTTATGTATATCGTATACATGTCTTAGGTTTTGTAGTTTGTGAGAAAAATATTAGTTCAAAATAGCCGAATATTTTTTTTATTAAATTTTATTATGTCGAGATATTGAACATTGAAAATGGATTTTTGACGAAAAGGGTTTAAAATATAATGAAGTGTTGAATATCTAATTTTAGTTTTTTTTATTTTTAATTAATTATGTCATACAGAAATACAATATGCATATGTAAGTTTTACATTCCTAGCACAAAAAAATTTGTTTGCATATTTTTTATTTTCGAAATAGTTTTTGTAAAACAGTTTTTATAATGTTGTTTTTATTTGTAATTCATATCATATGTGACATTTTGTTTTTTTGCAAAAAAATTAATTACAAATTTTACAAGAAAAAAAGTTATTTTTTTACTAATAATTATTAAAAAAAAAAAAAAAAAAAAAACAAAGAAAAATTGACGATATCATTGATTATTTACTTGTAAAATGAAAAATGACTGCGAAAGAATAAAAAAAAATTTGTGTAATAAAGTGGATAAAGGATGAAAGAAAAAGTGATGTACAAAATAATATTCCTTTTTTCACATATGATAGTCCCCTTACATCAATGATATTTTATTAACACAAAAAAATAATATAACAATCAGTAAATGGATGCCTCACTTGCCAAAACGATTAACTCCATATAAAAAAAGTCTACAAAAGTAATAAATTAAAAAACCCCGAAAATAGAGTTAATCGATTTTGCAAATGAGCCATCCAAATAATACCTACAATATGCACAAAATATGTACATGCAGACACATAACAAATGTTACTATAGTAAAATAAATATATATGTATGTCATATGTATGTATATTTATATTTATGTTACCATAGTAACCATATGAATTACAAATAAAAACAACATTATAAAAACTGTTTTACAAAAACTATTTCGAAAATAAAAAATATGCAAACAAATTTGTTTGTGCTAAGAATGTAAAACCAAAAAATATGTAATAAGAAGAACTCTTACAGCTTTGTAATTTCAAAATTCAAAAATTTTTGAACGAATTACGACCAGAGGGGAAAAACAAAAGGGATATGCATTATTTTACTCTCAGAGCTATCAATTAAAAAATAATGATTTGAAGCTTTTTTCAATATATATATGTAGGTATATATGTATGTATAATGTTTTCTCTAAACTTTGACGTCATTGATTTTGAGAGAATTTTTTGATAATGTATGCATTATGATTGCTTTGATCATGTTTTGGAATATTTATGTTAAAAATTTTCATTTTTTACAAATGTATAACAAATTAATATTTATCATAATTGCATTGTTGCTATGGCAACATAACAAATTACGACTTATACTTTTGATTTTTTTTTCGTTTTAAATAAAAATACATATTTGCTTTGAAAAAAAAAAAATTTTTTTTTGAATATGAATATGAAATATTATTTTTCTCTATTATTTTTATTATACCTCTAAATAGTAATTCTAAATCTAAATGCAATTCTTCAAATTTTTCTCATTTTCTGTTCAGTCAGATTGTTTTCAATTAATTAATTGTATAAAATTTATACAAATATTTTTCTCATCATTTTTGTGAAATGTCGAAAGTATACATTTTTTGCTACCTAAAATATTTAAGTTTTAAAATAAGGTATTTATATACATTTTATCAGAATCACATTCTCATATCCCATACTTTATAAGCTCGTATTATAAAAAATCTAAAAATAAAATATTTGTTTTAATTGATTAAATTTTTCTCTTTTTCATTTAACTTTATCGTTTTTAATGTACCATCACGACCGCTTGTCTTCAAATACAAACAATCATTTATATCATCTGAATAATTAATTTGCATTAAATGTGTCATACCAAAATGATTATGAAGATGTTGCGACAGCAGATAGCCCCCTGTATTTTTTTTTTGATATTTTCGTACGCCGCTGTATTTTTACAGACGGTTGTACACATAATTTTTAAAATGTTTAAAAATAAAATGTACATTAAATGAACTGTAATTTCAATTCCGTTGCACACGCGCAACATAAATCTAATCTTCTTTTGTTCAAAAATTGAACAAAGATTATTTTCTACAAATCTCAGGGATTATCTAAAATCACGCCATTTCGAAAATAATCCTATGTAATTTTATACATGCATAAGATTATTCCATAATTTTCTCGAATATATTCTCAATTAAATCTTCTTAATCATTATGTACTTCAGTGTATTTGATAATGTCCCAATACACCAAAAAAAAAAAAAAAAAAAAAATTCTTTTACACAAAAATTGATTTATTCTCATATAATAGGTTATATGAGAGAAATCAATACATAGTACCATATGATATGATATGACCTATATAATTGCATCAAGTTATTCACCTAATGCAATTATACTAATTTTCAAGTTCACGCACACCACGATAATCTCCATACTTATCTCACTCAAATACATTATTCTCCAAATAATGTACAGAATATTCTAGAATACACATAATGATGATTTATATACTTGTGCCCTGATTTAAGTCTGCCGCTCAAATTACAAATACCAATTAAAGATGTGCATATGGATTAACATACGAAGTGGTATATAAGGCAGACAAATTTTTTATATAGCTCTCTTTTTTCGTTTTGCTTTGCTTTTTTTGAGAGTGTTCTTACTGGATATTGTTATTGATATTTGATATTGATGATTACTTTTTTTCGAGTCATGGAAGTGAGTGTATCAGATGGTGCCGGTCAACGACGGTTTTTGTTTGTTTTTTTTGATACTTATAAGTATATATAGAACATGATTATAATTTCTGCACAAAAATTAAAAATTGAAAAAAAAAAAAAGATATGTATTAATAATAGAAGGTAAAGGAACTGGCAAAAGGGAAAAATTATGTTTAAAGATGGTAAAAACGGAATTTAGTTTAAATAAAATACAGAAAAACAAAATTTTTTAATAAATGATTGATAAAGTTTGATTTAGAGAAAATGAATGGTAATAATTACAACAAAAAAAAAAAAGAGTGATAAAAATAAAATTTATAGTTGATGACGGATAAAACAAAATTTGGTTTAAAATGAAACAAGAAAAAAAAATATATATATATATATGAAGAACAAAGATTTTATATAGTGATAAATCAGTGAACCACAAATACAAAAAAAAAAATTTTTCTTGAAATAATCAAAGGAATTTATATTAAATCAGAAGTAATTTTTTTTTGTACGTTTGAATAAAGTAGTATTAATAGTTACAAAAAAAAAAAAAAGTTTTTTTTTAAAATGAGATATGTATTTTAGACAAAGGAGTGTTGAAAATGTGCATCATCTGTTCAGTAGATATTACTATAATTCATAATTATAATCTTTGGTAATCAATTTTGAAAGTGTTAATAGTTTAATAAGTGAACTGAATCCAATTTAATTTTTTTTTGAAATTAAAATTCATTTTTTTATTATTGTAAAAGTCCAAAAATAGGAATTTAAAAAAAAAAAAAATAGAAAAAAAAGGAATTTATTTTTTTTACAAAATAGTAATTTTTTTTTGAATTATTTTTGTGTTGTACAAAAAAAAAGAGAAAAAAAAATATAAAGACTAGAGAAATTCAATTTAATGAACAAAATTGTATTTCAAAAATAAATTTAAAAAAAAAAAAAAAGAGAAAAAAAAGAGAATTTTTTTGTTGGAAAAGGAGGGTCAAAGATGATGAACAAAGGAAGTTATGAATTACAAGGATGGAATTTTAATACCAAGCTCACTTATAATGTGAAGAACTTCATCACCAACAATCCAGCGAAGGAAAACTCGAAGTAGATTTGTCTTTTTATTGTAAGTAGATTTAATTAGAATTTTTTTTGTAAAATGAAAATTAAAATTTGATTTAGGCCAACGATAGAAAAATAAATATTTGAAGAAAAATAAAAATGAAATCGATTATAAAAAGATAAAAATAATGGAAATTATAATTAGAATGACAAGAAAGAAAAAAAAAGTATTAAAAATAAAAATATATGTAATCATATTCTAATAAGATAGGATAATAGTTATTTCAATGGCGTCCTTTCATCTATAGTTAAAATTAAGGATGGAAAAAGAGAGATATTTTGTATTATTTCTTAAAAATAGATTTTTCCTATATGCGTTTCATTTAGTATTTGAGCAGAAAATCATCAAAACAGTAGTAATTAGTATATCTTTTTTTTATTATTTTTATTTACCGTACAAAATATCTCAATTTTTTTTGTTGAATAAGAAAAAAATTTGAACCAAGTAAAATTGTTAATAGAGTAGGATAATAAGAAAGGAAAATAAAATGATATAAAGTGAAATTTTTAAAAAAGGTGTTGTGATTTGGCAAATTTTCAGCGATGGTTGAAAGTGGTCCTCTCCCTGTGACACTATTTTTTTTTTTTTTAGAGCGTAAAATGGAGCAAAGGTGTCTCCCATGGAAGAATTTTCCTGTATCAATGAGAAAAAAAAAAGAAGGAAATCCGGTTTTGGTTTCGACGGATCTTCCCTTGTCTTATATTTTTTTTTGGTTGACATTGTCTTTGAATCATGCCGGTCCTATCTTTTATGTTAGTGTGACGGACCTACCTCCGAAATGGTGTTCCAAAAAGAACCCACCCAGGCTGAAGCGGCTGGAGAATCGACCGGTGGGAACACCAGGGAGTTACATTCTTTTTTTTTCTTTTTTTGTCCAGGTCTTGACAATAAAAATCTTCGTTACATAACATATGGCGCCCAACGACAGGCACAGTCCATCTTGTGTCCTCGTCTCTTAGCTTGCCCTAAGGCATAAAAAATTTTTTATTTCAGTCTTTAGCTTTATCGGTAACATGGAGGTTTTCTGTTTGGTGGCAGCATCGAATAGGAAACTTACCATTTCACGCGTCCTATCTGAATCCCATTAATCACCCGGTTTTTCAAGTTTAATTGATTTTTTTTCGTGCGCGATACTTTTTTGTATACAAAATATTATAATAGTATTCTCGCGGTTCAGTGTCGTAAGTCCGAAATTTTGGGACGGTGAAAATTCCGAAATTTCGTTGCGACGGCACTGATAAATTTTAGTAGTTTCAGTATATGTATAAAGTAATTGAAAATTCGATTACTTTTGTTGATAATCTTGTAACTTACAGAATGTAATTTTTCGGTCTGAATTTTGATTCGAGTTTTGATAATTCCTTTTTTTAAATTTCCCCGGTTTACTCAATTACAATTGCCTACTGGTGCTTAATAATTCATTTTCGGTTCGAAAGTATACATGTTGGAATGACATAGTCGATTGTCAGGACGATTTTGCATGTGCAAGATCGAGCCTTTGCTCGCTATGTCTTTTCAACATCGCGTTTTGTTATATTCAGATCTTCTAGTTAAATTTCTATACTCGAAACCTCCGACGTTTGTCACAGATTTTGGGTCATAAACCCGAAATGCTGTTTGCACGCGGTTGTGTTTCGTTGTATACCTATTTTTGTTTCATGAACTATTTTTCTTTGAGAATTCAAATAATTTGTAATGGCAAACCAATTCGTGCGATTGTACATGTTGGGATCGCTCATGATTCAGGTTTTATTTCAATATATACATGAGTGATATCTCAAGTGAACAGTTAATTCGAAGTTTAATTCAGTTAAAATTTTTGGAAAACTCCCGTATGCCAGAATTAATATACCCCATCCACAATCTGTTTTAACATTTTTTTTATTATTGATATGGGAAACCCGTGCCTTTTTTTGGTCCATGGTTAATAAAACAACAGGTCGTAGGGTTCGACGCCTCTCGACCCTTGTTGAGGTTTTCCAAGTCACAACACCTAAATAAGTAATTTAAAAACTAAATTTTGTTGCATGTTTTTTTTTTCGTATAAATATTTTTTATTTCTATATATATATAATACATACATATAACAAAAAAAAAAAAAAAAATTATTTTGATTTTTTTTTGGTTTTTTTTTTTTGGTCTTCTTGCAAAAAAAAAAAAAACAAAAAGCTTTTGAATAAATTTGATTGTACAAATTTAACAAGTGAACGTAAATAAAACATAAAGTTTTCTTTTGCCATTTCTTTTGAGATACATTTTTTTTTATTCGGTTTTTTTTTATTATTTTTGGTTCTGCGCGGGGTGCAGAGCCCTTAATACCTGATGGTTTGTCGTTGGACTCGCGTGACTAAGTTTCATTGTCGAGCCACGATTTTAAATAGAATTTTCTTTTTTATATAATTATGCTTGATAATAGAATTTTGATATTTTTTATATAAAACTTTGTCTAATTATAAGACACTTGAATTAAGTTGTATGGAAGTTGTAAATAAATTTCGGTATAAGGAATTTGTTAGGAAAGTGAGGACTGCACAACCTCACAATTTCGTAGCAGTTTTGATAGGTTTAAAATAATTAGGTATTAGAGTATTCTGTTGATACTGATTTATTCATTTATTTTCCTGTTCTTATATACAAAATTTGTCTTAATTAACTTCCTATAAATTAATATCATAATCATATAATTAAGTAATTTTGTTTCCATTTCTGGTTACTTAATATTATTTCTATATTAAATCTAGAATTAAATGACCTTTATTTGTAATCTGCTGTTTTTGCATTTTACATAATTCATTCATATATTTATATGACGTAATTTATACTGTTAACTATAATGTGTTAATGACCCATATACATATGTAAAAATGTGGTGTATGCATTTTTTATTATTATTTTTTTTGTTATAACTATTTAACACAAATTGTTAACATTATGAATTTACTTTTTTGATGAATTGCAAATTGTTACTTCAACATAATTATGTTCAGTACTTTGAACAAACTTTAACTAGTATATCTTCAAATAACAATTTTTGAGTGTTAATTTTGCGAGTCGCTAATGTTCGCGAGTGTTATAATTTACACATTTATTTACATGATAATTCTTTTTACAAGATAAATGGTAAGCTCTAACGCCGCTTGGTATAATTAATAGTGAATAGATACAGCGATATAATAATATTAAATTTTTTTCTTTTGGTGATTATTAAACATGGACCCGACTTTCTTGAGTCCTGAGGATATTTTTTATGAGTGTCGCATTTGAGACATCGATCCTAACAGCCAGGATTATCTTGGGTTACTGGTAGGTAGACCAAATTGCAGCGGAGGCAGCTGGAACGGTCGCCCAGACGGATAAAATTCTCCACAACATCAATACCGAGATCGAAGACCTGCGCAGTCAAGCTGAAGAATTAATTAACAGCCTGGATCTTGCAGAGTTAACCTCAGATACGGAGAAATTTCAACGAACTAAGTCCAAGTTGTGGCATCTGAAGAACCGAGTGCATATGATCATGAAAACAAGACCTCGAATGAAAGCTGCGACATCTATTGCAGTAATGCTTCAGAAAGGATTAAACATGCTGAATGGAACTACTGCTCCAGTGTTTGAAGATGGTGCAGTTGGAGGAGCCATGAACCTTAATAACCCTCCATTCCTGTTGAGAAGCACTCCTGCAACATCGATTGAAAACCTCAGCATCCCAGGTGGTAAGGAAGGCCCAGCAGATATATTTAATTTTTCTCCTGTTAAACATAATGTTGTAAATAAATTAATAAATGAAAATAAACAGAAAAAGTCTTTAGCTTTTGAATTCCCTCTCCCCAATGAATCATCTTTGAATAGTGATCAACGTGTGAATTTTAGCGCTCCGCGAAATCAAAATCGAACCCGAAATAATAATTATACGTCCAAATTCAACACAAATACGAGTGACATGAATAAGTTCAGTTCGAAGTCAAATACATCCCTACCAACTACATCTGATAAATTTGCTCCGTTTGCACGTGACCAAAATCTCTCTTTACCACCACAAAACGTTCCAATTTCCTTTAAAAACGATCTCAATCAACTTAAACAAGCAGCAAATCCACAAATTTCTAGTTTGAACTTTCCTCAACCTCGTGTTGAAATTCCCCCTAGTAATGTTCAGTCGAATGTTTTTAACGCGCCTTTGCCTTCAAATAATCCTCGTTTTGGCACCGTGCCACCTTCTTTTCAACAACAAAGGCGTAATTTTCGGTCCACAAGTCCCCTTAAAAGGTGGAACTTGTCTTTTTCAGGAAGTCGTGTTGGACTTTCTATAGAAGAATTTTTGTTTCGTTTAGAGTCGTTGGCAGTAGCCGACGGCATATCTGAAAACACATTGGCTGCTCATGTTAATAGATTTCTTTCAGATAAAGCTCTCACGTGGTACTGGCTGTTTCGGAGGTCAAATCCGTTCGCTTCCTGGGGCGATGTACGGGGTGCATTGCTTGACGAATTTCGAAGTCAGACCACCGATTTCGAGATACGCCAAGCAGTGTTCGCCCGTCATCAAAGGCCAGGCGAATTATTTAGTGACTTTCGTCTAGAAATGCAAAGTTTGGCCTCACGTCTTCGACATCCAATGAGCCAGCAAGAGCTTATCGAGATATTACGGCGAAATATGAATGCAAGACTGCGTAATGCCCTGCTTCTTCATACTGTCAACTCCCTTGACGAATTACGTGATCTTGCTAGAAAATTCGAAAAGTTGTGGTCAGAAACAGACATACGTGCAAAAACTCGTAATGTTTCAGAGATTTATAACCCATATGATTCATGTGTCTTCGATGAGATACCTCATCAAAATTTTACAAACACTTATGATACCCCTTATGACTTAGGTCACCAATTTTCTTATATGTCTATTAATTCACCGCCAAATTTACATGAAACGACTAACCCTTCTAGAACTGACCTACCAATGTCGAACGCAGATGTTTGTGCTTTGAATAATTTGAATACGGAGAATTATACCTGTTGGAATTGTGATGCGAAAGGACATTCTTTTAGAGAATGTACTGTGGCTAAAAGAAATTTATTTTGTTATAAATGTGGCCTCAAAGGTGTCACAACTCCAGTCTGTAAAAATTGTGTTTCGGAAAACGGAGTGTCAAACGTGATGCACTCCGGGGCACCGCGTTTGATACGTCGTTTCCCGGATCCGAAAACCCCCGCGATGACGAAAAAGACGAGTTAGATTTGTCTGGTGTTGCCGATGGTTCTCTTGTGATGGACCGTGGGCCTGATTTGAACCAAGTTTTTCAGGGCGTCTGTAAGTGTGCCACTGATTGTGACACCGTGACAAAAAACCCGCTTGGCGATGATCAGTATCAGGGCCCATCACAGGACGATACCGTCTTCAATGTCAGTCAATCTCTATCCTTGTCTGAAAAACCTGATTGGTCCGAAAATTTACCTGATATGTCTATTAATTTACCTGCTATGTCGATTAACTCACCTGACTTGTCTTATAATGCAACCATGAGTTTCGAGGATCGTTATCTAGAAAAGTTGCGTAAATATAATGAACGTCGAAATAAAATATTCGGTACGGTTTCGGAAGTTGTATCAAAACGTATTTTAGAATGCCGTGAACTTTTCAAGAAACGTGTGCAAATTCGGAAGTCGTTAGAAGTTCTGAATAATTTTTGTCCTCTTAAAGATCCGCGTCCGTACGCTAAAATTAAAATAAATGATGTTGAATTATACGGTTTAATGGATACAGGGGCTTCCATAAGTTGTTTGGCCAAAAACGCTCATGAAATATTAAAGCAAATAGGTGTCAAGAGTTTACACTCGGCAGCACCTATTCAAACAGCTGATGGAAGTGCGCAAAAGGTTGAAGGCGTAGTAGATGTTTAAGTTGTT
Organism: Bombylius major; assembly: GCA_932526495.1. Lineage (NCBI taxonomy): Eukaryota > Metazoa > Arthropoda > Insecta > Diptera > Bombyliidae > Bombylius > Bombylius major. The sequence goes on along the minus strand of OW052044.1, from coordinate 21,737,596 downwards.
TACAACGGTGTTTGTAGAACACTTCAACTCTATATTGTGCCAACTTTAGCGCAAAATTTGTATCTCGGGATCGATTTTTGGCAAAAGTTTAATTTATTACCAAAGTGTGTTTCAGAACTTCGTGACGAAAGCGTTCAAGATCCGGAAATGCACGTTTTGACCGCGGAACAGCAACGAAAGCTGAATTCAATTAAAGCAAAATTTCCGTCGTTTGCTGTTCTCGGTTTAGGTAAAACGTCTCTTGAAACGCACGTAATAGATACCGGTGATACACCTCCAATAAAACAACGTCATTATACTGTTTCGCCCGCGATTCAAAAATTAATGTACGACGAGCTTGATCGCATGCTCGACATGGGAGTTATCGAAGAATCTTTTAGCGCGTGGAACAACCCCGTTGTTTTGGTAAGGAAGCCTGGTAAAAATCGATTGTGTTTGGACTCGCGAAAAGTCAATGCTGTGACAAAGAAGGATGCATATCCTTTGCCACACATTGACGGGTTGATCAGCCGCTTGTCCGACACAAAATATATATCAGGGATCGATTTGAAGGATGCCTTTTGGCAGATTCCCTTAGAAAAGGAATCTCACGAAAGGACAGCCTTCACAGTACCTGGCCGGCCTCTTTACCAATTCACCGTGATGCCGTTCGGTTTGTGCAACGCTCCCCAACGAATGTGTCGATTGATGGACAAAGTCGTACCGTCGGAGTTACGCGATAATGTTTTCGTATATCTTGATGATTTATTAATTATATCGAAAGATTTTGACACTCATTTAAGAACGCTCGATAAAGTTGCAACTTGTTCAAGAATGTCGGGATTAACCATCAACGTCGAAAAAAGCAAGTTTTGTCAAAAAGAAATTAAATATCTTGGTTATATCGTCGGTGATGGTTGTATTAAGACAGACCCTGAAAAGATCTCCGCGATTGTCGATTTTCCAAGTCCGAAAAATCCTAAGCAAGTTCGCCGTTTCTTAGGAATGACCGGTTGGTATCGTCGTTTTATTCGCGATTATGCGTCTCTTTCAGCACCTATTTCTGATTGTTTGAAGAAGTCGAAGAATTTTATTTGGTCCAACGCGGCTCAAAACTCTTTTGAAAAGCTCAAGATTTGTATGACCTCCGCGCCCGTACTAGGAAATCCTGACTTCACGAAGTAGTTCTTCATACAATGCGATGCGTCGAAAGGGGGCGTAGGAGGAGCCCTATTCCAACTTTCTGACGCGGGTGATGAAAATCCCATCGCATTTGTTTCGCAAAAGCTGAACAAAGCGCAGAAGAACTACTCCGTGACAGAACTGGAGTGCTTGGCCGCGGTGTTGTGCGTCAAAAAGTTTAGAGCTTACGTTGAAGGTTTTAAATTTACGATTATTACGGATCACGCGAGTTTGAAATGGTTGATGTCTCAGCTAGATTTAAGTGGTCGTCTCGCCCATTGGAGCTTGAAATTGCAAGCTTTCGATTTTGCAATACAGCACCGCAAAGGATCACAAAATGTGGTTGCTGATTCGCTCTCGCGCGCGTTTTGTGATGAGATTAGTACGAACTTAAATCTGACTGAAGTCGACTTAAATTCAAAAAGCTTTCGCGATGAAGAATACGTACAGTTAATATCGTTCATTTCAAACAATCAGAGTAAGTTGCCGTATTTGAAAATTCGCGACGGTAAAGTGTTCAAACGTGTCCGTTTTCGAACTTCGGAATCTACCGACAATCCTTGGAAACTCTGGGTCCCTTAATCTCTTCGTCATTCTTTGATCCAAAACGTTCATGAATCTGAAGTTACCTGTCGTGGTGGCATTGCTGTAACTTATCGATTTTTGTCTGAAAAATACTATTGGCCCAAAATGTGTCTTGAGGTACAAAATTTTGTTAACACTTGTGAGACTTGTAAGGAGAACAAATCCCCTAATTTTCGAACTAGACCTCCTATGGGATCTAGGTTCATTACGGAAAGACCCTTCCAACGTCTTTATATTGATTTGCTTGGTCCATATCCCAGGACTAAAGCAGGAAATTCGCAAATTTTGATCGTTTAAGATCACTTTTCTAAATTCGTGTTTCTTAAGCCCCTCCGTAAAGCCAATGCCCCTGCTATTGTGGCATTCCTGGAGCACGAATACTTCTCTATTTTTGGCGTTTGCGAATTTCTCCATAGTGATAAATCGGGTCATTCTAGAGGCTGTAAGGTCTTATGTTCAGGAAGACCAGGCGAACTGGGACAAGGCTATCCACCGCATAGCTGGTTCTCTTAGAACTCGTTATCATAGTGCTATTGAGCGCACACCTTACCAGACGGTATTTGGTTTCCCTATGGTAAGGCATGCCTCGGCATATCGTGTTCTGAGAGAGCTGGACTGTGTGATGGATGGAGAGGTCGTGGATCTGCCTGAATCTGCCAAGCTTCAGCAGATCCGTGACCAAGTCTCAGTTAATCTGAGAAAGGCTCACGAACGAGCAGAAAGGTCTTACAACCTCCGGACCGCTACAGTGAAATTTCGACCTGGTCAAGAGGTTTATAGGCGAAATTTCACTCAAAGCGATTTCGCGAAAGGTTTTAATTCGAAATTGTCAAAAAAATTTATTAAATGTCGAATTAAAAGATGCATTGGTGGAAGTATGTATGAAGTAGAGGACCTACAAGGTAAATATGTAGGGACTTTTCATGCGAAAGACCTCAAACTCTAACACCATTTCTAGTTTACCATGTCACCTTTAACTGTCCGTACCTTACTTCATCTAAATCTTGTAATCATTGGTCTAAATAAACTTTACCAGGTTCACCCTAATTAGTTCACTTTACCCTCCTAGGTGAAGAAAATGTAATGATTTATGAATCAATTTGTCCCCAAGATCTTTTTTTGGTCCAATTTTAATATTCTCTCCTGGATTTGTCATATAATACACGGTTGTGACATTTTTATGTACGAGTATATAAGTCATCATCGCGAAATGGAATTTTTTTTTGATTTTGGATTTTGGTAACGAGTGTGTGGACTTAGTTCCCTATCCTTTTTGTTCAGCCCGGCTTGCCCACGTGTTCCGGCATTGAGACTCATCTCAGGGTGTGGACGAGCCCCACGTTGTTGTGATAAGGCAATACCGACCACTTTTCCTGTTCGGTCAAAATTTCATAGTGGGACTTACTTTATTTCATGGATCAATGTCCTTTACGGACTTTACATTGTCTTTTCGCTGCCGTGTTCCAACCTTTTCCACTTCGACAGGTTCGTGGAAAAGTTTGTTTTGTTGCGAGGTTGCGACTGCAGATAGCCCCCTGTATTTTTTTTTTATATTTTCGTACGCCGCTGTATTTTTACAGACGGTTGTACACATAATTTTTAAAATGTTTAAAAATGTACATTTATTGGAAATTTTCATAAAAATTTTCCAATAAATGAACTGTAATTTCAATTCCGTTGCACACGCGCAACATAAATCTAATCTTCTTTTGTTCAAAAATTGAACAAAGATTATTTTCTACAAATCTCAGGGATTATCTAAAATCACGCCATTTCGAGAATAATCCTATGTAATTTTATACATGCATAAGATTATTCCATAATTTTCTCGAATATATTCTCAATTAAATCTCCCTGCAAACGCAGAGTGACTAGTTAACACAAATGCAAATTTTTTGACACTATCTTTATTATTTCAATTCTGTGATGGTATGAATAGGTTACTATATAAATACTAGTAACGGTTATTGTAACTATATGTTTTACTTTAAGTACAAATAGTGTAACCTATGGTTACTGTATTCATACTTGTAACTGTTTCTGTAACTAGTTCAACAGCGAATGCAGGAACTAGTGTGATAACTTATGGCTGAACTTTCAATACTTGTAATCGTTCTTGTACCTAGTCAGTAATTTGTTCGGTAACCTATGGAATGAAGTAACGGATTTCGTAACCGATTAAGCAATAAACATTCATTTTAATTCGTGTATAATAGAATATAGAAGTGATAGCGTGAATTATAATAATAATAAATTAAAATTACATTTTAATAATTTTAATAAAATATATTCATTTATAGTGAACAGTGTAATAAATAAAAGACTTATTAATTATCTTATTAATTAAATTAATTCTGTTTTGTTTATTTTATATGATCACTAAAATGGATTGAATTTTATTTATTTTTCAAAATGAACTGTCATCGTTTTTTCATAGCTGAATACTCTGGAATAAAATTCAACCATGAAAAAACCAAGAAAGTATAGGAGAATTCAAAAACATCAAATGATCGTCAGTTGCAAGTATTCAGCTTCATGGTTTAGTACGCTGAATATTTGCAAATGACGATCATTCGATGTTTTTGAATTCTCCATATGATTTAATCGAAACGTACTGTGTACGAATGTTACCAGTACTAAGCTTATTACTGTAACTGGTACACTAAAGGTTACCATAGTAGTTACAGAATTAGGTATTGTATGTACTTTATACTGTATACTGTAACTTATACAATAAAAGTTCGTTTTTAAACTCTTCATAGTTACTGGATAGCTATAGTAACCTATAAGGTAACTTTTTCACTGCCTATATATCACAACTACTAATGCATAAATAACAAAGTAAATAAGGAAAAAGTGTGAACGCTTTTAATAAATTCATATGAGAAGTAATGGTTCTATTCCGGCAAGTGTATATGGTTACAAGACTAGTTACAAGACTAGTTCTGTGTTTGCAGGGCTTCTTAATCATTGTGTACTTCAGTGTATTTGATAATGTCCCAATACACCAAAAAAAAACAAAAAAAAAAATTCTTTTACACAAAAATTGATTTATTCTCATATAATAGGTTATATGAGAGAAATCAATACATAGTACCATATGATATGATATGACCTATGTAATTGCATCAAGTTATTCACCTAATGCAATTATACTAATTTTCAAGTTCACGCACACCACGATAATCTCCATACTTATCTCACTCAAATACATTATTCTCCAAATAATGTACAGAATATTCTAGAATACACATAATGATGATTTATATACTTGTGCCCTGATTTAAGTCTGCCGCTCAAATTACAAATACCAATTAAAGATGTGCATATGGATTAACATACGAAGTGGTATATAAGGCAGACAAATTTTTTATATAGCTCTCTTTTTTCGTTTTGCTTTGCTTTTTTTGAGAGTGTTCTTACTGGATATTGTTATTGATATTTGATATTGATGATTACTTTTTTTCGAGTCATGGAAGTGAGTGTATCAGATGGTGCCGGTCAACGACGGTTTTTGTTTGTTTTTTTTGATACTTATAAGTATATATAGAACATGATTATAATTTCTGCACAAAAATTAAAAATTGAAAAAAAAAAAAAGATATGTATTAATAATAGAAGGTAAAGGAACTGGCAAAAGGGAAAAATTATGTTTAAAGATGGTAAAAACGGAATTTAGTTTAAATAAAATACAGAAAAACAAAATTTTTTAATAAATGATTGATAAAGTTTGATTTAGAGAAAATGAATGGTAATAATTACAACAACAAAAAAAAAGAGTGATAAAAATAAAATTTATAGTTGATGACGGATAAAACAAAATTTGGTTTAAAATGAAACAAGAAAAAAAAATATATATATACACTATGTAAAAAAAGTGTTGGCACCTAAGCATTTCCAGTAAATAAACTCGATTTTAAAGAGTACTATGCAAGATATCAAAATTATGATTTATGGTATGTAATGCTCTCTTTATCACCTTTAATTTAATATACAATATTATAGTAAATTAATAATTACAACAACAAAAATAAATAATATTATTCAAATAACTAGTAAACTAACGCAAAAAAAGTATTGGCACCTATTATTATAATTTCGGTTATCACGTATGTACCGTTATTAAAATTGAAAAAGCTGCATTATTTTTTTATTATGAGTTTATTATTAAGTCCTGTTATCATTTGATATAATTATTTGTAGAAAATTTTTTAAAATGGCGCCTAAAAACAAAGAAATTAGTGTTGTTATTCGGAATTTGGTTACTTCTTTAAAAAATCATGGAAAATCTTATAAAAACATAAGTGATATTGTTAGAAAATGAAATCAAGTGTTAGGAATATAATAAAACATTTCCAAAAATCCAAAATAATCAAATTTTGCTAACGTTCTGGACGACATATAGCATTAAAAGTTAGGGAAAAGAGGTGAATTCTTAATCAGATCCGTATTAATCTGTAAACTAGCGCTCCATTTTTGAAAATTAAAGTTAAAAAAATGTTTGATAAGAAAGTATCCGATCAAACTATTATAGATATTTTGAAAAAAGTTGTAACATCGCAGATAAAATGGACCCTCTATACTTTATTAGCTGCCATACAGCCACATAACATAGCAACTCCACCTGCATGTTTTACTGTTAGTATTATATTTTTGTTTTTAAAAGCCTTTTTTTTTTTCTTTTTAAACAGGACATACTCCATCTGATCCAAAGTAATTAATTTTTGCCTCATTGACGAAAATTACATCATTTCAAAGCGATTATAAATGTACTGAGTAGCAATATTCAACCGTTCTTTCCTATTCTTCCTACTGATATATGGCCTTTTGCATGTCATTCTGCCATTGATTTTTTTTTTTCAAAATATCTATAATAGTTTGATCGGATACTTTCTTATCAAACATTTTTTTAACTTTAATTTTCAAAAATGGAGCGCTAGTTTACAGATTAATACGGATCTGATTAAGAATTCACCTCTTTTCCCTAACATTTAATGCTATAGGTCGTCCAGAACGTTAGCAAAATTTGATTATTTTGGATTTTTGGAAATGTTTTATTATATTCCTAACACTTGATTTCATTTTCTAACAATATCACTTATGTTTTTATAAGATTTTCCATGATTTTTTAAAGAAGTAACCAAATTCCGAATAACAACACTAATTTCTTTGTTTTTAGGCACCATTTTCAAAAATTTTCTACAAATAATTATATCAAATGATAACAGGACTTAATAATAAACTCATAATAAAAAAATAATGCAGCTTTTTCAATTTTAATAACGGTACATACGTGATAACCGAAATTATAATAATAGGTGCCAATACTTTTTTTGCGTTAGTTTACTAGTTATTTGAATAATATTATTTATTTTTGTTGTTGTAATTATTAATTTACTATAATATTGTATATTAAATTAAAGGTGATAAAGAGAGCATTACATACCATAAATCATAATTTTGATATCTTGCATAGTACTCTTTAAAATCGAGTTTATTTACTGGAAATGCTTAGGTGCCAATACTTTTTTTACATAGTGTATATATATATGAAGAACAAAGATTTTATATAGTGATAAATCAGTGAAACAGAATTTGGTTTATAAATTAAAATAACCACAAATACAAAAAAAAAAATTTTTCTTGAAATAATCAAAGGAATTTATATTAAATCAGAAGTAATTTTTTTTTGTACGTTTGAATAAAGTAGTATTAATAGTTACAAAAAAAAAAAAAAGTTTTTTTTAAAAATGAGATATGTATTTTAGACAAAGGAGTGTTGAAAATGTGCATCATCTGTTCAGTAGATATTACTATAATTCATAATTATAATCTTTGGTAATCAATTTTGAAAGTGTTAATAGTGAACTGAATCCAAATTAATTTTTTTTTTGAAATTAAAATTCATTTTTTTATTATTGTAAAAGTCCAAAAATAGGAATTTAAAAAAAAAAAAAATAGAAAAAAAAAGGAATTTATTTTTTTTACAAAATAGTAATTTTTTTTTGAATTATTTTTGTGTTGTACAAAAAAAAGAGAAAAAAAAATATAAAGACTAGAGAAATTCAATTTAATGAACAAAATCGTATTTCAAAAATAAATTTAAAAAAAAAAAAAGAGAATTTTTTTGTTGGAAAAGGAGGGTGAAAGATGATGAACAAAGGAAGTTATGAATTACAAGGATGGAATTTTAATACCAAGCTCACTTATAATGTGAAGAACTTCATCACCAACAATCCAGCGAAGGAAAACTCGAAGTAGATTTGTCTTTTTATTGTAAGTAGATTTAATTAGAATTTTTTTTGTAAAATGAAAATTAAAATTTGATTTAGGCCAACGATAGAAAAATAAATATTTGAAGAAAAATAAAAATGAAATCGATTATAAAAAGATAAAAATAATGGAAATTATAATTAGAATGACAAGAAAGAAAAAAAAAGTATTAAAAATAAAAATATATGTAATCATATTCTAATAAGATAGGATAATAGTTATTTCAATGGCGCCATTCATCTATAGTTAAAATTAAGGATGGAAAAAGAGAGATATTTTGTATTATTTCTTAAAAATAGATTTTTCCTATATGCGTTTCATTTAGTATTTGAGCAGAAAATCATCAAAACAGTAGTAATTAGTATATCTTTTTTTTATTATTTTTATTTACCGTACAAAATATCTCAATTTTTTTTGTTGAATAAGAAAAAAATTTGAACCAAGTAAAATTGTTAATAGAGTAGGATAATAAGAAAGGAAAATAAAATGATATAAAGTGAAATTTTTAAAAAAGGTGTTGTGATTTGGCAAATTTTCAGCGATGGTTGAAGGTGGTCCTCTCCCTGTGACACTATTTTTTTTTTTTTAGAGCGTAAAATGGAGCAAAGGTGTCTCCCATGGAAGAATTTTCCTGTATCAATGAGAAAAAAAAAAGAAGGAAATCCGGTTTTGGTTTCGACGGATCTTCCCTTGTCTTATATTTTTTTTTGGTTGACATTGTCTTTGAATCATGCCGGTCCTATCTTTTATGTTAGTGTGACGGACCTACCTCCGAAATGGTGTTCCAAGAAGAACCCACCCAGGCTGAAGCGGCTGGAGAATCGACCGGTGGGAACACCAGGGAGTTACATTCTTTTTTTTTCTTTTTTTGTCCAGGTCTTAACAATAAAAATCTCCGTTACATAACAAAGATTTTTTAAAGTATATTTCAATTCCACAATATTATTTTTTAATGAATATAAATAAACATGTCCTTGACGGTTACATATTAAAAACCAACGATTTTTTATAATTTCTGCCGTTGTAAACCATTTTTCTTTAATTGATGATGGTAATTGAAAATTAATATGATACAATGGATTTTCAATATTTTCATATGAATTTATATAAATACAATTACCATTGTCATCACATAATAATACTTCTTTAGTTTCATCACATATAAAAATTGATTTAATATAACTTTTTGTAATTTCAATTTGTTTAAATTTTAAATTTTTTGGTTTTTTACAACCATGTTCATAAATTAAAAGTTTCTTATAACCGCCAATTAAAATTAAACAATTATTTTCATTTGTTACAAATGTTTCTAAAATTGTACAATTTTTCAATTGAATATCTTCTTTTATTTCCCAATTAAATGTTTTTATATAAATGTATTTGTGATCTGTTGTAATTCTAACAAAATTTTGTGAATTTTCGCAATTTTTAAATTGATAACATTTAAATTTTGTGAAATTATTAATATTGAATGAATTTATCACTGTTGGAATTTCTTGATATAATTTAACTTTTAAATTATTATCATCATCATCACCATTCACGCTGAATGATTTGAAAATTTTTTCTAATTCAAATTTAATTAAATTTCCGTCATTACTGGTTGCTAATAATGTTTTAGTTTTTTCATAATAATCAACATTCCATATAATTGCACCACAATGATGTCGCCGCTTGAATATTAATTCACCATTTGAATTCCATACACATAAATTTGAATCTTCACCAACAGAAATTGCAAACTGATGATTATCTAAAATAAATTCAAAAATTTAAGACAATTGATGATTATTGAAACATCGAAATGTAGTTTTGGTGGAAAGATTGTGCAAAGTTTTGAATTTTGAAACGATCGAAATGATTCAATTTATTAATTATTTCCCTTCTACCTACCATTTTCAATAATTTTTCCTTTGAATACCCTTTCTGTATGAGCATAACCACTTTTGTATGGTGAAATTTCTTTATTTTTCCAATCATCATCAACGGTGGTAGTATCATGGATCATTTTATTTTGTATTTTCCAAAAACGTATCGATCTATCATCTGAAGTTATTGTCATCAACATAAATTTCATACTTACATCAATAGAAAATATTACACCAGAATGAGCAGAAATACGATGTAAAACTGGATAATGATTGGTAATTTTTTCATCATTTATGGTCCAGATAATCACTTCACCAAATGCGTTTCCTATAAAATACAAAATAAAATTAATTTAATACGAAAAAAATTCTAAAAAGAATTCCCTAATTACCTCCAAAAATTGGTAAATTTGAATTTGATTCCATTAAATGCGAACAATACATTGTGGATTTATCAATACATGAATATTTTTCTAAAATTTTAAATGCGTTTTCATGAAAACAATATTCAACAATTAAAAGGACACTATGAGCTGTTAATAGATAAAATTTTACAATTTCTGGGTTTGTATTTTTATTTAAAAACAGCCCATTACTAATCCAATCCGTAATTTTCGAACAGGAAAGTAGTTTAAATTCTTCGTTGATATTTTTTCCTTCATATTTCTAAAAAAAAGAGCCAAAAAGACAATTTTCCTAAGATTTTAAATCAAAATATTTTACTACTCACACAATTATGAGAGATCAAAGAAAATTCTTTTGCTCCATACGTTAAAAGAACATTATGATCTGTTTCATATTCTAGACCATGGATTTTTTCTTTGAATTAACAATGTAATTTTTCACGATGAACTTCATTCGACTCATTCTTTGGGGAGTCTGATGATGATGTATTCAAATAGCTATTGTGCACCACATGAAGTTCATTTCCGATTGCTGTAGAAAAAAAGGAACTGATTAGAAAAAATAACTATCATAAGTATGTATAACAATTTGAAGATTTATAAAAAAAACTGTACATGAACCCTTAAGGAGTTTAAAAGGTTTTAAGGAGTTCGTTTTTGCAGAGGTGTATTTAGCAGTCTGTCTTTTAATAAATAATCTTCCTCCACAAAATGATTTGAACACACGGCCCAATTATTTTTCATATACTTAAAACATTTTACTGGTTTCACACCACAGGCCCGAATCCACTTCTCAAACATATTTTTTTCAGATGGAAATCTGAAAAATTTAACTTTTTCTTTTGTTTTTCCTGTATAATTTTTACAGGACATTTGTTTTACAAAAAAACATTTTTATTAAAATTTATAATTTATAAACTTATATTAAACATTTACATTTCTTTTGTTTTTCCTGTATAATTTTTACACGACATCACCACACATTTAACCATTTTAATAGATTTTTTTTTCAATAATATATAGTTACTTATAGTTTTTAAATATATTAAAATTCACTTTATTTATAAAATAATACAACTTTATCACTAGCCACTATGCAAACTACATATAAAAAAAAATGTAAACAAAAACTTTTTCTTCGCAGCTACGTCATCAACTTATTGTAATGTCACTAAAAAACGAAAAAAAATCTCCGCCATATTGCTTTTCAGCATACCTTCCTATTCTATTTACCATGCATATGTATGTATATTGTATTTCTGTATGACATAACAAAGACCATATATAACTAGACGATCAGTTTTTCCGTTACTTAACTGTTACATTTCAAATTTCTCAAACAATCAACAAAATTTGATCGTTATTTTCCAATAGTAAAGCTCTTGAGTTCTTCAAGTTTTGCAAGTAAAATTGTACAAGTATAAAGTTTTTTAAATATGTATTTCGAATTTTCGTAAATATCGTCGAAATCTACTATTTTTATTTTATTTTCTATTTCATTCACACACATTATTGTATTAATTGTTTTTGACACTTTTTGTATACCATATGATTTTTTTAAATTTTTTTTGATTCTGATTGCATATACATTTTTGGATATTTATATTTTGTTTCGAAAAACAAAAACAATAAAATTGAAAATAATGATTGTTGATTATGATATTAATGTGTCTTGTGATATGTAAATTATGTGTAAAATGAAAAAAATTTTTAATTTTCATATTTTTTAAGATATTCTGCTTCTAAATCATTTTTTTAATTTTTATAAAATAATGATAAATTTATTAAATCGGATAAAATTTTACTCCTTTTTATGATTTTTGTTGTTGTCAAATTTCATGTTTTTTTAAACATATTTTCATTCTGAAAAGAAGAATTTATTTTAGTTTTTTGTAGTAGATATATGTATATCATATTATATGGGTATTATGAGTTTAACTATACTATTTTTATTTTTGGAAGTCAGTATTGTGCTTATGGAGGCAGTACCCGAGATTGTTGCCTTGGTAATATTTAATTTAAAAGATTTCCCTCGATTGACATTGAGATCTGATCACCCCACACACGAGACAGATTTATTCAAACGCAGAATATAGAAAAGTATGCCTATCTTGCCTGTAAAGCAAATATGTACACAAAAAGTATCAAGTATTAAGAGATCCCTTTACGAGGAACGTATGAAATTCATAATTTTTACATTTTTGTAAAAATTTATCTGAGAAAGCTCAAAAACTGGTCTGAGAAAGCTCTAGTCTGAAGCTCTTTCGAATTAAATAGAATAAATGGGGATTGATGACTGTGTTTGTAAATTGCTTTATGATCAATATCTGAAAAAATAAGAAAAAACCAAACCATTGTAACAATAAAACTATACATTATATAGTACGATTTAAAAAAGATGGCATTTCGTATTATACTAGAGAAACATGCGCAGAAGAAAAGATACTTACAAACATGCATTTTTGTTTTTGTAAATTCTAAGAAAGAGGTTTCCTCCTTCGTATATGTATACACAAAAAGATCACTAACACATGTAAGACATGCGCGAACCTGTGCCATCTTTTTTGAATCGTACTATATAATGTATGTATACACAAAAAGGATTGAAATATAATAGAGATCCGAAAAGGAAATGAAACAAAACCGTAAACAGGCCCTGTGCGGGCAGAGAAGGAGGTATCACATTTGTCTTTTTTATGAAAAAGAAAAAGCTTTCAATAGTTATAATTTTGTGTTCTATACAAAACCATCTACATATAGAAGCCGCGCTATGGATGTCTGCACTAACACAATCAAACACGATAAAAGTGTTGAAACGTCAAAACATTCAATGCTGGTAGTACAAATAGTGATGTAAAGAAAATGTGTTTTAGTTAAATATTTTTGGCTTTTTAAATAAAATATGGTTTATAAAAGTTTTGAAATATAATAAATTAACAGTGTTATAATTTTTAAAGTGCACAATAGTCAAAAAGTTAAATAAAAAGGTGAAAAATATTGTGCCTTCTTACCTACTTTTAAGAGAAAAAATTAAAGTATGGTGAGGTTATATCTATTATTTATATGTAATAAAGTAATAAATTGATTTGATTTAATAAAATTTAATTTATAATAATTCTGATACATATATGTATTTATATGAATAATTAAAGTTTAAAGAATAATAATATAAACTTTTTTCTTCTATACATCTATACCAACGGCGGAGGGTGGTATGGTTCAAATTGTTATGAACCTTATCATTAAAATTTTCTAATTACATTCGAAAACAATTTTTTTTTTTTGTAACAAGAAAAGTAATTTTTTAATATATGTATTAGTAAAATCATCATAATATATCAAAATTATCAAAAATATTTTTTTACTTTTCGTTTCTCTTTTTTTCTTCATAGAATTTTGTATGCAAGGTGTTCACATTTCAAAGTGAACATTAGAAAAATCGTACTACACCATTATATTCGTTTATATTTTTCTCTTTTCAAATTCGTTTTTTCATACATCAGTCAGGCAGGTTCATATTTTAAAATGAACCCAGTACAAAATGTACAATACAGTAAGGGGATTCACTCTTTGGTGCAAACTTACTTTTTTTACACTTTTACTACGAATATTTGCAACGAAGAATGAGCGCACCTTGAACCTGAATTAAAATAATGGCTGTCAACACCAACACTAATGACATTTCAAAACTAACATGCACTACGTATACATGATCGGATCCAAAGTTTAAAGGATTGAAAGATCGAATTATTATTATTTATTTTTTTTTATGTATTTAACTAATTTAATTTAGTTCTAAATAACACAAACGCTCATAAATATTATAAATTTCGATAAATAACATAACCTTAAACGATTTTAAGTCGTTCCAGGAGAGAATGATAGGATCGGTTGGATCCAATATGGACTCAATCTTCATTTACATGTATTTTTAGGGGATTCAGACCGGATTAAATTCAGATTCAACCCTGCATGCATACGTAGTAATGACTGACATTTCACTTTGCAATATGCAACGCCTGCAATGGTTTGCAATAGGTCTTAGGTATTGCAAATGTGCAAGACTGTAGCAAAATTAGTTTTTTAGTAATTGTTGTTGTATCGTTGCAAATTCGTGCTACGATACACCGAATGCTACGATGCAATACCTATTTGCACCAAAGAGTGAAAACCCATAGTATCCACAGAAAATTACAAGAGAATAATATTTGGTTACTTCATTTCGTTTCTCTTTTTTCTTCATAGAATTTTATATGCAAGGTGTTCACATTTTAAAGTGAACATTAGGAAAATTATAGTACACCATATAAAGCAATAATATTTTTCTCTTTTCAAACTCGTTTTTTCATACATCAGTCAGGACTCAGGTTCATATTTTAAAGTGAACACCAATACCATAGTAGAATATTATGAGAAAATATTTTTTTTTTCATTTTCGTTTCGTTTCTCTTCTTTTCTTCATATAATTTTATATGGAAGGTGTTCATATTTTAAAGTGAACACCATAGTAGAATATTATGAGAAAATATTTTTTTTCATTTTCGTTTCGTTTCTCTTTTTTTCTTCATATAATTTTATATGGAAGGTGTTCATATTTTAAAGTGAACACCATAGTAGAATCAAAGACTATATAAATTACCAAATTATATGTTGCTCCGTGGTAGAATATTATGAGAAAATATTTTTTTTCATTTTCGCTTCCTTTCTCTTATATCCTTCAAATAATATTGCATTGTGTTATTATTTTCCTTACTAGATGTTAACTTTTTTATTTGAAGAAAATTAAAATTAATAAATTCAATGTCATTTAAATTTCAATTATTACAACTTTTTTATTAGATAATAACTCAAATTGTGTGTGTCGTGGTGAAAAATTTCTTTTAGTTGAAGCTGGAAGGTAAGAAATAAATAGATTGTTTTTCTCGGGGTAAAAATTTAAAAAAAATAGTTCGAATTTGAAACGGAATTTTTTGTCGTTGGTAGTTTAAAATTTTGAATATTAAATATTTCACATAAAAAATTAAACAGTTTTTTTTTAAATTTTGTAAAGATGGATAAGAACGCGGAAAATGCTTCTCTATGTAATTGCGTCATTGAAAATCTTTTATGTATGTCTTTTTCAAGACAAAACATAGAAGAAAAATCGTTGATAATTAAAAACAGTAGACCCACGCCTATTATGGAAAATTTAAAGGCAGCTTTTCAATTAAATTTTAGACACTATTATAATGCAACTGGAAGTACGCTTTAAAAATATGAAAGATTTAATTTTTATTGAGTTGTTAGACGCTCAAAAATTTCATAAGTATTCTGAAATCTTCCCAATAACTGAATTAAATGCGTTAATAGCTGCATACCCATAACAATTTGATTTTTTTAAATTGCAAAATGAACACACTGTCATTTATAATAAAAATTCCTTTTTTTCTAACCTGCCAGTACCTTAAATTTTAAAAAATATTTTACGCAACAATCTCAAAGCTACGTTATCCGAAGTTTTCAAATTAAGTTGTTTAATTACAACTATTCCGGTAACTACAGCTAGCGCTGAGAGATCTTTTTCTTGTTCAAAGAGAATTAAAACATATTTGCGAAATTCGATGGCACAAAATAGGTTGACGGGGTTAGCTTTAATATCCATTGAAAAAAAATTATTAAAAGAATTGAGAACTAGGCCAGATTTTCACGAAAAAGTTATTGAGAAATTTTGCGAAAGGACAAGAAAAATTGAATTTAAATATAAACTTTAAAGTGCAATAAAAGTGAAATTTTTTTTATTTTCCTTTATTTAGTAAATTTATTTATAGTATTTTATATTTGTTTATTTTTTTTATTTATTTATTTTTTTTTCTGTTATTTTTTTTTTTTTTGTTATTTTTTATTGAATTTATTTAAGTGGTATTAAGAATGTTTAAAGTTATTGAGAAATTTTGCGAAAAGACAAGAAAAATTGAATTTGAGATGAACATTGAAGTGCAAAAAAAGTGATATTTTCGTTTATTGTATTTTTTATACAATAATGTATATTATTATTTTATATTTTTTTATGCTTTGTTTTTGTTATTTTTTTTTTGTTATATTTTTATTGAGTTGTTTAAGTGGGATAGGCCTAATGAAAAATTGGAAATTTTAAACGGATTTTTGAGTTTTTCTTTCTATTTTTTACACATTTTTCTCTTTAGGGAAACCGACCACTTTATATCGGTTAACGCTCTGACAGCGATACCTCTTGGGTGGAGTGGAAACTCGTGTTTCAAATTATTTTGAATAGAAACAAAATATAACTTTCATTTCTTTTAGAAATCTGAACACCCGGAAAAATACTACTGGCTCCGCCACTGATCTATACCTATATATTGACATGTGACTAATGACTACATTACCTATGGTGAGGTTATATTATAAAAGTGAATAAATTGAAATGAAATGTAAACACAAATATATGAAAAAAATAAATAAAGTGAACGAAATACAGAACAAATTCATTTAATTTAATAAAATTTTATTTATAAATTTGTATTAATTGTTAAATTATTGAATCAAATCAATTTCTCACATCATAACATAATCACAAAAATTTATATAAAAAAAGTCTATGAAAAAGTAAATAATTTGGTACATAATCTTTATTGTGCAATGAAGGCAAATAGACACTTAATTTGTGATAACTAATAAATTAAATTCTATTAAATCAAATCAATTTATTCACTTTATTACATATAAATAATATAACGTAAGTATAATGTAAGAACGCACAACATTTTCCACCTTTTTATTTAATTATTTTGACTATTGTGCACTTTAAAAATTAAACACTGTTAATTTATTATATTTTTAAACTTTTATTTAAAAAACCAAAAATATTCAGCTAAAACACTATTTCTTTACACTAATATTCCACCACTCTTATTAAGAAACCATAAGAAACTAAAATGTCAAAATAATACATGGCACTTCTTACTAATACATATGTACATAATTATATTAATAAATTATAATATATATATGTATATTATATATACCAAAACCCTCTACAATAAAAGCCTCCCACTGGTGTTGTGTATGTATTAGTAAGAAGTGCCATGTTTTGTTTTGACATTTTAGTTTCTTATGGTTTCTTAATAAGAGTGGTGGAATATTAGTGTAAAGAAATAGTGTTTTAGCTGAATATTTTTGGTTTTTTAAATAAAATATTGTTTATAAAAGTTTTAAAATATAATAAATTAACAGTGTTTAATTTTTAAAGTGCACAATAGTCAAAATAAATAAATAAAAAGGTGGAAAATGTTGTGCGTTATTACCTACTTGTAAGAGAAAAAATTAAAGAAATACAAGAAAAGCGTAAAGGATAATTTTAAAAATGCCCCTTCAACAAAATGCTAAATTAAAGTTCTTTATAACAAATATTTTAAAATTTTCATTCAAAATAATCTTTTTAAATTATCAAATTTTACTGACCAACGAAAAATATTATAATTATAAATTAATTTAAAAATTCCATAAAATTAAATATCAATGTAAAACAGATTTGTAGAGGTAGGTCAAGAATAGGATCGAAATAAGCAAACAAAAATAAAAAATGCTTGAAAAAAGAAAAATAACATAAAAGCAAAGAAAAAATCAAGCCAAAAAAATACCAACAGCAAATATCATTTACTTCAGCTGCAAAAAAATTAAACAGAACTATAAAGAAAAAAAACACAACACCCAAAATTATTGTTCTATATAAGCATAATGTATACATATAATATGTATAACAACATATACATATGTATAGTTTCATTTAAAATGGTTTTGTTTTTTCCTATTTTTCATATTGATCATAAAGCAATTTACGAACACATTCATCAATCCCCATTCATTCTATTCAATTCGACAGAGCTTCAGACCAGAGCTTTCTCAGACCAGTTTTTGAGCTTTGTCAGATAAATTTTTATAAAAATGTAAAAACTATGAATTATGACGTTCCTCGTGAAGGAATCTCTTTATACTTGATACTTTTTGTATACATTATGCTTAGAACATATGATTTTAGTGTTGTGTTTTTTTTCTTTATATTTATAGTTCTGTGTCATATTTTTGCAGCTAAAATAAATGATATTTGTTGTTGGTGCTTTTTGGCTTGATTTTTTCTTTGTTTTTATGTTATTTTTCTTTTTTCAAGCATTTTATATTTTTGTTTGCTTATTTCGATCCTATTCTTGACCTACCTCTACAAATCTGTTTACATTGATATTTAATTTTATGGAATTATTAAATGAATTTATAATTATAATACCTATTTTTCGATGCTCAGTAAAATTTGATAATTTTACGTCAAAAATGTTACATTTTGTTTCTAAAAATTGATGCGAGAAAGTTTTATATTTGGCGCCGTATAACTTGCGCCCTGTTGCAGTGATCTTTTTGGTGTCGTAGGGAGTTTTGTAGAGAATGAAAAGTAGAATATTGTGTAGGAATTTTAAGTCAATGCCTTTACAGGGTCCCGAGATATTTACCTTTCAAGTTGAATTTTTCTACGAAAACGATCAAAAATAGAATAGTGTTAATTTAAATGTTTATATTTCTTGCCTTGTTTTGCAATTTATCTTGAAAACAAACAAAAAATACAAGAAAAGCGTAAAGGATAATTTTCAAAATTCACCTTCAACAAAATGCTAAATTAAAGCTCTTTATAACAAAAATTTTAAAATTTTCATACAAAATTATCTTTTTAAATTATCAACTTTTACTGACTACCGAAAAATAGGTATTATAATTATAAATTCATTTAATAATTCCATAAAATTAAATATCAATGTAAAACAGATTTGTAGAGGTAGGTCGAGAATAGGATCGAAATAAGCAAACAAAAATAAAAAATGCTTGAAAAAAGAAAAATAACATAAAAGCAAAGAAAAAATCAAGCCAAAAAATACCAACAACAAATACCTATCATTTATTTCAGCTGTAAGTGAGAGTCAAATAATGCAATACAACATACAATAAAAATCTTGAAAAGGGAAGAAGAAATATATTTTAATGCTTTTTGTGTATATAGAATTAGAAATACACAAATAATGTAAAACAGCTGCTGTTTTCGCTTGCGTGTGTGCATTCAATCTTCAGAACATAACGTAAAAAAAATTAACTATTGAAAGCTTTTTCTTTGTCATAAAAACGACAAACGTGATACCTCCTTCTCTGCCCGCACAGAACATGTTAACGGTTTTGTTTCATTTCCTTTTCGCATCTCTTTTATATTTCAATCCTCCTTGTGCACATATTTTTATTCAAAACGAAAGAAATTCAAAAGTATGAATCGTATTAGTAATGTTGCCATAGCAACAATATTTGTTATATAATTTACTATGCTGTACCTACTCAAACGAGAGGAAAGCTTAGGATAGATTTTGAAAGCTTTTAAAAAAGAAATCAGAAAACTTAATTTTTTAATTGAAATATGCTTGAATTTATGCTATGTTTATAGATATTACCGTCTGTGGTTATACTATAGCAACCACTACTCTAGTATCAAGCCAAGGTAATTCAATTGGAACACTATACAGGTAATAACAATCGGAACGGTCGAGCGCCATTTAAATGTAAAACGACGTCAGTAAGTTCGTATGGGTATGGCCATACAAAATCATATGATCAGTATGGAAAATGAATCAAAGCAAACATTTTCTTGTATGATAACAGTTGACAGTTAAAAAATTTTTATTTTTGAATAATGGTGAAATGTGCTGTTAAGGATTGTGAAACGAAAATAAAAAATTTAAAGAAAAGACAGTGAAATATTTTCATTTTCCAATAAAAAAATAAGAACGTTTGTGAAGAGTGGGTAAAACTATGTGGAAAAAAATTAAGAGTTAATATAAAAATTGAACGCGTATGTTCAGAACATTTCAAAGAAGAAGATTATAATTTAAAAAACATTTTGTTAAAAGAAGAATTTTAAAAAAAAGATTAAAGTTAGACGCAGTTCCTATTTTAAATGAGATCAGAAAAAAGAAAACAAAGAAAAATATTACAGGAATGCTTCAACTTCAACATATGTATATGATCAGTATGAGATAAAGCTATAAAAAATTAATCATGTTGTTAATAATTTCTCTGATTCCAGACATAATAAAGTTTAATGTTAATTTTATGCTGTTAATTTTCGTCAGTCAAATATCAACTTCACAAATAATGTTGAAAAAATTGAAGAAAATGAACAAATTATGGAATAACTTTCCGGATTCATTATAAAAAAACTAAATTTAAAAGGGTCTGGTGAAACCAATACAATTACTTATACGTGAATTGATTTTAAATCTGAAGGTGATTTGAAAAAACTAAATATGGAGTTTGTCAATAATATAAAAAAATTAGAAGAAATATTTTTAAAACTCAATGGAAATAATTTGTATTCTGAAAGAAAATTTTTAGAAAAACATTTATTAAATTCCAAAGAAATAAATTTACCAATTAATGTTATAAACTTTTATTTCAAATGCAGATTATACTTTAGAATTAGATATTTAAATAACGAAATTGTAAACAGGAATGTGAAAAATAAAAAAAGAAAAATAATCAAAACGATAAAGTAAAAATCAGTATTTTTTCTAACAATTTCTAATATTAAAATGCATCAAAAATTTATATTTGAGTCTCAATGACGTCATGTTTCATTTCTTATTAATTCTTTATAATACCTTATAATGTTCCAATAACCTTGGTACCAAGCAGGGCTGTCGTTTGACTGCTATTTTCACACTCTTTTTTGTGAACGTGCTCAAGGAGGATTGAAATATAAAAGAGATTCCTTCACGTGGAACGAATGAAATTCACAATTTTTACATTTTTATAAAAATTTATCTGAGAAAGCTCAAAATCTGGTCTGAGAAAGCTCTAGTCTGAAGCTCTTTCGAATTGAATAGAATAAATGGGAATTGATGACTGGGTTTGTAAATTGCTTTATATGATCAATGTGAAAAAATAAGAAAAAACAAAACCATTGTAAATGAAACTATACGTATATGTATTGTTATACATATTATATGTATATATGCTTAGAACTATATACAGGGTGATTCCGTTACGGTGTCCGACCGGGAAACTACGGATAGGTCTCGGCGAGGGGAACAAAAAATCGTATTGGTGGGGGGGTGGCAATCTCAACGGTTTCGGAGTTAGAGGGGGTTAAAGATTTTTGGTACTTTTTTCATATTTTACCCTATAACTTTTTACAAAGGCACGCTAGGCTCACCAACTCTCTTACATAATTGTGAAGGACTCCTGTGCCTTTCTATCAACATCTTACCTGCTGGTGTGTATCCGACCATTCAGAAGTTATAAGGCCTCAAAACCATAATTTTGACATTTTGTCACAGATTTTTGGACTTTAACCCTGCTTTACAAAAAGGCTTAAATTAACCCTCATTTTTTGTTGCAGAGAATAAAGGCTCAATTAATACTACATCGATTTGCTATCTTCATTTTTTCCAAAATATGCATAGTTTTCGAGATATTTGCACTTGAAAACTAGTATTCCAAGCACCTATTTTCAATTTACACTGTAATAAAAGCACGTGTCCAATAATATAATGAATTTCAGATTAATATTTTCAGATTTTTTAAGACGTCTTCCTCAATATCTCGAAAACTATGCATTTTTTGAAGAAAATGAAGATAGCAAATCGATGTAGTATTAATTGAGCCTTTTTTTTTTGCAACAAAAAATGAGGGTTAATTTAAGCCTTTTTTAAGTAAAGCAGGGTTAAAGTCCAAAAATCTGTGACAAAATGTCAAAGTTATGGTTTTGAGGCCTTATAACTTCTGAATGGTCGGATACACACCAGCAGGTAAGATGTTGATGGAAAGGCACAGGAGTCCTTCACAATTATGTAAGAGAATTGGTGAGCCTAGCGTGCCCTTGTAAAAAGTTATAGGGTAAAATATGAAAAAAGTACCAAAAATCTTTAACCCCCTCTAACTCCGAAACCGTTGAGATTGCCACCCCCCCCACCAATACGATTTTTTGTTCCCCTCGCCGAGACCTATCCGTAGTTTCCCGGTAGGACACCGTAACGGAATCACCCTGTATATATAGGATGAATGATTTTGGTTGGTGTTTTTTTCTTTTCTTTAGTTCTGTTTAATTTTTTTTTTCAAGTAAAATAAATGATATTTGTTGTTGGTGTTTTTTGGTTTGATTTTTTCTTTGCTTCTATGTTATTATTTTTTCTTTTTTCAAGCATTTTTTATTTTTGTTTACTTTTTTCGATCTTGACCTACCTCTACAAGTCTGTTTTTACCAGTATTAATTTATGTTATACATCTAAATAGAAATAAATATTATGGAATTATTAAATTAATTTAATTCTAATATTTCACGTAGGTCGATAAAATTGATAATTTAACAAGATCATTTTGTACGAAAATTTCAAAATTTTTGTTATGAAGAGCTCTAATTTAGCATTTTGTTGAAGGGGCCTTTTTAAAACTATCCTTTACATTTTTTTGTGTTTTTTTTTTGTTTTCAAAATTAATTTCAAAACAAGACTTAATACCAATAAAAACATTTAAATAACCACTATTCTATTTTTGATCGTTTTCGTAGAAAAATTCAACTTGAAAGGTAAATATCTAGGGACCCTGTAAAGGCATTGACTTAAAATTCCTACACAATTTTCTGCTTTTCATTCTCTACAAAACTCCCTACGACACCAAAAAGATCACTGCAACAGGGCGCAAGTTATACGGCGCCAAATATAAAACTTTCTCGCATTAATTTTTAGAAACAAAATGTAACATTTTTGACGTAAAATTATCAAATTTTACTGAGCATCGAAAAATAGGTATTATAATTATAAATTCATTTAATAATTCCATAAAATTAAATATCAATGTAAACAGATTTGTAGAGGTAGGTCAAGAATAGGATCGAAATAAGCAAACAAAAATATAAAATGCTTGAAAAAAGAAAAATAACATAAAAACAAAGAAAAAATCAAGCCAAAAAGCATCAACAACAAATATCATTTATTTTAGCTGCAAAAATATGACACAGAACTATAAATATAAAGAAAAAAAACACAACACTAAAATCATTTGTTCTAAGCATAATGTATACATACATTATATAGTACGATTCAAAAAAGATGGCACAGATATTGATCATAAAGCAATTTACAAACACAGTCATCAACCCCCATTCATTCTATTCAATTCGAAAGAGCTTCAGACTAGAGCTTTCTCAGACCAGTTTTTGAGCGTTCTCAGATAAATTTTTATAAAAATGTAAAAATTATGAATTTCATACGTTCCTCGTAAAGGGATCTCTTAATACTTGATACTTTTTGTGTACATATTTGCTTTGAAAAAAAATTTTTTTTTGAATATAAAATATTATTTTTTTCTATTATTTTTATTATTCCTCTAAATACTATATGTATACATATTTATGTATATCATATATCTTAGTTTTTATAGTTTGGGCGAAAAATATTAGTTCAAAATAGCCGAATATTTTTTTTATTAAATTTTATTATGTCGAGATATAAAACATTGAAAACGGATTTTTGACGAAAACGGTTTAAAATATAATGAAGTGTTGAATATCTAATTTTAGTTTGAATTTTGTTTTTAATTAATTATGTCCAAAAAGCATATAAAAGCATTAGAGATTCCAGTTTACATTTTTTTTGAAATTATAAAATTTTAGTTTTCCAAGCAATAATAGATGGCGCAACCAGATAATTCCAATAGTAAAGCTCATTTTTGGATTTAAAATTTTGATTTTTTGGTTGATTTCGAAATTCGATAATTTTGTATAATGTTTGCAATTTTGTTTACATTACCCATACGATCATTATTATGTATGTGTAATAATATGCTTATATGAATTGTTATGAGTATGCATATATGTATATTTTTTACAACTGTATGAATGTTTATTATGTGATTGATAATGACTTGAATTATTTTTTGTTTAAAAATTTTTTTCAGTTTAACTTTTCTTAAAATAATTTATTAATATTAGTTTAAATAAATAGATAGTTTTTGTTTAATAATTCTATTACAGATTTTTATTTTTAAATAGTTTTTTTCTTCTTCCTCTGCTTTTAATATCCTAAAGCATATCAGCTGACTTTTATTTTCGACTTAGTAGGAGGAATTAAGAAAATATGTAAAAAGAATAATACAAATTATAAATGCATTTCACTTTTTTGAAGATAGAGAAAGACAGAAGACAAAGAAGAAGAAGAAGAAGAATTGACCAATATCAATATCAATTATAAATATAATATGAATGTTTTATGTAATAATGATAAACATACTTTTATTGTTTTTTTTTTCTTACAGTTTAATATTTTTTGAAAATATTTTATCAATTTAGTTTAAATAGTTTAGAAAGTTTTTGTTTAATAAAATAAAACTATTACAGATTTATCCTTCAAAAATTTCACTTCTTTTTCTTTAAATATCATAATGCATATCAGCTGACTTTTGTTTATTTTCAAAGAAAATAAGAAAAGTAGGAAGGATTCAGAAAATGTGTAAAAAGAAAAATACAAATTATAAATGCATATCATTTTTCTGAAGATAGACAAAACAGAAGAAATATTTGTTTAATGATCAATATGGAATGAAATATGAATTATATTTGAGATACAGTATTAGATCGGTAATTTGAACCTCTATATTTTCAACACCTAAATTTCTGTAATTTCGGTTTCTGTATTTTTGTAAAGAGGTTTTTTGTGATTTTACTTTATGAAATAGCATGAAATAAAACCAAGTTAAATATGTTGTACCTAATTTCAATCACTGATTTTTGCAATAAAAAATAATTTTAAAATCGTCATAATCAATTTTGTAATTATTGTTTTAATGCAAATGAATTTTATTGCAGAATTATGGGGTGTTTTTGTTTAAAATAGTGTTGAAAGTGTAAACTGGTTTCTATCTAAATTTTCGAATTTTAACAAGGTCGGTTTGAAATTAGTTCAAATTATAGAGATTATACTGTTATGTATATTTGTTGAATGGATATACATATGGATGTATTGAAAATCATGTTTGTAAAAATTAATTTTTCTTCAATAGTTGAAAATTTTTACCTATCTACATTCTTTTTAAATAACAATACAATTGAGGGAAAAGTTCATTGCAAAATAAAATTTTTAGGTATGTACCTATACATACATAGTACATACCTAATATACTTATATTTCCGAATATATACCTACATATTTTTCAAAAATTATAAAAATAATTGATCTATTAATAGGTGTTCTAGATTCCACTTTCACTAAATTTTCGTGAATTCAATTCCGCAAAGTTTTTGTACGTGGAATTGAAATATTAGTCATCTATTTCAACTGTGGCTTGTATTTGTATAAGTCGGAATTTTATTAGTAACATTTTTTTTTAAATATATTAAATAAATTTAATAAATAATGAATAAATTTAAATTTATTTTAAAGTTAATGCATATTATTTTTCTAGTATAATTATGTATTTCCATAAATATATTTAATGTATTTTTTAAAAACACCCAAAAATAAAGAGCATTTAGAAATATTAGTGAATTTTATAGACAAAAATTCTTAACTAATAAATAATTATCAAAATAAAAAAAAAAGCAAAGAAGAAAATAAAACTTTTATGAGAGAGTTTAACAACAGCTGATTCGAAATTATTGTTCGAAATATATAATTCCGCGTGGAATCTAGAACACCATTTTTCATTTCGCATGGATTTGAATTCGTATTCCACTTCCACTTTTACTTTTGGAAGTCAGTATAGGCAAGATAGGCATACTTTTCTAAATTCTGCGTTTGAATAAATCTGTCTCGTGTGTGGGGTGATCAGATCTCAATGTCAATCGAGGGAAATCTTTTAAATTAAATATTACCAAGGCAACAATCTCGGGTACTGCCTCCATAAGCACAATACTGACTTCCAAAAATAAAAATAGTATAGTTAAACTCATAATACCCATATAATATGATATACATATATCTACTACAAAAAACTAAAATAAATTCTTCTTTTCAGAATGAAAATATGTTTAAAAAAACATGAAATTTGACAACAACAAAAATCATAAAAAGGAGTAAAATTTATATCCGATTTAATAAATTTATCATTATTTTATAAAAATTAAAAAAATGATTTAGAAGCAGAATATCTTAAAAAATATGAAAATTAAAAATTTTTTTCATTTTACACATAATTTACATATCACAAGACACATTAATATCATAATCAACAATCATTATTTTCAATTTTATTGTTTTTGTTTTTCGAAACAAAATATAAATATCCAAAAATGTATATGCAATCAGAATCAAAAAAAATTTAAAAAAATCATATGGTATACAAAAAGTGTCAAAAACAATTAATATAATAATGTGTGTGAATGAAATAGAAAATAAAACAAAAATGGTAGATTTCGACGATATTTACGAAAATTCGAAATACATATTTAAAAAACTTTATACTTGTACAATTTTACTTGCAAAACTTGAAGAACTCAAGAGCTTTACTATTGGAAAATAACGATCAAATTTTGTTGATTGTTTGAGAAATTTGAAATGTAACAGTTAAGTAACGGAAAAACTGATCGTCTAGTTATATATGGTCTTTGTTATGTCATACAGAAATACAATATACATACATATGCATGGTAAATAGAATAGGAAGGTATGCTGAAAAGCAATATGGCAGAGATTTTTTTTCGTTTTTTAGTGACATTACAATAAGTTGATGACGTAGCTGCGAAGAAAAAGTTTTTGTTTACATTTTTTTTTATATGTAGTTTGCATAGTGGCTAGTGATAAAGTTGTATTATTTTATAAATAAAGTGAATTTGAATATATTTAAAAACTATAAGTAACTATATATTATTGAAAAAAAAAATCTATTAAAATGGTTAAATGTGTGGTGATGTCGTGTAAAAATTATACAGGAAAAACAAAAGAAATGTAAATGTTTAATATAAATTTATAAATTATAAATTTTAATAAAAATGTTTTTTTGTAAAAAAATGTCCTGTAAAAATTATACAGGAAAAACAAAAGAAAAAGTTAAATTTTTCAGATTTCCATCTGAAAAAAATATGTTTGAGAAGTGGATTCGGGCCTGTGGTGTGAAACCAGTAAAATGTTTTAAGTATATGAAAAATAATTGGGCCGTGTGTTCAAATCATTTTGTGGAGGAAGATTATTTATTAAAAGACAGACTGCTAAATACACCTCTGCAAAAACGAACTCCTTAAAACCTTTTAAACTCCTTAAGGGTTCATGTACAGTTTTTTTTATAAATCTTCAAATTGTTATACATACTTATGATAGTTATTTTTTCTAATCAGTTCCTTTTTTTCTACAGCAATCGGAAATGAACTTCATGTGGTGCACAATAGCTATTTGAATACATCATCATCAGACTCCCCAAAGAATGAGTCGAATGAAGTTCATCGTGAAAAATTACATTGTTAATTCAAAGAAAAAATCCATGGTCTAGAATATGAAACAGATCATAATGTTCTTTTAACGTATGGAGCAAAAGAATTTTCTTTGATCTCTCATAATTGTGTGAGTAGTAAAATATTTTGATTTAAAATCTTAGGAAAATTGTCTTTTTGGCTCTTTTTTTTAGAAATATGAAGGAAAAAATATCAACGAAGAATTTAAACTACTTTCCTGTTCGAAAATTACGGATTGGATTAGTAATGGGCTGTTTTTAAATAAAAATACAAACCCAGAAATTGTAAAATTTTATCTATTAACAGCTCATAGTGTCCTTTTAATTGTTGAATATTGTTTTCATGAAAACGCATTTAAAATTTTAGAAAAATATTCATGTATTGATAAATCCACAATGTATTGTTCGCATTTAATGGAATCAAATTCAAATTTACCAATTTTTGGAGGTAATTAGGGAATTCTTTTTAGAATTTTTTTCGTATTAAATTAATTTTATTTTGTATTTTATAGGAAACGCATTTGGTGAAGTGATTATCTGGACCATAAATGATGAAAAAATTACCAATCATTATCCAGTTTTACATCGTATTTCTGCTCATTCTGGTGTAATATTTTCTATTGATGTAAGTATGAAATTTATGTTGATGACAATAACTTCAGATGATAGATCGATACGTTTTTGGAAAATACAAAATAAAATGATCCATGATACTACCACCGTTGATGATGATTGGAAAAATAAAGAAATTTCACCATACAAAAGTGGTTATGCTCATACAGAAAGGGTATTCAAAGGAAAAATTATTGAAAATGGTAGGTAGAAGGGAAATAATTAATAAATTGAATCATTTCGATCGTTTCAAAATTCAAAACTTTGCACAATCTTTCCACCAAAACTACATTTCGATGTTTCAATAATCATCAATTGTCTTAAATTTTTGAATTTATTTTAGATAATCATCAGTTTGCAATTTCTGTTGGTGAAGATTCAAATTTATGTGTATGGAATTCAAATGGTGAATTAATATTCAAGCGGCGACATCATTTTGGTGCAATTATATGGAATGTTGATTATTATGAAAAAACTAAAACATTATTAACAACCAGTAATGACGGAAATTTAATTAAATTTGAATTAGAAAAAATTTTCAAATCATTCAGCGTGAATGGTGATGATGATGATAATAATTTAAAAGTTAAATTATATCAAGAAATTCCAACAGTGATAAATTCATTCAATATTAATAATTTCACAAAACTTAAATGTTATCAATTTAAAAATTGCGAAAATTCACAAAATTTTGTTGGAATTACAACAGATTACAAATACATTTATATAAAAACATTTAATTGGGAAATAAAAGAAGATATTCAATTGAAAAATTGTACAATTTTAGAAACATTTGTAACAAATGAAAATAATTGTTTAATTTTAATTGGCGGTTATAAGAAACTTTTAATTTATGAACATGGTTGTAAAAAACCAAAAAATTTAAAATTTAAACAAAATGAAATTACAAAAAGTTATATTAAATCAATTTTTATATGTGATGAAACTAAAGAAGTATTATTATGTGATGACAATGGTAATTGTATTCATATAAATTCATATGAAAATATTGAAAATCCATTGTACCATATTAATTTTCAATTACCATCATCAATTAAAGAAAAATGGTTTACAACGGCAGAAATTATAAAAAATCGTTGGTTTTTAATATGTAACCGTCAAGGACATGTTTATTTATATTAAAAAATAATATTGTGGAATTGAAATATACTTTAAAAAATCTTCATAATCATTTTGGTGTGACACATTTAATGCAAATTAATTATTCAGATGAAATAAATGATTGTTTGTATTTGAAGACAAGCGGTCGTGATGGTACTATAAAAACGATAAAATTAAATGAAAAAGAAAAAAATTTACTCAATTAAAACAAATATTTTATTTTCAGATTTTTTATATTATGAGCTTATAAAGTATGGGATATGAGAATGTGATTCTGATAAAATGTATATAAATACCTTATTTTAAAACTTAAATATTTTAGGTAGCAAAAAATGTATACTTTCGACATTTCACAAAAATGATGAGAAAAATATTTGTATAAATTTTATACAATTAATTAATTGAAAACAATCTGACTGAACAGAAAATGAGAAAAATTTGAAGAATTGCATTTAGATTTAGAATTACTATTTAGAGGTATAATAAAAATAATAGAGAAAAATAATATTTCATATTCATATTCAAAAAAAAATTTTTTTTTTTTCAAAGCAAATATGTATTTTTATTTAAAACGAAAAAAAAATCAAAAGTATAAGTCGTAATTTGTTATGTTGCCATAGCAACAATGCAATTATGATAAATATTAATTTGTTATACATTTGTAAAAAATGAAAATTTTTAACATAAATATTCCAAAACATGATCAAAGCAATCATAATGCATACATTATCAAAAAATTCTCTCAAAATCAATGACGTCAAAGTTTAGAGAAAACATTATACATACATATATACCTACATATATATATTGAAAAAAGCTTCAAATCATTATTTTTTAATTGATAGCTCTGAGAGTAAAATAATACATATCCCTTTTGTTTTTCCCCTCTGGTCGTAATTCGTTCAAAAATTTTTGAATTTTGAAATTACAAAGCTGTAAGAGTTCTTCTTATTACATATTTTTTGGTTTTACATTCTTAGCACAAACAAATTTGTTTGCATATTTTTTATTTTCGAAATAGTTTTTGTAAAACAGTTTTTATAATGTTGTTTTTATTTGTAATTCATATGGTTACTATGGTAACATAAATATAAATATACATATGACATACATATATATTTATTTTACTACAGTAACATTTGTTATGTGTCTGCATGTACATATTTTGTGCATATTGTAGGTATTATTTGGAGGCTTATTTGCAAAATCGATTAACTCTATTTTCGGGGTTTTTTAAGTTTTAGTTACAGAAATCAATTAATTCTTGGATTTTTCATATTCGAAGTAATTGGATGTGACAATAAGCCGTTAAACTACTAAATTAAAAATATTTTTTTGGTCTTCGAATAATAAATAATTTATTATCGGAGCTAATTTATTACTTTTGTAGACTTTTTTTATATGGAGTTAATCGTTTTGGCAAGTGAGGCATCCATTTACTGATTGTTATATTATTTTTTTGTGTTAATAAAATATCATTGATGTAAGGGGACTATCATATGTGAAAAAAGGAATATTATTTTGTACATCACTTTTTCTTTCATCCTTTATCCACTTTATTACACAAATTTCTTTTTATTCTTTCGCAGTCATTTTTCATTTTACAAGTAAATAATCAATGATATCGTCAATTTTTCTTTGTTTTTTTTTTTTTTTTTTTTAATAATTATTAG
Source organism: Bombylius major (assembly GCA_932526495.1). Classification (NCBI taxonomy): domain Eukaryota; kingdom Metazoa; phylum Arthropoda; class Insecta; order Diptera; family Bombyliidae; genus Bombylius; species Bombylius major. Next base: position 21,706,438 of record OW052044.1, on the reverse strand, counting down.
TAAAAAAAATAATTTTTTTTCTTGTAAAATTTGTAATTAATTTTTTTGCAAAAAAACAAAATGTCACATATGATATGAATTACAAATAAAAACAACATTATAAAAACTGTTTTACAAAAACTATTTCGAAAATAAAAAATATGCAAACAAATTTTTTTGTGCTAGGAATGTAAAACATACATATGCATATTGTATTTCTGTATGACATAATTAATTAAAAATAAAAAAACTAAAATTAGATATTCAACACTTCATTATATTTTAAACCTTTTTCGTCAAAAATCCATTTTCAATGTTCAATATCTCGACATAATAAAATTTAATAAAAAAAATATTCGGCTATTTTGAACTAATATTTTTCTCCCAAACTATAAAAACTATGATATGTATATGATACACATAAATATGTATATGATATACATAAATATGTATACATATGGTATTTAGAGGAATAATAAAAATAATAGAAAAAAATAGTATTTCATTTTCCAAAAAAAATTTTTTTTTCAAAGCAAATAGGGTAACATACCTAGTAACGAGCACTACACCAGTAATGAGCACATACCTTTATTTTACCTTATACCTAAGATATTTTTGGAAATTTTGGGAAATCCCTGATGCACATCTGGTGTTTATTATGTTATCCTTACAATGTGATAATAATTTCAAATTAAAAATGTTTGTTTCTTTTTAAATGTTACATTTAATGAGACCATACCTAATAGTAGTGTTTTTTGAGTGTTTTTGTTAAGAAAGTGAATATTTGAATTTTTTGATAATTGGAAATATATAGAAGTAGTTTCTTATGTAAATATTTATGTAATAAAATAGCTTAAATCTTTATAATAATTTAAATCTTGTTATTTATCGTTACATCGATGAAATAATTCGATTTTTTCAATTTTAGAATAGATACCTGCCTAAGTAAATCAATTTCAAAATTGATGCTCATTACTAAATTTTTGAAGTGCTCATTACTGGCCAAAAAAGTGCTCATTACTGAAATTAAGAGTTTTTGAACATTTTTATGATTTTAATGATATTTCCTTCACCGTTATAAATTTTCTGATAAAATATTTAGTATTATGTCTTTTCTTAGAAGTCATTAAACTTTCTGTTAAAATTTTAAAAAAATAATTTCAATTGTGGTGTAATAAAGCCGTAATTTTTCGTTATATAAATATTACACAAAGGCACATATATTTTTATCATTAAATTCCACATTCTTATAAAATTACCTATCTTGCATTTTCATATATGTATAAATCTTATCATAGATTTTGCGTTCTTAACTTCTTGTTATGCACATATATTTTTATTAAAACCCACACGTTCTTATAAAAATTACTGATATTGCATTTTCATATGTTATGCATTTTTTAACTGCTCGTTATAATTGTAATATTCTTTTTCTCATGAATTTTGTCGATTCCGCGTCTTTACCTAAAATGAAATATGACACCTTTTAAAAATTCCTAACGCGACAATAGCTCGAACCTGACAATAGAAACACATTATTCTATTCTTGTTCTAACTTCCATGAAGATCAGACTTAGATCTTTATTCTTTAAGAAAATTGTGAATAAATTTTATTGTTAAAATTTGTAATAGTAAAGTTGGTGTTTTTTTTAAAAATTAATCTCATTAATTGCCACTACAAAATTTGGTGTCAGGTGTGTGGGGTAATCAAAAATAAATATTAAATATTTTGTTGATCATCCCAAAAAATAATAAAAAGTGGTGTGAGAATTTTTTTTTTTTAACAAAAAAAAACCAATTCGGAGGTTCATCATACTTCTTATCAGCTATTACTTCATCATCGTAGAACTTTTTTTTTTTAAAGAGGACAAGAATCAACCTTTTTAAGGGAAATTATTTTTCTACTTCATCATCGATTTCTTCTTAATCATCGTGGAACATCTTTAGGAATATTTGGGTATCAGGTAATCTAATCAGTTAAATAATTATATATATGCTGGTGAAAACCTTTTTTTTAAATAAATAAATATGAATAAAGAATAAAAAAAAAATGTGTAATTAAAATTTTTGAAATGTTTTTAATAAAAAAAAAATTTTGGCAGTAAATATTTAATTTAAAACTTACAGTGTAGTGATATGTAAAACAAATCCCTGATTAATTGCTGAAATTCGCGCATATATCAAATACCTTTATCTCTAAATCAATATATATAATAAATTACTCTTTCTCTCCGTTGTTTGAAAATAAATAGTAAAAGTTAGTAAATCTTAGAAATTGTTCTATGAGTAAATATTTTCTTAGAAGTGCTAAAAGACGGTTACAGTTTGTGAATAACGAAGAATCCGGTTCTGACGAAGACAGTGAAAATTCCGTCCAAGATTTGAGAGACTTTAACGTAGAAAGTCCCCACGATAAAAAATTTGATAATAATCCGACATCGTCCGAAACAGAAACTGAAAGTGAAAATTCAGATTCGGTTTACAATTCTGCTCAGAAAAGTTTTATAAAAACAAGCCCTGATAGTTCTTCTGCCGAAAACGACACGACTATAATGCTTGGCGACAGTTCAAATCCACAACCCGCTCTGCAAAACATCCCTACTTTAGACAAAAGTTTCGCACTCAAATTTATACCCGAATTCAATGGGTCAAAAAATGACTTCCATAAATTCTCAAACTGTTGTGATCTTATTTATAATGACCAATTTTCAGAAGCCGATAAAAATTTCTTTTTAAATATTGTAAAAGCAAAATTAGTAGGTCAAGCTTATAACGTAATCAAATACAAAAGTTTCAGTAGCTGGACAGAATTAAAAAAAATCCTTTCAGAACAATTTCTAGAATATAGAACTTACGCCAAGATACAAAATGATTTAGTTAACTGTCGACAAGGTTTTAAAGAAAATGTCCGCGCTTTCGCTAATAGAGTGGAAAAGCTTTTATCCGACCTCAATGATGTTTGTATTGTTAATGAAGGCGAAGGTGCTAAATCTGTTATTACTACGTTAAATGGCAAAACAGCATTAAAGTCCTTTGTGGATGGATTAAACCCTTCTATTAGACTGATTATTAAAGCAAGTAGGTATGCAAATTTAAATGAAGCTATAGAAGCAGCTGTAGAGAAAGAAAAATCCTCACCTAGTTCCTTTAAACCATTTTCTTCTAATTCAAATTCGAAAATTAACTGCTCTTCTTGTCACAAATCAGGCCACTCCAGTTCAACCTGTTTTAAAAGAAACAATCAAAATCTGCCTCGTTATAAAACGGAATTAAAACGTGAAAATCAGTCGCCAACGCACAACGTACGTACATTAACTTGTAGCTATTGTAAAAACATTGGCCATCACATTAAAGATTGCAAAAAACGTATTTACAATGCTGCAAAAACTAAACAGGACAAAAATACAAACGTGCAAAATTCTCAGGGAAACGAGACAGGGCCTGGTGCGAAAGGAGGCGCAGCCAGAGCCTCTGCCCTTCAAAATCAGCAAAATTAATTTCCTCCGAACTCTACCGTGAAAAGGAAAATAATACTAAATCGTGTAAAAATGTTACTTCGAAATCATTACCAGATCATATTAAAGAAAATAATACTAAATCGTGTGAAAGTTTTAATTCTAAATCATTACCAAATTATATTAAAGAAAATAATACTAAATCGTGTGAAAATTTTACTTCTAAATCATTACCAAATCATATTAAAGAGAATCCTACAAAATCGTGTGTAAAAAATTCTAAATCATTATCAAATTTTAATAAAGAAGTTTTAACTAGTTCCTGTGAAGTAAATTCTTTTAAAAAAAATTCTAATGCGTTTTACCATTATCCTAAAGTTTATAACATATCGTTGAGTAATAATGAAAAATACGACTCTGTCCTTTTACCTTCAAGCTCTGTTTCCAAAGGCGAAGTTTCGTTGCTTGTTGACAGTGGAAGTGAAGTTTGCATTTTAAAACTTGCTACTCTTGTTGGCGACGAAATAGTCGAAACTGGTCTAAAAGCCAAATTAAAAGGAATAGGAGATGAAGTTAAAGAAACACTGGGAATATGTTATCTTACAATAAATTTTGGTGCCAATTCTTTTCGATATCCTTTTCACATAGTAAATGATAATTTTCCAATTGTAAATGACGGAGTTTTGGGTAACAACTTTCTTGAAGTATTTAAGGCTAAGCTTGATTTCAATAGAAAAGAATTATCCGTTTATTTAGAAAATCAAGAATTTGTGTTTGAATTATTATCTTCTTCCTCTAAAACTCGAATACCTGCCAGAACAGAAATTTTAACTTGTATAAAAACATCTATAAAAAACGAATGCATTTGCCTCAACAAAGAATTGCCGAATGGATTATTAATTGGAAGTAGTATCTCCTCTCCTCAAAATAATACTTGTATAATTTCGGTGGTAAATCCTAATGAATATGATGTAGAACTTGATTCTGATGATGTTGACATTAGGGATGCTTCAGAATTTCAAATTTTATCTATTTCAAATGATCCTAACTCGTTTATCGACTTCGAACGCATCCAAAAGATAAAAAAGGAAATTCGTACGGATCACATGACTCCTGAGCAAAAGGATAGCATTCTCGAATTGTGTACCGAATACTGCGAACTTTTCTTTTTCGAAAACGACAAGTTAACCAGCACTAAAACTATTTACCATAATATTCCCACTCTAGGTGCTTCTCCAATTTATATAAAGCCGTACAGGCTCCCCGAAGCTCAAAAGGAAGAAGTAAATCGACAAATTGATAAGATGTTAAAGGACGACCTAATAGTTGAATCCAAAAGTCCATGGAATTTTCCTTTAATAGTGGTTCCAAAAAAACCAGATCTACGTGGAAACAAGAGGTGGCGAATTGTTGTCGATTTTCGGAAGTTAAACAATGTAACTGTCGGAGATGCATATCCTCTTCCCAATATTACAGAAATTCTAGATTTGTTAGGATCCTCAAAATTTTTCTCAACGCTTGATCTCGCTTCTGGTTTTCACCAGATTGAAGTAAATCCTGTCGACCGCCCTAAAACTGCATTTTCTACCCCTTTGGGTCACTTCGAATACAAGCGTATGCCGTATGGTCTTAAGGGTGCTCCAGCTTGTTTTCAACGACTTATGAACAATGTATTAGTGGGTCTCCAAGGAATAAAAGTTTTTGTATACATGGACGATATCGTCATATTTGGTAAAACCTTAAGTGAACATAATCAAAAACTGCGTGAAGTTTTCGATCGTCTACGTTTGCATAATTTAAAACTGCAGCCGGAGAAATGCGAACTTCTCCGTTCAGAACTCTGTTATCTAGGGCATGTTATCAATGAGAAGGGAATATCTCCAGATCCTAAAAAGGTAGATAGCGTAAAAAACTTTCCAATTCCCAAATCTCAAAAAGATGTCAAATCTTTTCTTGGCTTAGCTGGCTATTACAGACGATTTGTCAAAGATTTCTCAAAAATTTCAAAACCGTTGACTGATTTATTGAAAAAAAACAAAGAATTTATATGGAATCATAGCTGCACCGAATCATTTAATGTTTTAAAAAATGCTCTTATTAACCCTCCCCTTTTACAATATCCCGATTTTTCTCAAAATTTTATCCTTACAACTGATGCCAGTGGATACGGTGTAGGCGCAATTCTCTCGCAAGGGAAATTAGGAGAAGACCACCCAGTAGCTTTTGCATCTAGACAGCTAAGAAAGAGTGAAATAAACTATTCTACAACAGATAAGGAATTGTTAGCGATTGTGTGGGCAGTCCACCATTTTAGACCTTACCTTTTTGGTAAGAAATTTACTATTTACACTGATCATAAGCCTCTTGCATACCTTCACAATTGTAAAGATACTAGCTCCAGAATGATGCGCTGGAAGTTAAAACTGAGTGAGTTCGATTATGATATAGTATATAAAAAGGGCTCTCAAAATTCAAACGCTGATAGCCTTAGTCGTATTCCAAAATCTTTAGAATCAGAAAAATATAATCAAATTGATATTCAGCCTGAACGAATCAAATCAGACCCCTTCCAATTTTTTACAATTACTGAAAATACAATGTCATACTCCCACTTTGAAGAAGAACTAAAAAATAAAATAATAATTAATAACCTTGTCCAAGATAATGACAATGACATTTTCGCAAATCCACCTACCTTTATCGGAATATTTATAAGAAAAGAAGTACATCTGGATCCAATCACCGAATCTCTAGTTAAAACCTTTGGTCATGAAAAAAGACTAAAATCCCAACAGTTAATAATACATAGTGCAAAAATATTACCATCTGACTCTGATACAAGTAGAAAGGTCATCTATCTAGTAACTAATTCTGAAAGTAGCCAAACTACATATAAAGATTTCTTTAACTCAATTATTTCGCTAAAAAAGTGCCTTCTTGAAAACAACATAGATAATGTATCTTTTCTAAATCCCGTTAAGACATCTCCATATAGTCATTTGAATTATGAAATCATTCGTTCAATATTCCGTTACATCTTTCGTGGCACAAAAATAAAAATAAGTATTTATCATAATAATTTTAAAGCACAATATACTGAGAGGGAAATACAAGAAATCTTGAATGAGTATCATGTTAAACCTTTAGGAGGGCACTGCGGTGTAAACCGTACTTATAAACGAATCAAACTAAAATATAAATGGCCCAATATGTTTAAAGACATAAAAAGATTCATAAAACAGTGTGACGTTTGTAAACGAAATAAAGTATGTACCTATACGAAAGAACCATTGATTATTACCTCCACCGCAAAGGTACCATTCGAAAAAATATCAATGGATATCGTAGGCCCTTTACCCGTCACTACCTCAGGTAATAAGTACCTTCTGACCATCATTGACGATTTAACAAAATTTAGTGACGCTATTCCAATCCATTCACAAGAAGCCAACGTCATTGCTGAAAAACTCGTTACAGAAATAATCTTTAAATACGGCACTCCCAAATATCTTCTAACAGACCAGGGTCAAAATTTTGTTAGCCTTATTTCCAAGGAAGTTTGTAAACTGTTCAAAATCAAAAAGATCCAAACCACCGCCTATAGACCGCAAAGCAATGGATCGTGTGAAAGAATTCATCGAAGCTTTACTGAATATCTGCGTGGTTTTATAAATAAAAGCCAAGACGATTGGGATACATGGATAAAATATGCTGTATTTGTGTATAATACTACACCAAACACTAGTACTGGATTTACACCCTTTGAATTATTATTTGGCAGAAAACCCGAAATACCGTCCACATTCTCAAATCCCCCAGAACTTCAATATAATTGCGATATCTATTGCAATGAATTAAAATCGCGGTTACAACATGTCAATGAAATAGCCAGGAACAATATAATTAAGAGTAAAGAAAAAAATAAAACTTATTATGATAAAAATCTAAACCCTTCTTCTATTAAAATTGGCGATTTAGTATATGTTAAGAATGAATCCACCCAAAAAGGGAAAAATAAAAAACTCCTTCCTGTGTGGAATGGACCTTATGAGGTCGTTTCAACTAGTGGTGTCAATTCCACTATTCTTATAAATAAAAAGAATGTGTTAGTCCATAATAACCGCCACAAACCACAATGACTTTTATACCATACATAGTTTAAAATAAAATAGTAAAAAAAAAAAAAAAAAAAATATTATTATCACACAATATAATTAACATAATATAATAATAATAACATAATATAATAATAATAACATATCTAATATAATAAGAATCACTAAAATAATACTAAAATATCAGGTACTAATGGCGAACTTAAAATTATACTTTTTACTACTATCAAGCTTACTATTCTTATTTCACTGTGACGGTTCAAATTCTAATACATATAAAACTGAAAGATTGGAAAATTCTCTCGGGTATTTCTACGAAAAAGTTGGCAAACTAAAGTTGTCTAATGACAACTGGAAATTATTGGTTCACGTTGACCTTCAAGATTTTATTGAACAATTTCATCAAGTAATCTTATTAAGACACAAAATTCAGGAACTATGCAAAAGCCTGCATAGCAACTTTGATTGTAGGAATCTGCTCCCACAAATAGAACAAATAATTATTTCATTACAAGCTCAAAATCAACTAATTAGTCATATATTAGGCCTGAAATCCAATCTCGTAAGCAAAAGAGGACTTGTCGACGCCGTTGGAAAATTATCAAAATTTTTATTTGGTACGTTAGACGAAGACGATGCTAGATTTTACGACGAACAAATAGAAATTCTCAATCAAAACCAAGAACATTTCCAAAATTTAGTAAAAGAACAATTAACTATTAAAGAATCGATGGTTAACCATATAAATAAAACTATACAATACATCCAAGAACAAGATAATAAATTGAATAAAGCTATTTTTAATATAAATAAATTTAGAGAAAACATTAATAATAACACAGTCTTAATACAAAAAATTTCAGCAATTAATGAAGTATTTGTTATTTTTATTTCAATTGCTGATCGATTTTCTATCGTTCAGAGTCATATAATAGAAGTATTAACCTATGTCATAGATTCAAATAATTTAATAGAAGAAATATTTAAAATAAAACTACATTTAACCAGTGATATAGATCTGCCTATTACTCCTAATGTAAACAATATTAATCGTCTGTACAAAATTTTAAATGTAAATGTATATTATAGCAATAAAAAATTAAATTTCTTATTAAAATTACCAATAGTTAAGAACTTAGAATTTGAGATTTTTAAGATCACCAGCATACCACGTAAAATCAAAGGTAACGCATATGAAATCCTTATACCTGAAAAAATATTATTGATCATCGACACTACCAGACAGCATTACTTCACATATGATTTACACGAATTAAGAGGATGCAAAGAAATTTCAAGAAATAGCTTCATTTGTGAGCAAACGGTACCTATACAGATTTCAAATAACAACAACATCTGTGAAAGAAGTTTATTCGATCCTGTGACAATAAAACCACAAACATGCGCGTCGAGGTTAATAGTTCTTAATAAGCCAATCTATTTGCAACTAGCCACGCCGAATTCTTGGATTTATGTAATACCAAACAAGGAATTCATCCTTTTTCAATGTAAGAATAAAACATTACAAGAAACAATTGAAGGGACTGGAAAACTCGAAATTCGTAAAGATTGCGAAGCAAGATCGGCAAATATGATATTGAGCTCCAAATCAGAATTCTTCAAATCTGTCACTATTGATAAATTTTTCACTGCTGTCGACAAAACCGAAATTCATATAAATGATCACTACTTGGATACTTTAGAGGAAAATATTGAGTCATCAAACAATTCACAAACATTCAACATTCAGAATCAAATACAAAATTTAAAAAAGATAAGCTTTGATATTAATAAAATAAAAAACAAAATTGTACCTATTTCAAAAATCAAAAAACATTCATATTTTATCACTGTACTTTTAAATTTAGTTTCTGTAATTAGTTTTATAATCTTAATTTTCATAATCTACAAATGTATTTACTTAAGAATTATCAAATGTAAAAAACAGAAGTCTAACCTTCATGGAAGAGAACACTCTACCAAAACCAAAAAGCAGCACAAGGAAAAATCAAAAGTCAAACTACAATCAATCGCCCCTGTTTCGGAAATATCTAAATCATGAAAATCACACCCTATTGCTGGGAATGATTTTCATCCCCTAGGGGGGGCATGTAATAAAGCCGTAATTTTTCGTTATATAAATATTACACAAAGGCACATATATTTTTATCATTAAATTCCACATTCTTATAAAATTACCTATCTTGCATTTTCATATATGTATAAATCTTATCATAGATTTTGCGTTCTTAACTTCTTGTTATGCACATATATTTTTATTAAAACCCACACGTTCTTATAAAAATTACTGATATTGCATTTTCATATGTTATGCATTTTTTAACTGCTCGTTATAATTGTAATATTCTTTTTCTCATGAATTTTGTCGATTCCGCGTCTTTACCTAAAATGAAATATGACACCTTTTAAAAATTCCTAACGCGACAATAGCTCGAACCTGACAATAGAAACACATTATTCTATTCTTGTTCTAACTTCCATGAAGATCAGACTTAGATCTTTATTCTTTAAGAAAATTGTGAATAAATTTTATTGTTAAAATTTGTAATAGTAAAGTTGGTGTTTTTTTAAAAATTAATCTCATTAATTGCCACTACAGTGGCATGGCAAACAAGTTAAGAATCTTCCTTAACAGTGCTCGTTACTGGGTATTCTACCCTATGTACATATTTTTATTCAAAACGAAAGAAATTCAAAAGTACTTATAAATCGTAATTTGTAATGTTGCCATAGCAACAATATTTGTTATATAATTACCTATGCTATTAAAATAGTATTTCATTTTCCAAAAAAAAAATTTTTTCAAAGCAAATATGTACATAGGTTCTTATTATGTAAGTCGATGCGAATAGAATCGACTCGTCTTTTTCAAGTCTATTGAAATAAGTCATGGTATTATGTAAGCCTATAGACTTTTTAAAAAAGAGTTACCGTTTGAAAGGAAAATTTTCTACTAGACATCTGTCAAATCACGTTTGTTTTTGTTGTGTTTATAACTAATTTTTAATATTTTCAAGTGAATAGTTTATATATTTTGCTATTTTTTACATCTAAATTTATAAAATAAAAACGGACAAAATATAAAATCATGAGTTTTTTTATTTGGTTTGATGTTTTTGAAAATGAAATTAATGAAGATCGTCGAGCTGAGATTTTGTCAATAATTCGGAAAAGAAGGCGCTTGAGAGTAAATTCAAATCTTCTGGATATGGATGAAATCATGTAAATTTTCTGTTTTCGGTATAAAAAATACTTATTATTATTAAAGTTTGTCATAAATATTTCAGATTTAAGAAAAATTTTAGATTGATGAAAAAGATTTTTCTAAATTATTAGAAGATATAGAACGAGAACCTTATTTGAGAAGGTCACAAAGATCCTCATCTATACCAAACATTTTAAAACTTACGTGCTTATTAAGATTTATTTTATATAATTTATTTTATAAATGTTCTATTCACAATATAACTATTAAAAAAAACTCTCATAAATTGTGTATATAACTTAAATCACATACAATAGACTCGAAGTTGCTGGCAAAATTGCTGTGGACTTGACAAGTCTATGGAATAGAAAAAAGTCTACAGTGATAGAAACTTATAATACTGTGACTCGACTTTAAGTCTATTCGACTTTAAGTCTACCGCGAATCGACTTACATAATAAGGGCCATATTTTTATTCAAAACGAAAGAAATTCAAAAGTACTTATAAATCGTAATTTGTAATGTTGCCATAGCAACAATATTTGTTATATAATTAACTATGCTGTACTCAAACGAGAGGAAAGCTTAGGATATCTTTTGAAAGCTTTTAAGAAAGAAGTCAGAAAATTTAATTTTTTAATTGAAATATGCTTGCATTTTTGCTATCTGTATAGATATTACCACGATATTACCGCCTGTGGTCAAAGTTTAGAGAAAACTTTGAGAGAGCATAACTAAGCTTTTAAAATAAAAGCTTGGGGTACTCCCGCCAGAACCCCAGAATAAAAATTTTTATATGAAGAAATTTTGTATGATTAAGAGTTCTTCTTGTTACATATTTCTTGTTTATACACATCAACAAGGTGATTATGAATATAACTATTGTGATTAGGCTTATGAAACTCACCACCTTTACTATGAGTTGAACTACGAAAGAGGCTGTTTTTTTTGTGAATGCCCCACTCACCATACTCATCATTGTGATTGTGAAATATACTGAATTTGAGGTTGGTTAATTTAGTTTACATTTTTATTCGATATGGAGAATTTAAACAGAAAGCGTAAAGTTATAAAAACAAATTTAACTAGAGTTAATAAATATATTGGAAATGAGGATGTGTTAGAAACTGAATTTACATACAACCAAGAAATTGAAGTAAAATATTTTTCGTTGAAATGTAAATTACAAAATGTAATTAAACAAAATCCAAATGTTCAAGACAGTAATAATACTAATCCTACTATATTGATATGTCATTAACACTTAATGTTCTTTCTCAAAATCAAACACAGCTTACAGATATTTTGGGTAACTTAACTTAAAATGTTGATCATTCCACACCACGTTCAGAAAATTTATCTGAATTGCAATCAAAAATACCTCTTCCAGTAATGCGTATTCCAAAGTTTAATGGAAATTATAAAGAATGGAAACGTTTTTTCGATATGTGTCAATCAATAATACATTCAAATACTAATTTGTCTACTATTCAAAAATTTCACTACTTAAAACAATCCCTTGAAGGTGAAGCAGCTTCACGTAATAAATTTGTACATGTAGCTACATATGTTGCATGTTATAATTGTGGAGGTGATCATCCTATGTATAATTGTCCATTGTTTCTCAAATTGAATGTCCACGAACGGCAGTCGGCAGACAAATGTGATAAAATTAGGTTTGTGTTTTAATTGCTTACGGGGTAAGCATATGGTGAGAGAATGTAGAACTAGGTCTACATGTCAAAAGTGCTCCAAAAGACATCATACAATTTTGCATTTGGAATCACTAAAAGAGGTACAACAACAAACTGTAATAAGTAAAGTTCAAACATTATCCATTACCAGCCACGTGCGGTCTAACGCGCAGAGCACACCCTTAAAATTTGCCAGAAATAATCTCCAAACTTTATAAATTAAATTTTATAAATTTAATATATTTTTGTAAATAATAAATCAAAATCTATCAATAAAAAAAATCGTTATAAGAAATATACCAGAACATTTTAAAATGTTTTGTTGCTTGCAAGCGCAAAAATATTTCTGCGCCTAGCCAATGTATTAAAAAAAGCAATAAACCAATAACCGTCAAGTTTTATTCTATAATACATTTCCTATACATTTGATGGTGCTGAAAAATTTCTGCGCTTTTTCTGTAGCAACAAATTTTATATGGGTGACTTGTAACTTGTAACATCCACATGTACTATGCTGTATGCATCATACATCATACTGTACGTGTACACACTACATAATACTACAAAGTGTTTGTATAGAGCAACACTAAAATATAGATATACTATGCTAAATAAAGTATATATATCAATCAGCGCAGAGAAAAATCAGCGCTCATGAGTCATGACTCATGACTTGATGTAAAAGAGAAATGAGAAATGTACCACAACATTTTAAAAAGATTTTTGTTACTTGCGAGAGGAAACGAGACATTCATTAACTGTGTGGTGCAAATAATTAGTGAATAAAGTATAGTTACAGACTGAATTTAAAGTAGAAAAAAGAACAAAGAACAATTATAAATTGCATGAAAGTTACGTTATAATTTATAATACAGGTTTACGATGATGAGTATCATCGGTCAACCGACAAAATACGAATTGAATCATTGTTAGTGTTTTGCATTACCATACCGGACGCCTTGTAACGTGGTTATTTCAAGATTATTTTGACTAAATTGAATCATGTTGTTTTGGTAATATGCAGATTTTATTTAAGGCTCGTACAAAAGTTCCCTTTGTTGTGTGAATATCAACAACTCTTGCATGAGTCATGACTATCCTTTCCCAAGTGGAGTGCTGTAATTCGACCAATAGTCCATTGAATATGTGGAGAATTTTCATCTATTAGCAAAACTAAATCGTTGACAGATGCTGCACTATTTGGTTGATGCCATTTATTTCTTTTCTGGAGACCCAGTACGTATTCCATTGACCATCGTTTCCAAAAAATTCTAACTGTATGTTGAACTCTTTGTCATCTATTGTACAAAAAAGGATTTTCATCATTAGAACTTACTTCTGGTATTGCATTTAAAGCAGTTCCAATGAAATTTGAATTTGCTAATACTCTTTTAAGATGGTATTTGCACTGTTTTACTGTAGATTCCCATAGACCACCAAAGTAGGGAGATCTTGAAGGGATGAAGTGCCAAGTAACTGACTCAGCTGCACAAAATTTTGATAATGAATCTCTACGTAAAACTTGATAAAGTTGATTTAATTCTCGCTGTGCACTAACGAAATTTGTTGCATTATCGCTGTAGAAATGAGAACTTAAACCTCGTCTGCCAAAGAATCTACGTAAAGTTGCTATAAATGCATTTGAAGTGAGATCGTTAACTATCTCAAGATGTGTCGCTTTAGTAGAGAAACATATGTAACATTTTAATTTGAGTCTTGTTCTTACACGACTGGCAAAATTGAATGGACCACAAAAGTCAACTCTATACTATTTTTCTTTTTGGATGTCATACAGGCAAGATAGGCATACTTTTCTATATTCTTCTACATTCCGTTTGAATAAATCTGTCTCGTATGTGGGGTGATCAGATCTCAATTTCAATCGAGGGAAATCTTTTAAATTAAATATTACCAAGGGCAACAAACTCATCGGGTACTGCCTCCATAAGCATAATACTGACTTCCAAAAAGAAAAATAGTATACATAGTGATTTGAAATGGCCTTGATGGAGAAATTCGATGCTCAGATAACTGTCCCATAACATCTGATTTGCACAAACGTTTTCCATTTATTATCCAATAACGTTGTTTGATTGTATAAAGTAAAGCAGTTGGAGTAGCGTGAAGATTATATGTCAGATTATAGCGTGTCTTTCATTATATGATAGATTTGAATTCTTGAGTCTACCACCAACACGAATGACATCGTCTTTATCTATAAAAGGACTTAATGATTTTAATCTTGAAGACTTGTTAACCAATTCATGCCGCTTTAATTGTTTAAATTCCTTATTAAATTCTTGATGTTGAATTCGTCTTATGATATTATTCAAAGTATAGTGTAACGCGTCTGATGTTAATGGACATACATATAATGATTTCTGTATTTTGATCTCGAAATTTATGTAAGAATCTTAACCATATGGCTGTATACCTGATAATTCGTATGTCAGAAACTTGATAAATAATGTCATAGTTTAAAGATGATTGATCATTACTTGTAAGAAGAACTAAATGTTGAGATTTTTCTTCAGGATCATTTTCGAATGAAATATCTTGTGTATCTCAATTAATTTCATTTGTAGATAGCAACTCAGAGCCATACCACCACTGCTTGCATGTAATAAGTTCTGATGGCATTAAACGATTAAACCTCTTGAACAGACATCAGCTGGATTTAATTCACTAGGAATATAACGCCATTGTTAAGGTGAAGTGATGTCTTGAATCTGTGAGACACGATTTGATACAAAAGTCGTAAATTTGTTTGATGAAGATCGTATTCTATGAAGCATAACCAAAGAATCAGTTCAGAATATAACTTTTTTGCTGAAGTGCTCCACAAAGTTCAAGTCGTGGAATTGTCTGCCTTTTTAAAGGTGCCACTTTTGTTTTTGAACACAAAAGATTGACTTGAAATCCACTGTTGTGATTTTGCGCTCGTATGTATATGCCTGCACCATATCCTTTTTCAGATGCATCACAAAAGCAATGCAACTCAATTAGTTTGATGTCACTATGAAAAAATGCTGTTACTTCACGCTGAACAGTAATGTTTTGATGCTTGTAAGTTGAGACTTGAAAGTGTTCCAAAAAATCTCTAAATCTTCTGGAACGTTTCTATCCCAATTTAAATTAGGAATTAACCAAAGCTTTTGCATTAAACATTTACCTGTAAAAATTACAGGAGCACATAATCCAAGCGGATCATAAAGTTGTGCTATTTCAGAAAGAACTTGTCTTTTAGTTAATTTTGTGATACCAAAACTGTCAGTAAAATTTAAAATTATTTTAAAAAAATCGCCTAGAGGATTCCATTTGATTCCTAAAGCAGAAACATATTCCTGTTTACTATCTTGATAAGAATTATCTCTAACTATACCAGGATTATTTGATGACCATTTTCTGAGTTCAAAACCTCCGCAACTTAGTAATTCTTGTAACTCATTTTTCAGTTTAGTTGCATCTTGAATTGAATTTGTACCAGTGAGAAGATCATCTACGTAGAAATCGTTGAGTAGTATTTTTGAAGCATTAGGAAATTTTGATTCTTCATCCAAAGCAAGTTGTTTGAGAGTACGTGTAGATAAAAATGCTGCAGGAGCTGTACCATACGTCACTGTACATAATCGAAAGCATTGTAATATCTCAGAAGGATCAAATTTCCACCAAATACGTAATAAATCTCTTTGTTCAGGATGTATTCTCACTTGTCTGTACATTTTAGCTATGTCTGCGGTTATGACGTAATCATATGTTCTGAATCTGAGAACTATTGAAAATAGATCTTGCTGAACATTATAGCCAATGTGTAGAACATCGTTCAATGAAACTTTAGTGTCAGTTTTATGTGAACCATTGAAAACAACTCGAAGCTTTGTTGTTGTACTGGAAGGCTTTATAACGTGATGATGAGGAAGATAAAACATGTGATCAGTATTTTCATTAGGATTGATCAACTCCATGTGTTGCAATTGCAAATATTCTTTCATGAACAGATTATATTGATGGCCCCTATTCCGAGAGTCGTTTCGATCGACAATCGACTATCGACTTCTGAGTCGAGGCGAAAAAAAATTCGTATTCTATAAAAAGATCGCCTCGACTTAAAATTTAATACCTGCGAAACAATACAACACAACAAAACAAAAATTTAGCCTCAACTGATTAGGTGATTGTCAGAAGCTACTCGCCTAATATAAGTCGATATATCGACTCAAATCGACTCTCGTGATAGCAAAAATTGATACTAAGTCGACAAAGAAGTCGATTGTCAATCGAAACTACTCTCGGAATAGGAGCCGATGTTTGACTTCAGTGTTCAGAGTTAAAAATTTTTCCAGTCTCAAGAATTGTTGTTTGGATTTGAGTTCAGATGATCCCAATTCTGAAAGATTTGATTTCGTAGGCATTGCTACGGAATAGCGAACATCTGCTAATATTTTAACATGTTCAATATAATGCCTTTCACAATGTTTTTCATCGAGAGATAGAGCTAAATCATTGTTTGTATTTTCCAAGTGCCAGAATGTTTTAATAAAATCATTCAAGTCTGACGAATCAAGTGTTACAAGTGTATTTCTGATGTTTGAGATTGATTTATTCACTCTTCCTATTATAACTTGACCAAAAACTGTACCCAATGAACTTAACGAATTATTTATGACTTTTTTATTAACAGTTAAAATTTAAATGAAAACTTCTGCTCCTAGTAGCATGTCGACTTTTTTAGGTAAATTGTAAAATGGATCTGCAAATACAATGTGGTTTATTACAAAGATTTATTTGAACATGTGGCAAGTATGCAGTTATTTTAGGAATAACAAGAAAGTCAAGCATTGTATTATAGTTAGTAGTTCTTGATGAAGTTTTAGATGTAGCTTTGAAACGTATATTTGTAATTTTATTATTTACTCCTGATATAGGAATATTTAACTTTTGTTTTTCTAAACTAAGTCTTTGACAAAGATCCTCTGTAACAAAGTTTGATTATAAGCCACTGTCAAGTAGTGATCGACATAAATATATTGAATTATTTTGTTCATGTATATGTAATAAGATTGTGCCAAGAATAATTTGATTTAATGATTTGAACATGTATTTTGAGAATCAGTGAGTAAACTTGTTAAATTTTGTCATGGGTTGGTTGAATTCTTATCATGTAAGATTGGAAGTTCATCTTTATGTAATAAAGTGTTATGACGTTTATTGCAAATTTTACAACTACCAGATTTGCAACTGTTTGTTGGATGTTTACCGAAACAATTTGTACAAAGCTGATGCTTAAAAATTACTTTGTATCTGTCTTCAAAGTTCATATTCAAAAATTGTTTGCATCTATATAACATGTGACTTTGATTGCATTGATTACAGTTGAAATTCTATGATGTAGTAAAAACTCTTAATGAATTGCCTTTAGAAGTTGAAACTGCTTCTAGAATTCGAACACGTTCAGATAATATGTTAAGAAAATCATCTAAGTTGAGTAAGCTTTTATTAGGAGTTTTTCTTTCTATGTCTGTTTTCATTAAATGGTGAATGAGTAATGTTCCCCAGTTATCAACGACTTTAATGCTGTGACATAAGATTTAAAATTGTTTATAAATTCGTGTAACGATTTATATGAGTTTTCTTGAACCTTTTTTAAATCATAAAGTTGTTTTGTATACTGGCGAATTAATTTCGGTTCATTATTGAACTAATCATTGATTATATTCCATGACGTATCATAATTATCAGCAGAACAAAGAATTGAACTTATCAAGTTAAATGCAGAACCACTTTGAACACATGAGTGTAAATAATGCATTTTTGCTGATTTAGACAATGTATTATCGTGGTATAAGGTCTTTGAAAATATCTCGAAATTTCAACCAATTTAGAAAATTTCCATCAAAAATTGGTAAACTTATGTCTGGCATGCGAACTGCATTCACTGTATTTTGAATAGATAACTCACCTGAATCCTTTTTATTCAATTTAGACAAAATGACGGTCTCAAACTTAATGTAATTGTTATCAAAGTTAAGTCTTTCAGCGGTAAGGTCCATTTCTTCATTTGCTCCTTCATTCCACAATAAAGATTATGTACCAAATTATTTACTTTTTCATTTTTTTTATATAAATTTTTGTGATTATGTTATGATGTGAGAAATTGATTTGATTCAATAATTTAACAATTAATATAAACTTATAAATAAAATTTTATTAAATTAAATCAATTTGTTCTGTATTTCCTTCACTTTATTTATTTTTTTCATATATTTGTGTTTACATTTTAATTCAATTTATTCACTTTTATATGTTATATAACCTCACCATAGGTATGTAGTCATTAGTCACATGTCAATATGTAGTGTAGAAGAAAAAAGTTTATATTATTATTCTTTAAACTTTAATTATTTATATAAATACATATATGTATCAGAATTATTATAAATTAAATTTTATTAAATCAAATCATAAACAAAACAATTTTTTTTCTCAAGTTTATCTTTCACAAGAAGCCTTAATGATACTTCAGCCCTTCAGCGAGAACTGTCTACGAATCTCTCTGACAATAAATAATTGAAAAAAAAATTCCTAAAAGTGTTTCTCTGAAGAAACATATTGGTGATTTATCTCCATCGAGAAACAAATTGCAGGCTGGGATATATAATATATTTCAATGCTTTTTGTGTATATAGAATAGAAATACACAAATAATGTAAAACAGCTGTTTTCGCTTGCGTGTGTGCATTCAATCTTCAGAACATAACGTAAAACAAAATTAACTATTGAAAGCTTTTTCTTTTTCATAAAAAAGACAAATGTGATACCTCCTTCTCTGCCCGCACAGGGTCTGTTTACGGGTTTGTTTCATTTCCTTTTCGCATCTCTGTTATATCTTGATACTTTTTGCGCATATGACCACTTATACATGAAATAATGTGCGTACATTGATGTGTAGTTTAACAATTTAGCGCATGAAACAAAACAACAACAAATTTAAAAACCCGAATTATAATATGCACTGAAAACCGGCAACCATGTATTCGGTTCGAATGACCAAATGTTTGAGCTGTAACTGAATAATTAAAATAAAAAATTCAACTATTAATTTTCACAAATTTATTTACTAATACAATTTATAATATTTAACTTTAAATAAAATATTGACTTCGAATGAATTTAAGTGGACTGTATATTTATTTATAATCCAATGAATTAAACTTATTACTTACAATTTCATTTAATGATATTAAATTTACGGATGCTACGTTAATTTCGACTACACTTGTTGGGTACTAGTTACAGACTGAAGGCCCAACCACAATGCTACGTAACGTAACGTAAGAGTGAACGAACGTAAGCTTACGGCTGTCATTTTTCCGTAAATGAACCACAATAGAAAAAGTCACTTACGTAGCTTGTTTGTGTAATGTGTACTTGACAAGTTTTTGGTGAAAAGTTTTTATTGTAATTATAAATAAATTTTTTAAATTGTATTTAATATTTTAAAAATAACTTTAAAAGAAAAATGGATTAGAGGGAAAATGAATTCTATAAATAAAAGGAACCTGGAGAATTTACACATTTTACAATAATTTTAGTATAACCTCACTTATCTTACGTAAAGTGCGAAGCTTACGGCAGGTTAAGTTACGGAAATTTGACATTTTAAAGTGAACGAAAGTTAACGAACGTAACCTTATGTTCATTATGGCCGTATGTATTATTTTACATTTCTCGTTCCTTACGTTACGTAATCTTACGTTACGTTACGTAGCATTGTGGTTGGGCCTTGAATTTAAAGTAGAAAAAAGAACAAAGAACAATTATAAATTGCATGAAAGTTAGGTTATAAGTTAAGGCCTGAACATAGTGCCAATTTGAGGGGAATTCCTCAAAATGTGTGGAATTTTAATGTATGTGAGGAATTTTGTAGGGAATTGAATTTTTGAGGAATTTGTGTGGAATTTGGTTATAATTACAAAATTACGAATATCATCACTGATCACTCATATTGTTTTTGTTATTCTGTATTTTCTTCACTATCCTTTAAATTATTTTTTCAGTAGTATGGCATTCGTCATACAAAGAACATCGGATGGAAGGGTGTTGTTATTTTTTTCAGTTAAAAAGAGGTCTTGTGTGTGCGATAGATAGATGATCGCTAGTTGTAGTTATTATACTTACTGAGTGGAAGATTTAATCTTTATTTTCTTTTGTTTTTTTCTTCAAAAAAGGGGAAATGAAAGGATATTTTTAATATTTTCAAAATTTCTCCCACCTGTGCAACCTTTTGCCAATCTTATTTAGCTGTACTGTACATCACCGTCACCGTTAAAAGTAGAAAGTTCAGCTACTTAGCCGTCACCGTCAACGTGAAAAAAAACGGCGAATGCCAATTCATATTATTTAACACTTATTTGCTATAATTAAAAAATGACGTTGACGTCGACGTCGACAATGACGGCTAATCATGTTCAGGCCTTTATAATTTATATTATAATACAGGTTTACGATGATGAGTATCATCGGTCAACCGACAAAATACGAATTGAATCATTGTTAGTGTTTTCAAAACACTGTTTTGCATTACCAGTATTAATTAAAGATTATTTGAATAGATATCAACCCTGTAGAATATTATTAGACTCGGGGTCTTAAGTAAATCTGTTTACAGAGCAATGTGTTCAAAGATTAAATCTTAAATGTTCAAAAGCACATTCGGTAATTTCTGGCGTAGGCGGGAACAAAATAGGTGATAATTCTACTCAGGGAGAAGTTAACATTCAAATAAAGCCTAGGCATAATTCAATTACTTTTGATATAGCAGCATTTATTTTATCAACATTGACAAACGAACTACCATCATTTTCATTATCAGAAGAAATATTACAATTTTATAAGTCAGTTGATAATTTAGCAGATGTAAAATTTTATTCTCCTTCAAAAATCGACATGATACTTGGATCTGATATTTTTTTTAAAGCTTTGTTAAAGGATACAACATCTAATGGAATATCAGGGTTAGAAATAAAAATAATAATAAAAATAGCAATAATAATAATAAAAATAAAAATACGAAAAGTAAAAAGAGCAAAGACACCAGCAAAAGTACAGAAATAAGGGTTACTAAAAATTGTAACTACGTTTCTGACAATGGAAGGACAGAGGATATAATTATAGAAACCAGCAGCGCTCCGATACTTAAAGTAATACGTAAACCAAAATCGCTGTTTGTGTCGAGGTTACAACCATCAACAACACCTGATGATATTCTCAAGTACATATCGAACTATTTGAACTGCACAAAAGAATCGATAAATGAAATCGGAATTTTCAAAATCAATAATCCTAAGAGTGCAGTTTCATCAGACGCGGCTCTACATTGAGGGGCTAAGCCCCACCAAGAAATTGAGCTTAAACTGCATAATTTCATTAAATAAAATTTAAAATTAATTTTTAAAAAAAATTTGAAAAAAATCCAAAATAATTTGCTGTAAATTGTTTTCAAAGTACATGCAAAATAGAAAGAGAATTGATAATAAATATATATATATATGTATATGTATAACTATGTACATACAATATACATGGTTAAACAAATTTTAAATTCTCTTGTATAGACCATAGCTATAGCCTATAGGTATTGATAGGTTTTACGTTTAAATTTTTTTTGTATAATCAATAAGATCATACTTATACATGCTGATACTCTATGGGGCTATTTAACAATAGCCCTATAAAAGAGTAATATTTCATTATTCATATATTTCGTGTATGAATAATTCTCTCTCTTTATTCAAATTTGTTCAGAAGAAATTTGTGTTCGTAGGCTATTTCAGTTTAGCCCCTTAAGTGAGAAAATTTTCGAATACAAAATAACAATACAACACAAATTTTTCTCTTAATTTTTTTTCTCATAGGATTTTACATAGTTAAAAATGTATCTCTCAAAATAAATTTTTTGTTTTAAAATTATTTTTGGAAAAATTGTTATAAATTCTGAAAACAATAAATACGTATATTCATATTTTTTTTATTTATTCATGATATTTATTTTATAATTATTGTATTAGTAAGTACCCGTATAACCAAGCTATACAGATAGCGATAAAGTTATATAAAGATTTGCGTGAAGTTCGTTATAGAAAAAATCAAGTTGGTGTTGAAGATCGACATCGTTTTCTAAAGCCAGTTCTAGTAATACATTCAGGAAGCTTTAACGATCTACAACGTTAACGCTAAATTATTCATGTAAAAAACTATAAAGGAATATTCATCGACGCTTCACGGACTTCCTAGATGATAAAAAAATATTTTAAAAATTTTATTTTTATTTTCTCATATTTTGTAGCGTTTTTTTATTATTGTGACTTTTTTTTGTATAAATATTTTTTTTTTGCATTAGAAAATTTCAATTAGAGTTATTTTTACCTATTGTGTATTTTTATCCGTATCGAGGTTCGATCCCGCAGTGCTCCGGGTACTAAGCCACAGCTTTCTCCTTACGCTATTCCACTGTCTTACTTTTGTTAGTTAGTTGTGGTATATAAATATACAAACACTTACGTCAATACTGTCGTTATGTACCTAGAACCATCGATATAGGAATTTATCGTGAAAATTTTGGACTCTATACATCGTTGTGTAGCTTTGCCGAACGTTGAAGTCCGTTAAAGTTACTTTTTCTGCTATAACAGTCGTTATATATATATATTATTACAGCATTAATCTGTCAAAAAGACACTTAACAGTCTTTCTAAGTACATACATGGAACGACATAATATATGTATTTTAATTAAATGGTGATGCAAAATAAAATAGTTTCTATAAAGTGGAACACTTTAAATTTCATTATATAATATTAATAATAAATTTATAATAATAAAATATAATTTTTCGCACTTTTAATACAATAGTTATTACAATTTTAACACGTGCCGTAAAAAAGAAACGTCAAACTTTTAAAAACAAAACGTTCGTGAAGCCGCTTTATTTATCGTGACGATTTGCTGAGTGTAATAATTAATATCTAGCGCCTCTCTGTAGCTTTGAATTACTTTAAGCGTCGATATCGAATGTTCGTTATTGAATCGTGAAAAAGCTTTACCTATATTTTTCTTCAAAAGGCTATATTGTTCGTTAAACTTTTTTTCTGAAAATGTTTTAAAAAAATAAAGTCGATATTCAACGTTATTTGCCTAGATTTGTCTTTAACGATGAATGAAGACACTTGACTGATGGTTGTACGGGTATAGTTAGTACATTTTTTTTCCATTTTAAATTACAAATTTTACACCATTTATGAAATTAATATTCTACAATTAGAAAATATTAATTTGAAACAATTTGTTTAGTTTTATTAACATTTTTAATCAATTTTCCATAAACTTTATTATAACTTAGTGAAGAATTAATATCTTACATAAAAATTTTTTACCATGTACGTAAATGTTCTAATAATACATATTCGTTTTTTTTTTCGTTTGATCTACACAATAGTGTATGATCATTTTATACTACGGGGCTGTTGGATTGATAGCCCAATGTTGTAAACCAACAAATATGTTATGCATGTGTAGTATACATTGTAATTATAATATGAATAACTCTTTTCTTTTTATGATTAAATTCCAATTAGTAATTTTGTTTAAATTAAAATTCTTTTGTTTATATTAAAATTCCATTGCTATTTCATCATACATAAGATTACGCGACATATCGTCTTACAATAATAATCATTGTTGCTGGGTTTGATACATACCTTAGAAACAGCTAATAATATTGTTCATTCATTTTGATTATTGCCGACCTAAACAAAATATGAATTTTGTTCACTAATTATGTATAATACATAATATAAAAGTTAGTTCAGTCTTAGCTTTCAAATCATTTAGAAGTTCTTGATTAAGATTTTAAAATCAAACAATAATAATTAAAGTTTTTATAGAATTCAAAAACAATTCTAATGTTGTATTTTTTTTATTAACATTTAAATAAAATTATTAAAATATAAAAGAAATAAAATAGTTGTTTTTTATTTCTTAAAAAATTATCATAAAAAAAAAGGGGTGTAGCAAAAAATCCTCTTTGCTACTCCTTAAGTCCTTTTTTTTTGGAAATAACATTTGGTGGCAGCGGTAAAATAATAAAATAAATAAAAACTAATATAACATAAGAATTTATAAGAATTAAATTAAATAAAAACTAAAGTGAAATTAAAATCAAAAGTGCAAGAAAACAGTTGAAAGTAAATAAAAACTCTACTGTGAAGGAAGGACGAAATTCTACAAGATTCCAGCAAGCCATGATGGACGGACTCAGCAGACTTACAGCGATGAAAAAATTATTTTTAATTGCATTAATATTGTAAGTAAATAGGGAACAATAACCCCAATAAAATTTTAATAGAATATTACAAATAAATTTTTATAATAAATGTTGTATTGTATTTAATTAAATTATTAAAAGTGAAAAAAAAAACAACAAGAGCAAAAATATATAATTTTATACGATATATTTATACATATAATGAAAATAGCTTGTTTTATTCAAAAAAAAATTTTTATTTGAAATTTTATTTTCTTTTTTTTTAAAAAAAAAAGAAGGAAATAATAATAAAAAAAAACAAAGTGTTGTGATAAGTTCAAGATATTTGATGAATTTTGATCCCCTCTTTCCTTTTGAAATTCAAAAATTTTAAGATGGATGCAAAATCTGAATTTGATTTTGAAGAGGAAATTTTAAATTTGAAATTTCATTGTATAGGTGATTTAAGCGGTTATGAATTCGAAATATCATTACGGGATATCGTTAAAAACACAAAGATCTCTTTTAAAACGGTTGAAGAATCTTACAAAGTTGAATACGGTTCTAGATTGTACCATCGTAAGACATTTTTAATTTTAATTAATGATGACTGTATTGAAAACGCGATATTAGATAAAAAGTTAGGTGAAAAACCCGAATTGAACTTAAATGCGGACACAAAAGATAAAGAGTTCGAAGAAAATATAGATAAATTAAAAGAAATGAAATTAACAGTAGAAGAAAATAAAACTAAAAGAAAAGAAAAAGAAAGAATGAGCTTAGATAATCTAATTAAGATTATTACACATTTTGATAGTAATTCAACTAAGGTGCATGGTTTTATACAAAATTGTGATAATGCTATGAAAATGGCGACTAAAGAACAACAAGAATGCCTTTTACCCGTTATTAAAAGTAGAATATCAGGTAACGCGGAAATTATTTTAATGAACAAAAAAATTTTATCTTGGGAAAACTTAAAATATGAATTGAACAGAGTCTATAGGGAAACACATTCGAATATGCAACTTCATTTAGAAATGACTAAGTTAAAACAACAGCAGAATGAAACAGTAATGCAGTATACCCAGAAATGTGAAACATTAACAAGACGAAGATTACAAAGTCTTTTTATTGAAAATCTTGAGGATACAATATATTACGGTCAAAAAATTGCCATAGAAAAGGATATGTTACATGCTTTTGTTTTCGGTCTTAAGAAAGAAATTAGTACGTTTGTCAATACACAAAGACCAAAATCTCTAACCGAAGCGAGTCAATTAGCTATAGAAGAAGAAACAAGATTAGAATATTTTAGGTCAAAAGATAAAGATTACAGTAACAAAAATTTAGTTCGTATTAACCATTTCGATACTAAATGTTACTCATGTGGAAAGACAGGACATTTAGCACGAGATTGCTTCAAAAATAACAGAAGAAAATTTCAAAATGAAAAAAGTCAGATATCTTACACACCGCGTAATAATTCTACATATTATTCAGGAAAAAGGAACTACATTCCCGATAATGCAAATAATGCATCAGATAAAAAGAACCCGAAAAACTTCGCTAATTCTAATGTTTTTAATAAAGATAATAGCTCGTCTACTTATAATTCATCTAATACGGAAAAGAGTTCAAATTTTCGCAGAAAAGATATAATAGGTGGTGTTGTTTCCAAATCGTGCAAAAATCCACACATTTCATTAAAATATGATGGTTTAAAATATAAATTTTTAGTTGATACAGGTGCTAGTATTAGCCTCATAAAAGAAAACTGTGTTTATGAAGACCAAGTCAATTTTAATGATATAGTTAATTTTGAGGGAATAGGTAATGCCGATCAAAAAAGCTTAGGCAGTACAATTTTAAAACTTGATTATGAAGATCAAAATAATATTAACAAATTCTCTTTCGATGCAAAATTTAATGTTGTAAAGGAAAATATAATGAGCTATTATGATGGAATTTTGGGTAATGACATTTTATCAGAATTAAAATTTAGCATTGATTTTCAAAACAAAATTGTGTATAATGACTATACAGTAATTAACTTAGAATTTCGAAATGACGATAAATTATTTTTTAACCAAATGAATGAAGCGAAAATTAATGGCATAAATCCTATTGTGCAGAGAAAAAATAATTCTACACATAATATTCGAGTTTTAGAAATTTGGAATAATATTAGAAAAGATCATTTATCCGGTGAAAATGAAATAAACTCTTTAAGGAAAATAATAACGGAGTTTAGTGAAATTTTTAGTTTAGGAGATGATAAATTGAGCGAAACTTCTATCATTCAACATGATATAAGAACAATCAATGATATACCAATTACGACGAAAACTTATAGGTATCCAAAAATTCACGAAGAAGAAGTTAATACTCAGATCCAAAAGTTATTAGATGAGAGAATTATTCGACATAGTATTTCTCCTTGGTCAAGTCCAATTTGGATTGTACCTAAAAAGGAAGACGCAAGCGGTAAGAAAAAGTGGAGAATGGTTATAGATTTCCGTAAATTGAATGAAATCACCATAAGTGATAACTTCCCTTTACCAAATATTCAAGAAATTTTAGATCAATTAGGTCAGGCAAAATATTTTACAACTCTCGATTTAAAGTCTGGATTTCATCAAATTCCTTTAAGTGAAAAGAGTATTGAAAAAACTGCCTTTTCAACACCTTATGGGCACTTCGAATTTGTAAGAATGCCTTTTGGACTTAAAAATGCTCCAGCATGTTTTCAAAGAATGATGAATTCTGTACTTAGTGGACTAATAGGAAAAGGAGTTTTTGTGTATCTTGATGATATAGTTATTTATGGTAAAAATTTGGAAGAACATAATCAAATTTTAAGTAATGTATTCGATCGTTTAAAATCTGCAAATTTAAAAGTACAAATGGATAAATCAGAATTTTTGAAGAATCAAGTTGAATATCTAGGTCACTTGATAACAAACAAAGGTGTTTTACCAAATTTAAAAAAGGTCGAAGCTATAGATTCAATCAAAGAACCGATAAATGTAAAAGAAATAAAAAGTTTCTTAGGAATGATAGGTTATTACCGTAAATTTATAAAAGACTTCAGTTTAGTAGCAAATCCCTTACATAGACTTCTAAAAAAAAATGTTGTTTTTAAATGGACAGAAAATGAAAAGAATAGTTTTAATGAATTAAAAAAACGGTTAACACGTCTAACATTACTACAATATCCAGACTATACTAAAGAATTTATCGTAACGACAGATGCTAGTAACTCAGGTCTGGGTGCTGTTCTTTCTCAATTAAATGATAATAAAGATTTACCTATTCATTTCATAAGCAGAAGTTTAAATAATGCTGAAAAGAATTATAGTACTACAGAAAAAGAATGTCTCGCAGTAGTATGGGCTATCACACAGTTTAGACCATACCTCTACGGTCGAAAATTCATGGTCAGAACAGACCATAGACCACTTACTTGGTTGTTTAATGTTAAAAACCCTGGGTCAAGATTAATTAGATGGCGATTGAAATTAGAAGAATATGATTATACAATTACATATAAGAAAGGTGTAAATAACGTAGTCGCTGATGAATTAAGCAGAAATGTTGTATATCCAATAGGAATATCAGACAAAAACATTGAAGATAATAATGAAGAAAACTATGACGAGATAGGTGAAAAACTAAAAGAAATTTTTGGAGACGACATTATCTCAGAAGAATATACAAAAAAAAATCAAAAGACCTTAGAAAATACTTTGAAAAGTGAAGCACAATTAAAGCAAGTTGAAAAAAATCATGAAACAAATAATTTTAAAAAAAAACGAGGATAATAATGAAATTTATAGTAGTAATGAAAATATAAGTGAATGTTCAGATTACGAGAATAAGGAATTCAAAAGTGATAAGGAAATTATTTCTGAACCAGAGGAAAAGAAAAGAATAATAAAAGAATGTCATGAAGGATTAATTGGAGGACATGGAGGCCAAAAAGCCACAATAACAAGAATACGCGATCGATTCTATTGGAAAGGCATGAATCAAAATGTCATAGACTATATAAGAGGGTGTACGATCTGTCAAAAAGAGAAAATTAACAGACACCCTGGTAGGAATCCAATGCGTATTACATCAAATGCAGACCATTGTCTTGAGAGAGTTTCTATGGATTTAACAGGTCCTTATAGAGAAGGAAAGAAAACATATTATAGTTTAACCATACAAGACGATTTAAGCAAATATATACGTTTCATACTTATTGACGATAAGAAAAGTGAAACTGTAGCAAGAACTTTCACAAACGAGTGGATTCTACATTTTGGCATTCCTAAATACATCCTTACTGATAATGGTGGAGAATTCGTTAATGAATTAATGAGCGAAATATGCAAACTTTTCAGAATTAAACACATAAGAACCAGTAGTGCATATCCACAATCTAACGGTTCTGCAGAAAGAACGCATGCAAGATTAGGTGAATACCTAAGGTTAATGGTAAAAGATAAAAATAAACCAGACTATTCAAAATTATTCAAATACGCAGCATTTTGTCATAATACAACAAAACATACAAGTACAGGTCTCACACCACATGAAATGATTTTTGGAAGAAAAGCAAATATACCAAGCGAAGTAGGAAGTATGAAATTTAAAACTAACTTTGATTACACTCAAGAATTGCAACTGAAAT
The DNA here is from genome assembly GCA_932526495.1 of Bombylius major. Classification (NCBI taxonomy): domain Eukaryota; kingdom Metazoa; phylum Arthropoda; class Insecta; order Diptera; family Bombyliidae; genus Bombylius; species Bombylius major. The sequence goes on along the minus strand of OW052044.1, from coordinate 21,676,987 downwards.
TAATAAGAACGGAGTTTGAAATTAAGAGAAATTTAGAAAAATCAAAATTGAAATCAAAAGTAAGATATGATAAAAAGTTGGGTACTAAAATAAAAGAATTTAAAGTAAATGATAAAGTTCTAATACAAAATGATGAACGCGATAAATTAAGTTCTAAATATGTAGGTCCGTATAAAATAGCTAGAGTATATAATGATTTTGTAGTTATTAGAAGAAATAATAAATATATTAAATATAATAAAAGTAAAATTAAACATTTTGTAGGCAACAATCATATGTAATGGGTACCAAAATTCAAGAAATAAAATCAAATGGAATATACTTTAAAGAAGCAGCCAAATTAAATTACATCAAGGGAAAAATATCTATAGTCAACAGTATCGATTTGATTGAATTAGAAAATGCAGCAGATACAGTAGTGAAACAATCCCAAAGTTTAGGGGGAATCTGTAATTCATTTAAAATAGAATGTCAAAATTTAACTACTGAAGTTTCGTATCGCATTGATAGAATTAATAAAAGAATAGATGACATTTATAATTTATTAGGAATAAGACGTAAAAATATAAATAATTTAAGAAACAAACGTGGATTATTAAATATTGTAGGTAAAGGTTTAAAAGGATTATTCGGTACAATGGATTATGAAGATAGCGAATATTACGAAAAAGCATTAAAAACAATAGAAAACAATAATGAGCATTTACAAGCCGCTTTAAAATCACAAATAGTAATAATGAAATCTCTAAATGAACAAAATAAGGCATTGCATAGTAGTTATTATTCACACGAAAATAAAATTAATGATATGGTAAAGGAAATTAATACATTGTCTATTAATAAGAATGATATAAACCAAAAATTGGAAATAGTCAAATATTTTGAAAATATACACATACAAGTTTTAGATAAAATTTTAACGTTAGATATTGAAACAGATGTAATCGAACAGGCTATTTTACTGTTAAGCGCTAATATCCTGCATCCAATATTTTTAAAACCAGATACATTTATAAACATTTTAAAAAATCATTCTAATAGAGATGAACTTATTTTTGAACCAAATCTCCAAAATTATCATTTTATTATACAAGATTGTAAACTTAAAGCATTTTTAGATAATGATAAATTAAAAGTCGTAACTGAAATTCCAATAATTGATAAGACAGGCTATGAAATATATGAAATTTTGCTTTTACCAATAATAAAAGATGAAGTAGGATACATCTTTGATATAATTAATACTTACCTTATTATAAAATTAGACAGGGAAGAATTTATCACTAAACATGATCTAAATAATTGTAAGAATTATAATAATCATTATATTTGTAAGCAAGAAATATTGTATAGTACTATGAATCAAAACGACTGTATTTTAAATGTATTCATGAAGAGATCAATTGAAAAATGTAAATTAAAGAAAATATTAAGTAATTTTGAGGTATTCCACAAAATGACAGAAAATAAATATATTTTTGCATTAAATAAACTAACCAAATATAAAATAAGATGTATTGATGAAATTAATGTAGATAAAATCAATGGTACGGGAATCTTATTCCTTGACAATAATTGTAATTTTGCAACAAAAGAAACAAAAATCGTAACAAGCAACATAACTTATAATTACTTAAATAAAGATAGATATGACTTTGGATTACACAATTTGATTAATATAAAGTTGAAAAATGTTAAAAATGAAGACAAACCAATATTAGAATTAAAAACTAGTTTAAAAGAAATCAATGATTTAAGTATAGAAATTCAGAATGAAGATAGTTTCATAAGTAATGCTTTGCAACCATTACCAGAAAGAATTAAAAATGGTGGAATATTACTCAGTCTTTTATTAATTATCCTTATTATTTTTGTAACCATAAAATATTTAAGAAAACATAATATATTAAAGTGTTTTGGAAGAAATAATCAAAATGTCAGAGAACAAAGAATAGTGCATTATGATGCAAACAGAAATGATGAACGAGCAATAGATATTGTGAATCGTAATCCCCGTGTGTTAAGACTTGATGATATGTAAAAAAAAAATATATATATATTTTGATACTTTATTTTGATAAAATGTATAAAACAATTATTTTATGAAATTGTTTCACATAAAATATTGTTTATTTTATGGGGGAAGGTGTTATGCATGTGTAGTATACATTGTAATTATAATATGAATAACTCTTTTCTTTTTATGATTAAATTCCAATTAGTAATTTTGTTTAAATTAAAATTCTTTTGTTTATATTAAAATTCCATTGCTATTTCATCATACATAAGATTACGCGACATATCGTCTTACAATAATAATCATTGTTGCTGGGTTTGATACATACCTTAGAAACAGCTAATAATATTGTTCATTCATTTTGATTATTGCCGACCTAAACAAAATATGAATTTTGTTCACTAATTATGTATAATACATAATATAAAAGTTAGTTCAGTCTTAGCTTTCAAATCATTTAGAAGTTCTTGATTAAGATTTTAAAATCAAACAATAATAATTAAAGTTTTTATAGAATTCAAAAACAATTCTAATGTTGTATTTTTTTATTAACATTTAAATAAAATTATTAAAATATAAAAGAAATAAAATAGTTGTTTTTTATTTCTTAAAAAATTATCATAAAAAAAAAGGGGTGTAGCAAAAAATCCTCTTTGCTACTCCTTAAGTCCTTTTTTTTTGGAAATAACAAATAAAGTACATTTTTTTTTCTTTCCTATCAATACAACATAATATTCGTTCTCATCTAGTTTTTTTTTTCAATACAACATAATGTTTAAATTTTGTTGCTTTTTTTTTTTGCATACATTTTGTTGTTGCATTTTTTTCAAAATTTTTATATGGAATGATTGCGATTTTCGACTAGGCAACTTTGAGATATTATATCTTGGGCTATGTTGCATCAATTTAAATCAAATAAGAAGCACTATTCAAGGAAACATGTCACCTGTGTATTTATTAGGCTTCCAAAAATACCAAGTGATTTCTTCACGAGCCGCCACTGAGTTTCATCATTTAAAATATCATTGTCGGACTATATCTTTAATAAATTAAATTGCCCTAATGTATGGCCAGAAGGTTTGGTTATACATGAGTTTCTCTCACGACCAAAGAAAATTCAAAGTTCAAATCCAAAAAACTGGCAGAAACAGTCATCAGAATCCTGTACCAAAACGTAAGAGGAATAAGAACAAAGACTAAACAACTGTTTTCCACCTGCTTTGACGCAGATTTTGACATCTTTTGTTTGGTGGAGACTTGGTTGTGTAACTCTATAAAGGACGAAGAACTTTTTGGTTCAAATTTTCAAGTTTTTCGACGTGACCGTCACGCTGATTCTGATTGTACTGCAGTAGGAGGTGGTGTTCTTTGTGCAGTAAGATCCAATTTTAGCTGTAATAAAATTGAATTGCAGTCTTTTACAAATTTAGAAATAATCTGCTGTTCTGTGCAGTCCCAACGCAATAAAATTTATTTTGTTACACTGTACATTCCACCGAATCCATCGGCCGATACTTTGATGGCTTATATGAAAGCAATTGATGAAGTAGCATCTCTTCTCCAGGTTCAAGATGAACTTATTTGTGTTGGTGATTTCAACTTCCCTAAATTAAACTGGATCTACGACGATTTGGAAAACTTTGCGATTCCTGTTGAAGTTACTTCAATTAACGATGCTATAATTACTGATGGTTGTGCTGGTGCTAACTTATACCACGGAGCAACATATATAGAGGAACACTTAAGGCCCAACCACAATGCTACGTAACGTAACGTAAGATTACGTAACGTAAGGAACGAGAAATGTAAAATAATACATACGGCCATAATGAACATAAGGTTACGTTCGTTAACTTTCGTTCACTTTAAAATGTCAAATTTCCGTAACTTAACCTGCCGTAAGCTTCGCACTTTACGTAAGATAAGTGAGGTTATACTAAAATTATTGTAAAATGTGTAAATTCTCCAGGTTCCTTTTATTTATAGAATTCATTTTCCCTCTAATCCATTTTTCTTTTAAAGTTATTTTTAAAATATTAAATACAATTTAAAAAATTTATTTATAATTACAATAAAAACTTTTCACCAAAAACTTGTCAAGTACACATTACACAAACAAGCTACGTAAGTGACTTTTTCTATTGTGGTTCATTTACGGAAAAATGACAGCCGTAAGCTTACGTTCGTTCACTCTTACGTTACGTTACGTAGCATTGTGGTTGGGCCTTTAGTACTGGCTCGAATGTAGGCAAAATTTTTAAAATTTGAAGACCTGTGCGGGAAGTGTGAGGGACGAAAAGTTTCTTTCGCTCACGAAAAAATATATGATAAAACTTTCGTTTATTACTCAGTTGCTTCTTACACAAAATATTATTTTTATTCATATCCCAGCAGGAAATGGTAAGCGATGGTAAGTGAAGAGGTAAGTTATAGAATGGATAAGCTATTGGTTACAGCATCGATGAAATTTAACATGGCGATGTCATTGAAATGTTATGCATCCTCCTATAGATTACCAAGTAAGCGATGAGGTAACCGATGTTCAAATCATCGAAGATTTCTTCACTTACCAAGTAAGCGATAAGGTAACCGATGTTCAAATCATCGAAGATTTCTTCACTTACCAAGTAATAAATGAAGTGTATAATTACCAGGTAATAGAAGAAATAATCGATGAAATACTATGCAATCATGGTAAAAGTAGGGCAGTGGAAGAATAAAATGGGATACAAATTTCTGCGATACTTTCTCGTTATAGGAGTTCTTTTCTTGTAAACATTTTTGTAATAAAACACATAAATATTAAAATTCACTTATTTAAAATTCAAATATTTGACAAAAGAACTTTTAAAAGAGAAAGTATAGCAGGAATTTTTGGCTGTATAAAATGATCGAAGTCATCCTTAAAAAATTAAGAACAAAGAAAAAATAAAACAAAATTGAAATAAACATAAAATACATTTTTATTTAAATTTTTTTTACAAAAAACCTTTTTATTAAAATTTTTTTTACAATAAACATTTATATTTTATATATTTTTTTTCAATAAATGTACTACAATAATTAATAACAATTAAATTTCACTCACTGCACTCACAATAAATTTATACTTGGAAACAATTAATGTTCACTTTTTACTAAACTAAACTAGACTAAACTAAACTAAAATATGAATACAAAACGCAAAACGAAATACGGAAATTTTATGAAGTCGCGAAAATGACGCATAATTTCATAAAAAATGTACAATATGAATATGCTACACATTACACATTCGTTTACCTGGTAATGTATCTTTTCATCGATGTCCATTTCATCGAAGAATTCATCGATTACCAATGTAATGCATCGGCTATTTTCCTGCTGGGATAAGATAAACATATACATGTATACCTAATTCCTTATTCATATCGTTGCGTTCTAAAAAATTTTTTTCTGTATACATTGAAATATACGCATAAAGATATAAAGAAAAAAAATATTCAACTTGTAGGTACATTTATTTTCTCGATTCGAACAAAAAATTATACCCACTCCTTTACTTAATATGTATGTACATACGTGTGTATATATTTTGCTGTTTGAGAAAGCAAATATCTATCCCTTCCGAAATTTTTTTTTCTTTTTCAAATTTTAAAAATCATTTTAAAAATATATTTTTATATTTTTCTAAATTTCTATATCCAGAAAATTTTCGTAGTTTGTTCATCTTCATTGACAAATATGAAAATTTTATTATGAAGGATCAAGAGATCAGAATAATCAATAGGCATGTTGTTTTATTTTCTTTTACATTATAAAATATCTAATGCTAGTTTTTAATACATTTTAAAATATGCACACAAGCAAACAAAAACAAAATTTCATGTATACATTTCTCATATATCCCTTCTAAAAACCAACAAAACACAAAAATATACCAATAAAGTGAAGAAAAAAAAAGAAAAAAATGTACACGATCGTAAATAATTATGTATGTGTTGACGACATATTACGTTTTAACTATACGCATTGTATTCAATTTCTTCCTTCAAGAAAAATAAAAAATATTTAGTGTGATATATATTTTTTGTGAAATTTTTCTCAAACACATATACACATTTTTTTGTACGGTGATATTAACTATATTTTTGGTCTTTTGCATTGAAAAATGTATAGAGGTTTAAGGAAGAAGGGTAATAAGGAAAAAGAATGTTTTTTTTTATTATTTTTATTATTATTATTTATAATACATACTTCCAATTGTTTTTTATATGTATATGTCGTCATTATATAATTTCAAGCAATCCTATTGGCTATACGTAAATCACACAAATTGATACTATTGCCTATTAGAGATGATTTTGTTGAAATTTTTGTTCGCTAAGAATTATGATTTCCTATTACAAAAACAATTTTTACTGTACTGTAAAATTTAGGATTTTTGATCGAATTTATGAATAAAATTATTTTCTAAAAGTATCATTTTGATATTCGACCTGGGGGTCGATTCTGTTTCGGTGAAGTGAAAACGTGTAAACAGTTTACACGCTTACACTGCTAATTCCGATTCTAATACAGTGTAAACGTGCAAAAATATGTCAAAAAGTTTTCATATGAAAATATTTTTTGCACTGTGAAAAGTATTAGTGTAAAAAAAATTTGTCATTAAAATTTTTATTTATTAATAATAAAAAGAAAAAAAATTAAAAGAAATGAAAAAGTAGAAATTAGGTTTACATTAAAAAAAGAGTTAGAATTAATAAAATTAGATTTAATAGTATAAATGAGACTATTAAAAGCAAAAGTTGATCTATTCCACTTTTTGAAAAAATTGAGTTAATGATGGCAAAATGTTCGTTGTGTTGAAGGCTTTTAATCTGAAAAATTTCAATTTTGAAAACTACATTGATGTCCCTGAAAAATGGTTGTAAAATTTGGCATTGCAAGCAAAACTTAAACTATTCCAACATAATGTTGGTAGCAAAACTATAACTATTCCAAAATTTGCTTACTAGTATTTACTAAATTAAACATTGATTTTTTAAAATCCATGTTTGAATTAAATTCAGAAGCTTAGAGTTCTCATATAAAATAAAAAAATTATTAAAATTGCATTTAATTTAAAAGTTATACGTTTTTCCTGTTTTTCTCAAAACCATCTAACATGGAATAGGTATACTTTTGCTTTTAATAGTCTCAAATGAGGTTTCAAATTTCAATATTTTTAAGATTACAATTTAGTTTAAATAAGTTTAAATGACGAAAATAAAATATGTATTTGAAAGAAATTACATAAAATAATCTTTTATTTATTCGTTGATTACTGAAAGTAACTAAGTTTTTACAATAAACAATACAAAAACACAACTTTTTTTTACTTGATTTGACGTTCTCATATCACGTCGGTGAAAAAATTTAAATCAGCGCCTCATTCAGCACTATGTTTGCACGAACGCAACAAGAATCGCTTATTTGGGTACTGTGCAGTGAAAAAGTGAAAACAGTGTGTGAAACGTCAAGTGCAAACTTTTTTTTTCATGTTTTCACTTCACCGAAACAGAATCGACCCCCTGATAAACCATATGCAAATTAATAAATTTTATATAAAAATCATTATCAGGAATTTTAAAAGTGGTAATATGCAAATTAGCAGTCTTTTAATGTATGTACATGATCATGAATGTTTTTTTATAACTATGTATCACCAGATCCTATATTAAATTTAAAAAAGAGAAAAAGAATCGTTCACTTTAACTTCTCATATACATATGCACCTACATACATATGTACATTCCAATGCCCATTCCTATACTCAATTTTGTATATTATTTTGTATATCAATGAATATTATTATAACAAAATATAAAAAAAAAACCTGCTTTCACAAATACTATAAAATTCCCATTTAAAAATACATTAAATATACATGTGTATGTACATATATTATACTGAATTTGAAATTCTTTAGAATCACTAGAGAAAATTACAACAATTTCTTATCCTCTTATATTGTAGAGCAATTTGTGTATAATTTGAATTGCTTTGTATTTGATTGCCTGGTGTAAAAATAATTTTTAATGTTAGAAAATTAAGATTTTTTGATCGAGTTTTTCAATAAAATTATTTTTTTTCAATAAAATTATTATCAATATGATATCAACATTATATTTGGCCTGATAAACGATCAAATTTGATATATAAATTATCAACAGAATTTATAAGTGTGCAGATCATATGCAAATTAGCTACTTGTATACTTCTTCTTCTTGAAATACTTGAAATATACCCTCCAATCCTATATTTTCAATTACTCATACCACAAACAATATAATAATACAGATATATAAAAGCTGTTGTAAAAAATGTTGCATATGAATTTTGGTTAACTGACAACGATCAACTGACAAATGTGATATGATTAGCAAAGACATAAACCTATCATGATGTTATATAATAAAATAAACTGACAAAGTTTTCAGTTTTTTGTTTCCTTTTCCTTTAGGTACAATAATTGTTAACCGACAACAACAAAAATATGTGACAAGCAAATAAAAGACATTATTATTGTATGTAGGTATATTGTGTACATAAATATTGTATTTTACTTTTGCTGACGCACAAGTAACTGTTCAGTTCAACCGACATTGTATGGTTTAAAGAATTAGGTATTTTAGATTTATGTACAGAAGAATCTCGATAATTTTACCTAATTCATTAAATTAAAAAAAGATTAGTTTATTTATTTCATATTTCTCAATTTTTAATTAACACAAAAAAAAAAATCAAAAATAAAGCCTTTCACAAATCAAATCAAACTTAGATTTTTTGCGATTTAACATGTTCAAATATGTATTTTATGTGTAAATTCATGTATAAATTATGGCTGTTGAAATTATACAGTAAGCAAAATTTCTTTCGCTGTAAATATAGGAAATTATCAGGTAGTAAAATTATCGAGATTCTACTGTATTCGCTTTTTTGATAATTGGATGCCCCACTTTCTAAACCTATGTTTATAACAAATCATAAACAATTACCTTGTTTATGCGACACATAAATTCGCATTAACTCACTCCGTCTTGACTAAATACGGATGCATAAACCAAATTTCAATGCGCATTTAAAGTGTGCATATACATTTTATTCGTCTTAAGTAATTGTTATTACACTACACACGCAGATGGTTAACGTTTTGAGTGAGAACGAAATGTTGTATTACGCTTAAACACTAATTAAAATGTATTATCTCAAAACGATGCTTAAAACGTTTTAGAGTTAATACGTTTTAATCTTTGTGCATAAACAAGGTAAATGTCAGCTACAAGTTAGAAATGGAAAAAATCAAAAAATCATGATGAAATGAAAAGTGGAAACATAAATTAAAAAAACTCAAAGTTCGGTAATGTTGTTGTTGTTTTAAGTTTTTAAAAAAACTATAGTTAAGACGCAAACATAAAAATTGTTTGTTCTTCTTCTTTATTACCACTGAATAACATTTCAGTTCATTTACAATACCCATCTGTATTATTATATTATTTGTGCTCATACAAATTTTTATACTGAACCAAATGGTATGTATACTGATAATATGGAGAAAAGGAAAAGCTGTTTCCATATGATTCTGTATATTGTATTGTATGTAATGCTTGATACATGAGAATGATTGAGTTAAAAATGTTAAAATTTCTCAAATTTTTTAAAAAATTTTGTATGTATTGCATGGAAAATATATAGAAAAGAGAATATACTTTAAAATTAGAGAAATTAAGAAAAAACCCTGAGAATAAGAAAGAGCTTAAACAGTGATAAGATTGGAGGCCAGCTTTCAACATTGGAGGTATTTTTGCTGTTTTTAAATTCGTTATTTCAATGTTCTATAATAAAATGTCTAGTAGAAATATATATAGTCTTTGGTAAAACAGATTTGTAGAGGTAGGTCAAGAATAGGATCGAAATAAGCAAACAAAAATAAAAAATGCTTGAAAAAAGAAAAAACATAAAAGCAAAGAAAAAATCAAGCCAAAATATACCAACGTTTAAACTTTGACTGTGAAACTGGCCATTAGAGAGTTTTGTAGAGAATAAATAGCAGAATATTGTGCAGAAATTTTAAGTCAATGCCTTTACAGGGTGCCGAGATATTTACCTTTCAAGTCGGATTTTTTTACGAAAACGATCAAAAATAGAATGAAGTGTTAATTTAAATGTTTTTATATTTCTTGTCTTGTTTTGAAATTTATCTTGAAAACAAACAAAAAATACAAGAAAAGCGTAAAGGATAATTTTAAAAATTAACCTTCAACAAAATGCTAAATTAAAGCTCTTTATAACAAAAGTTTTAAAATTTTCATACAAAATTATCTTTTTAAATTATCAAATTTTACTGACTAACGAAAAATAGGTATTATAATTATAAATTAATTTAATAATTCCATAAAATTAAATATCAATGTAAAACAGATTTGTAGAGGTAGGTCGAGAATAGGATCGAAATAAGCAAACAAAAATAAGAAATGCTTGAAAAAAGAAAAATAACATAAAAGCAAAAAAAAAATCAAGCCAAAAAAATACCAACAACAAATATCATTTATATCAGCTGCAAAAAAATGATTCAGAAGTCAGAACTACAAAGAAAAAAAACACAACACTAAAATCATATGTTCTTAGCATAATGTATACATATAATATGTATAACAACATATAAATTTAAATATGTATAGTTTCATGTACAATGGCTTTGTTTTTTCTTTTTTTTTCATAATGATCATTGATCATACATAAAGCAACATACTTATACATTAAAAATCTCGAAAAGGAGAAGATCCCAGCCTGCAATTTTTTTCTCAAGAGATTCGCAAGTGTTTCGTTGAAGACGAGACGATGGGAGCTATTCTGTAGGTTTCTGCTAATTTGACATTCTGCTAACTCTCATACAAAATTTTGACAGCTCGTAAAAAAACCTGCTAAGACAAAAATTGGTATTCTGGTACCAAAAATTAACAGAAAAATCTGCTAATTTTTCGTTAACTTAGCAGGTCATATTTTCGATTTCGTTATCGTTTAAGTTTTCTGCTAACTTCTGTCATTTTTAAGTTTTAGTACAGAAATAGTGAATTAAATAGAATGTATGATTTTTTAAATGCAATTACATAAATATATAAATTAAATAGAATAAATACGAAATACCTAGCTTATGATTATCATTATTTTTCATTTTTATTTAAAAATGTATTTGTGTATTTATAAAATGTAAACAACAAATAGTGTATAAACATTAGTGGTTATAACAACTTCTGTAAACAGGTTTACCTACATGATTTTACACCGAATCAAATTAAATCTATACTTAACACGATCAATTTGAACTAGAATGGAGTGTATTATCTTCGTGATAAAATTATTTTAGTAATTCTTAGTATACAGAGCTGGGAAAAAATTATACCAACATTCTAAAAACGAACGCAAAAAAACTGGTTGAACTACATAGTGTAGAAAGGCAAAAAATTTCTTTAAAGTGACATTTGTTAGCAGATTTCGAATCTCTGTTGACAGCTTCATAAAGATTTCGAAAAACATTAGTGACCAGAATACGAATTTTAAATTTAAGACTTAAAAAAGACTGGCTACGTTTCAGAATTCAACATTGAGTCGTCCACACTAGGTATATGGTGAATTCACCTTGGTGAATTGATGATTATTGAAACATCGAAATGTAGTTTTGGTGGAAAGATTGTGCAAAGTTTTGAATTTTGAAACGATCGAAATGATTCAATTTATTAATTATTTCCCTTCTACCTACCATTTTCAATAATTTTTCCTTTGAATACCCTTGCTGTATGAGCATAACCACTTTTGTATGGTGAAATTTCTTTATTTTTCCAATCATCATCAACGGTGGTAGTATCATGGATCATTTTATTTTGTATTTTCCAAAAACGTATCGATCTATCATCTGAAGTTGTTGTCATCAACATAAATTTCATATTTACATCAATAGAAAATATTACACCAGAATGAGCAGAAATACGATGTAAAACTGGATCATGATTGGTAATTTTTTCATCATTTATGGTCCAGATAATCACTTCACCAAATGCGTTTCCTATAAAATACAAAATGAAATTAATTTAATACGAAAAAACATTCTAAAAAGAATTCCCTAATTACCTCCAAAAATTGGTAAATTTGAATTTGATTCCATTAAATGCGAACAATACATTGTGGATTTATCAGTACCTACATGAATATTTTTCTAAAATTTTAAATGCGTTTTCATGAAAACAATATTCAACAATTAAAAGGACACTATGAGCTTTTAATAGGTAAAATTTTACAATTTCTGGGTTTGTATTTTTATTTAAAAACAGCCCATTACTAATCCAATCCGTAATTTTCGAACAGAAAAGTAGTTTAAATTCTTCGTTGATATTTCTTTCTTCTGTAATTTAATATTTTTAGTAATTTGGGAGATTTAAGGAAAAATTGATTCTCAGTTTTATGTTACTTAATATTTATCACGTTTTTTCTTTGACTTACGTTGCTCATAGATATTTAATATATTCGGTGAAAATAAAGCTAAGGATCTTCTATACATTTCATTTGAACATAATTTTCATGTAACTTTAATTACAACTTAGTTATAATTGATTAAAAACAATAAGTTGTCATTTTAATTAGGTATGTCCAACGCATACACAAAATGAACATTAAGGCTTGGTACTATAAGATTCGTTGGATTGCACTTGCACCATCTGTATAGATATTGCCGTCTGTGCTACTATTTAATTTTTACTCATTCCATCCCTTTTTTTTTTATTTATATTCAATAATTTCACCATATTTTGAAAAATAATGGCATATCAATATAGACTAGATATATACATACATACTTACATAAGATTCATGGTATTCATTTATAAATGTTACAGGTGGTCATTTCTAAATACTTTTAAGCCTTTCAGGTTTAGTTTATATTTCAAGTGGGTTTTAGAGACAAAGTTAGCAAATGGTTTTTGCTCCAAAATTAAGTTTTGAAGAAGTAATCTTCTGTGATGTATCTACAACTATAAAGTTCACATTAATGAAGAAAAACAAAATAGGGTTCATTTCATTATTAATGATAAGTTAAGTTAGCAACAAATGTCAATTATTCCTCAACTTTATCGTCCTGATTATGAGTTTTCATATATTATCTTGGCTAAAAGGCTCTAATTTTCCGACAGAGTAGTGCAAAGGAAATTTTAAACAAGGTTTTAGATTCATTGATAAAATCCGTGACTTTGTCAGCGTATGAAGTATCTACTTTTGTCTACGAGAATGGAGTTAACATTATTAATGGAAAGGCATTCATTTTTAGTGGTAACTCAGTTTTTCAGTGTTTTTGTTTACCAATAGCTTTCGTTACGTGATTAACAACAGGGGCGAAATTATGTACTTCGATATCGAGCAAAATTTAACTTCGACTGTCAAATTGGTATTATGTATCTCGATTATTCGAGTATTCGATATCGAATGCTCGATAATAGTAGCTCGACAGCATTTTTTGTATCGACTAGTGCCGACTGGATAACAATTTGAAAAGAAAAATGTTCTTTTGCAATTTTTTAATGTAAATTAAATATTTTTATTAATTTTACTGAAATATTTTCCAAAGTCCAACTGAACAAGACAAAAGAATTTAAAATTTTTATTAATGTGTACATCGAAACACATATGAAATACGATTTGTTTTATTTTTTTTTTGTATCAAGTGTTATCAATTAAATATGAATACTATAGTTTTTTATTTGGTCACTTATTTTTTACATCAGTATATTATCACTTCGATTACCTTGTGGCAATTCAACAACATCTATATACTCTCAGGACCATTTCATAAAATGGTTCAGGAACTTTAATGTGCTAACAAATATTGTGCAAAATAGTATAAACGTTTACAAATTTATGCAAAATCAATCCAAACTGTAAATAAAATAAATTAAAAGATAATTTAATTAAAATAAAATGAAACTTAAACCTTAGAATTTAATTTATTTGCAAGCAAACATTTAAATTTGTAATTTTGACAGCTCGTAATTCGAAAATAATACCCAAATTTACTTTCGAACAAACGATATCGTTTCCAACTTTCGAACCAACGATCATCGAGTATCGAAGTATATAATTCCGCCCCAGATTCGTAAACAATGGATTTCTCCTCAGGCAATTACATTTTTTTAAGCCACTGTACAAGTACAGATGGTCGTACGTTAAAATTTTCATATTAGTTCATTTATTGAAAATCTTGCCTGCAATTTCAAATATTGCAATTTAAAATTTCAATAAATGAACTGTAACTCAAGGGCAGTTGCACACGCGAGTTACGTCCCCGACTACACCTACAAAATTTTAAATAATATTTTATCATATTATCAATATGATTCACATTAATTTTAATTAAATCTTACATTTTGTATAATTTTTAATCTTTTTGAAAATTTATCATTTTTATAAGAAAGTAAAATTTTAAAGTTTCTCACAAATTTGAATTTGATTAGAATTTTAATAAATTAAATATATTTTTTTTAGCATTATTTTGTCGAAACGGTGCAGAAGGACGTACTACTGGGTCACATATGACGCAATTTCGTACAATGTGTTTAATTAAATACTTAGCACCAATAATCCAATATTTCATCTTTAAGTTGCTTTCTAATAATTGGCCTGTTGCATGGAGCAACTTGTTCATACGTTCATTTTTATGTAAAATTATAGGATGTTGTTGTTCATACGACAAATAAGAAGCATGTTGTAAGCGTTCACCCACCCAGAGGACTCCATTTTTATCTAAAAACGTTTCTAACGTCCATAGTTTGCATCTATTCGATTAGTTTTTCACCTTTATTTATTTTATTGGTGTCATCTTTGAAGCTTAGTAGCTGAGTCCTTTTGACGAACAGTAAGAAAACCATATCGATTTCGTCAACCATAACATAACTTGGACACGTATAAACAGTATCCTTGATTTTACTTAAACTCATTTTTCCAAATCTTATACACCAAGCTGTGATTCTTAATTAAGTCTTCAAATTTGAAAACTAGCTTGTTTAGAATTTGATCCAATATGTGATCGTTATCATTAACGCCTTGTTGTGCTGTCAAAACTACAATATCCTTTCTTCTTTTCTTTCTTCTTCAGTCTGATAATCCAAATTTTTTAAATGATTATTCAAATCATTCGAATATAGAAAATTTGGCCCATTCCACCGTAAATGACATGATACGAGTTTTTCTGGACTTATTCCTCTCGAAGCTATATCTGCTGAATTGTTTTTTGAGGACACATGTATATCATTATGTATTTTTGGCCCGGCATGTAACATATCATTCAGAGCAATTCCTGACGATCCATTTATCCAGGCACCATGATGTGGTAAATAAAAATTATCACCTTTATCATTTGAAATCAACTCCATATGACCAAAAAATATGTAATAAGAAGAACTCTTACAGCTTTGTAATTTCAAAATTCAAAAAATTTTTAACGAATTATGAGCAGAGGGCAAAAACAAAAGAGATATATGTATTATTTTTCTCTCAGAGCTTTCAATTAAAAAATATAATGATTTGAAGCTTTTTTCAATATATATATATGTATATATGTACATACATAAGTATAATGTTTTCTCTAAACTTTGACGTCATTGATTTTGAGAGGATTTTTTGATAATGTATGCATTATGATTGCTTTGATCATGTTTTGAAATATTTATGTTAAAAATTTTCATTTTTTTGAAATGTATAACAAATTAATATTAATCATAATTGCATTGTTGCTATGGCAACATAACAAATTACGATTTATACTTTTGAATTTCTTTTCGTTATTAATAAAAACACATATTTGCTTTGAAAAAAAATTTTTTTTTTTTGAATATGAATATGAAATATTAGTTTTCTCAATTATTTTTATTATACCTTTAAATAGTAAATAGTATATATATATTATGTAGATCATATATTATCTTAGTAACGTCTTCATGGTTTTCCGCGTATTTTGTTCTTGTGGTTGAAAACTGTGGCACTTACAGAATTAATGTACAAGATAGCTTTTAAGAAACACTTCAACAAATATTTACATCCAAATATGTATATTAGTTTTTGGTTCAGAGGATGCTGAGATACAGATCTTTAAAATTGAAATTTAAAAAAAAAAAGCCAAGACTTTGAAAATGTCGATTAGGTCCTAAGGTTAAAAACTATCATTAGATATTTTATAAAGTAAGAGAAAATAAAATAATACGCCTATTGATTCTGATCTCTTAATTCAGTACGAATAATTTTTTCATATTCTTCAATGAAGATGAGAAAACCACGAAAAAATGTTTGGATATAGAAATTTAGAAAAATATTAAATAAAATATATTTTTCTCCCAAATTACAAAAACTAAGATATATGATATACATATGTATATACTATTTAGAGGTATAATAAAAATAACAGAAAAAAATAATATTTCATATTTTAAAAAAAGATTTTTATTCAAAGCGAATACCTATGTATTTTTATTTGAAACGAAAAAAAAAATCAAAAGTATAAATCGTAATTTGTTATGTTGTCATAATAATGCAATTATTATATATATATATATATATTATATTTCGACGCAGTGGATAAGCTACTGGATATGGAGATAAGTATTAATGATGATTTGCTAACAATAATTTTATTATATAGTCTACCTGACAGTTTTGAGAACCGTTGTGTAATCGAATCTCGTGATGATTTACCAAAGCCAGATGCTTTGAAAATAAAAATCATAGAGGAATTTGAAGCCAGAAAGTCCAGAGACAAAGGAATTATTCAAAATGCCATGTATGCTGAAAGAACCTATAGAAAACCTGCTGCTGCTACTGTAAGTAAATCTTTGCCAAAATTTAGATTTAAGTGTCATAAATGTCGAAAAGTCGGGCATAAAGCTGCTGAATGTCGTGAAAAACAAAAACCAAAAAATGAATTCTCGAAATTGTGTACAGAAAAATCTAAAAAGGATGAAATAGCATTATTGCATATGAAAAACAGAATATCAAAAAATGATGATTGGTGTTTAGATAGTGGCTGTACTTCATATATGACACCATATCGTGAAAATTTTGATAACTTGAGAGATTTTAAGAAAAAATTAAATTTAGCAAATGGTGATACCACAGAAATTCATGGTGTAGGTGAAATAAAGTTAAATGCTTCCGACGGAAAAAGTGCAAAAAATTTAAAATTATATGATGTAATGTTTGTACCGGATTTATACACGAATTTAATGTCTATTGCATTACTGAAAAAGGTTTTGATGTAAAATTTACTAAATATACCTACAGCTTTTATTACAGATAAAAATGGAAATGTTGTTTGTGTAGCAGATAGGCGTGATGATTTATATTATATTAGAAAAACAGATGAAACAGCGAATTTAGTATCTGAAGAAACTGAAAATATTTTACAATGGCATCAGAAACTTGGACATGTCAATTTTGATTATCTAATGAAGATGGCACAAAAGGAAGAAGTTCTCGGATTAAAAATGGCAAATAAAAGTGAAATTAAGAATCAAAATTGTGAAGTGTGTATTAAGTCGAAGCAAATACAAATTCCATTCCAGAAAGGTAACTCTGAAAGAACAACAGAATTATTAGAAATCGTTCACACTGACATTTGTGGTCCTATACGGACGACATCATTAAGTGGTGCAAAATATTTCGTTACATTTATTGATGATTATTCACGGTGGTGTGAAGTATTTTTCATAAAGAATAGAAGTGAAATTCTGAAAGTATTCAAGGAATATAAAGCCTATGTTGAGAATCACTGCGGAAAAAGTATCAAATACTTACAATCTGATAACGGATTGGAATATTGCAGTAATGAATTTAACGAATTCCTGAAACAAAACGGAATACAACGTAGACTGACAGTACCATATACACCTCAGCAAAATGGAATAGCTGAAAGAAAAAATAGAACATTGGTCGAAACAGCAAGAAGTTTGATGATTCAATCAAATGCTCCAGCAAAATTTTGGGCAGAAGCTATAAACACAGCTAACTACATAAGAAATAGATGCATCTCTAAATCTCTAAATGGCAGTACACCATTTAAAATTTGGACAGGAAAACGTCCTAACGTAAGTTACTTTCAAATATTTGGAATAAATGCTTTCGTTTTAGATAAAGGACCCAATAAAGGAAAATTCGATTCAAGATCTAAAGAATGTACACTTTTGGGGTACTCTAAAGAATCGAAGGCATATAGGTTGTGGTGTGACAAAGAGAGAAAAATAATTGTCAGCAGAAATGTAATTTTTACTAAAGTTTTCAATTTCAACTCAAAGTATGAAGATTGTTTTGACAGTATTGTTCAGAACGAAAACCAGCCTGAAAATCCAGAAAATACTGAAAATGAAAATGTTGAAGTTATACTTTACGATTCGAAACAACAACAAAAAGCACTTGGTCATCAAAATAAGAACACTGTTTCAGTTCAACCCTCAACATCAATGGTCAAACGTAAGAAGGGGGTACCAATATTGGTGAAGACAGTTCAACCCTCAACTACATTAAAGGTCAAACGTAAGAAGGGGAGACCAATATTAGTGAAGACAGGTAAAAGAGGAAGACCTAGAAAATCGTACCATTATAACATCAGCAAAGTGCAAACACCAGATGAAAGTGAAATCGAAGATGAGAATGAAATAGTTAATGAATCATCAGAATACGAATCAGCAAATTTTATCGTGAGTCCAAATCACCTTTGTCTTTCAGACGCGCTGGCTGCAGATGATGCTGAAAAATGGAAAGTTGCAATAAACCAAGAATATATCGCTATCGTGAAAAATGAGACTTTTGAAATAGTTGATCGACCTGAAAAGGTAAATTTAATTAAGAGCAGGTTCGTATTAACTCGAAAACAAGATAGTTTGAAAAACACTGAGAAAAGAAAAGCTAGACTTGTGGCACGTGGTTTTGCACAAAGAAAAGGTACTGATTACACAGAAACATTTTCACCAGTAGTAAGGATGAATTCTATAAGAATTTTAATGGCATTAGCGGTTAAATATGGCTGGAAAGTACATCAAATGGATGTGGTGACTGCATATCTTAATGGAGAATTAACAGAAAATGTGTATATGGAAATTCCTGAATTATTTGAAGAAAACCTGTATAAAATAACAATGAACAAAAGTTTGGAAAACAACACTAGAATTGTAGCAAAATGTTGGCTAAACAAACTGAAAGGTAAAAATAACAAAGTATGCTTATTAAAGAAATCACTGTATGGCTTAAAACAATCTGGACGTCAGTGGTACTATAAGCTAGATGAAGAATTGGAAAAACTTGGATTACAAGCAACAAATGCAGATCCATGTATTTATATACAGAAGACAAACACTGACACATTGATATTGGCAGTATATGTAGATGATCTACTACTAATTTCAAATAATGAAAATTCAATTAGAGAATTGAAAAATCGACTCATGGAAAGATTTGAAATGAAAGATTTAGGAAGAATTCATAACTGTCTTGGAATTGAATTTGAACAGAGTAACGATGGTAAAACCATCACAATGTGCCAGAGGAAGTATGCTCAAGAAATTTTGGATCGTTTTGGAATGAACGATTGTAAACCAGTAACAACTCTAATAGATGCAAATTCAAAACTTCAAAAAGGGAAGAAATTTGAGGAAAGTATCTACCCATACCAAAATTTGATTGGCTCTCTTATGTACTTGGCAATTTCAACTCGCCCGGATCTATCTTTTGCCTTAAGTATGTTAAGTCAATTTAATCACTGTCATTCGCAGGAACATTGGGTCGCAGCAAAAAGAGTGTTACGCTATCTTAAGAAAACACTCGATTATGGTCTCATATTTAAAAATACAATGTGCTATCTTTATAGATATTACCGTCTGTGGTTATAGCATAGCAACCACTACTCTAGTATCAAGCCAAGGTAATTCAATTGGAACACTATACAGGTAATAACAATCGGAACGGTCGAGCGCCATTTAAATGTAAAACGACGTCAGTAAGATCGTATGGGTATGGCCATACAAAATCATATGATCAGTATGGAAAATGAATCAAAGCAAACATTTTCTTGTATGATAACAGTTGATAGTTAAAAAATTTTTATTTTTGAAAAATGGTGAAATGTGCTGTTAAGAATTGTGAAACGAAAATAAAAAATTTAAAGAAAAGACAGTGAAATATTTTCATTTTCCAATAAAAAAATAAGAACGTTTGTGAAGAGTGGGTAAAACTATGTGGAAAAAAATTAAGAGTTAATATAAAAATTGAACGCGTATGTTCAGAACATTTCAAAGAAGAAGATTATAATTTAAAAAACATTTTGTTAAAAGAAGAATTTTAAAAAAAAGATTAAAGTTAGACGCAGTTCCTATTTTAAATGAGATCAGAAAAAAGAAAACAAAGAAAAATATTACAGGAATGTTTCAACTTCAACATATGTATATGATCAGTATGAGATAAAGCTATAAAAAATTAATCATGTTGTTAATAATTTCTCTGATTCCAGACATAATAAAGTTTAATGTTAATTTTATGCTGTTAATTTTCGTCAGTCAAATATCAACTTCACAAATAATGTTGAAAAAATTGAAGAAAATGAACAAATTATGGAATAACTTTCCGGATTCATTATAAAAAAAACTAAATTTAAAAGGGTCTGGAGAAACCAATACAATTACTTATACGTGAATTGATTTTAAATCTGAAGGTGATTTGAAAAAACTAAATATGGAGTTTGTCAATAATATAAAAAAATTAGAAGAAATATTTTTAAAACTCAATGGAAATAATTTGTATTCTGAAAGAAAATTTTCAGAAAAACATTTATTTTAATAAATGGAATTTATTCCAAAGAAATAAATTTACCAATTAATGTTATAAACTTTTATTTCAAATGCAGATTATACTTTAGAATTAGATATTTAAATAACGAAATTGTAAACAGGAATGTGAAAAATAAAAAAAGAAAAATAATCAAAACGATAAAGTAAAAATCAGTATTTTTTCTAACAATTTCTAATATTAAAATGCATCAAAAATTTATATTTGAGTCTCAATGACGTCATGTTTCATTTCTTATTAATTCTTTATAATACCTTATAATGTTCCAATAACCTTGGTACCAAGCAGGGCTGTCGTTTCATATTATTCTACCTATCAATGATTTTGATATCAAAAAGTTTGTAGAATATATGTGTCTAGATCCTCCATGTGCCAGGTACCTGAATTTGTTAAATACATACTTAGTTCAACTTAATAAATGTGATTTTACACAACACAATATCTTACATTAGGGTGATAAAAAGTCTGCATGTTTCATCTACTGGCTTACGTATAGAGTTTCGTTGCAAATTATTTTTTAACAAATTGAATAAGACATCAAAACTTTTAGAATCCATCCTAGTGCATTTGAAAAACATTTCAGGATCTTTTTCTTTTATCTTTCGAAAAGAAGTTTCATAGAACCCATGATTATTTCTTTGTAGAAACAACTCTCTCACCCAACATGATCTTTTTCTTTTCTTTCTTTTTTTAATAAAATTGTCACACACTACTGCAGCAATTACACTTGCTTTAAGTATTCTTATTAATTTATTTTTATTTATTTTCATTTTAGAACACCAAACCAACAAACATATGAAAAACATTAATTAATTCGCAATGACAGTTAAATGTCGCAATCATTGTATATAGCTCGCGACTTTTTAGCGCGACAAAGTTTTGCGACAAAGTCGTGTCGCTTTCATTGTATTTTGCCCAATTTATTTGGGTTTAATCCCAATTTTTTTATATGTATGTGTGAGGTAAAATGCAATATGGCGGATTCTAATTTTTATGGTGAAAGTGAAGCTGTCATGTTCTTCTTCTTTTTTTTTATGTGAGAAAAGAAGAATATGTATGATTGTATGCTATAAGTGTATAAAAGTATCAATGTTTGCATGTATTATTTTATTCCCAATTTACCGTTTCTACGCTACTCCCAATTTAATCCAAAATCGGATTATTTTTTCATCGTATAAACTGTTAAATTGATTGTTAAAGCTGTCAAATTTGAAAATATTCAAATTTAAAAACGTTGGAAAATCCCCTATTGTGAGAAACTATGAGTTTTTTGCAAAACTTGAAGATAGCAAATCGATGCAGAATCAATTGAGCCTTCTTTTTCTGAAATAGAAAATGAGGGTTAATTTAAGCCTTTTTTGAGTAAAGCAGGGTTAAACACAAAAAATGGATAAAAATTCACAAAATTTTGATTTTAAACGACTCTAACTTTTTAACAGTTAGGAAAAGAAAAACAAGTAAGGTATTGTTGAAAAGGGCAAAGGGTCTTCTACATTTTTTCTTAATACAAGGTGACCCTAGAGTGCCCCTGTAAAAAGTTATGGGGTGTTTAGTGGAAGAAGTGCGAAAAAACTTCAACGCCCTATAGCGGCCAAACCGATGGGATTTCCCCCCCCCCCCCTCCAATACGATTTTTTGTTTGTCTCGATGAGCCCTATCTATGGTATCCTTTTGGTCGTGGATAACGGAAACACCCTGTATAAGTAATAGAGTAGTGATGGCTACGAGCAACGACTCCTATAGTACCAAGCCTTATAATACTCAATTTTATTTTATTGTTTATATGTGTTGGAAGTACCAAATTGACATCACAACTTATTGCTTTTAATCAATCATAACTAAGTTGTGATTAAAGTTACATTAAAATTATGTTCAAATGAAATGTAGAGAAGATCCTTAGCTTTATTTTCACCGAATATATTAAATATCTATGAGCAACGTAAATCAAAGAAAAAACGTGATAAATATTTAGTAACATAAAACTGAAAATCAATTTTTCCTTAAATCTCCCAAATTACTAAAAATATCAAATTATAACGTTCTACAAATTTGTAGATTTTTATTAAATAAACATTTTTCCCAAACATTGTCATATTATAAAATTAATAAAAATTAAGTTATTAAAGAAAAATGATAATTTTTTATTAAAATCACAATTATCTCTCTCATTTCTCATTTTTAACAGCCACCTCTGAAAATGTAGTACCACTTGAAAATTTTTGTTTGTTTATGAATAATATTTTTGAAAGAAGAAATAAACAAATGAATAAAAAAATTCTTCAATTAGTTTAATAAAAAATTCAGTTATACCCAAAAATTTGATTGAAAAATATGAAAATGCCTTGATGTATAATGGCATAAATAACAGTAAATTAAAAATATTAGGATTATTTGTATGTTCTATAGAAATTGATAATTGTAAATTTGATATAACTTTACATGTTGTAAACGATTGGGTTATGCAACCGAAGTGATTTTTTGGAAATAAGTAATTCAAAATTAATAAACGGTAAAGAAAATATATTGGAAAATTTTGACGAAAATGAAATATTAAATATAGACAATGATTATAGATTAACACAATATATATTTCGCGTAGTACATTTGTATTTTCACTCTATTTCATTAAAGGCTCCTAAACGAAACCTTCTTGTCTGTCCTATCTGGCGAGCAAAAATAGAACTAACGTTTTGAAATTCAAACTTAAAAAAATGATCGAGTGATTTTTTTTATTATCCATTCGCTCATGCTCTTGTTATTTTTTTTTTTTTTGTGTATAACCAAATTAAACCAGTTTCCAGTATAATTTTATGTATACCTATATTTATGTAATATATAACAATGTATATACATACATAGGCACATACATATTTTTGCATGTACACAAATGAGTGTTTACCGTCTGTGCACATTTCATTTAATATTTGTTTTTTTTTTTCTTCTTTTTTTAAAATTTGTTTCATCGGTTAGTATATTTTTTATTTTTTCATCCATAGAATATCAATATGTATGTACATACATTATGTATGTAAATATATTGTATTGTATAGGAATATGAATTAGAATTTGTTTTCTGATTATTGAATACATGATAATTGATAATATGAAAAATTTTACTGAAATCCAGAATCCAGATCCCGCTTTTTTTTGTTTTTATTTTATGTAACTACCTATATATTTTTTTTTTTTGATTGAAAAAGGGAATTAAGATATTTTGTTTTCAATTAAAATACCTAATTAACAACATTACAATACACATTTAAATACATTTTATTTACCCATATTTATATTTCAAAATGTTACATAATGTGTGGTAGTTAGATATGTTGGACTCTACAAATTTTGATCAATTAGGTGTACCTATAAAATTTTATTAAAACCTTGCAGACGGGAGATGATCACAGTCATTATTAGAAAATTAGAAAATCGCTAATGCTTGTAAAGAGTTTTAACATTATAATGTACGTGCATTATAATATACAGTAGCGATCATGAAAGTCGCCTAACTAATAATTTCTAAAAACTTTTCTCGATACTATCTTTAAATTTTGGTGGGGATGGATGATATTTGTTTTTTAACTAAGTATGTGTGTTTTTTTAAGGTATTTTCTATAAGAAAAGAAAAACCATACATGATTCTGTAATACAGCTTAATAAATAAATTATTTTTAGAAAAATGAAAATTATTTGAGTCATGCGTTTTTTCCACTACTGTATAAACTACAATCTGCATATACAAAAATACATACTTGTATGCATATGCTAAATGGGAAAAATACAAAATTGAGAAAAAACAGTGACTTCAAGTTTACAATAAATTTTGTATTTAGGTACGAAGCAACAACAAAATTCAAATACGGTATTATAAAAAAATTGTAAATTTGGTTGGGTACTTGAAAAATGAAAAATAAAAACAACAATTATTTTTTTATATGTGTGTTGTTTTTGTTTATATATTAACTATAAATTTTCATATGGTACAAACCAACAAAAAAATTGTATGATGATGTCATGCACATTTACTCCGTCCTCATTTTCCATATAAAATTGTATAATTACAGTTTTGAGGATTTTTGTGTATGTTAAATTTTTTTTTTATTGCAAAAACGGTCATAACGTATTTTTAAATCTAATGTTCTAAGCGATTCCTTCTTGTCTGTCCGCTCTATGAACAGATTTAGAACTAAAAATTTATTTTTAAACAGCTTTTCTGTTTTAGAATATCTACTTCTTATTAATTATCTTTGATATAGAAGTTGGAAATCATCCTGAGTCTAATAGCGATGTTGAAAAATTGATTATACACCCTTGTTTAAATTATAACCTGAAAAAGAAATTCTTAGAATTATTTTGTGAATTTTATTCAAATACTAAATGCCCTATTGAACCTAAAATAAAATATGAAATCCAAATTAAATTAACTAATGAAAAACCTATAGTCCATACTCCAAGGCGATTGTCAGAATTTGAAAAAAAAAAAAAAAAAAAAAAAGTATATAAAATAATCAACGATTTGCTTAATAGAAATATCATTAAACCGAGTGATTCTCCTTATTGTTCGCCAATCGTGCTTGTCAAAATAATGAGCTACGCATGTGTGTAGACTACAGAAGTCTCAATAAAATTACTAAACGGGACAATTATCCATTACCAGTAATTGAGGATCTGATTGCAGCTTTAGGTAGTAAAACTTATTTTACATCTCTCGATTTTAAAAATGGTTTTCACCATAATATGTTGCTGATAGTTCGATAAAATTTACAAGTTTCACCACACCGATTGGTCAATTTGAATATTTACAAATGCCGTTTGGTTTAAAGAACGCGCCGTCGGTATTTCAAAGATTCATTAATAAAGTTTTTGAAGATCTTATACGTGAAAATAAAGTTCAAATATATCTATAGTATTTTTATTAATGGATGTCAGTACAGGCAAGATAGGCATACTTTTCTATATTCTTTTACATTTCGTTTGTATAAATCTGTCTCGTGTGTGGGGTGATCAGATCTCAATTTCAATCGAGGGAAATTTTTAAATTAAAAATTACCGAGGGCTGCCAGATGAAATTTTTTATTTTGTTTTTCAATTTTACAAAAAAGCAGGTAATTGTGGGAAATTTATGGGAAATTTAAAATAAAAATAAAATTAATAATATATACAACAAAATTATTTACTTAAATACATTATTAGCTTTAAAATCACTTTAATTCACCCACTTTTACTTACTTAATTTACTTGAAACACTTGGATTTTTACAATAAAAATACCTTAGTGAAACGAAAATAAATTAAGAATAACAATAAAAAACCAATAACAAAGTATTTAAATCGAAAATTCATACAAAATTAATAGAAATTTCTGTATAAGAGTTTAAAAATATCTACGGTGTTGATGAAAGTAGTTTTAATCAAGGATTTTAATGTTTTCATTTAACGATAGATTGATTTTGCCTTGTAACTACTGAGTTATTGAATTTTTACTTTTTGCTACTTTTTTGGTATTTCGATAACATAACAAACAACAACAACCAATTTCATTAGTCAAATGATAAATCAAATGATAAATCGTTATGTGTTAAGTACACTTAATAAAATATATCTTTTGTCGTTTGATATTATTTTGATATTCAATATTCTAATTGTATTATCTCAATAAATAAAATTTATTTCTAACTGTTATTGTTTTTTTTTCACAATTTACACAATTTATATAAAGATCCAAACGCAAATTACGTTTTTTTTTAAAATAATGATAAAAATATTGTCTGATTTTTTAATTTAATTTAAATAATAATACGAAGTATTCGGGCTTGAAAAATGTAACGAAATTACAAACAAGTACGTACATAAATGAAACAAAATATCATAGATTAAAAAGGATAATTTAAGAAATACGAGTATATTATTATTATATGTACTTATGTATGCATAAGTCAAAATCAAATTTGTATTGAAAACATAATTTTATAAATCAAACATAAAAAAAATATTTATTAAAAATAAAATATAAAATAACAATTACGTAGGAATATTAAAAATAATAAATTTAAATTTTACAATAAAATTAAAAATACTGAATATCAATTATCATAAATTAATTTTTTATTAATCAAGGCAATACTTTCAATAGCTACGGCAATCCTGAAATTTTATCATTTTCTTTTATACTCTCATCTTCCCGCTGGACGCTGACACAAAAAGTATCAAGTATTAAGAGATTCCTTCACGAGGAACGTCAAAATTCATAGTTTTTACATTTTTATAAAAATTTATCTGAGAAAGCTCAAAAACTGGTCTGAGAAAGCTCTGGTCTGAAGCTCTGTCGAATTGAATAGAATGAATGAGGATTGATGAATGTGTTTGTAAATTGCTTTATGATCAATATGAAAAATAAGAAAAAACAAAACCATATTGTAAATGAAACTATACATATGTATTATATGTTGTTATACATATTATATTTGTATACATTATGCTTATTAGAACAAATGATTTTAGTTGTTGTGTTTTTTTTTCTTTATAGTGCTGTGTCATTTTTTTGCAGCTGAAAAAAATGATATTTGTTGTTGGTATTTTTTGGCTTGATTTTTTCTTTGCTTTTATGTTTTTTCTTTTTTCAAACATTTTTTATTTTTGTTTGCTTATTTCGATCCTATTCTTGACCTACCTCTTACAAATCTGTTTTACATTGATATTTAATTTTATGGAATTTTTAAATGAATTTATAATTATAATATTTTTCGTTGGTCAGTAAAATTTGATAATTTAAAAAGATTATTTTGAATGAAAATTTTAAAATATTTATTATGATGAGCTCTAATTTAGCATTTTGTTGAAGGGGCCTTTTTAAAACTATCCTTTACGTTTTTTTTTTGTTTTCAAGATTAATTTCAAAACAAGACAAGAAATACCTATAAAAACATTTACATAAATTAACACTTCATTCTATTTTTAATCGTTTTCGTAATTTTTTACGGATTTTTATCCGACTTGAAAGGTAAATATCTCGGGACCCTGTAAAGGCATTGACTTAAAATTTCTGCACAATATTCTGCTTTTCATTCTCTACAAAACTCTTTATGACACAAAAAGATCACTGCAACAGGGCGCAAGTTATACGGCGCCAAATATAAAACTTCCTCTCATCAATTGTTAATTTAAATGTTTTTATAGGTATTTCTTGTCTTGTTTTGAAATTAATCTTGAAAACAAAAAAAAAAACGTAAAGGATAGTTTTAAAAAGGCCCCTTCAACAAAATGCTAAATTAGAGCTCATCATAATAAATATTTTAAAATTTTCATTCAAAATAATCTTTTTAAATTATCAAATTTTACTGACCAACGAAAAATATTATAATTATAAATTCATTTAAAAATTCCATAAAATTAAATATCAATGTAAAACAGATTTGTAAGAGGTAGGTCAAGAATAGGATCGAAATAAGCAAACAAAAATAAAAAATGTTTGAAAAAAGAAAAAACATAAAAGCAAAGAAAAAATCAAGCCAAAAAATACCAACAACAAATATCATTTTTTTCAGCTGCAAAAAAATGACACAGCACTATAAAGAAAAAAAAACACAACAACTAAAATCATTTGTTCTAAGTTCTAATGTATACAAATATAATATGTATAACAACATATATGTATATACAATATACATTAAAAATCTCGAAAAGGGAGAAGAAAGAAATATTTTAATACTTTTTGTGCATATATAATATATATATATATATATATTATAATATAGTATAAAAATAAACAAATAATGTTTTCGCTTGTATGTGTGCATTTAATCTTCAGCATATATAAGTAAAATAAAATTTAAGTCATATGTATAGAACACAAAATTAACTATTGAAAGCTTTTTCTTTTTCATAAAAAAGACAAATGTGATACCTCCTTCTCTGCCCGCACAGGGCCTGTTTACGGTTTTGTTTCATTTCCTTTTCGGATCTCTATTATATTTCAATCCTTTTTGCTGACACGAATCAAACAACATTTACTTTACTACTTTGCAGTGTTGGGAGATTGAGGGAAAAATCCCTTTTTGAGGGATTTTAGCTTCAAAATCTAGCGAAGAGGGAAAAAGGGAAAAACAACGAAAATTTACAAGATTTCGGGGAATTTCAGTAAAAGCATAAACAATTTTTAAAAAAGGAATGTTTTCACGTAAATAGTTTCTAATTTCTATTAATTTTATCATTAATGAAACGGAATTTTTTTTACCTTTCTACTACAACTCGTGGCCTTACTTTACTCTACTATTAGGAAATTAATTTCCGAGTAATTTCTAAAAAGAATGTAAGAAGAAGATCTACTGATAACATTTGCCTTGTATTTTTTAACTAAGTTGGATACTTGCTTAACAAACCGAACAGAATTCGATAATTTGATCCGAAGCATACTGCAAGGATTTGTCGAGAATGGTTGCTTTGGGTTGGTCTTTTTAGAACTTCATTGATGATTTGTAATGATTTACTTTTATTTTTCAAATCAACAACTCACTTTCTAATTTCTGAAGTCGTTTTTTTGCCTTTGCGTCTCATATTTGTTACTGAAGATTTAATTTTTTTAAATATTATTTTTCAATAAATAATTAATTACCTAATTACTTAATTATATGTTAATACGCTAGCACTTTTAAACTAAAACTTATAAGTAATAGCATAAATCAATAAAAGTTTGTTGAAGAAAAGCATAACGGTAAATTGTAAAATCATCTGCAAAATAATTACAATGTGTAGATACGAATTCTTATGAGTGTAAATTTATGACGTATTTTTATTTGATTAATTAAAACTTAAGAAATAATGATTGTATTGATATGAAATTTTGGAGTGTATCAAGGACGAGTAAAGGATCAATCATTTATCATAGTAAATTTCATAAAAATGTCTCTATTATATTCTGATTTCTGGTACGAGTACTTTTGATCGCGACTGTTTATTTCGTTATTATTTAAAACTATGTAAATTGTAGCTGGTTTTCAATAAAAGAAGTTTTTCTTTTCATGTGTTTCTTAAATTCTTATATGTTTTTGTTTTTTTGTATTGTTTTTGATTATATCAATTATCGATTCTCTTATGGAATGGATAGTATTAGTTTAGTACTATATACCCTTATTTTTTAGCATTATACTAGTACAACAATTGATTCTATTCTCTTTTCAAATTCAAACGTCACTTTTAAAGTTTATCAATTCAGTTGGTTAGTGAATGACGCCTAAAAATTGAAAAATTTTGTTCAAAAAATGGATCGGTAAGTTACACTAGGCATGAAATCTATAAAATAAGAGAAGAATAATATCACATTTACAAAATTTATTTTGTAGATTTCTAAAAAAGAAAACCCCTGCACCTGTTGTACTTAAAATCAATAGATTCTAATTTCTAATGTTCAATTTTATTCTTTCATGTTGTACTTTTCAAAAAATTTCAAAACGTACTACTTTTTTTTGCGAAATACTCCGTTTTCAACTCCTTTCATACTCCACTTGCAAATTGTCAAACGACAACGCTGGTCGTTTGACTACTATTTTCACTCTCTTTTTTGTGAACGGGCTCAAAAAGGATTGAAATATAATAGAGATCCGAAAAGGGAATGAACCAAAACCGTAAACTGGCTCTGTGCGGGCAGAGAAGGAGGTATCACATTTGTCTTTTTTATGAAAAAGAAAAAGCTTTCAATAGTTAATTTTGTGTTCTATACATATGACTTAAATTTTATTTTACATAATATGCTGAAGATTAAATGCACACATACAAGCGAAAACATTATTTGTTTATTTTTATACTATATTATAATTTATATATATATATATATATATTATATATACACAAAAAGTATTAAAATATTTCTTTTTTCTCCTTTTTCGAGATTTTTAATGTATATTGTATATACATATACGTTGTTATACATATTATATGTACACATTATGCTTATATAGAATAAATGATTTTAGGTGTTGCGTTTTTTTTCTTTATAGTTCTGTGTAATTTTTTTGCAGCTGAAGTAAATGATATTTGTTGTTGGTATTTTTTTGGCTTGATTTTTTCTTTGCTTTTATGTTATTTTTCTTTTTTCAAGCATTTTTTATTTTTGTTTGCTTATTTCGAACCTATTCTTGACCTACCTCTACAAATCTGTTTTACATTGATATTTAATTTTATGGAATTTTTAAATGAATTTATAATTATAATATTTTTCGTTGGTCAGTAAAATTTGATAATTTAGAAAGATTATTTTGAATGAAAATTTTAAAATATTTGTTATAAAGAGCTTTAATTTCGCATTTTGTTGAAGGGGCATTTTTAAAATTATCCTTTACGCTTTTCTTGTATTTTTTGTTTGTTTTCAAAATAAATTTCAAAACAAATAAGCAACAAAAATAAAAAATGCTTGAAAAAAGAAAAATAACATAAAAGCAAAGAAAAAATCAAGCCAAAAAAATACCAACAACAAATATCATTTATTTCAGCTGCAAAAAAAATGACACAGAACTATAAAGAAAAAAAAACAACACCTAAAATCATTTGTTCTAAGCATCATATACATCATCATACATACATATAATATGTATAACAAGGAAACTTCTTAACTCATGAATGTTATTTGGAATTTTAAAATTCTGAATTGTATCGATTTTGTCGGGATTTGGTCTAATACATTTTTCTGACACAATATATGCCAAATAATTGATCTCGTTGAATAAAAATTTGCATTTATCCCAATGCAATTCTAAATGATTTTCTTTGATTCGAATAAAAACTTTTAAAATTTCAAAATGTTCTTCGATCGATTTTGTAGCAATTAATATACATCTATAGTATTTTTATTTATGGAAGTCAGTGTTGTGCTTATGGAGGCAGTACCCGATGAGTTTGTGATAATTTTACATATAATTGTTTTTAGGAAATTCTAAAAATCATATTTCTGTCAACCCTAACAAAGGTACTTTTTAAATTTAAAATATGCCAACGGGGTGTTTCAAGTTGTACAGAAATCATTTCAACTTTTTTTGTTCAGAAAAAATTATTTAAAAAATCAGTTTCTGTTCGAATTTTACATTCCTGTATCTTTATATTTGATAAAGAAGTTATTCAAATTGGAAATATCATAAAAATTTTCAATTTTCAATGAAATATTCCAATTTTT
The DNA here is from genome assembly GCA_932526495.1 of Bombylius major. Taxonomy (NCBI): domain Eukaryota; kingdom Metazoa; phylum Arthropoda; class Insecta; order Diptera; family Bombyliidae; genus Bombylius; species Bombylius major. The sequence continues at coordinate 21,644,925 of OW052044.1, read as the reverse complement.
GTTCGCTAATTTTTTAATTTCTAAGAACGAATCATCCTGTACTTTTTAAGTTTTTATTTTTTTTTTATTATGAAAAAAAGAAGTACATCCTCCCATTTGATGTTGTCTATCACATCGCGTGAAGACTGAAGACATAATAATAGAAACATGCAAAGCTATTTGGGACCAATTATCGTGTGTTTATCTTCAACCAGTAAAAGAACACGACTGGAAGCAGATAGCAGATGATTATAAAATCAAATGTGGACTTCCGAATTGCATTGGTGCAATTGATGGCAAACATGTTACCATCGTTTGTCCACCAAAATCAGGCACTCAATATTTTAATTATAAGAAGCGATACAGTATCGTTCTCTTGGCTGTATGTGATGCGAACAAAGTATTTACAATGGTCGATGTTGGAGCCCAAGGTAGTCAAAATGATGCAGCAGTATTTCATAATTCTATGTTTGGAAAACTTCTAATAAGCAATAATTTACAATTACCAAAAGATTACGCACTACCAGGTACAAATGTAGCATTTCCATATTTTTTTGTAGGAGACGGAGCATTTCCTTTGAAAAGAAATTTAATGCGACCATATCCAGGTAAAAGAAAAATTTGAAATAATCAATTGATTAACTGCAGTATTTTATTACAGGACTCAATATCCCAAGCAGCAATTTAAGGTGTTAACACGGTGATAACACTGTTTTTGCAACTACAGTTGCAGCGACGAATAAGTTGTGAATTGGTTTTTGAAACCTTGTATCAACGTCTTGAAAACGTGGTAGCAACTGTAAATGCACCCGGTTTTTGAAACAAATAAGGAAATTTATCACCGAAATCCAACTTTTAGGTGTGTATTGCAGCAACGTTGTTATTACGTTGTTTTAACGTAAACTTTGCAATCTAAAAGGGTTATTTTGCAACCTTGATGAAACTTTTGAAACGAATTTGGTAAAATGTTACGACCACGCAACGAATAGGTTTCAAATCACCCGACCAAACCTACAACGTTTTAGCAACGAAAAAGTTGCAGTTGAGAGAATTTCAAAATGTCGGATTATTGTTATCCGCAATTAAGTATTAAGCGTATTAAAATTTGAAGCTGAATATTGATAATACATCCCGACACTTTAATATTCTTTCACTTTTCCTGAAACTAATATATGTATGTATATATGAATGAAACTAAGATTTTCTATTTAAAATATAATTCAATTTATTACAAAAGTATATCATATAAAACTACCACTAATATATGTACATATACATATATATATATATACATATATACATATACAGCTGTGTACAACTAATTAGCAGCGATCTGCAACTTGTAAAAATTTGTGGTTTTTTCCTATCTTTTATTAATGCCGAATTTTTGAAATTTTTCTTGTGATATATTTATTATATTACCAACAAAACTACATTTTGAAGGAAATATAATAAATATATCACAGAAAAAATTTCAAAAAATCGGCATTAATAAAGGATAGGAAAAAGCCACAAATTTTTACAAGTTGCAGATCGCTGCTAATTAGTTGCACACAGCTGTACATATACATTTTTAACTTAACTACAAAATTTACAAATTCAAACACATATATAGAGTATATACAATACACTCAGCGTCTTTTTAAAATTACATAGATACAAAATCAATTTCTGTTTTAGATAAAAAATTGAAACAATTTAAATTTTACAAGAATATATTCCAGGAGATTATATATGAGACGTTCAAAAGCAAAGGCTGATCTTTTCCATTTTTTGAAAAAATTGAGTTAATGATGGCAAAATGTTCGTTGTGTTGAGTGCTTTCAATATGACAAATTCCAATTTTCAAAACTTCTTTGATGCTCACGAAAAATGGTTGTAAAATTTGGCATTCAATGCAAAACTGCCTAATTTGTTAATTTCTTTCCTGTTTTTCTCAAAACAAACTGAGATGGAAAAGATCAACCTTTGCTTTTGAACGTCTGATATAATTATTATGCTGTTCATCTTACTGATGGTTTTGTTGTTGTTGAATATGTTGTTGTTGATTTTGTTGCTCAGGCTGCAACTGTTTTTGTTCTTTTCCTGTGTAAAATATTTCGTAAATTATTATTAAATTCCAGAATATATTATAAATCATTAAATTACTTCTCTTGATTCTTGTTACTGAGTGTTTTAAGTGTTCTTTAAAAAAGTTTGCGGTATTCAATGTTGTATATTCTTTAAATTTTATGTTCATCACGCTCCTAATTAAGTCTAAAATATCCTTTAAGCTATTAAACGCTTGTTTTGCTGGTGTTCCTGCCCAAGAAAATTGTTGGAGCAATGTGTCATCAAAAAGGAATGAACACATGCTTCTTAAGGTGGCATTTATGTCTTTTCCACCATACTGTGACAATTTTCTAACCTTTGAAAATAAATAAAAATGAGAACAAAATTGATATACATAGTTTCATTTCTCACATATTGTTTAACTTATTTTCCATAAAAAAAAATTATTTGTTTATTTGTTCATATGTGCATTTCAAAGTTTACTATAAAACATACCATTTTGCTTTTGAAATTAAAATTTCTGAGATCTTTTTCGAAATTATTTAATTTCTCCATTTCAGCCAATGGGAATCCTGTTAGTTCTTCTTCTTCTTGCACAGGATCTATGTCACGCGGTCTCGTAATGTTTCGCTCGATTAAGGTGTTCATTGTCGTTAGAATTTTAGAGTTAAAAAGCTCCTGCGATGTTTTAAATTCTTTAAAATCATTTTGCAGTTTCTGCACTGCCGCTAAAACTAAATGAACATGGATTTTGAAATTTGTAAATGCTTTAAATTAATGAAAAAAAAATAAATTACTTTCATGCAGTGTTTCATTTCCGGGCTGTAATGAAATCATATGGAGAATATTTTCATTATTCAATAACTGTGTTGAATCTAAAAGGTGAAACAATAAGAAATATTTGAGGTAACAAAGTTATTGAATGTATGAGAAAATCGCATTACCTATTGTATTCTGATGCATATTTCCTGCGTTAATTGATATTTCTTGTGAATGATTCGGCAAATCTAGAATTAAAATGTTTCAGAAATAAACCTAATTGAAAACATATTTCTTATTACTTGAAGTTGAAGGAACCTGGACATATGTATTTAAATTGCTTTCGCATCTTTGATTTTCTGGAGTTTCAAGACTTGAAGAGCCTTGTGTATACGTTGAAACACTATTGAATATCTGATTTTCTACTGTCAATTTTCGTAGAAAAAATTTAAACATTAAAATGATATATGTATAAAAAAGTACCTTCGATATTATTAGATTGTATTTCTTCAACGATTGCATTGAAATCGTATAAAGAATTATCTGAAAAATCTTTTATTGGATGATTCCGTTTGCTTTGTTTTGCCTTGATTTCTTGGATTTCAGACTCACTATTAGAGTACTGCTCATAGAATTCCTCCTTTTCTAAAGCCTGTTCCCATGTATCTGAGTTAAAATATACATATGTAAAAATTAAGTATTTATTCATAACATTAAAATTATTTATTTACCAATGTTTTTGCAAATTATGTCACACTTATACTGAGTCCATTCTTTTTCCGGGCTTATACAATTTTTTCTTCCTTTAGTTTGCTCATTTTTTTTTTTTGGCCAAAGTAAAATTTTGTCGTCTTTTGTCCAGCAATATGGCACGGCTGTTACCATCACCTCACCATCTTCAACTGTTCTTGCAATGCAAAACATATTAATTTTCCTGTAAAGAATGTACCAGAGGAAAAAATATACTTTCTTCAGCAGAAATTGGTATGCAAAATAGTTTACAGTACACATTATTCCAATTGAAAATTTCGGGCTCATACTTTTCTGTAGTTACGCATTGATATATGTTTATGTGTGATGATTTTAGAGGTACTTTATAAAAATTTGATTTAGTTTTCAATTTGGAACCATAAATAACAGGCATTCCATTATTTGAGCAAGTAAAATTAATACATTGAATGATACTTCCAGCTACTGATAAAAACCACTTGTTATTTTTTCTTGTAGATAAAATGAAACTTTTCGAATGTAATATTTGATATACTCCTTCACAGGAATCAACTTTGTGTATTGTATTTGGAATTTTTTTATCTAGTTTTGGATACACAAATATTTTTTCATCTGCTTTTTGCATCTCTATATTAAAACGTTCAGATATTCTTTTTGCTGCTTGTTGTAACGGTTTATTTCCTGTTCTAAGTAAACTCTTTATATGACCTAAATTATTTTCAAATGGAAATGCGCTGAAGTTATCCAATTTACCATGTTTTTTAACATCATCTTCTAAGTGAATTAGATTATGCACGTTGTAACTAATATTTGCTTCTCCATATAATTCACCAAATTGAGTTACAAATAATTTTAACATTTTTCCTGAAACTTCAATGTATTTAAAGTAGCTCTCATGCATATATATAGTTATAGCACAATGTAATAATAGAAAGTGAATATAATACTCGTATGGTAGAATATCTTTTAGTGCCACAGGTCCTATGTATAACAGAAAAGTTCTATATTCTGTAGCTTTCCAAAAGCTTAAGACATCTAAACCTCTTGGAATCCTGTTGAATTCTACAGGTACATTCTTTTTTAAAGATGATATAAAATCTGACAAGTCCTTTTGACTTTTCGCTGAAAATTTTGCGCTATTTGTCACTGATCTATCTTTAACCCATATTAGTAGTAATTTCTTCATAACGCCTAAACATACCAGGTGCATATAATCTAATGGAAAACTTTGAATCATGTCTAATTTTGGAATATCTTCTAAATCTGATCGAAGTATATGGTGCTCTTCACAAATTCTTCCTCTAAAACTTTCATTAGTTCTTTTCATCCTCGAAAAGCCAACAAAGCTTAACTTATTTGCTTTATGAAAATAGTCCCCTTCTATATCGCAACGTTCACACCCAAAATAAGCATTATGTCCCTTTATACCTTTTATGAAACTTCTTGCAGGTGCATCGCACACAAAACTATCAATTTTTATTTTATATCTTTTGTCTTCATGAACCAGCCCATTAACTATGAGTTGCGAAATTTCTTTTACAAATTTACTCAAAAATTCATTGACAGAATTAGGTTTAGAATGACCATAATAAATTCCGATTACAAACGGAGCACAATTAATTTCTGTAATTGAACATAAAATTGCCCAGAACTGTGCTTTTGAACTTTTGCTTATTGGTAGTCCATCGATATTAATTTTGAGATGGAGTTCATAAAGACATTCAGAGAAAAAATTTTGAATAATTATACATAGAGCATTTTTAATGCCAAAATGCCAATAATGTCCTGGTAAAACCTCATTTACAACAACATCTTTAATAGTATGAAGAAGAGTTCTTGAATCGTATGGTATTGATTTGATTCCTTTATTTCGTAATATCTTCAACAAATCTGTTATTGCTTTATGAGTAACATTGTTTTCAATAGCCCACTCACGTAACTCTTCACACCAAGACTTTTCGTATGATACTTTGCTTTTTTCATTATCAGTGTTTTCTTCATTATCAACATTACATACATGAGCATCAAAGCCACTAATTGATTCATTATCAGAACTACTTGTTTCATTAGTTGGCAAAATTTTATTCGGAGAATGAGAAAAAAAAAGTGAATCTGAAGAATCAAATTGTTCACTTTGCAATAACTGAGTTTTTAATTCAAGTTTATGGATTTTTAAAGTTTTATTCATCCGTCTTCTAAAACTCCATCGACTTAAAATTTTTCTTTTATGTAATGCATTCATGTTTTGAAAAAAACTGATGAAGTACTTTTTAGAATAAAAGAAAATATTGCAAAAAACCACGAATTTTATTATAAAAATTTTCATTTTAAAACACCTATTTTAAATTAAGAATTCAAAAGAATAGTTTTCAATTTAAAACTCGATTTAATTCAAATCTTTAAACTCAATTTAATTAGGTACAATTTTTACATGTAGTTAGCGTTTAAAAAATAATTTTAAGTGTTATCGAAATTAACATTCATTCATTATCATGGCTAATTCGAAATTAAATTTAAATTCTCAATCTAAAATTTGTGCCAAAAGTTCAATTTGGGCCTATGTATAACTAATATAAATAAAATACATACCTTATATTTTTCTATCTGCTTTAGGAACTGCACTCACTTTATATTTTAATTTTTAAAAACAAAAAAACACGTCTTCACTAAAACACTAAATCACGTTGAATGAATAAATGAGTCCAGACTATAAACCGTTAGAATAATATTTACAGCTACATAGGTTCAACGAAACGAATTTACTCAGTAAAGAGTGTTTTTGTAACGAATCCGTTTTTTGCAACTTATTATAATATGGAGTAGTGAATATTCAACTTATACCAATTGAAAATATATTTTTACAAGAACAGTGACCATGCAACAAATTTACTCAGTAAAGAGTGTTTTTGTAACGAATCCGTTTTTTGCAACTTATTATAATATGGAGTAGTGAATATTCAACTTATACCAATTGAAAATATATTTTTACAAGAACAGTGACCATGCAACAAATTTACTCAGTAAAGAGTGTTTTTGTAACGAATCCGTTTTTTGCAACATTTTAATATACAACATTTTTATAAAGACAGTAATCATGCAACAAATCTTATCAGCAAAGAGTGTTTTTGAAATGAGTCGGTTTTGTATAACTCCATAAGGTGCAAAAAAGTTTCTTTCTAACTGCATTCAATTAAGTAACTAAAAAGTTAACTAAACGAGTATTTTTAAAACAAATAAGTTGTGAATACGTGACAATATTACTCAGAAGTTGTGAACTAACAACGCATATTTTTCAAAGTTATAAAATAACTCGCTGACAACGCAAAAGTTGCAAAATTAAGAGTGATTTCGCAACCACGGTTGCAGAATGTTTCTTGGGATAGCTAATCCTGTTATAGAAAATTTCAATAAGAGGGTTTCAAAAGCTCGAGTCACCATTGAAAATGCTTTCGGAATTTTAGCTAATCGATGGCGAGTCTTGCTTAATGATATCCACTGCATTCCTGAAAATGTGGATGTCATTGTGAAAGCAGCTATTGTGCTCCATAATTTCTTAAAACTGACAAATGACAGATTTTATTCTAATAGAGATGATGATGTAGTGCTTGAACAATCGAAAGAAAGAGGTAGCTGCTTGAAAAGCGTGCAGTCGCTTAGAGCAAATAACGCTACACGAGAAGCATTTGCCTTGAGACAAACACTGGCGGACTACTTAGTAAATAATTAACTATGCAAATACCTATATATGGTATTATTGTACATAAAAAACATTAAGATAAATATGAGGTAGAGATTAATATTAATAAATAAAATACATTTACAAAAATTCTTTAATCACTGATTTCATTTAATTCTTTAATTAAAAAATTAGACATTTTTGTCTGTAATTCTAAAAAAACAATTTTCGGGAGATTATAACTTTTTATAATTTTTCCTATGTTTTGTAGATAAAGATCCACCTCATCAGGCTCTTCATTGTCTTTTTGTTTTATAACATTAATTAAGTTTTCGTAAAACTTGTCCAGTTGTCCCGTATTTTCTTTTCCTTTTTTGTTTACCAATTCACACGCTGTTGAAGTTGAAGCGAGTGAATCTGAAAATTCTGAAAATGATGTTGATGATAAGTCATCATGAAATATATCTTCTAGGGACTCCGTACTATAATTACTGGAGCTGCTAAATATTACAGAAAAAATTGTTATAAATTGTTATTAAACGTGATAAAAAAAAAAACATATTTATTAGTATGTACAAACCATCTGATTTCAGTACAGCCTTCTAGGAAGTTTAGTAAATGAAAATATTTCCATTGTTTCTTTTTCATGGCCGCACTTCCTGATGGTAGGGTTACCAGAAATCCTTCGTAAGAAAAGAGAACATTTCGTATTGGAAAAAGAGGACAAAAAGAGGACACCAAGAAAACAATAATATTTGAATAAAAAGCGTTTCAAATTCAGTCTTTCAAATTCAACTTTATTTTTTAAATAGAAAAGAACAATCGTTTAAAAAATTTGTGGTTAATTTTTTAAAATAAAAAAGTAAAAAACATAACAAAACGTAATAAAAACTAGCAAAACATAATAAAAACTAACTTATTTAGTCGGAATCTGATTCTGATTCTGATTCAGAATCATATTTTTGAGATGTTTGAACTTTTCTTAAAAAATCGACGTCATCTTTAATTTTTTTGAAAAATTCTAAACATCCTACGTTTTTAAAATTATACACAATCGACAAAATAGACCGTACTGTTGAAATTTTTAGGCGATTTCTCTCTTTGGTCCACTGCGATCCCAATAATGAAAATACGCGTTCAACGTTCGCGTTTTGTGCTGGAATTGCAAAAAAATATTCACAAATTTTTAATAATTCTGAATGTAATTCTGAGTGTAATTCTTTATTTTCCGATTCTTTGAAATACTTCAACCATTTTTCGCTAGATACCATTGATGAAAAGTTTTCGTTACCAATATTTGATTGGCAAAATTTTTTTAGGTTGCAAAACTGGTCAAAACACTTTGTGTCATTGATTGTAATATTTTTCATTTGAAGAAATTCTAAACTTTTTTCAACATTTTCCCAGAGCGGAATATCATCTAGTTTCATCCAATGAAAAACGCTAAAATCATCGAATTGTTGTGACCAATTTTGCAAATAAGAATATGATATTTCATAAGCTTTTAAAAATTCGGCTTTAACAATTTCGGTCTCTCTTTCTTTTCCATTTTCTATTAAATTTGAGAAAATATTTTTTATTTTTAAAGGTATAAATGAATTGTCATACCTACTTTTTAAGGTTTTTTTCAAATCACTCAAAATATTCATCATCTCTATAATCGAGTTTTTTTCTATTTCTAATGTTCTTGTGGCTTCGTGAAAAGTGAACATATAAGAGTGTACAAAAAATAAGTACGCTTCACAAAAATCTGAACTGAAAAACTTTTCTAAAACTTTCGGGTAAACTTCTAAAGAAAGAAAGTAAGACCGAAGCCTGGAAAAACCTCAATAATCCTGTTTACTGCAGGATATAAAGAAAGCCACCTAGTTTTAGAATGGGACAACAATTCTTTATATTGTACTTCAGAAAACTCACAGAAAGATTTTAAGTTTTCTGTACGGACAGTATATGTTGAAAAAAAAATTATAAATTTTCATTATGATAGATTCAATGTCAAAACTTAGCACATCTACGCCGTGTTGCGCTGCATTGTGTGTTGAATTAATGTGTTGATGTAGATCAAACCGACCTTTGTTGCTAATTGAAATATCGCATTGGCACACAGTGCAAAATGCATCATGTTTTGATGCTTTTCTACTTTTCTCAAAGCAGGGAAATTCTTTAGCTAGGTCTTCCGAAAAAATACATTTTCTTTTAGGCATCTGTAAATTTGAACAAAAATATTCTAACTAACTGGTATAAATTCAAAAGCATTGAAAATCATACCTTATTATAAGAACACATCACATTATAAGTCAGACAAATTTATAACTAAAATATAAATATGGAAACCAAAACTCGTGTCTACTAAATAAGGAACTCAAATTTACAAAATGACAATCAAAACCCTCTACAATAAAAGCCTGGCTGTGACAGCTGTCACTAACACAATCAAACACGATAAAAGTGTCAATTTTTTCAATACAATACTGCTGGTAGTACAAATAGTGATGTAAAGAAAATGTGTTTTAGGTAAATATTTTTGGTTTTTTAAAAAAAATATGGTTTATAAAAGTTTTAAAATATAATAAATTAACAGTGTTATAATTTTTAAAGTGCAGAATAGTCAAAAAATTAAATAAAAAGGTGGAAAATGTTGTGCGTTATTACCTACTTGTAAGAGAAAAAATTAAAGTATGGTGAGGTTATAATCTGATGGAAGATTTTGAAGCCTTTTTTCTCTTAAATATTGGTCTTTCATGCATTTCCATTTATTTCTGCATTTGTGTTCTAAAAAATTTAATAATTTTTATTTATTCATTTTATTTTATTTTATTCAATTCTAACAAAAATTGTATTTATGTACATACTACCTACCTTCAATACCTATTTCTTCTGAAATTTTTTTCCAAATTTTTGCCTTTTCCTGATTATTTCTGTGAGACTTTTTATTTTTATTATAAAGTATAGGGTTTTCTCTCACTAGTTCGATTAATCGTTCCTCGTAATTCATTTTACTTGTGAATTGTAGAATGTAAATCTTAAATATGGACTATGGTTCACGTTGGTACTTTAATAAAAAAGTATAAAAAAAAAGCTGTCATAAATGTCAAATAGACATATAATAAATTACTCCGTATGAAAATTTAATCAAGAAGGGCTCATTCTTGCGACAAAATTCAAATCAAATTGAATTTTGTCGCCGACATTTTTTGTCGCACTCATTGTACACATATTAGCAGTTTTTATATTCAGTTGTATAGGAGAAAAACAAAATTGAATTTAATTTTGTCGCACAACAAAATCGTGTCGCTTTCATTGTATTTTGGCTATTAAGCCAAAATCCGAATTAGTGAGTTTATAGCAGATAAAATTGGGAGTATACCAAAATCCGTATTAAAAGCGAATCAGGCATAAACTCGTACATTGATGTTGTCCCATTTTTACAGTATGATGGGGATGGTGTTTCTTACAGTTGTTCCATTCCATCTAGTCTATTTATATCAGTGATATAAAGTCATTCTACGTGTTTATGCCTGCTCCGAATTTAATACGGATTTTGGTTTACTCCCAATTTTTTGTCGTATAAACTCGATAATTCGGATTTTGGCTTAAGCCCAATTTATTTCGGTTTAATCCCAATTTTTTTATATGTATGTGTGAGGTAAAATGCAATATGGCGGATTCTAATTTTTATGTTTAAAGTGAAGCTGTCACGTTCTTCTTCTATTTTTTATGTGGAAGAAGAATAATATGTATACTATAAGCAGAGTATAGAGAAGGAGAGTATAGTCACAACTGCATAACGGTACACAAAAAAATGACATCCAATCATAATGAAGAACGCAATTAAAAATATTAAAAAAAAAAATAAAAAAAAAAATTTAAAAAAATTGCATGCGTCAGAAAAGAACACTCATATGACTAACCAAATATTTATATGAAGAAAAAATATACCTATCCCTATTCCAACTATATAATACGTATTAGATGGCCCTATCAGGTGTCAATGTGTTAGTAATCTTCTTATTCCTATTACTTTCATAGCAACATGTCCCCACTTTGTTTTTGTAAAAAGTACTAAAAGTGGTACCGCAAAGGTGAGTATGTGTTAGTAAATAAGTTTCTTTTGTTATTTTCACAGGTAAAGAATACATATATTGGATGATTGTTTTGATTTTTTTTGTTTAAAAATAAAACATATGGACTTTTATGTCAATAAAAAATGTACAGTATATTTTCCCCTATGATATGTAAGTTTGGTATATACAACGATAGGGAATTCGTTGTTTCTCTTGCTCATTCAAGATTTATTATGTGGACTATTTTCAACCCAACTGTGAGTGTATTTTACATATACTATTATATTTTTCTAATTTTTCTAGCAACATTTTATATGAAGTGACCCTACACTCTTCTCTATACACTGCTATAAGTGTATAAAAATATCAACGTTTGCATGTACTTTTTAAATCCCAATTTTACCGTTTCTACGCTACTCCCAATTTAATCCAACATACGGATTATTTTTTCATCGTATAAACTTAAATTGATAAATATACAAATGACATATTATTATGTACTCTCTGTGGACTGTGAGACCATAATTAAGATTGAAATAAAGTAAATAAATAAAATGTCACTACATCCAAATGATTTAATTATTCATTCCCTAATAAAATGTGTAAACTTTGCTGCAATTAAACAAAAATCAAAAAAGGAAAGATAAAGAAGAAACACCATATATTAATATTATCCAATTGGTGTTGCTTACATTTTAACTAAAATTTTAAAAAAAACTTCATCAACTGATGAAGAAATAATTATATTACATAGCAGCAATTTTGCATGATACTGTAGAGATACAGATACAAAATTTTGGTGAAATTGAAGAAAATTTTGGTAAAAATGTACGGAAAATTGTTGAAGAAGTAACAGATGATAAAACATTAGAAAAATAAGAGCGTAAACGTCTACAAATTGTAAATGCTTCAAAATCAAGTTTTAAAGCAAAACATGTTAAATTAGCTGATAAATTGCATAATTTAAGAGATTTAGAAAGGGCTGTTGGCATTAGTTATTGCTTTTGCTATAGGAAAGACGGATAGAATAGTTTTTTTGGGCCAAAAAAGTTATTGGTAACTTACGTGGAACAAATAAATATTTAGAGGATGCATTTAGGGTTCCCAGATAGGCTCGAAAGAAAAAGAGGACACTTAAAAAAATTAACACTAAAGAGGAATCTACAAATGCATATTATGTATTTCTTTTTATAATGTTAGGCAATGATTTATTTTCAGACACTGAGAAAATGAGAAGAGGTTTTTTTTTTTTTTTGTTAAGTAAGATTTTTATTTTTATAATGATTTTGAAAAATTTGCCGCCCTAAGCACATACCTCACGTGCCTAAGCCTAAATCCGGCACTGGGCACTGGCTATTCAGCTTTCTCCTTTTGATTTTTTCAATTTTTTTATTTTACTTCAATGCTGACAATAATTTGTATTTTTCCAATGATGAAAAACATTTTGAAAAATACATTAATATTTCTCATTTCCTTCTTATTAGTATTGCTAGAATCTCGCTGTGCTAACGAATTTGTAATTGTAACTCAAAAACCCAAAAAGAGGACAAAATGCAATATTTTAAAAAAAGATACCGGACAGATTTTTCTAGCTCGAATAGAGGACATGTACTCTTAAAAGAGGACGTCTGGGAACCCTAGATGCATTAGATATTATTTTCAATAAAAATTGTTAATTTATTTTTAAAAATTATGAGAATACAATAATTTCAATGAACTTTTCTTACAGATTTTCATTTTTTTCTGTTTCTTCACCATGTAATACAGGTAGAACAAACATTTGATAGTAATGTGGTCCAACTTTAGTTAATTTCTTTTGCATTATGTTTCGTAATGTATCAACGTATTGCGGATGTAATTTGACTTGTGATGGGGTTTTCCAATGCAAACCATTACTATCAATTTGATATATTGTTGGTGCTGGAACATTATCTTTTAAATAATTCCAAACACATTCTTTAAGTATAAGTGAAATCTAAAAAAAATAAATAAATAAAAACATATATTTAAAATACATTACACTTACTTCAGTTGCATCCAAAAAATTAATTATCATATGAAGATTTGATAATGGATGAGGTAATAATTGTCCCATTGATAAAATTTCTAATACTCTTCGTGTAGCGCACAATAATTCTTCATGATCACTTGGTCGTTCAAATTTATTTACTAGAATTTAAAAAAAAGTTATTGTTACTATTAAAATGAATTTTGTGTTTTAGTTTACCATTTTTTGCTCTCCACTGATGTAAAAATGAAGCACATAATGCTCTTAAAAGTACAGATGAATAACATATTGCTGGTCTGTGTGATGCTACAAGAGCTAAAAGTGCCCATAAAATTGGCGTTGATTTAAAAATTCGTCTTATTTGTAAATCTCTTTCCATTGTTACTTTCGTAAATTCTTCATCAGGGAATGGTAGACCATTGTACATAACATCTGGTGATACCATTTCAACAAGTAATAATGAAACTGTTGAGTATCCATCAACGATATTTGCTTTTTCCTATTTAAAAAACAAAGAAAAAAGTCGATTTACATATTTTCAATATTTATCAGGACATAATAATTTTAAATTCTATAACTATTGTCATAAACAGATGAGCTAAAAGCTGTATAAAAAAGTTGGACAAGTTGTTTCTAGTAGCAGACAAAAAGCTTTTTTCTTCATAGCAATCGTTATAGCAGACAACCACGGCATGGCATAACCGCTTATGTCTAAAAATGCAATTTTAGGTTTATGCGTTTATGCCTTGACAATATAGAATTACTTACCAGTAGCAGACTTATACCTCAAACACAATACAGCGGTTATTCGCGACGGTAGGCGGCGATGGCAAGCTTTTCATGTATTTTGTTATTGTTACAACAACAAAATACATGCAAAGCTTGCCGTCGCCGCCTGCCGTCGCGAATAACCGCAGTATTGTGTTCGGGGTATTACTTAGTACATAGTAGCATAGTATAACTCATTTTTTCAAAATATGGAAAAGATCCGTTTTGCAACTGATAGACACAACTATCAACTATAAACTATGCATTTTGTGAAAAAAATGATGATAGCAAATCGATGTAGAATTAATTGGGCCTTTATTTTCTGCAATAAAAAATGAGGGTTAATTTAAGCCTTTTTTGAGCAAAGCAGGGTTAAAGTCCAAAAATCTGTGAAAAAATGACAAAACTATGGTTTTGAGGCCTTATAACTTCTGAATGGTCGGATACACAGCAGCAGGTAAGATGTTGATGGAAAGGCACAGGAGTCCTTCACAATTATGTAAAAGAGTTGGTGAGCCTAGCGTGCCCTTGTAAAAAGTTATAGGGTAAAATATGAAAAAAGTACCAAAAATCTTTAACCCCCTCTAACTCCTAAACCGTTGAGATTTCCCCCCCCCCCACTAATACGATTTTTTGTTCCCCTCGCCGAGACCTATCCGTAGTTTCCCGGTCGGACACCGTAACGGAATCACCCTGTATATTGTTGAACAAATATACTTATTCGCTATACAAACATATATATAGGGTAGAATACCCAGTAACGAGCCCTCTTGAAGAAAATTTTTAACCTTCTCCTTATACCACGCTTAAAGTATTTATTAAATAATAAAGAGTAAAATAAATTTTCAATTTAACGCAAAAAAAATGTTTTTATTTCAATAAAATTATTAAAATTAAGAAAATAACTCAAAATTTGTGAAGATCAGCAGCAACGAGCCTCTAAAAAGAGACAGTAACGAGCTCTTCATTTTGAACTGAATTAAAATGATTTTTTTTTTTAATTTTAAGATAAAAAATATTTTTTATTGCTTTTATAGATCTCCTGAACGAAAACGTTAAGAAAAATGCCATTTTTTGTGGCACTTTACATTTGTTAAAATTATATTTAAAATAAGAATTTGTAATGATAAACCATTGACGCATTCCAAAGATAACATATTTTTCTAAATATATAGCAAAAATTCACATATACATATAGAGTAAAATAAAGCCAACGACTCGTTGGGCATTTTCCCCTATGTATATTTAAAAACTATGAAATTAGAATCATTTAAATTATATGAGTGACGTCACGCACATTTTAACGGTTCTCAAATGTGCAAAACAATAATTTTTTAATTTTATTCAATATTAAATGCGTAATCGCATTTCACACACACATTATTATATTTCCTATCATTTGTACCACGAAAGTTTATTCTAAAGCTTTTTAGAATTTTTATTTTCATACATCATTTTTTGTCTTCCTATTTACTCATCTGGGTATCTTAGCAAAGATAATTAATAAGAAGTAGATATTCCAGAACAGAAAAGCTGTTTAAAAATAAATTTTTAGTTCTAAATCTGTTCATAGAGCGGACAGACAAGAAGGAATCGCTTAGAACATTAGATTTAAAAATACGTTATGACCGTTTTTGCAATAAAAAAAAAAATTTAACATACACAAAAATCCTCAAAACTGTAATTATACAATTTTATATGGAAAATGAGGACGGAGTAAATGTCCATGACCTCATCATACAATTTTTTTGTTCATGTTGTACTATATGAAAATTTATAATTAATATAAACAAAAACAACACACATATAAAAAAATAATTGTTGTTTTTATTTTTCATTTTTCAAGTACCCAACCAAATTTACAATTTTTTTATAATACCGTATTTGAATTTTGTTGTTGCTTCGTACCTAAATACAAAATTTATTGTAAACTTGAAGTCACTGTTTTTTCTCAATTTTGTATTTTTCCCATTTAGCATATACAAGTATGTATTTTTGTATATGCAGATTGTAGTTTATACAGTGGCGGAAAAAACGCATGACTCAAATAATTTTCATTTTTCTAAAAATAATTTATTTATTAGCTGTATTACAGAATCATGTATGGTTTTTCTTTTCTTATAGAAAATACCTTAAAAAAACACACATACTTAGTTAAAAAACAAACCATCATCCATCCCCACCAAAATTTAAAGATAGTATCGAGAAAAATTTTTAGAAATTATTAGTTAGGCGACTTTCATGATCGCTACTGTATATTATAATGCACGTACATTATAATGTTAACACTTTGCAAGCATTAGCGATTTTCTAATTTTCTAATAATGACTGTGATCATCTCCCGGCTGCAAGGTTTTAATAAAATTTTATAGGTACACCTAATTAATCAAAATTTGTAGAGTCCAACACATATCTAACTACCTCACATTATGTAACATTTTGAAATATAAATATGGGTAAATAAAATGTATTTAAATGTGTATTGTAATGTTGTTAATTAGGTACTTGAATTGAAAACAAAATATCTTAATTCCCTTTTTCATTTGAAAAAAAATATATAGTTACATAAAATAAAAACAAAAAAAAGCAGAATCTGGATTCTGGATTTCAGTAAAATTTCTCATAGCTTCAAAAACTATAAAAAAAATAAAAATAATTGGGTAAATTTTTCATATTATCATGCATTCAATAATCAGAAAACAAATTCTAATTCATATTCCTATACAATACAATATATATTTACATACATAATGTATGTACATACATATTGATATTCTATGGATGAAAAAATAAAATATATTATAGGTACTAAACTAACCGATGAAACAAATTTTAAAAAAAGAAGAAAAAAAAAACAAATATTATAAATGAAATGTGCACAGACGGTAAACACGCATTTGTGTACATGCAAAAATATGTACATACATATAGGTATGTATATACATCATCGTTATATATATTATATAAATATAGCTATACACAAAGTTATACTGGAAACTTGAGCAAGAGCATGAGCGAATGGATAATAAAAAAAATCACTCGATCATTTTTTTAAGTTTGAATTTCAAAACGTTAGTTCTATTTTTGCTCGCCAGATAGGACAGACAAGAAGGTTTCGTTTAGGAGCCTTTAATGAAATAGAGTGAAAATACAAATGTACTACGCGAAATATCTATTGTGTTAATCTATAATCATTGATCTTAGTTGATGCTATTGTCTTCCGCTTAATGTTCAGTTTAATTTCTCAAACATCACTTAACTACAGCACTCACCTTATCTTGACAACAACAATCAATTGCTTTTAATAATAAACTTTGCAATTCAAGATCTGGATTTACAGCATTCGATTCTATTCCATTTTCTGTAATTTTCAAACCTTTACCAATAACTCCGGCATGTAAAACTGAACGATTTGCGTTCGGTGCTAAGCCTTGTTTTTGGTTTAATGTTATAAGTCTTTCATTATCTGATATATTATCATCATTTTCATATAAGTCATCACATGCTCCAAATAAATTTCCATATAAAAATAGTGCACCTTCAACAAGATCACGACAACAAGCTGATCGTGCACCTTTCCTTGCAGTACACTGTCGTTTAAACATGGTAAAAGCACTAATTATTGATTGTCCTCGTTTTGTAGGACCTAATAAGAAAAAAAGTTACATTATATTGTAAAACTGAAACCAAACAGTATGGCCAGCTTTTATTCTAATTAAACCTCAAAACAAAATATAAAATACATTTGAAAACCTTACTTATTTCAGTTAAACTCCAAAAAAAGTATTTTACAGTTAATTGAGCCATTTTTAATACATCAGTCATTCCCATGTTATGAGATTTCAATCCAGCTTCAATACAATTCAATAAATTTATTATTGAATGAACCAATTCTTTACTATCATCTGCACTTTTTCCATATTTTTTTATATTTATTAAAATATTATTCGACGATGATTGTGATTCTTCATCAATTTCAATTAATTCATTTTTTTCTATTTTAATACGTTTCGATGAATTATCTGTATTCAAATTTAAATAATTTTTATATGGATTCGCTGTTTCAATTTCAATTTGAAGTTTATTAAGTAAAGAATCAAGAATTTTTAAAATTTTTGATAAGCATTCATTTAAAATTGAAGTTATTGGTTGATGTTTCAAATGAGCAGATGCATTATTTTTTTCCATTCTGAAATAAAATATTTGTTAAAGAAAACATTTGTGTTTGAAATCTATCGTAGAATTTTCGTTTTAATTTTAAAAATAACTTTTTTTAAAGAAGAAAATTACTAAAACAAGTTCAGAAAAATGTAAGTTTTCCAATTTTTTAAAAAAATCTCTTCAAGATAAATTTAATTTAATTTTTTTTTTTTGAAATTGTCTTACTCTGAAAGTTGTATTAAATTGGTAATTGCATTTAAACATTCTGGATGTGTTTCATTAAAATGAAATTTTTTTTGTAATTGTATACTTTCTAATGTCATTTCAATTCCTGGCTTAATATCTGGAAATTCAACAACACCAGAAAATCCTCCAAAAAGACGTATCAAAGCACCAATACCATTTTTATTAATGTCATATGATTTTGTAAGTAACTCAGCAATTGTTTGATGATAAATATGATGATGCTGAGATGCTGTAAAATAAAACAATTTTAAATATGAACATATTTAATTTGTATTAGAAAAAGAACATAACTTAAACCTTTAGGTTAATGTTGTTAGAGATTTTAAATAAACTTACAAACAAGAAGAAGTAATCTAACAGATGTTTGTTGTTCAATAAAATTTGAACTAATTGCTGATTTCCATAACAAACGTTTTGAATCTTCTTTTGTTAAATGAGCAATTAATGAGCAAGTACGTTTTAATAAAATAATCTGTTCTAATTCTTGTAATATATGTTCTATAAAGTCTTGACACCAGTTAAATTTTTCAGCTAATCTAGCGCATAATAACAATAATTTTGCTCCATTTGATTTTATTTTTAATGCAACATTATTCAATGATGGTTGCAAATCTCTAAACGAATTATTTTGCATCCACAATGAAGTTTTTCTAATAATGTTGTCCAACAATGTATCATTGTCTGAAAAAATTTTACAAAAAAAAATTAAGGCCGTTTCCGGAAACATGCATTTAACACTAAATTTTCTCCGAAAGTAACTCCGAAGTGTCCGGATTCCGGAAAGTAATACTAATACTTGATACTAAACTAACACTTGTTTTGCTGTCAAAAATCTAGTGTTATAGTCAGTACTGAGTACTAAACTTGATTTAGTGTTGTGAAGTTTTATTTATAACTGTGTGGAATTGCTTAAAAATGGAAAATAATAGAATATATATAAAACTTTTGAAAAAGACTGTTTTAAGCGTTTTAATGCAAAATAATAATATAATAATAAGTGATGAAATAGATAATCTGATTTTAAAAACAGTAGTAAGTGAAACAGTAGATCAACTTCAATGTCAATATAAAACAAATTTAGTACATTCCGGACAACAAATTTAACTTCGAAGTCAGGTAGTGTCAAGTGTTAACTGTTTAGTTTTTGCATGTTTCCGGAAACGGCCTAAATTGTTTTTTGGAATGAAATTATTCTTACACATTTCTAAGAAAACTGATACAATTGGTTGCAACAATTGATCAGATAATGTTGAAATATACATAATGTAGGGAATAATATCAATATGTGTTGGATTTTTGGGATTAAAGCCATCCTGCAAAAGAAATAAAAAATCAATTTTAAAATTTCAATTTATCTAACTGAAATAAATAATAATGGAATACCTCTAACAGTTCTTTAAAAGCATTTTTCAAATCTTTTTCGTGTGTGAATGATAAATAATCTAAAATCCCAATTTCTGAATCAAAACGACATCTATTATCTCGAGTTTCTTCTGTGAATTTTTTATGACCAGAATGTAGTACTCTATAAAATACATGGCTGTTGATTATTACAACTAGTTTATGCAATCACACAATAATTTTTGTTTAAATGTGTTTACAAGTATACTTAAAACTTTGTACGTACTGTGAAATTATTTTGAATGGATAACAGCTTCCTAGACGTGCAACAACCCAATCAAATGTAGGAGAATATTTACGAAAAACAGCTTAAAACAATGATAATCTTTGAATAAAATATTAGATTCACAATACTTTCTGATTATGGTCTTACCTAACAACGTATTAATGCACAACTCAATTTCATTATTTGACATTTTACGAAATGATGATGCTATTAAACCTAATAAACTTTTCATAGCACCACAATTTAACCATATATTACATGCATTATTAATATCTACTTTTTTGGATGGCCAATATTTATCAGAAAGACGTCCAACTAATTCAAGACTCCATGATGCTATTAGTGGACTCCATGCATTTGGACCTTTTGTTACTAAATTTTCCAACGCATCTTGTATGTCGTTTATAAATTCATCTTCATAAGGTGTTTCCGGTAAATTATAATCTTTACCAATATATGTAATATAATTATTTACAGATACGTCAAATATTAATGCAAAATATTCTAGAACAACTTCACGAGCTGCAGGTAAATCTTCTAACAAACTCAAACTGCTTCGTATTAAAGGTGGTGATGTTATATTTTTTGCATTACCACGATGATTTGAAACATTATAAATAAATTGTTTCAACTCGATTAATATGTGTTGTTTTATCATTTTAATTGTATTTTGAAACACATTATTTACATCATCACTAATTTCAACACCTGGAAAATTGGTAAAACTTTGGAGTTTTGGACGTTTGGGTACAATTTTTACGTTTTGACGTTCAACATTTTGACTTTGACAACTAAATGGACAGCAACACATATAGCTCTAACTGGACAGAACAACTTTCTGTTTCAAAACAAATTTCGTTAATTCCCTGAGTGGAACTTAATATATGTACAAAAAGCATTGAAATATAATAGAGATCCGAAAAGGAAATGAAACAAAACCGTAAACAGGCCCTGTGCGGGCAGAGAAGGAGGTATCACATTTGTCTTTTTTATGAAAAAGAAAAAGCTTTCAATAGTTAACTTTGTGTTCTATACATATGACTTAAATTTTATTTTACATAATATGCTGAAGATTAAATGCACACATACAAGCGAAAACATTATTTGTTTATTTTTATACTTTTTATATTTATATATTATATATACACAAAAAGTATTAAAATATTTCTTTCTTCTCCCTTTTCGAGATTTTTAATGTATATTGTATATACATTATACATATATGTTGTTATACATATTATATGTATACATTATGCTTATATAGAACAAATGATTTTAGGTGTTGTGTTTTTTTTTCTTTATAGTTCTGTGTAATTTTTTTGCAGCTGAAATATAAATGATATTTGTTGTTGGTATTTTTTTGGCTTGATTTTTTCTTTGCTTTTATGTTATTTTTCTTTTTTCAAGCATTTTTTATTTTTGTTTGCTTATTTCGAACCTATTCTTGACCTACCTCTACAAATCTGTTTTACATTGATATTTAATTTTATGGAATTATTAAATGAATTTATAATTATAATACCTATTTTTCGTTAGTCAGTAAAATTTGATAATTTAAAAAGATTATTTTGAATAAAAATTTTAAAATATTTGTTATAAAGAGCTTTAATTTAGCATTTTGTTGAAGGGGCATTTTCAAAATTATCCTCTATGCTTTTCTTGTATTTTTTGTTTGTTTTCGAAATAAATTTCAAAACTTTATACTTGATACATTTTGTATGTATATAATAAGTGCGCAAAAATTATCAAGTATAAAGAGATTCCTTCGCGAGGAACGTCACAATTCATAGTTTTTACATTTTTATAAAAATTTATCTGAGAAAGCTCAAAAACTGGTCTGAGAAAGCTCTGGTCTGAAGCTCTGTCGAATTGAATAGAATGAATGGGGATTGATAAATGTGTTCGTAAATTGCTTTATGATCAATATGAAAAATAAGAAAAAACAAAACCATTGTAAATGAAACTATACATATGTATATCTTGTTATATATTATATTACATGTATACATTATGCTTAGAACAAATGATTTTAGTGTTGTGTTTTTTTTCTTTATAGTTCCGTAATTTTTTTGCAGCTGAAATATAAATGATAGGGTAAATAACCTAGTGATCGGCACTCTTAAGAAAATTTTTCATGTAAAATTCTTTTGCTGGAGAATATAATAGTCCAGAATGTTGAAATACAAATTAAAGTGATTAAGTGGAATATTCTCCTTCATATTTTATTAACCGGTTGGTTTAAATATATTAAAATTTAATAATATATGAATAAATTTAGATGTACTACCTTTTTCCAATGATCGGCACAATAATTTTAGTGATCGACACAAATAAATTTCAGTTATCGGCACTTCAGTGGAATCAAAAAAAAGACAAATTTTTAACTGAAAAAATTTCATTTTTATTAGAATAATAAAAAAAAATAACAAAATATTTTTAAAAAAATATAATCTCCAGAATTAAAAAAAAATAACAAAAAGTTCAACTAATAATAAAAAAAATAACAAAATATGTATGTATGTTTAAAAAAATATAATCTCCACAATTGATAAAAAAGTTCAACTAATAATAAATAAATAAACTGCCTTCATGGCTAAATATGTTTTATAATTTAATTCAATTTTGTGTCCTAATTTTCGTCATCAAAATAATTTTGAAGCTGATTCAATGTTTCATCACTTATTTCATTGAAATTTTTCGGAAGTGGAATGTCTATTAATGCCATTGAAATTGATTCTTCTAAAAAGGTGTTTTCATTCTGAATTTCATTTAAAATTTCCACACCGTTTTCAGCAGTTGTGGCATTGGCAATATTTTCAACTTTATTTTCTTTTCTTACTTTTTTTTGAGTTCTGTTGATTTTTTTAGCTTTACGCTTTAAATTTTCTTTCTCCTCCTTAATCTTCTTATTTTCCTCCCGTTGTTTTTTTCTTATTTGTTTTACATGTTCTTTATCTTCCTTTTTTTTTAGTTTTTCTGTTTCTATTTTCTTCCAGGAATCTGAAGTAATAACAAATGATTGAAATGATTTGTTTTTTCCAACATGTTTTTTTTCTGGAGTTTTTGGACTCTTCAGGAAGGATTCTATGTTTACAGCTTCTTCAACGTCTTTATTTTTTTCATTTGTTTCAAAAATTACTGGCATTTCTAAAATGTTTAAATCTTCTATAGTGTCTAAATAACTTTGTTCAACGTCCTGGTTATTGGGACTGTCAGGACATTCGGATATTTCAATACTTAAATCCTGATCATTTTCTTCTATATTTTTCTTTTCAGGTTTCAGCAAATCATAAATTTTATGAAGTAAAGAAAAATCTTCAGAAAAAGTCTGATTAGATTTATCATCATTTTTAAGCTGAGTTAGCTTTTCTTTACCGATTATATTCTTAAACTTTACATAATCAATGCTTGTTGTCGTTTTGAAATTTAAAGAGTCCTCAAAGGTATCATTGTTTTTCCCAAGACATTTGGAAAAGTCAATCGCATTCACATTAAGAGGAAACAATCCAGTTGCACGAAATCCATTAACTATTATCTTTCTTTCTATTGAATCAACCACAATTTTTAATATTGGTGCTACATGCGCTTTCGTCATTAAACAGTTAGGATTTTTTCTTCACCATTCTAAAACTGCTTTTTTCCAGCCACATTTAATTGGTTTGAAAGCTGATACATCAGCAGGCTGAATGATTCTAGTGGCATTCGGGTACAAACATATTAAAATTATTTTGAGCTCTGTGCAAAGTTCAGATATGTTCAATGTAAGATGACTTCTATGACCATCAACAAAGAGTAAAATTGGAAATTGTACCTTGTTTTTTACAAGATATGGATGAAATGTATTTTTAATATAATTGTGGAACAGATCTCCTTTCATCCAACCATTTTCAGTCAATCCTATACTCCACTCATTTGGTACTGATTGCCCAACACAAGATGGTAATCTTTTATATGGATAAACAATTAAAGGAGGTACAATATCCCCAGCAGCAGAAAATGTGAACAAAACA
Organism: Bombylius major; assembly: GCA_932526495.1. Taxonomy (NCBI): domain Eukaryota; kingdom Metazoa; phylum Arthropoda; class Insecta; order Diptera; family Bombyliidae; genus Bombylius; species Bombylius major. The sequence goes on along the minus strand of OW052044.1, from coordinate 21,620,846 downwards.
GTCAAATTTTCTTTTGCTTGACCTCTGTCTATTTCGTAAACATTTTTTGCTCCTTTGGGTGCCAATACTTTTCCTGCTTTTAGGCATAATAGAAAACTGGTTTCGTCGCTATTAAAAATTCTAGAAGCATCATTAAAAATATCTTCAAAATGATTTTCTTCAACGTATGCTTGTATCTTTGTAAACCAGCTACGCAAATTTTTTTCAGATACTTTAGCACTTGCATCTGTAACAGCTTCTGATGTTCTGGAAACAATGTTTGGATGCCTTCGTAAAAATGCTTTATACCAAGTTTCACCTGGTTTGTTTTCTTTGAAAGGTGTTTTTCTGCCAGACGTGTTGAGGATGTCGGTAACAGCTCCTATGATGTCATCTTTACGTCGAAGGAATCCTCTGGCATAATTGTTTAAAACCCATTGCACAATCTTCTCCTCTTCTTCTGTTTTTAAAGCAGTCGGTGGGCCAAACGTTGACTTTTTTGCTTTACCACACATTCTTGACTGAATTGTTGAACGGGGAACATTAAATACTTTGGCAGCTTGTTTTTTTGGCATTCCATTTTTTACAGCATCTATAGCCTGTTGGACTTCTTGTTCTGTATATTTCTTCACATACAATCCTTTATTTGCATTTGGCATTATAAATCTATCAGATGAAAATAAACAAATTTTAATAATCGGCACCATATGAAAACTAGAGATCGGCAGAGTGCTGATCACTGACTGAACAATCAATGAATGTTTAAATCAATGATCGGCACTGATGCCGATCAATAAAAGGTATCAGTTTTAGAACCCAATGTTAAACACCCTTATTATTAATTATTTTTATATTAAATTCTCTAAAGTTTTTATAAAATTCTTAAATATCAACGTTTATTTATACTATTCAATAAATTACTGTACTAAAATACTTTTTGAAATAACAAAAATATGGATTTTACTTACAATCTTCCTTAAGAACTTTGCTTATTTTCACTATTTTTTAACTGCGCAATGATATACAAACTTTCACTTGCACATTTGAACGTCAACTGATTCTACACAATGTAAATTTAAATTCTGATGAGTAACGAGAAGAGCAAATATTTATTGGAAAAAATTTGTATATTGAAAAAAACAGTTAGGAGCTTAGTTATTTAGTGATTTTTGTAGCATGTGCCGATCACTGGCGTTGGTGCCGATTACTGGCTTTTTACCCTATTTGTTGTTGGTATTTTTTTTGCTTGATTTTTCTTTGCTTTTATGTTATTTTTCTTTTTTCAAGCATTTTTTATTTTTGCTTGCTTATTTTGATCTTATTCTTGACCTACCTCTACAAATTTGTTTTACATAGATATTAAATTTTATGGAATATGAATACCTATGTATAATTCTAATATCTTACGTAAGTCGGTAAAATTTGAAAATTTAACAAGATCATTTTGTGTGAAAATTTTAAAGTTTTTATTATGATGAGCTCTAATTTAGCATTTTGTTGAAGGGGCCTTTTTAAAACTATCCTTTACGTTTTTTTGTGTTTTTTTATGTTTTCAAGATTAATTTCAAAACAAGACTTAATTTAATATAAAAACATTTAAATTAACACTTCAATCTATTTTTGATCGTTTTCGTTAAAAAATTCGATTTTAAAGTAGATATCTCGGGACCCTGTAAAGGCATTGACTTAAAATTTTTGCACAATATTCTGCTTTTCATTCTCTACAAAACTTATTATGAGACAAAAAGCTCACTGCAAGAGGGCGCAAGTTATACGGCGCCAAATATAAAACTTCCTCTCATCAATTTTTAGAAACAAAATGTAACATTTTTGACTCATTTGATTCATTTTAAAATTCCATAAAATTAAATATCAATGTAAAACAGATTTGTAGAGGTAGGTCAAGAATAGGTTCGAAATAAGCAAACAAAAATAAAAAATGCTTGAAAAAAGAAAAATAATATAAAAGCAAAGAAAAAATCAAGCCAAAAAAATACCAACAACAAATATCATTTACTTCAGCTGCAAAAAAATTACACAGAACTATGAAGAAAAAAAACACAACACCTAAAATCATTTGTTCTAAGTATATAAGCATAATGTATACATATAATATGTATAACAACATATATGTATAATGTATATACAATATACATTAAAAATCTCGAAAAGGGAGAAGAAAGAAATATTTTAATACTTTTTGTGTATATATAATATATAAATATAAAAAGTATAAAAATAAACAAATAATGTTTTCGCTTGTATGTGTGCATTTAATCTTCAGCATATTATGTAAAATAAAATTTAAGTCATATGTATAGAACACAAAGTTAACTATTGAAAGCTTTTTCTTTTTCATAAAAAAGACAAATGTGATACCTCCTTCTCTGCCCGCACAGGGCCTGTTTACGGTTTTGTTTCATTTCCTTTTCGGATCTCTATTATATTGTTACAAATCTGAAAAATAAAAAAGAACTTTATTAATAAATTTAAATAAAATTATTTTAAGACGAAATTACCTTTAAATCAGGACCATTGCACCACCCTGTTACCTCACACTTTTCCTGAAAAGACAAGAAAATTAATTAAAAAATTGAATAAACAAAATTTACTTTAAATGCATGAACTTGTTGTTGTTGGCTGTAAATAAAAGAAACTTCCAATTGAACACCAAATTTTTATAAATTGGTGCCCAAACCAGAAGTCCCTATTAAAATACAGCCGAATCCTGAAAAATAAATGAAATAAAGAATAAAATAAATAAAATAAAAAAGGATAAAGGACAACACAAGAAACAAACACTTAAAATAAAAACAACAAAGAACACATCCAAATTCTTTTTCACAACAACAACACAACACATTACAAATACACACAACCAACACACAAAATTTCGAAGATCTCGAATCTTCTTTAAAACTCCAATATGAGATAGAAAATAACTTCTCTCATATTGGAAAGTAACAATGACTTTCCAGAGAAGATTCGAGAAATTTCACTAAACACTATAAAAACAAGCACACACAAAAAGAAAAAAGTTCAGTCTAGTTTTCAGTTTCAGTTGGTGATTTGCTCTCGAGGTGTTTTCTTAAATTTTCTCCAGTTTATTTTAAATCTTTATTTTCAAGTTTAATTTAACTTTCTTGTACATAACTTTTAACACAGTTTTTTTTCAACACAATCATTTTCTTATTTTCATAACACTTTTTACATTTAAAACACAGGTACGTACGTTTTTTTTAATTCTTTTCTCAAATTTCCACCCACTTCCACTTGCACATTATTTTCTTTCTTTCTTCTGTACTTGATTCTAATTTTTTTTTTTTTTCCTTTTTAACACTTTTAACTTTATTTAACCTAATTTAATTAAGTTAATCACTTTCACATTTACTTACCTTCTTTTTTTTACCACTTTAATTTTACACACATTTTATTTTAACACATTTTTTAACATAACCTTTTTTTTGTTTTCTTCCACTCACATTTTCTTTTTTTGTTTTCTTAATCACAATAACAACTCTATACTAGTATATCACTGCACTTTCTTTTTCTCACTTTCCACTTGTTTTTTTTTATTATTTTTCTGTACACATATATTTTTTTTCTTTTATTTCTTATTCTAATTCACTCGCGGCGCGATTTCATTTAAAAAACTTATTGCGCGAACCCTTAAACATTTAAATTAATCTAATCAAGAAACAAACGAAATCTCCATTTCGTTTGTTTACATTTGATTCACCTAAGTACAATTTAGTTAGACACCTGTCAAAACAACAAGTGTTGCCACAGGGTCTGAATTGAAAAATTGACTTTGATTAAAAACTATCGGGGTTGCCGACTAGTAAATTTTTCTTACCCCAAACTCAGTTTGATTCAGTGAGTCAAACTCAGTTTCGATCTGATTTTCCTCACTTCCGTTTAAACCAGATTCAGTTGTAAGCCTAACTCACTTCTCTCAGTTGATAGTTGGTTTACTTCACTTCACTTGCGGACATCTTTCTTTATTACCATAGCCATTCTTTTTTTTCTTTTAGACAATTTTTTTTAGATAATTTTTTTTTATTATTACCATTTAAATTTTACTTTTTTTTGTGTTACATTGTAATTAGATTTTTTTTTTTACTCTTCAGTAATAGACCCTAAATTTGTAAATTCTTTTTTTTTTTGTATAATAAATATCAGAACTTTTTATATAAAATTGTAAAACTGTCTTTTATTTCATTATTTCCCATTTTTTCAGAATTTGGCCCATATTTCTTCTACTTTTCTTTCTCTTCTAAAAAATCCCTCTCGGACGCCTTATTTCTCTTCTTTTTACATTTTTTGAATCCATTTTATTTTTACTCTTCGCTCACAAAGGCCAATTTTGTAACATTGGTGTCAGGTGTGTGGGGTCCGATCGGTCTTTGAAATAAGACCTCTCCACAAATATTTTCTTTTCTTGTTATTTATAAATCGAAAATGTCTAGCACGGGAAGTAACAATCCCTCTAATACTGAATCTGGTGCTGCTCCAGATCTTAGCAGAGCACTGACTATCATAATGGAGCAGTTGCAAGAAATGAGACAGCAGCATCAAGATACACAAAAGCTGATCAACGAAACCTTGTTGCCGCGGATTGCTTTCCTAGAGAGCAGCAGATTGCCTAGCAACCCAGTTACTGCGAGCCCGGAAGCAAATAACTTCTCACACCTTGCAGATTTGCCTACACCACCCCCAATAGTTTGTGCTAGCACGAGTGATGGCCTACAGCCCTGTAGTAGCTTCGCGCAACCATTGGACCTTAAAAGTGTTGACGGCTCAACTAATGTCATGCACACTCAGTCGCAACCCACCTTGGTTCCTTCAAATTTCGCTCATAATAGATCTACGTCCCCTACCTTAGGAAACCAGGACCCTCCTCAAAATGTCGAGACTGAGTGGGCCCAGACAACCAGATTCGAGCCTCCTTCACGGCCCAATCTTGTTACTAGCCCTCCTGCATCCTCCAATCTGGTTACATCTTCTTCTGCACCCCCTACCTTAGCGAACCAAGATCCTCCTCGAGATGTCAGAGCTGAATTGGCACGGCCAACTGAGCTTGATCTTCCACCACGGTCCATTCGGGCCACCGACTGTGTTGACAAGGTTCCTACAATCCCGAAGTCAACGGTCCAGGTCACCGACTGGGCGATACGTCACCACCAGTCCAGAACTTTAAGATTTATCATTCGGAGCGATGGCGAAGTTTTCGTTCACCAAGAGGATAGGGTGGCATTAAACGTTCCGGTAACGGAAAAGGGACCTCGAGCGTTGAAGGTCCATCTGTTTTTCAGCTCAAAACTTACAAGCCCACCACCACTCGAAACTATCACCTCACCTGCTGTCGTTTCACTCCCTGCTGAACCTCCTCCCCTTGCAGGCCGTTCTATTTAAGGACAGTTCGCAAATAAGCCACAACTGACCAAATAGGGCTTTGGTCAGTGGAGAAAAGGTGCTTGTTTTCCAAATCGATACAGGCACCACAGCCCGTCTTTCATCAAAAATAGCTTCACCCTCATCACTAACGATTACTGTATCTGCCGACCCCAAACAAATTTTTTTTTTTTTTTTTTTTTTTTTTTTTCAAAAAGGTCTTTTGCAACCACGTTTTTCTTTCTTTCGAACACTCCGTCTGTGTAGCTGACATCCACGTGTACACTAGGAATGGATTTCTTGCAGCAATTTAATTGTAACCCTGCTTCAAGCAAAAACGCCTTTCTAATAGCAACAAATGTTGAAATCCTTTTTGTGAAGACCCGTTGTCCATGAACTTCTGCCAAGAACCCAATTCGAGCTCTCCACACCTCTCAAATTCCATCATTTTCCACGCCAGCATCGCCGAAGAAGTTGAACCCTGCCCAGATCATGCCTACCTTTCTCCGTTCGATCTGGGAAAGCTCAATTCTTCCGCAACCCGAACTTGTTCCAGCTCACTCCTACCTCTTTCTTACCGAACTGGAAAAGTTCAACCCTACTTCTTCTACTCTCTTTTACGAAGAAACTTGTGGAAAATGGGAATGCTCCCCAGACCATGCCGTCCCTTCCGGTCTGAAGGAGCACGCAGCCTCCGTTCCGTCTGACGAAGACTTATACCAGTTCTCCTCTTTCGTCTCTCCACCGAACTGGCTAAGTCTGACTATACTTATCAACCTACCAAGTTTGTGGAAAGTTCGAATAGCCCTATAATTCCTGCATCTCGCCGAAGTTTTGGACAACCAGTCGACCGAGTTACTCTGTTTTTCAACATCGCCCCTAGCTTATCAGAACTTGTCCATTTCTAATATGCTCAAGCTACCAGACGAAACCTCAGACAAACTGAGATGGTCCGTACGATATTCTAGAGAAAATTACAGATGTCGTGTATCGTATTCGCAGTATCATCACTAGTCGTAAATCCGTGGTGCATCGTGACCGATTAGCGCTTGTCAGAAACTAACACAGTATTTCCTGATACCTAACCTTACTTTTTAAACACCAGATATTTTAATTACAATTTTTAAGATTATTTACAGAAGCTTCTTAGGTACAGCACGTCAACAGCCAGGTCCCATCTTTCCATTGCACATAGCGAGGCGACAAGAAGAACATCAAGATGGTCGGTGACAACGTGCTCCTATGTATGCTGTTGTGAGAAAGATGCTCAGTTCGCTATTTTTTTTAAATTTTTTTTGTGTTTTCTTTTTTCTTTGCTCTTTCTCTCTTTTGCCTCTCTTTTTTTTCTATTACATTTCAACTACTAAACTCAACAAATCAAACCAGTTTCTTTTATTTACAACAACATCCACCAAATCTGAAGCAATCAATATCGTCTTTTCAGGAAAATGCTCAAGGAAAACTTAACCCCGCTCTCGTGACAGTTACCAAACAAAGTCGGTAGTGTTGTTAGCAGTGTTCAAGAAAAAGACACGTCTGTTAAGTGCACAATTGTTATTATTTTACAAGTCCATTGCGGTTCATGTCTCTATATTCTCTGAGAGAACGAACGCAAGTGAAACTGAGTAAATTTGCAAAAGCAAATACTCACAAACAAGCTTAGCACCAATGACAACGTGTCAAAAGAATACCAGGCGTAAAGCCGAAGAGAAATTGGGAATGAGTACAACATAAATACTGACTAGAAGCATTTTTGTTTGTTAACAATAAGTTCGATGAGTATGAGATTAATGCTCAGTCGGAACTTTGAGCATTCTTCGCGGGGGGCAGTGTTACAAATCTGAAAAATAAAAAAGAACTTTATTAATAAATTTAAATAAAATTATTTTAAGACGAAATTACCTTTAAATCAGGACCATTGCACCACCCTGTTACCTCACACTTTTCCTGAAAAGACAAGAAAATTAATTAAAAAATTGAATAAACAAAATTTACTTTAAATGCATGAACTTGTTGTTGTTGGCTGTAAATAAAAGAAACTTCCAATTGAACACCAAATTTTTATAAATTGGTGCCCAAACCAGAAGTCCCTATTAAAATACAGCCGAATCCTGAAAAATAAATGAAATAAAGAATAAAATAAATAAAATAAAAAAGGATAAAGGACAACACAAGAAACAAACACTTAAAATAAAAACAACAAAGAACACATCCAAATTCTTTTTCACAACAACAACACAACACATTACAAATACACACAACCAACACACAAAATTTCGAAGATCTCGAATCTTCTTTAAAACTCCAATATGAGATAGAAAATAACTTCTCTCATATTGGAAAGTAACAATGACTTTCCAGAGAAGATTCGAGAAATTTCACTAAACACTATAAAAACAAGCACACACAAAAAGAAAAAAGTTCAGTCTAGTTTTCAGTTTCAGTTGGTGATTTGCTCTCGAGGTGTTTTCTTAAATTTTCTCCAGTTTATTTTAAATCTTTATTTTCAAGTTTAATTTAACTTTCTTGTACATAACTTTTAACACAGTTTTTTTTCAACACAATCATTTTCTTATTTTCATAACACTTTTTACATTTAAAACACAGGTACGTACGTTTTTTTTAATTCTTTTCTCAAATTTCCACCCACTTCCACTTGCACATTATTTTCTTTCTTTCTTCTGTACTTGATTCTAATTTTTTTTTTTTTTCCTTTTTAACACTTTTAACTTTATTTAACCTAATTTAATTAAGTTAATCACTTTCACATTTACTTACCTTCTTTTTTTTACCACTTTAATTTTACACACATTTTATTTTAACACATTTTTTAACATAACCTTTTTTTTGTTTTCTTCCACTCACATTTTCTTTTTTTGTTTTCTTAATCACAATAACAACTCTATACTAGTATATCACTGCACTTTCTTTTTCTCACTTTCCACTTGTTTTTTTTTATTATTTTTCTGTACACATATATTTTTTTTCTTTTATTTCTTATTCTAATTCACTCGCGGCGCGATTTCATTTAAAAAACTTATTGCGCGAACCCTTAAACATTTAAATTAATCTAATCAAGAAACAAACGAAATCTCCATTTCGTTTGTTTACATTTGATTCACCTAAGTACAATTTAGTTAGACACCTGTCAAAACAACAAGTGTTGCCACAGGGTCTGAATTGAAAAATTGACTTTGATTAAAAACTATCGGGGTTGCCGACTAGTAAATTTTTCTTACCCCAAACTCAGTTTGATTCAGTGAGTCAAACTCAGTTTCGATCTGATTTTCCTCACTTCCGTTTAAACCAGATTCAGTTGTAAGCCTAACTCACTTCTCTCAGTTGATAGTTGGTTTACTTCACTTCACTTGCGGACATCTTTCTTTATTACCATAGCCATTCTTTTTTTTCTTTTAGACAATTTTTTTTAGATAATTTTTTTTTATTATTACCATTTAAATTTTACTTTTTTTTGTGTTACATTGTAATTAGATTTTTTTTTTTACTCTTCAGTAATAGACCCTAAATTTGTAAATTCTTTTTTTTTTTTTGTATAATAAATATCAGAACTTTTTATATAAAATTGTAAAACTGTCTTTTATTTCATTATTTCCCATTTTTTCAGAATTTGGCCCATATTTCTTCTACTTTTCTTTCTCTTCTAAAAAATCCCTCTCGGACGCCTTATTTCTCTTCTTTTTACATTTTTTGAATCCATTTTATTTTTACTCTTCGCTCACAAAGGCCAATTTTGTAACATTGGTGTCAGGTGTGTGGGGTCCGATCGGTCTTTGAAATAAGACCTCTCCACAAATATTTTCTTTTCTTGTTATTTATAAATCGAAAATGTCTAGCACGGGAAGTAACAATCCCTCTAATACTGAATCTGGTGCTGCTCCAGATCTTAGCAGAGCACTGACTATCATAATGGAGCAGTTGCAAGAAATGAGACAGCAGCATCAAGATACACAAAAGCTGATCAACGAAACCTTGTTGCCGCGGATTGCTTTCCTAGAGAGCAGCAGATTGCCTAGCAACCCAGTTACTGCGAGCCCGGAAGCAAATAACTTCTCACACCTTGCAGATTTGCCTACACCACCCCCAATAGTTTGTGCTAGCACGAGTGATGGCCTACAGCCCTGTAGTAGCTTCGCGCAACCATTGGACCTTAAAAGTGTTGACGGCTCAACTAATGTCATGCACACTCAGTCGCAACCCACCTTGGTTCCTTCAAATTTCGCTCATAATAGATCTACGTCCCCTACCTTAGGAAACCAGGACCCTCCTCAAAATGTCGAGACTGAGTGGGCCCAGACAACCAGATTCGAGCCTCCTTCACGGCCCAATCTTGTTACTAGCCCTCCTGCATCCTCCAATCTGGTTACATCTTCTTCTGCACCCCCTACCTTAGCGAACCAAGATCCTCCTCGAGATGTCAGAGCTGAATTGGCACGGCCAACTGAGCTTGATCTTCCACCACGGTCCATTCGGGCCACCGACTGTGTTGACAAGGTTCCTACAATCCCGAAGTCAACGGTCCAGGTCACCGACTGGGCGATACGTCACCACCAGTCCAGAACTTTAAGATTTATCATTCGGAGCGATGGCGAAGTTTTCGTTCACCAAGAGGATAGGGTGGCATTAAACGTTCCGGTAACGGAAAAGGGACCTCGAGCGTTGAAGGTCCATCTGTTTTTCAGCTCAAAACTTACAAGCCCACCACCACTCGAAACTATCACCTCACCTGCTGTCGTTTCACTCCCTGCTGAACCTCCTCCCCTTGCAGGCCGTTCTATTTAAGGACAGTTCGCAAATAAGCCACAACTGACCAAATAGGGCTTTGGTCAGTGGAGAAAAGGTGCTTGTTTTCCAAATCGATACAGGCACCACAGCCCGTCTTTCATCAAAAATAGCTTCACCCTCATCACTAACGATTACTGTATCTGCCGACCCCAAACAATTTTTTTTTTTTTTTTTTTTTTTTTTTTTTTTTTTTTTCAAAAAGGTCTTTTGCAACCACGTTTTTCTTTCTTTCGAACACTCCGTCTGTGTAGCTGACATCCACGTGTACACTAGGAATGGATTTCTTGCAGCAATTTAATTGTAACCCTGCTTCAAGCAAAAACGCCTTTCTAATAGCAACAAATGTTGAAATCCTTTTTGTGAAGACCCGTTGTCCATGAACTTCTGCCAAGAACCCAATTCGAGCTCTCCACACCTCTCAAATTCCATCATTTTCCACGCCAGCATCGCCGAAGAAGTTGAACCCTGCCCAGATCATGCCTACCTTTCTCCGTTCGATCTGGGAAAGCTCAATTCTTCCGCAACCCGAACTTGTTCCAGCTCACTCCTACCTCTTTCTTACCGAACTGGAAAAGTTCAACCCTACTTCTTCTACTCTCTTTTACGAAGAAACTTGTGGAAAATGGGAATGCTCCCCAGACCATGCCGTCCCTTCCGGTCTGAAGGAGCACGCAGCCTCCGTTCCGTCTGACGAAGACTTATACCAGTTCTCCTCTTTCGTCTCTCCACCGAACTGGCTAAGTCTGACTATACTTATCAACCTACCAAGTTTGTGGAAAGTTCGAATAGCCCTATAATTCCTGCATCTCGCCGAAGTTTTGGACAACCAGTCGACCGAGTTACTCTGTTTTTCAACATCGCCCCTAGCTTATCAGAACTTGTCCATTTCTAATATGCTCAAGCTACCAGACGAAACCTCAGACAAACTGAGATGGTCCGTACGATATTCTAAAGAAAATTACAGATGTCGTGTATCGTATTCGCAGTATCATCACTAGTCGTAAATCCGTGGTGCATCGTGACCGATTAGCGCTTGTCAGAAACTAACACAGTATTTCCTGATACCTAACCTTACTTTTTAAACACCAGATATTTTAATTACAATTTTTAAGATTATTTACAGAAGCTTCTTAGGTACAGCACGTCAACAGCCAGGTCCCATCTTTCCATTGCACATAGCGAGGCGACAAGAAGAACATCAAGATGGTCGGTGACAACGTGCTCCTATGTATGCTGTTGTGAGAAAGATGCTCAGTTCGCTATTTTTTTAAATTTTTTTTGTGTTTTCTTTTTTCTTTGCTCTTTCTCTCTTTTGCCTCTCTTTTTTTTCTATTACATTTCAACTACTAAACTCAACAAATCAAACCAGTTTCTTTTATTTACAACAACATCCACCAAATCTGAAGCAATCAATATCGTCTTTTCAGGAAAATGCTCAAGGAAAACTTAACCCCGCTCTCGTGGCAGTTACCAAACAAAGTCGGTAGTGTTGTTAGCAGTGTTCAAGAAAAAGACACGTCTGTTAAGTGCACAATTGTTATTATTTTACAAGTCCACTGCGGTTCATGTCTCTATATTCTCTGAGAGAACGAACGCAAGTGAAACTGAGTAAATTTGCAAAAGCAAATACTCACAAACAAGCTTAGCACCAATGACAACGTGTCAAAAGAATACCAGGCGTAAAGCCGAAGAGAAATTGGGAATGAGTACAACATAAATACTGACTAGAAGCATTTTTGTTTGTTAACAATAAGTTCGATGAGTATGAGATTAATGCTCAGTCGGAACTTTGAGCATTCTTCGCGGGGGGCAGTGTTACAAATCTGAAAAATAAAAAAGAACTTTATTAATAAATTTAAATAAAATTATTTTAAGACGAAATTACCTTTAAATCAGGACCATTGCACCACCCTGTTACCTCACACTTTTCCTGAAAAGACAAGAAAATTAATTAAAAAATTGAATAAACAAAATTTACTTTAAATGCATGAACTTGTTGTTGTTGGCTGTAAATAAAAGAAACTTCCAATTGAACACCAAATTTTTATAAATTGGTGCCCAAACCAGAAGTCCCTATTAAAATACAGCCGAATCCTTAAAAATAAATGAAATAAAGAATAAAATAAATAAAATAAAAAAGGATAAAGGACAACACAAGAAACAAACACTTAAAATAAAAACAACAAAGAACACATCCAAATTCTTTTTCACAACAACAACACAACACATTACAAATACACACAACCAACACACAAAATTTCGAAGATCTCGAATCTTCTTTAAAACTCCAATATGAGATAGAAAATAACTTCTCTCATATTGGAAAGTAACAATGACTTTCCAGAGAAGATTCGAGAAATTTCACTAAACACTATAAAAACAAGCACACACAAAAAGAAAAAAGTTCAGTCTAGTTTTCAGTTTCAGTTGGTGATTTGCTCTCGAGGTGTTTTCTTAAATTTTCTCCAGTTTATTTTAAATCTTTATTTTCAAGTTTAATTTAACTTTCTTGTACATAACTTTTAACACAGTTTTTTTTCAACACAATCATTTTCTTATTTTCATAACACTTTTTACATTTAAAACACAGGTACGTACGTTTTTTTTAATTTTTTTCTCAAATTTCCACCCACTTCCACTTGCACATTATTTTCTTTCTTTCTTCTGTACTTGATTCTAATTTTTTTTTTTTTTTTCCTTTTTAACACTTTTAACTTTATTTAACCTAATTTAATTAAGTTAATCACTTTCACATTTACTTACCTTCTTTTTTTTACCACTTTAATTTTACACACATTTTATTTTAACACATTTTTTAACATAACCTTTTTTTTGTTTTCTTCCACTCACATTTTCTTTTTTTGTTTTCTTAATCACAATAACAACTCTATACTAGTATATCACTGCACTTTCTTTTTCTCACTTTCCACTTGTTTTTTTTTATTATTTTTCTGTACACATATATTTTTTTTCTTTTATTTCTTATTCTAATTCACTCGCGGCGCGATTTCATTTAAAAAACTTATTGCGCGAACCCTTAAACATTTAAATTAATCTAATCAAGAAACAAACGAAATCTCCATTTCGTTTGTTTACATTTGATTCACCTAAGTACAATTTAGTTAGACACCTGTCAAAACAACAAGTGTTGCCACAGGGTCTGAATTGAAAAATTGACTTTGATTAAAAACTATCGGGGTTGCCGACTAGTAAATTTTTCTTACCCCAAACTCAGTTTGATTCAGTGAGTCAAACTCAGTTTCGATCTGATTTTCCTCACTTCCGTTTAAACCAGATTCAGTTGTAAGCCTAACTCACTTCTCTCAGTTGATAGTTGGTTTACTTCACTTCACTTGCGGACATCTTTCTTTATTACCATAGCCATTCTTTTTTTTCTTTTAGACAATTTTTTTTAGATAATTTTTTTTTATTATTACCATTTAAATTTTACTTTTTTTTGTGTTACATTGTAATTAGATTTTTTTTTTTTACTCTTCAGTAATAAACCCTAAATTTGTAAATTCTTTTTTTTTTTTGTATAATAAATATCAGAACTTTTTATATAAAATTGTAAAACTGTCTTTTATTTCATTATTTCCCATTTTTTCAGAATTTGGCCCATATTTCTTCTACTTTTCTTTCTCTTCTAAAAAATCCCTCTCGGACGCCTTATTTCTCTTCTTTTTACATTTTTTGAATCCATTTTATTTTTACTCTTCGCTCACAAAGGCCAATTTTGTAACAATATTTTAATCCTTTTTGAGTGCGTTCGAATCACACGATTTATCTGATAATTATCAGTTCCACAGTTTCACATTTGTTCTACATTTGTTGCACTCACCTAGTTTTCCATTCTTTTCAGTAGATGTCGCTAGATTTTATCTAATCTTATGCTGGATTTCTTCAGTCTCAACTTTCTTGTCCCTAACTTTAGCAGTAAGATAATAAAGAGATTTGCATTTCTTCACCTCTGATTAGCACATAGCTGCCACCTAAGTTTAGGTGGCAGATGAAGTACTGATTATTTATTTAGGTGCTACCTAACTATGTAGATAGTAACGCATATTTACATTTTTTTTCTTGTCGAAGGAAGTAAAGAAAATTGATTTTTAAATATTTTATGAGAAAATAAAGTTTTTCGGTGATTTAAAAAAAACATTTATATCGAAATGGATGATATATTATTCGATCCATTTTACTAATAGTAGCATGTTAGATGTTTATGAAGATGATGAATTTGAAAGAACGCCATATTTATTGAGACTAAGAATAAATCACTTTGAGTTTTGAGGAGATGTTGATTTTTTTTCAAAAGATCTCACAATTAGTATAAGGTACCTACTCCTTTTCCATCAATATTATTATATGCAGAAGGTGCTAATACATTTGTACGCGTCATTATTTAATGAGTACATGGTACCTGTTTCTTATATAGGCAAGGCATATACATATTCAATGTATGAATATTAGTCGGAACAATTCTTTAATTGTTACTTCAATTGTTCGATAACACTCATAATTGTAAACGTATGCATGAGATTCAAATTCAAAAACAAAATTTCCAACATTTTAAGACGCCAGATGTTGTCGAACCCGCTTTCAAATTCTGTTGTTGAACAAAGAAAATTTCGTGAATATTTGTCGCCAGTTATTGAGTTTTAATATGAGGCATCTTATAAAATTTATTTTAAGAGAAAAGGAAGCATGAAAAATATGTAGCATAAAATTCTCATTAATTAATAAATATATGTACATACATTTCTTTTTTAAATATGTACTAGGATTACAATGAATTGATAATAAAAATACAAAAATTGAATTAATTTTGTATCAAATTAATACAAAATAAACGTTACAGCTTCAAAAATATTCAAATAATACGTTACAACTTGAAAAATACTCAAAAAATAACAGCTGACGTCAATTTGACATTAAAAAGCTTTAAAGTTTCGATTAAAATTTCATGCTTTCAGGTTTGGGAATTAGAAATGTAGCTGACAGCTAGTTAGCAGAATTTTTTAATGAAGAAATCCAAACCTCTAGCTAGGTGTCACCTACACTTAGGTAGACATGTTTAAAAAGTTGACTGTTTATGAATTCTAAATTGTCAAGATGAATATGAAGTAGAAGTACTTACTCACTAAATTTAATTAAGTTTTTCACTAAAAATCAACTGCCTATGTACATAAAAGAACTCGAAACTTCAACTGACAGTCAAAAATCAGCTAGCTGATATTTTTCACGTTCCAGTCATCCAAATTTTTCAGTTTAATATCAATTTGTACGATTTTCAAATCGTAGCTTCAGCTTCGCTTATTTTAAATCAGAACCGAACTGATAATATCAGATAAATCGTGTGATTCGAACGCACTTAATATCAAAAAAGAACTCTTATTCATATAAAATTTATTCATATACAAATTTTTATTCTGGGGTTCTGGCGCGAGTACCCCAAGCTTTTTTTTTTAAAAACTTGGTTATACTCTCTCAAAGTTTTCTCTAAACTTTGACGTCATTGATTTTGAGAGTATTTTATGGCGTCATATCATACATATGATTTTCATTTTTGAGAAATGTTTAATAAATATTAATAATGATTTATTGCCTCGGCAACATAACAATTAATTACGATTTATACTTTTGATTTTTTTTTCGTTTTGAATAAAAATACATACATATTAACTTTGAATAAAAAATTTTTTTTTTAAATATGAAATATTATTTTTTTCTGTTATTTTTATATTTGTCAAACAACTTAAAAATTGGAAAAAAAAAGAAAATGAGAATAAAGAAAAAAAATATACATATTATTTGGAAAGAAAAAAAAACAAAATTTTTTCTTTATGCATAAAATTATAATTATGGATTAATTAATTATCATGTGGTCATGCGGAGGAGTTCTGCGGTGGAAGAAGATGGTCCTCTCCTTGTTCATTTTTTTTTCTTGGCACTATGGATCAAAGGTATCCCCTGATAGAAGTTCCTACGGACTCCCTCTTGCAGCAAAATTGGTTTTTTTTGTTTTTTTTGTGTATAGATATTACGCAGATTTACTTCTACGGCTCCCTCTTCAATCTAATATGTGAGTTCTTATATTGTAAATATGCCGGCCCTTTCTTTATGTTAAAGTAACGGGCCCTCATCCGTCGTTGATACTTTCAAGAACCCACCCAGGACTGAAGCAGCTGGATCCCGACCGGCCGAAAGTATCTAGGATGTCCAGGTTCACCCTATCGTGGTGCCTTGGGAACACTTAGCATGTCAAAATTTCATGATATTGAAATTTAAATTTCCGTTACGTAACATAAATGGCGCCCAACGTACCGCCCATCTGGTACAAAAATTTTATTTGCGTCCATTTGTGTCACTCCACCTTTTGGTGTCGTAACATAAATGGCGCCCAACGGCAGGCACCCTTCGATCTAGTGTCTGTAGTTAATTTTTTTTTATATGTTCTAGCTTCATCTGTAACATGGAGATTTTGTGATTGGTGGCGACTCCGGTCATAAAGTCTGCCATTCCACGCGTCCTACCTGTACTCCGCAATAACTAGGTCTATTGAATTTAAATTCGAGTTTATTTCATGCGTGATTTTTTTTTGAAAACTTTTATTTTCATCTCTTTAAATTCTCGTTGTCGGTTCCGTATGACCAAAGTTTTGGGGTAACGTCCGAAATTGATTGTTGCGACGTGACTGACGTAATTTTTTTATACAGTTGACAAATAATTGAGAAATTATTGCAAAGTTTTGTAGATTCTGTTTTCACATTTTTCGGTTTGAATTTCATTTTAAAGATTCACTAATTTTTTGTTCTGGTTTACTCAATTACAAGCCTAACGCCAACCTAAGTAATTTTTTTTAATGTAAATTATCATGTTCGTCGACACTCGCGATTGTCAGGCCGATCTCGTTAAAAACTGGATCGAGACCTTTGCTCGTTTGTGTTCGCCCGACATCCTTAATAGATATATTCAAACCATGTAGTAATTACCTAAATAAGGTACATTCCACGTAAGTCACATAATTTAGGTTCTATACCAGAATTGATGTTTGCGACGGGGAATGGACCTAATATTTATCTTGTTTGATTGCAAATCGGTACTTTTTTTTGAGAATTTAACTTAACTAAAGTTTTGGCGGTTGTTTTTGCGCAAGCTGTCACGAACTAATTGTTCATGTTTCGGTTTTGTTATATATCACATATGCGACAGGTTTTGTGATAGATTTGAGAATTAGATTCGATTATTTTCTTTAAGACCATCCGTTTTATACATTTTGTTGATAGAGAAAGTTCTGGGCATCTGATCTTTAGGGTACGAGGGGGATCGGTACTATCCTGTCACCTCTTCACCCTCGTGGGACTTCTCCGCTTTACCACAGCTAACTGAGCCTATAAAATCCAACTTTAATTTAATTTGCATGCATTTTGTTGTTTCAAAAAAAATAATATTTTGATTTTGTTTTTAATTTTTTTTTCTGTTAAAGAGAAAACATAGGTAAATAGAGAAGTTATTTCTTCTTCTTTCGTTTTGCACGATTAGAATGTCGTTAACGACGTTTTAAATTTTTGTGTTTCCATAAAAAAAAAAAAAAAAAATACTTCCGTATCTAAAAAAAAAAAAAAAAAAAAAAAAAAAAAAAAAAAAAAAAAAAACAATCAATCGGGATTTTCTTCTCTTACATTTTTGTTCTCGTTTTGGTTCTGCGTCGGGACGTAGAGTCTTTAATACCAGACGGTCTTCGTGTAGATATCACGTGTTTGAGTTGTATCGTTGAGCCGCGATCATAAGTGAAATATATTTTTCATTTAGTGCAGTGTTAATTGGAAAATTTTTGTTGGTGTCAAATCAAAATGGACCCTACCTTCTTGGACCCAGAAGATATTTTCTACGAGTGCCAGATAAGAAACATCGACCCTAAGAATCCTGATTATATTCAAATACTGGTGGACCGGATAGCGCTGGAAGCTGAGGGGAAGGTCGCAAAACCAGATAAGCTGTTGAAGAATATAAATTCTGAAGTGTCTGATGTGAGGAGTCAAGCTGAAGGTCTAATAAATAGCTTGAACCCCCAGGAGTTAGCTTCTGATACAGATAGATTTCAAAAGGTGCAGTCAAAACTATGGCATCTGTGGAACAGGGTGTCAAGGATTAAAATGGCTAATCCTAAATTAAGGGTTACAATCCCATTCAAGAAGATTTACAAAAAGGATTTAAAATTCTGAAAGAGGTTCCTACCGTCAACAATGCAGAAATTGGAGCAGTTGGAGGAGACCTAGGTTTCAACAACACACGTTCGCTGTTCAGGAGTACACCAGCAGTATCATTAGAAAACATTAGCATCATGGGAGGAGCAGATAAATTAGCAGATCCTATTTTATCATCTGAAAATAATATTGTGAATTCTTCTAAAAATAAAAGTACGGGAACAAGAAAAAAATCTTTAGCTTTTAATATACCCTTTTCCTTTTCAGGTCCAAACACGCCCAAACAACATTCAGTTCTGAACACTTCACGAAATCTAAGTTCGAATGCTGAAAATTTAGTTCGGTACCAGACGGATCGTCGTGATATAGATAGATCAAATGTAAGGTTAAATTATTCATTTCCAACCGCGAGTAACAGAATACCCCCTTTTAACCCAGATAAGACAAATCACCGTGTACGTAGTAATGATAAAATTCAAGACGATATTTTTGTCACCAAAAATGACTTTAACCCTCCTAAGCAAGCAGCTAACACTCAGATCGCAAGTTTATATCGTCCGCGTTTCATTAATTCTCAACCAAACAGTAATAACGTCTATTCCCCCAAATAATTCTCGTTTTGGCTCGGTGCCACCATTTTCTCAAACTCAACGGCGAGTAATTAGGTCCACAAGTCCTTTGAAAAGGTGGAACTTGTCATTCTCCGGTAAACCTCTTGGTTTACCCATTGAAGAATTTTTGTTTCGGCTGGAATCGTTGGCAGTAGCTGACAGGGTTCCAGAGGACATGTTGGCGGCTCACGTTCACCGATTTTTGTCTGAACAAGCCCTCACTTGGTTTTGGCTTTTTCGCAGGTCTAATCCTGAAGCATCATGGCGTGATGTACGGCGAGGATTGCTTGACGAATTTCGAAGTCAAACCACCGACTTTGAGATACGGCAAGCAATGCAGCTCGTCATCAGCGGCCAAATGAATCTTTCAGTGACTTCAGGCTGGAAATGCAAGGTCTGGCTTCACGCCTTAGAACCCCCATGAGCCAACAAGAGCTCATTGAAATTATTCAAAGAAATATGAACGCTAGGTTGCGTAACGCTCTTCTTTTACATTCGGTCACTTCCTTAGACCAACTACGCGATCTTGCTCGTAAATTTGAAAAACTCTGGTCTGAAATTGATCTTCGCGCCAGAACGCGCAATGTCTCAGAAGTTTACAACCCTTACGATTCATGTGTTTTCGATAAGGTATCTTATCAAAATTCTCCAAATGTAAATGATAATCATTGTGACTTAGATCATAATTTTTCTCAAATGTCTTTTAACACATCTCATGAATCAAAAAATACGTCAAGCTCTGACTTACCTATGTCTAACGCCGATTTGTGCGCGCTGAATAACCTGAACACGGAAAACTACATCTGTTGGAACTGCGACGCGAAAGGATATTCGTTTAGAGAATGTACTGTGGCCAAACGAAATTTATTCTGTTATAAATGTGGCCTCAAAGGTGTCACAACCCCAGTGTGTAAAAATTGTGTTTCGGAAAACGGATGCACTCCGGGGCACCGCGTTTGATACGTCGTTTCCCGGATCCGAAAACCCCCGTGATGACGAAAAAGACAACTTTGAATTGTCTGGTGTTGTCGATGGTTCTGATGTGATGGACTGTGGGCCTGATTTGAACCAAGTTTTTCAGGGCGTCTGTAAGTGTGCCACTGATTGTGACACCGTGACAAAAAACCCGCTTGGCGATGATCACTGATCAGTATCAGGGCCCATCACAGGACGATACCGTCTTCAATGTCAGCCAATCTCTATTCTCGTCTGAAAAATCTGAATTATATGAAAATTTACCTGATATGTCCATAAATTTACCAGATTTGTTCAAAGTACTGAACATAATTATGCTGAAGTAACAATTTGCAATTCTTCAAAAAAGTAAATTCATAATGTTAACAATTTGTGTTAAATAATTATAACAAAAAAATAATAATAAAAAATGTATACAGTATAAATTACGTCATATAAATATATGAATGAATTATGTAAAATGCAAAAACAGCAGATTACAAATATAGGTCATATAATTCTAGATTTAATATAGAAATAATATTAAGTAACCAGAAATGAAAACAAAATTACTTAATTATATGATTATGATATTAATTTATAGGAAGTTAATTAAGACAAATTTTGTATATAAGAACAGGAAAATAAATGAATAAATCAGTATCAACAGAATACTCTAATACCTAATTATTTTAAACCTATCAAAACTGCTACGAAATTGTGAGGTTGTGCAGTCCTCACTTTCCTAACAAATTCCTTATACCGAAATTTATTTACAACTTCCATACAACTTAATTCAAGTGTCTTATAATTAGACATTTTTTGGTCCTTCGAGAAACATTAAAAAATATTCCAGCGGTTAGAGAGATACACCACGATGACTGCAAATGTGGACATTATCAAAGAGCAGAAGGAGTTAGCGGACGAAATACAAAGACAAGTACGGAACCTATTTAAGGATGGATCTGAGAGAAAAAATACGAGCTACATACTAAGACGCAAAGAGAACCTTACAAAATTGTGGAAAAAATTTGAGGAAAACCACGAAAAAATAAAAACAACGAATGCAGACCACAGCTACATGAAACAAGATTACCGTGGGCAGGTAAAAACATTAGTTGAAAAGGGGATAAAACATTTAGAGGAATGTGAAGAAATTTTAGAAAAATATGAAGCTGCAAAAGGTAGCACAAGTGATGACGAACAATTTATTATAGAGAGAAATGAAAGTGATTACGTGGGAGAGGGACAAGCATTGGCCACACTACGCAAAAGGAGGCTAATACTACGAATTAAAGCATTAGAAAAGCAATTACATAACGTAGATTTTAATGAAAAACGGTCGCCTGTATATTACGAATTAAAAATTAAAGAATTAAATGAGTTATGGAGCAAAATTGAAATATTACAGGAAGAAATAGAGTGTAAAAATACACTAGATGAGCATGAGGAGCGTTACAAGGAAGTGTTAATTCGCCTCTGGGAAAAACGAGAAGAGAAGAAAGAAAATGGGCACCATGGGGTAAAACTACCGAAAATCAATATACCTGCATTCGAGGGTAATTATAAAGAATGGATTGCGTTTAACGACATATATGAGAAGGTCATACATACGAACCGTCAACTAAGTAATGCAGAAAAAATGCATTATCTTAAAACAACAGTTAAAGGGGAGGCAGCGAAACTAATACAACATTTATCGAGTTCAGAGGTGAACTATGAAGCAGCATGGGAGTTATTGAAAGCGCGATATAACAATAAGAGAATTTTATTTGCGACGCAAGTAGATATTATGATGAATCAGCCAGTACTAACGTTTGAATCCAGCAGCGGAATAAAACAGCTTCATGACACTACTAAGGAATGTATTCATGCCATAAAAAATTTAAATATGACAGTTGACATAGATCAGTGGGATCCTTTGATAGCACACATCATTATTAAAAAATTGGATAAGGACACAAACAAATTATATGAACAATTTACGAAAGAACCAAGAGAAGTACAAAAATTACAAGAAGTACTCAATTTCCTAAAAACAAGATTTCAAGCTCTGGAGGCAATTGGTGAAACAAATAAAAAAAACGAAGGTCACTATAATCACAACGGAAAAAATAATTTTGTAACGAAGAAAAAATGGCCAATAAGGAACTATATGACGAGAACGTTGGATGTCAGTATTGTAGTGAGCAACATATGATATATGGATGCCAAAAATTCCAAAATATTAAAACAGCAGATAGAATTCAGTTCATAAAACAAAAGGAATTATGCTTGAACTGTTTAAATCACAAAAACAAAGAAAAATGTCATAGTTTAAAAAGATGCGCTGTATGTAACTTACAGCACCATTCATTATTGCATTTATACAACAGCAATAAGAATGAAATAAAAACAAAACAAGACAAGATACATACTGCAAGGCAAATATCAACACATGTTGTAGAAACAGCAAGCAGTGTGCTGTTAGTAACAGCATTAATCAAGGCAAAAACTATACAAGGAAATTACGAGTATTTAAGGGCGTTAATCGATTCTGGATCACAAGCCACATTAATCACAGAAAATGCAGCCCAAAGTTTAGGATTACCAAAAATGAGAACATACACAGAAATAACTGGAATGGGGGAGAGTGACGCAGGTATATCTCGCAGTAAAGTGTTATTAGAGATAATACCAAGATTTCCAGCAAAATATAAACTTCATTGTGAAGCTCTAGTATTATCTGAGCTTACAAGAAATCAGCCAGACGCCAGAATTTCGAGAGAAGAGACACATAATTGGAAAAATCTTTTGCTCGCCGACCCAACATATGACCGCCCTGGTCCAATCGACATAATAATTGGTGCAGATATAATGGGAGATATTTTACTCAACGGGGTACAAAAAGCAGGAAAGTTATTAGCACAACATACAGAATTTGGGTGGATTTTATCAGGAAAATCCACATTTAAAAAACCAATATGCAGAAAAATAACAAGTATGATTTCAAGAGTAGATATTGACGAAAAATTAAGAAAATTTTGGGAACTAGAGGAAGCATCTTCGGAAGCAACAAAGATGAAAGACGAACATATAATGTGTGAAGAGCATTATGAAAAAACGTATAAACGGAACGAGGATGGAACGTATATAGTAAAAATACCTTTTAATGAGTATAAACAAGAATTAGGAGAATCAAAAAAACGAGCATACGCCAGGTTAATGCAATTAGAAAAACGTTTTGTAAAAAATGAACAACTTCGAGAAAAATATAACGACTTTATGAAGGAGTACCTTGAATTAGGACATATGGAGCAAGCAGAATATAACACAAGCGAAGAGGGGGTATATTATTTACCACATCAGGCAGTAATAAAAGAAGATAGTACAACAACAAAATTACGGGTTGTATTCGACGCATCTATGAAAACAAGCACAGGAAAAAGTCTAAACGACTGTATGCGAAACGGACCAAAACTACAACAAGATTTACGGGATATTCTTCTTAGATGGCGTAAGCATCGGATCGTCTTTACAGCAGATGTGGAGAAAATGTATAGGCAGATAAGAATAGCTCCAGAAGACCAAGATTATCAACGAATATTATGGCGATGGTCGAACAAAGAAGAAATTCAAGAATATAAATTAACAACAGTGACGTATGGCACAACTTCAGCTCCAGACTTAGCTATAAGAACATTACAGCAGCTAGCAAGGGACGAGTCAAAACAATATCCAGAAGCAACAGAAATTATGCTGAAGGATTTCTTTGCAGATGATCTGATGACAGGAACATACTCATTACAAAAAGCAAAAAATATCCAAAAAGAATTGAGAATTGTTTTAAAAAAGGGAGGATTTAACCTAAGAAAATGGAAAAGTAACAACATGGCATTTTTAAATACCATTCCAGAACACTTAAGAGATGAAAGCGTAGTTGAGATCAAAGACGGAGAAGCAGTAAAAACGCTTGGAGTTAATTGGGCACCTACAACAGACACCTTTCACTTCAAGGTAAAAATAGACGTTAATCAGAAAATGCCAACAAAACGAACAATTTTGTCAGATCTGGCGAGTATTTTTGATCCACTAGGGTGGATATCCCCAGTCATAATAAAGGCCAAAATTCTACTTCAAGAATTATGGAAACAAAATTATACATGGGACCAACAACTGGAGCCTGGGCTAAGAGAAAAGTGGGAAAAATTCAAAAATGAATTCCAAGCAGTAGAAGATATTTCTATTCCAAGATGGATACATTTTGTACCAACGATACGACAATATGAATTACACGGATTTTGCGTCGCCTCTGAAAGAGCATATGGAGCAGTTATATACTATAAAAGCACGGCTGACAACGGAAAGGTAAACATTACTATGCTTACATCGAAAACCAGAGTAGCACCTATAAAACATACGTCACTACCACGACTAGAATTATGTAGTGCAGTATTACTAGCAAAACTAATGGCGCAAGTAAAAAGGGCATTAGAACATGAAAATGCAATTACATACGCTTGGACTGATTCCATGATAGCATTATCATGGATAAAAGGAAACACGGATCGATGGGATAGCTTTGTAGCAAGAAGAGTAAAAGAAATAAAAGGTGCGATACCACCATCAAGATGGAATCATGTAAGGTCAGAAGACAACCCTGCCGATTTAGCTTCAAGAGGAACAGAACCGAAAAAACTTAAAGAAAATCGATTATGGTGGACAGGTCCAGAATGGTTAAAGTTAGCAGAGCAAAGTTGGCCAAAACCAAAAAACATAGAAAAAACATCATTAGAAGTCGAAAATAAGCAAATATTGGTGACAACTTTAAAAATAGAACGTAACAATGAAGAAATAATATCTCGTTTCTCTTCATTAATAAAGCTAGTAAGGGTATTAGCATACTGTAACAGGTTCACATATAATAGCCAACGGAAAGATGCAGACCAAAGAAATTACGGACATCTTACTGTAGCAGAAATACAAAAATCAACATATCAATGTATTAAAATTGCACAAGAAGCAGAGTTTACGAAAGAAATAACTGACATACGTAACAAAACATCAGTACACGCAAAAAGTAAAATCCTTTCTCTTAATCCATTTTTAGACGAAAATGGAATTTTAAGAGTTGGTGGCCGATTACAAAATTCAACAATGTCATACAACGAAAGGCATCCAATAATTTTACCACATAAAAATCATTTGACAACACTAGTGATACGTCAAGCACATCAAACAACATTACATGGAGGCAATGAAGCAACATTAGCATTTATAAGGAGAAAATACTGGATTATAGGGGCAAAAAGCACAGTACGTGCACATATAAATAAATGTGTAAAATGTTGCCGCTTAAAGGCACAAACAATGAATCAAATTATGGGAAACTTACCAGAAAGCAGAGTAGTACCATCACGAGCATTCACACATACAGGGGTAGACTACGCAGGACCTATACTAATACGAACATCTAAGGGCAGAGGTCAAAGAGCACATAAAGGCTACATATCAATTTTTATCTGTCTTACAACTAGGGCAATACATATTGAAGCGGTTACCGACTTAACAACTGAAGCATTTATAGCTGCATTTAGACGGTTTACATCAAGACGAGGACTTCCTTCACATGTATATAGCGATAATGGCACGACATTTGTAGGAGCACAGAAGATTTTGGACAAAACATTAAAAACAGTAATATCCGAAATGAATACAAAAATAGAATCAAAGATGACGTTCGATAACATCCAGTGGCATTTTATTCCCCCGGGAGCTCCTCACTTCGGAGGAATATGGGAGGCTGGTGTTAAATCCATTAAATATCACCTAAAAAGAGTGATTGGTGAAACCACGTTAACGTTTGAAGAGATGTCCACGTTATTATATCAAATTGAAGCATGCCTAAATTCACGACCGTTGTATCCACTTCGATGCGAACCATCGAACACAAGTATTTTAACACCAGGACACTTTCTAATTGGTACAGCTATAAATGCACCACCAGAAGAGAATATGTTGGAAATGAATGACCATATTTTGACACGTTGGAAATTAGTTCAGAAAATGAAGCAAGATTTCTGGAAAAGTTGGCAAAGCGAATACTTATCACGATTACAACAGCGATCAAAATGGAAAGTAAAAAATGAGAATATAAAGGAAGGGCAAATCGTGTTAATAAAAGATGAGAATTGTCCTCCAACGAGATGGCCATTGGCAAGAGTAGTAGAAACACATCCTGGAAAAGATGGGCATATAAGAGTAGTAACAATGACATATAAAGGTAATACGACTATAAAAAGACCAATAACAAAAATTTGCCCTCTGCCTATAGACGATTCGAAAGAAAATTCAGTAAATATGGAAACACCAATAACATCAAACGTAACCAGAATTTCAGATATATATGCAACAAAAAAGAAAAAGGTGAAAATATATCCAATCAATGCTAACTGGACCACAAACACAGACAGAAAACGAAAAATTAATAGCGTAGACAACCACGTGTCATCAAATTCAAAATTAGCTAAATTAATGTTCACAACTTTGGCAATACTAGGACTGTTTCATGTCAGCAACGGTCAATTTACAATAAAAATTCCAAAACCAGGCTTATATATTGAACAAATTGGAAAGGCAAAACAAAAACGAGGAACTTTACGAGTAGAAATTGAAATGCCACTAAACATTACAAAGGATTATGAAAAAATTAACGACATTATGACGCAAATGGAAAAAATATGTAAGATACCACGAGCAAAGCAGCTAGACAGTCACTGTGATATATTATTAGAACATTTACAAGAAAAGAAACAGTCCATAATACAAGAAATGGATATCATAAAAACTGATCATATAACACGGACAAAAAGAGGATTATTAGGAAATATTTTGGAATCTATATTTGGAGTAAATGATGAAATATATACCAACATAAATGAGTTAAGACAAGATCAGTTGAATATCAAGCAAACAGCACATCATCAGTCTAACATAATGGTATCAATTTTAACTCAACTCAATGAAACAGAGGTAAGAACAACAACAAAAATTAATCGGATTATAACTAAGTTGAATCAAGCTCTATCAGAAATTACAAAAATAGAAGGGTGGTACGAAAAAATCGATGACAACAAGGTAAGAATTGATATTTTAACAGCATACCATCTCAGCATAGATCTATTCGACGAAATAGAAAATCACTACCTAAAGGTATTGGAAGCCAGAATGGGACAAGGCCGTATCTTAACATTTTTATTACCAAGAAAATTTAATGAAATAATACAACATGCAACTAGCAAATTACCTACAAACATTGAAGTAACAACTGAACTAGCGGAGACAGTAAGAGTTATTACAACTGAAACAAATATAATAATCTATGGAGTTTTATATATCACTGAACATGACACGTACGATATGATAAAAGTCACGCCAATACCACAGAAAGTAGGAAATCATACATATCGCGCACCAGAGATCTCAACTTCATTTCTCGCCACTAACTATGACACACAAACTTATTTTGAAATCACAGAAGAAGAATTTCGATCTTGCAAAAAACTGGAAAAACAGACATTACTATGCAACCCAACAGTAATAAATAGTATTGAAAACAACCCAAATTGTGTAATAGATGAGATATATCACAGGCTAGACAAAACTGAGTGCAGCATCAAAGAATTCTCAGCACCAAAACTTATTTGGAAACATTTATATATGGCCAATACATGGTTATTCATTGCAGACAAACCAACAACTGCAGCAATAAAATTTAAAGGAGTAAGGGAAGACGTCACTCTAAATGGCATAGGCATATTACTCATCAACCAAAATTGCATAGTACAAACAAAAAGAAATACCCTTATGGCAAGCATTGAAGGTAAAACCACAATCCAAGGCACGTTTACTAAGCCGATGAGTTTTCGTATAAACCACACTGAGGCCATCTCCCCTCAACACAATAATATGGATTTTGAACCAGTATTAAAATCATCAGACAGCTTCTTCAACATTATAAAAAACGAACAAAAAAGCATATCAAACCAGTCAATGACATGGACTGCTATAAGACATCACTCAATTACAATATCTAGTTCAGTGGGTGTTACAATATTGATCATCATTTTATTTTACATGATAAAACACAGTACTTGTTCAAAGAAGTCTTTTCAACTTGCGCCATTCAATAATAACAACAGAAAAACAGCTACCCGCGACACAGAAGACCCAGAATTTGTAATACAACCCATTCACGAAACAATAGAAAAACAAACACAACAATCAACAACCAAACTTGGCGGGCAGAATGTTCAAAGTACTGAACATAATTATGCTGAAGTAACAATTTGCAATTCATCAAAAAAGTAAATTCATAATGTTAACAATTTGTGTTAAATAATTATAACAAAAAAATAATAATAAAAAATGCATACACCACATTTTTACATATGTATATGGGTCATTAACACATTATAGTTAACAGTATAAATTACGTCATATAAATATATGAATGAATTATGTAAAATGCAAAAACAGCAGATTACAAATATAGGTCATATAATCCTAGATTTAATATAGAAATAATATTAAGTAACCAGAAATGAAAACAAAATTACTTAATTATATGATTATGATATTAATTTATAGGAAGTTAATTAAGACAAATTTTGTATATAAGAACAGGAAAATAAATGAATAAATCAGTATCAACAGAATACTCTAATACCTAATTATTTTAAACCTATCAAAACTGCTACGAAATTGTGAGGTTGTGCAGTCCTCACTTTCCTAACAAATTCCTTATACCGAAATTTATTTACAACTTCCATACAACTTAATTCAAGTGTCTTATAATAGACAAGATTTGTCAATTAATTTACCAGACATGACTGATCAAAACGTATTCTAGAATGTCGTGAACGTTTTAAGAAGCGAGTGCAAATTCGGAAGTCGTTGGAAGTTCTGAATAATTTTTGTCCTTTTAAAGATCCGCGTCCGTACGCTAAAGTTAAAATAAATGATGTTGAATTATACGGTTTAATGGATACAGGGGCTTCAATCAATTGTTTAGGTAAAAACGTTGATGAAATTTTGAAGCAGATAGGTGTCAAGAGTTCACGCTCGGCAGCACCTATTCATACAGCTGATGGAAGCGCGCAAAAGGTTGAAGGCGTAATAGATGTTGAAGTTGTTTATAACGGCGTATGTAGTCCACTTCGACTCTATATCGTGCCAACTTTAGCGCAAAATTTGTATATCGGGATCGACTTTTGGCAAAAATTTGAATTATTACCAAAATGTATTTCAGAACTTCATGACGAAAGTGTTCAAGATCCGAAAATGCACGTTCTGACCGCGGAACAACAACAAAAATTAAATGTGATTAAAGCAAAATTTCCTTCGTTTGCTGTTCTCGGTTTAAATAAAACGTCCCTAGAAACGCACGTGATAGATACCGGTGATACGCCTCCGATTAAACAACGCCATTATCCTGTATCGCCGCGATTCAAATATTAATGTACGACGAGCTTGATCGCATGCTCGACATGGGTGTTATTGAAGAATCCTTTAGCGCGTGGAACAATCCCGTTGTTTTGGTGAGGAAGCCTGGCAAGAATCGCTTGTGCTTGGACTCGCGTAAAGTCAATGCTGTGACAAAGAAGGATGCATATCCTTTGCCACACATTGACGGGCTGATCAGTCGCCTGTCCGACACAAAATTTATCTCAGGGATCGATTGAAGGATGCCTTTTGGCAGATTCCCTTAGAAAAGGAATCTCGCGAAAGGACAGCCTTCACAGTACCTGGCCGGCCTCTTTACCAATTCATCGTGATGCCGTTCGGTTTGTGCAACGCTCCCCAACGAATGTGTTGATTGATGGACAAAGTCGTACAGTCGGAATTACGTGATAATGTCTTTGTTTATTTAGATGATCTATTGATTATATCAAAAGATTTCGACACTCATTTGAAAACGCTTGAAAAAGTCGCAACTTGCCTAAGAACGTCGGGATTAACTATTAACGTCGAAAAGAGTAAATTTTGCCAAAAAGAAATTAAGTATCTTGGCTATATCGTCAGCGATGGTTGTATTAAAACAGACCCCGAAAAGATTTCCGCGATTGTTGATTTTCCAAGTCCGAAAAATCCTAAACAAGTTCGTCGTTTTTTAGGAATGACCGGTTGGTATCGTCGTTTTATTCGAGATTATGCGTCTCTTTCCGCGCCTATTTCAGATTGCTTAAAGAAATCGAAGAATTTTATTTGGTCTGATGAGGCTCAGAGCTCTTTTGACAAGCTCAAAATTAGTATGACAACAGCGCCAGTGTTGTGCAACGTAGACTTCACGAAGGAGTTCTTTATACAATGCGATGCGTCGAAAGTGGGCGTAGGAGGAGCCCTATTCCAACTTTCAGAGGCGGGTGATGAAAATCCCATCACATTTGTTTCGCAAAAGCTTAATAAAGCACAAAAGAACTACTCCGTGACAGAACTGGAGTGCTTGGCTGCTGTACTATATGTAAAAAAGTTCAGGGTTTACATCGAAGGCTTTCGATTCACGATTATTACAGATCACGCGAGTTTGAAGTGGTTGATGTCTCAGCCAGATTTAAGTGGTCGTCTCGCACGTTGGAGCTTGAAATTGCAAGCTTTTGATTTCGCAATACAGCACCGCAAAGGTTCACAAAATGTGGTTGCTGATTCACCCTCGCGCGCGTTTTGTGATGAAATCAGTACGAACTTAAATCTGACTGAAGTCGACCTTAATTCAGATAGTTTTCGTGATGACGAATATGTTCAAATAATATCGTTTATTTCAAATAATCAGAGTAAGTTGCCGGATTTAAAAATTCACGACGGTAAAGTGTTCAAACGTGTTCGTTTTCGAACTGGTGAAAATAATGACAATCCTTGGAAACTATGGGTCCCTAAATCCCTTCGTAATTCTATGATCCAAAATGTTCATGAATCTGAAGTTACTTGTCATGGTGGCATTGCTGTAACTTATCAATTTTTGTCTGAAAAATATTATTGGCCCAAAATGTGTCTTGATGTACAAAATTTTGTCAACGATTGTGGAGTGTGCAAGGAAAATAAATCCCCTAATGTTCGAACTAGACCTCCTATGGGATCTAGATTCATCACTGAAAGACCTTTTCCACGTCTTTATATCGATTTGCTTGGTTCATATCCTAGGACTAAAGCAGAAAATTCGCAAATTTTGATCGTTTTAGATCACTTTTCGAAATTCGTGTTTCTTAAACCCCTTCGGAAAGCTAATGCCCCTGCTGTTGTGACCTTCTTGGAACACGTAGTCTTCTCTATTTTTGGCGTTTGCGAATTTCTCCATAGTGACAACGGTAAACAATTTATTTCAAAAGATTTTCAAAACTTTTTATCTTCATATGGTGTAAAACATATTTGCACTGCTTTGTACTCCCCTCAATCTAATGCGTCTGAACGCGTAAATCGGGTCGTCTTAGAGGCTGTAAAGTCTTATGTTCATGAAGACCAGGCGAACTGAGACAAGGCCATCCACCGCATAGCTGGCTCCCTTAGAACTCGATACCACAGTGCTATTGAGCGCACACCTTACCAGACGGTATTTGGTTTCCCGATGGTAAGGCATGCCTCGGCATATCGGGTTCTGAGAGAGCTGGACTGTGTGATGGATGGAGAGGTCGTTGATCTGCCTGAATCTGCCAAGCTTCAGCAGATCCGCGACCAAGTCTCAGTGAGCCTGAAGAAAGTTCACGAACGAGCAGAAAGATCTTACAACCTCCGGACCACTATAGTGAAATTTCGACCAGGACAAGAGGTTTATAGGCGAAATTTCACTCAAAGCGATTTCACGAAAGGTTTTAATTCGAAATTTTCGAAGAAGTTTATTAAATGTCGTATTAAAATATGCATTGGGGGAAGTATGTATGAAGTAGAGGACCTACAAGGTAAATATGTAGGGACTTTTCATGCGAAAGATCTCAAAGCATAACACCATTATTGTTTACCATGTCACCCTTAATTTTCGGCACCTCACTTCACTATATTTTAAAATCAATGGCCTATACCTTTCGAAAAGAATAACATTTTTTTTTGGTATACTTAATCAGTTCGTCGTTAATTGGTTCGCTTTGCCCTCTCAGTTAAACAGGGTGTCTGATTTATGAATCCATTGATTTTCAAGATTTTTTTGACCTATTATTGATTCTTTCCTGGTTTTGGTACATATCACTCGGATGTGACAATTTTATGTATTGGTCTATAAGTCATCATCGCGAAACAATTTTTTTTTTGATTTTGGAATTTGGCTGATGTGCGTGTACTTATCTTCCTATTATGTTTTGTTCAGCCCGGCTTGCCCACGAGTTCCGGCATTGAGACTCATCTCAGGGTGTGGACGAGCCCCACGTTGTTGTAATTAGGCAACAACGACCAATTTTCCTGTTCGGTCAATATTCTCCTAGTGGGACTTTATATCGGGTTCTATGGATCAGTGTCCTATACGGACTTTATATTATCTTTTCGCTGCCGTGTTCCAACCTTTTCCACTTCGACAGGTTCGTGGAAAAGTTTGTTTTGTTGCGACAGCAGATATGCCCCTATAGTTCTATCAAGATATTTTCGTACGCCGCTGTATCACTACAGACGGTTGTACACATAATTTTTAAAATATTCAAAAATGTACGTTTATTGGAAATTTTTCAACAAAATATTCCAATAAATGAACTGTAATTCCAATTCCGTTGCACACGCGCAACATAAAATTTAATCTCGCTTTGTTCGAAAAAATTGAACAAAGACTGTCAATAATAATCCCATGGATTATTCTCCAATCACGCCACTTCGTGAATAATCTTGTATAATATACATATATATATATATACTTAAGATTATTCCATGCTTCTCTCGAATATTCTCGTGATATAATCTATTGAAACTAATCTCACACTATTAAGTCATTATGAATTTCAGTGTAATTGACAATGTTCAATACACCACAATTATTTCCATGTATTAATTGATTAATTCTCATATAAACTATTATATGAGAAAAATCAATTTAAAATATCACCTGATCCATGTATTTGCATTGTGACCTATTTACTTTAGTAAATAGCATAATGTAAATACAAAATTTCAAGTGCACACACACATGTCAACCACCACAATCATCACACTCATATACACTATTCATTGAATAAGGTATCGACTGTTCTAGACTTCTTATTGATGATTGGTATGACTGTACATAATACATAATGATTATGAGCTAATCTTACCGCGCAATTACCAACACCAAATAAACAGAATGCGTATAAGGTTTGGTATATGCGACGGGCATATAATGGGTAATAATAGTTGATACAGACAGACAGTTTTTTCTCTTTGGCGATTCCTCTTGTCGATTAGCTTCGGGTATGGCTATGGATTCTGTTTCTTGACTTTGATGGAGTAAGTTGAATCTTTTTTTGTATCATGTGCGTGAGTGAATCAAAGATTTGATAAAAGTTTTTTTTTTTTGTAACATTAAATATCGGTAGAAAAAAAAAATAATTAATATCAGTTCGAGTAAATTAATCATGTAGATAATTATTTTTCTTGAATCTTAATCGTGTGTAATAATTTGCATACATACGAGAATTTCGTTTATATATGATTAGATTTGCCTTTTTTTTTCTTTTCAATTATCGTCAAAATGAAAAAGAAACGAAAAAAAAAAAGAATTAGGTCTTAAATGCCAGTGAAATGATTACAAGAGATTTTGTGAGTGTAACTGAAAAAAAAAGAAAAAAAAATAATATATAAAAGGGTTAATAAATGATAAATTCTAAAAATTTCATTAAGAAATTTTACGAAAACGTAAAGAAAAAAAAAAAAAAACTAACCAAAAGAAAGAAGAAGAAGAATAATTCATATACATATATAAAAATAATACATCAGTCATCATGTTGCGACAGCAATTATGCCCCTAAATATTTTTTGTTCAAAATATTTTCGTACGCCGCTGTATTATACAGACGGCTGTACACATAAATTTTAACGATGTTTAAATTGTACATTTATTGGAAATTTTCTACAAAATATTCCAATAAATGAACTGTAATTTTCAATTCCGTTGCCCACGCGCAACATGAAAATTTAATCTTGTTTTGTTCAAAATTTGAACAAAGATTTTTGTACTAAGCACATGGATTAGTACAAAAATCACGCCACTTCATGAATAATCCCATGTATTTAATACAAATCCATGAGATTATTCTATATTTTTCTCGAATATGGTCCCATACAAATTTTCTATACCTTTTTTTTCTGGTTCCACCATGCTAAAATATTATGAACTTCAGTGTATTTGTCAATATACAAATACACTATATAAATTTTTCACACAACTTTTGATTTATTCTCATATAAATCAATGTGTGTTAAAATCAATGATACCATATGATCCATATAATTACATTATATGACCTATTTACCTAGAGTAAATAGCGTAATGTAATATTAATCTTCTACTACACACACACACTGTGCCAATATTCATACTTCACACACTCCAATACATTATATGCATTATAATGTACCGAATGTTCTAGTATGCCTGAACGATGATTTATATACCTAACTCTTATCATGCATTGATGATGAATTAATTCCGCCGCGCAAGTACCAACACCAATTAAATTTTTTTTTAATGTGCATGGTGATTGGTACACGTAATCGGAATGTTTTTTTTCTAGACCTGTAACTTGTAAGTTCTTGTTGAGTTTTTTTTTGTGCATCAGTCAGAGTTACTCAGTCAATTTGAAAAGTCTTCCTCCCGAGTCTGATAGAATTTATTTTTTTTGGTAGTGAGCTGACCGACGGCATATTCATCTTCGGTTTTAGTATGGCCGACTATTTGAAATTATCTTTCAATTTTTTTTAGTAATAAAAGTTTTTTTTGGCTAATTTAAAATCGTACATAATAGCAGAAAAAGAAAAGAATGTTTCATTTTTTTTTGTAAAAAGTTGATGAGTTAATATCGGTTTAAAGTGAATAATAATTAAGTGATATAACAATGAAAAAAATTTGATTTATAAATTACTTTTGATTTCTTGTTCGGCAATATGTTTTTCTGCTTTTGCTTTTGTGACTTTAACCCTTTGATACTTCTCTGTATAAATGCCGAATGATTAGTAAAACCTGTAAAGATTGTAAATTAATCATGAAGAAAAGAAAAAAAAAAAGAAGAAAACTTAATGTAATTTAATTCTCGGTGATTTACATTATAGTAAAATAAAGTAAATATTTAAAAAAAAAAAAAAAAAAAAAAGTAATAGCAATTGAACTAGTGAAAAATGATATTAATTTAAATTGTAATACAAAAATATAAAATGAAAAAAAAATATTTTAAAATTTAAGTAAATGAGAATTTTATTTAAAAAAAAAAAAGAAAAAGAAAAGTGAAAAGGTTTTTTTTCTTCTCACTAACATTATTAACTTAATAACTCTGGCTCACGTATATATATATATATACGTATATATATATATATATATATATCTATATATAACCAAGAAAGGAAAAAGAAAGTAAGAAAAAAAAAGGAGGAAATCTAAATCATACTGATATAATTAGCATTAATAAATGAATTTTAAAATCAATTGTGAAAGTTCGTTGAAAATATTAAAAATAGAATTTCATAAAGAATATGATTTTATATAGGGGAAAATAGAGTAAAATTGTGAACTATAAATCTACCATTAAAATTGTTTTTTTTCCACTGATTTTTGATGCATATATATGTATACATATATCGTTAGAATTAAATTAAAAATATTTCTTTTTATTAATTGAGTGTTAGAAAAGGAAAAAAAAAAAAATAATAATGAAAACAAAAAAAAAGTAGTGAAACACGAAAAAAAAAAAAAAAAAAAAAAAAAAAAAAAAAAGAATAGCAAAAAGGAGATGGGCGAGTGTGCATCAATTGATATGAAACTGCAATCTTGTTCTGCAAACCTGTCATCATGTCATCAAGGGACGTCTCCACTACATCTATAAATTAAACACATTCGTGAGTTGTTTATTTTAATTATTTTTTTTTTTTCATTCAGATATATGTAGATTAGATATAATTGATACTCCGAAATTTTGGTTAGTGGTAGGAATCTTTTGATTTGTAACTAAATTTAGAATAATAGTTTTCTTGTGTTTAAACTAAGAATAGAAAAAAAAAGAAAAAAAAAGAAAAAGGAGAGTTCATACAAATTGTTAAAGTAGATTACATTTTAAGAGGGGATCCCTATAGGTCAAAGAGGCATAACCTGAAATTGTTAATGGTTTTTGAATTTAAGAAAGAAAACATAGCGGAAGAGTAAAAAAAAAAAAGATTATGTACTTAAGAATCAATTGTATTAGGTTTTCTTAATAAGAGAAAAATAAAAGAAAAAAAAAAAAAAAGGAGAAAGGAGTATGTAAAAATTGTAATTTTTTTTCTTATTTTTATTTTTCCTCTAAGCCCCTTGGTGAATAATAAATTTTTTTTGTTGAGTGTAACATGCTGAAAGATTAATAATATAAAAAAAAAAAAAAAAAAAAAAAAAAAAAGGAGTCAACAAGAGTGGAAGGATGACTGAATAGGTTAACGAAATGGTGTTGTGACTGAGATCCTCGTCGAAGGTGGAAGATGCTTCTCTATTTTTTGTTGAGCATGTCATGGGTTAAAGGTGTCCCTCTACCAATGAAGAATTACTCCCTTTTTGGTTCATAGTGGTTTTAGTCTCACGGTTTTTTTTGTATCTACATCTATGGATTTGGCCGGTTTTTTTTATGTTGCCATAACGGACCCGCTTCCGAAATGGTGTACCCAAGAACCCACCCCGGCTGAAGCAGCTGGAAAATTGACCGGCTGGGTACACCAGGAAGCCGTTTAAATTTCAATTTTATACTTTTCTTGTATACTTTTCTAATGAATTTTTCGTTATGCAACAT
Source organism: Bombylius major (assembly GCA_932526495.1). Lineage (NCBI taxonomy): Eukaryota > Metazoa > Arthropoda > Insecta > Diptera > Bombyliidae > Bombylius > Bombylius major. Next base: position 21,583,946 of record OW052044.1, on the reverse strand, counting down.
ATGGCGCCCAACGACAGACACCTACCAGCTTGTGTCTGTACTAAATTTTTGTCGCCCATATGTCGCTCCACCTTTTGGTGTTGCAACATATGGCGCCCAACGGCAGGCACCTACCAGCTTGTGTCTGTACTAAATTTTTGGCGCCCATATGTCGCTCCACCTTTTGGTGTTGCAACATATGGCGCCCAACGACAGGCACCTACCAGCTTGTGTCTGTACTAAATTTTTGTCGCCCATATGTCGCTCCACCTTTTGGTGTTGCAACATATGGCGCCCAACGTCAGGCACCTACCAGCTTGTGTCTGTACTAAATTTTTGTCGCCCATATGTCGCTCCACCTTTTGGTGTTGCAACATATGGCGCCCAACGTCAGGTACCTACCAGCTTGTGTCTGTACTAAATTTTTTAGCCCATATGTCGCTCCACCTTTTGGTGTTGCAACATACGGCGCCCAACGGTAGGCAACCTGCCTTCGTAAATTCAATTTTTTTTATTCCGTTTTAACTTCCCCGGTAACATGGAGATTTTCTGTTTGATGGCAACGTCGAACAGGAAATCTACCATCCCACGCGTCCTTTCAGATCACCCCAATAACCCGGTATTCAAATTTAATTGTTTACATTTCATGCGCGATATATTTTCTTTCTTGTGTAATAAAATTCTTGCGTTCAGTGTCGTAAGTCCGTAATTTTGGGTCGGTGAAAATCCCGAAATTACGTTGCGACGGCACTGACAAATTTTAGTAGATTCAGCGTATAAAAGTAATCCTAATTTCGATTACTTTCTAATGAATTTTGTAATTGATGTTGCATTTTTTTTTAGGTCTGAATTTTTATTCGGTTTTCAATAGTTATCTCTTTTGGTAGTTTCAAATTACTTCTGCCTACTGTTGTTTAAATTTTAATTTACGGTTCAAGGAATATATGCGTGAATGTCATGGACGATTGTCAGGACGATTTTGGGTGTGCAAGATCGTAGCCTTTGCTCGCCATGTACATTCAGCATATCGTTTTGTTATATTCAGACTTGTTAATTTATCTTTTATGCACTGAACCTCCGACGTTTGTCACGGATTTTGGGTCACACACCCGAAATGTCGTTTGCACGCGGTTGTGTTTTGTTGCATACTCCTGTTTATTAAGGTGAACCATAATTTTTGAGAATTTTAAAAATTTTGTAAAGGCAAACCATGTTGTGCAGCTATGCATTATAGAATCACCCATGTTTAGGTTTTATTTTATGATACCGGGTGATATCTCAAATGTATAGATTGAATGAAATTTAATTCGGTTAATTTTTGAAAACCCCCGTATGCCCGGAATATGATTATTAAATACACAATCCGACTTTTAACTTTTTTTTGATAGAGGAAACACTTGTTTTTTGGTCCATTTTTAGTAGGTGGAAGGTCGTCTATTTTGACGCCTCTTCGCCCTCGTTGAGGTTCTCCAAGCCACAACACCTAAATGATAAACTAAAAAACTAACATTTCTTATTTTTTTTTTTTGCATGTCTTGATTTTTGCATGATTTTGATAGAAATATTTTGATTTTTTTTGTTTTTTTTGATAATAAAAGTATTTTGATTTTTTTTTGAAAAAAAAAAAAAAAAAGATTTTTTTTCTTTTCTTTTCTTCTTCTCGTGAGTGAACGGTAGGATGAAGTTTGTTTGAGCCCGCGTTTTGAAGATTTTATGGATAGAATCGGGTTTTTTTTATATATATATTAATGTATACATTCATTTTCGTGATGAATTTTTGAGTTTTTTTTTTACATTTCCGGATTTTTTTTTATTTTTGGGTCTACGTCGAGGCGTAGATCATTTAGCACCTGAAGGTCTGATCGCTGGTCTCGCGCGGCTGAGTTTCGTGTCGAGCCCCGATTTATAAAAATTTTAGAGTATATAGTTTTATATAAATTCAGTGATAATAGTGATTTCGATTTTTTTTTGTAAATTGAATTACATCGATTAGATTTTCTAAATAAAAAATTTTTTTTTTCGGTTTATAATATCCGCGAGTGATTTTGTGTCAAATCCAGTGTAAATTTTTCAGATTTTTTTTTTGAAAAGGTTAATTGGTTTTCAATATGGATCCTAGCTATTTGGACCAACCGGAGTTCGCGTATGAATGTCAGATTAGGAATATAGATCCTAACCACCAGGACTCTCTCAAGACCTTGAGCGATCAGTTGGCCGCTGAAGCCGATGGACTAGCTGAACGAGCTGACAAGATTGTGTACTCTTTAAACAAGGGAATTGCTGATCTACGTAGCCAGGCGGAAGGTTTGATTAATAGCCTGACTCCACAGGACCTTATATCGGACACTGATAAGTCCCTGCGTGTGCAAGCTAAACTTTGGCACCTGCAACATCGTGTCGATCGAGTTAAGATTAGGAAACCTAAATTCGAGTCAGTCAAAACCATCGATGACGTTATAAAACACGGATTTCAACTGTTAAAGCGCGCCTTGAGAGCTGATGATGCAGATTTAGGAGCAGTAGGAGGAGATTTGAACGTTTTGAATTTCGACAATACTCAGTCTATTGTGAGGAGTACCCCTGCAACTTCTATAGAGAATCTCAGCATCATGGGTGGAAAAGAAGGACCTGCTGTTTTAAGTTCTATTCCTTTTGTAAGACAAAATGTTGTTAATGTTCAAAATAAATCTAAAAATAAACAAACAAAATCTCTGGCTTTCAATATCCCTTTTCCCAGTAAATCATCTGTAAACTTGCACCAACGTGGACACGATATCGCCTCGCGATCTTCGAATCGAAATTTTGAAAACTTAAATTTGTCTAACACAACTCGGCGTGACATTGATAAGTCCAATTTCAGATTAAATGCTTCATTACCAACCACAACTAACGATTTTTCTCCCGTTGTTTTTGATAAACCTTATTCTCAAACGACTCAGAATATTCCAATCTCTTTTAATAATGATTTTAATCGTACGCGACAAGCAGCTAATCCTCAGCTTTCGAGCTTACGTCTTCCACAAACACGTCCTGAAGTTTTTCTGAATAATACTCATCCGAATCTTCGTGATACGCCTTCGTCAGCAAATAATATACGTTTTGGCTCCGTGCCACCCTTTTCCCAACAACCTAGACGATTTTATAGATCCACAAGTCCTCTTAAGAGATGGAACTTGTCCTTTTCAGGTAGTCGTATTGGACTGCCCATTGAGGAATTCCTTTTCCGATTGGAATCTCTTGCAGTTGCTGACAAAGTCTCCGAAGATACCTTAGCTGCTCACGTGAACCGATTTTTGTCCGATAAAGCTCTGACGTGGTATTGGCTTTTCCGTAGATCCAATCCGCTGGCGACTTGGCGCGATGTACGACGGGCATTGCTTGACGAATTTCGAAGTCAGACCACCGATTTCGAGATACGCCAAGCAATGTTCGCTCGTCATCAAAAGCCTGGCGAAACTTTTAGCGACTTTAGATTGGAGATGCAAGGTTTGGCTTCACGCCTAAGGCATCCTATGAGCCAACAAGAGCTTATCGACATTGTTCGTCGCAATATGAATGCAAGATTACGTAATGCCCTTCTGCTTCATACAGTGAATTCTCTTGATGAATTACGAGATCTTGCACGCCGTTTTGAAAAGTTGTGGTCAGAAACTGAGCTTCGTGTTAGAACGCGTAATATTTCTGAAGTTTATAACCCTTACGATTCATGTGTCTTCGATGAGATGCCTCATCAAAATTTTTCAAATTCTTATGATACTTCTTGTGACCTGGGTCACAAATTTTCTCATATGTCAATTAATTCGCCGCTAAACGTGCATGAATCAAACAATCTCTCTAGAATGAAAATTATATATGTTGGAATTGTGACGCGAAAGGACATTCTTTTAGAGAATGTACGGTCGCCAAAAGGAATTTATTTTGTTATAAATGTGGCCTCAAAGGTGTCACAACTCCAGTGTGCAAAAATTGTGTTTCGGAAAACGGAGTGTCAAACGTGTTGCACTCCGGGGCACCGCGTTTGATACGTCGTTTCCCGGATCCGAAAACACCTGCTACGTCGAAAAAGACAACTTAGAATTGTCTGGTGTTGGCGATGGTTCTCTTGTGATGGACCGTGGGCCTGATTTGAACCAAGTTTTTCAGGGCGTCTGTAAGTGTGCCACTGATTGTGACACCGTGACGAAAACCCCGCTTGGCGATGGTCAGTATCAGGGCCCATCACAGGACGACACCGTCTCCAATGTCAGCCAATCTCTATCCTTGTCTGTAAAATCTGATTTGTCTGAAAATTTACCTGATATGTCTATTAAATTACCTGATTTGTCTTTTAATGCGACCATGAGTTTCGAGGATCGTTATCTAGAAAAGTTGCGTAAATATAATGAACGTCGAAATAAAATATTCGGTACGGTTTCGGAAGTTGTATCAAAACGTATTTTAGAATGTCGTGAACGTTTCAAGAAACATGTGCAAATTCGGAAATCGTTGGAAGTTCTGAATAATTTTTGTCCTTTTAAAGATCCGCGCCCGTACGCTAAGATTAAAATAAATGATGTTGAATTATACGGTTTAATGGATACAGGGGCTTCCATAAGTTGTTTGGGCAAAAACGCTCATGAAATATTAAAGCAAATAGGTGTCAAGAGTTTACACTCGGCAGCACCTATTCAAACAGCTGATGGAAGTGCGCAAAAGGTTAAAGGCGTAGTAGATGTTTAAGTTGTTTACAACGGGATTTGTAGGCCACTTCAACTCTATATCGTGCCAACTTTAGCGCAAGAATTGTATCTCGGGATCGATTTTTGGCAAAAGTTTGATTTATTACCAAAGTGCGTTTCAGAACTTCGTGACGAAAGCGTTCAAGATCAGAAAATGCACGTTTTGACCGCGGAGCAGCAACGAAAGCTGAATTTAATTAAAGCCAAATTTCCGTCGTTTGCTGTTCTCGGTTTAGGTAAAACGTCTCTTGAAACGCACGTAATAGATACCGGTGATACGCCTCCGATAAAACAACGCCATTATCCTGTTTCGCCCGCGATTCAAAAGTTAATGTACGACGAGCTTGATCGCATGCTCGACATGGGAGTTATCGAAGAATCTTTTAGCGCGTGGAACAATCCCGTTGTTTTGGTGAGGAAGCCCGGAAAGAACCGCTTGTGCTTGGACTCGCGTAAAGTCAATGCTGTGACAAAGAAGGATGCTTATCCTTTGCCACACATTGACGGGTTGATCAGCCGCTTGTCCGACACAAAGTTCATAACAGGGATCGATCTGAAGGATGCCTTTTGGCAGATTCCCCTAGAAAAGGAATCTCGCGAAAGGACAGCCTTCACAGTACCTGGCCGGCCTCTTTACCAATTCACCGTGATGCCGTTCGGGTTGTGCAACGCTCCCCAACGAATGTGTCGATTAATGGACAAAGTCGTACCGTCGGAGTTACGCGATAATGTTTTCGTTTATTTAGATGATTTATTAATAATATCGAAAGATTTTGACACTCATTTGAAAACGCTTGAAAAAGTCGCAACTTGTCTAAGAACGTCGGGATTAACCATTAACGTCGAAAAGAGTAAATTTTGCCAGAAGGAGATTAAATACCTTGGCTATATCGTCGGTGATGGTTGCATAAAAACAGATCCTGAAAAGATTTCCGCGATTGTCGATTTTCCAAGTCCGAAAAATCCTAAGCAAGTTCGCCGTTTCTTAGGAATGACCGGTTGGTATCGTCGTTTTATTCGTGATTACGCGTCTCTTTCAGCACGTAGTTCTGATTGTTTGAAGAAGTCGAAGAATTTTATTTGGTCCGATGAAGTTCAAAACTCTTTTGAAAAGCTCAAGATTTGTATGACTTCCGCGCCCGTGCTAGGAAATCCTGACTTCACGAAGGAGTTCTTCATACAGTGCGATGCGTCGAAAGGGGGCGTAGGAGGAGTCCTATTCCAACTTTCGGAGGCGGGCGATGAAAATCCCATCGCATTTGTTTCGCAAAAGCTGAACAAAGCGCAGAAGAACTACTCCGTGACAGAACTGGAGTGCTTGGCCGCGGTGTTGTGCGTCAAAAAGTTTAGAGCTTACGTTGAAGGTTTTAAATTTACGATTATTACGGATCACGCGAGTTTAAATTGGTTGATGTCTCAGCCAGATTTAAGCGGTCGTCTCGCCCGTTGGAGCTTGAAATTGCAAGCTTTCAATTTTGCAATACAGCACCGCAAAGGCTCACAAAATGTGGTTGCTGATTCGCTCTCGCGCGCGTTTTGTGATGGGATTAGTACGAACTTAAATCTGACTGAAGTCGACTTAAATTCAGATAGCTTTCGCGATGACGAATATGTTCAATTAATATGTTTTATTTCAAACAATCAGAATAAGTTGCCAGATTTGAAAATTTACGACGGTAAAGTGTTCAAACGTGTTCGTTTTCGAACTTGTGAAAATAATGACAATCCTTGGAAACTATGGGTCCCTAAATCCCTTCGTAAGTCTTTGGTCCAAAATGTTCACGAATCTGAAACAACTTGTCATGGTGGCATTACTGTCGTATACCGATTTTTGACTGATAAATACTTTTGGCCCAAAATGATTATTGATGTCCAAAATTTCGTTGGTTCTTGTGAAACTTGTAAGGAGAATAAATCCCCTAATTTTCGAACTAGACCTCCTATGGGATCTAGATTCATTACTGAAAGACCATTTCAACGTCTTCATATTGATTTGCTTGGTCCATATCCCAGGACCAAAGCAGGAAATTCGCAAATTTTGATCGTTCTTGATCACTTTTCTAAATTCGTGTTTCTTAAACCTCTTCGTAAGGCCAATGCCCCTTCTATTGTGACTTTCCTGGAACACGAAGTCTTCTCTATTTTTGGCGTTTGCGAATTTCTCCATAGTGACAACGGTAAACAATTTGTTTCGAAAGATTTTCAAAACCTTTTATCTTCTTATGGTGTCCACCATATTCGCACTGCTTTATACTCACCTCAATCAAATGCATCTGAACGCGTAAATCGGGTCATTTTAGAGGCTGTAAGGTCTTATGTTCAAGAAGACCAGGCGAACTGGGACAAGGCCATCCACCGCATAGCTGCCTCCCTTAGAACTCGATACCATAGTGCTATTGAGCGCACACCTTACCAGACGGTATTTGGTTTCCCTATGGTAAGGCATGCCTCGGCATATCGAGTTCTGAAGGAGCTAGACTGTGTGATGGATGTAGAGGTCGTGGATCTCCCTGAATCTGCAAAGCTTCAGCAGATCCGTGATCAAGTCTCAGTGAGCTTGAAGAAAGCTCACGAACGAGCAGAAAGGTCTTACAACCTCCGGACCACCACAGTGAAATTTCGACCTGGTCAAGAGGTTTATAGGCGAAATTTCATTCAAAGCGATTTCGCGAAAGGTTTTAATTCAAAATTGTCGAAAAAGTTTATTAAATGTCGGATTAAAAGATGTATTGGTGGAAGTATGTATGAAGTAGAGGACCTACAAGGTAAGTATGTAGGGACTTTTCATGCGAAAGACCTTAAAGTCTAACACCACTTTTGTTTTACCTTGTCACCTTTAATTGTCTGTACTTTGCTTCCTATAAACCTTGTAATCATGGGTCTATACTGTTTTTATTAGATCATTTTGTTCTTAAATAAACTTTACCAGTTTCACCCTAATTAGTTCTTTGTACCCTCCTGGGTGAAGAAAATGTAATGGTTTATGAATCAATCTGTTTCCAAGATCTTTTTGGTCCAATTTTAATATTCTCTCCTAAAATTTGTCATATAATACACGGTTGTAACATTTTGGTGCACTGGTATATTAATAATCATCGCGAATTAGAATTTTTTTTTGATTTAGACTTTGGCTGATGTGTGTGGACGTAACTCATCCCTATCCTTTTGTTCAGCCCGGCTTGCCCACGTGTTCCGGCATGGAGACTCTTCTCAGGGTGTGGACGAGCCCCACGTTGTTGTGTTAAGACAACACGGACCAATTTTCCTTTCCGGTCAGAATTTCCCAGTGGGACTTTTTTTTATGGATCAATGTCCTTTACGGACTACATATTACAGTTTTTCGCTGCCGTGTTCCAACCTTTTCCACTTCGACAGGTTCGTGGAAAAGTTTGTTTTGTTGCGACAGCAATTATGCCCCTAAATATTTTTTGTTCAAAATATTTTCGTACGCCGCTGTATTATACAGACGGCTGTACACATAAATTTTAACGATGTTTAAATTGTACATTTATTGGAAATTTTCTACAAAATATTCCAATAAATGAACTGTAATTTTCAATTCCGTTGCCCACGCGCAACATGAAAATTTAATCTTGTTTTGTTCAAAATTTGAACAAAGATTTTTGTACTAAGCACATGGATTAGTACAAAAATCACGCCACTTCATGAATAATCCCATGTATTTAATACAAATCCATGAGATTATTCTATATTTTTCTCGAATATGGTCCCATACAAATTTTCTATACCTTTTTTTTCTGGTTCCACCATGCTAAAATATTATGAACTTCAGTGTATTTGTCAATATACAAATACACTATATAAATTTTTCACACAACTTTTGATTTATTCTCATATAAATCAATGTGTGTTAAAATCAATGATACCATATGATCCATATAATTACATTATATGACCTATTTACCTAGAGTAAATAGCGTAATGTAATATTAATCTTCTACTACACACACACACTGTGCCAATATTCATACTTCACACACTCCAATACATTATATGCATTATAATGTACCGAATGTTCTAGTATGCCTGAACGATGATTTATATACCTAACTCTTATCATGTATTGATGATGAATTAATTCCGCCGCGCAAGTACCAACACCAATTAAATTTTTTTTAATGTGCATGGTGATTGGTACACGTAATCGGAATGTTTTTTTTCTAGACCTGTAACTTGTAAGTTCTTCTTGAGTTTTTTTTTGTGCATCAGTCAGAGTTACTCAGTCAATTTGAAAAGTCTTCCTCCCGAGTCTGATAGAATTTATTTTTTTTGGTAGTGAGCTGACCGACGGCATATTCATCTTCGGTTTTAGTATGGCCGACTATTTGAAATTATCTTTCAATTTTTTTTAGTAATAAAAGTTTTTTTTGGCTAATTTAAAATCGTACATAATAACAGAAAAAGAAAAGAATGTTTCATTTTTTTTTGTAAAAAGTTGATGAGTTAATATCGGTTTAAAGTGAATAATAATTAAGTGATATAACAATGAAAAAAATTTGATTTATAAATTACTTTTGATTTCTTGTTCGGCAATATGTTTTTCTGCTTTTGCTTTTGTGACTTTAACCCTTTGATACTTCTCTGTATAAATGCCGAATGATTAGTAAAACCTGTAAAGATTGAAGAAAAGAAAAAAAAAAGAAGAAAACTTAATGTAATTTAATTCTCAGTGATTTACATTATAGTAAAATAAAGTAAATATTTAAAAAAAAAAAAAAAAAAAAAAGTAATAGCAATTGAACTAGTGAAAAATGATATTAATTTAAATTGTAATACAAAAATATAAAATGAAAAAAAAATATTTTAAAATTTAAGTAAATGAGAATTTTATTTAAAAAAAAAAAAGAAAAAAAAAAGTGAAAAGGTTTTTTTTCTTCTCACTAACATTATTAACTTAATAACTCTGGCTCACGTATATATATATATATACGTATATATATATATATATATATATATCTATATATAACCAAGAAAGGAAAAAGAAAGTAAGAAAAAAAAAAGGAGGAAATCTAAATCATACTGATATAATTAGCATTAATAAATGAATTTTAAAATCAATTGTGAAAGTTCGTTGAAAATATTAAAAATAGAATTTCATAAAGAATATGATTTTATATGGGGGAAAATAGAGTAAAATTGTGAACTATAAATCTACCATTAAAATTGTTTTTTTTCCACTGATTTTTGATGCATATATATGTATACATATATCGTTAGAATTAAATTAAAAATATTTCTTTTTATTAATTGAGTGTTAGAAAAGGAAAAAAAAAAATAAATAATAATGAAAACAAAAAAAAAGTAATGAAACACGAAATAAAAAAAAAAAAAAAAAAAAAAAAAAAGAATAGCAAAAAGGAGATGGGCGAGTGTGCATCAATTGATATGAAACTGCAATCTTGTTCTGCAAACCTGTCATCATGTCATCAAGGGACGTCTCCACTACATCTATAAATTAAACACATTCGTGAGTTGTTTATTTTAATTATTTTTTTTTTTTCATTCAGATATATGTAGATTAGATATAATTGATACTCCGAAATTTTGGTTAGTGGTAGGAATCTTTTGATTTGTAACTAAATTAAGAATAATAGTTTTCTTGTGTTTAAACTAAGAATAGAAAAAAAAAGAAAAAAAAAGAAAAAGGAGAGTTCATACAAATTGTTAAAGTAGATTACATTTTAAGAGGGGATCCCTATAGGTTAAAGAGGCATAACCTGAAATTGTTAATGGTTTTTGAATTTAAGAAAGAAAACATAGCGGAAGAGTAAAAAAAAAAAGATTATGTACTTAAGAATCAATTGTATTAGGTTTTCTTAATAAGAGAAAAATAAAAGAAAAAAAAAAAAAGGAGAAAGGAGTATGTAAAAATTGTAATTTTTTTTCTTATTTTTATTTTTCCTCTAAGCCCCTTGGTGAATAATAAATTTTTTTTTGTTGAGTGTAACATGCTGAAAGATTAATAATATAAAAAAAAAAAAAAAAAAAAAAGGAAAAAAAAAAAAAAGGAGTCAACAAGAGTGGAAGGATGACTGAATAGGTTAACGAAATGGTGTTGTGACTGAGATCCTCGTCGAAGGTGGAAGATGCTTCTCTATTTTTTGTTGAGCATGTTATGGGTTAAAGGTGTCCCTCTACCAATGAAGAATTACTCCCTTTTTGGTTCATAGTGGTTTTAGTCTCACGGTTTTTTTGTATCTACATCTATGGATTTGGCCGGTTTTTTTTATGTTGCCATAACGGACCCGCTTCCGAAATGGTGTACCCAAGAACCCACCCCGGCTGAAGCAGCTGGAAAATTGACCGGCTGGGTACACCAGGAAGCCGTTCAAATTTCAATTTTATACTTTTCTTGTATACTTTTCTAATGAATTTTTCGTTATGCAACAATCAGTTAAATGTTAGTGGTAGTGAAAAAAAAAAAAAGGAAAATCAAAGAATTTTTTTTTGTAAAATTTGTCACTATTGATTTGCCTTCGGCAAATATCAGTTCTGCTGAAAAAGAAAAAAAAAGATAATAACATGTGTATATGTATATATTTTTTTAAATTGTCTCTACATTTGATAGACAAAACGATAGATTACTCATAATTGTTTTGTTAACACATGTGTGAAGATTATTTCATGTCTTTAGACTATGAATGAGTTCTCAAAATAATGGTACAATTGATTATAATCGAAATTTAATTATATTGAAATTTTGTAAACAATTAAATCATTCGAAGAATTTTTCTTGTCTTTTATATTTTTGAGAAAAAAAAAAAACCAAAACTATTGGTACATTTTTAGTGTTTCTTCAGACGTGAAATAGTTATGTTATTTTACACTTTAAAAATTATCATAAGATTGTAAATATTCAGAGAATAAAAATTGAGAAAAAATTTAAGTGAAATGGTCATTAGAATACCATATTTGAATTATTAGAATTTAAAAGAAAAAAAAATAATAAAGTCTATAAAAACGATAGTAAACTATGTAAATTCATTTTTGTTAGGGTCAAAGATTAAAATTTTATCATGTGAATTTTTTTTATAATTTGCCAAAATACAAAAAAATTATATTATTTTTGTGTATCCAAAAAAAAAAAAAAAAGGGAAATATAGATTCAACATTGAATATACTTTCTTTAAGAATTTAAACAGTCGATAATTTAATGAAAATTAATAAAAGTAAAACAAAGTTTAACCTGTACGTGTAACGATAATCTTTTTTTTTTTTTTACTGACTTTTGAACATTTGTGATTTAATTCAATTTAAATAATTATTAATTATTTTAATTAACAACAACACTCTGGCTAAAAGAAATGTCAATAAAAATTCTGTAAGTGGAAGAAGAAAAAAATATATAAGATATTTTGAAAAAAAAAAAAAAAAAAAGTCAAGAAATTAACAAGTTTAAAACTCAAATAGAAAACGAATATAGATATTTTTATTTTGTATGAAAATGAGATGATTGTTTCATTAGAAAAAAAAAATAAGAACAATAACGAAAAGAAAAAAAAAGATAGTGTCTTAAACTACACAATAATTGAATAATAATAAAAATTTTGAAGAAAAAAAAAACAGATGATGGACCAGTAACGAGGAATTAGTTTGATACGAGGTTACCACATTATGCATCGTTCGTCACGTGCCACATCAATCAACCTATTAATAACCCACAGGAAGTCAGTAAATCATCTAACCGTAAGTAGGTCTAAGAATTTTGCTTTGGAGTTGTTAGCGTAGAAGTAGATTAATTGTAGATTATTTTTGAATAAAGAAAAAATAAGAAAAAGGACATAATAATATGAATAGATAGATTAAACGAAAACAAAAAAAAACAAAGATATCAATTATATATATATGTACTTATGAATTTTGTTTTTGAGGGGCCCATTTAAAAAATCTAATTGTGAATTTTTGATACTATTGATTTCAAAGTTAAAAATATGAAATAAAGAGATACAATTTTTTTTTATGTATATTGTGCTAAATTTGGAAGATTAAAAGTCCTAAATATATAATAGAAAAAAAAAGAAAAATGAGGAAATTATGTTAGAACATTGATATTGTGAGGATTATTAGGCAATTATATTCATTATTCTTAGCTTATGTTCAGTTAAGTATTTGCAAAATTTATATTATGCGATATTTATTTGATATGAATTAAAGTTCTTTGGATTTGTCAAACAACTTAAAAATTGGAAAAAAAAATAAAATGAGAATAAAGAAAAAAAATATACATATTGTTTGGAAAGAAAAAAAAACAAAATTTTTTCTTTATGCATAAAATTATAATTATGGATTAATTAATTATCATGTGGTCATGCGGAGGAGTTCTGCGGTGGAAGAAGATGGTCCTCTCCTTGTTCATTTTTTTTTCTTGGCACTATGGATCAAAGGTATCCCCTGATAGAAGTTCCTACGGATTCCCTCTTGCAGCAAAATTGGTTTTTTTTGTTTTTTTTGTGTATAGATATTACGCAGATTTACTTCTACGGCTCCCTCTTCAATCTAATATGTGAGTTCTTATATTGTAAATATGCCGGTCCTTTCTTTATGTTAAAGTAACGGGCCCTCATCCGTCGTTGATACTTTCAAGAACCCACCCAGGACTGAAGCAGCTGGATCCCGACCGGCCGAAAGTATCTAGGATGTCCAGGTTCACCCTATCGTGGTGCCTTGGGAACACTTAGCATGTCAAAATTTCATGATATTGAAATTTAAATTTCCGTTACGTAACATAAATGGCGCCCAACGTACCGCCCATCTGGTACAAAAATTTTATTTGCGTCCATTTGTGTCACTCCACCTTTTGGTGTCGTAACATAAATGGCGCCCAACGGCAGGCACCCTTCGATCTAGTGTCTGTAGTTAATTTTTTTTTATATGTTCTAGCTTCATCTGTAACATGGAGATTTTGTGATTGGTGGCGACTCCGGTCATAAAGTCTGCCATTCCACGCGTCCTACCTGTACTCCGCAATAACTAGGTCTATTGAATTTAAATTCGAGTTTATTTCATGCGTGATTTTTTTTTGAAAACTTTTATTTTCATCTCTTTAAATTCTCGTTGTCGGTTCCGTATGACCAAAGTTTTGGGGTAACGTCCGAAATTGATTGTTGCGACGTGACTGACGTAATTTTTTTATACAGTTGACAAATAATTGAGAAATTATTGCAAAGTTTTGTAGATTCTGTTTTCACATTTTTCGGTTTGAATTTCATTTTAAAGATTCACTAATTTTTTGTTCTGGTTTACTCAATTACAAGCCTAACGCCAACCTAAGTAATTTTTTTTAATGTAAATTATCATGTTCGTCGACACTCGCGATTGTCAGGCCGATCTCGTTAAAAACTGGATCGAGACCTTTGCTCGTTTGTGTTCGCCCGACATCCTTAATAGATATATTCAAACCATGTAGTAATTACCTAAATAAGGTACATTCCACGTAAGTCACATAATTTAGGTTCTATACCAGAATTGATGTTTGCGACGGGGAATGGACCTAATATTTATCTTGTTTGATTGCAAATCGGTACTTTTTTTTGAGAATTTAACTTAACTAAAGTTTTGGCGGTTGTTTTTGCGCAAGCTGTCACGAACTAATTGTTCATGTTTCGGTTTTGTTATATATCACATATGCGACAGGTTTTGTGATAGATTTGAGAATTAGATTCGATTATTTTCTTTAAGACCATCCGTTTTATACATTTTGTTGATAGAGAAAGTTCTGGGCATCTGATCTTTAGGGTACGAGGGGGATCGGTACTATCCTGTCACCTCTTCACCCTCGTGGGACTTCTCCGCTTTACCACAGCTAACTGAGCCTATAAAATCCAACTTTAATTTAATTTGCATGCATTTTGTTGTTTCAAAAAAAATAATATTTTGATTTTGTTTTTAATTTTTTTTTCTGTTAAAGAGAAAACATAGGTAAATAGAGAAGTTATTTCTTCTTCTTTCGTTTTGCACGATTAGAATGTCGTTAACGACGTTTTAAATTTTTGTGTTTCCATAAAAAAAAAAAAAAAAATACTTCCGTATCTAAAAAAAAAAAAAAAAAAAAAAAAAAAAAAAAAAAAAAAAACAATCAATCGGGATTTTCTTCTCTTACATTTTTGTTCTCGTTTTGGTTCTGCGTCTGGACGTAGAGTCTTTAATACCAGACGGTCTTCGTGTAGATATCACGTGTTTGAGTTGTATCGTTGAGCCGCGATCATAAGTGAAATATATTTTTCATTTAGTGCAGTGTTAATTGGAAAATTTTTGTTGGTGTCAAATCAAAATGGACCCTACCTTCTTGGACCCAGAAGATATTTTCTACGAGTGCCAGATAAGAAACATCGACCCTAAGAATCCTGATTATATTCAAATACTGGTGGACCGGATAGCGCTGGAAGCTGAGGGGAAGGTCGCAAAACCAGATAAGCTGTTGAAGAATATAAATTCTGAAGTGTCTGATGTAAGGAGTCAAGCTGAAGGTCTAATAAATAGCTTGAACCCCCAGGAGTTAGCTTCTGATACAGATAGATTTCAAAAGGTGCAGTCAAAACTATGGCATCTGTGGAACAGGGTGTCAAGGATTAAAATGGCTAATCCTAAATTAAGGGTTACAATCCCATTCAAGAAGATTTACAAAAAGGATTTAAAATTCTGAAAGAGGTTCCTACCGTCAACAATGCAGAAATTGGAGCAGTTGGAGGAGACCTAGGTTTCAACAACACACGTTCGCTGTTCAGGAGTACACCAGCAGTATCATTAGAAAAAATTAGCATCATGGGAGGAGCAGATAAATTAGCAGATCCTATTTTATCATCTGAAAATAATATTGTGAATTCTTCTAAAAATAAAAGTACGGGAACAAGAAAAAAATCTTTAGCTTTTAATATACCCTTTTCCTTTTCAGGTCCAAACACGCCCAAACAACATTCAGTTCTGAACACTTCACGAAATCTAAGTTCGAATGCTGAAAATTTAGTTCGGTACCAGACGGATCGTCGTGATATAGATAGATCAAATGTAAGGTTAAATTATTCATTTCCAACCGCGAGTAACAGAATACCCCCTTTTAACCCAGATAAGACAAATCACCGTGTACGTAGTAATGATAAAATTCAAGACGATATTTTTGTCACCAAAAATGACTTTAACCCTCCTAAGCAAGCAGCTAACACTCAGATCGCAAGTTTATATCGTCCGCGTTTCATTAATTCTCAACCAAACAGTAATAACGTCTATTCCCCCAAATAATTCTCGTTTTGGCTCGGTGCCACCATTTTCTCAAACTCAACGGCGAGTAATTAGGTCCACAAGTCCTTTGAAAAGGTGGAACTTGTCATTCTCCGGTAAACCTCTTGGTTTACCCATTGAAGAATTTTTGTTTCGGCTGGAATCGTTGGCAGTAGCTGACAGGGTTCCAGAGGACATGTTGGCGGCTCACGTTCACCGATTTTTGTCTGAACAAGCCCTCACTTGGTTTTGGCTTTTTCGCAGGTCTAATCCTGAAGCATCATGGCGTGATGTACGGCGAGGATTGCTTGACGAATTTCGAAGTCAAACCACCGACTTTGAGATACGGCAAGCAATGCAGCTCGTCATCAGCGGCCAAATGAATCTTTCAGTGACTTCAGGCTGGAAATGCAAGGTCTGGCTTCACGCCTTAGAACCCCCATGAGCCAACAAGAGCTCATTGAAATTATTCAAAGAAATATGAACGCTAGGTTGCGTAACGCTCTTCTTTTACATTCGGTCACTTCCTTAGACCAACTACGCGATCTTGCTCGTAAATTTGAAAAACTCTGGTCTGAAATTGATCTTCGCGCCAGAACGCGCAATGTCTCAGAAGTTTACAACCCTTACGATTCATGTGTTTTCGATAAGGTATCTTATCAAAATTCTCCAAATGTAAATGATAATCATTGTGACTTAGATCATAATTTTTCTCAAATGTCTTTTAACACATCTCATGAATCAAAAAATACGTCAAGCTCTGACTTACCTATGTCTAACGCCGATTTGTGCGCGCTGAATAACCTGAACACGGAAAACTACATCTGTTGGAACTGCGACGCGAAAGGATATTCGTTTAGAGAATGTACTGTGGCCAAACGAAATTTATTCTGTTATAAATGTGGCCTCAAAGGTGTCACAACCCCAGTGTGTAAAAATTGTGTTTCAGAAAACGGAGTGTCAAACGTGATGCACTCCGGGGCACCGCGTTTGATACGTCGTTTCCCGGATCCGAAAACCCCCGTGATGACGAAAAAGACAACTTTGAATTGTCTGGTGTTGTCGATGGTTCTGATGTGATGGACTGTGGGCCTGATTTGAACCAAGTTTTTCAGGGCGTCTGTAAGTGTGCCACTGATTGTGACACCGTGACAAAAAACCCGCTTGGCGATGATCACTGATCAGTATCAGGGCCCATCACAGGACGATACCGTCTTCAATGTCAGCCAATCTCTATTCTCGTCTGAAAAATCTGAATTATATGAAAATTTACCTGATATGTCCATAAATTTACCAGATTTGTTCAAAGTACTGAACATAATTATGCTGAAGTAACAATTTGCAATTCTTCAAAAAAGTAAATTCATAATGTTAACAATTTGTGTTAAATAATTATAACAAAAAAATAATAATAAAAAATGTATACAGTATAAATTACGTCATATAAATATATGAATGAATTATGTAAAATGCAAAAACAGCAGATTACAAATATAGGTCATTTAATTCTAGATTTAATATAGAAATAATATTAAGTAACCAGAAATGAAAACAAAATTACTTAATTATATGATTATGATATTAATTTATAGGAAGTTAATTAAGACAAATTTTGTATATAAGAACAGGAAAATAAATGAATAAATCAGTATCAACAGAATACTCTAATACCTAATTATTTTAAACCTATCAAAACTGCTACGAAATTGTGAGGTTGTGCAGTCCTCACTTTCCTAACAAATTCCTTATACCGAAATTTATTTACAACTTCCATACAACTTAATTCAAGTGTCTTATAATTAGACATTTTTTGGTCCTTCGAGAAACATTAAAAAATATTCCAGCGGTTAGAGAGATACACCACGATGACTGCAAATGTGGACATTATCAAAGAGCAGAAGGAGTTAGCGGACGAAATACAAAGACAAGTACGGAACCTATTTAAGGATGGATCTGAGAGAAAAAATACGAGCTACATACTAAGACGCAAAGAGAACCTTACAAAATTGTGGAAAAAATTTGAGGAAAACCACGAAAAAATAAAAACAACGAATGCAGACCACAGCTACATGAAACAAGATTACCGTGGGCAGGTAAAAACATTAGTTGAAAAGGGGATAAAACATTTAGAGGAATGTGAAGAAATTTTAGAAAAATATGAAGCTGCAAAAGGTAGCACAAGTGATGACGAACAATTTATTATAGAGAGAAATGAAAGTGATTACGTGGGAGAGGGACAAGCATTGGCCACACTACGCAAAAGGAGGCTAATACTACGAATTAAAGCATTAGAAAAGCAATTACATAACGTAGATTTTAATGAAAAACGGTCGCCTGTATATGACGAATTAAAAATTAAGGAATTAAATGAGTTATGGAGCAAAATTGAAATATTACAGGAAGAAATAGAGTGTAAAAATACACTAGATGAGCATGAGGAGCGTTACAAGGAAGTGTTAATTCGCCTCTGGGAAAAACGAGAAGAGAAGAAAGAAAATGGGCACCATGGGGTAAAACTACCGAAAATCAATATACCTGCATTCGAGGGTAATTATAAAGAATGGATTGCGTTTAACGACATATATGAGAAGGTCATACATACGAACCGTCAACTAAGTAATGCAGAAAAAATGCATTATCTTAAAACAACAGTTAAAGGGGAGGCAGCGAAACTAATACAACATTTATCGAGTTCAGAGGTGAACTATGAAGCAGCATGGGAGTTATTGAAAGCGCGATATAACAATAAGAGAATTTTATTTGCGACGCAAGTAGATATTATGATGAATCAGCCAGTACTAACGTTTGAATCCAGCAGCGGAATAAAACAGCTTCATGACACTACTAAGGAATGTATTCATGCCATAAAAAATTTAAATATGACAGTTGACATAGATCAGTGGGATCCTTTGATAGCACACATCATTATTAAAAAATTGGATAAGGACACAAACAAATTATATGAACAATTTACGAAAGAACCAAGAGAAGTACAAAAATTACAAGAAGTACTCAATTTCCTAAAAGCAGATTTCAAGCTCTGGAGGCAATTGGTGAAACAAATAAAAAAAACGAAGGTCACTATAATCACAACGGAAAAAATAATTTTGTAATGAAGAAAAAATGGCCAATAAGGAACTATATGACGAGAACGTTGGATGTCAGTATTGTAGTGAGCAACATATGATATATGGATGCCAAAAATTCCAAAATATTAAAACAGCAGATAGAATTCAGTTCATAAAACAAAAGGAATTATGCTTGAACTGTTTAAATCACAAAAACAAAGAAAAATGTCATAGTTTAAAAAGATGCGCTGTATGTAACTTACAGCACCATTCATTATTGCATTTATACAACAGCAATAAGAATGAAATAAAAACAAAACAAGACAAGATACATACTGCAAGGCAAATATCAACACATGTTGTAGAAACAGCAAGCAGTGTGCTGTTAGCAACAGCATTAATCAAGGCAAAAACTATACAAGGAAATTACGAGTATTTAAGGGCGTTAATCGATTCTGGATCACAAGCCACATTAATCACAGAAAATGCAGCCCAAAGTTTAGGATTACCAAAAATGAGAACATACACAGAAATAACTGGAATGGGGGAGAGTGACGCAGGTATATCTCGCAGTAAAGTGTTATTAGAGATAATACCAAGATTTCCAGCAAAATATAAACTTCATTGTGAAGCTCTAGTATTATCTGAGCTTACAAGAAATCAGCCAGACGCCAGAATTTCGAGAGAAGAGACACATAATTGGAAAAATCTTTTGCTCGCCGACCCAACATATGACCGCCCTGGTCCAATCGACATAATAATTGGTGCAGATATAATGGGAGATATTTTACTCAACGGGGTACAAAAAGCAGGAAAGTTATTAGCACAACATACAGAATTTGGGTGGATTTTATCAGGAAAATCCACATTTAAAAAACCAATATGCAGAAAAATAACAAGTATGATTTCAAGAGTAGATATTGACGAAAAATTAAGAAAATTTTGGGAACTAGAGGAAGCATCTTCGGAAGCAACAAAGATGAAAGACGAACATATAATGTGTGAAGAGCATTATGAAAAAACGTATAAACGGAACGAGGATGGAACGTATATAGTAAAAATACCTTTTAATGAGTATAAACAAGAATTAGGAGAATCAAAAAAACGAGCATACGCCAGGTTAATGCAATTAGAAAAACGTTTTGTAAAAAATGAACAACTTCGAGAAAAATATAACGACTTTATGAAGGAGTACCTTGAATTAGGACATATGGAGCAAGCAGAATATAACACAAGCGAAGAGGGGGTATATTATTTACCACATCAGGCAGTAATAAAAGAAGATAGTACAACAACAAAATTACGGGTTGTATTCGACGCATCTATGAAAACAAGCACAGGAAAAAGTCTAAACGACTGTATGCGAAACGGACCAAAACTACAACAAGATTTACGGGATATTCTTCTTAGATGGCGTAAGCATCGGATCGTCTTTACAGCAGATGTGGAGAAAATGTATAGGCAGATAAGAATAGCTCCAGAAGACCAAGATTATCAACGAATATTATGGCGATGGTCGAACAAAGAAGAAATTCAAGAATATAAATTAACAACAGTGACGTATGGCACAACTTCAGCTCCATACTTAGCTATAAGAACATTACAGCAGCTAGCAAGGGACGAGTCAAAACAATATCCAGAAGCAACAGAAATTATGCTGAAGGATTTCTTTGCAGATGATCTGATGACAGGAACATACTCATTACAAAAAGCAAAAAATATCCAAAAAGAATTGAGAATTGTTTTAAAAAAGGGAGGATTTAACCTAAAAAAATGGAAAAGTAACAACATGGCATTTTTAAATACCATTCCAGAACACTTAAGAGATGAAAGCGTAGTTGAGATCAAAGACGGAGAAGCAGTAAAAACGCTTGGAGTTAATTGGGCACCTACAACAGACACCTTTCACTTCAAGGTAAAAATAGACGTTAATCAGAAAATGCCAACAAAACGAACAATTTTGTCAGATCTGGCGAGTATTTTTGATCCACTAGGGTGGATATCCCCAGTCATAATAAAGGCCAAAATTCTACTTCAAGAATTATGGAAACAAAATTATACATGGGACCAACAACTGGAGCCTGGGCTAAGAGAAAAGTGGGAAAAATTCAAAAATGAATTCCAAGCAGTAGAAGATATTTCTATTCCAAGATGGATACATTTTGTACCAACGATACGACAATATGAATTACACGGATTTTGCGACGCCTCTGAAAGAGCATATGGAGCAGTTATATACTATAAAAGCACGGCTGACAACGGAAAGGTAAACATTACTATGCTTACATCGAAAACCAGAGTAGCACCTATAAAACATACGTCACTACCACGACTAGAATTATGTAGTGCAGTATTACTAGCAAAACTAATGGCGCAAGTAAAAAGGGCATTAGAACATGAAAATGCAATTACATACGCTTGGACTGATTCCATGATAGCATTATCATGGATAAAAGGAAACACGGATCGATGGGATAGCTTTGTAGCAAGAAGAGTAAAAGAAATAAAAGGTGCGATACCACCATCAAGATGGAATCATGTAAGGTCAGAAGACAACCCTGCCGATTTAGCTTCAAGAGGAACAGAACCGAAAAAACTTAAAGAAAATCGATTATGGTGGACAGGTCCAGAATGGTTAAAGTTAGCAGAGCAAAGTTGGCCAAAACCAAAAAACATAGAAAAAACATCATTAGAAGTCGAAAATAAGCAAATATTGGTGACAACTTTAAAAATAGAACGTAACAATGAAGAAATAATATCTCGTTTCTCTTCATTAATAAAGCTAGTAAGGGTATTAGCATACTGTAACAGGTTCACATATAATAGCCAACGGAAAGATGCAGACCAAAGAAATTACGGACATCTTACTGTAGCAGAAATACAAAAACCAACATATCAATGTATTAAAATTGCACAAGAAGCAGAGTTTACGAAAGAAATAACTGACATACGTAACAAAACATCAGTACACGCAAAAAGTAAAATCCTTTCTCTTAATCCATTTTTAGACGAAAATGGAATTTTAAGAGTTGGTGGCCGATTACAAAATTCAACAATGTCATACAACGAAAGGCATCCAATAATTTTACCACATAAAAATCATTTGACAACACTAGTGATACGTCAAGCACATCAAACAACATTACATGGAGGCAATGAAGCAACATTATCATTTATAAGGAGAAAATACTGGATTATAGGGGCAAAAAGCACAGTACGTGCACATATAAATAAATGTGTAAAATGTTGCCGCTTAAAGGCACAAACAATGAATCAAATTATGGGAAACTTACCAGAAAGCAGAGTAGTACCATCACGAGCATTCACACATACAGGGGTAGACTACGCAGGACCTATACTAATACGAACATCTAAGGGCAGAGGTCAAAGAGCACATAAAGGCTACATATCAATTTTTATCTGTCTTACAACTAGGGCAATACATATTGAAGCGGTTACCGACTTAACAACTGAAGCATTTATAGCTGCATTTAGACGGTTTACATCAAGACGAGGACTTCCTTCACATGTATATAGCGATAATGGCACGACATTTGTAGGAGCACAGAAGATTTTGGACAAAACATTAAAAACAGTAATATCCGAAATGAATACAAAAATAGAATCAAAGATGACGTTCGATAACATCCAGTGGCATTTTATTCCCCCGGGAGCTCCTCACTTCGGAGGAATATGGGAGGCTGGTGTTAAATCCATTAAATATCACCTAAAAAGAGTGATTGGTGAAACCACGTTAACGTTTGAAGAGATGTCCACGTTATTATATCAAATTGAAGCATGCCTAAATTCACGACCGTTGTATCCACTTCGATGCGAACCATCGAACACAAGTATTTTAACACCAGGACACTTTCTAATTGGTACAGCTATAAATGCACCACCAGAAGAGAATATGTTGGAAATGAATGACCATATTTTGACACGTTGGAAATTAGTTCAGAAAATGAAGCAAGATTTCTGGAAAAGTTGGCAAAGCGAATACTTATCACGATTACAACAGCGATCAAAATGGAAAGTAAAAAATGAGAATATAAAGGAAGGGCAAATCGTGTTAATAAAAGATGAGAATTGTCCTCCAACGAGATGGCCATTGGCAAGAGTAGTAGAAACACATCCTGGAAAAGATGGGCATATAAGAGTAGTAACAATGACATATAAAGGTAATACGACTATAAAAAGACCAATAACAAAAATTTGCCCTCTGCCTATAGACGATTCGAAAGAAAATTCAGTAAATATGGAAACACCAATAACATCAAACGTAACCAGAATTTCAGATATATATGCAACAAAAAAGAAAAAGGTGAAAATATATCCAATCAATGCTAACTGGACCACAAACACAGACAGAAAACGAAAAATTAATAGCGTAGACAACCACGTGTCATCAAATTCAAAATTAGCTAAATTAATGTTCACAACTTTGGCAATACTAGGACTGTTTCATGTCAGCAACGGTCAATTTACAATAAAAAATCCAAAACCAGGCTTATATATTGAACAAATTGGAAAGGCAAAACAAAAACGAGGAACTTTACGAGTAGAAATTGAAATGCCACTAAACATTACAAAGGATTATGAAAAAATTAACGACATTATGACGCAAATGGAAAAAATATGTAAGATACCACGAGCAAAGCAGCTAGACAGTCACTGTGATATATTATTAGAACATTTACAAGAAAAGAAACAGTCCATAATACAAGAAATGGATATCATAAAAACTGATCATATAACACGGACAAAAAGAGGATTATTAGGAAATATTTTGGAATCTATATTTGGAGTAAATGATGAAATATATACCAACATAAATGAGTTAAGACAAGATCAGTTGAATATCAAGCAAACAGCACATCATCAGTCTAACATAATGGTATCAATTTTAACTCAACTCAATGAAACAGAGGTAAGAACAACAACAAAAATTAATCGGATTATAACTAAGTTGAATCAAGCTCTATCAGAAATTACAAAAATAGAAGGGTGGTACGAAAAAATCGATGACAACAAGGTAAGAATTGATATTTTAACAGCATACCAGCTCAGCATAGATCTATTCGACGAAATAGAAAATCACTACCTAAAGGTATTGGAAGCCAGAATGGGACAAGGCCGTATCTTAACATTTTTATTACCAAGAAAATTTAATGAAATAATACAACATGCAACTAGCAAATTACCTACAAACATTGAAGTAACAACTGAACTAGCGGAGACAGTAAGAGTTATTACAACTGAAACAAATATAATAATCTATGGAGTTTTATATATCACTGAACATGACACGTACGATATGATAAAAGTCACGCCAATACCACAGAAAGTAGGAAATCATACATATCGCGCACCAGAGATCTCAACTTCATTTCTCGCCACTAACTATGACACACAAACTTATTTTGAAATCACAGAAGAAGAATTTCGATCTTGCAAAAAACTGGAAAAACAGACATTACTATGCAACCCAACAGTAATAAATAGTATTGAAAACAACCCAAATTGTGTAATAGATGAGATATATCACAGGCTAGACAAAACTGAGTGCAGCATCAAAGAATTCTCAGCACCAAAACTTATTTGGAAACATTTATATATGGCCAATACATGGTTATTCATTGCAGACAAACCAACAACTGCAGCAATAAAATTTAAAGGAGTAAGGGAAGACGTCACTCTAAATGGCATAGGCATATTACTCATCAACCAAAATTGCATAGTACAAACAAAAAGAAATACCCTTATGGCAAGCATTGAAGGTAAAACCACAATCCAAGGCACGTTTACTAAGCCGATGAGTTTTCGTATAAACCACACTGAGGCCATCTCCCCTCAACACAATAATATGGATTTTGAACCAGTATTAAAATCATCAGACAGCTTCTTCAACATTATAAAAAACGAACAAAAAAGCATATCAAACCAGTCAATGACATGGACTGCTATAAGACATCACTCAATTACAATATCTAGTTCAGTGGGTGTTACAATATTGATCATCATTTTATTTTACATGATAAAACACAGTACTTGTTCAAAGAAGTCTTTTCAACTTGCGCCATTCAATAATAACAACAGAAAAACAGCTACCCGCGACACAGAAGACCCAGAATTTGTAATACAACCCATTCACGAAACAATAGAAAAACAAACACAACAATCAACAACCAAACTTGGCGGGCAGAATGTTCAAAGTACTGAACATAATTATGCTGAAGTAACAATTTGCAATTCATCAAAAAAGTAAATTCATAATGTTAACAATTTGTGTTAAATAATTATAACAAAAAAATAATAATAAAAAATGCATACACCACATTTTTACATATGTATATGGGTCATTAACACATTATAGTTAACAGTATAAATTACGTCATATAAATATATGAATGAATTATGTAAAATGCAAAAACAGCAGATTACAAATATAGGTCATTTAATTCTAGATTTAATATAGAAATAATATTAAGTAACCAGAAATGAAAACAAAATTACTTAATTATATGATTATGATATTAATTTATAGGAAGTTAATTAAGACAAATTTTGTATATAAGAACAGGAAAATAAATGAATAAATCAGTATCAACAGAATACTCTAATACCTAATTATTTTAAACCTATCAAAACTGCTACGAAATTGTGAGGTTGTGCAGTCCTCACTTTCCTAACAAATTCCTTATACCGAAATTTATTTACAACTTCCATACAACTTAATTCAAGTGTCTTATAATAGACAAGATTTGTCAATTAATTTACCAGACATGACTGATCAAAACGTATTCTAGAATGTCGTGAACGTTTTAAGAAGCGAGTGCAAATTCGGAAGTCGTTGGAAGTTCTGAATAATTTTTGTCCTTTTAAAGATCCGCGTCCGTACGCTAAAATTAAAATAAATGATGTTGAATTATACGATTTAATGGATACAGGGGCTTCAATCAATTGTTTAGGTAAAAACGTTGATGAAATTTTGAAGCAGATAGGTGTCAAGAGTTCACGCTCGGCAGCACCTATTCATACAGCTGATGGAAGCGCGCAAAAGGTTGAAGGCGTAATAGATGTTGAAGTTGTTTATAACGGCGTATGTAGTCCACTTCGACTCTATATCGTGCCAACTTTAGCGCAAAATTTGTATATCGGGATCGACTTTTGGCAAAAATTTGAATTATTACCAAAATGTATTTCAGAACTTCATGACGAAAGTGTTCAAGATCCGAAAATGCACGTTCTGACCGCGGAACAACAACAAAAATTAAATGTGATTAAAGCAAAATTTCCTTCGTTTGCTGTTCTCGGTTTAAATAAAACGTCCCTAGAAACGCACGTGATAGATACCGGTGATACGCCTCCGATTAAACAACGCCATTATCCTGTATCGCCGCGATTCAAATATTAATGTACGACGAGCTTGATCGCATGCTCGACATGGGTGTTATTGAAGAATCCTTTAGCGCGTGGAACAATCCCGTTGTTTTGGTGAGGAAGCCTGGCAAGAATCGCTTGTGCTTGGACTCGCGTAAAGTCAATGCTGTGACAAAGAAGGATGCATATCCTTTGCCACACATTGACGGGCTGATCAGTCGCCTGTCCGACACAAAATTTATCTCAGGGATCGATTGAAGGATGCCTTTTGGCAGATTCCCTTAGAAAAGGAATCTCGCGAAAGGACAGCCTTCACAGTACCTGGCCGGCCTCTTTACCAATTCATCGTGATGCCGTTCGGTTTGTGCAACGCTCCCCAACGAATGTGTTGATTGATGGACAAAGTCGTACAGTCGGAATTACGTGATAATGTCTTTGTTTATTTAGATGATCTATTGATTATATCAAAAGATTTCGACACTCATTTGAAAACGCTCGAAAAAGTAGCAACTTGCCTAAGAACGTCGGGATTAACTATTAACGTCGAAAAGAGTAAATTTTGCCAAAAAGAAATTAAGTATCTTGGCTATATCGTCAGCGATGGTTGTATTAAAACAGACCCCGAAAAGATTTCCGCGATTGTTGATTTTCCAAGTCCGAAAAATCCTAAACAAGTTCGTCGTTTTTTAGGAATGACCGGTTGGTATCGTCGTTTTATTCGAGATTATGCGTCTCTTTCCGCGCCTATTTCAGATTGCTTAAAGAAATCGAAGAATTTTATTTGGTCTGATGAGGCTCAGAGCTCTTTTGACAAGCTCAAAATTAGTATGACAACAGCGCCAGTGTTGTGCAACGTAGACTTCACGAAGGAGTTCTTTATACAATGCGATGCGTCGAAAGTGGGCGTAGGAGGAGCCCTATTCCAACTTTCAGAGGCGGGTGATGAAAATACCATCGCATTTGTTTCGCAAAAGCTTAATAAAGCACAAAAGAACTACTCCGTGACAGAACTGGAGTGCTTGGCTGCTGTACTATATGTAAAAAAGTTCAGGGTTTACATCGAAGGCTTTCGATTCACGATTATTACAGATCACGCGAGTTTGAAGTGGTTGATGTCTCAGCCAGATTTAAGTGGTCGTCTCGCACGTTGGAGCTTGAAATTGCAAGCTTTTGATTTCGCAATACAGCACCGCAAAGGTTCACAAAATGTGGTTGCTGATTCACCCTCGCGCGCGTTTTGTGATGAAATCAGTACGAACTTAAATCTGACTGAAGTCGACCTTAATTCAGATAGTTTTCGTGATGACGAATATGTTCAAATAATATCGTTTATTTCAAATAATCAGAGTAAGTTGCCGGATTTAAAAATTCACGACGGTAAAGTGTTCAAACGTGTTCGTTTTCGAACTGGTGAAAATAATGACAATCCTTGGAAACTATGGGTCCCTAAATCCCTTCGTAATTCTATGATCCAAAATGTTCATGAATCTGAAGTTACTTGTCATGGTGGCATTGCTGTAACTTATCAATTTTTGTCTGAAAAATATTATTGGCCCAAAATGTGTCTTGATGTACAAAATTTTGTCAACGATTGTGGAGTGTGCAAGGAAAATAAATCCCCTAATGTTCGAACTAGACCTCCTATGGGATCTAGATTCATCACTGAAAGACCTTTTCCACGTCTTTATATCGATTTGCTTGGTTCATATCCTAGGACTAAAGCAGAAAATTCGCAAATTTTGATCGTTTTAGATCACTTTTCGAAATTCGTGTTTCTTAAACCCCTTCGGAAAGCTAATGCCCCTGCTGTTGTGACCTTCTTGGAACACGTAGTCTTCTCTATTTTTGGCGTTTGCGAATTTCTCCATAGTGACAACGGTAAACAATTTATTTCAAAAGATTTTCAAAACTTTTTATCTTCATATGGTGTAAAACATATTTGCACTGCTTTGTACTCCCCTCAATCTAATGCGTCTGAACGCGTAAATCGGGTCGTCTTAGAGGCTGTAAAGTCTTATGTTCATGAAGACCAGGCGAACTGAGACAAGGCCATCCACCGCATAGCTGGCTCCCTTAGAACTCGATACCACAGTGCTATTGAGCGCACACCTTACCAGACGGTATTTGGTTTCCCGATGGTAAGGCATGCCTCGGCATATCGGGTTCTGAGAGAGCTGGACTGTGTGATGGATGGAGAGGTCGTTGATCTGCCTGAATCTGCCAAGCTTCAGCAGATCCGCGACCAAGTCTCAGTGAGCCTGAAGAAAGCTCACGAACGAGCAGAAAGATCTTACAACCTCCGGACCACTATAGTGAAATTTCGACCAGGACAAGAGGTTTATAGGCGAAATTTCACTCAAAGCGATTTCACGAAAGGTTTTAATTCGAAATTTTCGAAGAAGTTTATTAAATGTCGTATTAAAATATGCATTGGGGGAAGTATGTATGAAGTAGAGGACCTACAAGGTAAATATGTAGGGACTTTTCATGCGAAAGATCTCAAAGCATAACACCATTATTGTTTACCATGTCACCCTTAATTTTCGGCACCTCACTTCACTATATTTAAAATCAATGGCCTATACCTTTCGAAAAGAATAACATTTTTTTTTGGTATACTTAATCAGTTCGTCGTTAATTGGTTCGCTTTGCCCTCTCAGTTAAACAGGGTGTCTGATTTATGAATCCATTGATTTTCAAGATTTTTTTGACCTATTATTGATTCTTTCCTGGTTTTGGTACATATCACTCGGATGTGACAATTTTATGTATTGGTCTATAAGTCATCATCGCGAAACAATTTTTTTTTGATTTTGGAATTTGGCTGATGTGCGTGTACTTATCTTCCTATTATGTTTTGTTCAGCCCGGCTTGCCCACGAGTTCCGGCATTGAGACTCATCTCAGGGTGTGGACGAGCCCCACGTTGTTGTAATTAGGCAACAACGACCAATTTTCCTGTTCGGTCAATATTCTCCTAGTGGGACTTTATATCGGGTTCTATGGATCAGTGTCCTATACGGACTTTATATTATCTTTTCGCTGCCGTGTTCCAACCTTTTCCACTTCGACAGGTTCGTGGAAAAGTTTGTTTTGTTGCGACAGCAGATATGCCCCTATAGTTCTATCAAGATATTTTCGTACGCCGCTGTATCACTACAGACGGTTGTACACATAATTTTTAAAATATTCAAAAATGTACGTTTATTGGAAATTTTTCAACAAAATATTCCAATAAATGAACTGTAATTCCAATTCCGTTGCACACGCGCAACATAAAATTTAATCTCGCTTTGTTCGAAAAAATTGAACAAAGACTGTCAATAATAATCCCATGGATTATTCTCCAATCACGCCACTTCGTGAATAATCTTGTATAATATACATATATATATATATACTTAAGATTATTCCATGCTTCTCTCGAATATTCTCGTGATATAATCTATTGAAACTAATCTCACACTATTAAGTCATTATGAATTTCAGTGTAATTGACAATGTTCAATACACCACAATTATTTCCATGTATTAATTGATTAATTCTCATATAAACTATTATATGAGAAAAATCAATTTAAAATATCACCTGATCCATGTATTTGCATTGTGACCTATTTACTTTAGTAAATAGCATAATGTAAATACAAAATTTCAAGTGCACACACACATGTCAACCACCACAATCATCACACTCATATACACTATTCATTGAATAAGGTATCGACTGTTCTAGACTTCTTATTGATGATTGGTATGACTGTACATAATACATAATGATTATGAGCTAATCTTACCGCGCAATTACCAACACCAAATAAACAGAATGCGTATAAGGTTTGGTATATGCGACGGGCATATAATGGGTAATAATAGTTGATACAGACAGACAGTTTTTTCTCTTTGGCGATTCCTCTTGTCGATTAGCTTCGGGTATGGCTATGGATTCTGTTTCTTGACTTTGATGGAGTAAGTTGAATCTTTTTTTGTATCATGTGCGTGAGTGAATCAAAGATTTGATAAAAGTTTTTTTTTTTTTGTAACATTAAATATCGGTAGAAAAAAAAAATAATTAATATCAGTTCGAGTAAATTAATCATGTAGATAATTATTTTTCTTGAATCTTAATCGTGTGTAATAATTTGCATACATACGAGAATTTCGTTTATATATGATTAGATTTGCCTTTTTTTTTCTTTTCAATTATCGTCAAAATGAAAAAGAAACGAAAAAAAAAAAGAATTAGGTCTTAAATGCCAGTGAAATGATTACAAGAGATTTTGTGAGTGTAACTGAAAAAAAAAGAAAAAAAAATAATATATAAAAGGGTTAATAAATGATAAATTCTAAAAATTTCATTAAGAAATTTTACGAAAACGTAAAGAAAAAAAAAAAAAAACTAACCAAAAGAAAGAAGAAGAAGAATAATTCATATACATATATAAAAATAATAGATCAGTCATCATGTTGCGACAGCAATTATGCCCCTAAATATTTTTTGTTCAAAATATTTTCGTACGCCGCTGTATTATACAGACGGCTGTACACATAAATTTTAACGATGTTTAAATTGTACATTTATTGGAAATTTTCTACAAAATATTCCAATAAATGAACTGTAATTTTCAATTCCGTTGCCCACGCGCAACATGAAAATTTAATCTTGTTTTGTTCAAAATTTGAACAAAGATTTTTGTACTAAGCACATGGATTAGTACAAAAATCACGCCACTTCATGAATAATCCCATGTATTTAATACAAATCCATGAGATTATTCTATATTTTTCTCGAATATGGTCCCATACAAATTTTCTATACCTTTTTTTTCTGGTTCCACCATGCTAAAATATTATGAACTTCAGTGTATTTGTCAATATACAAATACACTATATAAATTTTTCACACAACTTTTGATTTATTCTCATATAAATCAATGTGTGTTAAAATCAATGATACCATATGATCCATATAATTACATTATATGACCTATTTACCTAGAGTAAATAGCGTAATGTAATATTAATCTTCTACTACACACACACACTGTGCCAATATTCATACTTCACACACTCCAATACATTATATGCATTATAATGTACCGAATGTTCTAGTATGCCTGAACGATGATTTATATACCTAACTCTTATCATGCATTGATGATGAATTAATTCCGCCGCGCAAGTACCAACACCAATTAAATTTTTTTTTAATGTGCATGGTGATTGGTACACGTAATCGGAATGTTTTTTTTCTAGACCTGTAACTTGTAAGTTCTTCTTGAGTTTTTTTTTGTGCATCAGTCAGAGTTACTCAGTCAATTTGAAAAGTCTTCCTCCCGAGTCTGATAGAATTTATTTTTTTTGGTAGTGAGCTGACCGACGGCATATTCATCTTCGGTTTTAGTATGGCCGACTATTTGAAATTATCTTTCAATTTTTTTTAGTAATAAAAGTTTTTTTTGGCTAATTTAAAATCGTACATAATAACAGAAAAAGAAAAGAATGTTTCATTTTTTTTTGTAAAAAGTTGATGAGTTAATATCGGTTTAAAGTGAATAATAATTAAGTGATATAACAATGAAAAAAATTTGATTTATAAATTACTTTTGATTTCTTGTTCGGCAATATGTTTTTCTGCTTTTGCTTTTGTGACTTTAACCCTTTGATACTTCTCTGTATAAATGCCGAATGATTAGTAAAACCTGTAAAGATTGAAGAAAAGAAAAAAAAAAAAGAAGAAAACTTAATGTAATTTAATTCTCAGTGATTTACATTATAGTAAAATAAAGTAAATATTTAAAAAAAAAAAAAAAAAAAAAGTAATAGCAATTGAACTAGTGAAAAATGATATTAATTTAAATTGTAATACAAAAATATAAAATGAAAAAAAAATATTTTAAAATTTAAGTAAATGAGAATTTTATTTAAAAAAAAAAAAGAAAAAAAAAAGTGAAAAGGTTTTTTTTCTTCTCACTAACATTATTAACTTAATAACTCTGGCTCACGTATATATATATATATATACGTATATATATATATATATATATCTATATATAACCAAGAAAGGAAAAAGAAAGTAAGAAAAAAAAAGGAGGAAATCTAAATCATACTGATATAATTAGCATTAATAAATGAATTTTAAAATCAATTGTGAAAGTTCGTTGAAAATATTAAAAATAGAATTTCATAAAGAATATGATTTTATATAGGGGAAAATAGAGTAAAATTGTGAACTATAAATCTACCATTAAAATTGTTTTTTTTCCACTGATTTTTGATGCATATATATGTATACATATCCCAACTGGCATTTTTGGTGACAAAAACCAAGCCTTGGTTGCTGCTACCAAAATTAAGTGACGGGAACGTGTTTTCTACTTTTTTCGCTACTATAATGTATTTCGCTACTTCATGGTTGCGCATTGAACGTATCGAATACGTGGCAATGGGAACTATGTGGATTCTAAAATTAAAGTTTTTATCGAGGTTCCAGAATCGTAATAGGACCGTTTACAAAACTCCTCAAAGTTTCTGTTACTATAACGTTGTTTTGCTTGTGGTTTGCCTGGTTTTTGGCACCACTTTTTGACACTACACAGTGGCCAAATTTAAGTTTTCAACATAAGTAACAAATACGTTCCTAAACTTACATTTAGGTACTTATAAGTTCCCGGTACTATAGGTGTAAGTTCCAATTGTCACCATAAAGTATTTGGAACGTTTTTGGTTCTAAACAGTGTCATTTATTGGTTTCTATATGATCAATATAATACTTGTCGGTGGTAATTATAAAGTCTTGTGCAACAATAAAAATGAAAATTCTAATGACCAGTTTCACAGTGGCAGCTTTAGCTTAGTTCAACTTTTCAACTAAGTTTAAACACTTTGTTCAGTTACCTAGTTTAAGTGTTAAATTAGGTTTAACTTAAGCCGTAAAAACTGAGAGCTTAAATTCTATTTAATGTTTAGTTAAATGTCATATTACCTTTACCTTTTTAAGCCATCTACTTATTTTGTTTTGTCAGTAAATGTATTATAAATTGAAATTTATGAGAAAAAAGTTAAAATGTCACAATAATTGCCATTACTAA
Organism: Bombylius major; assembly: GCA_932526495.1. NCBI lineage: Eukaryota > Metazoa > Arthropoda > Insecta > Diptera > Bombyliidae > Bombylius > Bombylius major. The sequence goes on along the minus strand of OW052044.1, from coordinate 21,550,473 downwards.
ATAATGACATTTACAAGTTCCATAAGTTCCAAAATATATTCATTGAATTGGTTTAACTGAAGATACATACTATGTAGTTCAACTACAAATATACATAAATTGCTGAGAAACAAAGCAAAATTTAAGTGGAGCTTGAACAATGTTTTAGGTGTAACTTGAACTTAGCTTAAGCTTCGACTGTGAAACTGGGCATAAGCTTTACAAGATGAATTGCATAAAGCCTTAATTACTTAAGCCTTGAACGACATTTTAGAATTAGAAAAAAGTGTGTTAAAGTGACGAATGGAACCAAGTGGTTCCGTTTGCTACTTTATAGTGAATTTTGATACTATAAAGTTTCACAAGGAACTATAGAGTGACATTTTCAAAATTTTATAGTTTCTGCCACTATATAGTTTCATTTGCTACGTACCATCAACTTTGTCATAAGTGTTCGGTACCATGTAGTGAAATTTTAAAGTGTCATACACTATACAGTGGCAACGCAAAAATCGCCATTTTTCACTCTTTAATCTATTTTTTTTTTTTTTCAACAGAAATTAATTGTTATGAAAAAATGATTAAAAATACATTTTTCCAGAAAATTTGAATAGAAAATAATATATTTTTTAATAATACCTATTTAAAAATCAAAAATTTTCAAAAATACGAAAATAATAAAACTTTATTAAAAATATATAATTTTAAATTTACAAAATTTTTTATATATTTTTCAATATTTTTAAGGCGCATTGTATTTTTTCGAAGTACAAGATCTATATTCATCACAAATTTTTGTTGGCAATGAAATTTATTGAGGAAAAGTGTTGAAATTTTTGTGTTAAAGTCCTTTTAAAATGTTGAATTCTGATAATCGGAATTTTAATTTTAACATAAGTATCATTTGTTTGAAAATATTTTATTTGTGTTAGTCATAAATATAATAATTTTATATATGTATTTAATAATATCAAAGTAGGATAATGTTCAATTGAAATATATAATTGTATTAGTGCGGAAGAAACCCTAAAGTTCCTATTAGGTGTTTGAAAGGTGGCAATTACCACTTTGGAACGTAGCAGCTACGTATTTCAATATCGTTCCAATTACGAACCAGGCACGTCCCAATTTGTTCCCCATTTTAGTGAAATCCACGTCTTTAAACCGTAGCATTTACGTATTTTTTCCTAGTGACAGTCACTTTAAAGCGGCACCACGGAGTGACAATCACGTAGCGGCCACTTAAAATGCTAGTTGGGATATCGTTAGAATTAAATTAAAAATATTTCTTTTTATTAATTGAGTGTTAGAAAAGGAAAAAAAAAAAAAAATAATAATGAAAACAAAAAAAAAGTAGTGAAACACGAAATAAAAAAAAAAAAAAAAAAAAAAAAAAAAAAGAATAGCAAAAAGGAGATGGGCGAGTGTGCATCAATTGATATGAAACTGCAATCTTGTTCTGCAAACCTGTCATCATGTCATCAAGGGACGTCTCCACTACATCTATAAATTAAACACATTCGTGAGTTGTTTATTTTAATTATTTTTTTTTTTCATTCAGATATATGTAGATTAGATATAATTGATACTCCGAAATTTTGGTTAGTGGTAGGAATCTTTTGATTTGTAACTAAATTTAGAATAATAGTTTTCTTGTGTTTAAACTAAGAATAGAAAAAAAAAGAAAAAAAAAGAAAAAGGAGAGTTCATACAAATTGTTAAAGTAGATTACATTTTAAGAGGGGATCCCTATAGGTCAAAGAGGCATAACCTGAAATTGTTAATGGTTTTTGAATTTAAGAAAGAAAACATAGCGGAAGAGTAAAAAAAAAAAAGATTATGTACTTAAGAATCAATTGTATTAGGTTTTCTTAATAAGAGAAAAATAAAAGAAAAAAAAAAAAAGGAGAAAGGAGTATGTAAAAATTGTAATTTTTTTTCTTATTTTTATTTTTCCTCTAAGCCCCTTGGTGAATAATAAATTTTTTTTGTTGAGTGTAACATGCTGAAAGATTAATAATATAAAAAAAAAAAAAAAAAAAAAAAAAAGGAGTCAACAAGAGTGGAAGGATGACTGAATAGGTTAACGAAATGGTGTTGTGACTGAGATCCTCGTCGAAGGTGGAAGATGCTTCTCTATTTTTTGTTGAGCATGTCATGGGTTAAAGGTGTCCCTCTACCAATGAAGAATTACTCCCTTTTTGGTTCATAGTGGTTTTAGTCTCACGGTTTTTTTTGTATCTACATCTATGGATTTGGCCGGTTTTTTTTATGTTGCCATAACGGACCCGCTTCCGAAATGGTGTACCCAAGAACCCACCCCGGCTGAAGCAGCTGGAAAATTGACCGGCTGGGTACACCAGGAAGCCGTTCAAATTTCAATTTTATACTTTTCTTGTATACTTTTCTAATGAATTTTTCGTTATGCAACATATGGCGCCCAACGACAGACACCTACCAGCTTGTGTCTGTACTAAATTTTTGTCGCCCATATGTCGCTCCACCTTTTGGTGTTGCAACATATGGCGCCCAACGGCAGGCACCTACCAGCTTGTGTCTGTACTAAATTTTTGGCGCCCATATGTCGCTCCACCTTTTGGTGTTGCAACATATGGCGCCCAACGACAGGCACCTACCAGCTTGTGTCTGTACTAAATTTTTGTCGCCCATATGTCGCTCCACCTTTTGGTGTTGCAACATATGGCGCCCAACGTCAGGCACCTACCAGCTTGTGTCTGTACTAAATTTTTGTCGCCCATATGTCGCTCCACCTTTTGGTGTTGCAACATATGGCGCCCAACGTCAGGTACCTACCAGCTTGTGTCTGTACTAAATTTTTTAGCCCATATGTCGCTCCACCTTTTGGTGTTGCAACATACGGCGCCCAACGGTAGGCAACCTGCCTTCGTAAATTCAATTTTTTTTATTTCGTTTTAACTTCCCCGGTAACATGGAGATTTTCTGTTTGATGGCAACGTCGAACAGGAAATCTACCATCCCACGCGTCCTTTCAGATCACCCCAATAACCCGGTATTCAAATTTAATTGTTTACATTTCATGCGCGATATATTTTCTTTCTTGTGTAATAAAATTCTTGCGTTCAGTGTCGTAAGTCCGTAATTTTGGGTCGGTGAAAATCCCGAAATTACGTTGCGACGGCACTGACAAATTTTAGTAGATTCAGCGTATAAAAGTAATCCTAATTTCGATTACTTTCTAATGAATTTTGTAATTGATGTTGCATTTTTTTTTAGGTCTGAATTTTTATTCGGTTTTCAATAGTTATCTCTTTTGGTAGTTTCAAATTACTTCTGCCTACTGTTGTTTAAATTTTAATTTACGGTTCAAGGAATATATGCGTGAATGTCATGGACGATTGTCAGGACGATTTTGGGTGTGCAAGATCGTAGCCTTTGCTCGCCATGTACATTCAGCATATCGTTTTGTTATATTCAGACTTGTTAATTTATCTTTTATGCACTGAACCTCCGACGTTTGTCACGGATTTTGGGTCACACACCCGAAATGTCGTTTGCACGCGGTTGTGTTTTGTTGCATACTCCTGTTTATTAAGGTGAACCATAATTTTTGAGAATTTTAAAAATTTTGTAAAGGCAAACCATGTTGTGCAGCTATGCATTATAGAATCACCCATGTTTAGGTTTTATTTTATGATACCGGGTGATATCTCAAATGTATAGATTGAATGAAATTTAATTCGGTTAATTTTTGAAAACCCCCGTATGCCCGGAATATGATTATTAAATACACAATCCGACTTTTAACTTTTTTTTGATAGAGGAAACACTTGTTTTTTGGTCCATTTTTAGTAGGTGGAAGGTCGTCTATTTTGACGCCTCTTCGCCCTCGTTGAGGTTCTCCAAGCCACAACACCTAAATGATAAACTAAAAAACTAACATTTCTTATTTTTTTTTTTGCATGTCTTGATTTTTGCATGATTTTGATAGAAATATTTTGATTTTTTTTGTTTTTTTTGATAATAAAAGTATTTTGATTTTTTTTTGAAAAAAAAAAAAAAAAAGATTTTTTTTCTTTTCTTTTCTTCTTCTCGTGAGTGAACGGTAGGATGAAGTTTGTTTGAGCCCGCGTTTTGAAGATTTTATGGATAGAATCGGGTTTTTTTTTATATATATATTAATGTATACATTCATTTTCGTGATGAATTTTTGAGTTTTTTTTTTACATTTCCGGATTTTTTTTTATTTTTGGGTCTACGTCGAGGCGTAGATCATTTAGCACCTGAAGGTCTGATCGCTGGTCTCGCGCGGCTGAGTTTCGTGTCGAGCCCCGATTTATAAAAATTTTAGAGTATATAGTTTTATATAAATTCAGTGATAATAGTGATTTCGATTTTTTTTTGTAAATTGAATTACATCGATTAGATTTTCTAAATAAAAAATTTTTTTTTTCGGTTTATAATATCCGCGAGTGATTTTGTGTCAAATCCAGTGTAAATTTTTCAGATTTTTTTTTTGAAAAGGTTAATTGGTTTTCAATATGGATCCTAGCTATTTGGACCAACCGGAGTTCGCGTATGAATGTCAGATTAGGAATATAGATCCTAACCACCAGGACTCTCTCAAGACCTTGAGCGATCAGTTGGCCGCTGAAGCCGATGGACTAGCTGAACGAGCTGACAAGATTGTGTACTCTTTAAACAAGGGAATTGCTGATCTACGTAGCCAGGCGGAAGGTTTGATTAATAGCCTGACTCCACAGGACCTTATATCGGACACTGATAAGTCCCTGCGTGTGCAAGCTAAACTTTGGCACCTGCAACATCGTGTCGATCGAGTTAAGATTAGGAAACCTAAATTCGAGTCAGTCAAAACCATCGATGACGTTATAAAACACGGATTTCAACTGTTAAAGCGCGCCTTGAGAGCTGATGATGCAGATTTAGGAGCAGTAGGAGGAGATTTGAACGTTTTGAATTTCGACAATACTCAGTCTATTGTGAGGAGTACCCCTGCAACTTCTATAGAGAATCTCAGCATCATGGGTGGAAAAGAAGGACCTGCTGTTTTAAGTTCTATTCCTTTTGTAAGACAAAATGTTGTTAATGTTCAAAATAAATCTAAAAATAAACAAACAAAATCTCTGGCTTTCAATATCCCTTTTCCCAGTAAATCATCTGTAAACTTGCACCAACGTGGACACGATATCGCCTCGCGATCTTCGAATCGAAATTTTGAAAACTTAAATTTGTCTAACACAACTCGGCGTGACATTGATAAGTCCAATTTCAGATTAAATGCTTCATTACCAACCACAACTAACGATTTTTCTCCCGTTGTTTTTGATAAACCTTATTCTCAAACGACTCAGAATATTCCAATCTCTTTTAATAATGATTTTAATCGTACGCGACAAGCAGCTAATCCTCAGCTTTCGAGCTTACGTCTTCCACAAACACGTCCTGAAGTTTTTCTGAATAATACTCATCCGAATCTTCGTGATACGCCTTCGTCAGCAAATAATATACGTTTTGGCTCCGTGCCACCCTTTTCCCAACAACCTAGACGATTTTATAGATCCACAAGTCCTCTTAAGAGATGGAACTTGTCCTTTTCAGGTAGTCGTATTGGACTGCCCATTGAGGAATTCCTTTTCCGATTGGAATCTCTTGCAGTTGCTGACAAAGTCTCCGAAGATACCTTAGCTGCTCACGTGAACCGATTTTTGTCCGATAAAGCTCTGACGTGGTATTGGCTTTTCCGTAGATCCAATCCGCTGGCGACTTGGCGCGATGTACGACGGGCATTGCTTGACGAATTTCGAAGTCAGACCACCGATTTCGAGATACGCCAAGCAATGTTCGCTCGTCATCAAAAGCCTGGCGAAACTTTTAGCGACTTTAGATTGGAGATGCAAGGTTTGGCTTCACGCCTAAGGCATCCTATGAGCCAACAAGAGCTTATCGACATTGTTCGTCGCAATATGAATGCAAGATTACGTAATGCCCTTCTGCTTCATACAGTGAATTCTCTTGATGAATTACGAGATCTTGCACGCCGTTTTGAAAAGTTGTGGTCAGAAACTGAGCTTCGTGTTAGAACGCGTAATATTTCTGAAGTTTATAACCCTTACGATTCATGTGTCTTCGATGAGATGCCTCATCAAAATTTTTCAAATTCTTATGATACTTCTTGTGACCTGGGTCACAAATTTTCTCATATGTCAATTAATTCGCCGCTAAACGTGCATGAATCAAACAATCTCTCTAGAATGAAAATTATATATGTTGGAATTGTGACGCGAAAGGACATTCTTTTAGAGAATGTACGGTCGCCAAAAGGAATTTATTTTGTTATAAATGTGGCCTCAAAGGTGTCACAACTCCAGTGTGCAAAAATTGTGTTTCGGAAAACGGAGTGTCAAACGTGTTGCACTCCGGGGCACCGCGTTTGATACGTCGTTTCCCGGATCCGAAAACACCTGCTACGTCGAAAAAGACAACTTAGAATTGTCTGGTGTTGGCGATGGTTCTCTTGTGATGGACCGTGGGCCTGATTTGAACCAAGTTTTTCAGGGCGTCTGTAAGTGTGCCACTGATTGTGACACCGTGACAAAAACCCCGCTTGGCGATGGTCAGTATCAGGGCCCATCACAGGACGACACCGTCTCCAATGTCAGCCAATCTCTATCCTTGTCTGTAAAATCTGATTTGTCTGAAAATTTACCTGATATGTCTATTAAATTACCTGATTTGTCTTTTAATGCGACCATGAGTTTCGAGGATCGTTATCTAGAAAAGTTGCGTAAATATAATGAACGTCGAAATAAAATATTCGGTACGGTTTCGGAAGTTGTATCAAAACGTATTTTAGAATGTCGTGAACGTTTCAAGAAACATGTGCAAATTCGGAAATCGTTGGAAGTTCTGAATAATTTTTGTCCTTTTAAAGATCCGCGCCCGTACGCTAAGATTAAAATAAATGATGTTGAATTATACGGTTTAATGGATACAGGGGCTTCCATAAGTTGTTTGGGTAAAAACGCTCATGAAATATTAAAGCAAATAGGTGTCAAGAGTTTACACTCGGCAGCACCTATTCAAACAGCTGATGGAAGTGCGCAAAAGGTTAAAGGCGTAGTAGATGTTTAAGTTGTTTACAACGGGATTTGTAGGCCACTTCAACTCTATATCGTGCCAACTTTAGCGCAAGAATTGTATCTCGGGATCGATTTTTGGCAAAAGTTTGATTTATTACCAAAGTGCGTTTCAGAACTTCGTGACGAAAGCGTTCAAGATCAGAAAATGCACGTTTTGACCGCGGAGCAGCAACGAAAGCTGAATTTAATTAAAGCCAAATTTCCGTCGTTTGCTGTTCTCGGTTTAGGTAAAACGTCTCTTGAAACGCACGTAATAGATACCGGTGATACGCCTCCGATAAAACAACGCCATTATCCTGTTTCGCCCGCGATTCAAAAGTTAATGTACGACGAGCTTGATCGCATGCTCGACATGGGAGTTATCGAAGAATCTTTTAGCGCGTGGAACAATCCCGTTGTTTTGGTGAGGAAGCCCGGAAAGAACCGCTTGTGCTTGGACTCGCGTAAAGTCAATGCTGTGACAAAGAAGGATGCTTATCCTTTGCCACACATTGACGGGTTGATCAGCCGCTTGTCCGACACAAAGTTCATAACAGGGATCGATCTGAAGGATGCCTTTTGGCAGATTCCCCTAGAAAAGGAATCTCGCGAAAGGACAGCCTTCACAGTACCTGGCCGGCCTCTTTACCAATTCACCGTGATGCCGTTCGGGTTGTGCAACGCTCCCCAACGAATGTGTCGATTAATGGACAAAGTCGTACCGTCGGAGATACGCGATAATGTTTTCGTTTATTTAGATGATTTATTAATAATATCGAAAGATTTTGACACTCATTTGAAAACGCTTGAAAAAGTCGCAACTTGTCTAAGAACGTCGGGATTAACCATTAACGTCGAAAAGAGTAAATTTTGCCAGAAGGAGATTAAATACCTTGGCTATATCGTTGGTGATGGTTGCATAAAAACAGATCCTGAAAAGATTTCCGCGATTGTCGATTTTCCAAGTCCGAAAAATCCTAAGCAAGTTCGCCGTTTCTTAGGAATGACCGGTTGGTATCGTCGTTTTATTCGTGATTACGCGTCTCTTTCAGCACGTAGTTCTGATTGTTTGAAGAAGTCGAAGAATTTTATTTGGTCCGATGAAGTTCAAAACTCTTTTGAAAAGCTCAAGATTTGTATGACTTCCGCGCCCGTGCTAGGAAATCCTGACTTCACGAAGGAGTTCTTCATACAGTGCGATGCGTCGAAAGGGGGCGTAGGAGGAGTCCTATTCCAACTTTCGGAGGCGGGCGATGAAAATCCCATCGCATTTGTTTCGCAAAAGCTGAACAAAGCGCAGAAGAACTACTCCGTGACAGAACTGGAGTGCTTGGCCGCGGTGTTGTGCGTCAAAAAGTTTAGAGCTTACGTTGAAGGTTTTAAATTTACGATTATTACGGATCACGCGAGTTTAAATTGGTTGATGTCTCAGCCAGATTTAAGCGGTCGTCTCGCCCGTTGGAGCTTGAAATTGCAAGCTTTCAATTTTGCAATACAGCACCGCAAAGGCTCACAAAATGTGGTTGCTGATTCGCTCTCGCGCGCGTTTTGTGATGGGATTAGTACGAACTTAAATCTGACTGAAGTCGACTTAAATTCAGATAGCTTTCGCGATGACGAATATGTTCAATTAATATGTTTTATTTCAAACAATCAGAATAAGTTGCCAGATTTGAAAATTTACGACGGTAAAGTGTTCAAACGTGTTCGTTTTCGAACTTGTGAAAATAATGACAATCCTTGGAAACTATGGGTCCCTAAATCCCTTCGTAAGTCTTTGGTCCAAAATGTTCACGAATCTGAAACAACTTGTCATGGTGGCATTACTGTCGTATACCGATTTTTGACTGATAAATACTTTTGGCCCAAAATGATTATTGATGTCCAAAATTTCGTTGGTTCTTGTGAAACTTGTAAGGAGAATAAATCCCCTAATTTTCGAACTAGACCTCCTATGGGATCTAGATTCATTACTGAAAGACCATTTCAACGTCTTCATATTGATTTGCTTGGTCCATATCCCAGGACCAAAGCAGGAAATTCGCAAATTTTAATCGTTCTTGATCACTTTTCTAAATTCGTGTTTCTTAAACCTCTTCGTAAGGCCAATGCCCCTTCTATTGTGACTTTCCTGGAACACGAAGTCTTCTCTATTTTTGGCGTTTGCGAATTTCTCCATAGTGACAACGGTAAACAATTTGTTTCGAAAGATTTTCAAAACCTTTTATCTTCTTATGGTGTCCACCATATTCGCACTGCTTTATACTCACCTCAATCAAATGCATCTGAACGCGTAAATCGGGTCATTTTAGAGGCTGTAAGGTCTTATGTTCAAGAAGACCAGGCGAACTGGGACAAGGCCATCCACCGCATAGCTGCCTCCCTTAGAACTCGATACCATAGTGCTATTGAGCGCACACCTTACCAGACGGTATTTGGTTTCCCTATGGTAAGGCATGCCTCGGCATATCGAGTTCTGAAGGAGCTAGACTGTGTGATGGATGTAGAGGTCGTGGATCTCCCTGAATCTGCAAAGCTTCAGCAGATCCGTGATCAAGTCTCAGTGAGCTTGAAGAAAGCTCACGAACGAGCAGAAAGGTCTTACAACCTCCGGACCACCACAGTGAAATTTCGACCTGGTCAAGAGGTTTATAGGCGAAATTTCATTCAAAGCGATTTCGCGAAAGGTTTTAATTCAAAATTGTCGAAAAAGTTTATTAAATGTCGGATTAAAAGATGTATTGGTGGAAGTATGTATGAAGTAGAGGACCTACAAGGTAAGTATGTAGGGACTTTTCATGCGAAAGACCTTAAAGTCTAACACCACTTTTGTTTTACCTTGTCACCTTTAATTGTCTGTACTTTGCTTCCTCTAAACCTTGTAATCATGGGTCTATACTGTTTTTATTAGATCATTTTGTTCTTAAATAAACTTTACCAGTTTCACCCTAATTAGTTCTTTGTACCCTCCTGGGTGAAGAAAATGTAATGGTTTATGAATCAATCTGTTTCCAAGATCTTTTTGGTCCAATTTTAATATTCTCTCCTAAAATTTGTCATATAATACACGGTTGTAACATTTTGGTGCACTGGTATATTAATCATCATCGCGAATTAGAATTTTTTTTTGATTTAGACTTTGGCTGATGTGTGTGGACGTAACTCATCCCTATCCTTTTGTTCAGCCCGGCTTGCCCACGTGTTCCGGCATGGAGACTCTTCTCAGGGTGTGGACGAGCCCCACGTTGTTGTGTTAAGACAACACGGACCAATTTTCCTTTCCGGTCAGAATTTCCCAGTGGGACTTTTTTTTATGGATCAATGTCCTTTACGGACTACATATTACAGTTTTTCGCTGCCGTGTTCCAACCTTTTCCACTTCGACAGGTTCGTGGAAAAGTTTGTTTTGTTGCGACAGCAATTATGCCCCTAAATATTTTTTGTTCAAAATATTTTCGTACGCCGCTGTATTATACAGACGGCTGTACACATAAATTTTAACGATGTTTAAATTGTACATTTATTGGAAATTTTCTACAAAATATTCCAATAAATGAACTGTAATTTTCAATTCCGTTGCCCACGCGCAACATGAAAATTTAATCTTGTTTTGTTCAAAATTTGAACAAAGATTTTTGTACTAAGCACATGGATTAGTACAAAAATCACGCCACTTCATGAATAATCCCATGTATTTAATACAAATCCATGAGATTATTCTATATTTTTCTCGAATATGGTCCCATACAAATTTTCTATACCTTTTTTTTCTGGTTCCACCATGCTAAAATATTATGAACTTCAGTGTATTTGTCAATATACAAATACACTATATAAATTTTTCACACAACTTTTGATTTATTCTCATATAAATCAATGTGTGTTAAAATCAATGATACCATATGATCCATATAATTACATTATATGACCTATTTACCTAGAGTAAATAGCGTAATGTAATATTAATCTTCTACTACACACACACACTGTGCCAATATTCATACTTCACACACTCCAATACATTATATGCATTATAATGTACCGAATGTTCTAGTATGCCTGAACGATGATTTATATACCTAACTCTTATCATGCATTGATGATGAATTAATTCCGCCGCGCAAGTACCAACACCAATTAAATTTTTTTTTAATGTGCATGGTGATTGGTACACGTAATCGGAATGTTTTTTTTCTAGACCTGTAACTTGTAAGTTCTTGTTGAGTTTTTTTTTGTGCATCAGTCAGAGTTACTCAGTCAATTTGAAAAGTCTTCCTCCCGAGTCTGATAGAATTTATTTTTTTTGGTAGTGAGCTGACCGACGGCATATTCATCTTCGGTTTTAGTATGGCCGACTATTTGAAATTATCTTTCAATTTTTTTTAGTAATAAAAGTTTTTTTTGGCTAATTTAAAATCGTACATAATAACAGAAAAAGAAAAGAATGTTTCATTTTTTTTTGTAAAAAGTTGATGAGTTAATATCGGTTTAAAGTGAATAATAATTAAGTGATATAACAATGAAAAAAATTTGATTTATAAATTACTTTTGATTTCTTGTTCGGCAATATGTTTTTCTGCTTTTGCTTTTGTGACTTTAACCCTTTGATACTTCTCTGTATAAATGCCGAATGATTAGTAAAACCTGTAAAGATTGAAGAAAAGAAAAAAAAAAAGAAGAAAACTTAATGTAATTTAATTCTCAGTGATTTACATTATAGTAAAATAAAGTAAATATTTAAAAAAAAAAAAAAAAAAAAAGTAATAGCAATTGAACTAGTGAAAAATGATATTAATTTAAATTGTAATACAAAAATATAAAATGAAAAAAAAATATTTTAAAATTTAAGTAAATGAGAATTTTATTTAAAAAAAAAAGAAAAAAAAAAGTGAAAAGGTTTTTTTTCTTCTCACTAACATTATTAACTTAATAACTCTGGCTCACGTATATATATATATATACGTATATATATATATATACGTATATATATATATATATATATATATATATCTATATATAACCAAGAAAGGAAAAAGAAAGTAAGAAAAAAAAAGGAGGAAATCTAAATCATACTGATATAATTAGCATTAATAAATGAATTTTAAAATCAATTGTGAAAGTTCGTTGAAAATATTAAAAATAGAATTTCATAAAGAATATGATTTTATATGGGGGAAAATAGAGTAAAATTGTGAACTATAAATCTACCATTAAAATTGTTTTTTTTCCACTGATTTTTGATGCATATATATGTATACATATATCGTTAGAATTAAATTAAAAATATTTCTTTTTATTAATTGAGTGTTAGAAAAGGAAAAAAAAAATAAATAATAATGAAAACAAAAAAAAAGTAATGAAACACGAAATAAAAAAAAAAAAAAAAAAGAATAGCAAAAAGGAGATGGGCGAGTGTGCATCAATTGATATGAAACTGCAATCTTGTTCTGCAAACCTGTCATCATGTCATCAAGGGACGTCTCCACTACATCTATAAATTAAACACATTCGTGAGTTGTTTATTTTAATTATTTTTTTTTTTTCATTCAGATATATGTAGATTAGATATAATTGATACTCCGAAATTTTGGTTAGTGGTAGGAATCTTTTGATTTGTAACTAAATTTAGAATAATAGTTTTCTTGTGTTTAAACTAAGAATAGAAAAAAAAAGAAAAAAAAAGAAAAAGGAGAGTTCATACAAATTGTTAAAGTAGATTACATTTTAAGAGGGGATCCCTATAGGTTAAAGAGGCATAACCTGAAATTGTTAATGGTTTTTGAATTTAAGAAAGAAAACATAGCGGAAGAGTAAAAAAAAAAAGATTATGTACTTAAGAATCAATTGTATTAGGTTTTCTTAATAAGAGAAAAATAAAAGAAAAAAAAAAAAAAGGAGAAAGGAGTATGTAAAAATTGTAATTTTTTTTCTTATTTTAGCCCCTTGGTGAATAATAAATTTTTTTTTGTTGAGTGTAACATGCTGAAAGATTAATAATATAAAAAAAAAAAAAAAAAAAAAAAAGGAGTCAACAAGAGTGGAAGGATGACTGAATAGGTTAACGAAATGGTGTTGTGACTGAGATCCTCGTCGAAGGTGGAAGATGCTTCTCTATTTTTTGTTGAGCATGTCATGGGTTAAAGGTGTCCCTCTACCAATGAAGAATTACTCCCTTTTTGGTTCATAGTGGTTTTAGTCTCACGGTTTTTTTTGTATCTACATCTATGGATTTGGCCGGTTTTTTTTATGTTGCCATAACGGACCCGCTTCCGAAATGGTGTACCCAAGAACCCACCCCGGCTGAAGCAGCTGGAAAATTGACCGGCTGGGTACACCAGGAAGCCGTTCAAATTTCAATTTTATACTTTTCTTGTATACTTTTCTAATGAATTTTTCGTTATGCAACAATCAGTTAAATGTTAGTGGTAGTGAAAAAAAAAAAAAAGGAAAATCAAAGAATTTTTTTTTGTAAAATTTGTCACTATTGATTTGCCTTCGGCAAATATCAGTTCTGCTGAAAAAGAAAAAAAAAGATAATAACATGTGTATATGTATATATTTTTTTAAATTGTCTCTACATTTGATAGACAAAACGATAGATTACTCATAATTGTTTTGTTAACACATGTGTGAAGATTATTTCATGTCTTTAGACTATGAATGAGTTCTCAAAATAATGGTACAATTGATTATAATCGAAATTTAATTATATTGAAATTTTGTAAACAATTAAATCATTCGAAGAATTTTTCTTGTCTTTTATATTTTTGAGAAAAAAAAAAAAACCAAAACTATTGGTACATTTTTAGTGTTTCTTCAGACGTGAAATAGTTATGTTATTTTACACTTTAAAAATTATCATAAGATTGTAAATATTCAGAGAATAAAAATTGAGAAAAAATTTAAGTGAAATGGTCATTAGAATACCATATTTGAATTATTAGAATTTAAAAGAAAAAAAAATAATAAAGTCTATAAAAACGATAGTAAACTATGTAAATTCATTTTTGTTAGGGTCAAAGATTAAAATTTTATCATGTGAATTTTTTTTATAATTTGCCAAAATACAAAAAAATTATATTATTTTTGTGTATCCAAAAAAAAAAAAAAAAGGGAAATATAGATTCAACATTGAATATACTTTCTTTAAGAATTTAAACAGTCGATAATTTAATGAAAATTAATAAAAGTAAAACAAAGTTTAACCTGTACGTGTAACGATAATCTTTTTTTTTTTTTACTGACTTTTGAACATTTGTGATTTAATTCAATTTAAATAATTATTAATTATTTTAATTAACAACAACACTCTGGCTAAAAGAAATGTCAATAAAAATTCTGTAAGTGGAAGAAGAAAAAAATATATAAGATATTTTGAAAAAAAAAAAAAAAAAAAAGTCAAGAAATTAACAAGTTTAAAACTCAAATAGAAAACGAATATAGATATTTTTATTTTGTATGAAAATGAGATGATTGTTTCATTAGAAAAAAAAAATAAGAACAATAACGAAAAGAAAAAAAAAGATAGTGTCTTAAACTACACAATAATTGAATAATAATAAAAATTTTGAAGAAAAAAAAAAACAGATGATGGACCAGTAACGAGGAATTAGTTTGATACGAGGTTACCACATTATGCATCGTTCGTCACGTGCCACATCAATCAACCTATTAATAACCCACAGGAAGTCAGTAAATCATCTAACCGTAAGTAGGTCTAAGAATTTTGCTTTGGAGTTGTTAGCGTAGAAGTAGATTAATTGTAGATTATTTTTGAATAAAGAAAAAATAAGAAAAAGGACATAATAATATGAATAGATAGATTAAACGAAAACAAAAAAAAACAAAGATATCAATTATATATATATGTACTTATGAATTTTGTTTTTGAGGGGCCCATTTAAAAAATCTAATTGTGAATTTTTGATACTATTGATTTCAAAGTTAAAAATATGAAATAAAGAGATACAATTTTTTTTTATGTATATTGTGCTAAATTTGGAAGATTAAAAGTCCTAAATATATAATAGAAAAAAAAAGAAAAATGAGGAAATTATGTTAGAACATTGATATTGTGAGGATTATTAGGCAATTATATTCATTATTCTTAGCTTATGTTCAGTTAAGTATTTGCAAAATTTATATTATGCGATATTTATTTGATATGAATTAAAGTTCTTTGGATTTGTCAAACAACTTAAAAATTGGAAAAAAAAATAAAATGAGAATAAAGAAAAAAAATATACATATTGTTTGGAAAGAAAAAAAAACAAAATTTTTTCTTTATGCATAAAATTATAATTATGGATTAATTAATTATCATGTGGTCATGCGGAGGAGTTCTGCGGTGGAAGAAGATGGTCCTCTCCTTGTTCATTTTTTTTTCTTGGCACTATGGATCAAAGGTATCCCCTGATAGAAGTTCCTACGGATTCCCTCTTGCAGCAAAATTGGTTTTTTTTGTTTTTTTTGTGTATAGATATTATGCAGATTTACTTCTACGGCTCCCTCTTCAATCTAATATGTGAGTTCTTATATTGTAAATATGCCGGTCCTTTCTTTATGTTAAAGTAACGGGCCCTCATCCGTCGTTGATACTTTCAAGAACCCACCCAGGACTGAAGCAGCTGGATCCCGACCGGCCGAAAGTATCTAGGATGTCCAGGTTCACCCTATCGTGGTGCCTTGGGAACACTTAGCATGTCAAAATTTCATGATATTGAAATTTAAATTTCCGTTACGTAACACAAACTTAACCAAAACCAAAAACTTTAAACTTATATACATATTTGGATGTAAATATTTGTTGAAGTGTTTCTTAAAAGCTATCTTGTGCATTAATTCTGAAAGTGCCACAGTTTTCAACCACAAGAACAAAATACGCAAAAAACCATGAAGATGTTACAAAGTTACTAAGTTATATGATATACATATGTATGTATATGTACTATTTACTAAATAGAGGTATAATAAAAATAATAGAGAAAAATAATATTTCATATTCATATTTAAAAACAAATTTTTTTTTTCAAAGCAAATACCTAGGTATGTATTTTTATTCAAAACGAAAAAAAATCAAAAGTATAAATCGTAATTTGTTTTGTTGCCATAGCAACAATGCAATTATGATAAACATTAATTTGTTATACATTTGTAAAAAATGAAAATTTTTAACATAAATATGCAAAAACATGATCAAAGCAGCGTTGCCGTTGTGGTACGATCGTGTCATTATGGCACGTTTTTGTTTGAGTGACACCTGAGACACGCAAAAATTTAATATGACACGTTATTTTTACATTGATTCCTATCACTTATTTTGAACAGAATTAAGTGGAATGAAAAATGTAATAAACGAACCATTGTTTATGAACGTGTTGTTAGTGAGGGTTTACAGGGGTCATGGTTACGTGTTATCAGTAGGGGTAACAAGAGTGAATATTTTTTTTATTATCAGTATGGGCTGGGTCACGTGGTTCTAGGTTACGTGTTATCAGTGAGGGGTTACAGGGGTCGAAGTTACGCGTTATCAGTGAAGGATCACATGAGTCAACATTTTTTTCTCTTATCAGTGTGGGATCATGCGGGAGTTAATATTTTTTTATTATCATAGAGGAATCATACAGGGGTTAAAATTTTGTTTTTATCAGTGAGGGATCATGCGGGTTAAAATTATGTGGGTTATTATTAAAAAAGCAATAATAAATTGTTGATACATATTAATTATGAAAGTGAAAAATGTTTCTAATTTATGTCAAGAATCAAGATACTACAAGACAAGGACAAGGACGCCACATAAACAAAAGGACAGAACAACGTCTGCCGGGCCATCTAGTATATATAAATATATATTGAAAAAACATTCAAATCATTATTTTTTAATTGAAAGCTCTGAGAGTAAAATAATACATATCCCTTATGTTTTTCCCCTCTGCTCAAAATTTGTTCAAATATTTTTGAATTTTGAAATTATAAAGCTGTAAGAGTTCTTCTTATTACATATTTTTTGATAATATCACATACAAATAATATTCATATGTCCAAGCCTCATATAAACGTATGTACCCAATTTATTTTACAGTCAGTTAGCTAGAGTTTGTTAAAAATTAAAAGCGAATGGTATAATTGCGCAGAGAGATAATTGTATAATTTTTAGAGAATTTTTACACTAGTAGTGGTTTTTTTCTTCTATTAAAGAGAGAAAAACACTAATACACATACAGGGTGTTTCCGTTATCCAGGTCCAAAAGGATACCATAGATAGGGCTCATCGAGACAAACAAAAAATCGTATTGGAGGGGGGGGGGAAAATCCCAACGGTTTGGCCGCTAGAGGGCGTTGAAGTTTTTTTGCACTTTTTCCATTAAACACCCCATAACTTTTTGTAGGGGCACTCTAGGGTCACTTTGTATTAGAAGAAAACATAGAGGACCCTTTGCCCTTTGTAACAATACCTTACTTGTGCCTCTGTTCTTAACTGTTAAAAAGTTAAACGCGTTCAAAATCAAAATTTTGTGATTTTTTTCCAATTACGAGATATTGAGGAAGACCCTTTGAAAAAACTGAAAAAATAAGTCTGAAATTCATTAGATTATTGAACATGTGCTTTTATTACAGTGTAAATTGAAAACAGGTGCCCGGAATGCTAATTTTCAAATGCAAATATCTCGTAAACTGTACATTTTTCGAAAAAAATGAACATACCAAATCGATGCAGAATCAATTGAGTCTTCTTTTCCTGCAACAAAAAATGAAGGTTAATTTAAGCCTTTTTTGAGAAAAACAGGGTGAAACACAAAAATTTGGAAAAAAATCACAAAATTTTGATTTTGAACGCGTTTAACTTTTTAACAGTTAAGAACAGAGGCACAAGTAAGGTATTGTTACAAAGGGCAAAGGGTCCTCTATGTTTTCTTCTAATACAAAGTGACCCTAGAGTGCCCCTGCAAAAAGTTATGGGGTGTTTAATGGAAAAAGTGCAAAAAAACTTCAACGCCCTCTAGCGGCCAAACCGTTGGGATTTCCCCTCCCCCTCCAATACGATTTTTTGTTTGTCTCGATAAGCCCTATCTATGGTATCCTTTTGGACCTGGATAACGGAAACACCCTGTATAAACATTTTGTCTATAGTATATACATATACATAGTATGCGCAGATCATTCGCTTTTAATTTTTAACAAACTCTACTAACCGACAGAAGCTTTTTTAAAATGAGTTATCAAAAGAGCTTTTTGTTAATATTTCCCCAGTTTGTACATCATTTATATATTCTCGTGTATTTTGTTTTTGTAGAATGTTTGTAGTATTCTTACAATATCCCATATTTATACAGATCTGTACTTCATGCTGTACAGATGATGATGACGCGATATAATATAGCTAGAAATAATATGGCTTGTTGTTGTTGCATTTTTCGCTTTGTTTAAAATAAAATACATGTGCATCCATACATATGTATTTCATATTATACATATGTATATACGTTCTCGTATATTTTATTTTTGTACAATGTTCGTATATGTACATATTTCAGTTTTTAAATTTGAATAGCTCTGGAGTCTGTGGTTATATGTGAATTTTTGTGAATCAAGTGTATGAAAAAAATTATTTTCAATTTTTCATATAATTTTTTCAAAATTTTTGTATGGGAAAAATTGGACTTATCAACTTTAAGCGTTTATATCTCGGATTTTGTCACACCAATTTGATTCAAATAGAAAGTGCTAGATAAAAAAACACTTCAATTTAATCACAGACTGAAATTTTTCTGAAAAAATGCAAAAATAAGAGTGGTTCCAGTAAAAGAAAAAAAGAGAAGTACCGTACAGAAATTTTATTGATTTTCGACAAAACTGTGCCAGAATTGACTCGAGTGTTAACGTACAGGAAACTATGCATTTTTTAAATTTGCAAATCTCTGGTTTTTATTGCAGTGTCGTTTATTTAAGTGTTTTTTGTTGTCCATTATATATTTGCAATTTTTCCACAAAAGGACAGTAACCATGAAATCTAACACTTTATAGCGATGTTCGAAGCATTCATTCTCTTCAGAAAACCAAGTTGATTTTAACTGCACATGAGAAAGACACTGATCAACTATAAGTTTATGAATTTTCTCGTTATGAGGTTTTTCTTTGAAAATTAATTCAAATATCTTTGAAAACCATAAACAATGTTCATAAAATGTTTCTGTTGGAGAAATAAGTATGTTATTTTCACTTTTATGATTATATTGTTTTAATTTGATGAATATTTCGGACACATCACTTAGTTCTGAATCTTCATTTATCATTTGTGATCGACAATTTTGACAGACTGTTTTGAAGTATTTCATTGCTTTCAAAAAACAATAACCGGCGAAATATCTTATAGCACAAGAAGAAAAAGTAAAATTATCATTAGTGGGTCTTTCAATTTCAATACGTTGGAGTGTTTGACAGTCATTTTCTTCTACATTGTCACTAGATGAAAATTCAGGAAAATCATCCAAATTTAATAAAAAACTTGAATCACTGTGACCATAATTGTCAAAATTTTCTAACACTGAACTCCAATCAATTTCCATCAATTCATCGGAATCATTTTCACAATTAGAAAATTTTGACGAGAAGAAGAACTTAATAGACAAAACTTTGGCAAAAAGAGATCCGAATTCATACAAGGAAGGATTTTTTAATTCGGATTACGTGCTCTTATACGGGAGAAAAAATTTTCTACGGGATCCTGATTAAAGTTTTTTAAATAAACAAATTTTATATTTGGATTCAGCAACAAAGAATTAGAAATAGCTAACAATTTTTGAAATTAGATTTGGAATATTTTCCAAGTATTGTATTTGGGTACAATCTTTTGTTAGAGGAGGCTTACCGTTTAATACGTCAAATAAGGAATTCATTGACTCAACAAACTGAGCAGTTGGAAGTTCTTTTTCCTTTAGATAATCAGGGAATTTGTTCATTTCTAAAGCAGTGCGAATTCCAATAGCTACACTTCTACTTAAAACTTGAACTGCTAATTTCATGGAAATCTGAAAAACTTAACTTTTTCTTTTGTTTTTCCTGTATAATTTTTACAGGACATCACCACACATTTAACCATTTTAATAGATTTTTGTTTTTCAATAATATATAGTTACTTATAGTTTTTAAATATATTTAAATTCACTTTATTTACAAAATAAAACAACTTTATCACAAGCCACTATGCAAACTACATATAAAAAAAATGTAAACAAAAACTTTTTCTTCGCAGCTACGTCATCAACTTATTGTAATGCCACTAAAAAACGAAAAAAAATCTGCGCCATATTGCTTTTCAGCATACCTTCCTATTCTATTTACCATGAGCTAACACCAAACAAGAAGCTTCTTATAAAACAAACACCAACACAAAAAATAAAACAAACACAATCCCCAAAAAAACTTCTAACGACATTTCGTCATCTCCCAATTCCCTTTCGGAAATTTTGAACTAAAAAAACCACACCCAAACCAACCCTTCCAGATGATATAAAACACACTGAAAAACTAGTGGCAGTAGCTACCACCCTCCAACAAAACAATACAATAACAAATACAAACACTAACCCCTCTGCCCCTACCACTAACACAACTCAAATGGAAATTGAATCCTCAGAATCACTCCAACAGATTCCAACAGCCATTATGGAATCTGAAGAAGACGAACCACTTATACTGACGAACCAATTTTATAAACCAACCTGATGACTATTTATTAACAGACACAACCACAATCCTAGATTCGGATTTGTCATGTTTCAATGGAATATGGCAGGTTTCTGGCACAGGATTGGCGAACTAGACTTACTTATTGCCACACACAGACCGGATGTTGTGATGATTCAAGAATCTGACTTCGTGAGACATGGATACACCATCCTGACACATAGCACCCACGAAGCCCGAAAGAGCAGGTGGCTGTTATGGTTAGGAATGGCATCCATTTTTCACGTCTCCCCCAACACAACTAACCCCTCTATTAAAATAAAAATAAATAACCCACTAAATATCACACTGGTCGACATTTATCTGGAGCACGGCCGTGAGGACTCCATCAGTGAATCACCTTGAATCACTACTTGGTGGTGACCAGGGTCCTGTCATTTGCTTCGGCGATTTCAATGCTCACAATCCCTTATGGGGTTCTGACACGTTGGATCGCAGAGGCAAATTCATTGAAGATTGGCCAAACTCCTCGCGACTCGTGGTCTTGAACATTGGCGCACCAACGCACTAACCCATATTGATATAACGTTAGCGTCTGAAGACATCGCCGCCAAAACTTTGTGGAAAACCTTTCCTCTACATGGTAGTGATCATCTGCCCATTAAATGCAATTTGGATGCCCCGTCATTCAAACCAATTTACATACCTAGATTTGAATCCAAGGCAGACTGGAATTTGTTCAGAACAAACCTGAATTTGTTCCTAGATGAACACCCCCCTTCTAACCAGGTTAATCAGGAAGTTTCGATACTCACCAAGAGTATCAGAGTCGCAGCCAACTTCAGCATTCCAATTTACAAGCCCTTCACTTGCTTCACACCTCTTGGTTGGTGAGGCTGAAAAACACCGCTTGAAAGAGACTTAAGTCTCACAATTCCAGCGAAAATGAAACGTCACATCAAATCAGAAAAAAAGCAAGTTTGGATCGATTTTGCCGATTCAATAAAAGACAGCAAAGAATCCCACATATCGTGCACGGTTTCAGACCGTCGAGAGAATGCTTGTCACTGTTGTACGAGCTCCAACACAATCTCCCAAAGCGTATGAAAGAGTTCTTGCTCACATCATAGCTGCTCAGCTTATCCAGTGAAAAATTAACGTAAACCTGATCAAAACCATTCTATCATTTTTAAATGATAGACGTATTACGGTCAGAGTTTTAGGACACAAATCCAATGCACACTTTGTCGCTCACTGTATTCCACAGGGTTCTCCTCTTTCTGTCACCCTCTTTAACATTTACGTATACACCCTAGCAGTCAGTATTCAAAGCATGTCTGACCTATATGCCTACATATTCGCAGACAATATTATATTAAATTCCTCAGGCTCCACGCCAATGGTCATCAAGTCCCTACAGACAGCTTATTCGACCATCAACGAATGATGCTCAGAAACTGGCGCGTTTATTCGCTCAGCTAAAATTGAAGCTTTACATGTTTGTAGGAAAAAGAATTGTAATGAGAACTGCATCACAATCTCCACACCCTTGACCATTACGGTCCCCTTTTCTCAACACTTACGAAGTTTAGGTATAACCTTCACCAAAAACCTCTCCTGGCATATACACATAGTCTGGTTGGCGGGCAACATTGCGAAGGTCAACAACCTTTTCAAGGTTGTCTGCAACAGGAAATATGGTTTACCTATTCCTACGGCAGTTGAAGTAGGTAAAACACTTACGTATGGATGACTGGACTATGGTATCTGCCTTTTCAGCAACTGCCCCAAGCGTTTACTAGATAGCTTGCAAACGTGTATCAATTCTTCCGCCCGTCTCTCCACAGGTGTCCTTAGAACAACACCAATCCAGTCCTTGCTGGCTGAATCTACTTTCGACCACATACAGGACAGAATTGACAACATTTCCTCCAATCTCATCCTCAAGAATATCCACAACCCAAAAGCCCCACTTAATCTTATAATTACCGATATCATGGCAAGGCCATCATAAAGTACTTCAAGTCTGATACTTACACCAATCCTGACATTCCCACATGGAGATGCATACAGAAACAACTCCATTATAAGCGTTCACAGACAAACGTACACAACGCTACCACTAAAAGATCTATATTCCTCGAAGTCACAAGTCAGCTGAATTCAGACATGTTCCCTCACTCCGATGCGTCGAAATCGGAGGATGCCATTGGTTACGCAGTGGTTGATTCGCCGGGTTGATCGCCCTGTTGAAGGCAAGCCAACTTTTAGCGGGTAATTCTAGTCCTCGCGCGCTGGCAACCGATTTTTTGTCTGCAATTAGAGCCGTCGCAAATCGAAACAACACGAATCCACTGACAATAGAACTACGCAACATTCTTGCAAAAGACAACAACATTCATGTTTTCTGGTGCCCGTCACTCGTGGGTACTGCCGGCAATGAAGCTGCTGACTAAGCAGACAAAGCGTTGCGCAACCTCCCATCTGTGACGGAATTCCCTTGTGACTATCGCTCAGTGAGACGGGAAAGATTAATCCGATTATGTAAAATAAGAACGCGAGTAGAGGAGATATGCCTCTTCTAGCTCAGGGAGGTTTTTGTGCACAGCTTTTTTTGGATGACGTCATGAGCTTTTGTGCTTTTTTGGTTGTGACGTGTGGTGTGCTTCGGAAGCTTTTGTGCTTTTTTGGCTGTGGTATGTGGTGTGATTTTGGAGCTTTTGTGCTTTTTGGTTCTGATATGTGGGTAGTAGGTAGGATTGGGGGATTCTGGCACCACCACCGAGTGTGTAAAAGAATGTGTTGTTGTTTTGTTGTTGTTTGAGATGCAGAAAAAATGAAAAAAATGTGATGTCGGTGGGATGCGAACTCGAGACCTGTAGCATGATAGTCCGTGGTATATATCATGGGGCTAGAGAGTATCTTAATATGTGGTGATTATGTTGTGTGTATATACGTATATGACGAATTTTAATACGTATGCTATTCGAAGAAAAAAAAAAGATTGTGAAATAGTTGTGATGGGATTAGAACTCGCGAATAAAAATGGAAAAATTTTTATGTATCAGATTTTTATTCATTTGTGTATTTTTAAGTGTACTATTTGATGTTTTTATTTCGGATTTCATCAAGTTGTGAAATTATTTTTATATGTATGTTTGTGTGTGTGTGTGTGTATAAATTTTGTCGGCACTTGTAAGCAGTAGAAAAAGAGAGTGTTTACATTTTGTTAGCACTTGTAAGCAGTTGAAAAAAAGAGTGGGGATACGATTTTTGCCTATAAATGGAGACAGTTTCTTGAAACGGTATCAGTCCATAGTGAAATTTCAAAGTGTTAATTTAATTTTATCTTAAAGTTTGTAAAAAATTAGTGAAATACAGAAACCTGAAAAAGTTGGTTCAAAGAAGGCATCAAAAGTAGTTAAACGGAAACAAGAAGATAATCTTGTAAGAGATGAAATACCAAACAAAGTATTTGCTTCTGAGCTGGAGGAGTTAAAATCATTTCGATACAATATATACTTAAACTTGGGAAATATGATGAAAAATCATCCATATAAAATCATCAGTGCAGAAAAAGTTAACACAAAATTTGGTGATCGAGTTTCGCTTGAATTAGAAGGAAGTCAACGATTGAATTTACCAGAAAAATATAACAAGTTATCAGATAATGTGTTAACAGCATTAAACAAAGGGAAATATCACTTAATCAACTATGGACAAGTAGGCAAAGCTTACAGTATAGACTTTACCGAATTTCCGATATCCAATGAATTTCAGGAACAACAACAAGAACAACCGAAAATAACAGAGAATGAGCAGCAACCTGTACAATCAGAACCAGATCAACAATATTCAACAGAAACGGAAGCTAATATAAATTATGATGAATTTTCACAACCATTTGATTTAAGTTTACCTGGTTTTTATAATAACATAATATAAAATCAATAAAAAACAATTTTTTAAAATGGATATTAAGTGTTTTTATTTACTAACTAATAATCAGCAAAATAATTTAATATATTCTTCCAAGAAATATCTTCATAAGTCTAATAGCTTCTTTAGCTGTATCTGTTTTTTCTCTTTGTTTTTCTTCTATTAAATCACATTCACAAATATTTTCATTGTCTTCAGGATTAGAACATGCAAGATAATGGCCGTTATATGTAAATTCTTCACTTTTGCTGTTGTTTAGATATTCTCGAATATTTTCAATTTCTTTTTTGTTCAATACAACTTCTCCATATGATTCTGTACCAAAAAATATATGAAATTCATTTAAAAATAATGAAATATTATCTATTATATACAGATTTCCTTCTTCTAAGTACCCAATCAATTTCTCGTAAAATTTCAATAATTTTTCAAATTCATTTTTAAATTTGATAACTTGATTTTGTCTATAACTACAAATACATGTATCTGGTCATGTAGTTGTATCATCTTTAGCCCAACAACAATCAACGTAATGAGATCCATGAATTGATGTGATTTTTTCCATGTTTTCATATTGTTGTATATATTTTCGATAGTATACAAGAGTTCTCCTATCTTCGTCTGTTAAATAATCTGTATAAAACTCGCCTTCAAAATCCATCTTTATACTTTGAATAATGCTGGTTAACTGTTAATTATTTTGAGAATGAATTGACTTTTATTAATGATTATATTTATTTGTTTAACATTTTCGATTTTCGTATCGGTTCTGTAGTTATAGTCTTGAAATCGTACAAGTTATATTTCACCATTGCTTAGAATTCAATCTGTTTCAAATTCATGATATTCATAGCATGATAATATATGTTGAGTATGTATACGTTTTCTATAGTTGCTACTTTATCAGTTTTCATGTTGAGACATGTTTGTTCTTGTTTAAAAAAATGAAACAATGAAGTCTTTTGTTTTTCAGACGGATTATGCTGCCAGCTGCGTTATTGTTTTTAAGTTCAGAAGAAAAGAATTTCTAACAAAGTATTTTGCTTTTGGATTATATGACTAATATTAGAATTATCGATTATTAAGCTTTTAAAATACATTCGAGATTAGGTATATAAAATACATGTGAATCACTTCTATGCTTCATTAATTTCAAGACTTTTTTACCTCCTGTTAGTCAAGCAAGTGATTCTTTCTTAGTCGGTTTTATAATTTTAAAAATGGAAAATATAAGTGAAACACGAGAAATTTTGGAATTTCTAAAAGAAATTTTTGAAACTCAAAACATGGAGTTTCTAGACGAACAAGAAGATAACAACATGGAGTTTCTGGACGATCAAGAAGATTGCAACAGCAACATCGACAATTCCAACATGGAGTTTTTAGATGAACAAGAAGATTTCAATAGCAACATCAACAATTTCAACATGGAGTTTTTAGATGAAGAAGAAGGTTACAACGGCATCTCATATAAAATAAGTTTTCAATATTTTAATAAATTTTTTGAAAACAGTACAAATATTAAATTTTGTTTTCAGTCGATTGCAAGCTTTCAAAGAAGAAAGACGCATTTTAATCGAATAGAATATAAAAAAACATATAAACAGTTAAATAGTTCGTACACAATAAACATTACATAAATTTCCCTTTTTGTTTTCTTTTGTTTTGTATAAAAAAAAAAAGTGATAGTGAAAAAAGGTAAACCAAATAAAAGAAACAAAAACAACAAAAGTGCGATGTCAAGTGACCCAGGTGGAGGCAATAGCCTCCAAAACTACTGGAATGTTCTAGATAACCTTGAAGTAGCAGGCAAGAAAAGAAAAATTAACCAGAATTCAACAAAAAAAACAAATGCAAACAA
Organism: Bombylius major; assembly: GCA_932526495.1. NCBI lineage: Eukaryota > Metazoa > Arthropoda > Insecta > Diptera > Bombyliidae > Bombylius > Bombylius major. The sequence goes on along the minus strand of OW052044.1, from coordinate 21,523,890 downwards.
CAAAAACACCAATAATAACAGTTTACAAGACTTTCCATATATAGAGCAACCAAAAAAATTTAATTTTAACATAAAAGATCAAGCAACATTTATAACCATGCGCAGCAAAGACGAATCAAAACCACTTAAATCCTACAATATTTTTTTAATCTCTAAAGCAATTGAAGCAATTTCTACAGAATTCCAGAACATTTCTTTTACAGCTAAGGGTGATCTGCTTATTCTTACGAAGACAAAAAAACAAGCAAATCAACTATTAAAAACAACAACTTTAAACAATCAAATCAACGTTGAGTGCATCGAACATCCAACACTTAATACAACACAAGGCATAATACATTGCAGCCAGCTAACAAATTTAACAAATGAAGAAATAGAAAATGAACTCAAAAATCAAAACGTATCAAAATGTGTAAAAATAACAAAATTTATTAATGGCAAAATCATTAACACACCACTACATATACTCACTTTTAATTCTTTCACACTACCTAAAGAAAATAAAGTTGGCTTCTTAATAGTTCCTATCAAACAATATATACCAAAACCACTACAATGCAAGAATTGTTATAAATTATGTCACTCTAAAAAGAGATGCAACAATCCAAAATCATGTGAAATATGCGGTCTACCTGAACACCATCCATCTAATTGCTCTAAAATAGAATGTATAAACTGTCATAGTAAACACAGTTCAACTAATATAAAATGTCCACATTACATCAAAAGGCAAGAAATATTAGAGATTAAAACCATTAATAAATGGACTTATAGTAAAGCTTCTGAATTCATTAATAATAAATATGAAAAACAAAATATCATACATACACCACCAATTGAAAATTTAGATGAAGCACAAAAAACCAAAAACACTAAATTCAACAGAAGAGATCAAAAAAATGATACAAACATAAACAACAATAAAACTACAGAACCAACTAAAATTAAAGAAATTATCTCAGAAAATAATCAAACAACAAATTTTGATAATCAACAAATACAACTAAACAACAATAATAAAAACAACAAAGACAACACAGTTAAACATACCACAGTTTTATCACATGAATTAAATCAATCCCTCCAATCAAAAACACAAGACACATTTTCTACAATAACAATAAACTCAATCGAAAACACTGAAAAACCAAATACATCAATGATTATAGCGGATTTTTCCTCTTCACAAACAATAAAAAACACAACCATACAAGTTCCATACACAAATTTATATATGGAAAAAAATGAATCAGCTACAACAACAATAACTAACAACATAGGAAACACAAGTTTTATAGAAGAAGAACTTTAACATAAATCACAATATAGGTATGAGAATTTTGCAATGGAATATTAAAGGTTTTTATAACAATCTAAATTATCTTAAATTACTAATATCTACTCATGATCCTAGTATCATATCATTACAAGAAACTTTTTTACCACCAGGATCAGAAAGTATAATTAAAAATTCATATAAGAGTTACTTATTCAACAAAATATCAAATACTAATACCAAATGTAAACAACGTGTAGGTTTAATGATTAAAAATAATATACCCCACACACCCATACCTTTGAATACTAACTTAATAGCAGTAGCAATCAAAATTCTAACAAATTCTTTAACCATTATATCTATATATATACCACCTAATGATAACCTCACTAAGTCTCAATTACAGAACCTAACAGATCAAATAAACAAACCATATATCATCACAGGAGATTTCAATGCCTGGAACCCTATATGGGGCTCCCCCTATCACAATAACAAAGGGATAGAAATAGAAAAATGGCTTCTGAACTCTGACTCCATAATACTCAATAATAAAAAACCTACTCATGGTACTTTTACCAATATTGATCTATCTATATGTTCAAGCTCAATTACAATCAATCTTACTTTTGAAATTTTAGACGACCTTTTCGGTAGTGACCATTTTCCGATATTACTAACTTTTCTTCCTAACCATTCAAATATAAAAAATAAACATATCTCAAATTTCAAAACTCATTTAGCAAACTGGAGCAAATACCAAAAACAATTAGATATTTATTTAAACTCACATCTTGAATCTAACATCATAAACAAAGAAACAGCCATAATTCAAAAACCAATACGCTTCGCCGCTTCATCGTCGATTCCCATCACACATCCAAAACATACACCAACACCGAAAAGGAATGTTATCCCATGGTGGGATGAAGACCTAGAAAACCAAAATAAAAAAAGAAAAAAAGCGTGGAAAAATTTCAAAAAATATCCATTAATAACAAACCTTATTGAATATAAAAAAGTAAATGCACTTTTCAAAAGGTCAATGAAAAAAAAAAAAACAAATTAGTTTTACCAATTTCACAAACTCTATCAACCCATTAGAATCTTCTGCAATAATATGGAAACAAATTAACAAATTGATAGGCAAACATAAACAAAATAATATACACAATATTGTTCCCGAAAATAATACTATCTCTGACCCTATAAAAATAGGAAAACTTTTCGGAGAATACTAGTGCAACGAGTCTCTTTCAGATTTACTTAATAATAAACAATTTATAGATAACTTAAAAAAAGCAAAAGAAATAAACCCACCTACAAAAACAAATAACATAGCCAAGAAAATTGAAACTTATATAACTACAACTGAAATAGAATTAGCTCTTGCTCAAGTTAAAGGTACTTCACCAGGATATGACAAAATTACATACGAAATGATCAAAAATCTTTCACCAATAGCTAAAAACAGACTGAAAAATCTTTATAACAAAATATTCAATACTGGAACTATACCGTATTTATGGAAAATAGCAACCACTATACCAATACTTAAACCTAACAAAAATTTCAAAGACATAAAATCATACAGGCCCATATCTCTTTTACCCTGCCTCAGTAAATTATTAGAAAAAATAATTTCAAACAGAATATATTGGTTCCTTGAGAACTCCAAATTCATTAACAATAAACAAGTTGCCTTCAAAAGAAACACAGGTTCAATAGATGCTTGCTTATATATAGATCATTTAGCCCATGATGCAATCTCAAAAAAATCACATCTAAGTGCACTTGCGATTGATTTCGATAAAGCATATGACCGAATCGGTGGCCACGCAATTCTAGATCAATTAAGTAAATTTTCTATAGGTCCAAAAATTTTTAATTTCATTAAAAACTATATGCTGAACAGGAAAATAAAAATAAGAATTAATGGATATTATACTAATTTGTATAATATGGATATAGGTATTCCACAAGGTTCACCAATCTCACTTATGCTATTTAAGATAGCTTTTCATGAGATAAGCACAATAATAAATAAATACAAAAATATAGATCACTGCATCTACGCTGATGATTTATATATTATATGCAAAGAACCAAATTTACAAAACCTACAAAATAATTTAGATCTATTATTCCAAGACCTTAAAAAATGGACTACTTTTACTGGAGCAAAAATTTCCACTGAAAAAACCAAACACATTCATTTCTGCAGGAAAATTAAATGCCAAAATTTTTCACTAAATATAAATAACATTAATTTACCACCACTTAATCAGTTAAAAATACTAGGATTAATTTTTGATAAAAGACTGACATGGACACAACATATAAATCATATAAAATTAAAAATTATAAAAAGACTGAACATATTTAAAATACTAAACAACAAATTTAGTAACGCCCATATAAATACAGTCTGCACACTAATAAAATCTCTTTTTTTAGGAATAATTGATTACTGCCTTCCAATTTACGGAAATTGCTCAAAATCCACTTTCAACAAATTCAAAGCACCTTATCACGCAGCAATAAGAAGAGCCCTCAACGCATTCCCTACAACCCCAATCAGAAATTTATTAGCAGAAGCAAATCTTCCCTCTCTTGAAGAAAGAAAAGATCTGTTAACAGCTAGATTAATTCCCAAAATATTATTTACAAAAAAATCATTATTACATACCACAACAACCACATTTTTAGCCCGTAAAATCCCAATGAAATTCCCATCAACAATTTTCCACATCTCTCAAATAATGAAAAACATAGAAATTAACACAAACTTTTTTGATTCTAATAAAAATAATTTAAAATTCCCGCCCCACAACTTCAACCGTAATATTATAAACACAACATTATCAAAACTACCCAAAACAAAAACAACAAAAGAAATTTATAAACAACATTTCTTAGAAATAAAAAACAAAATACCCAAAAAATTTGTTCACCTATATACAGATGGATCAATAAAAAATAACATAGTTGCTGGGGCAGTTGTAACAGGAAATGGACACATTATTAATAACTTTATACTACCAAGCTTCTCATCTATATTTACAGCAGAAGCCTTAGCCATACTTGCAGGAATAAACTTCGGAATTGAAAACAATAAATCATGCACAATTTTTACAGATAGCCTATCAGTTTTAAATGCTATTAGAAATATAAAAAATAAAACACAAATAATTAACAAAATTAGAGACCGACTCCAAGAAAGGAAAAAATATTTCCAATTAATATGGATACCTAGCCATATGGAAATCATTGGTAACGAATATGCGGACCAAATAGCTCAACAAACAAATTCCCTTTAATCACATTTAAAACCCTTTCCAGAGAAGATTTATATAAATTTATTAATAAAACTATAAAAAACACTTAACGTAGAACATATAATTTTCCATTGCAAAAAGTTCTCAAATTTAAGATACATATTAAATTCAAAAACAATCATAAATATTAATGTAGAAAACTGTAAAAATATTATAAATTTCTTAAAAATAACTAAGCCTTACAAAGACATTTAAAAAAAAAAAAAAAACATATACTATATAAATAATAAAATAATGAATAATAAAAATAGAAAAATAATAATAACAATTATAACCATAAATAATTTTACAAACAATTCTAAGTTAATGAAAATGTAAATAAAGATTTTAAATTATACAAACATCCACAATTTATAAAAGATGGATTATATTAAAAGGATAAAGCTGATGGCCTTTGTTGCTCACGCTTAATAATATTCATTAATGTATATATTTAAATATATAAATTAATGTTAATAAATAAATAAAATAAATAAATTTTGTTTTGATTGTAAAAACCATAAATACATGCCTGTAAATGTATGTAGAGTTTCAGGGAATTTTGAAGCAAATAGTAATTTTGTAATAAAAGATTTTATTGAAAAACACAACTTGAAATGTTTTTTATGTAATACCAATTTATTTTCAATAATATATAATAAAATTTAATGAAATAAAAATAAAATATCATTAGAACAAAAACAGTTAAAGGTTTTTTTTATTTAATTTTTTTAATAACTCTTTCTCCTCTATCCACGAATTATGCTGATTAGAAAATCCTAGCCATTTCACAAAAACTTTGCTTCCTTTTTTTCTTAAAATTTTTTCCACTAAATAAAGATCTGGGTGATTGGTTTTAATTATTTCTTTTTCGTAAAAGCCTCCTTTAATTGGTTGTCCTTCGTAGTCTTCTAAAAGATATGTTATTGGATTCGTGTTTTGAACTTTTTTTATCGTGAAAATTTCGGTGGTCCAGTTGGGTGTATATCCCTTCTCAAAAATATGTTTATATTTGCTTATTCGTACTTTGTCTCCAACTTTGTATTTTGGTTTATAAAAAACTTTCAAGTTATTGTATACTGTCTTTAATAAAAATTTTTCATTGTTTTTATTAACATCTTTGGGACGCATTTTTATTGTTCGATGAATAGTGTTATTGTATTTGGTAACTAACACTTTTACGTTATCAATCCATTTATATGATCCATTCATACTGAATTCTTTCCACATCATCTCTTTTAATGTTCTGTTGAAACGTTCAACCATTGATACTTTCAATGTGCTATATGTTGAATAATGATTAACATTATGTTTCTTCATAAGTTGATTAAATTGTGTGTTATAAAATTCTTTCCCCAAATCTGTTTGTAAATTTTTTGGTGATGTTTGTGTTATGTTAAATATATTATTAATTGCTTCAGTAACATCTTTAGCATTTTTTGTTTTAACAGGGTGTACCCAAGCGTATTTTGAGAAAGTATCAATTACAGTTAATAAATATTTATAATTTTTGTTAAATGAAGAGTAATTTCCCATTTCAACTAAATCAGCTTGCCACAAATCATTAATTCCTTTTACTATAACATGTCGCCGTTTAAAATTTTTGTAGCAGGTTTATGAAGTTCTTCTACAAGTTGTTGTTTTTGCATATTTATTCTGGTACACTTTCTAATGGGAAAATCGATTCTTCAGGTTTATGTTTTTTCTTTATTTCATCAAATAAAAATTGTTGAATATTTTCAATATTATAATTTAAACTATATAGTTTTTCACTGTGACTTTTTAACATGTCCTGATTCTTTGCAAGATCCTGACGAAATGTTTCTATTTTTATAACATTTTCGTGTAAAGCATTGATTTCATTATCAACATACTTTTTTGTCACTGCATCATTATCATTTAAAGGATTTTCAAGATTTTCCATTCGTTTTGAATTTATATTAAAGTTTCCTTCATTTGTTAAAATAAAACCTATTCCTGGCAAACCTACAGGACCAGGAGGTCCACGTTCAGATGAAATTGTAGCATGGTGATGTCTCCGAATAGAGAAACATCCAAACTTGTCAACGCTCATAATGTAAATAATAAATTTCACGTTGTAGAATATAAATTTATGCGATAATGTCTGCTTCTCTGAGCTCCTCAATTATTGAAACTATCTCATTGTTGTGCTTATTATGACCTGCATGTGTAGATGCTAACAGTAATTTCAATCTATTCACTAATTCATTTGGATCATCCCAGTATACATAATTAGATTTTTCTTTTAGTAAATGCATTAATCCGGAACCAGAATGAGATTTGAACAATGAACAATATTTGTCCTCCGTCATCATAATCTCGTTTATTTGCACTTGTTTGTATTATGATTTTTTTAATAATTTTTGAAGTCATCGTTAGTGCATACCGTTTTATTAGGACGTTTTAAAAACAATAATTGTATCAAACCAGGTGTCAGAGAAAATGGGTATCCCCTTCAATACCAACTGTCGTAGTTGCAGGGAAGCCAATGAGAGTGAAACCCTTACTCACTACCTCTGCAACTGTCTGGCACTTGCCAGAACAAGGTTTTAGACGTTGGGGAGCTACTCCTTCAAAGGCCTTGAAGAAATATCAAAAGTTACGGTAGGAGACATTATACGATTCCTGAATGGAACAGGATGGCTATAGTGATCTACCGGTATTGCCTAAGGTTACGCGAGGTGTGGTATCAAAACGGCACTTTCAGTGCTAATTGGGTCTTCGCAAGTAATCCAAAGAACCGCCACGTCAACCAACCAACCAACCATCAAACCAGGTGTTAGAGAATAAAAATTTCCAACAATAACAATAGTTTTATCGTTAATATCAGAAGAAGAGTTTCCTATTTTCCAAATATTTCTATCATGATCTTAATGTGGTCCGTATTTATAATCAATATCATCTTCTTTTAATTTCATTTCTTTCAAAAATCGATTTGGCGAGTTTGAAAATGCTGGTTGTTGTAGTTGTTGTGATTCATCAAAACTTTCACCAAATGATTCCAGTGAAAAATCAGGTTGTTTAATTGTTTGGTGTTTCAAAGTTTTGCTCTAACTTATTGGAATATTCATGTGGTGTACTTGAGAATTCAGTTTTCGAACGTTTAGGCTTAAATGCAGTCTCACATTCTTCTTTTACTTCAGATTTAAATAATGCGGATAATTAGTTTTATCTAATATTTTCTTCAAAGGTTGAGTTATTGATTTAAAAACACTTTCCAATTGTATTTCTTCTTCTGCTTTACCAGTTTTTAAAGCTTGATATTTTACCAATAACATTTCTTGTTTTTATAATATTCTTAATTATCTCGTTTTCTATGATAATGCTTTGAAAAACAGCTCGAATAGGTCTTTAAACAGCTCTGAAGAAGCTTGAACAGGTCCAAAAACAGCTTGAACAGGTCTTTAAACAGCTCTGAAACAGCTTGAACAGGTCTAAAAACAGCTTGAACAGGTCTTCAAACAGCTCTGAAACAGCTTGAACAGGTCTTTAAACAGCTTGAACAGGTCTTTAAACAGCTTGAATAGGTCTTTAAACAGCTTGAACAGGTCTTTAAACAGCTTGAACAGGTCTTTAAACAGCCTGAACAGGTCTTTAAACAGCTTGAACAGGTCTTTAAACAGCTCTGAAACAGCCTGAACAGGTCTTCAAACAGCTTGAACAGGTCTTTAAACAGCTTGAACAGGTCTTTGAACAGGTCTGAAACAGCTTGAACAGGTCTTTAAACAGCTTGAACAGGTCTTTAAACAGCTTGAACAGGTCTTTAAACAGCTTGAATAGGTCTTTAAACAGCTTGAACAGGTCTTTAAACAGCTTGAACAGGTCTTTAAACAGTCTGAACAGGTCTTTAAACAGCTTGAACAGGTCTTTAAACAGCTCTGAAACAGCTTGAACAGGTTCAACAACAGCTTGAACAGGTTTTAAAACAGCTTGAACAGGTCTTTTAACAGCTCGGTAGATGAAATAATAATGATATACAACTCTTCCATACGTATCTATTTATAATAATATAAAAGTATCGAATCCTTTTCTGTATCGTCCACAATCTAATAAACTATCTTCGTTTATTACTAAAAATCCGTAATTATCTTTCCAACATTTTGAACACATATCTCGAAATTTGTTATATGACATGTCGGTGTTTATATGATCATTAAAAATATGTTTTAAATTCATTTCATCTTGTTTAAAAATTACAATAAAGTTTGAGTTATCACGTATCAAATGTTTTGGAATATGTGTATAAGTCTGACATAAGTAAAAGCTATCAATATCCTTATGACGTTCCATACAAAAATATGAACGTATATTATTTTGTTTTTCGCAGGCAACATCATCAAATATGAAAATAGAGTTTCGTTTAGCCTGTTCTGGTGACATTATTTCAGTATTCTCAGAAAATGTGTTGTATCCTAACCCTTTAATTGGTGAAATTAGTTTCTTAAGATACTCATATTTTGGTTGATACAAAGATTTTGAGTATATGTAAATATTTTCAAATTTAAGACCATTCGGATGTTCAAGTAAACTCATCATTACATTTGTTTTTCCAAAACTCGATGGACCCACAATAATGGCACGTACATTGTTAGGTAATAGCTTCCTATGTTTAATTTTATTTGAAGTATTTGTTACAAAATCTATATTTTTCACATTTAATGTATCACGTTGTTTAATTAAACGCATATTGATAAGAACTAAAGAAAAAAACTATAAATATCCAATATATAGGTTTTCAACATCATTCCATTCATCTTTTTGTATGAGAAAACATATAAAATGATTAAATATAATCGAAAAACATTTAGTCGAACTCAAACTCTCAAAGGTAAAGGTTTAGTGAATACATTAATTAATAAGTTACCAGTAGAGCTTCATCTTCCTGGTTATCAATATTGTGGACCTGGTACAAAACTACAACAACGTCTTGCTAGAGGTGATCAAGGAATCAATCATTTAGATCAAGCTTGCAAACAACACGATATATTTTATTCTAAACATAAAGACAAAAATCAACGTCATACAGCTGACAGAATATTAGGAGAAAAAGCTTGGAAAAGAGTAAAGGCAAAAGATTCAAGTACAAGTGAACGTATAAACTCTTGGTTTGTTACAAACGCAATGAAAGCTAAAGTGAAATTAGGTATGGGAATCAAAAAGATGAAGAAATCAACAAATAAGAAGAAGAATAAAGCAAAAACGCGTAAAATGTTCCGAAAAGCTATTGAAAGTGCTCGTGAAATATTAAAAGCACAAAAACCAGAAGAAATGAATAATGCTATTAGAATAGCATTAACTGCAGCCAAAAACACCATAAAGGGAAAAAAGTCATCAATTGAACTACCTCGAATCATACCTGTTCCAAAAACAGGCGGTATTTTACCATTTTTAGTTCCACTTTTTGCGGGACTCTCAGCAGCAGGAGCATTATCTGGTGGTGCAGCGACAATAGCAAAGGCAATCAATGATGCAAAACAAGCTAGAGAACAACTAGCTGAAAACCAACGACATAATAAAACTATGGAGGCAGTAGCAATGGGGAAAGGATTGCAACTTAAACCATACAGGAAAGGTCTTGGTCTTTTTTAAAATCCAAATCCAAAAAACTTTTAAGTAAGCTACCCGATAAACCTCTCAGTGAAATCGATTTAATGAGATATGGTAAAAGTATACCGCACTTTAGAGCTGTATTCATGAAAGATAAACTACCACCAAAACCTTATAAAAATGAGTGTGGTATAGTAAATTTAGATAATTCAAGTGGACCTGGTACACATTGGGTAGCATATCAGAAAAAAGGAAATCGTGCTGAATACTTTGATAGTTATGGTAATCTGCAACCACCTCTAGAAATTGTAAGATATTTAGGAAATAATATAGAATATAATTATAATAGATATCAAAATTTCAACTCATTTAAATGTAGACATTTATGTTTAAAGTTTCTGTATAATTTTATTGATGTGAATTAGTATAAATAAAGGTGTAAACATGGAACTATTATTCATTTCATTTAAAACCTTCAACATGTCAGTAACATTAACTTTAAGTGGGAATACATCTATATTAACAACTGAATACTTTCCACCCATTGATTTATTATCTGACTATCTTTGTGGTCTTGTTGATTTTCATACCTATAATTCAATACCTAATGTGGATAGTAGCAATAACTTATTTCATATAGACTATGAAACTATTAAAATACCTGTGGGGTCTTATGAAGTTGATGACATCGCGAATTTCATTCAAAAAGAGCTCGAGAAAACGAAAACTAAGCCTACAATCAAAATACAAGCGAACAACAACACACTCAAACAAGAAATTAAAAGTTCACACAACGTCTACTTTAACAGAGAAAGAACTATTGGTCAACTGTTAGGTTTCGGTAAAAAAGAATTGGGGTCAAATACGACGCATGTGTCTGATTTACCTGTGAATATAACTAAAGTTAACGCTATACGAATTGAATGTAATCTAATAGTAGGATCATATATTAATAATATTCCTGTTCACACTCTTCATGAATTTTCTCCTGATGTAGGACCAGGATATAAAATAACAGAAGTTCCTAAGAATGTTATATATTTACCCGTAAATGTGAAACGAATTAGTTCTGTTGAAATAAAAATTGTAGATCAAGATGGAGATTTGATTAATTTCAGTGGCGAAATAATTACAGTTAGATTACACTTGAAACCACAATAATAGAATAAGACGTAAAGTATAAAACAAGTAGTCTGATAATTAGTTATAGCTTTAGAGCTATTATTTCTTATGTAAGTGTCAAGTGGATAAGAACTAGATATGCTGATATTCAACAAACATAATAATAATAATAATAAAAACTCATTCAAAAGTGATAATATCATTAGTACACCATTATCTACTGAATAAACAACAAGAGAAAGAGACTTCACATCAACGAAACCATAATTAACAATTGAAAATAAAAAATTTTTGAAGTCACTGGGGTTTGTTTTGAAAAGCAAACATGAATGAAAGTATTATAAAAAAAGAATATCATACATATTCACCATTTGTAGAATCGTATAGCAATAGCGATGAAATACGAATTTCTATTCAAAACCAAGATTTATACTTACTACCAAGTGAAAGTTTTATATATATTGAAGGAACTTTAACTAAAAACGATGGAGCTGTAATAGTTGATTATAAATTAAATAATAATTCTGGGGCTTTCTTATTTGATGAAATACGATATGAATTGAATGGTGTAGAAATTGATCGTTGTCGGAATGCAGGAATCAGCAGTGTTTTAAAAAATTACATTTCATTAAGCGAAAGTGAAAGTACAATGCTGTATAATGCAGGATGGACAGGAAATAGTACTATATTAACTACATCAGGACATTTCAATTTTTGTATACCTCTAAAAATGCTATTAGGATTTGCTAAAGACTATAAAAAAATAGTTGTTAATGTAAGACATGATCTGATTTTAATTAGAGCGAGAAATGATGCAAATGCGGTTCAAGTATCAGCTGCAGCTACTGACTATAAAATTACGCTCACAAAAGTCTTATGGAAAGTACCTCATATAAATGTAGACGAGAAAGAAAGACTAAAACTACTTCAAATCACTCGAAATGCGAAACCAATTCGTATTTGCTTCCGGAGCTGGGATTTATATGAATATCCGAATATTCCAAATACAAATCACATCATATGGACTATCAAAATATCTACACAACTAGAAAAACCTCGTTTTTTGATATTTGCATTACAAACCAATCGACAAAACGAAAAGGAAGCTGATGCTAGTAAATTTGATCACTGTAAACTAGCTAACGTTAAAGCTCATTTAAACTCTGAGACGTATCCATATGATAATTTAAATATACTTTTTGAACGTACTCGATATGCGTTGTTATATGACATGTATACAAAATTTCAAGAAACTTATTATGGAAGGAATTGTCAGCCGTTATTAAAATGGGATAGTTTCAAGAGTATAGCACCAATTGTTGTTATTGACTGGCTCATTAAAATGAAAAAATAAAAACAGGACCTGTTGATATTAGAATAGAGTTTGAGTTAGCAAGCAACGTCAATATTCCTAACAATACTTCAGGATATTGTTTATTACTACATGATCGAATAATTGAGTACAATCCACTGAATGGAGAAGTTAGAAAACTGATATAAATGGGATTATAATATAGAAATTTATTTAGTATTTCAAAGAACTTGTGAGAAAAAACACATATACGTATCATAAAATGTTTAATAAAATTATTATCGATGTTCAAGGTTTCAAAGACTATAATAATAAGTTTATTGTTAAAGAACTTGCTATTTCTTTCAATGCGCGTGAATTTCAAGTCTTTATTATAAAGCCACCGTTTGATTTTTCACGTTTAACAACAAAAGAGAAGAAACAAGTGAATTGGTTACATAAAAATCATCATGGTTTAACTTGGAATGAAGGATCAATATCTTTTCAAAGTGTTAAAAAATTTCTTCGATCAAATCTGAGAAATTCTAAAGTATGTGTGAACGGTCATGAAAAACGAAAATGGATTAGTAATATACTTGAGAATAAGATTGAAGTATACGATTTAGAGGAGGAAGAACAATGTCCGAAATTTGCAACATTGCTTCAAAACTATCCGCATGTTCTGCGTTATAATATCCATAGAGGATACTGTGCTTTAGAAAATGTATGTCTTCTAAGAAATTTTGTTGATGAAGAGTTCACAAAAGAAAACCTTGTACTTGAATTGTAAAGAAAGAAAGAAAAAACAAAACATGTATTATTATTTTTTTGTAATAATAAATTTATTTAATATAATTTTTTAAAAAACATTTATTTTAATTTATATTCATATTAATCCTAAAATGCTCCCAAGTATATGTTCTTACCCCATTTTCTCTTATAAATCTTTTATCATCAGAAAAACTTAAAGCTACTTTATTAATTACTTGTGTATAAATATTATCAATTTTAGATCGAAATACATACATATTATTACTATAAAATAATTTCTTTTTATACAAGCAATCTCTATAATTATCTAAACTTGAATTATCAACAACTGTCTTTTTCACACCTTTGACTTTTTTTATATCTTTTGAATCTTTAACATTTAATGAATACATTTTCGATCTTAATCCAATAAATTCAGTCATTATATTTCCATTATTTTCATCTTTCATCATACCTAATACTTTTTTATTTTTTAATGGAATATCATAAGGATTATTGAATGCATATTCAGAAGTATCAAAGTATTTATCAATATCATTTTTAATATCATTATAAAAATCTTCAGTTTGAATAGTATATATAAAAGAGTCAGTATCCATATAATTTATTAAAATATTTTCACCATATTTCGGTTTCATATAATCATAATGAAATTTATACATATTTAATTTTGATAATTCTAAAACACAAAATTCTAAATAAATTGGCTTATCATAGTAGAAGAGATATGCCGCTTCTAGCTCAGGGAGGTTTTTGTGCACAGCTTTTTTTTGGATCACGTCATGAGCTTTTGTGCTTTTTTGGTTGTGACGTGTGGTGTGCTTCGGAAGCTTTTGTGCTTTTTTGGCTGTGGTATGTGGTGTGATTTTGGAGCTTTTGTGCTTTTTCGTTGTGATATGTGGGTAGTAGGTAGGATTGGGGGATTCTGGCACCACCACCGAGTGTGTAAAAGAATGTGTTGTTGTTTTGTTGTTGTTTGAGATGAAGAAAAAATGAAAAAAATGTGATGTCGGTGGGATGCGAACTCGAGACCTGTAGCATGATAGTCCGTGGTATATATCATGGGGCTAGAGAGTATCTTAATATGTGGTGATTATGTTGTGTGTATATACGTATATGACGAATTTTAATACGTATGCTATTCGAAGAAAAAAAAAAGATTGTGAAATAGTTGTGATGAGATTCGACCTCGCAAATAAAAATGGAAAAATGTTTTGTATCAGATTTTTGTTCATTTCTGTGATAAGAAAAAAAAAAGATTGTGAAATAGTTGTGATGAGATTCGAACTCGCGAATAAAAATGGAAAAATTTTTATGTATCAGATTTTTATTCATTTGTGTATTTTTAAGTGTACTATTTGATGTTTTTATTTCGGATTTCATCAAGTTGTGAAATTATTTTTATATGTATTTTTGTGTGTGTGTGTGTATAAATTTTGTCGGCACTTGTAAGCAGTAGAAAAAGAGAGTGTTTACATTTTGTTAGCACTTGTAAGCAGTTGAAAAAAAGAGTGGGGATACGATTTTTGCCTATAAATGGAGACAGTTTCTTGAAACGGTATCAGTCCATAGTGAAATTTCAAAGTGTTAATTTAATTTTATCTTAAAGTTTGTAAAAAATTAGTGAAATACAGAAACCTGAAAAAGTTGCTTCAAAGAAGGCATCAGAAGTAGTTAAACGGAAACAAGAAGATAATCTTGTAAGAGATGAAATACCAAACAAAGTATTTGCTTCTGAGCTGGAGGAGTTAAAATCATTTCGATACAATATATACTTAAACTTGGGAAATATGATGAAAAATCATCCATATGAAATCATCAGTGCAGAAAAAGTTAACACAAAATTTGGTGATCGAGTTTCGCTTGAATTAGAAGGAAGTCAACGATTGAATTTACCAGAAAAATATAACAAGTTATCAGATAATGTGTTAACAGCATTAAACAAGGGGAAATATCACTTAATCAACTATGGACAAGTAGGCAAAGCTTACAGTATAGACTTTACCGAATTTCCGATATCCAATGAATTTCAAGAACAACAACAAGAACAACAACAAGAACAACCGAAAATAACAGAGAATGAGCAGCAACCTGTACAATCAGAACCAGATCAACAATATTCAACAGAAACGGAAGCTAATATAATTTATGATGAATTTTCACAACCATTTGATTTAAGTTTACCTGGTTTTTATAATAACATAATATAAAATCAATAAAAAACAATTTTTTTAAATGGATATTAAGTGTTTTTATTTATTAACTAATAATCAGCAAAATAATTATAATATATTCTTCCAAGAAATATCTTTATAAGTCTAATAGCTTCTTTAGCTGTATCTGTTTTTTCTCTTTGTTTTTCTTCTATTAAATCACATTCACAAATATTTTCATTGTCTTCAGGATTAGAACATGCAAGATAATGGCCGTTAGATGTAAATTCTTCACTTTTGCTGTTGTTTAGATATTCTCGAATATTTTCAATTTCTTTTTTGTTCAATACAACTTCTCCATATGATTCTGTACCAAAAAATATATGAAATTCATTTAAAAATAATGAAATATTATCTATTATATACAGATTTCCTTCTTCTAAGTACCCAATCAATTTCTCGTAAAATTTCAATAATTTTTCAAATTCATTTTTAAATTTGATAACTTGATTTTGTCTATAACTACAAATACATGTATCTGGTCCTGTAGTTGTATCATCTTTAGCCCAACAACAATCAACGTAATGAGATCCATGAATTGATGTGATTTTTTCCATGTTTTCATATTGTTGTATATATTTTCGATAGTATACAAGAGTTCTCCTATCTTCGTCTGTTAAATAATCTGTGTAAAACTCGCCTTCAAAATCCATCTTTATACTTTGAATAATGCTGGTTAACTGTTAATTATTTTGAGAATGAATTGACTTTTATTAATGATTATATTTATTTGTTTAACATTTTCGATTTTCGTATCGGTTCTGTAGTTATAGTCTTGAAATCGTACAAGTTATATTTCACCATTGCTTAGAATTCAATCTGTTTCAAATTCATGATATTCATAGCATGATAATATATGTTGAGTATGTATACGTTTTCTATAGTTGCTACTTTATCAGTTTTCATGTTGAGACATGTTTGTTCTTGTTTAAAAAAATGAAACAATGAAGTCTTTTGTTTTTCAGACGGATTATGCTGCCAGCTGCGTTATTGTTTTTAAGTTCAGAAGAAAAGAATTTCTAACAAAGTATTTTGCTTTTGGATTATATGACTAATATTAGAATTATCGATTATTAAGCTTTTAAAATACATTCGAGATTAGGTATATAAAATACATGTGAATCACTTCTATGCTTCATTAATTTCAAGACTTTTTTACCTCCTGTTAGTCAAGCAAGTGATTCTTTCTTAGTCGGTTTTATTATTTTAAAAATGGAAAATATAAGTGAAACACGAGAAATTTTGGAATTTCTAAAAGAAATTTTTGAAACTCAAAACATGGAGTTTCTAGACGAACAAGAAGATAACAACATGGAGTTTCTGGACGATCAAGAAGATTGCAACAGCAACATCGACAATTCCAACATGGAGTTTTTAGATGAACAAGAAGATTTCAATAGCAACATCAACAATTTCCACATGGAGTTTTTAGATGAAGAAGAAGGTTACAACGGCATATAAAATAAGTTTTCAATATTTTAATAAATTTTTTGAAAACAGTACAAATATTAAATTTTGTTTTGATTGTAAAAACCATAAATACATGCCTGTAAATGTATGTAGAGTTTCAGGGAATTTTGAAGCAAATAGTAATTTTGTAATAAAAGATTTTATTGAAAAACACAACTTGAAATGTTTTTTATGTAATACCAATTTATTTTCAATAATTTATAATAAAATTTAATGAAATAAAAATAAAATATCATTAGAACAAAAACAGTTAAAGGTTTTTTTTATTTAATTTTTTTAATAACTCTTTCTCCTCTATCCACGAATTATGCTGATTAGAAAATCCTAGCCATTTCACAAAAACTTTGCTTCCTTTTTTTCTTAAAATTTTTTCCACTAAATAAAGATCTGGGTGATTGGTTTTAATTATTTCTTTTTCGTAAAAGCCTCCTTTAATTGGTTGTCCTTCGTAGTCTTCTAAAAGATATGTTATTGGATTCGTGTTTTAAACTTTTTTTATCGTGAAAATTTCGGTGGTCCAGTTGGGTGTATATCCCTTCTCAAAAATATGTTTATATTTGCTTATTCGTACTTTGTCTCCAACTTTGTATTTTGGTTTATGAAAAACTTTCAAGTTATTGTATACTGTCTTTAATAAAAATTTTTCATTGTTTTTATTAACATCTTTGGGACGCATTTTTATTGTTCGATGAATAGTGTTATTGTATTTGGTAACTAACGCTTTTACGTTATCAATCCATTTATATGATCCATTCATACTGAATTCTTTCCACATCATCTCTTTTAATGTTCTGTTGAAACGTTCAACAATTGATGCTTTCAATGTGCTATATGTTGAATAATGATTAACATTATGTTTCTTCATAAGTTGATTAAATTGTGTGTTATAAAATTCTTTCCCCAAATCTGTTTGTAAATTTTTTGGTGATGTTTGTGTTATGTTAAATATATTATTCATTGCTTCAGTAACATCTTTAGCATTTTTTGTTTTAACAGGGTGTACCCAAGCGTATTTTGAGAAAGTATCAATTACAGTTAATAAATATTTATAATTTTTGTTAAATGAAGAGTAATTTCCCATTTCAACTAAATCAGCTTGTCACAAATCATTAATTCCTTTTACTATAACATGTCGCCGTTTAAAATTTTTTCTAGCAGGTTTATGAAGTTCTTCTACAAGTTATTGTTTTTGCATATTTATTCTGGTACACTTTCTAATGGGAAAATCGATTCTTCAGGTTTATGTTTTTTCTTTATTTCATCAAATAAAAATTGTTGAATATTTTCAATATTATAACTTAAACTATATAGTTTTTCACTGTGACTTTTTAACATGTCCTGATTCTTTGCAAGATCCTGACGAAATGTTTCTATTTTTATAAGATTTTCGTGTAAAGCATTGATTTCATTATCAGCATACTTTTTTGTCACTGCATCATTATCATTTAAAGGATTTTCAAGATTTTCCATTCGTTTTGAATTTATATTAAAGTTTCCTTCATTTGTTAAAATAAAACCTATTCCTGGCACATCTACAGGACCAGGAGGCCCACGTTCAAATGAAATTGTAGCATGGTGATGTCTCCAAATAGAGAAACGTTGTAGAATATAAATTTATACGATAATGTCTGCTTCTCTGAGCTCCTCAATTATTGAAACTATCTCATTGTTGTGATTATTATGACCTGCATGTGTAGATGCTAATAGTAATTTCAATCTATTCACTAATTCATTTGGATCATCCCAGTATACATAATTAGATTTTTCTTTTAGTAAATGCATTAATCCAGAACCAGAATGAGATTTGAACAATCCCTTAATTAGTCTATACTTCGTACTTTTGTTTCCAGATATTTGTCCTCCGTCCTCATAATCTCGTTTATTTGCACTTGTTTGTATTATGATTTTTTTATAATTTTTGAAGTCAGCGTTAGTGCATACCGTTTTATTAGGATGTTTTAAAAACAATAATTGTATCAAACCAGGTGTTAGAGAATAAAAATTTCCATCAATAACAATAGTTTTATCGTTAATATCAAAAGAAGAGTTTCCTATTTTCCAAATATTTCTATCATGATCTAAATGTGGTCCGTATTTATAATCAATATCATCTTCTTTTAATTTCATTTCTTTCAAAAATCGATTTGGCGAGTTTGAAAATGCTGGTTGTTGTAGTTGTTGTGATTCATCATAACTTTCACCAAATGATTCCAGTGAAAAATCAGGTTGTTTAATTGTTTGAGGTGTTTCAAAGTTTTGCTCTAACTTATTGGAATATTCATGTGGTGTACTTGAGAATTCAGTTTTCAAACGTTTAGGCTTAAATGAAGTCTCACATTCTTCTTTTACTTCAGATTTAATATCCGGATAATTAGTTTTATCTACTATTGTCTTCAAAGGTTGAGTTATTGGTTTAAAAACACTTTCCAATTGTATTTCTTCTTCTGCTTTACCAGTTTTTAAAGCTTGAAATTTTTTACGAATAACATTTCTTGTTTTAATAATATTCTTAATTATCTCGTTAGTAGTAGGGATATGGCGTTTCTAGCTCATGGCTCTGGCTCAGTGACGTCATGAGCTTTTGGGCTTTTTGGTTGTGGCATGTGCTGTGCTTTGGGATATTTTGATCTTTTTGGTTGTGGCATGTGGTGTGCTTTGGGATATTTTGGGCTTTTTGGTTGTGACATGTGTTGTGCTTTGGGATATTATGGGCTTTTTGGTTGTGGCATGTGGTGTGCTTTGGGATATTTTTGGGTTTTTTTGGTTGTGCCATATGGTGTGCTTTGAGAAACTTTGAGCTTTTTGGTTTCGGTGTGTGGTAGCTTAATATTGTTTATGATGTCATTGTTTTTATTTAACAAAAAAAAAAAAAAAAAAAATACTTACTGTATTGTCAGAACCCGGATTTGAACCGGGGACCTTTAGAGTTTCAGTGTAACGCTCTCCCCACTGAGCTATTCTGACGATTGATTTTACGTGTACTATTTGATGTTTTAATGTTTTACTTTCGGATTTCATCAAGTTGTGAAATTATTTTTATATGTATGTTTGTTTGTGTGTGTGTGTGTGTGTGTGTGTGTGTGTGTGTGTGTGTGTGTGTGTGTGTGTGTAAATTTTTTCAGCACTTGTAAGCAGTAGAAAAAGAGAGTGTTTAAATTTTGTCAGCACTTGTAAGCAGTTGAAAAAGGGTGGGGATAAGATTTTTGCCTATAAATTGAGACAATTTCTTCAAACGGCATCAGTCCATCGTGAAATTTCAAAGTGATTATTTGATTTTATTTTAAAGTTTAAAGTCTTTAAAAAGGATATTAAAATTTATTCAGTTTCAAAGTGTTTAATTAATTTTCTTTTAAATTTGAAGTTGTGTTTAAGGATCTTAAAAAAGGATATTAAATCTTATTCAGTTTCAAAGTGTTTAATTAATTTTCTGTTAAATTTGAAGTTGTGTTTAAGGATCTTGAAAAAGGATATTAAAATTTATTCAGTTTCAAAGTGTTTAATTAATTTTCTTTTAAATTTGAAGCTTTTTTTAAGGATCTTAAAAAAGGATATTAAATCTTATTCAGTTTCAAAGTGTTTAATTAATTTTCTTTTAAATTTGAAGTTGTGTTTAAGGATCTTAAAAAAGGATATTAAATCTTATTCAGTTTCTAAGTGTTTAATTAATTTTCTGTTAAATTTGAAGTTGTGTTTAAGGATCTTGAAAAAGTATATTAAAATTTATTCAGTTTCAAAGTGTTTAATTAATTTTCTTTTAAATTTGAAGCTTTTTTTAAGGATCTTAAAAAAGGATATTAAATCTTATTCAGTTTCAAAGTGTTTAATTAATTTTCTGTTAAATTTGAAGTTGTGTTTGAAAATCTTAAAAAAGGATATTAAATCTTATTCAGTTTCAAATTGTTTATTAAAATAAAGAAATTAATTTACATAGACTACAAAATGAAGAGTTTTATATGTGAAATTTGTGGAAATGGATTTGCATTTAAAAATTCGTTGAAAAGACATGTCCAGTCAGCTCATGGTAACCACGAAATTTGTAGCATTTGCAAGAAGAGCTTTACACGCAAAGAAAATCTACTAACGCATATGAGAACCCAGCATAAGGTGTCTTCAGTTGATGCTATTTCTTATGATATTAGCAATCAGCCTTCATCATCACAAAACAAAATTTTATGCCAAACATGTAATAAAGAAATTTTAAGTAAGGACTGGAGTTATCATCTGAGAACAAATTTACATAAAATAAAAGCGGCTGAACCAGTTAATGATCAATTGAAGGTAGTAAAAACCAGTTTTGAAGAACGAATTGAAACGCTCATTTATGAAAACAAGGATGAAGGAATTTTGGATCCTCTCAACTTTCTAAAGACAGAAAAAGATCTTATTATAAACACATTAAATGAACAACTGATAAAACACTCATCTTTAAAATTCAACATAGAACTTTTTGCAGAATATATGAAAGTAACAAAAGAAAATGATGATAACGATGAAATAACAACTTCAGTTAAATCATTTCAATCAAAAATGATAATCGTTAGGAATGAAACTGAGTTATCGTCTGCATACGAAGTTATGATTGATAAAATTCATACAAAAATGCAAGAGTTTCAAGAACGAGATAGTGGTTGGACTCTTATAAGAATAATCCATCTCGAAATCAACATTAATCAGTACAGGCCAATAAGAGGTTCTCAGTATTTACCATTACCAACAACAATTGCACGTAAACATGATTGTATTAATGTGAAAAATACGGACGAATACTGCTTTAAATGGGCAATAATTTCAGCTCTAGATCCTGTAGAGAAGAATTCTGATAGAGTTTCATCATATAATATTGAAAATATTGTTGCAAGTACAATTCTTCTGAAAAACAATATGATATTAGAATTTGGTGATCTTGAATTTCCACTAAAGGTAACGGATATAGCAAAGTTTGAAGACCTAAATCCTGAAATTAGTATAAACGTATACGGTTGTGAAGAAATGCAATTTAATACATGTAAAATAGTGGGACCATATTACCTTACAAAAAATGAGAAGAAATTACATATCAATTTACTGTTGATTCAAGATGGAGAAAAGAGTCATTATGTGTGGATCAAGAACATATCTAGATTAATAAAATCTCAAATAACACAACACGAACATAAAATCTTTTTATGTAATGGATGTTTACAACATTTTTATACCGAAGAGGCGTACAATATACATAAAAATGAATGCAGTAAGATTGTTACACTTATGCCATCACCAGAAAACAATGAATTGAAATTTGAGAAATACGAACGTCAATTAGAGGTCCCATTTGTTATATACGCAGACTTTGAATGCATTTTACAAGGATTAAATACATGTATTCCAAATCCAGATATTTCATCAACAACAAATATACAACAACACGTTCCTTGTGCATTCTCTTATTATATCAAATGTTCTTATGATGATAGCTTAAGTAAATTAAAAGTGTATAAAGGAAAGGACTCACCAGCAAAATTTGTACAATCCCTGGTTGAAGATGTATTAGATATTCATAATAATGTTATTATGAATCCAAAGGCGATGGAACCACTCACGGCTTTTGAAGAAAGGAGACAATGTAGTAGTAAGATTTGTCATATATGTAAGAAATATTTAGGTAATATAAGAGTAGCCGACCATTGTCATTTAACAGGAAAGTACAGGGGTCCAGCGCATAATGAATGTAATTTGCGGTATCAAGTCCCAAAGTTTTTCCCAATTTTCTTTCATAATTTTTCTGGTTATGACTGTCACTTATTTGTTAATGAACTAGCAAATATTGATGGTGATATAAATTTGATACCATTAAATAAAGAATTGTATGTATCACTTTCAAAACGAATTTTCGTTAATGAAACTGATACAATTGAACTTAGATTTTTAGATTCTGTAAGATTTATGCAGTCTAGTCTAGATTCATTAGTAGGAAATTTATCTCCGAAAGATTTGAAAACAGTTAAATCTTTATATCCAGAAGAAGAAAATTTCAAATTATTAACACGTAAAGGAGTATTTCCATACGAATACATTAATTCTTTTGAACGTCTAGATGAAACGTGTTTACCTTCACAGAAACATTTCGATAGCAAATTAACAAACAGTAAATGTTCTGATAAAGATTACATTCATGCTAAGAAAGTTTGGGAAAAATTTGATTGTAAAAACATTTGGGATTATTTAGAGTTATATTTAAAAACAGATGTATTGCTTTTAACAGATGTATTCGAAAATTTTAGAAAAGTTTGTAGAAATATTTATACTCTGGATCCCTGTCAGTATTATACAACTCCGGGGTTATCATGGGACGCGATGTTAAAATATACTGAAATAAATCTTGAACTATTCACCGACATAAATATGTATAATTTTATTAAAAAAGGTATCCGTGGTGGAATTACTCAATGTTCGCATAGACATTCTACAGCGAATAACAAGTATATGAGTAATTTCGATGAAAATAAACCATCTTCATATTTAATGTATGTTGATGCAAATAATTTATACGGTTGGGCTATGTCACAACCTTTACCATATTCTGATTTTCAATGGGTAGAAAACGTTGAAGATATAAATATTCTTAATATTACAGATAACTCAGATACGGGTTATATTTTAGAAGTAGATTTAGAGTATCCTGAATCTCTTCATGATTTACATAATGATTTACCGTTTTGTGCACAAAATAAAAAAAGTCCGGGGTCAAAATTCAACAAATTAATTACAGATTTGACAGTAAAAAGAAATTATATAATTCACTATAGAAATCTTCAGCAATGTTTAAAACACGGTTTGAAATTAGTGAAAATTCACAGAGCGCTACAGTTTAAACAATCATGTTGGTTGAAAAAATATATTGATTTAAATACATATTATCGTACTATTGCAAAAAATACTTTTGAAAAGAACTTTTTCAAGTTGTTGAATAATGCTGTGTACGGTAAAACGATGGAAAATGTTGACAAACGAAAAGATGTCAAAATCGTTACTGACTGGGAAAGTAGTGGTAAACATTTAGGTGCTAGGGCTTTAATAGCTAAACCGAATTTCCACAGCTTAGCTCAGTTTACAGAAAATATGACAGCTATACAACTTGAGAGAGTTCGAACATACTATAACAAACCAATTTATCTTGGTTTCGTTGTATTAGAATTATCAAAGTGGAAGATGTACGACTTTCACTATGATTATATAAAACCCAAGTATGATGAAAAAGTACTTCTTGCTTACATGGATACAGATTCTTTTATATATTCAATAGAAACTGAAGATTTCTATAGTGACATTATAAATGATATTGACACTAAATTTGATACTTCCGAATACTTACCTGATAACCCTTATAATATTCCGCTTAAAAATAAAAAAGTATTAGGTTTAATGAAAGATGAGAACAATGGTCGGATAATGAAAGAGTTTGTAGGTTTAAAATCAAAAATGTATTCAATAGATGTAGAAGATTGTAAATTAATAAAAAAAGCTAAAGGTGTTAAAAAAACAGCTGTAGATAATTTAAGTTTAGATAATTATAGAGATTGTTTATATAAGAAACAATTATTTTATGGTAATATGTTAGTATTTAGGTCATACATACATAAGATATATACTCAAAATGTAAATAAAGTAGCTTTAAGTTATATAGATGATAAGAGATGTGTTAGAGAAGATGGTGTTAGTACATACGCATGGGGTCATTTTAGAATAAGTTTAGAATAAGAAAACTGAAAAATAGATACGTATATTATATAAGAAAACTGGAAAATAAATACATATATTAAATAGAAAGCTGAAAAATAAATACATATTTATGAAATAATAAAACTGAAAAATAAATACATATATAAAATAAAACAAAAAAAATTTATTTAAAAAAAAAAAATTGGTTTTATTTATCTAAAAAAAGTTTTGTAGCATGGTGATGTCTCCGAATAGAGAAACGTCTAAACTTGTCAACGCTCATAATGTAAATAATAAATTTCACGTTGTAGAATATAAATTTATACGATAATGTCTGCTTCTCTGAGCTCCTCAATTATTGAAACTATCTCATTGTTGTGATTATTATGACCTGCATGTGTAGATGCTAATAGTAATTTCAATCTATTCACTAATTCATTTGGACCATCCCAGTATACATAATTAGATTTTTCTTTTAGTAAATGCCTTAATCCAGAACCAGAATGAGATTTGAACAATCCCTTAATTAGCTTTTAAACAGCTTAAACAGGTCTTTAAACAGCTCTGAAACAGCTTGAACAGGTCTAAAAACAGCTTAAACAGGTCTTTAATCAGCTCTGAAACAGCTTGAACAGGTCTTCAAACAGCTCTGAAACAGCTTGAACAGGTCTTTAAACAGCTTGAACAGGTCTTTAAACAGCTTGAACAGGTCTTTAAACAGCTCTGAAACAGCTTGAACAGGTCTTTAAACAGCTTGAACAGGTCTTTAAACAGCTTGAACAGGTCTTTAAACAGCTCTGAAACAGCTTGAACAGGTCTTTAAACAGCTTGAACAGGTCTTTAAACAGCTTGAACAGGTCTTTAAACAGCTCTGAAACAGCTTGAACAGGTCTTTAAACAGCTTGAACAGGTCTTTAAACAGCTTGAACAGGTCTTTAAACAGCTCTGAAACAGCTTGAACAGGTCTTCAAACAGCTCTGAAACAGCTTGACCAGGTCTTTAAATAGCTTGAACAGGTCTAAAAACAGCTTGAACAGGTCTTTAAACAGCTCTGCAACAGCTTGAACAGGTCTTTAAACAGCTTGAACAGGTGTTTAAACAGCTTGAACAGGTCTTTAAACAGCTCTGAAACAGCTTGAACAGGTCTTTAAACAGCTTGAACAGGTCTTCAAACAACTCTGCAACAGCTTGAACAGGTCTTTAAACAGCTTGAACAGGTGTTTAAACAGCTTGAACAGGTCTTTAAACAGCTCTGAAACAGCTTGAACAGGTCTTTTAACAGCTTGAACAGGTGTTTAAACAGCTTGAACAGGTCTTTAAACAGCTCTGAAACAGCTTGAACAGGTCTTTAAACAGCTTGAACAGGTCTTCAAACAACTCTGAAACAGCTTGAACAGGTCTTTTAACAGCTTGAACAGGTCTTTAAACAGCTTGAACAGGTCTTTAAACAGCTCTGAAACAGCTTGAACAGGTCTTTAAACAGCTTGAACAGGTCTTTAAACAGCTTGAACAGGTCTTTAAACAGCTCTGAAACAGCTTGAACAGGTCTTTTAACAGCTTGAACAGGTCTTTAAACAGCTCTGAAACAGCTTGAACAGGTCTTTAAACAGCTTGAACAGGTCTTTAAACAGCTTGAACAGGTCTTTAAACAGCTCTGAAACAGCTTGAACAGGTCTTCAAACAGCTCTGAAACAGCTTGAACAGGTCTTTAAACAGCTTGAACAGGTCTTTAAACAGCTCTGAAACAGCTTGAACAGGTCTAAAAACAGCTTAAACAGGTCTTTAAACAGCTCGGTAGATGAAATAATAATGATATACAACTCTTACATACGTATCTATTTATAATAATATAAAAGTATCGAATCCTTTTCTGTATCGTCCACAATCTAATAAACTATCTTTGTTTATTACTAAAAATCCGTAATTATTTTTCCAACATTTTGAACACATATCTCGAAATTTGTCATATGACATGGCGGTGTTTACATGATCATTAAAAATATGCTTTAAATTCATTTTATCTTGTTTAAAGATTACAATAAAGTTTGAGTTATCACGTATCAAGTGTTTTAGTTATATTTAAAAACAGATGTATTGTTTTTAACAAATGTATTCGAAAATTTGAGAATGGCTCCAGAAAGAGAAGGGAACCAAGAAAGAGATGAATGGAGGCGGAGGAAGCCAATATCCACCCAGGATTGTAGCGCCACAGAAGAATAATTATACTATTTTCACATGTGTAAATTTATATTGTATGAAAAAAAACACATATTACGATTGTTAATGCATACCAAATTATCAACGTCTAGTATAATTATTCTTCTGTGGCGCTACAATCCTGGGTGGATATTGGCTTCCTCCGCCTCCATTCATCTCTTTCTTGGTTCCCTTCTCTTTCTGGAGCCATTCTCAAATTTTCGAATACATTTGTTAAAAACAATACATCTGTTTTTAAATATAACTAAAACACTTGATACGTGATAAAGACCTGTTTAAGCTGTTTTTAGACCTGTTCAAGCTGTTTCAGAGCTGTTTAAAGACCTGTTCAAGCTGTTTAAAGACCTGTTCAAGCTGTTTCAGAGCTGTTTGAAGACCTGTTCAAGCTGTTTCAGAGCTGTTTAAAGACCTGTTCAAGCTGTTTAAAGACCTGTTCAAGCTGTTTAAAGACCTGTTCAAGCTGTTTCAGAGCTGTTTAAAGACCTGTTCAAGCTGTTTAAAGACCTGTTCAAGCTGTTAAAAGACCTGTTCAAGCTGTTTCAGAGTTGTTTGAAGACCTGTTCAAGCTGTTTAAAGACCTGTTCAAGCTGTTTCAGAGCTGTTTGAAGATCTGTTCAAGCTGTTTAAAGACCTGTTCAAGCTGTTTCAGAGCTGTTTAAAGACCTGTTCAAGCTGTTTAAAGACCTGTTCAAGCTGTTTAAAGACCTGTTCAAGCTGTTTAAAGACCTGTTCAAGCTGTTTCAGAGCTGTTTAAAGACCTGTTCAAGCTGTTTAAAGACCTGTTCAAGCTGTTTCAGAGCTGTTTAAAGACCTGTTCAAGCTGTTTAAAGACCTGTTCAAGCTGTTTAAAGACCTGTTCAAGCTGTTTAAAGACCTGTTCAAGCTGTTTCAGAGCTGTTTAAAGACCTGTTCAAGCTGTTTAAAGACCTGTTCAAGCTGTTTAAAGACCTGTTCAAGCTGTTTCAGAGCTGTTTGAAGACCTGTTCAAGCTGTTTCAGAGCTGATTAAAGACCTGTTTAAGCTGTTTTTAGACCTGTTCAAGCTGTTTCAGAGCTGTTTAAAGACCTGTTTAAGCTGTTTAAAAGCTAATTAAGGGATTATTCAAATCTCATTCTGGTTCTGGATTAAGGCATTTACTAAAAGAAAAATCTAACTATGTATACTGGGATGGTCCAAATGAATTAGTGAATAGATTGAAATTACTATTAGCATCTACACATGCAGGTCATAATAATCACAACAATGAGATAGTTTCAATAATTGAGGAGCTCAGAGAAGCAGACATTATCGTATAAATTTATATTCTACAACGTGAAATTTATTATTTACATTATGAGCGTTGACAAGTTTAGACGTTTCTCTATTCGGAGACATCACCATGCTACAAAACTTTTTTTAGATAAATAAAACCAATTTTTTTTTTTTAAATAAATTTTTTTTGTTTTATTTTATATATGTATTTATTTTTCAGTTTTATTATTTCATAAATATGTATTTATTTTTCAGCTTTCTATTTAATATATGTATTTATTTTCCAGTTTTCTTATATAATATACGTATCTATTTTTCAGTTTTCTTATTCTAAACTTATTCTAAAATGACCCCATGCGTATGTACTAACACCATCTTCTCTAACACATCTCTTATCATCTATATAACTTAAAGCTACTTTATTTACATTTTGAGTATATATCTTATGTATGTATGACCTAAATACTAACATATTACCATAAAATAATTGTTTCTTATATAAACAATCTCTATAATTATCTAAACTTAAATTATCTACAGCCGTTTTTTTAACACCTTTAGCTTTTTTTATTAATTTACAATCTTCTACATCTATTGAATACATTTTTGATTTTAAACCTACAAACTCTTTCATTATCCGACCATTGTTCTCATCTTTCATTAAACCTAATACTTTTTTATTTTTAAGCGGAATATTATAAGGGTTATCAGGTAAGTATTCGGAAGTATCAAATTTAGTGTCAATATCATTTATAATGTCACTATAGAAATCTTCAGTTTCTATTGAATATATAAAAGAATCTGTATCCATGTAAGCAAGAAGTACTTTTTCATCATACTTGGGTTTTATATAATCATAGTGAAAGTCGTACATCTTCCACTTTGATAATTCTAATACAACGAAACCAAGATAAATTGGTTTGTTATAGTATGTTCGAATTCTCTCAAGTTGTATAGCTGTCATATTTTCTGTAAACTGAGCTAAGCTGTGGAAATTCGGTTTAGCTATTAAAGCCCTAGCACCTAAATGTTTACCACTACTTTCCCAGTCAGTAACGATTTTGACATCTTTTCGTTTGTCAACATTTTCCATCGTTTTACCGTACACAGCATTATTCAACAACTTGAAAAAGTTCTTTTCAAAAGTATTTTTTGCAATAGTACGATAATATGTATTTAAATCAATATATTTTTTCAACCAACATGATTGTTTAAACTGTAGCGCTCTGTGAATTTTCACTAATTTCAAACCGTGTTTTAAACATTGCTGAAGATTTCTATAGTGAATTATATAATTTCTTTTTACTGTCAAATCTGTAATTAATTTGTTGAATTTTGACCCCGGACTTTTTTTATTTTGTGCACAAAACGGTAAATCATTATGTAAATCATGAAGAGATTCAGGATACTCTAAATCTACTTCTAAAATATAACCCGTATCTGAGTTATCTGTAATATTAAGAATATTTATATCTTCAACGTTTTCTACCCATTGAAAATCAGAATATGGTAAAGGTTGTGACATAGCCCAACCGTATAAATTATTTGCATCAACATACATTAAATATGAAGATGGTTTATTTTCATCAAAATTACTCATATACTTGTTATTCGCTGTAGAATGTCTATGCGAACATTGAGTAATTCCACCACGGATACCTTTTTTAATAAAATTATACATATTTATGTCGGTGAATAGTTCAAGATTTATTTCAGTATATTTTAACATCGCGTCCCATGATAACCCCGGAGTTGTATAATACTGACAGGGATCCAGAGTATAAATATTTCTACAAACTTTTCTAAAATTTTCGAATACATCTGTTAAAAGCAATACATCTGTTTTTAAATATAACTCTAAATAATCCCAAATGTTTTTACAATCAAATTTTTCCCAAACTTTCTTAGCATGAATGTAATCTTTATCAGAACATTTACTATTTGTTAATTTGCTATCGAAATGTTTCTGTGAAGGTAAACACGTTTCATCTAGACGTTCAAAAGAATTAATGTATTCGTATGGAAATACTCCTTTACGTGTTAATAATTTGAAATTTTCTTCTTTTGGATATAAAGATTTAACTGTTTTCAAATCTTTCGGAGATAAATTTCCTACTAATGAATCTAGACTAGACTGCATAAATCTTACAGAATCTAAAAATCTAAGTTCAATTGTATCAGTTTCATTAACGAAAATTCGTTTTGAAAGTGATACATACAATTCTTTATTTAATGGTATCAAATTTATATCACCATCAATATTTGCTAGTTCATTAACAAATAAGTGACAGTCATAACCAGAAAAATTATGAAAGAAAATTGGGAAAAACTTTGGGACTTGATACCGCAAATTACATTCATTATGCGCTGGACCCCTGTACTTTCCTGTTAAATGACAATGGTCGGCTACTCTTATATTACCTAAATATTTCTTACATATATGACAAATCTTACTACTACATTGTCTCCTTTCTTCAAAAGCCGTGAGTGGTTCCATCGCCTTTGGATTCATAATAACATTATTATGAATATCTAATACATCTTCAACCAGGGATTGTACAAATTTTGCTGGTGAGTCCTTTCCTTTATACACTTTTAATTTACTTAAGCTATCATCATAAGAACATTTGATATAATAAGAGAATGCACAAGGAACGTGTTGTTGTATATTTGTTGTTGATGAAATATCTGGATTTGGAATACATGTATTTAATCCTTGTAAAATGCATTCAAAGTCTGCGTATATAACAAATGGGACCTCTAATTGACGTTCGTATTTCTCAAATTTCAATTCATTGTTTTCTGGTGATGGCATAAGTGTAACAATCTTACTGCATTCATTTTTATGTATATTGTACGCCTCTTCGGTATAAAAATGTTGTAAACATCCATTACATAAAAAGATTTTATGTTCGTGTTGTGTTATTTGAGATTTTATTAATCTAGATATGTTCTTGATCCACACATAATGACTCTTTTCTCCATCTTGAATCAACAGTAAATTGATATGTAATTTCTTCTCATTTTTTGTACAGTAATATGGTCCCACTATTTTACATGTATTAAATTGCATTTCTTCACAACCGTATACGTTTATACTAATTTCAGGATTTAGGTCTTCAAACTTTGCTATATCCGTTACCTTTAGTGGAAATTCAAGATCATCAAATTCTAATATCATATTGTTTTTCAGAAGAATTGTACTTGCAACAATATTTTCAATATTATATGATGAAACTCTATCAGAATTCTTCTCTACAGGATCTAGAGCTGAAATTATTGCCCATTTAAAGCAGTATTCGTCCGTATTTTTCACATTAATACAAGCATGTTTACGTGCAATTGTTGTTGGTAATGGTAAATACTGAGAACCTCTTATTGGCCTGTACTGATTAATGTTGATTTCGAGATGGATTATTCTTATAAGAGTCCAACCACTATTTCGTTCTTGAAACTCTTGCATTTTTGTATGAATTTTATCAATCATAATTTCGTATGCAGACGATAACTCAGTTTCATTCCTAACGATTATCATTTTTGATTGAAATGATTTAACTGAAGTTGTTATTTCATCGTTATCATCATTTTCTTTTGTTACTTTCATATATTCTGCAAAAAGTTCTATGTTGAATTTTAAAGATGAGTGTTTTATCAGTTGTTCATTTAATGTGTTTATAATAAGATCTTTTTCTGTCTTTAGAAAGTTGAGAGGATCCAAAATTCCTTCATCCTTGTTTTCATAAATGAGCGTTTCAATTCGTTCTTCAAAACTGGTTTTTACTACCTTCAATTGATCATTAACTGGTTCAGCCGCTTTTATTTTATGTAAATTTGTTCTCAGATGATAACTCCAGTCCTTACTTAAAATTTCTTTATTACATGTTTGGCATAAAATTTTGTTTTGTGATGATGAAGGCTGATTGCTAATATCATAAGAAATAGCATCAACTGAAGACACCTTATGCTGGGTTCTCATATGCGTTAGTAGATTTTCTTTGCGTGTAAAGCTCTTCTTGCAAATGCTACAAATTTCGTGGTTACCATGAGCTGACTGGACATGTCTTTTCAACGAATTTTTAAATGCAAATCCATTTCCACAAATTTCACATATAAAACTCTTCATTTTGTAGTCTATGTAAATTAATTTCTTTATTTTAATAAACAATTTGAAACTGAATAAGATTTAATATCCTTTTTTAAGATTTTCAAACACAACTTCAAATTTAACAGAAAATTAATTAAACACTTTGAAACTGAATAAGATTTAATATCCTTTTTTAAGATCCTTAAAAAAAGCTTCAAATTTAAAAGAAAATTAATTAAACACTTTGAAACTGAATAAATTTTAATATCCTTTTTCAAGATCCTTAAACACAACTTCAAATTTAACAGAAAATTAATTAAACACTTTGAAACTGAATAAGATTTAATATCCTTTTTTAAGATCCTTAAACACAAGCTGTTAAAAGTCCTGTTTCAGCTGTTTTTGGACCTGTTCAAGCTGTTTCAGACCTGTTTAAAGACCTGTTCAAACTGTTTTTTGACTTGTTCAAGCTGTTTCAGAGCTGTTTAAAGACCTGTTCAAGCTGTTTCATAGCTGTTTAAAGACCTATTCAAGCTGTTGTTGAACCTGTTGAAGCTGTTTCAGAGCTGTTTAAAGACCTGTTCAAGCTGTTTTTGGACCTGTTCAAGCTGTTTCATAGCTGTTTAAAGACCTGTTCAAGCTGTTGTTGAACCTGTTCAAGCTGCTTCAGAGCTGTTCAAGCTGTGTCAGAGCTGTTTAAAGACCTGTTCAAGCTGTTTAAAGACCTGTTCAAGCTGTTTCAGAGCTGTTTAAAGACCTGTGCAAGCTGTTTAAAGACCTGTTCAAGCTGTTTTTTGACTTGTTCAAGCTGTTTCAGAGCTGTTTAAAGACCTGTTCAAGCTGTTTCATAGCTGTTTAAAGACCTATTCAAGCTGTTGTTGAACCTGTTGAAGCTGTTTCAGAGCTGTTTAAAGACCTGTTCAAGCTGTTTTTGGACCTGTTCAAGCTGTTTCATAGCTGTTTAAAGACCTATTCAAGCTGTTGTTGAACCTGTTGAAGCTGTTTCAGAGCTGTTTAAAGACCTGTTCAAGCTGTTTTTGGACCTGTTCAAGCTGTTTCATAGCTGTTTAAAGACCTGTTCAAGCTGTTGTTGAACCTGTTCAAGCTGCTTCAGAGCTGTTCAAGCTGTGTCAGAGCTGTTTAAAGACCTGTTCAAGCTGTTTAAAGACCTGTTCAAGCTGTTTCAGAGCTGTTTAAAGACCTGTGCAAGCTGTTTAAAGACCTGTTCAAGCTGTTTAAAGACCTGTTCAAGCTGTTTCAGAGCTGTTTAAAGACCTGTTCAAGCTGTTTAAAGACCTGTTCAAGCTGTTTAAAGACCTGTTCAAGCTATTTCAGAGCTGTTTTTGGACCTGTTCAAGCTGTTTCATAGCTGTTTAAAGACCTGTTCAAGCTGTTGTTGAACCTGTTCAAGCTGCTTCAGAGCTGTTTAAAAACCTGTTCAAGCTGTTTTTGGACCTGTTCAAGCTGTTTCATAGCTGTTTAAAGACATGTTCAAGCTGTTGTTGAACCTGTTGAAGCTGCTTCAGAGCTGTTTAAAGACCTGTTCAAGCTGTTTAAAGACCTGTTTAAGCTGTTTTAGAGCTGTTTTTGGACCTGTTCAAGCTGTTTCAGAGCTGTTCAAAGACCTGTTTAAGCATTTTCAAACTCGCCAAATCGATTTTTGAAAGAAATGAAAATAAAAGAAGATGATATTGATTATAAATACGGACCACATTTAGATCATGATAGAAATATTTGGAAAACAGGAAACTCTTCTTTTGATATTAACGATAAAACTATTGTTATTGATGGAAATTTTTATTCTCTAACACCTGGTTTGATACAATTATTGTTTTTAAAACATCCTAATAAAACGGTATGCACTAACGCTGACGTCAAAAATTATAAAAAAATCATAATACAAACAAGTGCAAATAAACGAGATTATGAGGACGGAGGACAAATATCTGGAAACAAAAGTACGAAGTATAGACTAATTAAGGGATTGTTCAAATCTCATTCTGGTTCTGGATTAATGCATTTACTAAAAGAAAAATCTAATTATGTATACTGGGATGATCCAAATGAATTAGTGAATAGATTGAAATTACTATTAGCATCTACACATGCAGGTCATAATAATCACAACAATGAGATAGTTTCAATAATTGAGGAGCTCAGAGAAGCAGACATTATCGTATAAATTTAGATTCTACAACGTGAAATTTATTATTTACATTATGAGCGTTGACAAGTTTGGACGTTTCTCTATTTGGAGACATCACCATGCTACAATTTCATCTGAACGTGGGCCTCCTGGTCCTGTAGATGTGCCAGGAATAGGTTTTATTTTAACAAATGAAGGAAACTTTAATATAAATTCAAAACGAATGGAAAATCTTGAAAATCCTTTAAATGATAATGATGCAGTGATAAAAAAGTATGCTGATAATGAAATCAATGCTTTACACGAAAATCTTATAAAAATAGAAACATTTCGTCAGGATCTTGCAAAGAATCAGGACATGTTAAAAAGTCACAGTGAAAAACTATATAGTTTAAATTATAATATTGAAAATATTCAACAATTTTTATTTGATGAAATAAAGAAAAAACATAAACCTGAAGAATCGATTTTCCCATTAGAAAGTGTACCAGAATAAATATGCAAAAACAACAACTTGTAGAAGAACTTCATAAACCTGCTAGAAAAAATTTTAAACGGCGACATGTTATAGTAAAAGGAATTAATGATTTGTGGCAAGCTGATTTAGTTGAAATGGGAAATTACTCTTCATTTAACAAAAATTATAAATATTTATTAACTGTAATTGATACTTTCTCAAAATACGCTTGGGCACACCCTGTTAAAACAAAAAATGCTAAAGATGTTACTGAAGCAATGAATAATATATTTAACATAACACAAACATCACCAAAAAATTTACAAACAGATTTGGGGAAAGAATTTTATAACACACAATTTAATTAACTTATGAAGAAACATAATGTTAATCATTATTCAACATATAGCACATTGAAAGTATCAATGGTTGAACGTTTCAACAGAACATTAAAAGAGATGATGTGGAAAGAATTCAGTATGAATGGATCATATAAATGGATTGATAACGTAAAAGCGTTAGTTACCAAATACAATAACACTATTCATCGAACAATAAAAATGCGTCCCAAAGATGTTAATAAAAACAATGAAAAATTTTTATTAAAGACAGTATACAATAACTTAAAAGTTTTTCATAAACCAAAATACAAAGTTGGAGACAAAGTACGAATAAGCAAATATAAACATATTTTTGAGAAGGGATATACACCCAACTGGACCACCGAAATTTTCACGATAAAAAAAGTTCAAAACACGAATCCAATAACATATCTTTTAGAAGACTACGAAGGACAACCAATTAAAGGAGGCTTTTACGAAAAAGAAATAATTAAAACCAATCACCCAGATCTTTATTTAGTGGAAAAAATTTTAAGAAAAAAAGGAAGCAAAGTTTTTGTGAAATGGCTAGGATTTTCTAATCAGCATAATTCGTGGATAGAGGAGAAAGAGTTATTAAAAAAATTAAATAAAAAAAACCTTTAACTGTTTTTGTTCTAATGATATTTTATTTTTATTTCATTAAATTTTATTATAAATTATTGAAAATAAATTGGTATTACATAAAAAACATTTCAAGTTGTGTTTTTCAATAAAATCTTTTATTACAAAATTACTATTTGCTTCAAAATTCCCTGAAACTCTACATACATTTACAGGCATGTATTTATGGTTTTTACAATCAAAACAAAATTTAATATTTGTACTGTTTTCAAAAAATTTATTAAAATATTGAAAACTTATTTTATATGAGATGCCGTTGTAACCTTCTTCTTCATCTAAAAACTCCATGTTGAAATTGTTGATGTTGCTATTGAAATCTTCTTGTTCATCTAAAAACTCCATGTTGGAATTGTCGATGTTGCTGTTGCAATCTTCTTGATCGTCCAGAAACTCCATGTTGTTATCTTCTTGTTCGTCTAGAAACTCCATGTTGTGAGTTTCAAAAATTTCTTTTAGAAATTCCAAAATTTCTCGTGTTTCACTTATATTTTCCATTTTTAAAATAATAAAACCGACTAAGAAAGAATCACTTGCTTGACTAACAGGAGGTAAAAAAGTCTTGAAATTAATGAAGCATAGAAGTGATTCACATGTATTTTATATACCTAATCTCGAATGTATTTTAAAAGCTTAATAATCGATAATTCTAATATTAGTCATATAATCCAAAAGCAAAATACTTTGTTAGAAATTCTTTTCTTCTGAACTTAAAAACAATAACGCAGCTGGCAGCATAATCCGTCTGAAAAACAAAAGACTTCATTGTTTCATTTTTTTAAACAAGAACAAACATGTCTCAACATGAAAACTGATAAAGTAGCAACTATAGAAAACGTATACATACTCAACATATATTATCATGCTATGAATATCATGAATTTGAAACAGATTGAATTCTAAGCAATGGTGAAATATAACTTGTACGATTTCAAGACTATAACTACAGAACCGATACGAAAATCGAAAATGTTAAACAAATAAATATAATCATTAATAAAAGTCAATTCATTCTCAAAATAATTAACAGTTAACCAGCATTATTCAAAGTATAAAGATGGATTTTGAAGGCGAGTTTTACACAGATTATTTAACAGACGAAGATAGGAGAACTCTTGTATACTATCGAAAATATATACAACAATATGAAAACATGGAAAAAATCACATCAATTCATGGATCTCATTACGTTGATTGTTGTTGGGCTAAAGATGATACAACTACAGGACCAGATACATGTATTTGTAGTTATAGACAAAATCCAAGATAAATAGAAATACTGTGATAGGTATGATTGATGTTTATATGGAGAGAGCTTGGAGCTTTTTGTGTGACGTAAGCCGTAGTAAAAATAAAAATTTTAACATTCGATATTCATTTGTTTTGGTTTTTGGTTTGGTGATAAAGGTGTATGTATAAGAGTGAAAGATAATTTTTGATAAAAAGTGTTTTGATAAAAATTTATTTAATAAGAAAAATGGTAAACTGTGCCGTAACTGGTTGCAAAAATTATACGTGCAAGAAAACGAGTTTTTTTGTAAAATTTTTCCAGTTTTCAAAGGACAAAGAAATATTAGATAAATGGATAAGTGCTTGTGGTCAGAAAAAGAAAATTAATGTACTTTATAGCAAAATCTGTTCTGATCACTTTGCAGAGTCCGATTATTGTTTGAAAGACCAGCTGTTGGAAACACCATTTCAAAAGAAACGTCTAAACAAAAATGCAGTGCCTTCAAAGTATTTACCCTAAGAAATAGCAGTAGAAAATACTGATAGGACTGTGAGACGTGATATACGAAATAGGAAAAAAGTAATTCAAGAAATACTTGATTTTGAAAAGTATGTGAAACTTTTTACCGGTTTTTATACTCTTTGTTATACAATATTTTGTATTTGTTATTTTTTGTTTTATTAAAGGAATAATGACTGTGTAGAAGAAGAGATCGAAAAAGAGATTTATAGCTCGAATCAATGTCATATTGGAACACAAACAATGTAAGTACACTCAGTTGAAACAGAATGTAATTAATATATTTACTATTATGTAAAACATATTTTAGAGCCAATGGTCCTTGCTCTGTAGATTTGAAAATATTAGAATTAGAGGCAAAAGTTCGAAAATTAGAAGCAGAACTTAAGAAATCAACTTTGCAGAATGCAGAAGCTAAAGTAGTTTGTAATAATTTAGAAAAAATATTTACGAAAGGACAAATTCGTAAACTAACAATTTCAAAAAAGAAAATTACTTGGTCTGTGGATGATATCTCCTCTGCAATAGCTTTGCATTCGGCTGGATCCCGCAGTTATAGATATTTATACAGAAAAGGATATCCATTGCCAGGAGTGTCAACATTAAGGGCATGGGCAAAAAAGTTAAAATTTGCTCCTGGTTTATTATATCCAGTTCTTCATCTTTTAAAAAGTCTCAATTTTGGCGAATGGGATAGACTTTGCGTCCTTTCATTCGATGAAATGAAAGTCAGATCTTGTTATGAATATGACAACGTAAATGACTTAGTAATATAGTTTGTCCCAAAAGAGTTGAAGTTTCGTATTGTACTACGTTGGCATGCGCAGAAGAAAAGATACTTACACACATGCGTTTTTGTTGTTGTGAATTCTAATAAACAGGTTTCTTCTTTCGTATATGTATACACAAGAAGATCACTACGCCATGTAAAACATGCGCAATGAACCTTCAACTGAAATAATTTCAGCTATAGGACCTTCGCAATACGTTCAGGTTGTAATGCTGAGAGGATTGATGAAAAACTGGAAACAACCTATTTATTACAGTTTCGATTTACCTATGACGTGGAATTTGTTAAAAAATATAATAACGAAAATCGAAGAAAGTAATTTTACAATCGTTGCAATTACATCAGATTTAGGAGCAACAAATATGTCACTGAGAAAATCCCTGAATATTAATGAAGAAAAACCAAACATAATTCATCCGAATAATGAATCAAAAAAAATTTTCATTTTTGCAGATGTGCCACATATGATAAAATTAATTAGGAACCATTTTCTTGATAGTGGTTTCATTTTAAATTCAAAATATATAACATCGCGACCTATATTAGATTTGATAAATGCAGAAAGTTCAGATTTAAAAATCAATCACAAAGTGATTATGGCACACTTGGAAGTCACCAAAGCCAGTCGCCAAAAAGTGAAAACTGCTGTTCAACTTTTTTCACATACTGTGGCTTCATCTATTAAACGTTGTGTAGCTTTGGGCAAATGTGTCAGTCCAGGTGCCTTGGAAAGTGCGGATTTTATCAAAACTATAAATGATTGGTTTGATATTTTCAACGCTAAAGTGTCTTCATTGGATACACGCAGCACTAAAAAAGCATTTGGTCTAGAACTTGAAGAACAGCAGAAAATATTAGACACAATGACCACTATCATGAAAAACTCACGCGTTCAAAATAAAAAAAACTTACTTCCTTTTCAACATGGAATTATTATTGAATTATTATTAATAATTCAGGAGTTCAAAAACTTTTAAAATATTTAAAAGAAAAATATGGTGTAACATTTATTCTTACCAATAGGTTGAATCAGGACGCACTGGAAAACTTTTTTGGTATCATGCGGTCTAAGGGAGGTTTAAATGACCATCCGTCACCAATTGAATTTAAGTATCGGTTAAGGTCCTTTATTTTAGGTAATTTATTTCTATAATTGCACTTTTGTATCAGTGTTTGTGACGTCCGTTCATTGTAAAATTGTAAGATGGGATATTCATGGTTTTGGCTACCGATTTCAATATGTTATATAATAATTTAAAATGTAGTGTTTTTATTTTATGTATAGGAAGATCAGACTCTACATTACAAGTTAGTTTTTCCGCTAACATCGAAACACCTGA
Organism: Bombylius major; assembly: GCA_932526495.1. Lineage (NCBI taxonomy): Eukaryota > Metazoa > Arthropoda > Insecta > Diptera > Bombyliidae > Bombylius > Bombylius major. The sequence goes on along the minus strand of OW052044.1, from coordinate 21,484,125 downwards.
CTCCGAAGAAGTATTTGATGATGTTTTATCAACAAATATTTTTTCGGACATTTCGCAGCAACCTGAGCCTTCACAATATGAAATTGACAATACGTTTGAAAATTTTGAAGATCAGTTTGACCTAAATGATCTTCATTATGATGCTCTGGAATATGTTGCTGGCTACATAGCAACAAAATTGAAACTTGGAGAAGAATTTTTGTACCAAGGTGGCATGTGTAGCCAGAGCACTTATACCTGGGTTGATGAGATAAGTGAAGGTGGTCTAAAAAAGCCAACAAATGAGTATTTAAATCAATTAAAACAACTTGAGACCATATTTTTGAAAATAAATGAAGAAACAATATGTCCAAGTAGAGTATATATAGCGACTCTAAACCAGGGAGGTTTTTGGGCACAGCTTTTTTGTGCACAGCTTTTTTTGGATGACGTCATTAGCTTTTGTGCTTTTTTGTAGTAGGTAGGATTGGGGAGTTCTGGCACCACCACCGAGTGTGTAAAAGAATGTGTTGTTGTTTTGTTGTTGTTTGAGATGAAGAAAAAATGAAAAAAATGTGATGTCGGTGGGATGGATGGATGCGAACCTGAGACCTGTGGCATGATAGTCCGTAGCATATATCATTGAGCCACAGGGAATCTTAATATATGGTGATTATGTTGTGTCTATATAGGTATGACGAATTTTAGTTCGTATGTTATTAGAAAAAAAAAAAAAAAGATTGTGAAATAGTTGTGGTTAGATTCGAACTCGCAAATAAAAATGGGAAAATTTGTATGTATAATATTTTTATTCATTTGTGTGATAAGAAAAAAAAAGATTGTGAAATGGTTGTGATGAGATTCGAACTCACAAATAAAAATGGGAAAATTTGTATGTATAATATTTTTATTCATTTGTGTGATAAGAAAAAAAAAGATTGTGAAATGGTTGTGATGAGATTCGAACTCACAAATAAAAATGGAAAAATTTGTATGTATAATATTTTTATTCATTTGTGTGATAAGAAAAAAAAAAGATTGTGAAATAGTTGTGATGTTGATGAGATTTGAACCCGGGCCCTGACGTGATAATTCAAGAAAAAAAAAAGTTTAAATTTTGCAACTTTTATAAAAAGAAATTCTGGTTCGGTCTTTCTAATTGATTTTTTTTGCACATATGATACATATAAGCAATTTTTTTATTTCGGATTTCATCAAGTTGTGAAATTATTTTTATATGTATGTTTGTGTGTGTGTGTGTGTATAAATTTTGTTAGCACTTGTAAGCAGTTGTAAAAAAGAGTGGGGATACGATTTTTGCCTATAAATGGAGACAATTTCTTGAAACGGTATCAGTCCATAGTGAAATTTCAAAGTGTTAATTTAATTTTATCTTAAAGTTTGTAAAAAATTAGTGAAATACAGAAACTTGAAAAAGTTGGTTCAAAGAAGGCATCAAAAGTAGTTAAACGGAAACAAGAAGATAATCTTGTAAGAGATGAAATACCAAACAAAGTATTTGCTTCTGAGCTGGAGGAGTTAAAATCATTTCGATACAATATATACTTAAACTTGGGAAATATGGTGAAAAATCATCCATATAAAATCATCAGTGCAGAAAAAGTTAACACAAAATTTGGTGATCGAGTTTCGCTTGAATTAGAAGGAAGTCAACGATTGAATTTACCAGAAAAATATAACAAGTTATCAGATAATGTGTTAACAGCATTAAACAAGGGGAAATATCACTTAATCAACTATGGACAAGTAGGCAAAGCTTACAGTATAGACTTTACCGAATTTCCGATATCCAATGAATTTCAAGAACAACAACAAGAACAACAACAAGAACAACCGAAAATAACAGAGAATGAGCAGCAACCTGTACAATCAGAACCAGATCAACAATATTCAACAGAAACGGAAGCTAATATAAATTATGATGAATTTTCACAACCATTTGATTTAAGTTTACCTGGTTTTTATAATAACATAATATAAAATCAATAAAAAACAATTTTTTTAAATGGATATTAAGTGTTTTTATTTATTAACTAATAATCAGCAAAATAATTATAATATATTCTTCCAAGAAATATCTTTATAAGTCTAATAGCTTCTTTAGCTGTATCTGTTTTTTCTCTTTGTTTTTCTTCTATCAAATCACATTCACAAATATTTTCATTGTCTTCAGGATTAGAACATGCAAGATAATGGCCGCTAGATGTAAATTCTTCACTTTTGCTGTTGTTTAGATATTCTCGAATATTTTCAATTTCTTTTTTGTTCAATACAACTTCTCCATATGATTCTGCACCAAAAAAATGTATCAAATTCATTTAAAAATAATGAAATATTATCTATTATATCCAGATTTCCTTCTTCTAAGTACCCAATCAATTTCTCGTAAAATTTCAATAATTTTTCAAATTCATTTTTAAATTTGATAACTTGATTTTGTCTATAACTACAAATACATGTATCTGGTCCTGTAGTTGTATCATCTTTAGCCCAACAACAATCAACGTAATGAGATCCATGAATTGATGTGATTTTTTCCATGTTTTCATATGGTTGTATATATTTTCGATAGTATACAAGATTTCTCCTATCTTCGTCTGTTAAATAATCTGTGTAAAACTCGCCTTCAAAATCCATCTTTATACTTTGAATAATGCTGGTTAACTGTTAATTATTTTGAGAATGAATTGACTTTTATTAATGATTATATTTATTTGTTTAACATTTTCGATTTTCGTATCGGTTCTGTAGTTATAGTCTTGAAATCGTACAAGTTATATTTCACCATTGCTTAGAATTCAATCTGTTTCAAATTCATGATATTCATAGCATGATAATATATGTTGAGTATGTATACGTTTTCTATAGTTGCTACTTTATCAGTTTTCATGTTGAGACATGTTTGTTCTTGTTTAAAAAAATGAAACAATGAAGTCTTTTGTTTTTCAGACGGATTATGCTGCCAGCTGCGTTATTGTTTTTAAGTTCAGAAGAAAAGAATTTCTAACAAAGTATTTTGCTTTTGGATTATATGACTAATATTAGAATTATCGATTATTAAGCTTTTAAAATACATTCGAGATTAGGTATATAAAATACATGTGAATCACTTCTATGCTTCATTAATTTCAAGACTTTTTTACCTCCTGTTAGTCAAGCAAGTGATTCTTTCTTAGTCGGTTTTATAATTTTAAAAATGGAAAATATAAGTGAAACGCGAGAAATTTTGGAATTTCTAAAAGAAATTTTTGAAACTCACAACATGAAGTTTCTAGACGAACAAGAAGATAACAACATGGAGTTTCTGGACGATCAAGAAGATTGCAACAGCAACATCGACAATTCCAACATGGAGTTTTTAGATGAACAAGAAGATTTCAATAGCAACATCAACAATTTCAACATGGAGTTTTTAGATGAAGAAGAAGGTTACAACGGCATATAAAATAAGTTTTCAATATTTTAATAAATTTTTTGAAAACAGTACAAATATTAAATTTTGTTTTGATTGTAAAAACCATAAATACATGCCTGTAAATGTATGTAGAGTTTCAGGGAATTTTGAAGCAAATAGTAATTTTGTAATAAAAGATTTTATTGAAAAACACAACTTGAAATGTTTTTTATGTAATACCAATTTATTTTCAATAATTTATAATAAAATTTAATGAAATAAAAATAAAATATCATTAGAACAAAAACAGTTAAAGGTTTTTTTTATTTAATTTTTTTAATAACTCTTTCTCCTCTATCCACGAATTATGCTGATTAGAAAATCCTAGCCATTTCACAAAAACTTTGCTTCCTTTTTTTCTTAAAATTTTTTCCACTAAATAAAGATCTGGGTGATTGGTTTTAATTATTTCTTTTTCGTAAAAGCCTCCTTTAATTGGTTGTCCTTCGTAGTCTTCTAAAAGATATGTTATTGGATTCGTGTTTTGAACTTTTGTTATCGTGAAAATTTCGGTGGTCCAGTTGGGTGTATATCCCTTCTCAAAAACATGTTTATATTTGCTTATTCGTACTTTATCTCCAGCTTTGTATTTTGGTTTATGAAAAACTTTTAAGTTATTGTAAACTGTCTTTAATAAAAATTTTTCATTGTTTTTATTAACATCATTGGGACGCATTTTTATTGTTCGATGAATAGTGTTATTGTATTTGGCTACTAACGCTTTTACGTTATCAATCCATTTATATGATCCATTCATACTGAATTCTTTCCACATCATCTCTTTTAATGTTCTGTTGAAACGTTCAACAATTGATGCTTTCAATGCGCTATATGTTGAATAATGATTAACATTATGTTTCTTCATAAGCTGATTGAATTGTGTATTGTAAAATTCTTTCCCCAAATCTGTTTGTAAATTTTTTGGTGATTTTTGTGTTGTGTTAAATATATTAGTCATTGCTTCAGTAATCACAACAACTACAACAACCAGCATTTTCAAACTCGCCAAATCGATTTTTGAAAGAAATGAAATTAAAAGAAGATGATATTGATTATAAATACGGGCCACATTTAGATCATGATAGAAATATTTGGAAAATAGGAAACTCTTCTTTTGATATTAACGATTAAACTATTGTTATTGATGGAAATTTTTATTCTCTAACACCTGGTTTGATACAATTATTGTTTTTAAAACATCCTAATAAAACGGTATGCACTAACGATGACTTCAAAAATTATAAAAAAATCATAATACAAACAAGTGCAAATAAACGAGATTATGAGGACGGAGGACAAATATCTGGAAACAAAAGTACGAAGTATAGACTAATTAAGGGATTGTTCAAATCTCATTCTGGTTCTGGATTAATGCATTTACTAAAAGAAAAATCTAATTATGTATACTGGGATGATCCAAATGAATTAGTGAATAGATTGAAATTACTATTAGCATCTACACATGCAGGTCATAATAATCACAACAATGAGATAGTTTCAATAATTGAGGAGCTCAGAGAAGCAGACATTATCGTATAAATTTATATTCTACAACGTGAAATTTATTATTTACATTATGAGCGTTGACAAGTTTGGACGTTTCTTTATTCGGAGACATCACCATGCTACAATTTCATCTGAACGTGGGCCTCCTGGTCCTGTAGATGTGCCAGGAATAGGTTTTATTTTAACAAATGAAGGAAACTTTAATATAAATTCAAAACGAATGGAAAATCATGAAAATCCTTTAAATGATAATGATGCAGTGACAAAAAAGTATGCTTATAATGAAATCAATGCTTTACACGAAAATCTTATAAAAATAGAAACATTTCGTCAGGATCTTGCAAAGAATCAGGACATGTTAAAAAGTCACAGTGAAAAACTATATAGTTTAAGTTATAATATTGAAAATATTCAACAATTTTTATTTGATGAAATAAAGAAAAAACATAAACCTGAAGAATCGATTTTCCCATTAGAAAGTGTACCAGAATAAATATGCAAAAACAACAACTTGTAGAAGAACTTCATAAACCTGCTAGAAAAAATTTTAAACGGCGACATGTTATAGTAAAAGGAATTAATGATTTGTGGCAAGCTGATTTAGTTGAAATGGGAAATTACTCTTCATTTAACAAAAATTATAAATATTTATTAACTGTAATTGATACTTTCTCAAAATACGCTTGGGCACACCCTGTTAAAACAAAAAATGCTAAAGATGTTACTGAAGCAATGAATAATATATTTAACATAACACAAACATCACCAAAAAATTTACAAACAGATTTGGGGAAAGAATTTTATAACACACAATTTAATCAACTTATGAAGAAACATAATGTTAATCATTATTCAACATATAGCACATTGAAAGCATCAATTGTTGAACGTTTCAACAGAACATTAAAAGAGATGATGTGGAAAGAATTCAGTATGAATGGATCATATAAATGGATTGATAACGTAAAAGAGTTAGTTACCAAATACAATAACACTATTTATCGAACAATAAAAATGCTCCCAAAGATGTTAATAAAAACAATGAAAAATTTTTATTAAAGACAGTATACAATAACTTAAAAGTTTTTCATAAACCAAAATACAAAGTTGGAGACAAAGTACGAATAAGCAAATATAAACATATTTTTGAGAAGGGATATACACCCAACTGGACCACCGAAATTTTCACGATAAAAAAAGTTCAAAACACGAATCCAATAACATATCTTTTAGAAGACTACGAAGGACAACCAATTAAAGGAGGCTTTTACGAAAAAGAAATAATTAAAACCAATCACCCAGATCTTTATTTAGTGGAAAAAATTTTAAGAAAAAAAGGAAGCAAAGTTTTTGTGAAATGGCTAGGATTTTCTAATCAGCATAATTCGTGGATAGAGGAGAAAGAGTTATTAAAAAAATTAAATAAAAAAAACCTTTAACTGTTTTTGTTCTAATGATATTTTATTTTTATTTCATTAAATTTTATTATAAATTATTGAAAATAAATTGGTATTACATAAAAAACATTTCAAGTTGTGTTTTTCAATAAAATCTTTTATTACAAAATTACTATTTGCTTCAAAATTCCCTGAAACTCTACATACATTTACAGGCATGTATTTATGGTTTTTACAATCAAAACAAAATTTAATATTTGTACTGTTTTCAAAAAATTTATTAAAATATTGAAAACTTATTTTATATGCCGTTGTAACCTTCTTCTTCATCTAAAAACTCCATGTTGAAATTGTTGATGTTGCTATTGAAATCTTCTTGTTCATCTAAAAACTCCATGTTGGAATTGTCGATGTTGCTGTTGCAATCTTCTTGATCGTCCAGAAACTCCATGTTGTTATCTTCTTGTTCGTCTAGAAACTCCATGTTGTGAGTTTCAAAAATTTCTTTTACAAATTCCAAAATTTCTCGTGTTTCACTTATATTTTCCATTTTAAAATAATAAAACCGACTAAGAAAGAATCACTTGCTTGACTAACAGGAGGTAAAAAAGTCTTGAAATTAATGAAGCATAGAAGTGATTCACATGTATTTTATATACCTAATCTCGAATGTATTTTAAAAGCTTAATAATCGATAATTCTAATATTAGTCATATAATCCAAAAGCAAAATACTTTGTTAGAAATTCTTTTCTTCTGAACTTAAAAACAATAACGCAGCTGGCAGCATAATCCGTCTGAAAAACAAAAGACTTCATTGTTTCATTTTTTTAAACAAGAACAAACATGTCTCAACATGAAAACTGATAAAGTAGCAACTATAGAAAACGTATACATACTCAACATATATTATCATGCTATGAATATCATGAATTTGAAACAGATTGAATTCTAAGCAATGGTGAAATATAACTTGTACGATTTCAAGACTATAACTACAGAACCGATACGAAAATCGAAAATGTTAAACAAATAAATATAATCATTAATAAAAGTCAATTCATTCTCAAAATAATTAACAGTTAACCAGCATTATTCAAAGTATAAAGATGGATTTTGAAGGCGAGTTTTACACAGATTATTTAACAGACGAAGATAGGAGAAATCTTGTATACTATCGAAAATATATACAACCATATGAAAACATGGAAAAAATCACATCAATTCATGGATCTCATTACGTTGATTGTTGTTGGGCTAAAGATGATACAACTACAGGACCAGATACATGTATTTGTAGTTATAGACAAAATCAAGTTATCAAATTTAAAAATGAATTTGAAAAATTATTGAAATTTTACGAGAAATTGATTGGGTACTTAGAAGAAGGAAATCTGGATATAATAGATAATATTTCATTATTTTTAAATGAATTTGATACATTTTTTGGTACAGAATCATATGGAGAAGTTGTATTGAACAAAAAAGAAATTGAAAATATTCGAGAATATCTAAACAACAGCAAAAGTGAAGAATTTACATATAACGGCCATTATCTTGCATGTTCTAATCCTGAAGACAATGAAAATAATTGTGAATGTGATTTAATAGAAGAAAAACAAAGAGAAAAAACAGATACAGCTAAAGAAGCTATTAGACTTATAAAGATATTTCTTGGAAGAATATATTATAATTATTTTGCTGATTATTAGTTCATAAATAAAAACACTTAATATCCATTTAAAGAAATTGTTTTTTATTGATTTTATATTATGTTATTATAAAAACCAGGTAAACTTAAATCAAATGGTTGTGAAAATTCATCATAATTTATATTAGCTTCCGTTTCTGTTGAATATTGTTGATCTGGTTCTGATTGTACAGGTTGCTGCTCATTCTCTGTTATTTTCGGTTGTTCTTGTTGTTGTTCTTGTTGTTGTTCTTGAAATTCATTGGATATCGGAAATTCGGTAAAGTCTATACTGTAAGCTTTGCCTACTTGTCCATAGTTGATTAAGTGATATTTCCCCTTGTTTAATGCTGTTAACACATTATCTGATAACTTGTTATATTTTTCTGGTAAATTCAATCGTTGACTTCCTTCTAATTCAAGCGAAACTCGATCACCAAATTTTGTGTTAACTTTTTCTGCACTGATGATTTTATATGGATGATTTTTCACCATATTTCCCAAGTTTAAGTATATATTGTATCGAAATGATTTTAACTCCTCCAGCTCAGAAGCAAATACTTTGTTTGGTATTTCATCTCTTACAAGATTATCTTCTTGTTTCCGTTTAACTACTTTTGATGCCTTCTTTGAAGCAACTTTTTCAGGTTTCTGTATTTCACTAATTTTTTACAAACTTTAAGATAAAATTAAATTAACACTTTGAAATTTCACTATGGACTGATACCGTTTCAAGAAATTGTCTCCATTTATAGGCAAAAATCGTATCCCCACTCTTTTTTTCAACTGCTTACAAGTCTAACAAAATGTAAACACTCTCTTTTTCTACTGCTTACAAGTGCCGACAAAATTTATACCCACACACACACACAAACATACATATAAAAATAATTTCACAACTTGATGAAATCCGAAATTAAAACATTAAAACATCAAATAATACACGTAAAAACAATCGTCAGAATAGCTCAGTGGGGAGAGCGTTACACTGAAACTCTAAAAGTCCCCGGTTCAAATCCGGGTTCTGACAATACTGTAAGTATTTTTTTTTTAATTTAAAAAATAACACTGCTGTTATTGTTTATGCTTAAACAATATGAAACTTGAAAAAACATGTCTCAACATGCTCAGCACATATGAATAATCCTAAAAAGTTAATTTAAAAAACAATGACATCATAAACAATATTAAGCTACCTCACACCGCAACCCAAAAGCTCAAAATACCCCAGAGCACACCACATGTCACAACCAAAAAGCTCAAAATATCCCAAAGCACACCACATGTCACAACCAAAAAGCATCCAAAAAAAGCTGTGCACAAAAAAGCTGTGCACAAAAACCTCCCTGGGTTAGAGTCGCTATATATACTCTACTTGTCCAAGAGCAGGTTATTTAGCAAATCTTCGAAACGACTCAAAATCTGTTGATATAAGGGATGATATAAAAAGACTTTTTTTCAGATGTAGAATGTTTTTTAGAATTAAACAATTAAATAATAAACGTTTATCATTTCCAAAATCAAACAAGAAGAATAAAAAAATATTTTTATAATATGTATTAATCAAATTTCTTACATAAATTTGATTAAATATACATATGTTGAAATAAAATGTAAATATGTGCTAAAATAAAAAGAAAAAAGTATATTAAATAATTATGTATATATTTAATAAAATTATTATTTGTAAAAATTCAATAATTTTTTCTTCAAATTACTTTATTACCCAGTCCCAAAATAAGTAGAAATATGCACTAACTAGAAAATTTAATAATAATGACGTAATGAGCTTTAAAGCTCCCTATCAATCATACCTAGTATTTCTATTTATCTTGGACAAAATCAAGTTATCAAATTTAAAAATGAATTTGAAAAATTATTGAAATTTTACGAGAAATTGATTGGCTACTTAGAAGAAGGAAATCTGGATATAATAGATAATATTTCATTATTTTTAAATGAATTTGATACATTTTTTGGTACAGAATCATATGGAGAAGTTGTATTGAACAAAAAAGAAATTGAAAATATTCGAGAATATCTAAACAACAGCAAAAGTGAAGAATTTACATATAACGGCCATTATCTTGCATGTTCTAATCCTGAAGACAATGAAAATATTTGTGAATGTGATTTAATAGAAGAAAAACAAAGAGAAAAAACAAATACAGCTAAAGAAGCTATTAGACTTATAAAGATATTTCTTGGAAGAATATATTATAATTATTTTGCTGATTATTAGTTCATAAATAAAAACACTTAATATCCATTTTAAGAAATTGTTTTTTATTGATTTTATATTATGTTATTATAAAAACCAGGTAAACTTAAATCAAATGGTTGTGAAAATTCATCATAATTTATATTAGCTTCCGTTTCTGTTGAATATTGTTGATCTGGTTCTGATTGTACAGGTTGCTGCTCATTCTCTGTTATTTTCGGTTGTTCTTGTTGTTGTTCTTGAAATTCATTGGATATCGGAAATTCGGTAAAGTCTATACTGTAAGCTTTGCCTACTTGTCCATAGTTGATTAAGTGATATTTCCCCTTGTTTAATGCTGTTAACACATTATCTGATAACTTGTTATATTTTTCTGGTAAATTCAATCGTTGACTTCCTTCTAATTCAAGCGAAACTCAATCACCAAATTTTGTGTTAACTTTTTCTGCACTGATGATTTTATATGGATGATTTTTCACCATATTTCCCAAGTTTAAGTATATATTGTATCGAAATGATTTTAACTCCTCCAGCTCAGAAGCAAATACTTTGTTTGGTATTTCATCTCTTACAAGATTATCTTCTTGTTTCCGTTTAACTACTTTTGATGCCTTCTTTGAAGCAACTTTTTCAGGTTTCTGTATTTCACTCATTTTTTACAAACTTTAAGATAAAATTAAATTAACACTTTGGAATTTCACTATGGACTGATACCGTTTCAAGAAATTGTCTCCATTTATAGGCAAAAATCGTATCCCCACTCTTTTTTACAACTGCTTACAAGTGCTAACAAAATTTATACACACACACACACAAACATACATATAAAAATAATTTCACAAATTGATGAAATCCGAAATAAAAACATCAAATAGTACACTTAAAAATACACAAATGAATAAAAATCTGATACATAAAAATTTTTCCATTTTTATTCGCGAGTTCGAATCTCATCACAACCATTTCACAATCTTTTTTTTTTCTTATCACACAAATAAATAAAAATCTTATACATAAAAATTTTTACATTTTTATTCGCGAGTTCGAATCGCATCACAACCATTTCACAATCTTTTTTTTTTCTTATCACAGAAATGAACAAAAATCTGATACATAAAAATTTTTCCATTTTTATTTGCCAGTTCGAATCTCATCACAACTATTTCACAATCTTTTTTTCTTCTAATAGCATACGTATTAAAATTCGTCATATACGTATATACACACAACATAATCACCACATATTAAGATACTCTCTAGCCCCATGATATATACCACGGACTATCATGCTACAGGTCTCGAGTTCGCATCCCACCGACATCACATTTTTTTCATCTTTTCTTCATCTCAAACAACAACAAAACAACAGCACATTCTTTTACACACTCGGTGGTGGTGCCAGAATCCCCCAACTATGAAAATTAGGTCTTGCTATCAAAGCTCTAGCTCCTAATTTCCTATAATAACTATCCCATTCTGTTACAATTTTAACATTTTTTATTTTATCAACATTTTCCATAGTTTTTCCGAATGAAGCATTATTCATTTACTTGAAAAAATTTTTATCAAACACATTTTTTGCAAGCGTACGATGATGACTATTTAAATCAATGAATCGTTTCATCCATTTTGATTGTTTGAACTGCAAAACTCTATGAATATGTGTAACTTTAAGACCATGTTTAATACAATTGCAATGTTGTAGATTTCTATAATGAATAACATATCGCTTCTTGTTTGTTAAATCTGTGATTAATTTGACATGTTTTGAATTTGATGTAATTTTGTTTTCTGAACAAAATGGTAAGTCATTATGAATATCATGTAATACTTCAGGATATTCTAAATCAACTTCTAATATGTAACCAGTATCTGAATCTTCATAATTATCCATATATTTATTATTTGCTACAGAATGTCTATGGCAACACTGAGAAATACCACCTCTAATGCTTTTTTTAATGAAACTATGCATATTAATATCTGTTAATAATTCCAGTTCAATTTTTGTTTCCTTCAACATTGCATCCCATGATAAACCTGGAGCAGTATAATATTGACAAGGATCGAGTGAGTAAATACTTTTGCAAACTTTTCTAAAATTTTCAAATACATCAGCTAAAAGTAGTACATCTGTCTTCAAATATAATAATAAATAATCCCAAAGATTTTTACATTCAAACTTACGCCAAACCTTTCGCGCATGATTATAATCTTCGTTATTACATTCACTATTTGTCAATTTACTGCTAAAATCTTCTTGTGCTGGTAAACTTGTTTTATCTAATCGTTCCCATGAATTGATATATTCATATGGGAATATTCCTTTTCTTGTCATCAATTTAAATTTATCATCATCGCTGAACTCTGATCGAACTATTCTTAACATATCATTTGTCAAATTTTTCGCTAATGAATCTAAACTAGACTGCATGAATCTATTCGAATCTAGAAATCTCAATTCTATTGTATTCTTTTCATCAACGAAAATTCTCTTCGATAATGACACATATAGCTCCTTATTCAGAGGAATAACATTTATATCTCCATCAAAAAATGATAACTCCTTTATAAACAAATGACAATCGTATCCAGAAAAATTATGAAAACATATTGGGAAAAATTTAGGTACGCGATATAGCAAATTACATTTTTCATGAGCTGGTCCTCTATATTTTCCAGTTAGATGACAGTGATCTCGAACTCTATCCTTATCTAAAAACTGTATGCAAATATGACATTCTGTGCTCTCACTTTGAATTTTCATTTCATTTAGTGTTAAACGATTCATTGATTTTGAGTTTTCGATATAATTGTGTTATAAATATTTTACATCTTGAATAATTGAAGATACAAATATTTTTACGCAATCTTTTACCTTGTAAGTTCTAAATTTATTTAAATTATCATCAAAGCTGCACTTAATATAGTATGCAAAAGCACAAGGCACATGTTCCTGTACATTTGTTATAGATGGTGATGTTGCATCTGGCATGCATGTACTAATATCCTTTAAAATACATTCAAAATCAGCTTATATTACAAAAGGAACATCTAATTCTCGTTCATAATGTTCAAATTTCAAAATAATTTTTTCTTTTGTTGGCATTCTTGTCACTATTTTATTACATTCTATTCTGTGAGTATCCAAGTCATTTTCGCAAGAAAAGTATAATAAACATGAATTACATATATGTATAGATTTGTTGTTTATGATGTGTTAACTGCTCTTTCATTAATCTGAAATTTTGAAAATATTTTGTTAATTAATAAAATTTCATAATTTACACTAACACTATTACCTAGACATGTTTTTTATCCATACGTAATGAGCTTTTTCTTCTTCTTGTATAAGTAATAAATATATATGAATATCTTTTTCTTTAGAAGTTGAATGATATGGTCTAATAATTTTATTATCATCTAATCCAGATACATTAATACTGATTTTTGGATTCAGCATTTCAAATTTATGAATATTAGATGTTTTTACTGTTAACTCTAGTGTAGAAAAATCAAGATTAACGCCATTTTCCAAAATTATTTTTTCAGACTTGATATTTTCAATCTGATACGATGATGGCCTGTCAGAATTTTTTTCAACTGGATTCAATGCAGATATTATAGCCCATTTAAAACAGTACTCATCCTCATTCTTCACATTTATACAAGCTTTTTTATTTTGTATAGATTTTGAAAGTGATATGTACTGAGATCCTCGTAAGGGCTTCCATTGATTAATATTAATTTCAACATGAATAATTTTTATTAAAGTCCAACCGCTATCTCTTTCTTGAAATTCTTGCATTTTTTTATGAATTTTGTCAACCATCTCTTCATAAACTTGACTTAAATCTTCGATTTTCTGTATAATTGTCATACAAGATTGAAATGATTTAACTGAAAGTGTAATATCATCTTCGCCGTCATTTTCTTTTGTTATTTTCATATATTCACAAAATAATTCCATATTAAACTTGAATGATGAATGTTTATCGAGCAGATTTCTTAAAGCATTTAAAATATGATCTTTTGATGTAATAAAGAATTTTAAAACATCTAATACACCTTCATCTTTGTTTTCAAGCATATATGATTCAACTCTTTCTTCAAAAGCACTTTTGATTACCTTCAAATTTTCATCTAAAGGCTCAGCTGTTTTTTTTTTGTGAAGATTTTTTCTTACATGATATGACCAATTCTTTTTTAAAACATCTTTTTGACATGCATCACAAAATTTTGCTGTCGCTATTGGCTCAACTGGATTTTTCACTTCAACCGTATGATTCTTTTTCAAATGAGATAATAAATGATCACTCCTTGAGAATTCCTTTTCACATACTACACAGGAAAGTTTGTCAGAATGGATCTTCTTTTTATGTTCTAATAATTTGTTTTGCCTACTGAAATGTTTTCCACAAATATCACAAACTATGCGTTCACCATGAATGCTATTAACATGTCTTTTTAAAACTGATTTTGTTGAAAAATCTTTATTACATAATTCACATGTAAACTTCATTTTTTATTATGAATTTAACTTATTTAATTTATTAAACACTTTGAAATTTCACTATGGACTGATACCGTTTCAAAAAATTGTTTCCATTTATAGTCAAAAATCGTATCCCCACTCTTTTTCAACTGCTTCCAAGTGTCGACAAAATTTATACACACACACACACACAAACATACATATAAAAATAATTTCACAACTTGATGAAATCCGAAATAAAAACATCAAATAGTACACTTAAAAATACACAAATGAATAAAAATCTGATACATAAAAATTTTTCCATTTTTATTCGCGAGTTCGAATCTCATCACAACCATTTCACAATCTTTTTTTTTTTCTTATCACACACATGAATAAAAATCTTATACATAAAAATTTTTCCATTTTTATTCGCGAGTTCGAATCGCATCACAACCATTTCACAATCTTTTTTTTTTCTTATCACACAAATGAATAAAAATCTTATACATAAAAATTTTTCCATTTTTATTCGCGAGTTCGAATCTCATCACAACCATTTCACAATCTTTTTTTTTTCTTATCACACAAATAAATAAAAATCTTATACATAAAAATTTTTACATTTTTATTCGCGAGTTCGAATCGCATCACAACCATTTCACAATCTTTTTTTTTTCTTCTAATAGCATACGTATTAAAATTCGTCATATACGTATATACACACAACATAATCACCACATATTAAGATACTCTCTAGCCCCATGATATATACCACGGACTATCATGCTACAGGTCTCGAGTTCGCATCCCACCGACATCACATTTTTTTCATCTTTTCTTCATCTCAAACAACAACAAAACAACAGCACATTCTTTTACACACTCGGTGGTGGTGCCAGAATCCCCCAATCCTACCTACTACCCACATATCAGAACCAAAAAGCACAAAAGCTCCAAAATCACACCACATACCACAGACAAAAAAGCACAAAAGCTTCCGAAGCACACCTATGGCTATGTCACAACCTTTACCATATTCTGATTTTCAATGGGTAGAAAACGTTGAAGATATAAATATTCTTAATATTACAGATAACTCAAATACGGGTTATATTTTAGAAGTAGATTTAGAGTATCCTGAATCTCTTCATGATTTACATAATGATTTGCCGTTTTGTGCACAAAATAAAAAAAGTCCCGGGTCAAAATTCAACAAATTAATTACAGATTTGACAGTAAAAAGAAATTATATAATTCACTATAGAAATCTTCAGCAATGTTTAAAACACGGTTTGAAATTAGTGAAAATTCACAGAGCGCTACAGTTTAAACAATCATGTTGGTTGAAAAAATATATTGATTTAAATACATATTATCGTACTATTGCAAAAAATACTTTTGAAAAGAACTTTTTCAAGTTGTTGAATAATGCTGTTTACGGTAAAACGATGGAAAATGTTGACAAACGAAAAGAGGTCAAAATTGTTACTGACTGGGAAAGTAGTGGTAAACATTTAGGTGCTAGGGCTTTAATAGCTAAACCGAATTTCCACAGCTTAGCTCAGTTTACAGAAAATATGACAGCTATACAACTTGAGAGAGTTCGAACATACTATAACAAACCAATTTATCTTGGTTTCGTTGTATTAGAATTATCAAAGTGGAAGATGTACGACTTTCACTATGATTATATAAAACCCAAGTATGATGAAAAAGTACTTCTTGCTTACATGGATACAGATTCTTTTATATATTCAATAGAAACTGAAGATTTCTATAGTGACATTATAAATGATATTGACACTAAATTTGATACTTCCGAATACTTACCTGATAACCCTTATAATATTCCGCTTAAAAATAAAAAAGTATTAGGTTTAATGAAAGATGAGAACAATGGTCGGATAATGAAAGAGTTTGTAGGTTTAAAATCAAAAATGTATTCAATAGATGTAGAAGATTGTAAATTAATAAAAAAAGCTAAAGGTGTTAAAAAACAGCTGTAGATAATTTAAGTTTAGATAATTATAGAGATTGTTTATATAAGAAACAATTATTTTATGGTAATATGTTAGTATTTAGGTCATACATTCATAAGATATATACTCAAAATGTAAATAAAGTAGCTTCAAGTTATATAGATGATAAGAGATGTGTTAGAGAAGATGGTGTTAGTACATACGCATGGGGTCATTTTAGAATAAGTTTAGAATAAGAAAACTGAAAAATAGATACGTAAATTATATAAGAAAACTGGAAAATAAATACATATATAAAATAAAACAAAAAAAATTTATTTAAAAAAAAAAATTGGTTTTATTTATCTAAAAAAAGTTTTGTAGCATGGTGATGTCTCCGAATAGAGAAACGTCTAAACTTGTCAACGCTCATAATGTAAATAATAAATTTCACGTTGTAGAATATAAATTTATACGATAATGTCTGCAGTAGTATGGATATGTACCTTCTGGATCAAGTATCAGGCTAAGGTATCAGGCTCAGGCTCAGTGACGTCATTACGAAATTGTTATCAGTGCGGGGTCACAGAGGTCAAGGTTGCGTGTTATCAGTGAAGGTCACACGTGTCAAGATTTTTTCTTATCAGTGAAGGTCACATGTGTCAAGATTTTGTCTTATCAGTGAAGGTCACATGTGTTAAGATTTTTTCTTATCATTGTGGGTTGCATGGGTTAATATTTTTTCTTATCAGTGAATGAATATGCTGGTTAATATTGTGCGTTGTGTTATCATTGAGAAGAAATTTTTGGTACAGTTCTGATTCACGTGTACTTTATCAGCACATGTACTTTATCAGTGTTAATCATGTTGAGACATGTTTGTTCACGTTTCATATTGTTTATGCTGTGTCATTGTTTTTAATTAACAAAAAACAAAAAAAATACTTACCGTATTGTCAGAACCCGGATTTGAACCGGGGACCTTTAGAGTTTCAGTGTAACGCTCTCCCCACTGAGCTATTCTGACGATTGTTTTTACGTGTATTATTTGATGTTTTAATGTTTTAATTTCAGATTTCATCAAGCTGTGAAATTATTGTTGTATGTGTGTGTGTGTGTGTGTGTGTGTGTGTGTGTAAATTTTGTCAGCACTTGTAAGCTGTTGAAAAAGAGTAGGGATAAGATTTTCACCTATAAATGAAGACAATTTCTTCAAACGGTATCAGTTCATCGTGAAATTTTAAAGTGTTTATTAAATTTTATCTTAAAGTTTGTAAAATGAGTGGAATGCAGAAACCTGAAAAAGCAAGTTCAATGAAAGCGCTGAAGACATCAAAAGTAGTTAAACGGAAGCAAGAAGATCATCTTGTAAGAGATGAAGTACCTGACAAAGTATTTGCTTCTGAGCTGGAGGAGTTAAAATCATTTCGATATAATATGTACTTGAACTTGGGAAATATGGTAAAAAAGCATCCATATAAAATCATCAGTGCAGAAAAAGTTAACACAAAATTTGGTGATCGAATTTCGCTTGAGTTTGAAGGAAATCAACGATTGAATTTACCAGAAAAATATAACAAGTTATCAGATAATGTGTTAACAGCATTAAACAAGGGGAAATATCACTTAATCAACTATGGACAAGTAGGCAAAGCTTACAGTATAGACTACCGAATTTCCGATATCTAATGAATTTCAAGAACAACCGAAAATAACAGAGAATGAGCAACAACCTGTACAATCAGAACCAGATCAACAATATTCAACAGAAACAGAAGATAATGTGAATTATGATGAATTTTCACAACGATTTGATTTAAGTTTACCTGGTTTTTATAATAACATAATATAAAATCAATAAAAAACAATTTTTTTAAATGAATATCAAGTGTTTTTATTTATTAACTAATAATCAGCAAAATAATTATAATATATTGTTCCAAGAAATTCTTCTATAAGTCTAATAGCTTCTTTAGCTCTATCAGCTTTTTCTCTTTGTTTTTCTTCTATTAAATCACATTCACAAATATTTTCATTGTCTTCAAGATGAGAACATGCAAGATAATGGCCGTTAGATGTAAATTCTTCACTTTTGCTGTTGTTTAAATATTCACGAATATTTTCAATTTCTGTTTTGTTGAAAACAACTTCTCCATATGATTCTGTATCAAAAAATGTATCGAATTCATTTAAAAATAATGAAATATTATCTATTATATCCAGATTTCCATTTTCTAAGTACCCAATCAATTTCTCGTAAAATTTTAATAATTTTTCAAATTCATTTTTAAATTTGTTGACTTTATTTTGTCTATAACTACAAATACATGTATCTGGTCCGGTAGTTGTATTATCTTTAGCCCAACAACAATCAACGTAATGAGATCCATGAATTGATGTGATTTTTTCCATGTTTTCATATTGTTGTATATATTTTCGATAGTAGACAAGAGTTCTCCTATCTTCGTCCGATAAATAATCTGTATAAAAATCGCTTTCAAAATCCATCTTTTTACTTTGAATAATGTTGACTAACTGTTGAAAATTTTAAGAATGAGTTGATTTTTATTAATGATTATTTATGAAATATTCATTTTGTATATTTGTTTGACATTGCGAGCATCAATATACTCGAGATCGGTTCTGTAGTTATAATCTTGAAGTCGTACTAGTTCTACTTCACCATTGCTTAGAATTCGCTCTGTTTCAAATTCATGATATTCATAACATGATATGTTGAGTGTACGTTTTGTATAGTTGCTATCATAAGTACAACGTATAGTTAAAGTTACATCTTCAGTAAATTGAAGTTTAAAATGTCTATAAAATGAATGAGGGCTTTCAATGATTCCTGCAATATCCATTTCTTTTTTAATTAAATCTTGCCTAAAACTTTCAATTGCTTCTTCAACTGTAACATATTTTGATTCTATTTCAGGTTCTTCTGTCGTTGGTATTTCAGTTGTTGTTGTTGATGTAAAATCTGTATCATTCAGAGTTAAGTTTTTTGTAGGAATGTTTGGTAATTTTTCACTAAAAGTTAACAAGTGAAAGGATAAATCAATCTGTACAGTATCATTATTTGGTAATTGTAACGCAAATTCCAGATTTCCTTTGTTTCCCTGATTAGAATCAAGTCTTACTGGTATAGATTTAGCATTTATATATGTTGTTAATAAAATAATAAGAATAATTATTGTAGATTTAAACATTTTGTTGTTGTTGCTGCAATACGATGTTCACTTAACAGTAATATCTCTATTAATGAAGAATTTTTTCTGATGATGGTCCTTTTATTTATTTTTGATCTGGTTTTTGTAATCTACTTTCTTGTATTTCTGCATGTTCAGCTTCCTTTTCAATAAGTTGAAGAATCTCTTCTGTGTTAAACTGGTTTTTAGGATCTCGATATAATATTTTCTGACTCAAATTCCAAGATTCTTCATCACCAAAAGGACAGGTGCTTGGAAAACGATTCATATTTCGTTGTCTGTTCGTTCCATCATAGGCTTGACCAACAATACAAATTTCACCTCCATAAACTTCAAATTTTACATGTTGATGTGGTTTAAATTTAAATTCAATATTTGATGAAGATGGAATAGGTTCTCCACTTCTCATTCTAAGAATTAAACATCTACTACCATCTTCAGGCGTAGCATAAACTTCAAGTAAATCTGAACATGAAGCGATTACATTTACAATTTTGAAATTTGTCCACACACCTTCACATGAGCAGAATTTGCATCTGCTTTTAATAGTTTCGCACCAAAACATTGTTAGATACTGATATTCTTACGTATAGTATCCAGATTATATAATAATTAGAGAAAAAGAGGACAAATCTTTTAAAATAAACAGAAGTTTTAGGAAATTTTCATTCAGACGATATTTTTATAATTAAAAATTTTATTAATAAAAAAATTAAGATGTTTTTATGTTATAGTAATTTATTCAATATGCAACTTAATTGTTATATAATGTAGATATTAACTTTAAACAATTAAAAAATAAATTCGTGTTTTTATATAAATTTTTATATGTATTTTATTTTTTCAATAATTCCTTCTCCTCTATCCACGAATTATGCTGATTAGGAAATCCTAACCATTTCACAAAAACTTTGCTTCCTTTTTTTCTTAAAATTTTTTCCACTAAATAAAGATCTGAGTGTTTGGTTTTAATAATTTCTTTTTCGTAGAAGCCCCCTTTAATTGGTTGTCCTTCGTAGTCTTCTAAAAGATATGTTATTGGATTCGTGTTTTGAACTTTTGTTATCGTGAAAATTTCGGTGGTCCAGTTGGGTGTATATCCCTTCTCAAAAACATGTTTATATTTGCTTATTCGTACTTTATCTCCAGCTTTGTATTTTGGTTTATGAAAAACTTTTAAGTTATTGTAAACTGTCTTTAATAAAAATTTTTCATTGTTTTTATTAACATCATTGGGACGCATTTTTATTGTTCGATGAATAGTGTTATTGTATTTGGCTACTAACGCTTTTACGTTATCAATCCATTTATATGATCCATTCATACTGAATTCTTTCCACATCATCTCTTTTAATGTTCTGTTGAAACGTTCAACAATTGATGCTTTCAATGCGCTATATGTTGAATAATGATTAACATTATGTTTCTTCATAAGCTGATTGAATTGTGTATTGTAAAATTCTTTCCCCAAATCTGTTTGTAAATTTTTTGGTGATTTTTGTGTTGTGTTAAATATATTATTCATTGCTTCAGTAACATCTTTAGCATTTTTTGTTTTAACGGGGTGTACCCAAGCGTATTTTGAGAAAGTATCAATTACAGTTAATAAATATTTATAATTTTTGTTAAATGAAGAGTAATTTCCCATTTCAACTAAATCAGCTTGCCACAAATCATTAATTCCTTTTACTATAACATGTCGCCGTTTAAAATTTTTTCTAGCAGGTTTATGAAGTTCTTCTACAAGTTGTTGTTTTTGCATAATTATTCTGGTACACTTTCTAATGGGAAAATCGATTCTTCAGGCTTATGTTTTCTCTTTATTTCATCAAATAAAAATTGTTGAATATTTTCAATATTATAATTTAAACCATATAGTTTTTCAGTGTGACTTTTTAACATATCCTGATTCTTTGCAAGATCCTGACGAAATGTTTCTATTTCTTTTTCGAAATACTGTTTTGTAAGAGAATCCTGAACGGGTGGTGGTGAATTTTTCAAATTATTCAACATCTTATCATATTTTTCAATAAACACTTCTTGTTTTTTTACAAGTTTGGTTTGTAAAGCATTGATTTCATTATCAACATACTTTTTTGTTACTGCATCATTATCATTTAAAGGATTTTCAAGATTTACCATTCGTTTTGAATTTATATTAAAGTTTCCTTCATTTGTTAAAATAAAACCTATTCCTGGCAAACCTACAGGACCAGGAGGTCCACGTTCAGATGAAATTGTAGCATGGTGATGTCTACGAATAGAGAAACGTCCAAACTTGTCAACGCTCATAATGTAAATAATAAATTTCACGTTGTAGAATATAAATTTATACGATAATGTCTGCTTCTCTGAGTTCCTCAATTATTGAAACTACCTCATTGTTGTGATTATTATTTCCTGCATGTGTAGATGCTAATAGTAATTTCAATCTATTCACTAATTCATTTGGATCATCCCAGTATACATAATTAGATTTTTCTTTTAGTAAATGCATTAATCCAGAACCAGTATGAGATTTGAACAATTCCTTAATTAGTCTATACTTCGTACTTCTGTTTCCAGATATTTGTCCTCCGTCCTCATAATCTCGTTTATTTGCACTTGTTTGTATTATGATTTTTTTATAATTTTTGAAGTCATCGTTAGTGCATTCCGTTTTATTGGGATGTTTTAAAAACAATAATTGTATCAAACCAGGTGTTAGAGAATAAAAGTTTCCATCAATAACAATAGTTTTATCGTTAATATCAAAAGGAGAGTTTCCTATTTTCCAAATATTTCCATCATGATCTAAATGTGGTCCATATTTATAATCAATATCATCTTCTTTTAATTTCATTTCTTTCAAAAATCGATTTGGTGAGTTTGTGAATGCTGGTTGTTGTTGTAGTTTTTGTGATTTATCAAAACTCTCATTGAATGATTTCTGAGAAAAATCAGGTTGTTTAATTGTATGAGGTGTTTCAAAGTTTTCTACTAACTTATTTGAATATTCATGTGGTGTACTTGAAAATTCAGTTTTTAGACGTTTAGACTTAAATGGTGTCTCCCATTCTTCTTCTTCTTTTACTTCAGATTTAATATCCGGATAATTAGTTTTATTTACTATTTTCTTCAAAGGTTGCGTTATTGGTTTAAAAACACTTTCCAATTGTATTTCTTCTTCTGCTTTACCACTTTTTAAAGCTTGATATTTCTTACGAATAACATTTCTTGTTTTTATAATATTCTTAATTATCTCGTTTTCCATAATGATGCTTTGAAAAACAGCTTCAAAAAAGGTATTCAAACAGCTCTGAAACAGCTATAAAACAGCTTAAACAGGTCCAAAAACAGCTTAAACAGGTCTTTAAACAGCTATAAAACAGCTTAAACAGGTCTTTAAACAGCTCTAAAACAGCTTGAACAGGTCCAAAAACAGTTCAAAAACAGCTTAAACAGGTCTTTAAACAGGTCTGAAACAGCTTGAACAGGTCTTTTAACAGCTTAAACAGGTCTTTGAACAGCTCGGTTGGTGAAATAATAATGATATACAATTCTTACACTCATATCTATTTATAATAATATAAAAGTATCAAATCCTTTTCTGTATCGTCCACAATCTAATGAACTATCTTTGTTTATTACTAAAAATCCGTAATTATCTTTCCAACATTTTGAACACATTTCTCGAAATTTTTCATATGATAGATCGGTGTTGACATGATCATTATAAATATGCTTTAAATTCATCTCATCTTGTTTAAAAATTACAATAAAGTTTGAGTTATCACGTATCAAGTGTTTTGGAATATGTGTATAAGTTTGACATAAGTAAAAGCTATCAATATCCTTATGACGTCCCATACAAAAATATGAACGTATATTATTTTGTTTTTCGCAGGCAACATCATCAAATATGAAAATAGAGTTTTGTTTAGCCTGTTCTGGTGACATTATTTCAGCATTCTCAGAAAATGTGTTGTATCCTAACCCTTTAATCGATGAAATCAGTTTCTTAAGATACTCATATTTTGGTTGATATAAAGATTTTGAGTATATGTAAATATTTTCAAATTTAAGACCATTCGGGTCTTCAAGTAAACTCATCATTACATTTGTTTTACCGCAATTCGATGGACCCACAATAATGGCACGTACATTGTTAGGTAATAGCTTACTATGTTTAATTTTATTTGAAGTATTTGTTACAAAATCTGCATTTTTTACATTTAATGTATCACGTTGTTTTATGAAACGCATATTGATAAGGACTAAAGAAAAAACAACTATAAATACCTAATATATAGGTTTTCAACATCATTCAATTCATCTTTTCGTGTAAGGAAACATATAAAATGATGAAATACAATCGAAAAACAATTAGTCGAACTCAAACTTGCAAAGGTAAAGGATTAGTAAATACATTAATCAATAAGTTACCAGTAGAGCTTCATCTTCCTGGTTATCAATATTGTGGACCTGGTACAAAACTACAACAACGTCTTGCAAGAGGTGATCAAGGTATCAATCAATTAGATCAAGCTTGCAAACAACACGATATATTTTATTCTAAACATAAAGACAAAAATCAACGTCATACAGCTGACAGAATATTAGCAGAAACAGCTTGGAAAAGAGTAAAGGCAGAAGATTCAAGAATAGGTGAACGTATAAACTCTTGGTTTGTTACAAACGCAATGAAAGCTAAAGTGAAATTAGGTATGGGACTCAAGAAGAAGAAATCAACAAATAAGAAGAAGAAGAATAATAAGAAAACGCGTAAAATGTTCCGAAAAGCTATACAAAGTGCTCGTAAAATATTAAAAACACAAAAACCAGAAGAAATGAACAGTGCCATTAAAATAGCATTAACTGCAGCCAAGAACATCATAAAAAGAAAAAAGTCATCAATTGAATTACCTCGAATCATACCTATTCCAAAAACAGGTGGTATTTTACCATTCTTAGTTCCACTTTTTGCGGGACTCTCAGCAGTAGGAGCATTATCTGGTGGTGCAGCGAAAATAGCAAAAGCAATCAATGATGCAAAACAAGCTAGAGAACAACTAGCTGAAAACCAACGACATAATAAAACTATGGAAGCAGTAGCAATGGGAAAAGGATTACAACTTAAACCATATAGGAAAGGTCTTGGTCTTTTCTTAAATCCAAATTCAAAAAACTTTTAAGTAAGCTACCCAATAAACCCCTCAGTGAAGTTGATTTAATGAGATATGGTAAACGTATACCGCACTTTAGGGCTGTATTCATGAAAGATAAACTACCATCAAAACCTTATAAAAATGAGTGTGGTATAATAAATTTAGATAATTCAAGTGGACCTGGTACACATTGGGTAGCATATCAGAAAAAAGGAAATCGTGTTGAATACTTTGATAGTTATGGTAATCTGCAACCACCTCTAGAAATTGTAAAATATTTAGGAAATAATATAGAATATAATTATAATAGATATCAAAATTTCAATTCATTTAAATGTGGACATTTATGTTTGAAGTTCTTGTATAATTTTATTGATGTAAATTAGTATAAATAAATGTGTAAACATGAAACTATTATTCATTTCATTTTAAACCTTTAACATGTCAGTAACATTAACTTTAAGTGGGAATACATCTATATTAACAACTGAATACTTCCCACCTATTGATTTATCATCTGACTATCTTTGTGGTCTTGTTGATTTTCATACCTATAATTCAATACCTAATGTGGATAGTAGCAATAACTTATTACATATAGGTTATGAAACTATTAAAATACCTGTGGGATCTTATGAAGTTGATGACATCGCGAATTTCATTCAAAAAGAGCTCGAGAAAACGAAAACTAAGCCTACAATCAAAATACAAGCAAACAACAACACACTCAAAACAGAAATTAAAAGTACGCACAACGTCTACTTTAACAGAGAAAGATCTATTGGTCAACTGTTAGGTTTCAGTAAAAAAGAATTAGAGTCAAATACAACGCATGTGTCTGATTTACCTGTGAATATAACTAAAGTTAACGCTATTCGAATTGAATGTAATCTAATAGTAGGATCATATATTAATAATATTCCTGTTCATACTCTTCATGAATTTTCGCCTGATGTAGAACCAGGGTATAAAATAACAGAAGTTCCTAAGAATGTTATATATTTACCTGTAAATGTGAAACGAATTAGTTCTGTTGAAATAAAAATTGTAGATCAAGATGGAGATTTGATTAATTTCAGAGGCGAAATAATTACAGTTAGATTACATTTGAAACCACTATTATAGAATAAGACGTAAAGTATAAAACAAGTAGTATGATTACTAAAGCTATTATTTCTTATGTAAGTGTCAAGTGGATAAGAGCTAGATATGCTGATATACAACAAACATAATAATAATAAAAACTCATTCAAAAGTGATAATATCATTAGTACATCATTACCTATTGAACAAACAACAACAATACAAAGAGACTTCATTTCTAAGAAACCATCATTAACAATTGAAAATAGAAAATTTTTAGAATCATTAGGATTTGTTTTGAAAAGCAAACAACATGCATGATATACTGGATATTTCAGAAGAACCTCACTTTGATGAAAGTATTACTAAAAAAGAATATCATACATATTCACCATTTGTAGAATCGTATAACAATAGCGATGAAATACGAATTTCTATTCAAAACCAAGATTTATACTTGCTACCAAGTGAAAGTTTTATATATATTGAAGGAACTCTAACTAAAAGCGATGGTACTGTAATATCTGATTATAAACTAAATAATAATTCCGGAGCCTTCTTATTTGATGAAATAAGATATGAATTGAATGGTGTCGAAATTGATCGTTGTCGGAATGTAGGAATTAGCAGTGTTTTAAAAAACTACATTTCATTAAGTGAAAGTGAAAGTACAATGCTGTATAATGCAGGATGGACAGGAGATAGTACTATATCGCTTACATCAGGATGTTTCAATTTTTGTATTCCTCTAAAAATGTTATTGGGATTTGCTGAAGACTATAAAAAAATAGTTGTGAATGTAAGACATGATCTAGTTTTAATAAGAACAAGAAATGATGCAAATGCGGTTCAAGTATCAGCTGCAGCTACAGACTATAAAATTACATTGACAAAAGTTTTATGGAAAGTACCTCATATAAATGTAGACGATAAAGAAAGACTAAAACTACTTAAAATCACTCGAAATGCGAAGCCAATTCGTTGTAGCTTCCGGAGCTGGGATTTATATGAATACCCGAATATTCCAAAGACAAATCATACCATATGGACTGTTAAAACATCTACACAACTAGAAAAACCTCGTTTTTTGATATTTGCATTACAAACAAATCGACAAAACCAAAAAGAAGCTGATGCTAGTAAATTTGATCATTGTAAACTAGCTAACATTAAGGCTCATTTAAACTCTGAGACGTATCCATATGATAATTTAAATATACTTTTTGAACGTAATCGGTATGCGTTATTATACGATATGTATACAAAATTTCAAGAAACCTATTATGGAAGGAATTGTCAACCGTTGTTAAAATGGGATAGTTTCAAGAGTATAGCACCAATTGTTGTTATTGATTGTGCTCATCAAAATGAAACAATAAAAACAGGACCTGTTGATATTAGAATAGAGTTTGAGTTAGCAAGCAACGTCAACATTCCTAACAATACTTCAGGATATTGTTTACTGCTACATGATCGAATAATTGAGTACAATCCACTGAATGGAGAAGTTAGAAAACTGATATAAATGAGATTATAATATAGAAATTTATTTAGTATTTAAAAAAGTTGTGTGAGAATACACATATATAATAATAAAATGTTAAATAAAATTATTATCGATGTTCAAGGTTTCAAAGACTGTAATAATAAGTTTATTGTTAAAGAACTTGCTATTTCTTTCAATACACGCGAATTTCAAGTGTTTATTATAAAGCCGCCGTTTGATTTTTCGCGTTTAACAACAAAAGAGAAGAAACAAGTGAATTGGTTATACAAAAATCATCATGGTTTAACTTGGAATGAAGGATCAATATCTTTTTATAGTGTTAAAAAATTTCTTCGATCAAATCTGAGGAATTCTGAGGTATATGTGAAAGGTAATGAAAAACGAAAATGGATCAGTAATATACTTAATCATAAGATTAAAGTATACGATTTAGAAGAAGAAGAAGAAGAATGTCCGAAATTTGCAACATTGCTTCAAAACTATCCGCATGTTCTGCGTTGTAATATCCATGAAGGATACTGTGCTTTAGAAAATGTATGTCTTCTAAGAAATTATCTTGATGTAAAATTGAAATAAAAAGTGTTAAAACTTATTTAGAAAAATAAAACCAATATTTTTTTTTTAAATGAATGTTTTTTTTAATTTTTTTATTTTATCTAAATATTTCTTATATATCTATAAAACAAATCTTACTACTACTATATGTTTTTTAGTTATCTTATTCTACCTATGTTTATTAGTTAAAATTTTAAATTTTATAGTTAACTGATAAAGCATGTAAAACATTTGAAAACAATATTTTTGATGTTCTTAACCTTGATAACAATTAATTATACCCCATTTCTAACTTTGAAATTTCACTGATTTATTTATATATTTTATTTATAAATATTTTTGTGTTCTTAACCTTGATAATGAATAAATCATTCTTAATTATTATCAATTAATTCACGTGATGTAAAACTCATAATAAGAATTTTCAATTATAAAATTTCGTTGATTTATTTTTTCATACGATAACAACTTTGATAACACATTTAAAAATTTTTTAAACATTAATAAACTGATAAAGCATGCTTTCACGCGATGTTAACTAAAATTTTAAATTTTATAGTTAACTGATAAAGCATGTGAAACATTTGAAAACAATATTTTTGATGTTCTTAACCTTGATAACAATTAATTATACCTCATTTCTAACTCTGAAATTTCACTGATTTATGTAATAAATTTTGATTAAAAAAATAAAAAATAAAAAAAATTTTTGTGTTCTTAACCTTGATAATGACTAAATCATTCTTAATTATTATCAATTATTTCACTTAATAAACTGATAAAGCATGCTTTCACGCGATGTTAACTATTTAGAAAACAATATATATTAAACTGTAAAAATGCCGATCTGCAAAATTATAATTTTTAAACTCAAATTCTATATAAATACAATTATTGAAATAAAAAATGCAAGAAATTGTTTTGAGTAATAATATATTTTTGAATAAATCTTTTTTATTTTATTATATACATTTTTTTTCAGTTTTCTTTTTCCAAACTTATTCTAAAATGACCCCATGCATAGGTGCTAACACCGTCTTCTCTAATATATCTCTTATCATCTATATAACTTAGAGCTACTTTATTTACATTTTGTGTATATATTTTGTGTATGTATGATCTAAATACTAGCATATTACCATAGAATAATTTTTTCTTATATAAGCAATCCCTATAATTTTCTAAACTTAAATTATCTACAGCTGTTTTCTTAACACCTTTAGCTTTTTTTATTAATTTACAATCTTCTACATCTATTGAATACATTTTTGATTTTAAACCTATAAACTCCTTCATTATCCGACCATTGTTCTCATCTTTCATTAAACCTAATACTTTTTTATTTTTAAGCGGAATATTATAAGGGTTATCAGGTAAGTATTCGGAAGTATCAAATTTAGTGTCAATATCATTCATAATGTCACTATAGAAATCTTCAGTTTCTATTGAATATATAAACGAATCTGTATCCATGTAAGCAAGAAGTACTTTTTCATCATACTTGGGTTTTATATAATCATAGTGAAAGTCGTACATCTTCCACTTTGATAATTCTAATACAACGAAACCAAGATAAATTGGTTTGTTATAGTATGTTCGAACTCTCTCAAGTTGTATAGCTGTCATATTTTCTGTAAACTGAGCTATGCTGTGGAAATTAGGTTTAGCTATTAAAGCCCTAGCACCCAAATGTTTACCACTACTTTCCCAGTCAGTAACGATTTTGACGTCTTTTCGTTTGTCAACATTTTCCATTGTTTTACCGTACACAGCATTGTTCAACAACTTGAAAAAGTTCTTTTCAAAAGTATTTTTTGCAATAGTACGATAATATGTATTCAAATCAATATATTTTTTCAACCAACATGATTGCTTAAATTTTAATGCTCTGTGAATTTTCACTAATTTTAAACCATGTTTTAAGCACTGCTGAAGATTTCTATAGTGAATTATATAATTTCTTTTTACTGTTAGATCGGTAATTAACTTATTGAATTTTGATCCCGGACTTTTTTTATTCTCAGCACAAAACGGTAAATCATTGTGTAAATCATGAAGAGATTCAGGATATTCTAAATCAACTTCTAAAATATAACCCGTATCAGAATTTTCTGAAATATTACTAATATTTATATTTTCAACGTTTTCTACCCATTGAAAATCAGAATATGGTAGAGGCTGTGATTTAGCCCAACCGTACAAATTATTTGCATCAACATACATTAAATATGAAGATGGTTTATTTTCATCGAAATTACTCATATACTTGTTATTCGCTGTAGAATGTCTATGCGAACATTGAGTAATTCCACCACGGATACCTTTTTTAATAAAATTATACATATTTATATCAGTGAATAGTTCAAGATTTACTCCTGTATATTTTAACATCGCGTCCCATGATAACCCCGGAGTTGTATAGTACTGACAGGGATCCAGCGTATAAATATTTCTACAAACTTTTCTGAAATTTTCGAATACATCTGTTAAAAGTAATACATCGGTTTTCAAATATAACTCTAAATAGTCCCAAATATTTTTACAATCAAATTTTTCCCAGACTTTCTTAGCATGAATGTAATCTTTATCAGAACATTTACTATTTGTTAATTTGCTATCAAAATGTTTTTGAGAAGGTAAACACGTTTCATCTAGACGATCAAAAGAATTAATATATTCGTATGGAAAAACTCCTTTACGTGTTAATAATTCGAAATTTTCTTCTTCTGGATACAAAGACTTAACAGTTTTCAAATCCTCCGGAGATAAATTTCCTACTAATGAATCTAGACTAGACTGCATAAATCTTACGGAATCTAAAAATCTAAGTTCAATTGTATCAGTTTCATTAACAAAAATTCGTTTTGAAAGTGATACATACAATTCTTTATTTAATGGTATCAAATTTATATCACCATCAATATTTGCTAATTCTTTAACAAATAAGTGACAGTCATAACCGGAAAAATTATGAAAAAAAATTGGGAAAAACTTTGGGACTTGATACCGCAAATTACATTCATTATGCGCTGGACCCCTGTACTTTCCTGTTAAATGACAATGGTCGGCTACTCTTACATTACCTAAATATTTCTTACATATATGACAAATCTTACTACTACATTGTCTCCTTTCCTCAAAAGCCGTGAGTGGTTCCATCGCCTTCGGATTCATAATAACATTATTATGAATATCTAATACATCTTCAACCAGGGATTGTACAAATTTTGCTGGTGAGTCCTTTCCTTTATACACTCTTAGTTTACTTAAGCCATCATCATAAGAACATTTGATATAATAAGAGAATGCACAAGGAACGTGTTGTTGTACATTTGTTGTTGAAGAAATATCTAAATTTGGAATACATGTATCCAATCCTTGTAAAATGCATTCAAAGTCTGCGTATATAACAAATGGGACCTCTAATTGACGTTCGTATTTCTCAAATTTCAATTCATTTTTTTCTGGTGATGGCATAAGTGTAACAATCTTACTGCATTCATTTTTATGTATATTGTACGCCTCTTCGGTATAAAAATGTTGTAAACATCCATTGCATAGAAATATCTTTCGACGATGTTGTGTTATTTGAGATTTTATTAATCTTGATATGTTCTTGATCCATACATAATGACTCTTTTCTCCATCTTGAATCAACAGTAAATTAATATGTATTTTCTTCTCATTCTTTGTACAGTAATACGGTCCCACTATTTTACATGTATTAAATTGCATTTCTTCACAACCGTATACGTTTATACTAATTTCAGGATTTATTTCTTCAAACTTTGTTATATCTGTTACTTTTAGTGGAAATTCTAGATCATCAAATTCTAATATCATATTGTTTTTCAGAAGAATTGTATTTGCAGCAATGTTTTCTACATTATATGATAAAACTCTATCAGAATTAATTTCAACAGGATCTAAAGCTGAAATTATTGCCCATTTAAAGCAGTATTCGTCCGTATTTTTTACATTGATACAAGCATGTTTACGTGCAATTGTTGTTGGTAATGATAAATACTGAGAACCTCTTATTGGCTTGTACTGATTAATGTTGATTTCAAGATGAATTATTCTTATAAGAGTCCAACCACTATCTCGTTCTTGAAACTCTTGCATTTTTGTATGAATTTTATCAATCATATCTTCGTATGCAGACGATAACTCAGTTTCATTTCTAACAATTATCATTTTTGATTGAAATGATTTAACTGAAGTTGTTATTTCATCGTTATCATCATTTCCTTTTGTTACTTTCATATACTCTGCAAATAGTTCTATGTTGAATTTAAAAGATGAATGTTTAATTAGTAGTTTCTTTAATGTATCTATAATAAGATCTTTTTCCGCTTTTGAAAAGTTAATAGGATCCAGATTTCCTTCATTCTTATTTTCATAAATCAGTGTTTCAATTCGTTCTTCAAAACTACTTTTCACAACCTTCAATTGATCATTAACTGGTTCAGCCGCTTTTATTTTATGTAAATTTGTTCTAAGGTGGTAACTCCAGTCCTTACTTAAAATTTCTTTATTACATGATTGACAAAAAATTTTTTCTGATGATGTTGTTGAAAGTTGAGTATGAATATCATTAGAAATAGCTTCAACAGATGACACTTTATGCTGAGTTCTCATGTGTGTTAGTAGGTTGACTTTGCGCGTGAAGTTCTTCTTGCAAATGTTACAAATTTCTTGAGGTTGAGCATGAATATCATTGGAAATAGCTTCATCAGATGAGACTTTGTGTTGGGTTCTCATGTGTGTTAGTAGGTTGTCTTTCCGTGTGAAGTTCTTTTTGCAAATGTTACAAATTTCTTGAGGTTGAGCATGAATATCATTGGAAATAGCTTCATCAGATGAGACTTTGTGTTGGGTTCTCATGTGTGTTAGTAGGTTGTCTTTCCGTGTGAAGTTCTTTTTGCAAATGTTACAAATTTCTTTGTCACCATGAGCTGATTGTATATGTCTTTTCAATGAATTTTTGAATGTAAATCCATTTCCGCAAATTTCACATATAAAACTCTTCATTTTGTAGTCTATGTAAATATTTTACAAAAAAAATCTAAATATTTAAATAAATTTCAATATTCTTTAAAAAGACTTTAAAACACAATTTTGTACTTTAAGATAAAATTTAATAAACACTTTCAAGTTTTACAATAAACTAATACCGTAATAGATAATATTTCATTATTTTTAAATGAATTCGATACATTTTTTGATACAGAATCATATGGAGAAGTTGTTTTCAACAAAACAGAAATTGAAAATATTCGTGAATATTTAAACAACAGCAAAAGTGAAGAATTTACATCTAACGGCCATTATCTTGCATGTTCTCATCTTGAAGACAATGAAAATATTTGTGAATGTGATTTAATAGAAGAAAAACAAAGAGAAAAAGCTGATAGAGCTAAAGAAGCTATTAGACTTATAGAAGAATTTCTTGGAACAATATATTATAATTATTTTGCTGATTATTAGTTAATAAATAAAAACACTTGATATTCATTTAAAAAAATTGTTTTTTTATTGATTTTATATTATGTTATTATAAAAACCAGGTAAACTTAAATCAAATCGTTGTGAAAATTCATCATAATTCACATTATCTTCTGTTTCTGTTGAATATTGTTGATCTGGTTCTGATTGTACAGGTTGTTGCTTATTCTCTGTTATTTTCGGTTGTTCTTGAAATTCATTAGATATCGGAAATTCGGTAAAGTCTATACTGTAAGCTTTGCCTACTTGTCCATAGTTGATTAAGTGATATTTCCCCTTGTTTAATGCTGTTAACACATTATCTGATAACTTGTTATATTTTTCTGGTAAATTCAATCGTTGATTTCCTTCAAACTCAAGCGAAATTCGATCACCAAATTTTGTGTTAACTTTTTCTGCACTGATGATTTTATATGGATGCTTTTTTACCATATTTCCCAAGTTCAAGTACATATTATATCGAAATGATTTTAACTCCTCCAGCTCAGAAGCAAATACTTTGTCAGGTACTTCATCTCTTACAAGATGATCTTCTTGCTTCCGTTTAACTACTTTTGATGTCTTCAGCGCTTTCATTGAACTTGCTTTTTCAGGTTTCTGCATTCCACTCATTTTACAAACTTTAAGATAAAATTTAATAAACACTTTAAAATTTCACGATGAACTGATACCGTTTGAAGAAATTGTCTTCATTTATAGGTGAAAATCTTATCCCTACTCTTTTTCAACAGCTTACAAGTGCTGACAAAATTTACACACACACACACACACACACACACACACACACACACACACATACAACAATAATTTCACAGCTTGATGAAATCTGAAATTAAAACATTAAAACATCAAATAATACACGTAAAAACAATCGTCAGAATAGCTCAGTGGGGAGAGCGTTACACTGAAACTCTAAAGGTCCCCGGTTCAAATCCGGGTTCTGACAATACGGTAAGTATTTTTTTTGTTTTTTGTTAATTAAAAACAATGACACAGCATAAACAATATGAAACGTGAACAAACATGTCTCAACATGATTAACACTGATAAAGTACATGTGCTGATAAAGTACACGTGAATCAGAACTGTACCAAAAATTTCTTCTCAATGATAACACAACGCACAATATTAACCAGCATATTCATTCACTGATAAGAAAAAATATTAACCCATGCAACCCACAATGATA
This sequence comes from Bombylius major, assembly GCA_932526495.1. Classification (NCBI taxonomy): domain Eukaryota; kingdom Metazoa; phylum Arthropoda; class Insecta; order Diptera; family Bombyliidae; genus Bombylius; species Bombylius major. The sequence continues at coordinate 21,449,219 of OW052044.1, read as the reverse complement.
AGAAAAAATCTTAACACATGTGACCTTCACTGATAAGACAAAATCTTGACACATGTGACCTTCACTGATAAGAAAAAATCTTGACACGTGTGACCTTCACTGATAACACGCAACCTTGACCTCTGTGACCCCGCACTGATAACAATTTCGTAATGACGTCACTGAGCCTGAGCCTGATACCTTAGCCTGATACTTGATCCAGAAGGTACATATCCATACTACTGTCTGCTTCTCTGAGCTCCTCAATTATTGAAACTATCTCATTGTTGTGATTATTATGACCTGCATGTGTAGATGCTAATAGTAATTTCAATCTATTCACTAATTCATTTGGACCATCCCAGTATACATAATTAGATTTTTCTTTTAGTAAATGCCTTAATCCAGAACCAGAATGAGATTTGAACAATCCCTTAATTAGCTTTTAAACAGCTTAAACAGGTCTTTAAACTGCTCTGAAACAGCTTGAACAGGTCTAAAAACAGCTTAAACAGGTCTTTAAACAGCTCTGAAACAGCTTGAACAGGTCTTCAAACAGCTCTGAAACAGCTTGAACAGGTCTTTAAACAGCTTGAACAGGTCTTTAAACAGCTTGAACAGGTCTTTAAACAGCTCTGAAACAGCTTGAACAGGTCTTTAAACAGCTTGAACAGGTCTTTAAACAGCTTGAACAGGTCTTTAAACAGCTCTGAAACAGCTTGAACAGGTCTTCAAACAGCTCTGAAACAGCTTGAACAGGTCTTTAAACAGCTTGAACAGGTGTTTAAACAGCTTGAACAGGTCTTTAAACAGCTTGAACAGGTCTTTAAACAGCTCTGAAACAGCTTGAACAGGTCTTCAAACAGCTCTGAAACAGCTTGAACAGGTCTTTAAACAGCTTGAACAGGTCTTTAAACAGCTTGAACAGGTCTTTAAACAGCTCTGAAACAGCTTGAACAGGTCTTTAAACAGCTTGAACAGGTCTTTAAACAGCTTGAACAGGTCTTTAAACAGCTTTGAAACAGCTTGAACAGGTCTTCAAACAGCTCTGAAACAGCTTGAACAGGTCTTTAAACAGCTTGAACAGGTCTTTAAACAGCTTGAACAGGTCTTTAAACAGCTCTGAAACAGCTTGAACAGGTCTTTAAACAGCTCGGTAGATGAAATAATAATGATATACAACTCTTACATACGTATCTATTTATAATAATATAAAAGTATCGAATCCTTTTCTGTATCGGCCACAATCTAATAAACTATCTTTGTTTATTACTAAAAATCCGTAATTATTTTTCCAACATTTTGAACACATATCTCGAAATTTGTCATATGACATGGCGGTGTTTACATGATCATTAAAAATATGCTTTAAATTCATTTCATCTTGTTTAAAGATTACAATAAAGTTTGAGTTATCACGTATCAAGTGTTTTAGTTATATTTAAAAACAGATGTATTGTTTTTAACAAATGTATTCGAAAATTTGAGAAAAGTTTGTAGAAATATTTTAACATCGCGTCCCATGATAACCCCGGAGTTGTATAATACATGCTTGTATTGCATTTCTTCACAACCGTATACGTTTATACTAATTTCAGGATTTATGTCTTCAAACTTTGTTATATCTGTTATCTTTAGTGAAAATTCTAGATCATTAAACTAGAGCTGAAATTATTGCCCACTTAAAGCAGTATTCATCCGTATTTTTTACATTAATACAACCATGTATTATACAACTCCGGGGTTATCATGGGACGCGATGTTAAAATATTTCTACAAACTTTTCTCAAATTTTCGAATACATTTGTTAAAAACAATACATCTGTTTTTAAATATAACTAAAACACTTGATACGTGATAACTCAAACTTTATTGTAATCTTTAAACAAGATGAAATGAATTTAAAGCATATTTTTAATGATCATGTAAACACCGCCATGTCATATGACAAATTTCGAGATATGTGTTCAAAATGTTGGAAAAATAATTACGGATTTTTAGTAATAAACAAAGATAGTTTATTAGATTGTGGCCGATACAGAAAAGGATTCGATACTTTTATATTATTATAAATAGATACGTATGTAAGAGTTGTATATCATTATTATTTCATCTACCGAGCTGTTTAAAGACCTGTTTAAGCTGTTTTTAGACCTGTTCAAGCTGTTTCAGAGCTGTTTAAAGACCTGTTCAAGCTGTTTAAAGACCTGTTCAAGCTGTTTAAAGACCTGTTCAAGCTGTTTCAGAGCTGTTTGAAGACCTGTTCAAGCTGTTTCAGAGCTGTTTAAAGACCTGTTCAAGCTGTTTAAAGACCTGTTCAAGCTGTTTAAAGACCTGTTCAAGCTGTTTCAGAGCTGTTTAAAGACCTGTTCAAGCTGTTTAAAGACCTGTTCAAGCTGTTTAAAGACCTGTTCAAGCTGTTTCAGAGCTGTTTGAAGACCTGTTCAAGCTGTTTCAGAGCTGTTTAAAGACCTGTTCAAGCTGTTTAAAGACCTGTTCAAGCTGTTTAAACACCTGTTCAAGCTGTTAAAAGACCTGTTCAAGCTGTTTCAGAGCTGTTTAAAGACCTGTTCAAGCTGTTTAAAGACCTGTTCAAGCTGTTTAAAGACCTGTTCAAGCTGTTTAAAGACCTGTTCAAGCTGTTGCAGAGCTGTTTAAAGACCTGTTCAAGCTGTTTTTAGACCTGTTCAAGCTGTTTAAAGACCTGTTCAAGCTGTTTCAGAGCTGTTTGAAGACCTGTTCAAGCTGTTTCAGAGCTGTTTAAAGACCTGTTCAAGCTGTTTAAAGACCTGTTCAAGCTGTTTCAGAGCTGTTTAAAGACCTGTTCAAGCTGTTTAAAGACCTGTTCAAGCTGTTTAAAGACCTGTTCAAGCTGTTTCAGAGCTGTTTGAAGACCTGTTCAAGCTGTTTCAGAGCTGTTTAAAGACCTGTTTAAGCTGTTTTTAGACCTGTTCAAGCTGTTTCAGAGCAGTTTAAAGACCTGTTTAAGCTGTTTAAAAGCTAATTAAGGGATTGTTCAAATCTCATTCTGGTTCTGGATTAAGGCATTTACTAAAAGAAAAATCTAATTATGTATACTGGGATGGTCCAAATGAATTAGTGAATAGATTGAAATTACTATTAGCATCTACACATGCAGGTCATAATAATCACAACAATGAGATAGTTTCAATAATTGAGGAGCTCAGAGAAGCAGACATTATCGTATAAATTTATATTCTACAACGTGAAATTTATTATTTACATTATGAGCGTTGACAAGTTTAGACGTTTCTCTATTCGGAGACATCACCATGCTACAAAACTTTTTTTAGATAAATAAAACCAATTTTTTTTTTTAAATAAATTTTTTTTGTTTTATTTTATATATGTATTTATTTTTCAGTTTTATTATTTCATAAATATGTATTTATTTTTCAGCTTTCTATTTAATATATGTATTTATTTTCCAGTTTTCTTATATAATTTACGTATCTATTTTTCAGTTTTCTTATTCTAAACTTATTCTAAAATGACCCCATGCGTATGTACTAACACCATCTTCTCTAACACATCTCTTATCATCTATATAACTTGAAGCTACTTTATTTACATTTTGAGTATATATCTTATGAATGTATGACCTAAATACTAACATATTACCATAAAATAATTGTTTCTTATATAAACAATCTCTATAATTATCTAAACTTAAATTATCTACAGCTGTTTTTTTAACACCTTTAGCTTTTTTTATTAATTTACAATCTTCTACATCTATTGAATACATTTTTGATTTTAAACCTACAAACTCTTTCATTATCCGACCATTGTTCTCATCTTTCATTAAACCTAATACTTTTTTATTTTTAAGCGGAATATTATAAGGGTTATCAGGTAAGTATTCGGAAGTATCAAATTTAGTGTCAATATCATTTATAATGTCACTATAGAAATCTTCAGTTTCTATTGAATATATAAAAGAATCTGTATCCATGTAAGCAAGAAGTACTTTTTCATCATACTTGGGTTTTATATAATCATAGTGAAAGTCGTACATCTTCCACTTTGATAATTCTAATACAACGAAACCAAGATAAATTGGTTTGTTATAGTATGTTCGAACTCTCTCAAGTTGTATAGCTGTCATATTTTCTGTAAACTGAGCTAAGCTGTGGAAATTCGGTTTAGCTATTAAAGCCCTAGCACCTAAATGTTTACCACTACTTTCCCAGTCAGTAACAATTTTGACCTCTTTTCGTTTGTCAACATTTTCCATCGTTTTACCGTACACAGCATTATTCAACAACTTGAAAAAGTTCTTTTCAAAAGTATTTTTTGCAATAGTACGATAATATGTATTTAAATCAATATATTTTTTCAACCAACATGATTGTTTAAACTGTAGCGCTCTGTGAATTTTCACTAATTTCAAACCGTGTTTTAAACATTGCTGAAGATTTCTATAGTGAATTATATAATTTCTTTTTACTGTCAAATCTGTAATTAATTTGTTGAATTTTGACCCGGGACTTTTTTTATTTTGTGCACAAAACGGCAAATCATTATGTAAATCATGAAGAGATTCAGGATACTCTAAATCTACTTCTAAAATATAACCCGTATTTGAGTTATCTGTAATATTAAGAATATTTATATCTTCAACGTTTTCTACCCATTGAAAATCAGAATATGGTAAAGGTTGTGACATAGCCCAACCGTATAAATTATTTGCATCAACATACATTAAATATGAAGATGGTTTATTTTCATCGAAATTACTCATATACTTGTTATTCGCTGTAGAATGTCTATGCGAACATTGAGTAATTCCACCACGGATACCTTTTTTAATAAAATTATACATATGTATGTCGGTGAATAGTTCAAGATTTATTTCAGTATATTTTAACATCGCGTCCCATGATAACCCCGGAGTTGTATAATACTGACAGGGATCCAGCGTATAAATATTTCTACAAACTTTTCTAAAATTTTCGAATACATCTGTTAAAAGCAATACATCTGTTTTTAAATATAACTCTAAATAATCCCAAATGTTTTTACAATCAAATTTTTCCCAAACTTTCTTAGCATGAATGTAATCTTTATCAGAACATTTACTATTTGTTAATTTGCTATCGAAATGTTTCTGTGAAGGTAAACACGTTTCATCTAGACGTTCAAAAGAATTAATGTATTCGTATGGAAATACTCCTTTACGTGTTAATAATTTGAAATTTTCTTCTTTTGGATATAAAGATTTAACTGTTTTCAAATCTTTCGGAGATAAATTTCCTACTAATGAATCTAGACTAGACTGCATAAATCTTACGGAATCTAAAAATCTAAGTTCAATTGTATCAGTTTCATTAACGAAAATTCGTTTTGAAAGTGATACATACAATTCTTTATTTAATGGTATCAAATTTATATCACCATCAATATTTGCTAATTCCTTAACAAATAAGTGACAGTCATAACCAGAAAAATTATGAAAGAAAATTGGGAAAAACTTTGGGACTTGATACCGCAAATTACATTCATTATGCGCTGGACCCCTGTACTTTCCTGTTAAATGACAATGGTCTGCTACTCTTATATTACCTAAATATTTCTTACATATATGACAAATCTTACTACTACATTGTCTCCTTTCTTCAAAAGCTGTGAGTGGTTCCATCGCCTTTGGATTCATAATAACATTATTATGAATATCTAATACATCTTCAACCAGGGATTGTACAAATTTTGCTGGTGAGTCCTTTCCTTTATACACTTTTAATTTACTTAAGCTATCATCATAAGAACATTTGATATAATAAGAGAATGCACAAGGAACGTGTTGTTGTATATTTGTTGTTGATGAAATATCTGGATTTGGAATACACGTATTTAATCCTTGTAAAATGCATTCAAAGTCTGCGTATATAACAAATGGGACCTCTAATTGACGTTCGTATTTCTCAAATTTCAATTCATTTTTTTCTGGTGATGGCATAAGTGTAACAATCTTACTGCATTCATTTTTATGTATATTGTACGCCTCTTCGGTATAAAAATGTTGTAAGCATCCATTGCATAGAAATATCTTTCTACGATGTTGTGTTATTTGAGATTTTATTAATCTTGATATGTTCTTGATCCACACATAATGACTCTTTTCTCCATCTTGAATCAACAGTAAATTAATATGTAGTTTCTTCTCATTTTTTGTACAGTAATACGGTCCTACTATTTTACATGTATTAAATTGCATTTCTTCACAACCGTATACGTTTATACTAATTTCAGGATTTAGGTCTTCAAACTTTGTTATGTCCGTCACCTTCAGTGGAAATTCAAGATCATCAAATTCTAATATCATATTGTTTTGCAGAAGAATTGTACTTGCAACAATATTTTCTACATTATATGATGAAACTCTATCAGAATGAATTTCATCAGGATCTAGAGCTGAAATTATTGTCCATTTAAAGCAGTACTCGTCCGTATTTTTCACATTGATACAAGCATGTTTACGTGCAATTGTTGTTGGTAATGGTAAATACTGAGAACCTCTTATTGGTCTGTACTGATTAATGTTGATTTCAAGATGGATTATTCTTATAAGAGTCCAACCACTATCTCGTTCTTGAAACTCTTGCGTTTTTGTATGAATTTTATCAATCATAACTTCGTATGCAGACGATAACTCAGTTTCATTCCTAACGATTATCATTTTTGATTGAAATGATTTAACTGAAGTTGTTATTTCATCGTTATCATCATTTTCTTTTGTTACTTTCATATATTCTGCAAATAGTTCTATGTTGAATTTAAAAGATGAGTGTTTAATCAGTTGTTCATTTAATGTTTCTATAATAATATCTTTCTCCGCTTTTAAAAAGTTAAGAGGATCCAGATTTCCTTCATCCTTGTTTTCATAAATGAGCGTTTCAATTCGTTCCTCAAAGCTACTTTTCACTACTTTCAATTTATCATTAATTGGTTCGGCTGCTTTTATTTTATGTACATTTGTTCTTAGATGATAACTCCAGTTCTTGAATGAAATTTCTTTATTACATGTTTGGCATAAAATTTTGTTTTGTGATGATGATGAAGGCTGATTGCTAATATCATTAGAAATAGCATCAACTGAAGACACCTTATGCTGGGTTCTCATGTGTATTAGCCAATTTTCTTTACGTGTAAAACTCTTCTTGCAAATACTACAAATTTCTTGAGGTTGAGTATGAATATCATTGGAAATAGCTTCAACAGATGACACTTTATGCTGGGTTCTCATATGCGTTAGTAGATTTTCTTTGCGTGTAAAGCTCTTCTTGCAAATGCTACAAATTTCGTGGTCACCATGAGCTGATTGGACATGTCTTTTCAACGAATTTTTAAATGCAAATCCATTTCCACAAATTTCACATATAAAACTCTTCATTTTGTAGTCTATGTAAATAATTTTCTTTATTTTAATAAACAATTTGAAACTGAATAAGATTTAATATCCTTTTTCAAGATCCTTAAACACAACTTCAAATTTAACAGAAAATTAATTAAACACTTTGAAACTGAATAAGATTTAATATCCTTTTTTAAGATCCTTAAACACAACTTCAAATTTAAAAGAAAATTAATTAAACACTTTGAAACTGAATAAATTTTAATATCCTTTTTAAAGACTTTAAACTTTAAAATAAAATCAAATAATCACTTTGAAATTTCACGATGGACTGATGCCGTTTGAAGAAATTGTCTCAATTTATAGGCAAAAATCTTATCCCCACCCTTTTTCAACTGCTTACAAGTGCTGACAAAATTTAAACACTCTCTTTTTCTACTGCTTACAAGTGCTGAAAAAATTTACACACACACACACACACACACACACACACACAAACATACATATAAAAATAATTTCACAACTTGATGAAATCCGAAAGTAAAACATTAAAACATCAAATAGTACACGTAAAATCAATCGTCAGAATAGCTCAGTGGGAAGAGCGTTACACTGAAACTCTAAAGGTCCCCTGTTCAAATCCGGGTTCTGACAATACAGTAAGTATTTTTTTTTTTTTTTTTTTTTTTTTTTTGTTAAATAAAAACAATAACACAGCATAAACAATATGAAACTTGAACAAACATGTCTCAACATGCTCAGCACATATGAATAATCCTAAAAAGTTAACTTAAAAAACAATGACATCATAAACAATATGGGCATTTTAAGATTAATATGAATATAAATTAAAATAAATGTTTTTTAAAAAATTTTATTAAATAAATTTATTATTACAAAAAAATAATAATACATGTTTTGTTTTTTCTTTCTTTCTTTACAATTCAAGTACAAGGTTTTCTTTTGTGAACTCTTCATCAACAAAATTTCGTAGAAGACATACATTTTCTAAAGCACAGTATTTTTCATGAATATTACAACACAGAACATGCGGATAGTTTTGAAGCAATGTTGCAAATTTCGGACATTTTTCTTCTTCTTCTAAATCGTATACTTCAATATTATTCTCAAGTATATTACTTATCCATTTTCGTTTTTATTGATCTTTCATTCCAAGTTAAACCATGATGATTTTTATGTAACCAATTCACTTCTTTCTTCTCTTTTGTTGTTAAACGCGAAAAATCAAACGGTGGCTTTATAACAAACACTTGAAATTCACGCGCATTGAAAGAAATAGCAAGTTCTTTAACAATAAACTTATTATTATAGTCTTTGAAACCTTGAACGTCGATTATAATTTTATCAAACATTTTATGATATATGTGTATTCTCTCTCACAAGTTCTTTGAAATACTAAATAAATTTCTATATCATGTTCTCATTTATATCAGTTTTCTAACTTCTCCATTCAGTGGATTCTACTCAATTATTCGATCATGTAGCAGTAAACAATATCCTGAAGTATTGTTAGGAATATTGACGTTGCTTGCTAACTCAAACTCTATTCTAATATCAACAGGTCCTGTTTTTATTGTTTCATTTTAATGAGCCAGTCAATAACAACAATTGGTGCTATACTCTTGAAACTATCCCATTTTAATAACGGTTGACAATTCCTTCCATAATAAGTTTCTTGAAATTTTGTATACATATCATATAACAACGCATATCGATTACGTTCGAAAAGTATATTTAAATTATCATACGGATATGTCTCAGAGTTTAAATGAGCTTTAACGTTAGCTAGTTTACAGTGATCAATTTACTAGCATCAGCTTCTTTTTGGTTTGGTCGATTGGTTTGTAATGCAAATATCAAAAAACGAGGTTTTTCTAGTTGTGTATATGTTTTGATAGTCCATATGATGTGATTTGTATTTGGAATATTCGGATATTCATATAAATCCCAGCTCCTGAAACTAATACGAATTGGTTTCGCATTTCGAGTGATTTTAAGTAGTTTTAGTCTTTCTTTATCGTCTACATTTATATGAGGTACTTTACATAAGACTTTTGTGAGCGTAATTTTAAAGTCAGTAGCTGCAGCTCATACTTGAACCGCATTTGCATCATTTCTTGCTCTAATTAAAACCAGATCATGTCTTACATTAACAACTATTTTTTATAGTCTTCAGCAAATCCTAATAGCATTTTTAGAGGTATACAAAAACTGAAATGTCCTGATGTAGTTAATATAGTACTATTTCCTGTCCATCCTGCATTATACAGCATTGTACTTTCACTTTCGCTTAATGAAATGTAATTTTTTAAAACACTGCTGATTCCTCCATTCCGACAACGATCAATTTCTACACCATTCAATTCATATCGTATTTCATCAAATAAGAAAGCCCCAGAATTATTATTTAATTTATAATCAATTATTACAGCTCCATCGTTTTCACCTCTGAAATTAATCAAATCTTCATCTTGATCTATAATTTTTACTTCAACAAAACTAATTCGTTTCACACTTACGGATAAAAATATATAACATTCTTAGGAATTTCTGTTATTTTATACCTTGGTCCTACATCAGGAGAAAATTCATGAAGAGTGTGAACAGGAATATTATTAGTACATGATCCTTCTATTAGATTACATTCAATTCGTATAGCGTTAACTTTAGTTATATTTACAGGTAAATCAGACACATGCGTTGTATTTGACTCCAATTCTTTTTTACTGAAACCTAACACAAAAAGTATATAAAATCATTAGAGATTCCAGTTTACATTTTTTTTTTAAATAATAAAATTTTAGTTTTCCAAGCAATAATACATGGCGCAACCAGGTAATTCCAATGGTAAAGCTCATTTTTGAATTTAAAATTTTGATTTTTTCGTTGATTTCGAAATTCGATAATTTTGTATAATGTTGCAATTTTGTTTACATTACTCATACGATCATTATTATGTATGTGTAATAATATGTGCCTATATGAATTGTTATGAGTATGCATATATGTATATTTTTTACAACTGTATGAATGTTTTTTATGTGATTGATAATGACTTGAATTATTTTTTGTTTATAATTTTTTTTCAGTTTAATTTTTCCTAAAATAATTTATTAATACATATTAGTTTAAATAGTTAGATAGTTTTTGTTTAATAATTCTATTACAGATTTTTATTTTTAAATAGTATTTTTCTTTTTCTTCTTCTTTTAATATCCTAAAGCATATCAGCTGACTTTTATTTTCGAATTAGTAGGAGGAATTAATAAAATATGTAAAAAGAATAATACAAATTATAAATGCATTTCACTTTTTTGAAGATACAGAAAGACAGAAAACAAAGAAGAAGAAGAAGAATTGACCAATATCAATTATAAATATAATATGAATGTTTTATGTAATAATGATAAACATACTTTTATCGTTTTTTTTTTCTTACAGTTTAATATTTTTTGAAAATATTTTATCAGTTTAGAAAGTTTTTGTTTAATAAAATAAAACTATTACAGATTTATCCTTCAAAAATTTCACTTCTTCTTTTTCTTTAAATATCCTAATGCATATCAGCTGACTTTTGTTTATTTTCAAAGAAGATAAGAAAAGTAGGAAGGATTAAGAAAATGTGTAAAAAGAAAAATACAAATTATAAATGCATATCACTTTTCTGAAAATAGACAAAGACAGAAGAAATATTTGTTCAATGACCAATATGGAATGAAATATGAATTATATTTGAGATACAGTATTAGTTCGGTAATTTGAACCTCTATATTTTCAACACTTAAATTTCTGTAATTTCGGTTTCTGTATTTTTGTAAAGAGGTTTTTTGTGATTTTACTTTATGAAATAGCATGAAATAAAACCAAGTTAAATATGTTATACCTAATTTCAATCACTGATTTTTGCAATAAAAAATTAATTTTTTAAAATCGTCATAATCAATTTCGTAATTATTGTTTTAATAATGCAAATGAATTTTATTACAGAATTATGGGGTGTTTTTGTTTAAAGTAGTGTTGAAAGTGTAAACTGGTTTCTATATAAATTTTAAAATTTTAACAAGGTTGGTTTGAAATTAGTTCAAATTATCGAGATTATACTGTTATGTATATTTATTGAATGGATATAATATTGAAAATCATGTTTGTAAAATTTAATTTTTCTTCAATAGTTGAAAATTTTTACCTACCTACATTCTTTTTAACCCTAGGATTGCCTGATCGTATACAAACGTATACACGCAGACTTTGACCCTTGATAAAATACGATCCCTTTGAGCTAGGACCTAGAAACTATTTTTATACTAAAACATTTATCAAAGTGTTCTTTTTAGTATTGTTCTTTACAGTATTTTTTTAGTTTTTTTACTTTTCAAGATAAAGTGCATAATAACATGAAAAACGTGAATGTTCCATACATTTTTGTACATTCATAAAAGCAAACATCTATTGTTGGCTTTGAAGTTCTATATCTCAGCATCCTCTGAACCAAAAACTAATATTTTTGGATTAAAATATTTGCTGAAGTATTGCTTAAAAGCTGTCTTATACAGTAATTCTGTAAGTGCCACAGTTTTCAACCAAAATGACAAAATACGCGAAAACCATTAAGAAGTTCAACATTTTCAACCTTATTTTCCATTTTATCTCGGAAACTAGAAAAAATATGAAACTGTAATAGCAACAACATTGAAGATTTAATAAAGATTTCAATATAAAAATAATAGTTTGTGGTCCATGGGATGCTGAGATACATCTCTTTGAAAAAAAAATTTTAAAATTTCCATATAAAATGTATGGTATACATTTGTATACTCACGGCCAAATTTGTGACATTCTTGATCAGGCAATCCTAGGGTTAAATAACAATACAATTGAGGGAAAAGTTAATTGCAAAATAAAATTTGTAGGTACATATGTACCTATACTAATATAACAATATTTTTAGTTAAGTTTTTCTTCTTCTTCTGGTTCACATTTGTTTTAAATATTTTAAAAACTATTAGTACATATATACTTACATATTATACATACTTATATTTCCGAATATGTATATACCTACATATTTTTCAAAAGTTATAAAAATAATTGATCTATTAGTTAAACTCATAATACCCACATAATATGATAATAAAAAAATTTCCTAAACTTAAGTTGAATTACATACATTATGTAGGTATATCTACTACAAAAAATTAAAATAAATTCTTCTTTTCAGAATGAAAATAAGTTTAAAAAAACATGAAATTTGACAACAACAAAAACCATAAAAAGAAGTAAAATTTATATCCGATTTGATAAATTTATCTTTATTTTATAAAAATTAAAAAAATGATTTAGAAGCAGAATATGTTAAAAAATATGAAAATTAAATATTTTTTTTCATTTTATACATAATTTACATATCACAAGACACATTAATATCATAATCAACAATCATTATTCTCAATTGTATTGTTTTTGTTTTTCGAAACAAAATATAAATATCCAAAAATGTATACATACAATCAGAATCAAAACAAAATTTAAAAAAATCATATGGTATACAAAAACAATTAATACAATAATGTGTGTGAATGAAGTAGAAAATAAAATAAAAATGGTAGATTTCGACGATATTTACGAAAATTCGAAATACAAATTTAAAAAACTTTATACTTGTACAATTGTACTTGCAGAGCTTGAAGAACTCAAGAGCTTTACTATTGGAAAATAACGATTAAATTTTGTTGATTGTTTAAGAAATTTGAAATGTAACAGTCAAGTAACGGAAAAATTGATTGTCTAATTATATATGGTCTTTGTCTAACAGTTGACCAATAGTTCTTTCTCTGTCAAAGTAGACGTTGTGTGAACTTTTAATTTCTGTTTTGAGTGTGTTGTTGTTCGCTTGTATTTTAATTGTAGGCTTAGTTTTCGTTTTCTCGAGCTCTTTTTAATGAAATATTTGAATAGTCTCATTACCTATATGAAATAAGTTATTGCTACTATCCACATTAGGTATTGAATTATAGGTATGAAAATCAACAAGACCACAAAGATAGTCAGATGATAAATCAATGGTGGGAGGTATTCAGTTGTTAATATTAGATGTATTCCCACTTAAAGTTAATGTTACTGACATATTAAAGGTTTGAAATGAAATGAATAATAGTTCCATGTTTACACATTTATTTATACTAATTCTCATCAATAAAATTATACAGAAACTTTAAACATAAATGTCCACATTTAAATGAATTGGAATTTTTATATCTATTATAATTATATTCTATATTATTTCCTAAATATCTTACAATTTCTAGAGGTGGTTGCAAATTACCATAACTATCAAAGTATTCAACACGATTTCCTTTTTTCTGATATGCTACCCAATGTGTACCAGGTCCACTTGAATTATCTAAATTTACTATACCACACTCATTTTTATAAGGTTTTGGTGGTAGTTTATCTTTCATGAATACAGCTCTAAAGTGCGGTATACTTTTACTATACCTATCTCATTAAATCAATTTCACTGAGAGATTTATTGGGTAGCTTACTTAAAAGTTTTTTGGATTTGGATTAGAAAAAAGAACAAGATCTTTCCTGTATGGTTTAAGTTGTAATCCTTTCCCCATTGCTACTGCTTCCATTGTTCTTATTATTATTATATTATGTCGTTGGGTTTCAGCTAGTTGTTCTCTAGCTTGTTTTGAGTAGAGTAGATATGGGGTTTCTAACTCAGGGTTGTGCTTTTTGGTTGTGACATGTGGTGTGCTTTGGGATATTTTGAGCTTTTTGGTTGTGACATGTGGTGTGCTTTGGGATATTTTGAGCTTTTTGGTTGTGACATATGGTGTTCTTTGGGATATTTTGAGCTTTTTGGTTGTGGCGTGTGGTGTGCTTTGGGATATTTTGAGCTTTTTGGTTGTGACACGTGGTGTGCTTCAAGATATTTTGTTTTTTTTGGTTGTGTCATGTGGTGTGCTTTAGGATATTTTGTGCTTTTTGGTTGTGCCATATGGTGTGCTTTGGGATATTTTGAGTTTTTTTGGTTGTGGTGTGTGGTAGCTTAATATTGTTTATGATGTCATTGTTTTTTTAAGTTAACTTTTCAGGATTATTCATATGTGCTGAGCATGTTGAGACATGTTTTTTCAGGTTTCATATTGTTTTTGCTGTGTATTGTTTTTTATTAACAAAAAAAAAATACTTACCGTATTGTCAGAACCCGGATTTGAACCGGGGACCTTTAGAGTTTCAGTGTAACGCTCTCCCAACTGAGCTATTCTGACGATTGTTTTTACGTGTATTATTTGATGTTTTAATGTTTTAATTTCGGATTTCATCAAGTTGTGAAATTATTGCTATGTGTGTGTGTGTGTGTGTGTGTAAATTTTGTCAGCACTTGTAAGTAGTAGAGAAAGAGAGTGTTTGAATTTTGTCAGCACTTGTAAGCAGTTGAAAAAGGGTGGGGATAAGATTTTTGCCTATAAATTGAGACGATTTGTTCGAACGGTATCAGTCTTTCGTGAAATTTCAAAGTGATTATTATTAAATTTTATATTAAAGTTTGTAAAATGAGTGAAGTATAGAAACCTGGAAAAGTTGGGTCAAAGAAGACATCAAAAGTAGTTAAACGAAAACAAGAAGATAATCTTGTAAGAGATGAACTACCAAACAAAGTATTTGCTTCTGAGCTGGAGGAGTTAAAATCATTTCGATACAATATATACTTAAACTTGGGAAATATGGTGAAAAATCATCCATATAAAATTATCAGTGCAGAAAAAGTTAACACAAAATTTGGTGATCGAGTTTCGCTTGAATTAGAAGAAAGTCAACGATTGAATTTACCAGAAAAATATAACAAGTTATCAGATAATGTGTTAACAGCATTAAACAAAGGTAAATATCACCTTATCAACTATGGGCAAGTAGGCAAAGCTTACAGTATAGACTTTACCGAATTTCCGATATCTAATGAATTTCAAGAACAACAACAAGAACAACTGAGAGTAACAGAGAATGAGCAACAACCTGTACAATCAGAACCAGATCAACAATATTCAACAGAAACGAAAGCTAATATAAATTATGATGAATTTTCACAACAATTTGATATAAGTTTACCTGGTTTTTATAATACCATAATATAAAATCAATAAAAAACAATTTTTTTAAATGAATATCAAGTGGTTTTATTTATTAATTAATAATCAGCAAAATAATTATAATATATTCTTCCAAGAAATATCTTTATAAGTCTAATAGCTTCTTTAGCTGTATCTGTTTTTTTCTCTTTGTTTTTCTTCTATTAAATCACATTCACAAATATTTTCACTGTCTTCAGGATTAGAACATGTAAGATAATGGCCGTTAGATGTAAATTCTTCACTTTTGCTGTTGTTTAGATATTCTCGAACATTTTCAATTTCTTTTTTGTTGAAAACAACTTCTCCATATGATTCTGTACCAAAAATGTATCAAATTCATTTAAAAATAATGAAATATTATCTATTATATCCAGATTTCCTTCTTCTAAGTACCCAATCAATTTCTCGTAAAATTTCAATAATTTTTCAAATTCATTTTTAAATTTGATAACTTGATTTTGTCTATAGCTACAAGTACATGTATCTGGTCCTGTAGTTGTATCATCTTTAGCCCAACAACAATCAACGTAATGAGATCCATGAATTGATGTGATTTTTTCGATGTTTTCATATTGTTGTATATATTTTCGATAGTATACAAGAGTTCTCCTATCTTCGTCTGTTAAATAATCTGTGTAAAACTCGCCTTCAAAATCCATCTTTATACTTTAAATAATGCTGGTTAACTGTTAATTATTTTGAGAATGAATTGACTTTTATTGATGATTATTTATTTGTTTAACATTTTCGATTTTCGTGCACCAATATACTCGTAATCGGTTCTGTAGTTATATTTCACCATTGCTTAGAATTCAATCTGTTTCAAATTCATGATATTTATAGCATGATAATATATGTTGAGTGTATATGTTTTGTATAGTTGCTACTTTATCAGTTTTCATGTTGAGACATGTTTGTTCTTGTTTAAAACAATGAAACAATAAAGTCTTTTGTTTTTTCAAATGGACTATGCTGCGTCATTGTTTTTAAGTTTAGAAGAGAAGAATTTCTAACAAAGTATTTTGCTTTTGGATTATATGACTAATGTTAGCATTATCGATTATTAAGCTTTTAAAATACATTCGAGAGTAGGTATATAAAACAAATGTGAAATACTTTCATGCTTCATTAATTTCAAGACTTTTATACCTCCTGTTAGTCGAGAAAGTGATTCTTTCTTAGTCGGTTTTATAATTTTAAAAATGGAAACTATAAGTGAAACACGAGAAATTTTGGAGTTTCTAAAAGAAATTTTTGAAACTCACAACATGGAGTTTCTAGACGAACAAGAAGATAACAACATGGAGTTTCTGGACGATCAAGAAGATTGCAACAGCAACATCGACAATTCCAACATGGAGTTTTTAGATGAACAAGAAGATTTCAATAGCAACATCAACAATTTCAACATGGAGTTTTTAGATGAAGAAGAAGGTTACAACGGCATCTCATATAAAATAAGTTTTCAATATTTTAATAAATTTTTTGAAAACAGTACAAATATTAAATTTTGTTTTGATTGTAAAAACCATAAATACATGCCTGTAAATGTATGTAGAGTTTCAGGGAATTTTGAAGCAAATAGTAATTTTGTAATAAAAGATTTTATTGAAAAACACAACTTGAAATGTTTTTTATGTAATACCAATTTATTTTCAATAATCTTTATATTTGTATATAATCGTAGCGTGTGAGATGTTTGTTATCGTGTAACTTCTGAACGACCTGACCGATTGAAGTCATATTCACACAATATAATTGTTTTGTCAAGATGATGGTTCATAGCTAGAATCCGATAGGTGGCGCTGTAGTAAAGTTATTTGATATTCACATATTTTGTTAAGTCACACTGCGATGTTCTCATTACAAAGCATTGAATGATTCAAATATGCCGGTATTTCAGTATAAGTAACATTAATCAAAAAAAATTTAATAATAGGTAAATTTGTGAAATAAAAAGAATTTCTGAAGTATAAAAACATTTTTATAATATTAAAAAAGAGTAAGTTTGTTCAACATAATATTTAAAGCAATAAAAATGAAATAATTCTTTATTATATTAATTGTGTTATTTATAGAAAGATGCCAAAAGAAAGAAAACAATCAAATATTGGCAGAAGCACACGTATCAATCGGAATCTACGATTCGGAAGAGAAAACAGAACTTCAGAACAACGCTCGCAAGATAACCAAAATAACAGAAATCGAATGACGCAGCTACGTACAGATATATCAAGAAATAAACAATCGCGTAAACAAATCAATAGTGGAAATAACATAATAAATCGACAGCGAATACCAGTGAAACGTGCATTAACGTGATCATCGTTCAATCGTCTCGCATTTGAATATGATCCAGAGATTGAATACTCATCACATTCTAAAATTGTTATTGGCGAAATTGATAAAGAATGTGAATATTGTCATGCATTTAAATTTAAAAATGAAGCAGCCGGAATGTGTTGCGCATCAGGAAAAGTTGTATTGCCTACATTGAATCCACCACCTGAACCATTGAAAACGTTTATGTCTGGTGTAACTAGAGGATCAAAATTGTTTTTGAAAAAAATTAGAAAATTTAATTCTTGCTTTCAAATGACATCTTTTGGAGCAACAAATATAGTTCAAAATACGAGTAATGATGGTCACAATGTTGAAACAACGTTTAAAATTCAAGGTCAAATTTATCATCAAATTGGATCTTTACTACCAATGCTTGGTGAAGATCCAAAATTCCTACAAATTTATTTTATGGGCGATGACCCGTACAACCATCAGTCAAGTGTCTTCATTCATCGTTAAAGACAAATCTAGGCAAATAACGTTGAATATCGACTTTATTTTTTTAAAACATTTTCAGAAAAAAAGTTTAACGAACAATATAGCCTTTTGAAGAAAAATATAGGTAAAGCTTTTTCACGATTCAATAACGAACATTCGATATCGACGCTTAAAGTAATTCAAAGCTACAGAGAGG
Source organism: Bombylius major (assembly GCA_932526495.1). Taxonomy (NCBI): domain Eukaryota; kingdom Metazoa; phylum Arthropoda; class Insecta; order Diptera; family Bombyliidae; genus Bombylius; species Bombylius major. The sequence goes on along the minus strand of OW052044.1, from coordinate 21,430,729 downwards.
CGCTAGATATTAATTATTACACTCAGCAAATCGTCACGATAAATAAAGCGGCTTCACGAACGTTTTGTTTTTAAAAGTTTCACGTTTCTTTTTTACGACACGTGTTAAAATTGTAATAACTATTGTATTAAAAGTGCGAAAAATTATATTTTATTATTATAAATTTATTATTAATATTATATAATGAAATTTAAAGTGTTCCAATTTATAGAAACTATTTTATTTTGCATCACCATTTAATTAAAATACATATATTATATTATGTCGTTCCATGTATGTACTTAGAAAGACTGTTAAGTGTCTTTTTGACAGATTAATGCTGTAATAATATATATATATAACGACTGTTATAGCAGAAAAAGTAACTTTAACGGACTTCAACGTTCGACAAAGCTACACAACGATGTATAGAGTCCAAAATTTTCACGATAAATTCCTATATCGATGGTTCTAGGTACATAACGACAGTATTGACGTAAGTGTTTGTATATTTATATACCGCAACTAACTAACAAAAGTAAGACAGTGGAATAGCGTAAGAGCGGGTTTATACGGTCACTTTTTTCAATGGCATTGTCGCCCATTCCGCTTTGTTAAATTACGAAAAAGTCGTACGTACGTTTACACAGTCACTTTTTTACCATAGCTCAAATTCTCTTCATTCTCTTCTATACCGATTTCTTGTTAGGTAAGATGAAACGACAATATATGTTGTGTATGTTTCATCTCCATATATAAAGATAGATATGAGCTGTGTCACTACAAATATAAAATGAAAAGGAGATGCGATAATATAAAAAAAAATTCAAAATTACGAATATAGCACAAAAGGGAACCGGCGTGCTCGAAGAAAAAGTTCGATTATCCCGTGAGTGACTTCCCACCACATACTTGTTACTTCTTTCCTATTTAACAAAGCGGAATGGGCGTCAATGCCATTGAAAAAAGTGACCGTGTAAACCCGCTCTAAGGAGAAAGCTGTGGCTTAGTACCCGGAGCACTGCGGGATCGAACCTCGATACGGATAAAAATACACAATAGGTAAAAATAACTCTAATTGAAATTTTCTAATGCAAAAAAAAAATATTTATACAAAAAAAAGTCACAATAATAAAAAAACGCTACAAAATATGAGAAAATAAAAATAAAATTTTTAAAATATTTTTTTATCATCTAGGAAGTCCGTGAAGCGTCGATGAATATTCCTTTATAGTTTTTTACATGAATAATTTAGCGTTAACGTTGTAGATCGTTAAAGCTTCCTGAATGTATTACTAGAACTGGCTTTAGAAAACGATGTCGATCTTCAACACCAACTTGATTTTTTCTATAACGAACTTCACGCCAATCTTTATATAACTTTATCGCTATCTGTATAGCTTGGTTATACGGGGAAGAAGAACAAGTAAATATAAGATGCAACTATAATCACATATAAGAAAATAAACAAAAAGCACTAGTGGCATCTTTGGAAACATTTTTAAACAAAAACAACCACTTAATAAAGTTGTTCAAACGAATGTCAAACAGAATAAAAAAATGAAAATTACATGGTCGTCATCAAAGCATACAAAGTACCAGCTGGAGAACACGGCAGAAGATTTAACGCTCCAACAATAAATGAAGTCGCTATTGTAATGGTTGGCGATCAATTCCATAAACGGGACATCAAAATAATACGTAGAGATAATACATAGCAAGCGATTCCAGATACTCATCGTTCGTACGACGCTTTACAATATCCAATAATATTTTGGGAGGGTGAAGATGGATATCAAATAAATATTAAACAACGAAATCCATCACCATGTATACATTTTCAAATTTTAATATACACAATACAATTAAAATAACAAAAACTTAATAAAATAAATTAAAGGTGAAGAAACAAACAAAAATATAAGCGCAATGAATTATTACTCATATCGACTAATGATCCGACGAAATGAAGACAATCATATATTAAAGTGTCGTCAATTATTTCATCAATACGTTGTGGATATATATGCGAAAATAGAAAGCGAACGATTGCGATAAATAAGATTCAATCAAGCGAAACTGCGTTCAGAAGAGTATATACATTTACGCGATGCTGTTAATAATAATATAGACGGAAATTTAAACATCAATGATATCGGAAATGTGTTTATACTTCCATATTCATATACTGGCAGCCCACGTCATATGCAAGAATACATACAAGATGCAATGACTTTTGTACGTGCTTATGGACGACCAGACTTATTTATAACATTCACTTGCAATCCGCAATGGGATGAAATAAAAGAATTATTACTACCTGGACAATCAACAATTCATCACCACGATATTACTGCAGGTGTTTTTAAACAAAAATTAAAATCGTTGATTGATTTGATAGTAAAATACCATGTATTCGGTGAAACACGTTGCTGGATGTATTCTGTTGAATGGCAAAAACGATGTTTGCCTCATGCGCACATTTTAATTTGGTTAATTGAAAAAATCAGACCAGAAGATGTTGACAACATAATTTCTGCAGAAATACCAGATCCAACTATTGATCAAGAGCTATTTGAAATTGTAACAACAAATATGATACATGGTCCATGTGGAAATATAAATATGACATCGCCGTGCATGGAAAATGGTAAATGTACGAAACGATTTCCAAAAGATTTTTTGATAGATACAATAACTGCAGTCGATGGTTACCCACTGTATCGTCGTAGAAAACCAGAAAATGGGGACATAAATTTTCATTGAAAATAAGAAATGGTGAAAATGAAGTTGAAATAGACAATAGATGGGTAGTGCCATATTCGCCTTTGTTATGAAAAACATATAAAACGCACATAAATGTAGAGTTTTGCAATTCTCTAAAATCAATAAAATACATTTGTAAATATGTTCATAAAGGTGATATGGCAGTATTTGGAATTCAAAATGTGAATGAAAACGACGAAATAACACGCTATCACATGGGCAGATACATAAGCAGTAACGAAGCAATATGGCGAATTATATGCTTTCACATACATGAACAAGATCCATCAGTCATACATTTGGCTATACATCTTGAAAATGGTCAACGTGTTTACTTCAACGAAAAAAATGCAATAGAAAGAGCATTAACAGCACCAAAAACAACATTAACTGAGTTCTTTGAATTATGTAAACAACAAAATATTTACGGTCAATTCGCAAGAACATTACTTTATTCTGAAGTTCCAACATATTTCACATGGAATAAACAATCAAAAAAATGGGAGCCACGCAAACGAGGTGATACTGTTTGTGAAGGAATATTTGCAGCAAATACATTAGGACAATTATACACTGTTCATCCGAAACAACGTGAATGCTTTTATTTACGGTTGCTATTAATAAATGTACGTGGACCAACGTCATACGAATATTTGACAACAATTAATGATCAATTATACGCTACAAATCATGACGCTTGCCAAAAACTGAAATTGCTTGATGGTGACAATCATTGGGATACAACACTTGCCGATGCAGCACTTAGTTCTTCTCCACATCAAATTCGTCAATTATTCGCGATATTGTTGACAACATGTGTTCCAACAAACACAACTGAATTATGGGAAAAATATAAAGATTCAATGAGTGAAGATATACTGCATAGAAATCGAACAGCAAATCAAAACGAAAATCTTCAATTCACACAAGAAATATATAACGAAGCATTGGTTATGTTCGAAGACATGTGCATAATAATCTCGAATGAACCACTCATAAATTTGGAAATGCCTTCACCTAATCGACCAGCAAGAGACTTACTTAATATTGACATGTACCGTGAACAAAAATTTAATACTAACGATTTGGTTTCATTTGCAAAGACGAATGAAAAATCGTTATCAAACGAGCAAAAGGCCGTTTATGATAAAATTATGTTTACGATTGCAGCAAAAGAAGGTGGTTTTTTTCTTTTTGGACGCGCCAGGTGGACCTGGCAAAACGTTTTTAATTTCACTTATCCTTGCAAAAGTTAGATCTCCAGGTAACATCGCACTAGCAATTGCTTCATCTGACATCGCTGCAACGTTGTTGGATGGTGGAAGAACAGCACATTCGGCTCTGCAACTGCCATTAAACATACAGACAAATGAAAATGCAGTATGTAACATCAAGAAACACTCAGGGATGGCTAAAGTACTTCAAAAATGTAAAATTATTAATTGGGATGAATGTACAATGGCCCATAAACATTCACTGGAAGCATTAAACCGAACCCTAAAAGATTTAAACGGTAACAAAAGATTGTTTGGTGGCGCTCTGATTTTATTGTCAAGTGATTTCAGACAAACATTACCGGTTATTCCACGTTCAACTTATGCGGATGAAATCGACGCATGTTTAAAATCATCTTTTTTGTGGCGAAGTGTTCGTACATTACAACTCACAATAAACATGCGTTACTCTACAAAACGATTTATCCGCTGTAGTATTTTCCAAACAAGCAATGGCTAGATATTGGTAATAAAAAAATTTGTTTTCAACAAAATACAAATGTAATTAAACTGCCTGAAAATTTCTGCAACATTGTTGATTCAAAAAATGCATTAATAAGAAAGTGTATTTACAAATATACGCGAAAATTATCGTAGCCATCAATGGCTTAGTGAACGAGCAATTTTGGCTGCTAAAAACGTCGATGTTGACGAAATAAACTTTAAAATACAAGAAACACTTCCTGGCGAATTAATTTCATTTAAATCAATTGACACAGTGGTAGATGAAAATGAAAGCGTAAATTATCCCACCGAATTCTTGAATTCACTCGATTTACCAGGACTTCCACCACATAATTTACGTTTGAAAATTGGTTCACCTATAATTTTGCTTCGAAACTTAAATGCAAACAATGACCATGTGCGGATTAGATCTAGAAAATTCATGTTTTTTTCACGGACAATTATATGTTGCGTGTTCACGTGTTGGAAAACCATCAAACCTTTTTATTTATGCACCTGATGGACTAACAAAAAATATTGTTCATGAATTAGCGTTAAGATAGATACAAAATAAATAAAATTATAATGTACTTGAAGATTAATTTTTAAATAAACAATTATAAATGATAACCTAAAATAAAGGACGCCACATAAACGAAAGGGCAGAACAACGTCTGCCGGGCCAGCTAGTTCATAATAAAATTTAATGAAATAAAAATAAAATATCATTAGAACAAAAACAGTTAAAGGTTTTTTTATTTAATTTTTTTTAATAACTCTTTCTCCTCTATCCACGAATTATGTTGATTAGAAAATCCTAGCCATTTCACAAAAACTTTGCTTCCCTTTTTTCTTAAAATTTTTTCCACTAAATAAAGATCTGGTTGTTTGGTTTTAATTATTTCTTTTTCGTAAAAGCCCCCTTTAATTGGTTGTCCTTCGTAGTCTTCTAAAAGATATGTTATTGGATTCGTGTTTTGAACTTTTTTTATCGTGAAAATTTCGGTGGTCCAGTTGGGTGTATATCCCTTCTCAAAAATATGTTTATATTTGCTTATTCGTACTTTGTCTCCAACTTTGTATTTTGGTTTATGAAAAACTTTTAAGTTATTGTATACTGTCTTTAGTAAAAATTTTTTATTGTTTTTATTAACATCTTTAGGACGCATTTTTATTGTTCGATGAACAGTGTTATTGTATTTTGTAACTAACGCTTTTACGTTATCAATCCATTTATATGATCCATTCATACTGAATTCTTTCCACATCATCTCTTTTAATGTTCTGTTGAAACGTTCAACAATTGATGCTTCCAATGTGCTATATGTGGAGTAATAACAAAAAATATGTAATAAGAAGAACTTTTACAGCTTTGTAATTTCAAAATTCAAAAATTTTTGAACGAAATATGAGCAGAGGGGAAAAACAAAAGGGATATGTATTATTTTACTCTCAGAGCTTTCAATTAAAAAATAATGATTTGAAGCTTTTTTCAATATATATATATGTAGGTGCAAGTAGTGTATTATGATGTTTTCAGTAAAATTTCAGGTGGATTTTCGGAAAATCCACTTTTCAAAAGCTTTCCATTCATAAATTGTTCTTGGAGAGAAAAAAAAAATAAAAGAGCGTTTTATTTTCTGATGAATGAATATGAATCACAGATAGTACATAAACATATATATGTCATAAGTATATTTATATTTATGTTACCATAGTAACATTTGTTATGCGTCTGCATGTACATATTTTGTGCATATTGTATTATTTACTGATTGTTGACATTGTTGTATTATTTTTTTTATGTTAATAAAATATCATTGATGTAAGAGGACTATCATATGTGAAAAAAGGAATATTATTTTGTACATCACTTTTTCTTTCATATTTTATCCACTTTTATTCACAAATTTCTTTTTTTTCTTTCGCAGTCATTTTTCATTTTACAAATAAATAAACAAATGATATTGTCAATTTTTCTTTATTGTTTTTTTGTTAAATAATTGTTAGTAAAAAAAATAGCATTTTTTTTCTTCTATAATTTCTAATTAATTTTTTTGCAATAAACAAAATGTCCCATATAATATGAATTGCAATTGAAAACAAGAATAATGAAAACTGTTTTACAAAAATTATTTGAAAATAAAAAATATACAAAAAATTATATATACAAAGGAATATATTATATTGAAAGTACATTGTAGGTATATACATTATATTGTATAGAAAATATAACAGTCAGAGAAAAGTAGCGTTGTCATGTGCACTTCATTTGTTTTTTATGTAAAAATAATAGAAAAAAAATAATATTTCATATTCAAAAAAAAAATTTTTTTTTCAAAATGTATTTTTATTCAAAACGAAAATAAATTCAAAAGTATAAATCGTAATTTGTTATGTTAAAATGTTAAATGAAAATTTTTAACATAAATATGTCAAAACATGATCAAAGCAATCATAATGCATACATTATCAAAAAATTCTCTCAAAATCAATGACGTCTAAGTTTAGAAAAAACTTTGAGAGAGCATAACTAAGCTTTTAAACTAAAAGCTTTGGGTACTCGCGCCAGAACCCCAGAATAAAAATTTTTATATGAATAAATTTTATATGAATAAGAGTTCTTCTTATTACATATTTTTTGGTAATGATTAACATTATATTTCTTCATAAGTTGATTAAATTGTGTGTTATAAAATTCTTTGCCCAAATCTGTTTGTAAATTTTTTGGTGATATTTGAGGTTTGTTAAATATATTATTCATTACTTCAGTAACATCTTTAGCATTTTTAGTTTTAACAGGGTATACCCAAGCGTATTTTGAGAAAGTATCAATTACATTTAATAAATATTTATAATTTTTGTTAAATGAAGAGTAATTTCCCATTTCAACTAAATCAGCTTGCCACAAATCAATAATTCCTTTTACTATAACATGTCGTCGTTTAAAATTTTTTCTAGCAGGTTTATGAAGTTCTTCTACAAGTTGTTGTTTTTGCATATTTATTCTGGTACACTTTCTAATGTGAAAATCGATTCTTCAGGTTTATGTTTTTTCTTTATTTCATCAAATAAAAATTGTTGAATATTTTCAATATTATAATTTAAACTATATAGTTTTTCACTGTGACTTTTTAACATGTCCTGATTCTTTGCAAGATCCTGACGAAATGTTTCTATTTTTATAAGATTTTCGTGTAAAGCATTGATTTCATTATCAATATCAACATACTTTTTTGTCACTGCATCATTATCATTTAAAGGATTTTCAAGATTTTCCATTCGTTTTGAATTAATATTAAAGTTTCCTTCATTTGTTAGAACAAAACCTATTCCTGGCAAACCTACAGGACCAGGAGGCCCACGTTCAGATGAAATTGTAGCATGGTGATGTCTCCGAATATCAATTATTGAAACTATCTCATTGTTGTGATTATTATGACCTGCATGTGTAGATGCTAATAGTAATTTCAATCTATTCACTAATTCATTTGGATCATCCCAGTATACATAATTAGATTTTTCTTTTAGTAAATGCATTAATCCAGAACCAGAATGAGATTTGAACAATCCCTTAATTAGTCTATACTTCGTACTTTTGTTTCCAGATATTTGTCCTCCGTCCTCATAATCTCGTTTATTTGCACTTGTTTGTATTATGATTTTTTTATAATTTTTGAAGTCATCGTTAGTGCATACCGTTTTATTAGGATGTTTTAAAAACAATAATTGTATCAAACCAGGTGTTAGAGAATAAAAATTTCCATCAATAACAATAGTTTTATCGTTAATATCAAAAGAAGAGTTTCCTATTTTCCAAATATTTCTATCATGATCTAAATGTGGTCCGTATTTATAATCAATATCATCTTTTAATTTCATTTCTTTCAAAAATCGATTTGGCGAGTTTGAAAATGCTGGTTGTTGTAGTTGTTTTGATGAATCAAAACTTTCACCAAATGATTCCAGTGAAAAATCAGGTTGTTGAATTGTTTGAGGTGTTTCAAGGTTTTGCTCTAACTTATTGGAATATTCATGTGGTGTACTTGAGAATTCAGTTTTCAAACGTTTAGACTTAAATGAAGTCTAACATTCTTCTTTCACTTCAGATTTAATATCCGGATAATTAGTTTTATCTACTATTGTCTTCAAAGGTTGAGTTATTGGTTTAAAAACACTTTCCAATTGTATTTGTTCTTCTGCTTTACCAGTTTATTTTTTACGAATAACATTTCTTGTTTTTATAATATTCTTAATTATCTCGTTTTCCATGATAATGCTTTGTAAAACAGCTTGAACAGGTCTTTAAACAGCTTAAACAGGTCTTTGAACAGCTTGAACAGGTCTTTAAACAGCTCTGAAACAGCTTGAACAGGTCTTTAAACAGCTTGAACAGGCCTTAAAACAGCTCTGAAACAGCCTGAACAGGTCTTCAAACAGCTTGAACAGGTCTTTAAACAGGTCTGAAACAGCTTGAACAGGTCTTTAAGCAGCTTAAACAGGTCTTTTAACAGCTCGGTAGATGAAATAATAATGATATACAACTCTTAAATACCTATCTATTTATATTAATATAAAAGTATCAAATCCTTTTCTGTATCGTCCACAATCTAATAAACTATCTTTGTTTATTACTAAAAATCCGTTATTATCTCTCCAACATTTTGCACACATTTCTCGAAATTTGTCATATGACATGTCGGTGTTTACATGATCATTATAAATATGCTTTAAATTCATTTCATCTTGTTTAAAAATTACAATAAAGTTTGAGTTATCACGTATCAAGTGTTTTGAAATATGTGTATAAGTCTGACATAAGTAAAAGCTATCGATATCCTTATGACGTCCCATACAAAAATATGACGGTATATTATTTGGTTTTTCGCAGGCAACATCATCAAATATGAAAATAGAGTTTCGTTTAGCCTGTTCTGGTGATATTATTTCAGTATTCTCAGAAAATGTGTTGTCCTAATCCTAATCCTTTTATTGGTGAAATCAGTTTCTTAAGATACTCATATTTTGGTTGATATAAAGATTTTGAGTATAGATAAATATTTTCAAATTTAAGACCATTCGGGTGTTCATGTAAACTCATCATTGCATTTGTTTTTCCACAATTCGATGGACCCACAATAATGCCACGTACATTGTTAGGTAATAGCTCACTATGTTTAATTTTATTGAAGTATTTGTTACAAAATCTGTATTTTTTACATTTAATGTATCACGTTGTTTAATGAAATGCATATTGATAAGAACTAAAGAAAAAAAACTATAAATACCTAATATATAGGTTTTCAACATCATTCTATTTATCTTTTTGTATGAGAAAACATAAAATGATTAAATATAATCAAAAAACATTTAATCGAATTCAAACTCTCAAAAGTAAAGGTTTAGTGAATACATTAATTAATAAGTTTCCAGTAGAGCTTCATCTCCCTGGTTATCAATATTGTGGACTTGGTAGAAAACTACAACAACGTCTTGCAAGAGGTGATCAAGGAATCAATCAATTAGATCAAGCTTGCAAACAACTCGATATATTTTATTCTCAACATAAAGACAAAAATCAACGTCATACAGCTGATAGAATATTAGCAGTAAAAGCTTGGAAAAGAGTAAAGGCAAAAGATTCAAGTACAAGTGAACGTATAAACTCTTGGTTTGTTACAAACGCAATGAAAGCTAAAGTGAAATTAGGTATGGGAATCAAAAAGAAGAAGAAATCAACAAATAAGAAAAAGAATAAAGCAAAAATGCGTAAAATGTTCCGAAAAGCTATACAAAATGCCCGTGAAATATTAAAAGCACAAAAGCCAGAAGAAATGAACAGTGCCATTAGAATAGCATTAACTGCAGCCAAGAACACCATAAAAGGAAAAAAATCATCAATTGAACTATCTCGAATCATACCTGTTCCAAAAACAGGCGGTATTTTACCATTCTTAGTTCCACTTTTTGCGGGACTCTCAGCAGCAGGAGCATTATCTGGTGGTGCAGCGACAATAGCAAAGGCAATCAATGATGCAAAACAAGCTAGAGAACAACTAGCTGAAACCCAACGACATAATAAAACTATGGAGGCAGTAGCAATGGGGAAAGGATTGCAACTTAAACCATACAGGAAAGGTCTTGGTCTTTTTTAAAATCCAAATCCAAAAAACTTTTAAGTAAGCTACCCGATAAACCTCTCAGTGAAATCGATTTAATGAGATATGGTAAAAGTATACCGCACTTTAGAGCTGTATTCATGAAAGATAAACTACCACCAAAACCTTATAAAAATGAGTGTGGTATAGTAAATTTAGATAATTCAAGTGGACCTGGTACACATTAGGTAGCATATCAGAAAAAAGGAAATCGTGTTGAATACTTTGATAGTTATGGTAATCTGCAACCACCTCTAGAAATTGTAAGATATTTAGGAAATAATATAGAATATAATTATAATAGATATCAAAATTCCAATTCATTTAAATGTGGACATTTATGTTTGAAGTTTCTGTATAATTTTATTGATGTGAATTAGTATAAATAAATGTGTAAACATGGAACTATTATTCATTTCATTTAAAACCTTTAATATGTCAGTAACATTAACTCTATATTAACAACTGAATACTTCCCACCCATTGATTTATCATCTGACTATCTTTGTGGTCTTGTTGATTTTCATACCTATAATTCAATACCTAATGTGGATAGTAGCAATAACTTATTTCATATAGATAATGAAACTATTCAAATACTTGTGGGATCTTATGAAGTTGATGACATCGCGAATTTCATTCAAATAGAGCTCGGGAAAACGAAAACTAAGCCTACAATCAAAATACAAGCGAATTAGGATTTGCTGAAGACTATAAAAAAATAGTTGTGAATGTAAAACATGATCTGATTTTAATTAGAGCAAGAAATGATGCAAATGCGGTTCAAGTATGAGCTGCAGCTACAGACTATAAAATTACGCTCACAAAAGTCTTATGTAAAGTACCTCATATAAATGTAGACGATAAAGAAAGACTTAAACTACTTAAAATCACTCGAAATGCGAAACCAATTCGTATTAGTTTCAGGAGCTGGGATTTATATGAATATCCGAATATTCCAAATACAAATCACATCATATGGACTATCAAAACATATACACAACTAGAAAAACCTCGTTTTTTGATATTTGCATTACAAACCAATCGACCAAACCAAAAAGAAGCTGATGCTAGTAAATTGATCACTGTAAACTAGCTAACGTTAAAGCTCATTTAAACTCTGAGACATATCCGTATGATAATTTAAATATACTTTTTGAACGTAATCGATATGCGTTGTTGTATGATATGTATACAAAATTTCAAGAAACTTATTATGGAAGGAATTGTCAACCGTTATTAAAATGGGATAGTTTCAAGAGTATAGCACCAATTGTTGTTATTGACTGGCTCATTAAAATGAAACAATAAAAACAGGACCTGTTGATATTAGAATAGAGTTTGAGTTAGCAAGCAACGTCAACATTCCTAACAATACTTCAGGATATTGTTTACTGCTACATGATCGAATAATTGAGTAGAATCCACTGAATGGAGAAGTTAGAAAACTGATATAAATGAAAACATGATATAGAAATTTATTTAGTATTTCAAAGAACTTTTGAGAGAGAATACACATATATCATAAAATGTTTGATAAAATTATAATCGATGTTCAAGGTTTCAAAGACTATAATAATAAGTTTATTGTTAAAGAACTTGCTATTTCTTTCAATGCGCGTGAATTTCAAGTGTTTATTATAAAGCCACCGTTTGATTTTTCGCGTTTAACAACAAAAGAGAAGAAAGAAGTGAATTGGTTACATAAAAATCATCATGGTTTAACTTGGAATGAAGGATCAATATCTTTTCAAAGTGTTAAAAAATTTCTTCGATCAAATCTGAGAAATTCTAAAGTATGTGTGAAAGGTCATGAAAAACAAAAATGGATTAATAATATACTTGAGAATAATATTGAAGTATACGATTTAGAAGAAGAAGAAGAATGTCCGAAATTTGCAACATTGCTTCAAAACTATCCGCATGTTCTGCGTTATAATATCCATAGAGGATACTGTGCTTTAGAAAATGTATGTCTTCTACGAAATTTTGTTGATGAAGAGTTCACAAAAGAAAACCTTGTACTTGAATTGTAAAAAAAGAAGGAAAAACAAAACATGTATTATTATTTTTTAGTAATAATAAATATATTTAATATAATTTTTTTAAAAACATTTATTTTAATTTATATCCATATTAATCCTAAAATGCCCCCAAGTATATGTTCTTACCCCATTTTCTCTTATAAATCTTTTATCATCAGAAAAACTTAAAGCTACTTTATTAATTACTTGTGTATAAATATTATCAATTTTAGATCGAAATACATACATATTATTACTATAAAATAATTTCCTTTTATACAAGCAATCTCTATAATTATCTAAACTTAAATTATCAACAACTGTCTTTTTCACACCTTTTGCTTTTTTTATATCTTTTGAATCTTTAACACTTAATGAATACATTTTCGATCTTAATACAATAAATTCAGTCATTATATTTCCATTATTTTCATCTTTCATCATACCTAATACTTTTTTATTTTTTAATGGAATATTATAAGCATTATTGAATGCATATTCAGAAGTATCAAAGTATTTATCAATATCATTTTTAATATCATTATAAAAATCTTCAGTTTGAATAGTATATATAAAAGAGTCTGTATCCATATAATTTATTAAAATGTTTTCACCATATTTCGGTTTCATATAATCATAATGAAATTTATACATATTTAATTTTGTTAATTCTAAAACACAAAATCCTAAATAAATTGGCTTATCATAATAAGTATGCATTCGCTTCATTTGTATAGCAATCATGTTATCAGTGAATTGTGTAGCACTATGAAAATTAGGTCTTGCTATCAAAGCTCTAGCTCCTAATTTCCTATAATAACTATCCCATTCTGTTACAATTTTAACATTTTTTATTTTATCAACATTTTCCATAGTTTTTCCGAATGAAGCATTATTCATTTACTTGAAAAAATTTTTATCAAACACATTTTTTGCAAGCGTACGATGATGACTATTTAAATCAATGAATCGTTTCATCCATTTTGATTGTTTGAACTGCAAAACTCTATGAATATGTGTAACTTTAAGACCATGTTTAATACAATTGCAATGTTGTAGATTTCTATAATGAATAACATATCGCTTCTTGTTTGTTAAATCTGTGATTAATTTGACATGTTTTGAATTTGAAGTAATTTTGTTTTCTGAACAAAATGGTAAGTCATTATGAATATCATGTAATACTTCAGGATATTCTAAATCAACTTCTAATATGTAACCAGTATCTGAATCTTCATAATTATCCATTATTTGCTACAGAATGTCTATGGCAACACTGAGAAATACCACCTCTAATGCTTTTTTTAATGAAACTATGCATATTAATATCTGTTAATAATTCCAGTTCAATTTTTGTTTCCTTCAACATTGCATCCCATGATAAACCTGGAGCAGTATAATATTGACAAGGATCGAGTGAGTAAATACTTTTGCAAACTTTTCTAAAATTTTCAAATACATCAGCTAAAAGTAGTACATCTGTCTTCAAATATAATAATAAATAATCCCAAAGATTTTTACATTCAAACTTACGCCAAACCTTTCGCGCATGATTATAATCTTCGTTATTACATTCACTATTTGTCAATTTACTGCTAAAATCTTCTTGTGCTGGTAAACTTGTTTTATCTAATCGTTCCCATGAATTGATATATTCATATGGGAATATTCCTTTTCTTGTCATCAATTTAAATTTATCATCATCGCTGAACTCTGATCGAACTATTCTTAACATATCATTTGTCAAATTTTTCGCTAATGAATCTAAACTAGACTGCATGAATCTATTCGAATCTAGAAATCTCAATTCTATTGTATTCTTTTCATCAACGAAAATTCTCTTCGATAATGACACATATAGCTCCTTATTCAGAGGAATAACATTTATATCTCCATCAAAAAATGATAACTCCTTTATAAACAAATGACAATCGTATCCAGAAAAATTATGAAAAAATATTGGGAAAAATTTAGGCACACGATTAGTAAATTACATTTTTCATGAGCTGGTCCTCTATATTTTCCAGTAAGATGACAGTGATCTCGAACTCTATCCTTATCTAAAAACTGCTTGCAAATATGACATTCTGTGCTCTCACTTTGAATTTTCATTTCATTTAGTGTTAAACGATTCATTGATTTTGAGTTTTCGATATAATTGTGATATAAATATTTTACATCTTGAATAATTGAAGATACAAATATTTTTACGCAATCTTTTCCCTTGTAAGTTCTAAATTTATTTAAATTATCATCAAAGCTGCACTTAATATAGTATGCAAAAGCACAAGGCACATGTTCCTGCACATTTGTTATAGATGGTGATGTTGCATCTGGCATGCATGTACTAATATCCTTTAAAATACATTCAAAATCAGCATATATTACAAAAGGAACATCTAATTCTTGTTCATAATGTTCAAATTTCAAAATACTTTTTTCTTTTGTTGGCATTCTTGTCACTATTTTATTACATTCTATTCTGTGAGTATCCAAGTCATTTTCGCAAGAAAAGTATAATAAACATGAATTACATATATGTATAGATTTGTTGTTTATGATGTGTTAACTGCTCTTTCATTAATCTGAAATTTTGAAAATATTTTGTTAATTAATAAAATTTCATAATTTACACTAACACTATTACTTAGACATGTTTTTTATCCATACGTAATGAGCTTTTTCTTCTTCTTGTATAAGTAATAAATTTATATGAATTTCTTTTTCTTTAGAAGTTGAATGATATGGTCTAATAATTTTATTATCATCTAATCCAGATACATTAATACTGATTTTTGGATTCAGCATTTCAAATTTATGAATATTAGATGTTTTTACTGGGAACTCTAGTGTAGAAAAATCAAGATTAACGCCATTTTTTAAAATTTTTTATCAGACTTGATATTTTCAATTTGATACGATGATGGCCTGTCAGAATTTTTTTCAACTGGATTCAATGCAGATATTATAGCCCATTTGAAACAGTACTCATCCTCATTCTTCACATTTATACAAGCTTTTTTATTTTGTATAGATTTTGGAAGTGATATGTACTGAGATCCTCGTAAGGGCTTCCATTGATTAATATTAATTTCAACATGAATAATTTTTATTAAAGTCCAACCGCTATCTCTTTCTTGAAATTCTTACATTTTTTTATGAATTTTGTCAACCATCTCTTCATAAACTTGACTTAAATCTTCGATTTTCTGTATAATTGTAACACAAGATTGAAATGATTCAACTGAAAGTGTAATATCATCTTCGCCGTCATTTCCTTTTGTTATTTTCATATATTCACAAAATAATTCCATATTAAACTTGAATGATGAATGTTTATCGAGCAGATTTCTTAAAGCATTTAAAATATGATCTTTTGATGTAATAAAGAATTTTAAAACATCTAATACACCTTCATCTTTGTTTTCAAGCATATATGATTCAACTCTTTCTTCAAAAGCACTTTTGATTACCTTCAAATTTTCATCTAAAGACTCAGCTGTATTTTTTTTGTGAAGATTTGTTCTTACATGATATGACCAATTCTTTTTTAAAACATCTTTTTGACATGCATCACAAAATTTTGCTGTCGCTATTGGCTCAACTGGATTTTTCACTTCAACCGTATGATTCTTTCTTAAATGAGGTAATAAATGATCACTCCTTGAGAATTCCTTTTCACAAACTACACAGGATAGTTTGCCAGAATGGATCTTCTTTTTATGTTCTAATAATTTGTTTTGCCTACTGAAATGTTTCCCACAAATATCACAAACTATGCGTTCACCAAGAATGCTATTAACATGTCTTATTAAAACTGATTTTTTTGAAAAATCTTTATTACATAATTCACATGTAAATTTCATTTTTTATTATAAATTTAACTTATTTAATTTATTAAACACTTTGAAATTTCACGTTTCACGATGGACTGATACCGTTTGAAGAAATTGACTCCATTTATAGGCAAAAATCTCATCCCCACTCTTTTTCAACTGCTTACAAGTGCCGACAAAATTTATTCACACACACACACTCACACACACACACACACACACACACACACACACACACACACACACACACACACACATACACCCACAACAATAATTTCACAACTTGATAAAATCCGAAATTAAAACATTAAAACATCAAATAATACACGTAAAAACAATCGTCAGAATAGCTCAGTGGGGAGAGCGTTACACTGAAACTCTAAAGGTCCCCGGTTCAAATCCGGGTTCTGACAATACGGTAAGTATTTTTTTTTTTGCTAATAAAAAACAATAACACAGCATAAACAATATGAAACCTGAACAAACATGTCTCAACATGCTCAGCACATATGAATAATCCTAAAAAGTTAACTTAAAAAAACAATGACATCATAAACAATATTAAGCTACCGCACACCGCAACCAAAAAGCTCAAAATATCCCAAAGCACACCATATGGCACAACCAAAAAGCACAAAATATCCTAAAGCACACCACATGACACAACCAAAAAGATCAAAATATCCTAAAGCACACCACATGTCACAACCAAAAAGTTCAAAATATCCCAAAGCACACCACACGTCACAACCAAAAAGCTCAAAATATCCCAAAACACGCCACATGTAACAACCAAAAAGCTCAAAGTATCCCAAAGCACACCACATGTCACAACCAAAAAGCTCAAAATATCCCAAAGCACACATCATGTCACAACCAAAAAGCACAAAAGCTGTGCACAAATCCCTCCCAGAGTTAGAAACCCCATATCTACTCTACTGTTTTGCATCATTGATTGACTTTGCTATTGTCGCTGCTCCACTAGATAATGCTCCTGCTGCTGAGAGTCCCGCAAAAAGTGGAACTAAGAATGGTAAAATACCACCTGTTTTTGGAACAGGTATGATTCGAGGTAGTTCAATTGATGATTTTTTTCCTTTTATGGTGTTCTTGGCTGCAGTTAATGCTATTCTAATGGCACTGTTCATTTCTTCTGGCTTTTGTGCTTTTAATATTTCACGGGCATTTTGTATAGCTTTTCGGAACATTTTACGCGTTTTTGCTTTATTCTTTTTCTTATTTGTTGATTTCCTCTTCTTCTTGATTCCCATACCTAATTTCACTTTAGCTTTCATTGCGTTTGTAGCAAACCAAGAGTTTGTATGATCACTTATACTTGAATCTTTTGCCTTTACTCTTTCCCAAGCTTTTTCTGCTAATATTCTATCAGCTGTATGACGTTGATTAGCTTGATCTAATTGATTGATTCCTTGATCACCTCTTGCAAGACGTTGTTGTAGTTTTGTACCAGGTCCACAATATTGATAACCAAGAAGATGAAGCTCTACTGGAAACTTATTAATTAATGTATTCACTAAACCTTCACCTTTGCGAGTTTGAATTCGACTAAATGTTTTTCGATTATATTTAATCATATGTTTCCTTACACAAAAAGATGAATAGAATGATGTTGAAAATCTATATATTAAGTATTTATAGTTTTTTTTCTTTAGTTCTTATCAATATGCGTTTCATTAAACAACGTGATGATCTCGGCTCGGCTTCTATGTAGATGGTTTTGATCATACTCATATACATTATTCATAGAATAATGTATCGAATATTCTAGAATGATGAATGAAGATTCTTATGTCTGAACATAATATGACAATGGGCTAATTGAGGCGCGCAGATACCAACACCAAATAAAATATGTAACGAGATTAACATCGGGAATTAATACAGGTCTAATCTGAGAAGAGTATTTTTTTAATGTCGTGTCGTCGCATTGATGTTGAAATTCATTCGATCTTGAATTATTAAAGTGTTTATACTTCATTTAACAATTAAAGTCAGTGCAGGCAAGATAGACATACTTTTCTATACTCTTTTACATTTCGTTTGTATAAATCTGTCTCGTGTGTGGGGTGATCAGATCTCAATTTCAATCGAGGGAAATTTTTTAATAAAATTTTATCAAGTGCTGCCAGATAAAATTTTTAATTTTTTTTCAATTTCACAAAAAAGCAGGTAATTGTGGGAAATTTATCGGAAATTTCAAATAAAAATAAAATTAATAATATATACAACAAAATTATCCACTTGAATACATTATTAGCTTTAAAATCACTTTAATTCACCCACTTTTACTTACTGAATTTACTTGAAACTTGATTTTTACAATAAAAATACTTTATTGAAATGAAAATAAATCAAGAGTAACAATAAAAAACCAATAACAAAGTATTTAAATTGAAAATTCATACAAAATGAATGAAAATTTCTCTATAGGAGATTAACAATATCTACGGTGTTGATGAAAGTAGTTTTAATCAAGAAATTTTATGTTTTCATTTAACGATAGATTGATTTTACCTTGTAATTACTGATTTATTGAATTTTTACTTTTTGCTATTTTTTTTTTGGTATTTCGATAACATAATCTAAAGTGTACTTCACACTTAACCATTGATCATTTGATTTATTCTTTAACTAATGTAATTTGTTTTTGTAACAACAACAAATTACATTAGTCAAATGATAAATCAAAGGATAAATCGTTAAGTGTGAAGTACACTTAATAAAATATATCATCATATCATAGATTAAAAAGGATAATTTAAGAAATACGAGTATATTATTATTATATGTACTTATGTGTGCATACATTTAAGTCAAAATCAAATTTATATTGAAAACATAATTTTATAAATCAAACATAAAAAAAATATTTATTAAAAATAAAATATAAAATGACAATTACGTAGGAATATTAAAAATAATAAATTTAAATTCTACAATAAAATTAAAAATACTGAATATCAATTATCATAAATTAATTTTTTATTAATCAAGGCAATACTTTCAATAGCTACGGCAATCCTGAAATTTAATCATTTTCTTTTATACTCATCTTCCCGCTGACACGAATCAAACAACATTTACATTTACCAAGATAAATTGAGAACACAATAAGGTATGTTCTGACGGGCATCGCTCTCTTCTCTCATGATATGACGTCATTTAGTTGAAATATTTGAAAAATAAATTTGTAAATAATAACCATTTTACGTGGAAATAAAAATAAAATACAATGTTAAATTATGTACAAGTTTTTATTTATTTTTTATTTTTTGAAAAATTATGTGTTAATGATCTATTTAATTTTCTTATACGAAAATATAGCCTACATCTAAAGAACAATGTTTTAATCTTATTGTCTAATGGAACCAATATAGATTTATTCAACAACTTTTCCATATATCAACTACAAATACTTAAAGAATTTTTATTTTCTTCATTGAAAATTTTTTCAAGAGTTTTTAAATTATTTAAAAAATTTTCCTTAGGCTTTATAAGTCCACCCTCACTTATTACATCTATCCATGAAAACGCACTACATTCCCATTGTTTAAATACATAATCATTATTCAGCTGTAATTTTTTGGCTATAAATCCGGCCAAATATTCTAATGCGTCTTCATGGAACTCGTCGTCATCTGCGTTTGGAACATTTTTCGAATTTTCCACCAATGTAATGCATTCATCTTCTTCGTCTGTTGAATTACAGAAACTTTCTTTGGTCCATTATCTTTTTGAAAAATACTGGAAAATAATCCTGTTGAAAGAATTTTTTCATTAGATTCTAAATGTTCGGTGTTTGAATCAACACTTATTTGCAAGGTACTGTCTGATCTTCCTGTGAAATTTGGAAAAGATTATGGTAGAAAATTTGTGATTTATAATTAGTATTATTTTCCCATTTATATTTATGCATCTACCACCAAAAAACTTACTTCAAATCTGTGATAACTATAATTAGAAAGGACAATTACAAACATTTATACTAAATTACTATATAAAGTTACCCAAAACAAACGATCGCAGACGATATTTAAATTCTATCGCTGATGGATGATCGTTTTTTTATTTGTATAATTTTTATAAGAACTTACTGCACAGTTCACCATAATTAGTATATTATATTATATAAATTAATAAACTAAATACTTAAATAAACTTCAACTTTAAAAGTACATACGTTTTGCTCACACAGTTTGTTTTTACTTTTTTTAATTATTCCTTATAAAACTTCACTTTCTAATATTAAAATTCACAAATTAATATTCATAAAAAATTCATATATGTTATTAACAAATTAATTTCTTATTTATTAAATTTAACACGATAATAATAAACCACCATAGAACATAATACAACTTTAATTTTCAACCACGACAAATTTCAACTGGCTGACGTTTGTGAGAGTCGAAAAGAGACAGAAATTAATTTCTATATGAATAAGAACAT
The DNA here is from genome assembly GCA_932526495.1 of Bombylius major. NCBI lineage: Eukaryota > Metazoa > Arthropoda > Insecta > Diptera > Bombyliidae > Bombylius > Bombylius major. Next base: position 21,409,778 of record OW052044.1, on the reverse strand, counting down.
ACCTTATCGTCACGGCATACACATAACAAGGCAATGTAAGTATCGTAGTGGCCGTTAGCATTGTGACGTCATCCTGGTCGTTTTATATGAAACAAATGAATAAAATTAAAAAAAAAAATTTTAAAAAAAAAAATTTATATGCAAAGACGACCTGAGTGACGTCACAAAACAAATGAAAAAATTTCTTTACATTGCCTTGTAATGTGTATGCCGTGCCTCATTGTGTTCTCAATTTATCTTGTACATTTACTACTTTGAGTGGACATCGGCTGCGTAACGAATTTATATTTTTTACTTCGGTTTTTTATTTTTCATAAAAACAAATGGCGACAACTGAATAAATCAGTTGTCTTCACGCGATGTGATAGACAACATCAAATGGGAGGATGTACTTCTTTTTTTCATAATAAAAAAAATATAAAAACTTAAAAAGTACAGGATGATTCGTTCTTAGAAATTAAAAAATTAGCGAACAAAAATTGGAATATTTCATTAAAAATTGAAAATTTTTATAATATTTCCAATTTGAATAACTTCTTTATCAAATATAAAGATACAGGAATGTAAAATTCGAACAGAAACTGCTTTTTTAAAAAAAATTTTCTGAACAAAAAAAGTTGAAATGATTTCTGTACAACTTGAAACACCCCGTTGGCATATTTTAAATTTAAAAAGTACCTTTGTTAGGGTTGACAGCAATATGATTTTTAGAATTTCCTACAAACAATTATATTTAAATTATCACAAACTCATCGGGTACTGCCTCCATAAGCACAACACTGACTTCCATAAATAAAAATACTATAATAAATTTAAATTTTAAATAAATATAAAAAATATTTAATATCATTTCATAATTTCATTTTTTATAAATCAAGGCAATACTTCCAATGCCTACAGTAATCCTGAAATTTTATCATTTTCTTTTATACTCATCTTCCCGCTGACACGAATCAAACAACATTTACTACTTTGAGTGGACATCGGCTGCGCAACTAATTTATATTTTTTACTTCGGTTTTTTATTTTTCATAAAAACAAATGGCGACAACGGCGACAACTGAATAAAAGAAATCAGTTCAGTTGTCTTCACGCTGTGTGACAGACAACATCAAACGGGAGGATGTACTTCTTTTTTTTATAATAAAAAAAAAAATAAAAACTTAAAAAGTAGAGAATGATTCGTTCTTAGAAATTAAAAAATTAGCGAACAAAAATTGGAATATCTCATTGAAAATCGAAAATTTTTATAATATTTCCAGTTTGAATAACTTCTTTATCAAATATAAAGATACAGGAATGTTAAATTCGAACAGAAACTGCTTTTTTAAAAAAATTTTTCTGAACAAAAAAAATTGAAATGATTTCTGTACAACTTGAAACACCCCGTTAGCATATTTCAGATTTAAAAAGTACCTTTGTTAGGGTTGACAGAAATATGATTTTTAGAATTTCCTACAAACAATTACATGTAAAATTATCACAAACTCATCGGGTACTGCCTCCATAAGCACAACACTGACTTTAATTGTTAAATAAAGTATAGTCATTTTTTCTTTTAAATTTTTGCCTCGCCGTTTCTGTAGTATCAAAAGAGTATTATTATTTTATTTTTATTATGTTATTATTATTTTTATATTATTTTTCTTTTTTTTCTTTTTCTTTTTTTTATATATAACTATCATCCATTTCTTCTATTCTTGTTTTTGTTAAATTTACTTTAAGCTAATTTAAAAGATGTTCAATCTTGTAGCTTATTTTATAATGAATAAATAAATAAATAAATAAATCTTATGTGGGATTTATTTGGTTTTTATGAAAAATCGTTCAAGCACATAAAGAATAGTGATGAGGAGCATTTTTTCAAGTTAATTAGGATGTATGTTAATAAATTTAACGTATTGCATAAATTATTACATGATACACTTATGAAATATTCAATGAGAAAACCTATATGCACGGAGGAACGTTTAGAACGTTAATGTAAGTATATTCTTGACTGCTTACTTACATTATTTAAAAAATCATGTACCTACATATTACACGGTTTTAGCCCATGAATCCTGTTGGAAGTCAAAATGCTGGTGGAATTTTCATTTGGAGTGAGTTTGGACAACAAATTATCAAGAATACTCTTCCACTTCCTACTCCTCCGCCATTGACAGGAACAGAAACTACTTTTCCATTCTACTTTGTTGCAGATTCAGCTTTTCCATTAAAAAAAAATGTAATGTGACCTTATCCTGGTGTGAACCTCCGCCTGCAAAGGAAAAGTTTAATAAAAGGATTACAAAAGCACGAGTGCACATATAAAATTCATTTGGAATTCTAGCGAGTATATGGAGAATTTTACATCGAAATATCTACGCTGATCCTAAAAACACTGAAGGTCTGCTACATCATGAAGACAATGGAGAAACGAAGGAGTATACCTGAGAAATACACAACATTAAAGTTTAAATCGATATAAAATAAACCGATTTAAATAACCGGTTCAAACGATTCTTATGGTTGTTACAAAGGGTATAAACACATAGAGATGGGTTCAGAATAAAACCAATTTTAAATCGACATATCTTTTATGTCGATTTAAGAGAGGGTATATACATGGTAACTGAAAGATTACTTTAATAATATTGTTTAGAATAAAAACATCAATTGTATCTTTTTAAAACTTTATTAGAGCTTAATTTAATTATACTATTACATATTACTTACTAAAATGATAACATAAACTTAATTGAAATATAAACTTAAATTAATATAAATTCTTTAAACTTACTTAATAAATTCTACTTAAACTTAATTTTATAATTATTTTTTATTTTCTTTTATTTTTTCATATAGATACGAAGTCACATGCTTTTCAATTTCAACAACAACTTGCGGTGGAAAATTGTTTTCATCAATTTTTCTTGCAAGTGTCATGAACACTGCTTCAGTTATAGATTGGCTTCTTGCAGTGGATGGCACTATCGCTCTTATTGCCTGTTAGCTGTATGACACGGTATTAATTTCATGATTAATTTCGTTATTAAAAAGAGATCACGACCCTTATTCTGAGGTAAGTAGTGATCACTTCCATTCAAGAATGGTATTCTGAGATTCACGTGATACGATGATTTCATCGTAACTACGAAGTGATAGAATTATGAACTACAAACGGTAACATTTTCGTTTGACGTTTAATAAATTTGAATGAAAACGAAAATAATTACATTTTAGACACAGAAGAAAGACAAAATCAAACTAGAGTTAGAATAAGGAGGGAAATAATGAACTCTATTGTTTAATTTTGTATTTTTAAATTATATATATTTATTTGAATTATACCTTATAAAAAAAATTATTCAGTTCTTTTACTTAAACCTGGATCATTTTTTATTACATACCCATTATAATTTCTAAAGAATCAGTTGCATCACTTCCCTCACTGGTGCCTGCGTTTGGTGGTATATTCCCAATTGTACTGCAATGAAAAAATATTTATTTTTAATATAAAATATATTTCAATTATTCAAAATGTACTACTTATACAAGTTCATGGTTTTCTCTACTTACTCTCTATAACTTTCAAATTTGTTGAAGAATCGCATTTGATCAAAGTATTTCCATTTTCTTACTGCATCTGGTGCTTCACTTCCAAAAGGTAAATCTTGTTTTTTACTCTTCTTGTAGCTATCTTTTAGGTTTTTCCATTTTTTTACAAACATCAGCTAAAAAAAGATATATACCTACATATAAGAAGAAGAGTATAAAAGAAAGAAAGAGAAAAAAAGAACGAGAAAGGAGAAACAGCGATGAGTTGGATGAAGATCATGGACAGACGCGTTCGGAATTATTTTTACTGCTATTTAATATATAAATTGAAGTCTTTTTTATATTTTCAAGAAGAATAAACGTATTTTTAGAATAATCTGGTGTTTTCAAAAGTATTCCTCTTTACAATTTGGGGGCTCAACCGGGATCGTGGAGATTTTGTTAGATTTATAAAAAAGATGAAAATTGTGATGACATAATCTTACATATAAAAAATTTAAAAAAAAATGGCGTGTACATCACAGGTTTAATAAATTAGTGTAAAAGGATGAAGTTATTTTATTTTTCTAAATAAGGTGTTAAGGTGTAAATTATAAAATAATACATATTGAAATTTAACCACTAATTGATAATAGGGTGTTACGGTGTTCAAAATTGGAAAAATTTATTAGCAAACATGGCGGAATCTGATGATTCAGTTGTTAAGAAAATTACAATCGATGATGTAGACAAGATGAATTCAGATGCATTGCGTGGAGAACTAACAAAAAGAAACGAAGAAATCACGGGAAGTAAAGCGGTGTTGAAACACAGATTAATGAATGCAGTTCAAAGTGAAATAGATAGAAATGTAAATAATGGTAGGTTTCTGTAGGTTTCTGCTAATTTGACATTCTGCTAACTCTCATACAAAATTTTGACAGCTGGTAAAAAAACCTGTTAAGACAAAAATTGGTATTCTGGTACCAAAAATTAACAGAACAATCTGCTAATTTTTCGTTAACTTAGCAGGTCCTATTTTCGATTTCGTTATCGTTTAAGTTTTCTGCTAACTTCTGTCATTTTTAAGTTTTAGTAGATAAATAATGAATTTAATAAAATGGATGTTGTTTTAGCGTTGAGAACTCGCAGATTACTTCGTAGAATTGCAATGTAAGTAATTAATTTTATTAAAATTAAAGGACGAACACAAAACACTAAATTGAAAACATAAACGAAAACCGTATAATTACATTACAGGACGAACACAAAACACTAAATTGTTAATTAAATTAAACTATTAAACGAATAAATGTACATACTTACCTTGATTTTCTTTGTTTTCCATTTTTTTTTTTTATTTTATTTATTTTATTTTTTTGTTTTATTTTAAAGTTTTTAATTTTTTTTTAATTTGCAACCATGAACCATTTAAAGGCCAGGACCAGACCTGCCTTCTTTCAGCTTCAATTTCCGGTTTTTTTGAAGGCAGAAGGCGAGTTGTAGAAAGTGGGGATAAAAAACTGGTTATTGAAGCTGCAAGAAGACAGGTCTGGTTCTGGCCAAATGTAAACAAAATAAAATGACAGCAGATTTCTTTAAAGTGACAGTTGTTAGCAGATTTCGAATTTCTGTTGACAGCTTCATAAAGATTTCGAAAAATCTTAGTAACCAGAATACGAACTTTTAAGAATCTGCTAACATCATAATCTGCTAACTTTTTTAGCAGAAAAATTCGCTAACTAAAGAATTTCTGTAGAATAGCCACCAATATCACTGATAATAGTAGGTTAGTTATTGATAGTGGTTCTGGCAATGATGGTGAAGGAAGGTGTGGTCAATGATTATAGATTAACACAATAGATATTTCGCGTAGTACATTTGTATTTTCTCTCTATTTCATTAAAGGCTCTGAAACGAAACCTTCTTGTCTGTCCTATCTGGCGAGCAAAAATAGAACTAACGTTTTGAAATTCAAACTTAAAAAAAATGATCGAGTCGAGTGATTTTTTTTATTATCCATTCGCTCATGCTCTTGCTTTTTTTTTGTGTATAACCAAATCAAACCAGTTTCCAGTATAACTTTGTGTATGCCTATATTTATATAATATATATAACGATGATGTATATACATATATGTATGTACATATTTTTGCATGTACACAAATGCGTGTTTACCGTCTGTGCACATTTCATTTAATATTTGTTTTTTTCTTCTTTTTTAAAAATTTGTTTCATCTGTTAGTATAATATTTTTTATTTTTTCATCCATAGAATATCAATATGTATGTACATACATTATGTATGTAAATATATATTGTATTGTAAAGGAATATGAATTAGAATTTGTTTTCTGAATTTTCTGAAAAAGGGAATTAAGATATTTTGTGTTCAATTCAAGTACCTAATTAACAACATTACAATACACATTTAAATACATTTTATTTACCCATATTTATATTTCAAAATGTTAATAATGTGAGGTAGTTAGATATGTTGGACTCTACAAATTTTGATCAATTAGGTGTACCTATAAAATTTTATTAAAACCTTGCAGCCGGGAGATGATCACAGTCATTATTAGAAAATTAGAAAATCGCTAAAATGCTTGCAAAGTGTTAACATTATAATGTACGTGCATACTTTTCACCATACTATCTTTAAATTTTGGTGGGGATGGATGATGGTTTTACATATGATGATATGATGATATTACAGTGAATAACACAAAATATTCGACAGATTTTTATGTTATGCCTGTTTCAACAAAGAAAATTGGTATAACCTTGGTACAAGAACTGTTAAATAATTGCAGTTGTTTTCAAAAATGGGCATGTAGAAGTAAAGGAGCTAAAGGAAGAACTATGTGAAAACATTTTAAATGTAAACTCAGTGTGGGAAAATTCTGAGGCAGACGTCCAGGTAAATTATCAAGAACAGGTAAGGTCGCTGATACAAAATTATGTTAAGGGTACCGCTAGGTAAAGTCAAGTTGAAACAAAGATAATATTAAGTGATGAAATACCGATTTGTCAAAAATTAAGAAGATTAGCACCTCTTGAGAAAAATGTATTGAGCCAGCAAGTTAATGACTGGCTTGAAGAAGGTATAATAGTTCCTAGCAAGTCAGATTTTGCTAGCCCAGTTGTAATTGTACGAAAAAAAGATGGGAACTATCGAGTAACTATGCATCGATAATAGACGCTTGAACAAGAAAATTATCAATAATCGTTTTCTTATGCCACAGATTGAAGATCAGCTTGACAAATTGTCTGGTGCTGCAGTTTTTTCTGTAATTGATTTAAAAAACAGATTTTTTCATGTTCCAGTAGCTATTGAGAGCAGCAAGTAAACTGCATTTATTACTCATGAAGGACAATTTAAGTTTGTTAAAACGCCATTTGGCTTATGTAACAGTCCTGCAAGCTTTGCTCGTTTTGTAAACAATATCTTTCAAGATCTTATTAAACAAGGAATGGTTATTGTTTATGTTGATGATTTAATTATCCCATCAGGAGATGAAATTGAAGGACTTAAGAAATTAGAAGTAGTTTTACAAGTATGTGCTGATAATGGGTTAGATATTAAGTAGAAAAAATGTTAAATTTTGGAAAAAAGGTGTTGAGTATCTAGGATATATTGTATCGAATTGTAGTATTCAGCCATCGCCGACAAAGGTTAAAGCTGTTTAAAAGTTTTCAGTTCCAACAAATATTATGAGTTTACAGCAGTTTCTTGGGTTGTCAAGGTATTTTAGAAAATGTATCCCTAATTATTCAAAAATAGCAATCTCTTTAACTAATTTGTTGAAAAAAAATATAGTATTTGAATTCAAGTCACAGCAAAAAGTTGCATTTAACACATTGAATAAGTTATTAACAAGTGATCCAGTATTGAAAATCCATGATCCAGAACAAACTACTGAGCTACATACTGATGCAAGCAGAGATGGATTAGCAGCAGTACTTTTACAAAAACATGACGATAAAATGTAACTTGTGTATTACTGGAGTAGAACGCTAAATAATGCTGAAAAGAAATACCACTCGTATGAGCTGGAAGTCTTAGCTGCAGTTCCAGCAATTAAAAGGCTGAGACACTATTTACTGGGAATTACGTTTAAGCTGGTGACCGATTGTGAAGCATTTAGTAAAACAGTAAAAAAATCTGAGGTGACTTCTCGTGTAGCAAAATGGACTTCTGTTCTAGAAGAATATTCTTACCTGCTTACCTGAATATTTGTTTGAAAAATTACATTTCATTAAAAATTCTCGGTCTCTAAATATTGTACCTTTCAACTATAAATACTACTGCTCGAATCGTCAGTTCTTCATCAGGACCATTCGACTCTGGAACCATCTTCCTCTCAACATTAAACGGCAGTACGGCAGCAACAAATTTAAAGAAGTATTGTTTGAATATATCAGTGATAACACATATAATTTTTGTCAAACATAACAATAGTGTAAGATCTTCAATTAGTGCACCAAATTTATTACATCATTATTATTTTGTTTTTTATTTTTTTTTATTTTTCATTTATTATTATTATTATTATTTTTTTTTTATCTCTTCTTCTTCTTTTTTTTTTGCCCTTAGGTTAGATTTTTAAATTAATTTGAAGCTATAATCTTTTATTGTTTTCCTTTTCTTTTTTTTTTTTTTGTTAAATCTGTAACTAGTATAAGATACATTATGTTTTTTTTGTACAGATGAAAATATAAATAAATAAATAAAAAATAAAAAATATTTATATGAAATCGAACATCGATCAAATACTGCCATGCGCCATGAAGATGCATTAGGTTGCAATGTGTACTTTGTAGCTGACACAGTAATATGCTTGTTAAAAAAGAATCAGGATAAAGATGATAATTTGGTAGTTATAAAAAAATGTTGTCGAAAGGTGAATCATTTAAAGATCACAAACTGCAAAACGGTGTTTTATTTAAATATGTTAATGGAAAAGATTTAATTGTTGTACCTTCAAATATGCAACGAGAAATTATACAGAAGGCACACGAAAAATGTCACTTTAGCATCAAGAAAACGCAAAAATTGATCAACAGAGAATATTTTATACATAAACTGGCAGAGAAAGCTGAAAACTGCATTATTTGCTGTTTACATTGTATTTTGATTGAACGAAAACGAGGTGAAAAGGAAGGCGAACTTCATTCCATTCCGAAAGGCGATTCACCGTTGGATACCTACCATATAGACCATCTCGGGCCAATGAGCATTACTACAGGCAAAGGGGACAAGTATTTATTTGTGGTGGTTGACGCATTTTCAAAGTTTGTATGGATATATCCGACAAGATCAAAAAATGCAAAAGAAGTTATAGATAATCTAGACGTACAAGCTAAAACATTTGGTTATCCTCGGAAGATTGCATCTGATAAAGGAGCAGCGTTTACATCGCATGATGATGATATATTGTGAAGAACAGAATATAAGCCATATGCTAATCACAACAGGTGTTCCACGTGGTAATGGCCAAGTGGAGAGAATGAACTAGATAATTATTCCAGTTTTAGCGAAACTTTCTATTGATGATCCACAAAAATGGTATCGTTGGGTGGATCAAGTACAACGATGTATTAACTCAACATTTCAAACAACAATTAGTACATACCCATTCGAAGCCTTAATCGGTATTAAAATGAAGAATACTGGTGATATAGAAGTTACAAAGATACTTCATCAAGAAATGGTCGAAAGATTATAATAAATTTCGTGAAGAATTACGATCTTCAGTTAAAACGTCAATATGTCAAAAACAGAAAGAGCAAAAAGCAGCTTATGATCGAAAACGCAAATCAGCAAACTCTTGCAAAATCAATGACATCGTTGCAATCAAGCGTACTCAGTTTGGCACGGGTTTGAAGTTACAGCTACGTTACTTAGGGCCATATACCATCACAGAATTGCTGAAAAATGATAGATACAAGATTCTGAAAATGTGTAAAGGTGGTGGTCCCAAGGAAACTACAACAGCTGCAGATAGTATGAAAGTATGGAACATTGTAGACGATATTGAATCTTCAATGACTGAAGATATTGCAGAATGACAGTGTGAGAAGAACAGTATAAAAGAAAGAAAGAGAAAAAAGAACGAGAAAGGAGAAACAGCGATGAGTTGGATGAAAATCATGGACAGACGCGTTCGGATTAATTTTTACTGCTATTTAATATATAAATTGAAGTCTTTTTTATATTTTCAAGAAGAATAAACGTGTTTTTAGATTAATCTGGTGTTTTGAAAAGTTTTCCTCTTTACATACATATATGAATATAAGTTATTGTTCAAAACAATGTTGATAATTGTTCAACAAAATGAAAAAAAAAAATTTTGAATTTTAATTTTCAAATATGTATCAAAATTTGAAAAAAATAACTAATTTACCATTTGTGTATAATGTCTTTGCAATTTCTGACCATATCTTTTCTTTTTTGTATACATTTCTATAGTCTTTTAGTTTTAGATTAAAACTTACTTCATGGTTTCTCACCAATTCTATTAAATTTTTCTCAAAAGGCATTTTTTAAATCAAATAAACAACTAACAAACGAGTTTACTTTAAAAATATAAAAATTTTTATTTCTAACACCAAAAATATTTGTATGAAACAAACGAATTTACTTTAAAGATATAAAAAATTTTATTTCTAACACCAAAATTATCTAAAACTAAAAAAAATATCTTTTTTAAATTTAAAACTTTTTATTTCTAACACCGAAATTATCTACAATTAATTGTAGATCGTTAACGAAAATGTTTTTTAGAGTACAAAAATTTTATATTTAAAACTCCAAAATTATCTAAAACTAACGAAAATGTTTTTTTAAGGTACAAAAATTTGTATTTAAAACACAGACATTATCTAAAACTAATGAAAATGTTTTTTTTTAAATTTCAAAAATGTATATCCATTTCAAATACCAACTGTTAAATGGCAGCAAAATTTTAAATTATTTTTTTATTCAATGGTTGTCTCGGACTTCAATGGAGTTCACCTGAATTGCTGGTTTTTCTTCAAGCGGAATTTCTACGTTAGGCAAGAGTTTCAAGATATTGTTTTTCCTGTTATGACGGATCCGAGTTCTTTTAGGGTATCATCACCTATGATTCCATCAAATTTTTGAAATCCAGCTAGTACAAAAAATTCTACTATTGTATCGTTCCCTACACTTTCGAAAAATTTTCTTTGAACTTTTTGTGTTTTTTAAATATCTTCTCCTGCTGATTTTATTTTAAAGGGTGTTGGTTGACGTGGCAGCCATCGAAATCTTTCGAAAGACGCAATTGGCACTAAAATCGCCGTTTTGATACCACACCTCGCTTAACCTTGGGCAATGACGTTCATAATACCGGTTGATAACTATAGCCATCCTATTTCATTCAGGAATCGTATAATGTCTCTTACCGTCTCTAACTTTTGATATTTCCTCAAGGTCCCTGAAGGAGAAGCTCCCCAACGTCTGGAACCTTGCTCTGGCAAGTGCCGGACAGTCGCAGAGGTAGTGAGTGAGGGTTTCTCTCTCATTGGCTTTCTTGTAGCTACGATAGTTGGTATTGAAGGGGATAACCATTTTCTCTGCGTGATCCCCTATTTGCCAGTGCCCTGTGATACATACCGTGACCCTGGCAAAGTCTCTTCGGCTTCTGTTAATAAGGCTTTCAGTTCGCTGTTTGTTATAAGATGGCCATGTCTTTTTTGAGATAGCACATCCCGGAAGTCCTTTCCAGCGGGTGTTAGCTATTGCTAGAAAGTGATTGAAGAGAGCTCTCTTCACACAACCAAAAGGAAGATACACTTTCTTTGCCATTGCGTCGTGCAATTCCGACCCCTGTCTCGCCAAAAGGTCGGCTTTCTCATTCCTCTCAATGTTCCTATGTCCTGTAACCCAGAAGAGTGTGATACCAGCCTTCTCTGAAATTCAAGTTAGCTCTTCCCTGCACTGTGCTACCAGTTTAGAGAAGATGTTCGCCGAGTTCAAGGCTTTGATCGCGGCCTGGCTGTCGGTGAAAATACCTATATTGTTACCTGCTGTAGCAGTTTCTCTGCATGATTTGCAGGCCTCAAGGATAGCAAGTATTTCCGCCTGGAAAATGCTTGCATGGTTTGGTAATCGGATGGATAAAGAGAGGTTATCAGAGAACACTCCTGCTCCAACACCCTCGTTCTTCTTAGATCTATCCGTCAATACTTCGGTATTGTAATCCCCCATTCTCTCCCATCGTCTCCATTCTCTCCTTGTGGGGAATTTCACCTTGAAGTTTTTTTCAAGGTTCAGCTTGGGGATGAGGTAATCCGTAGGTTTTTTAGCCCATTCTATTGATAGTTTCTCTAGAATGCAGCTGTGGCCATACGGTCTTGCGGTGCACCGCCCAAATTCTCTGAGTCTGACTGCACTGCACGAGGCGACATAACTGATGTGAAGATCGGGGGGAGAAGGTGCAGGACATTATTCAGTGCGTCCGTTGGCCATGATCTCAACGCTCCCGTAACACCTACTACCGCCGCTCTCTGCACTCTACTGAGTATAGAGAGGTTATTCTTTCTGCTTAGGGCCGACCACCACACAAGTGCCCCATAAGTGAGGATTGGACGTACTACTGCTGTGTACATCCACAGTAACATATGTGGTTTCCTTCAGCATGATATGCCATCTGGTCCTGGTGATTTATAAGGCTCGAAGGTGCTTATCGCTCAGGAAATCCTTTCCCTGGTAATAAGCTCTCTTATATTAGCTTTGTCATATTTTGGTTCTCTGAAACTCTTATCTCCTTTTGAGTGCTGACACATCCCGGGAAATGAGTTTTCATTAAGGTTTCTAGGGATTTCTCCGCAGATTCTGTCCACGACCCGTCCTCCTTTCTTATGAAAGTAGGACATGTTCTCTCTTTAGACAGGATCTTGCATAACTTGGCTGAATCTCCTAGATTTTCAATAGATTGGCAGTATTCCCTCCAACCTTTTTCCTTAGCCTTCTTAAGGGATTTCTTGTATATCTTCAAGGAATCCTCATAAGGTTGCCAGTTGTTTTGTTTGTGACTGGGCACGAGACTTTGAATGCCACACTCATGTTGTCCTCGTCGGAGAGTTTCATTGCCTTCTTGTCTAGAGCCTCTTCTTCGTTCTCATCCGCATTGCTGGATTGAAAGACTTTGTGTTGCCTCCAGCTTGCCTAGTGTCTCTAGGCTCTTATTGCTGATGAGGAGAAGACAGAATTGGCTGATTTTCTGAGGTTTTTCAGATTTGATAACCTTCCAGCTTTTCATGGGAACCTCAGGATTTTGTATTTGTAAAACTTGGAGAATTCACCCCGCCTCAAAATTTATCTTGGGCAACCAAACGCGAGCCCTTGGTTTTTTTGGAATTTCCTTGGCTGGAATAAGCTGAGCTTTAAGCCCTCCCAGCTGTCACTAACCTTAGCGACACATTCATCAAGAAAGTCTTTTGAAAACTGGTCTTCACACTTTATGACCCGGCATCCTCTGACTACTTCCGATGAGTCGTAGGCCGGTATAGCTCCACCGTTACTTGACAGGAGATGAGTCTATGACTATTTCCAACAGTTTAGCTTCAATTGAAGCCCAAGCGTCCGCTGTTAGAGATCCCCCAGTGGAAAGCTCATCCACCAGAGCACCCTGCAGGTGGTCTCTAACCACCTCACTTAACAGTCGCTTTGCTTGATTCATTGAACCATTGGCTCTGTGTGCCCTTGCGAGTTAGCAGCTTTCCTTTTCTTTGTCCTCTGGTTCGTCTCTTCGTAAGACCTATTTCGCTTAGAAGACTCCTGTTTCTTGGCAGAATCGTTTTTAGCTGTTTTTAGCCATTTTTCGAAATCTTCGACAACGGCTAGGTATTTCTTTTTATCCTCAGCGTCCCGTTCGTGAATGGTACCACTGGCCTCGTTTTTTGCAATGTTTGCAAGTGTAAACTTTGCTTTGTTGTACCGTTCCCTGAACAGTGCGCCTTCGGATTCGTTTTTCGTTTCCTTTGACTTCTGGTCACTTTGTCTGGTGACCGTGTTTGTTTCCGGTTTGCGACCAGACAATGAAGCTTGAGTTCTATGGCTGGTACTTACCTTCACTGTCTTGGGTGTTTTCACCTCTTGTCTGGAGGCGGAAGTGCCTTCACAATTGCATCCGGAGATGCTTTTTTATTTATTTTTTCAGTTTTATTTTGTTTATTTTTATTTATTTATTTATTTATTTAAAAAATTAGGCTAAATACTTAATACAGTATCTTAACCTAACTATCCTAGCCGAGGTCGTTAGACCACATCGGCGTCTCTACAAACTCTTATCACCTAGCAGTTACATCTACTTAAGTCTACTTATACCTTTGCTTAAAATAATTTTTAGAAGCTATTTTTAAGGCTAAACAATATAAATGTTGTATTACATCTAGGATTATAGTAATATGAAATTGGAAATGAAAAAATATATCTAATCTTAAGTGTTACAAAGATAAAAAATTGATCGGTCAGTTCTACCTGTTTTTAGAACTACAAAGCATAAAATAGATTTTATTTACTTTGAATTTGAATTATAATATCTAATTTTTAAAGTTTTAAGATGGGTTAACGTGTACCTGATATGTCAGTCATCCTACGTCTGTTGTGTGGGTGGTCAAATGACAGGGTAAGGGGTGTTGTGTGCTGTCAGTTTGTCTGTGACCATCTTTATGATGGAGAAAGTGTCAGAAGCGTTGACAGTTGAAAATACCCTGTCATTTCCTAGAAATACAAGGCGTCTTCCAGAGAAAAGTTAGTAGAGTAGATATGGGGTTTATAACTCAGGGAAGGTTTTGTGCACAGCTTTTTTGGATGACGTCATAAGCTTTTTAGCTTTTTGGTTGTGACATGTGGTGTGCTTTGGGATATTTGGAACTTTTTGGTTGTGCCATGTGGTGTGCTTTGGGATATTTTTAGCTTATTTTGAGCTTTTTGGTTGCGGTGTGTTGTAGCTTAATATTGTTTGTGATATCATTGTTTTTTAAGTTAACTTTTTAGGATTATTCATGTGTGCTGAGCATGTTTAGACATGTTTGTTCAAGTTTCATATTGTTTATGTTGCGTTATTGTTTTTAATTAGGTAACAAAAAAAAAAATACTAACCGTATTGTCAGAACCCGGATTTGAACCGGGGACCTTTCTCACGATTGTTTTTACGTGTATTATTTGATGTTTTAATGTTTTAATTTCGGATTTCATGAAGTTGTGAAATTATTGTTATGCGTGTATGTGTGTGAGTATGTAAATTTTGTCAGCACTTGTAAGTAGTAGAGAAAGAGAGTGTTTGAATTTTGTCAGCACTTGTAAGCAGTTGAAAAAGGGTGGGGATAAGATTTTTGCCTATAAATTGAGACAATTTGTTCGAACGGAATCAGTCCATAGTGAAATTTCAAAGTGTTAATTTAATTTTATCTTAAAGTTTGTAAAAAATGAGTGAAATACAGAAACCTGAAAAAGTTGGTTCAAAGAAGGCATCAAAAGTAGTTAAACGGAAACAAGAAGATAATCTTGTAAGAGATGAAATACCAAACAAAGTATTTGCTTCTGAGCTGGAGGAGTTAAAATCATTTCGATACAATATATACTTAAACTTGGGAAATATGGTGAAAAATCATCCATATAAAATCATCAGTGCAGAAAAAGTTAACACAAAATTTGGTGATCGAGTTTCGCTTGAATTAGAAGAAAGTCAACGATTGAATTTACCAGAAAAATACAATAAGTTATCAAATAATGTGATAACAGGGTTAAACAAGGAAAAATATCACTTAATCAACTATGGTCAAGTAGGAAAAGCTTACAGTATAGACTTTACCGAATTACCAATGTCTAATGATGTTCAAAAAGAAGAAGAACAACAACAACAACTACCGCAAATAACAGTGAATAAGCAGCAACCTGTACAATCAGAATCAGATCAGCAATGTTCAACAGAAACGGAAGCTAATATAAATTATGATAACATTTATTATTCATTTGTTTTATTCTTCTTTCAAAATTATATTATTCATAACAAAAAAAATTTTTTAAGTGGTACTACATTTTCAGAGGTGGCTGTTAAAAATGAGAAATGAGAGAGATAATTGTGATTTTAATAAAAAATTACCATTTTTCTTTAATAACTCAATTTCTATTAATTTTATGATATAACAATGTTTGAGAAAAATGTTTATTTAATAAAAATCTACAAATTTGTAGAACATTATAATTTAATATTTTTAGTAATTTGGGAGATTTTAGGAAAAATCGATTCTCAGTTTTATGTTACTTAATATTTATCACGTTTTTTCTTTGATTCACGTTGCTCATAGATATTTAATATATTCGGTGAAAATAAAGCTAAGGATCTTCTCTACATTTCATTAGAACATAATTTTCATGTAACTTTAATTACAACTTAGTTATGATCGATTAAAAGCAATAAGTTGTGATGTCAATTTGGTACTTCCAACACATACACAAAATGAGCATTAAGGCTTAGTACTATAGGAGTCGTTGATATGAATCACAGATAGTACATAAACATATATATGTCATATGTATATTTATATTTATGTTACCATAGTAACATTTGTTATGCGTCTGCATGTACTTATTTTGTGCATATTGTATTATTTACTGATTGTTGACATTGTTGTATTATTTTTTTATGTTAATAAAATATCATTGATGTAAGAGGACTATCATATGTGAAAAAAGGAATATTATTTTGTACATCACTTTTTCTTTCATATTTTATCCACTTTTATTCACAAATTTCTTTTTTTTCTTTCGCAGTCATTTTTCATTTTACAAATAAATAAACAAATGATATTGTCAATTTTTCTTTATTGTTTTTTTTTTAAATAATTGTTAGTAAAAAAAATAGCATTTTTTTTCTTCTATAATTTCTAATTAATTTTTTTGCAATAAACAAAATGTCCCATATAATATGAATTGCAATTGAAAACAAGAATTATGAAAACTGTTTTACAAAAATTATTTCGAAAATAAAAAATATACAAAAAATTATATATACAAAGGAATATATTATATACATACTTATACATATGAAAGTACATTGTAGGTATATACAATTTATTGTATACAAAATATAACAGTCAGAGAAAAGTAGCGTTGTCATGTGCACTTCATTTGTTTTTTATGTAAAAATAATAGAAAAAAAATAATATTTCATATTCAAAAAAAAAATTATTTTTTCAAAATGTATTTTTATTCAAAACGAAAATAAATTCAAAAGTATAAATCGTAATTTGTTATGTTAAAATGTTAAATGAAAATTTTTAACATAAATATGTCAAAACATGATCAAAGCAATCATAATGCATACATTATCAAAAAATGCTCTCAAAATCAATGACGTCTAAGTTTAGAGAAAACTTTGAGAGAGCATAACTAAGCTTTTAAATTAAAAGCTTTGGGTACTCGCGCCAGAACCCCAGAATAAAAATTTTTATATGAATAAATTTTATATGAATAAGAGTTCTTCTTATTACATATTTTTTGGTAATGATTAACATTATATTTCTTCATAAGTTGATTAAATTGTGTGTTATAAAATTCTTTGCCCAAATCTGTTTGTAAATTTTTTGGTGATATTTGAGGTTTGTTAAATATATTATTCATTGCTTCAGTAACATCTTTAGCATTTTTTGTTTTAACACGGTGTACCCAAGCGTATTTTGAGAAAGTATCAATTACAGTTAATAAATATTTATAATTTTTGTTAAATGAAGAGTAATTTCCCATTTCAACAGCTTGCCACAAATCAATAATTCCTTTTACTATAACATGTCGTCGTTTAAAATTTTTTCTAGCAGGTTTATGAAGTTCTTCTACAAGTTGTTGTTTTTGCATATTTATTCTGGTACACTTTCTAATGGTAAAATCGATTCTTCAGGTTTATGTTTTTTCTTTATTTCATCAAATAAAAATTGTTGAATATCTTCAATATTATAATTTCAACTATATAGTTTTTCACTGTGACTTTTTAACATGTCCTGATTCTTTGCAAGATCCTGACGAAATGTTTCTATTTTTATAAGATTTTCGTGTAAAGCATTGATTTCATTATCAATATCAACATACTTTTTTGTCACTGCATCATTATCATTTAAAGGATTTTCAAGATTTTCCATTCGTTTTGAATTAATATTAAAGTTTCCTTCATTTGTTAGAACAAAACCTATTCCTGGCAAACCTACAGGACAGGAGGCCCACGTTCAGATGAAATTGTAGCATGGTGATGTCTCCGAATAGAGAAACGTCCAAACTTGTCAACGCTCATAGTGTAAATAATAAATTTCACGTTGTAGAATATAAATTTATACGATAATGTCTGCTTCTCTGAGCTCCTCAATTATTGAAACTATCTCATTGTTGTGATTATTATGACCTGCATGTGTAGATGCTAATAGTAATTTCAATCTATTCACTAATTCATTTGGATCATCCCAGTATACATAATTAGATTTTTCTTTTAGTAAATGCATTAATCCAGAACCAGAATGAGATTTGAACAATCCCTTAATTAGTCTATACTTCGTACTTTTGTTTCCAGATATTTGTCCTCCGTCCTCATAATCTCGTTTACTTGCACTTGTTTGTATTATGATTTTTTTATAATTTTTGAAGTCATCGTTAATGCATACCGTTTTATTAGGATGTTTTAAAAACAATAATTGTATCAAACCAGATGTTAGAGAATAAAAATTTCCATCAATAACAATAGTTTTATCGTTAATATCAAAAGAAGAGTTTCCTATTTTCCAAATATTTCTATCATGATCTAAATGTGGTCCGTATTTATAATCAATATCATCTTCTTTTAATTTCATTTCTTTCAAAAATCGATTTGGCGAGTTTGAAAATGCTGGTTGTTGTAGTTGTTGTGATTCATCAAAACTTTCACCAAATGATTCCAGTGAAAAATCAGGTTGTTGAATTGTTTGAGGTGTTTCAAAGTTTTGCTCTAACTTATTGGAATATTCATGTGGTGTACTTGAGAATTCAGTTTTCAAACCTTTAGACTTAAATGGAGTCTCACATTTTTCTTTTACTTCAGATTTAATATCCGAATAATTAGTTTTATCTACTATTGTCTTCAAAGCTTGAGTTATTGGTTTAAAAACACTTTCCAATTATATTTCTTCTTCTGCTTTACCAGTTTTTGAAGCATGATATTTTTTACGAATAACATTTCTTGTTTTTATAATATTCTTAATTATCTCGTTTTCCATTATAATGCTTTGAAAAACAGCTTCAAAACAGGTATTCAAACAGCTCTGAAACAACTATAAAACAGCTTAAACAGGTCTTTAAACAGCTCTGAAACAGCTTGAACAGGTCCAAAAACAGCTCTAAAACAGCTTATAAACAGGCCTTTAAACAGCTCTAAAACAGCTTAAACAGGTCTTTAAACAGCTTAAACAGGTCTTCAAACAGCTCTTAAACATCTTAAACAGGTCTTTCAACAGCTTAAGCAGGTCTTTAAACAGCTGTAAAACAGCTTAAACAGGTCCAAGAACAGCTCTGAAACAGCTTAAACAGGTCTTTAAACAGGTATGAAACAGCTTAAACAGATTCAAAAACAGCTTAAACAGGTCTTTTAACAGCTCGGTAGATGAAATATTAATGATATACAACTCTCTCATACGTATCTATTTATAATAATATAAAAGTATCGAATCCTTCTCTGTATCGTCCACAATCTAATAATTGTTTATTACAAAAATCCGTAATTATCTTTCCAACATTTTGCACACATTTCTCGAAATTTTTCATATGACATGTCGTTGTTTACATGATCATTAAAAATATGCTTTAAATTCATTTCATCTTGTTTAAAAATTACAATAAAGTTTGAGTTATCACGTATCAAGTGTTTTGGAATATGTGTATAAGTCTGACATAAGTAAAAGCTATCGATATCCTTATGACGTCCCATACTAAAATATGAACGTATATTATTTTGTTTTTCGCAGGCAACATCATCAAATATGAAAATAGAGTTTCGTTTAGCCTGTTCTGGTGACATTATTTCAGTATTCTCAGAAAATGTGTTGTATCCTAACCCTTTAATTGGTGAAATTAGTTTTTTAAGATACTCATATTTTGGTTGATACAAAGATTTTGAGTATATGTAAATATTTTCAAATTTAAGACCATTCGGATGTTCAAGTAAACTCATCATTACATTTGTTTTTCCACAACTCGATGGACCCACAATAATGGCACGTACATTGTTATGTAATAGCTTCCTATGTTTAATTTTATTTGAAGTATTTGTTACAAAATCTGTATTTTTTACATTTAATGTATCACGTTGTTTAATGAAACGCATATTGATAAGAATTAAAGAAAAAAACTATAAATACCTAATATATTAAATGTTTTCAACATCATTCTATTCATTCATAATATTCATCATCATATAAAGTGATTAAATATAATCAAAAAACATTTAGTCGAATTCAAACTCGCGAAGGTGAAGGTTTAGTGAATACATTAATTAAAAAGTTAGCAGTAGAGCTTCATCTTCTTGGTTATCAATATTGTGGACCTGGTACAAAACTACAACAACGTCTTGCAAGAGGTGATCAAGGAATCAATCAATTAGATCAAGCTTGCAAAAAACACGATATATTTTATTCTAAACATAAAGACAAAAATCAACGTCATACAGCTGTTAGAATATTAGCAGAAAAAGCTTGGAAAACAGTAAAGGCAAAAGATTCAAGTATAAGTGAACGTATAAACTCTTGGTTTGTTACAAACGCAATGAAAGCTAAAGTGAAATTAGGTATGGGAATCAAGAAGAAGAAGAAATCAACAAATAAGAAGAAGAATAAAGCGAAAACGCGTAAAATGTTCCGAAAAGCTATTCAAAGTGCTCGTGAAATATTAAAAGCACAAAAGCCAGAAGAAATGAACAGTGCCATTAGAATAGCATTAACTGCAGCCAAGAACACCATAAAAGGAAAAAAGTCATCAAT
Source organism: Bombylius major (assembly GCA_932526495.1). Taxonomy (NCBI): domain Eukaryota; kingdom Metazoa; phylum Arthropoda; class Insecta; order Diptera; family Bombyliidae; genus Bombylius; species Bombylius major. The sequence continues at coordinate 21,389,235 of OW052044.1, read as the reverse complement.
TGAACTACCTCGAATAATAACTGTTCCAAAAACAGGCGGTATTTTACCATTCTTAGTTCCACTTTTTGCGGGATTCTCAGCAGCAGGAGGATTATCTAGTGGTGCAGCGACAATAGCAAAGTCAATCAATGATGCAAAACAAACTAGAGAACAACTACCTGGAACCCAACGACATAATAGAATTATGGAAGCAGTAGCAATGGGAAAAGGATTACAACTTAAACCATACAGGAAGAGTCTTGGTCTTTTTTAAAATCCAAATCCAAAAAACTTTTAAGTAAGCTACCCGATAAACCTCTCAGTGAAATCGATTAAATGAGATATGGTAAAAGTATACCGCACTTTAGAGCTGTATTCATGAAAGATAAACTACCACCAAAACCTTATAAAAATGAGTGTGGTATAGTAAATTTAGATAATTCAAGTGGACCTGGTACACATTGGGTAGCATATCAGAAAAAAGGAAATCGTGTTGAATACTTTGATAGTTATAGTAATCTGCAACCACCTCTAGAAATTGTAAAATATTTAGGAAATAATATAGAATATAATTATAATAGATATCAAAATTTCAACTCATTTAAATGTGGACATTTATGTTTAAAGTTTCTGTATAATTTTATTGATGTGAATTAGTATAAATAAATGTGTAAACATGGAACTATTATTCATTTCATTTAAAACCTTCAACATGTCAGTAACATTAACTTTAGGTGGGAATACATCTAATATTAACAACTGAATACTTCCCACCATAGATTTATTGCTTATTTTATTGCGTTACATTTTCAGGGCTACAAAAAATATAAACAAAGAGTTTACATTTTAACAGTGGAATTTACTAATCGCAACTTTTGCGATCGCAAATTCATGTAAACAGTGATCGCAAATTTGACATTTTTACCACAGCAGTATGTCAAATTTGCGATTGTAAAAATTTTTGAAAATACCAAATCACGTACTTGCGATGGTAAGTGGCGATTTGCGATCGCAAGTGCTTTCGTAAATATGGGCCTAAGTATACACAATCAACGCAATTAATTTTTTCTTAAACTTATAAATTGAATTAGCTTTTGAGCAAAGAATATGAAAATGCAATTACAATAAAACTGTATTCTACAAAATCTACCTATTTAAAAAAGGTAACGCAGAAGACAACAGAAGGTGACGCAGAAAATATTATGAAGTACCTAATTAAACAAAAATTAAAATGTATATTGTATTTGTAATAAAATAATAAAAACTAATACCAATATGAGGTAAGCTGCCTATGAAAACAAACTTTTTTTATATTTAGTTATTCTTTTCAACACTTTCACTGAACAATAAATATATATCCATTAAAGTATACCTACCAATTAAAAAAAATTTCTTAAAGGGAATACGAAATAAATATATATCTACATACAAAGTATACGTACTAATTTCAGTCATAGAATAAAATGCAAATCAATATTGAAATTAAAAAACAAAAACAAAAAATGATTTCTTGAATACAAAATATACATATTAAACAAAGATTTTATGTTTTAATACAATATGTTATAATTATACACATAATCAACATAATTAATTTTTCCTAAAAATTTTTCATAATTCATATACATACATTATTATGAATGCTGCATTTGATTTAGTTGTAATTGATCAGTCGCATTCAAGCATTCGAAGAGTAAACATGTCTTCGTCGTCGCCAGTACCAGAGATTTCAAAAGCTCTTTTAGGGTATGTAACAGAGTGTTATGTTTATACACAAAACCGGTCGGGTATAGATAAGTCTTGACGAAACCAACAAAAAATCGTGCAGGTGGGGGGCCCCCGTGGAGGTCACATTCCATCGTTTTAGCCGCTAGAGGGCGTTAAAGTACTTATTTTAATTATTTCCTTATAACTTTTAAAGGTTATGTTCTATAATCTTGGTGCCTTTACAAAAAATACAGAAAACCTTTTTTTCTTTCTAAATTGTTATAGACTGGCTTTTTATGTAACGGTTAAGAAGTTATGAGCGTTCAAATCCAAATTTTGGTGAATATTTTATCGAAAAAAGATCATAAATCAACCCATATTTTTTTTAAAAAAAGTTAAAGCTCATTCGATTCTGAAGCGATTTGAGCAAATTTTTTTTAAGAAATACACGATTTTTTGTTCGTCTCGTCAAGACCTATCTATACCGGACCGGTTTTATGTATAAACATAACACTCTGTTACATACCCTAAAAGAGCTTCTGAAATCTCAGAATTCAATTATTCATTTAATTTGTCCTTTTATAAACCAAAAAAAGACCAATGCAATAGATGTGTTTTATTTCGAAATCAACAAAATCCTTCATTACACGAAATTGCACAGTTCAATAGTCATAAAAATGAAACAAAAGCTCTTAAAGCTGAAAGAGATATTGATAGAAATAATATAGATTGTACTAACGTAGTTGTGTATTTTGATTTGCAGTCTGTTTTTCCACTTCCGAAAGGATTTGATTCTATTTTTTGTTATAAAAGAAAAATAAACGCATAATTTAACAGCTACTACGTGTTCTTATAATGAAACAACAAAAGACTATTGCAAAAAAGTTTATTGTGCAGTATGGGATGAAGCAAGCAGTGGGAGAACTGGAAACGATCTGGCAAGTGCTTTAGTGTGTATTTTAAAAACTATTGTTCATGACTTTCTATTAATAAACAAAATCACATTGTGGAGTGACTCATGCATTCCGCAAAACAAAAACAAAATAATGACCACGGCTTTGAAATTTTTTATGACAAAACATTCAAAAATTGAACGAATTATTCAGAAGTTTTTAGAACCCGGACATTCCTTAATCCAAGATGTGGACAGTGTTCATAGCATAATTGATCGTCACCTAAAAAACGTGGAAATTCCGAGTATTATTTCTCTTATAAGATTACTGAAAGGAATAAAATGGAAAAAAGAACTATGGAATGTAATTCAAATGACAGATGGGGACTTTAATTTATTTTCGCAAAAGGCGGGATACCTCAATTATCAAACCATGCCATTCTCAAAAATAAAATTTTTGAAGTATGAAAAAGATGAAAAGGAATTGGTGTATTATAAGGAATCAGCTAGTTTGACAGCGTATACCAGTGTATCTATTTTCTTGAAAATAACTCGAAAAAATCTTGGTACACCAAAGGAAATATTTTCGCAATCACTTGCAACTTTTTCCAAACCACAAACTGCAAAAGAGAAGATATGCGACATAAAAACTCTTCTGTGTTTTTTACCTAAAAATGAGCAAATATACTATAAAACTGTTCTTAAAATACAATAAGATTAAGAAACAACGCCAAGGACGATAACGTATTTTTTTTAAAGTCTGAATTATTTTTGTTTTTTTCGTGGAAACCTTATTTTTTACACTTGAATTTGTTCCTTAGTTTTTCTTTTGAAATAATATTTTGTTTGTAAATTTTTTTAAAAATAATACAATTTTAATTATCACCTTCTTGAATCGTTACTTTACCGCATATGACAATGTTTACATTATAATAAGTAAAACAATTGTACGATACTGATTTGCCGCATGTGTAGACTATTCTTTGTTATCGTTCAAAAACATAAAAATTTTGTACTATATAAATCTAGATGACAGATGAATTATAAAAACAACACATCAAATGAGAAATTGAAAAAAAATGAGAGAATTTTATCTGTTAGATTTCTAGAAATTATTACTACAACTTTAAAATTTGATTTTCTCAAAACAACATTTTGGCGTATACGGCAAAACAATTCCCGGGCGACGATATGACGATAAAATACACTGGCGGTGAATTGCTGTGGCGATGAATTGCTGGCGGTGAATTGCTGGCGATGAATTTTGCGGATCCCGAATGATATACTGGATATTTTAGAAGAACCTCACTTCGATGAAAGTATTACTAAAAAAGAATATCATACATATTCACCATTTGTAGAATCGTATAACAATGGCGACGAAATACGAATTTCTATTCAAAACCAAGATTTATACATACTACCAAGTGAAAGTTTTATATATATTGAAGGAACATTAACTAAAAACGATGGAACTGTAATACATGATTATAAATTAAATAATAATTCTGAAGCCTTCTTATTTGATGAAATACGATATGAATTGAATGGTGTCGAAATTGATCGTTGTCGGAATGTAGGAATCAGTAGTGTTTTAAAAAATTACATTTTATTAACCGAAAGTGAAAGTACAATGCTGTATAATGCAGGATGGACAGGAAATAGTACTATATTGCCTACATCAAGATATTTCAATTTTTATATACCTCTAAAAATGCTATTGGGATTTGATGAAGACTATAAAAAGATAGTTGTGAATGTAAGGCATGATCTGATTTTAATTAGAGCAAGAAGTGATGCAAATGCGGTTCAAGTATGAGCTGCAGCTACAGACTATAAAATTACACTCACAAAAGTCTTATGGAAAGTACCTCATATAAATGTAGACGATAAAGAAAGACTAAAACTACTTAAAATCACTCGAAATGCGAAACCAATTCGTATTTGCTTTCGGAGTTGGGATTTATATGAATATCCGAATATTCCAAATACAAATCACATCATATGGACTATCAAAACATCTACACAACTAGAAAAACCTCGTTTTTTGATATTTGCATTACAAACCAATCGACAAAACCAAAAAGAAGCTGATGCTAGTAAATTTGACCACTGTAAACTAGCTAACGTTAAAGCTCATTTAAACTCTGAGACGTATCCATATGATAATTTAAATATACTTTTTGAACGTAATCGATATGCGTTGTTATATGATATGTATACAAAATTTCAAGAAACTTATTATGGAAGGAATTGTTAGCCGTTATTAAAATGGGATAGTTTCAAAAGTATAGCACCAATTGTTGTTATTGATTGCGCTCATCAAAATGAAACAATAAAAACAGGACCTGTTGATATTAGAATAGAGTTTGAGTTAGCAAGCAACGTCAATATTCCTAACAATACTTCAGGATTTTGTTTATTACTACATGATCAAATAATTGAGTACAATCCACTGAATGGAGAAGTTAGAAAACTGATATAAATGGGATTATAATATAGAAATTTATTTAGTATTTCAAAGAACTTGTGAGAAAAAACACATATACATATCATAAAATGTTTAATAAAATTATTATCGATGTTCAAGGTTTCAAAGACTATAATAATAAGTTTATTGTTAAAGAACTTGCTATTTCTTTCAATGCGCGTGAATTTTAAGTGTTTATTATAAAGCCACCGTTTGATTTTTCATGTTTAACAACAAAAGAGAAGAAACAAGTGAATTGGTTACATAAAAATCATCATGGTTTAACTTGGAATGAAGGATCAATATCTTTTCAAAGTGTTAAAAAATTTCTTCGATCAAATCTGAGAAATTCTAAAGTATGTGTGAAAGGTCATGAAAAACGAAAATGGATTTGTAATATACTTGAGAATAATATTGAAAGTAGAGTATATATAGCGACTCTAGAGCAGGGAGGTTTTTGTGCACAGCTTTTTTTGGATGACGTCATGAGCTTTTGTGCTTTTTTGGTGTGTGTAAAAGAATGTGTTGTTGTTTTGTTGTTGTTTGAGATGAAGAAAAAATGAAAAAAAATGTGATGTCGGTGGGATGGATGCGAACCTGAGACCTGTGGCATGATAGTCCGTAGCATATATCATTGAGCCACAGGGAATCTTAACATATGGTGATTATGTTGTGTGTATATAGGTATGACGAATTTTAGTTCGTATGTTATTAGAAGAAAAAAAAAAAAAGATTGTGAAATAGTTGTGATTAGATTCGAACTCGCAAATAAAAATGGGAAAATTTGTATGTATAATATTTTTATTCATTTGTGTGATAAGAAAAAAAAAGATTGTGAAATGGTTGTGATGAGATTCGAACTCACAAATAAAAATGGAAAAATTTGTATGTATAATATTTTTATTCATTTGTGTGATAAGAAAAAAAAAAGATTGTGAAATAGTTGTGATGTTGATGAGATTTGAACCCGGGCCCTGACGTGATAATTCAAGAAAAAAAAAAGTTTAAATTTTGCAACTTTTATAAAAAGAAATTCTGGTTCGGTCTTTCTAATTGACTTTTTTTGCACATATGATACATATAAGCAATTTTTTTATTTCGGATTTCATCAAGTTGTGAAATTATTTTTATATGTATGTTTGTGTGTGGGTATAAATTTTGTCGGCACTTGTAAGCAGTTGAAAAAGAGTGGGGATACGATTTTTGTCTATAAATGGAAACAATTTCTTGAAACGGTATCAGTCCATAGTGAAATTTCAAAGTGTTTAATAAATTAAATAAGTTAAATTCATAATAAAAAATGAAGTTTACATGTGAATTATGTAATAAAGATTTTTTAACAAAATCAGTTTTAAAAAGACATGTTAATAGCATTCATGGTGAACGCATAGTTTGTGATATTTGTGGAAAACATTTCAGTAGGCAAAACAAATTATTAGAACATAAAAAGAAGATCCATTCTGACAAACTTTCCTGTGTAGTATGTGAAAAGGAATTCTCAAGGAGTGATCATTTATTATCTCATTTAAGAAAGAATCATACGGTTGAAGTGAAAAATCCAGTTGAGCCAATAGCGACAGCAAAATTTTGTGATGCATGTCAAAAAGATGTTTTAAAAAAGAATTGGTCATATCATGTAAGAACAAATTTTCACAAAAAAAATGCAGCTGAACCTTTAAATGAAAATTTAAAGGTAATCAAAAGTGCTTTTGAAGAAAGAGTTGAATCATATATGCTTGAAAACAAAGATGAAGGTGTATTAGATGTTTTAAAATTCTTTAATACATCAAAAGATCATATTTTAAATGCTTTAAGAAATCTGCTCGATAAACATTCATCATTCAAGTTTAATATGGAATTATTTTGTGAATATAAATATATAAAATAACAAAAGGAAATGACGGCGAAGATGATATTACACTTTCAGTTAAATCATTTCAATCTTGTATGACAATTATACAGAAAATCGAAGATTTAAGTCAAGTTTATGAAGAGATGGTTGACAAAATTCATAAAAAAATGCAAGAATTTCAAGAAAGAGATAGCGGTTGGACTTTAATAAAAATTATTCATGTTGAAATTAATATTAATCAATGGAAGCCCTTACGAGGATCTCAGTACCTATCACTTCCAAAATCTATACAAAATAAAAAAGCTTGTATAAATGTGAAGAATGAGGATGAGTACTGTTTTAAATGGGCTATAATATCTGCATTGAATCCAGTTGACATACATTCTGACAGACCATCATCATATCAGATTGAAAATATCAAGACTGAAAAAATAATTTTAAAAAATGGCGTTAATCTTGATTTTTCTACACTAGAGTTCCCACTAAAAACATCTGATATTCATAAATTTGAAATGCTGAATCTAAAAATCAGTATTAATGTATTTGGATTAGAAGATAATAAAATTATTGGACCATATTATTCAACTTCTAAAGAAAAAGAAATTCATATAAATTTATTATTTATACAAGAAGAAGAAAAGGCTCATTACGTTTGGATAAAAAACATGTCTAAGTAATAGTGTTAGTGTAAATTATGAAATTTTAATTATTAACAAAAAAAATTTTTCTTCAAAATTTCAGATTAATGAGGCAGCAGTTAACAAATTATCAGCATAAAATCTATATGTGTAATTCATGTTTATTATACTTTTCTTGCGAAAACGACTTGAATACTCACAAAATAGAATGTAATAAAATAGTGACAAGAATGCCAACAAAAGAAAAAAGTATTTTGAAATTTGAACATTATGAACGAGAATTAGATGTTCCTTTTGTAATATATGCTGATTTTGAATGTATTTTAAAGGATATTAGTACATGCATGCCAGATGCATCATCACCATCTACAACAAATGTACAGGAACATGTGCCTTGTGCTTTTGCATACTATATTAAGTGCAGCTTTGATGATAATTTAAATAAATTCAGAACTTACAAGGGAAAAGATTGCGTAAAAATATTTGTATCTTCAATTATTCAAGATGTAAAATATTTATATCACAATTATATCGAAAACTCAAAATCAATGAATCGTTTAACACTAAATGAAATGAAAATTCAAAGTGAGAGCACAGAATGTCATATTTGCAAACAGTTTTTAGATAAGGACAGAGTTCGAGATCACTATCATCTAACTGGGAAATATAGAGGACCAGCTCATGAAAAATGTAATTTGCTATATCGCGTACCTAAATTTTTCCCAATATTTTTTCATAATTTTTCTGGATACGATTGTCATTTGTTTATAAAGGAGTTATCATTTTTTGATGGAGATATAAATGTTATTCCTCTGAATAAGGAGCTATATGTGTCATTATCGAAGAGAATTTTCGTTGATGAAAAGAATACAATAGAATTGAGATTTCTAGATTCGAATAGATTCATGCAGTCTAGTTTAGATTCATTAGCGAAAAATTTGACAAATGATATGTTAAGAATAGTTCGATCAGAGTTCAGCGATGATGATAAATTTAAATTGATGACAAGAAAAGGAATATTCCCATATGAATATATCAATTCATGGGAACGATTAGATAAAACAAGTTTACCAGCACAAGAAGATTTTAGCAGTAAATTGACAAATAGTGAATGTAATAACGAAGATTATAATCATGCGCGAAAGGTTTGGCGTAAGTTTGAATGTAAAAATCTTTGGGATTATTTATTATTATATTTGAAGACAGATGTACTACTTTTAGCTGATGTATTTGAAAATTTTAGAAAAGTTTGCAAAAGTATTTACTCACTCGATCCTTGTCAATATTATACTGCTCCAGGTTTATCATGGGATGCAATGTTGAAGGAAACAAAAATTGAACTGGAATTATTAACAGATATTAATATGCATAGTTTCATTAAAAAAAGCATTAGAGGTGGTATTTCTCAGTGTTGCCATAGACATTCTGTAGCAAATAATAAATATATGGATAATTATGACGAAAAAAAATTATCGCAATATCTAATGTATGTAGATGCAAACAATTTGTATGGTTGGGCAATGTCACAAGCTCTTCCTTATGGTGATTTTAAATGGATTGAAAATAAAAATATCGATATTAGAAATATTCCTGAAGATTCAGATACTGGTTACATATTAGAAGTTGATTTAGAATATCCTGAAGTATTACATGATATTCATAATGACTTACCATTTTGTTCAGAAAACAAAACTACTTCAAATTCAAAACATGTCAAATTAATCACAGATTTAACAAACAAGAAGCGATATGTTATTCATTATAGAAATCTACAACATTATATTAAACATGGTCTTAAAGTTACACATATTCATAGAGTTTTGCAGTTCAAACAATCAAAATGGATGAAACGATTCATTGATTTAAATAATCATCATCGTACGCTTGCAAAAAATGTGTTTGAGAAAAATTTTTTCAAGTTAATGAATAATGCTTCATTCGGAAAAACTATGGAAAATGTTGATAAAAGAAAAGATGTTAAAATTGTAACAGAATGGGATAGTTATTATAGAAAATTAGGAGCTAGAGCTTTGATAGCAAGACCTAATTTTCATAGTGCTACACAATTCACTGATAACATGATTGCTATACAAATGAAGCGAATGCATACTTATTATGATAAGCCAATTTATTTAGGATTTTGTGTTTTAGAATTATCAAAATTAAATATGTATAAATTTCATTATGATTATATGAAACCGAAATATGGTGAAAACATTTTAATAAATTATATGGATACAGACTCTTTTATATATTCTATTCAAACTGAAGATTTTTATAGTGATATTAAAAATGATATTGATAAATACTTTGATACTTCTGAATATGCATTCAATAATGCTTATGATATTCGATTAAAAAATAAAAAAGTATTAGGTATGATGAAACATGAAAATAATGGAAATATAATGACTGAATTTATTGGTTTAAGATCGAAAATGTATTCATTAAGTGTTAAAGATTCAAAAGATATAAAAAAAGTCAAAGGTGTAAAAAAGACAGTTGTTAATAATTTAAGTTTAAATAATTATAGAGATTGCTTGTATAAAAAGAAATTATTTTATAGTAATAATATGTATGTGTTTAGATCTAAAATTCATAATATTTATACACAAATAATTAATAAAGTAGCTTTAAGTTTTTCTGATGATAAAAGATTTATAAGAGAAAATGGGGTAAGCACATATGCTTGGGGGCATTTTAGGATTAATATGGATATAAATTAAAATAAATGTTTTTTAAAAAATTATATTAAATAAATTTATTATTACTAAAAAATAATAATACATGTTTTGTTTTTTCTTTCTTTCTTTACAATTCAAGTACAAGGTTTTCTTTTGTGAACTCTTCATCAACAAAATTTCTTAGAAGACATACATTTTCTAAAGCACAGTATCCTTTATGGATATTACAACGCAGAACATGCGGAAAGTTTTGAAGCAATGTTGCAAATTTCGGACATTCTTCTTCTTCTTCTAAATCGTATACTTCAATCTTATTCTCAAGTATATTACAAATCCACTTTCGTTTTTCATGACCTTTCACACATACTTTAGAATTTCTCAGATTTGATCGAAGAAATTTTTTAACACTTTGAAAAGATATTGATCCTTCATTCCAAGTTAAACCATGATGATTTTTATGTAACCAATTCACTTGTTTCTTCTCTTTTGTTGTTAAACATGAAAAATCAAACGGTGGCTTTATAATAAACACTTAAAATTCACGCGCATTGAAAGAAATAGCAAGTTCTTTAACAATAAACTTATTATTATAGTCTTTGAAACCTTGAACATCGATAATAATTTTATTAAACATTTTATGATATGTATATGTGTTTTTTCTCACAAGTTCTTTGAAATACTAAATAAATTTCTATATTATAATCCCATTTATATCAGTTTTCTAACTTCTCCATTCAGTGGATTGTACTCAATTATTCGATCATGTAGTAATAAACAAAATCCTGAAGTATTGTTAGGAATATTGACGTTGCTTGCTAACTCAAACTCTATTCTAATATCAACAGGTCCTGTTTTTATTGTTTCATTTTGATGAGCGCAATCAATAACAACAATTGGTGCTATACTTTTGAAACTATCCCATTTTAATAACGGCTAACAATTCCTTCCATAATAAGTTTCTTGAAATTTTGTATACATATCATATAACAACGCATATCGATTACGTTCAAAAAGTATATTTAAATTATCATATGGATACGTCTCAGAGTTTAAATGAGCTTTAACGTTAGCTAGTTTACAGTGATCAAATTTACTAGCATCAGCTTCTTTTTGGTTTTGTCGATTGGTTTGTAATGCAAATATCAAAAAACGAGGTTTTTCTAGTTGTGTAGATGTTTTGATAGTCCATATGATGTGATTTGTATTTGGAATATTCGGATATTCATATAAATCCCAACTCCGAAAGCAAATACGAATTGGTTTCGCATTTCGAGTGATTTGAAGTAGTTTTAGTCTTTCTTTATCGTCTACATTTATATGAGGTACTTTCCATAAGACTTTTGTGAGTGTAATTTTATAGTCAGTAGCTGCAGCTGATACTTGAACCGCATTTGCATCATTTCTTGCTCTAATTAAAATCAGATCATGTCTTACATTAACAACTATTTTTTTATAGTCTTCAGCAAATCCTAATAGCATTTTTAGAGGTATACAAAAATTGAAATGTCCTGATGTAGGTAATATAGTACTATTTCCTGTCCATCCTGCATTATACAGCATTGTACTTTCACTTTCGCTTAATGAAATGTAATTTTTTAAAACACTGCTGATTCCTGCATTCCGACAACGATCAATTTCTACACCATTCAATTCATATCGTATTTCATCAAATAAGAAGGCCCCAGAATTATTATTTAGTTTATAATCAGGTATTACAGTTCCATCGTTTTTAGTTAATGTTCCTTCAATATATATAAAACTTTCACTTGGTAGTAAGTATAAATCTTGGTTTTGAATAGAAATTCGTATTTCATCGCTATTGTTATACGATTCTACAAATGGTGAATATGTATGATATTCTTTTTTAGTAATACTTTCATCGAAGTGAGGTTCTTCTAAAATATCCAGTATATCATTCATGTTTGCTTTTCAAAACAAACCCCAATGACTTTAAAAATTTTTTATTTTCAATTGTTAATGATGGTCTCGTTGAAGTGAAGTCTCTTTGTGTTGTTGTTTGTTCAGTAGGTAATGGTGTACTAATGATATTATCACTTTTGAATGAGTTTTTATTATTATTATTATGTTTGTTGAATATCAGCATATCTAGTTCTTATCCACTTGACACTTACATAAGAAATAATAGCTTTAGTTATCAGACTACTTGTTTTATACTTTACGTCTTATTCTACTATTGTGGTTTCAAGTGTAATCTAACTGTAATTATTTCGCCTCTGAAATTAATCAAATCTCCATCTTGATCTACAATTTTTATTTCAACAGAACTAATTCGTTTCACATTTACGGGTAAATATATAACATTCTTAGGAACTTCTGTTATTTTATATCCTGGTCCTACATCAGGAGAAAATTCATGAAGAGTGTGAACTGGAATATTATTAATATATGATCCTACTATTAGATTACATTCAATTCGTATAGCGTTAACTTTAGTTATATTCACAGGTAAATCAGACACATGCGTCGTATTTGACCCCAATTCTTTTTTACTGAAACCTAACAATTGACCAATAGTTCTTTCTCTGTTAAAGTAGACGTTGTGTGAACTTTTAATTTCTGTTTTGAGTGTGTTGTTGTTCGCTTGTATTTTGATTGTAGGCTTAGTTTTCGTTTTCTCGAGCTCTTTTTGAATGAAATTCGCGATGTCATCAACTTCATAAGACCCCACAGGTATTTGAATAGTTTCATAGTCTATATGAAATAAGTTATTGCTACTATCCACATTAGGTATTGAATTATAGGTATGAAAATCAACAAGACCACAAAGATAGTCAGATGATAAATCAATGGGTGGAAAGTATTCCGTTGTTAATATAGATGTATTCCCACTTAAAGTTAATGTTACTGACATGTTGAAGGTTTTAAATAAAATGAATAATAGTTCCATGTTTACACATTTATTTATACTAATTCACATCAATAAAATTATACAGAAACTTTAAACATAAATGTCCACATTTAAATGAGTTGAAATTTTGATATCTATTATAATTATATTCTATATTATTTCCTAAATATTTTACAATTTCTAGAGGTGGTTGCAGATTACCATAACTATCAAAGTATTCAACACGATTTCCTTTTTTCTGATATGCTACCCAATGTGTACCAGGTCCACTTGAATTATCTAAATTTACTATACCACACTCATTTTTATAAGGTTTTGGTGGAAGTTTATCTTTCATGAATACAGCTCTAAAGTGCGGTATACTTTTACCATATCTCATTAAATCGATTTCACTGAGAGGTTTATCGGGTAGCTTACTTAAAAGTTTTTTGGATTTGGATTTTAAAAAAGACCAAGACCTTTCCTGTATGGTTTAAGTTGCAATCCTTTCCCCATTGCTACTGCCTCCATAGTTTTATTATGTCGTTGGTTTTCAGCTAGTTGTTCTCTAGCTTGTTTTGCATCATTGATTGCCTTTGCTATTGTCGCTGCACCACCAGATAATGCTCCTGCTGCTGAGAGTCCCGCAAAAAGTGGAACTAAAAATGGTAAAATACCACCTGTTTTTGGAACAGGTATGATTCGAGGTAGTTCAATTGATGACTTTTTTCCCTTTATGGTGTTCTTGGCTGCAGTTAATGCTATTCTAATGGCACTGTTCATTTCTTCTGGCTTTTGTGCTTTTAATATTTCACGAGCACTTTGAATAGCTTTTCGGAACATTTTACGCGTTTTTGCTTTATTCTTCTTCTTATTTGTTGATTTCTTCATCTTCTTGATTCCCATACCTAATTTCACTTTAGATTTCATTGCGTTTGTAACAAACCAAGAGTTTATACGTTCACTTGTACTTGAATCTTTTGCCTTTACTCTTTCCCAAGCTTTTTCTCCTAATATTCTGTCAGCTGTATGACGTTGATTTTTGTCTTTATGTTTAGAATAAAATATATCGTGTTGTTTGCAAGCTTGATCCAAATGATTGATTCCTTGATCACCTCTAGCAAGACGTTGTTGTAGTTTTGTACCAGGTCCACAATATTGATAACCAGGAAGATGAAGCTCTACTGGTAACTTATTAATTAATGTATTCACTAAACCTTTACTTTTGAGAGTTTGAATTCGATTAAATGTTTTTTGATTATATTTAATCATTTTATGTTTTCTCATACAAAAAGATAAATAGAATGATGTTGAAAACATTTAATATATTAGGTATTTATAGTTTTTTTCTTTAGTTCTTATCAATATGCGTTTCATTAAACAACGTGATACATTAAATGTGAAAAATATAGATTTTGTAACAAATACTTCAAATAAAATTAAACATAGTAAGCTATTACCTAACAATGTACGTGCCATTATTGTGGGTCCATCGAGTTGTGGAAAAACAAATGTAATGATGAGTTTACTTGAACATCCGAATGGTCTTAAATTTGAAAATATTTACATATACTCAAAATCTTTGTATCAACCAAAATATGAGTATCTTAAGAAACTAATTTCACCAATTAAAGGGTTAGGATACAACACATTTTCTGAGAATACTGAAATAATGTCACCAGAACAGGCTAAACGAAACTCCATTTTCATATTCGATGATGTTGCCTGCGAAAAACAAAATAATATACGTTCATATTTTTGTATGGGACGTCATAAGGATATCGATAGCTTTTACTTATGTCAGACTTATACACATATTCCAAAACATTTGATACGTGATAACTCAAACTTTATTGTAATTTTTAAACAAGATGAAATGAATTTAAAGCATATTTTTAATGATCATATAAACACCGACATGTCATATGACAAATTTCGAGATATGTGTTCAAAATCTTGGAAAGATAATTACGGATTTTTAGTAATAAACAAAGATAGTTTATTAGATTGTGGACGATACAGAAAAGGATTCGATACTTTTATATTATTATAAATAGATACGTATGTAAGAGTTGTATATCATTATTATTTCATCTACCGAGCTGTTAAAAGACCTGTTCAAGCTGTTTAAAGACCTGTTCAAGCTGTTTCAGAGCTGTTTAAAGACCTGTTCAAGCTGTTTAAAGACCTGTTCAAGCTGTTTCAGAGCTGTTTAAAGACCTGTTCAAGCTGTTTAAAGACCTGTTCAAGCTGTTTAAAGACCTGTTCAAGCTGTTTAAAGACCTGTTCAAGCTGTTTAAAGACCTGTTCAAGCTGTTTCAGAGCTGTTTAAAGACCTGTTCAAGCTGTTTAAAGACCTGTTCAAGCTGTTTAAAGACCTGTTCAAGCTGTTTAAAGACCTGTTCAAGCTGTTTCAGAGCTGTTTAAAGACCTGTTCAAGCTGGTTAAAGACCTGTTCAAGCTGTTTCAGAGCTGTTTAAAGACCTGTTCAAGCTGTTCAAAGACCTGTTCAAGCTGTTTAAAATTATATTATATTATATTTGGAAAATAGGAAACTCTTCTTTTGATATTAACGATAAAACTATTGTTATTGATGGAAATTTTTATTCTCTAACACCTGGTTTGATACAATTATTGTTTTTAAAACATCCCAATAAAACGGTATGCACTAACGATGACTTCAAAAATTATAAAAAAATCATAATACAAACAAGTGCAAATAAACGAGATTATGAGGACGGAGGACAAATATCTGGAAACAAAAGTACGAAGTATAGACTAATTAAGGGATTGTTCAAATCTCATTCTGGTTCTGGATTAATGCATTTACTAAAAGAAAAATCTAATTATGTATACTGGGATGATCCAAATGAATTAGTGAATAGATTGAAATTACTATTAGCATCTACACATGCAGGTCATAATAATCACAACAATGAGATAGTTTCAATAATTGAGGAGCTCAGAGAAGCAGACATTATCGTATAAATTTAGATTCTACAACGTGAAATTTATTATTTACATTATGAGCGTTGACAAGTTTGGACGTTTCTCTATTTGGAGACATCACCATGCTACAATTTCATCTGAACGTGGGCCTCCTGGTCCTGTAGATGTGCCAGGAATAGGTTTTATTTTAACAAATGAAGGAAACTTTAATATAAATTCAAAACGAATGGAAAATCTTGAAAATCCTTTAAATGATAATGATGCAGTGATAAAAAAGTATGCTGATAATGAAATCAATGCTTTACACGAAAATCTTATAAAAATAGAAACATTTCGTCAGGATCTTGCAAAGAATCAGGACATGTTAAAAAGTCACAGTGAAAAACTATATAGTTTAAGTTATAATATTGAAAATATTCAACAATTTTTATTTGATGAAATAAAGAAAAAACATAAACCTGAAGAATCGATTTTCCCATTAGAAAGTGTACCAGAATAAATATGCAAAAACAACAACTTGTAGAAGAACTTCATAAACCTGCTAGAAAAAATTTTAAACGGCGACATGTTATAGTAAAAGGAATTAATGATTTGTGGCAAGCTGATTTAGTTGAAATGGGAAATTACTCTTCATTTAACAAAAATTATAAATATTTATTAACTGTAATTGATACTTTCTCAAAATACGCTTGGGTACACCCTGTTAAAACAAAAAATGCTAAAGATGTTACTGAAGCAATGAATAATATATTTAACATAACACAAACATCACCAAAAAATTCACAAACAGATTTGGGGAAAGAATTTTATAACACACAATTTAATCAACTTATGAAGAAACATAATGTTAATCATTATTCAACATATAGCACATTGAAAGCATCAATTGTTGAACGTTTCAACAGAACATTAAAAGAGATGATGTGGAAAGAATTCAGTATGAATGGATCATATAAATGGATTGATAACGTAAAAGCGTTAGTTACCAAATACAATAACACTATTCATCGAACAATAAAAATGCGTCCCAAAGATGTTAATAAAAACAATGAAAAATTTTTATTAAAGACAGTATACAATAACTTAAAAGTTTTTCATAAACCAAAATACAAAGTTGGAGACAAAGTACGAATAAGCAAATATAAACATATTTTTGAGAAGGGATATACACCCAACTGGACCACCGAAATTTTCACGATAAAAAAAGTTCAAAACACGAATCCAATAACATATCTTTTAGAAGACTACGAAGGACAACCAATTAAAGGAGGCTTTTACGAAAAAGAAATAATTAAAACCAATCACCCAGATCTTTATTTAGTGGAAAAAATTTTAAGAAAAAAAGGAAGCAAAGTTTTTGTGAAATGGCTAGGATTTTCTAATCAGCATAATTCGTGGATAGAGGAGAAAGAGTTATTAAAAAAATTAAATAAAAAAAACCTTTAACTGTTTTTGTTCTAATGATATTTTATTTTTATTTCATTAAATTTTATTATAAATTATTGAAAATAAATTGGTATTACATAAAAAACATTTCAAGTTGTGTTTTTCAATAAAATCTTTTATTACAAAATTACTATTTGCTTCAAAATTCCCTGAAACTCTACATACATTTACAGGCATGTATTTATGGTTTTTACAATCAAAACAAAATTTAATATTTGTACTGTTTTCAAAAAATTTATTAAAATATTGAAAACTTATTTTATATGAGATGCCGTTGTAACCTTCTTCTTCATCTAAAAACTCCATGTTGAAATTGTTGATGTTGCTATTGAAATCTTCTTGTTCATCTAAAAACACCATGTTGGAATTGTCGATGTTGCTGTTGCAATCTTCTTGATCGTCCAGAAACTCCATGTTGTTATCTTCTTGTTCGTCTAGAAACTCCATGTTGTGAGTTTCAAAAATTTCTTTTAGAAATTCCAAAATTTCTTGTGTTTCACTTATATTTTCCATTTTTAAAATAATAAAACCGACTAAGAAAGAATCACTTGCTTGACTAACAGGAGGTAAAAAAGTCTTGAAATTAATGAAGCATAGAAGTGATTCACATGTATTTTATATACCTAATCTCGAATGTATTTTAAAAGCTTAATAATCGATAATTCTAATATTAGTCATATAATCCAAAAGCAAAATACTTTGTTAGAAATTCTTTTCTTCTGAACTTAAAAACAATAACGCAGCTGGCAGCATAATCCGTCTGAAAAAGAAAAGACTTCATTGTTTCATTTTTTTAAACAAGAACAAACATGTCTCAACATGAAAACTGATAAAGTAGCAACTATACAAAACGTATACATACTCAACATATATTATCATGCTATGTATATCATGAATTTGAAACAGATTGAATTCTAAGCAATGGTGAAATATAACTTGTACGATTTCAAGACTATAACTACAGAACCGATACGAAAATCGAAAATGTTAAACAAATAAATATAATCATTAATAAAAGTCAATTCATTCTCAAAATAATTAACAGTTAACCAGCATTATTTAAAGTATAAAGATGGATTTTGAAGGCGAGTTTTACACAGATTATTTAACAGACGAAGATAGGAGAACTCTTGTATACTATCGAAAATATATACAACAATATGAAAACATGGAAAAAATCACATCAATTCATGGATCTCATTACGTTGATTGTTGTTGGGCTAAAGATGATACAACTACAGGACCAGATACATGTATTTGTAGTTATAGACAAAATCAAGTTATCAAATTTAAAAATGAATTTGAAAAATTATTGAAATTTTACGAGAAATTGATTGGGTACTTAGAAGAAGGAAATCTGGATATAATAGATAATATTTCATTATTTTTAAATGAATTTGATACATTTTTTGGTACAGAATCATATGGAGAAGTTGTATTCAACAAAAAAGAAATTGAAAATATTCGAGAATATCTAAACAACAGCAAAAGTGAAGAATTTACATCTAACGGCCATTATCTTGCATGTTCTAATCCTGAAGACAATGAAAATATTTGTGAATGTGATTTAATAGAAGAAAAACAAAGAGAAAAAACAGATACAGCTAAAGAAGCTATTAGACTTATAAAGATATTTCTTGGAAGAATATATTATAATTATTTTGCTGATTATTAGTTAATAAATAAAAAACACTTAATATCCATTTAAAAAATTGTTTTTTATTGATTTTATATCATGTTATTATAAAAACCAGGTAAACTTAAATCAAATGGTTGTGAAAATTCATCATAATTTATATTAGCTTCCGTTTCTATTGAATATTGTTGATCTGGTTCTGATTGTACAGGTTGCTGCTCATTCTCTGTTATTTTCGGTTGTTCTTGTTGTTGTTCTTGAAATTCATTGGATATCGGAAATTCGGTAAAGTCTATACTGTAAGCTTTGCCTACTTGTCCATAGTTGATTAAGTGATATTTCCCCTTGTTTAATGCTGTTAACACATTATCTGATAACTTGTTATATTTTTCTGGTAAATTCAATCGTTGACTTCCTTCTAATTCAAGTAAAACTCGATCACCAAATTTTGTGTTAACTTTTTCTGCACTGATGATTTTATATGGATGATTTTTCACCATATTTCCCAAGTTTAAGTATATATTGTATCGAAATGATTTTAACTCCTCCAGCTCAGAAGCAAATACTTTGTTTGGTTTCATCTCTTACAAGATTATCTTCTTGTTTCCGTTTAACTACTTTTGATGCCTTCTTTGAACCAACTTTTTCAGGTTTCTGTATTTCACTCATTTTTTACAAACTTTAAGATAAAATTAAATTAACACTTTGAAATTTCACTATGGACTGATACCGTTTCAAGAAATTGTTTCCATTTATAGACAAAAATCGTATCCCCACTCTTTTTCAACTGCTTACAAGTGCCGACAAAATGTATACCCACACACAAACATACATATAAAAATAATTTCACAACTTGATGAAATCCGAAATAAAAAAATTGCTTATATGTATCATATGTGCAAAGAAAATCAATTAGAAAGACCGAACCAGAATTTCTTTTTATAAAAGTTGCAAAATTTAAACTTTTTTTTTTCTTGAATTATCACGTCAGGGCCCGGGTTCAAATCTCATCAACATCACAACTATTTCACAATCTTTTTTTTTTTCTTATCACACAAATGAATAAAAATATTATACATACAAATTTTTCCATTTTTATTTGTGAGTTCGAATCTCATCACAACCATTTCACAATCTTTTTTTTTTCTTATCACACAAATGAATAAAAATATTATACATACAAATTTTCCCATTTTTATTTGCGAGTTCGAATCTAATCACAACTATTTCACAATCTTTTTTTTTTTTTTCTTCTAATAACATACGAAATAAAATTCGTCATACCTATATACACACAACATAATCACCATATATTAAGATTCCCTGTGGCTCAATGATATATACTACGGACTATCATGCCACAGGTCTCAGGTTCGCATCCATCCCACCGACATCACATTTTTTTTCATTTTTTCTTCATCTCAAACAACAACAAAACAACAACACATTCTTTTACACACACCAAAAAAGCACAAAAGCTCATGACGTCATCCAAAAAAAGCTGTGCACAAAAAAGCTGTGCACAAAAACCTCCCTGGTCTAGAGTCGCTATATATACTCTACTACTATTGAAGTTTACGCTTTAGAAGAAGAAGAAGAATGTCCGAAAACTATCCGCATGTTCTGCGTTGTAATATTCATGAAAAATACTGTGCTTTAGAATATGTATGTCTTCTAAGAAATTATCTTGATGTAAAATTGAATTAAAAAGTATTAAAACTTTTTTTAGATGAATAAAAGCAATTTTTGATAACGATGAAATAACAACTTCAGTTAAATCATTTCAGTCAAAAATGATAATTGTTAGAAATGAAACTGATCTATCGCATTCATACAAAGATATGATCGATAAGATTCATACAAAAATGCAAGAGTTTCAGGAACGAGATAGTGGTTGGACTCTTATAAGAATAATCCATCTTGAAATCAACATAAATCAGTACAGGCCAATAAGAGGTTCTCAGTATTTACCATTACCAACAACAATAGCACGTAAACATGCTTGTATTAATGTAAAAAATACGAATGAATACTGCTTTAAATGGGCAGTAATTTCAGCTCTAGATCCTGTTGAAATTCATTCTGATAGAGTTTCATCATATAATGTAGAAAATATTGTTGCAAGTACAATTCTTCTGCAAAACAATATGATATTAGAATTTGATGATCTTGAATTTCCACTGAAGGTGACGGACATAACAAAGTTTGAAGACCTAAATCCTGAAATTAGTATAAACGTATACGGTTGTGAAGAAATGCAATTTAATACATGTAAAATAGTTGGACCGTGTTATTGCACGAAGAATGAGAGAAAAATACATATCAATTTACTGTTGATTCAAGATGGAGAAAAGAGTCATTATGTGTGGATCAAAAATTTATCTAGATTAATAAGAAGTCAAATAAAAAACTACGAACATAAAATCATTCTATGCAATGGATGTTTACAACATTTTTATACCGAAGAGGCGTACAATATACATAAAAATGAATGCAGTAAGATTGTTACACTTATGCCATCACCAGAAAAAAATGAATTGAAATTTGAGAAATACGAACGTCAATTAGAGGTCCCATTTGTTATATACGCAGACTTTGAATGCATTTTACAAGGATTGGATACATGTATTCCAAATTCAGATATTTCATCTACAACTACAACAAATATACAACAACACGTTCCTTGCGCATTCTCATACTACATTAAATGTTAATATGACGACAGCTTGAGTACGCTAGGAATTTATAAAGGAAAGGATTCACCAGCAAAATTTGTGCAGTCCCTAGTTCAAGATGTATTAGATATTCATAACAATATCATCATGAACCCGAAAGCGATGGAACCACTCACGGCTTTTGAAGAGAAAAGGCAACATAGTAGTAAGATTTGTCATATATGTAAGAAATATTTAGGTAATGTAAGAGTAGCCGACCATTGTCATTTAACAGGAAAGTACAGGGGTCCAGCGCATAATGAATGTAATTTACGGTATCAAGTCCCAAAGTTTTTCCCAATTTTCTTTCATAATTTTTCTGGTTATGACTGTCACTTATTTGTTAAAGAATTAGCAAATATTGATGGTGATATAAATTTGATACCATTAAATAAAGAATTGTATGTATCACTTTCAAAACGAATTTTTAGTTAATGAAACTGATACAATTGAACTTCGATTTTTAGATTCCGTAAGATTTATGCAGTCTAGTCTAGATTCATTAGTAGGAAATTTATCCCCGGAAGATTTGAAAACTGTTAAGTCTTTATATCCAGAAGAAGAAAATTTCAAATTATTAACATGTAAAGGAGTATTTCCATACGAATACATTAATTCTTTTGAACGTCTAGATGAAACGTGTATACCTTCACAAAAACATTTCGATAGCAAATTAAGAAATAGTAAATGTTCTGATAAAGATTACATTCATGCTAAGAAAGTTTGGGAAAAATTTGATTGTAAAAACATTTGGGATTATTTAGAGTTATATTTAAAAACAGATGTATTGCTTTTAACACATGTATTCGAAAATTTCAGAAAAGTTTTTAGAAATATTTATACGCAGGATCCTTGTCAGTATTATACAACTCCGGGGTTATCATGGGACGCGATGTTAAAATATACTGAAATAAATCTTGAATTATTCACCGATATAAATATGTATAATTTTATTAAAAAAGGTATCCGTGGTGGAATTACTCAATGTTCGCATAGACATTTTACAGCGAATAACAAATATATGAGTAATTTCGATGCAAATAAACCATCTTCATATTTAATGTATGTTGATGCAAATAATTTATACGGTTGGGCTATGTCACAACCTTTACCATATTCTGATTTTCAATGGGTAGAAAACGTTGAAGATATAAATATTCTTAATATTACAGATAACTCAAATACAGGGCCGGGTTCTTGTATGGTGATTGGTGATTGTCACCAGCAATTTCTGTTCGCGTATGGTGACTGTCACCAAAAGAAATCACCAAAAACTGTCATTTTCTTGGTGACAGCATCAGACCTGTCACTTTTCTATATTTTGTATGGTGTTTGCAGTTCACATTTCATAAAATTGAAATATCCTGGAGTGTTTTTAAAAGAATGTAAGTAAATTAATATATTAATTAGTATTTTAATATATTCATTAGTAATTTAATATATTAATTAGTAATTCAATATATTAGTAATTTAATATATTAATTATAAAATATTTTATGATATTTTGTAGATAGCAATGGATAGTACACAGAAAACAGTAAAGAAACAATGTTATTGTTAATAATCCAAAAATTGTACTAAAATTTTATTAATGACTTTGACTTACTGAGTAGTTTGTAATTCAGACGGGTTACTATTATCTCTCATTCTTCTCCTTATTACTTTCATTTCAACAACAAAAAAAGACAACAAACACACCTGACAGTTATAAATTCGCTACTACACTTCAAAATATTATCACTTTTTTGGTGATCTCCATACAGGAACAATCACTATTTGGTGATCACTTTTTTACTATCACCATAGTGACAATCACCAATCACCATACAAGAACCCGGCCCAGGTTATATTTTAGAAGTAGATTTAGAATATCCTGAATCTCTTCATGATTTACATAATGATTTACCGTTTTGTGCTCAAAATAAAAAAAGTCCGGGTTCAAAATTTAACAAGTTAATTACAGATTTGACAGTAAAAAGAAATTATATAATTCACTATAGAAATCTTCAGCAATGTTTAAAACACGATTTGAAATTAGTGAAAATTCACAGAGCGCTACAGTTTAAACAATCATGTTGTTGTTGTTGTTGTTGTTGTGTGGGTGGGGGGAATGCGGATAAGGCATCCACGAGCACTCAGACAGGAGAGTCCATTGTACTCAGCGCCCCGTCTCTAGTAAAATCTCCTCGTTTTCATAACAAACGAGAGGACTTTGTCTAGGGGTTGAGAACAGATGTCTTCCATTCTCATTACATCAGAGTTCCATGTATGAAGCCTTATCCTAGAGAAGGCCGGGCAACAGCAGAGATAGTGATCTGTTGTTTCGGCCTCCTCCTCCTTCTTGCTCTAATTTAAATCAGATCATGTCTTACATTCACAACTATTTTTTTATAGTCTTCATCAAATCCCAATAGCATTTTTAGAGGTATGTATATAAAAATTGAAATATCTTGATGTAGGCAATATAGTACTATTTCCTGTCCATCCTGCATTATACAGCATTGTACTTTCACTTTCGGTTAATAAAATGTAATTTTTTTAAACACTACTGATTCCTACATTCCGACAACGATCAATTTCGACACCATTCAATTCATATCGTATTTCATCAAATAAGAAGGCTTCAGAATTATTATTTAATTTATAATCATGTATTACAGTTCCATCGTTTTTAGTTAATGTTCCTTCAATATATATAAAACTTTCACTTGGTATAGTAAGTATAAATCTTGGTTTTGAATAGAAATTCGTATTTCGTCGCCATTGTTATACGATTCTACAAATGGTGAATATGTATGATATTCTTTTTTAGTAATACTTTCATCAAAGTGAGGTTCTTCTAAAATATCCAGTATATCATTCGGGATCCGCAAAATTCATCGCCAGCAATTCACCGCCTCAACAATTCATCGCCACAGCAATTCACCGCCAGTGTATTTTATCGTCATATCGTCGCCCGGGAATTGTTTTGCCGTATACGCCAAAATGTTGTTTTGAGAAAATCAAATTTTAAAGTTGTAGTAATAATTTCTAGAAATCTAACCGATAAAATTCTCTCATTTTTTTTTCAATTTCTCATTTGATGTGTTGTTTTTATAATTCATCTGTCATCTAGATTTATATAGTACAAAATTTTTATGTTTTTGAACGATAACAAAGAATAGTCTACACATGCGGCAAATCAGTATCGTACAATTGTTTTACTTATTATAATGTAAACATTGTCATATGCGGTAAAGTAACGATTCAAGAAGGTGATAATTAAAATTGTATTATTTTTAAAAAAATTTACAAACAAAATATTATTTCAAATGAAAAACTAAGGAACAAATTCAAGTGTAAAAAATAAGATTTCCACGAAAAAAACAAAAATAATTCAGACTTTAAAAAAATACGTTATCGTCCTTGGCGTTGTTTCTTAATCTTATTGTATTTTAAGAACAGTTTTATAGTATGTTTGCTCATTTTTAGGTAAAAAACACAGAAGAGTTTTTATGTCGCATATCTTCTCTTTTGCAGTTTGTGGTTTGGAAAAAGTTGCAAGTGATTGCGAAAATATTTCCTTTGGTGTACCAAGATTTTTTCGAGTTATTTTCAAGAAAATAGATATACTGGTATACGCTGTCAAACTAGCTGATTCCTTATAATACACCAATTCCTTTTCATCTTTTTCATATTTCAAAAATTTTATTTTTGAGAATGGCATGGTTTGATAATTGAGGTATCCCGCCTTTTGCGAAAATAAATTAAAGTCCCCATCTGTCATTTGAATTACATTCCATAGTTCTTTTTTCCATTTTATTCCTTTCAGTAATCTTATAAGAGAAATAATACTCGGAATTTCCACGTTTTTTAGGTGACGATCAATTATGCTATGAACACTGTCCACATCTTGGATTAAGGAATGTCCGGGTTCTAAAAACTTCTGAATAATTCGTTCAATTTTTGAATGTTTTGTCATAAAAAATTTCAAAGCCGTGGTCATTATTTTGTTTTTGTTTTGCGGAATGCATGAGTCACTCCACAATGTGATTTTGTTTATTAATAGAAAGTCATGAACAATAGTTTTTAAAATACACACTAAAGCACTTGCCAGATCGTTTCCAGTTCTCCCACTGCTTGCTTCATCCCATACTGCACAATAAACTTTTTTGCAATAGTCTTTTGTTGTTTCATTATAAGAACACGTAGTAGCTGTTAAATTATGCGTTTATTTTTCTTTTATAACAAAAAATAGAATCAAATCCTTTCGGAAGTGGAAAAACAGACTGCAAATCAAAATACACAACTACGTTAGTACAATCTATATTATTTCTATCAATATCTCTTTCAGCTTTAAGAGCTTTTGTTTCATTTTTATGACTATTGAACTGTGCAATTTCGTGTAATGAAGGATTTTGTCGATTTCGAAATAAAACACATCTATTGCATTGGTCTTTTTTTGGTTTATAAAAGGACAAATTAAATGAATAATTGAATTCTCAGATTTCAGAAGCTCTTTTAGTGTATGTAACAGAGTGTTATGTTTATACATAAAACCGGTCCGGTATAGATAGGTCTTGACGAGACGAACAAAAAATCGTGTATTTCTTAAAAAAAATTTGCTCAAATCGCTTCAGAATCGAATGAGCTTTAACTTTTTTTAAAAAAAATATGGGTTGATTTATGATCTTTTTTCGATAAAATATTCACCAAAATTTGGATTTGAACGCTCATAACTTCTTAACCGTTACATAAAAAGCCAGTCTATAACAATTTAGAAAGAAAAAAAAGTTTTCTGTATTTTTTGTAAAGGCACCAAGATTATAGAACATAACCTTTAAAAGTTATAAGGAAATAATCAAAATAAGTACTTTAACGCCCTCTAACGGCTAAAACGATGGAATGTGACCTCCACGGGGGCCCCCCACCTTCACGATTTTTTGTTGGTCTCGTCAAGACCTATCTATACCCGACCGGTTTTGTGTATAAACATAACACTCTGTTACATACCCTAAAAGAGCTTTTGAAATCTCTGGTACTGGCGACGACGAAGACATGTTTACTCTTCGAATGCTTGAATGCGACTGATCAATAGTGATGGGAACTATCGAATAGTACTATCGAATAGTTCGAATAGTCAGCTCAAAAATATTCATTCGAATATCTATATTGGTACTATTCGATGTATTCGAATGATTGATAAATATTCGAATATTTATGAACGAATAAAACGCAACAAATAATTGACATAAAGTTACATTTTCTTTCATATTTTGCTTTCTTTAACTTTCGTAACAAAGTTAACTTTAATAAAGACGGAAACACAATGTGTAGCTGTGGCGTGAGGTTGTAGTATTAAGTAGAAAAATTTCTCCTTTCCGCTTCATCTAACTACAGCTACACACTACTGTTATACTTTTGACAGCTTGTAGTACTACATGAACTACATACTACAGCTACACATTGTGTTTCCGTCTTTAACTTAATTAACAAACGGCTCAGCTTATTAGAAACAGACAAGGTATATGCAAATGCCACTTTACTCGACTCTCGCTTAAAAAAAGCTGCATTTGGACTTTAAGCTAATGCAAAAAAAGCACAAGAATGGATTTTCGAAAAAATGGTATCGTTATTTTCAATTTAAACATGCATGGTAACGATAAATATTGGTGAAGAAAATCACCGAAAAGAATTAGAAACTGAAAAGGATAATTCTAATGGTATTTGGAATTTTTTTGACAATAAATTGAAAAAAAAATCCAGAATAACACTCTAATTTCGTTTCGGCCGATGTGGAATTAAAACGCTATTTAAGTCTCAAATATATTCAAAGAAGAGAAAATCCCTTAGATTTTTGGCAGCATAATAAAAATATTTTTCCTATATTGTAGAAATTGCATTTAAAATGTGCATGTGTTACAGCAATATCTGTATCATCATGAAGATTGTTCTCCAAAGCCGGGCAACTGGTTTCTAGTAGACGAAACCTCCTTTCAGGTCCCACAAATTATGAACTTTTGTTTTTGAATAATAATGTAGAATAAGTTGAAAAATTTCCGCAAATCAATATTCTTTTTATTTTCGTTTTGTTCTGTTATGTTAAGTTTTTAAAGATGGTTTTGTCATATATTGTTACGTTTTTTTTCTTTTTTCAAATACTTAAGACTCTATATAAAATTACAATGACGACTCTAAAAATAAAGAATGAATATATTCGATATATTCGATAGTTTAAACTATTCGTTATTCGTTTATTCGATAGTTAAAACTATTCATTATTCATTTATTCGATAGTCAAAAATATTCGATAGTTCCCATCACTACTGATCAATACAACTAAATCAAATGCAGCATTCATAATAATGTATATGAATTACGAAAAATTTTTAGGAAAAATTAATTATGTTGATTATGTGTATAATTATAACATATTGTATTAAAACATAAAATCTTTGTTTAATATGTATATTTTGTATTCAAGAAATCATTTTTTGTTTTTGTTTTTTAATTTCAATATTGATTTGCATTTTATTCTATGACTGAAATTAGTACGTATACTTTGTATGTAGATATATATTTATTTCGTATTCCCTTTAAGAAATTTTTTTTAATTGGTAGGTATACTTTAATGGATATATATTTATTGTTCAGTGAAAGTGTTGAAAAGAATAACTAAATATAAAAAAAGTTTGTTTTCATAGGCAGCTTACCTCATATTGGTATTAGTTTTTATTATTTTATTACAAATACAATATACATTTTAATTTTTGTTTAATTAGGTACTTCATAATATTTTCTGCGTCACCTTCTGTTGTCTTCTGCGTTACCTTTTTTAAATAGGTAGATTTTGTAGAATACAGTTTTATTGTAATTGCATTTTCATATTCTATGCTCAAAAGCTAATTCAATTTATAAGTTTAAGAAAAAATTAATTGCGTTGATTGTGTATACTTAGGCCCATATTTACGAAAGCACTTGCGATCGCAAATCGCCACTTACCATCGCAAGTACGTGATTTGGTATTTTCAAAAATTTTACAATCGCAAATTTGACATACTGCTGTGGTAAAAATGTCAAATTTGCGATCACTGTTAACATGAATTTGCGATCGCAAAAGTTGCGATTAGTAAATTCCACTGTTAAAATGTAAACTCTTTGTTTATATTTTTTGTAGCCCTGAAAATCTATGGTGGGAAGTATTCAGTTGTTAATATTAGATGTATTCCCACTTAGGATTAATGTTACTGACATGTTGAAGGTTTGAAATGAAATGAATAATAGTTTCATGTTTACACATTTATTTATACTAATTCACATCAATAAAATTATACAGAAACTTTAAACATAAATGTCCACATTTAAATGAATTGGAATTTTGATATCTATTATAATTATATTCTATATTATTTCCTAAATATCTTATAATTTCTATAGGTGGTTGCAGATTACCATAACTATTAAAGTATTCAACACGATTTCCTTTTTTCTGATATGCAGCCCAATGTGTACCAGGTCCAGGTAAATTTTGTCAGCACTTGTAAGCAGTTGAAAAAGGGTAGGGATAAGATTTTTGCCTATAAATGGAGACAATTTCTTCAAACGGTATCAGTCTATCGTAAAAGTAAAATTTCAAAGTGATTATTTAATTTTCTTATAAAGTTTGAAGTCTTGAAAAGGAATATTGAAATTTATTCAGATTCAAAGTGTTTAATTAATTTTCTTTTAAAGCTTGAAGTTGCGTTTAAAAAATCTTAAAAAAAATAAAGAAAAAAAAAGATATATAACTTATTCAGTTTCAAATTGTTTATTAGAATAAAATACATAGACTACAAAATAAAGAGTGTTATATGTGAAATTTGTGGAAATGGATTTGCATTCAAAAATTCGTTGAAAAGACATGTCCAATCAGCTCATGGTGACCATGAAATTTGTAACATTTGCAAGAAGAGCTTTACACGCAAAGAAAATCTACTAACGCATATGAGAACTCAGCATAAGGTGTCTTCAATTTCTAATGATATATGTAATCAGCCTTCTACATCATCATCGTCACAAAACAAAATTTTATGTCAAACATGTAATAAAGCAATTTCAATCAAGGACTGGAGTTATCATCTAAGAACAAATGTACATAAAATAAAAGCAGGCAAACCAATTAATGATAAATTGAAAGTAGTGAAAAGTAGTTTTGAGGAACGAATTGAAACGCTCATTTTCATTCTGTTTAAGGGGTTAAATAATAATTCATTTTTGTCGCTTTGTAACAGCAGCACTGAAAGTGTTCAGAAAGTAGTTGTTGTCACTGTAAAGTAGCTATTTGATTTTTGTAGACTATGAAGTGGCGGCGGTCACGTGCCTGCCACTTTGAATGTAGTGACGAAAACTTTAAAGTATAAATTAAAGGTAGCTGGAACCTTCTGGTGGCAAATACTCTAAGCAGCCATATTTATAGGAATTAACTTAATTCACTAAAATTTAAAAATTTTAAAACACAAAATATGCAAAATTAATGGAGTAATTTCTTTATTTCGTATCAGAATTTTTATTATTGGCCCCTATTCCGAGAGTCGTTTCGATCGACAATCGACTTCTTTGTCGACTCAGTATCAATTTTTGCTATCACGAGAGTCGATATATCGACTTATATTAGTCGAGTACCTTTTGATAATCACCTAATCAGTTGAGGTTACATTTTTGTTTTGTTGTGTTGTGTTGTTTCGCAGGTATTGAAATGTAAGAATATATAAACAAATTTTGTATATTCTAGTTATATATTTACATATATATATTAATTTACAGGGTGAAAGTTTCAAATAAATGAAGAATTTCGTTTCTAATTCTTTCAACTCTTTCTTCTTCATATTCAATAAAAAATTCCATTTTTGAAATTTTAAAAAACTCACTTTTAAAAAAAAATTAAACCACAACAATGAATAACTTCCTTAATTTTTTCAAAAATATTTTATTTTGACAACTTTTGACAGTTTAAATTGACACTAAAATTGACTAAATCGTGTTTGATATGGTAACATTTTTAAGTCGAGGCGATCTGTTTACAGAATACGAATTTTTTTTCGCCTCGACTGAGAAGTCGATAGTCGATTGTCGATCGAAACGACTCTCGGAATAGGGGCCATTAACTCTTAAAAACATTTTAAAGTCATTATTATGAAAGGAAAATATTATTTTAAAAATTGGAAAAAAAAAATCCCCATTTAAACTTTAAATTTTTATTATTTGCGAGGCGCATCTTGTTTTTCGAAGTATCTCATTATTATTTAACAGAAAAATATTTTTTGCAATACTATTTTAAGTTTTAAATGGAACAAAAACTTAGAAATTAATTTCATACATACATATTGTTTAAAATTATTTATTGAAAAAGAAAATCTCTAACATCTTCTTTCCTTGTCTTCGATTTCGAAACACTTTCATTCTAAGATTAACACATTTAATTATTGTATTTATATTTTATATTTTATTTATGTGTCTGTGGCTTTCGAAATTAGAGTAGTATGTGTGCATCATTCACTACAGTTTTGCAACGTTTTTGGAACGTCCCTGGGAAGTTTTTGCAACGTATTCAGGAACGTCCTGGCTACCACAAAAGTGTTCCCCAGTTTGGTACCTGGTACGTTCCCAAAAAGTAGCAGGAAAGTAGCGGCTACAAGTAGCAGCTACAATAAAGTCACACCGTTCGTAGCGGTTACGTGGCAGGAACCAAAAATGCTACTTGGGGAATCACACTGTACCAAAAATTGCTTTTCAATGATAACGCAACGCATTATATTAACCCGTATTTTCAATCACTGATAAGAAAAAAAATATTAACCCATGTAACCCCGCACTAATAACAGATAAGCTTAACCCATGTAACCCTCGAGTTATATATAAATATTAATATATGTATAAATATATTTGTGAACAAAACACTTTATTTTATATGTAGAATTATTACTTTTATTATTCTAGATAATTATTACAATTTTACACTCCAAAATCTAAATTCAGACTGACTAAAATTTATTTTATCAAAAATTACAATAACTTAAGATCTTCTATTCTATCTTTTATTTTATTCTGCAAATTGTTATATCTAAAAAATTCTTAGAAATAAACGATGATTATGGATATGGGAAATTTTACAGGTTTCCATCGGTATATTGTATTTTCTTGCACAGGTGGATTGCAGTCAGCAGATTTGTTGTTCCCATGATGAAAAATTATTTAATTGGTTTGGATGGTGATAAGTACAGGGTGTGACGTACTTGTGTACGTAACTCCTCCCTCCTTTGAAGGATCCTTACGTATGTAGG
Source organism: Bombylius major (assembly GCA_932526495.1). Lineage (NCBI taxonomy): Eukaryota > Metazoa > Arthropoda > Insecta > Diptera > Bombyliidae > Bombylius > Bombylius major. The sequence goes on along the minus strand of OW052044.1, from coordinate 21,357,122 downwards.
TTTTATTCATCTATTACTTCGATATCGAATTCTGATTGAGAAGGTTTTTTTTGTTCTCTAGTTCTTGTTTTTTGTACGGTAGTGTTTGTTTTGTTGCAGATTTTGCGTATTTTGGTAATACTTTTCATCACTAGTATACCTATTAGTGAAATACTGCAGCATAATACGATTATCCACTTATCCTCTTTTTTTTGAGGTAGACTTTTTAAACTAATTTCTTGAATATGTTTTTGTTCGTTGTAGATTTCGTTGATTTTGTTTAACGGGATTTTATTCAGGACAAACTGTTGACTGTGTTGTGGTTGTATTTTAAGTATTTTTACTGACGGAAGTATTAGAGGTTGTCCAAACGGCATATCATTGTTGTTGATGAAGCGATTCTGTACTGTTCGAAGCTGCATGATTTTGGAGTTTCTATTAAATAAGTGCCTATTAGAGTAGTAAAGTCTGTTTTTCCACAATTTAGTTTTATTTTGGTTTTGGTAGGAAAAATGGCAATATAATGGCTCGTTGTTATCTGTTCTACAATCTCATTTGTTATAGTCACTGGAACGGACGTGCACATTGAAGATGTGTTTCCTTTTAAATGCAAGAGTTGATGGACACAATCTTTTTCCTTTATCTCTCGGACTGAATCTTCTTTAGTACAGAAGTAAAATGGTTTGATATTTCTGCACTCGTTATCTTCGTAGAAAAAGTCAGTATCACTCATAGTCAGATAAGGTTTTGGGGGAATAATAATTGTGTAATTTTTTGAGAAGAAATGAACTATGAAAACAATTTTATAATTTGAATAGTACGCGTCGACGCTTAAAATATCATAGTACCTGTGGATACTCGAAGTGTCAGATCCGAAAGACAGTTGATCTGAAGAATAGTGCCTTTGAAGTTCTTTGACCATGAATTCTAAATCTTTTATTTTAACAATGCTATTATGTAGAACTTTGAGTCTAATGAACGTTATAGCATTTTCAATATTATTTAGTATTTGTAATATGATATGTAGTATTCCACTGATTTCATCGAATACGTTTTTTGCTAATAGAAAGTCATGAACTTCAATTGAATCCATTTGTGCTATTTTCTGAACTGTGCTAACAGTCGATACTCATTTTGTTGGATTATGGTTAGGGTTTTGTTATATTCTTCCATTACGCGAGTTGACAACGATATTTGTTTGTTGACTTGTTTCGCTATGTGTTCTTGGTTAGTTTTTAAAGTATTTATAGTTTCATCGAACCTTTTTCCGTCTTCTGAATCTAGGTTTCCCGTTATACTTTTGAATATTGTGCCTAAGCCGTTTAGAATTCCTCTTTTAGACCTCGATCTTGAGAAGTGATGTAAGGAATTGAATTTATCTATAGCTTGTTCAAGTTGAAATGCAATTGTTTTTCTTATAGATCGTATCCCTGCATAATAAGGTTCTTTGTACAGACCAGTTAGATATATTTTGTTGAATTGTTTGGAAATGTTATTAATTTCATCTTCAAGTGGCTTTAAATTAAAAAAATGAATAAAATTATGTTCAGTTTGTTTGACCTTAGCATCGCCTAATTTGAAGGGTAATATTCCTGGGTTTGAGTTTAAATTCGTAATTTTAATCTCCGATGTTTTTGTTGTCACCACGAGGGTGAGAATGATCCTGAAAAATTATAGGTTTTTGATTAATTAAGGGTCTTTTCAAATTGTTCTTATGATATGTGTTTGTGGATGTTTTAATTTTGATATTCTAGTCTTCTTTTACTAAATGGGGTTTAAAGCGTGGACTAACTTTATTTCGAGCTCGAGTTTTGTGATAAACAAGAGTATCTGGTTTGTACGAAAGAGGTTCTTCACGAGAAGTATTAATTTTATTTATATTACTGTTTGCGCGTTTAGATGAATTCGTATTCAGATATTTATAAATCTCTATCATTTTGTGTTTATGTTTATCAATGTAGTTTGAATACAAGATTTTATTGGTATCTATATTGAACGGATCTGTGAGATCTAAGTGTCCATTGATAATATCTATTGGGCAGTGTTTGGTTGTGGAATGAATAGAGTGGTTGTAGCCTAATATTGCATATGCTATTTGGTTTATTATACTAAGTTCTTTTTTTGTTTGGTTAAGTATTCGAATATGTTCAATAATTGTGGAGTAGAATCTTTCAATAGTACCGTTTGAAATGGGGCGGGCAGTGGACGAAGCGGTAGAGTGTTGGCTTCTGATGCTGAAGGTCTCGGGTTCGAGTCCGCCTGAGTTCACTCAGCTCTGAATGAGTACCAATTCACTTTGAGTTGGGTATAAGTGCTCGGTACTAATTAGTTTAGTGGCTTTTGCTTCATAAAAAAGCCAAGTCCACAAAAAACTAAGAAATATTAGTACCAAGCCCTGTCATACGAATAAAAAAATTCGTTCTCTACCAACGAATTTAGTGGTTCGCATTCCACTTTAAACTGTAGGTGCATGTATGACAGAAGTCGGGGTGCTGAGTACAATGGACTCTCCTGTCTGAGTGCTCGTGGATGCCTAACTCGCATCCCCCCCACCCACAAAAACAACAAAACAACAAACAAACCGTTTGAATTTGGATGGAGCGGGATAATATAGTGAACATGAACTTTATGCAATGCTGTAAGGTCTTTTATAATATTGTTTTTTAATTCTGTGCCATTGTCAAGAATTAACATTTTTGGTATACCATGGTGAGTCATAAAATTAACAAAAGCGTGTGTTACGTGAATTGCAGTTAGGCTATCTAAGGGATAGGCTTGTCCGTATTTTGAAAATCTGTCAACAACTGTTAGGAATTTTTGATTTTTGATAGTAAAGGTATCGGCGTGTATGATTTCGAAGGGCTTACTTGGTGTGGGGGTTATACTGAATTTCTGTAAGGGAGGGTTGCGATCGTATTTAATTTGTTGGCATAGTATGCAGTTGTTTATAAAGGTTGTGACGCTGTTTCTAATGTTTGGCCAGTAATAATTCTTTTTTATCTGGGACTCCAGTTCCACTATACCACAGTGGTTCGTTGTATTTTCATGTTGCTGTTGTACTATGTTTTCCTGGTGTTGTAATTTTACTACATCTTCCAATATTTTGGTGCAAAGTAAGAGTTTGAAACCAGGATTTTTAAAGGTTTCCCTCAAAATGTTACAGAGTTCGGGTATGAACTTTTCTTTATCTATATACAGTGCAACTGTTTTATTGGTCATTGTGAGTTCTTTAAATATATTGAGGATGTCTTTCGCGAAGTTATTTTCGGATACTTCGATTATGGTACGTATCTTGTTTTGGAATAAGCGCAAGATTTTAGGTGGATTGTTGACGTGCAAGACGACTTTTAGGACTATTTGATTTTGAAAATATGTTAATGCTGTTTCAGATATTGGTACATTGAATATTGGGTTTTCTTGATTTGTGTGTATTGTGTTACCATCAGTATCGTCTTCAATTTCTTCGTTTGAGACATCGTCTAGGTTTGGATCTTCATTTATGTTGCCGGTAACAGATAGTGCGTCAGAATCAGGTTCTTTATAATGGTTTTGTGCAGTGTTTTTTTTTGAGGCGGTTACTACAGAATTTGTATTTATTTCACTTATTTTAATGCGAGATAAAGCGTCAGCATTGGAGTTTAATGAACCTTTCTTGTATATGATTTGATAATCGAATTCGTCTAGTTTTAGGCGCCATCTTGTTAGTTTAGCGCTTGGATCTTTAATTGAGAACAACCAATTCAAAGGTTTGTGGTCGCTAAAGATATAAAATTTTCTGCCATATAAATACGGTCGAAAGTCTTTTGTTGCCCATACTATAGCGAGGAGTTCTCTTTCGATTGTACTATAATTTTGTTCTGTATCATTTAAAGTCCTGGATGCATAGGCTACTGGTTTATCTTTGCCTGGAGGCCCTTGTGATAGAACCGCACCAATAGCAAATTGACTAGCATCTGCAGTTAAATTAAATGGTAAGGAAAAGTTAGGGTATTGTAGAATTGGTTCGTTGGTAAGGAGTTCTTTACAGGTTTCGAAGCATTGGATGTAGTCTGGGCTTAAGTTTATCTTATTCCCTTTTTTCAAACAAATGGTCATTGGTTTGGTGATTTTTGCTAAGTTGGGGATGAATTTTCGGTAGTATCCTATTAGACCTAGGAAACTTTTGATCTCTTTTGTGGTTTTTGGTATTGGAAATTTTTGAATGCATTTTACTTTGTCTGGGTTAGGTTTTATGCCATCAGGGGTTATAATATGACCTAAAAAGGATGTCTCCTTTTGTAAGAATTCAGATTTGTCTATCTGAATCTTGAAGTTGGCTTCACGAAGTCTTTGGAATACTTTCTTTAGGTTGACGAAGTGTCCTTGAAGAGAAGTGGAGAATACTATGATGTCATCGACATATACAAGACAAATATTGTTTTGCAAGCCTTTGAGGATATTGTCCATAACTCTCTGGAATGTGGCAGGAGAGTTTTTTAGGCCGAAAGGCATTCTAAGAAACTCATAGTGCCCGTTTTCGACATTAAAAGCTGTTTTGTGTATGTCATCCGGGTGCATTTCAATTTGATGGAATCCGCTTACGAGATCTATTGTTGAAAAGTAATTACACTTGCCTAATTTGTCTAGTACATCGTTAATATTTGGTATTGGGTAGCGATCATCTACTGTTTTTTGGTTTAATTTTCTATAGTCAACTACAATGCGCCATTTCTTTTTTCCAGATGCATCCGCTTTTTTCGGTACTATCCAAATAGGGGATGACCAGGGAGAACAACTTGGTCTAATAATGTTTTGGGAGAGCATTTTCTGGATTTGGTTGTGGATCTCTCCTTTGTGTACGAAGGGGTAGCGATAGCTGCGTTGGTATATTGGAATTTCATCAGTTGTTTTTATTTTATGTTTGACTTGATTCGTAAATGATAAAGGTTTGTCATCCGTGTAGAAAATATCTGCGTATTTTCTACAAAGTGAAATAATTTGTTGCTTTTCTTCGTCGTTCATGTGCTCTGTTCTTATTAAGCTTGCTATATCTTTTTGGTTTAGAGTTTGTTCACTTTCTAAAATATTCATGTGATAGAGGTCAAAATTATCCTTTGGGAGGGTAGCTTTTACTGGGTAGAGAAGAGTAAAATTTGTGTCGTTTTCAGAGAGATTATGAATTTCGACTTCTGACCATCCATCTTTACTTACAGTGAGTGTTTGGGGAATGAAACAGTTTTGCATGGATTGGGAATTTATAATGATTTCTCCATTTTTTGTTGTTACTGGGATTTGTCTATGACTTATAGTGTTTCCTGGGAGTAATTGTTTTGTTAAGAGTTTTGGGCTCGTATTCAAATACTTTATTGGAATTTTCGCGTTAGGTGTAGTGAGTTTTAAATTTGGAAAATTGACTAGCTCCAAGGGATTTCAATAAATCTATTCCTATTAGTCCATCAAAAATGTTGTGAAATTTATATGCATAGAATTTTAATACTTTGTTTTCATTTAATTCGTGAAAAGCAGGGATTGTGGCAAAATAATTATGTTGTGAAGATGCAAATGATGTAGAAACTGTGAAAGGGTCTTTCACTTTATATTGCGCGAAGTGATTATCGATTACTTCTGGGTCTAGGAAGGATTTTGTTGAACCGGTGTCGATAAGAAGTTTAAGAGGTGGATTTTGTATCTCTATATAGGGTAGATAGGTTGAAATCTATTACGTTAGTGCTGTGTCTTGTTGATCCTGACAAAAATTTTGATGTTCTTCGTAATCATATGGATCGTAGTATTCCTAGTCGTGAGTAGTGTCGTAGTTTTCTTCAAAAGAGTTTTGTTCGCTAGTAGGTAAATCGGTGTGTTCGGTGTTATGCAGTTCCTCCCATTCCATATTATTACTTGTAGGTGGTATTTTTTTTGTTGCATTCGAATATTTTGAGGTTATGCTCATTGGTATTGGTTTGCTCTGGTTAAGAGTTTGATTTGGTTTTGGTTTACAGACGTTCTTTGTTTTTCCGAATACTTGCGTATGTGTGGGTAAATGCTGCTGGGATTGATATAGTTTTTGCTGAAAAGGAACAGGGCCTGACGGGAAATTATATTTTTGCATCGTGTTTGGGCTTCTTTGCATAATGTTTTGGTTTGGGTTCTGATTTCCATTGGTTGATTGGGGGTGTAAGACAGTGGTATTTTGTAATTGGCTGTGATTTGCATTATAAGGGGTTAAATTTTTGTGTAATAAATTTATTTGTGTTGGTAAAAAATTCATGTATTGGTGGGAATATCTCGTTTCATTTAGTTGTTTGCATGACGCTTGTTTATTTTCAAAATTTCTTCCGTTAAGGGAATCTAAGTTTGTATATATTTTCGACTGATTACGATTGATGTTTATAGCATTCGAATGAGAGGCTTGTAAATATTGTATATTTTCTTCTTTTTTTAGAAAATTAATAACTTCGAGCATTGTTTTTGGTTCTCTTGTGCGGACCATGAATCCATATGGATTTTTCAACCCGGCTAGAAAGACTTCAAGGGCTTGATTGTTATACATATTTTGTTTGAATTTTCTGATGTTAATATCTGTTTCACGAATTGCGAGGTAGTTTGAAATAGTATTTAAGTGTTTTCTAACTCTATCATGAAATTGAAATGGCGATTCATTTGAAGTTTGGGATTGACATTTTAAAAGATTTAGAATTCACTTTATCACGAATATTTGTATTTTCTTCTGTATCACTAATTTCTAAGGTGTCAAATGAATTTCCGACGGATGAATTTCTTAATAAATTTAAATTATTTTCTACTGCGTTTCCTTCTAAATTAATACTATTCAAATTCAAAATTAGATTTTCAATCTCTAGATCTGCGTTTTCTCTTAAGGAGGCTTGGGTGCGAGAGGAGTCTGACATAGAATTAGAGTGAAAATATTTTTCTACTTACAGGAGAGTCCTCTTATACATTGATTTCTTCCTGCTAAATATGTAGTTCAAGTTGTATTGTTTGTTCTTAGTGGCCTTTTCTTCCTTCTTTTTAGTTTGTAACGTTACAGTTACATGCAAAAATTGTTTTACTTAGCTCACTTCACTGATGATGTAATAATTTCTTTTGTTTTCTCTTCTTTTTTTTTTGTCACAGCACTATTTTTTTTTTTTTTTTTTTTTTGTGTTCACGATCACTGTTTTGTATTATTTTATTATTTTTTATTTATGTATTTATTATTATTATTAGGTACTTGTTTATTTATTTATTTACTTTTTTTATTTTTGATGTTTTTTTTTTATTATTTTTTTTTCACAGTCACTCTTTTTTATTTATTTATTTATTTTTTTTTTTTTCACAATCACTATTTTTTTTTTTTTGTTTTAATTTAATTCACTTCAGTTTAATTTAATTAATTTGAACTAATTTAATTTAATTATTTTTATTTTTATTTAATTTATTCTTAAGTATTTTTACTTTATTTTAACTCATTTCACGTTAGGTTCACTTTATCACTTAACTATTTAAATAGAAAGACTTTCCACGGTGGATGTCTTGTGATAAACCGTAAGACTGCGCCAGTTATATATACATATTAATATATCATATGTATAAATATATTTGTGAACAAAAATTGCTTTTCAATGATAACGCAACGCATTATATTAACCCGTATTTTCAATCACTGATAAGAAAAAAAATATTAACCCATGTAACCCCGCACTAATAACAGATAAGCTTAACCCATGTAACCCCCGAGTTATATGTATATAAATATTAATATATTTGTGAACAAAACACTTTATTTTATATGTAGAATTATTACATTTATTATTCTAGATAATTATTACAATTTTACACTCCAAAATCTCAATTCAGACTGATTAAAATTTATTTTATCAAAAATTACAATAACTTAAGATCTTCTATTCTATCTTTTATTTTATTCTGCAAATTATTATATCTAAAAAATTCTTAGAAATAAACGATGATTATGGATATGGGAAATTTTACAGGTTCCCATCGGTATATTGTATTTTCTTGCACAGGTGGATTGCAGTCAGCAGATTTGTTGTTCCCATGATGAAAAATTATTTAATTGGTTTGGATGGTGATAAGTACAGGGTGTGACGTACTTGTGTACGTAACTCCCGCACTAATCAGAAAAAATCTTGACACATGTCACCTTCTCTGATAAGAAAAAATCTCGACACATATGACCTTTGCTGATAAGGAAAAATCTTGACACATGTGACCTTTACTGATAAGAAAAAATCTTGACACATGTCACCTTCACTGATAAGAAAAAATCTTGACACATGTGACCTTCACTGATAACATGTAACCTTGAACCGCACTGATAACAGTTTCGCGATGACGTCACTGAGTCAGAGCCATGGTCCAGAACCGCTATATTTATACTACTTTATGTATATCATATATCTTAGTTGCTGTAGTTTGGGAGAAAAATATTAGTTCAAAATTGCCGAATATTTTTTTTATTGAATTTTATTATGTTGAGATATTCAACTTCGAAAACGGATTTTTGACGAAAGCGGTTTAAAATATAATAAATATCTAATTTTAGTTTGAATTTTATTTTTAATTTTATTTTATGTCATACAGAAATACAATATTCATATGTATGTTTTACATTCCTAGCACAAAATAAAATTTTTTGCATATTTTTTAGTTTCGAAATAGTTTTTGTAAAACAGTTTTCATAATTTTTGTTTTTATTTGTAATTCATATCATATGGGACATTTTGTTTTTTGAAAAAAAATTAATTACAAATTATAGAAAAAAAAATTATTTTTTTTACTAACAATTATTTAAAAAAAAAACAATAAAGAACAATAATTGACAATATCATTTTTGTTTATTTACTTGTAAAATGAAAAATGACTGCGAAAGAAAAAAAAGAAATTTGTGTATAAAAGTGGATAAAGGATGAAAGAAAAAGTGATGTACAAAATAATATTCCTTTTTTCACATATGATAGTCCCCTTACATCAATGATATTTTATTAACACAAAAAAATAATATAACAATCAGTAAATGGATGCCTCACTTGCCAAAACGCTTAACTCCATATAAACAACGCAACGTCTAAAAAATTAATAAATTAGCTGCGATAATAAATTAATTATGATTCGAAAACCAAAAAAATATTTTTAATTTAGTAGTTTAACGGCTTATTGTCACATCCAATTACTTCGAATATGAAAAATCCAAGAATTAATTGAGTTCTGTAATTAAAACCTTAAAAACCCCAAAAATGGAATTAATCGATTTGGCAAATGAGCGATCCAAATAATACCTACAATATGCACAAAATATGTACATGCAGACACATAACAAATGTTACTGTTTAATTATTATTAAATAATTATTATTAGAATTAAGATTATTGTATTTTTCAGGATATTTAATTTACCTAATTTTATTATTATTTTACTATACATAATTAACATACTTAGCATAAAATTATAGGTCATTCAACCGTTAAAAGAAAAGAAAATTTATTTATGCCAACGTCATGAATTTACCTTGTTGCATACTCATAATATGTATATTAATTTTTATTCATGACTAAAAATGCATTATTAGCTGTTTTTAAAAAAGTTTATTAAACCAACTGTAATAGGTAAATACATTATGTGTATTTACACTTATTGCAGTAAAAAAGGTATATTTATGTATATAATTAAATCACATACAGTGAAACTTCGATTTTCCGAACCCCCAAAAATCCGAATTTCCAATAATCCGACTGTCTTAAATTTAGGCATTAAACATTCTATAATCCGAATTGAATGTTTTTTGTAATCCGAATTGTTTGATAAAATCAAAAAAATTGATTTGTTCTTATTTTCGTAAATACATAATTTACTGTTATTAGCTAACTGAAATTTTCCCGTTATGTTTTATTTGTTATTTGTATACCTATACTTCATTTATTTATTTATTTATTCAGCCAACATGATTTGATCAATCTGACTCTTTACAATACATAAAATATTATTCTTAAAAATAATCTCAAACATATAATTTTAAGATTTTTAAACTTATAAATAATTTACACATATAGACACAACATAAGATAAAAATGCAAATAAATAAATAACAATAAAAATACAATAAATAAAGAAGGAAGAAAGAAAATAAAATAATAATAAGAAAAATAAATTAATAATAAAAAAAAAGAGAGAAAAAAATAAAATAAAAAATAAATAAATAAATAAACAAATAAAATAAATAATAATAATAAGAAAAATAAATAAATAAATAAACAAATAATGAAATAAAAAAAAAAATAAAAAAAAAATAAAATAAATAAAAATAAAATAAAAAAGATTAAACAAAGACAATACAAAATGCAATTAATTAAAGTCTATATGTGTATAATTAGAATTGAAGGATCTGGAAGCAGCCGTTAGTGGTTCATTATTACCATAATTGGTCCGATGATAACCAATATTTCGTCGCCTGAAAATTGGTTTGCTGTATACGCCAATTTCACGATTTTTAGTTATTGATTGATTTTATGGTTTTGGATGCTGCTGAAGCGAATGGTGCACTCCGTTTTGCTCTAGACCGTTAGTTTTTAAAATATCTTGTATTCATTTTGCCGCATATCCAAGATATTTTTAAATTTTAAAAATTAGTTTGCCGTATGTAGTACAAGAATAGTTCATAAATAAAATAAGTCTTCAAAAATATTATTATTGGTTTGCCGTACGAGAAGTTTTATTTTTAATTTTTGCTTTTGGTTTGCCGAATGTGAAATTTCACCACTACATGCGGCAAAACAAAATTTTTTGTTTGAATAATTGATGTGCGTTACGTCTATAGTAACTTTGTTTGTGCGTAATGTGATATGTACATTGTACAGCGATCTTGCTGTCAGTCGTTGCTTGATCATCAAAGAGTAAGGAGCTATGTCGTCTCCAGTGCCAAGCATTCCTGATAGTTTATTAAAGTAAATATAAAATTTATTAATTTTAATGGCGAAATGAATTTAAATTAATTTTTAAATTAATTTTTGAATAAATTTTTAAATTCATTTTTGATTTAATTTTTAAATTCATTTTTTAATAAATTTTTGAATTAATTTTTGAATTGATTTTTAAATTAATTTTTAAATTAATTTGTGAATTAATTTTTAAATTATTTTTGAATTATTTTTGAAATGAATTATAAATTAATTTTGAATTCGTTTAGTTTTATGAATGATGTTCTTCCACCAAATTCTGAAAACGATGGAAAGTCAATTTCTCAATGTAAGCCTGGAACATCAAGGCAAGCTTTACGGTAATAAATACATATATTTAAATGTTTCTATTAATGAAATAATAAAATTACTTCTTTTCGCTTGAAGGAAAATCAACAATTTAACAAGCGAAATTTCTGACGAAGGAAATTCTGTTCAGGATTTCGGTAATCAACTAATTTTTTTATACATATTTTTAAATTTCATTGTTATTCACATTATTATAAAATTACGATTAGATAGCGACGACTCTATAGGGGATCCGAATTGGATGAATGGTACTGAAATACGAAGTGTACCTTCAGGATTCACAACAGGTATTTTTGCAAAACTCGTTTCAATTTTCAGTTAACTTAATTTCTCACTTGTAATTTAAGGAAAAAGTATTGTTTTAAAATAACTTATTTGTACACATTTTAGAGAATGAATCAAATTCCCCTGTTGCAATGAAAAAAAGAAAAAAACAGCCTCATTTTTGGCAATGTAATGTTAGAAAATGACTGAGAGAAGCAGGAAAACAATACATAAATATTAAAAAAAAGACAATGCCAGAAAAGGCAATTAAACCCGCTTGTGATGACAGATGCTTTTACACTTGTACAAAAACTTTTAATGAAGAAAATCGAAAAGCTATACATAATGCGTTTTGGAAACTTACAGATGATGATAAAAACACATTTTATTGCAAGTTTGTGAGAAAAGAAAATGTAAAGCGACGTCGTATAGAAAGATCAGAAAAGAAAAAAAATACTTTTAGATATTATTTTCAAAATCAAAATGATGAAATAAAACAGGTATGCAGAATGTTCTTCCTGAATACTCTTAGCATTGACGAAAAGAGAATATATTATTATTTCAATAATCTTCATGATTTAACCACTGGTACTCCTCTTCCACGACGCAAAGGCAAAAATACAAAAAAAGTTACCAGCGATGATCTCGTTGAAAAAGTCCGTGACCATATAGAGAGTTTTCCAAAAATTGATTCCCACTACTGTAGAAGTAGTTCAAGCAGACAGTATTTGGACTCATCTTTGTCAATCAGTAAAATGTATGAGTTGTATAAACAGAAAGTTTCCAACCCTGTTTCATTTTCTGTGTATAGAAATATTTTCAACTACAAATTTAACTTGGCATTTTACAAACCTCGAAAAGACCAATGTGACCGCTGTGTAAAATATAAAAATAATAAGAATCCTTCTTCAAAAGAAACAATTGAGTTTGCGGTACATAAAAATGAAACTAAGGCTTTAAAAGTAGAAAGAGATATCGATAGAAACAACATCGATCCGGCTCATGTAATCCTATGTTTTGATTTACAGGCTGTATTGCCCCTTCCAAAGGGATTTGCTTCTACTTTTTATTACAGTCGAAAAATAAATACATACAATTTAACAGGAATTGCATGTTTTCATAATGGAAATAAGACTGTTTATTGTGCTGTTTGGGATGAAGTCAGGAGTGGAAGGTCTGGGAATGATTTATCAAGTTTCAAGTGTCAACCATAACCACACAGCTGACAGTTTAAATTGCCCCATTTACCAGTATAAGTTAAGAGCTCTACAAGAAAGAATAAATTACTACAATGAATCCCTATAACATGAAAGAAGGCCACATTAATCATAGTTCACTTGAAACATTTAACCTATTCTATGTAAATATGAGAAGTCTGAGAAACAAATTACATGAACTGCAAATGTTGATAAAGACACACCATGATATTGATATAATTATATTAAACGAAACATGGTTATATAGTAATGAAACTGATTACTATAACTTAGCAGGGTTTAATGCCATTCATAATTGCAGAGATAATGGTAGAGGTGGTGGGACTGCAATCTATATAAGAAATGAAATAAAGTATAATATTATCCTTCATAGAAACGAATACAACTCGATAATCTTAGAACTCTCACAAAATAATAAAAGTAATATCAAACTTTTTACACTATATAGAGCACCAAATGAAAACCCAACAGAATTTATAAGTCACTTAGGCAGAATATTAAACACTTACCAGAACCTATTACTTGTAGCAGATGTTAACTTTAATCTACTAGATCCAGATTCAACTACAACAGAATACATGGACCTACTCAGCTTAAGTGGTTTCACAATATGTAATGATCTGAGCAAACACCATGCTACTAGAATAACTGAACGCTCAGCAACAATCTTAGATCATATATCTACCAACCTCAACACTGAAACCAACAAGATATCACTGAAACTGGAAGACTTTATAGAAACTGATCATAAAGCTATTTTCGTCAAAGTTGAAGGAGTTAAGTTAACATCATGTCCTAGAGAGATCAAAAATGCTAAAATAATTAATGATATTAAGTTCAGGCAGAAAATTGAAGATGAACTAAAAATAATGAAACACAACATTAGTTTCCACGAGCTGCAGAATATGATTGTAAGAGTTAAGAAAGAATGCACTACTGTTAGAACATTAAAATCACACAGAAAAGATTGGTTAAATGAGAAAATTCTAAAAATGATGAAAAAAAGAGACAAATTGTACAAAATTATGAAAAAATTTCCAGATAACAATATCCTCAAAAGCTCTTTTAAGAAATTAAAGAACACAGTCAATAACATGGTAGCAGAATGTAAGAGAAATTACATTTCTAATAAACTAGCATTGGCTAGAAATGACAGCAGAAAAGTATGGAAGGTAATAAATCACGATATACTAGGTAAAGTAGAGAAAGAGCAGGAAAAAGTTGAATATCTCAATGTTGATAATAAAGTCATCACTGAAGAAATCGACATAGCTAACTCCTTAAACCAGTATTTTTGTGAAGTTGGAAGCAAGTTGAGCAAAACAATCCCACACAAGACACCGATTTGCAATAACACAATGGTGAATTCAATGTTTCTTAGCCCAACAGATGCTAGGGAAGTATATAATACAATACTCTCTATGAGGCCAAACTCAGCACCAGGGTCAGATGGTATAACTGTTAAAGACCTCATAAAAATAGCTGACTTAATAAGTAGTCCAATAGCGGTTCTTGTTAATGACTGTTTTGAAAAAGGTGAGTTTCCTGACTGCCTCAAGAAGTCAACCATAATTCCAATCTTCAAGGGAGGTGATAAGAAGCAACCACAAAACTACAGACCAATATCCTTACTAAGCACTCTGGGTAAGTTGATAGAAAAAATCTTGGCAAAAAGATTGCAAGAATTTATAAAAACTACTGGTGGGTACGACAAAAATCAATTCGGGTTCCAGCAGAAAAGTAGTACTGAGTCTGCCGCAAATGAAGTTTTAATTGCTATAATCGATGCGATTGAAAAGAATTTGTATGTTAGTGTGGTGTTCATAGATCTGAAAAAAGCTTTCGATACTGTCAACCATGAATTGTTATTAAAATTCTTGCAAGAGCTAGGCGTAAGAGGCAAGAGCAATGACATTTTCAGAAGTTATTTGAACAACAGAAAAGCTTGTACAAAAGTAGGTGTCACAATAAGCAATGACCTGATGCTGAAGACTGGTGTACCGCAGGGATCGATTTTGGGACCTCTATTGTACTTATTGTACATAAACAACATACAAAATGCGCAGCTAAAAGCAGATTATAAGATTTATGCAGACGACACAGTGCTTATCTATTCGGGTAGAAATGAAGAAGAATTGCAGTCAACTGTAAATGAAGATCTGGCAAAATTCAAGAATTGGGTAGATGGAAACAAGCTCACCTTAAATGCTGAAAAAACAAAAGTCATGTGCTTCAAAACAAAAAACAAAAAAGAAATAAATCCACAAATTACTATAGATAGCACGGTAATAGAGCGAGTTGCAGAAATTATGTATCTAGGAATAATCATTGACGAGAAGCTGACTTGGTCATCACATGTCGACAAGATCATTAAAAAAGTAGCTCCAATAACTGGAGCAGTGAAACGCAGCAATAACAATGACAGAAAAGTAGCTAACACCATTTATAAATCTTGCATTCTTCCGCATATTAAATATTTAATAACAGTTTGGTCCCAAACTACAGCCACCAACATTGAAAGAGTTAGAAAAGTTCTATATAAATCACTTAAGAACTTACATGGGTATCATTGGAGCACAAGTACGAGAAAAGTTCTAGAAGAAACAAATAATATCCAGCTTCAAGATATTATTTTTGTTGAAAAATGTAGGCTGATTCACAAGATCGTTAACCGAGAAGTCAAGTTCAACACTGTACTCAAGAAAAACAAAGACGTGCATACTTATGACACCAGAATAGCTCAACTCATCCACATTGAGAAATACAGGACAGTAAAAGCCAAAATTGGTATATTAAGGGAAGCAACTGCCAGCTACAATCAACTTCCTCAGAGGATTAAGGACACTCCAAATTTGAAGAGCTTCACCAAAAAACTTATACAGCATGTACATGATAATAAAAACAAAAATGTTAATAGTTTAACGTACTAATATATAATCTATTAAAAATAATATAAACCACATAGAAAAATGAATGTATGCACATGAGATTAAAATAACCAAGTTGAATGAAAAGGTAATATGAATGTTAAAAATTAATGGTAAGGGTAGTAATAGTAGTAAAAATGGTAATAATATTAATTATAATGTTTTCAAAGAAACTGAATGTTTGAATGTGAATTGTGAAAAGTACATATAATTAATTCATGTAAAATTAGTTAAAAACACATCAGAGCTTTGTACTGCTCCTGCACCAGCTATTAGCTGTTTGAGCAGACAGTAAAGTATTTCTTAAGATATATACTAAATCTAAGATAACTTAAGATATTATAATTATAATTGTATAAAGTAATAAGAAATGAATCAGTAATTATTAAAATTTTTAATTTTGATTGTAGTTTTAAGTTTTTCAAGTATGTACATATGTATTTATTTATTTATGAAATAAAAAAAAAAAAAAAAAAAAAGTGCCTTGGGATGTATTCTTAGAAAACTTCTCGTCCATTACCTTCAAGTGACGACGTTAACTCCCTGGAGTGACTCATGCGTTTCTCAAAACCGGAACCGAATTATGTCCACGGCCCTAAAGTGGTTTATGGCCAACAATACTCAAATAAAGGAAATTTACCAAAAATTTTCCGAACCGGGTCACTCCCAAATTCAAGAAATAGACTGCGTTCATAGGGTGATCGATAAATACCTAAAACATTCCAAAATTTCTAGCTTACTTTCATTAATAAAACTATTGAAAAATATAAAATTCAAAAAGAATGAAATTAAAATTATTCAATTGAAAAATGAAGACTTTTTATTTTTTTTAAACAAATCTGGTTATCTTAATTATCAAAAGATACCTTTTTCAAAAGTTAAGGTTTTGTACTACGAACAAACTCAGTCTTTTTCACTTTCTTTTAAACTTTCTATTACACACATAAATTACACTATCGAATCAATTGTTCTTAAACCAACGAGAAATAAATTAGGTACACCAGCAAACATTTTTAATCAAAAAATGCAAATTATTGGAAAAAATACGGCAGTGCCAGTTGATAAAATTAATGATATTAAAAAATTATTTCCATTCCTTCCAGAAATTGATCGCACATATTTCAGAACAATATTGAGTATTAAATAAAAAAATCGTTATAATGAGTCTTGCCACAAGCAAAGCATAAAAGACTACGAAAAGTAGGAGGAATACCTTTAATATTTAATTATGTTTTGATTCTCGTTATTGCTTTGTGACAATTTTTTTAAGTCAAGCCACGAAGGTTCTTTATTTTTAGCCTATAGTAACTATGAAATAATAATAAAAAACAATAATAATTTTACCATTTTTTGTTTTTGTTATTTTTATTTTTTAATCTTTTGAACTATATAAAGTTATGTTAATGTAAAAGAATATTTAATTTCACTATTTTTGTTTTTGTTATTTTTATTTTTTATTCTTTTGAACTATGTCAAAGAGGCTTTTTTATTTTTTAATGAAATAAAGAATTTTAACTTAGGTACTTACTATGTTGTTTCTATTATTTGTCTTAATTTTATTACATGTAACAATAAAGAAATCTAATCAACTAACATTTTATTGATCCTATTTTTGATTTGGTTAAATAATACTTTGACATACATATATCACGTTTTTCTCAATAAATTTAAAAAATTGAATTATATCATTTTGCTTTGCCGTATGTGCAACCTTTTTGTCATGTTAAGCCAACATTTTGAAATTTTTATATTATTGACTTTCTACAAATATCTTAAACGAAGAGAAAACATAATGAAAAAGTCTGTGTACAAGAAGCAGAAAATCCTATTGGCTAAATTTTGAAATATTGAGAATTAAACTTTCATTTTTATTTTTCTCAAAACTACATTTTGGCGTATACGCCAAAACAATATCCATGCGACGATTTAAAAATTCAGTATTTGAATTTATTCTTAATGCTCGTGGAAATACATTTATACAAATTGAGTTAAGAAGATCCGGAGAGTATCTGCCCCGTCAATAATTTAAAAATAAAAGAGGACTGGAAGGTCCTTCACCTTTCATTTAAAGTGGGTAATAATATAAGCCGTAGCCGGTCTTCATAGGGTGGAAGGTTTAATGAGTAAGACCACGGTAGCCTCCTCAGTGCCATTTTTATAAATTTTCGTTATATTGATTCCAAGCGATTTTTGTAATTATCATAGCAAGGATTCCACACAACGACACAGTACTCTAAGATAGGGCGAACCAGAGATACATATAGAGATTTAAATACATACGGATCATTAAAATCCTTAGTCCATCTTATAATAAAACCTAGCATACAACTAGCCCTGGAAACTGTTACATCCATATGTCTATGGAAGTTCAGTTTCGAATCAAAATGTACCCCTAAGTCCTTAATATTATCTAATTTTTCTAATGTGATACCATTAATATGGTAATTATTAGAAAAATGATGTTTAGTATGAAAAAATGACATAAATTTACATTTTTCAACGTTTAGAGATAAACGATTGATACCACACCAATAATAAAATTTGTCTAGGTCTTGCTGAAGTAGCTCAGCGTCATTTAAATCATTAATTATTTTAAATATTTTTATGTCATCGGCAAAAATTAGAATTTCTGAATAATTTAACACCTTCACGACATCATTTATAAATAATAAAAACAGAAAAGGACCCAGATGGCTACCTTGCGGAACACCTGAAGTCACTTCAATGTTACAAGATACATGGTTGAGCCATAATAGAAAGTTCGTGGGGAAACCAAGACAATCTAATTTAAAAAGAAGCAATTTATGATTGACTCTGTCAAACGCTTTACTGAAATCAGTGTAGATACAGTCTACCAGACACTTAGAAGTAAAAGATACTAAATTAGTGGTAGTAGATCTACCGGACGTTAAACCATGTTGAAAACTGCTAATGAGTGGTTTACATTTAAATGAAATTTTGTTTAAAACAAGTTTTTCCAATAGCTTTGGGATTGCCGACAATTTTGAAATATTCATGTAATTATAAATTATTTTTTTACAACCACTCTTATGGATGGAGATTGAAAATGAAATTTTCCAAATAGAAGGAAATACTGAAGACTTTAAAGATAAATTAAACAAATGTGTTAGAACATTGGCCAGACTCGACCCACAGTGTTTCAGAATGACAGCTGGCACTCCATCTGGACCACATGAACAACTATTTTCAAATTGACGAAGATTTACCATTACTTCATCCACAGAAACTAACAAATCCTGCCCTGAGAAGAGATTTGAATTAGAACTACTAATAGAAAGTGGTACTTCTTCAGTAGAGATATTTTCAATTTGAGGAGAGTAGGTAGTCTGAAAAAATTTAGCAAAGAGATTAGCGATAACTTTTGGATCCTCACTATTTTTATCGTTAAAGGACATAGCTGAGGGATAGGTACAGGACTTTCTGCTTAGGTTCAGAAAGTTCCAAAAAGATGTCTCTGTTTCGATCAATTTTTTTTGAAACATATCTATTTTGGTTTCTGCGAGAGGAAACGAGACATTCATTAACTGTGTGGTACAAAAACTTAGTGGATGTAGTATAAATACAAATTTGTGCATTACTTATTACAAGTTTTTGAGTGGTATAGAATAATAATTCAATTTAAAATTTGCGTAAAATTTCACTAGAAAAAAGCAGTTTACTTTAATTCTGCACTGTTTTATATTATTTTGGCTGTATAATACCACCTCAATAATTCGAATTTTTCGGTAATCCGATTTTGGCCTGCCATCAATTGGAGTTTCACTGTATGTATTAATTAATAATATGTTATTAGTATTAAGAAATATTGTAATTGATTAGGTAAGCAATAATTTTATATAAATAGGAGATAGTAATTAATAAAGAATCAGAATTAATCAGAATTCTTTAGATACAAAGGTCGTGATGCAGAGTATCTGTTCTATACCTAATTTCAGGTTTTGTACTTGAGGTTAATTATTGCGTGTACAGGTTTTGTACTTGTACATAATCACTTAACATCGTTGCTATAATTGTTGATAGGATTCGGTATTGTACTGAATCTATTTTTGGGTATTGTTCAGATTACGTGTTACACTAGATCTGTACTAATAGATAAATAAAAGAATTTATCTACATTTTTGGTGACCCCTATCATTGAATAACACCTTTCGAACAATCGAATTATTTTCCTTTAAAAATTTACGTCTGTTTTCATATTTTGAATCATGCAAAAATAAATGAACTAACAACAAGACAATCTGAAATCGGGCAAGAAATAAAGCGCCTATTAACAAATTACAAAAAAGATTCGCCATCTCGCAAAACAAAAGATTATTTGGAGAAAAAACTAAGCACATTAGAATTAAGCTGGACAGCGTTTTACAACAATAATAATGCGATTCTAGAATCACCAGATTATTCGGAAGAACTGCCATATATCAAAAACAATTATTATGAAGAAATAAAAGCGGTATATGATGAATTTAAAACTTCAATTGCCACACGAATGCAAGGTTTTGAAAAATCAACACAACCTGATGATAAGCAAGAAGAAATTAAACAAAATAATAAAGTCGAAAAATTGGTAAAAAGGCATGTTCTTCCTCATACTGCGATTATAAAATTGGAATATTAAACAAATATCAAATGGAGTTATACAATTACAATCAACTCATATGGGAGTCAAGTACGGTGGATGAACCATATGATTACAATCAAAATCAATATTTGGAAATTGAAAATTGACTTCAAGCCATAACAATATTGCCTTACAAGAAAAACGACAATCAATAAATCCATCATTTGAACTTAAAAAAGCAGAAATGGGGTTTAACAATAATAAAATAAAATTACCTAAGATTTCAATACCAACATTTGATGGTAATTATTTAAAATGGATTCAATTTCGTGAATTATATACACAACTCATACACAATCAAACAATTAGTTCAATAGAAAAGATGTTCTATTTGATGAGCAACCTTCAAGGTGAAGCATTAAGTTTAATACAGCATTTACCAGCAACAGGAGATCATTATGCAGGCGCCTGGGAAATTTTATGTACCAGGTATGACAATAAAAGACTATTAACAACGTCATTTCTAAACAAATTATTATCACAACCTTATGTTCAAATACTTAGATTCAGCAACAGATATCAAATCATTACATGATATTACAAAATAATGTTTACTAGGTATGAAAAATATTGGTCTTAACATAGAGACATGGGATCCAATCTTAATACACTTGTTGACAAAAAAATTGGACAAAAATACACATACATTATATGAGCAATCATTAAAGGCACCACGCGAATTAAACACTATGGAAAATTTTCTAAAGTTTTTGGAAACTAGATTTCAAGCACTCGAAACGATTGGAGGAAGAACTATGTTTAAAGAAAAGTTTCACTCAAAAATCAACACCACAAATAAATCTAGTTCGTTTTTGCAACAAAGCAAGCAAAAGGACAATGTGCAGCGTGCAAGCAAATACATCCCAAATAGCAATTTAAGTACCAAATACTAAGTTTTTGTTATCGCCACTATAACATAGTTAAGGACACGCTTTCGTTACTGTTTGTGATACTATAATGTCAACCGCCACTTTAAAGTTGCATGTGCCATGTATTTGGAACGTAAATGTTGCCTTTATGCATTCCAAAATTATTGTTCCACGTGAAGTTTTAACATAGTAACAGAAACGTAGCAAAAACTCCTTGAAATTTTTGTTACTTCGTAGTTATTTCACTCTGTTCTTGAAAACGTTTTCGCTACTATATTTTGCCACTAAAAAGTGACAAAAATTTAGTTTTTTCTTCTGGTGTAAGATACGTGCCAAACTAAATACACACTATACTATATAGTTCCATAATTTTTTTGTAAAGCCGGCCACGTAGCACTTACTTGTTAATGGAACATTAAAGTTTTTGTTACTATAGTGATTGGTAACAACTTTCACTATAAACCACGATTTTGCTACTTGATAATGTTGTGCTTAATCATCATCATTATCTCTTTGTCTGTTAGAGATTGTTTTTATATAAGTAATACCTGAAAAACTCCATTACAACAAATGGCAAAAAGAGTAATTGAATTATCAAAATTAAATAATGAAACTGAACCTACGTGTGATAAAAGTGAAATAAAACCAGATTTTATGAAGTAAAAAATTTCCAACATAGATATCCCGGCTGTCATAAAATTTTTAATAAGGTTAATTTTGGGAAGAAAATGTTTATTTCGAATAATCAAAGAAACAAATAGTTTATGACGGAATGTTCAATATAGTACCATTTGCCACTATAAAGAAATGTATATGTACTATCAGCATAGTACCATTTGCCACGATAAAATAAAAATTACTACTACATGGTACCTTTTGACACCAATTAATTATTCGCCACTTCATAGTGAATATTGAAACTATGAGGTTGAATTTTTATTACATTGCGTGGTGATAAACACTAATATTTCGGAGTATCGACAACTTTATAGTGGCAATGCAAAAATCCGCCATTATTTAAACAATATATTATAGTTATATAGTTTTTATACAAATTATTTTTTTTTTATTGGTAAAAAAATCAAACATTTTCTTAAGATGGTGAATAAAAACCCAAAAAGTAGTCAATATATGAATAAAATTAGTGAGAAAATGTTTGAAAAATGGAAATTGAAAATTAAATGGAAATAGGAACGTTCATATTTATTCAGAAAAAAATCAAATATTGCATTATTTCTGAAGGGGCACAAATTTTTTCGAAGTAAAATGTTCACATTCACCAAGAAATTTTATTAGCAACAGGTTTTTGTTCATAAAAACAAAGATACGAATATATCAATATCCAATAATAAAAGAAATTCAAGAAATTTTTAATCATTTCCATCAATGTATGTATTTTCTATTAGGTATATTAAATGTATTTAAAAATATAATATATATTATATTTTTAGTGTATTTTACATTTTTTTACTGTATGAGTAAAGAAGTGGCGTTAAAGTCTCAATTACTAGTTTGGGTGGTTATTTCCACCACTTTGAGACGTTTTTGTAATGTTGCAGATATCGTACCAATTACTTGGAAAACACGTAGCAATTCATTCCCCATTTTAGTAGTAGGAACGTTTTTGACATGGACCATACATGTTCTTATTACTAGTAACCGCCACTTTAGAGTGACCTGACTTAGTGTCGAATACGTGGCGGAACACTAAAATTGCTAATTGGGATCCATTGTATACATGCAAAATATTTTGTCAAAAACTCCAGATAACAGATACTAATTCTTAAAACGTAATAACTTGTGCATTAATTGCATGCAACAGCTCATACAGCAACAAATTGTACCTTACGCTCATGTACCAAGTGCAACAAAAAGCACAATTCGTTAGTTCACTTTGAAGATAAAACTTCCAACATTAAAAAAGATACACAAAATGAAAATCCTGGTACCACTGACAATTCTAAATCAGAACAAGCATGTCATTCTGTCACCTTGTCGGTACAACAACCAAAAATAAAAACTAATTATGTGTTACTAAGCACTGTAAATAGTATAGACAGACATAACTTGGTTAACCAACTCATCCATTTAACCAACTCATTAACCAAAGTAAGTGACAGACATAATGTCAGCTAGTTTATTTTGACATTTGTTTATGTAGATTTTTTTCTGTTAAGAGTTTGTACTTTTTTTTTTAATTTTCTGAATTATTTTGTGTTTGTGAAATGGAAGTTTCAAATATTTTTGATAAAGACGTTCTTTTATTCCTTTCTATAAACATAAATTTTAATTCAATTCGAAAAAAAAAAGAACAACAAGAAAAAACAAAATTTGAAGTAAATCATATGATAGCAAATGACAAGTAACTTTCCAGTTTGTTCATTGGAAAATACTTAGTTAACTCATAAACCAAGCAGATTTTGCTTGGTTAATGATGGTTTTTAACCATTTCATTTATAGGTAAACCATTCGATTCGAGTTGGTTACGTACTTAACCAAGAAGCAGCTTGGTTAACCACGATATCTGTCAGTACTATAAAGGTAAAGATAACAACTTCAGAAGGTAATGATATAGAATGTCGAGCCTTATTAGACTCAGGTTCGCAACTCAATTTAATTACAAAAAGTTTAGCGAAAAAACTATCCTTACGAGGAGCAGAAGACAAAATAACAATAAAAGGAACCTCGCAAGCAAACCAATATACGCATCAAAAGGTCAATATGGTGGTGAAATCATTAATAAATGAATTTAGCATAAACATGGAAGCATATACAATACCAAAGGTAACAGGTTATCAGCCATCATCAATTTTAGATACTTCAACATGATCTATACCACATAATATTCCATTAGCAGCTGATTTTAATCAACCTCAACGTGTGGACTTACTAATTGGTGCTGAATAATACTATGAGTTTTTGTGAGTTGGCCAATTAAAATTTGCCAATTCTACAGAATACAATATTCGGGTGGATAGTAGCTGGTAAAGCAGGGATGGTAGCACAATCAAACGCACATTGCAACATTTGCACACAAGACGAAACTAAATTGGATGAACAAGTAGAAAAATTTTGGACCTTAGAAGAAGTTGGCGATACAACTAAACAATATTCAGCTGTAGAAAAGCAGTGTGAAACCTTCTTCAATCAAACAGTTAAAAAAGATGAATCAGGAAGGTTCGTGGTAAAATTGCCATTTTTAAAGGAACCAACAGAGTTAGGAGAGTCTGTGACATGGCATTAGCTCGTCTTAGATCAATAGAGAGAAAATTAAAAGCTAATCCAGATTTAAAAAGGCAATATCACGAATTTATGGACGAATATCTTCGTTTGGGCCACATGGAAGAAGTTGAATTTACAAAAATCGAAAAACCATACTACATTCTGCCGCACCACTGCGTGTTAAAACCAGATAGCACCACCACCAAGCTCCGTATAGTATTCGATGTTTCGGCAAAAACCACAACAAATTTATCCCTAAACAATGTCTTACATACAGGACCAAAATTCGTTTCAGATTACCAAGTTTTGTTATGACAGCTGACATCGAGAAGATGTACAGGCAAATCTTTGTAGATCCAGAAGATCGCAAGTTTCAGCTTATTTATTGGAGAAACAGAGATAATGAACCAATAAAGTGTTACCAACTACGTACAGTAACATATGGTGTCACATATTTATCCATCAAATGTTTACAACATTTAGCAGCACAACATGCAGAACACTTACCACTCGGGTCAGCATGCTTTAAAAGAAACTTTTATGTCGATGATTGTATAACTGGCAACAACAACGTGATGGAAGCGTTAGAAATACAAGAACAGCTTAATAAATATTAAATTCAGCAGAATTTAAGTTGCGAAAATGGTGCTCAAATCATCCAACACTACTGAATAATATTCCAATAGAGGATAGACTTTCCAACTAGAAATAGGAGCTGATGATTACTGCAGTATAAAAACATTAGGATTAATATGGCGCCCGAAGTCGGATGAATTTCAAATTACTACCTCTCAGAAGGAAATCAAGAATAAAGTAACAAACAGGACCGTACTTTCAGATATTGCTCAGATTTTCGACCCATTAGGAATTATGAGCGCAGTAGTGGTAGGTGGTTTTTTCCAACATTTGTGGGCATTAAAATTGAATTGGGATGCCGCCATACCAATGGAATTGCATACAAAATGGATTAAATTTGGCGATGCACTTATTGGCTTAAACAGTGTAAAAATACCACGACATGTCATTGGAGGAAGATCAGTACAACGATTGCAATTACATGTATTCTGTGACGCATCAGAAAAGGCATATGGTGCAGCTGCATATATTAGATCACAACATAAGGATGGTATCATTCGTGTTAGATTATTATGTGCAAAATCTAGAGTTGCACCAAATAAAAAGGTATGCCTCTCAAGACTTGAACTTTGTGGTACAAAACTTGCAGCACAGTTGTTGGACAGGATAAAAACAAATTAAAAATGGCAAGACCCACCGGACAAATTCAGTGAATGCAGTTTGTGGTTTCATGGACCATTTTTCTTAAGCGGATCAGAAAAGGCATGGCCATCAACACCAATACAACCAGAACCAGAACTGGAAAGGAAAAAACAGTATTAACAGCATCAATACCAAACAGTTTAATAGATCAAATTGATCACCAAAATTCATGGACCCGGCTCCAACGAATAATAGCGTTCATACTTAGATTTACAAAAAAACATACGAAATCAAGAAAAAAAAGACAAAAGAGTAAATTATTAACAGTTCAAGAATTAGAGGACGCACAAAAATTCATAATTAAAGGAACACAAGAGTTTGCCTTTTCTGAAGACTTACGAAATTTAAAAAGAATAAAACACTTAACTCCACTAGCCCTCTGCTAACCCTAAGTCCATTTCTAGATGACAATAACATCATAAGAGTAGGCGGGAGATTAGCAGAAGCTAAGCTACCCTAAGACACGAAACACCCCATGCTGTTACCGTACAACCATTGTATTAAAAAACTTATTTTCACACATTATCATTTAACCAATGCACATATAGGACCACAAGCACTACTCGCCGTAATCAGACAAAAATTTTGGCCTATCAAAGGAAGAGGAATCGCTAGGAATATAGTTCAAAATCGTGTACGGTATGCTAGAGCAAAGCCAAAATTATTTACACAACTTATGGGATCTGTACCTGCTGCCAGAATTGAGCCAGCACGTCCATTTATCAATTGTGGAACTGATTTTTGTGGCCCATTTTGGACATATTTCAGAATACGAGGAAAGAGACCTATTAAATCATACGTCGCTTTGTTCTGCTGTTTTTGCACCAAGGCAATACACATAGAAAAAGTCTGCGATCTTACAACTGAGTCATTTATTGGTGCCCTTAAAAAATTTATTGGAAGACGAGGATGTTGTAAGAATATTTACTGCGTTGCAGGAACTTCAAGAAAGCATATACTCCACAAAGGCCAGTGAAAAAGTTGTTCATCTATGTGGAACCAGCCTCTTCGAAGTGCTTGCACCTTGTCGTGGTGGAGAGGCTTGCGTGTATCTGAGAAGAACTGAGCTATGTCGACGGTTTAACAGTTGTTACTCCAGTCTATGTCGACATGGATTAACAGTTGCTATACCAGTAGGGTCACCCATGTCGAACAGGTCAGTTCGGAGATATCAGACTAAGCCAAGCACAAAGGGAGTAAACCCTACAAATCCCACCTAAGCCGAAAGTGTGTAGGAAACCGTGCTGAGCGGCTGCTTGACCAGCAGGTGGATAAGGAGCTGGTCGCGAACGGTCCCCTCTGATGCTCAGGCAAGGTCAGTTGTATTTAGTGCCTTACTGCTGTATGCCGGCTCTGCAGTGGTGGACCTTCTTTTCCGGGCATACTCGTGGGAACACTTATGGATACCACAATAAATAATAATAAAAATAATAATAAAGTTGATAATTCTGAATTTCAACTAATAAACAAAAATAAAAAAAAAATGAATAAAAAAGCATCTCCGGATGCAATTGTGCCTTCAGGTGAAGGCACTTCCGCCTCCAAACAAGAGGTGACAACACCCAAGACAGTGAATGCGAGTACCAGCCATAGTACTCAAGCTTCATTGTCTGGTCAAAAAATGAAAACAAACACGGTCACCAGACATAGTGACAAAAAATTAAAGAAAAATAAATCCGAAGGCGCACTGTTCAGGGAACGGTACAACAAAGCCAAGTTTATACTTGCAAAGATTGCAAAAAACGAGGCAAATGGTACCATTCATGAACGAGACGCTGAGGATAAAAAGAAATATCTAGCCGTTGTCGAAGATTTCGAAAAACGGCTAGAAGAAGCCAAAACCCATTCTGCGAAGAAACAGGAGTCTTCTAAGCGGAATAGGTCTCATGAAGAGACGAACCATAAGGCAAAGAAAAGGAAAGCTGTTAACCCGCAAGGGCACACAGAACCTATGCCCAAAGGTTCGGCTAAACAAGCAAAGCGGCTGTTAAGTGAGGTGGTTAGAGACCACCTGCAGGTCGCTCTGGTGGATGAACTCTCCACTGGAGGATCTTTAACAGCGGAGGCTTGGGCTTCAATTGAAGCTAAACTGTCGGAAATGGTCATAGACCATCTCCTGACAAGTAAAGATGGAGCTATACCGGCCTACGACTCATCGGAAGTGGTCAGAGGCTGCCGGGTCATCAAGTGTGAGGACCAATTTTCAAAGGACTTTCTTGGTGAATGTGTCGCTAAGGTTAGTGACAACTGGAAGGGCTTGAAGCTCAAGCTTATTCTAGCCAAGGATATTCCGAAGAAACCAAGGGCTCGAATCTGGCTGCCCAAGATAAATCTGGGCGGTTATCAAAGCGGAGGAACCTCAAACAAACAGCCAGTCTTATCTGCTCCTCATCAGCAATAAGAGCCTAGAGGTACTAGGCAAGCAGGATTATAGGCTGAGGTTTGGCATAAGGCATGCCAAACTGAAAGTCTTCCAATCCAGCATTGTGGATGAGGGCGAAGAAGAGGCTCTAGCCAAGGAGGCAATGAGTCTCTCTATCGAGGAGAAGAAGGGAGAACCATCAGCTGATGAAGGTGGTTCAAATTAACCTTCGACACTCAAAGTGTGCCTCGGATAACCTGTTGGTGTTCCTGAAGGAAGAGGACATCGACATAGCTCTTATTCAGGAGCCGTGGGTTAAAGATTTAACCGTGATGGGTCTCCTGGACAAGCAGTATAACCTGTTCTACAGCCGAAAAAACTGGAATTCTAGTAAGTCAAGAACCTGCATCCTTGCTAAGAAGCACATTAAAGCATTTCTGTGCTCTAATCTTAGTTCGGCCGATTTGACAGTTGTCAAGATGGACAATGCAGGGAAAGAGGCCTATATCACGTCCGCATATATGGCCCACGACAAAAGCTCGCCTACCGAAGAATTCCAGGAGCTTTACGACCACGTTCTGGCAAGAAAAGCCGTTTTGCTAGTAGGAAGCGACGCCAACGCCAGACATACGCTATGGGGTAGCTCCGAAAACAACGAGCGTGGTGAGCAACTTTTTAATTTCATTATTACATCCAACCTGCTGGTGTGTAATAGAGGCAACACTCCAACATTTATTTTCCCCAGCACGGATACACATGCAGGGTGGAAAGAGGTGTTGGACGTTACATTACGCACAGACAGCGACAATTTCATAATAGACAACTGGAGAGTATCGGAAAAAGACTCATTTTCTGACCACAGGTATATACTGTTCAGTGTGAATCTGAAAACAGAAATACCTGAACCCTTCAGGAATCCAAAAAGAATCGACTGGAAGATTTTCAGTCGAGTCTTCAGAAGCAAACTCGATCTGACCGAGAGCAAGGACAGATTGGAAACCGCGAACGAACTGGACACAAAAGTAGAGTCGTTTGAAAGAGCCATGAATGTGGCATTCAAAGTCTCGTGCCCAGTCAAACGCAGCAAAAAAACTTTACCGCCATGGTGGAATAAAGAGCTCACAGTCCTAAGAGAAAGAACGAGAAGACTCGTCAACACCAGCTACAAAAATAACAACTGGCAACCTTATAAGGATTCCTTGAAGATATACAAGAAATCCCTTAAGAACGCCAAGAAAAAAGGTTGGAGAGAATATTGCCAATCTATTGAAAATCTAGGAGATTCAGCTAAGTTATGCAAGATCCTGTCTAAAGAGAGAACATGTCCTAAATTCATCAGAAAGGAGGACGGGTCGTGGACAGAATCTGCGGAGGAATCCCTAGAGACCTTAATGAAAACTCATTTCCCGGGATGCGTCAGCACTCAAACGGAGATGAGGGTTTCAGAGAACCAGAATATGACGTGGGCTAGTATAGGAAAGCTTATTACTAGGGAAAGGATTTCCTGGGCGATAAGCACCTTCGAGCCTTATAAATCACCAGGACCAGATGGCATATACCCAATCATGCTTAAGGAACTGCAGGATGTAGTGGTTCCATGGTTAATGGTAACTTTTAAGTCATGTTTGTGGCTCGGACATGTACCCTCGAATTGGAGACGTGTACGAATAGTTTTTATACCAAAGGCTGGAGTAAGAGGGCATGAATCCGCGAAGGATTTCAGACCAATCAGTCTTACTTCTTTCGTGCTGAAAACTCTTGAGAGACTTCTTGATATCCACCTCAGACAGAAGATGGAGGTAAGAGGGCTCTCTCAGTCTCAGCATGCATACATCAAAGGTAGATCAACTGAGACGGCTCTGCACGAGGTAGTGCGCACAGTTGAAAAATCCTTACAATACAAACAATATACTTCAGCAGCCTTCCTAGACATCGAAGGTGCTTTTAATAATGTTCGCACGGAAGCTATTTTAGACTCTCTAACCGAGTTAGAGGTAGAAGAGGGCCTTAGAGGATGGCTGATCTCAATGTTGAGAAAGAGAGAACATGTCCTAAATTCATCAGAAAGGAGGACGGGTCGTGGACAGAATCTGCGGAGGAATCCCTAGAGACCTTAATGAAAACTCATTTCCCGGGATGCGTCAGCACTCAAACGGAGATGAGGGTTTCAGAGAACCAGAATATGACGTGGGCTAGTATAGGAAAGCTTATTACTAGGGAAAGGATTTCCTGGGCGATAAGCACCTTCGAGCCTTATAAATCACCAGGACCAGATGGCATATACCCAATCATGCTTAAGGAACTGCAGGATGTAGTGGTTCCATGGTTAATGGTAACTTTTAAGTCATGTTTGTGGCTCGGACATGTACCCTCGAATTGGAGACGTGTACGAATAGTTTTTATACCAAAGGCTGGAGTAAGAGGGCATGAATCCGCGAAGGATTTCAGACCAATCAGTCTTACTTCTTTCGTGCTGAAAACTCTTGAGAGACTTCTTGATATCCACCTCAGACAGAAGATGGAGGTAAGAGGGCTCTCTCAGTCTCAGCATGCATACATCAAAGGTAGATCAACTGAGACGGCTCTGCACGAGGTAGTGCGCACAGTTGAAAAATCCTTACAATACAAACAATATACTTCAGCAGCCTTCCTAGACATCGAAGGTGCTTTTAATAATGTTCGCACGGAAGCTATTTTAGACTCTCTAACCGAGTTAGAGGTAGAAGAGGGCCTTAGAGGATGGCTGATCTCAATGTTGAGGTCAAGAGAAATCCGGGCGGATATGGGTGAATGCCAAATTACCAAATATGCGAGTAGGGGCACTCCACAAGGAGGAGTTATATCACCCTTACTGTGGCTATTTGTAATTAACAAAATTCTGTCGAGACTTGACAGGGACAAAGTCAAGACCGTCGCGTATGCAGACGACCTTGTTATATTAATCTCAGGACTGTTTCCTTCTGAGATCAGCAAGATCATGGAAAGGAACCTGGGTAAGGTAAGCGCTTGGGCAGAAAGTTGCGGGCTGAGCGTCAACCCAGGCAAAACAAAACTGATGTTATTCACTACTAAAACCAAGGTGCCTACTTTCAACTTACCCAAGTTAAACGGAGTAACCTTGTCTTTAACGTCCAGCGCGAAGTATTTGGGAGTAGTTCTCGACCCCAAACTTAGCTGGAAGCAAAATATTGAAGAGCGTGTGAAGAAGGCATGCATAGCCTTCTATGCATGCAAGAAAACCTTCGGAAAAAGGTGGGGCCTGAAACCACACATGTTACTGTGGATGTACACAGCAGTAGTACGTCCAATCCTTACTTATGGGGCACTTGTGTGGTGGCCGGCCCTAAGCAAAAAGTATAACCTCTCTAAACTCAGTAGAGTGCAGAGAGCGGCGGTAATAGGTGTCACAGGAGCGTTGAGGTCATGCCCAACGGACGCACTGAATGTGGTCCTGCACCTTGTACCCCCCGATCTTCACATCAGTTACGTCGCCTCGTGCAGTGCGGTCAGACTCAGGGAATCTGGGCGGTGGTCTGCAAGACCGTATGGCCACAGCTGCATTCTAGAAAAAATATCAATTGAATGGGCTAAGAAGCCTACGGATTACCTCATTCCCAAGCTTTATCTTGAAAAGAACTTCAAGGTGAAACTCCCCACAAGGAGAGAATGAAGACGTGGGGAGGGGATGAGTGATTACAATACTATTATTTTCACGGATGGATCTAAGACGAACGAGGGTGTGGGAGCGGGAGTGCTCTCAGATAACCTCTCCTTATCTATCCGATTACCAAACTATGCAAGCGTTTTCCAGGCTGAAACACTTGCTATTCTCGAGGCCTGCAGATCATGTAGAGAAACCGCTACAGCAGGCAACAATATAGGTATTTTCACCGACAGCCAGGCCGCGATCTAAGCTTTGAACTCGGCGAAAATCTTCTCTAAACTGGTAGCACAGTGTAGGGAAGAGCTAACTTCAATTTCGGAGAAGGCTAGTGTCACACTTCTCTGGGTTCCAGGACATAGGAACATTGAAGGGAATGAGAGAGCCGACCTTTTAGCGAGACAGGGGTCGGAATTGCATGAAGCTATGGCAAAGGAAGTGTATCTTCCTTTTGGTTGTGTGAAGAGAGCTCTCTTCAATCACTTTCTAGCAATAGCTAACACCCGATGGAAAGGTCTTCCAGGGTGTGCAATCTCGAAAAAGACATGGCCATCTTATAACAAACAGCGAACTGAAAGCTTAATAAACAGAAGCCGAAGAGACATTGCCAGGATTACGGCATGTATCACAGGGCACTGGCCCATAGGGGATCATGCAGAGAAAATGGTTATCCCCTTCAATACCAACTATCGTAGCTACAAGAAAGCCAATGAGAGAGAAACCCTCACTCACTACCTCTGCGACTGTCCGGCACTTGCCAGAGCAAGGTTCCAGACATTAGGGAGCTTTTTCTTCAAAGGCCTTGAAGAAATATCAAAAGTTACGGTTAGAGACATTATACGATTCCTGAATGAAACAGGATGGCTATAGTGATCTACCGGTATTGCCTAAGGTTACGCGAGGTGTGGTATCAAAACGGCGCTTTCAGTGCTAATTGGGTCTTCGAAAGATTTCGAAACCGCCACGTCAACCAACCAACCAACCAACCATGTGGAACCAGAAACATCCAGTTTCACGTCTTCATACCACCAAGAGCTCCACATTTTGGAAGATTGTGGGAGGCCCCGGTAAAGTCAGTCAAACATCTGTTCCAGCGAAGTGTAGCAGCTGCCAACCTAACAAATGAAGAACTAACTACAATTATGGTGGAAATCGAAGCAATCCTGAATTCACGACCATTATCCAACGATCCCAACGATCTAACAGCATTAACACCAGCACATTTTCTAGTGGGAGAGCCCTTAACCGCCACAGTAGATCCACACTCTACTCCAATCAAAGGTAATTTAATATACAGATGGAAAATAGTGTCTCAGTTAAAAATGGAATTTTGGCATCGTTGGACCCGGGAATATTATAGATGGACAAAACCAAATAATGACATAAAAGCTGGAATGATGGTAGTACTAAAAGAGGACAATACGCCAGTATTATCATGGCCATTAGCCAGAATTGTACGAATCATTAAGGGAAATGACGGATGTATTAGAGTAACAG
Organism: Bombylius major; assembly: GCA_932526495.1. NCBI lineage: Eukaryota > Metazoa > Arthropoda > Insecta > Diptera > Bombyliidae > Bombylius > Bombylius major. The sequence goes on along the minus strand of OW052044.1, from coordinate 21,323,946 downwards.
ATGTGAAAACAGCATCAGGAATCTTCAGGCGACCAGTTCACAAATTAGCAACCCTTCCTGTTGATCAAGAGCCCCCTAGCACAAACCAACCAGCATCTGACGACATACAGCAGGACAAAACACCACCATCAGACGACGAAGACGAACCAGGTCCATCAAGTCCAAAACGACGACGTCATGACATGTCACCATTCACCCTCTTTTTGTTGACATGCCTTCTACTACCGTTATTAGGGTTTGCCCAAGTAACCATCACTCCGTTTAACACTCAACCTGGACTTTACTTCGAAGGCATGGGAACTACATATTTAGCATCTAGTGAATGGAATCTTGTTGTGTATTTTGACATGAAAACGTATTGTCAGGAACTACGTTTCATCGAACATGGTATCGATGAAATCCATCATTTATGTCAAGAACTAAAAGACAACCAACTCTGCAATGAAGTATCAACACAATTATCTACAGTACTAGCAGAAATAACGAATGGAAATGTACTATTGTCTGATCAAAATACAAAAAGACTTCGAAGGGCAGCATTGGACATCATTGGACATATAGCTAATTCGCTATTCGGCGTTCTGGACTCCAAATATACCACCGACATGTCCAACATCATCAATAACAAAGAAGATAAACAACAAAACTTACTGCAGTTATTAAAAAATCAAACCACTATCATCAATTCCACGGGCAATATTCAGTTGAATGAATTCAATAAATACATTAATGAAACTATCGTAGCCGTGAAGCACATCGAAGAAGAGTTAGTGGAACTAAAAATCACTGAAACAATCAACCAACTATCCATACGAGTGATTCTAACAATGACAAATTTCCAGCGAATACAATCTGCATTATTGGATGTCATGATCAATGCTCATCACGGAAAAGTAATCTTATTGACACCAGACCAGCTACAGGATCAATTAGCATTAATTAAAGATCACCTACCTCCAAATTTAAGATTACCAACAGCAAACGATCACCTGTTAGAGATCTATACGCTCTTGAGACATTCTTGAATTAAAAACAACTATACAACAACTACAAGAAAAGGAAAATCAGATGACCACCAATCATCAGTACAACATATACCATCTATCTACAAATTACTAAGGCGCCATCCTCTTCAGTCTGTTGTTACTCATCTTAATCTGGAAAAAATTGAGGCAATGGTTAGTAGCCGCTCGTTCGAATCAGGCAGGCACCACAGAAGAGATAGTACTGGCATCCCGGACATAACATGGTTGAACTAAGAGTTCAACGAGGGGGAGGATGTTTAATTACACTAGTTTACAAATTTTAAATTTTTTTTTTGTCCTTTAAATAAAATGTATATTTTTGGATTTGGGTATAATAACTTAAAGCAAATATATTTTTCTTTTGTTTCTATCACGTCACAATTGCTAAATATCCAGGTTTGCTATTTTCAACTACCGCGAATTTTGTTCTTCAATGCAATATAGTGTTAATCACGGTAAAGTTGGTATAAACAAATATATATACATAATATGTATAAATAAAATACACATCAAAAATAAACACAAGTAGGTATTCAACCTTTCTTTATAATTCAGAAAGATATTAGAATAATAAATACAAATTCCTAATGCATTTTATGGTTATACATGTACACCACACTATCATTATACCTGGTGTACTACACTATCACCTTAATTACTTTATATTATTTTATCAGTGTACTTTTTGGAGTTAAGACGTTTTAAAAAAATACTTAAGTGAAGTTAAATATTGTGTTTTACAATATAGAAGTATATTACAAGTAAAATATTTTTTTTTTATTGAATCACAAAGTGTTCAAATAAATAGGAATTCAATTTAAAAATGTCAAAAAGATCGTGCAAAGTTAATTTTAACTATTTCTGTTACGTTTGTGGTGAAATTATTATATTTGAGAAAGGATACTATATAACGACATAGAGGCCTATGTTTGTTACTTCAAATTTCCGGCCGCTCAACAAGATAAAAAGTGGGTTCCTCACGTATTTTATGAAAGATGTAGGAAAATACTAAGCTCGTGGGCTGCAGGTGAGAACAGGTCTTTCAATTTTGATGTGTTAATGATGTGAAGGGCACCATCTAATCACGAAACTGATTGTTACTTCTGTCTCACTAAGACAATTGGTTTTAATCGGTTTTAATTTAAAAAAATGCTGAAGGATGAGAAGTTTGAGAACTATCTTTCTAATATTAAAAAATCCGCTTGGAAATCTTTGAGATTTGTTATCCATGAGTTTTTAGTTGCTGATTTACTGCATAATTTTTACCGGATGGATGTTAACATGTCCCTGAAAATTCATTTTTTACATTCGCATCTTGACTTCTTTCCTCAAAACCTCGAAAACGTGAACGACGAGCATGGCGAGCGTTTTCACCAGATCTTAAAAAGTTTTGAAAAAAATTATCAAGGATATTGGGACGAAAACATGCTAGGTGACTACTGTTGGTCAATTGTAAGAAACACAAACACAAAAAATTATAAAAAAAAGCTAAAATATTTTATTTTTAATTTTTAACTTTATTTTTGTATTGCATTTTTGTATATTTTCTTTATAACCAAAAATAATAAATATTTTATAAATGTGACGTGTAGGATTTTTTTTATTATTTTTTTGAAACTCAGAGCACCTTAATTATCAAGAAAACATACTTTTCAATTCAAGGACAAAAACTTTGTAAACTAGTGTTATTAAATAATTATTATTAGAATTAAGATTATTGTATTTTTTAGCATATTTAATTTACCTAATTTTATTATTATTTTTGTTACATATGTATATCTACTTTATTAGACTAGACGAAATACAATAATAATAGATTACAATTATCTTGTTTATGCGAAGCGTTACTTCTCATTAACTCACTCCGTCTTGACTTAATACGGATGCATAAACCAAATTTCAAAACGCATTAAAGATCTACGTCGTTTTGAGTTAATACACTATTAAATCCGCATTTAAAATTTCATTTCGTTTTTAAAATGTGCATAAATACTTACTTCGTTTTAAGTGAATTGTCATATTTGACATTTCAAAACAGTGTTGGTAAGCCACAAAAATCGATATCAGGTTTTAGGGTAGTGTTAGTAACGTTACATTAAATTTTCAAATAACATTTAATGCGCGGTTTTTGTTAATTGTAGAACCAAGTAAACAAGTGTTATTTAGAAGCATAAAAAGATAAAATTTAAAAAAAAAACATTTTTTTCTGTGTTTGAAAAAAAAAAAGATATTTTCAAGAAGAGAGTTACTGGCATTCGAAATAAATCACAAAAATCTATGGTGATAACACTGTATGAACAACAACACCAGAACAACCAGGTGACATTACTCAAAACGTTTTGAGTAAGAACGAAATGTTGTACTATGCATAAACACCAATCAAAGTGTATTATCTCAAAACGATGTTTAAAACGTTTTAGCGTTAAAACGTTTTAACTGTTGTGCATAAACAAGATAAATGAAATAGTTCACAATCAAGAATACATTATAGAGTTACCATACAAAAGGAAAACATTACTCAACACTCCCACTTTTTCCTTTTTATTAAAATGTTTTTATTATAGCTTGGTTTCTTGTCTGTCTGTTCGGTACAAATTTGGAAATTGATTTTTAATTTTTAACCAACTTTTTGATGAGATAGAGACTTGAAACTTTCAACATAGCTCAGAACTGCATGACAATGCAATATTACATCGCTAATGAAAGTTTTAAGATTTTACTTTTTATGATATTCGATTCTTAAATTTGGTCTAACACAAATAAAATACTATAATGTTTATTCACTAAAATTTAATCTAAGCAAACTCTGATTTTCAAGTCAAAAATATTTTAGTATGCTTCATTTCTCATTTTTAACAGCCACCTCTGAAAATGTACTACCACTTGAAAATTTTTTGTTTGTTTATGAATAATATTTTTGAAAGAAAAAATAAACAAATGAATAAAAAAATTCTTCAAGTGGTACTACATTTTCAGAGGTGGCTGTTAAAAATGAGAAATGAGAGAGATAATTGTGATTTTAATAAAAAATTATCATTTTTATTTAATAACTCAATTTCTATTAATTTTATAATATAAAAATGTTTGGGAAAAATGTTTATTTAATGAAAATCTACAAATTTATAGAACATTATAATTTAATATTTTTAGTAATTTGGGAGATTTAAGGAAAAATTGATTCTCAGTTTTATGTTACTTAATATTTATCACGTTTTTTCTTTGATTCACGTTGCTCATAGATATTTTATATATTCGATGAAAATAAAGCTAATGATCTTCTCTACATTTCATTAGAACATAATTTTCATGTAACTTTAATCACAACTTAGTTATGATTGATTAAAAGCAATAAGTTGTGATGTCAATTTGGTACTTCCAACACATATAAACAATAAAATAAAATTGAGCATTAAGTCTTGGTACTATAGGAGTCGTTGGTTTCAACAATACTGAAAATTTGTTAATTTTCAATAGTAAGTGTTCAATGACCTATACCAAACGTGTATATATAAAATATATTTATTACAAGAAAAATAAAAAGGAAAAGAACATTCGGCAAAAATATACCAAGAAAGTATATAATTATTTAAATAGGTAAAAAAATTTTACAATTTTAATATATACACACGTTAAATTTATTCAGTTGCAAATGTTTTGAGAGAGACTGTATTTTACATATATGTATATACAAATATATTTGTTTTTTAAAATTAAAAAAACTTTTTTAGTTTTACTTATATTGTTTTTTAATGTAAAATAATATCAATAAAATCGATTGACAAATTTCACATAAGACTAAAAAGCAAAAAATAATAAAAATAAACGTTTTTCGTTTTTAATCTTACAAGTATTTTTATAGCTATTAAAAATTCGCAATCACAAATTTTCAGGATTATCTGTATGGGGTTGAGAATGTGTATGTGGCTAGGAAAAATTATTTTATACTTTTGAGTCCGTTTTAAAAACGTTTTATATTAAAAAATTTTTTTTATTTTTATTATTTATTTATAATATTTATATTGATATATCTAATCTATCTGTTTTTTTTATCAAATAAAATTTTACAAAAGAATTTATGAAGAACTCAATCCTGATACTATTCCTAACAGACTTCTAAGATTAACAAATCTTGATTTATTTAATGGTTTTGTAAAAATATCTGCTACTTGTTCATGGTTGAAATGTACTGCAGATCAAACAGTTTTTCTTCATACTTTTCACGAATAAAATGGTAACGTATGTCAATATGTTTAGACCTTTTATGCAGTTCTGGGTTTTTGATCAATCGAATCGCGCTTTGATTGTCGATGAACAGTGTCAAATCATTCTTGGTGTCTGATATATCATTCATCAGTTGTTTCACCCAGATCATTTCTTTGATGCTCTGCGATGCTGCGATATACTCTGATTAAGTTGTTGATAAAGCCACAGATTTCTGACGCTCAGATGCCCATGACAGTGGACTACCATCGATCGTTAGCACAAAACCACTCGTAGATCTTCTTGTTTGACATTCTCCCCCATAATCTGCATCACTGGAACATTTTTAAAAAGAAACTTTCCTATTTTTTAATAATATACCATTGTCTCTAGTTCCTTTATTGTATCTTATTATGCGTTTAACTGCTGTCACATGAATATCAGATGGCTTTTCCGTGTATCTTGATGCCACTCCCACTGCAAAAGCAATATCCGGTCTTCAAATCGTTGTTAAAAACATCAAACTACCTATAGCTTCTTTGTATGGAAATTTAACTGGTTCTAGATCATAATTTTTTTCCATAAGACTATTAAGAGAATTATCAGCTGGAGTGCTAACAGTTTTTGCATCACTCATGTTGAATCTTTTAACAATCCGATCTATATATGATGACTGATTAAAAAATATTGAACCGTCAGCCTTCTGTTTAAATTCCATTCAAAGAAAGAAATTCAAATCTGAAGTTTTGATCTCAAACTCTTTGCCAAGATAACTAATAAATTCTTTTATCTGACTTTCATTAGTTGCTGCTATTAGTCCGTCATCTATATAGATAGCTAGTATGATTTTTGGACCATTTTCTTGACTTACAAAAACACAAGGATCAGCTTTGCTTACTTCAAAATTAAATTGTTTCAATAGTCTTGTAAATTTTTGATTCCAGCATCTTGATGCTTGCTTAAGACCATATGGGCTCTTGTTTAGTAGACAAACTTAATCGGTACCATCATTAAATCCATCTGGTTGATGCATATATATTTCTACTTGAAGATCACCATTCAAAAAAGCAGTTTTAACATCAAACTGTTGTATTTTAAGATTTTCAGCAGCAGCAACAGTCAAAATTGCACGAATAGATGTGTATCTTACTACAGGATTAAATGTTTCCTCGTAGTCGATACCATTGGTTAAAACCTCTAATTACCAACCTAGCTTTGTATCTGTCTTCTTTTTGACCTGCATATTTAATTTTGTACACCCATTTGCTGTCAAGTGCTCTTTTGCCTAATGGTAATTCAATTAGTTTCCAAGTATCACTTTTCTTTAATGCCTCTATTTCTTCATTTACAGCTTGTTTCCACTTAGCATAATCTTTAAAATTTTGAACATCTTCATTACATTTTGGTTCTAAAATATATTTACTGTAATTCTCAGCTTGAGTCATAGAAGTTGAAGATGTAGTCTTATTATATCCTCTTAGACGACATTTGATAGAATTCTCTATTACTTTAGCATTAAGCCATTGGTCGTATTTATGATCCTTTAGGTATTATATGTCCATTTACCGTATAAGAGTAAAGTTGTTAATGCAATCAGTATGGAAATTAAAATTCGAATGGGATGAAATTTTACCTATTAAAATTCAAAAGGAATGGAGAGATTGGTGCAGTGAAATATTGGATCTTGAGAATTTTTCAATACCCAGATGTATTTTCGGTGATTCGAATTTTGTCGAATCCGTTCAATTACATATTTTCGCAGATTCAAGTCCAAAAGCATTTGGTGCTATTGCATACATTAGAGGTAAAAAATGAATGGCGAAATTATTGTGAATCTACTGGTATCCAAATGTCGTATAGCACCTATTATATCTGATTGTACGAATGAATTAACTTTACCAAAATTATAACTTACTGCTGCTTTGACTGCTGCCAGGCTTAAGCATTTTTTAGAAACAAAAACAGATTATCAATTTAATAATATTTTCATGTGGTCAGACTCGAAAATCACATTATGTTGGATAAAAAATGCACCGAAACGAAAATGGCAGCCTTATAGGATGAATCGTGTAAAGGGAATAAGAAATTAATGGATTATTTGACTGCTAATGAATTAGAAAGAGCTGAGATGTATTGGATAAGAACTGAACAGAAACGTTATTTTCATGATGAAATTATATGTTTATCTAAAAACAAATTAATCAATAAAAATTCAAAAATTTTAAGTTTACAACCATTTTTGGACGAAAATAATACTTTAAGAGTACGAACTAGACTTTCAGAAACTGAATGTGCTGGTATAGTTTCGTTTCCAATTTTATTACCGAAAGAATCACATTTGAGTTTACTTTTGGCAAAGAAAATGCATATAGACACTTTTCATGGTGGTACAAATATAATACTAGCTCGTTTACGGACAAAATATTGGGTAATACAAGGTCGAGTTATATCTAAAAAGGTATCAAAAAGTTGTTATATGTGTCGCAAATTATTCGGAAAACCTGCTGCTCAACCATTTGCGCCACTTCCAAGAGACAGAATTTATTAACCATTTGATATAAGTGGGTTAGACTTCGCTGGACCGTTATTTGTAACTGACTCTGTAAACGAATCCTCTAAGGTATGTATATCTTTTATTATTTACCTGCGCAAGCACAAGAGCTGTTCATTTAGAATTGGTTAGAACACTAACAACTGAATCTTGTTTAGCCGCAATTAGAAGATTTGTAAGTCGTCGTGGGGTACCACGAATAATATACTCAGATAACGCTAAAACATTTAAACGAGCTAACACTGAGCTGTCTCTTCTTTATATGCAAGTAAATTCTAAAGAGATTATTTCATTTGCTGCTAATAAAGGCATAAAATGGAAATTTATTATAGAACGACCTCCATGGTGGGGTGGTTGGTGGGAGAGATTAAAACGAACAATAAAAAATGCACTAAAGATTTCTATAAGGAAGCAAAAATTGAAATTTGAAGAACTTGAAACTCTTTTAACAGAAATTGAGTCGGTAATAAATTCACGTCCTCTCACCTACATCTCCGACGATCAATTTGATTTGAAACCTCTTTCCCCAAATGACATAATTTTGGGATGGACATCAACAGCTTTACCGCCAATCGAGTACACAACTGGCCAAAATCAACAGGTAATTTGTGAATTATGGAAACAACGTCAGAATCTTGTAAACCAATTCAAGAGGCGATGGATACAGGAATATATTCATCAGTTGCGTTCAATGCACATTACACCATCTTCAAGAGAAATTAATGTTAAACGTGATCAAGTGGTCCTGATTCATGATCATCAAAAACCACGCGTGCTTTAGAATCTTGGGCGAATTACTGACATTTTCATAGGAAGAGATGGTAAAGTTAGATCTTGTGAAGTAAGGCTTGGAGATGGAAGAAAGTTTAAACGTCCAGTTCAACTGCTGTACCCTTTAGAAGTTTGCGAATAATTTATCATCGCGGGGGCGGAAAATGGTAAAAACTGAAGCAGAGTTATCATAAGTATCTCTATGGGATTGCTCGAAATAAATGTTTACCAACTTCATTATTATATTTGACGAATTATATTTTGTTTTACTTTCGTTAAGTTTTAGTTTCTTTGAATTGTTTTATTGTATTCAGTATTGACTCACTTCTTCTTTATCTTTTGAGTAGTACGTATATAAAAATGTAAAGGTAGCTTTTTTTTTAAACCTAAAAATTATGAGAGTGTATAAATAAAAATAATTAAATCTTTAAATACGGGTTTATTATTATTTTTCTTCGGGATTTTTTTCATGGTGCCGAAACCCGGGAAATAAAAACGTTGCCGTATAAAGAATAACGATTAATATAAAACTTATAAAACGACGCTACAAAAAAAAATGGAGGTTCAAATGCGTGCCGGTATACGTACTCAAGTTACAAAGTTGTATAATAGCCTAATCGAATATGTACATATCTAAATTAAAAGAATCTACAAAACCAAACGATGAGATATTGGGAGAATTAAATGTATTTCATTATAAAATACGAGCATATCGTGACTCATTAAACGAAGCGAATTATTAAGGATAATATTGAAGAGTCAAAAATCATGAAAGAATGTACAACGGTAATGGAATATGATGAAAAAATATTTACTGCATTAGGTAAGTTAAACTATGCTATAGCTGAATATGAAAAGCGTGGTGAAAAGAATGGAAAAACAGAAAAACGAGAACTCATAATTGAAAAGGGTGAAAAGGCTGTACATTTAGAAAAGATAAAATTAAAGACTTTTAATGGTGATTATGATAAGTGGATACCATTTTGGGAACAATTTAATCAAAGTGTGCATCTGAATGATAAAATGACCGAAGTGGATAAATTTATTTACTTAGAATCACTTCTGACAGGACGAGCCGCCGCGACTATAGCCGGCTTAACGCCGAGCGAAGTTTGCTACAAAGAAGCTATAGAAATGTTGAAAAGCGAATACGGTAGCACTGATTTATTAATTGACAAGTATGTACATCAACTTATGACATTGACACCTGTTAAATTTAAGAATGATGTTGTAAATATGAGAAAGCTATATAATATAATACTGTTCTTTCAACAATGAGATCACTTAAATCACTTGATGTTGACAGTTCACAGTATGATATAATGTTGGAAACTACAATAATTCGTTGTTTACCAATTGAATTACGTGCAGAATATTATAGGTCAAATAATGGTAATGAAAGTCCATCATTAGAAAGTACAATTATAGCAAATATATCAAGTAAGTTATTGGATAATTCTCAGCTTAAGTCAATTTTAATCTTTCTTAAAAAAGAAACTGATGCATTAGAGAAAGCTGCAACATCATCATCATATACCGATTCAAAAAATAAATTTGATAATAATAATCGTAAACCTAATTATCAACATACTGCTGCTGGTCTGTTTAGTGTGTCTAAATTGAGTAATTGTTTCTTTTGTGATTCTAAAGAACATATTAGTGCTAATTGTGTATCGAATAATTTATCCTTAAGCAACCGAAAAGAAAAACTAAGAAAATACAGAAGATGTTTTAAATGTACGCAACAAAATCATGTATCAAGAAATTGTAAAAGTAATATCAGATGTATCAAATGTAAAAAACGACATGCTACAGTGATGTGTGATCCAAATTATTCATCACAACATTCTAAAAATTTAAGAGTGGAAAATAAAAATATTGATAATTCAAGTAACGATGTCTTATCTGTGTTCAATAGTTCTGAAATTTATCTACAAACTGCTTATGCATGCTTATATATGTAACAGTAATAATAAGAGAATAATTCGTGCAATTTTAGATAATAGAATGGAAGTCAAAGATCATTTATTCGTGAAGATAGAACAAGAAGTTTGAATTTGAAAGTAAAAGGTATGGTAAATATGAATGTTATTCCGTTCGGAACAAATAAGCTACCTGAAAAAGCGACATATAATGTGGTAGAAGTTATCCTAAAAAGTAAATTTGATGATAAATTTATAAAATTTCATGCTATTTAAAAACCATTCATATGTTTAGATGTATTACCTGCACTGAAAACTGAGCTAAAATGTGTTGTGTCTGAATTAGCTGATTATCCTGAAGAAGGGAAAGATTTAATTAATGGTATTGGTATGCTTATTGGAGCCGATAATTATTGGACAGTAGTGACCGGAGAAAGAAAAATGATCACTGATAAGCTTGCTATGATTAAAACTAATCAAATAGAAAACACATCAGGTACGTTACTTTTGACAATTAATTCTGAATTCAATATTGAGAATTTCTGGACTCTGGAAAGTGTAGGAATTCGAAATGAAACTGAAAACTATACTAAATCATTTTTTGACGAATTTTTAAATAAAAACATTTACAAAACGAATGAAAGGTATGAGGTTAAATTACCTTGGAAAAATAATATTAAATCTAATAACGATAATTATCAAAATGCATTATAACGTTTAAAGTCACTCACACATAAATTAATGAAAGATGAAGAAAAATTTCTTGAATATAACAATCAAATACGTCTATGCTAGAATCAAATGTAATTGAACCAGTCCAAAATAATTCAACTAAGAATATATTTTATTTACCACACAGAGCAGTTTATAGATTTGATAAATCAACCACGAAAGTCCGTATTGTGTTTGATGCTTCTTCGCATCTGTCAAAATCATTATCATTAAATGATCAATTACATCAAGGACCAAACTTACTTCCAGATTTATTAACAACTATGATAAATTTTAGGAAAGGTCAAATTGCAGTAGTGTCCGATATAGAAAAGGCGTTTCTTCAAATCTCATTGAATGAAGCTGATCGAGACACCAAACGTAATATTATACAAGCCATTGGTCGTATTGATGATCCTTTAAGTATTCTATGTCCATTTACCGTATAAGAGTAAAGTTGTTAATGCAATCAGTATGGAAATTAAAATTCGAATGGGATGAAATTTTACCTATTAAAATTCAAAAGGAATGGAGAGATTGGTGCAGTGAAATATTGGATCTTGAGAATTTTTCAATACCCAGATGTATTTTCGGTGATTCGAATTTTGTCGAATCCGTTCAATTACATATTTTCGCAGATTCAAGTCCAAAAGCATTTGGTGCTATTGCATACATTAGAGGTAAAAAATGAATGGCGAAATTATTGTGAATCTACTGGTATCCAAATGTCGTATAGCACCTATTAAATCTGATTGTACGAATGAATTAACTTTACCAAAATTATAACTTACTGCTGCTTTGACTGCTGCCAGGCTTAAGCATTTTTTAGAAACAAAAACAGATTATCAATTTAATAATATTTTCATGTGGTCAGACTCGAAAATCACATTATGTTGGATAAAAAATGCACCGAAACGAAAATGGCAGCCTTATAGGATGAATCGTGTAAAGGGAATAAGAAATTAATGGATTATTTGACTGCTAATGAATTAGAAAGAGCTGAGATGTATTGAATAAGAACTGAACAGAAACGTTATTTTCATGATGAAATTACAAATCTGAAAAATAAAAAAGAACTTTATTAATAAATTTAAATAAAATTATTTTAAGACGAAATTACCTTTAAATCAGGACCATTGCACCACCCTGTTACCTCACACTTTTCCTGAAAAGACAAGAAAATTAATTAAAAAATTGAATAAACAAAATTTACTTTAAATGCATGAACTTGTTGTTGTTGGCTGTAAATAAAAGAAACTTCCAATTGAACACCAAATTTTTATAAATTGGTGCCCAAACCAGAAGTCCCTATTAAAATACAGCCGAATCCTGAAAAATAAATGAAATAAAGAATAAAATAAATAAAATAAAAAAGGATAAAGGACAACACAAGAAACAAACACTTAAAATAAAAACAACAAAGAACACATCCAAATTCTTTTTCACAACAACAACACAACACATTACAAATACACACAACCAACACACAAAATTTCGAAGATCTCGAATCTTCTTTAAAACTCCAATATGAGATAGAAAATAACTTCTCTCATATTGGAAAGTAACAATGACTTTCCAGAGAAGATTCGAGAAATTTCACTAAACACTATAAAAACAAGCACACACAAAAAGAAAAAAGTTCAGTCTAGTTTTCAGTTTCAGTTGGTGATTTGCTCTCGAGGTGTTTTCTTAAATTTTCTCCAGTTTATTTTAAATCTTTATTTTCAAGTTTAATTTAACTTTCTTGTACATAACTTTTAACACAGTTTTTTTTCAACACAATCATTTTCTTATTTTCATAACACTTTTTACATTTAAAACACAGGTACGTACGTTTTTTTTAATTCTTTTCTCAAAATTCCACCCACTTCCACTTGCACATTATTTTCTTTCTTTCTTCTGTACTTGATTCTAATTTTTTTTTTTTTTTCCTTTTTAACACTTTTAACTTTATTTAACCTAATTTAATTAAGTTAATCACTTTCACATTTACTTACCTTCTTTTTTTACCACTTTAATTTTACACACATTTTATTTTAACACATTTTTTAACATAACCTTTTTTTGTTTTCTTCCACTCACATTTTCTTTTTTTGTTTTCTTAATCACAATAACAACTCTATACTAGTATATCACTGCACTTTCTTTTTCTCACTTTCCACTTGTTTTTTTTTATTATTTTTCTGTACACATATATTTTTTTTCTTTTATTTCTTATTCTAATTCACTCGCGGCGCGATTTCATTTAAAAAACTTATTGCGCGAACCCTTAAACATTTAAATTAATCTAATCAAGAAACAAACGAAATCTCCATTTCGTTTGTTTACATTTGATTCTTCTAAGTACAATTTAGTTAGACACCTGTCAAAACAACAAGTGTTGCCACAGGGTCTGAATTGAAAAATTGACTTTGATTAAAAACTATCGGGGTTGCCGACTAGTAAATTTTTCTTACCCCAAACTCAGTTTGATTCAGTGAGTCAAACTCAGTTTCGATCTGATTTTCCTCACTTCCGTTTAAACCAGATTCAGTTGTAAGCTTAACTCACTTCACTCAGTTAATAGTTGGTTTACTTCACTTCACTTGCGGACATCTTTCTTTATTACCATAGCCATCTTTTTTTTTCTCTTTTAGACAATTTTTTTTTAGATAATTTTTTTTTTTTTATTTATTATTACCATTTAAATTTTACTTTTTTTTGTGTTACATTGTAATTAGATTTTTTTTACTCTTCAGTAATAGACCCTAAATTTGTAAATTCTTTTTTTTGTACAATAAATATCAGAACTTTCTATAAAATTGTAAAACCGTCTTTTATTTCATTATTTCCCATTTTTTCAGAATTTGGCCCATATTTCTTCTACTTTTCTTTCTCTTCTAAAAAATCCCTCTCGGACGCCTTATTTTTCTTTTAACATTTTTTTTTTTTTTTTTGAATCCATTTTATTTTTACTCTTCGCTCACAAAGGCCAATTTTGTAACATTGGTGTCAGGTGTGTGGGGTCCGATCGGTCTTTGAAATAAGACCTCTCCACAAATATTTTCTTTTCTTGTTATTTATAAATCGAAAATGTCTAGCACGGGAAGTAACAATCCCTCTAATACTGAATCTGGTGCTGCTCCAGATCTTAGCAGAGCACTGACTATCATAATGGAGCAGTTGCAAGAAATGAGACAGCAGCATCAAGATACACAAAAGCTGATCAACGAAACCTTGTTGCCGCGGATTGCTTTCCTAGAGAGCAGCAGATTGCCTAGCAACCCAGTTACTGCGAGCCCGGAAGCAAATAACTTCTCACACCTTGCAGATTTGCCTACACCACCCCCAATAGTTTGTGCTAGCACGAGTGATGGCCTACAGCCCCCTAGTAGCTTCGCGCAACCATTGGACCTTAAAAGTGTTGACGGCTCAACTAATGTCATGCACACTCAGTCGCAACCCACCTTGGTTCCCTCAAATTTCGCTCATAATAGATCTACGTCCCCTACCTTAGGAAACCAGGACCCTCCTCAAAATGTCGAGACTGAGTGGGCCCAGACAACCAGATTCGAGCCTCCTTCACGGCCCAATCTTGTTACTAGCCCTCCTGCATCCTCCAATCTGGTTACATCTTCTTCTGCACCCCCTACCTTAGCGAACCAAGATCCTCCTCGAGATGTCAGAGCTGAATTGGCACGGCCAACTGAGCTTGATCTTCCACCACGGTCCATTCGGGCCACCGACTGTGTTGACAAGGTTCCCACAATCCCGAAGTCAACGGTCCAGGTCACCGACTGGGCGATACGTCACCACCAGTCCAGAACTTTAAGATTTATCATTCGGAGCGATGGCGAAGTTTTCGTTCACCAAGAGGATAGGGTGGCATTAAACGTTCCGGTAACGGAAAAGGGACCTCGAGCGTTGAAGGTCCATCTGTTTTTCAGCTCAAAACTTACAAGCCCACCACCACTCGAAACTATCACCTCACCTGCTGTCGTTTCACTCCCTGCTGAACCTCCTCCCCTTGCAGGCCGTTCTATTTAAGTACAGTTCGCAAATAAGCCACAACTGACCAAATAGGGCTTTGGTCAGTGGAGAAAAGGTGCTTGTTTTCCAAATCGATACAGGCACCACAGCCCGTCTTTCATCAAAAATAGCTTCACCCTCATCACTAACGATTACTGTATCTGCCGACCCCAAACAAGATTTTTTTTCTTTTTTTTTTCAAAAAGGTCTTTTGCAACCACGTTTTTCTTTCTTTCGAACACTCCATCTGTGTAGCCGACATCCACGTGTACACTAGGAATGGATTTCTTGCAGCAATTTAATTGTAACCCTGCTTCAAGCAAAAACGCCTTTCTAATAGCAACAAATGTTGAAATCCTTTTTGTGAAGACCCGTTGTCCATGAACTTCTGCCAAGAACCCAATTCGAGCTCTCCACACCTCTCAAATTCCATCATTTTCCACGCCAGCATCGCCGAAGAAGTTGAACCCTGCCCAGATCATGCCTACCTTTCTCCTTTCGATCTGGGAAAGCTCAATTCTTCCGCAACCCGAACTTGTTCCAGCTCACTCCTACCTCTTTCTTACCGAACTGGAAAAGTTCAACCCTACTTCTTCTACTCTCTTTTACGAAGAAACTTGTGGAAAATGGGAATGCTCCCCAGACCATGCCGTCCCTTCCGGTCTGAAGGAGCACGCAGCCTCCGTTCCGTCTGACGAAGACTTATACCAGTTCTCCTCTTTCGTCTCTCCACCGAACTGGCTAAGTCTGACTATACTTATCAACCTACCAAGTTTGTGGAAAGTTCGAATAGCCCTATAATTCCTGCATCTCGCCGAAGTTTTGGACAACCAGTCGACCGAGTTACTCTGTTTTTCAACATCGCCCCTAGCTTATCAGAACTTGTCCATTTCTAATATGCTCAAGCTACCAGACGAAACCTCAGACAAACTGAGATGGTCCGTACGATATTCTAGAGAAAATTACAGATGTCGTGTATCGTATTCGCAGTATCATCACTAGTCGTAAATCCGTGGTGCATCGTGACCGATTAGCGCTTGTCAGAAACTAACACAGTATTTCCTGATACCTAACCTTACTTTTTAAACACCAGATATTTTAATTACAATTTTTAAGATTATTTACAGAAGCTTCTTAGGTACAGCACGTCAACAGCCAGGTCCCATCTTTCCATTGCACATAGCGAGGCGACAAGAAGAACATCAAGATGGTCGGTGACAACGTGCTCCTATGTATGCTGTTGTGAGAAAGATGCTCAGTTCGCTATTTTTTTTAAATTTTTTTTGTGTTTTCTTTTTTCTTTGCTCTTTCTCTCTTTTGCCTCTCTTTTTTTTCTATTACATTTCAACTACTAAACTCAACAAATCAAACCAAAGTTTCTTTTATTTACAACAACATCCACCAAATCTGAAGCAATCAATATCGTCTTTTCAGGAAAATACTCAAGGAAAACTTAACCCCGCTCTCGTGACAGTTACCAAACAAAGTCGGTAGTGTTGTTAGCAGTGTTCAAGAAAAAGACACGTCTGTTAAGTGCACAATTGTTATTATTTTACAAGTCCATTGCGGTTCATGTCTCTATATTCTCTGAGAGAACGAACGCAAGTGAAACTGAGTAAATTTGCAAAAGCAAATACTCACAAACAAGCTTAGCACCAATGACAACGTGTCAAAAGAATACCAGGCGTAAAGCCGAAGAGAAATTGGGAATGAGTACAACATAAATACTGACTAGAAGCATTTTTGTTTGTTAACAATAAGTTCGATGAGTATGAGATTAATGCTCAGTCGGAACTTTGAGCATTCTTCGCGGGGGGCAGTGTTACAAATCTGAAAAATAAAAAAGAACTTTATTAATAAATTTAAATAAAATTATTTTAAGACGAAATTACCTTTAAATCAGGACCATTGCACCACCCTGTTACCTCACACTTTTCCTGAAAAGACAAGAAAATTAATTAAAAAATTGAATAAACAAAATTTACTTTAAATGCATGAACTTGTTGTTGTTGGCTGTAAATAAAAGAAACTTCCAATTGAACACCAAATTTTTATAAATTGGTGCCCAAACCAGAAGTCCCTATTAAAATACAGCCGAATCCTGAAAAATAAATGAAATAAAGAATAAAATAAATAAAATAAAAAAGGATAAAGGACAACACAAGAAACAAACACTTAAAATAAAAACAACAAAGAACACATCCAAATTCTTTTTCACAACAACAACACAACACATTACAAATACACACAACCAACACACAAAATTTCGAAGATCTCGAATCTTCTTTAAAACTCCAATATGAGATAGAAAATAACTTCTCTCATATTGGAAAGTAACAATGACTTTCCAGAGAAGATTCGAGAAATTTCACTAAACACTATAAAAACAAGCACACACAAAAAGAAAAAAGTTCAGTCTAGTTTTCAGTTTCAGTTGGTGATTTGCTCTCGAGGTGTTTTCTTAAATTTTCTCCAGTTTATTTTAAATCTTTATTTTCAAGTTTAATTTAACTTTCTTGTACATAACTTTTAACACAGTTTTTTTTCAACACAATCATTTTCTTATTTTCATAACACTTTTTACATTTAAAACACAGGTACGTACGTTTTTTTTAATTCTTTTCTCAAAATTCCACCCACTTCCACTTGCACATTATTTTCTTTCTTTCTTCTGTACTTGATTCTAATTTTTTTTTTTTTTCCTTTTTAACACTTTTAACTTTATTTAACCTAATTTAATTAAGTTAATCACTTTCACATTTACTTACCTTCTTTTTTTTACCACTTTAATTTTACACACATTTTATTTTAACACATTTTTTAACATAACCTTTTTTTGTTTTCTTCCACTCACATTTTCTTTTTTTGTTTTCTTAATCACAATAACAACTCTATACTAGTATATCACTGCACTTTCTTTTTCTCACTTTCCACTTGTTTTTTTTTATTATTTTTCTGTACACATATATTTTTTTTCTTTTATTTCTTATTCTAATTCACTCGCGGCGCGATTTCATTTAAAAAACTTATTGCGCGAACCCTTAAACATTTAAATTAATCTAATCAAGAAACAAACGAAATCTCCATTTCGTTTGTTTACATTTGATTCTTCTAAGTACAATTTAGTTAGACACCTGTCAAAACAACAAGTGTTGCCACAGGGTCTGAATTGAAAAATTGACTTTGATTAAAAACTATCGGGGTTGCCGACTAGTAAATTTTTCTTACCCCAAACTCAGTTTGATTCAGTGAGTCAAACTCAGTTTCGATCTGATTTTCCTCACTTCCGTTTAAACCAGATTCAGTTGTAAGCTTAACTCACTTCACTCAGTTAATAGTTGGTTTACTTCACTTCACTTGCGGACATCTTTCTTTATTACCATAGCCATCTTTTTTTTTCTCTTTTAGACAATTTTTTTTTAGATAATTTTTTTTTTTTTATTTATTATTACCATTTAAATTTTACTTTTTTTTGTGTTACATTGTAATTAGATTTTTTTTACTCTTCAGTAATAGACCCTAAATTTGTAAATTCTTTTTTTTGTACAATAAATATCAGAACTTTCTATAAAATTGTAAAACCGTCTTTTATTTCATTATTTCCCATTTTTTCAGACTTTGGCCCCTATTTTTTCTTTTTCTACGTTTCTTTCTCATCTAAAAATCCCTCTCGGACGCCTTATTTCTCTTCTTTTTACATTTTTTGAATCCATTTTGTTTTTACCAAGGCCAATTTTGTAACAATATGTTTATCTAAAAACAAATTAATCAATAAAAATTCAAAAATTTTAAGTTTACAACCATTTTTGGACGAAAATAATACTTTAAGAGTACGAACTAGACTTTCAGAAACTGAATGTGCTGGTATAGTTTCGTTTCCAATTTTATTACCGAAAGAATCACATTTGAGTTTACTTTTGGCAAAGAAAATGCATATAGACACTTTTCATGGTGGTACAAATATAATACTAGCTCGTTTACGGACAAAATATTGGGTAATACAAGGTCGAGTTATATCTAAAAAGGTATCAAAAAGTTGTTATATGTGTCGCAAATTATTCGGAAAACCTGCTGCTCAACCATTTGCGCCACTTCCAAGAGACAGAATTTATTAACCATTTGATATAAGTGGGTTAGACTTCGCTGGACCGTTATTTGTAACTGACTCTGTAAACGAATCCTCTAAGGTATGTATATCTTTTATTATTTACCTGCGCAAGCACAAGAGCTGTTCATTTAGAATTGGTTAGAACACTAACAACTGAATCTTGTTTAGCCGCAATTAGAAGATTTGTAAGTCGTCGTGGGGTACCACGAATAATATACTCAGATAACGCTAAAACATTTAAACGAGCTAACACTGAGCTGTCTCTTCTTTATATGCAAGTAAATTCTAAAGAGATTATTTCATTTGCTGCTAATAAAGGCATAAAATGGAAATTTATTATAGAACGACCTCCATGGTGGGGTGGTTGGTGGGAGAGATTAAAACGAACAATAAAAAATGCACTAAAGATTTCTATAAGGAAGCAAAAATTGAAATTTGAAGAACTTGAAACTCTTTTAACAGAAATTGAGTCGGTAATAAATTCACGTCCTCTCACCTACATCTCCGACGATCAATTTGATTTGAAACCTCTTTCCCCAAATGACATAATTTTGGGATGGACATCAACAGCTTTACCGCCAATCGAGTACACAACTGGCCAAAATCAACAGGTAATTTGTGAATTATGGAAACAACGTCAGAATCTTGTAAACCAATTCAAGAGGCGATGGATACAGGAATATATTCATCAGTTGCGTTCAATGCACATTACACCATCTTCAAGAGAAATTAATGTTAAACGTGATCAAGTGGTCCTGATTCATGATCATCAAAAACCACGCGTGCTTTAGAATCTTGGGCGAATTACTGACATTTTCATAGGAAGAGATGGTAAAGTTAGATCTTGTGAAGTAAGGCTTGGAGATGGAAGAAAGTTTAAACGTCCAGTTCAACTGCTGTACCCTTTAGAAGTTTGCGAATAATTTATCATCGCGGGGGCGGAAAATGGTAAAAACTGAAGCAGAGTTATCATAAGTATCTCTATGGGATTGCTCGAAATAAATGTTTACCAACTTCATTATTATATTTGACGAATTATATTTTGTTTTACTTTCGTTAAGTTTTAGTTTCTTTGAATTGTTTTATTGTATTCAGTATTGACTCACTTCTTCTTTATCTTTTGAGTAGTACGTATATAAAAATGTAAAGGTAGCTTATTTTGTAAAACGTAAAAATTATAAGAGTGTATAAATAAAAATAATTAAGTCTTTAAATACGGGTTTATTATTATTTGTCTTCGGGATTTTTTTCATTGTGTTGCTGAGTTCCTTCTGACTGCTGATGAATGATGAATGATGATACATGATAAGTGAAAGCAAAGAGAATATATATACTACAAAGAGGTTTAATTTATCCGTTAAATTCAAATTTTTGAATTTTCGTGTCTGCATGTTTGCCAATTTGGCTTTGAATAAGCTCATGAGATGTTAGACTATACAAGGGTGCAAGAGGAGAGATGTGAAAAAAAGAAGAAACACGTAAAGAAAATTGAAGAAATAAAGAATAATGAAGAACACGCTCATAATTCTAATATTCATCTTAAAATGCGGTATTTGTTGTTGTATACCATATGATATTTTTTAGTTTTGTTTTGATTCTGATCGTATACATTAAAAATTTTATATTTATACTAGCTGGCCCGGCAGACGTTGTTCTGCCCTTTCGTTTATGTGTCGTCCTTGATTTGAGGTTGTCATTTATAATTGTTTATTTAAAAATTAATCTTCAAGTACATTATAATGTTATTTATTTTGTATCTATCTATCTTAACGCTAATTCATGAACAATATTTTTTGTTAGTCTATCAGGTGCATAAATAAAAAGATTTGATGGTTTTCCAACACGTGAAAACACGCAACATATAATTGTACGTGAGAAAAACATGAATTTTCTAGATCTAATCCGCACATGGTCATTGTTTGTCCTTGCGACTTATTTATGGACATCGCAAATGCCAAACGTATTGGAAATAGTAAACGTTTGAACTGAATTGGTGCGTCATTAGGTATCATTGGAATGCGTGGTAGTGAAACATTTTCTTCTCTGAACTTCCTGTTTAATATGGTCGCTTTAATGACATTTCCCATAATTTTTCTAATAACTAATCTCGTGCCATTGCAAAGTCTAGGTGCATTTAAGTTTCGAAGCAAAATTAGAGGTGACGTAACTGTAGTTTTAAAAATTTTGTAAGTGAACATGAAATTGTATTAGAATTTTGGTCATTGAATTGTTTTCTACCATTTGGACAAGATAATCAAATAGAAAAGACCTGATACTGTTTTATTTTTAAAATGGTATAGATAAAAAACAAAAGATTTCAACATAAAGAATCAGAGAATATGAAAAACATAATTTTGGAAATTTTTCAGTTACGTTCCTTTGGCTCTAGGCCGACGATTAATATACGCGAAAATTATCGTAGCCATCAATGGCTTAGTGAACGAGCAGTTTTGGCTGCTAAAAATGTCGATGTTGACGAAATAAACTAAAATACAAGAAACACTTCCTGGCGAATTAATTTCATTTAAATCAATTGACACAGTGGTAGATGAAAATGAAAGCGTAAATTATCCCACTGAATTCTTGAATTCACTCGATTTACCAGGACTTCCACCACATAATTTATGTTTGAAAATTGGTTCAAATTTGTAAATACACTTTCAGTTTAATTAAATTTGTATTTTGTTGAAAACCAAACAATCTTTCGTTACCGTTTAAATCTTTAAGGGTTCGGTTTAATGCTTCCAGTGAATGTTTATGGGCCATTGTACATTCATCCCAAATAATAATTTTACATTTTTGAAGTACTTCAGCCATCACTTTCAGTTTAATTAAATTTGTATTTTGTTGAAAACCAAACAATCTTTCGTTACCGTTTAAATCTTTTAGGGTTCGGTTTAATGCTTCCAGTGAATGTTTATGGGCCATTGTACATTCATCCCAAATAATAATTTTACATTTTTGAAGTACTTCAGCCATCCTTGAGTGTTTCTTGATGTTACATACTGCATTTTCATTTGTCTGTATTTTTAATGGCAGTTTCAGAGCCGAATGTGCTGTTCTTCCACCATCCAACAACGTTGCAGCGATGCCAGATGAAGCAATTGCTAGTGCGTGCGATGTTACCTTGAGATTTAACTTTGACAAGGATGAGTGAAATTAAAAACGTTTTGCCAGTTCCACCTAGCGCGTCCAAAAAGAAAAAAACCACCTTCTTTTGCTGCAATCGTAAACATAATTTTATCATAAACTGCCTTTTGCTCGTTTGATAACGATTTTTCATTTGTCTTTACAAATGAAACCAAATCGTTAGTATTAAATTGTTGTTCACGTTGCATGTGAATATTAACTAAGTCTCTTGCTGGTCGATTAGGTGAAGGCATTCCCAAATTTATAAGTGGTTCATTCGAGATGAGTATGCACATGTCTTCGATCATAACCAATGCTTCGTTATATATTTCTTGTGTGAATTGAAGATTTTCGTTTTGATTTGTTGTTCGATTTCTATGCAGTATATCTTCACTCATTGAATCTTTATATTTTTCCCATAATTCAGTTGTGTTTGTTGGAAAAATTGGAACTTCAGAATAAAATAATGTTCTTTTGTGAATTGACCGTAAATATTTTGTTGTTTACATAATTCAAAGAAATCAGTTAATGTTGTTTTTGGTGCTGTTAATGCTCTCTCTATTGCATTTTTTTTTCGTTAAAGTAAACACGTTGACCATTTTCAAGATGTATGACTGATGGATCTCGTTCATGTATGTGAAAGCATATAATTCGCCATATTGCTTCGTTACTGCTTATGTGATAGCGTGTTATTTCGTCGTTTTCATTCACATTTTGAATTCCAAATACTGCCATATCACCTTTATGAACATATTTACAAATGTATTTTATTGATTTTACAGAATTGCAAAACTCTACATTTATGTGCGTTTTATATGTTTTTCATAACAAAGGCGAATATGGCACTACCCATCTATTGTCTATTTCAACTTCATTTTCACCATTTCTTATTTTCAATGAAAATTTATGTCCCCATTTTCTGGTTTTCTACGACGATACAGTGGGTAACCATCGACTGCAGTTATTGTATCTATCAAAAAATCTTTTGGAAATCGTTTCGTACATTTACCATTTTCCATGCACGGCGATGTCATATTTGTATTTCCACATGGACCATTAATCATATTTGTTGTTACAATTTCAAGTAGCTCTTGATCAATAGTTGGATCTGGTATTTCTGCAGAAATTATGTTGTCAACATCTTCTGGTCTGATTTTTTCAATTAACCAAATTAAAATGTGCGCATGAGGCAAACCTCGTTTTTGCCACTCAACAGAATACATCCAGCAACGTGTTTCACCGAATACATGGTATTTTACTATCAAATCAATCAACGATTTTAATTTTTGTTTAAAAACACGTGCAGTAATATCGTGGCGATGAATTGTTGTTTGTCCAGGTGGTGAAATTTTAATTTAATTATATAAAGATTATAAGCTTCATTTAATTATTTTTTTTTTAATTGAGGTTACTTAGATTGAAATGCCGGCACATATTGAATCATTCAATGCCTTATAATGAGAACATCGCAGTGTGACTTAACAAAATATGTAAATATCAAATAACTTTACTACAGCGCCACCTATCGGATCCTAGCATAGCTATGAACCATCGTCTTGGCAAAACAATTATATTGCGTGAATATGACTTCAATCGGTCAAGTCGTTCAGAAGTTACACAATAATAAACATCGCACACGCTACGATTATACATATAAAGATATTTTGTTTCGGAAAACAAATATAATGCAATCGAATATGTATGTGAATTTTGTGTGAAAGAAAAATTAATATTTTTAATCAACTTGTTTTTTAAAATATATGTACTTACTGCTTTTATTTTTATATTGCATTCTATAATTTTTATAAGTTAATGATAATAATTTATTGAATCGGATATTAATTTTACACATTTTGCTTCTTTCATCATTTTTTTTTCTTTTTTTGTCGAATTTTATGTTTTTTAATTTTTGTAGTAGGTTGATAGGTAAAATGAGAAAAATGACTAACTAGGTAATTAAAACATTAATTCATTTGTTTCGGAAATATATGATATGTATGTACTAATAATTTTCAAAACATTTAAATAACAAATTGAAATAGAAGAAGAAAAAACTTAACTAAAAATATTGTTACATATAAGTACAAATTTTATTTTGCAATGAACTTTTCCCTCGATTGTACCTATTGTTATTTAAAAAGAATGTAGGTAGGTATAAATTTTCAACTAAGAAAAATTAGTTTTTATACAAGCATTTTTTAAATTATTAATATTTTTAACTCATTTCCAC
Organism: Bombylius major; assembly: GCA_932526495.1. Classification (NCBI taxonomy): domain Eukaryota; kingdom Metazoa; phylum Arthropoda; class Insecta; order Diptera; family Bombyliidae; genus Bombylius; species Bombylius major. Next base: position 21,299,291 of record OW052044.1, on the reverse strand, counting down.
ATCCACATGAATTAGAGTAATATATGTATTTGAAAATTTTCGATGGAAATTACAAAACTGAAAGAAAAATCTGTAATATTTAGAATTTTAGATATGTGTGTATATTAAAAAAATACTATTAAAATATATTACAGTATTTTCTGAATAATTTTTTTTTTAACCCCTTCTTAAATCACAAATTTTTCATATAAATTGTTTTAAATCAATGACTGAAATTGATGTTAAATGACATATTTAACTTGTTTTTATTTCATTCTATTTCATAAAGTAGAATCACAAAAAACCTCTTAACAAAATTACAGAAACTGAAATTACAGAAATTTATGTGTTGAAAATAAAAAAGTTCAAATTACCGATCTAATACTGCATCTACGAACAATCTGTAATCGTATAATTGAACAAAAACTATCTAAATTATTTAAACTAAATTGATAAAATATTTTTAAAAAAAATTGAACTGAAAAAAAAATAATAAACAATAAAAATATTTCATAATCATGAATTACATATGTATATGTAAAACATTCATACAAATTCATTCATATGTATTAAACAAAAAGTATCTAATTATTTAAACTAAAATTAATAAATTATTTTAAGAAAAATTAAATTGAAAAAAAAATTATGATAAAAAATAATTCAAGTCATTATCACATAAAAAACATTTAAAACAATTATTAAAATTGATATTGATCAATTCTTCTTCTTCTTTGTCTTCTGTCTTTGTCTATCTTCAAATAAGCGATATGCATTAGAAATTTGTGTTGAATTTTGTATTATTCTTTTTGAACATTTTCTTAATTTTTACATATCGACTGTGTAGTAGTGACACCACGTATCTAACACTTTTATTGAAATTGAGATACTAGTATTAAATTATTTATATGATATCAATACACACAATCTCATTTATAAAAATTAAAAATTGTTAATAATTTAATAAATTAACAATGGTCAATTTTTATGTCACAATATTATTTGTTCTATGAATTGAAATGTTTTTTGTCTGTACTGAAAAGTTTGAATTTTGCAGATACGTGGTGTCACTACTACACAGTCGATATGCTTATGCTTCGAAAATATACAAAACAGCTAATTTATATTAGAAAATTCAAATAGAAACGGAAAAAATTTAAATTTAGTTCGATAGACTTAAAAGCTATATTCAATGCTTATTCGAAGCCAAATACATATTTATGTATGCAAAAAGAATAAAAATATAACAGAGATGCGAAAAGGAAATGAAACAAAACCGTAAACAGGCCTTGTGCGGGCACACACACACATTTGTCTTTTTTATGAAAAAGAAAAAGCTTTCAATAGTTAATTTTGTTTTACGTTATGTTCTGAAGATTGAATGCACACACGCAAGCGAACAGCTGTTTTACATTATTCGTGTATTTCTATTCTATATACACAAAAAGCATTAAAATATATTATATATCTTCTCCCTTTTCGAGATTTTTAATGTATATTTCTTTATGATCATTATGACAAAATAAGAAAAAACAAAATCATTGTAAATGAAACTATACATATTTATATGTTGTTATACATATTATATGTATACATTATGCTTAAAACAAATGATTTTAGTTGTTCTGTTTTTTTTCTTTATAGTTCTGTGTCATTTTTTTTGCAGCTGAAAAAAATGATATTTGTTGTTGGTATTTTTTGGCTTGATTTTTTCTTTGCTTTTATGTTTTTTCTTTTTTCAAGCATTTTTTATTTTTGTTTGCTTATTTCGATCCTATTCTTGACCAACCTCTACAAATCTGTTTTACATTGATATTTAATTTTATGGAATTATTAAATAAATTTATAATTATAATATTTTTCGTTGGTCAGTAAAATTTGATATAATAAAAAGATAATTTTGAAGGGGCATTTTTAAAATTATCCTTTACGCTTTTCTTGTATTTTTTGTTTGTTTTCAAAATAAATTTTAAAACAAGACAAGAAATATAAAAACATTTAAATTAACACTTCATTCTATTTTTGATCGTTTTCGTAAAATTTAAATGAAAACAAACAAAAAATACAAGAAAAGCGTAAAGGATAATTTTAAAAATGCCCCTTCAAAATTATCTTTTTATTATATCAAATTTTACTGACCAACGAAAAATATTATAATTATAAATTTATTTAATAATTCCATAAAATTAAATATCAATGTAAAACAGATTTGTAGAGGTTGGTCAAGAATAGGATCGAAATAAGCAAACAAAAATAAAAAATGCTTGAAAAAAGAAAAAACATAAAAGCAAAGAAAAAATCAAGCCAAAAAATACCAACAACAAACACCTATCATTTAATAAATAAACAGAACTAAAGAAAAGAAAAAAACAACAACCAAAATCATTCATCCTATATATAGTTCTAAGGTTCTAAGCATAACATATACATATACATATAATATGTATAACAACATATATGTATAGTTTCATTTTTACAATGATTTTGTTTTTTCTTGTTTTTTTCATATATTGATCATAAAGCAATTTACAAACACAGTCATCAATCCCCATTCATTCTATTGAATTCGAAAGAGCTTCAGACTAGAGCTTTCTCAGACCAGTTTTTGAGCTTTCTCAGATAAATTTTTATAAAAATGTAAAAATTATGAATTTCATACGTTCCTCGTGAAGGAATCTCTGAATACTTGATACTTTTTGTGTATGTTTTTATGTTCTTGATTTTTGAGATAGCTGAGATTAAATCTCTATAGTAGTATATATATTCTCTTTGGTGAAAGCGATAACTGAAAACTAGCGTTGTCGTTTCCAATTTTTTAGAGAAGTATTTTTGTTACCAAAAACGGAGTATTTTAAGGTAGACCGGAGTATTTCCAAAAATCGGTATGTATTATCAAAGATAATTAATAAGAAGTAGATATTCTAAAACAGAAAAGCTGTTGAAAAATAAATTTTTGATTCTAAATCTGTTCATAGAGCGGACAGACAAGAAGGAATCGCTTAGAACATAAGATTTAAAATTACGTTATGACCGTTTTTGCAATAAAAAAAAACTTAACATACACAAAAATCCTCAAAACTGTAATTAGACAATTTTATATGGAAAATGAGGACGGAGTAAATGTGCATGACATCATCATACAATTTTTTTGTTGGTGTTGTACCATATTGAAATTATAATTAATATAAACAAAAACAACACCACCCATAGGTATAAAAAAATAATTGTTTTTATTTTTCATTTTTCAAGTACCCAACCAAATTTACAATTTTTTTATAATACCGTACACTTTATTTACCCATATTTATATTTCAAAATGTTACATAATGTGAGGTAGTTAGATATATGTTGGACTCTACAAATTTTGATCAATTAGGTGTACCTATAAAATTTTATTAAAACCTTGCAGCCGCGAGATGATCACAGTCATTATTAGAAAATTAGAAAATCGCTAATGCTTGCAAAGTGTTAACATTATAATGTACGTGCATTATAATATACAGTAGCGGTCATGAAAGTCGCCTAACTAATAATTTCTAAAAACTTTTCTCGATACTATTTGGTGGGGATGGATGATGGTTTGCTTTTTAACTAAGTATGTGTGTTAACTGTGTTATTTTAAGGTATTTTCTATAAGAAAAGAAAAACCATACATGATTCTGTAATACAGCTTAATAAATAAATTATTTTTAGAAAAATGAAAATTATTTGAGTCATGCGTTTTTTCCGCTACTGTATAAACTACAATCTGCATATACAAAAATACATACTTGTATATGCTAAATGGGAAAAATACAAAATTGAGAAAAAAACAGTGACTTCAAGTTTACAATAAATTTTTTATTTAGGTACGAAGTAACAACAAAATTCAAATACGGTATTATAAAAAAATTGTAAATTTGGTTGGGTACTTGAAAAATGAAAAATAAAAACAACAATTATTTTTTTATACCTATGTGTGGTGTTGTTTTTGTTTATATTAATTATAATTTCAATATGGTACAACACCAACAAAAAAATTGTATGATGATGTCATGCACATTTACTCCGTCCTCATTTTCCATATAAAATTGTTTAATTACAGTTTTGAGGATTTTTGTGTATGTTAAATTTTTTTTTATTGCAAAAACGGTCATAACGTATTTTTAAATCTAATGTTCTAAGCGATTCCTTCTTGTCTGTCCGCTCTATGAACAGATTTAGAACTAAAAATTTATTTTTCAACAGCTTTTCTGCTTTAGAATATCTACTTCTTATTAATTATCTTTGGTACCTACCTACATACATATTGATATTCTATGGATGAAAAAATAAAAAACATTATAGGTACTAAACTAACCGATGAAACAAATTTTAAAAAAAGAAGAAGAAAAAACAAATATTAAAGGAAATGTGCACAGACGGTAAACACGCGTTTGTGTACATTCAAAAATATGTACATATATATTATGTATATACATTGTTATATATTATATTATATAAATATAGGTATACACAAAGTTATACTGGAAACTGGTTTGATTTGGTTATACACAAAAAAAAAAAAATAACAAGAGCATGAGCGAATGAATAATAAAAAAAATCACTCGATCATTTTTTTTAAGTTTGAATTTCAAAACGTTAGTTCTATTTTTGCTCGCCAGATAGGACAGACAAGAAGGTTTCGTTTAGGAGCCTTTAATGAAATAGAGAGAAAATACAAATGTACTACCCGAAATATCTATTGTGTTAATCTATAATCATTGGTATTATATATGTAAATGACTAGTGTAAATAAATTTTTATTTTTATACATGTACTCAAGGAGGATTGAATTATAAAAGAGATTCCTTCATGAGGAACGAATCACAAACGGTAATATCTATACAGATGGTGCAAGCAGTGTATTATGATGTTTTCAGTAAAATTTCAGGTGGATTTTCGGAAAATCCACTTTTCAAAAGCTTTCCATTCAAAAATTGTTCTCGGAGAAAAAAAAATAAAAGAGCGTTTTATTTTCTGAGTGAATGAATATGAATCACAGATAGTACATAAACATATGTATGAATATGTCATATGTGTATTTATATTTATGTTACCATAGTAACATATTTTGCAGTGGCGGCTCGTGAAGAAATCAATTGATGGGGCTGCTTAAAGTTTTAAGGATGTTAACACTTGAATCAGTTTTAACACGTTTTTCTCAAAAATTTGTTTTTAAATTTGAAAATATCCGGACTCTGCTATCCGATTGGTTTGAAATTTGTGCAAGGTATTTTTCTTATTATTGTCTACAAAACTTTGCTGACACGAAATAATCCTGTCAATATGATGCGAGTTATAGTGTACCACAAAAACTACGCGCATCAATGCTTAGGTTCCGAAAGTTGTGCAGAAAAAACGTTTTTTGTGAAGACAGTTTATTTGGACTTCTGTTCTGTTTTTAACACTTTCAAATATTTAAGAAGCGGCATGTTTTTTTTTTATTGTAGAATTGATCTTAAAAGAGGATTTTAGCAAAATATAAGAATTAACAGTTTCTTAGACAAAAATTCGTTTTTAAAAATTTTGTTTTTCAACTTTATTTTAAAACTTGAAATAGTTGTGTTAATCTAAAGTTACGCTTAAATCCTTTAAAAAAAAAATTTATTAGGAGAAAAATAATATTGAAGATTTTTTAAAGGAAATATGTATTATTTCCTCAATTTACGGTTGAAAATTTGCATTATATATTTTTGAAAGCCTAATAAATACATAGGTGGAATGTTTCCTTGCATAGTGCTTCTTATTTGACTTAAATTGATATAACATAGCCCAAGATATAATATCTTAAAGTTAGCAAGTCGCAATTCTTCCATATAAATATTTGAAAAAAAATGCAATAATAAAATGTATACAAAAACAAAACAAACAACAAAATTTAAACATTATGTTTTATTGAAAAAATTAGATGAGAACGAACATTATGTTGTGTTGATAGGAAAGAAGAAGTGTACTTTATTTGTTGGTTTACAACATTGGGCTATCAATACAACAGCCCCGTAGTAAAAAATTATCATACACTATTGTATAGATGAAACAGCAAAAAACGAATATGTATTATTAAAACATTTACGTACATGGTAAAAAATTTTTATCTAAAATATTAATTCATCACTAATTTGTAACAAAGTTTATGTAAAATTGATTAAAAACGTTTATAAAATTAAACAAATTGTCTCAAATATTAATATTTTCTTATTGTAAAATATTAATTTCATAAATGGTGTAAAATTGGTAATTTAAAATGGAAGAAAAGTACTATTTATAATTACTAATACAATAATTATAAAATAAATATTATGAAAAAATAGAAATAATATGAATATTTATTGTTTTTAGTATTTATAACAATTTTTCCAAAAATAATTTTAAAACAAAATATTTATTATGAGAGATACATTTTTAACTATGTAAAATCCTATGAGAAAAAAACTTAAGAGAAAAATTTGTGTTGTATTGTTATTTTTGTATTAAAACATTTTCTCACTTTAGGAGCTAAACTGAAATAGCCCTACGAACACAAATTTCTTCTGAACAAATATGAATATATATATATAAATTTATAGGGCTATTAAAAATTTAAACGTAAAACGTATCAATACCTATAGCTATGGTCTATACAAGAGAATTTAAAATTTGTTTAACCGCATGTATATTGTATATACATAGTTTTACATATACATATATATATACATATTCTATTATCACTTTACTTTTAATATTGCATGTACTTTGAAAAACAATTTAGAGGAAATTATTTTGGATTTTTTTCAAATTTTTTTTTAAAATTAATTTTAAATTTAATTTGATGAAATTATGCAATTTAGGCTGAATTGCGTGGTGGGGCTTAGCTCCATTAGTCCTTAAGGTAGGGCCGCGTCTGATATTTTGTTATGTGTCTGAATCACAAATAGTACATAAACATATATATGTCATATGTATATTTACATTATGTTACCATAGTAACTGTAGATAAATTCTTTTATTTATCAATTAGTACAGATCTGCCGTACAAAGGACAATCGCGTCAATTACATTTTCACTCATTTTGACTTAGATATATTTATGATATAATATATAGTTATACATATGAACTAGTGGAAAAATTAAATTATATATATAATATATAATATATAGACATATCAGAGATCTAGTGTAACACTAAATATGAACAATACCAATGATTATAGATTAACACAATAGATATTCCGCATAGTACATTTGTATTTTCACTCTATTTCAATAAAGGCTCCTAAACGAAACCTTCTTGTCTGTCCTATCTGGCGAGCAAAAATAGAACTAACATTTTGAATTTCAAACTTAAAAAAAATAATCGAGTGATTTTTTTTATTATCCATTCGCTCATGCTTTTGTTATTTTTTTTTTGTGAATAACCAAATCAAACCAGTTTCCAGTATAACTTTGTGTATACCTATATTTATATAATATATAAAACAATGTATATACATATATATATATATGAACATATTTTTGCATGTACACAAACGCGTGTTTACCGTCTGTGCACATTTCATTTAATATTTGTTTTTTCTTCTTCTTTTTTTAAAATTTGTTTCATCGGCATCGGTTAGTATAATATTTTTTATTTTTTCATCCATAGAATATCAATATGTATGTACATACATTATGTATGTAAATATATTGTATTGTATAGGAATATGAATTAGAATTTTTTTTCTGATTATTGAATGCATGATAATATGAAAAATTTATCCAATTATTTTTATTTTTTTTATAGTTTTTGAAGCTATGAGAAATTTAACTGAAATCCAGAATCCAGATCCCGCTTTTTTTTGTTTTTATTTTATGTAACTATATACATATTTTTTTTTTTAAATGAAAAAGGGAATTAAGATATTTTGTTTTCAATTCAAGTACCTAATTAACAACATTACAATACACATTTAAATACATTTTATTTACCCATATTTATATTTCAAAATGTTACATAATGTGAGGTAGTTAGATATGTTGGACTCTATAAGTTTTGATCAATTAGGTGTATGTACCTATAAAATTTTATTAAAACCTTGCAGCCGGGAAATGATCACAGTCATTATTAGAAAATTAGAAAATCCTAATGCTTGCAAAGTGTTAACATTATAATTATAATGTACGTGCATTATAATATACAGTAGCGGTCATGAAAGTCGCCTAACTAATAATTTTTAAAAACTTTTCTCGATACTATCTTTAAATTTTGGTGGGGATAGATGATGGTTTGTTTTTTAACTAAGTATGTGCGTTTTTTAAGGTATTTTCTATAAAAAAAAAAGAAAAACCATACATGATTCTTTAATACAGCTTAATAAATAAATTATTTTTAGAAAAATGAAAATTATTTGGGTCATGCGTTTTTTCCGCTACTGTATAAACTACAATCTGCATATACAAAAATACATACTTGTATATGCTAAATGGGAAAAATACAAAATTGAGAAAAAAACAGTGACTTCAAGTTTACAATAAATTTTGTATTTAGGTACGAAGCAACAACAAAATTCAAATACGGTATTATAAAAAAATTGTAAATTTGGTTGGGTACTTGAAAAATGAAAAATAAAAACAACAATTATTTTTTTATATGTGTGTTGTTTTTGTTTATATTATAATTATAAATTTTTATATAGTACAACATCAACAAAAAAATTGTATGATGATGTCATGCACATTTACTCCGTCCTCATTTTCCATATAAAATTGTCTAATTACAGTTTTGAGGATTTTTGTGTATGTTAAATTTTTTTTTATTGCAAAAACGGTCAACGTATTTTTAAATCTAATGTTCTAAGCGATTCCTTCTTGTCTGTCCGCTCTATGAACAGATTTAGAACTAAAAATTTATTTTTCAACAGCTTTTCTCTTCTGGAATATCTACTTCTTATTAATTATCTTTGACAATACCCAAAAATAGATTCAGTACAATACCGAATCCTATCAACAGTTATAGCAACGATGTTAAGTGATAATGTACAAGTACAAAACCTGTACAATTATAATGTGGTTGAGTGTGCACAAGTACAAAACCTGTACACGCAATAATTAACCTCAAGTACAAAACCTGAAATTATGTATAGAACCAGCGATGGGCACGTCAACAATGACGTAGTGAAGTGATAATAGAATATGTATATATATATGTATATGTATAACTATGTACATACAATATACATGCGGTTAAACAAATTTTAAATTCTCTTGTATAGACTATAGCTATAGGCATAGCATGAAGAAGAATAGCAACATCACATTTCAATTTTCCATACAAAATTTGATAAGAAATTTTGAAAAACTTCAATGTATGTGTAAAATGAAGTGTATTTTGCTAGAAATAGTCCAAAAGATAAATCATTAGGGAACAACAAAGATAAAAAATTTAAATTTTCTATATACGTAGTTATTCAATATATAGAGTAAACCATACTCTTATTGCCATATTGGGTAAAATGGAAGCAAAAACCTAATTTCAAACACGATATATGGAAATTTACTGGAAATTCATTTAAATTATAATTTATTAATTACCTTTTTACTTAAACTCAACAATATGTATCTATTACATTTCCTTCACTATCCCCTTACAAATAATAATAAACAAAATAAATACTAGTGGTTCAATATTACTACGCTTTACCTTATAAAAAGTATAGAACCAATACAGATAGGCAACTGAAGAAGTCATTTATGTAAAATATTGTGATACACATACATTGATGTAACTGAAGAAGTTTCAATGTAATTGTGTAGAAATTTAGTTTTTTTTTCTTAGAAATGAAGAAGAAAGATATGTTTTTCTTTCCATATAAAATCATGTAAATTTTTAACGTACATACTACATGTCTTTTTCTGTCTTATAGGAAGTTTTTTTTTTATATTTCTGATAAGGTTCTTCATTATGATTGGATGTTATTTTTTATTTACAGTCATGCAGAAGTAATTCTACTTGTCTTCTTTGTACTATGCTATAGGTATTGATACGTTTTACGTTTAAATTTTTAATAGCCCTATAAAAGAGTAAAATTCCATATATTTCGAGTATGAATCATTATCTCTCTTTATTCATATTTGTTCAGAAGAAATTTGTGTTCTTAGGGCTATTTCAGTCAAAGTTTATCTATATATTAAGTTAGGAAACTCTTTTTTTACAAATACACATACAACTGATAACAACACATTAACAAAAAAATCCATTAAGTGGAAGTAGTAAAGATCTAATTACTTGGTTCATGTCCATTATCTTATACCATTTGCCTATAAGAACGAGAGAATACAATATGAGTCATAAAAAAAAATGATAATACGTGACTGTACAATGTACATGCATATTTTTCATAATGTAATTTTAAAGGCGAGATGAAAGGTTTTTTTTGCATGCGTGAAACACGTAAAGTATAGGGAAATGTGAAAAATGGACTAGTACAAATACATACAAAGGCAATGTAAATATTGTATTTTTGATATTTTCCCATAATGCTTTTTTAAAGGCGAGATAAAACGAATTTATTTATATTTTGGTTGTTGTTTGAATTATAGTACAAGGTGATACAGTATATTTTTGATAAAATTAGTGGATATTTTTTTTCAAAGTGAATTTGTGATTTATATATGTAATATATATATTTTTTTGAAAATAATATACAAATTTTTTTTTGAAAAATATAAATAATAATAAAATAAACAAAATAAACCATAAAAACAGTGAATTGTTGTACGTAGTTGATTTAATTAGAAACCTTAAACCTGCACCCTGTAATAATGATTTGATTTCCATATTAAATGATGTCACTTTTTTTGAATTTTTTATCTTTTTCTTACAAACAAACTCCTTATTACCATCTATTTTTCGCAAATCCGTTAAGGACATTTGAATAACGGGACCAAGGTCGAAAATTGATAAGAAAACATGCTTTCAGTTTCCTAACTTAATATATAGATAAACTTTGATTTCAGTTTAGCCCCTAAAGCGAGAAAGTGTTTTAATACAAAAATAACAACACAAATTTTTCTCTTAAGTTTTTTTCTCATAGGATTTTACATAGTTAAAAATGTATCTCTCATAATAAATATTTTGTTTTAAAACTATTTTTGGAAAAATTGTTATAAATACTAAAAACAATAAATATTCATATTATTTCTATTTATTCATAATATTTATTTTATAATTATTGTATTAGTAATTATAAATAGTACTTTTCTTCCATTTTAAATTACCAATTTTACACCATTTATGAAATTAATATTTTACAATAAGAAAATATTAATTTGAGACAATTTGTTTAATTTTATAAACGTTTTTAATCAATTTTACATAAACTTTGTTACAAATTAGTGATGAATTAATATTTTACATAAAAATTTTTTACCATGTACGTAAATGTTTTAATAATACATATTCGTTTTTTGCTGTTTCATCTATACAATAGTGTATGATAATTTTTTACTACGGGGCTGTTGTATTGATAGCCCAATGTTGTAAACCAACAAATAAAGTACACTTCTTCTTTCCTATCAACACAACATAATGTTCGTTCTCATCTAATTTTTTCAATAAAACATAATGTTTAAATTTTGTTGTTTGTTTTGTTTTTGTATACATTTTATTATTGCATTTTTTTTCAAATATATTTTATATGGAAGAATTGCGACTTGCTAACTTTAAGATATTATATCTTGGGCTATGTTATATCAATTTAAGTCAAATAAGAAGCACTATGCAAGGAAACATTCCACCTATGTATTTATTAGGCTTTCAAAAATATATAATGCAAATTTTCAACCGTAAATTGAGGAAATAATACATATTTCCTTTAAAAAATCTTCAATATTATTTTTCTCCTAATAAATTTTTTTTTTAAAGGATTTAAGCGTAACTTTAGATTAACACAACTATTTCAAGTTTTAAAATAAAGTTGAAAAACAAAATTTTTAAAAACGAATTTTTGTCTAAGAAACTGTTAATTCTTATATTTTGCTAAAATCCTCTTTTAAGATCAATTCTACAATAAAAAAAAAAACATGCCGCTTCTTAAATATTTGAAAGTGTTAAAAACAGAACAGAAGTCCAAATAAACTGTCTTCACAAAAAACGTTTTTTCTGCACAACTTTCGGAACCTAAGCATTGATGCGCGTAGTTTTTGTGGTACACTATAACTCACATCATATTGACAGGATTATTTCGTGTCAGCAAAGTTTTGTAGACAATAATAAGAAAAATACCTTGCACAAATTTCAAACCAATCGGATAGCAGAGTCCGGATATTTTCAAATTTAAAAACAAATTTTTGAGAAAAACGTGTTAAAACTGATTCAAGTGTTAACATCCTTGAAACTTTAAGCAGCCCCATCAATTGATTTCTTCACGAGCCGCCACTGCAAAATATGTTACTATGGTAACATAAATATAAATACACATATGACATATTCATACATATGTTTATGTACTATCTGTGATTCATATTCATTCACTCAGAAAATAGAACGCTCTTTTATTTTTTTTTCTCCGAGAACAATTTTTGAATGGAAAGCTTTTGAAAAGTGGATTTTCCGAAAATCCACCTGAAATTTTACTGAAAACATCATAATACACTGCTTGCACCATCTGTATAGATATTACCGTTTGTGATTCGTTCCTCATGAAGGAATATCTTTTATATTTCAATCCTCCTTGAGTACATGTATAAAAATAAAAATTTATTTACACTAGTCATTTACATATATAATACCAATAACTATAGAAACCAATAAGACTTGGCTTTAGTACAAAATCTATAAAAATAATTTTTTATTCAAAATTTCGTCTCGCATCCCAGTGAGAGCTTTTATTTTTTAAATCTAAAGCTTTGTTAGCTTAGAACAAAACCATTATAAACTTCAATTGTAATGATGAATACAACAACAAAATTTCGACGTTACATATTTATTTTTTGACAGTATTTTATGACGATTATCATACATTATGATTGCTTTGATCATGCTTTTTCAAATTTATGTTAAAAATTTTCATTTTTTACAAATGTATAACAAAAATTAATAATGATTACATTGTTGCCGTTATTTATATTTTTGAATTTTTTTTTATTTGATCGAAAATATAATATTTGCTTTGGAAAAATTTTTTTTTAAATATAGTTTTTTTTTTCATTTATTTAAAAATTAATAATGATTACATTATTGCCGTTATTTATATTTTTGAATTTTTTTTTATTTGATCAAAAATATATATTTGCTTTGAAAAAATTTTTTTTGAAGTATAGAATATTATTTTCTTTCTATTCTTATATTATACCTCTAGATACTATATAACATATATAAATATATATATATCGCCCATTCCATGCATGACGGACGGGACATTGAAGAACATTTTTTTGAATCTTTCTTCTTTTTTACCTTTATATAAGTAGTTCAAATGTATTTCAGTTAAATGTAAAAAATAATGATCCACCCAAAGACCTATCAAACCGAAAAAGAATATGTTTTATAATAATATAGTATAACCGTAACATTTGTTGAAGTCATTTACAAATAAACACACAAGAACTAAAACACGTGAAAACTATAAACAATGCCGACACTTGTCAATGACTTCAACATACCACTCCACTGAACTCATTTAATTTATCAAAACAAACCATAAACTTAATTCAATTATTCCACTGAACCGAATTTATATAAAACACAGAAAATTAAATTTTTAAAAAAGGGAAATTTATTAATAACAAAATTATTAATATCAACATGTACCTAAAATTCAATTACGAATTTTAGAATTAAAACTTGTTACCTTAGAATAAGGTAAAGTTCAAAACTTTAAAAAAAAGAAAAAAAATAAATGTACCATTTATCGACAAAACCAAGATGGCTGACCAATCTCGAATTTGTACCAATTAATCAAAACAATAGAACTCAAATAGTATATAAACTCGAGGTTGGTCAACTATCGTCACTTCTGCTTTGGGAATTGACCAAGTTTGAAGTCTTGTCCTAACTTAAAGGGAATTGACCTTAAGGAAGGATATCATCGTCTACTTACAAGAGTTTTGATCTGTAAGTATTTTTTTTTTATTTTTCTCAGACATTTCCTTCTTACTGGGTACTCACCATAAGATAGGAAATTTAGCAAATTCTCAGTAATTTCTGTTCTATTGGGTACTGACCATAGAACCGAAATTTTAGTATTTGACTTAACATTGTGTTAAAGGTATTTACGCCTCTTGACTCAATTATTTCAACGTTAAAATCGGACTTAGTTTCAATCAAACTAAGACTCCATTTAAATCTTTAAATTTTCAAAACGGTTAAACCAATTCAGTTTTAACCTCACTTTCTCGTTGAATTATTTCAATTTAACCATTCGTTCCATTATTATACTATCTGCTATCACTGAATAGTTAATGTCACTACTCACTACGTGTTGCAGCATTGTTTAATAATAACATTAGCCCTCTGATAATATAGTATCATATTATCAAGGTATAGTCTATCATACCATAGACTATAAAATATCAAGATATCGCAACGCACAATTGTTTGTGTTTACAACAAAGACGATACATTAAGGTTTTCCTTTTTTTTGTACTTCGTTATATAATTTCTTTTCTTTCTTGTTCTTTTCTATTATTACAGGAATCGTAATTAAATTGAGTGAATGAGCCAAGCCGTCTTCAGTAATTCTTCAGTTGAAATAAATTAATTCATTTTGATATTCTTAAAATTAAATTTAAAATCATTTTGAACAATTTGTGAATTATATTAGATTTTTGTAAATTTTTTTGAATTTAAATTTGAATCACCTATTTAACATTTTTTTTTACAAATTGAATTAAAAACTCTTTGAATTTAAAGTTGAATTATTTGAATTACCAGTATTATTGTACTTTGGATTTTTGTATTATAGAATATTATAAGATTTAGTTAATAAATTATTTGAATTGTAAATTTTTGCGTTTATCTTCTAAAAGCCATAATCCTTTTAATCCACTACACAACAAAACAAAAGGTATTATCGATCAAGTAAAAGATTCTGCTGAACATTAATTACTTGATTGATAATATTTTCATTGGTCCTTCGAGCCGGATTTAAAAGGATGGGTAAAATTGAGTGCGCAAAAATTATCAAAAGCCAAACGGCTTTACAACAACAATTAACTAAATCTATGAGTAGCTATGATAAAATCAAAGATACCAATATTACTAGGCATCATATTGATGGTTACATAGACATCGCAAATAAAACGTGGTCAAAATTTCAAGATAATCATCTTACTATATACGAAAATGACGAGAAAATCGCTGAAGATTACATTAAAGGCTCACTTTACGATACCACTCAAGAATTGTATTTAGAATTCATTTCTCTCTTAAAGGGTCATTTAGAGACAAAATTTCCATCACCATCAACGATGTCATTAGCACAAAGGCCGTCTGAAGGAAATTTAACTTTACCTTCTTTTTCCAAATCTGATGCTAGGTTACCAAAAATTACAATTCCAACGTTTGACGGTAATTATCAGAATTGGAGATCCTTTCATGATCTTTTTACATCTCTAGTACACAAAGATCCTGCACTATCAAGAGTTCAAAAATTACACTATCTTAAAACGTCGGTAAAGGGTGATGCAGAACGTCTTTTGCGACAAATTGATGTAACGGATGATAACTATGAAAAGGCTTGGGATCTATTACAAGAGAGATACAACAACAAGAAGGGTTTAGTGCAAATGTATCTTAAAAAATTATTGAGTCAACCAGATATTAAGATTGAATCAGCCAATACAATTAGAAACTTTATAGATATAAGTGAGGAAGTTTTACATGAGCTAAAAACTTTAAACATAGATCTTAGTAATTGGGATCCAATTTTATTATACTCACTAACTCAAAAACTTCCTCATGAAACTTTGTATTTGTGGGAACGTGAACAAAACGGTTCTATAGATATTCCAACATACACACAATTCATTACATTTTTAACCAAGAGATTTAGAACATTAGAATCAATGCATTCAAATTTAGGAATAAAATTCATTCCAAATAATAATCCCCAAAAATCGTTCTTAAATCAACCACAAAAATGCTTGAAATGTAATTCAAACCATCAGTTGAATAAATGCAATCAATTTAAACAACTGAGTTATCAACTAAAAAGTGAGTTTGTGCAACAAAAACAATTATGTAGAAATTGTCTTTCACCTACACATACATTGTATAATTGCAAAAGTAATTATTCTTGCTCAAAATGCAAGAAACGACACCATACTCTACTTCACGTAGATACAAACAAACTACCTTCAAATGCACAAACAACAAAAAATGAACAAGGTACAACCAATAGCAATCAAGTTCAAAAATTACAGGAACAAACGATTCAAAAACCAAATTCTAGTACCACATTGTTTAATACAAATAATATTCAATGTTTGTTAGCTACAGCATTAGTAACTGCTAAAGGTCCTCATGGACATACGTGTACCTTTAGAGCCTTAATCGACTCTGGTTCACAGTTATCATTCATAACACAATCTGTTGCGAAAAAATTAAAATTAAAACGTAACAAAACTAATATTCAAGTCACAGGACTTGAAAAAACTCCAACTGCACAAGTGCATCAACAAACCACATTAGAAATTCAATCTCTAGTAACCCCATTTAAAACAAATTTACACGCCTTAATAATTGATCAAATAACTGATAATTCTCCACTACAACCTGTCGACAAAACTCAATTCAAGCAATTTGATAAAATTGAATTAGCAGATCCTCAATTTTCTGAACCAGGTCCTATAGATCTACTTCTAGGAGTTGACGTATACAGTGCCATTCTGGAAACAGGTCTAATTAAAGGCAAGGATGATACTCCAACAGCACAAAATACACAACTGGGATGGATCATTATGGGACCAGTTTCTAAATCTCTCATACAACCAAGCACTTTAACATTTTTCAATGTCACTACACTTGAAAACTTAAATAATACGTTGAAAAAATTTTGGGAAATAGAAGAAATTGAACAAAAACTCCCTCTTACTCCTGACCAACAACTTTGTGAAGATTTATATAAGATCACTACTAAACGCTTACCAGATGGTAGTTATGAGGTAGCACTACCATTTAAGAATAACCAAAAACCAGAATTGGGACATTCTAGGTATAAAGCAGCTCAACAATTTTATCAGCTAGAGAGAAAGTTTCAACAAAATTCAGAGTTTTACAATCTATATATCTTAAGTTAAATCATATGAAAGAAGTTAAGTACACTGACAATTCTGATCAAACGAATTATTACTTACCTCACCATGCGGTGTTTAAAGAAAGTACAACAACTAAGCTCAGAGTAGTTTTTAACGCCTCCAGCAAAAGTTCAAATGGTAAATCACTAAACGAACAAATGCTCACTGGTCCAACTATTCAACCGACTTTGTGGAGTACATTGCTTAAGTGGAGACAATTTAAATATGCTTTTACAGCTGACGTTGAAAAAATGTACAGAATGGTTAAAATAAGGAAAGATCAGCAAGATTATCAGCGTATAGTATGGAGGTCGAGTCCAAATGAAACACTGAAAGACTATGCTCTTACAACAGTAACTTTCGGAACCACTCCTGCACCATTTCTAGCTATAAGAACACTATTTCAACTAGCTGAAGATGAAGGGCGAAACTTTCCTCTAGCAGCTAATTGCATAACTAACTATTCATATGTAGATGATATTCTATGTGGAGGTAACGCCATTCAAGAAACTTTAAAACTTCAAAAAGAATTATTATGTATGTTAAAAAGGGGAGGGTTTAATCTTCGTAAATGGACAGCCAATAAGTTAGATTTGTTACAAAATATTCCATTAGAAAATAGAGAAATTAAGAATGAACTAGACATTTCAGAGTCAGAATCAATCAAAACGTTAGGAATAAAATGGTTCCCAGCATCTGACGAATTTGGTTTTACAGTAACTCTTCCACCAAGCAAACTTTCTTATACTAAACGACTAATTTTGTCAGAAGTAGCATCATTATTTGATCCTTTGGGATGGCTAGCACCAATAATTATTTCCGCAAAAATTTTCATACAACGTTTGTGGGTAATGGGATGTAATTGGGATGAGAAACTTCCAAAATCTATTCAAGATGAATGGATTAATTTTCGATCACAACTAAAATCTGTTGAAGAAATTAAAATTCCTAGATGGATTCATATGTCAAATTCAGTCCATATAGAATTACATGGTTTCTCCGACGCATCTCAAAGTGCTTACGCTGCAGTTATTTACTTAAAAATCAAAATTAATGAAACTATTTTCACTTCATTAATCACCTCAAAAACAAGAGTAGCTCCAACCAAATCGGTAACATTACCTCGATTAGAATTAACGGGTGGACTACTATTATCAAGATTAATTAAACAAGTTTTAGTAGATCTCAATCTGAAAAGCATTAAAAGCTATGCATGGACAGATTCACTTATAACTCTGAGCTGGATAAAAGGTCATCCATCAAAATGGAAATCATATGTTGCCAACAGAGCTATAGAAATTCAAGATAATGTCTGTCCATCTAACTGGTTGTTTGTACCTGGAGATCAAAATCCAGCAGATTGCGCATCTCGAGGAATACCTCCTGAAGAATTAATTAATCATAAATTGTGGTGGCAAGGTCCAGTATGGCTCAAACTAAATCAATGGCCAAAACAACCCAATTATACTACTACAGATTTAGAAACCAAAAAAATTAAAACATTTGTAACTTTTCAAGAACCTGAATTGTTTACAAAGTACTCATCCTTTCCAAAAATTCGCAGAATCATCGCATATTGTATTAGATTTTATCAAAATGCAAAAAATACAAGTAACAAAATTTCAAGCAAATTTTTAACCTGTTCAGAGTTGAACGCAGCTGAATTAAAAATTATACATTTAATTCAAAAAGGTACGTTCCATGAAGAAATAAAAAGCTGAAGGAACAAAAATGTGTTTCAAACAAAAGTATAATTTATCGGTTGAACCCATTCTTAGATAAAGAGTCAATATTAAGAGTAGGAGGAAGAATAGAGCATGCTCAATTGCCTTATAATTCCAAACACCCTATAATACTACCAAAAAATCATCATATCTCAAAATTAATTTGGATATATACGTAAATTATGTAACAATTCTTTTTAACAAAAGACAATAGATGTAAGTACATATTATTATAATAACATTGACCATCTCTGTAAGGAGTCATAAAAAAGGGTTCTAAAGCATACCCAGCATCACCAACAGGCAACAACCAGCAATCGCTAAGTCTATTTTAATATTTGTCTGAGAAATGTTTTCTTGCTTCACTCATTCTCCAAATTAAAGAATTATTATTGGATCCAGGATATAATATATATTCTATGAAATAAATTATGTTACTAAACAATTATAATATACAGCCCTGTTCCCCGTACGGAATGAATAGTTTTATTAAATTTAGTTGAAGAAATGAACAATGAAGAGCGTCAAAAATTTCGAAATGAAAAAATGTATAGAAGAAAACGTGTGTGACATTTGGATAAAATTAGATATGACTGAAGAAGAAATTAGAAATAAATGCAATATGAAATTATGATAGTAATATGGCTAATGTTACGGTTATATTATATTATTATATTATTATAAAACATATTCTTTTTCGGTTTGATAGGTCTTTGGGTGGATCATTATTTTTTACATTTAACTGAAATATATTTGAACTACTTATATAAAGGTAAAAAAGAAGAAAGATTCAAAAAAATGTTCTTCAATGTTCCGTCCGTCATGCATGGAATGGGCGATATATATATTTATATATGTTATATAGTATCTAGAGGTATAATATAAGAATAGAAAAAAATAATATTCTATACTTCAAAAAAAATGTTTTCAAAGCAAATATATATTTTTGATCAAATAAAAAAAAAATTCAAAAATATAAATAACGGCAACAATGTAATCATTATTAATTTTTGAATAAATGAAAAAAAAACTCTATATTTAAAAAAAATTTTTCCAAAGCAAATATTATATTTTTGATCAAATAAAAAAAAATTCAAAAATATAAATAACGGCAACAATGTAATCATTATTAATTTTTGTTATACATTTGTAAAAAATGAAAATTTTTAACATAAATTTGGAAAAGCATGATCAAAGCAATCATAATGTATGACGTCAAAAAATAAATACGTAACGTCAAAATTTTGTTGTTGTATTCGTCATTACAAATGAAGTTTATAATGGTTTTGTTCTAAGCTAACAAAGCTTTAGATTTTAAAAATAAAAGCTCTCACTGGGATGCGAGACGAATTTTTGAATAGAAAATTATTTTTATAGATTTTGTACTAAAGCCAAGTCTTATTGGTTTCTGTAATTATTGATAATACATACCGATTTTTGGAAATACTCCGGTCTACCTTAAAATACTCCGTTTTTGGTAACAAAAATACTTCTCTAAAAAATTGGAAACGACAACGCTAGTTTTCAGTTATCGCTTTCACCAAAGAGAATATATATACTACTATAGAGATTTAATCTCAGCTATCTCAAAAATCAAGAACATAAAAACATACACAAAAAGTATCAAGTATTCAGAGATTCCTTCACGAGGAACGTATGAAATTCATAATTTTTACATTTTTATAAAAATTTATCTGAGAAAGCTCAAAAACTGGTCTGAGAAAGCTCTAGTCTGAAGCTCTTTCGAATTCAATAGAATGAATGGGGATTGATGACTGTGTTTGTAAATTGCTTTATGATCAATATATGAAAAAAACAAGAAAAAACAAAATCATTGTAAAAATGAAACTATACATATATGTTGTTATACATATTATATGTATATGTATATGTTATGCTTAGAACCTTAGAACTATATATAGGATGAATGATTTTGGTTGTTGTTTTTTTCTTTTCTTTAGTTCTGTTTATTTATTAAATGATAGGTATTTGTTGTTGGTATTTTTTGGCTTGATTTTTTCTTTGCTTTTATGTTTTTTCTTTTTTCAAGCATTTTTTATTTTTGTTTGCTTATTTCGATCCTATTCTTGACCAACCTCTACAAATCTGTTTTACATTGATATTTAATTTTATGGAATTATTAAATAAATTTATAATTATAATATTTTTCGTTGGTCAGTAAAATTTGATATAATAAAAAGATAATTTTGAAGGGGCATTTTTAAAATTATCCTTTACGCTTTTCTTGTATTTTTTGTTTGTTTTCATTTAAATTTTACGAAAACGATCAAAAATAGAATGAAGTGTTAATTTAAATGTTTTTATATTTCTTGTCTTGTTTTAAAATTTACTTTGAAAACAAACAAAAACTACAAGAAAAGCGTAAAGGATAATTTTAAAAATGTCCCTTCAAAATTATCTTTTTATTATATCAAATTTTACTGACCAACGAAAAATATTATAATTATAAATTTATTTAATAATTCCATAAAATTAAATATCAATGTAAAACAGATTTGTAGAGGTTGGTCAAGAATAGGATCGAAATAAGCAAACAAAAATAAAAAATGCTTGAAAAAAGAAAAAACATAAAAGCAAAGAAAAAATCAAGCCAAAAAATACCAACAACAAATATCATTTTTTTCAGCTGCAAAAAAAATGACACAGAACTATAAAGAAAAAAAAACAGAACAACTAAAATCATTTGTTTTAAGCATAATGTATACATATAATATGTATAACAACATATAAATATGTATAGTTTCATTTACAATGATTTTGTTTTTTCTTATTTTTTCATAATGATCATAAAGAAATATACATTAAAAATCTCGAAAAGGGAGAAGATATATAATATATTTTAATGCTTTTTGTGTATATAGAATAGAAATACACAAATAATGTAAAACAGCTGTTTTCGCTTGCGTGTGTGCATTCAATCTTCAGAACATAACGTAAAACAAAATTAACTATTGAAAGCTTTTTCTTTTTCATAAAAAAGACAAATGTGTGTGTGTGCCCGCACAAGGCCTGTTTACGGTTTTGTTTCATTTCCTTTTCGCATCTCTGTTATATTTTTATACTTTTTGCATACATAAATATGTATTTGGCTTCGAATAAGCATTGAATATAGCTTTTAAGTCTATCGAACTAAATTTAAATTTTTTCCGTTTCTATTTGAATTTTCTAAAATAAATTAGCTGTTTTGTATATTTTCGAAGCATAAGCATATGTAAAAATTAAGAAAATGTTCAAAAAGAATAATACAAAATTCAACACAAATTTCTAATGCATATCGCTTATTTGAAGATAGACAAAGACAGAAGACAAAGAAGAAGAAGAATTGATCAATATCAATTCTAATAATTGTTTTAAATGTTTTTTATGTGATAATGACTTGAATTATTTTTTATCATTATTTTTTTTTCAATTTAATTTTTCTTAAAATAATTTATTAATTTTAGTTTAAATAATTAGATACTTTTTGTTTAATACATATGAATGAATTTGTATGAATGTTTTACATATACATATGTAATTCATGATTATGAAATATTTTTATTGTTTATTATTTTTTTTTTCAGTTCAATTTTTTTTAAAAATATTTTATCAATTTAGTTTAAATAATTTAGATAGTTTTTGTTCAATTATACGATTACAGATTGTTCGTAGATGCAGTATTAGATCGGTAATTTGAACTTTTTTATTTTCAACACATAAATTTCTGTAATTTCAGTTTCTGTAATTTTGTTAAGAGGTTTTTTGTGATTCTACTTTATGAAATAGAATGAAATAAAAACAAGTTAAATATGTCATTTAACATCAATTTCAGTCATTGATTTTTGCAATAAAAAATTATTTTAAAATCATCATAATCAATTTTGTAATTATTTTTTTAATAATGCAAATGAACTTTATCAGAAAATTTTTTGGTATTTTTGTTTAAAAAAGTGTTGAAAGTGTAAATTGGTTTCTGTCTAAATTTTCAAATTTTAACAAGGTCGGCTTAAAATTAGTTCAAATTATCGAGGTTACACTGTTATATATATTTTCTACTTCTTTTTCATTGAATGAATATAGGTATTGAAAATCATTGTTGCCAGTTTTATGAAGAGTTATTTTGGTTGGGCTTCAAAATACATAAATAATATCTCTTTCTATTATATTTCACTTTAAAAATATTTTACAAATTTTATGTATGTAAAACAATTTATATGAAAAATTTGTGATTTAAGAAGGGGTTAAAAAAAAATTATTCAGAAAATACTGTAATATATTTTAATAGTATTTTTTTAATATACACACATATCTAAAATTCTAAATATTACAGATTTTTCTTTCAGTTTTGTAATTTTCATCAAAAATTTTCAAATACATATATTACTCTAATTCATGTGGATGTGGAAATGAGTTAAAAATATTAATAATTTAAAAAATACTTGTATAAAAACTAATTTTTCTTAGTTGAAAATTTATACCTACCTACATTCTTTTTAAATAACAATAGGTACAATCGAGGGAAAAGTTCATTGCAAAATAAAATTTGTACTTATATGTAACAATATTTTTAGTTAAGTTTTTTCTTCTTCTGTTTCAATTTGTTATTTAAATGTTTTGAAAATTATTAGTACATACATATCATATATTCCCGAAACAAATGAATTATTGTTTTAATTACCTAGTTAGTCATTTTTCTTATTTTACCTATCAACCTACTACAAAAATTAAAAAACATAAAATTCGACAAAAAAAGAAAAAAAAATGATGAAAGAAGCAAAATGTGTAAAATTAATATCCGATTCAATAAATTATTATCATTAACTTATAAAAATTATAGAATGCAATATAAAAATAAAAGCAGTAAGTACATATATTTTAAAAAACAAGGAGATTAAAAATATTAATTTTTCTTTCACACAAAATTCACATACATATTCGATTGCATTATATTTGTTTTCCGAAACAAAATATCTTTATATGTATAATCGTAGCGTGTGCGATGTTTATTATTGTGTAACTTCTGAACGACTTGACCGATTGAAGTCATATTCACGCAATATAATTGTTTTGCCAAGACGATGGTTCATAGCTATGCTAGGATCCGATAGGTGGCGCTGTAGTAAAGTTATTTGATATTTACATATTTTGTTAAGTCACACTGCGATGTTCTCATTATAAGGCATTGAATGATTCAATATGTGCCGGCATTTCAATCTAAGTAACCTCAATTAAAAAAAAAATAATTAAATGAAGCTTATAATCTTTATATAATTAAATTAAAATTTCACCACCTGGACAAACAACAATTCATCGCCACGATATTACTGCACGTGTTTTTAAACAAATCGTTGATTGATTTGATAGTAAAATACCATGTATTCGGTGAAACACGTTGCTGGATGTATTCTGTTGAATGGCAAAAACGAGGTTTGCCTCATGCGCACATTTTAATTTGGTTAATTGAAAAAATCAGACCAGAAGATGTTGACAACATAATTTCTGCAGAAATACCAGATCCAACTATTGATCAAGAGCTACTTGAAATTGTAACAACAAATATGATTTATGGTCCATGTGGAAATACAAATATGACATCGCCGTGCATGGAAAATGGTAAATGTACGAAACGATTTCCAAAAGATTTTTTGATAGATACAATAACTGCAGTCGATGGTTACCCACTGTATCGTCGTAGAAAACCAGAAAATGGGGACATAAATTTTCATTGAAAATAAGAAATGGTGAAAATGAAGTTGAAATAGACAATAGATGGGTAGTGCCATATTCGCCTTTGTTATGAAAAACATATAAAACGCACATAAATGTAGAGTTTTGCAATTCTGTAAAATCAATAAAATACATTTGTAAATATGTTCATAAAGGTGATATGGCAGTATTTGGAATTCAAAATGTGAATGAAAACGACGAAATAACACGCTATCACATAAGCAGTAACGAAGCAATATGGCGAATTATATGCTTTCACATACATGAACGAGATCCATCAGTCATACATCTTGAAAATGGTCAACGTGTTTACTTTAACGAAAAAAAAATGCAATAGAGAGAGCATTAACAGCACCAAAAACAACATTAACTGATTTCTTTGAATTATGTAAACAACAAAATATTTACGGTCAATTCACAAAAGAACATTATTTTATTCTGAAGTTCCAATTTTTCCAACAAACACAACTGAATTATGGGAAAAATATAAAGATTCAATGAGTGAAGATATACTGCATAGAAATCGAACAACAAATCAAAACGAAAATCTTCAATTCACACAAGAAATATATAACGAAGCATTGGTTATGATCGAAGACATGTGCATACTCATCTCGAATGAACCACTTATAAATTTGGGAATGCCTTCACCTAATCGACCAGCAAGAGACTTAGTTAATATTCACATGCAACGTGAACAACAATTTAATACTAACGATTTGGTTTCATTTGTAAAGACAAATGAAAAATCGTTATCAAACGAGCAAAAGGCAGTTTATGATAAAATTATGTTTACGATTGCAGCAAAAGAAGGTGGTTTTTTTCTTTTTGGACGCGCTAGGTGGAACTGGCAAAACGTTTTTAATTTCACTCATCCTTGTCAAAGTTAAATCTCAAGGTAACATCGCACGCACTAGCAATTGCTTCATCTGGCATCGCTGCAACGTTGTTGGATGGTGGAAGAACAGCACATTCGGCTCTGAAACTGCCATTAAAAATACAGACAAATGAAAATGCAGTATGTAACATCAAGAAACACTCAAGGATGGCTGAAGTACTTCAAAAATGTAAAATTATTATTTGGGATGAATGTACAATGGCCCATAAACATTCACTGGAAGCATTAAACCGAACCCTAAAAGATTTAAACGGTAACGAAAGATTGTTTGGTTTTCAACAAAATACAAATTTAATTAAACTGAAAGTGATGGCTGAAGTAGGGTAGATAGGGGGAGATTCGACAGCGGGGTAGTTCCGACATCTTCGAAATAACGATTAAAATTTGAAATTAAAACTATTCCAAGATTTTTAAACGGACAATACTGACAAGCAGAATACATCTTCGTTTTGATTTAGTTTTCTGTCAGTTGTGAAAGTAATTAGAATAAAAAGTGTTTTTGGTGTACGCAGTACTGTACTTCAAGAAGGTACGTTTTGCTTCATAAATTTTCTAAGTTCAACTTTTTTTTTTCTTTCTTTTGTTATTTGTTATTATAAAACTGTCTTTTTTTGTATAAAATTCTAAAAAGTGAACTTGCAACAATATTTGTTAAAATATTTAAAATTATCTTGCAAATGGCTTGTGGGGTACATTCGACATTCAAGTATGGGGCACATTAGACACATGTCGAAACCACCCCGACTTTTCAACCAACTATATTGTGCCAAGTTTTACTTATTTTTTTGCTAAAATGCCGAGGAATTGACCCTTATTATGAGATGCGAATCATTTGTGATAAGAAGCACTTCATTGTATAATTTTTCAGTTAATTTTCAAAACTATAATATACTATAGAAATTGATGCAAAAAGGGGTTATCTCCACTTTTACAAATTCTTTAGGAGATGCAAAAAACTCCAGGAAATGACTGGTTTTTAATACAAAAAACAAATGCAGTTAACATGAAATCAAATATAACTAAGAATATAATACCTGATTCTTGCACCCAATGGTAGATAAAAGAATTCTCTATATTTTGGCAGAAAAATTTGGATTTTGTCTGAAATGGAGATACCCCGTTTTTGCACCAAGGTTTTAAATAATTTTTTATGTTTTATTAAAACGAAATGAATTGTTATTATTTTATTTTAAGACTGAATTCTTTGTTTCGAATGTACCCCCAACATATGTCAAAACTACCCCTACCAAGGGGGAGATTCATCAAAGGTGTGATCATGAAAAAACACTCAATTGCTCAAAATTCATAACATGTAAATGAATTTTGTTCCACTTGTATAATAATTTATATTTTCATTATGCGGAAATGGTATTCGTTCTGCTTGTTTATATAAAAAATATCAAAATATTACGTTACAAAAATTAGGCGTCGAATGTCCCCCTACCTACCCTACTTCAAAAATGTAAAATTATTATTTGGGATGAATGTACAATGGCCCATAAACATTCACTGGAAGCATTAAACCGAACCCTAAAAGATTTAAACGGTAACGAAAGATTGTTTGGTTTTCAACAAAATACAAATTTAATTAAACTGAAAGTGTATTTACAAATTTGAACCAATTTTCAAACATAAATTATGTGGTGGAAGTCCTGGTAAATCGAGTGAATTCAAGAATTCAGTGGGATAATTTACGCTTTCATTTTCATCTACCACTGTGTCAATTGATTTAAATGAAATTAATTCGCCAGGAAGTGTTTCTTGTATTTTAGTTTATTTCGTCAACATCGACATTTTTAGCAGCCAAAACTGCTCGTTCACTAAGCCATTGATGGCTACGATAATTTTCGCGTATATTAATCGTCGGCCTAGAGCCAAAGGAACGTAACTGAAAAATTTCCAAAATTATGTTTTTCATATTCTCTGATTCTTTATGTTGAAATCTTTTGTTTTTTATCTATACCATTTTAAAAATAAAACAGTATCAGGTCTTTTCTATTTGATTATCTTGTCCAAATGGTAGAAAACAATTCAATGACCAAAATTCTAATACAATTTCATGTTCACTTACAAAATTTTTAAAACTACAGTTACGTCACCTCTAATTTTGCTTCGAAACTTAAATGCACCTAGACTTTGCAATGGCACGAGATTAGTTATTAGAAAAATTATGGGAAATGTCATTAAAGCGACCATATTAAACAGGAAGTTCAGAGAAGAAAATGTTTCACTACCACGCATTCCAATGATACCTAATGACGCACCAATTCAGTTCAAACGTTTACTATTTCCAATACGTTTGGCATTTGCGATGTCCATAAATAAGTCGCAAGGACAAACAATGACCATGTGCGGATTAGATCTAGAAAATTCATGTTTTTCTCACGTACAATTATATGTTGCGTGTTTTCACGTGTTGGAAAACCATCAAATCTTTTTATTTATGCACCTGATAGACTAACAAAAAATATTGTTCATGAATTAGCGTTAAGATAGATAAATACAAAATAAATAACATTATAATGTACTTGAAGATTAATTTTTAAATAAACAATTATAAATGACAACCTCAAATCAAGGACGACACATAAACGAAAGGGCAGAACAACGTCTGCCGGGCCAGCTAGTATAAATATAAAATTTTTAATGTATACGATCAGAATCAAAACAAAACTAAAAAATATCATATGGTATACAACAACAAATACCGCATTTTAAGATGAATATTAGAATTATGAGCGTGTTCTTCATTATTCTTTATTTCTTCAATTTTCTTTACGTGTTTCTTCTTTTTTTCACATCTCTCCTCTTGCACCCTTGTATAGTCTAACATCTCATGAGCTTATTCAAAGCCAAATTGGCAAACATGCAGACACGAAAATTCAAAAATTTGAATTTAACGGATAAATTAAACCTCTTTGTAGTATATATATTCTCTTTGCTTTCACTTATCATGTATCATCATTCATCATTCATCAGCAGTCAGAAGGAACTCAGCAACACAATGAAAAAAATCCCGAAGACAAATAATAATAAACCCGTATTTAAAGACTTAATTATTTTTATTTATACACTCTTATAATTTTTACGTTTTACAAAATAAGCTACCTTTACATTTTTATATACGTACTACTCAAAAGATAAAGAAGAAGTGAGTCAATACTGAATACAATAAAACAATTCAAAGAAACTAAAACTTAACGAAAGTAAAACAAAATATAATTCGTCAAATATAATAATGAAGTTGGTAAACATTTATTTCGAGCAATCCCATAGAGATACTTATGATAACTCTGCTTCAGTTTTTACCATTTTCCGCCCCCGCGATGATAAATTATTCGCAAACTTCTAAAGGGTACAGCAGTTGAACTGGACGTTTAAACTTTCTTCCATCTCCAAGCCTTACTTCACAAGATCTAACTTTACCATCTCTTCCTATGAAAATGTCAGTAATTCGCCCAAGATTCTAAAGCACGCGTGGTTTTTGATGATCATGAATCAGGACCACTTGATCACGTTTAACATTAATTTCTCTTGAAGATGGTGTAATGTGCATTGAACGCAACTGATGAATATATTCCTGTATCCATCGCCTCTTGAATTGGTTTACAAGATTCTGACGTTGTTTCCATAATTCACAAATTACCTGTTGATTTTGGCCAGTTGTGTACTCGATTGGCGGTAAAGCTGTTGATGTCCATCCCAAAATTATGTCATTTGGGGAAAGAGGTTTCAAATCAAATTGATCGTCGGAGATGTAGGTGAGAGGACGTGAATTTATTACCGACTCAATTTCTGTTAAAAGAGTTTCAAGTTCTTCAAATTTCAATTTTTGCTTCCTTATAGAAATCTTTAGTGCATTTTTTATTGTTCGTTTTAATCTCTCCCACCAACCACCCCACCATGGAGGTCGTTCTATAATAAATTTCCATTTTATGCCTTTATTAGCAGCAAATGAAATAATCTCTTTAGAATTTACTTGCATATAAAGAAGAGACAGCTCAGTGTTAGCTCGTTTAAATGTTTTAGCGTTATCTGAGTATATTATTCGTGGTACCCCACGACGACTTACA
The DNA here is from genome assembly GCA_932526495.1 of Bombylius major. Lineage (NCBI taxonomy): Eukaryota > Metazoa > Arthropoda > Insecta > Diptera > Bombyliidae > Bombylius > Bombylius major. The sequence goes on along the minus strand of OW052044.1, from coordinate 21,269,622 downwards.
AATCTTCTAATTGCGGCTAAACAAGATTCAGTTGTTAGTGTTCTAACCAATTCTAAATGAACAGCTCTTGTGCTTGCGCAGGTAAATAATAAAAGATATACATACCTTAGAGGATTCGTTTACAGAGTCAGTTACAAATAACGGTCCAGCGAAGTCTAACCCACTTATATCAAATGGTTAATAAATTCTGTCTCTTGGAAAAGGCGCAAATGGTTGAGCAGCAGGTTTTCCGAATAATTTGCGACACATATAACAACTTTTTGATACCTTTTTAGATATAACTCGACCTTGTATTACCCAATATTTTGTCCGTAAACGAGCTAGTATTATATTTGTACCACCATGAAAAGTGTCTATATGCATTTTCTTTGCCAAAAGTAAACTCAAATGTGATTCTTTCGGTAATAAAATTGGAAACGAAACTATACCAGCACATTCAGTTTCTGAAAGTCTAGTTCGTACTCTTAAAGTATTATTTTCGTCCAAAAATGGTTGTAAACTTAAAATTTTTGAATTTTTATTGATTAATTTGTTTTTAGATAAACATATAATTTCATCATGAAAATAACGTTTCTGTTCAGTTCTTATCCAATACATCTCAGCTCTTTCTAATTCATTAGCAGTCAAATAATCCATTAATTTCTTATTCCCTTTACACGATTCATCCTATAAGGCTGCCATTTTCGTTTCGGTGCATTTTTTATCCAACATAATGTGATTTTCGAGTCTGACCACATGAAAATATTATTAAATTGATAATCTGTTTTTGTTTCTAAAAAATGCTTAAGCCTGGCAGCAGTCAAAGCAGCAGTAAGTTATAATTTTGGTAAAGTTAATTCATTCGTACAATCAGATTTAATAGGTGCTATACGACATTTGGATACCAGTAGATTCACAATAATTTCGCCATTCATTTTTTACCTCTAATGTATGCAATAGCACCAAATGCTTTTGGACTTGAATCTGCGAAAATATGTAATTGAACGGATTCGACAAAATTCGAATCACCGAAAATACATCTGGGTATTGAAAAATTCTCAAGATCCAATATTTCACTGCACCAATCTCTCCATTCCTTTTGAATTTTAATAGGTAAAATTTCATCCCATTCGAATTTTAATTTCCATACTGATTGCATTAACAACTTTACTCTTATACGGTAAATGGACATAGAATACTTAAAGGATCATCAATACGACCAATGGCTTGTATAATATTACGTTTGGTGTCTCGATCAGCTTCATTCAATGAGATTTGAAGAAACGCCTTTTCTATATCGGACACTACTGCAATTTGACCTTTCCTAAAATTTATCATAGTTGTTAATAAATCTGGAAGTAAGTTTGGTCCTTGATGTAATTGATCATTTAATGATAATGATTTTGACAGATGCGAAGAAGCATCAAACAAAATACGGACTTTCGTGGTTGATTTATCAAATCTATAAACTGCTCTGTGTGGTAAATAAAATATATTCTTAGTTGAATTATTTTGGACTGGTTCAATTACATTTGATTCTAGCATAGACGTATTTGATTGTTATATTCAAGAAATTTTTCTTCATCTTTCATTAATTTATGTGTGAGTGACTTTAAACGTTATAATGCATTTTGATAATTATCGTTATTAGATTTAATATTATTTTTCCAAGGTAATTTAACCTCATACCTTTCATTCGTTTTGTAAATGTTTTTATTTAAAAATTCGTCAAAAAATGATTTAGTATAGTTTTCAGTTTCATTTCGAATTCCTACACTTTCCAGAGTCCAGAAATTCTCAATATTGAATTCAGAATTAATTGTCAAAAGTAACGTACCTGATGTGTTTTCTATTTGATTAGTTTTAATCATAGCAAGCTTATCAGTGATCATTTTTCTTTCTCCGGTCACTACTGTCCAATAATTATCGGCTCCAATAAGCATACCAATACCATTAATTAAATCTTTCCCTTCTTCAGGATAATCAGCTAATTCAGACACAACACATTTTAGCTCAGTTTTCAGTGCAGGTAATACATCTAAACATATGAATGGTTTTTAAATAGCATGAAATTTTATAAATTTATCATCAAATTTACTTTTCAGGATAACTTCTACCACATTATATGTCGCTTTTTCAGGTAGCTTATTTGTTCCGAACGGAATAACATTCATATTTACCATACCTTTTACTTTCAAATTCAAACTTCTTGTTCTATCTTCACGAATAAATGATCTTTGACTTCCATTCTATTATCTAAAATTGCACGAATTATTCTCTTATTATTACTGTTACATATATAAGCATGCATAAGCAGTTTGTAGATAAATTTCAGAACTATTGAACACAGATAAGACATCGTTACTTGAATTATCAATATTTTTATTTTCCACTCTTAAATTTTTAGAATGTTGTGATGAATAATTTGGATCACACATCACTGTAGCATGTCGTTTTTTACATTTGATACATCTGATATTACTTTTACAATTTCTTGATACATGATTTTGTTGCGTACATTTAAAACATCTTCTGTATTTTCTTAGTTTTTCTTTTCGGTTGCTTAAGGATAAATTATTCGATACACAATTAGCACTAATATGTTCTTTAGAATCACAAAAGAAACAATTACTCAATTTAGACACACTAAACAGACCAGCAGCAGTATGTTGATAATTAGGTTTACGATTATTATTATCAAATTTATTTTTTGAATCGGTATATGATGATGATGTTGCAGCTTTCTCTAATGCATCAGTTTCTTTTTTAAGAAAGATTAAAATTGACTTAAGCTGAGAATTATCCAATAACTTACTTGATATATTTGCTATAATTGTACTTTCTAATGATGGACTTTCATTACCATTATTTGACCTATAATATTCTGCACGTAATTCAATTGGTAAACAACGAATTATTGTAGTTTCCAACATTATATCATACTGTGAACTGTCAACATCAAGTGATTTAAGTGATCTCATTGTTGAAAGAACAGTATTATATTATATAGCTTTCTCATATTTACAACATCATTCTTAAATTTAACAGGTGTCAATGTCATAAGTTGATGTACATACTTGTCAATTAATAAATCAGTGCTACCGTATTCGCTTTTCAACATTTCTATAGCTTCTTTGTAGCAAACTTCGCTCGGCGTTAAGCCGGCTATAGTCGCGGCGGCTCGTCCTGTCAGAAGTGATTCTAAGTAAATAAATTTATCCACTTCGGTCATTTTATCATTCAGATGCACACTTTGATTAAATTGTTCCCAAAATGGTATCCACTTATCATAATCACCATTAAAAGTCTTTAATTTTATCTTTTCTAAATGTACAGCCTTTTCACCCTTTTCAATTATGAGTTCTCGTTTTTCTGTTTTTCCATTCTTTTCACCACGCTTTTCATATTCAGCTATAGCATAGTTTAACTTACCTAATGCAGTAAATATTTTTTCATCATATTCCATTACCGTTGTACATTCTTTCATGATTTTTGACTCTTCAATATTATCCTTAATAATTCGCTTCGTTTAATGAGTCACGATATGCTCGTATTTTATAATGAAATACATTTAATTCTCCCAATATCTCATCGTTTGGTTTTGTAGATTCTTTTAATTTAGATATGTACATATTCGATTAGGCTATTATACAACTTTGTAACTTGAGTACGTATACCGGCACGCATTTGAACCTCCATTTTTTTTTTGTAGCGTCGTTTTATAAGTTTTATATTAATCGTTATTCTTTATACGGCAACGTTTTTATTTCCCGGGTTTCGGCACCATGAAAAAAATCCCGAAGAAAAATAATAATAAACCCGTATTTAAAGATTTAATTATTTTTATTTATACACTCTCATAATTTTTAGGTTTAAAAAAAAAGCTACCTTTACATTTTTATATACGTACTACTCAAAAGATAAAGAAGAAGTGAGTCAATACTGAATACAATAAAACAATTCAAAGAAACTAAAACTTAACGAAAGTAAAACAAAATATAATTCGTCAAATATAATAATGAAGTTGGTAAACATTTATTTCGAGCAATCCCATAGTACTAGTATATACGTAATTCGCTTTTAATACGGAGTTTGTTTTACTCCCATTAATTTGTGGTATAAACTCTATAATTCGGATTTTGGCTTAGGCCCAATTTATTTGGGTTTAATCCCAATTTTTTTATATGTATGTGTGAGGTAAAATGCAATATGGCGGATTCTAATTTTTCTGGTGAAAGTGAAGCTGTCACGTTCTTCTTCTTTTTTTATGTGGAAGAAGAAGAATATGTATACTATAAGCACAAGACAATTAATAACAGATACACAATTTTATATAAGCAAATTGTTGTACATTTGCTTGGCTATTGAAAAATCTGATAGCCAAGTGAAAGCTTTTGTGTTTTGTTACTTGCCGTTCTTGTTCACCTAAAAGTTTAAAAATTCAAAATTTATATGATTTCACCACAGAACAAAGAATTACTTGGCTTATGATTCACCACTACTCTTGTTTCAGGCTGAAATTTTTTTTTCATGTCATTTTGTGTGTATGTATGCATGTTTATTTAATATTTAGTTTTTGTTGTTGGTCATTCATAAATAAGTTATTTAATTTTTTTTTGTTAAGCAACTACCTAGCCTACGTAATGTTGAAAATATATCGTCGGCCTAGTGCTTATTTGTTCAATAGATAATTAATGTTTGAATTTGTAAAATGTAAATCTATGAAAATTCGAGGTTTTTTTTACCGTGTTGCACTTTATCTCGAAAAGTATGAGAAATACAAGAATTACGGTTTTTGGTCCACGGAATGCTGAGATATCACTTTTGCAGAAATAAAAATTAAAAATTTTCATATGAAATGTATGGTACATATACATTTGTATATGCACGGCCAAATTTGAGTTTTTACGTATCTATTGCTTTCTTTTTAGCGTCCTATCAGCCAAGACACACCAGGTAGTAATGCGCTAGTTGCAATTGTTTTCCAACTTCTTCAATTTCTTATTTATTTCTATTATTCTTTTCAATTTTATTTCACAATACTGCTTTTGTTTTTTTACAGCTTTATAATTTTTCTCAATTTTTTTAACCTTATTCTGCATATTTTGTAACTTACGTCTATAAAAATGTACAGCCTTTTCATTTTTCAAGCACATTTTACAATAAATTGAAGGTATATTAGATTCAGGACTTTTAGAATTACCTAAAGAACATAAAACAGCAGAAGCATGGTTCAAGTCATCAAGTGAAAAATCGGTATTTTTTGGCTTTCTAGAATAAACTTTTATTGCACTTGAAGAAGAAAAGTGCAAAGATGAAGATCCCAGAGAATTTGAAATATTATTCTCATCGTGAATGTCTAAATTTGATGTTAAGAAGAGAGTAGGAACTATCTATCAAATTTTTCGAGTCTTTACATAAATTAATCCAAGTTAAGTACTTTTGACAATTGGGTTTTGGAAATAAGAAAAATTTTCTAGAAGAAAATTTATCTTTTGTTGCACCACAACTGCTAATACTGCATTTAACACACCACTTCTTACTCATATTTAATATTCAATACACGGAAAGAAAAAAAACGTTTGAAGCACGTTTGCTGCAAAAATTTAAACGTTTACAGTTGAAAAAACAGTTATTGTAAATAATGAAACTTTTGCTCTAAAAGCAAACGTTTGCCTCAAATGTATTTATGTTGGTACAAATACTTGTTTTATTTGGGGGTAATACACAAAATTTTTTACTTACGAGAAACGTAAAACGTTTCAGCCAAACAAATAAGTGTATTTCCTCCAAACGAAAAACTTTTGCAGGAAAAGAGACTGAGCTGGTACTTTATTAAAATACATTGTACTAAACGAACAACGTTTAGGTCAAAATCATAAAAAATTTTGTGTTTGCTACAAATAAAACCTATTTGAGACAAACGTTTTTTTTCTTTCCGTGTACTTTTTTAATAAAACTGTAAAAAAATTCACAAATTCAATATAATGTTTAAATATTAATATGTACTTTTTTAATAAAACTGTAAAAAAATTCACAAATTCAATGTAAAAAAAAATTCACAAATTCAACGTAATTTTTAAATATTTAATTTACAAATCACTTGAAAATAATTTTCCGAATAACAACAAATAGCACTTGATCAAAATCAGCAAACTAAATAAACATGCATATATGTAGGTAGTCGATTCTCTGTAAAATGAAACCAAAATATTCGCATTCTTCAGGAAAGGTTTTGAAAGGAATAACTAAATATAAAAAAATTTGGTTTTTTATAGGCAGCTGACCTGTTATCGGCTTTTATTTTCAGTGTATTATTACAAATACAATATACATTTTAATTTTTGATTTTAATTTCTTCATAATGTCTTCTGCGTTACCTGTGATTTTTCTTCTGCGTTACCTGGAATTTCCTCATCAATTTTGATTGTTTATTGTAAAAGATCAATTATATAGATTTTCTATTGAGCACTTTTTTAAAGGACATGAGTTACAATAAAACTATATAAGTTATAGTTCTTAAATACTTAACATTTCACAGAATTCTTAAAGGAAATATTAAACATGTATTATAAGGTTGTGTGTGATTTTTCTGCGTTACCACATTTTTTTAGATAAATTTAAGACGTAAGGTCAAATAAATAGGAATATGCTATGTAGTTTTATCCAACAATTTTTCAATAAAATTTCTCATAAAAATGTCTTCTATGTTACTAGAGAATCAACCATATGCATAATGATGTAACTGTAAAATGTAAATACACACAAAACGACATGAAAAAAAATTTCAGCCTGAAACAAGAGTAGTGGTGAATCATAAGCCAAGTAATTCTTTGTTCTGTGGTGAAATCATATAAATTTTGAATTTTCAAACTTTTAGGTGAACAAGAACGGCAAGTAACAAAACACAAAAGCTTTCACTTGGCTACCAGATTTTTCAATAGCCAAGCAAATGTACAACAATTTGCTTATATGAAATTGTGTATCTGTTATTAATTGTCTTGTGCTATAAGTGTATGAAAATATAAACGTTTGCATGTATGTACTTTTTTAATCCCAATATACCATTTATAGCGTACTCCCAATTTAATCAAAAATTCAGATTATTTTTCACCGTATAAACTCTTTAATAGAGATACTTATGATAACTCTGCTTCAGTTTTTAACACACAACTAACATATTTACCACGTATACATTTAACAGATTATACGGAAAAATAATCCGAATTTTGGATTAAATTGGGAGTACGCTATAAACTGTAAATTGGGAATAAAATAATACATGCAAACGTTGATACTTTTATACACTTATACAAAACCTACTACAATAAAAGCCTCGAACAGGAGTTATGTATGTATTAGCAAAAAATATGTAATAAGAAGAACTCTTATTCACATAAAATTTCTTCATATAAAAATTTTTATTCTGGGGTTCTGGTGCGAGTACCCCAAGCTTTTATTTTAAAAGCTTAGTTATGCTCTCTCAAAGTTTTCTCTAAACTTTGACGTCATTTTTTTTGAGAGGATTTTTTGACGTGATACAATATACAATGATTGCTTTGATCATGTTTTGGCTTATTTAGGTTAAAAATTTTCATTTCATAACAAATTACGATTTATAGACCGTTTACAACATAACGTGGAAAATTTTACCTGTTTAAAATTCAGCGTAGAGTGAAGTTCAGTAAGTTCGATTTTCGGATGTTTTCGAACTCATGAAGCACATTTGAAAATTCAAATTCAAACTGACATATCTTTTTATTCATTGTTTGAAATATTTCGTAAAAAATCTTCACTGTGAGCACTTTCAATGAATAAAAATAATTTATCTTTTTCTGTTTTTGTTAAATTTTCATGGAATAAAAATGTAACTATCCTTTTTTGTAAAAACATTAATAACTTTTGAATACTTCGAAATTTTAAGTTCATATTCAAATAAATTTCGAAAAAAACTTTTATCGTTACATTTTTTACAAGAAACTTCTTAAAAAAAACTTTCGTTCCAAGTGGAACGAAATTTTTTTTAACCAGTGGGAACTAATTTTTCGAACATCCAGATTGAAAAGTAGAAGTAGAGCCTAATCTGACGCTGACTCTGCAATCTCACTCCGAGGTATGAATGCGAAAGCGATATATACTCTGACGAATAGAAAAAAGAAATGCAGCAAAATCTACGTTTCAATCTGTTATGTAAACTTATAGCCTAGACACACAGCGATATTTAACTAAACCGTTTAGTTTGTAACTAATTTGAAACTAATTTCATGACACACCGGTTTCAATAGTTATTTTTGACGTTTTTTTCTGATTTTTAATAGTTGCATATAGAAATAATATGTAGAAAGTAAGAGAGAAAAAATAAGTTTATCAAAGAAGATTCAGAGTTTTAAGTATGTATCTCTTAATTAGTTATTTTTGGAAAAAAGAAGAAAAACGGTCATATAAAATTTAAAATTGAATTTACATTTTTTTTTAAAGTATTTTTATATAAACAAAGGAAGTTTGACAAGAAGTTCGACAGTTTGATGCAGGTTCGACATACTGTTTGATTGTTTGACGTTAGTTATCTCGGTAACCACACGTTTTTTGGTGTAGTTTGTAACTAAAATACAGTACTGGAAACTACTTGATTTTTTTTAGTTATCTCACATAACCACTAAACGAATTGGTTACCAACTCGATGTGTCTAGACTATAATAAGTCTAAGTTTTTGTTTTTCAAAATATGAAGCCGCTTTATTTAGGTCTTCGAAGGAAACATTTGGATTCATAGATTTTTTTGATAAGTTTTCGTAACTCTGTTTGGGTTAAAACAAAAACTTTCTTCTTGTAATTCTTCAAAATTATAAGGATCATTTTCAGTTTCCAAATTTCGATGCTCATTACCGGTTTCCATTGGTAAATCAATAATTTCAACATTGCTATTATTTTCACAGATAGCTTTTAAATTTAAAGTTGGTATTGCATTTGGTTTTAAGTACTTTTTGGAAAAAAATTGTTTTTCAAAATGAGCATCGCATATATAAGGACGTTTTCTTGTTTGAATAGCTTCTTTTGATTCACCAACAGCTTCGAGCCATTTATCATATTTGGAAGTCCCAGGTTTCGGGAACTCAAAAAACCTTTTTGAAGGGACTTCTTGGATTGAATCCCTACAGGTTATAATTGTACACCGGTTTCTCTTCCACGACATTTTAAAAAATTATTCAAAATGAAATCAAATTTCAAATGAAAATAAAAAAAAAGCTCAAAATAAAAGGCAAAATACAAGTATGAATAAGTATTAAAAAATACTGATTTTTGATATTTAAAAGAAGACTAATTGATGTATAGATAAATTGTATTGAAAAATACAGATTTGATAAAAACGCAAATAAAATCGCTCTTTAGTCTTTACTATTCAACATACAACATTCAACATTCAACAAAATAATGAGCTGATAGAACATAAAGAACACAGAATAAACAGGTGGCAAGAATAATAACTTGAAACAACAACAATTTTATTTCAATCTTATTAAAAAAAAAATAAAATCAAGTACAATTCTTTTTTAAAAAAAACTTAACAAAAAATGAAAAAATGTAAAAAATCAGGCATCTTTTTCATTGCAGCTGACGCACATAAATAAATGCTATGGCAGGTACATCCTATATAAAACATGTCCTTATTTTTATACTTAAAGCACTATACAATACAATACAAATACTAAACTAAGCGAAAAATAACAGTTACCTAAATTTGATTGGTCAATTTGTGGTGACTTCTATCATCAAACCTAATGCTTTAGTTTTATTTTAGTATATGTAGTGTAAACTGTAAATGTAGTAATTAGTTACTGTCAGTTTTGAAAATAGTAGTAGATATTAAATAGTATTCCTAAAATGTAGCAGATCTTGAATTCTCTGTAGTAGAGTAGTAGATTTGATTTTTAAGGCAAAATAGTAGTAGATCTACTACAATTGTAGTAAAGTCCCATCGCTGGATACAATGATTGCTTTGATCATGTTTTGGCTTATTTAGGTTAAAAATTTTCATTTCATAACAAATTACGATTTATAGACCGTTTACAACATAACGTGGAAAATTTTACCTGTTTAAAATTCAGCGTAGAGTGAAGTTCAGTAAGTTCGATTTTCGGATGTTTTCGAACTCATAAAGCACATTTGAAAATTCAAATTCAAACTGACATATCTTTTTATTCATTGTTTGAAATATTTCGTACAAAATCTTCACTGTGAGCACTTTCAATGAATAAAAATAATTTATCTTTTTCTGTTTTTGTTAAATTTTCATGGAATAAAAATGTAACTATCCTTTTTTGTAAAAACAATAATAACTTTTGAATACTTCGAAATTTTAAGTTCATATTCAAATAAATTTCGAAAAAAACTTTTATCGTTACATTTTTTACAAGAAACTTCTTTAAAAAAACTTTCGTTCCAAGTGGAACGAAATTTTTTTTAACCAGTGGGAACTAATTTTTCGAACATCCAGATTGAAAAGTAGAAGTAGAGCCTAATCTGACGCTGACTCTGCAATCTCACTCCGAGGTATGAATGCGAAAGCGATATATACTCTAACGAATAGAAAAAAGAAATGCAGCAAAATCTACGTTTCAATCTGTTATGTAAACTTAGCATAATGCTTAAAACAAATGATATTAATTGTTGTGTTTTTTTCTTTATAGTTCTATGTCATTTTTTAGCAGCTGAAATAAATGTTATTTGTTGTTAGTATTTTCTTGGCTTGATTTATTTTTTGCTTTTATGTTATTTTTCTTTTTTCAAGCATTTTTTATTTTTGTTTGCTTATTTCGATCCTATTCTTGACCTACCTCTACAAATTTGTTTTACACAGATATTAAATTTTATGGAATTATTAAATGAATATAATTCTTATTTTGTTGAAGGTACCTTTCTAAAATTATCCTTTACGTTTTTTTGTGTTTTTTGTTTGTTTTCAAAATTAATTTCAAAACAAGACAAGAAATATAAAAACATTTAAATTAACACTTCATTCCATTTTTGATCGTTTTCGTCAAAAAACATATTTCAAAAGTGAATAGCTCGGGACCCTGTGAAGGCATTGACTTAAAATTTGTGCACAACATTCTGCTTTTAATTCTCTACAAAATTCCCTAAGACACCAAAAAGATCACTGCAACGGAGCGCAAGTTATACGGCGCTAAATATTTATATTTAAACTTCCTCGCATCAATTTTTAGAAACAAACATACATTGATCATAAAGCAATTTACAAACACAGTCATCAATCCCCATTCATTCTATCAAAACCCTCTACAATAAAAGCCTCCTACTGGTTTTGTGTATGTATTAGTAAGAAGTGCCATGTTTTGTTTTGACATTTTAGTTTCTTATGGTTTCTTAATAAGAGTGGTGGAATATTAGTGTAAAGAAATAGTGTTTTAGCTGAATATTTTTGGTTTTTTAAATAAAATATGGTTTATAAAAGTTTTAAAATATAATAAATTAACAGTGTTTAATTTTTAAAGTGCACAATAGTCAAAAAAATTAAATAAAAAGGTGGAAAATGTTGTGCGTTCTTACCTACTTGTAAGAGAAAAAATCAAAGTATGACTACTTAGTACATACCTATCTATGGTGAGGTTATATTATTTATATGTAATAAAGTGAATAAATTGATTTGATTTAATAGAATTTAATTTATTAGTTATCACAAATTAAGTGTCTATTTGCCTTCATTACACAATAAAGATTATGTACCAAATTATTTACTTTTTCATAGACTTTTTTTATATAAATTTTTGTGATTATGTTATGATGTGAGAAATTGATTTGATTCAATAATTTAACAATTAATACAAACTTATAAATAAAATTTTATTAAATTAAATGAATTTGTTCTGTATTTCGTTCACTTTATTTATTTTTTTCATATATTTGTGTTTACATTTCATTTCAATTTATTCACTTTTATAATATAACCTCACCATAGGTAATGCAGTCATTACTCATTAGTCACATGTCAATATATAGGTATAGAAAAAAAAGTTTATATTATTTATTATTCTTTAAACTTTAATTATTCATATAAATACATATATGTATCAGAATTATTATAAATTAAATTTTATTAAATCAAATCAATTTATTCACTTATTACATATAAATAATACATATAAATAATACATATAACCTCACCATACTTTAATTTTTTCTCTTAAAAGTAGGTAAGAAGGCACAATATTTTTCACCTTTTTATTTAACTTTTTGACTATTGTGCACTTTAAAAATTATAACACTGTTAATTTATTATATTTCAAAACTTTTATGAACCATGTTTTATTTAAAAAGCCAAAAAAATTTAACTAAAACAAATTTTCTTTACATCACTATTTGTACTACCAGCATTGAATGTTTTGACGTTCCAACACTTTTATCGTGTTTGATTGTGTTAGTGCAGAAAGCCACAACTCGGCTTGTGATATAGAGGGTTTTGATTCTATTCAATTCGAAAGAGCTTCAGACTAGAGCTTTCTCAGACCAGTTTTTCAGCTTTCTAAGATAAATTTTTATAAAAATGTAAAAACTATGAATTTTGACGTTCCTCATGAAGGAATCTCTTTTATATTTCAATCCTTCTTGGGTATGATTGAGCCAGTATGAAACGAAACTTCTCTCTCTTTGTGAGCTTTTTTTAAACGTCACTCAGATGAAATTATTTATGGCCAGTTCCACAGTCAAAGTTTAAACGGAGTTTAAGTTAAACCTAAACCATGGTTTAAACTTCATTTAAATTTTTTTTCGTTCCCCAGTCAATTTATATTTGTAGTTTAACTGTCTTTAGTTAAACCTATCATTGTGAATGAATTTAGGTTGAAACCTGAGAAACTTGTAGATGTCATTGTATAGCCGCTAGATGGCAGTGGCAATTATTGTGACATTTTAAATTTTTTCATATAAATTTCAATTTATAATAAATTTAGGGACAAAACAGATAGATAGATGGCAGTTGTTTTTTTTTTTTTTGACTTTTACTTAAACCTCAAATAGAGTTTAAACTCTCAATTCGTACGGATTAAGTTAAACTCAGTTTAACACTTAAGCGTTCACTGTGAAACTGAAAAAAGTGCTTAAACTTAGTTTAAGAGTTAAACTGCGTTTAAACTTTGACTGTGGAACTGGCCATTAAAAGGCTAAATGTGTTTATGGTTAATGGTAGTGCGAGTAGTTTGTTTTTTTTATACAATATTATTTTTCTCTAAATATAAATTTTAAAAATATTATAATGGTTAATTGTGCAGTTAAAAGTTGTAAAAATTACACTAATAAAAAAAACAAAACAATAAAAGTGAAATATTGTAATTTTCCAAATGAAAACTGGCATGTAAATAAATAGAAAATATAAAAAAATTTCAACATAATATATTAAAGTATGTTTTTTTATTGTTAAATTAAATTCCTTAAATTAAATTTATGACCATACCATATACTTTTCTATATACCATGACTTAAAAATTTCAACTGAGTGACGTCACATAATTGAGAGAAGAGAGTATACTGGCTCAATCATACCTATTGTATTCTATTTACCTTGAATTGTGACGTTCCTCGTGAAGGAATCTCCTAATACTTGATACTTTTTGAGCACAGCTATGATCCTTAATTATAATTATGATAATGGATGGCGCTATTGAACTGAAATTTTTTAAATTTTATAATACATAATATTAGCTTTCAAAATAAATTTTAAAAAAATTTTCGATTATGAATTTTTGTTTTCAGGAGCGTAATTAATTGAGAAAATTTTTGGAAAAAAAAAAATCATAAGTTTTAAGTTTATGTACCTCACTTCAAGTACGTCAAATAGCTACCTCTTCTCTTGAAAGTGAAATTATAACATACAATAAGTAATACACCAAAAGAAAGGTAATTTTAATAACCATTCGTAATAGAAAAATTTCGATACATGCATGGGGTGCAAAAAAAGGTGCACGCGATTTTGTGTTGAAAGGTCTTTACTAAAACTCATAATTTTGAACGCCCTCTAGCGGCGAAAATAGATACGATAGAAAGTTGCACTAGTACAATTTTTTCATGATATAGTCCAGGGGGTCGATTCTGTTTCGGTGAAGTGAAAACATGAAAAAAAAAGTTTGCACTTGACGTTTCACACACTGTTTTCACTTTTTCACTGCACAGTACCCAAATAAGCGATTCTTGTTGCGTTCGTGCAAACATAGTGCTGAATGAGGCGCTGATTTAAATTTTTTCACCGACGTGATATGAGAACTGTCAAATCAAGTAAAAAAAAGTTGTGTTTTTGTATTGTTTATTGTAAAAACTTAGTTACGTTCAGTAATCAACGAATAAATAAAAGATTATTTTATGTAATTTCTTTCAAATACATATTTTATTTTCGTCATTTAAACTTATTTAAACTAAATTGTAATCTTAAAAATATTGAAATTTGAAACCTCATTTGAGACTATTAAAAGCAAAAGTATACCTATTCCATGTTAGATGGTTTTGAGAAAAACAGGAAAAACGTATAACTTTTAAATTAAATGCAATTTTAATAATTTTTTTATTTTATATGAGAACTCTAAGCTTCTGAATTTAATTCAAACATGGATTTTAAAAAATCAATGTTTAATTTAGTAAATACTAGTAAGCAAATTTTAGAATAGTTATAGTTTTGCTACCAACATTATGTTGGAATAGTTTAAGTTTTGCTTCCAATGCCAAATTTTACAACCATTTTTCAGGGGCATCAATGCAGTTTTCAAAATTGAAATTTTTCAGATTAAAAGCCTTCAACACAACGAACATTTTGCCATCATTAACTCAATTTTTTCAAAAAGTGGAATAGATCAACTTTTGCTTTTAATAGTCTCATTTATACTATTAAATCTAATTTTATTAATTCTAACTCTTTTTTTAATGTAAACCTAATTTCTACTTTTCCATTTCTTTTTTTTTTTTCTTTTTATTATTAATAAATAAAAATTTTAATGACAAATTTTTTTTACACTGATACTTTTCACAGTGCAAAAAATATTTTCATATGAAAACTTTTTGACATATTTTTGCACGTTTACACTGTATTAGAATCGGAATTAGCAGTGTAAGCGTGTAAACTGTTTACACGTTTTCACTTCACCGAAACAGAATCGACCCCCAGGGAATATCTTGGTACCACTCTTGGTACGTAGAAAAAAAACACCCTGTACATATACGTATGAATATATTTTTAATACGTAATTCTAATAAAGTTTTTATTTGATGTTTGATATATAAAATTATGTTTTTATTATAAATTTGATATTGAATTTTGATATGAAATAATTGTACGAGTACATATATTCATATTTGCAAGGAGGATTGAAATATAAAAGAGATGCGAAAAGGAAATGAAACAAAACCGTAAACAGGCCTTGTGCGGGCAGAGAAGGAGGTATCACATTTGTCTTTTTTATGAAAAAGAAAAAGCTTTCAATAGTTAATTTTGTTTAACGTTATGTCCTGAAGATTGAATGCACACACGCAAGCGAAAACAGCTGTTTTACATTATTTGTGTATTTCTATTCTATATACACAAAAAGCATTAAAATATATTATATATCTTCTCCCTTTTCGAGATTTTTAATGTATATTGCTTTATGATCATTACGAAAAAATAAGAAAAAACAAAACCATTGTAAATGAAACTATACATATTTATATGTTGTTATACATATTATATGTATACATTATACTTAGAACAAATGATTTTAGTGGTTGTGTTTTTTGTCTTTATAGTTCTGTATCATTTTTTTGCAGCTGAAAAAAATGATATTTGTTGTTGGTATTTTTTGGCTTGATTTTTTCATTGCTTTTATGTTTTTTCTTTTTTCAAGCATTTTTTATTTTTGTTTGCTTATTTCGATCCTATTCTTGACCAACCTCTACAAATCTGTTTTACATTGATATGTATTTAATTTTATGGAATTATTAAATGAATTTATAATTATAATATTTTTCGTTGGTCAGTAAAATTTGATAATTTTGAAGGGGAATTTTTAAATTATCCTTTACGCTTTTCTTGTATTTTTTGTTTGTTTTCAAGATAAATTCCAGAACAAGACAAGAAATATAAAAACATTTAAATTAACACTTCATTCTATTTTTGATTTCAAAGGTGAATACCTCGGGACCCTATAAGGCATTGACTTAAAATTTCTGGACAATATTCTGCATTTTATTCTCTACAAAACTCCCTAAGATACCAAAAAGATCACTGCAACAGGGCTCACGTTATACGGCGCCAAATATAAAACTTCCTCGCATCAATTTTTAGAAACAAAATGTAATATTTTTGACTTCTTAGGTTGCGCGCAGACAGAAAGCGGAGCTGAGCTGAACTGAACTTATAAGTTCAGTTCAGTTCAGCAAGAATATATTTGACTGCGCACATAGAAAGCGGAGCTTATTCTATGAGTGAAGTTAAGTGGATTATATTACAAATATATAGTATTTATAGAGACTGGAGATATAAGTTTTAAGCATGGTTCGAACTAAAATAAGACGTTTTCTTCTTTGTGAAAATCGTGTAGTGAAAAAAAAGTTAATTTTCAAATATAGAAAAATGTGGGTACACGAAATAAACAGAAAAAGAAAAACATTTGGTGAATTTCATCACTTGTATGAAGATTTGCGGAAATTTCCATCAAAATTTTATGATTATACAAGAATGGAAGTGGGAACTTTTGATTATATTTTAGAGAAAATAAAAAAGGATATCGAGAAACAACTAACAAACTAGCGAGAACCAATTTCACCAACAGAAAGATTATTTGTTACGTTGAGGTAATTATTACATATAAAATAATAAAATTTATTTAATTTGCATTAAATGTTTTTTATTTCATATATGTATAGTATCTAAAATTAAAATATAAAATTTGTTCTTATTGTACATATTATTTAATAAGAAAAAAAAACTTACAAAACTTATATTGTGCTGTCGTATCATGAGCGTCATTGTATGGATCCCACACTCCATACTGTCCTGATGGTGAAGGCGTAGGGGTCGGAGTTGAAGATACTGGCTTTGAAATACGTTGTAGAATAACATTTTGAATTTCAGTCCTAGTTTTTAGTTTTTCAAGTGGTAACATTTGCTTCATACATGGAACTAAACTCCTAAAAAAATGCATGTCATCACATTCTTCAGTATTCATTTCCATTTCAAGTAATCTAGTTTTTTTTCGTTCTAGAGCTAAAAATTCTTCCATATCATCATTTTTTCTTTTTTTACTTTTTTCTTTTGGTGCTTTATAATTTATTTGTATTTTTTCAGGAACTCTGTCAGGTACTGAAATTTCAGGATCGTCATCTCTAATTATGTCCTCATTATTGCCGTTTGCACTCAGTTCAATAATGTCACACTCGTTTATTATATTGCCTTCCATAACTGCAGTTTCTACACTTTTTTTACAAAACGACATTAAATTAAAATATTTGAAAGATGGTTTAAAAACTATAGCTGCAGAACCAGAAGCAAATTTTGGCTCTTTTTCAAGAGCTTTTCTGTATTCATCTTTCAAATACTTCCACTTCTTTTTACAAGTCTCTTCTGTTGACAAAAAATGAAAAAAAAAATTTACAATATAATAATTTCTATTTTATTTCTACAGATATCTAGCAACTGGTATATCGATAAGAAGTTTGTCTCTGAGTTTTTGAATGGGAGAAAGTACTTTAAGATCAATAATACTTGAAACTTGTGTTGCTATTTGGAAAAATTTACAAGAAATTCATATGCCTGTACCTAAATGAGAAGATTTTCTGAGAATTGCAGATGATTATTACAGAAAATGTCAATTCCCGAACTGCATTGGGTCTATTGACGGGAAACATTGCAGAATAAGATGTCCACCAAATACTGGTTCAGATTATTTCAATTATAAAAAATTCTTTTCAATTGTTTTACAAGGAGTAGCAGATGCAAATTGCAAATTTATATTTATTGAAGTTGGAAATAAAGGTAGCCACAGTGATGGAGGTACCTTTGCAGCATCAAATTTATTAAAATTGATAAATGATGGAAAACTTGACATCCCTCCAAATAGAAATTTACCTGGACAAAGTGATTATACACCATTCGTTTTTCTTGCAGATGAAGCATATCCGTTAACCAATTTTTTAATGAGACCATTTCCTAGAAGAATGGTTGACTCAAGTAAAAGCCTATTTAATGAAAGCCTTTCTAGAGCACGAAGGTGTGTTGAATGTGCTTTCGGTATTTTAACAGCGAAGTGGCGCTTATTAAAGAGAGAAATGGATACAACTGTAGAAAATTCGATTACTTTAATTAAAACAATGTGTCTTTTACATAATATTGTTATCGATGTAGAAAAAATTGATGATTATTACTACACGTTTGATTCAGAACAACAAGAAAAAGAACACGAAAAAGTTCGAAAACCAACCAGGTCAAATAACAGAACAAAATTAGAAGCCACGAAAAACCGTGAGAAATTTCAAGAATTTTTTGAAAAAAGTAAAAATCAAATTGTTTAATAAATTACAACTCGAAATGGAAAAAAAGCATGAAAAAAACATTTGCTATATAAAAAAAAACGATAAAATGCAACGAGTGATTGTTTAAATAATTATTGATAAAAGTCTGAAAAAGTCAGATTTTTATGAAAAAAATGAAGCAAATGTTATTTTCATGCTTTTTTCATCTCTATTTACAACAAAGTAAAAATTACCTCATTGTATAGAAATAAGTTCTTGATAAATTAATTTAATAAATCTTAAATATTCTACTTACTGTCGATTTTTGTTTTTTCTGTTACTTCATCCCATAATTTATTTGTCGTTATTCTATTATGATATTTATTATTTTCTTTATCCCATAATGGAACTCGAATGCATATTTCACTAATTAATTCTTCCATTTTCACTTTCACTATACACTTTACTTTTTAAAATAAGCAACTTAATCTGCTGATCGAAACAAACAACAAACAACTGCTGAAATCAGCTGCTGAAAGTTCAGCGCCGATAAGTTCAGTTACGCGGTTGGTGTGCGCACATAAGCTGCTTATAGTATTGGTTCCAATACATTGCGTGTTTGTTTGATTCATTCTGAGCTGATAAGTTCAGTTCAGTTCAGCTCAGCTCCGCTTTCTGTGTGCGCGTAACTTTAGAGAAGTATGTTCCCTTGAGACTAGGCAGCTGAATCTGTGCAACGATGCTTGAGATATAATAGTTCAAATTTGGCAAGTCACAAATTTTTCATAAGGAGTCAAAAATATTACATTTTGTTTCTGAAAATTGATGCGAGGAAGTTTTATATTTGGCACCGTATAACATGAGCCCTGTTGCAGTGATCTTTTTGGTATCTTAGGGAGTTTTGTAGAGAATAAAATGCAGAATATTGTCCAGAAATTTTAAGTCAATGCCTTATAGGGTCCCGAGGTATTCACCTTTGAAATCAAAAATAGAATGAAGTGTTAATTTAAATGTTTTTATATTTCTTGTCTTGTTCTGGAATTTATCTTGAAAACAAACAAAAAATACAAGAAAAGCGTAAAGGATAATTTAAAAATTCCCCTTCAAAATTATCAAATTTTACTGACCAACGAAAAATATTATAATTATAAATTCATTTAATAATTCCATAAAATTAAATACATATCAATGTAAAACAGATTTGTAGAGGTAGGTCAAGAATAGGATCGAAATAAGCAAACAAAAATAAAAAATGCTTGAAAAAAGAAAAAACATAAAAGCATATAATATGTATATCAGCATATACATTTGTATAGTTTCATTTTTACAATTATGGTTTTGTTTTTTCTTATTTTTTCATATATTGATCATAAAGCAATTTACAAACACATTCATCAATCCCTATTCATTCTATTCAATTCGAAAGAGCTTCAGACTGGAGCTTTCTCAGACCAGTTTTTGAGCTTACTCAGATAAATTTTTATAAAAATGTAAAAATTATGAATTTCATACGTTCCTCGTGAAGGAATCTCTCAATACTTGATACTTTTTGTATTTGTTTACTTCAACGTAAAACTAAATTCATAAAGTATGGACACTCGCCACGTGATTTTTTTAACAAATACATATGCAATTTTTGCGATCATTGAACTCCAAAAAATTCAAAAAATTCCATAAGCAAAAACAGTATAGAAGCTATGACTTGTTTCAATACAATATTCTTCTAGAAAATGCAATGAGAAAGAATGCATACAAAATAGTACATTAAAATATAAAAAAACATATATTTAATATGTATATGTTACGGTAAATGTGATAAATCGGTAAATTTGATAAATTTTCATATATATATAAAATTAACTGCCGAGTTATGTTACAGTAAAGGTGATAAATCCGGTAAATGTATGTTACCAGTTGGGGGGAGTTGGGGGGAATTATATAAACTTGGCAGTTAACTTTATATATATTCGAAAATTAATCACATTAACCCGATTTATCACCTTTACTGTAACATAACTCGGCAGTTAATTTTATATATATATGAAAATTTATCATATTTACCGATTTATCACATTTAACGTAACATATACATATTTTTACCACGTATTTTTAAAGGCGACCTGGAACTGGTTTTCTATGTGTGTGTTACCTGAAATGAAATTTCAAAGGGTGTTATTATTTTTTCTGATGGATTGTTCGTTTTTTCAAATTCTAAGAAAAAATTATTAATCATTAATTTTTTAAAGACTTAATTTTATCTGTAAAGATGTAATTAGTGAAATTTTAGTTAACTTATGATATTTTAAGTTGAAGAAATTTGATAAAAAAAAATTAAATTCTTAGTGTTTCGCACATGTATTTTTTTTTTTTTGTAAAATTTGTATTATAATGTTAGAATAAAAATTTATTTTGTAGTAGAAAAGTTTTAATTCACAATTTTAACAGTGAAAATAAAAGTTTTGATTATTTTTCAACAATTTTTTTTTTAAGATACATAAAATATTTATAAACTTGTATATTTTTTCTTTGCACCCCATAAACGGGTTTCAATTTCTAAACCAGATGTTATTCTGTTTCCAAATTTTATTTTATAATTTTATAATTTTACAGCTTGCAATATTCATTACTATCGATTTTTAGCAGAAAACACAAGGTCGAAAAAATAACGGTACCAAGGTCACAAAAAAATTTTGTAACACGTGCGAAGTGTCCTATCTTATATTAGTTGATCGGTGGTTTACTTATCCTTTTTTATGTATTTGGTATCATTTATGTATTCATTTATCTACATATTATAATTTATATTGATGGTATGGTTTTTTCTTTTCTTTTACTTTTTGTCCACATGCATATACATCCAGTGTTATGTACATATACCTATTTAATACAGCATACCTACAAAAAGGATTGAAATATAATAGAGATCCGAAAAGGAAATGAAACAAAACCGTAAACAGGCCCTGTGCGGGCAGAGAAGGAGGTATCACATTTGTCTTTTTTATGAAAAAGAAAAAGCTTTCAATAGTTAATTTTGTGTTCTATACATATGAATTATGACTTAAATTTTATTTTACATAATATATATGTTGAAGATTAAATGCACACATACAAGCGAAAACATTATTTGTTTATTTTTATACTATATATTATAATATGTACATATATATATATTATATATACACAAAAAGTATTAAAATATTTCTTTCTTCTCCCTTTTCGAGATTTTTAATGTATATTGTATATACATATATGTTGTTATACATATTATATGTATACATTATGCTTATATAGAACAAATGATTTTAGGTGTTGTGTTTTTTTTCTTTATAGGTAGTTCTGTGTAATTTTTTTGCAGCTGAAGTAAATGATATTTGTTGTTGGTATTTTTTGGCTTGATTTTTTCTTTGCTTTTATGTTTTTTCTTTTTTCAAGCATTTTTTATTTTTGTTTGCTTATTTCGATCCTATTCTTGACCTACCTCTACAAATCTGTTTTACATTGATATTTAATTTTATGGAATTATTAAATGAATTTATAATTATAATATTTTTCGTTGGTCAGTAAAATTTGGTAATATAAAAAGATAATTTTGAAGGGGCATTTTTAAAATTATCCTTTACGCTTTTCTTGTATTTTTTGTTTGTTTTGAAAATAAATTTTAAAACAAGACAAGAAATCTAAAAACATTTAAATTAACACTTCATTCTATTTTTGATCGTTTTCGTAGTTTTTTACGGATTTTTATCCGACTTGAAAACTTTTATATTACCAAATTTTACTGACCAACGAAAAATATTATAATTATAAATTCATTTAATAATTCCATAAAATTAAATATCAATGTAAAACAGATTTGTAGAGGTAGGTCAAGAATAGGATCGAAATAAGCAAACAAAAATAAAAAATGCTTGAAAAAAGAAAAAACATA
Source organism: Bombylius major (assembly GCA_932526495.1). Taxonomy (NCBI): domain Eukaryota; kingdom Metazoa; phylum Arthropoda; class Insecta; order Diptera; family Bombyliidae; genus Bombylius; species Bombylius major. The sequence goes on along the minus strand of OW052044.1, from coordinate 21,247,230 downwards.
AAAGCAAAGAAAAAATCAAGCCAAAAAATACCAACAACAAATATCATTTACTTCAGCTGCAAAAAAATTACACAGAACTATAAAGAAAAAAAACACAACACCTAAAATCATTTGTTCTATATAAGCATAATGTATACATATAATATGTATAACAACATATAAATACATACATACATATGTATAGTTTCATTTACAATGGTTTTGTTTTTTCTTATTTTTCATATTGATCATATAAAGCAATTTACAAACACATTCATCAATCCCCATTCATTCTATTCAATTCGAAAGAGCTTCAGACTAGAGCTTTCTCAGACCAGTTTTTGAGCTTTCTCAGATAAATTTTTATAAAAATGTAAAAATTATGAATTTCGTACGTTCCTCGTGAAGGAATCTCTTTTATATTTCAATCCTCATTGTACCTACTTCAAAGCTGAAATAAATGGTTATTGTTTTTTTTTTCTGTTTGATTTTTCTGTTTCTTGTTGTTGTTGTACTTTTGCTACAATGAATATGCATTGTATAATAATCGCTCGCATAAATAAAAATTGTAAAATAAATAATTTTAAGAATAAGAATTTTATTTCAGATGACAGTGTACGCTCAATAATTATTCCCTTCCTATTTTCAACTTTTGGTTTTTTCAACACCCAAATTTCAATAGGTACTTTGAAGATTTTTCGATGATTTTTTTTTTATAAAATAGAATAAAGTTTAAATAAGCTAAACATGTACTGCCTAATTTAAATCACCGATTTTTGTGGAAATAATTCATTATATAATTATCATAATGGGTTTTTATAATAACAAAAACTAATTTTATTACAAAACTATTTCTAGTTTTTTCAAAAATAGCGTTGAAAGTTGCAAATTGGTTTCTATCCAATAATTTCAACTATTTTAAAATTTAAACAAGGCCTATTTTAATCAGTCCAAATTATCGAGCTCATACTGTATGTATGTATAATTTGTGCTTCTTTTCTTTCAAATGAATATTAACATTAAAATACGAGTGCAAGTTAACACTTCGTTCTATTTCAAATTTTATACCTTCGAATCAATTCCTGAAAGAAAAATCTACGACCTAGTGTGGAAAAATTATGGATTTTCTTAAACATTTCTAACTATATTTCTTATTTGAGTTTCACTTGAACACTTTTTTCGTCCTCTACCAGATATTGTTTTAATATTTCCTCGGCTTCTAAATTTTGTTATGATTGTTTGAATTATTGAAAGTGGTATATTTATTGTTTTACTTGTTTCAGTTATAGTTTTTTCTTCATTTTTCATTGTTATTATAATTTTTTTTAACATTTTCACTTTTTTCTTGTCAATTCGTTTTCATTTTCAATAAAATAAACTATTAAAACTAAAAATTGAATGTAATGTATGGTGTTATGAACAATAATGACGTTGAAAGACTATTAACATTTATTTACTAATTGTAAATGTACCAAATTTTTGAAAATAGAATGTAACAGTAACAACAGTGTACCCATAGTTATTATGCTGTACGCTTATTTTTTGTTCGAAAATTTTGGACTTTGTTTATAAATTGTGTTGTAGTTTTTCTAATTTGAATTTTTTTTCGTTGATTTTTCAATATTTTATTTCAAACAAATAAAACTTTATTTCATATCAATTCCATGTGTTTTACTCAATTATTTTAGTTTTTATAAAACTTTGAAATGAGAAAGTCACATTGTTCGCTCAATTTTTGTTCTGACTGTATGTGTTACCACAAAACTATAAAAGTGACAATTCCTAAATATCTTACAATTCACAGAATTCTTAAAGAAAATATTAAGAATGTATTAATAAATAAATTGTGTACCAGTCTTCTGCGTTGCCGGTTTTTTTATAGATAAATTTAAAACATAAGGTCAAAAAAATAAGAATGCGCTACCTATAAAGTTTTAAAAGTGAAGGTAAATTGTAATAAATGTGAAAGTATCAAGTCTCTACACCTTTCTTATACAACAGATTTTAACAAAATTTCTCACAAAATAGCTCCACCTTTAGCAGAGAATCGACCCAAAACAAAAATACACACAGGCTCAAGAAATTTAACACGTATATACAGTATGTACATATAATAAATACATTTGCGATGTAAAAACACTACACACATTTTTTTTTCTTTTAGTTTCTCATGTCCAACCACTTGGGAACAAGGAGAAATCGCTAAAATGACAAAAGTTAATGCTGATTTGAAATGTAACTGTCAGTAACGGACAAGTGGTTTGTCTTATAATGTAAAATTCTATAGTCATTGGTAAAACGTAACTTACAAATTTGAATGTTTGAATTTTTTATTGCACTACCCACAAATGTATTCATTTGGTAGCACTAAACTATTAACTTCAAACTGCTGAATTTATAGAATGATTCAACTTCATTGTTAATAAATTCAAATTTGAATTTAAAAACGGCGGCAATATTTTTATTATAAATTATAATTGGATATACTTTTTATTATTAAATAAATACTAAAAAGTGATTTTTGGTGTTTAATAATTATTATTAATTTAATTTTGAAAGTTTTTAGTATATTTGTTGTATATATGTATATAATTATATACATTTATATTGTAACGAAGTTCCATGCTATGAAAAAAAAAAAATGTTAGGTACAAATAAAAACCACCGAAAACCGGATTTACCCTGTTTATTACATACCGTATATTACCTTTTTGTACCCGGATTAAGAAAAATAATAACAAAGTTAAAACCGCCGTAAACCGGATTTACCGCGGTTAATACATGCCGTAGATTACTTACATATACCCGGATTAAGAAAAACAATGCAAAGTTTAAGTCACGTGACCCCCTCAAAATAGTATAAAAGCAGAATCGAATTTGCTAGTCAGCGAGTTAGCTTGGTGAACTCAGACGGAGAACATCGAAGAGGAATACTGGTAAGTGGTAAAATACTTAAGACTTTTCTTTCCTTAAACCTACCGTTCTTAGTATTTAGTACGCTGGCTGAACTACGACAGATATACTTGGTACGTAGTCAGTCCACGACATTGCTAAGAAACCCTTCCGTACCGCTCCTGATATTTAGTACGCTGGCTGAGCTACGACAGACATACGTGGTACGTAGTCAGACCACGACACTATCAGGATACCCACCGTTCTTAGTATTTAGTACGCGGCTGAGCTACGACAGATATACTTAGTACGTAGTCAGTCCACGACATTACTAAGGAGTCCACCGTACCGCTCTTGATATTTAGTACGCTGGCTGAATCCGTAATCAGTCGACGACATTATCAAGATACCTACCGTTCATAAATAGACGCACGAGTTACCAAGACCATACCGATACCCCACTCACTACCCACGTGCTGTTCCTCCAGATCTTAACCTTCCGTCGAAGATCTTGGGTTCGCCGGCTAACTCACCTTAACATCCTGTTAGGACACGTGTCGCGTTAAAGTTCACGTTTAGGTTAACACAAGTTACGACAGTCCCATATCAACTACCTGATAGGACACGTACCGCGTTAAGGTCCATAATTATAAAAGGATCACATAAAACCGTGGGCCATCCTAAAAGTCTCACGCGACATTTGTGACACACCGATATACATATAACCCCAATTACATCCCTCTTCCGAATATTGAGACTTATTAAAAATACTAGTATAAAATATAATATAAGCATAGCGTAAGGCAAAATACTGTACAGAATAGGAGTCTGACTTGAATAAAGAGTTTGTTTATTGTATTAAGAAATATAAGTTCTTTTATTTAGAATTTACATACAGAATCACAGGACAACGAAAAACCCGAACCCTGGAGCGGCGAGCTTTCCTGTGCCTTAGAACTACGTTGCTCCTAAATCCATAACGAACTTTGCAAGAAACCTTGTAAGAGGGAAAACCAGATATAGAATATAAATTTGACTCATACGCAAGGACCTAATTTTCTCCAGCAAAGAACGTTATAAATTTGGCGCCCGAGCAGGGACACCCGAAATGCATGCATGGCCGGAAATCAAGATGTGATAATGGTTAATACAAGTTACAACAACGACCATGCATCAACCGAATACCGTTACTACTGCCGTATATACCAGACCCGCGTTTTCATCCGCCGAAAACAACCTACCGATCTCTGGTATATATACTCGAAATGAATACATGACCGGAAATCAAAATGTGACAGCGTTTAGTAATCAAACAACCGTGCAGTACCCATTCCAGTCAACCGCTACAAACCCACCTGGTGTTCAATTCCAAGCTCGACAAATGTTCAACAATCCGGAAATACCACAAGCAACTCAGCAACAAGTTCCAGCATCAAGCGTCAACCTAAATACACAGTGGAATGAAACGATACCCGATTTTAGTAGACAACACCAATATCCATCCGTACCAACATCGAGTAACCAGTATGTGATGACACAGGAGCAGAACGAAAGAAAAAGACCAGAAGTATCAAACCTGACCGATGCCGAAATCATAGATAAAGTACGTAAATGGAACGTAAGGTTTGATCAAGGACAAGACCCCTTAAGTTTTATAGAACGAATTGAAGAACTAGCCGAATGTTATCAGATTCCGTTGGACAAGTTATTAAAATGTTTACCCGAGGTCCTAACGAGAACTGCGTTAGCATGGTACCGTAATAACAAAGACCAGTGGTCATCATGGAATGACTTCGTCACCGATTATAAAATGTTTTTCCTACCTCCACGATTCAAAATTAAGTTAGCAGATGATATAAGGGCAAGAATCCAGAAACATGGAGAAAGAGCTAAAGATTATATAACCGCCATTCAATCCATGCAAAGATGGCAAGATGGGGTTAGTAAAGGAGAAAAGTTAGAAAGAATATATGAAAATCTATTACCTGAATACCGGCTATATATCAAACCCAGAGATTTCAGTAACTTGTCAGAGTTACTGCGAGCAGCTGAGGAATTCGAACATGTAAAAGCTAATTGGAGAAACTACCGCCCGAATGAAACCGAAAGGAAAAGGGAACCTATAAGGACCAAATCCTATTATGTTATAACCAACTAAAACAAAGAAGAGTGTTGTTGGCGCTGTGGAGAACGCGGCCACAGAAGGATAAAATGTAAGAATAAGAGAAAAATATTCTGTTCAAGGTGTGGCACACTAGATATATTCTCGAAAGATTGCCAATGCCGAAACAACGCACCAAGGAATCCGGGAAAAGAACAAGGAGCAATGGAGAACAGAGGCAACCACTCGCTCCAAAGCACCACACCGCCTCTCCGCAACGACCACCAACTGACCCGCTTCATAATCACCATTCAAATATTCGGAAAATCCTTTAAAGCATTAATTGATACTGGATCCGTATTTTTCTTTATAAACTACAAAATTAGACAACATGTTAAAAATTTCAATCCTCCGGTAGAAAAGATACAATTACAAACACAAATGGCAAATGGATCAGAAAGTACTTGCAACGAAAGATACCAAATAACAGTAACGTACAAGAAACACATGGTCCAGCATACATTTTTCTACATGCCTGGTCTACCCGAACCACTGATTTTAGGAATGGATTTCCTGAATAAAAGTAAAATAAACATTAGTATCTTTAAACAAAGACTAAGTCCATCCGATCGAGAAATACGAACGTCCTCATTATTCACCAGTAATATGTCAACCGAATTAAAAGAAAAACAGACAACATGTTTCCAAGACCTGATGAACAAGTATATACCAAAATTTAACGAAATAAACCAGCCAACGACCGTAGGTAAACATGTGATCCGAATGAAGACCGAACAACCGTTTAAACAACGTTATTACCCGCGCAATCCGGCAATGCAGAAAATTATAGACGAAGAAATTGATGAACTGTTACGAGCGGAAAAAATCGAACCATCATCAAGTCCTCACAACTCTCCCATAGTTCTCGTAAAGAAAAAGCAAGGAGGATGGAGACTTTGTATAGACTACCGTATCCTGAATGAGAAATCCGTAAAAGATGCGTACCCGCTACCCCAAATAGGTCAAATACTGGACAAACTAAAAGGAGCATATTTCATCTCAACCATAGATCTTAAAAATGGATACTGGCAGATACCATTGGATAAGGATAGCCGACAATATACAGCATTCACTGTACCAGGAAGAGGTTTGTACCAGTGGAAAGTGATGCCGTTTGGTCTACATTCAGCTCCAGCAACATTTCAGCGTATTTTAGATCAGGTTATAGGACCAGAACTAGAGCCGTACAGCTTTGCGTACTTGGATGATATAATCGTCGTCAGCAGAAGTTTCGAAGAACACATGGAACATCTCCAAGAAGTACTCAACCGCCTAATATCTGCAAACCTTAAAATCAACCTGGAAAAATGTGAATTTTTCAAAACAGAGATAAAATACCTAGGACATGTTGTATGCAGGGATGGTATCCGCACCGATCCAGATAAAATTCGAGCCATCCAAGAACTCAAAATACCAACGAATGTACGAGAATTACGACGATTCATTGGCATAGTATCTTGGTATAGACGGTTTGTACCAGCATTCTCCAATATCACGTCATCTTTAACAAAACTATTGAAGAAAGCTCGACAATGGAAATGGGACAACGAGCAGCAAAAGGCTTTCGAGGAAATTAAGACCAAACTCACCGAATCTCCAGTTCTTGCATGCCCAGACTTCACAAAACCTTTTCTTCTACAAACTGATGCCAGTGACGAAGGCCTTGGAGTAATCCTCAGCCAGGAAATAGAAGGAAAAGAAAAGGTGATAGCCTATGCCAGCAGAACCTTGACCGACGCCGAAAAGAAATATTCAGTAACCGAGAAAGAATGCCTAGCTGTTATATGGGGAATAAGAAAGATGCGACCATACCTGGAAGGATACCACTTCACAGTAATTACCGACCACCAGGCCCTCCGATGGCTAAACTCGATCGAAAACCCTTCAGGAAGACTCGCGAGATGGGCGTTAGAATTACAACAGTTTGATTTTGAAATCAAATACCGAAAAGGCAAATTAAACGTAATGGCAGATGCTTTATCAAGACAACCACTACCGAATACCGAAGACACCGATATCTTTTACATTACCGCAACCACACCGAAATGTTCTTGGTACGAGCAAAAGTCTGCCAAAGTAAAAGAAACCCCTGAATTAGAACCAGATTATAAACTCGAAAATGGACAACTTTACCGCCGCTTCCATATACCAGAAACTGATGAAGAAGGACCTAGCTGGAAATTATGCATACCGAAAGCACTAATGTCAAAGGTACCTCTTGAAAATCATGATGATGTAACAGCAGGACACCTAGGAATCCGTAAAACCAGTACCCGAATCGCGAAATACTACTACTGGCCGGGAATGTTTAGAGATATAGCGAAATACGTAAAGAATTGCAAGTCTTGTGCACAGTATAAGGTGGTACAACAACAACAACCTGGGAAAATGTATAGCACAATACCGTCAAAACCTTGGGAAACTGTGTGCTCGGACTTTGTCGGTCCACTACCTCGCTCCAAAAAAGGAAATACGATGATACTTGTATTCCACGATAAATTCGCGAAATGGACAGAGTTTACTGCTATACGAAGTGCAACTACCTCCATCCTGATCAAGCAATTTAAAGAAAGGGTCATTTCCAGATACGGATACCCCAAGATCTTTATAAGCGATAATGGTAGTCAATATACCAGTAAACAGTTTAAGAACCTATTAGGAAGTTATGGAATACGTCATCAATTAACACCACCGTACACTCCCCAAGCAAACCCCACCGAAAGAATGAATAGGACCATCAAAACAATGATTGCTCAATACATCGAACAAGACCAGAAAATTTGGGACGAAAATTTGGCCGAATTAATGCTAGCCCTCAACACCAGCAAAAATGAATCAACAGGTTATAGTGCCGCATATCTGAATTATGGTAGAGAAATATCCTTACCGGAAACACTGTACAATAAAGTCACGATAAGCACTCCCTGTACCACCGAAAACCCTGAAACAGTAAACAAAAGGCTTAAGGAAATATACGATCTTGTGAAAATCAACATGGCTAAAGCATTTAGCAAACAAAGTCATCACTATAACCTTAGGAAACGAAACTGGAAACCGAAAATTGGAGAGCTAGTATGGAGCAAAGAACATCACCTGTCAGCAAAAGAGAAAAATTTCAACGCCAAGTTAGCACCAAAATACGATGGACCCTACAAGATCTTGGAATACACATCACCGGTAATTGTCAGAATTAGCAAGGAAGGTTCCACGACAAAAATAGCCCATTTGAAGGATTTGAAACCAGCCGAGCCAACTCCCCGAACACCGGAGAAGTTCAAACAACAACCGTCATCTTCACAATACCAACAACAACAAAAAGTACAACAACCACAACAACAACCACCACCAAAACAACATTCACAACCACCACAAGAACAACCATCACAACAGCAACAACCATCACAACAACAACGACCACCACAGCAACAGACATTCCAAACACCACGAATGGTAGACCACCTCACATATTCGCTGCGAGCAGACCAGATTATACAGTACGTAGAGAGGAAAAGACTGCAAGAGATTCCAGAACCACCAGCGCCAAAACAACAACCACCATCACTACCACAACAACAACCACCACCACAACCACAACAACAACCATCATTGGCCCAAACCCCACAATTTCCGGTAGAACCATCGACGCTGGTGTGTTCACCAGCCAACCAGGTCGATGAAATAGTCCGAATCCTGAGACCGAAGATCCTGAAACTCAAACCAGGAAGGTATCGCAGATGGGATTTTGCAAGGCGAAAGGTAGAAATCAAAATCCACGACAATGAGGCCGTCACTTTAAAGGGCAAAGGATGGAAGCTACACTTTGTACCCGGCGAGTTTTATGATTAAGTCATTTTTTCTTTGTATAGAGATTTTTAGTTTAGTTTAGTAAATAGCTCTTTTAAGTATATACGAATATTAAACGATAGGAAAAATGAAATTTGAAATTAGGAATTTATTAGAAGTTATATTTTTTCTATAGAATTAGGAACATTATCATTGAATTTTTATACATTAGGATTAAGAGAAATTAAATTTTTTGTTAATTTTTTTCAGCAAAGAATAAATGTTATAAATGCAAAGAAGAAAAAAACAGAAAAAAAAAGAAAAACAAATCTTAAACGTAAAAAAGAAAAATTCAAAATAAGAAATATTTTGTATTTTTCTTTGAAGCAACAAAGGGGGGGATGTAACGAAGTTCCATGCTATGAAAAAAAAAATGTTAGGTACAAATAAAAACCACCGAAAACCGGATTTACCCTGTTTATTACATACCGTATATAACCTTTTTGTACCCGGATTAAGAAAAATAATAACAAAGTTAAAACCGCCGTAAACCGGATTTACCCCGTTTAATACATACCGTAGATTACTTACATATACCCGGATTAAGAAAAACAATAACAAAGTTTAAGTCACGTGACCCCCTCAAAATAGTATAAAAGCAGAATCGAATTTGCTAGTCAGCGAGTTAGCTTGGTGAACTCAGACGGAGAACATCGAAGAGGATTACTGGTAAGTGGTAAAATACTTAAAACTTTTCTTTCCTTAAACCTACCGTTCTTAGTATTTAGTACGCTGGCTGAACTACGACAGATATTATTGGTACGTAGTCAGTCCACGACATTGCTAAGAAACCCTTCCGTACCGCTCCTGATATTTAGTACGCTGGCTGAGCTACGACAGAATACGTGGTACGTAGTCAGACCACGACACTATCAGGATACCCACCGTTCTTAGTATTTAGTACGCGGCTGAGCTACGACAGATATACTTAGTACGTAGTCAGTCCACGACATTACTAAGGAGTCCACCGTACCGCTCTTGATATTTAGTACGCTGGTTGAATCCGTAGTCAGTCCACGACAATTCTAAGAAACCCTTTCGTACCGCTCCTGATATTTAGTACGCTGGCTGAGTTACGACAGACATACTTGGTACGTAGTCAGTCCACGACATTACTAAGAAACCCTTCCGTACCGCTCCTGATATTTAGTACGCTGGCTGAGCTACGACAGACATACTTGGTACGTAGTCAGTCCACGACACTATCAGGATACCCACCGTTTTTAGTATTTATTACGCGGCTGAGCTACGACAGACATACTTGGTACTTAGTCAGTCCACGACATTACTAAGAAACCCTTTCGTACCGCTCCTGATACTTAGTACGCTGGCTGAGCTACGACAGACATACTTGGTACGTAGTCAGACCACGACATTATCAAAATACCCACCGTTCTTAGTATCTAGTACGCGGCTGAGTTACGACAGATATACTTGGTACGTAGTCAGTCCACGACATTACTAAGGAGTCCACCGTACCGCTCTTGATATTTAGTACGCTGGCTGAGCTACGACAGACATACTTGGTACGTAGTCAGACCCCGACATTATCAGGATACCCACCGTTCTTAGTATCTAGTACGCGGCTGAGTTACGACAGATATACTTGGTACGTAGTCAGTCCACGACATTACTAAGGAGTCCACCGTACCGCTCTTGATATTTAGTACGCTGGCTGAATCCGTAATCAGTCCACGACATTATCAAGATACCTACCGTTCATAAATAGACGCACGAGTTACCAAGACCATACCGATACCCCACTCACTACCCACGTGCTGTTCCTCCAGATCTTAACCTTCCGTCGAAGATCTTGGGTTCGCCGGCTAACTCACCTTAACAACCTGTTAGGACACGTGTCGCGTTAAAGTTCACGTTCAGGTTAACACAAGTTACGACAGTCCCATATCAACTACCTGATAGGACACGTACCGCGTTAAGGTCCATAATTATAAAAGGATCACGTAAAACCGTGGGCCATCCTAAAAGTCTCACGCGACATTTGTGACACACCGATATACATATAACCCCAATTACATCCCTCTTCCGAATATTGAGACTTATTAAAAATACTAGTATAAAATATAATATAAGCATACCGTAAGGCAAAATACTGTACAGAATAGGAGTCTGACTTGAATAAAGAGTTTGTTTATTGTATTAAGAAATATAAGTTCTTTTATTTAGAATTTACATACAGAATCACAGGACAACGAAAAACCCGAACCCTGGAGCGGCGAGCTTTCCTGTGCCTTAGAACTACGTTGCTCCTAAATCCATAACGAACTTTGCAAGAAACCATGTAAGAGGGAAAACCAGATATAGAATATAAATTTGACTCATACGCAAGGACCTAATTTTCTCCAGCAAAGAACGTTATAATATATATAATTAATAGTTGTTCGTTGTTTATTTACAAAATTCCAACACTAATCATGATTTATTTGACATTAAATTTAACATCTGATTAATAGAACGCTGAATAAAAAAAATATTTGAAAAATGAAGTGGGAATATTTTTATGTTTTATCTCTTTTCAGCTCAAGTAATTTATAGTTCTATTTATTAAAGTGGAAGACAGACTCATCTTATTTTTTTTTCACTCACACTAATGAGAAAAACAACAATTTTCACAAAATCGGGAACACAATTTGTTCTATACTATTTTCATTTTTGGAAGTCAGTATTGTGCTTATGAGGCAGTACCCGATGAGTTTGTTGCCCTTGGTAATATTTAATTCAAAAGATTTCCATCAATTGAAATTGAAATCTGATCACCCCACACATGAGACAGATTTATTCAAATATTTATTTATATAAAAGAATATAGAAAAGTATGCCTATCTTGCCTGTACTGACTTCCAGAAGAGTTAGTATTCTATATTCTATATTATATAGTTTTGGGTATGTTAAGGTGAATCTGGCCGCGTTTGGTGCACACGCACACCACAACGCTATAACGCTCAAAAAGTTCAATAATTTTCAACTTTTTGGTGCGTTATGCGCGTTGCCAGTGTTACTGGCATTATTTTTTTATATTAAGTGACAATGTGACAATGACAGTTGAAAATGACAGCTTAAAACAATCAAATGTCAAAAGCCAATAAAGATGGTGTTATAGTACTGACAGACATCATGGTTAACCAAGCTGCTTCTTGGTTAAGTACGTAACCAACTCGAATCGAATGGTTTACCATATAAATGAAATGGTTAAAAACCATCACTAACCAAGCAAAATGTGCTTGGTTTATGAGTTAACTAAGTACATTCCAATGAACAAACGTCAAACATACCAGTTACTTGTCATTTGTTACTTAAATTTTCAATTATAAATTGCCTTTCTGTTTATGATTTAATAGCATTGAATGAATTATTCCTTTAAAAATATATTTTTTAATTTCTTTCTAGCTTAAATAAATTTATTTATATAACACGAAGATAAAAAAATTAAAAATTTCTTTATAAAAAAAATTGGATAGTGTAATACCGACTTAAGGTCTTAATTGAATATTTCAACGCGACAAACGCTTTCATTGTGTCAGCAACGCCGTCAACGCACCAAACGCGCAAGTGGTTGTCATTAATGTCATTTAACGCACCAAACGCGTGCATTGAAATTCCACCTCTAATAGTACTGACAGATAGCGGGTAAATGATTGGTATGAATATCCGGGTATGAATACCCGGGTATTGACAATACTCGCATAGGTGACACACATAACCCGGGTATCGTACGTATATTATATGGTTGGAATGGAATTTGTGTAAAATTGAGATTTTAAATGAACTTATAATAATTTTATTAGTTTTTAAATTTATTATCATTATTAATAATGTTTATTATAACGATTTTTTCAAATTTTAGTTTTCTTCTTCTTCTTTTCATTACATTCACATTCCTACACATTTGACTTTTTTTTCGTATGAAGTTAGCTTCAATTTGCCTTTTTATTCTAAAATTTCTCATTTCAAGTTCACAATACTGTCAATACTCGGCTGTTTTATGTGGGTATAAGATACTCGCTTCATACTTCGATTGCTGTCAGTACTATAATGTATGGTATCCAGTGTGCCATTGTCCAGGATTTGTCCCGATTTCCGGGATTTTTTACTTTCATCGGGACATCGGAACTTTTCGAGCTCAGTACGATTTGGGTACAAATTCATTTAAAATTATATTTATTTTAGACTGCATGACGCATGTGCAGTTGAAATTCGATTCGACTGACTTTCGTTAACATTTATAAATCCGACATGTAAATTGTAATGTAAATGCAGCAGCAAACTACTTTGCTTCTAAATCAACTAGTAAACGCATCTAGAAGTTGCAGCTACCAGGTTGCGCGCAGTAAAAGTAGCGGGTTGCACCCACTATGTGTGAACAGAGTTAGCAGTTTTGCTTCTGCAACCCAAAAACTGCGCAGTAAAAGTAGCAATGTGGGACCGTAGCTGTACTTCGTTTCGTTTTTCTGCACTTTGAACTTTGAAGTTTGATTCTTCTTTCATTTCATACGTGTATTTTTTAAATACTGAAGTCTGTTTTTTTTGTTTTTCTGTACATTTTGTTTATTGATGTTTATTCAGTAAGTTTTTTTTTTAAAAAAAATTTTATTACCTATACTCTATCCAACAAATTTCTTCACTGCAGGTCTTATGGAAAAGTTCATTTTTATCCAGTGTCATTACACTTAATATTTTTAATAGTAGTATACTAAGCTACTCATACCATACCCCAATCTATTATATGTGCAATGAGACGCTGGATAAAAGTTCCGGTGTTGAAAATCAGAAACACATTTATGTAATTACTCAAAGAAGAAACAAGACAAAATATGTCCATAAGACCTGCAGTAAAGAAATTTGTTGGATAGAGTATAGTTTTTTTTCTTTTCTAAACTACTTTTTTGTTTTTACAGTAAACTTGAATAAACTTACTAAATAAAAATATTATTTTTCTTATTTTCAGTCTGGCAACGCTGATAGTATCTATAAACCATGGCCATAGAATATAGAAATATAGAATACTAAGTGTAGAACAAATTGTGTTCCCGATTCTGTGAAAATTGTTGTTTTTCTTATTAGCGTGACTGAAAAAAAAAAAGATGAGTCTGTCTTTCACTTTAATAAATAGAACTATAAATTATTAAATCTGAAAAGAGATAAAACATAAAAATATTCCCACTTCAATTTTCAAATTTTTTTTTCAATTCAGCATTCAGCGTTCTATGAATCAGATGTTACACGTCAAATTGACAATGATTATAGGTAGGTTAGGTATGTAAATTTTAATAACAATAAAAATTTTGTTGTGTTGTGTTCTGTAAAATGAAAAATATTTAGGGAATTACAAACTCCAGATATGTAATTCTGAAATTAAAATTAATAATTTTATAGACGGATGTTCTTAATTTAATAAGAAAATTTGCGATCATTACACTTTACGAGACAATTGTTTTGTTCTGGGAATTCTTTGCATTTTTAAGACATAATTTTTGATATCAAGATATTAAAACAACGAAAAATCATAGTATGTTAAAAAATTAAAAATAAAAATAAAAGAAAGACTTAGTTTTTTTTTGTCTTTCAATAATTTTATTTTACGAATTTTTTAAATATCAAAGTCAAAATTTTAAAGTGAATAAAAATAATAATTTATCATCAATATCATCACAATCAGTACAAAATCATAATAATAATAATATAAAAAAAACATAATTTAAATTATAATTCATTAATAAATTTTATTTACAAAAATTAAATCTTGTTAATAATAATAATGTGAAAAAAAACTGAAAAACGACATTCAATTGATTGTGGTACAAGTATTAAAGAATATTTATTAAATCATAATAATAATCGTCAACAAATAATAACTGAAAGCATTTTTTTTTAAACATAATTGCTTAAGAAAACTTATAACTTACGTGGTTTTATCACTTGGAATACTATAAAATTTCTTATCATCCCAAGGGTGTTGTTTTTCTCCACATGCGATGCAGATCCTCATTCTGTAGATGTGCAATGTAAAGTCTATTAAATTATTTTATTAAATTATATATGATTAAATAAATTGTTGCACTACTACACTATTTTAAATTACAATATCTTTTTCATTTCACGTACCTAAAAATATACTTTAAAACTTTTTTAAACGTAAAAAAAAACTTTCAAAATAAAAATAATATTTATTAGAAGTTTTATCCAAAAACACCAAAAATCACTTATTAGTTTTTATTTATTCATAAGAAGTATAATTATAATTTTTTATAAAAAAGTTCTGCCGCCGTTTTTAAAATTCGAATTTGAATTTATTAACAATGAAGTTGAATCATTGTATGAATTCAGCAATTTAAAATTAATAATTTAGTGCTACCAAATGAATACATTTGTGGGTAGTACATTAAAAAATTCAAACATTGAAATTTGTAAAATACGTCTTAAATTGTTCTGTAAGTTATACTACTTATATAATGTGAATATTAAAATATAAAATATATAATTATATTTGTAAAAATATATACTATATAATTATATAGAATATGATAATAACAACACCATCTAACGGACAAACATTTCAAAAAATTTCATTTCATAATTCCTGTGTATGGCTACTCTAAAAATAACATATGTTATGAACATATGTTAAATTTGGTTAAATTATATTCAGTGACCTATTGTTTATCAGCAATTTAACATGTACCTACATTTAATTCAGTGACCTGAAAATTAAAACAAAAAATATTGTCGTTTGTGTATGTCAGTCTGTCTCATTTTAACTAATTGAAATTTCCGTTTAGAAAAATGTGAAATATTTACATTTCATTTCCACTAATTGAATTTAAAAAAAATAAAAAAAATTCAGTTTGTTATTTCATTAGTGTATATATACCTCCTGCTTTACTTTGGTTGGATATACATACTTTGTCTGTATTATTCTATATGCTATGCCATGGCTGAAGAACTATAGGCATAGAATATAGAATAATAGCAGACAAAGTATGAATATCCAACCAAAGTAAAGCAGGAGGTATATATACACTCATGAAATAAAAAACTGAATTTTTTTTATTTTTTTTAAATTCAATTAGTGGAAATGAAATGTAAATATTTCATATTTTTCTAAACGGAAATTTCAATTAGTTAAAATGAGACAGACTGACATACACAAACGACAATATTTTTTGTTTTATTTTTCAGGTCACTGAATTAAATGTACATGTTAAATTGCTGATAAACAATAGGTCACTGAATATAAATTAACCAAATTTAACATATGTTCATAACATATGTTATTTTTAGGGTAGCCATACACAAGAATTATGAAATAAAATTTTTTGAAATGTTTGTCCGTTAGATGGTTTTGTTATTATCATACTCTATATAATTATATAGTATATATTTTTACAAATATAATTATATATTTTATATATTAATATTCACATTATATGAGTAGTATAATTTACAGAACAATGTAAAACGTAAATTACAAATTTCAATGTTTGAATTTTTTAATGTACTACCCACAAATGTATTCATTTGGTAGCACTAAATTATTAATTTTAAACCGCTGAATTCATACAATCATTCAACTTCATTGTTAATAAATTCAAATTCGAATTTTAAAACGGCGGAAAAATTTTTTTATAAAAAATTATGATTATACATATGTACCTACTTTCTATTAATAAATAAAAATTAAGGAGAGATTTTTATTATATAAAACTTCTAATAAATATTATTAATTTTAATTTGAGTTTTTTTTACGTTGAAATAAGTTTTAAAGTATACTTTCAGATTATAGATATTAGATATTTATTTCAATTCAATTCAATCTAGAACTAGAGTTTGTATGAATAAAAAACATAACTTTGAATTCTAGATCGAGGTGGTGTGGAAATAGCTTCCTTTAAAATAAAATTTTCATTATTTATCTTTAAAAAGCATCACCAGATTTGTTACAAGTTACAAGAAAAGTAACAAGAAATTTGTTATTTTCAACCTTTTCTATAAAAGGTTAAACTTGTATAAAATATAAGTCTTATTTCATTTCCTAAAATAATAATTTTAGAAAAAATGACGTTATTATTTGTTGACGATTATTATTATGATTTAATAAATATTCCTTAATACTTGTACCACAATCAATTGAATGTCGTTTTGCAGTTTTTTTTTTTCACATTATTATTAACAAGATTTAATTTTTGTAAATAAAATTTATTAATGATTTATAATTTAAATTATCATCTTTTTTTATATTATTATTATTATGATTTTGTACTGATTGTGATGATATTGATGATAAATTATTATTTTTATTCACTTTGTTTCAATATTATTTATTATTGTTATTAAAATTTACATACCTACCCTACCTATAATCATGGTCAATTTGACGTTTAACATCTGATTCATAGAACGCTGAATGCTGAATTGAAAAAAAAAATTGAAAATTAAAGTGGGAATAATTTTATGTTTTATCTTTTTTCAGCTTTAATAATTTATAGTTCTATTTATTAAAGTGAAAGACAGACTCATCTCATATTTTTTTTTTCACTCACACCAATAAGAAAAACAACAATTTTCACAGAATCGGGAACACAATTTGTTCTACAGTTAGTATTCTATATTTCTATATTCTATGCTATAGGTTAGCTCTTTCTTCTTCTTGAATCGCCATTATTCTTGTCATGTGACGTCACTTCTAGACGATTATAGATTATGGGCAGTTAAAATAATAATAAAATAAAACTTTTTTGAATTTCAAGTTAAAAACTTCTTTATTTTTTTATTATTAAAAGTTTTTCTTTTTAATAATTTAGAATTTGAAATATTTATATTTTCTTTTTTTTAGTAAAAATTTGACTTTTTATGTAATTCTTTAAATTCAATATTAAAAGTTCCTAAATTTTGGAAAAAATCATTATCGTTATCAAGACTATGATCAACAGTAATTTTATTGAATATGTCTTCTGTTAACATCGGTGTTGTTTATTCATCTTTTTCAATGTTATATGAATTTAATATTGTTTCATTTCGTCCTAAAGTTTTTATTATGTAAATCGTTAGTTGCATATAATAAGTTGATTTTAAAATTGTTGTTAATATATATTCACTTTTGAATAAAAGAGTTAAAACTACCACCGTAAACAAAGAATACACATAAAATTGTTGTTTTTTTACCTTATCACAAGTAATTAGGTAACACAACACAAGACAACACAAAAATGAGAAGCTTTCCAAGTTTTGATTCTAAATTTACTTACCTAAAATATATGACCTTAAACGATATTGAAAGTCTAAACTTGTAGGATAATCATAAAAACCATTGTTACCTCGAATTGAACTAAAAAAATTTTCAAGAACATCCTAGTTTAGACGATTTGTGAGAATAAACTCAACTTGATATCTTTCCTTCAAATAATTAAATAACCCTTTTAAGGAATTATTGTTAATTAAAATTCCTTTTTGAAAATGAAGCAAGCTATGTCTGTTCGGTGTTCTAATATTTAATATAATTTCAGTTACTTCATCCAGTATTTTGTTCTGTTCTTCTGATTCAATGCCATATGCTTTCATTCTATCTCTGCTATCAATGTGAATTGTTTTCGAATTGAATATGTCGAACCAATCATTCACTTTTTTTACAAAATTTGCACATTCTAAAACGTTATTACTTTTCAATTTTCCTAATTAAAAACAACGTTTCACACAAGCAGAAACAGAATGAGATAATAATTGCGCTGCTAACTTTACTTTCTGTCTTACTAAACAATCTTTAGGGAAATGGCTTTCTGAAATCTTGTACATTATTTTTAAATCATCAGCATCTTGAATATTCACCAATTCTTTTATAGGCTCGGCAGTAATATGTTTTCCATAAAGAATAAATCCATTGTCGATAAAATGATTTCTTATCAACTTTATAAGATGTGGAGTATCAGCAAAAACGAAAAATTTTTTATTGGAATCAACTGGATTAGTGAACCATGTTTTCATGATTCCAATAGAAAGCTCTTGCCATAATCCAAGATTGCTTCCACCCATATCACACACTATCGCAACAACAGTAAAGCTAATCTTATCTAATTCACATAATTTGGAAATATGGGCTGTTTCCAATTATCAAAAAGACCTCTCGCCATAACAATTTGTACATTCTTAGATGGACTGATGATAGCATCATTTGCTTTATCGTACTCAAAACTAGATTTTATACTCATTTCATCAAATGAAATTACACATATTTTTGTCTATCCTTTAATTCTTTATGTTTCATTAAACTGAGGACGACTTTAAGAATACCTGGTTGTTACATTGACTTTTTTTGCCCACTTTTTTAGGACACTTAAAGAAGGCAACGGATATTTCTGTTTATATACCATAAATACTTATATGATCTTGGCCCTGCAGAATAAAGACAAATTGCTTTTGAAATGTCTTCTAGTAACCACTTTCGAGGTTTTCCAGGGTTTTTTAGTTTTTCTATTTGGGTTTTGGTAAAAATGCTTTTTAAAGAATTTTCTAATTGAATCATATCATTTTTCAATTTTTGATTTTCATTTTCAAGCTGGATGCTTTTTTGTTTCACCTCACTAAGTTCTCGTTGTAATTTATATACTTCGAGAAGAGTAACACACTATAAATCTCCTCTAAAAAAAATTAAAGTTAATAAGAACTTTATTACGTGAAAGTATGCATATTATACTCCGTTTGAATTTCAACATCTTTTACGCTTTCCTTTCGTACTTGAACGCACTCTTGTTGTAAACAACTATAGGTAAATTATCTTTTTCCTGATCTTGAGACCTTTAAAAATATAAGAGTAAATAAACAGGTACATGATAGATGATAGTATGGAATTTGCTAAAATTTTTACTAACTCTGATTTGGATAGCAACTCATTTACTTCTTTCTTCATTATTCTTTTATTGAACCTCAAGCTTCTTTTACTGATTTCACTTTGAATGGGCAAGTGCAAAGTTGGCACAGCATTTGAATCTAATTTTTTTTTAAGAGGCACATCTAAAAGTCTATCTACAATACGATAGCTATTTTCACTAAAATGTACGGAACAAATTTTATCATGCTGTAAATTTATATTTTCCTTTTCACAAACACTCATCCACTCTTTAGATAACTTAAAGTCCTTCGGAAATCCATGAAATTTAATATGTTCATCAATCATCATTGTCTCTTTTATTAGAACTATTATTACAACTTTTCACACTACAATACACCATTTCAAAAAGAATTTATTAATAGTGAAATATTAAAATTTAAAACTTGAATAAAATCACTTTTCATTTGTTTACTTCACTCGTCTAAAAGTGACGTCATAAAATTGAACTGTCATTTTTATAGCTAACCTTTAGCAGTGTATAGAGAAGAGTGTAGGGTCACTTCATATAAAATGTTGCTAGAAAAATTAGAAAAATATAATAGTATATGTAAAATACACTCACAGTTGGGTTGAAAATAGTCCACATAATAAATCTTGAATGAGCAAGAGAAACAACGAATTCCCTATCGTTGTATACAGTGATGGATCCTTTACTTCATTTGTAGTAGATTTACTACATTTTCCCCCCATAAAAAATCTACTTCGCACTTAATTAAATCTACTTCACTTTAAGTGTTATAGGAAATGAACTATATTACAATACAATACAACCTGTCGGCTTCGGATATTGTCATAATATCATGTCCATTGTTCTTTTTAGCCAACTTTTTGAAATTTAAAAAAAAAAATAATAAATGTTTTCTTAGTGTAAATTTCCTTTTTTGTTTCATTTATGGAAAATTGAAAAAAGGTTTTAGTTTATTTTGAATTACAAAGCTGTTTTGTTCAACTGCTTTGAGTTTGCAAAATTTTACTACATTTTTCGTTGATTTACTACATATTTTTGGACCAATCTACTACGGCACAGACAGACTTTGGATGCATCACTGGTTGTATATACCAAACTTACATATCATAGGGAAAAATATACTGTACATTTTTTATTGACATAAAAGTCCATATGTTTTATTTTTAAACAAAAAAAATCAAAACAATCATCCAATATATGTATTCTTTACCTGTGAAAATAACAAAAGAAACTTATTTACTAACCCATACTCACCTTTGCGGTACCACTTTTAGTACTTTTTACAAAAACAAAGTGGGGACATGTTGCTATGAAAGTAATAGCCTAGACACACAGCGATATTTACCTAAACCGTTTAGTTTGTAACTAATTTGAAACTAATTTCATGACACACCGGTTTCAATAGTTATTTTTGACGTTTTTTTCTGATTTTTAATAGTTGCATATAGAAATAATATGTAGAAAGTAAGAGAGAAAAAATAAGTTTATCAAAGAAGATTCAGAGTTTTAAGTATGTATCTCTTAATTAGTTATTTTTGGAAAAAATAAGAAAAACGGTCATATAAAATTTAAAATTGAATTTACATTTTTTTTAAAAGTATTTTTATATAAACAAAGGAAGTTTGACAAGAAGTTCGACAGTTTGATGCAGGTTCGACATACTGTTTGATTGTTTGACGTTAGTTATCTCGGTAACCACACGTTTTTTGGTGTAGTTTGTAACTAAAATACAGTACTGGAAACTACTTGATTTTTTTTAGTTATCTCACATAACCACTAAACGAATTGGTTACCAACTCGGTGTGTCTAGACTATAATAGGAATAAGAAGATTACTAACACATTGACACCTGATAGGGCCGTCTAATACGTATTATATAGTTGGAATAGGGATAGGTATATTTTTTCTTCATATAAATAATAAATATTTGGTTAGTCATATGAGTGTTCTTTTCTGACGCATGCAATTTTTTTAAAATTTTTTTTTTATTTTTTTTTTTTAATATTTTTAATTGCGTTCTTCATTATGATTGGATGTCGTTTTTTTGTGTACCGTTATGCAGTTGTGACTATACTCTCCTTCTCTATACTCTGCCTATAGTTCTTCAGCCATGTCTATAAACAATTTCAACATCACAATCCCCATCCCCAACGAACCCAACATCTGTTTTGAATGATTGTGCTTCGTGTTTACTGTCAGTTTGAGCTATGTATATTTTTTAAAAATTACTCCTATTTGGTAATGAATTGATTATTTTTATCAATTAGGTTCAAATTTTTCTACTTTGTAATTGATTGTAATAATTAATCAAATAAAAAAGAATTTTTAATACTAAAATATTTTTGACTTGAAAATCAGAGTTTGCTTAGATTAAATTTTAGTGAATAAACATTATAGTATTTTATTTGTGTTAGACCAAATTTAAGAATCGAATATCATAAAAAGTAAAATCTTAAAACTTTCATTAGCGATGTAATATTGCATTGTCATGCAGTTCTGAGCTATGTTGAAAGTTTCAAGTCTCTATCTTATCAAAAAGTTGGTTAAAAATCAATTTCTAAATTTGTACCGAACAGACAGACAAGAAACCAAGCTAATATTTTAATATTTTAATATTTTAAAATATTTTAAAAAGTAATTAATTGTTTATTCGTATTTCGTACCGAAGAAATGGCAGAAGCAACTGAAGTGTTGCATACAAATACAATAGAAAATCTATCATCTGCTTATAAATATAGGTAAAAATTTAAATTCTTTTACAATTCTTTTAAAAAAATTATTAATTTGCTCTGAAATGATTTTAGGATTGAATGGAATCGAATTTTATCTTCTTTGTCCAATAATCTTTATATTTTACGGCAATTATCTTTCAATGGAGAACTTAAAGTTTCAAAATTAAGAAGTCTTTGTTGGTCTTTGTTATTACGAGTACTGAGTGAAAATTCAAATAATTGGATAGAGGAACGAAAACAACAACGTTCAAGGTTTTATTTAATTTTACAAACAAAATATATTGAAAATTTTTAGTTTATTTCACTTGTAGATATGAAAAATTAAAAAGTGAATTCGTAAAAAATCCTCATAAACTGACAGATACAAATGATGATCCACTTTCACAGTCGAAACAAGTAAATAATTTTTATAGGAAATTTCATGTTTCAAGCGCATGGTTGCATTAATTTTTTTTTTCTTTCTTTTTTTGCCAGAGTATATGGAATCAATATTTTGGAAATCAAGAATTATTTTCGGTTATTAAACAAGATGTTGTACGTACATTTCCAGGAGTAGATTTTTTTCGTAAGGATCTCGTTCAAGAAGCCATGGTACATTCCTTACTGATATTCTTTAAATGATTTGAAAACAAATTATTTTCTATCGATTTTTTGTAAATTTGTAAACTAAATATTTATTCATTTTAGACAAATATTTTATTTTATTATGCTCGAGAACATCCATATATGTGTTATAGACAAGGTATGCATGAAATTATAGCACCAATATTATTTGTTATGCATAGCGATCATCAGGCATTGTTGCATTTTAAAGAAATCTCACGTGACATGGAGTAAGATGATTTTTTTAAATTTTTGTTTTCTTAAATTTATTTTATAATAACTTTTTGTTTTTAAATTTTATTTCAGTGAAATACTTTTAGATGTTTTAAATCCCGAATACTTAGAGGCTGATTCATAGTAAAGTATAAATCAAAAAATTTTAGATAATTTTATAAAAAAATTTATTTCAATAAATTTCAGCTCAATATTTTCCCGTTTAATGTCTTCAATTGAATCATATTACAGAATAACAAATATGATTCCAACAGCAGGTGGATATTTTCCAGCACAAACAGAACCACTTGTAAGAATATAATCTTAATTATGGCAAATGCAGAGAAAAAAAATCCTTATTTATATTAAGATTCAGAATCTTAATTATCGTGTCAACCTGCAAAAACATTTGGCACAATCAATTTTGCAAGTAGATGTTTGCAAGCAAGATAAAAGATTTTTGTTAGATGAAAGAAAGTGTATTAATATTAATAATTATTAAAATCATCCGGAGTTGTGGGATGTTAGTAGGGGTGACTATAAAAATAAAATTGTTAAAAGACGGTCATAAAAAATATTGCGGATAAATTAAATATGTCAGAAATATGTACTTCTAAAAATTATAAAATAGCAGAAACTTCTGCAGACTCAACCTGTCGACAAAACATTTTTCTATTCACTTATTTATTGATGCAAGATAAAATATTATAAAATGCGTGTACACACTTTAGCAATATGTATTTTGCAACGACTTGCACGGAAACAATTTTAAATAGCTTACACTTGCAAACACTTGCTCCAAAAGTTTGCCAACTATTTTTGCAGGAGGAAACAATACTTTAAAGCCTTTGAGAAAAGCATAAGCTTTCATAAAGACGCTTTTATGTTTATCATATTTTAAAAATTCATGTAATTTTTTATATTTTTTTCTTTATAGTCACCCGATGAAAATGCAACTAATACAGAAGTTGAAGTAATTGGTCAATTAAATTTTATAAGAGATAAAATTCTTGCTAAGGAAGATTTACATTTACATAATCATTTTTTAAAATTAGATATACCGTTACATATTTTTGGAATGTAAAATTTGTAAATTTAAACTAAAAAAAAAAAACGAAAATGTAAATTCAAATTTTTTTTAGACGTTGGCTTCGTTTGTTATTTGGAAGGGAATTTTCATTACAAGATCTCCTTATATTATGGGATGCAATATTTGCTGATAGTGATAGATTCGAATTACCTAATTATATTGTAGTTGCAATGTTAATAAGAATTCGAGATAAATGTAAAATCATTTTAACGATAAATTTACTTGAATTACTAAATTTAAAAACTTCTTTGTAGTATTATTAGGGGATTACACAACTTGCCTTACACTTTTAATGAGATATCCTAACAATGTTGATGTTGGATTAATTTTACGGCATGCTTTATATATGCAAATGCCAAAGGTAAATATAATTTTTTTAAACAATGACATTTTAATTTATTTATTTTTATTTTTATAGAAATACGAACGTCCCAATGAAGCATTTGTTTACGTCAAAATAAAACCATCAATAGATAAAACTAATCATCAAAATAAAATAAGTAAATCTCAACTTTATAATTCACCTCGTCAACAATTTGTGACAATAAAAGATTCTGAAAAATTTCCAAAATCTTCAAATTTTCTCATCAGTAATGATAAATTCAATCGGAGAAATCGTTCATCCTCATTGACGGGAAGTTTAAGCAGTTCAGATTCAATCAATACACAAATGGTGAATGCTTTACGTTCAAATAATTTTTCAAATCAAACGAATGATTTAAAAATCATTGACGGTTATCGGGAAAATGTTAGTAGAAATTATATCTTAATTTTATAAAGAAATATTTAATATTAATTTTTTTTATAATTTTAGAGTCCAGAAGCTCTGCGAGCAGAACTTCAACTCGCTCAAAATATGATCCTTTTAAGTAGACAAAAATTGAAAAAGTACTTATTTATTATAAAACAACACATTCCAGATCAAAACTATAACGATGAATTGAATCAAGCATTAACTGGTATCGAAGAACTTTGTTCATTTTTAGATGTCAAATTTATTGAAACAAGTGATTCACTTCCACAGCCAGTTGATGCAGCTTTAGAAGCAAATGAAGCTGCTCAAATGAGGTTTCAAAAAACTTATAAAATTCAACGTCAAGAATCTATTACAAATTCAAATATAGCACAAAATTTACAAAATACAACACAAAACGCACATTTACTGAATACATCAATTGAATCAAATTCAATTAATATGAAAATAAGTAAAATTAATGAAAATGAAATCAATAATACAGCAAGTGCACTTGAAAATATACCATGTTGGAATAAATTAGATAATAATTCTGGTAGTGGTGGCGGTGGTATCAGTAATAAAACACGTTATGAAATTCCGGATAATAGTTTTATGAGAAATTCAAATATATTATTAGGAACTAAAAAAGACTTTGAATTACAACTTTTTAAATCAGAACATATACAAGAAAATGAATTAGAAGGAATACCTATTCCTGATCCATTAGGAATAAGGGATAGTTAAGAAATTTGAATAAAAGCTTTTAGTTTATTTTTTTTTTTTTTTTTTGTAAAAAATTTACAATAAAGTCGTACTTTTACAATATTCTTTAATTTTATGAATTTTTATTTAAAAAGTTAAGTCACTTTGTTTTGTGGTTCGCACATTCCATAATGTATGTTTTTCATGAAAAAATGAAACAATTAGAGGCTGAGAAAAACTAACTACTAGAAACAAAGAATATTATAAGGTATATTTATATAATTTACTACAAAACCGTTTAGATGAATGTTTCATACCATTAAAAGGCAAAGAATTATTACAGAAATTGGAAAATGAAGAGTTAATTTCGGACGTTGCAAAATTCAAAACTGAGTTGGTGTTATGTTACGAAAAAATGAGTAATTATATAAAACTATGGACGAATCAATTTAATGAATTTTATGTATTTGATTGGATGGAAATGAATGTAGTTCTTAATTGGCAATCAGTACAAAAATCTATTGTTTTTATTAACGCGTTTGCACCAAATTTCAAAATTAATGATACAAAGTGCTTTGATCAATATATAAACTTAAAAGACTATCTTTAGTTCAATCTAAAAAAAGAAAAGTTTTTGAACTTAACTTTTAACGTAAAATGGGTGAAGTATTTAAAACTAAAAGCAACAATGAAGAGTTACAGTGAAATACTCAAAATAAGCCAGTTTTTCTTCTGTAGCCACAATGCCGATATTGAATGCGTATTTTCAATGATAACGAATCAGTGGACAAAGTAAAGAAATAGATTACTAGTATTAGTTAAAACTTATAATTTTTTTTTCTTTTTTCAAAATAAGATGGAATCTTAAAATTTTGATAGGACATCTCCTTTTTGCACACGAAGAGCGATATCTACGAAAGACCTTACAATACGTATCGTCGTATCGTACGCAAGTACGTGATTTGGTATTTACTAAAATTTTGCAATCGCAAATTTAATATACTGCTCTGATAAAAATGTCAAATTTGCGATCACTGAGCATGTCTGTTAGTGTTAACATGAATTTGCGATCGCAAGTTTGCGATTAGTAAATTCCACTGGAAGTGTATATCTTATGTTATTTTATTTTAATAATATGTAGGGGAAGATGGGGCAAGATGAGCTACTTAAGCTTCAATGTCGAATTTTGTAGAAACCAATTACACAATAAAATGAGTGATTAGAAAAATTGAATTGTTATTCGGTTACATGTTTAATATGACGTATAATAAACCACAAATTTCTCACTGAAAAAGTATTGTTTGAGTTTTACAAGTTGAGGTCAAATTGCCCATCTTGCCCCGTAGGCAGGGTCAAATGGGCTACCACGCGGGGCAAAATAGTCTGAGAAAAAATTCAAGTTTTATTCAATCAAAATTTTATTGTTTTTATTTTTTAAAACATAAAAAAAAGTTAAATTTAAATTCAAAATCCATACACGTACACCCATGTCACAGATTTCGAGCGAAATCGAATTGAAATTGAAAGTCCATTTCGATCGAAATTGAAATCGGTGTTCCATATTTCGTTCGATTTGGAAACACTCAATTTCGTTCGAATTAGTTTTCGAAAACAGCTGTTTAAACCTTAGTTTACAATTTTACATTCATTTGTTTGTGTTTTGTAATTTGTTTTAGATATGGATAGTGTTTTTTTAAGTTTAGTGCTAGAAAAAAGGCAAAAATATAATGAAGAGAAAATAAGAAGGAGAATACTTCGAGATAAATCGGAAATTATAATACCTACTGTTTATTTTATAATTTGTATGACATATAAACAAGTAATATTAAAATTTAAAAAAAAATTAAAATAATCAGTAAAATAAATTTTAAAATACTTACATTGCTTGTATTATAATTAATAAATATATAAATAAATAAATATTTTATAAAATCACATTGAAACACATGTCGCACTTGTACAAAACGTCAAATCGAAATGAATTCACATTAAATGACAACATCGAATTCATTTCGGATGGTAATTCGATTATATCGAAATCTGGAACCCCAAATTCCGTTTTCGAAAATTAAATTCGCAAAAATCGAAATCTGTGACATGGGTGGTAGTCTTTACCAGCCAATCCCTTTTCTTTGTTGAAAGGATGTGGAATTTGATTTTTCTCAGTCAACTGTAAAGCTATTAGACGTAAATTTGATATTGTCACACCAAAAAATATTTTTTCTTGGTCCAAAATATATAAACACTCTTATATTGTCCAAGTAAAAACTACTTTTTTTTTGTTCCTAAACGCCTCTAAATTGTTGTAGGTGGTACATTCGGGGTAAAACGGGCCACTAGCTCATATTGCTCCATTGAAATTTCCCGTGTTGCCCCTATATGACTTTTTTCATAAATATATTAAATAGTATATTTAAAAATATTCTATTTACTTTGTTTAATTCAAATTCATTGAACAAAATGAACTATGATGATTAAAAATTTAATCGCATTTCACTTCAACTAAAAGAAAACTGAAAAAACACTCCGAACGTTGGCGGTAAAAATTAGATCAGATCTGTCAAAAATTTGTTTTTCAGGATTGTATGAAAGCAAACAATACGATTGATTTGAAAATTACAGAAATGTGTAATAGTACAATAATAAGACAATTTAATTCTAAATATTAAATGTCACTATTCTAAATAAGGAAAATGAAGCTAGCACATTTGACCCGCATAGCCTATCTTGCCCCACCTTCCCCTACTGAAAATAAATTTTCGTCACAAAAAAATTACTGTGTTTTGTTTGAATTATAGTGTTCTCTTTTTCAGTTCGGAAATTCTCTTTTTTTTACAAAAAGTTCTCTTTTAGTGTAACTACGATATGGCCAGGGCCACCCTAGGTATAATCATTTTCGATTTCTTTCTTTTTGTTCGATTAAATCGAACAGCTGTTTTGATCACTTTTTTACTGACGAAACGCAATTTGTAATACGAAAAATATGTAAAAGAGATGGATATTTTAAAGAAAATGTAAGATGTAACTTTCAATGTTTTAAATGTAATAATAATACTAATTAAATGTGTTTTTATTAATTACTACATACATTATTTATTATTTTAATAGAAAAAATACAGGTAATAAGAAACAATTAGAAGGGCTTGTGAATATCATGAAAATTTTGACATAAATTAATTTTTCTCACAGAAATCCCAGAAATTGTTCTAAAACAATAAAATACTTGCCTTACTAATAACATTTTTTTAAAGTCGAATTTAACAAATGTCGACTCTAAAAACTGAGTATGCATTGAAGTTCTGTACACGAATACATACTTATAAAAATAAAATCTTCAATAAGGGGATTCACTCTTTGGTGCAAATAGGTATTGCATCGTTGCATTCGGTGTATCGTAGCACGAATTGTTGTTGTATCGTAGCAAATTCGTGCTACGATACACCGAATGCTACGATGCAATACCTATTTGCACCAAAGAGTGAATCCCCTTAATATATTTTGTAAAATAGCATACTCAGTTTTTAAAGTCGACTTTTGTTAAACCCGACTTTAAAAAAATGTTATTTGTAACTCAAAACAATTTATTCAAATATGTATCTTCAAATTTTAACAGCTGAAAAATTGTTCAAAGAAAATATACACAATAATTCACGATAATGACGTTTGTTAGTATCCAATGTGTATAATGCATCACTTTTTGGTTCCATCGATTGAGTTACATAATACCGAAATTAAATTCAGTCGAATCGAAGAAGATTCTTCGATCAACCTACGAATCGAAAATCATAATAAGCACTCAAAGAGAATTAAAATATAATAGAGATGCGAAAAGAAAATAAAACAAAACCTTAAACTTAAACTGGCCCTGTGCGGGCAGAGAACGAGGTATCACATTTGTCTTCAAAGAGAATTGAAATATAAAAGAAATGCGAAAAGGAAATGAAACAAAACCGTAAACAGGCCCTGTGCGGACAGAGAAGGAGGTATCACATTTGTCTTTTTTATAAAAAAGAAAAAGCTTTCAATATTTAATTTTGTGTTCTATATGACTTAAATTTTATTATATGTATATGTATACAGGGTGATTCCGTTACGGTGTCCGACCAGGAAACTACGGATAGGTCTCGGCGAGGCGAACAAAAAATCGTTGGGGGGGGGGGGTAATCTCAACCGTTACGGAGTTAGAGAGGAGGAAAGATTTTTGGTGCTTTTTTCTTGTTTTACAGTATAACTTTTTACAGGGGTACTCAAGGGCCACTTTGTGTTGAGAAAAAATGTAAAGGACCTTTTGCCCTTTTCAACGAAAGCTTACTTGTTTCTCTTCTTTTAAGTGTTAAAAAGTTACACGCATTCAAAATCAAAATTTTGTGCATTTTTCTTTTGAACTTACTTTTGAACTTTTGAACGGTAAGACGTATAGCGACAAAACAGATGTTGATAGAAAGGCACAGGGGTCCTTCACAATTTTGCAAAAGGTTAGTTGAGCCTAGCGTGCCCCTGCAAAAAGTTATAGTGTAAAACAAGAAAAAAGCACCAAAAATCTTTCCCCCTCTCTAGCTCCGTAACGGTTGAGGTTACCCCCCCCCCCCCCCCCCACCAATACGATTTTTTGTTCGCCTCGCCGAGACCTATCCGTAGTTTCCCGGTCGGACACCGTAACGGAATCACCCTGTATATAAAAAACATTTTTTCCCTTTATATGGGTTCTTTTTAGTTCATACGTTGATCCTTGATCAATTCTTGAACGGTTTTGTGACCTATACTATTTTTCTTTTTGGATGTCAGTACAGGCAAGATAGGCATACTTTTCTATATTCTTTCATAAATTGTTTGAATAAATCTGTCTCGTGTGTGGGGTGGTCAGATCTCAATTTTAGTCGAGGGAAATCTTTTAAATTAAATATTACCAAGGCAAAAAACTCATCGGGTACTGCCTCCATAAGCACAATACTGACTTCCAAAAAGAAAAATACTATAGTGCATTTTATTTGATTTAAATCGGTGCAACAATGATTGAGATATGTATAAGAGTTCAAATTTGGCAAGTCAAAAATATTTCATTTTGAAGTCGGATATATTTCTTGTCTTGTTTTGAAATTAATCTTGAAAACAAACAAAAAACGTAAAGGATAATTTTAAAAAGGTCCCTTCAACAAAATAAAAATTATATTCATTTAATAATTCCATAAAATTTAATACATATCTATGTAAAACAAATTTGTAGAGGTAGGTCAAGAACAAGATCGAAATAAGCAAAAAAAAATTAAAAATGCTTGAAAAAAGAAAAATAACATAAAAACAACGAACAAATCAAGCCAAAAAAATACCAACAACAAATATCATTTACTTCAGCTGCAAAAAAATGACACAGAACTATAAAGAAAAAAACACAACAACTAAGAGCCTGTATGGAATTGAGTAAATTTTACTACAATAGCTCCAGAGCTAGTATAAATTTTGACAGTTAAATTCACAACGTTTTATGTCAAAATTTACTATTGCAGTAAAAATTTACTCAATTCCACACACACTCTAAAATCATATGTTCTAAGCATAATGTATACATACATATAATATGTATAACAACATATATGTATATTGTATAGTTTCATTTACGATGGTTTTGTTTTTTCTTATTTTTCATATTGATCATAAAGCAATTTACAAACACATTCATCAATCCCCATTCATTTTATTCAATTCGAAAGATTTTCAGATTAGAGCTTTCTCAGACCAGTTTTTGAGCTTTCTCAGATAAATTTTTATAAAAATGTAAAAATTATGAATTTCATTCGTTCCTTATGAGGAAATCTCTTTTATATTTCAATCCTCCTTGAGCACTAGAATTATAAATAAATTCCAAAAATTGAAAAAATACACCAAGCAACTGCAACACTTGAACAGCCTCACTCGTTTTAAAGTTAGGTTTTCTTTATTATTAGAGTTTCATGATGTTTGAAAAGAATTACACAAAAGTAGTGTTGTAATTTTAATTTATAGTGAATTTAATTAGAAAAATCTCAAACCTAAACTGTGAGTAGAGGAAAGATTTTAAGGCTTACGAGGATCAGGGTTGCTCTAACTGTTATATTGCGGTAGGATCCTTTTTTAAAGTATAAGGATCTAGTGATTCGAACGTCTAAAAAAAAACACAAATTAACTTATCGGAAAAGATACGAAGCAGTGAAAAAAAAATTTTTTTTTTAATAACAACAACTGTGAAGAAACGACAAATCCGAGTTAAAGTGTATGAGAGAAAACAGACATTTATCCTTTGAATTAAAATGAGGAATTAGTGAAGAAAATATGGCATCCGTAGAAGAAGTTCAAGCCTTACAACAAATACAACAGCAACATGCTTAAGAAATAGCAGGACTAGGATAGAAATTAGATGAAGCAAATGTAAATGGATTATTTCAGCTAACCCCCGACAATATCCTAAAATTCCTAAATAAGTTTCAACGGATTAAGACGTTTTCTGGAAACAACGATTATCCTGCAACTCTATGTAATGGAAATGAAGCGTTAATACGATACGGACTTATAATAGTTGTCAAATAGAAAATACAAAGAGAGGCAAAAATGTGTGTTAAACGATTAGGAGAGGGTGCAACGTGGGATATTGTGAAGGCAGAACTGAAAGCTCACTTTCGACCAAGAAAAAGTTACAAAAAGCTCATGGATGAAAGTCGCAGTATAAAGGTAAATAATAATTTAAGAGAATTGCTTAATATTATTAGATCTATCAATTACCAGTTAAATGAATTGTACGAATTCGACGAAAACAAGCCTTTAAATTATAATTCTGATAACAATGATAAAAATTTGGTAGACATAATAAAAGATATGTTAACAAGAAGTTATAGGATGAACATTAGAAATAATATGACAATTAATGATGTTTTTAATATATTTAATGATTTAGGACTATTAGACAAGAAAGTGATGTGATTCATTATAGTTACAGAAGGAATAGTTGGGATATTAAGCATAGTAACGTATACCGTAAGGACTTTAAACGAGACGATAGGGACAGACATGTGAATAATTTTTCAGATAACAATAATCTTAATAAAAATTCCGGTAACAAACATAATAACGTTGGAAATAATTCAAGAAATTTCAGACGAGACAGAAATTACTTTAACGGTAATAATAACAATTCAGGACAATATAGACGAAATGACAGTTCTGGTCAGAGACATCTTGATAACAGACAAAATTTTAATAACCCTTCTTCAGGACAATTTAGACAGGGACATAATTATAGCAATAACAATGTAGTCCCAATGGAAATAGATAACATTCAGCACGAAAATGACGTAAATTTTTCAAACGAGCCTCGGACAGACAATTACCAATAATTTTCTTAACTATCGATAACATAAAATTTACGTGTTTAATTGATACTGGATCTGAGACAAGTATTTTAAAACCAAAACTTTTTATAAATTATCCCGAGAAAAAACTTGAAAAACTGCTTTACTTTTCAACTTTTAATGGAATTTTTAAAGTAGAAAATAAAATTATTACCCCTATTCCACTTGAATTTAATAAAACAGGTAGGGATGAATACCCAGTAATGGGCCCCCTTAAGGAAAACTTTTCACTTTTTCCTTATACCACGGATAAAGTATTTGATTAATAATTCCAACCAAGATCAAAATAAACTTTCTGAATTTGCAATTTAACGCAAAAATATGTTTTTATTTCAATAAAATTATTAAAATTAACAAAATAACTCAAAATTCGTGAGGACTAGTAATGAGCCCCCCTTTCGCCAGTAACGAGCCCCTGAGAGGAGCCAGTAATGAGCCCTTTATTTTGAACTGAATTAAATTTTAACTAGTTTAAAATGTAATTTCAAAAAAATTAGCTACTTATCGTTTTTTTTTTTTTAGTAAAATATAAAGAAAATAATAATTCATCTCCTTCACGAAAACTTTAAGAAAAATGCCATTTTTGGTAGCACTTTACATTTATTAGATTTATATTTAAAATAAGAAATTTTAATGATAATCCACCCACGCATTGCAAGGATAACCATTTTTTCTAAATATACATATAGCAAATATTCACCTGTATTTTTATTAAAATAACTTAGTTAAAGAATAAAATAAAGCCAAGGGCCCATTACTGGCGCAGGGCTCGTTACTGGGTATTTTCCCCTACCTTGTGTTGGAAAGTGATGAATCTATCAGGTCGAAAATATGACGCGATCATAGGACAAATTTCCTAGCCCCTTTAAAAGCAAAAATAGATCTAGGACATAAAAAAATTGAAGTTTCAGGTAATAAAATTAATTTTGTAAATAATGACCATCATTTTATTTTGAATGAAATATGTAACTTTGAGACGAATAATATCTATAAATTTAATCTTGAAAATTTAAATGCAGAAGAGAGGAAGAAGTTAACTAGAATTTTAACAGAGTATGAAGAGCTATTTTATATTTTAGAAGTCCAAGAAAATAAAGTAGATTATGAAACAATTCATGCAAGATTATAAGTTACAAAGAAAAATGCTATAAATAAAAGGAATAAAACTAGGGAAGATTATATCGAAAGAAGAAAGAAGAGTTTTATTAAAAATTATCTATCAGTCAGACATAAGGAACAACCTAAGTTCAGAAAACACAACCTTAGAAATGTTTACGAAAACAATATAAAGCGACCTTTTAAATTTTCAGCTCACGATGACGATAGGAATCCTATTCCTGATGATCCCTCTAACTAAACAATCGTAAAAATTGAGAAAATTAATACAGAATTAGGTTATGCAAAAATTAAATTGGACAGTGTAGAATTTGCAAGCAAATTTGACATCGTTTTACATATCATAAACCTAAAAGAAATTTTAACAATAGTTGACAAACTACAACAAACAGTTAATGCACTAGACATTGGTATAAATAAGAACATCGCAATCCATCAAATAGAAAATATAAAAAATCAGGTCAATACGCTCATTCCACATAGACACAGACGGGGAATAATAAACATTGGCGGAACTATTTTGAATTGGATATTTGGTACTATGGACAATGAAGATAGACTGGACATAGAACAACACTTAAATGTGAGTATTATTAAGGTACTCGTCCACGATGCAATTTTTCTTGCGCGCAACATGATAAAATTGCATGAAATGGACATTGCACTGTGTAAACTATTAAGCAAGATGCAATATTGCAGAGAAAACGCCATCTTTGTGAAATATTTCACTTGTACGCAACATGAAATTATTGCGTAGTGTAAACACTAATCAGCGCAATATTTCATTCAAAAAATAAATACGAATTCGATCATGAAATATTTCACGCAAGATATATTGCAATAGAATCAGCTGATTGTCATTATTTAATTGTGATTGAAGAAGTAAACTGGATTTGGTACGTTCATTCATTTTTTTTTATCATTTAATTCTTCTTTAATTATAAAAAAGATGTTTATAATTATTTTTAAGGTACTCGTCCACGATGCAATTTTTCTTGCGCGAAATATATCTTGCACGCAAGAAAACTTGCATCGTGGACGAGTACCTTTAGGGTTTAAAATGGAATCACCAAAAATCTACTGGAATAAATATCAAGTTAAAAATTTGTTAGAATTATTCTGTTCTCTACGTAATATCCAGGGGTTTAACGTTTAACCCAAAATTTTCTTTTTTTCCTTTTATTTTTTTTTTTGTTAATTAATAAAGTTAATAATATCGCAATTACTTTAACTTTATTTTTCGATGACATTTGTAATGTTTTGTTATCTTGGTGGTTGACTTTCTACTCGTCAGTATATAGAATTGAAAAACTTTGAGCGGCAAGTATATCTGCCTATATTTGCTCAATGGTGTTGGCAAAAATGCCGTACTGAAAATGGCAATAAATGCCGACTAGTTTCCGGAGTGGAAAAATAAAATGACTCAAGTTTTGTGTTCAAATCAAGAGTGTGTTTTTATTGAAAAATGTCCAAGCTTATATACTAAATTTCTTACATAAAAATCCTAAAATATAATATTTCCTAGAAATACAATGAAATAGATTTAAGTCTAAAATTACAAATATTTGATCATCGATTTGTTAATAATTCATTGACACTTATTAAATTACAACCTGTTGGGAAATGCATTTGAAACAATTTAAATGAATTAATATTCTGCATAATGTTGCATTCTCAATTTACTTCAATAAATCAAATTATTTAAAAGAATTTAATTTGTTAAAAGAATTTATTTAGTTTGTAATTTCACTTTTACATTGAGGTCAAAGTACGTATCATATTTCTCTAGGTATGAAGTATTACAATTGAATGTTTACTAATTGCATGCTAAATACTAAGTGGAATCTGATCCAGTGTTATATGGAAAAATGCATAGTGTGCATTTTGATCATTACCTAATTATGTGTTATTGTTCTTTTGTGTATTATGTGTTTATATGCATTATGTTCATGACCTAATTATGTGTTATTGTACTTTTGTATGTTATGTGTTCATATGCATTACATCCCCAACGGTTAGGTAAAAAAAAATTTTTGAATTAAGCAAAAATTTTTTTTTTTTTTTTTTTTTTTTTTTTTTTTGTTTACAAGTATTATTTTGTTTATTTATGTTATTGTATATTTGCTAGTGTCATTGGTCTTTAAAGTGACATATATATTGTTTACAATTAGCTTAGAGTTAATGACCTTAAAGTTATATATTTTGTTTTATGTTGTTACATTAATATGCTTTCTTAAGTCTATTGTTGTGAATCTCTTTTATTTGTTGATTCATCATTATTTTTGTGTTTACATTATTAGTTTCTATTACTTTATATGGACCTTTATATGGTGGTTCCATTTTCTTTCTATTTCCTACTTTTAACCATACCTTATCTCCTATACTTATATTTAAAGGATTAGTATTTTTGTCTGTAATACTTTTACGTTTTTTCTTAGCAATATCTAACAATGATTTGGCGATTTTATGAGCTTGTTGTAAGCGAAATTTTAGTTCCAGCGCATAATTTTCGATGTTATAAATCGGGGTGGTTTTATTATTTTCAAGCTGTGTTGGTAAACTTGCTATTCTTCCAAAAACTAGTTCAAAAGGTGATATTCCTGTATCAGAGTGTGGTGTGATATTATAACAAAATGTAAAATACGGAATCCATTCGTCCCAATTGTCATTTTTGGCAAATGATAATAAATATTCATTTAACACTCTGTGATTTCGCTCTATTGCTCCTAATGTTTCATGGTGAAAGGGAGTCGAGGTATTATGTTGTATTTTGAAAATGTTACATACGTTTTTCATTATTTCGTTAACAAACTCTGTACCCATATCTGTTTTTAATATTTTGAATGCACCATACTTAAGAATAAATTTTTCAACCAAAATCTTTGCTATTGTATTGGCTTCCTTGTTCTGCATTGGAATTGCCTCTACATATTTGGTGAGTTGACATTGCATTGTTAAGATATACCTATATTGCTTAGATTGTGTTAAAGGACCTACTGTATCGATTTCAATTATCTCGAAGCTTGTTTCGGGTGTTTGTGTTAAAGTTAACTTTTCTTTTGTGTGTTTAATTTGTTTGTTATTTGCACATTTTTCACAATTGTTCACATATCGTTTTACCATTTTATTTAGATTTTTCCATATATATCGTTGTTTTATTTTATTTATCGTTCTTTTTACGCCTGAATGTCCTCCTAAGTGTGGAGTATCATGGAATTCCTTTATTATTTTCATTTGCTCATTTTTAGTTTCTATATTTATTGGAGGTTTATATATAATCATACGTATTTCATTTTGCCCTTTTTTTATCATGCCTTGTTGCAACATTTTATATATATCTTTAAATTCATTTATGTTTATATTTTCAAATATTTCATCGTTGTTTGCTATAGCTAATTCGTATATTTCATATTTATTCATAATGAGTGACAGTTTCTGCAGAATAACCCCAAGGTTCAATTGCGCATTATCACTGTACTCTACTATTACCTCCTTTTTATTAACATTTATTATGGGCATATTATTATAATTACTTTTATTTCTTTTTATTTCGTGTACACTTTTATTATTATCAATCTTTTTAAATTTTATTTTTCTGATATTCTTTATATCTGATATTGAAGAACATTCCCAAATGCTGAGATGGCCTGTCTCAACTGGTTGTGTTTCTTTAATATCTTTTACAGCTGTATTTTTTATATTTTTATTCATATTTCTTGTTAATACATTTATTTCATTCGTCGTTGGTATCATTTCTTTGAGCATATCGGAATCCAATTTTATTCTTGATAATGCATCTGCATTCGTATTCAGCATACCTTTTTTGTATATAATTTCAAAGTCATAATCCATCAATTCTATTCTGATTCTAGTCATTTTTGATGAAGGTTTCTTGTGTGTGAATAAGCTTACTAGAGGTCGATGATCGGTTACTACCATGAATTTTCGACCATACAAATGCGGTCGTCAGAATTAGCTTCAATTGCAAGTTTTACTGCATCATTAAGTGTTTTTGGTTTAGAAGCAAAGATAGTTGTTTTTATAGGTACTCTTAATCCTGATTTGAATACATTTAATGCTAATTGATCCTTTGATTTTATTCACCTTGTTCAGTTATTTGTGTACTATTTAGTTAAGCAATAAGTTTTTCAATTTGTTGTGCAAATTTTGTACAGAATTAATACCTTGATTATTTTTCGATAGTTCATTTTGTATTTTCAATGGGCTTTTCTTGGATTTAAATATATATTATATTTTTAGACATTAGTTCAATTTAATTTACAAAACTTTCAAGCGTTTTTGGGTCACCGTTAAATTCTGGGACTATTTTTACCGCAGTCGCTATATCAAAGTTAGACATTGCTATTTATTTATATTCTACATTATTCTAAAATTTTTTATTTTATTATTATTATTATCAATATCTATTATCTATTTGATTTTTTTTTTTTGTTTTTTTTTTGTTTGTACATTACTATATAATGTTATATTTTATTTATTTATTTATATATTCATATTATTTTTGATGATAACTTTTTTTTATGATTAATGATAATTGTAGTTATTAAAAAGGTTACTATACTAATTATTATATATTTAATTAAATTATAAGTTTCTTCCTGTTGATTGTTGTTGTTCGACGAGGTTATGATGATTTCCTCGTTTGGCTTGTAATTGCTGTTTCCCATTTTCTCGTTTTCTTTGGTACCAGGTGACCGGACACTTTACCAAGTTCATGTTAAGCAGGGTCGCCATGTAATGTATCTTTCAGGATGAATGTGAAGGTTCCTTTCTTTTGTACTAAATTTGTCGTTAATTGAGCGGCAGGGTCGCCATGTAATGTTTTGTTATCTTGGTGGTTGACTTTCTACTCGTCAGTATATAGAATTGAAAAACTTTGAGCGGCAAGTATATCTGCCTATATTTGCTCAATGGTGTTGGCAAAAATGCCGTACTGAAAATGGCAATAAATGCCGACTAGTTTCCGGAGTGGAAAAATAAAATGACTCAAGTTTTGTGTTCAAATCAAGAGTGTGTTTTTATTGAAAAATGTCCAAGCTTATATACTAAATTTCTTACATAAAAATCCTAAAATATAATATTTCCTAGAAATACAATGAAATAGATTTAAGTCTAAAATTACAAATATTTGATCATCGATTTGTTAATAATTCATTGACACTTATTAAATTACAACCTGTTGGGAAATGCATTTGAAACAATTTAAATGAATTAATATTCTGCATAATGTTGCATTCTCAATTTACTTCAATAAATCAAATTATTTAAAAGAATTTAATTTGTTAAAAGAATTTATTTAGTTTGTAATTTCACTTTTACATTGAGGTCAAAGTACGTATCATATTTCTCTAGGTATGAAGTATTACAATTGAATGTTTACTAATTGCATGCTAAATACTAAGTGGAATCTGATCCAGTGTTATATGGAAAAATGCATAGTGTGCATTTTGATCATTACCTAATTATGTGTTATTGTTCTTTTGTGTATTATGTGTTTATATGCATTATGTTCATGACCTAATTATGTGTTATTGTACTTTTGTATGTTATGTGTTCATATGCATTACACATTTTTAGCTACGAAACCTTAAACTTTTTTTCAATTTGAAAATGACAGTGCAAGAAAATTAATATTCACGCAAGAAAAATTTCATACTGCTGTGTAAGCAATGGTGCAATAAAAATTTCTTGCAAAAATATTTTTTTCTTGCGTGAAAGAAATATTGCACATTTTTCGTGCAATTCTTGCTGTTGTGTAAGAGAGTATGCAAGTTTTCTTGCGTGCAAGGTGCAAGATATATTTCGCGCAAGAAAAATTGCATCGTGAACGAGTACCTTCAATATAGCTACTTTAAATCTTCAACAATTTCATCTATTTGCTAGTCTCAAAACTTAGTCGTTATATTAGTTTTTCTATTGTAAAAAATTGATACTGTTTCAAAAATGAATCATTTCCTTAAAAAGTTATAATCAAAACTTACCTATTCCTTTAGACAACATATCGTTGCAAAGTTATGTCTTTTTCCATAATATAAGATAAATTTTGTTTCAAAATTTGATCTTTTTCATCACGTTACAAAACGGCCATTTTGAGAATTGTATATTATATTTTTTATTTTCACATATTTTTGTTAGGACTGAACCTTTATTAATTTCATATTTTTGTTATTTTTTATTGTTACTTTTTTTTTTTCATTTTTCAAACAAATTGAATTTTATATTTGAATATAGTAATAAAATTAAACTTAAAAATTAATACTAGTCTTTTAAAAAAACATTCGCAAAATATTCCATAAAGGTAACATTAAGCGTTTTTATTCCACAGCAGTAGTTTCAAAACTCCCCTTTTCCAAGAGTTATTTGCAAAACTACCCTATTCCAAATTTCAAAAGTATTTTTCAATGGATTTTCTTTCATTATTTACTTTTAACCGTATTTATACTTTATTTTCTTAAAACTAAAAAC
Source organism: Bombylius major (assembly GCA_932526495.1). Classification (NCBI taxonomy): domain Eukaryota; kingdom Metazoa; phylum Arthropoda; class Insecta; order Diptera; family Bombyliidae; genus Bombylius; species Bombylius major. Next base: position 21,206,430 of record OW052044.1, on the reverse strand, counting down.
TAGGAACTCAATTTCTATTAAGAAAAGTTTTCCATTAACGAAAAAACAGTTTTTTGCATTTTCTGCAAAAGTGTTTAACATGACAAAGGTCAATTTTTGATTCTAATACTCACAAACACTATTGACGAAAACAATCATAAAACCATTGAAAACGTAAATCAACGAACACTTAACAAAACTTTCACTCTAATCAAAAACGCCATAGAAACAGATCGACTAAAAGTGGTCTCCAGGACAAACGGGATTGAAAAAAAGATTTATACAGAAGGTTTATTTTTAGAACAAATGATAAAAATTGATTTCATAAAAAGACAGGTAGAAAATATACAGGACAACTTTGTATAGCTCGATTCAAAAAAGATGCCTAATCGTATTATAATATGTACTAGAAAACTATGCGCAGAAGAAAAGATACTTACACATATGCATTTTTGTGTTGTAAATTCTAAGAGGTTTCTTCCTTCGTATATGTATACACAAGAAGATCACTAACACATGTAAGACATGCGCGAGATTCGCCAACTCATATAATTTTGACTACAACAGCTAGATTAGGTATTTTACATTCGAATTCCAAGTATCCTCATCCTGACGGACGAAGAAATTAAAACATACGACGACATTGACTCTAAAAAGTTAAAAGTTAGAACATATAAGACTATAGGAGTAGCCAAATACTATAATGAATCAATCATATTTGCGATAAAAATTCCAAAAGAATTTAAAATTTTTGATAAAAAACTTGTAGTACCAATAGTAAATTCACAAAATAAACAAATTGATCAGGACATAGAACATATTATTGAAGCAAATAATAGAACTTATACTAATGAAAATAAAAACGATGATATACGGCATAACAACGTGACTTATGTTGATAACAAACAAAATACAAATCTATGAGAAAAGTTAACCATTGGATTGTAATAACGCATACTGAAAATGCTGATTGTTGCACTTTTACTTTTAAATTTCTGAAAAACCATAATTTTAATAAAATGCATTCTTTTTTTCTTTTGTATAAAATGAACAAAAATCATTGTCAACAGGAAATGATGACAAAAGCAGTTTTCGTGAGAAAAACTTACTTTTGTACATTTCATACTTAGAATCTAGTAATTTTAATTAAAATAGAGTTAGTCTTAAGACCAAACATATAGTGAAAAGACCTATTCTAAAGAATAGCTTTAATATTGTAATTGTGAGATAAAATAACTTTGTGTTGTTAAATTAAGTATTTTAATTTGAACAATAAAGATTTTTGAAGAAAAAAAAAATAAAAGTGTTTTTATTATTTTTGTGAAAATTTATTTTTTTTTTTTTTTCAAAAGAGAAAAGTAGAAACAAAACTCCCGCGTGGCAGTGTAGAATACTGAACCACTGCCGATGCTGTTAACAAAAACTAGTAAAGTGTAAACTATCCAAAAAATAATTCTCTTGCATTGCACTATGCAGTGTAGTGTATGGTGTTCGGAAATTGGGGAATCTGAGATTTGAAATCTAATACGTCTACTTTTCGACGATTGCACGAACACCATATTTATCAACAAAATCGACGTGTCTAGTCATTACGATTTTGAAGGGAATTAAGACAACTCACGGCTTTCCAGGAGGAGAGGTTGGGAACAGTGAAAAGGGATTTAAATAAATTACATTTATTTTGTTTTCTTTATATATAGGAAATATTTATTTTTAAACATGCAACTATTTCTCATTTTTTAAAAACTAATTTTTATATAATATTAATTTAACAAAATAATTTTAATTGTGAACGATACATAAGTATTTGTTTATTTCACAATTTTTTTTTCTGGTTAAATTAATTGCAAAACGAATTTCCTAACTTTAATTTTTTTCTTTTTTAATTTTATAATTTTTTTCCCCATATAAATTTTCGTGAATCCTTTGTTTTTATTACTATTAAATTCACACTTTTGAGATGTTAACACAATGTTGCGTAAATTAGTATTTTTACATATTGGACAGGTAAATTTACACAATTATTTTTCAACTTGAATAGAATCCATTAATCAACGTGACTGCAAAATGAATATTTTTAAATAAGAAACTAATTTTTTTTAAATTTAAAATTTAAAAAAATAGCTTACACAATACGCATTGTATTCGTGAATCCTGAACCTTGTTTCCATCCAGTAACAATTACAACTGGATCTCCAGACTTAATGAAACCATTCTTTTTGCCCAGTGCAACACCAAATTGTACACGAGCATCAACATCTTTAAGCCAATCAGATAGTGGTGGTTCTATAAATAAGTTAAGAAATCCAACAAATATTAAATGAAAAATACTTTTAAAGAGAACTATGTAGTAAATTTTTTTACTTATTCGTATTAGCATACCAGTGTATATTAAAGGCAAAATGGCACGATAAAGATGAGCTTGTCGGGCAGTTTGTGGATATCTTGTGACAGCAATAACTGGGCATCTTGGTCTATATTTTGATATTAAATGTGCTGATCTACCACTTGTTGTAATAACAATAATTGCAGCTGCTTGACTTTTAGCTGCTGCTTCAACAGATGCGATTGCGGTTGCATGTGCTGCATCTAATGTACCAGCATTTGCTGATACTAAATCAGCAAAAAGATTTTTGTGCCAGAGTGCAGCTTCAGCTTCTTTACATGTCTTTGCCATTGTTAAGACACATTCTAATGGATAATCACCCTTTGCTGTTTCACCTGATAACATAACACAATCGGCACCATCTAAAATTGCATTTGCAACATCCGATATTTCGGCACGAGTTGGTCGTGGTTTTTTCACCATTGATTCAAGCATTTGAGTGGCACAAATAACAGGTTTACCTTGCTGTAATTTATATAAAAATTAATGTTTTACATAAAAAAGTTTTCATTTAAAATATATTTTTTTTAAATTTAATTTTAAAGGGATCGTATCGAAATTCTGTACTGTATAATGCTGCAATTACATTTTTCTGTATTTTTAAAAATTCGGTATTTTAAAATAGGGAAAAAATTCCAAACTTTTTGGAATCACATACAGCCCCAGTATATCGACAATTTTAACAGAGGAAGAAAACAATTTTCAGCAATTTTGTTTGGTAAGAAAAATATAAAAAAAAACTATATACAGGGTGTTTTTTTTCTACATACCAAGAGTGGTACCACGATATTCCATGGACTATTTCATGAAAAAAATTGTACTAGTGAAACTTTCTATCGTGTCTATTTTCACCGCTAGAGAGCGTTCAAAATTATGCAAGCTTTCAATACAAAATCGCCTGTAACTTTTTTTGCCTTAAATTTTGTCTGTAAAATTACCTTTTATTTGGTGTATTACTTGTTGTATGTAATAATTTCACTTTCAAGAAAAGAGGTCATACACTTGAAATTTATGATTTTTTTTCCAAAAATTTTCCCAATTAATTGGGCTCCTGAAAAATAAATTCACTACCGAAAAATTTTTTAAATTTATTTTTAAAGGTAATACTGTGTATAATAGAACAAAAAATATTTCGTTTTTAATCTTATAACTTTTTCCATAGCTATTAAAATTCGCAATCACAAATTTTCAGGATTATATGTATGGGGCTAGAAAAATTATTTTATACTTTTCAGACCGTCTTAAAAACGTGGTATATTGAAAATTCTTTTTATCTTATGTATGTGAAATTTGTCAATCGGTTTTATTTAAATTCTTTTCCATTAAAAAATAATACATACTTTGTATCAGAAATTTAAAATAAAAAAATAGATTTTTTTGAATTGAATTCACAATTTTGAATACTTCTTAAAACATCGGGTGCTTTCAATAAAATTTCTATCTACTTCTCTTCACTTTTGGATAAAATGTACTTCGCATTCTCTCTTCTAAAAAAAAAACCGGTTTACTGACACTGACACGTTTGGTATAGGCCATTGAACACTTCTAAAAAAGTTTGAAAATGAAGGCCCGTTTCATAAATACGTCAGTTGCATGCGCAAATGACGTATTTGCACTGGAAATTGGAAATTGTTGTCTGACTGCAATCTGACTGAGTCATGAGACTTTCTTGTCGTCAGGTTGCGCATTCAAGTTTTTAAAAGAAAAAATAAACATAATACAGGAAAATAGAGTTGCCAGTACTAATCAATTGAAAATAATAAGTTCACTACCTACTATATGAAAGTTTTTCTTTAAATTATGATTTATGATTTATGATACGCCTTACAGTCTACAGATTGATTTCTTCTAAGAAATAAATTAGAAAAATCGACTGTCTAAAATTTCCACCGGTTCACATTTAGTATTTTGTTGCAAGAGTTTTCGACATACAATAATTGAATGTATTCCAAATAAAAAATAAAACATAAAATAAAAAGCTTAAAATTGTTATTTATATATGCTGTAATACTAACAATTTATTGTTTTTACTATTAACATCACAAGTTAAAAATCCAAATTTTTTACTTTATCATCCATTATTTTTTACAAATTTTTAATCGTGTACATATATTTAAACCGTCCTGTAGTACAAATCAGCATATTTAATTTATAAAAGAAAAAGGAAAATTCCCATAATCAAAAAATTTTTAACAAACCTGTTTGTATATTCTACGCTTGTATACGTGTTCCATATTTATATATAAAATGAAACATTAGTACACCTACCTACCTAATTGATAGGGATTTTATTAATTTTTTTTAGTATTTAATAATATTGCAATTAAAAAAATTTATACATATCTTAAATTCTCAATTTTTAATAAAAATTATATGTAAATTAATAAAATTAAACAAAAACACAAACAAAACAAATAACAATATAAAACTTTAAAAACTAAACAAAGAAATATCGAAATGTCAAAAAAAAAAAAATTTAATATGTTGGTAGCACTTTCTGTTTTTCTTTTTTAAAATAACAAAGCAACTTCTGAAAAGTATTTGCTTATTTGCAATCATTTGCTCTGCAAGTTATAATTTATGAAGCTATTGCTTTTGCAACTTGCACTGGAAAATCATTTATGAAGTTAACGCTAAATGAACATGGTGTTTGCATCATTTGCGCAACTTGCGTATTTATGAAACGGGCCGAAGTATGAATACTATGGAGTCAGAATGTGTTCGATTTTTGATATCGAAAGTTCCAAAATTCTATGCGAAATGTGCATTCAATTAAAACTTAATAACATAAAAATTAAAATCATAAAATCTTCAAAAGCGAGTTAATATTGCATTGTCATCCAGTTCCGAGCTATTTATAAAGTTTCAAGTCTCTGTCTCATCAAAAAGTTGGTTTAAAATCAATTTTTAAATTTGTACCAAACAGACAGACAAACAAGAAAGCAAGCTAGTAAAAACGTTTTAAAATAGACCTTCTACAGTAAACTTTAATCAAGCTTACAAATAGGGATTATGGACAGATCTTTTCCAGAAACTCTCTTAACAAAGCAAATGAGTGTCATTCAAGAGAAAACTCTGAAAAACATAATAGAGCTCAAGGACAATTTTGTTAAACCAAAATTCTTTGGAGCCACACTCAAACCTGGATGATTAGTGCTAAGGTGCGCAAACGAGAGCACAACACACAAACTAAGATATTATTGCAAGGATAACAACACGCAGCTGATTTTGAGCTGTGATGCAAATGCGCACCACGTCTTAAGGCCTAACCAAATTTGGCTTCAAGCCACTAAAGTCAAAGAGCAACATTAAAAATTACGATTTATATTTTTGAATTTCTTTTCGTTTTAAATAAAAATACATACATATTTGTTTTGAAAAAAATTTTTTTTTTTTTTGAATATGAAATATTATTTTTTTCTGTTATTTTTATTATACCTCTAAATACTATATACATAGCTATGTGTATCTTCAAAAACGAATCACTGCTTTGGTGATGCAAATGTTCTTCTGTTCGTGATGCGAAAACATTACTTGTTGCTATGACAACGCAAAGTTTTTAGTTGGCGATGCAATGCTATTACATGACAGCTGAATATTACAAGGAATTTCGAATACTTGTTTGATGCGATGCTTTTTTGAATATGTGACAACGCTTCATAAAAGTTGCGTTGCATTTCTGAATTTGTAGCAAGCATCAGCATCGCATCAGCAAAGCAACGATTCATTTTTGAAGATACACTATATCATATATCTTATTTTTTTTAATTTGGGAGAAAAATATTAGTTCAAAATAGCCGAGTTTTTTTTTTATTAAATTTTACTATGATATACATATTATGTGTACATACATTATACAGGTACGTTGAAAAGAAAATTTTCTCGACAATAATATGGTGTATCTTCAAAAATGAATCGCTGCTTTGGTGATGCTAATGTTCTTCTGTTCGTGATGCGTAAACATTACTTATTGCTATGACAACGCAAAGTTTTTAGTTGGCGATGCAATACTATTACATGACAGCTGAATATTACAAGGAATTTCGAATATTTGATTTGATCCGATGCTTTTTTGAATATGTGACAACGCATCATAAAAGTTGCGTTGCATTTTTGAATTTGTGACAAGCATCAGCATCGCATCAACAAAACAACGACTCATTTTTGAAGATACACATGTTTATGAAATTGTTCCTTTATTTATGTATATTTTGTTCTATTTTTTCGCAAAAACTTAAAAATAACCAAATAATTTTTATGATTATTTATAGCATAGAATTCAAATTGGCAACCTAAAATCGGTTGCAAAAAAGCTGCTCTTATATAGGTACATGAAATCATTATCACAATTTACATTGTCGTTTATTTCAAAATTTATTCTACTTAATTTCTTGTGCATAAAAATAACTTTAAAGGAGGAGTAGGACGTTGGAATTTTGCCAGGGTGTTCCTTCCAAACAAACTTTAAACGAAGAAATCCATACACTATCTAGGGCAAAGATTATAGTGTAAAATGACCAAAAAAGTCATTTTTCAAAATATATGCGTTTTTCCTTCTACCGTGACCCCTCTGATTTTGAAGTTTTTTAAGCGAAGTTTTAATCTGCAATATAATTGTATACAGTTATAAACAGTATACTGTTTTTTGATCTAGTGTTTTTTATTTGACTCCAATCTGCCCGACATAATCCGAGATATCTCGGATCTATATAGATGTCCAAAGTTGATAAGTCCCCTTTTTCCCACACAAAATTTTTCAAAATATTATATGGAAAATTGAAAATAATAATGACGAAATGTTCGAGTTTATTATAAGTGAAATGAATGATAAAAATAATGAAGATGATAATACTAAAAATTTGTATAATAAAAACAGTTCGTTAGCCATAATGCATGGAATACGAAAATCACCAAGTGTCGAAGATGATAAGTTTGAAGAGACAATCTCTAGTGAAGATTTGCTTCTAGAAACAAACGCGCAACGATATTTTGTAGGCTATGTTCTTCTTAAAATTATTTTGAATAAAATTAAATGTGAAAATTGTATAAAGGAAATGATAAAACATGATTAAAATTTGTTATTTTATACATAATAAAGATTATTCACATCAGACACAAAGTAAAGAAATGTATTTGCAGTCGCCTTCAGAAATTTTTTTTGAAATTTGTAAATTACATTTCCAAATTTTCGAAAAAATATACAATAGATACATACTCACATTAGTTTACAAAATATACGAAGAACCATCTTTGACGCTTGCGTAGAAAAAACCTATGAAATTTTTCCTAAATGGTTTGATGACCAAAATCCTTGCATTGTACCTACATAGAGAAAAAGTACTGGATTTTGTACTTTTTTTAGTCACGTACATATGTATATGCACATATTATGTAGATATGTATTTGCATATACATACATATAATACATAAAACATTAACCTACATATTTTCTTTTCAACGTACATGTATAATGTATGTACACATATGTATATCATAGTAAAATTTAATTTAAAAAAAACTCGGCTATTTTGAACTAATATTTTTCTCCCAAATTAAAAAAACTAAGATATATGATATAGCTACACTGCGTGCCAATGAAATCGCCGAACTAGTTTTTTCATAGAATTTCGTTGTTATTAGGTATAAAAATTTTTTCTGAAACATTTGTTGGGTGTTTTTATTTTTGAAATATGTATCTCAGTACCTGTGCATGCTGTTTAATTATTTTACTACCTGTTGCCACTAATCGGATGTCAGTTATGAATTTGAGTTCATAAAAAAAGGAAAATTAACAATAAAGACAAAAATAATATAATTTTATTACTTTTTTTTTTAATTTTAAAAACTTTTGAAATAATACAAAAGTAAATGCAAATTTTAATAGTACTTATACATAATAATAAAAAATAAATTTAATCTTCTTTTAATTCCCTATTGTTTTTTTAAATTTAATATTTTGTAGGACCGCCCCTAGCTTTTATCACAGCCGCTACTCTATTTACCATGGACTGGTAAAGACGCTGTAATAGCTCCAAATTTATATCTTCATTCCACACTTTTTCGATTATTTCTCTCAATTCAATTATGCTGTTTGGTTTATTTTCCCTAATTTTCCTCCCCATTATGGCCCAAACATTCTCAATTATGTTTAAATTGGGGCTGTTTGCAGGCCAAGGCAGAGAATTTATTCCTAGAGACTTCTTATATTTTGTAACCTGATAAAAAAAATTAGAAAAAATATTGGAGATGCTACAATTTACTCAAATAAACAGTTCACAAAACATAAAACTCATTAATACTTACTGTTTTTGCTCTGTGACATGGAGCCGAATCATCTTGAAAAACTGGATCTGCAATGAACTCGGTTACTGCTTCCAGTGAGGGTATAAGACCTTTGCGAATAATTTTTTATATTCTTTTGCATTTACATGCGTGTCCAAGAATATAATCCTACCAGTACCTTTAGAAGTTATGCATCCCCAAACCATTAAATATGGCGAATGCTTAACTGTAGAAACGGTGCACTGAGGAATATATCTTTCACCATCACGCCGTCGCACTGTGGTGTTACCATCAGGCCCTATCAAATTGAATTTTGATTCGTCGCTGAAAATTATTTTTCCCAATCAGAAACAGTCCAGTTTTTTCTTAATTTTGCCCATTCTAATCTGGCTTTCGTCATATTTTCGGTCAAAAGAGGCTTTTTTGCTGGCTTGCAGGCCTTCAGACCCATTTCATTGAGCCTTCTCTGAACTGTTCTAACGCTGATTTGGGTTCCTGTTATTTTTTTCAACTCCTGACTAATTTTAGATGCTGGCATAAACCTATTTTCGAGAGAAATATTTTTTATCAGTCGATTTTCTCTTTCACTTGTAATTTTTTTCCGTCCGGAACCACTTTTTCTTTGAATATTTTTTGTTAATTTAAAAGTTTTAAAAAATCGTCTTACTGTGGTCTCATTTCTTCCTAGAGTTCTTGCGATTTCACTATTTGTTAGATTTTGTCCTTTTAAAGCAACAATTTTCACTTTTTCTTCACTTGATAACTTTTTCATTTTTCTCACACTTTTTCTATAACTGACTCACTAGACACCAGATTAAAGAATAACTTCAATTTTCACTTTCACTTTACAAAATAAATTACCTTACAACACAAATTTGTTATAAACTAGTTATTGAAATTCAAATATCCAGCATATGTTCAAAGGATCATAAAATATTTACCTAAGAATTGGGAATTTCCACAATTTACATACTTTACTATGCTTCGGCGATTTCATTGGCACGCAGTGTATGTATATAGTATTTAGAGGTATAATAAAAATAACAGAAAAAATTATATTTCATATTCAAAAAAAAAATTTTTTTTTTCAAAACAAATATGTATGTATGTATTTTTATTTAAAACGAAAAGAAATTCAAAAATATAAAACGTATTTTTAATGTTGCCGTAGCAACGAATATTTGTTATGCATTTGTAAACAACGAAAATCAACGTCAAAGTTTAGGCTACGCGCAGACAGAAAGCGGAGCTGAGCTGAACTTAACCGAACTGAACTGAACTTATAAGTACCGATCAGCTCAGGAAGAATATATTCGACTACGCACATAGAAAGCGGAGCTTATTCTATGAGTGAAATGAAGTGAAGCTAATTAATTTTTCAATTTTCACTCTCACTGTACACTTTACTTTTTACAATCAGTAACTGAATTTGCTGATCGAAACAAACAATAAGCAACTGCAGAAATCAGCAGCTGAAAAATCAGCGCCGATAAGTTCAGTTACGCAGTTGGTGTGCGCACATAAGCTGCTTATAGTATTGCTTCCAATACATTGCGTGTTTGTTTATTTCATTCTAAGCTGATAAGTTCAGCTCAGTTCAGCTCAGCTCCGTTTTCTGTCTGCGCGTAACCTTAGAGAAATTTTATTATGCACGTTGAAGTTGGTACGTCATTTTATTCGAAAAAAAGTTTCCGCGTTGATCTTGGGATCTAATGTTCGAAGCTCTTTTATTCAAAATTTACAACTTGAGACTTTTTATACAGGGTGTTTCACAGTTCGTGTGCCAAACTGAAATGGGTGGTAGATCTCGATGAGAAATGAAAAAAATCTTATAAGAGTATTTCTTCACAAAACAATATATTGCGAAAAGTGGAACTGGTTACTCGTCGAAAAAAATTTTGTTTGACCTTGAATATCTTGGTAACCATTGAGAATAGACACCGCCCCCCCCCCCCCCCCTCCCATACGATTTTTTTTCATTTCTCACCGAGATCTACCACCCATTTCAGTTTGGCACACGAACTGTGGAACACCCTGTATAAGTATTCTAAATTCTTTGGCTGCAGCCTAATATGATTTGATTGATTTAAAATTACGTTGTAACACTTTTGACTTGAGTGGCTTCAAGTCAAATTTGGTTAGGCCTTTATGGGTGAGCTCAGACACCAATAAAAGATGTGAGTGCCTTTCAGAATACATTAATGCTAATTATTTAATAGTAATAATATTATAGTTAACAATGTAGGCAATGACCCTGTCTACACCAATCTATATTTATCTGTGATACAATTTTTGATTGGCATGTGTCAAATGAGACTTCTATGTCGGATCATATGCACATAAGATTTGATATAAAAGCCAACGTTTCACTCACCCAATTCAATCAAAACCCTAAAGGTGGAGTTTCAATGCACGCGTTTGGTGCGTTAAATGACAGCTAGTAGAAATAAGCTTTTCTTATGAGAGCTGACTAAATGGTCAGCGCACACAACGCGCATAACGCTCCAAAAGTTGAACGATTTTCTACTTTTTGGTGCGTTATGCGCGTTGCCAGTATTGCTGGCATTATTTTTTGATATTAAGTGACAATGACAGCTGAAATATAATTTTTGTTATTTAACAGCACTGTATAAATTTCAAAAGCATATAAAGTTGGTCTTACACTATCAAAAAAAACTTACAACGTGTTTCATTTATATATACTAAAGCAAAAAAAAACTTTTATTAAATGTTCAATACAAATTGAATAAAAAAATATTCCTTTAATAATATATCATAATTTCTTCCTAGCTTAAATAAATTTATTTATATAATATTAAAATAAAAAAATTAGAAGTTTCTTTATAAAAAAAATTCGATAGTGTAATACCAACTTAATGTCTTAATTGAATATTTCAACGCGACAAACGCTTTCATTGGGTCAGCAACGCCGTCAACGCTCCAAACGCGTAAGTGGTTGTCATTTAACGCACCAAACGCTCCAAACGCAACGCACCAAACGCGTCCATTGGAACTCCACCTTAAATGTACAAACTGGACTTAATATGATGAACTCCTGAGATATCGCATAGATCAGGAACATATACATATTTATTATAATAAATACCAGAGATGAGCTAGATTTAGCAGCAGCTAGAACAGCTACAACAATCTCTGCAAAGCTCATTTAATGAAAGCTGCCCGATAAAACCAAAACAAATCTCTAAATGTTCACTGGCGGAATCGAGAGCTAAGCAGACTAAGGTCGACAGTCAGAACTCTATTCAATAAAACTAAACGTACCAGAGAGTGGTATGACAGCAAGCAAACTTCAAACAGCAAGACTTCATAAAATACATATGCACTTTCAAAAGTACACTCGAACGGTATAGATTTACTAGAAAAACCTAATGGAGAATATACCCTGAACTAGGAAGAAACTTTAGAATTACTACTAAACACTCACTTTCCGGGTTCATCAAACCCAGCCAACAACATTTTTCTACAAGAAACTCATACAAAGATTGCAAGCAGAACATATAGTCTAGCTAACAAAATATTTACAAGAGAAAAAGTCTTATAGGCGGTAAATAGCTTCAAACCATACAAAGCACCTGGGGGAGATGGAATCTATCCAGCACTCTTGCAAAAGAGAGTTGAACGGATCTCTTCGAAACTAACCAACTTGTTTAAAGCCAGCTTTAGGCTGGGATATATTCTTAAACAATGAAGAAAGACGAAAGTAATCTTTAAAGCGGGCAAAAGACTTGATGCCCAGCCAAAGTCCTATAGAACAATTAGTTTAACCTCTTTTCTCCTAAAGACAATGGAGAAAATAATTGATCAACATATTAGAGATAGTGCTCTTGTTAAAAAGCCAATCAACACGCCTACTAAGCAGGTAAATCTATTATAACTGCTCTCCATGGCCTACCCTAGTTTACAAGTTAAACCGAACTATGGAAACAAAAATTGCGCTAAGCGCATTTATTGATATTGAGGGAGAATTTGATAACACCTCGTTTGAATCAGTTGATCAAAGCAATGCTAAATCAAAAATAAATTGAGGCTTCGTTAGGTAATAAATCAATGACGATCAAAGTCGTCAAAGGTTGCCCTCAAGGAGGGGTTCTATCACCTTTGCTATGGTCTATAGTCATTGATGACCTACTATACAAACTCGATTCTCTAGGATTTGAAGTAAAAGGTTACGCAGATGATTTAATAATAACAGTTAGAGGCAAAGATGACGATATAATAATGTATACAACTACAACGAGCTCTAACTCTCATTAACAAATGGTGTCAAGAGGAAAATTTATCCATAAATCACTAAATTCACTAGAAGAAGGATAACTAAATTAAGGAAACCTTTCCTAAAACGAACACAAATAGAGTTCTCAAGTGAAGTCAAATATATAGGAATCATTTTAGACAGCAAACTCACTTGGTGAAATTTCAAAAAAATAGAGAACTTAAACTGGGTAATCTCACACATAATCTTAAAATTCTTGAAGAATTTAAGAACTACCAAATTAGTCAAGTGACTGACGAGATGGAAAGTATTAAACTTTGAGAAGCCGCCTAAAGTTTTGTTTCCTGATCGTGAACTATGGCGTGAGAATAAAATAACGGATGGCTCAAAAACCGATAAAGTACTTAAAGCTCTCAATGCACAAAAACTTGCATCGAGGCTGGTGTGGGATTGCATAAAGACTGTTAAAAAACTCATTTCCTCGAACCGGAACCCTTCTGTGGATTGCCAAGAAGCCACACAAAACGCAATATCAAGGAATGGGAAATGAAGAAATGTATCTCCCACTGGTCAAAAAATCCCGGTAATCAACAAGCGAAGGAGTTTATTAAACTTTCAGCTAATATTTCCAAAAAACTACTCAACCTCAGTACACTGGGCACTGTACACTCAACTACCACCTAAGCAACATGAGGATATAAGAGGATGGCAAATGCAGGTTCTGCAAAACACATTTTGTGTGAATGCGAGGCGTTGGTCATAAAAAGAGTACGACATATGCACCAACTTTTCCTCAAGCCTGAGAAATTCTGGTGTGTACCTTCGAATAGAATCTCAGGATTTATCAAAATGAGAAGCACGGGCTGCACAAAAGATCTTTAAAGGTATGTGCAACAATAGCCCTAAATATATTATCTTATCTTAAGACCAGTTGAACATTTTTTCAGTTTTTCTTTTAATATAATGTAATATGAATAGCCATCAATAAATATTTTGTCTTTTCCCTTCTATTCGGTTTTTGAACTGTAATATTCCTCTTTTGCACTTTCTTTAAAAAATATAGAAATTTCTTACCGATTGTAACAAATAACAAAGTAAAACTAAATGCGGCGCCGCATTTGATTCTATGAAATATTACAAGTATGCAAAATTTTGAAATACATAATTATAAAAACTAGATTGTAACAAATAACGAAGTAAAACTAAAGGTTTTACTACAAACTGCATTTATCACGGGTTGACGCAACGACTCCTATAGTACCAAGACTTAATGCTCAATTTTATTTTGTTGTTTATATGTGTTGGAAGTACCAAATTAACATTACAATTTATTGTTTTTAATCAATTATAACTAAGTTGTGATTAAAGTTACATGAAAGTTATGTTCAAATGAAATGTAGAGAAGATCCTTAGCTTTATTTTCACCGAATATATTAAATATCTATGAGCAACGTAAATCAAAGAAAAAACGTGATAAATATTTAGTAACATAAAACTGAAAATCAATTTTTCCTTAAATCTCCCAAATTACTAAAAATATCAAATTATAATGTTCCACAAATTTGCAGATTTTTATTAAATAAACATTTTTCTCAAACATTGTTATATCATAAAATTAATAGAAATTAAGTTATTAAAGAAAAATGATAATTTTCTATTAAAATAACAATTATCTCTCTCATTTCTCATTTTTAACAGTCACCTCTGAAAATGTGGTATCACTTGAAGAATTTTTTTATTCATTTGTTTATTTCTTCTTTCAAAAATATTACTCATAAACAAAAAAAAATTCTTCAAGTGGTACCACATTTTCAGAGGTGACTGTTAAAAATGAGAAATGAGAGAGATAATTGTTATTTTAATAAAAAATTATAATTTTTCTTTAATAACTTAATTTCTATTAATTTTATGATATAACAATGTTTGAGAAAAATGTTTATTTAATAAAAATCTACAAATTTGTGGAACATTATAATTTGATATTTTTAGTAATTTGGGAGATTTAAGGAAAAATTGATTTTCAGTTTTATGTTACTAAATATTTATCACGTTTTTTCTTTGATTTACGTTGCTCATAGATATTTAATATATTCGGTGAAAATAAAGCTAAGGATCTTCTCTACATTTCATTTGAACATAACTTTCATGTAACTTTAATCACAACTTAGTTATAATTGATTAAAAACAATAAATTGTAATGTTAATTTGGTACTTCCAACACATATAAACAACAAAATAAAATTGAGCATTAAGTCTTGGTACTATAGGAGTCGTTGGTTGACGGCAAAGTGAGCTGAGTATGAACAAAAGAATTTAACGATAATAACAATATATATACAATTTTACTACAAATTTGATTGATACTTTCACTGTTAGTAGTATAGTAAGTAACAAACATACAGAATTTTTGAAAGAATTTTTAAATAAATATGTAGGTACATAGTTTTGAAAACCAGAATTTTCAAATTCAGAATTTTAAAATACAGAATTTTGTTTTGCAGAATGATATACCCAACCCAATTTTAAACTTACCTTATTGCATCTAGCAATCATTGCTTTTTGTGCAAGGAAAACTTTTTCTGGTGGGATTTCAATACCAAGATCACCACGTGCAACCATAATACCATCAGATGCAGCAATAATTTCATCCAAATTATCCATACCTTGTTGATTTTCAATTTTTGAAATGATTTTTATATTTTTTCCTTGTTCTCCGAGTACACTACGAATTTCACGTAATGCATCAGCATTACGAATGAATGATGCAAAAATCATGTCGACTCCTTGTTCTACACCAAATTTCAAATCTGATTTATCTTTTTCTGAGACAGCTGGTAAATCTACTGGTACTCCAGGTAAATTGACACCTTTTCTTGATCCAAGTAAACCACCATTTTCAATTGTACATACTAATGTATCACCTTGAATTTCTTTAACAATCAATGAAATTAAGCCATCATCAACGAATACTCTATTATTTGGTTTGACAACGTTCACAATATTTGCATAATCAACGAAAATGATATCTTTACTGCTTTTTTCAGCATATTCCTTATTTGTTGTCAATTTAATTGTTTCATTTTTTTTTAATTCAACTTCACCAGTACCACTTCCTCCAATTAAACCAGTACGAATTTCTGGTCCCTTTGTATCTAATGCAATTGCTAATGGATATTCAATACCCAATTTAGCTGAATGTTGTTTAACTGCTTCACGTACATTTTTTATTGTATTTGCATGATATTCATAGGAACCATGTGAAAAATTTAAACGTGCGATATTCATTCCAGTTTCCATCATTTTTTCTAACATATCAACAGCAACGGAAGCTGGTCCAATTGTACAAATTATACCAGATAAACGTACATGTGGTGCAGGTGATGCAAAATCAAGTCTGCATATATGGTCAAGATGATTTGGTGCTTCGGCCGCCTTCATTTGAGGAAGTGTTGACATCTGTAAAATATTGTACATTTATGTATTTTTTAATTTTTTCAAATATTTTACAATAACAAAAATGACTTTAAATAAGTGCTAAAAAACCACAAAAACACATCAAAATTTTATAGCATTTTTCGTAGTATGAATGTAACATTACAACATTTAAAAAAGAAATGATCGATAAGTAAAGCTAAACGACTTGTTTTTATTATTTTAATTGAGTATACTTCTATTGATTTTATTCTGACATTCAATAGTAGTATGTAATAGTAGATCAAGGTCAAAAATGTGCATTTACAGTGTATTCATTATCTCGTACGATTATGTTATCAGTTAATTACGTAATATAGTTTGCACTTTATTCGATAATTAGTTTATTTTGCGTAGAATACAGATTTCAGCTCGTTGAAGATTATTTTTTAAAAAAACTACATAAATGAAAGAGAATATAAAGGGTGGTACTTGAAGTATTGAAATTCAATTAAAATTGTTTGGTGAAGTGCAATCAAAAGATCAAGTTACATAATACAAATCTATTTTAAGATGAATTTTATTTCCATATATGAATTATATTTCACTACACTAATTTTATTCAGTCTATACGCTTTACAAAATCTATCCTTGCATGAAAAATATCTTCATTTGTTCTTGAAGTGCTCTTACAAAATACTTCTGCACATTTGTATCATAAAACAACAGACATTTTATATAACCAGATGACGGATCCATTTTTACCTGCTTAAAGCTTTTATTTAGAGCTTCTTCAATGCGTTTTTTACCAAGATGACATTTTTCATCAATTGACTTAATCACTTGGTTTTTCACGTCAATTTTGAATTCCTCAGCAAAGTGCACCTTGAGATTAAAGATTACTCCAGAGTCTATAGGAACTGTAAGCTTAGTCACTGCCCCACTATACGTCCACTCTCCTTTATCAAAATTAAATGGCAAAGATCCAAGATCAAAAACATTACTAGCTGCATCTTCATCAGAAAAATATTCTCTTACTAAGTCTCTTGCCATCCGTGATATCAGCCTTATCAACTTTAGCATCACTCACCTTTGGATAAGGAGGACCACTATATTCATCAAATCTGCTATGACCCTTGTGCATATCTGCTCCTCCACCTTTTCCATAATTATCTCTCCTCCAGGCAGCAGCATCATATTCACCAGAGCCTACTTTAAAACGAGGATCTCCTTGTGAACTAGAGCTTGACTTTTTATCCATAATACCCTCCATCAATAAAAATATTATGTAATCTATATATTATAAATAAATCCTAATCCTAAGATAGAAATGTAGGAGATTTGAGTATTCTTGAATGTTTACGTAGTAACTAAGAACAGCAAGTGACATGGCATCCGATAGTTTAATTAGTAGAACAGGGCCCCGGGGAGGCAAAGGTCTTGGGTTCGAATTTTTTTATTTGTTAACTTATTAATCGCTTAATTTAATGGTTCAGTTACATAGCACGCTTCGCTACGCTTTGCTACACTGCGCTTCGCTTCGCTATGCTGCAATTTGATCTCCCTTGTTACATAGCACGCTTTGCTTTGTGTTTGACAGAATATCGTTGTGATTTTTGAATTAAAATTAAATTAAAAATTAAAATTATAAATACTGTAATAAATATATAAATATACATAAATACTCAAATGAATGAATGAACTTTAATTTTTAATTTCGTATTGACCGTATTTGTTTTCTTTCAAATAGAAGTAATATGAATGTATTGATATTCACGCACATTGAATAAAAACCTGTCAAGTTCATAATTATTAAACGTTCTGTATTGAAATTTTTTATGTGAAAAAGTTCTTCGGACTTGGCATTAATGCAGATTTCATTACTTTAGCTGGCCCAACAGTTAACGAATAAGAACTTGGCCGCTTTTCACATTTATGTTTTTGGTTGGATTTCAACTATTTTTGTTGAATTATAGGTATTATTTTAAGGTGGTAAATATTTTTCAGTAAGCGCTGCTATTTTTTTAGAACATTAGTATCGAACAGTATATATTTTATGTGTCTATATAAAATTAATTTTAAAATTATGACATTTTTTATTTTTATTAAAGCAAGCTATGGAAACTAAATCTAGAGTTGTAAATGATAGAAAAATTATATAAAATGCACAAAAACTGTAACAATTATAGAAATATTTATTTGTCCAGCACACATTAGACAGATTTCGTAATTTTTCCTTGACCTACGCGTTAAACACTACCTACGTGTAAAATTTCATGGTTCTAGGCTCATCAGAAGTACCCTAGAGGTTTTGATTACCGGTCAGTGAGTGAGTGCCAAAATTTGCTTTTTCTGGGGTCAATATCTCAAGACGCATTGAACCTATATACATGAAATTTGATACAGCGGGCGGGACGAAGCACACTATTGCGTGGTTTAAATTTTGTCTGTTTAGCTTTAATAGACACTGAGCTGTGAGAGGTCAAAAATGGCTCGAAACAGTTCGTGTTAATAGTGTACGGTGTGCATACGGCCTATGTTGAACTTGGCCGCGCAACTACCGTGCGCTTAAATCTTGGCAAGAATTTCTGAGTTTAAAAAGAATTTGGGTGTATTTCAATTTTTCATTGAACTGAATTTTTCAAACAAAAACAATTAAAAAATGACATTTATTCGCTTCGTATACATAAAAAGTTAAAAGTTGGTCAACTTTTGCTGCGAGGCCGCAAATTTTTAAATTGTTCACTTATTTTTCTATGTTAAGTTTTAGGTACAGTTTCAATTCAAAATAAATGGCCCGTTTCATAAATACGTCAGTTGCATGCGCAAATGACGTATTTGCACTGGAAATTGGAAATTGTTGTCTGACTGCAATCTGACTGAGTCATGAGACTTTCTTGTCGTCAGGTTGCGCATTCAAGTTTTTAAAAGAAAAAATAAACATAATACAGGAAAATAGAGTTGCCAGTACCTACTAATCAATTGAAAATAATAAGTTCACTACCTACTATATGAAAGTTTTTCTTTAAATTATGATTTATGATTTATGATACGCCTTACAGTCTACAGATTGATTTCTTCTAAGAAATAAATTAGAAAAATCGACTGTCTAAAATTTCCACCGGTTCACATTTAGTATTTTGTTGCAAGAGTTTTCGACATACAATAATTTAATGTAAAAGTAGACCGCTGGCTGGTGAAATAAAAAATACCATTTGCTTGCTAAAAACAGGTTTCGGCTAATAAATATTTCCAAGTAAAAAAAAAAAGAGAATGTAATGCTTAAAATTTTTTTTTATATATGCTGTAATACTAACAATTATGGTTTTTCCTATTAACATCATAAGTTAAAAATCTAAATTTTTCACTTTATCATCCATTATTTTTTAGAAATTTTTAATCGTGTACATAATATATTATGTATTAAATATATTTAAACCGTCCTGTAGTACAAATCAACACATTTCATTTATAAAAGAAAAAGGAAAATTCCCATAACCAAAAATTTTTTAACAAACCTGTTTGTATATCGCCCATTCCACGCGAGCTGTTGCATCAAACCTAACAATTTTTTTTCGGTTTTTTCTAAATAAATAGGGTAAATAGGTTTACCAGGTATATATTTCACTACGGTACGTTTGTGTTGTTACTAGCTTTTGTTTTAAAAAAAAAAACCAGGTACATAAACATAACACACACATAACACCGACCTTAATTAGGTTTTCGGGGACTATTTTTGAGTTGAAATGACTAGTTACCAAATGCATTTAATGTAAAATAGTACAGTGTTATTTTAACTTCACAATGTGCATTATCAAAGAGAAAAACAAATAAATTATTTAAAAAAAATTAATTTCAGTGTTCAATTTTATCATTTTCATCTTTTTTTATTAAGAGAATTTGGGAGTTTTCAATGGTCCCGTCCGTCATACGACGTGGCAAACATCATTCATTATATCCTAGCTTGTGCGAGTTAGAGAAATAACAAATTTTTGTCTTGGTTAAACCTAAAAATTTACTATGAAACAGGAGGTGTGAAGCTATATACTTCGAAGAAAAATAGTGTTGAATTTATGACTGTGAAAACGAGTGTCATTTCATGTCCCGTCCGTCATAGTCACTTATCGCCATATAAAATTAAAAACTATAATTCTTGGAAAACATTTTCTTTTTCGGTTTGATAGGTCTTTGGGTGGACCATTATTTTTTACATTTTACAGTATTACATTTGAACTATGTGAACGTAAAAATAAAAAGGATTCAAAAACATTTTCTTCAATGTCCCGTCCGTCATGCATGGAATGGGCGATATGTTACGCTTGTATACGTGTTCCATATTTATATATAAAATGAAACATTAGTACACCTACCTACCTAATTAATAGGGATTTTATTAATATTTTTTAGTATTTAATAATATTGCAATTAAAAAAATTTATACATATCTTAAATTCTCAATTTTTAATAAAAATTATATGTAAAATAATAAAATTAAACAAAAAACACAAACCAAACAAATAACAATTTAAAAATTTAAAAACTGAACAAAGCAATATCGAAATGTCAAAAAAAAAAATTTATGTGTTGGTAACACTTTCTGTTTTTCCTCTTTAAAATCACAAAGCAACTTCTGAAAAGTATTTGCTTATGCTGTTATGATACGGTATTAATACTATTGGAAATTTTAAGTACTTAAAGAAAGAGACAACAGATTTGAGAAACAGAGACACACTATCAAAATCATCTGACATTTTCTTAAAGTTGTGTTGCCGGTATCTCTGTTTAAAGTAAATGGCAATTATATAATTTAGTAAATGAATGTTCGTGATTATTATTTCTATTCTATTCATTTTGTTTGCACTCACTGAAAAAAATTAGAAATAAATAATTAGACACGTCACACTCGTTTAAATATGATATTAAACTATGAAAAATGTCTAAACACGATGGCAACACAAAAATAATATTAATGTTCAAATTTCATGATTAATGGAAGGATATTGGAATTTGGAGAATTGGGAGAGTTATTTTTCGACATTTTCAGTATTAATACTGAAATAAGTGTTAGACATATCTCTCTTTCTTTCTAGTTGCCTTTTCCGTAAAGCATACTTGTTATCTCTTTCTAATAACGAAATTAATCATGAAATTAAGGCCCCTATTCTAGGTAATAGAATTTTAATAGACCTCTTAACCTCTTAATTAACAACTTAGTAGAAATGGTATTCTACTTTATAGAGTTTGTAGAGTGTGAAAAGTTAATAGGCTAAGAGATTTGTAGACTTTTAAATATTTTGATATTTGAACTTTTCCACGTGAAATTATACTATTATTCAAATCCTACATAACAATTATCTGACTTTCGATCCAATGGAGTTGAATGTAGGAAATCAATAGTTCCTCCAGCATTTTTTATTTTATCTTATATTTTTTTATTTTTTTAACACTTTTATATTTAAAAGCACTCTTTTATACTTATTTTGACTTATTTTTGTATACATAACAACTTTTATTTATTTTTATACCGATTCACTATCCAACTTAATAGACTAATAGCATAGTGTAAGGTAGTGTTTTAACTAGGAACAAGAACTGATAAGATCTCAAATAAATGCGCAATTTCTGCACTAATACACATTTATCTGAGTTAAAAATAGATAGCAAGAAAAATCATGATGAGGAACTGAAAAAGAAGATTCGTTAAAGTTGTATTATTGATGAGAAATATATAGGGTAAAGCACCTGAGTTGCGTCGAGTAATATAAATAAAAGACTTTTTCGTAATTTGTAAATTTAGTTAGTGTTTTTATTCACTTATAAAAATCATTGAAATACATTTTTCCATTTCCATCTTTTTTTTCTCCACATATAATGCACCTAATAAAGTGACGACCCATATTTTAAAAAAAAAAAATAATAAAATATTGTATTTTTTAAAACTATTTATTTCTTTTAAATTAATTTTATTAAATTTTATTTCTTTTTAATTAATTTTATTAAATTTTATTTCTTTATAATTAAGTAAAGTTTTTGGTTTTTTTTCCTTTATCTTTAAAAAATAAATGCACTTGGTTTTCTATTTATAGTCTTATTATTTGTTTTCGTACACTAGTTTATTTTATGAAAATAATCACAATAATAATATTTTATAATATTATCATTCACGCACTAAATATTATTTTAATACACTTTATATTATTTTTTTTTAAAAATCACTTAGAAAAACTAACTTTAAAATATATCACAACAGAACTGATATTGATAAGGTAATCACATATATCATACCGTATACTTTGCTTTTTACCTACAAAATTTGGCGCGATCTAAAAATTCTAATAAAATTAGAAGCCACGTGCTAGTGATGAGCAATTTTTCTAGTAAATGAACAAACACATGTTAAAGTGATGAGCACGTGTTTACTTGCGTGTAGAAAATAAACCTATACAAGTAAAAAATGTTTGTAAGATAACAAAAAAGGTTGGGCTTAGTTTTTTCTTGTCTTTTTCAGTCTTATGCATGTTTTTCATTTATAAGAAAAAACAAAGAGGATATTTCATTCTCGCTTGAAGAGATTTTGTTTTTTTTTTTAATTTAATTTTTTTTTTAGTGATAATAGTATATATTTGTACTCTTTTTTTGTTTGCGTCCTTTTTCATATACCGTTACCCGAAAGTTATTCCTCTTTATTAGTATCTACTCTTTGCTAATAGCTCATCCACAGAAGCTATTAGTTAAGAGAATTTTCTAACCTCAAAATATCTATTAATTTATTTGCTAGAATACGAAATCTACTAATTAAAAGTCTCCACAAAATTAAGAGATCAGCTGATCAAAAATCTCTTAACTAATAGAACAGAGTAGGTCATTTTCTACGAATAGGTTAGTAGCTTAATAGCTAATAGTCTATTACCTAGAATAGAGGGGTAATACCGTATCATAATTCATAACAGCATTATTTGCAATCATTTGCTCTGCAAGTTTTAATTTATGAAGCTAAAGCTTTTGCAACTTGCACTGGAAAATCATTTATGAAGTTAATGCTTTTGCAACTTGCACTGGAAAAAATAAATGAACATTATGTTTGCGTCATTTGCGCAACTTGCGTATTTATGAAACGGGCCAATGTATTTTTCGTTTAGAAAAAGCTGCAATTTATTACATTAAATATTGAAACTTTTTTTACACATATGTATTCAAATAAATAATTACACTCGCTGTAAATAATATATTTTGTAATAATTAAAAATGTCAACACACAGATAATTTAAACTCATGTATCTGTAAACTTCATACTTCATCTGTAAAATATTTCCTTTAAAATTAAATTTCAACAAAAATACAAATAAAGGGACGAATTTAACCCTTTATTTTGATAAAAAAGATGTCTATTGAATTAGTGATTGCCATAGGGGGAAATCCTTAGCATTTATTCTAATTGCTATTCATATATAACTTTTCACACACCATATGCACCCAACTATATGTATGCACATACAGTTACGTATAAAAAAAAACCAATACTATTAGATGCATGTAATTATAAGCAAAGTTTATCTATATATAAAGTTAGGAAACTGAAAGCATGTTTTCTTATCAATTTTCGACCTTGGTCCCGTTATTCAAATGTCCTTAACGGATTTGCGAAAAATAGATGGTAATAAGGAGTTTGTTTGTAAGAAAAAGATAAAAAATTCAAAAAAAGTGACATCATTTAATGTGGAAATCAAAACATTATTACAGGGTGCAGGTTTAAGGTTTTTAATTAAATCAACTACGTACAACAATTCACTGTTTTTATTGTTTATTTTGTTTTTTTTATTATTATTTATATTTTTCAAAAAAAAATTTGTATTATTTTCAAAAAAATATATATATTACATATATAAATCACAAATTCACTTTGAAAAAAAATATCCACTAATTTTATCAAAAATATACTGTATCACCTTGTACTATAATTCAAACAAAAACCAAAATACAAATAAATTCTTTTCATCTCGCCTTTAAAATTACATTATGAAAAATATGCATGTACAGTCACGTATTATCATTTTTTTTTATGACTCATATTGTATTCTCTCGTTCTTATAGGCAAATGGTATAAGATAATGGACATGAACCAAGTTATTAGTTCTTTACTACTTCCACTTAATGGATTTTTTTGTTAATGTGTTGTTATCAGTTGTATGTGTATTTGTAAAAAAAGAGTTTCCTAACTTAATATATAGATAAACTTTGATTATAAGTACATATGATACATATGTATTCAAAAAAGAGCATTTCTTAACAGCTGCGTCCTTGCTGAAGGGCAAATAAGACATATATAATTCTTATGAGCAAATTGTGCAATAACATTATTTTTTTCAAATTTTTCACACTTTCATTCTATCGAAATATCATTTATTAGTTATGTAAATTTTTACCTTTGAATTATCATCATATGCGGTTGTATAAACCATTTTCACGTTCGTGTAATTTATAAGTTCACTTTGAAAAAAATTAAATTTTTTAGAAAATTTTCCTTTACTACTTTTCACGAGAATAAACTTTTCAAATAAAATATATTTTTGTAAATTAGATAATTTTAAAATATCTTTTCCAAAAAATGAAATTTTACACAGTGAATACAGGGTTGATAAATTATTTCTAGACAATAAGAAAATGAAAAAATTATCACTTTTTTTGTCGGTGATTTTTAAATTATATTTTTGTATATCAAATTAAATAATGATAACTTTAAGATATTCTAATAAGAGACCCGATTATGTTTAATGTATCTATAGACAACGAATGCTTGGTAAGAACTGTGTGTAGTGGAAATTATTTTTCAATGATATCGTATTGCTATGCTAAATAATAAATTAGCTCTTTTGCTGTGAGAAAAATATTTTTATAGTAGTTTTAGTAGATATCTGTAAAAAATAAATAACTACATAGATACCACGATGATCGTTTATTCTATTCTATATCGTATTTTTTCTAGACAAATGACAATATTTTTACTGGACTATACAGAACACAATGAAAAAAAGCTTGAGAAAATATTAAATTTTTCTTCGTTTTTCTTTATTTTCTACACCTGCGCACTTTTTTGTTGGAGAAAATACATAAATGAAAAGCTTGCTGAGATTTAAGAACTTATGGTTTCTTTTTTTATGTTTGTGATTTTTACCTTGCCGGTTAACAAATCAGAACCAAAGAACATTAAATTTTGTAGTATGTTTTTTTTTTCATAACTAAAACCAATAACTATAGAAACCAATAAGACTTGGCTTTAGTACAAAATCTATAAAAATAATTTTCTATTCAAAAATTCGTCTCGCATCCCAGTGAGAGCTTTTATTTTTCAAATCTAAAGCTTTGTTAGCTTAGAACAAAACCATTATAAACTTCATTTGTAATGACGAATACAACAACAAAACTTTGACATTACATATTAATTTTTTGGCAGTATTTTATGACGTCATACATTATGATTGCTTTGATCATGCTTTTCCAAATTTATGTTAAAAATTTTCATTTTTTACAAATGTATAACAAAAATTAATAATGATTACATTGTTGCCGTTATTTATATTTTTGAATGTTTTTTTATTTGATCAAAAATATAATATTTGCTTTGGAAAAATTTTTTTTTAAATATAGTTTTTTTTTTCATTTATTCAAAAATTAATAATGATTACATTGTTGCCGTTATTTATATTTTTGAATTTTTTTTTTATTTGATCAAAAATATATATTTGCTTTGAAAAAATTTTTTTTAAAGTGTAGAATATTATTTTTTTCTATTCTTATATTATACCTCTAGATACTATATAACATATATAAATATATATATCGCCCATTCCATGCAAGACGGACGGGACATTGAAGAACATTTTTTTGAATCTTTCTTCTTTTTTACCTTTATATAAGTAGTTCAAATGTATTTCAGTTAAATGTAAAAAATAATGATCCACCCAAAGACCTATCAAACCGAAAAAGAATATGTTTTATAATAATATAATAATATAATATAACCGTAACATTAGCCATATTACTATCATAATTGCATATTGCATTTATTGTAGATTCTATACAAAGCATGTAAAAAACATTTGTTTTTTTCATAGTCATAAGAAATCTATATAACTACATTATTTTTTTTTTTGAATTTGTTGAAGTAAGTATAGGTAAATTCAATTCAACAAATATTTTAAAAGATAATATAACAACTGTTGTAGTAACACTTCGTTCAACTTAAATACATTTTCAAAAATAGTGTAATAAAACTGTACAAATCAAAAATACCTACAGTCAGGCAAATTTTTACCATATGTGAAGCAAAGAGAAAACCCTTTTATGATATTAAATGAAATTTGGATATATACGTACATTATATAACAATTCTTTTTAACAAAAGACAATAGATGTAAGTACATATTATTACAATAACATTGACCATCTCTGTAAGGAGTCATAAAAAAGGGTTCTAGAGCATACCCAGCATCACCAACAGGCAACAACCAGCAATCGCTAAGTCTATTTTGATATTTGTCTGAGAAATGTTTTCTTGCTTCACTCATTCTCCAAATTAAAGAATCATTATTGGATCCAGGATATAATATATACCTATTCTATGAAATAAATTATGTTACTAAACAATTATAATATACAGCCCTGTTCCCCGTACGGAATGAATAGTTTTATTA
Source organism: Bombylius major (assembly GCA_932526495.1). Lineage (NCBI taxonomy): Eukaryota > Metazoa > Arthropoda > Insecta > Diptera > Bombyliidae > Bombylius > Bombylius major. The sequence continues at coordinate 21,179,447 of OW052044.1, read as the reverse complement.
AATTTAGTTGAAGAAATGAACAATGAAGAGCGTAAAAAATTTCGAAATGAAAAAATGTATAGAAGAAAAAGTGTGTGACCTTTGGATAAAATTAGATATGACTGAAGAAGAAATTAGAAATAAATGCAATATGAAATTATGATATATATTTTTGATCAAATAAAAAAAAAATTCAAAAATATAAATAACGGCAACAATGTAATCATTATTAATTTTTGAATAAATGAAAAAAAAAACTCTATATTTAAAAAAAAATTTTTCCAAAGCAAATATTATATTTTTGATCAAATAAAAAAACATTCAAAAATATAAATAACGGCAACAATGTAATCATTATTAATTTTTGTTATACATTTGTAAAAAATGAAAATTTTTAACATAAATTTGGAAAAGCATGATCAAAGCAATCATAATGTATGACGTCATAAAATACTGTCAAAAAATAAATATGTAACGTCAAAGTTTTGTTGTTGTATTCGTCATTACAAATGAAGTTTATAATGGTTTTGTTCTAAGCTAACAAAGCTTTTGATTTGAAAAATAAAAGCTCTCACTGGGATGCGAGACTAATTTTTGAATAGAAAATTATTTTTATAGATTTTGTACTAAAGCCAAGTCTTATTGGTTTCTATAGTTATTGCTAAAACAAAATTTCCATTTTCTTGAATCACTATGTTCCGCAAATTTTTAAAATGAAGTCAAAATTATTGGATGATTTTAAACGAAAAAACTATAATTAACATACGAATTAAGTGACAATTCATATTAAAAATTCATGTTTCAGAAATTTTTTTTAAAATACCTATACCCAAGTATCTAAAAAGTTTGCCCTCAAATCATCAACATTATTTTCATCCAAATTTAATAAATAATTTGGGAATATGTATGTATTATTTTCATGGTTCATTATTCTTATTTTCTTATAGTTCCTTTAAATGAAAAATGTTTTTTCAGTTTTTATTTAAACAAAATATTAATGTTACATATGTACATATTATGTACGTTGACTTAAGACAGAATGAATACGAACGATTGAAATAAATTTCCTAATGCTTTTACAGCCTAAAAAGATCAAATCACCATTTTAAAATAACTACAGTCTACAGTCAGACGATAGACTTTAAAAATAAAAATTGTTTCTATTATTCGTAAAGATACAATAGTAAATTTACATGACTGATTTCCAGATACCAAAAATGTGTATGAAGACCAGGATATCTCATGTAAATACTCAGGAGACATAATACGTAAGAGACCGAATGCATTCGTTTCAAAATTCAACGTTGTTGAGCACCACATCATATGGTGAATCCACCTTGGTTACATGATTATTTATTGGTGTTGTTTTGGTCGAGTTTACTATTAGCTGAGTTCCATTTAGATAATTTAAAGCACTCCGAAGGAGTTGGCATTACTTTCAAGTACTCCAAATACACCAAATCATACATTGGTATAGTTGGTTATGACTTGTTGTAGTAGTTATGCCAATTTAGAAAACTTGAGGGCTCTTAACTCTTAAAATTAAGAATAGTTCAAATTATCTAAATGGAACATAGCTATTGTATTGTAACCTTTAGTGACACTTTCGAATTTAAGGTGATTATTGAAACATCCAAACGTTTTGGTGGAAAAGTTGTGTAACTTGTTGAATTTTGAAATGAGCGGAAGGTCACCATGATCTCCAGACACCATTCTCTAATATCTGGAAGTCAAAATCTCCTGTCGTGTAAACTTACCATAAAATCTCCATGTAAACGACCAAAAGATTTTTGTCCCTATAAATTAACTGCAAGAAATTGAACAAGAAATGATATTCAACTAAAAAAAATTTTATACATAGACCGACCTTTCATTAAATGAGTTCTAATTTGAAACAAAAAGAAAAAACTACATACATTGCAATCTTATTCAAAATAGCCAATATTCCTATAATTTCATTGAAATAATACAGAATTATCATAAATTAGAACTCATTGAATCAATGTTATGTACATATTTTCAATGAATTCATTAGGACATGCACAAATGTTTAAAAAAAGAATTAATAAATTAAATTTGTACCTATTTTTAAACAAAACAGATAAGAGAAATTTCGTTTCTTTTTGAAGTAAAATTCCAAATAAAGTCCAAAATTGCTTTCTGAAAATTAAAGAAAAAAAGTTAAATTTACAATGCGAATTACTTATACAATTATTCTTAAATTATATACTGAAATATTTTAAAAGATTATAATATTTTTGGATGTAACATGTAACTCACTTACAAAAAAAAAAAAAAAAAACAGAAGTATGTATTTCCAATTTAAATCTAGAATATGAATACGAGCTGGATTAAAGCTTGAAGTTAAAGTATAATACCATATTAAATGAATATGTACTTTTTATGTATTTATGCCATTTATGGAGATATTACCAAAGAGTAGATACTAATAAAGAGGAATAACTTTCGGGTAACGGTATATGAAAAAGGACGCAAACAAAAAAAAGAGTACAAATATATACTATTATCACTAAAAAAAAAAATTAAATTAAAAAAAAAACAAAATCTCTTCAAGCGAGAATGAAATATCCTCTTTTTTTTTTCTTATAAATGAAAAACATGCATAAGACTGAAAAAGACAAGAAAAAACTAAGCCCAACCTTTTTTGTTATCTTACAAACATTTTTTACTTGTATAGGTTTATATTCTACATGCAAATAAACACGTGCTCATCACTTTAACATGTGTTTGTTCATTTACAAGAAAAATTGCTCATCACTAGCACGTGGCTTCTAATTTTATTAGAATTTTTAGATCGCGCCAAATTTTGTAGGTAAAAAGCAAAGTATACGGTATGATATATATGATTATCTTATCAATATCAGTTCTGTTGTGATATATTAAAGTTAGTTTTTCTAAGTGATTTTTAAAAAAAATAATATAAAGTGTATTAAAATAATATTTAGTGCGTAAATGATAATATTATAAAATATTATTATTGTGATTATTTTCATAAAATAAACTAGTGTACGAAAACAATTAATAAGACTATAAATAGAAAACCAAGTGCATTTATTTTTTAAAGATAAAGGGAAAAAAACCAAAAACTTTACTTAATTATAAAGAAATAAAATTTAATAAAATTAATTTAAAAGAAATAAATAGTTTTAAAAAATACAATATTTTATTATTTTTTTTTTTTAAAATATGGGTCGTCACTTTATTAGGTGCATTATATGTGGAGAAAAAAAAGATGGAGATGGAAAAATGTATTTCAATGATTTTTATAAGTGAATTTACAAATTACGAAAAAGTCTTTTATTTATATTACTCGACGCAACTCAGGTGCTTTACCCTATATATTTCTCATCACTAATACAACTTTAACGAATCTTCATGATTTTTCTTGCTATCTATTTTTAACTCAGATACATGTGTATTAGTGCAGAAATTGCGCATTTATTTGAGATCTTATCAGTTCTTGTTCCTAGTTAAAACACTACCTTACACCAGTGCTGGGGGATCGTGGGATTTTTCCCTTTTTGTGGGAATTTATCGTTTAAAAGGGATTGTGGGAAAAGAGGGTGATTTTGTGGGAATTTTCGAAATTAACTTTTAATACATTTAATACACTATTTCAAGGCAGAAATACTCTAGTGCATGTATTAACGGAGGAATGTAAAAGATTAATATTTTCTTTAGCACAAAATTTCATTAAACCGGATCAAATAGAAAAATTAATTTATGTTGAGAACGGCAATATTAGTGAATTAGTGATATATATTTTTTAAATTTAGATGTTACAAAAGTGGCATATGAATGGCGTACAATTCCAAACTTTTTTCCGAAAAAAGAAAAAGAAAAACTTATTTCTTTAATTGTAGAACTTTTTTGGAAGACATTATCAAATCTCAAAGATGTTAATGGTGAATTAGCTTATCAAAATTTAGTTAAACTGGCGAAATTTGCGTTATCGCTTCCACATTCAAATGCTTAAGTTTTTTAAGTTAATTTCTTAAATACAAAATACATAGGCATGAGATGAGATACGCTAAACAAACTATAGAAAATGAATAATAAATAAGCAACAAAACTGAAAATATAAAAAATGTAAGCATCGGTGTAATATTTAGTTTTTTATTTTTGTTTTCAATCCGAGGGAAAACTTAAGGGAAAATCGACTCAGCTGATGGGAAAAAAAGGGAATTTTCTCTAAAATTTGTGGGATTTTACTTCATGAGAGCCCCCCAGCACTGCCTTACACTATGATATTACCTCTAAATATATAGGTGCCTAACCTACTTAAACACATTTACACCCATACCAACGACTCCTATAGTACCAAGCCTTAATGCTCAATTTTATTTTATTGTTTATATGTGTTGGAAGTACCATATTAACATGACAACTTATTGCTTTTAATCAATTATAACTAAGTTGTGATTAAAGTTACATGAAAGTTATGTTCAAATGAAATGTAGAGAAGATCCTTAGCTTTATTTTCACCGAATATATTAAATATCTATGAGCAACGTAAATCAAAGAAAAAACGTGATAAATATTTAGTAACATAAAACTGAAAATCAATTTTTCCTTAAATCTCCCAAATTACTACAAATATCAAATTATAATGTTCTACAAATTTGTAGATTTTTATTAAATAAACATTTTTTCCAAACATTGTTATATCATAAAATTAATAGAAATTAAGTTATTGAAGAAAAATGATAATTTTTTATTAAAATCACAATTATCTCTCTCATTTCTCATTTTTAACAGTCACTTCTGAAAATGTAGTACCACTTGAAAAATTTTTTTTTGTTTATGAGTAATATTTTTGAAAGAAGAAATAAACAAATGAATAAAAAAATTCTTCAAGTGATACCACATTTTCAGAGGTGACTGTTAAAAATGAGAAATGAGAGAGATAATTGTGATTTTAATAAAAAATTATCATTTTTCTTCAATAACTTAATTTCTATTAATTTTATGATATAACAATGTTTGGAAAATATGTTTATTTAATAAAAATCTACAAATTTGTAGAACATTATAATTTGATATTTTTAGTAATTTGGGAGATTTAAGGAAAAATTGATTTTCAGTTTTATGTTACTAAATATTTATCACGTTTTTTCTTTGATTTACGTTGCTCATAGATATTTAATATATTCGGTGAAAATAAAGCTAAGGATCTTCTCTACATTTCATTTGAACATAATTTTCATGTAACTTTAATCACAACTTAGTTATAATTGATTAAAAGCGATAAGTTGTCATGTTAATTTGGTACTTCCAACACATACACAAAATGAGCATTAAGGCTTGGTACTATAGAAGTCGTTGCCCATACCCATATTTACCAACAGATAATAAGTTGGTAATAACATTATGACGGTCATAAACTAGTCATAACTTGATTATGACGGTAATAAAATAGTATGGTGAATAGACTTATGACGGTCATAAAGTTATGACTTGATGGGAATATGGCCGTTAATCTCGAACCCTTATAACTTTAAAGATGTAGGAGTATCGCTTTTGTCACTGGTTAATTTTTTTAAAGACTACCTACATATATGCTTCATTCAATCATTCTATTTTTTTTAAAGAAAATATTTTCTATTTCACATTGAATATTTGACTCTAAATTAAATCTGTAGTTAAACATTTATTTTTTCTTATTTTTAGGTTACGAACTTTTTCTATAGTTTGTGTTTACTATTCACGAAAAGAGATGAAAAAATTAATTTAGAAAAATGTAGATAATAAAAAAGGAACATGATTTATAGATTTTATACATTTTTCTTTCAACAGTGATACTGATAAAAAAGCAGATAACCTGAAGTTGTGATGTTTCTATCTAAAATAAAAGAATATTTTTTGGTCTCATGGTCTGCCTACTGCCATGCCAATTAAGAGGTTAGAGGTCAAATACATACATATTTAGGGTATTCAGTATTCACGATGTGGTGTATTGTTAGGTGTACTGTTGTTAAATTATACCTATATAAATTTAACAACAGTACAACAGTACACACTACACCTAACAAATACACCAGGACCACAACGTGAATACCCCCATTATGTTTTATAATTTCTCGTGATTTCATTCCAAAATTCTATTTTTATAAATAATTAGCTATGAAATAAAAAAAAATTTTTTTTTCTTTGTTTAAGAAATAATGTAGAATGATCGCACGTGACGTAACCATTACATTACGTTTAAATATAAAAAAAAGCAAAAAATAAATTGATATTTTCTCCACAAAACCATTTTGACTTTTATTTCACCTTTGCACAATGTTGGTTTATGGCGTTTATGCCGTTTATGGTATGATTAATGATTATGTATCAAGGAGTAGAATAGAAACATGGTTTTTTTTAACTACATAGGTATTCAGTTAAAGCCAAACCCTTAATTCAAATTTTAAATTTTTATTATTCTCTAAAATTTACCTTAACGTTGTAATGATAATAAAAAAGAAAAGTAAAATATTCTAAATTCTAACAAAAGGTGATTATTATCGGTGTACTTGTTAGGAACAAAAACTAGAACATATATTTTCTAAATTTTATTTCTAATTAATACTCGTTTTAATGCACAGAAAAACTAGATTCACTTCACAGTTCACACTTCACAGACCTTAATAATACACGACCAAGACCAACTAATTTGGAATTTGGATTTTGGATTTGGACTCGCACGCAATACGCAATTCGCAAAGTCGCTTCTCAACTCATACCAATGACTTTATAAATAATATGGACTGTACAACTTGTTGTTTCATGTGGGCTCAAGACAAATTTCGTTAATTCCCTAAGCGTGAGACATGTAGGGTAACATACCTAGTAACGAGCATTACATCAGTAATGAGCACATACCTTTATTTTACCTTATACCTAAGATATTTTTGGAAATTTTGGGAAATCCTTGCTGCACATCAGCTGGTGTTTATTATGTTATCCTTACAATGTGATAATAATTTCAAACTAAAAATGTTTGTTTCTTTTTAAATGTTACATTTAATGAGACCATACCTAATAGTAGTGTTTTTTGAGTGTTTTTGTTAAGAAAGTGAATATTTGAATTTTTTGATAATTGGAAATATATAGAAGTAGTTTCTTATGTAAATATTTATGTAATAAAATAGCTTAAATCTTTATAATAATTTAAATCTTGTTATTTATCGTTACATCGATGAAATAATTCGATTTTTTCAATTTTAGAATAGATACCTGCCTAAGTAAATCAATTTCAAAATTGATGCTCATTACTAAATTTTTGAAGTGCTCATTACTGGCCAAAAAAGTGCTCATTACTGAAATTAAGAGTTTTTGAACATTTTTATGATTTTAATGATATTTCCTTCACCGTTATAAATTTTCTGATAAAATATTTAGTATTATGTCTTTTCTTAGAAGTCATTCAATCTTCTTTTAAGACTTTTCAAAAAATAACTTCAATCCTGGCATGGCAAAAAGTTGAGAATCTTCCTTAACAGTGCTCGTTACTGGGTATTCTACCCTATATGCATTATTTTCGTTCATTCAATCACCCATCTCACTTTCACACATTGATTGTCAAAGCTGTCAAATTTGAATATATTCAAATTTAAAAACGTTGAAAAATCTCCCATTAAAATAACGTAATTACAAGTAAGCTACTGATTTATTTAGGGACAATTTGATTTTTATCGAGTTAAAATTTAATTTTAATTCAAATCCAGTTAATTTCATTCTAATTTAAATGAAAATTGTGCCTCCATCTATCTTTTAAAAATATCAAATGTTTAAATCATTCTTCGTTCATTGAAATATGACGAATTCCTTAAGAGTGAGACAACAATATAAATGTTGTCCCATTTTTACAGTATGGTGTTTCCTACAGTTGTTCCATCCAGTCTATTTATAGATCTCATACTCATACTCAACACGCTTAATTACTACGAATACATGACGGATTGAATCTTAATTTAATCCTGGTTGAATTCCCTTTAAAAACATGTAGACTGAAATCGAGTCCATATGGGATCCAACCCGATCCGATCCAACATTTTCATTTGGATTGAGTCGAAATAAGTAGGTCACTCTATAAGTTTTAAAGGTACTCGTCCACGATGCAATTTTTCTTGCGCGAAATATACATATCTTACACCTTGCACGCAAGAAAACTTGCATACTCTCTTACACAACAGCAAGAATTGCACGAAAAATGTGCAATATTTCTTTCACGCAAGAAAAAAATATTTTTGCAAGAAATTTTTATTGCACCATTGCTTACACAGCAGTATGAAATTTTTCTTGCGTGAATATTAATTATCTTGCACTGTCATTTTCAAATTGAAAAAAAGTTTAAGGTTTCGTAGCTAAAAATGTCATCGAAAAATAAAGTTAAAGTAATTGCGATATTATTAACTTTATTAATTAACAAAAAAAAAATAAAAGGAAAAAAAGAAAATTTTGGGTTAAACGTTAAACCCCTGGATATTACGTAGAGAACAGAATAATTCTAACAAATTTTTAACTTGATTTTTATTCCAGTAGAGTTTTGGTGATTCCATTTTAAACCCTAAAGGTACTCGTCCACGATGCGTTTTCTTGCGTGCAAAATATATTTCGCGCAAGAAAAATTGCACGAAATATATTTTGCACGCAAGAAAACGCATCGTGGACGAGTACCTTAAAAATAATTATAAACATCTTTTTTATAATTAAAGAAGAATTAAATGATAAAAAAAAATGAATGAACGTACCAAATCCAGTTTACTTCTTCAATCACAATTAAATAATGACAATCAGCTGATTCTATTGCAATGTATCTTGCGTGAAATATTTCATGATCGAATTCGTATTTATTTTTTGAATGAAATATTGCGCTGATTAGTGTTTACACTACGCAATAATTTCATGTTGCGTGCAAGTGAAATATTTCACAAACATGGCGTTTTCTCTGCAATATTGCATCTTGCTTAATAGTTTACACAGTGCAATGTTCATTTCATGCAATTTTATCATGTTGCGCGCAAGAAAAATTGCATCGTGGACGAGTACCTTAAGATACAGAATATCAGCAATATGTACTTACAATTGGCTACCATGCATAAATAGGAACGTTAGTCTTTGGTAACATGTGTTTTGTATTCAGTTCTTGTTTTAACTTGTTACAAGTAAAGTTATAAATAATTATTCAAAGTGAACAATTGAATTGTCACGTGAGCATTACCGTGCTATGATTTATTCTGATTTTGAAGTCGGTTTAAGTGAGCATGAGTGCATCGGACGACTGCAACAAGCATTTGGCGAAAAAGCTCCATCCAGGGCGAGTGTGTTTAGATGGTATGCCGAATTCAAAAGAGACCGTAATTCATTAAGTGGTGAAGCACGTCCGGGAAGACAGTGTTCAAGCGTCACTTATGAGAACATTGCAAAAGTTCAGAGACTAATTGAAGAAGATCCGCGATGCACATACCAAATGATAGAGGAAACACTCGGCGAAGGATCCGCAACGGTACATACTATCTTACACGAACACCTTCATTTAAAAGAAAGTTGTAATGAGATGGGTACCACATTATCTTACTGATTTTCAAAAGTCAGAACGTTTAGACGTTTTAAAGAGCGACTGACTAGAGGCACTCCACTTGTGGAAAATTAGAATGAAGAAGTGCTTTGATGTTGGAAGGGAGTATTTTGAACATCAATAAAGTTTGTTTTTCAAAATCATTAGTAGTTTTTCTGTATCTCAAAACTTATAGAGTGACCTACGTATAACCGTACAGACACGGATTGAAAGATTGAAAGATCAAAATTGTGTTAGGCTATGTTATTTATCGAAGTGTGTAAAAACTTTTATTTGTTTCATTTAAATAAAATGGCAAAAAGAAATATTTGGGGACATGAAGAAACTCTAAACTTGCCCTAATTTAAGTTTAGATTAAAATATTAGGAAAAGTAAAAAATTCAAGGTTATAATTTCTATATTTTGAACCACGTTTAAATCTAAACTGAACTCGATCTTTCCATCCATTCCAGGATACTGAAATACGCAGAAGAAAATTCGATCTTTCAATCATGGTACGAGTTTATGCCCGTTCGCTTTTAACACGGATTTAGGTTGATTCCCAATTTTATCTGCTATAAACTCGCTAATTCGAATTTTGGCTTAAGCCCAAATTATTTGGGTTTAATCCAAAACCATCTATGTACATAGAAGCCGAGCTGTGGTTTTCTGCACTTAAAAATCAAACACGATAAAAGTGTTGAAATGTCAAAACATTCAGTACTGGGCCTCTATTCTCGAGATCACTCGTAAAGTTACGCATACGTATCTTTACGAGTACTTTGTTTCGAATGGTTTATGTTACACGTATTCTTGAAATCAATCGAATATTTATTTACCATTCGAATAGATTACGAGTATGGTGAAAGTTCTAAAGTTCAAAACTGGTTTGTGTATCGGATGATTTAGACAAGGGGGATGAGGTTTAATGAATAATGAGAGAAGAAATATATATGACGTATGTCATTTTGAGAATATCCAAGAGAAATTTCTAAAATTACTCAAATTAAAAAAATGTGTATGGTGGATGACATTAAACAAAGGATTGTATCAATAATTTTTATTTTTATTATTAATATAATATTTTTAATTCATAATTTTACTTTTATAGTTTTTTAATGTAATATATAATATATAGTATGAGTATATACAAACATACATTATATTAAATAACTATTTATTTATTTTAGACAGTATTAACTTAGTACTCGTAAGTAGTTACGAGTGCAAATAGGCACTCGTATCTTTACGAATGGTTTTCATTCGAATATTTACGTATGCGGATCTCGAGAATAAGCCATATGTCAAAACCACTCGTAAATGGTGGATTTACGTATACTTAACTTTACGAGTGGTTTCGAGAATAGAGGCCCTGGTAGTACAAATATTATTGTAAAGAAAATGTGTTTTAGTTAAATATTTTTGGTTTTTTTAATAAAATATGGTTTATAAAAGTTTTAAAATATAATAAATTAACAGTGTTATAATTTTTAAAGTGCACAATAGTCAAAAAATTAAATAAAAAGGTGGAAAATATTGTGCCTTCTTACCTACTTAGTACTTGTAAGAGAAAAAATTAAAGTATGACCACAAACCTATGGTTAAGTTATATTATTTGTAATAAAGAGAATAAATTGATTTGATTTAATAAAATTTATGTACCCAATTATTTACTTTTTCATAGACTTCTTTTATATAAATTTTTGTGGTTATGTTATGATGTGAGAAATTGATTTGATTCAATAATTTAACAATTAATATAAACATAAATAAAATTTTATTAAATTAAATCAATTTGTTCTGTATTTCCTTCACTTTATTTATTTTTTTCATATATTTGAGTTTACATTTCATTTCATTTCAATTTATCCACTTTTATATGTAATATAACCTCACCATAGGGTCATTAGTCACATGTCAATATATAGGTATAGATTATAGAAAAAAAAGTTTATATTATTATTCTTTAAACTTTAATTATTTATATAAATACATACAGGGTGTTTCCGTTATCCAGGACCAAAAGGATACCATAAATAGGGCTCATCGAGACAAATAAAAAATCGTATTGGAGGGGGGGGGGAAATCCCAACGGTTTGGCCGCTAGAGGGCGTTGAAGTTTTTTCGCACTTCTTCCACTAAACACCCAATAACTTTTTACAGGGGCACTCTAGGGTCACCTTGTATTAAGAAAAAATGTAGAAGACCCTTTGCCCTTTTCAACAATACCTTACTTGTTCCTCTTTTCCTAACTGTAAAAAAGTAAGAGTCGTTTAAAATCAAAATTTTGTGAATTTTTACCCATTTTTTGTGTTTAACCCTGCTTTACTCAAAAAAGGCTTAAATTAACCCTCATTTTTTATTTCAGAAAAAGAAGGCTCAATTGATTCTGCATCGATTTGTTATGTTCAATTTTTGCAAAAAACTCATAGTTTTCGAGATATTTGCATTTGAAAATTAGCACTTCTAGCTTCTATTTTCAATTTACAGTGCAATAAAAACACGTGTCCAATAATCTAATGAATTTCAGACTTTTTTTTCAGTTTTTTCAAAATGTATTCCTTAATATCTCGAAAATTATGCATTTTTTGCAAAAATTGAACATAGCAAATCGATGCAGAATCAGTTGAGCCTTCTTTTTCTGAAATAAAAAATGAGGGTTAATTTAAGCCTTTTTTGAGTAAAGCAGGGTTACACACAAAAAATGGGTAAAAATTCACAAAATTTTGATTTTAAACGACTCTTACTTTTTAACAGTTAGGAAAAGAGGAACAAGTAAGGTATCGTTGAAAAGGGCAAAGGGTCTTCTACATTTTTTCTTAATACAAGGTGACCCTAGAGTGCCCCTGTAAAAAGTTATGGGGTGTTTAGTGGAAGACGTGCGAAAAAACTTCAACGCCCTCTAGCGGCCAAACCGTTGGGATTTTCCCCCCCCCCCCCTTCAATACGATTTTTTGTTTGTCTCGATGAGCCCTATCTATGGTATCCTTTTGGTCCTGGATAACGGAAACACCCTGTATATGTATCAGAATTATTATAAATTAAATTTTATTAAATCAAATCAATTTATTCACTTTATTACAAATAATATAACTTCACCATAGGTTTGTGGTCATACTTTAATTTTTTCTCCTACAAATAGGTAAGTAGGCACAATATTTTCCACCTTTTTATTTTATTTTTTGACTATTGTGCACTTTAAAAATTATAACACTGTTAATTTATTATATTTTAAAACTTGTATAAACCATATTGTATTTAAAAAACCAAAAATATTTAACTAAAACACTATTTCTTTACACTAATATTCCACCACTCTTATTAAGAAACCATAAAAGTGTAGACACACCGAGTTGGTAACCAATTCGTTTAGTGGTTATGTGAGATAACTAAAAAAAATCAAGTAGTTTCCAGTACTGTATTTTAGTTACAAACTACACCAAAAAACGTGTGGTTACCGAGATAACTAACGTCAAACAATCAAACAGTATGTCGAACCTGCATCAAACTGTCGAACTTCTTGTCAAACTTCCTTCTGTTTATGTATTACTTGTCAATATCAGTTTGTCATCATAGGGATTAGTGAAATACAAATATTTAAAAAAAAAAGGTAAATTATTTTTTGATTTTATATTTATTTTCATTGAAATGATTTATATTCCAATTTCTTAATCTTCACATAGATGTCGAAAAAAAATAAAAAAAGAGTTTTCTGGACAGTGGAAGCAAAAAAACTACTTATAGAGATATGGAAAGAAAAATTTGACCAGCTGAGAGGAGCGAGAAAAAATTTACATATTTACTTAGAAATGGCGGAGAAATTAAAAGAAAAACAATATAACTACAGTGCACTAGATATAAAAACAAAAATGTACAATATATGTAAAAAATACAGGTAAGTAATAAACACATTTGCATTATAATCAGTTAAATTATTCAGATACTATTTCCTTACCACAGAGCTGAAAAAAAATTGTTAACGACGGGGTCGTCACCATCAGAGTGGGTCCTATACAATGATGTTCATTGCATTTTAAGATCTTAAAGATCCATCAATTTTGAAGACCGATGCAAGGAAAGTTTCGCATATGGCGAAAATAATGAATTAGGTGAATATTAAAAAAAATATTTCATAAATAATTCCATTCACTATTACTTTTGATAAAATATGTACTTATATTGCAGTAGAGTTGGATAGGGACGAGAACAATGAAAATAATACTCTTGCTAATGCAGAGGTATATTTTAATTTTTATTATAAATATATTAACACTGTAATGATTAATCATTTTTAGTTAAACATACAGGTTTCTTCGCTAGAACCGTCAACGTCTGCGTTTACATGTTCGTCGCCTCTTTCCTCTCCTACAGCATATCAGGATCAGCATCAGTCCCACCTGTAAAAAAAAAGAAAACAGATTTCCAAGAAAAAATTTTCATCACTCTCCAAACTTCGTGACAAAATTCCATTACTATTTCCCCTACTGTTGTTCTTCCAACACCGAATATGTTGGCGATAGTTCTGTATTCACTAGAAGCATAAATAGCAATAGCTATTTTTTTCTCTAATGGAATGCATGGTCTATAATTTGTGTTCTGCCTTTGAAGTCTACCAAGCATCGAACACAGTTTCTTGAACACACACGGCTTCATCCTGAAGTCACTTTTAAATTTTATAGGTCCATTTTTCTCGTCCTCTTCTTCCCAAAATAAACTTGTGCGATACTTTAAAGAGATTAATAAAACACTAAATCTTCTGTAGTATAAAATATTCAATAATAACTTACATATGACCATAAATTTCTTTCAACTGAATTTGAAAGCATTAAATTTGATAACTGAATGATTCTTCTATGATAAAATATTGCCTTCAATAAATGGAACATTTTCTTTTTCTTCAATAAACTTATTTTTTTCTCTCTTATTTTCCATATAATTAAAAAGTTATTTAAATTATTTTGAAGCACAATACTATGATTCACTTTCTTATTCATTTTCACAAAATTTTTATACGCAACTTTTAAAAATCAGAATAAACGTCAAAAATAACTACTCAAACCGGTGTGTCATGAAATTGGTTTCGAATTAGTTACAAACTAAACGGTTTAGTTAAATATCGCGGTGTGTCTAGACTATAAGAAAGAAACTAAAATGTCAAAACAAAACATGGCACTTCTAACTAATACCTAAAAATATGTATAATAGCCTAGACACACAGCGATATTTAACTAAACCGTTTAGTTTGTAACTAATTTGAAACTAATTTCATGACACACCGGTTTCAATTGTTATTTTTGACGTTTTTTCTGATTTTTAATAGTTGCATATAGAAATATGTAGAAAGTAAGAGAGAAAAAATAAGTTTATCAAAGAAGATTCAGAGTTTTAAGTATCTCTTAATTAGTTATTTTTGGAAAAAAGAAGAAAAACGGTCATATAAAATTTAAAATTGAATTTACATTTTTTTTAAAAGTATTTTTATATAAACAAAGGAAGTTTGACAAGAAGTTCGACAGTTTGATGCAGGTTCGACATACTGTTTGATTGTTTGACGTTAGTTATCTCGGTAACCACACGTTTTTTGGTGTAGTTTGTAACTAAAATACAGTACTGGAAACTACTTGATTTTTTTTAGTTATCTCACATAACCACTAAATGAATTGGTTACCAACTCGGTGTGTCTAGACTATTAGTTAAACTCGTAATACCCACATAATATGATAATAAAAAATTTTCCTAAACGTAAGTTGAATTACATACATTATGTAGGTATATCTACTACAAAAAATTAAAATAAATTCTTCTTTTCAGAATGAAAATAAGTTTAAAAAAAACATGAAATTTGACAACAACAAAAATCATAAAAAGGAGTAAAATTTATATCCGATTTAATAAATTTATCATTATTTTATAAAAATTAAAAAAATGATTTAGAAGCAAAATATGTTAAAAAATATGAAAATTAAAATTTTTTTTTTCATTTTATACATAATTTACATAGGTATCACAAGACACATTAATATCATAATCAACAATCATTATTCTCAATTGTATTGTTTTTGTTTTTCGAAACAAAATATAAATATCCAAAAATGTATGTATACAATCAGAATCAAAACAAAATTTAAAAAAATCATATGGTATACAAAAACAATTAATACAATAATGTGTGTGAATGAAATAGAAAATAAAATAAAAATGGTAGATTTCGACGATATTTACGAAAATTCGAAATACATATTTAAAAAACTTTATACTTGTACAAATTGTACTTGCAGAGCTTGAAGAACTCAAGAGCTTTACTATTGGAAAATAACGATCAAATTTTGTTGATTGTTTAAGAAATTTGAAATGTAACAGTCAAGTAACGGAAAAATTGATTGTCTAATTATATATGGTCTTTGGTTGCGTCGAGTAATATAAATAAAAGACATTTTTAAGTTGTAAATTTAATTAGTGCTTTTATTCACTTAATCATTTAAGATAAAGTTTAAAAAAATGTAAAATTTTTAAATTTAAATTCAATTGCCTTCTGCGTTATCGCCTTTTTTCAGATAAATTTAAAACAAGGTGGAAAAAATAAAAGTAACAAGTCTCTACACTTTTATTAGTAAAAAGAACTTACCTTTCAGGATTTTTATTTATTTTAAATTAATTTTATTTCTTTATAATAAAGTAAAGTTTTTTGTTTTTTTTCCTTTATCTTTAAAAAATAAATGCACTTGGTTTTTTATTTATAGTTTTATTAATTGTACACTAGTTTATTTTATGAAAATGATCACAATAATAATAATTTATAATATTATCATTCACGCACTTAATATTATTTTAATTTTTTAATTTAATACACTTTATATTATTTTTTTTCAAAAATCACTTAGAAAAACTAACTTTAATATATCACATCAGAACTGATATTGATAAGGTAATCACATATCATACCGTATACTTTGCTTTTTACCTACAAAATTTGGCGCGATCTAAAAATTATAATAAAATTAGAAGCCACGTGTAAAGTTGTAAAGTTTACTATTAAAAAAATAGTAATTTTCAACGCATTTTTTAGATATACGAGTATATCATATATCTTAGTTTTTGTAATTTGGGAGTAAAATATGAGTTCAAAATGTTTTTTCTATAAATTTTATTATGTGGTTTTTTAAAATCGACAATTTTACCTCATATTTTTCGACAATTTATTTAATAGTAAACTTTACAACTATTCTTGTAGCAATACTACCAAAAATGTGTAACATTACATTTTTTCTAAGTAAAATGTAAAATTTTGAGTATATTTACTTTGTGTCAGTAAATTTACTATTATTTAATGTAATTTCTTCTTATTATAGTAAATTTACTTCGTTAAAATTGTAATTTTCCTATTGAATGATGTATATTAAATCCACAACGAGTAGTTTTACTCCATTGAAGACGTAAAAAAGAGAGAAAGAAAGTAAAGAAATTACTTTGACAAAGAGTAAAATTTTATAAATTACTCAACGTAATGTAATTTAAATACAATGATAGTAGGAAACCTGATTTCTTAGTTTTAATGTAGGAAATTTTTTTTTTACAGTGTAGTATTTAGAGGTATATTAAAAATAATAGAAAAAAAAAATTTCATATTCATTGAAAAATTTTTCTTTTCAAAGCAAATATGTATTTTTATTCAAAACGAAAAGAAATTCAAAATTATAAATCATAATTTGTATTTTTGCCGTATCAACAATGCAATGCAGTCATTATTAATATTTGTTATAGTTTTGTAAAAAATGAAAATTTTTATCAGAAATAATATGCCAAAACATGATCAAAGCAATCATATTCATAATGTATGACGTCAAAAAATCCTATCAAAATCAACGACGTCAAAGTTTAGAGAAATTTTATAAAAACTTTGCAAAACGACGTCAAAGCTTTGATGAAAAAAAAGTTGTCGGTTAATCTATTTTGTCAGTTAATCTAAAAACTAGGCACACTATTTTGTTCTACGTTGCTTATATTATTATTTTATTAGTATATGGTGTTAGTTTTTTCTTGCCTTTTTCAGTCATATGCATGTTTTTCATTTATAAGAAAAAACAAAGGCGATATTTCATTCTCGCTTGAAGAGATTTTGTTTTTTTTAATTTAATTTTTTTTTTTTATAATAGTATGTATATGTATATTTGTACTCTTTTTTTGTTTGCGTCCTTTTTCATATACCGTTACCAGAAAGTTATTCCTATTTATTAGTATCTACTTTTTGGTTCTGTGTCATTTTTTTGCAGCTGAAATAAATGATATTTGTTGTTGGTATTTTTTTGGCTTGATTTTTTCTTTGCTTTTATGTTATTTTTCTTTTTTCAAGCATTTTTTATTTTTCTTTGCTTAATTCAATCTTATTCTCTACAAATCTGTTTTACATTGATATTTAATTTTATGGAATTATTAAATGAATTTACAATTCTAATACTTTTTCGTTGGTCAGTAAAATTTGATAATTTAAAAATATAATAAAAGGAATACCTTTTAAAAAAACTGAAAAAATAAGTCTGAAATTCATTGGATTATTGGACACGTGTTTTTATTGCAGTGGTAAATTAAAAATAGGAGCTAGAAGTTCTAATTTTCAAATGCAAATATCTCAAAAATTATGTACTTTTTGCACAAATTTAAGATAGCAAGTCGATGCAGAATCAATTGAGCCTTCTTTTTCTGCAATAAAAAATGAGGGTTAATTTAAGCCTTTTGTGAGTAAAGCAGGGTTAAACACAAAAAATGGGTAAAAATTCACAAAGTTTTGATTTTGAGGGCGTCTCACTTTTTAACAGTTGATAACAGCGGTACAAGTAAGGGATTGATGAAAAGGGCAAAGGGTGCTCTACATTTTTTCTAAACACAAAGTTACCCTAAAGTGCCCCTGTAAAAAGTTATGTGGTGTTTGGTGGAAAAAGTGCAAAAAAACTTCAACGGCCTCTAGCGGCCAAACCGTTGAGATTTTCTCTCCCCCCCGATACGATTTTTTGTTTGTCTCGATAAGACCTATATATGGTATCCTTTTGGTCGTAGATAACGCAAACACCCTGTATATTATACAGGGTGATTCCGTTACAGTGTCCGACCGGGAAACTACGGATAGGTCTCGGCGAGGGGAACAAAAAATCGTACTGGTGGGGGGGCGAGAAAACTCAACGGTTTCGGAGTTAGAGGGGGTTAAAGATTTTTGGTACTTTTTTTATATTTTACCCTATAATTTTTTGCAATAGCACGCTAGGCTCACCAACTCTTTTACATAATTGTGAAGGACCTCTGTGCCTTTCCATCAACATCTTACCTGCTGCTGTGTCTCCGAACATTCAGAAGTTATAAGGCCTCAAAACCATAATTTTGTCATTTTTTCACAGATTTTTGTACTTTAACCTTAATTTGCTCGAAAAATACTCCATATTAACCCTAATTTTTGATTGCAGAAAATGAAGGCTCAATTGATTCTACGTCGATTTTCTATCTTCATTCGAGATATTGAGGAAGACCTTAAAAAATCTGAAAATATTAGTCTGAAATTCATTATACAGGGTGTCCAGTTTGGTTTGCTTAACCTTGATACCAGTGATAGGTCTCATCGAGACAAACAAAAAATCGTATCGGAGGGGGGGGGGGAAATTCCAACGGTTTCGCCGCTAGAGGGCGTTGAAGTTTTTTTGCTCTTATTTCACGGTATTCCCTATAACTTTTTACAGGGGCACTCAAAGGTTACTTTGTGTTGACAAAAAATGTATAGGACCCTTTGCCCTTTTCAACGATACCTTACTTGTTTTTGTTTTCTTAACTGTTAAAAAGTTAGAGTCGTTTAAAATCAAAATTTTGTGAATTTTTTTCAAATTTTTGTGTTTAACCTTGTCCTTCTCAAAAAAGGCTTAAATTAACCCCAAGTTTTTATTGCAGAAAATGAAAGCTCAATTGATTCTACATCGATTTGCTATGTATATTTTTTTCGAAAAATGCATAATTTTCAAGATTTTGAGATATTAAGGAAGACCTTTTGAAAAAACTGAAAAAATAAGTCTGAAATTCATTGGATTATTGGACACGTGTTTTTAGTGCAGTGTAAATTGAAAATAAGAGCTAGAAGTGCTAATTTTTAAATCCAATATCTTGAAAATTATGCATTTTTCGAAAAAAATATACATAGCAAATCTGAAACAACTCTCAAACAGCTTACAGTATAGACTTTACCGAATTACCGATATCCAATGAATTTCAATAGCAACTACAACTACCGTAAATGACAGTGAATGAACAACAACCTGTACAATCAGAATCAGATCAACAATATTCAACAGAAACAGAAAATAATATGAATTATGATGAAAACTCACAACAATTTATTCGGATATTCATATAAATCCCAGCTATGAAAACTAATACGAATTGGTTTCGCATTTTGAGTAATTTTGAGAAGTTTTAGTCTTTCTTTATCGTCTACATTTATATGAGGTACTTTCCATAAAACTTTTGTGAATGTAATTTTATAGTCTGTAGCTGCAGCTAGTACTTGAACCGCATTTGCATCATTTCGTGCTCTTATAAAAACTAGATCATGTCTTACATTCACAACTATTTTTCTATAATCTTCAGCAAATCCTAATAACATTTTTAGAGGTATACAAAAATTGAAATGTCCTGATGTAGGCGATATAGTACTATCTCCTGTCCATCCTGCATTATACAGCATTGGACTTTCACTTTCGCTTAATGAAATATAATTTTTTAAAACACTGCTGATTCCTACATTCCGACAACGATCAATTTCGACACCATTCAATTCATATCGTATTTCATCAAATAAGAAAGCCCCAGAATTATTATTTAGTTTATAATCAGGTATTACAGTTCCATCGTTTTTAGTTAATGTTCCTTCAATATATATAAAACTTTCACTTGGTAGTAAGTATAAATCTTGGTTTTGAATAGAAATTCGTATTTCATCGCTATTGTTATACGATTCTACAAATGGTGAATATGTATGATATTCTTTTTTAGTAATACTTTCATCGAAGTGAGGTTCTTCTAAAATATCCAGTATATCATTCATGTTTGCTTTTCAAAACAAACCGCAATGACTTTAAAAATTTTTTATTTTCAATTGTTAATAATGGTTTCGTTGATGTGAAGTCTCTTTCTCTTGTTGTTTGTTCAATAGGTAATGGTGTACTAATGATATTATCATTTTTGAATGAGTTTTTATTATTATTATGTTTGTTGAATATCAACATATCTAGTTTTTATCCACTTGACACTTACATAAGAAATAATAGCTTTAGTAATCAGACTACTCTTTTTATACTTTACGTCTTATTCTATTATTGTGGTTTCAAGTGTAATCTAACTGTAATTATTTCGCCTCTGAAATTAATCAAATCTCCATCTTGATCTACAATTTTTACTTCAACAGAACTAAATCGTTTTACATTTACGGGTAAATATATAACATTCTTAGGAACTTCTGTGATTTTATACCCTGGTCCTACATCAGGAGAAAATTCATGAAGAGTGTGAACTGGAATATTATTTATATATGATCCTACTATTAGATTACATTCAATTCGTATAGCGTTAACTTTAGTTATATTCACAGGTAAATCAGACACATTCGTTGTATTCGAGTCCAATTCTTTTTTACTGAAACCTAACAGTTGACCAATAAAGTTCTTTCTCTGTTAAAGTAGACTTTGTGTGAACTTTTAATTTCTGTTTTGAGCGTGTTGTTGTTCGCTTGTATTTTGATTGTAGGCTTAGTTTTCGTTTTCTCGAGCTCTTTTCGAATGAAATTCGCGATGTCATCAACTTCATAAGATCCCACAGGTATTTGAATAGTTTCCGTTTCCTATATGAAATAAGTTATTGCTACTATCCACATTAGGTATTGAATTATAGGTATGAAAATCAACAAGACCACAAAGATAGTCAGATGATAAATGAATTTTAAGAAAAAATTTTAAGAAAAAAAGGAAGCAAAGTCTTTGTGAAATGGTTAGGATTTTCTAATCAAGATAATTCGTGGATAGAGGAGAAGGAATTATTGAAAAAATAAATAAAAAACCTTAAACTGTGATTTAATAGAAGAAAAACAAAGAGAAAAAGCTATTAGACTTATTAAAATATTTTTAGAAGAATATATTATAATTTTTTGCTGATTATTAGTTAATAAATAAAAACACTTGATATTCATTTTGTAAAAATTGTTTTTTATTGATTTTATATATATTTAAATTGTTGTGAATTTTCATCATAGTTCATATTATTTTCTGTTTCTGTTGAATATTGTTGATCTGATTCTGATTGTACAGGTTGTTGTTCATTCACTGTCATTTATGGTAGTTGTTGTTGCTATTGAAATTCATTGGATATCGGTAATTCGGTAAAGTCTATACTGTAAGCTGTTTGAGAGTTGTTTCAGTTTCAGATCTGTTTAAAGACCTGTTTAAGCTGTTTGAAACCTGTTTCAGACCTGTTTAGAGTCCTGTTTAGAGACCTGTTTAAGCTGTTTGAAACCTGTTTCAGACCTGTTTAGAGACCTGGGGTGGTAGTACGTAACTTGATTCGAGTTGTTTCGTTCGACTTGAAAATAACTCGAAACAAACATTGATTGGTAGTACGTAATTCGATCGACTTTGGATTTAAGTGTTACCGTGAAAACTTGTGTTCTGAGCAAGTATTTTGTAGTCAGCACCAGCTGAAAAGTACACATATGTTAATTGAAGGTTATGTTTTATGTCTATTTTAAAATTTTTCAAGTTTTTAAAGTTGAGTGTACAATTATAAAATTCAGATGTCGCTGTTTTTCGACTTTTACTAATAAATTTTTATCAAATATAAATTTTTATTTTGTTTAAAATCAATTCAAAATAACTTTAAATAAATATAAATGGTTTTTACTTACATTTTTAGCACAATACTTTTATTTAAACTTTACAACACGAACAGATTATATGAAGTCGATAACAAAATTTTGTTCGACCGTAATTCTGACAATTCGAGTTTGTTTTGAACTCGAATCGACCTTACGTACTACCAAACATGTTCAAACTCGAACGAAACAACTCGAATCAAGTTACGTACTACCACCCCTGTTTAAGCTGTTTGAAACCTGTTTCAGACCTGTTTAAAGACCTTGACCTCTGTAACCCCGTACCGATAACGTGATGACGTCACTGAGCCAGGAGCCAGAGCCTTGCGCCAGAACGGCCATATCCATACTACTTGTGTGCATTCAATCTTCAGCATATGTAAAATAAAATTTAAGTCATATATATAGAACACAAAATTAACTATTGAAAGCTTTTTCTTTTTCATAAAAAAGACAAATGTGATACCTCCTTCTCTGCACGCACAAGAAGCGTTGCGAAAAATTTTTCGTGCCATCACCGAGAAAAAATCGTGTCATTTTCGCAATTAGCGTGCCACATTTTCTTTTCAATATTTTTACCTCTAAAAGTTAAAACAATTAAACCACAGAACATACAATAAACTAAAACAAATTTATTTCCAATCTTACAATTTAAAAATTAATTGAACACCTCATACAAATCATATTATATAGTATTATTATATAGTATGGCATGTTTGAGTTTTTACTAATTCATTAAGGCACATTAAAGCATCAATTACTTTATACGACAAACGATTTTTATTGTCTGTTTTAATATTATTTAACCTAGAAAAAACTCTTTCTGCAGATGCACTTCCGTGTGGCAAACTAAGAAGTATTAACATAAATTCAGAAATGTTCATAAACAATGGTTCGTTTATTACATTTTTCATTCCACTTAATTCTGTCAAAAATAAGTGATAGGAATCAATGTAAAAATAACGTGTCACATTAAATTTTTGCGTGTCTCAGGTGTCACTCAAACAAAAACGTGCCATAATGACACGATCGTGCCACAACGGCAACGCTGCGCACAAGGCCTGTTTACAGTTTTGTTTCATTTCCATTTCGCATCTCTATTATATTTCAATCCATGGTAAAAAGAACACTATTAAGGTATTATCATGGTGTAATGATATATAAGGTGTGTGCTTTAAACGTAAACAAATTTCGAATCGAACTGGCCAATCAGAACCCAGCTTGCTAACAAAGGAATTTGACATTTTAACTTGAAAAAAAGAGCTGTCACTAGCATTTTATTTTCCATTATGGTGGAATGATATTTATATTAAAATCATTTCGTGTTGTGAATTGTGTAAAAATAATTTTTATTCTGTTATTTTTTTTTAATTATAAATTATTAATATTAAATTAATTATAAAATAATAAATAAATTATTATAAAATATTAATAAACAATGGTGCGCTGTGTAGTAAAAGAATGTAAAAATAACTACGAAAAAGTGAGAAAAATGAATCTAAAAATAAGTTTTTACACATTCCCGAAAAAAACAGAAATATGTGAAAAGTGGATGAGGATTTGTGGAGAAACATATATTAATTTAAAAACATCCCGGATTTGTAGTGTTCATTAATCATTTCGACGACGACAGTTTTCTTCAAAATAATTGTTTAAAATCAGAAGCTATTCCCACTAAGTTTTTGCCGTAACTTTTATTTATAATTCATAGTGTTAAAAAAAAAAGAAAGAAATAAAAAAAAAATTGAAAATTTAAAATTCAAAAATAAAAAAATACAAAAATTTATAACTTAAATTTTGTTGTTTTATTTAATAATATATGGCAGCACTAAATTACCAAATGCCAACTCGAAGTTTCTAAAGCACACACCTTATATATCATTATACCATGCATGGGTATTATAAAGAATGAATGAGAAAAGAAACGTGACGTAAAAAATACTCATGAATATGAGTATGTGTGTAATAATTATTTTTATCATATGGAGAATAATTAAATAATTTATTAATTTTAAAGTATTTCAGCAGCCCGTGGACCAAAAACTGTAATTATTTGACCTAATTGTTTGTTGAAGTGTTCCCTTTGATTATGCCGTACGATTTTTTTCTAGTATTTGTACTTTTTGAGATAAAGTGCAAAACAAGGTAAAGAGTCGAAAATTTTCATACATTTCCTAGACCAAACACAAATTTGACTTAATTTTCAACTTCAAAGATCTGTATCTCAGCATCCCGTAGACATAACACTAATATATTTATACTTAAAGATTTATCAAAGTGTTTTCTTTAGTATTATCTTTTGCAGTTTTCTTGTATTTTTTTATTTTTCGAGATAAAGTGCAAAATAGACAAAAAAACGTTGAATTTTCATACATTTACAAATTCGAACATAATTAAGACCTAAAGTTAACTTTGAAGGTCTGTATCTCAGCATCCCGTGAACCAAAAACTATTATTTTTATATTGAAATCTTTATTAAAGTGTTCTCTTTAATATTGTTGCTATTGCAGTCTTTTATTTTTTCTAGTTTTTGAGATAAAATGGAAAACAAGGTTAAAAATGTTGAACTTCTTCATGGTTTTTCGCGTATTTTGTCCTTGTGATTAAAAACTATGGTACTTACAGATTTACTGCATAAAATAACTCTTAAGCAACACTTCAAAAAATATTTTAATCCAAAAATATTAGTTTTTGGTTCAGAGGATGCTGAGATATATTATTTTGAAAAATAAATTGTAAAATTTTCATATACTTTTGTATTTCATTTTTCAGATCGTCCATATACTTTTGTATTGCCATACGATCTTTCTTACGTTTTAATGGCGCCTGAGAGTTCCGATTGATATTACCTTAATAGTGTTCCTTTTACCATGATTTCAATCCTCCTTTGTGAAGAGAGAATATAAGAGAAGAGAATATAACTTAGAGGTTTAACCCTTTAGTGCAGAGTTTATCATATATGATATGTCTCTTTATTTTTTAAATATTTTTACGTTTAAATTAGGGATTTTGGTTTTGTAAGTTTTAGCATGTTCAATGTACTTCGGACTTTTTGATTTTTAAGATTGACAGCAGTTTAAATAATTGTTAAAAGCATTCGCTGTATTTGAATAGGTGATGGTTGGTGAAAAGTAGAATGTGTAGCGCAATCGTTCAATTTATTGCACTTTTTAGTTTAAACATCTGATATTACAAATAAAGTAAGTTATTTTTAAAAAGATAATGATGTTTAGTATTCATTTAACCTATTTTTAACTAAATATTTTTGTAAATTTCACGTTAAATTATCAATAAAAAATACAGATCATATATGATGTATCATGCATTTGCTCTACAATTATTAATATATATCATATATGATATACTATTAAATATGATATATCATGCATTACAGACTACAATGTCTAGTTATAAAAAAGGGCTGTCAGATATTGATATATTGAAAATTATTGATGAATGGGATGAAAGTGAAGATGAGTTTGGGAAAGGAGATGAACTCGATGATTTATATGATGATGTTTTAGCCCAGCGAGTATTCAATGAAACACCAGATGAATCTACTGACAAAGAAAATGAAGCAGAAAATATAGTAGAAAACACATTTTATGAATTTAACATGAATTCAAACACAAATGAAAACATTCTTGAGGAATTACATTAGATTAGAGAACCCACCTAGAGGTGGGATGTTTTTCCTGTGTTTCTGCGACCCGTTTGGATCTTTTGTAATATCCTACTGCTGGTCAAAACCTAAAGTTTTAGGGCCTTGACAAAACCCAAGACTTTTTTAGGTGGTATGTGCCACACTTCGTCCGGTGTTAGGTACATTTGGTCCATACGCTCAAGCCTAGGACGTATTATGCCTTTACACCGGCACAAGATGTGCTCGAGGTTTCCGCTTCCTCTTCACAGAATCTACAATTCTAATTTTCCCCTATTCCCCTCTTTGTTAGATGGGACAGTGTCCAGTGAAAAGTCCCATAAGTGTCCTTAGTTCATTTTTCAAAAGTTTTAGCAATTTCGGCCTGTTCTTTCAAAGTGGTGGTGCAGTCCTAGACTAGCTTTGAATCTATAATTTGCAAACTAATAGCGTTAAATGCTGCCTAGCTGTACGATATTATATAGATCCTTGCCTTTCCATATCCCTTATCGAAACATTTCCTGGCACATAGTTTTATAGCATTTTATCTCTGCTTGAAAGATCGTTGGATTTTTGCTTAGTGCTTTATGCATTTTAGCCCCTGGGCCTACAACTCCAACTCCATTTCCTTGCTCAGTTTTGGATCCGTCAGTATACCAAATAACCGAGCCTTCCTCGAAAACTGGTACGCCAGTTTTCCATTTTTGTCGTTGTGTCAGTAGAATGTGTAATTAATACCAAGGTTCATTCCAACTGGCATACCATCATACCATCTTATAATATTCACCGATAGATATTGTTTCCAGTATGCTTAGGTGACCTTTAAAATCTCCGGGTTTCAGGTCTTAGTACCCTGTAGCTTGAGGACAGATCTTACAGCCTCTTTCCTAATATATATATATATATATGTATATATATATATATATATAGGGGACGTAAGTTGAGCAGCGCCTTTATAGCTTCTGTGGCGCAGGTGCTCATGGCACCTGTGATGTTTTGAAAAATTTCATTCATAAAAAAATGCAATATTATTTCTAAAAATTTGAAAAATGTAGTTTTGAAAATGAATTTGTAAAAAATTTTGGTAACAAAAATAATATAAAGTTAACTTTAGTCGAAAAAATATTTTTTTTTAATTGCTTAATGCATGAAATATCATATATTATGTCATTGAAAATTCTGGTTTTCCCGGAAAATTACTGAAAATATTACATTTTTAAGTGAAAATTTGAATTTATTGAGCATAAATTACCCTAAAAATAATTTTTTCAATTTAAAAAAAAAGTCATGCATTAAAGGGTTAATGTATCCGTTAAATTCAAATTTTTGAATTTTCGTGTCTTTATGTTTGCCAATTTGGCTTCGAATAAGCTCATGAGATTTTAGACTATACAAGGGTACAAAAGGAGAGATGTGAAAAGAAGAAACGTGTAAAGGATATTGAAGAAATAAAGAATAATGAAGAACAGGCCCATAATTCTAATATTAATCTTATAATGCGGTATTTGTTGTTGTATACCATATGATATTTTTTAGTTTTGTTTTGATTCTGATCGTATACATGAAAATTTGTATATTTATATATGTATTTTGTTTCGGAAAACAAAACTAATACAATCGAATATGTATGTGAATTTTGTATGAAAGAAAAATTAATATTTTTAATCTTCTTGTTTTTTTAAATATTCTGCTTTTATTTATTGCATTCTATAATTCTTATAAATTGATGATAATTTATATAATCGGATAATAATTTTGCACATTTTGCTTCTTTCATCATTTTATTTCTTTTTTGTCAAACTTTATGTTTTTTAATTTTTGTAGTAGGTTGATAGGTAAAATGGAAAAATGACTTAAGGTCGATTCACACATTTCAGGTCAGTCTCAGTTCAGTCTCAGTTCCGATTATTCGGATGGTATTATTGTATGGAGTTCATATGTACATATTCACACATGTCCGTTCAGTCTCAGTTCAGTCACCGATCAGTCAGAATTTCTCGGTGTCAGAGATTTCCGATATCGTCGTCAACGTTATTTTTTGAAATGACTGACGGAGTTCTGATAGCTTTCAGTCTTTTTTTGTACATTGTTGAGGTAGGTTGTGTTTTTTTATGTGAGCAAAATGTCTACTGACGAAAAATTAATTGAAAAAGTACGGGAAAATACTGTGTTGTACGATTTATCAAATAAAAAATTTATGGATAGGAAATTTAAAGATACCATTTCACCCAACAAAATTGCAATCATACACAACTCTTTTACTGAAAATTTATCCATTTTTTAACTCACAACTTTACATAATATTTTAACTCACACACTGATTGAACTGATATGTGTGAATATAAATCGACTGAAACTGAACTGAGACTGACCTGATATGTGTGAATATAAATCGACTGAAACTGAACTGTGACTGATGTGACGGAACGGAGACTGAACTGAGACTGACCTGAAATGTGTGAATCGACCTTTACTAGGTAATTAAAATTTTAAATAATTCATTTGTTTCGGAAATATTTATATGTACTAATAATTTTTAAAACATTTAAATAACAAAGTGAAACAGAAGAAGAAAAAACTTAACTAAAAATATTGTTATAAGTACCTACAAATTTTATTTTGCAATGAACTTTTTCCTCGATTGTACCTATTGTTATTTAAAAAGAATGTAGGTAGGTATAAATTTTCAAATTCAAGAAAAATTAGTTTTTATACAAGCATTTTTTGAATTATTAATAGTTTTAACTCATTTCCACATCCACATGAATTAGAGTAATATATTTCCCAACTAACAATTTTTGACACATTCGGGGCCTGGTTACGTCATTGTGCCCAATAGTGTGTCAATAAAGTAACATATGTTTCGAAACAGCGACGTCGACATTACGTGGTCGTTTCGAAAGTGGTGTAACACTTTTTCTTGTTTGCGACGACACAATGCCTAATATGCGACTATACTTTACCCTAAGAAAAACGTAACAAAGTGGGCATAATAACGTTAAAGTTTCTAAATAATGCATTAGTGGCGACCTTACGTGATTTGTACTAACACAAATAAAATAAATGAAATACATTTTTCTCTTTTCGTCATATAGTATTCATATCTCTTTTTTAAAATACATATAATTATCTTTCTTTTTTCACTACAATAAATACTTGTATATATATCTTTTTTGAAAATGTATATTGAACATGATAAACACAAAAATGAATTGTATAATACATATTTTTGTATGTATTTTTAGCCATTTTATATTAAAAATATGTCATTAAAAATATGAAATTTGGCTTTTTTCTAGAATCTAGAGTAAATTTTGTAAACAGTGGAAAATTTCCTGAAAAATGCATGCTGTTACATGGAAAAAAATTAATACGCCGTGAATTTATTTGAAAATTTAAATAATTTATAAAAATTTTACAAAAAAATATTCAAAATTTTCAAATGAAACATAAAAAAAATTATTTCATTATATTTGTTTGTATGTACATAATATTTTTGCGCATTTAATGGAAAAAAAGTCGAAAATAAAAGCATTTTCATTTAAATACAATAAATAATTTTTAAAAAATTGTATCCGCCATGTTTGGTAAAAATGCATCCATGAAAGTTGCCGATAATAAGTGCGTTCGAATCACACGATTTATCTGATAATTATCAGTTCCATAGTTCCACATTTGTTCTACATTTGTTCCACTCACCTAGTTTTCCATTCTTTTCAGTAGATGTCGCTAGCTTTTATCTAATCTTAAAGTGAAAAAAGTGATAAAAATTTTTTTGGTTCACTTGCTGTGTGGAACTAATCAAAAAAGAAGAAGACATGTTTAAAAAGTTGACTGTTTATGAATTCTAAATTGTCAAGATGGAATATGAAGTAGAAGTACTTACTCACTAAATTTAATTAAGTTTTTCACTAAAAATCAACTGCCTATGTACATAAAAGAACTCGAAACTTTAACTGACAGTCAAAAATCAGCTAGCTGATATTTTTGACGTTCCAGTCATCCAAATTTTTCAGTTTAATATCAATTTGTACGATTTGAAGCTTCGCTTATTTTAAATCAGAACCGAACTGATAATATCAGATAAATCGTGTGATTCGAACGCACTTAATGTTAATATTACTACTTTGTGTCTTTAAAGTTGCTATATAGGCATTGGTGGGATTTACATTATCAGTCAAATGTCGTACGTCCTTTTGACGTTTTGCTTCGAATTTGCTTGGTGACTAACTCTCGTATTTACACAGTCAATCAAATGACGTATACATCAAAATGACTGTTGTTATACATTTTCTTTTATTCCTTATTCGTTATTATATCATCGCACGTTTATTGGACATTTCTACAGAAAAAACCATTTTTAAATTGTAAATAAGCTTTAATTCATTCATAATTTCATAAAACGCATCATTCCTTTTAATTTTGTTTGAGTAATCTGGATGACGTCTGTTATACAATAAATAATATTTTTGATAAATCGTTATTAATACCTCGTCATTGGCATTTCCATTTCATTTCCGTTTCTGTATTTAAATATGTTTTAAATTAGCTTTTCTTGTTAAAAAGCTGAGTATTTTTTACTTAATTTAATTGAATTAATTAATTTCACTTACTTTAAATTCAAAGCTTTAACAGACTTTTCAAATTCAGTTTTTTAAATCTTAAAAAAAACGCTCTTAACCACTTCCCTGGAGCACGGTCGAATGTAAATGAAAGAGAAGTGAAAAAATTACGAAAAAGGAATAGAGAAAATGTCAAATTAACTGATGAAATTTCTCGGTACATCGCTGATGTGCTACCCCTTAATTCGCCTCACCGCTCTTACCCAAATATTCATGACCTTGAGTGATGTATACATCATTTGACTGATAGTGTAAATCACACCATTGTTTATAATTTGTTTCGACAAATGTGCCTATGAAGGAATTGTTTCTACTTTGTGTCTTTAAAGTTTCTATATAGGCATTGTTACTAATTTGTTCCCACAAATGTGTCCATGAAGGAATTGTTTCTACTTTGTGACTATAATGTTTCTATATAGGCATTGTTTCTAATTTGTACCTTAATGACCACGTGGACCACCGCTAAATGAAGTAGCTGTTTCATAATGCTGGATTCTTTTAGATAAATTTAAATCACTAAAATTCATATTTTTTTATAAATCGCAAAAAAAAAAACTTTTATCACTATAAAAGAATTCTAAAATGTCATTCCATTACGTCAACAAGAATAACGTAGACACATTTTAGTAACAATGTCTATATGGTCGCGAAAATATGTGACTATGTAGGTATTATTCCCACATCGAAACATTTCCTATGAAGAAATATTCTTGGTAACACTTACGTTTTTGTGACTTGCACAGCTCCTTCAGAGGCATTAAATATAATAATTAGGTTTTTTTTGTAACATTTTTGACTCCTTAGAGAAGTATGTTCCTTTGAGACTACGGAGCTGAAATTTTGCCAGAATATTTCTTAAAGGGTCTAACATTGCAAAAACTTTCAACGATGTAAATCCGTATACTAGGACAAAAGTCATAGGGTAGAATATAAAACAAGTTATTTTTTGACAAAAAAATTTTTCCCCTTATATGGGGCCCTCTTTAATTCATTCATTGATCTTTGATCAATTCTTGAACTGTTTTCTGATCTATTGCATTTTATTTGATTCAAATTTGTACATCACAGTCCAAGATATAGGAGTTCAAAGTTGGCAAGTCACATATTTTTCATACAACTTTCCAACTTTGAACTCTTATGTCTCAAGCATTGTTGCAGGGATCTTTTTGGTGTCGTCTGAAACTGAACTGAGACTGACCTGATATGTGTGAATATAAATCGACTGAAACTGAACTGTGACTGACGTGACGGAACTGAGACTGAACTGAGACTGACCTGAAATGTGTGAATCGACCTTAAACGGCTGGACCGATTTTAATGAAATTTGTTGTGTCTTCAGGTGGATCCGAGAATGGTTTGTTCTGGATCACGGCTCAGGCTCAGTGACGTCATCACGTTATCAGTGCGGGGTCAAGTGGTTCAAGGTTACGTGTTGTTAGTGAGGGTTTACAGGGGTCATGGTTACGTGTTGTTAGTGAGGGTTTACAGGGGTCATGGTTACGTGTTATCAGTGAGGGGTGACAAGGGGCCAAGGTTACGTGTTATCAGTAGGGGTAACAAGAGCGAATATTTTTTTTATTATCAGTATGGGCTGGGTCACGTGGTTCTAGGTTACGTGTTATCAGTGAGGGGTTACAGAGGTCGAAGTTACGCGTTATAAGTGGGGGATCACATGAGTCAAAATTTTTTTTTCTTATCAGTGTGGGATCATGCGGGAGTTAATATTTTTTTATTATCATAGAGGAATCA
This sequence comes from Bombylius major, assembly GCA_932526495.1. NCBI lineage: Eukaryota > Metazoa > Arthropoda > Insecta > Diptera > Bombyliidae > Bombylius > Bombylius major. Next base: position 21,147,003 of record OW052044.1, on the reverse strand, counting down.
TACAGGGGTTAAAATTTTGTTTTTATCAGTGAGGGATCATGCGGGTTAAAATTATGCGGGTTATTATTAAAAAAGCAATATAAAATTGTTAATACATATTAATTATGAAAGTGAGAAATGTTTCTAATTATGTCAAGACACTACAAGACAAAGACAAGGACGCCACATAAACGAAAGGGCAGAACAACGTCTGCCGGGCCATCTAGTATAAATATAAAATCAATAGAAAAAAAATTTTTTTCAAATGAATATCAAGTGTTTTTATTTATTAACTAATAATCAGCAAAATAATTTTATTAAATTGTTTCAAGAAATTCCTTTATAACTCTAATAGCTTCTTTAGCTCTATCTGCTTTTTCTCTTTGTTTTTCTTCTATTAAATCACATTCACAAATATTTTCACTGTCTTCAGGATTAGAACATGTAAGATAATGGCCGTTAGATGTAAATTCTTCACTTTTGCTGTTGTTTAGATATTCTCGAACATTTTCAATTTCTTTTTTGTTGAAAACCACTTCTCCATATGATTCTGCACCAAAAAATGTATCAAATTCATTTAAAAATAATGAAATATTATCTATTATATCCAGATTTCCATTTTCTAAGTATCCAATCAATTTCTGGTAAAATTTCAAAAATTTTTCAAATTCATTTTTAAATTTGATAACTTGATTTTGTCTATAACTACAAATACATGTATCAGGTCCTGTGGTTGAATCATCTTTAGCCAAACAACAATCAACGTAATGAGATCCATGAATTGATGTGATTTTTTCCATGTTTTCATATTGTTGTATATATTTTCGATAGTATACAAGAGTTCTCCTATCTTCGTCTGTTAAATAATCTGTGTTTTAAACTCGCTTTCAAAGTCCATCTTTACACCGAATAATGCTCATTAGCTGTTAATTATTTTGAGGGTGAATTGACTTTTACTAATGATTATTAATTTGTTTAAAATTTCGATTTTCGTGCTTCAATATACTCGAGATCGGTACTGTAGTTAAAGTCTTGGAATCGTACAAGTTCTATTTCACCATTGCTCAGAATTCGCTCTGTTTCAAATTCATGGTATGTTGAGTGTATGTATACGTTTTGTACAGTTGCTAACATACGTATAATACTTTATCAGTTTTCATGTTGAGACATGTTTGTTCCAGTTTAAAAAATGAAACAATTATCTTGTTTATGCACAACAGTTAAAACGTTTTAACGCTAAAACGTTTTAAACATTGTTTTGAGATAATACACTTTGATTGGTGTTTATGCATAGTACAACATTTCGTTCTTACTCAAAACGTTTTGAGTAATGTCACCTGGTTGTTCTGGTGTTGTTGTTCATACAGTGTTATCACCATAGATTTTTGTGATTTATTTCCAATGCCAGTAACTTCTCTCTTCTTGAAAATATCTTTTTTTTTTCAAACACAGAAAAAAATGTTTTTTTTTAAATTTTGTCTTTTTATGCCTCTAAATAACACTTGTTTACTTAGTTCTACAATTAATAATAACCGCACATTAAATGTTATTTGAAAATTTAAAGTAACGTTACTAACACTACTCTTAAACCTCATATCGATGTTTTGTGGGTTACTAACACTATTTTGAAATGTCAAATATGACAATTCACTTAAAACGAAGTAAGCGTTTATGCACATTTTAAAAACGAAATGAAATTTTAAATGCGGATTTAATAGTGTATTAACTCAAAACGACGTAGAGCTTTAATGCGTTTTGAAATTTTGTTGAAAAATAAATTTTTAGTTCTAAATCTGTTCATAGAGCGGACAGACAAGAAGGAATCGCTTAGAACATTAGATTTAAAAATACGTTATGACCGTTTTTGCAATAGAAAAATTAATTTAACATACCCAAAAATCCTCAAAACTGTAATTAGACAATTTTATATGGAAAATGAGGACGGAGTAAATGTGCATGACATCATCATACAATTTTTTGTTGATGTTGTACTATATGAAAATTTATAATTAATATAAACAAAAACAACACACATATAAAAAAATAATTGTTGTTTTTATTTTTCATTTTTCAAGTACCCAACCAAATTTACAATTTTTTTATAATACCGTATTTGAATTTTGTTGTTGCTTCGTACGTACCTAAATACAAAATTTATTGTAAACTTGAAGTCACTGTTTTTTTCTCAATTTTGTATTTTTTCCATTTAGCATATACAAGTATGTATGTATTTTTGTATATACAGATTGTAGTTTATACAGTAGCGGAAAAAACGCATGACTCAAATAATTTTCATTTTTCTAAAAATAATTTATTTATTAAGCTGTATTACAGAATCATATATGGTTTTTCTTTTCTTATAGAAAATACCTTGAAAAAACACACATACTTAGTTAAAAAACAAACCATCATCCATCCCCACCAAAATTTAAAGATAGTCCCGAAAAAAGTTTTTAGAAATTATTAGTTAGGCGACTTTCATGACCGCTACTGTATATTATAATGCACGTACATTATTATAATGTTAACACTTTGCAAGCATTAGCGATTTTCTAATTTTCTAATAATGACTGTGATCATCTCCCGGCTGCAAGGTTTTAATAAAATTTTATAGGTACACCTAATTAATCAAAATTTGTAGAGTCCAATATATATCTAACTACCTCACATTATGTAACGTTTTGAAATATAAATATGGGTAAATAAAATGTATTTAAATGTGTATTGTAATGTTGTTAATTAGGTACTTGAATTGAAAACAAAATATCTTAATTCCCTTTTTCATTTGAAACAAAATATATAGTTATATAAAATAAAAACAAAAAAAAAGCAGAATCTGGATTCTGGATTTCAGTAAAATTTCTCATAGCTTCAAAAACTATAAAAAAAATAAATATTAAATGAAATGTTCACAGACAGTAAACACGCACTTGCAAAAAGTATCAAGTATTAAGAGATTCCTTCACGAGGAACGTATGAAATTCATAATTTTTACATTTTTATATAAATTTATCTGAGAAAGCTCAAAAACTGGTCTGCTCTGTCTGAAGCTCTTTCGAATTGAATAGAATGAATGGGGATTGATGAATGTTTGTAAATTGCTTTATGATCAATATGAAAAATAAGAAAAAACAAAACCATTGTAAATGAAACTATACATATGTATTTATATGTTGTTATACATATTATATGTATACATTATGCTTAAAACAAATGATTTTAGTTGTTGTGTTTTTTTTTCTTTATAGTGCTGTGTCATTTTTTTGCAGCTGAAAAAAATGATATTTGTTGTTGGTAGTTTTTGGCTTGATTTTTTCTTTGCTTTTATGTTTATTCTTTTTTCAAGCATTTTTTATTTTTGTTTGCTTATTTCGATCCTATTCTTGACCTACCTCTACAAATCTGTTTTACATTGATATTTAATTTTATGGAATTATTAATTGAATTTATAATTATAATATTTTTCGTTGGTCAGTAAAATTTGATAATATAAAAAGATAATTTTGAAGGGGCATTTTTAAAATTATCCTTTACGCTTTTCTTATATTTTTTGTTTGTTTTCAAAATAAATTTTAAAACAAGACAAGAAATCTAAAAACATTTAAATTAACACTTCATTCTATTTTTGATCGTTTTCGTAATTTTTTACGGATTTTTATCCGACTTGAAAGGTAAATATCTCGGGACCCTGTAAAGGCATGGACTTAAAATTTCTGCACAATATTCTGCTTTTCATTCGCTACAAAACTCCCTAAGACACCAAAAAGATCACTGCAAGAGGGCGCAAGTTATACGGCGCCAAATATAAAACTTTCTCTCATCAATTTTTAGAAACAAAATGTAATATTTTTGACTCCTTAGAGAAGTATGTATTTTTGTGCGCGCACAGTGCGGTCACCGCAGTGGAAACGCACCTTTAAGGAAAGAAAAAAAAATTTAAACGCACTGTGACCGCACATGTTTGTCTAGGTGTTTCCACCAAATAATATGTTTTTCGTGTTTGTTAACATTGGTGGAAACATTGAGTGCACTGTGCGAGCACAGTGTCCGAACTTGATTATTGATGGGGACACATATTTCGTGTGCGCGCACAAGTTTCCTTGTTCCCACATTGTGTGCGGAAACATATAGAATGCATATCATTTAAATATTTAATTTAGTTCAGTGGAAATTTATCAGTGTTTAAATAAAAAGTGAATTTAAAAATTTCTGGAGAAATTGTATAGGTAATGCTACCTTTCTTTTAATGCAGTTTATGCAGATAGTTTAAAAATAGATCCCATCCCCTTAGTGGATTTAGGAATTTCACACGGATGTCCTCAAAAGATTTCATATTATCCGTCTATTTTCAAATTCACAAATTAGCAAAATAATTTTCTCATTTGACCATAGTTAGAAATGCACTAAAAATGTAAATTCATGCAAACCAATTAACTAAGATCAATAATGTTTCTACAATGTTTTCCAGATTGAATGGGAAACACAAAAACTGTGACCGAACACAAGGAAAACATCAAAAATCCCGTATCCACTAAAATAAGAGTGACCGCACTGTGACCGCACATGTTGCCCTGTTTTTCCTAATTTCTTTCTTTGTTTTCAAAATCGTCTCCACTAACGCAATGATGTTTCTCTAGTGTGCGCGCACAGTGACCGCACAGTGCTCGCAACACTGATTTAGGTGTAGACGATTATTTCATTTTTGTGCGGTCACTGTGCGCGCACATGATTTCGGTGGAAACGCACCTTTAGACACACAATGTGTGCGTGAAACTCGTGAGATGTAGGCGAAATGTGCGCGATATGGAAATGATTTGTGTGCAAAATTTTTTCACCAGAATGTGACTTAAATATGTGCATACAACATCGTTACGAAATGCGATTATTTCCAACAATGCGTGTCTTCAGAGCGCATACACTAGATTTCATATATCTTTCTCGCTCTTTCTAATATTTATAATTGACAATTAATTGTTTATTATGGTAAAATAAAAATATTTATTATTTGTAGTTGTGAAAATAAAATAACCAAACAAATACTATAACCATAATGTTGGTAAAAATGTTATCAATTATCATCATGTTTAATGTTTTCATTATTATTGAGTCACATGAGAATTAAATTAATGTTTTCGAACACTGTATAAACTAAAAATTACATGCCAATAAAAATTTATTCATATATGTTGCGCTTGTGCTTCGAAAAAAGAAACGGGCCACAATAATTTCTAAGATTATACAAATATTTTATATTTTTAAAAATTTATGAAGATTTAATTTAACATATAGGGTAAATAAACGAGCTATATCAAATTTTCAAAATAATTCTACTAATTGCTTTTAGAAAAATAAACCAAATAAGCAAATCATACTGGGCCTTATTAGTAGCATTTTTTTATAGTCGAATTTAACTAAAGTCTATTCTAAAAACTGAGTATGCTACTGTTTCTGATTAATATTATATTTTTTGGTATAATTTCATGTGAATTTTATATGAATAAAAAATTTGTAATTGTTATAACGTAATAAAATTGAAGTTTATTTTATTTATCATAAATTCTAAGTAATTTTTAACTTTCACTAAAAATCATATTTTCAAAATCCGATAAGAGGCACATTTACCTTAGTTCCCTAATATATATCGCCTTGTTACGTCGATGATTATTGTGGAAATGTCAAAAAAAGCTGTCACTGTATGCATGCTTTTCAGTTACAATACACACGCATCATGGCGGAAAAATGTTGGCTCAAGCAGTATTGCCAGATAGTTTTAAAAAAGATTTCAATTTCTCAACATTAAAACACAATTGTACGTTATAATTTTTTTGATTTTTTTATTTTTATTTCGATTTTCTAATATGTTTTTATTTTCATTTTTAATAAAAAAATATAGAAATATCAATATAAGCTACTCGTTATAGGTAATATAAAAATCTTACTGCACTCAAATCACTTCACACTTCATGAACATATAATACAAATTGTATTGCATGATGCAATGTCATCAAAATAAAACCAAAAGCAGCAAGTCAGTAAAAATATTACACAAATTATTAGACTTGGTAGCATCACAACTGTCATTTTTCTTTCTTGTTGAAATGGTCTGTGAAATTAAAAATTTCTTATTAATTTTTCTAAAATTTAAATTTTTTTGCGTATATAAAGGAGGTGGAATTAAAAAATTATTTAATTTGAAAAAAGTAATTTTTATAATGCCTTTCACTTTATGCGAGACTGTGGAAAAGGGGAGTAAATATTTTTGTGCTGTTCCAAGTAAATGGGAACAAAATAATGTTCTGTTTTATCCCAGTGACGAGAAAAATGTGAAAAAATTAAAAAAAATAGAAAATTACGTCCCAGATGAAAACTGGAATAAATATAAATGTGTTGTGAAGGCCAATAATATTTCTTCATATGTAGAAGCCGTAGAGATGGAAAAACTATTTACTGATAAATTCAACGACACTGATTCTGAGCAACAGTCAGTAATTATGATATACACGAAAACCTCGATTTGCATCGTCCCGATTTGCGTTGTTTCGAAGTTGCGTCGTTCATAATTTTTCATGACTTCAATGTTGCGCTGTTTATATTTCTATTTGCGTTCATAATTTTTTACATATATAATGGGTGTTCCCCGTTTATTTGTAAGTACGTCAAATTTCTATGTAAAAGAGGTTATTTTTTTAAGGTTATCACTGCGTCAAGTTTTTTTATACATACACGATAAATTATTTCGATATTTTAAGGCCCGAAATAGTCTTAATTTTTCAACATATATAGGAGGTAGTGAAATTAAATATATGTAAGTATGTTAGCACGTTTTCTTCAAAAATCAAATATAAAACTTGAATATCTCTGGATTTCGTGATCCAAATATGTTCCCGGAGTAGTAAAAAGTTGAAATTTGGGTAGTATATTCCTTGAAAGGTTCTCTTTCACACAAACGAAACGAATGAAAAAAAATCGTTAACTAGGGCAAAAGGTATAGGGTAAAGTGCACAAAATCGTCATTTTTTGAAAAAAACAAAAAAATCACATTGAAATCGGCATGGGTAAATGATGTTCAATTTACCTGTTTTTTTGGTATTTCTACTTTAAATTGAAGAACGAAAAAAATTAGGGGGTAGGACCCTGAGAATCTGAAAGTTTACAAAATAAGAGACAGTCTAATGTACCTACATATATTTGCAAATTTTTATGTTTTTGTTATTGTAGATACATTCAATTACAAGGAACAAGAAAACGTAGGTGTGCAGTTCAGCATAAAACTAGTGTCAAAAGAAACACAGAATACGATCTTCTATTCAATTCTGTGAATGTAGAGCAGTCTCCATCACCACTAATCCAGGAGGTTCAAAATGTAGTTTCTGATCCAGTTGAATATTTTCCAAATGTTCAAAAATCAAAACACAACACATGTCACTGAAAAAGACAGTCATACAACTGGTATTATACTTTTTTCACACCCCTTTGACACAAATAATATAATAATACAGATGGGTATTGTAAATGAACTGAAATGTTATTCAGTGGTAATAAAGAAGAAGAACAAACAATTTTTATGTTTGCGTCTTAACTATAGTTTTTTTAAAAACTTAAAACAACAACAACATTACCGAACTTTGAGTTTTTTTTATTTATGTTTCCACTTTTCATTTCATCATGATTTTTTGATTTTTTCCATTTCTAACTTGTAGCTGACATTTACCTTGTTTATGCACAAAGATTTAAACGTATTAACTCTAAAACGTTTTAAGCATCGTTTTGAGATAATACATTTTAATTAGTGTTTATGCGTAATACAACATTTCGTTCTCACTCAAAACGTTAACCATCTGCGTGTGTAGTGTAATAACAATTACTTAAAACGAATAAAATGTATATGCACACTTTAAATGCGCATTGAAATTTGGTTTATGCATCCGTATTTAGTCAAGACGGAGTGAGTTAATGCGAATTAATGTGTCGCATAAACAAGGTAATTGTTTATGATTTGTTATAAACATAGGTTTAGAAAGTGGGGCATCCAATTATCAAAAAAGCGAATACAGTAGAATCTCGATAATTTTACTACCAGATAATTTCCTATATTTACAGCGAAAGAAATTTTGCTTACTCTATAATTTCAACAGCCATAATTTATACATGAATTTACACATAAAATACATATTTGAACATGTTAAATCGCAAGAAATCTAAATTTGATTTGATTTGTGAAAGGCTTTATTTTTGATTTTTTTGTCGTGTTAATTAAAAATTGAGAAATAAATAAACTAATCTTTTTTTAATTTCATGTGTGCGTTTTACTTCCATACATCAGTGGCGGATTTAAGTGTGATGCCGCCCTAGGCAATTTCTCATATGGCGCCTTTTTTTTTGTTTTTGTTTTTTGTTTTTTTTTTTTTTTTTTTTTGGTTGTTAGATAGAAGTTTAAAACGAAACGAGGTTTTGTCTTTTGCTTGTTAGACATAGAAAAGTTTATTTACTCTATTCACAGCAATGAAAAGAGGTTTTTTTTTTTTTTTCTTGCTTGTTAGGGTAGTTTTAATTAGGTAAAATTATCGAGATTCTACTGTACATAAATCTAAAATACCTAATTCTTTAAACCATACAATGTCGGTTGAACTGAACAGTTACTTGTGCGTCAGCAAAAGTAAAATACAATATTTATGTACACAATATACCTACATACAATAATAATGTCTTTTATTTGCTTGTCACATATTTTTGTTGTTGTCGGTTAACAATTATTGTACCTAAAGGAAAAGGAAACAAAAAACTGAAAACTTTGTCAGTTTATTTCAGTGATGGATGTTGACGTGTCAACAACCATAATTTGACTGACACCGTCAACAATCGATATTTTTGTCAACAATTAAAAATTGTCAACAATGTGTCGACAATGTGTCAACTATCCTATCCTATCCCTAACCGTAAGTCGAAACGTAACTGGCGTATGTCTAATCTGTAATCAAATCATTCTAACTAAGCCAACCTAACCTTGAAAAAAACTGAAAATTTAAAGTGATTTAATTTAATAATTTATAGGTATATATAATATACTATATTAATTATATATAATAAAATAGAATACAAATTTATAAATATAAAGTATAAATGAACTAGGTATAAATTATAAAAGCAACTAAATCATTTAGTTGTAAAATAGTTGGACGTCCTAAAAATGTTATGTTTAAAGAATTTTTTTATGTTTATAAATTTTATTTTTCCTTCCTTTGTTTTGAAATTTTTATTTATGGAATATAATTAAATAAAAATGAAATCGTTAACTTGACGTTAACAGTCAGTGTCAACAATGTCAACAATGCTAAGTAAACAATTAGTATTGTTGACACGTCAACAATACAATTGTTGACGTGCCCATCGCTGGTTTATTTTATATATAACATCATGATAGGTTTATGTCTTTGCTAATCATATCACATTTGTCAGTTGATCGTTGTCAGTTAACCAAAATTCATATGCAACATTTTGTACAACAGTTTTTATATACATATCTGTATTATTATATTGTTTGTGCCTTTGAGAATAATTTCGAAAATTTTTTAACTTTTTAGATGAAATATTTGTCTCTCAAAAATTGGAGGCTGTACAAGAAGCCGATAGTGAAAATCTTCTTGAATGTGATGAATCTCTCTTGTACATTACACCGACTGGTATTTTTTTAATAAATCTAGTATATTTATGTATTTTAGTTACTTTCATTTCTAGATCTAAACTCTAATTATGATGCGTTAAAATCAAAATTAGATTCTCAACAAAAGCAAGTTAACGATATAAGTGAAAAAATGAACTTGCAAACTAAAGAAATGTCGAAGATTTTCGTTCTCTTATCTGAAATTCAAAATGATATACGAAAGATCTCTTACAAACCATGCAGTGCAACTCTTTCAAATGCTGTAGAATTTTCAGATTTTTCCTTTATAAACTGCCCTTTAGCAACGGTATTTGAAGTGGATGATTTTGAAAATAGATTAGCAGATTCAGATTTCAGGTCAAAAGTAGTAAGTAATGGTATCTCAAAGTTTTTCAGACAATGTGTTCCTTCACAAATGCATCACTACTGCGTTGCGATGACAATTTAACAGTTTATACGGTGAAAAAATAATACGGATTTTGGATTAAATTGGGAGTAGCGTAGAAACGGTAAAATTGGGATTAAAAAAGTACATGCAAACGTTGATATTTTTATACACTTATAATATACATATTATTCTTCTTCCACATAAAAAAAAGAAGAAGAACGTGACAGCTTCACTTTCACCATAAAAATTAGAATCCGCCATATTGCATTTTACCTCACACATACATATAAAAAAATTGGGATTAAACCGAAATAAAATGGGCTTAAGCCAAAATCCGAATTATCGAGTTTATACGGCAAAAAATTGGGAGTAAACCAAAATCCGTATTAAATTCGGAGCAGGCATAAACACGTAGAATGCAATGTTTTAAGATGGCGATGCAATGCTATTACATGACAACTGATACTGATGCAATACTTAATATTGCTTTTGACTTTGACGCATCACTGAACTGCATTTTTGAATACTTGATTTGATACGATGCTTTTTTGAAGGAACACAATTTTAAAATTATTATTAATATTATTTTTTTATCTAATAATTTCAGATCCAAACCCTAACGGCAATCGGCGGTACAACAGGCAATGCAGATCCAGTAAAAACAGCAAATCAAATATCTACTTGTTTGTTCAAACCCCATTTAATAAATCAATTCACGTGGCCCGGAAAAGGAGCAAAAGGAGCTACCAAGTTCGCTTTCCTGAAGTATGAACGAATTGTACAGCTTTTTTTGATGTTGTTATAGACAAGCTTATCATTTATACAATCATATTCAAAATAAAAATTACTTCATATGTACTTTGCTCAAATATAGCAATGTACGGTCTGACCGAGAAAAAAAAAGAAGAACAAACAAATAAAGAAAATGGAATGGAAAATGATTCTATAGCTGTTGCTGTTCATCGCTGTAATGCGACCCTATCAATGGACGATATAAGTGTTCATAAAATACATTAAATGTGTACAGTGGGTCCAACAAGTGTCCGCACCCATAGTAAACTGAACTTTAAAGAGTTAATTTATGTAAATAAACTCTTTAAAGTTCAGTTTACTAATTTATATATTTTCTATATTCTTTAGTTTTAATTTTTTGAATTTGATAAGATATGTTATATTTTTCTATAAAGTTCCTTTTTATTTTTTGTTATATGTTTTTTACATATGTACCTATTTATGTAGCTGGATTTTTTTTCTTTTAAATAAATAAAATGAATTGAAATGAAAATTATTATTTATCATTTAATGACTTTATTGAAAACATCTAAAGTATGTAACAATGGCATATAAATATTTTGGTTATTGTATTTCAATAATATTAATTTACATTTTATATTATCGAGTTGATACGTTTTATACGTGCTTCGCTCTTCCGAACCTACATAAATATTTATTTGTGAGGAAGAAAATGGTTCTTCAAAAAAGCTTCTTTGCTTCAAAATACTCAAACCATTAATAAAAAATGAATTATTACTTTTATAAACATCTATCAATTTGACAATTTCATTATTTAAAATTCTTTCTATTCAGACTGCTGTAAAAATCAATTTTGAAATATTTGGTATGTATGTATATTCAAGCTTCTGATGAAAATTTTATTGGAGAAATTAAATCATTTAATACGCGAAACGTTATAATCAGAGAAGGTAGTTCTTTAAGTGAAGAATACGAGAAGTTTGTATATAACATTTTTAAAAAAAAGTGAAGATTTCCAGAAATTTCCAGGGTGGGCGTTGCAAAAACTTTTATATTTAGAAATAAATTTGCAAAATACAATCCGTTGAAAGATCATCATACATAGATCTACCACCATGGATAAAAAAAAAGCAGTCATAAATGTTGACAACAAGGACGATGCTTGTTTTGCTTGGGCCATCGTTAGTGCTATATACCTGCAAAATATGAACATGTGTAGAACGACATCGTATTTTACTACAATATTAAACTTGGATGGAATAATATTTCCTTTGAGTTTTAAACAAATTGAAATTTTTGAAAAATTAAATAATATTAGTGTAAACGTGTATGGTGTGGAAGATAATCATATTGTTGGACCATTGTATTTTACATCAAAACGGCAAACAATGCATGTGAACTTATTATATGTTGAGAAAGATAGTGTTGGACATTTCTGCTGGATTAAAAATCTATCGCGATTGATTACTTCTCAACTAAGCCAATATAGCGGTAGGAAGTTTCTTTGTGATGGATGTCTATTATATTTCAAAAACCTTCGTTCGCTTAATGAACACGAAAAAATCATGAAATTTAAAAACTTTAAACATAAGCTGCGCATTCCTTTCGTGATTTATGGAGATTTTGAATCTTTGTTAAAGCGTATACATTATGTCTTCCAAACGATAAGAATTCAAATACTGAAAATATTCAAATTCATGAACCATATAGTTTTGCTTACTATATTAAATTTAGTTATGATGAAAGCCTGAACAAATTTGAAACATATAGAGGTCTCGATTGCGCTAAAATGTTTATGAAATCAATTCGTCAAAATATTGAAAATATCTACACCATCATTAAAAAAAAAAAGTGCCTATGCGACCTTTAACAAAAGAACAAATACAATTATTCCACAATGAACATGTATGTCATATATGCTAGGAGCTGTTTACTTAAAACAATATAAAAGTGCGAGACCATTGTCATTTAACCGACCAATTTGATGTTGAAAAAATTGATTTAATTGCTCAAAATAAAGAAAAATATATTTCATTAACTAAACGAATTTCCATAGTTAATGAAAACTATATAAAACTCCGGTTTATTGATTCGTTTAAATTTATGACAGCAGTAAAGTTTTTGGTTTTTTTCCTTTATTTAAAAATAAATACACTTGGTTTTCTTGACTCACAAATTTTATTTAATAAATTTACAACGCGTGTCGATTTTTACATCATCTTCAGGTTTAATGAATTTTTAACAAATTTTTTCCTTATTTTTATACTTATACTAAAAGTATTGAGATACAGGTAAAAGAAGTGGTGAATGGAAGGGTAGGGTCGTTTCATTTAATAAATCATCATTGTTCTTTATGGCCCGTCTAATTTCTAAACATTCTAAATAATCTAATTTTTTCCCTTTATTTGTTTTATGTAGGATTTTAAAATTATTTGTACTGCAACTATGGTATGTATTCAAAATATGTTGGGGTATTGCAGAATTTGGGTTTTCCTCTTTTACTGCTTTCAAATGTTCATTGAATCTGGTTATGAAGGATCAACCTGTTTGCCCTATGTAAGTTGCATTGCAGTTATTACATGACACACGATAGACACCGGAATAAAAAAAGGATCATTTTTATTTTTATTATTAAATAATAACTTTTTTAAATTGATTCTGGTAGAATGTATAAATTTTAAGTCGGTATTGTGCTTTAAATATTTTGTTAACCTATTGTTCATATGACTAACATAATTTAATTTTCTCCATGATATTATGTCATGTTTTTGCATAGGGTATATTTATTTTATGGTTTGTTGTCTTTGTTTTTTCTTTAAGAGGTTAAAAATGATATATTGAATTCACTGCTATTTTCACAATTTATTGGGGGGCTATTATCAGCTATCTTACTGAGAAAGTCTGCTACCTTATTTTCTTTTCATAGCAGGTACTCAATTTCAAAATTATATTCTTGTAATTTTAAAATCCATCTCTGATTCCTTTGAGAAAATTCTTTGCCTTTGTACTTTGAATTCAAATATTTTATTGGTGCATAATTATAATAATATAATTTAAATTTTATATAATTATAAATTATAATTTTAAATTTTCTCCCATATATATATATGGTCGAAAATAGTTTACTGAATAAACTATAGCGAGAAATTCTTTGTCTGTTACACTATAATTTCTTTCATGATTATTTAGTGTTCGTGAAACATAGCATACTGGGTGAATGTCTTGTGAAAGAACACTGCTACCGTACAAAGGACAATCGCGTCAATTACATTTTCACTCATTTTGACTTAGATATATTTATGATATAATATATAGTTAAATTTATGAACTAGTGAAAAAATTAAATTATATATATAATATATAATATATAGACATATTTTTTAATAGAGAATTTTTCCTTCAGTTCATATATATAACTATATATTATATCATAAATATATTTAACTCAAAATGAGTGAAAATGTAATTGACGCGATTGTCCTTTGTACGGCAGAGCTCCAATAGCATATTCACTAGCATCCGTTGTTATTACGAATTGCTTTTCATAATCAGGAAATTTTAAAATAGGATGTGCACCAATCATTTGTGGTAGTTTAATTTTGTCAGCCTAAATGGGTTAACTCTGGCCACACTAAATTGTGCTGATGATGAATGTCATAATATTGTACCGCATGCAGTAGTAGGTTATGTAGTGTAGTATACTAGTATAAACAATGAATTGTGAAATAGTCTGTCTCATTACCTGATTACCTCTCTCACGAAGATGGTCGTGCAAGACAGTCTATTTAAAAAGAAAAAACTTGTAGAGTGTTTTTTAATAATAAAGTATTAAATAGTGTAATACGTGTCTATTTATTAATCTCTTTAAATATTCAAGTCATCCTAGGCCATCCTTACAATCTTCAGGTGTGGAGTGAATTCAAAGTCATTTTTAAAATCATCTGTAATCAGAATAATCGCCTTCAATATAATTTTATTGAAATTTTGAAGGGTTTTATATAAAATCTTTGTTAAATGTTGTCACTACCAAGTGGTCCACGTGTTGAATCTACAATGGCAGAATGGAACGAGTTCCTCGAGAAAGCAAAAAATTCGTCTTTAAAAGAAGTTTTAAGACGTTTGAAGCTTTCCACCATTGGTAATAAGACCAGTCTGAAGATACGGCTTCAGGAGGCGGTCAAAGATAAAACTGAGCAGGAGCTACTGCAATTAATTCCTACTGGGGTTTGTGACGTTAGTGCATTGGTACAAGATTCCAATCAAAAGGATTCGATTGAAAATGATAACCAAAATGATAATAATGGTGATATTTATGATGATGATGACGATGATGATGACAATATTGGTAACAATGATGAGGACGTTGATGAAGAAATAAAGAGATTACAAAATCTTCTAGAAAAAAAACGCAAAATTGCAAAATTAAAAGCGGAATTGGGAAAATTGGAAATTGACGAGTTGAAGGTCAGCTCAATGTCAACACCTTGTACTTTTAAGGACATTGAAGACTCGGTGCCGAATTTCAGTGGAGACGACAATCTGTCTATCCAGAGGTGGATAGAACTTTTTGAAGAAATGGCAGAAACGTTGGAGTTCAGCGAAAGGACCAAATTTATATACGGTAAGAGACTTTTAATTGGTACGGCTAAATTATTTTCCAGGACAGTAAGTGTTAAATCATGGAGGGATTTAAAACTGGCATTGCAGTACGAGTTTAAAAAGAAAGTGACAAATGCAGATTTACATCAGGAGCTGAGAAATCGTCGCAAACGTCGTGAAGAGACAATGCAACAGTACGTTTTGTCGATGCAAGAAATTGCATCTACTGGTTGTATAGATGAAGAAGACTTAATCCAATATATAGTGCAAGGCATTCAGGATAGTGAAACTAATAAAATTTTATTGTACAATGCGGATAATTTGAAAGAATTAAAGGTCGCGTTACGAAAATATGAAAGAATGAAAATCAATTATCATGACAATGTTCAAAAGAGAAAAGAATTTGAAGAACGTAAACCTAAATATTCGAAACAATTTGACAATAAAATTAGTAAAATAAAGTGTTTTAATTGCAATCAGAATGGTCATCTAAGTACAAACTGCCCTAAACCTTCTAGAAAAGAAATTTCTTGTTTTAAATGTGGTAAACCCGACCATATGGCTAACGCATGTAAAAAAAATGTGATGACATTACATCAATCCACTTACAATAAACTATGTAATGATAATTATCAAAATGAATCAGCTGTTCCTGAAAGTCAATGTCACACAAATTTAAAACATCAACAAAAAATAAATAATTTTGAACACATTCTTGACTATGATTTCTTCAATGAAAATAGTGAATGTAAAATACAACTTTCAACGTTATTTGATTCTGGTAGTGCGATCAGCTTTGTACAAGAACACTGTGTACCATCAATTCTAATTATGCCTGTATTACTTGGAAACCATAGCTTCTGTGGAATTAATGGCAGTCCGTTAATAGTATTGGGGTCAATAAACTGCAGAATATTATATGATAAGTCTATTATAAATTTAAATTTATTTGTAGTAAAAAAAGATACTATGAATTATTCTGTTATTCTAGGTAGAGACTTCTTTGATAAAAATAATTTGGTGTTACAAAGAATAAATGATGTTTCAAAAAATTTTATAAAAGATGATAAAATTGTTAATCATGAAGATAGGAAATCTTCAACTCATAGTACCGGCGAAGGAAACGATATTTTGAAAGCTATTCACGCCCTGGTAGAATCGTGTCAGATCGTGGTACAGCTTTCACTTCAAAAGAGTTCGCCGTTTTTCTTCAATCTTATGAAATCGTTCATATTAAAATCGCATCGCATGTTCCCCAAGCAAACGGTCAAGCGGAAAGATTTAACCGAGTAATTACCCCTATGCTGTCAAAATTATGTGAATCTGATTCAACTATTGACTGGGACAAGCATTTGACCCGTATAGAATTCGCCTTAAATAATACGGTTAATCGAAGCACAGGTTTTACCCCCTCAATGCTTTTATTTGGAAGAGATCAAAAGGGAGAATTATGCGACAAGGTCATGGAGTATCTTAACGAAAAGAATGTCATAAATCGGGTTGAACTTGAAGTTTTAAGAAACCAAGCGTCTAAAAATATAGAAAAAAGTCAATATTATAATAAAAATTATTATGATAAAACTCATAAATGTCCTAGAGTGTACAAAAAGGAAGACTTAGTAATGATAAAAAACATAACTAGTCTACCTGGTATAAATAAAAAGTTGTTTGCGAAGTACAGGGGACCTTATGAGGTTGAAAAAGTTTTATCAGAGGATCGATATCTGATTAAAGATATTGATGGGATGCAGTTAACACGCATTCCGTACAGGGGTATTTGTGCACCCCAAAACATGAAGCCATTTATCGTACGACCTGAACCAGTACATGAGTAGAAGATAGTTGCTAAGTAAGTCAGATTATTTGTACACTAGTGAGTCCTTTTGATTTGTTTACTTATATTTAAAAAAAAAAAAAAAAAAAAAAAAAAAAAAAAATACATATGATAAATGATAAATTATAATGCAAATTTATAAAATAATAATAAATTGTAAGTAATCGAGGCGATTACAGTCAGGTCAGCCGAGTTGTGGTAGTTTAATTTTGTCAGCCTAAATGGGTTAACTCTGGCCACACTAAATTGTGCTGATGATGAATGTCATAATATTGTACCGCATGCAGTAGTAGGTTATGTAGTGTAGTATACTAGTATAAACAATGAATTGTGAAATAGTCTGTCTCATTACCTGATTACCTCTCTCACGAAGATGGTCGTGCAAGACAGTCTATTTAAAAAGAAAAAACTTGTAGAGTGTTTTTTAATAATAAAGTATTAAATAGTGTAATACGTGTCTATTTATTAATCTCTTTAAATATTCAAGTCATCCTAGGCCATCCTTACACATTAATTTTAGCTTTTTAGAGGCTTCTACATATTGTGGGTTATTGACATTTATTTTTACATCTTTCTTTAGGTATTTTATTAGAGGTTGTGCAACTTTAGCATAATCTTTTATAAATTTCCGATAGAATTCTGTCATTCCTAGGAAACTTCTAAGTTGCTTTTCAGTTCTAGGAAATTCGACTAGTTTTATATACCTTATTTGGGTTAGGTTTTATACCTTCTTTTGTTAGCAGATGGCCTAGAAATTCAGTTTCTCTTTTCATAAAGCTGCATTTATCTGCCTGAATTTTTAAATTAAGTTCAACTAATTTCTTAAAAATTTTTTTCTAATGATGCTAAATAATGTTCTTCTAATGTAGTTAAAAAAATCAAGATATCGTCCAAATAGACGACACATCGAAGATAATTCATAAGAAGTAGATATTCCAAAACAGAAAAGCTGTTGAAAAATAAATTTTTAGTTCTAAATCTGTTCATAGAGCGGACAGACAAGAAGGAATCGCTTACGTTACGACTGTTTTTGCAATAAAAAAAAATTTAACATACACAAAAATCCTCAAAACTGTAATTAGACAATTTTATATGGAAAATGAGGACGGAGTAAATGTGCATGACATCATCATATAATTTTGTTGTTGGTGTTGTACCATATTGAAATTATAATTATAATTTAAACAAAAACAACAACACACATATAAAAAAATAATTGTAATTTTATTTTTCATTTTTCAAGTACCCAACCAAATTTACAATTTTTTTAAATTATCTACCGTATTTGAATTTTGTTGTTGCTTCGTACCTAAATACAAAATTTATTGTAAACTTGAAGTCACTGTCTCAATATAGCATTTTTCCCATTTAGCATAATATACAAGTTATGTATTTTTGTATAGTTTATACAGTAGCGGAAAAAACGCATGACTCAAATAATTTTCATTTTTCTAAAAATAATTTATTTATTAAGCTGTATTACAGAATCATGTATGGTTTTTCTTTTCTTATAGAAAATACCTTACAAAAACACACATACTTAGTTAAAAAACAAACCATCATCCATTCCCACCAAAATTTAAAGATAGTATCGAGAAAAGTTTTTAGAAATTATTAGTTAGGCGACTTTCATGACCGCTACTGTATATTATAATGCACGTACATTATTATAATGTTAACACTTTGCAAGCATTAGCGATTTTCTAATTTTAAACTTCCAGCGTGCAAATATAATTATTGCAAATATTAATCAACTTGATAAGTTACGGGTGCTATTTATCTTTAAAAAACTTAAAAGAGAAAGATTGACTAAACACATATAAATTGTTTTGTCATTTTTGTAGAAATACAAAAAAAATCCATTTTGCAGAAAAATAATTATTTTTTTCCCTCACAGTCTCCCGGCTGCAAGGTGTTAATAAATTTTATAGGTACACCTAATTGATTAAAATTTGTAGGTTTCGATATAGGTACCTATCTAACTGCCTTACACATGTTACATTTTGAAATATAAATATGGGTAAATAAAATGTATTTTAATGTGTATTGTAATGTTGTTAATTAGGTACCTACTTGAATTGAAAACAAAATACCTTAATTTCCTTTTTCGTTTAAAAAAAATATATACAATATAGATACATACATAAAATAAAAACAAAAACAAAACGGGATTTGGATCTCAGTAAAATTTCTTATAGCTTCAAAAACTATAAAAAAATTAAAATAATTGGATAAATTTTTCATATTATCATGCAATTAATAATCAGAAAACAAATTCTAATTTATATTCCTATTCCTATACAATACAATATATTTACATACATATGTATGTGCATATTGATATTCTATGGATGAATAAATAAAAAATATTATACTGACCGATGAAACAAATTTAAAAAAAAAAGAAGAAAAAAAAACCAAATAAGTATTAAATGAAATGTGCACAGACAGTATAAACACGCATTTGTGTACATGCAAAAATATGTACATATATGTATTGTATATATACGTTGTTATATAATACATATATTATATAAATATAGGTAGATATACCGTATACACAAAGTTATACTGGAAACTGGTTTGATTTGGTTATACGCAAAAAAAAATAACAAGAGCATGAGCGAATGGATAATAAAAAAAATCACTCGATCATTTTTTTAAGTTTGAATTTCAAAACGGTAGTTCTATTTTTGCTCACCAGATAGGACAGACAAGAAGGTTTCGTTTAGGAGCCTTTACTGAAATAGAGTGAAAATACAAATGTACTACGCGAAATATCTGTTGTGTTAATCTATAATCATTGGACACATATCTTGTTAATACACTCTCTCAAAATTTCATTTATTAAACGTTTAAAAGTAGCAGAAGCATTCTTGAGCCCGAATGGCATCCTGAAGTACTCATACAAACCTAACGGGGTTACAAACGCTGTCTTTTCTATATCTTGCTCTTTAACTAAAATTTGATGATACCCTTTCGCTATGTCCAAAGAACTAAAATATTGTGCCTTTCCTAGTTTATCAAGTATACTATCAATGTTTGGTGATAGGTATTTATTGTCAATGGTTACTTGATTTAATTTTCTATAATTTACTACGATTCCAAACTTTTGTTTGCCTGAATTATCCTTTTTCTTTGGAATGACTTATAGGACTATAATAGGAGAACTATACCTACTTCTACTTTTTCTAATTATTCCCTGAACCTCCAATTCTTTCATCTGCTTTATAACTTCTTCTTCATGCTGGGGTGGATATCGGTATAATTTAGAGTTTATTTGTTCATTTGTGGTAGTTCTAATTTCATGTACTATACTAGTTGTATTGGTCAATGCATCTCCTTCTTTGAAAAACAGCTTTTGATATCTTTTCAATAATTGTGAAATTGCAAATTTTTCATTTTCTGATAAATGATCTAATTTAATATTTTCTAATTCGATTTCTTCTAACATATTTACATCTTCTTCTATAATTTTGGTAAAAAATTGAATTTTGAAATTATTTTTTAAAAGTATTTCTTTATTTTCAATATCTATTTTTTTTACATTATTTTCGACCCAATCCATGCCTATCAAAAAATCATATGGTTTGTCTAAATGACATTGGCTTCAGTTTTATACTTTGGTTTTCTACAACTTTTACTATTTCTTTTATTTTTGCATTTTCATCATTTTGAACATTAATATGTAAGTCGTGTGAAGCTCTTCTTGCAAATGTTATAAATTTCGCGGTTTCTATGAGCTGATTAGAAATGTCTTTTCAAGTTAAACTTAGTTGAAAATCCATTTCCACAAATTTCACATAAAAAACATTTTGTAGTCTATGTAAATTAATTTTTTTTATTTTAATTAACAATTTGAAACTGAATAAGTTTTAATATTCTTTTATAAGATTTTTAAACAAAACTTCAAATTTAAATAAAATTTATTAAATAATTTGAAACTGAATAAATTTTTTAAGATTTTTAAACACAACTTCAAACTTTAGAAGAAAATTTGAATAAGCTTGAATATTTAAAAAAACTTTTAAAACGAATACTTTTTATAAATAAAATACACTGTAAAATGCAAAATTGATTATAAAGCCTCTGTAACTACGATGATATTCAAGTAAAGAGTTGTTCGAGGATGTTTGGAAGTTTCTCAGTAACTTTCTCCGTTCTTTAAATTCATATTTTTCGAATATTCCATCATATTTAATTATTTTCAAGAAAGGGATCGATTCTAGACAGGAAGCATTCTATGCACTCATCCCAAATCCGAAAACCCCGTGTAAATCCGTTCACGTTTACTACCCTAAAACTCTTTCCAAAATTTCAATTACGTCACGAAGAATACTCTTACCTACAAAGGAAAAAGTAAGTGGATAAAAAGTATATAAAAAACGCTTTGAAACTGAATAAAATATTCCTTTTTAAGACTTTAAACTTTTAAAGAAAATGAAATAATCACTTTGAAATTTCACAACGAACTCTTTCTTTTACTAATAACGCACATTCGAAAAACTTTAAACTTGAACTAACATGTCTCAATATAATTATTCGTGAAAAGTTAATTAAAAACAAGGACATCATAAACAATATTAAACTTGAACAAACATGTCTCAACATGCTTAGCACTGATTAAGCACACGTTAATCAGAACTGTACCAAAAATTTTCCATTGTTTTTTTAATAATAACGCCCATAATTTTAAACCGCATGATCCCTCACTGATGAGAAAAATATCTTAACCCCCGCATGATCCCACACTGATAAGAAAAAAATATTGACTCATGTGACCCCCCACTGATAACAAGTAACTTTGACCCCCGTGATCCCACACTCATAACACGCATTTTTGAATCACGTGACCCCAGCACCTCTCACTGATAACACGCATTCTTGAACCACGTAATTCCCGCACCCCTCACTGATAACACGCAACCTTGAACCACGTGTCCCGCACTGATAACGTCATTTTGCTTCTGCTCCTGGTCTAGAACGGGCATATTTAAACTCCTCGTATGCACGTCTTACACTATTCAAGCGAACTGTTTTGAGCCATTTTTAACCTCTCACAGCTCAATGTCTGTTAAAGCTAAACAACAACACTTGATCCACGTAAATATGTACTTCGTCCTGCGCGCTGTACTAAATTGAATGTATGTAGACTCAATGAGGTTTGAAATATCGACCCTAGAAAATAGCTAATTTTGGCACTCACAGATTTGTATTTAATGTGGTTTATTGATATTCATATTACTTTTATTACGGCCAATACGAAATTAAAAAGTGAAACCTGTCAAGTTCATAACTATTAATACGTTCTGTATTGAAATTTTGTATGTGGCAAAGTTCTTTGAAATTGGCATTAATGCAAATTTCATTACTTTTGCTAGCACAACAGTTAACGAATAAGAACTTGGCTCATTTTCACATTTCACATTGTTGGATTTATTTTACGTGAGAAATTATAACAAGTTGTATAATAGATTTTTTTTTTATTCTTTTAAAGTATTCTGGCAGTTTGATACTATTATCAAATTATTTAAAAATAGTCATAAATTTTACTTGTCACATTTATATACAGGGTGATTCAATTTACAGTTATAACTTCTAAACGGTGAAAGGTATATGTAGAAGCATGTAAGATGTTATTGGAAAGAAACAGGGCTTCTCTACAGTTTTGCAAAAATAATTAACTCGCAGAGTAAAACCAGGAAAAAATATTAAAAATCATTTCCCCCCTATAACTTTACAGTTCTCAAGATGACCAATATTTACTATTTTACAGGAATATTTTATTTCCCTTGTGTTTGAGATGTTATTTAAAGTAATAAATTCTTCGCGTTCAGTGTGAATAATATGCGTTTTATTGTTTTGTTTCTATTGTATTAAATAGTTGTGCTTCTTCAAAAAATTTAAAAGTTTATGTTCGGTTTTGGGAATCTTAAGTGGTGTGATATCAGACAAAACTTGTTCCACCTTCTTTTTTAACTGAGTATCATTTATTTCTGAAATCTTAGCAGTAATTTGGTAATCCAAAAAACTTCTAAATTTATTCATAACTTCAAGGCAGTATTTTCTTGCAATACTACTTTTAGCAAAAAAGTGTAATATAATTTTTATAATCTCTATGTCAGAGTTTGGAATATGTTTTTTTAAAGTATTATTAATGATAAGAATTAACAGCCACATTTTTAGTAGAAATAGACCTATTTGTTTGAGTGTGACCTTTTAAATGTTTTTTGTAATGATAAAAATTATTGAAAATCCGTGTACAGAACACACACGGATACCTATGAAGATTTCCATGTTTCAATTTTAAATGTGTGAAGAATTGGGATGAATCCCCAAAATTTACAAAACATAAAAAGCAACTAATTAATTCCATTTTAATGTAAATATATACTTCGTAATATATACTTACCCTTACTCTAACATATATAATGTACCTACTTATTAACTAGTTAATTAAATCATTATACAGCGTATCAAGTGTACTTTCAGAGAAAGTACCATATACATACGTTCACACTCATGTGGATATTTAATATTTAGCGATAAAAATGCAGCCAAACACGCTTCGACTGCTCCAGCTGCATTGGAAAAAGAATATTTGAATTCAGTCACAAAGACAGAAGCCAGCGATATTGGAGATCCAACAAGAACTATTTTTTACTGCACCGAATGATTTTCTTTTCTGCATTTTTTTACGTAGTTCCTTTCACCTGCTTCGGCATCTATAATATTCTAGAAGTATTTAATTTTTATATTAATGATTTATATTGATAACTTTAATTCACTGGTTTTACCTTATAGTGACCTATAAACGATTCCTGAATTTTTGTTTTGGAAAATCTGGAACATGAGTTTTTTGTTCTCGTTTGTTGGAGGATTTGGTAAGAAATATGGAAGAAGCATTAACAACAGAACATCCTTGTTTTTTACATCTTTCCCTTGAAAATGTTTAAGAAACAATTGACCATTAGGACTTTTTGAAGCAAGTGCTTTTGCTTTAAGATTTTCAACAAATCTAGCTGGAAGTTCCAGCTTCGACACTTTTTTAATTTGGAAATTTACATCCAAAAGCATCTGAAAATCAAAAATAGTTTCATGAATACAATTTTTAAGAAAACAGTCATTTTAAAGATCTTAATAATTTGTATCCATCTGGCTGCTGTAATACTGAGAATTTTTTCATGTAATCATATGTAGAAATCTCCCCTTCCAAAATTTTTTTTCTAGAATAAAAAGTTGCTAGCCAGTCGTTTTCTAAATCTTATTTAGAAGGAATCTGAATCATTAGTTGGTTTAAGATTTTTTTAACATTCTAATTTTCATTACCTAAAAAATAAGTATTTCATATGATATTTTTGAAGAACAATTTTAAAATACAAACCTAAATCTAAAAAAAATTTCAGATGATTTTGTGTTTGTGGAACGCTGTCTTCTTGTTATTAATCCGGCTTTTCCCAAGGCATACCTATCATTATTATATAAATCCCACAGCTTTCTAGAAGCTGCTTTTCCACTGCAGATTTTTTTATAATACGTTGTTTCAACTTCTGTGGGAAATATCTGAACTATTGTTTTTGTCAGATGTTCGAACTCTTCTCGTTTTAATTTGTAAAAGAAATTTATTTATATGGGGATATAAAGACTAAAATATATGTAACAATATACGTTTTTTTCTTGTTTATTATCTAATATATGCTTAATGACAGTTTTACTAATCTGTAGTCTTTAATTGTTTTGTAGCTTCCGTGTTTTTCTATAGTTTTCCCATAATATTGGTTACCGCGTTTGTAGAAAATTGATTAATTCCTTAAAAGTGATACACAAACATTTAAAAAAATTAAGGTTTAAAAGTACTGAATCTTACATCTTTATTTTCTAAATTTCCAAAACAATTAAAACGGGATTCTGCATTTGTTGTTAAATCATTTAAACAATTTGCAATAAAATCTTGTGTTCCGTGGCACGATATTGTTCTTAAAACTGGAGAACTTAAACTAATAGTCTCTATGTTTTGATTCCCAGCCAAAGTATTTAAAATTTCCTACGAATTATGAAGTATCACATCGCATGAATAAGGAACTCCACAAATTTTAAAAAAACATAGAAGAGTCGCCCTTTGTTTGTTCCATGTAGTCACATACAAGGTCATCTGCGATTTCGCAATTATTTATGCCATTTTGAAAAGAAAAATTTCTTTGAAGATTAAAATTCTGTCTGACTATATTTTTTATGATTTCGACGTCAAAATAATTTTCGAACTCAATTTTTACTGCTTTTTTCGTACTTCCATATGAGAAATTTATAATAATAAAGTTTTTCGGGTTCATTGTACCTAAAAATGTTAACAATAGGGAATTTATTTGAATTATCATAGTTTCGATGTCATTTTTATAAAAACTCGATAAATTATTCTCAATTTTGATTTTTATTAAAAATAAAAATTGTAAAAGACAATTTTGAAGAGACATTTCAACAAATATTACAGTAGAAGAATTACATTTTGGTCTACGGGATGCTGAGATACAGCTTTTTGAGAAAAAAATTTCAAAATTTTCATATAAAATGTAAGGGATATATTTTAATCAGCACCGGCAATTTTTGAATATTGAAGATTAGTCAATTTTAGTTTTAAAATCAAAATCAATAATTGTAATATTGAAAATGTTTGAATGAGAGAGAATTATATTACATAGAAGGGTCTTATCATGCATTTTCTATTACCATGTATATACCCTCACTTAAATCGACATAAAATGTGTCGACACAAAATAGACCCATGGTATAAACGCTTCTTTAAATCGAATTAAAGTTTAAAGGTTGAATCACACCAACGCGGTACGCGGGACGGTAGCGATACGAATACCGCAGCGGTACATAGGCGGTAAAAATTATCGCAAAAGGCTTTCACACCAACAACGCGGTATCGCGAATTTATCTTTTGTCATTTTGTGCTGTAAAGTAAAATTTAACAACCAAATAAACATTTAGAATGTGTGATGGTTTAAAAAAAAGAACATTGGTTTTACTTGCTTTATGTGAAGATGAAGCCTGCAAAAGGTAATTGCACTAGAGTTGTGAGACATATAAATTAAAATATAAAAATATAATAAACTAATTTTTTAGACGAAAATGGGTACACAATATCAATTTGCAACGTAATATTAAAGGGGAGTTTACGACATTATTTGAAGACTTAAGAAAAGATGAACAGCATTTTTTCAAATATTTCAGAATGACAATAGAGGCTTTCGATGAGCTACTAAGTTTGATCGCTGAAGACATATCTAAACAAAATACAAACTACAGACCTGCTATTCCACCTGTAGAACGCCTTGCAATTACTTTAAGGTAAATTCTGAAGTATACTTTTTAATATTATACTTTTATTTAAGTAAATAGTATGTACAGTAAAGCAATTAGTTATTTATTTGTTTGTATAAAAAATATTGTTTGAACTCGTGCTAATATTATCCTCGTTAGCTTGTTAATAAAACGAGTCTTGAGAAGTGACAGTTTCCTGAACCTCAGATCTTGGAGAATATATTACTATAGGACTATGTACAGAAGTAGAAGGTATGGAACGTACAAGTACTGAGTTTTCATCTTCTTCATGTTGGTTTAATTCTTCTTGTAACACAATCTGTGCGACCTGCAATTTAACTCGTGCTTGTCTTTTGGCTGAAAAAGTTTTAACTGTCTTGGCAAATCCAAGGAACATGTGTTCAATACCATCATACTTTTCAGCATTCTCACAGTGGTTACTGGTATTTTGTAAAAATGAAATAACTTTATCTACTGATGAACCAGTTTGTGGTCCATATTTCCGGATTTTTTTTCTTGGATTTTCTTCTTCTTCTTCTTCTGTTGAATTTTCTTTTCGAGTATTTGAAAAGTCGCATGGTTCAGGAGATTCACAAAATTCTAGATCTAGCGACACATTTGACGTCGTTGCAGCAAATTTTACAAATGGACGGATGAATTCCATTTGTTTTGCCCATGTCCAAGACCTATATCTTTTACAGGCTTGACCAGTTATTGTTTTTTGACTCCTCAAAAATTTCATATATGAATCTCTCAGATTTTTTCATCTTAATTTTAAAGAATTACCTATAAAAAAAAATTAATTTTAAATTAATTTAGTGATTTTTCTTATTTCTAGATATTTAGCTACTGGTGATTCATATATAACAATTGGTCATAGTTTTCGAGTGGGATTTTCAACTGTGAGTGGTATAGTAATAAGTGTTTGTGATTCAATATGGACTAACCCCCCAATTCTACATAAGAGACTAAGAGACTCTTAGCCTCTTAAATGCAATTAGCAGACACTTAGCAGAAATTGCTATTCTAGGTAAGAGGTAAGAGATGTCACCAATCAGCTGATCTCTTAAAAATTGTGGTGAGTTTAGTTAAGAGAATTTGGTATTCTGGATAAGAAGATAAGAGACGTTTCTAACCTCGAAAGTCTATTAACTTAGCAGGTCATTGGTGAGGTCCTCTTATTGTTATTGTGTAGAAGTGGAGTTTTTAAAAAGTGAAGAAATTAAAAATTTAAAAAAAAAAAATTAATAAAAGAAAATAAAAATAATATAAAAATAATAAATAAAATGGAAGAAATACTATTATTAATTTTAAATGAATATAGTATTATATTTTATATTATATATATTATATATTTTCTAAATACGCGGGAATAAAAATGTAAATCTTTCACTTTTTCTTTTTTTACAAATTATTTAAAGGTTGAGTTATACTGTTTAAAGTTAATTAAAAACCGTTTAATCAAAAATCAGTAAAAACTATGCTATATGAATAACATTTAAAATATATAGTAACCTATGATTTCAAATTTTTATTTAACAAAAATAATCCGATTTTGGATTAATTTGGGAGTACGCTATAAACTGTAAATTGGGATTAAAATAATACATGCAAACGTTGATACTTTTATACACTTAAAGTATACATATTCTTTTTCTTACACATAAAAAAAAGAAGAAGAACGTGACAGCTTCACTTTCACCATTTCAATAATTTGGGCTTAAGCCAAAATCCGAATTAGCGAGTTTATAGCAGATAAAATTGGGAGTAAACCAAAATCCGTATTAAAAGCGAATCAGGCATAAACTCGTACATTCAAATTCAAACAAATGTCATGATAATCAGCTGATTTTGGTGAATTCAAAACCTCTTAGTCTCTTACACATTATTATCACCACACGTCTGCTATGTAGAATACCAATTTCTGCTAATAAATCTCTTATGATAAAAAGTTTAGAGAAGTAAGAGAAATAAGAGACTCTCATGTAGAATTGGGGGGTAAGTTACACCCAATTTCTATGCCTGAACCTTCTAAAAAAATTTGGAAAAACTCTGCTTATGGTTTCGAAAATCGATGGCAGTTTCCCAATTGTATCGGCAGCATTGACGGAAAACACGTAACTATAAAATGTCCAGCAAACAGTGGATCACAATATTTTTCATATTTGAAAAAGTTTTCTATAGTTCTTTTGGCGATTGTGGGACCAGATTATTCATTCCTATGCATCGATGTTGGAGGTTATGGTAAAAACAGTGACGGCGGCATTTTAGAGGAATCACTCATAGGAATGAAATGTGAAAGAAATATGTTTGATATTCCCACAGCCAAATGTTTAAATAATCAACAAGAGCCTACTCCTTATGTTTTAATTGGTGACGAAGGATTCCCTTTAAAACCATATTTAATGCGACCTTTTCCACACAGACAAGCACGGTCTGATCAACGAAAGGAAAAATATAATGATCGTTTATGAACTGCGAGACGTGTTGTTGAAAATGCTTTTGGGATTCTGGCTCAAAAATGGAGATTATTTTTCAGACCACTGGAATTAAATGTAAATAATAGTAAAAAAGTAATACGGACAGCCTGTGTGCTCCATAATTTTTTAATCTCGAAACAAAGAGATAATCAGTTTATGCAGTTTTTAGAATCCACAGACCAACACATAGGAGCCTTTCATTTAGTTAATAATGACCCAAGAAGATCAACAAGTGAAGCTTTTCGAATTCGTGAAAACTTTGTCAATTTTTTCAATACAATATAATTAAAAACATAAATGCAAATAATACAAAATAAAATTTATATTTTACTTACCATCTTCTTTTCCTAATTTTACAGCAATTTCATCCCATATTTTATCTTTTTGTTTATTATTTTTGTAATCTTTATTACCTAAATCATACAATATGGGATGACTTTTCACCACTTCAATCAATTTTTCTGTAAAAACTTCCATATTTACTAACTCACATTCAATAAACAACTAAACCGTTTGATTGCGGTACGAGGTACAATTGTGCATGCAGCGATACAAAATAATACCGCAACATGTACCGCATACCGCATGTCTACCGCATTTGGCATACCGCAGTGGTGTGAAAGGTATAATTTAAATGTACGTGTTACATCCTACCGCTACCGTACCGTCCCGCGTACCGCGTTTGGTGTGATTCAACCTTAAATCGATATAAAATAAACCGATTTAAATAACCGGTTCAAATGATTCTTACGGTTGTTACAAAGGGTATAAACACATAGAGATGGGTTCAGAATAAAACCAATTTTAAATCGACATATCTTTTATGTCGATTTAAGAGAGGGTATATACATGGTATATGTGTTTATACCCTTTGTAACAACCATAAAAATCGTTTGAACCGGTTATTTAAATCGGTTTATTTTATATCGATTTAAACTTTAATTCGAACCAACAAAAGAAAAATGATAATGATTTTAAAAGAAATGTATGTATTTGTTTTTTACGACGTTGTCAACTTGTTTCGTTAAAGTGTTTATACCTAATCTCATATCGATATAAGGTTGTTTAAACCGGTTAATAATCGTATTATGTTAAAGCGGTGTAGAGACTTATATCGGTTTAAGGAAACGTTTATACCACAAATATTAACCGTCATAACCTATACCGATATGAGTTACATATATCGGTTTTAGAGAACGCATAAACGTACTGTATTATGACGTCAAAGTACAATGAATAGTACAGAAATGAGATTTCTTTATGTACCTAATATATTTTCTCTGGTTTGAATAATAAATTTTTATAATTTCTTCGCTAATACGAACAATATTGAAAATGTAGGAATTCTGTAATGTAGGAATGTAACTAGGAATTCTCTCTAATATGAATTCATTTAAATTTGTCATTACAATTGTTTCATAACTTAAATTTGTAAGCAAAGAAAATTTTCAAAATTCACTTTCAATGCAAAGTATTTAAAAAAAAACTACAATCAACTGTATACTGATACATATACTCTCAATACAATTTCTTATACGCCAAAATAAGATATAGGTACCTACATGATATTTTTATGCTTAAAATTGATTTTATTATGTACATGCACTTTTAACGCATTATGTGGAGCTTAATTCAACAATAAATTAATAAATTTGAAAATTAAAAAAATAATTTTTGCAAATTATTGCTTACCTTATATAAATTATGAACTATTCATTCGGGATAAAAAATCACTTTAAAAAAAAACACTTTTAAAAAATCCAATAAACTATGAACTATCATTCAGGATAAAAAATCACTATGAAAAAAAAAAACACTAAAAAATCCACGTCTTTACACTATAAAATGATCACTACAAATGAGAAAAATAAATTTTAAAACGCGAATTGATAAATAATCCGATGTAATATTATATTTAAACGAGTGTGACGTGTCTAATTATTCATTTCTAGTTTTTTTCAGTGAGTGGAAACAAAATGAATAGAAAAGAAATAATAATCACGAATATTCATTTACTAAAATATTTAATTGCCATTTACTTTAAACAGAGATACCGGCAACACAACTTTAAGAAAATGTCAACTGATTTTGATAGTGTGTCTCTGTTTCTCAAATCTGTTATCTCTTTCTTTAAGTACTTAAAATTTCCAATAGTATTAATACCGTGTCATAACAGCATTATGAATATTTTGCTTCAAGAAAAACCTTTTATTACCAACAGGTCAGTAGATTGTTTCTGTATTATTAGTTCAAGATAAATAGACAACAGGTATGATATGATAGAATCAGCTAAATTCTCAGCTATGAGTTTGTGACGTCACCAGGTCCATGTATTTGGTGTACATGTATAGGAATCAATAGAAATGTTCATGAGGGAATTTTATTTAGAAATAAAAAGTATATTTAAGTGAACGTTTTTTTGCGTTTTCTATTTAAATTATTAAATATAAATTTTTTATTTAACTCTCTAATTCTAAAGAACATTTTGCATCTAAAAAATAATGTTTTAATTTTTATATCTAAATCAATGGCCCTTACTTATAAACATTTTTTAGTTTTAAAACTAAAATAGTTTCGACTTGGAAATCAAAGTGTGCTTTGAAACTCTATATAAAATATGTTAAGTTAATATGTTGTCTCTTCATTTTATAAATAATTTGAAAGCATGTCCAAAGCCTTTGAAAAAATAATTTACAATCAACTATCCGCATACCTTAAGATGAATAAAATGTTAAGCAAATGGCAGTCAGGTTTTAGGTCTAACCACAGTTGTGAATCTGCGGTACTTAAAGTTCTACTGACTTGAGAAGTGCCATTGATAAAGATTATATCAGTTTTCTTGTTCTACTAGACTTCTCTAAAGCCTTTAACACGGTTAATCACACAGTTTTAATTACTAAGCTTCTTGAATATTTTAAGATGTCATCATCGGCAGTTAAGATGATACAAAACATGTTAAATAACAGAAGCCAGTACACTGTAACTACTTCATCTCAGTCATCAAGCCTACCTGTCATCTCTGGTGTTCCGCAAGGTTCAATCTTAGGACCGTTGCTCTTCAGCATGTATATAAATGATCTGGCAGCGGTAGTTACAAACAGTAAAATTCACCTCTATGCTGATGACGTGCAGATTTATATAAGTAGTAAGTTAGGTCTTATGAATGACTGTATTTATCGGCTTAATGAGGATCTTACCAAGATTCACAAATGGTCTTATGAGAATGGATTGTCACTTAATGCTAGTAAGTCCATATGTATTCCCATATACCGTGGTAATATTGATTGCAACGATTTACCTAATATTGTGTTAGGTAGTCAAACTCTTGCATACAAAAAGACGATCAGAAATCTTGGTATTCAATTGAATTCCTCTATGACCTGCTGTGATCATATTATCAAAGCTATTGCCAAAGTATACTGCGGCTTACACCGGCTCCGTTACTCTGCCTCTTGTCTGCCTTTTGATGTACGGAAAAAGCTATTTCAAATTCTCTTGCTACCTCACCTAATGTATGGTCGAATTATATTCCCGTATGTTGGTTCAGCTTGTAACTACAAACTTAAGGTTGCGTTTAATGATTGTGTGCGTTTTATTTATGGGCTACACAGGTCTGATCATGTATCTTCATACAAAAATAAAATCCTTGGAGTTGACTATGAAAACTACAGTAAAATTAGATTGTTGTTATTCTTCCACAAACTTCTTTATTCAAAGGAGCCAGGATACTTATATGATCATATACTTTTTCCGCTCTCCAATCGCAGTCGTAAACTCTTGCTGCCGCATTTCAAATCCAAATATGGAGAACATTCTTTCTTTGTTCATGTTGTTAGATTATGGAATAATCTGCCTAATCATATTCGTGAGGAGCACTCATTCAGCAAATTTAGAAGCTTTCTACACAATTTTTACCGTTGTCCTTGAATTTGTTAACAATCGTCATCCCTTGTCTATATAGCCTTATAGCAGCTGAAATCTTTAAAATTTTTGAAATTCTTGTATAATTTTTAATTATGATTATTATTTTTATTCTTAGTGATCCTATTTTTGCTTAATTCTATCTCTATTATTGTTATTATTTATTATCTATGTATTATTATTATTATAATTACTTTTTTTTTCCATTTTTTTCTTTCTTTTCAATTTATTATTATTATCTTTATTATTATTTAAATCTTACGTTTTTAATTAATGTATATATTATGTTGATTTTTTTTTTTTTTTATATATAATCATACATATGTACATACTATTTAATTCAATTTAGCTGAAAAAGATATTGATCTGAAGCTGTAATTATGAATATATAAATAAATAAATAAATAAAATAATTAAAATAAAAAAAAATTTTTAATATAAAACGTTTTTAAAACGGACTCAAAAGTATAAAATAATTTTTCCTAGCCACATACACATTCTCAACCCCATACAGATAGCTGTTTTTCGTTTTTAATCTTACAAGTATTTTTATAGCTATTAAAAATTCGCAATCACAAATTTTCAGGATTACCTGTATGGGGTTGAGAATGTGTATGTGACTAGGAAAAATTATTTTATACTTTTGAGTCCGTTTTAAAAACGTTTTATATTAAAAAAATTTTTTTATTTTAATTATTTTTTGCTTTTTAGTCTTATGTGAAATTTGTCAATCGATTTTATTGATATTATTTTACATTAAAAAACAATATAAGTAAAACTAAAAAAATTTTTTTTAATTTTAAAAAACAAATATATTTGTATATACATATATGTAAAATACAGTCGCTCTCAAAACATTTGCAACTGAATAAATTTAACGTTTGTATATATTAAAATTGTAAAATTTTTTTACCTATTTAAATAATTATATACTTTCTTGGTATATTTTTGCCGAATGTTCTTTTCCTTTTTCTTTTTCTTGTAATAAATATATTTTATATATACACGTTTGGTATAGGTCATTGAACACTTACTATTTAAAATTAACAAATTTTCAGTATTGTTGAAACAAACGAATCCTATAGTGCCAAGACTTGATGCTCAATTTTATTTTATTGTTTATATGTGTTGGAAGTACCAAATTGACATCACAACTTATTGCTTTTAATCAATTATAACTAAGTTGTGATTAAAGTTACATGAAAGTTATGTTCAAATGAAATGTAGAGAAGATCCTTAGCTTTATTTTCACCGAATATATTAAATATCTATGAGCAACGTGAATCAAAGAAAAAACGTGATAAATATTGAGTAACATAAAACTGAGAATCAATTTTTTCTTAAATCTCCCAAATTACTAAAAATATTAAATTATAATGTTTTATAAATTTGTAGATTTTTATTAAATAAACATTTTTCCCAAAGATTGTTATATTATAAAATTAATAGAAATTGAGTTATTAAAGAAAAATGATAATTTTTTATTAAAATCACAATAATTATCTCTCTCATTTCTCATTTTTAACAGCCACCTCTGAAAATGTAGTACCACTTGAAGAATTTTTTTATTCATTTGTTTATTTTTTCTTTCAAAAATATTCATAAACAAAAAAAAACTTTTTCAAGTGGTACTACATTTTCAGAGGTGGCTGTTAAAAATGAGAAATGAAGCATACTAAAATATTTTTGACTTGAAAATCAGAGTTTGCTTAGATTAAATTTTAGTAAAGAAAAATTAATATTTTATTTGTTTTAGACCAAATTTGAGGATCGAATATCATAAAAAGTAAAATCTTAAAACTTTCATTAGCAATGTAATATTGCATTGTCATGCAGTTCTGAGCTATGTTGAAAGTTTCAAGTCTCTATCTCATCAAAAAGTTGGTTAAAAATTAAAAATCAATTTCCAAATTTGTACCGAACAGACAGACAAGAAACCAAGCTAATAAAAACATTTTAACATTTTAAAATACTCTGATTTACAAGTCAAAACTATTTCAGTTTTAAAATTAAAAAATATTTATAAGTAAGGTCCAATGTGTTTTGCAGTGTTTAGAAGATTACTTAAATAATTTGCACTCTCATTAATTCTGCCGTACAAAGGCTAATCGCGTCAATTACATTTTCACTCATTTTGAGTTAAATATATTTATGATATAATATATAGTTATATATATGAACTGAAGGAAAAATTCTCTATTAAAAAATATGTCTATATATTATATATTATATATATAATTTAATTTTTTAACTAGTTCATATGTATAGCTATATAATATTATATCATAAATATATCTAAGTCAAAATGAGTGAAAATGTAATTGACGCGATTAGCCTTTGTACGGTAGAATTGTTTCCTTATTTTTAAGATTAAATATATTTTCTAATTTTTTCAATTTTATTAGAAATTTTTCCACTTGTATTATTTTTACAATTAATAACCAAACACTTGATTTTTAGAAATTATAATTATTCAAATTTTTATTAAAAACACAAAATAATGTTATTCACTTGGAAACACAACTAACTTGTCACATCAAATCAAATGGACCTGATGACGTTAGAGAGCAGTACAGATTATGATTGAGAGTGTGTGTGGAATCGAGTAAATTTTTACTACAGTAGTAAATTTTGACATAAAACGTGGTGAATTTAACTGTCAAAATTTACTCTGGCTCTGGGGCTAGTATAAATTTTGACAGTTTGATAGTAAAATAATGTAAAGTCAAAATATCGAAACAAGAACACAATTTTGTAGCTTTTAAAATTTACTCCATTACGCACAGCAAATGTGAAAATTTTTTTTTATCACGGTAAATTTTATTCTACCACAAAATCTAATGTCAAAATTTACTACTGTAGTAAAAATTTACTCGATTCCACACACACTCTGAGAGAGAATATGAGTGAAAAATAACTATCATAGTACGAGATTATACCTACTTCGCTTTTAATACGGATTTTGGTTTACTCGTACTCCCAATTTTATGTGGTATAAACTCGATAATTCGGATTTTGGCTTAAGCCCAATTTATTTCGGTTTAATCCCAATTTTTTTATATGTATGTGTGAGGTAAAATTCAATATGGCGGATTCTAATTTTTATGGTGAAAGTGAAGCTGTCACGTTCTTCTTCTATTTTTTATATTGAAGAAGAATAATATGTATACTATAAGTGTATAAAAATATCAACATTTGCATGTACTTTTTTAATCCCAATTTTACCGTTTCTACGCTACTCCCAATTTAATCCAAAAAACGGATTATTTTTTGGCCGTATAAACTGTTAAATAGATTCATAGATTTAAAAAATTTGCTGCCATACACGGCTCTATCAATATCATACCTTGTTGTCTATTTATTTTTTTATTAGTTGAGAAATTTCTCAATTATGTGACGTCACAATATTCTCAACCATATTTCTCAATTAGCTGAGTTTTACTGTTTCCACTTTCCAGTTTCATAATTGAGAATGGTGATGGCTGTATGATACGGTATTAATTTCGTGATTAATTTCGTTATTAAAAAGAGATAACAAGTATGTTTTACGGAAAAAGCAACTAGAAAGAAAGAGAGATATGAACTAACAAAATTTCAGTATTAATACTGAAAATGTCAAAAAATAACTCTCCCAATTCTCCAAATTCCAATATCCTTCCATTAATCATGAAATTAATCATGAAATTTGAACATTAATATTAATTTTGTGTTGCCATCGTGTTTAGACATATTTCATAGTTTGATATTATATTTAAACGAGTGTGACGTGTCTAATTATTCATTTCTAATTTTTTTCAGTGAGTGCAAACAAAATGAATAGAAAAGAAATAATAATCACGAAAATTCATTTACTAAATTATTTAATTGCCATTTACTTTAAACAGAGATACCGGCAACACAACTTTAAGAAAATCTCAGCTGATTTTGATAGTGTGTCTCTGTTTCTCAAATCTGTTATCTCTTTCTTTAAGTACTTAAAATTTCCAATAGTATTAATGCCGTGTCATAACAGCATGACTTGAGTTTTATTTGATTAATGGAAAAACTGGAAATAATTGAGAATGATGACAATACAAATTTAAATTCAAATTTTTTTCCGAGTTTTATTTAAATTCCTGTGTTTTACGTCCTGTAAAATAAAAAGGCTGTAGGCTGTAACAAAACGCTAAAAATTTCGAAATATGTATGTATGTGATATTTGCACTTTCATATTTGTATAATATTTATACATTTTATACTATGTTTATGTATGTATGTATATATTTCTAAAAATATAAATAAAAAAAATAAAAAAATAAATTACTATAAATAAAATTTTTCTAAATTTAAAAAGTCAAAAAACCTCCTTGTGTTCTTCCAGTCGTTATATTATATTATTTAAAAAATATTTTACACTATTCTTTAACACTTAAATATCAGTTGACTTCTTATCAATAGCACGTTCTCAATTGAGAAAATTTTAAATCAGTTGAGAAAATTCTTAACTGAAATGTGCATACAGAAACACTTTTCCACGATGAAAACTCAACTCGTTTGAAAATTTCCAATGCAACAATTACAGAAACACAACGATTGAGAATGACATCAAAATGACGGGAAATTGAGAATTGTATTAGAGAATTTCTCAATTTCAAAGTTATAGAAACGGGACACTGGACACAGGTTATAGAAGCCAATTTGAAATATTGATTATATACCTACATACAGTGGTGGGAATAGTTATAAACTCACTGTGAAAATTTGTAATATTTCAGGACAAACGGAAGAAATGGAATTATTGTTTGTATTTTTAATATGACCGATCAAAAACAAAACTACACCAACTATCACATTGATTTATTTCCTAACGGTATTCAATAAAATAAGCAATTGTTTATAAATAGGTATTTGAAGTTGGGAATAGCTATAAACTCAGTTAATAATTTTTACAGTTATGTTAAATTTATTGAACGGATAATTATAAAAAAAGGTTAATATTTTGTTTTTAACCATTTTTTACAATTTACATCTAACAATCCTTTTTTCATACTTTTAAATAAGTTTTTTAAAATTCTTTTTGGGATATTATTCCAAGTTGCCAAAATCCTTGCTTTTAATTCGTTTAAAATTTTTATTTTCAGCTTTTCTTTATTATACACTTTCCTAGCAATAATTCCCCTTTCCCCATAAGTTTTATTCTGGGCCGGGTTCTTGTATGGTGATTGGTGATTGTCACCAGCAATTTCTGTTCACGTATGGTGACTGTCAACCAAAAAATATCACCAAAAACTGTCATTTTCTTGGTGACAGCATCAGACCTGTCACTTTTATATATTTTGTATGGCGTTTGCAGTTCACATTTCATAAAATTGAAATTCCTGGAGTGTTTTTAGAAGAATTTAAGTAAATAAATATATTAATTAGTAGTTTAATATATTAATAACTAATTTAATATATTAATTAGTAATTTAATATATTAATTATAAAATATTTTATGATAATTTGTAGATAGCAATGGATAGTACACAGAAAAATGTAAAGAAACAATATTATTCTTCTGTTATTACGTGGTAAGTGAAGAAATCTTCGATGATTTGAACTTCGCTTACTTCATCGCTTACTTGGTAAGTGAAGAAATCTTCGATGATTTGAACATCGCTTACTTCATCGCTTACTTGGTAAGTGAAGAAATCTTCGATGATTTGAACATCGGTTACTTCATCGCTTACATGGTAATCTATAGGAGGATGCATTACTTTTCAATGACATCGCCATGTTAAATTTCATCGATGCTGTAACCAATAGCTTATCCATTCTATAACTTACCTCTTCACTTACCATCGCTTACCATTTCCTGCTGGGATAGTACATTACATATTACAATATATTTTAGAACACAACACAATTAATATAATTTTGACACCTCCTAAGTGAAAAGAAAAATAGGTATGTATATAAATGTATGTGATAAATGTTTGTTGAACAAAATACTAAAGAAGATATTGCGACAAAATAAAAAAATAAAAATACATGCCTACTTATTACAAAAGAGACATAGCTTGAATTTATATCAATAATTAAATTCAATGTTAAGTATAAAAAAATATTACACATGAAAGTTTATAATTACTAATTGTTGCAAACTATGAAATTATAAAGAAATAAAATGAACAAAAAATTCAATTATTTTAAAAATTTTGTGAATGGAAAGAAAAAAATAAAAAAATACCGGAAAAAAATAAAATAAAAATTAAAAAAAAAACAAATAGCAATTTTGTTCAACTGAGTCACTTATCTTGTTTATGCGAACATTAATTCGCATTAACTCACGCAATTTTTTCTCTTACAAGTAGGTAAGAACGCACAATATTTTTCACTTTTTTATTTCATTTTTTCACTATTGTGCGCTTTAAAAATTATAACACTGTAAATTTATTATATTTTAAAACATTTATAAACCATATTTTATTTAAAAAGCCAAAAATATTCAACTAAAACACTATTTCTTTACACTAATATTCCACCACTGGCACCACTCTTATTAAGAAACCATAAGAAACTAAAATGTCAAAACAAAACATGGCACACTTCTTACTAATCCATACAAAACTCCAGTAGGAGGCTTTTACTGTAGAGGGTTTTGTTATAAATACTATACATTTCCAAGGTAAACTGGTAATGAAAAATATCCACCTTATTTTCCTAACAACAATGAGTCTTTCTTGGAGGTGGATTGGGTACTTCATCTAATGTTGAAAGAACAACAATTTAAGCAGTAAAATCAACTAACAATAAGTATATATATGTATATTGTATACATATATGTATGTATAATCAAAAATAGCATAGGTTAATTGAAGGTAATAAAGGTAATACGATGGTGTCTTGAATAAATGTACATAAATGTACATTATGTATCTACTTATGTATATATTATGTATTATACAGTGAACACAAAAAAAAAAAAAAAACTATGTATTTAAACATTTTTATTATGATTGTGACCACAATTATAAAAATATCCAATGCAACTAAACTGACTCCATAGATATTATAATAATAAAATAAAACTCATTCTTTAAATAAGCTGAAAAAAAATCAGTGTTTTTTTCTCTTATATTTTATTTCCTTTATATTTTCACATCAGTACAATATGATTTAATATTTCAATAATACACTTTTATTTATAAAATTTTTATAAAATGCAATTTGAATTATGAAAATTTTTAAGGTGAAACGAAAAATAGTTTTATGTATGCGAATTTTAAGTAAAGATTTATGTATGCATATTTGTATAAAAATTTGTATTTTAGTAATAAAATAACATCCTTGTGGTGTAGAAATAATTTTTATTTAAAAAAACAACAAAAATAAAAATGAAATCTCATGAAATAATATTATTTTTTGTAACTATGTATTTGAGTAATTTCTTTTTTTATATTTACGAAATTCTGATAGTATACTTTATTTAACAATTAAAGTCAGTATTGTGCTTATGAAGGCAGTACCCGATGAGTTTTTTGCCTTGGTAATATTTAATTTAAAAGATTTCCCTCGATTGAAATTGAGATCTGATCACCCCACACACGAGACAGATTTATATAAACGAAATGTAAAAGAGTATAGAAAAGTATGCCTATCTTGCCTGTACTGACTTTAATTGTTAAATAAAGTATAGTTTTGAAAAGTATGAAAAATATACATATTTACATTAGAGTGTCCCTTATTTTTCAACTTTCAGATTCTCAGTGTCCTACCCACTAATTTTTTTGTTCTTCAACTTGAAGTAGAAATACCAAAAAAACAGGTAAATTTAACATCATTTACACGTGCCGATTTCACTATGAATTTTTTTCTTCGAAAAATGACGATTTTGTGCACTTTACCCTATACCTTTTACCCTAGTAAACGATTTTTCAAAAGCACGAAAAGGTCTACAAAAATTTCCTTAACATAGATGGAAAGAGTTTTTTTCTTTGATGCCTTGCAGCTCGGTCCCTGTTACAGAGATCTTTTTTGTTAAATTTATAGGGAATGACAAGAAGAACTTTTTTAGGAAGAATAGTTCTTCTTTTTTAGATTCAGTCTCTTTAGAAAGTTAGTTAGTTTAAATTTTTGTAACAGTGAAGATTAAATTTTAATTGTTCAAATTGTGTAAATTAAAATTATTTTTTTTCTTTTAAAATAAAATTGAATATTTAAGTGGCGCAGTGATACGAACATTAAAATTATTAACAAAAAACAAATTATCCTAAGATAATTAACTGTTTAAGTGAACGCAGCAAAATTTAACATTAATTTTGTGAAGAAACAACGATCAAAAAAAAAAAAAATTAAAGCAAAAAGGAATAAAAGTTTCGATCAAAATTGAAATATAGAAATGGCTACTACTGCACAATTAACTGCTCCAGTGCAGTTTTCAACACAAAAATTAACTGAACAAAAAGTTAAAATCAATCAAATGAAAACAACTAAATTTGAACTAACCGCTGATCAAATTATCAGGAATTTCAATGAAATTCCAGCATTTTCTGGAGAGGATTCCTATAAATTAAAATCATTTTTCAAAACAGTAGAAGATATTGAGCAACTTTGTGGAGAGAACAATGTCCAATTGAAACAATATTGTTTG
The DNA here is from genome assembly GCA_932526495.1 of Bombylius major. NCBI lineage: Eukaryota > Metazoa > Arthropoda > Insecta > Diptera > Bombyliidae > Bombylius > Bombylius major. The sequence continues at coordinate 21,105,453 of OW052044.1, read as the reverse complement.
AAAAAACTCATCAATTCAAAAATCATCGGGAAAGCAAGAAATACCATCCTAGAAATTCCAGAGCATCGAAGGAATTGGTCAACTGTAGTAGAAACACTGACTTTGCGATTCAGGCCGAAACAAACAATTCATCAACTATTATTCTACGACAAGGAACTAAAGGTATACAATTTAAAAGATTTATTTAATAAATTAAGTAGTATTTAGTCAGAGGCAAGTGAAATTTGTGATTTTGATAACGAAGATAGTTTTACGTATGAATCTATTGACAAAGAATTAGTTCAAATACTAAAATCAAAATTATTACCACTTTTACAAATTCAAATAGATCAAAATAAGACCTTGTTCGAATTAGATAATTCTTTTTGTCAGTCTGAAATTTATTTAAGTGATGAAGTTATTAAAAATGCTTTTAAAATTTACAAAAATAATAAAATAGATAACAGTAAAGCTGAAAGAAAACCTCAAATAAATAAACAAAACAATAACAATAACAATTTTAAACAAAATCATCGCTACAGTCATAATACTAATAATACACAAAGTTCTAACAATCCTGTTTCCTCCAATAACCTTGTTTTCTCTAGTAATCTTTTAAGACCGAATTTCAACCGGAATAACAATTATAAACATTCTGAACAATTTAGACGACCTAATATTGTACAAAATAGATCTGGACAAAACAGGCCCAGTAATAATCAAACAGAACCTATGAAAGTAGATAATATTAATAGAGAAACCGATGATTATTTAGAGGTAAATTTTACAGATTTGCCCCGGGCAACAAATTACCAATTATAAAATTAACATTTGATAATATTTCAATACCCTTTAATATAATAAAACTAAAAAAGGCCCTTACATATAACTCTTTAGGCGGATCTAATTTCGTAACACAAAAAATGATTACACCTATTCCTCAAGAACTAATAAAAAAAGGGACACTAGAATGGAAAGTTTTCTCTCTTAAGAGTAGGAAATACGACGCGATATTCGGCATGAATTTTTTAATCCCATTCCAATCAAAAATTGATATCGAAAACCAATATTTAGAAATTTTCCACAAATATAAAATTCTGAAGCAAATCACCTAGAACCAATAAATAATACTAATGAAGAAATTCTCTCTAAAATAAATCAAAATCATCTGAATGACGAAGAAAAAACTTATTTAAAAGAATTATCAGTGCAAAATAAAGTTTTTTTTTCAAAGAAGGTGATAATTTGACCTTTACACATGAAATAAAGCATGAAATTATAGATTAAAACACGATAACCCTATCTACTGTAATATATACCGCTACCCTCATATTCATGAAAAAGAAATTGAAAATCAAATAACTGACATGTTGAAACAAGGAATAATAAGAAAATCTAACTCACGACGACAAGTTATACCCAATATAGATAACATTTTAGACAAATTGGGCAGAGCCCAGTATTTCACAACACTAGATCTCGCGAAGGGATTTCATCAAATCCTGGTAATGGAAGAAGATCAAAAGAAAACTGCTTTTTCAACACCCTTTGGGCATTACGAGTATGTTCGTATATGCCCTTTGGTTTGAAAAACGCACCAGCAACTTTCCAAAGATTCGATTGATGAGCTCGGTGCTTAGAGATTACATCAATAAAATATGTGTTGTATGTCTTGATGATATACTCATCTTTAGTACTTCCATTCAAGAGCATAAAGCCAATATAAATAAAATATTCAGTAAATTGCGACAAGCTAATTTCAAAATCCAGATAGACAAGTGTAATTTTTTCTGCAAAGAAACCGTATATCTTGGCCATGTATTAACCCCCGAGGGAATAAAACCCAACGCAAAGAAAATTCAAGACATAGTTCATCTCAAATTGCCTGAAACACAAAAACAGATCAAATCCTTCCTAGGGATAACAGGTTACTATTGGAAGTTTATTAAAAATTATGCTAAAGTCGCCCAACCCATGACGAAATATCTTAAAAAAGACGTTAAACTAAATTAATTAGATCCTTCTTACGTCAACTCTTTCGAACAAATAAAAGTTTTAATAACGTCACATCCAATACTCAAATATCCCGATTTTAGCAAACTATTTAAGCTCAACACTGACGCAAGTCACTATGCAATATTTGCCGTACTACTTCAAGACAATCATCCAGTGGCATATGCTAGCAGAACCCTAAATTATCATAAAATTAGATACGTATATAACACCATTGAAAAAGAATTGCTAGCAGTCGTTTGGGCGGTCAAATATTTCAGACCATATCTTTATGGCCAGGAATTCGAACTGCGAACAGACCATCAAGCACTCAAATGGTTACATACAAAATATTTAGGCCAAAACCTAAATCTTAGATTAGAAAGATGGATCTTATCGTTAGGTGAATACAACATAAAAATCGAATATTTAAAAGGCAAGGAAAATAAAATAGCAGATTTTTTTAGCAGAAACAACACCGATGATCGTGAAATAAATGAACTGTCCGAGACGTCCAGTCCTAACGAAGGAAGAGATCTTTCAGAAAATGATAATTTAAACCCGCCTACAAAAAATATAAATGAGAATGCACCTACACAAAACAAAACGTAAATGATGACAATATCTCCCTTCAACCCACAGAAGAGCAAAATGATCATATACCTATTCTTGACTCTATAGTAAACAGATTTAAAACACAAATAATCATTACCCCAAATTTTACGCAAGAATTTGAACAAATATTAGGAAATCGAAAAATATACATAAATCCAAACTCAACTCCAGAAGAATTAATTAACATATTAAAAATAGAGTGCGGAAAATATCATTCACGAATGAAAAAAATTCAATTTTTCACCAATTTTATCATTCACGAATGATAATTATTTTTTACCATTTTTATCATTCACGAATGATATTTAAATTACAAATTCTTATCACTCATAAAGAATGAAAAATATTTCTGTATACTAATTTTTTTCATTCACGAATGTAAAAAAAAATTTCATTCCATATCGTTCCTTTTCACGAATGAAAAAGAATAGAAACGAATAGAAATGAGAAATTCATTATGTACTCAATGAGGATTGAAATATAAAAGAGATTCCTTCACGAGGAACGTACGAAATTCATAATTTTTACATTTTTATAAAAATTTATCTGAGAAAGCTCAAAAACTGGTCTGAGAAAGCTCTAGTCTGAAGCTCTTTCGAATTGAATAGAATGAATGGGGATTGATGAATGTGTTTGTAAATTGCTTTATATGATCAATATGAAAAATAAGAAAAAACAAAACCATTGTAAATGAAACTATACATATGTATGTATTTATATGTTGTTATACATATTATATGTATACATTATGCTTATATAGAACAAATGATTTTAGGTGTTGTGTTTTTTTTCTTTATAGTTCTGTGTAATTTTTTTGCAGCTGAAGTAAATGATATTTGTTGTTGGTATTTTTTGGCTTGATTTTTTCTTTGCTTTTATGTTTTTTCTTTTTTCAAGCATTTTTTATTTTTGTTTGCTTATTTCGATCCTATTCTTGACCTACCTCTACAAATCTGTTTTACATTGATATTTAATTTTATGGAATTATTAAATGAATTTATAATTATAATATTTTTCGTTGGTCAGTAAAATTTGGTAATATAAAAGTTTTATATTTGGCGCCGTATAACTTGCGCCCTGTTGCAGTGATCGTTTTGGTGTCATAAGGAGTTTTGTAGAGAATGAAAAGCAGAATATTGTGCAGAAATTTTAAGTCAATGCCTTTACAGGGTCCTGAGATATTTACCTTTCAAGTCGGATAAAAATCCGTAAAAAACTACGAAAACGATCAAAAATAGAATGAAGTGTTAATTTAAATGTTTTTAGATTTCTTGTCTTGTTTTAAAATTTATTTTCAAAACAAACAAAAAATACAAGAAAAGCGTAAAGGATAATTTTAAAAATGCCCCTTCAAAATTATCTTTTTATATTACCAAATTTTACTGACCAACGAAAAATATTATAATTATAAATTCATTTAATAATTCCATAAAATTAAATATCAATGTAAAACAGATTTGTAGAGGTAGGTCAAGAATAGGATCGAAATAAGCAAACAAAAATAAAAAATGCTTGAAAAAAGAAAAAACATAAAAGCAAAGAAAAAATCAAGCCAAAAAATACCAACAACAAATATCATTTACTTCAGCTGCAAAAAAATTACACAGAACTATAAAGAAAAAAAACACAACACCTAAAATCATTTGTTCTATATAAGTATAATGTATACATATAATATGTATAACAACATATATGTATATACAATATACATTAAAAATCTCGAAAAGGGAGAAGAAAGAAATATTTTAATACTTTTTGTGTATATATAATATATATATATGTACATATTATAATATATAGTATAAAAATAAACAAATAATGTTTTCGCTTGTATGTGTGCATTTAATCTTCAGCATATATATTATGTAAAATAAAATTTAAGTCATAATTCATATGTATAGAACACAAAATTAACTATTGAAAGCTTTTTCTTTTTCATAAAAAAGACAAATGTGATACCTCCTTCTCTGCCCGCACAGGGCCTGTTTACGGTTTTGTTTCATTTCCTTTTCGGATCTCTATTATATTTCAATCCTTTTTGCGGCCATAATGAACATAAGGTTACGTTCGTTAACTTTCGTTCACTTTAAAATGTCAAATTTCCGTAACTTAACCTGCCGTAAGCTTCGCACTTTACGTAAGATAAGTGAGGTTATACTAAAATTATTGTAAAATGTGTAAATTCTCCAGGTTCCTTTTATTTATAGAATTCATTTTCCCTCTAATCCATTTTTCTTTTAAAGTTATTTTTAAAATATTAAATACAATTTAAAAAATTTATTTATAATTACAATAAAAACTTTTCACCAAAAACTTGTCAAGTACACATTACACAAACAAGCTACGTAAGTGACTTTTTCTATTGTGGTTCATTTACGGAAAAATGACAGCCGTAAGCTTACGTTCGTTCACTCTTACGTTACGTTACGTAGCATTGTGGTTGGGCCTATTAATCGGATTCAGGAGAATCCTCATTTTAACGAAGGAAGAGTTAAGGCCTAACCAAATTTGGCTTCAAGCCACTCAAGTCAAAAGTGTGATTACGTTATTTTAATACAGAGTCCAGACGAGACTTTTTTATGTCAAGACTTATGTCAGGACATTGTTCATGTCTTGCCATATTTTTCATGTCTGGGCATTTCATGTCTTGCCATTCCAAATAAGTGAATATAAAGTGTAAAATTTTTGAAATATATTTTTGTGAAATTTTGTCCAAATAACTTTGTAAATTTAAAAATTAATTTAAATTTATTTAAAAATTCACATTTGCAATTTTTTCTCTCGAAAGTCTGATAAATCTGATACATTTGCACGAAACATATGAAACCTCCATTTTGTTTGCTCATGTCTGCAAGACATCGTAGCAAAGACATAAGTCTTGACATCGATGTGTTGCCATTTATGTCTGCAAGACATAAGCGGTCTATAAGAGACATATTCGATGTCAAGACATAAATCTTAAAATAAAAAAGTCTCGTCTGGACTCTGTATAAATCAAGCAAACCATAATAGGCTGCAGTCAGCTCAAGTCAAATTGAACGAACATTTTGAATTTTCGTTGACTTTAGTTCATGTGCCTTCATAGCACACGTAATTGAGTGACTTGAGTAAAATTTGTTTTGACAACAAAAACAAAAGACAATATTTTTGAAAAATTTTATAAATTTCATACACATAATATGTACGTATGTAATAATATTTCTGAAAAAATCTTAATAAATACGAATAAAAAAAATAGAAAAATTTAGAAGTAAAAAACATATATAAAAAAATTTTATCCATTTTTAATTTTTTTTTCTGCTGACAATTTTATTTAGTTTTCAATTCACAAAAGTATAAAAAAAATTAACTTAACCTCACTTAATGCCCAAGTCAAAGAAGTCAGACAAGTCAAATATGGTTATCATGCTAACTTGAGTAACTTTCGATAACTTGACTTGAGCGGCTTGAAGCCAAATTTGGTTAGGCCTTTACGTTGCCTTTTTTGCTGACTTCAGAAAATAAAAATGAACATTCTAGAATAATAAATTTTCCATGGGAAAATTCCATAAAAGATATTCCCGCTGAATCAGCAAAAGATACAACGTTAACTGATCCGCATAAAGTAATACTTTTTTAGGAAGAATAATTCTTCTTTTTTAGATTCAGTCTCTTTAGCAAGTTAGTAAGTTTAAATTTTTGTAACAGTGAAGATTAAATTTTAATTGTTCAAATTGTGTAAATTGTTCAGTGATATAAATTAATTTTTATATATTAAAAACAGTTTCAAGTGTTTTATTTGTTGAAAAGAAAAAAAGAAAAAAATGATTAAAATTATTTTTTTTCTTTTAAAATAAAAGTGAATATTTAAGTCACGTGAAAAATGAGAATAAAAATGCCTCCCTCAGTTGCCTATCTGTATTGGTTTTATAGTTTTTATAAGTAAAGCATAGTAATATTGAATCACTAGTATTTATTTTGTTTATTATTATTTGTAAGGGGATAGTGAAGGAAATGTAATAGATAAAAATGGTTGAGTTTAAGTAAAAAGGTAATTAATAAATTATAATTTTAATGAATTTCCAGTAAATTTCCATATATTGGGTTTGAAATTACGTTTTTGCTTCAATTTTACCCAATATGGCAATAAGAGTATGGTTTACTCTATATATTGAATAACTACGTATAAAGAAAATTTAATTTTTTATCTTTGTTGCTCCCTAATGATTTAACTTTTGGACTATTTCTAGCAAAATACACTTGCATTTTACACATACATTGAAGTTTTTCAAAATTTCTTATCAAATTTTGTATGGAAAATTGAAATGTGATTTTACTAGTCTTCTTTATACTATGGCACGGGTAAATCACTTCCAAAAAATATGAAATTTTAGGATTTTAATTATTTTGTAATAAGTAAAAAAATTGAGATGTAGGAGGCGAGTTTCTAAAAAAAAAATTTTCGTAGAACATATAAGGGACAGTCTAATGTACATATGTATGTTAAAATGTCGATGATCCAAATAACAAATTTAAAAGGAGGCATTTCATAGAATAGAAGTAGACTTCTTCAAGAATATTTAGAAAACAATAAGCTTCTTAAAGTCTAGTGTTTGAATATTTTATTTCGTTTCGAAGATACTTCGTGTCGAAACAATGAGCGCGTATACTCCGCAGTACCAAACCGGTCTAGTACTATTTTGGTACGACTAAACTATTTTAGTACTGCCTGTATATACCGTAAGAGCAAATAATAGAAAAAGAAAGAAAAAAATACTTGTCAAACTCAAATATTTCATTTATTGTTAATTGATTTCATAATTGCTATTTGTGTACAGTGTGTATAGTGTATAGTGTATATTGATAATTATCAATAATTTTTTTCTTTTTGTGCTAAATTAATTGGAAATGAACAAAGAAAGGAGGACCAAATTATCATTTTTCTTTAATAACTCAATTTCTATTAATTTTATGATATAACAATGTTTGGGAAAAATGTTTATTTAATAAAAATTCACAAATTTGTAGAATATTATAATTTAATATTTTTAGTAATTTGGGAGATTTCAGGAAAAATTAATTCTCAGTTTTATTTTACTTAATATTTACAGTCGAAATCGCTTAAGTGAAAAACGGATAAGAGAAAAAATGAGGAAAAATCGTGTAGGTGAAAGCATTTTTAAAGCCCCGAAATTTTTACTACTAAAACCGTATGTTTAAGTGAAAAATTTGTAAGTGAAAAAATCGTTTAAGTGAAACACTTTTTGATGTCCACTGAATCAATTTCTTATGTATTTCAATACGCATAAGTGAAAAACAAAATTTCAAACAAATTTATTCTCACTGGCTAATCTGATGAACCCGAATTAATGAGTGTATGGTTAGCAACACTGAATGTTAATTGTCATTAATGACAGCTAATAAGTATAATGACATTTATTCAAATTATACGTTTTTCCACTCATTGCAATATAGCGTACATTCATGTAGTGAATATAATTTAAAATTTATGTGAAAACTTTTATTCATATGTACCTGTGTATAGTTTACGAGATATTTACATTTGAAAATTAGCATTCCGAGCACCTGTTTTCAATTTACACTGTAATAAAAGCACATGTTCAATAATCTAATGAATTTCAGACTTATTTTTTCAGTTTTTTCAAAGGGTCTTCCTCAATATCTCGTAAACTGTACATTTTTCGAAAAAAATGAACATACCAAATCGATGCAGAATCAATTGAGCCTTCTTTTTCTGCAATAAAAAATGAGGGTTAATTTAAGCTTTTTTTGAGAAAAACAGGGTGAAACACAAAAATTTGGAAAAAATTCACAAAATTTTGATTTTGAACGCGCCTAACTTTTTAACAGTTAGACATAGAAGAATGAGTAAGGTATCGTTAAAAAAAGCAAAGGGTTCTCTACATTTTTTTAAACAAAAAAAGACCCTTGAGTGCCCTTACGAAAAGTTATAGGGTACATCGTGAAATAAGTGCAAAAAAACTTCAACGTCCTCTAGCGGCCAAACCGTTGGGATTTCTCAAAGAAAAATATCTAATGAATAAGATATAACACATTCATTCACAAAAATTATTAAAATAAACTGTACAGTGGAAAAATCCTTTTGAAGATGATTACCAGTTGTAATAAGGTTATTTGCACTATTTTTGAGACAAAGGAAAAGATATACAGAAATAATTTAAATTACAAAGTACCTACCACTTGCTTTTTTTTATATCTGCACTCATTCTTTTCTAAAAAAAAATTTCATTTTAACAAAGTTTTTTATTTGTCGCTCTGGATTTTGTCGTTTCTAAATTTTGTCGTTTCTGGATTTTGTCGTTTCTGAATTTTGTCGTTTCTGGATTTTGTCGTTTCTGGATTTTGTCTTTCAGGATTTCGTTACGAACCCTTAATGAGTTTATAAAAAAATCCAGTAAAAATATTTTCTGGATTTTGTCGTTCTGCATTTTGTCGTTTCTGGATAATGTCGTTTCTGGATTTTGTCTTTTCTGGATTTTGTCTTTCAGAATATCGTTACGAACCCCTGTGTACTATCCATTGCTATCTACAAATTATCATAAAATATTTTATAATTAATATATTAAAATACTAATTAATATATTAAATTGCTAATTGATATATGAAACTACTAATTAATATATTTATTTACTTAAATTCTTTTAAAAACACTCAAGGAATTTCAATTTTATGAAATGTGAACTGCAAACACCATACAAAGTATATAAAAGTGACAGGTCTGATGCTGTCACCAAGAAAATGACAGTTTTTGGTGATATTTTTTGGTGACAGTCACCATACGTGAACAGAAATTGCTGGTGACAATCACCAATCACCATACAAGAACCCGGCCATATAATTTTGAGTTGCCAATATGATTGAAATACAAATTAAATCTTAACATAATTTTTTTCTAAAATTAATTTGTTCATTAAATTAAAAAATTAAAAAATTAAATCATATTGTTTTCATTAGATCTTCATTCCATTAAAAATCAATTCAATTTGTTTTTGATAAACGAAAAACTGTTGACCGATTAAAATAACTAAATTGGAATATTTCCAAAAATAGAATCAATGTAAATACATACATACGTAAAAAATTTATTATCATTGGTATACAAATACAAAGTACTCATACTTATATCGTTCATCTACATAAAATGTTTATGTATGATATATTAATTCTTATATCCGGGAAATTCTAATTAAACAAAATTTAATTTTAGAAGCACTTTATGTAGGAAATGGGAAAATCATAAATCGACTTTAAATGGTATAGTATAATGTCATTCAATTGATTGATATGATGACATGTATGCGAAAATATTTTTTGAGGATGGATAGTTTATACTTTAAATTTAGGTCATTCATATTCTTATATGTACTACATACCCACATGCATGTAAATCTACTTAGATAAAATTTTGTTCATACATCATATTACCTAAATATGGGACATACACATGTATATACTATTGCTACCGTAATATACATATGTATGCATTTGCATACATACATTTTATAAATATAGACATATATTTATGTATATATGTACATATGTATAACATTTAGCATATCAATCGATTTACGACATAGAAATCATATTGATTGAATATTAATAATAAAAACAAAAACAAATCTATAAAGCATAAAATTTGTGTTGCATCGGATATTACATTTACTGGTTTTAATAAGTACTTTTTCATTTTCATATTAAATTTTTCTTCAGGCTGTAGGTACCAATACAAAAAGAAATTTGATTTTTAATTGAAATATTACTATTATTTCATAATACTATATGTACTATATGTACTGTATGTTCATAAATATATGTACATATCTATATATTAATAGGCATAGGAAGCAAAATTAAATTTAGAGTATCCTGACATAATTATTATGTTTTATTATTATTATTATAGTGAACAATCGAAAAGAATATTTATGTCATTTTTTTAACTGACATTACGATATACATACATACATATAATCTTTTTTATAATACTTTAAGCAAAAATTTTACAAAACTTTATCGATTTCCATCTACCACATGACAATTTAATGTAAACATTTTGTACTTTGTTTAAATTTATGTTAAATGTAGAACAAACTATTTAGAATAAGATTAATGATTAAATGTTGTTCCATTTTAAACTTTTATAAGAAGATTTTGTCAATTTTTTTATTTGTTTTTAGTTTCTCATTGTTTCGTTTGTTACAAAAAAATTTTTTTTTTCAATTTGATAGAGGATGATTTACGTAGGGAATGGAAGAAGATATTTTAGTTACCTTCAAAGTATTTTTAAATTATTTTTTTATAAACTGTAAATACGAGTATATATGTTATTAATTCGTTTTTTAAGATAAAATTTTGTATAAAATACCGCAGGATCTCTTTATGCTACCCTTTTTTAAGGACAAAATATGGCTTTTAAAAATTGAAATAATTTTCTATTACCTATATGAATATTTGAAGACTATAAAAAGGTTTTGTGATACCTACGTGATAGATATCTAAAGAAAATTAATTAAAAAATTAGAGGGCTGTGTAGGCTTTAAATTAAGTATATATACCACGTATACATGATGAGGTCCAAAGATCCAGCGATTTAAAGATCGAATTTCGATCTGCGTATTTCAGTATTTTGGATCGAAAGATCGAGTTAAGTTTAGATTCAAACGTGGTTCAAAATATAGAAATTATAACCTTGAATTTTTTACTTTTCCTAATATTTGAATGAAAACTTAAATATTAGGGCAAGTTTAGAGTTTCTTCATGTTCCCAAATATTTATTTTTGCCATTTTATTTATGCTTTCAATTTTATTTAAATGAAACAAATAAAAGTTTTTACACACTTCGATAAATAACATAGCCTAAAACAATTTTGATCTTTCAATCTTTCAATCCGTGTCTGTACGGTTATATTTCGACTCGATCCAGGAGAAAAGGCTGGATCGGATCGGTTGGATCCCATATGGACTCGATCTCCGTCTACATGTTTTTTAAGGGGATTCAGACCGGATTAAATTAAGATTCAATTCGTCATGTATACGTAGTAATAGTAACGGCCATATCTCACTTAACAAAGAAAATCAGAAGCATTGATGTTCTGTTTTTAGTTTGAAAAAACGGAATCGTTATTGGATTTTTTATTTCATTTTTTCAACTCAAATAACAGGAAAAAAAAATAAAAAAATATACCTCCAATTTTCCTGACTAGGCCATAAGAGTTCATAAGGTACTTCTCATAATTAAATAATATTTATTTTGTTTTCTAATTTTTTAAAAGTTTTTTTCAATGAGGTAGTGTGCAGGGTCGCTATTCTCGAAATCACTTGTAACTTTACGCATACGTATCTTTACGAGTACTTTGCTTCAAATGGTTTATGTCAGACGTAATCTTGAAATCATTCGAATATTCATTCAACATTCGAATAGAATTACGAGTGTGGTGAAAGTTCTAAAGTTCAAAACTGGTTTGTGTATTAGATGAGGATGAGGATAAATGAATAATAAGAGAAGAAATATATATGACTTTGACTTATGTCATTTCATAATTATTTTGAGAATATCGAAGAGAAATTTGTAAAATTACTCAGATTAAAAAAATGTGTATGGTGAATGAAACTAATGAGAAATTAAGCAAAGAATTGTATTAATAATTGTTAATTTTATTATTAATACATATAATGGTGGCTATTCTAGAGAAATTCTTTAGTTGGCGAATTTTTCTGCTAAAAATGTTAGCAGATTATGATGTTAGCAGATTCTTAAAAATTCGTATTCTGGTCACTAATTTAATATTTTTCGAAATCTTTATGAAGCTATCAACAGAGATTCGAAATCTGCTAACAAATGTCACTTTAAAGAAATTTTTTGGCTTAAGTGAACCTGTTGTCGGAAAGTTTTTGACACACTTATATTTGTCGTAAATCCATGAAAATTCGTTTCATTGTAAATTTATATATACATTATATATCCTTTTACCCCTATTTCTCTGGTTGGTGTACTAATAATTGGTACTGCCATGAAAAATTCATTAAGTTATAATATACATATTTAGATAAGTGATTGTAAGATTTTGTTTGTAATATATAAATATGTAGGTTTTCCAAATTTTTATAGAAAAAAATCAAGATTCGAAAATTTTAAAAAATTGGTAAATTTTGCAGTGTAATACCCAAGTGCAAAAGAATTGATCCATCTGCAAATATTTTCAACTGCATATTTCCGAATTTATGATTACTTTAAAAAATAAATGTAATTATTTCTTACTGTGCTTCAAAAAGTTCATTTTATTAGCTTTCATAAAAAAAATATAAATATTAAATTCTACAAAAAAACAAGAAAATAACAACATTTTGAAATTTTGAAAATAATTGAAAATATTTGCAGATTAATCAATTCTTTTGCACTTGGGTAGTATATGTATCTAATTCTAGAAATAATGAATAATTAACTCTTAGATTGCAATACATAATGTAACTGCGATAGCTTAAATGTCCAATATCTGATAATGGTTTTTCTGGACTACCAGCAATACCTTCACGTCATGATAATTCATAACTAAATGGTATTAAAAGTTTACCATATCCTTTACTTTGATTCGGTGGTAATATTAAAATACATGCTACATTATTATTTTCTGGTGATTCTTTTTCTTTTGAAAAATAACCAACAATATTTGCACCTTTTTATCAACTTCAGACAATACATAAAAGAAAAATGATTCAACATCATAATATAATATTTTATGATCTAAAAATAATTTTGTCATTAAACATAATGTTTCACAATAAATTTTATGATCTTTTCCATCAATTTCAAATATTGATATTGTACCTTTTCTATAAATTTCATTACCAGGTGGTTGTCGTTGTATACATTCTGTAGCTTGATATGTATATGTCTTTGCATATTTCATATTTTTTAAACAAATTTGCAAATCGCTAAGATTTTATATTCGTATCATCAGCTGAAAATTAAAATTATTTACCGATTTGATGAAAAAAAAATCATGGCAGTACTAGGTAGAAAAGGACCATTAAATAAGGGGAAAAATGTGTGCATAAGATAAAAATAAGGGTTCTATCCGACAGATACTTCACTTGTTCCAATTTTTTGCTATTCTACACTAGATAGTTTAACCAGTTTTTTTGCGTTTGTTTTTAGAATATTGGTATAATTTTTTCCCATCTCTGTATCAAGAATTACAAAAATAATTTTATCACGAAGATAATATACTCCATTCTAGTTCAAATTTGTCGTGTTAACTATAGATTTAATTTGATTTGCTTTACAACCGTAAAGCATGTACGTAAACCTGTTTACAGAAGTTGTTATAACCACCAATGTTTATACACTATATGTTGTTTACATTTTGTAAATACATACATAAATACTAGATCATTCAGAAAGTTCGCGGCCCAACAACGAAATAGCTTGAATTAATAAGTTAAAATACATTTATTCTTCAGTATATTCTCCTTTAAGCTCAAAAATTTTTTTTCATCGATTTTCAAATTTATTAACCCCATCTCTGAAGTGATTTAGTGCAGTGCAAAGCGATGAGCAATCTTTCTGGTATGTACGAAAGAAAAATGTAGGTAGGATAAATTGAGACGCCATTCGTATGTGAGCAAGTATAAATATAATAATGTTGGAAACAGGGCTATTGTCGCACTTCGACCTTTGCAGATCTTTTGTGCAGCCCGTGCTTCTCATAGATTTAGGCTTTTAACAAATCCTAATATTCTATTCGAAGGTGCGCACCAAACTTCCTCAGGCTTGAGGAAAAATTGGTGCAAGTATCGCACTCTTTTTGAGACCAACGCCTCGCATTCACACAGAATGTGTTTTGAGGTCTATTTGGCCTCTTTGCAGAACCTGCATTTGTCATCGTCTTTGAGCCCTATCTTGCTCAGGTGGTAGTTGAGCGGACAGTGTCCAGTAATAAGTCCCGTGATTGTCCTTAACTCGTTCCTATTGAGGCTGATCAGATTCCTAGCAATATTTTTCGAAGGTTTAATAAACTCCTTCGCTTGCTTGTTACCTGGAGTCTTCTCCCAGTAGAAGATGCATCTTTTCATCTCCCATTCCCTTAAAGAACCCTTGGTGTAGCTTTTAGGCAGTCAACAGAAGGGTTCTGGACCTACAAACTTAGAGCTGGCGCCTTTTTTGGCTAGGGAGTCCGCCAGCTCGTTGCCTTTAATTCCCTCGTGTCCCGGAACCCACATAAGGTAAACTTTGTTTGTTCTGGCGAGTTTTGTTACAGTATTAAGACATTCCAGTACTAGCCTCGACTCAATTTTATGAGCGTTGAGGGCTTTAATCGCTGCCTGGCTGTTTGAAATTATATAGACTGTAGCTTTATTAGTTGTTTTCGATTTGCCACTTTCAAGTACTTGCGAGTAGATAAGGTGGAAGTCTGTGCTAAATCATCTACACGTAGCTACTCATGTAAAATTTTTCAAGTAGATACAAGTAGTTACGCACAATTTTTACAACAGAGGGCTTTATAGTTGAAAACTAAGAGCACTAGATGTGTTTTACTTTTTTGTATGTACATATATGTATATGACAAAATAAAAATTATTTTTAGGTTTTGACACCTATCAAAATTTTTGTGTCGTTCGATTTACCCATTTATCCAAGACACATTTTAGTACTCGCAAGTACTTGGAAATGGCAATTCGAAAGCAGCTGTTGAAACCTTTTTTTAAGCATTCGGTAGCGCACATGTCTATGGCATAGATTTCAGCTTGAAAGACCGATGGGTATTTACCTAAGGATTTGAAGAGGCTTCTTTTTGGGCCTGCTACCCCTGCTCCCACTCCCAACTCGGTTTTTGAGCCATCTGTATACCATATTGAGGCTCCTTTTTCGAAGGTTGTTTTGTTTTTGTGCCAAGATTCACGATCTGGAAACAGTACTTTGAACGGTTTCACAAAGTTCAATGTTGCCTCCATTTCGTCAGTCATTTGACTGATTTAGAAGTCCTTGAATTCCTCAAGGATCTTAAGGTTATGTGTCAGATCACCTGGTTTTAGTTTCCTAGTTCTCTGAAATTTTAGAGCTCAGTTGAGTGCTTCTTTCTTAATTTGTATATTAAGAGGTGGCAAACTGAACATGGCTTCTAGTGCTGCCGTTGATGTAGTTCTTAGAGCTCCTGTAATACTAAGCCACGCTAGTCTTTCTATTTTGTTGAGTCTGTTTCGAATTGTTATTTGATTTGTTTTTGGCCACCATATGATTATGGGTCTTATGATGGCCGTATATGACCAATACACCATTTTCGGTTTAAGTCTCCATGTTTTGCCAAAAAGTCTGTTACAATTCCATAAAGCGAGGGTAGCATTATTAATGGAGTTGTTTATTTGTTTATTCCAAGTGAGTTTGGTATAAAGTATATCTCCTAGATATTTGACCTCACTTGAGAAATTTATTCCCTTAAGTTGGTTTTCCTTCTTTTTGTGAAGGATACGATGGTCGTTTTATGAGGATTTATAGAAAGTCCTTCCTCAAGAAACCATTTGTTAATAAAGATTAAAGATAGTTGTAGTTGCCTGGAGATTGTTGCATCGTCCATGCCCCTAGCTATTATTACCAGGTCATCTGCATATCCCTGTGCCTCAAATCCTAGAGAGTCAAGCTTGTATAGGAGGTCATCAATGACCATAGACCATGATAAAGGTGATAAAACTCCTCCTTGAGGGCATCCTTTTGTGGCTTTAATTGTCATTGATTTGCCTTCTATCGTAGCTTCTATTTCTCTTTGATTGAGCATTGCTTTGATCCAGTTAATTGTTGGGAGTTCAAATCCTTTGGATAGGGCAGCCCTCTCAATAGAGTCAAATGAGGTGTTGTCAAAAGCTCCCTCAATGTCAATAAACGCACTAAGCGCTATTTCCTTTGTATCCATAGTTCTGCTTAGCTTGTGAACTAAACTATGCAAAGCAGTTAGAGTTGATTTACCCGCTTGATAGGCATGTTGATTGGCATTTAGAGGCTTTTTTGCAAGTATGCTTTCTCCAATATGCTGATCAACTATTTTCTCCATTTTCTTTAGCAAAAAAGAAGTGAGACTTATCGGTCTATAAGATTTTGGCTGGGCATCAGGTCTTTTGCCTGCCTTTGGTATGAATACTACTTTTGTCTTCCTCCATGGTTTTGGAATGTAACCCAATCTAAAGCTTGCTTTGAACAAGTTTGTAATGTTTGAAGAGATCCATTTCAGAATCCTTTCTGTAATAGTATTGAGTAGATTCCATCTCCCCCTGGTGTTTTGTATGGTTTGAAATTGTTAATCGCCCATAAAATTTTTTCTTTAGTAAATATTTTGCCAGCTAGACTGTGTGTTCTACTAGAGACTCGTGTGTGAGTTTCTTGAAGAACAATCTCGCTCACTGGGTTTATTGAACCTGGGAAGTGTATTCCTAGTGAAAACCCTAGGGTTTCTTCTTGGTTCGTAGTGTATTCTCCATTAGGTTTTTCAAGTAAACCTATTCCGTTGGAGTGAACTTTTGAAAGGACCTTGTGGAGTCTTGCTGTTAGAGGTAGTCCTGTAACACTCTCACAGAAGTTCCTCCAAGTTTTCCTTTTGGATTTCCTTAATTCTTTATTGTATTCAGTTAAAGCTTTTTTGTACTCAGACCACTCTCTAGTACGCTTAGCTTTATTGAATAGTTTCCTAACTTGTGATCTTAAATTACTTAGCTCCCGATTCCACCATGGAACGTCTCTAGCGATCCGTTTAAGTTTTACCAGGCAGATATCGTAAAATGAATTTATTAGAGATTGCTGTAGCTTAGTCGCTGCTAGATCCAGCTCATCTCTGGTGTCTATTAAGCCCTCTTGATCTACACAGTTTCTCAAGAGTTCATCATAAAGATTCCAGTTAGTGCGTTTTGGATTTTGATTGTATTGGATGCGAGAGACGTTGGCCTCTATATCAAACCTTATATGCATATGATCCGACATAGAGGTTTCATCTGACACATGCCAATTAATAATTTTGTCACAGATATTGGGTGTGGACTCATTTGGCGAGTCGTTGGAACGTACTCTTTTGAGATTGTCTCCCCTATTTGAATTTGTTGGTTGAAGAGCCTTCAGCCGTGCCTCATCTATGCCCAGCCCTTGTAACAAGAATTTCTTCAACCTCTTTCGTCCAGCTCCGCTGAGTTTTATCCTTTTTTCGGAGTCTTTGAGATTCAACTTCTGTAAGAAAGTTTCAACCCCAGCCTCTTCATTCCGGATAGACTCGGTTTCGCTGTCTATTTTGGATGACACGTTAGTTAGCTATCTAAGATTTCAGCTTCTATTATGAGATTGTCAACCAGAGGAACTTCTACCTCTGTTGAAGTTGTTGTGGTTGATGCTATTGGAGGTGCATTGGCCTCTTTTTTATTTTTTTTATTGTCTGTGTCCATAAGTGGTCCCACGAGTCGCACGGGAAAGTACGGTTACCCATGGCATAGCCCTGCATTACCATAGGAATGCTTTATTGAAACTGGAGGTCGCCTGGTATCCAGAGTTCGCACATTAACGACTAGGCACTCCCCTAGCCACGCATCCCTGGGCATATGCTGTTCCACCCTTGGATTGGACGCCCAATCTATTTTTGGCCAGACTTCCAGCAGAGACATGACCGTACTGAGAGTCTGTTACCAGTGGCACCGCGTGGAGGTCATAGTTGGACTTCCGAGAATTCAATAGTTACGGAATGCTCCATCGGTCTTGTACGATTTCGCATGTTAATCCCCCTATTGAAAGGTCAGCTGCCACCAAACACATGTTAAAGTGATGAGGAATCTTAACTGCGTGAATAATATAAACCTATATAAATAAAAAATGTTTGTAAGATAACAAAAAAACTTCACGCTAGTTTTTTCTTGTTTTTTTCAGTTTTAATGCATGTTTTTCATTTATAAGAAAAAACAAAGAAGATATTTCATTCTCGCTTAAAAGGATTTTGATTTTTTTTTTAGTTTTTTTTTTTTTAGTGATAATATCTAGTATATATTTGTACTCTTTTTTTGTTTGCGTCCTTTTTCATATACAGTTACCTGAGAGTTTTCTCACTTTATTAGTATCTACACTTTGTTATAGGTTTTTGGTCTGCACGGAGATAAGATAGATTTTCGTTTTGTGAGAATGTATTAGTTCTTGTTATTTTTTATTCCTCAGTTTTATTACTTTACTTTCACACGTACGTAACTTTTCTTCTTGTTCGTATGGAAATCATAACTCATCTTCCTTTTGTTTAGGTGTATTTGTAGTTTGTACCATGTAAATTTTGTTTACCACATTGTTTTTATACGGTATAGATGAAAAAGATTGATCTACCTAAGTAATTTATTTCAAATTTTGTTTCAGTTAGCGGAGTGAAAAAAATAATAAAATCTATTTAAAAAAACTTGGAAATTATAATATATAAAATTTTTCAATTTTCAAATACAAAAAAAATTTAATCTCTTACAATAAAAATATTTTTTAGAAATGTTATAATACTTATAATAAAAATATATATTTTTAAATACATATTTTTATTGTACTGGAATTATTATTTAAAATTTTTATAAGTGAAATTGTTAGGTACTTTGGTTTGTTTACTTTTTTTTTTTTTTGTGAATAATTTATTTAGGATGGGTTGGCATTTTATAAGGTGAATTATTTGCGGAAAAAAAAAGAAAATAATGGAAAACAATATTTTAAATTTCCAAAGGATGTTAAATATAGTATGTAGTTTTGTGATGAATTAAAAAAAAACTTTTTTACAAAATAAATGATTTCTTATTATTCGAAAATACTACACATACATACGTATATTTTTATTTTACGACAATAATTTTCAGCGACACACTTTACCCTAAATTCTCAAACATTTGAGTCGTTGTGCCCCCACGAACATGTATGGTATTTTGCATCTCGCTTGATAAAATAGATTTTATAATTAAGACTATTTCTAGCAATTTTTATGAAAAATGTCTATGTATTGCATAAAATAAGACGCAATTTTCAGTTTTTTTATCAGTTTCTTGTATGAAGTTAAATTTCTTTCTTTAACATTCTTTGATGTAAAGTATTTTCAGCCCAACTGTGAGTGTATTTTACATTTAATACATATTATATTTTTCTAAAATTTTTAGCAACATTATTATTTGTATGAAGTTCATTAACTTCTTTATAATTACACTTTGACTCGTTCGTATCTTTTCGAATGGTTTTCATTTGAATATTTACGTATGCGAATCTCGAGTTTATACCATATGTCAAAACCACTCGTAGCTGGTGAGTTTAAGTATGCGTAAAGTTACGATTGGTTTCGAGAATAGCGTCCAAGAGGATTAGAAAAATTTAACTAAATAAGTTAATTTTAATAATTACTCAAAATTTTTATAAAATAAATTCTTATAATATAGCTAATACATTGCATTGCAATTCCACAAAATAATCTGCGAGTTCTCAACGCTAAAACAACATCCATTTTTTTAAATTAACTACATATTTATCTACTAAAACTTAAAAATGACAGAAGTTAGCAGAAAACTTAAACGATAACGAAATCGAAAATAGGACCTGCTAAGTTAACGAAAAATTAGTAGATTTTTCTGTTAATTTTTGGTACCAGAATACCAATTTTTGTCTTAGCAGGTTTTTTTACGAGCTGTCAAAATTTTGTATGAAAGTTAGCAGAATGTCAAATTAGCAGAAACCTACAGAATAGCTCTCAATGTTTAACTAATTTTTATCAAAATTGTTTTATTTTTACTTAATGTATTTACGAACATATAACGATTTTACTAATTATATTATCCTAAACGTAATCGATTTCTGATTTAATGTAATAAAATTCACTCTTTAATTTAATTATAAAAAAATAATTAAGTATACATATAATGTATGTATATTATTTTTTTAATTTTGGTTTTAATATAATTCATCCGTACCAATAGTATTTCTCCTTTTACGTAATAAAAATTTTCACGCACCATATAATCAATAAATTTTCTTATTTTTCTTTCTCTTGAAATTTTTCTCATTGATTACATTCAAATATATACGAGTATGTACATACATACATAATACGTATATCGATTAAAACATTTTTTTTTTAAAATATGTTAATGTAGGAGGAAATATGTACGTACTTTAAAAACTACAAAGCAAAAATATATATGTAGGACATGTAGGTACTTATAACAAAAAAATGAATAAAAAAAGTTCAATGTTCGTTAAACATTAATCAATAATATAATATATAATGTAGATTTTTTTTTTCAAAAAAAAATTGTACTTAAAGTAAAAAAAACTTTTTTTAAAATTTTTTTCTCTTTAAAAAGAAGATGAATAATAAAAAAAGTAATTTTGTTTTTAGTGTTATCTTTATAATTTCACGGTCAGGATAATTTTCACTGTAGATATTTTAATTGTATACAATTAAGTTATGGAAATGTGAATATGTATGCACTCGTATATATACGTAATTGTGTATTATGAAGTTGAATTATGCACATTTTAAAAATATATTATGTACATACTCTTCACAGCCAGGTGTAAATTTACACTTGTTTGAATGTTATAAGAAATATATCTTAACTTTTATATATCAATACATAATAATTTTCACATATGCGTAAGTTTTAAAAGTGATGAATGTTTTTTTCTTGTACATATTTGAAATTAAATTTAATAATGCAAACAGGTAATACATATTTAATGACTAAGGGTTGTATGTACATACATATGTATGTTCCTCACAAATGAATTTAATTATGAGAAAAGACAAAAGGTATTTGGAAATAATTAAAATAATTTATACGTTTATAAACGTAGTAAACTTAGTAATACTTAGAATGTGTTTCATGAGAAAGAAAGATAATGAGAAATTAAAAAAATGAACAAAAAAATTTTTAAACAAAGTGGAAACTTGTTGCATTTTAAAAGTGCACTAAGTTTTGTTTTTTATTTGTACTATTCAGAGATTAGAGAGATCAATATTCTCTACATATGAGTGAAAAAAACAACTTATTATTTACTACTGTGAAATACTAAGGGGATTCACTCTTTGGTGCAAATAGGTATTGCATCGTTGCATTCGGTGTATCGTAGCACGAATTTCAAACGATACAACAACAATTCGTGCTACGATACACCGAATGCTACGATGCAATACCTATTTGCACCAAAGAGTGAATCCCCTTACTATGTATTGGCAATATACTAGCCATTCAGTAGAAATGCAAAAAAAAGAAGAGAAGGACACGAAGGGTTGCAAGTTAAATTACTTACGTGGTCAATAAATAATAACAAAAAAAGGAGAAAAAATAACTTCCTTTTTTAATTTTTAAAGTTCAAAATTATTCATAATTTATTTAATTTTTTAATTTTATTTAAATTTTTTCATAGAAAATTATTATTTTAAATTATAATAATGTCGAAGTTTATTATCGGAAATATTATTTTATTGAAGAAAAATGATCTTATTCTATCTTTCAGAATTGAATTCTTTTGTGTAAACATGTTGGCAAGATATTTAAATATTTAAAATATGTATAAGAATCAATAGAAAAAAATCAAACTAATTGGAGTAATGTTAAAGACAAAAGGCCGTTGAAAAAGTATAAGTTTAAAGAGAAAAAATATAAAATATTCTCCTTCAGACGTCCGCATATGTACATATACAGAAAACAAGTTTAATTCCATACATAAATTATGTATGTACAATGTACATATTATATTATATTTCTAACAACATTTTTCCCACCCGCAAAATGTATCTACATACATATAACAACAACATAAAAATTAAGCCACTAATTCTGTTTGTTAGTTTTTAGATATTTTGTAGGCATCTGCAATAAAAAATAAAATAGATTTTCTTTAAAAATCAAAGCAATAATATCCTATAATAACGATACAGCTAAGGTACACATAGACAGTTCGTGTACAACACATTGATCGTGGTATGGAATTGATCGTGGTGTAATGGAATTTCCCTCGCACCATGTAGTATCCATCAACAAATCCATTTATCCACCATCATGAAACCACATCATCGACGATATCTATCAAAAACAAAAAAACAAAAAACAAACTCAACCAACAAAAGTAACAGCAATAACAGCTTCTAGAAAATGTTATAAAAATGATTACAGGTAGGTCATGCAAGTCATTTTGCAAAAGAACGTGAAATAGTTAACTATAAAAGAAAAGAAAAGAGAAAAAAATCAAAAAGTAGTATAATAAAAAGCTTCATTTTAATTTTTTTTTTTTGAATACCTAATAACGACCTTAAACAACAAATTTTTAAAATACAATTTCTTTTATTTTTCGTCTTTTTTTTGTTTCAGTTCGAAATTCTTGTGCAATTTTCGTAGAAAATCGTAGAAAATTTTTAATCGATAGAGGATAGTAAAAATATATAATTGTATTGTGGTTTGTCTATAGTGTTTAATTGTGTTCATTCTTTTGTTATAATATCCTGCTGTTTCTTTTAAAGAAAAAAAAGTATTTAGGTTCTTTTCTGTTTTTTGGAAAAAATAAAAGAAAAATTGTAAAACAAAATTTAAAGTAAATTTAAATTTAAATTCATTGAAAATTTCAGTGACGTGATTAAGTAATTTAAATATTTATCTGGAACGAGAAAAAGATTATATTAGTACTTTTACTTTATTAATACAATATCTTGAAAAAATATCAAAATACAAAAAGACTATAAGTAGTTACTGATTTAATCATTTATTAAATTTTCTGGTGGGACCAACACGAAAGTGGTCATAAAACGTGACATTTAGTTTTTTTCTCTAATAAATTATTGTAATTCCGACAATGCAGTATAAAAAATTGGTGAGCATTATTATTAGTATTTGTTATTTTAATATGTACTATTGTATAATATATATAATGTAAATGTACTATATGTATTTAGACTCTAAGAGAAAATATTTCATAAAAAAAAATAGGTAGTACCTATCTACCTAAATAAAACCGAAAATAAAATGTCGAATTTTTGTCAAATACCGATAAATCTTGTTAAATAGTTAATATGTAGATAAATAGAGTTTATCTTTGAATAGAAAGTGAATTTTAAAATTTCCTTCATCATTTATAATTTAATGATCGCGATAAATATTGTTGCGTGACAACTTAATATCACAGTTTTATTTAATTGTATTTTTATTGATAGGATAATCGTCAGATGAAGAAATTTTTCAAATTTTAACATAGGTACAATAAAATAATTTTTATGTAGAATTATAATGAAATCCTCTTTTTTTCTATTACATATTTTAAAATATTTAATAAAAACAATTCAAACTAAATTCGAAAAGAAAAATTGCATTGAAAATTTTATTGAAATCAATTGTCTGGCTTACAAAATATAAAAAGCAGAAAAAAAACTTTCCTTTTTTCTCACATTTCAAATTAATTTGTTAATAATTTTAAATAATTGTGTGTGTATTATCTTACATATTAGTCCCTAAAAAAAAAATAATATTGTATGTAATAATAAAAAATAAAAACTATTTTCACGTATTCTTATTTTTGTATACGTGCCACTACAACTGCGGTATTTTAATTCATTTTTACTACTCCGTATGTTACTATAAATAATTATATTGTTTGGTAATATAATTTGTTTAAAAATGTACTAAAATTTTTTTTTACAACTAAGTATGTATTTACTAAAAAATATCCTAAAGGTCTTTACCATTACCGGTGTTGGATTTCATTTCAATAATTATGTACCCGTATATCGTTTCTACCCAAATTATTATTATTTTTTTAAAAAAATTTTTACCACAAACAAGTTAGTACCATTAGTACTTTCTTAGGTTTACTTTGTACTTGTTCACCTTTAATTATAAACTTTCAATTCCAACTTTTTATATTGCATATATTATGTTGTTTTTGAATATATGTGAAATTATCTATCTATACGTACATATGTATACGTATGTATGGTGTCTATAAAAATGTAGCTACATAATATATATGTAGGTACTTATGATTTACCTGTATAACCGAAAAGTTATAACATTTTATGGTATTTTCATTTATCTTGTACAATTCAGTGGCGGCTCGTGAAGAAATCATTTGGTGGGGCTGCTTGAAGTTTCAAAAATGCTAACACTCGAATCAATCTTAACACGTTTTCCTCAAAAATTTGTTTTTTAAATTTAAAAATATCCGGACTCTACTATCCGACTGATTTGAAATTTTTGCATGGTATTTTGTTTACTATTTTCTACAAAACTCCCTTAACGCGAAAAAGATCCAATCAATAGGATGCGAGTTATAGTGTACCAAAAAAACTACGCGCATCAATGCTTAAGTTCCGAAAGTTGTGCAGAAAAAACGTTTTCTGTGAAGACAATTTATTTGGACTTCTGTTCTGTTTTCAACACTTTTAAATATTTAAGAAGCTGTATGTTTTTTTTAAATTTAAGAATTGATCTTAAAAAAGGAAGTATAAAAATTAACAGTTTCTTAGACAAAAATTCGTTTTTTAAATTTTGTTTTTCAACTTTATTTTAAAACTTAAATAGTTGTGTCAATCTAAAGTTACGTTTAAATCCTTTAAAAAAAAAAAAATTATTAAGAGAAAAATAATATTGAAGATTTTTGTAAGGAAATATGTATTATTTCCTTAATTTATGGTTGGAAATTTGCATTATGTATTTTTGAAAGCCTAATAAATACACGCACTGGTGAAATGTTTTCTTGAATAATGCTTTTTAATTGACTTAAATTGATAAAACATAGCCCAAGATATAATATCTTAAATTTTGCAAGTCGCAATCCTTTCATATAAAAATTTTAAAAAAAAAATGCAATAATAAAATTTATACAAAAAAAAAAAACAAGCAACAAAATTTAAACAATATATATGTTGTATTGAAAACATTAGAAAGAAGTAATGTACTTTATTTGTTGGTTTACAACATTGGGCAATCAACCAACTGCCTCGTAGTATAAAATGATCATACACTATTGTATAGATGAAACGAAAAAAAACGAATATGTATTATTAGAACATTTATGTACATGGTAAAAAATTTTTTTGTAAAATATTAATTCATCACTAAGCTGTAACAAAATTTATGGAAAATTACATATTCTTTCTATCTTGTTTTAAATTTTAATCCTTGTTGCATTCAGATGAAATTAAAGTGTAAAAATATATCAAAGTGTATACATGTACCTACGAAGGAAAAAACCTCCCCAGTAGAAATATTTGGGATGCATCCCAAAAAAAGTGATAATAGCCTAGACACACAGCGATATTTAACTAAACCGTTTAGTTTGTAACTAATTTGAAACTAATTTCATGACACACCGGTTTCAATTGTTATTTTTGACGTTTTTTCTGATTTTTAATAGTTGCATATAGAAATATGTAGAAAGTAAGAGAGAAAAAATAAGTTTATCAAAGAAGATTCAGAGTTTTAAGTATCTCTTAATTAGTTATTTTTGGAAAAAAGAAGAAAAACGGTCATATAAAATTTAAAATTGAATTTACATTTTTTTTTTAAATATTTTTATATAAACAAAGGAAGTTTGACAAGAAGTTCGACAGTTTGATGCAGGTTCGACATACTGTTTGATTGTTTGACGTTAGTTATCTCGGTAACCACACGTTTTTTGGTGTAGTTTGTAACTAAAATACAGTACTGGAAACTACTTGATTTTTTTTAGTTATCTCACATAACCACTAAACGAATTGGTTACCAACTCGGTGTGTCTAGACTATAAGTCATAAGGGAGTTTACAAAAATTACAAAGGAAAGCAAAATATCTCCCTAGTGAGGTCTATGGGATGAATACAAGAGTCAAATATGATTAAACAAAGAAAAAAAGAAAAAACGCAATTTATATTACTCATCTAATTTAGAGTTGTGAAATTACGTGATTCTCAGTTTAATAAATAATTTTATAAAGTGAAGTTTAAATAATAAAAAATTGTGGAATAATTAGTGAAAAATACGTAAATGTCCAAAGTTTGATTAATTTAATTAGAAAACAATTAATAAGGTGAGAAAAATAATAAGGTAACAATTTTCTATTTAATGCATAAAGAAGGCCTTTCTCGTGAGTTAAAAAGGAGATCTCTTTTTTCAATTTCTAAGGAGCTTTCAGGGAGTACTCCTTTTGGCGGACATGCTTATGGAAAAAGGAGGATAGAAAAGTACGAAGAGAGAGTTCTCCTAAGCTCACCAGAAAGACCTCCTTTATGCATTTCAGATGCTCACTTTTCCTACTGGGTCTTTCTTAAAATTTACAACAACAAAAATGCATGTGCGTAAGTATCTTTTGTTCTGCGCATATTTTTCTATACTTTATTTAACAATTAAAGTCAGTACAGGCAAGATAGGCATACTTTTCTATACTCTTTTACATTTCGTTTATATAAATCTGTCTCGTGTGTGGGGTGATCAGATCTCAATTTCAACCGCGGGAAATTTTTCAATCAAATTTTATCAAGGGCTGCCAGATGAAATTTTTTATTTAATTTTTTTCAATTTTACAAAAATGCAGGTAATTGTGGGAAATTTATGGGAAATTTAAAATAAAAATAAAATTAATAATATATACAACAAAATTATCCACTTGAAAACATTATTAGCTTTAAAATCACTTTAATTCACCCACTTTTACTTACTGAATTTACTTGAAACACTTGGATTTTCACAATAAAAATACTTTAGTGAAACGAAAATAAATTAAAATTTAAGAGTAACAATAAAAAACCAATAACAAAGTATTTAAATTGAAAATTTATACAAAATTAATGGAAGTTTCTCAATAAGAGATCAGAAATATCTACGGTGTTGATGAAAGTAGTTTTAATCAGGGAATTTTATGTTTTCATTTAACGATAGATTGATTTTGCCTTGTAATTACTCAGTTATTGAATTTTTACTTTTTGCTATTTTTTTTGGTATTTCGATAACATAATCTAAAGTGTAATTCACACTTAACGATATATCATTTGATTTATCAAATGACTAGTGTAATTTGTTTTTGTAACAACAACAAATTACATTAGTAAAATGCTAAATCAAATGATAAATCGTTAAGTGTATATCTTTTGTTTTTTGATATTATTTTGATATTCAATATTCTAATTGTATTATCCAATTATATAAAATTTATTTCTAACTATTATTGTTTTTTTTTCACAATTTACACAATTTATATAAAGATCCAAAAGCATTAAATTTGTTTTTTAAATAATGATAAAAATTTTGTTTGATTAAGAATTTCGAAAAAATTCAAATTTAAATAATAATGAAAAGTATTCAGGCTTGAAAAACGAAACGAAATTACAAACAAGTACGTACATAAATAAAACAAAATATTATAGATGAAAAAGGATAATTTAACAAAAACGAGTATTTTATTATTATACTTCTGATGCATACATTTAATTCAAAATCAAATTTATATTGAAAACATAATTTTATAAATCAAACATCAAAAAAAAATTTTATTAAAAGTAAAATATAAAATAACATTTACGTAGGAATATTAAAAATAATAAATTTAAATTTTACAATAAAACTAAAAATACTGAATATCATTATCATAAATTATTTTTTTAATAATCAAGGCAATACTTCCAATAGCTACGGCAATCCTGAAATTAAATCATTTTCTTTTATACTTATCTTCCCGCTGACACGAATCAAACAACATTCTACGTGTTTATGCCTGCTCCGAATTTAATACGGATTTTGGTTTACTCCCAATTTTTTGTCGTATAAACTGGATAATTCGGATTTTGGCTTAAGCCCAAATTATTTGGGTTTAATCCCAATTTTTGTATATGTATGTGTGATGTAAAATGCAATATGGCGGATTCTAATTTTTATGGTGAAAGTGAAGCTGTCACGTTCTTCTTCTATTTTTTATGTGGAAGAAGAATAATATGTATACTAAGTGCGTTCGAATCACACGATTTATCTGATATTTTCAGTTCGGTTCTGATTTAAAATAAGCGAAGCTTCAAATCGTACAAATTGATATTAAACTGAAAAATTTGGATGACTGGAACGTCGAAAATATCAGCTAGCTGATTTTTGACTGTCAGTTGAAGTTTCGAGTTCTTTTATGTACATAGGCAGTTGATTTTTAGTGAAAAACTTAATTAAATTTAGTGAGTAAGTACTTCTTCTTCATATTCCATCTTGACAATTTAGAATTCATAAACAGTCAACTTTTTAAACATGTCTTCTTCTTTTTTGATTAGTTCCACACAGCAAGTGAACCAAAAAAATTTTTATCACTTTTTTCACTTTAAGATTAGTTAAAATCTAGCGACATCTACTGAAAAGAATGGAAAACTAGGTGAGTGGAACAAATGTAGAACAAATGTGGAACTGTGGAACTGATAATTATCAGATAAATCGTGTGATTCGAACGCACTTACTATAAGGGCCTTACCCGCTGACACGAATCAAACAACATTTACTACTTTGACTTTGAGTGGACATCGGCTGCGCAACGAATTTATATTTTGTATTTTTTACTTCGGTTTTTTATTTTTCATAAAAACATTAAACAAATGGCGACAACTGAATAAAACAAATCAGTTCAGTTGTCCTCACGCGACACGATGTGACAGACAACATCAAACGGGAGGATGTACTTCTTTTTTCCATAATAAAAAAAATAAAAACTTTAAAAGAAAAGGATGATTCGTTCTTAGAAATTAAAAAATTAGCGAACAAAAATTGGAATATCTCATTAAAATTCGAAAATTTTTCTGTTATTTCCAATCTGAGTTACTTCTTTATCAAATATAAAAATACAGGAATGTGAAATTCGTACAGAAACTGATTTTTAAAAAAAATTTTCTGAACAAAAAAAGTTGAAATGATTTCTATACAATTCGAAACACCCCGTTAGAATATTTTAAATTTAGAAAGTACCTTTGTTAGGGTTGACAGAAATATGATTTTTAGAATTTCGTACAAACAATTATATGTAAAGTTATCACAAACTCATCGGGTACTGCCTCCATAAGCACAATACTGACTTCCAAAAATGAAAATACTATAGTATAATATCTACGATTTGGCATCTTTTTTAAATC
The DNA here is from genome assembly GCA_932526495.1 of Bombylius major. Lineage (NCBI taxonomy): Eukaryota > Metazoa > Arthropoda > Insecta > Diptera > Bombyliidae > Bombylius > Bombylius major. The sequence goes on along the minus strand of OW052044.1, from coordinate 21,075,760 downwards.
GAGCTATATACATATTTTATTTTTTATTTAAAAAAAAAAAAAAAAATTGTTCATGCAACTTATACTTATATAGCTCGATTTTAAAAAAAACGCCTAATCGTATTATACTATACTTTATTTAACAATTAAAGTGAGTATTGTGCTTATGGAGGCAGTACCCTATGAGTTTATGATAACTCTTAAGTAATAAAGAAGTAATGGTAAATCTTCGTCAACTTGAAAATAGTTGTTCATGTGGTCCAGATGGAGTGCCAGCTGTCATTCTGAAACACTGTGGATTGAGTCTGGCCAATGTTCTCACACATTTGTTTAATTTATCTTTAAAGTCTTCAGTGTTTCCTTCTATTTGGAAAATTTCATTTTCAATCCCCATACATAAGAGTGGTTGTAAAAAATTAATTAATAATTAGAGGAATATTTCAAAATTGTCGGCAATCCCAAAGCTATTGGAAAAACTTGTATTAAATAAAATTTCATTTAAATGTAAACCACTCATAAGCAGTTTTCAACATGGTTTCACGTCCGGTAGATCTACTACCACTAATTTAGTATCTTTTACTTCTAAGTGTCTGAATGCGATTGAAAATAAAAAGCAGGTAGACTGTATCTACACTGATTTCAGTAAAGCGTTTGACAGAGTCAATCATAAATTGCTTCTTTTTAAATTAGATTGTCTTGGTTTCCCCACGAACTTTCTATTATGGCTCAAGTCTTATCTCAACAATCGTGTTCAAAGAGTAAAATTTCTTAACCATGTATCTTGTAACATTGAAGTGACTTCAGGTGTTCCGCAAGGTATCCATCTGGGTCCTTTTCTGTTTTTATTATTTAAAAATGATGTCGTGAATGTGTTAAATTATTCAGAAATTCTAATTTTTGCCGATGATATAAAAATATTTAAAATAATTAATGATTTAAATGACGCTGAGCTACTTCAGCAAGACCTAGACAAATTTTATTATTGGTGTGGTAGCAATCGTTTATCTCTAAACGTTGAAAAATGTAAATTTATGTCATTTTTTCGTACGAAACACCCTTTTTCTAATAATTACCATATTAATGGTATCACATTAGAAAAATTAGATAATATTAAGGACTTAGGGGTACATTTTGACACGAAACTGAACTTCCATAGACATATGGATGTAACAGTTTCCAGGGCTAGTTGTATGCTAGGTTTTATTATAAGATGGACTAAGGATTTTAATGATCCGTATGTATTTAAATCTCTATATGTATCTCTGGTTCGCCCTATCTTAGAGTACTGTGTCGTTGTGTGGAATTCTTGCTATGATAATTACAAAAATCGCTTGGAATCAATACAACGAAAATTTATAAAAATGGCACTGAGGAGGCTACCGTGGTCTGACTCATTAAATCTTCCACCCTATGAGGACTGGCTACGGCTTATATTATTACCCACTTTAAATGAAAGGAGAAGGACCTTCCAGTCCTCTTTTATTTTTAAATTATTGAAGGGGCAGATAGACTCTCCACACCTTCTTAACTCAATTTTTATAAATGTATTTCCACGAGCGTTAAGAATAAATTCAAACACTGAATTTGTAAATATTGGTTATCATCAGACCAATTATGGTAATAATGAACCACTAACGGCTGCTTCTAGATACTTCAATTCTAATTATACACATATAGACTTTAATTAATTGCATTTTGTATTGTCTTTGTTTAATCTTTTTTATTTTTATTTTTTATTTGTTTATTTATTTATTTATTTTTCTTATTATTATTATTTATTTTATTTGTTTATTTATTTATTTATTTTTTATTTGTTTTTTTTTTCTTTTCTTTTTTTTATTATTATTTATTTTATTTGTTTATTTATTAATTTATTTTTCTTATTATTATTTTATTTTCTTTCTTTCTTCTTTATATATTATTTTTATTGTTATTTATGTATTTGTATTTTTATTTTATGTTGTGTCTATATGTGTAGAATATTTAAAAGTTTAAAAATCTTAAAATTATATGTTTGCGATTATTTTTAAGAATGTATTTTTTAAGAATAATATTTTATGAATTGTAAAGAGTCAGATTGATCAAATCATGTTGGCTCAATTTATAAATAAATATCACGATTTACGCTAGTTTGAGCAAAATTTGAAAAAAAATTCCTTATAATTGTTTGTATGAAATTCTAAAAATCATATTTCTGTCAACCCTAACAAAGGTACTTTTTAAATTTAAAATATTCTAACGGGGTGTTTCGAATTGTACAGAAATCATTTCAACTTTTTTTGTTCAGAAAATTTTTTTCAAAAAAGCAGTTTCTGTACGAATTTCACATTCCTGTATCTTTATATTTGATAAAGAAGTAATTCAAATTGGAAATAACATAAAAATTTTCGATTTTCAATGAGATATTCCAATTTTTGTTCGCTAATTTTTTAATTTCTAAGAACGAATTATCCTGTAAAAGTAAAGTTTTTATTTTTTTTTATTATGGAAAAAAGAAGTACATCCTCCCGTTTGATGTTGTCTGTCACATCGCATGCAGACAACTGAACTAACTGATTTATTTTATTCAGTTGTCGCCATTTTTGTTTTTATGAAAAATAAGAAACCAAAGCACAGTGGAATAATAAACAGTGGGTCAACTTTTGCATAACGGTATATGAAAAAGGACTCACCAAAAAGAAGAGTTCAAATATATATGAAAAATAATAAATAAAAAATAAAAACAAATTCCAATATGTTGAAGAGAGATATTCTTTAATCAATTACTTCTTATGAAAACTTCACAAAAGAGTAATGTAGACAAAAAATTCCAACACAAACCAGTTATGTATTCCGATTAGCGTGGCTTTCGTTGTATGGGTTATTTTTAGCATGAGGTTAAGATTCCCCGTCCACTTTGAAATGCATTTGGATTGTCTTTATATTTTACTTGTTACTTTTTTATTGCCTCTCACTTCAACCCATGCGTTATTGTTCATTCGTTTTCATTCTTACACACAAGATTATTACCCTAGCAATTGAATTATTAATTTGAAAGGCAAAGAGGACTAATGTGTTTCTGTAAAACAAATTATCATTTAGAAATATTTTGAATTTAGAAACGAAATAAAATATTGATTTTTTTGTTTTTTTTTAAATATAAAAAATAATAATAAGGCGTGAATTTTTGGATTTTTAATTTTTTTAAATATTAAAATAATTAAAAGGTGTAAATTTTTTTGATTTTTTTTAAAATAAAGGATAAAATATTAAATTTTTTGATTTTTTTTAATTAATACTAATAATAAGGTGTAAGTTTTTTGGTTTTTTTAAATATAAATACTAATAAGTGTTTAAGTTAAAAAATAAGTGAAAAATTACGAGTCGTCATTTTGTCAGATGCAATAGGTTACTGCACCCTACATAGTTAATATAAATGGGTCTAGGAAAATTCATCGCCAGCAATTCTTCGCCAGCAATTCACCGCCAGCAATTCTTCGCCAGCAATTCATCGCCTCAACAATTCATCGCTACAGCAATTCACCGCCGAGTTGCTGGCAAAGAATTGCTGGCGGTGAATTGCTGTGGCGATGAATTGTTGAGGCGATGAATTGCTGGCGATGAATTTTTCGGATCCCAATATAAATATGTAAGCTGCCACTAACACAAACTTAATCAAATTTTTTTCTCTTTCCTTCATCTTCATTTTTCGTGATTTATATTTCCGACTATTTTTAGCGTAACTACCAGTGTATTAGTGTAAAAAATCATGTATGCAGATGTAAAAATTTTGAAATCGTTATCAGTGTTTCTATTAACTTGAGACACTTATTAATAGATTCGCTTTGACCGAAGTAAAAAATATAAATTCGTTGCACAGCCGATGTCCACTCAAAGTCGAAGTAGTAAATTTAACAGTTTATACGGTGAAAAAATAATCCGAATTCTGGATTAAATTGAGATTAGCGTAGAAACGGTAAAATTGGGATTAAAAAAGTACATGCAAACGTTGATATTTTTATACACTTAGGGCCTTACTAATAAACATTTTTTAGTTTTAAAACTAAAATAGTTTCGGCTTGAGAATCAGAGTGTGCTTTGAAACTCTATACAAAATATGTTAAGTTATTTTTGTTTCTCCATTTTATAAACAATTTGAAAGCATACTCTGATTCTCAAGCCGAAACTATTTTAGTTTTAAAACTAAAAAATGTTTATTAATAAGGCCCTTATAGTATACATATTATTCTTCTTCCACATAAAAAATAGAAGAAGAACGTGACAGCTTCACTTTCACCATAAAAATTAGAATCCGCCATATTGCATTTTACATCACACATACATATACAAAAATTGGGATTAAACCCAAATAATTTGGGCTTAAGCCAAAATCCGAATTATCCAGTTTATACGACAAAAAATTGGGAGTAAACCAAAATCCGTATTAAATTCGGAGCAGGCATAAACACGTAGAATGTTGTTTGATTCGTGTCAGCGGGAAGATAAGTATAAAAGAAAATGATTTAATTTCAGGATTGCCGTAGCTATTGGAAGTATTGCCTTGATTATTAAAAAAATAATTTATGATAATGATATTCAGTATTTTTAGTTTTATTGTAAAATTTAAATTTATTATTTTTAATATTCCTACGTAAATGTTATTTTATATTTTACTTTTAATAAAATTTTTTTTTGATGTTTGATTTATAAAATTATGTTTTCAATATAAATTTGATTTTGAATTAAATGTATGCATCAGAAGTATAATAATAAAATACTCGTTTTTGTTAAATTATCCTTTTTCATCTATAATATTTTGTTTTATTTATGTACGTACTTGTTTGTAATTTCGTTTCGTTTTTCAAGCCTGAATACTTTTCATTATTATTTAAATTTGAATTTTTTCGAAATTCTTAATCAAACAAAATTTTTATCATTATTTAAAAAACAAATTTAATGCTTTTGGATCTTTATATAAATTGTGTAAATTGTGAAAAAAAAACAATAATAGTTAGAAATAAATTTTATATAATTGGATAATACAATTAGAATATTGAATATCAAAATAATATCAAAAAACAAAAGATATACACTTAACGATTTATCATTTGATTTAGCATTTTACTAATGTAATTTGTTGTTGTTACAAAAACAAATTACACTAGTCATTTGATAAATCAAATGATATATCGTTAAGTGTGAATTACACTTTAGATTATGTTATCGAAATACCAAAAAAAATAGCAAAAAGTAAAAATTCAATAACTGAGTAATTACAAGGCAAAATCAATCTATCGTTAAATGAAAACATAAAATTCCCTGATTAAAACTACTTTCATCAACACCGTAGATATTTCTGATCTCTTATTGAGAAACTTCCATTAATTTTGTATAAATTTTCAATTTAAATACTTTGTTATTGGTTTTTTATTGTTACTCTTAAATTTTAATTTATTTTCGTTTCACTAAAGCATTTTTATTGTGAAAATCCAAGTGTTTCAAGTAAATTCAGTAAGTAAAAGTGGGTGAATTAAAGTGATTTTAAAGCTAATAATGTTTTCAAGTGGATAATTTTGTTGTATATATTATTAATTTTATTTTTATTTTAAATTTCCCATAAATTTCCCACAATTACCTGCATTTTTGTAAAATTGAAAAAAATTAAATAAAAAATTTCATCTGGCAGCCCTTGATAAAATTTGATTGAAAAATTTCCCGCGGTTGAAATTGAGATCTGATCACCCCACACACGAGACAGATTTATACAAACGAAATGTAAAAGAGTATAGAAAAGTATGCCTATCTTGCCTGTACTGACTTTAATTGTTAAATAAAGTATAGTTAGTAAATTTATTGGCGTTAATTTATTGAGTGTGGAATATTTTAACAAAATAGTAATAAGTCAAAATGTATGTTTTATAAGATTAAAGGACAAAAAAAAAAAATTTGAAATAAGAAATTATTTACTTACAAGTAGGTATAGGTAATACCACGTAATACATTGAATGAAAATATAAAATACATACATATTGTATGCAATATGCATTATGGATAAATGATTTTTTTTTCTCGTCAAATTTTCCTTTTCAATTTCATCGTTTGGCTTATTTTCAATTTGAATTTCATATAGGTAGGTACAATATACAATTCTAGCCACAAAAAAGTTATTTTATTGTGAAATCTAATAAAGTGCAAGTAACCCAAACGGAATATATACATACGAGTATGTATAATATATGTAGGTATGTATATACTTATGGACATTGTGAATTGAAAAAGTTGATATTTTTTAAAATAAAAATATTATGGTATTATAGAGTTCAACAACTTCAATTTCTTTTTTATAAAAACAGAAAAAATACTATATGATACTTGATTCCATAGTAATGAGTAATTCCTTGTGTTTTCCATGGTCGGGTATATATACATACATATATTTTACTATTAAAATATTGTAATGAGTAGTAAAAAAATTTTCATCTAGTCAAGATGTAATTTATCATTTTTAACAGTTTATTTTACTAAATACGAGTAGATACTTTTTGCACTCTTCAATTTTATTATGATAATATGTAGGTAATTTATGTTAAAATTGAACATAAAGTATGAAGTTAACTATTTTAAAAGCATTCTAGGGAAATTTTTTGTTTGTTTTTGTTGTATCTTTAACGCCTTGATACATGTTACATCTACATACATGTAACTCTATTTGTAATCTTTCCTTACTTTTTCTGTTGCTGGGATTTTATTTTTCTTTTCTTGAAAATATGACTCCGAATTGTGAGATAAATTAAAATGCCATTAGAAACGATATATGGTATTTTTTATATCTTTTTATATTTATTATTTTATATTTTATATTTCAAATGATATGCCAAACAATGTAAATATTCACAATATTCTGACAGCTATATGAGAAGACATTATGGCAATGCATTTGCAAAATACCATATACAGTGTGTTTCCGTTATCTCCGACCAAAAGGATACCATAAATAGGGCTCATCAAACAAAAAGTCGTATTGGAGGGGAGGGGGAAATCCCAACGGTTTGGCCGCTAGAGAGCATTGAAGTTTTTTTGCACTTTTTCCACCAAACACCCCATAACTTTTTGCAGGGGCACTCTAGGGTCACTTTGTATTAGAAGAAAATATAGAGAACCCTTTTTCCTTTCTAACGATGCCCGAATTGGTCCTCTATTCCTAACTTTTAAAAAGATATACGCCCTCAAAATCAAAATTTTGTGAATTTTTACCCATTTTTTGTGTATAACCCTGCTTTGCTCAAAAAAGGCTAAAGTGCGAGACAGACGACAGCCTAAATTGGCAATTATCTCTCAATTGCCAATTTTCTGTTTCGTGTGTACACATAATTCCCAATTATTAGAACATAATTGCCAATTGGACATAATCGTCAAAATATTTGAAGATAATTGAGTTAGAGCAAAGTTGTATAAGTAGTACCAAAGATAATTAATAAGAAGTAGATATTCCAGAACAGAAAAGCTGTTGAAAAATAAATTTTTAGTTCTAAATCTGTTCATAGAGCGGACAGACAAGAAGGAATCGTTTAGAACATTAGATTTAAAAATACGTTATGACCGTTTTTGCAATAAAAAAAATTTAACATACACAAAAATCCTCAAAACTGTAATTAGACAATTTTATATGGAAAATGAGGACGGAGTAAATGTGCATGACATCATCATACAATTTTTTGTTGATGTTGTACTATATGAAAATTTATAATTAATATAAACAAAAACAACACACGTATATAAAAAAATAATTGTTGTTTTTATTTTTCATTTTTCAAGTACCCAACCAAATTTACAATTTTTTTATAATACCGTATTTGAATTTTGTTGTTGCTTCGTACCTAAATACAAAATTTATTGTAAACTTGAAGTCACTGTTTTTTTCTCAATTTTGTATTTTTCCCATTTAGCATATACAAGTATGTATTTTTGTATATGCAGATTGTAGTTTATACAGTTGCGGAAAAAACGCATGACTCAAATAATTTTCATTTTTCTAAAAATAATTTATTTATTAAGCTGTATTACAGAATCATGTATGGTTTTTCTTTTCTTATAGAAAATATACCTTAAAAAACACACATACTTAGTTCAAAAACAAACCATCATCCATCCCCACCAAAATTTAAAGATAGTATCGAGAAAAGTTTTTAGAAATTATTAGTTAGGCGACTTTCATGACCGCTACTGTATATTATAATGCACGTAGGTACATTATAATGTTAACACTTTGTAAGCATTAGCGATTTTCTAATTTTCTAATAATGACTGTGATCATCTCCCGGCTGCAAGGTTTTAATAAAATTTTATAGGTACACCTAATTGATCAAAATTTGTAGAGTCCAACATATCTAACTACCTCACATTATGTAACATTTTAAAATATAAATATGGGTAAATAAAATGTATTTAAATATGTATTGTAATGTTGTTAATTAGGTACTTGAATTGAAAACAAAATACCTTAATTACCTTTTTCAATTAAAAAAAAAAATATATAGGTAGTTACATAAAATAAAAACAAAAAAAAGCGAAATCTGGATTCTGGATTTCAGTAAAATTTCTCATAGCTTCACAAACTATAAAAAAAATAAAAATATTTGGGTAAATTTTCATATTATCATGCATTCAATAATCAGAAAACAAATTCTAATTCATATTCCTATACAATACAATATATTTGCATACATAATGTATGTACATACATATTGATATTCTATGGATGAAAAACTAAAAAAATTTTATACTAACCGATGAAACAAATTTTAAAAAAAGAAGAAAAAAAACAAATATTAAATCAAATGTGCACAGACGGTAAACACGCATTTGTGTACATGCAAAAATATGTACATATATATATGTATATACATTGTTATATATATTATATAAATATAGGTATACACAAAGTTATACTGGAAACTGGTTTGATTTGGTTATACACAAAAAAAAAAAAATAACAATAGCATGAGCGAATGGATAATAAAAAAAAATCACTCGATCATTTTTTTTAAGTTTGAATTTCAAAACGTTAGTTCTATTTTTGCTCGCCAGATAGGACAGACAAGAAGGTTTCGTTTAGGAGCCTTTAATGAAATAGAGTGAAAATACAAATGTACTACGCGAAATATCTATTGTGTAAATCTATAATCATTGGTAGTACTTATTCAACTTTGGTTAGAGCCATCTGGTGGGAAATAGTTTAGTAAGAATTACAGAAATTTTTGGTCTAGTAATCTATGATTTTAAAATTTTGTTTTAAAAATTTTATTCGAAAAGCAAAGATTACTAGATATTTCAAATAAAATAGTTTCAGTTTATTTTTCATTTTTGAAAAAGGTATTACATTAAAAATGGGAGATAAAAAAAACAAAAAGAAAAAAGTGTGGAATAATCTAGAAAATTTAAAATTAATAGATTTGTGGAAAGAAAATGTTGGCGATTTAAAAAAAGCAAAAAGAAATGCGCATATTTACTAAAAAATTGCCTACACTTCACATAATTTCACTTTGATTGCTACAGTTTTTTTCGATTTCAGTTTCAATTGTTTCAATTGCCAATTATACTTTATCGTCTGTCACACAATTTATAATTGGAAATTAAGCAAATTGAGAATTGACATAAGTAACATTAACTTTTGTCGTCTGTCTGCAAAATTGAAGATAGCAAATCGATGCAGAATCAATTGAGCTTTCATTTCATTGTCAGTAATAAAAAATTAGGATTAATTTAAGCCTTTTTTGAGAAGGACAGGGTTAAACACAAAAATTTGAAAAAAATTCACAAAATTTTGACTTTGAAGGCGTCTAACTTTTTAACAGTTAAGAACAGAGGTACAAATAAGATATTGTTACAAAGGGCAAAGGGTCCTCTACATTGTTTCTTAACAAAAAGTGACTCTTGAGTGCCCCTGTCAAAAGTTATAGGGTACATCGTGAAATAAGAGCAAAAAAACTTCAACGCCCTCTAGCGGCCAAACCGTACGAATATTGCAGTTCTATAATTTATTTAAAAAGAAAAATAATAATAAGTTTACAATAAAAGAATTAATAATAATATTCGAACTAATACTAAAAAAATTTTGAAAAAAAAAAATAGTGAAATAAAGTTGCTAAAAAAAATTTTTGAAAGAAAAAAAAAAGGAAAAGACGTTATAAATAAACAAAAAATTATATTAAATGAAATAATAGAAGAAATAATTTGTGAATATAAAAAATACAAATAACCAGAAAAAAAATTGTAGAAAAACTAAAAAACAACAAGATTATCAAGGAAGAGCAAATATGAGTAAAATAATTTTATTTTTTAAAAACTGTAAAACATAATATTTTTTAAGACAAAATTTGTAAATTTGTATTTAAGTCATATTTCTTTTGATGAGGACATCAAACCTAATGATGGGGGTATCACGTCTTTAGAACTTTAGACTTCGAACTCCTACATTAACTTTGAACTAAAATAAGTAAATATTTTGTACAGTTTTATTTCTAATGAGAAGAACAAATATTTTGCACAGTTTCTTATCTTGAGATAAGACATGTAATTTTCTTATCTCAAGAGAAACAGAAATATTTAATTGCATACAATCTTCTCATGAGAAATACAAACAAATAATATTGAACAATCTTTAATATAAAAGCAATGCATAATAATTTGATAGTCAGTCGAAGTTGTATTTTGAAACTAAAGAGAAGTTCTATATCTTTGATGTAAACTCTCTGAAAGCCATATTACAAAGAATAATAATAAAGTGTGTTTTATTTTATTATAATAACGTTTTTAATTACATACATATATCTATATATTTTTTACTTATTTATTATTTTTGGGTCTAGGAAAATTCATCGCCAGCAATTCTTCGCCAGCAATTCTTCGCCAGCAATTCATCGCCTCAACAATTCATCGCCACAGCAATTCACCGCCGAATTGCTGGCAAAGAATTGCTGGCGGTGAATTGCTCTGGCGATGAATTGTTGAGGCGATGATTTGCTGGCGAAGAATTGCTGGCGGTGAATTGCTGGCGAAGAATTGCTGGCGATGAATTTTCCGGATCCCATTATTTTTATGTGCGGTCAAATTGTTTGATATACATAGATTTGTTGACGTGAGTTTTTACCAAACTCGTGAATAGTATGTACGTGTGTAACTAAGAGAAAACTACATGAAATAAAGTAAAGAAAAGCAAATTGTGAGAATAAAAAAAATTTCAAAATGTTTTTTATCATTATAGTCTATGTATGTCAGTATGTATATTGTATGTATTGAGATCTTTTACTTTGCTTTGTTTGTATATTACACGTACGCACGTACGTTAACAACAAGTAAATAATTTTATATCTTTTTTAACCATAAATTATCTGAAAATAACGTCAGTTACAATAGAAAATAAGAAAAAAACTCCAAATAAGTAAAGGTTCTGTATTCTCTTTTATTATTATTAAAGGAACATCATGACAAGAAAAAAGTAATATACTTAAATTATTAAAACAAAAAAAAATTGAATTCAATTGTTGAAAAACTTTATGCATATTTTACTATTGGAGCTGATGGTGATTTACTCGTTACAGCTTTATGTACTTCTGATTTGGCTTTTCCTCCTACACCTCTCATATGACTAACTAAATATTTATATGAAGAAAAAATATACCTATCCCTATTCCAACTATATGTATAATACGTATTAGACGGCCCTATCAGGTGTTAGTGTGTTAGTAATCTTCTTATTCCTTAAATTTTTAAAATAAAACAATATTCATCATATAAATTCTTGTAAATATTTTTGCAGTTGTAAATTGCAAAAATAAAAAAGAATGAAAAACAAATTTTCTATGTCTAGCTATAATTAGAAAAAAGAAGTCGAAAGGTTTATCCTTTTTTTATTGCGGTCTTTGGGAATTTTATAGAAAAAATTTTTTACACTTTCTTCAATTGAAAATATGATCGGTCATGAATCAGGTATATTGTCTGTACAATAATGATTCACATAATATTGATATAGAAATCACTATAAATTATGTAAATATATATTGTAGTAATAATGAACTAAAATGAAGATATTTTTGAAATTTAAAATTACTTAAAAAACATATGATTTTTTTTTGGAATTAGATAGTTGGGTTTATTGAATGAAATTCAAATTGTAGTTAATATTCCTTCAGGTATAAAAGTTTTTAAATTGAAAATTATAGTAAACGGACACATAACAAAATTTTTAAATAGTCATTAATGGAAAAAAGTATAAATTAAACTTTTAATATTATATTGACTATTTTTCTCAAATAAATACATTCAAAAAATAAAATCAGATTTTCTAAACTTCTATGTCAATATAAAATGTACAGTATGATTTCCCCTTTGATATGTAAGTTTGGTATATTGGTTACAATACAACGATAGGGAATTCGTTGTCTCTCTTGCTCATTCAAGAGATTTATTATGTGGACTATTTTCAGCCCAACTGTGAGTGTATTTTACATATACTATTATATTTTTCTAAAATTTTTAGCAACATTTTGTATAAAGTGATTCTACTCTGTCTTCTTTGTACTCTGCTTTGAAACATTAAACAAGAAAACCGTAATTTACCTTCAAATAATTAGCTAAAATACATAATAAATTTATTATCTGTAATTTGCCATCAAATTATTCGCTAGAATACATAATAAAATTATTACCATCAAATAATTCGCTAGAATACATAATAAATTTTTTACCTGTAGTCTGCGTAACACCTAGTTTTGTAGTCTGCGTAACAAGGAATTTCTTTTGTTTTTTAAAAATATACAAATCTGTTTAAGATATACTATTGAATACCGCAATTAAAGAACACACTTTCTACTATAAAATCATATACCTACATTTCAACATATTTGTTGCATTCAGTTCGCAGAAAATTTCAATGGAAAGTAAAAAGGTACATTTTCTGCTTTAGTGCGATGTAGTCTGCGTAACAAATTTTAGAGTTAATAACACAAAACCAGTGTTGTAAACATTCAATTTTATTTTATGTATGATATATTAAGACATTAAGGTATTGATCTGAAATATTGAAAATAATCTTTTCTTAGTACAATTTTATGAAATACACGTTAAAACGTCGTACGATGAGGTCTGCGTAACGTAGAGAATTGCCCAAATTCAAAATTTTCGTTCAATTTGACTTGAGCCAAAGTTGTATTAGTAGAAGATGCCCAAAGTCCATATATCCTCATGGCACTCAAAATTTTTGATCTGGGGCGTGATATCACACCCCACAAAATGTTGCTCATTCATTTGTTTCTAATAATCATATGTTTATAATGATATTCAGTAGCAATTATCAACAATTTTACTAATCGTATAACATTTTAATCATGAACGAAAGGCAGTAGGATCGAGAAAGTTTTGAACAGACACACAAGTAGAGTGCGGTAAAGTAGGAATAAATTCTTTACACAAATCAATGTTGCTTAGTTTTAATTCTTTTACTATACCTATATGTGAGGCGTTCCATATCAAAACTTGTCTTATCACTTATTAGTGATTTTCCAATAAACACAAAAAACTTTTTAACTCTTTGTTTTGAAACGACAAGTTTCAATGGATAAGGCAAGTTTTGCAAAAAAAAGTAATTTTTAATTGAATGAATCTGAAGGATTAGACAAATTTTTATGTGATAATATTTTGGTTTTTATTTGAGTTCTTTTCAGAAGAAACCGTTAGTGCTTTCAGTTCAATTTTGATAAAAAGTGCATAAGACGAGTTTTGATATGGAACGCCTCATGTAATAAAATTAAAAACAATAAGTAACAATTATATGAGGTATTCTCGCTATATATAGCTATAGCTATAAACATACATAATTCTAATCATACACATTCGAGCCATAGGTACTTTGCGTTGTTTTCAAATTATGAGTAAAATTTTTTAAAGCTATGTTATATTATTACACTTCAAGAAATTTGAAATTTTTTTCGTTTTTCCTATTTTTGTTGTTATATTGAAATCCAGTTTTAACCAAATTTTGTCTTTATTTTAAGTATAAATACATTTTATACTTTTCTATTTTCATTGAAAACTTTTTTTATTTTTGTAATAATATGCAATTGTGTTTGAAAAATTTTATTAAAAACCATACTTCGTCTTTGTCTTTGATACTTCAAATAAAAAATCTGAAGGTGCATATAAAATTGCAAAGTTCCAATTTCTTAAGTAAATGTGGAAAAAGGAAATGAAGGAATTTCTTAAAACAGTTTCTATTAGATACTGGTAACTGGAGGCTTCATCAAAAGCATTATGATAAAAAATTTGCACGTACCTACCTACTTATACTAAGTGTCTTTTAATTTGGCTTTTTAAATTTTTACATTTATATTTTTAATTTTAACTATAAAAACCTTTTTCCAAAACGTAGAAATTTCATACATTCAGAAGCACAAACATAAAGTTTTGACTCTAAAGATTAGTATTTCATCATCTTGTAAATCAAAAATTAATACAATGTATTTAGTTTATTGTCATATTTAAAATATGTATGTTATGTCATATTTTTACACTAAAATATCTATCTACTGCAAAAAAAACGACTTTTGGTAAAAAGAATTTTAAAAATTCTCATATGTATGATATGTAGGTATTTTGAAACTGATTTCTACAAAGGTATGCCGGAAAAATTGGGTAAATGCATAATTGGGTTCACAATGAAAGAAAATGTATATATGTACATAGGTATTTTGAAACTGATCTTCCAGTCCTTGGGTTAAAAAGCAAGTTTTCTTTCCTTCCATTGTGAAACCAATTATGTATTTACTATGTAATTTTATGCAAATTTTCAATGAAAATAGAAAAGTATAAAATGTATTTATACCTGCAAGTTTTTAAAAAAGTAGAAAGTTGAAATTTGGTCAGAATATTCCTTGAAGGGTTATCTCCCAAACACACTTTGAACGACTAAAATCCTTCGAATAAAACCGATTTGACGCAAATAAAAAGCACTAGATCAAAAAACAGTTTAATTTAATCGCAAACTTAAATGTTTCTGAAAAAGTGCAAAATTAAGAAGGGTCACAGTAGAAGGGAAAAAATGTTAATTTTTCGGAAAATGACGATTTTGTGCATTTTACCCTATTACTTTTGCCCTAGTTGGTGGATTTTTTTCGTCAACTCTTTAATTTAACATAGATCGGAGTATTAAATTAAAAAGGGCTACAAAAATCCATAAAATAAGAAAAAAAAAACAAATGTTTCAAATAAATATTTAAAAGTTGAAACTATTTGTTTTTTTTTTTTTTTTTTTTGAAACTATTTACAAATCAAATTTAAAGTTAATACAAACGAAAAAAATTTGAATAAAATCTTTAAAACATTTCATAAAAAAAAGAATGAAAAATACATAAAAAAGAAAAAAATAAAGACAGAATAAGATTGGTAAATGTTAAAATACGCAAGTAATGAATTTTAATGAAGTTTTGAAATGTTTATGAGTACGCAGTTTATAAAAATAAAATAAAAAAAATAAATAAAGAAATAACAAGAGATGAATTTTCATTTCACAATATTTTAGTGAAAAAAAAATATTCATGTTGATCAGATAAAATGTTTCAGAGATCATAAAATTTATTATTGGTTGATCCATGAAATTGAATTCATTATACATATCCTACTCGTAATATACATACATATGATTATGAATGTATTACGTATACATGAATATGTATATATACCAGTGGCGGAGCCAGTAGTATTTTTCCGGGTGTTCAGATTTCTAAAAGAAATGAAAGTTATATTTTGTTTCTATTCAAAATAATTTAAAACACGAGTTTCCACTCCACCCAAGAGGTATCGCTGTCAGAGCGTTAACCGATATAAAGTGGTCGGTTTCCCTGAAGAGAAAAATGTGTAAAAAATAGAAAGAAAAACTCAAAAATCCGTTTAAAATTTCCAATTTTTCATTAGGCCTATCCCACGTAAACAACTCAATAAAAATATAACAAAAAAAAAAAATAACAAAAACAAAGCATAAAAAAATATAAAATAATAATATACATTATTGTATAAAAAATACAATAAACGAAAATATCACTTTTTTTGCACTTCAATGTTCATCTCAAATTCAATTTTTCTTGTCCTTTCGCAAAATTTCTCAATAACTTTTTCGTGAAAATCTGGCCTAGTTCTCAATTCTTTTAATAATTTTTTTTCAATGGATATCAAAGCTAACTCCGTCAACCTATTTTGTGCATTCGAATTTCGCAAATATGTTTTAATTCTCTTTGAACAAGAAAAAGATCTCTCAGCGCTAGCTGTAGTTACCGGAATAGTTGTAATTAAACAACTTAATTTGAAAACTTCGGATAACGTAGCTTTGAGATTGTTGGGTAAAATATGTTTTTAAATTTCAGGTACTGGCAGGTTAGAAAAAAAGGAATTTTTATTATAAATGACAGTAAGTTCATTTTGCAATTTTAAAAAATCAAATTGTTCCGGGTATGCAGCTATTAACGCATTTAATTCAGTTATTGGGAAGATTTCAGAATACTTATGAAATTTTTGAGCGTCTAACAACTCAATAAAATTTAAATCTTTCATATTTTCAAAGCGTACTTCCAGTTGCATGATAATAGTGTCTAAAATTTCATTGAAAAGCTGCCTTTAAATTTTCCATAATATGCGTGGGTCTACTGTTTTTAATTATCAACGATTTTTCTTTCTTCTATGTTTTGTCTTGAAAAAGACATACATAAAAGATTTTCAATGACGCAATTACAAAGAGAAGCATTTTCCGCGTTCTTATCCATCTTTACAAAATTTAAAAAAAAACTGTTTAATTTTTCATGTGAAATATTTAATATTCAAAATTTTAAACTACCAACGACAAAAAATTCCGTTTTAAATTCGAACTATTTTTTTAAATTTTTACCCCGAGAAAAACAATCTATTTATTTTTTACCTTCCAGCTTCAACTAAAAGAAATTTTTCACCACGACACACAATTTGAATTATTATCTAATAAAAAAGTTGTATTAATTTAAATTTAAATGAAATTGAATTTATTAATTTTAATTTTCTTCAAATAAAAAAGGTAACATCTAGTAAGGAAAATAACAACGTTCATTTTCAAAAAATGAATAGTATTACTATTTGAAGGATAAAATAGAAAGGAAACGAAAAGTAAAAAAAAATATTTTCTCATAATATTCTACTATGGTGTTCACTTTAAAATATGAACACCTTCTATATAAAATTATATGAAGAAAAAAAGAGAAACGAAACGAAAATGAAAAAAAATATTTTCTCATAATATTCTACTATGGTGTTCACTTTAAAATATGAACACCTTCCATATAAAATTATATGAAGAAAAAAAGAGAAACGAAACGAAAATGAAAAAAAAATATTTTCTCATAATATTCTACTATGGTATTGGTGTCCACTTTAAAATATGAACCTGTACCTGACTGATGATGTATGAAAAAACGAGTTTGAAAAGAGAAAAATATTATTGCTTTATATGGTGTAGTGTGTACTATGATTTTCCTAATGTTCACTTTAAAATGTGAACACCTTGCATATAAAATTCTATGAAGAAAAAAGAGAAACGAAATGAAGTAACCAAATATTATTCTCTTGTAATTTTCTGTGGATACTGTATTGTACATTTTGTACTGGGTTCATTTTAAAATATGAACCTGCCTGACTGATGTATGAAAAAACGAATTTGAAAAGAGAAAAGTATAAGCGAATATAATGGTGTAGTACGATTTTTCTAATGTTCACTTTGAAATGTGAACACCTTGCATACAAAACTCTATGAAGAAAAAAAGAGAAACGAAAAGTAAAAAAATATTTTTGATAATTTTGATATATTATGATGATTTTACTAATACATATATTAAAAAATTACTTTTCTTGTTACAAAAAAAAAATTGTTTTCGAATGTAATTAGAAAATTTTAATGATCAGGTTCATAACAATTTTAGGGTGTTCACTGAACACCCTGAACCATACCACCCTCCGCCGTTGATATATACATACATACATAACTAGATTTTTATCATGTACATTTATTGCAAAAAAAAAAGTAGGTACATACATACCCAGTCAACATCGAAAGACATATTCCCAAATCCCATCCCATCTATCTATTTACTGCTATATCACTTCGTTGCATGATCGGCCTTCCGAACAATTTAATATCTATAAAGATACTCTTTTGATATGTCATGGATCTGAGATAATTAAAGTAAAGTATATCCTTTTAGATGTGTGTGGAATGTGTTATGAAGGAATGATGAGTATATGAAATCATTCCCATTTCATTCGGTTTTATATTGTACTACTTCGTGCCCGATGATATCGAAAATATTTTCCGCTGCGTATAGAATTTCATAATTTTCGCAATTTATTGTGAAACTTTTTAGCGTCACTTCAATACCAGTCGTAATTAAAAAGTGAATAGTCATAGACCATAGTTTAATAATTTTGATTAAAATAATTATTATTTAAATTATGATTTGTTATAGTTGTTATAAATAAATTAGACATTTTTTTTTTATCATAATTAAGTATTTAATTTATTCAAAGTACTAATAAAAAATTGATTTTTCTTTTAATTCCAATTTTCTTGCCTATTACATATTTCATGCATATCTAGAAGTATTTATATGTCTATAACATGTCCTATTGGAAAACCTATGATATATCTTTCATATGACTATTTGGTGTACACAAAATACCTCATTTATAGATCATTGACAGATTCAAATGATGACAAAAATATATCTGTTTGATACGTCTACGATACATTTTTGATATGAGTATTTGATACAAACGATTTCGAATTTACCGAGTTATGCCGATTTTTGCCGGAAAAAGTGACCATCACTTTTGTAAAATAATGTCAGATTCATATATCAAAAATGTATCACATGGACATATCCTTTGCATGAATTGGATCTGTCACTGATATATCAATGATGTATTCTGTGCTGACTGGGTATGCATATTTCAAAGTACAATTTTTAAAGAAAATAAAACAAAACAAGAAAATGTTGTTTTTTATTTAAACGCATTTAACACTCCGATCTATGTTAAATTTTACTACCTCCCATCTGTGTATGTTAAGAAATTTTTGTAGACCTTTTTGTCCCTTTAAAAATATATGTTCCCGAGGTTGAAATTTGTTCAGGATATTTCTTGAACGGTTCTCTTCCAAATATTCGGATCACAAGGTCCAGAGATATTTAACATAGATCGGAGTGTTAAAATTTTAAATGAAAAAAAACTTTTATTATTTTAGTTTAGTTTTTATTTTTTAAATTGGAAATTCTGTCAATTAAATCACTTTTATAGTTAATTTTTTTTCCTTTTATTTTTCAATTTCTTTTTTGTTTGTGAAATCGCGAATTTGCTTTGCAAAAAGACAAAAAACTAAATTTTAAATAGTAATATAAAGTGAATTCGCAAATAAATTTAAAAATCATTTGCATTGAAAGTGGAAAATTGATCTTATCTTTCAAATATTCAAGAGAAGAAAAAATATACATTTTAATGAGGTCTTATTTAAAATTTAACACCTAAAGTATTGGTAAAACTCTAAGAATTATCTATGCTCTAAGAATGCAATTTAAATACCAGTACATACCGTATGTTTGTATATATTGAAAATAATACAAAAACAGCAACAGTAAAAAAAATATATGTATAATTCACGTAAAACAAAGGAGAATGTATGAGAACTAAAAAGCCATTTTATGTTAATTTCTGGGTCAAATTGAAGATTGAATGGAACATATTCGTATACATATATTATACAGGGTGTCCCGTTTGGTTTGCTTAACCTTGATACCATAGATAGGTCTTATCAAGACAAACAAAAAATCCTATCGGAGGGGGGGGAAATCCCAACGGTTTCGCCGCTAGAGGGCGTTGAAGTTTTTTTGCTCTTATTTCACGATGTACCCTATAACTTTTTTCAGGGGCACTCAAGGGTCACTTTGTGTTAAAAACAAATGTAGAAGATCCTTTGCCCTTTTCAACAATACCTTACTTGTTCCTCTTCTTCCAACTGTTGAAAAGTTACACGCATTCAAAATCAAAATTTTGTGAATTTTTCCCAAATTTTTGTGTTTAACCCTGTCTTTCTCAAAAAAGGCTTAAATTAACCCCAAGTTTTTATTGCAGAAAAAGAATGCTCGATTGATTTTGCACCGATTTGCTATGCTCATATTAAGGAAGACCTTTTGAAAAAACTGAAAAAATATGTCTGAAATCATTGGATTATTGGACACGTGTTTTTATTGCAGTGTAAATTAAAAATAGGAGCTAGAAGTGCTAATTTTCAAATGCACATATCTCGAAAACTATGAATTTTTTGTAAAAAATTGACATACCAAATCGATCGAACATTCTCTTTCTGCAATAAAAACTTGGGGTTAATTTAAGCCTTTTTTGAGAAAGACAGGGTTAAACACAAAAATTTGGGAAAAATTCACAAAATTTTGATTTTGAATGCGTGTAACTTTTCAACAGTTGGAAGAAGAGGAACAAGTAAGGTATTGTTGAAAAGGGCAAAGGATCTTCTACATTTGTTTTTAACACAAAGTGACCCTTGAGTGCCCCTGAAAAAAGTTATAGGGTACATCGTGAAATAAGAGCAAAAAAACTTCAACGCGCTCTAGGATTTTTTGTTTGTCTTGATAAGACCTATCTATGGTATCAAGGTTAAGCAAACCAAACGGGACACCCTGTATATGTTAACATACTAACGAAATGTAATGTATTCTTTTTTTATTCATGTTGTAATTATATTGATGAGAAGATTCAAAAACCCTGTTTTTTGCTCTTTTATTCTTTTCAATGCACTATACTATAATAGTGAAACAGCTATAAAAAACAGCTAACAAAACATCATTTTTATCCCCTAATATAATCTTTAAGAAAAGAAGAAGTGGTTAAATCATATTATTTTGTTGTTCAGGGTCGTTGATTGTTCGAATTTATTATCTAAAGCATCCACTCCTCTAAACTCAAGATACTTTTTAACTTGGGATATCATATGCATATAATATTAAGATTAAAGATATGTATACATACTTTTATTACATATTAAAAAAAAAAAAAAAAAAACTATACACTTCAAATTATACACTTCAAATAACAATAAAGGTGAGATGAGGATGATGACAATGAAGGTGATGAAGTCGGAAAAAAGAGGAAAGTGAAAATTGAAGAAAACAGCGAAAAAAAAGGATGAATAAGAAATGAAAAGAAAAAACATTCAATGCCAAGGTATAAACTTGACACGTTTTTAATTTTTTTAATTCTATCCTAACCTAAGGCAAAGTGCATGATGCTACTTATGCATACGTGAAAATGGGCATTTTACAATTTATGGGCGTTTAATGTTTTTTTTTTACACATTATGTTTATTCATTCAATTTTCATAGTATATTCGTACATGTACATGTGAATAAACTGAACAGGCAATATATCAAAAGAAAATAAAGTTTATGGCTAATGTGAAGGATGTTTTTTATATTTTTATATTTTCATTTTATTCATTTTATTATCTAAAGGTGATATATTTATGTGATAATTACCTACCATTTTTATTGTTTAAAAAAACGAAAAAAAGTATTGTTTACAATAAAATAGTGTGTTCAAATGAGAATGTATTAACTGTAACGAAATACATATCTTTCAAGTAATTATTTGTTTAAAATTATGTTCATTTGAATATATGAGGGAGGTCCATGAAATTTAGGAAAAAAAAGCAAGACTATCCACTATAAAAAATGATTATTAGTTAGATTTAGATAACAATTAAGAATTTATTATAGCTGAAATAATTTCATGCGCATATCTTGATATCTTAACAACAATAACTTGTAGGTCAATCTTTTGTACAATAATTTATATAAATTTATCAATTATATAAAAAGAACATTCGTTTTTAATTACAGTTAGTAAAAAAAGTTTAAAATTAATTTGTCATTAATTCAAGGTCTAATCTTAGATTAGAATTATATATCTAATATAATGAAATGTTCAAGAGCTTTTGTATTTATGTATACAAAAAAATACAAAAAACAAAGGTAGATTAAATTTAAAATAATTAGTTAAAAAAATAAACTCGATCAAGGGAAAACTGTGAATTTATTATTGAGAAAAAAAAATTTTCGAGAACGGGGTATGCCAAAAACAAAAGGCCATAGGTACCTACATAAAAACAAGAAATATTAAGTGGCGTTACTTTTTGAAATAATAACATGATGAAAGCACTTTGGCTTTCGCGAAAAAGTGCACAATTGTTATTTCAAAGTCATTTTATATTGCAACGTTTATTTCACATAGGACGGCAGTTATACAGTACTTTCATGAATGCGTCGACGGCGCTGACGGCGTAAAAATCATGTTCATAAATGGCTTTCCAGTGCAGTCGTGGAATGGTATCATGTTCATTAATTCAAGCATGCAGCGCAGTCGGCTAAAATTACTCAATCGTTTTCAGGCGACTGCGATGTTTATTTTCAATTAAAACGAATAGTGTTGTACATTTTTTTTCTGATATTTCTTTAGTTCGATTTTAAATTTAAAATAAGATTTAAATTAATTAAAAATTATTAAATTTTATAAACATTTTGAAGTCATATTTGAAGATGGCGAATCATGTTCATTTATTCTAATAACTGCTTGCATGCACAGTTGACGACTCTGATTACTATTCCAGTGCATTCGAGTCGTCGACGTAGGTTGACGACGCATTAATGAAAGTACCGATAGTTTCCCATAAATAACATAAGATATAATTGGAATGCTAACTGGCATGCACCGTTGCTAGAATAATAATACAGAATTTGTATCTACATACTTATCAATTTATTTATTTTTTCACATGCATCTTCAAATTAATATATAAAATATTTTCTTTTTGTTTCTACTGTGATCCGCGACTATAATATGTTATAGTCTTGACCTTGCGGAGGGCATCTTGTATTATTCAAGCATTTAAATGTATAATTTAGAAAAAATATATACATGCACATATGCATATGTATTTTTTTCATTGATTTTCTCTTTTTTTCTTCATTTTACTTACATTTTCATTATGTTAATTGAAGTGTAAGTGCTACAAGAAATTTGCATAACTTTCCATTTTAGTAACTTTTCTCAATTCACTTTTGTATACATTCGAACGAGTACATACACATCTGCTATCTAATATCTAAACCTAAATAATAAATACATACTACAATTACAATAATGAAAATTAAAAAATCTGAAAGAAAAACAGTATACGAGTACCTATAAAATCAATGTGTGACGCTTAGACAATAATTGCATTTCCTGGTTAAGTTTTTTTTCGTTTTAAATTAAACAAAAATTACTAAATATAAAAAGGAAAAACAGTTGGTAAAATAATCGATTAAAAAAAAAATATAAAAAATTGTAAGTATGTATGTACTGAAATATGGTTAACACAATAATATATAATCTGCATAACAATGTGTTGTTTCTATTAAGGTGAAAAATGTTAGGTATATAATTTTTTTTCAGCTAACTTAAATGTCGTGTACACATTTATTTATTTATTTATTTATTTTTTATTTTAATGTAACACGGATTTTGGCTCTTTTTCTTTTCTTTTTGTTATATTATAACTAAACAAAAAAACTTAACGCGATTTATTAAAATATTGGAGCATACATACAATATGATATACATATGTATAATATATACATACATATTATATGCATGTGTTCAAATCATGTAATAAAAACAACAAAAATTCAAAAAACTGATATTACTAAATTTTCTTTGGTTTAGTTTGTTTTAATTTAACAATTTTATCTGTTGTTCAATCAATATATGTACATATTTTAATATACATAATATAATGTGGCTAGTAGTATTGTTAAATTTAATTGAAATAGGGATATGTAAATTTGAATTTTTGATATGATATTCAATTCAGTGTTGGGAACTAATTTTGGCTGGAATTCCCACATTTTTCCACGAAAACTCCATTTTTTCCCACAATGAAATATTAAAATTCCCTTGAATTTCCCACGACAGAAATAAGTGTGGGGATGGGTGGAAAAGGCAAATTTTCGGACCCTGAGGGTCTATTCTGTTTCGTCGAAAAAATGAGAATGAGAAATTTCCAAAGTTTTTCCCAGTGTTCCGATTCTAATTCAATGAGAAAATGACAAAAACTGTCAAATTATTTTCATATGAGAAAAAAAGTTTCATCACTATATCAGCGTATGAGAATTCTGAAAACAGTGTTTGAAGTGCATTTTTATATTAATAATTTAAAAAAATAGTCGATTTGGTAACGAAGAAGACATTTTTTATGAGAAATTTAACTAAAAATTGTTGGGATAATAAAATTAGAAAAAAAATATTGAATGTTCTCTGAATTTTATTTTCAAATATCAAAAAATTCATATTCAGTATTTTTTTTCTCTAGAATAATTATTAAATTTTTAACTTCGATGAAAAACATTTCAATAAAAAAAAAAAATAAAGAAAGATGAATTAGGTAGATTCTCTGGTAACGCAGAAGACATTTTTGTTAAAATGAGAATGAGAAATTTTAGTAAAAAATTTTCGGATAATGAAAGTGTAGAGACTTGATACTTCTACATTTATTACAATTTACCTTCACTTTTGAAACTACATATGCTTATAGAACATTCCATTTTTTTGACCTTTTGTTTTAAATTTATCTGAAAAAAGGCGTTAACGCAAAAGACTCGTACACAACCTTATTAATACATTCTTAATATTCCCTTTAAGAATTTTGTAAATTGTTAAGTATTTAATAATTGTCACTTTTACTGAAGAAAGTGAAGATTTTGTTTTCAATTTACAAAGAATTGACCAAATACATAAATAAAACAAAATAACAATTTTTATTTTTATTAAAATAATTTTGAATGCAAGTAATGTGATATATTTCATATTTTTGTAATTTATTAACTACATTTTCTATAATTAAATTTTTAATGTATTACATTTTTACAAACCGATGAAGTAATGAAGTAAATAATATAGGTACATATCTAAGAATGTAAATAGTATAACCTGCTGTCAAATGTCAAAATTCCAAAATCAAATGAGAATTCCAATATAATTCCATTCAGCTGGAAACTCAGCAACAATGTTTCATTATGCAAAACAGAATCGCTTTAATGAGAAAAATGAAAAAATAAAATGAGAAATTGGAATGAGAAATGAAATGCGAAGTTTTTCTCATTCTCATTTTTTCGACGAAACAGAATAGACCCTCTGGACTGGATTCTGAAATGGTCAAATACATTTTTACAGGATATTTTGACTGTTTTGATAGAGAGTATAAAAGTAAAGTTATAGGTACATATTATACAATGAAACTAGTTTTTCGTATGTGGTTTTAAGAAAATAGAAAAAGAAATTTAAACCTTTAATATAAATTCTAAGGCAAACGAATTCACGTGCGACGACATGTAAAAATACACAAATTTTCAAAAATTAATAAAATTCACTTTATTTATTTTCCTTTTATTAGTTTTATTGGTATTCCTTGGTTCACTCATCTGTTGTTTTATGCAAATACATAATAATACAATTTAATAATTAATAATGCTTATAAAGGAATTTATTTTACTTACTTTTATTTCCTCAATAAATAATGTTTTTGTTTTATACGCACCAAACACAACCAATACCGATACAAACAAATTTCAGTTTAAATTGAAAGTCACTGAACTGTTAATCTCAAAATGTGTGAAAAAATAATGAAGTAGACGGAAAAAGCAAAAATATTAGTAAAGTCATTGCAGAAAACAAGATAAAGATTTTGGGAATTTTTAAAAATTTAATCTTTCTTTTGATAAATTAAGAAAAAATAAATTTCTTATATGGATTATTTTTCCCACAATTTGTTCTACACAATAAATGTTTTTCCCTTTTTCCCACACCGCAAATTTCAGGTTGAAAATTCCCGGAAAAAGGTATTTTTCTCACAAGTTCCAAACACTGATTCAATTCATGTTTACAATGAATGCAAAGTGATAGATAACCCAAAAAAAAAATTCAACATGAAAGTGTAGGAAAAGTAATGAACTTTAAGTTCATATTAAGGATGAAGATTTTTATTTATTGAATAACTATATCCCAAGAAACATTTTAGTTCCAGATACCTAAACTTAGTGAATTGCCACAAAGTTTAGTAAATATTATGATATATTAGCTGCGAAAACGATACGGATCTCTAAATTTGACAAAAATAGTAAAAAAAAAATAATAGCTGCGTTCCATTGGGATTTCAGGCGTAGATGAATCTACTGCCATCTACGGTCAAAATAGCATTCCATTCACCAACTACGCCTAATAGTTGAGTTACATAGCACGCTTCGCTATGCTTTGCTACGCTTCGCTTTGCTTTGCTACGCTTCGCTTTGACAGGTAGACGTTGAATGTCGTGTATTTAAATGTAATGTGTTACATAGCCGAAGCGCCGCACAGCGTAGAGAAGCGTCTCGCAGCAAAAGTTGACCAACTTTTAAACTTTTTAGTATATGGAGCGAAAAAATGTCATTTCTTAATTGTTTTTGTTTGAAAAATTCAGTTCAATGAAATTTAAAATAATTTTAAAAAGTGAAATACATAGTGCAGTGGAAAAAATTGAAATATAAAATAGGTACATATCAAAATAATTAAAAAGAATTTTTGAAGTTCAAGCAAAGGTAAAAAATTATAGGTAATTAAATTTAAAATAATTTTTCATAGCCATACATATTAATAAAAAATAAAAATAACTGGACGTATCGAATTCTTGGTCAAACCTTTTTTTAACAAATTAAAAAGGATATCGAACACCTGGTTATTCATTCATGTAGCAGTTTTGAACAAATATTCATCTTTCTTCAAATTTGTAAAGCTACTTTCAAAAAATCCTTTTAATTTTCTATCCTGAAAGAATTCCCTCACCAAAATTCTTTCTGATCCCAGAAATTCTTGCCATGATTTATATATTAGATAAACCACAACAAAAATATCTAATATTTCCATATCATCCATTTTTTTAAATGTTTTTATTAGCTTGGTTTCTTGTCTGTCTGTTCGGTACAAATTTGGAAATTGATTTTTAATTTTTAACCAACTTTTTGATGAGATAGAGACTTGAAACTTTCAACATAGCTCAGAACTGCATGACAATGCAATATTACATCGCTAATGAAAGTTTTAAGATTTTACTTTTTATGATATTCGATTCTCAAATTTGGTCTAAAACAAATAAAATATTAATTTTTCTTTACTAAAATTTAATCTAAGCAAACTCTGATTTTCAAGTCAAAAATATTTTAGTATGCTTCATTTCTCATTTTTAAGAGCCACCTCTGAAAATGTAGTACCACTTTAAAAATTTTTTTTGTTTATGAATAATATTTTTGAAAGAAAAAATAAACAAATGAATAAAAAAATTCTTCAAGTGGTACTGCATTTTCAGAGGTGGCTGTTAAAAATGAGAAATGAGAGAGATAATTGTGATTTTAATAAAAAATTATCATTTTTCTTTAATAACTCAATTTCTATTAATTTTATAATATAACAATGTTTGGGAAAAATGTTTATTTAATAAAAATCTACAAATTTATAGAACATTAAAATTTAATATTTTTAGTAATTTGGGAGATTTAAGGAAAAATTGATTCTCAGTTTTATATTACTTAATATTTATCACGTTTTTTCTTTGATTTACGTTGCTCATAGATATTTAATATATTCGGTGAAAATAAAGCTAAGGATCTTCTCTATATTTCATTTGAACATAATTTTCATGTAACTTTAATCACAACTTAGTTATGATTGATTAAAAGCAATAAGTTGTGATGTCAATTTGGTACTTCCAACACATATAAACCATAAAATAAAATTGAGCATTAAGTCTTGGTACTATAGGAGTCGTTGGTTTCAACAATACTGAAAATTTGTTAATTTTAAATAAGTGTTCAATGACCTATACCAAACGTGTATATTTAAAATATATTTATTACAAGAAAAAGAAAAAGGAAAAGAACATTCGGCAAAAATATACCAAGAAAGTATATAATTATTTAAATAGGTAAAAAAATTTTACAATTTTAATATATACACACGTTAAATTTATTCAGTTGCAAATGTTTTGAGAGCGACTGTATTTTACATATATGTATATACAAATACATTTGTTTTTTAAAATTAAAAAAACTTTTTTAGTTTTACTTATATTGTTTTTTAATGTAAAATAATATCAATAAAATCGATTGACAAATTTCACATAAGACTAAAAAGCAAAAAATAATTAAAATAAAAAAATTTTTTTAATATAAAACGTTTTTAAAACGGACTCAAAAGTATAAAATAATTTTTCCTAGCCACATACACGTATTCTCAACCCCATACAGATAATCCTGAAAATTTGTGATTGCGAATTTTTAATAGCTATAAAAATACTTGTAAGATTAAAAACGAAAAACATGGGCGCAAGATAAAATAGTAAGAAGTGTACAGAGTAGCGCAAGTTAATAGTAAGAAGTGTAAAGAATAGCGCCCCACGTTTTTCGTTTTTAATCTTACAAGTATTTTTATAGCTATTAAAAATTCGCAATCACAAATTTTCAGGATTATCTGTATGGGGTTGAGAATGTGTATGTGGCTAGGAAAAATTATTTTATACTTTTGAGTCCGTTTTAAAAACGTTTTATATTAAAAAAATTTTTTTATTTTAATTATTTATTATTTATGTATATTTATCTATTTTTTTCAGTATTTATTATTTTAATTTTTAATTCAATTTTAATTAAAAAAATAAAAAAGATATTCTGTCAAATTGAAACACAAAGCGAAGCGTGCTATGTAATAAGGGAGATCAAATTTCATCAAAGCGAAGCGAAGCGCAGAGTAGGAAAGCGTAGCGAAGCGTAGCGAAGCGTGCTATGTATCTTCACTATAACCAAAAAATATGTAATAAGAAGAACTCTTATTCATATAAAATTTCTTCATATAAAAATTTTTATTCTGGGGTTCTGGCCCGAGTACCCCAAGCTTTTATTTTAAAAGCTTAGTTATGCTCTTTCAAAGTTTTCTCTAAACTTTGACGTCATTTTTTTTTGAGAGGATTTTTTGACGTCATACATTATGATTGCTTTGATCATGTTTTGGCATATTTATGTTAAAAATTTTCATTTCATAACAAATTACGATTTATAGCCTAACCAAAATAGAACATTACGAGACGAAACGGTAAGAGCGAAAGTACATTAATAAATGATTCAACCATAATAGACGGTAACTCACGTTCGTTGAATTTCGTTAAAATTAAAATGTCATTTTTTCGTACGTTAGCTGCCATAAGAATCGTATTATTTAATGGAGGACGCCGTTGGTTAATGTTGTATTTTGGGTGAATCAATTAATTTGTATAGTTTCGAACGATAAAGTAATTACAGTTTTTTTTTCAAATTAATCGGTTTTTTTTTATTCCTTATTTTTCTTTCCCTTCATTGATTTTTTATTGAATTTGGAATATTTTGGAGTATACATAAATCTATGATATTTTCCAAATTTTCTATAAGTTTTTTTTAATTTATTTTTCAAAAAAAAAAATCACAATATTTAACAAAATTGAAAATAGTATTTCACACAGTATAAACCAGAGCATAAAGAAGAACTTACATAGTAGGATTACTGAGAGCCGAAGATTTTTTTTTTTTATTTATTTCTGTCACATTTTTTGAGAAAATGCTAAAAGGTGATAGGAATATTTTTTCATTGACTGAAAAGAAATACAACGTAAATATTTACAAATAAAAAATAAAACACGAACACATTCACAATTTTAAGTAAGAAAGAAAAATTCCCATTATAAATAAATGTAAACAAACCTGTGTCTATATGCTATGCTTGTTTGCGTTTCACATATATCTTATATGCGGTTTAGCTTATATAAAAAAAAAACACGAACACTAATGCATATTTAGGTGACTATTTTGAAAAATGCGTTTATAAAAAACTATGTTGGAGAGGTATTAGTATGAATAATCATATTGTGCTTTCGCTCATATATGTATACGGAAATTTTCCATTAAAGAAATACGCATTATTTTTACCTCCTTCAGTCATATGGGATTTTGTTTTGTTTTCAGAGAAAAATTTATAAATATAAAAAAAAAAAATCGGCTCTCAGTAGGAACACTATGTAATACACTATGGTATAAACTGAAAATGTATACAAAAGCAAACGTTTTGTTACGTTTTCATTGTGGGCAAAATGTCAAAATTACAGCACGTTTTGCTTACGTTCGTTCAGTTCCTAACGTATCTAACGTATGTATAATTTGTTATACATTTGTAAAAAATGAAAATTTTTAACATAAATATGCCAAAACATGATCAAAGCAATCATAATGTATGACGTCAAAGTTTAGAGAAAACTACATATATATATATATTTATATAAATTGAAAAAAGCTTCAAATCATTTTTGAATTGAAAGCTCTGAGAGTAAAATAATACATATGCCTTTTGTTTTTCCCCTCTGCTCATAATTCGTTCAAAAATTTTTGAATTTTGAAATTACAAAGCTATAAGAGTTCTTCTTATTACATATTTTTTGCTATAACTCAACTATAACTACGCCCAACTACGCTTATCTACTCTGGAGTAGGCGAATTGAACGCAGCTAAAAATAAAAATACAAAATCAACAAATTGTCAGTTACTGAAAAAAGTCGCCAACCTTTATAGTTGAGTTACATAGCACGCTTCGCTACGCTTTGCTACTCTACTGAAAAAAATACATAAATATACATAAATAATAATAAAATGGATGATATGGAAATATTAGATATTTTTGTTGTGGTTTATCTAATATATCAATCGTGGCAAGAATTTATGGGTTTAGAAAGAATTTTAAAAAGATTTTTTGAAAGTAGCTTTAAAAATTTGAAGAAAGATAAATATGTATTTGTTCAAAACTGCTACAAGAATGAATAACCAGGTGTTCGATATCCTTTTTAATTTGTTAAAAAAAGGTTTGACTAAGAATTCGATACGTCCAGTTATTTATTTTAAATTTAATTATAATTTTTTACCTTTGCTTGAACTTCAAAAATTCTTTTTAATTATTTTGATATGTACCTATTTTATATTTCAATTTTGTCCACTGCACTATGTATTTCACTTTTAAAAATTATTTTAAATTTCATTGAACTGAATTTTTCAAACAAAAACAATTAAGAAATGACATTTCTCCGCTTCGTATACAAAGTTGGTCAACTTTTGCTGCGAGACACTTCTCTGCGCGGTGCGGCGCTTCGGCTATGTAACACATTACATTTAAATACACGACATTCAACGTCTACCTGTCAAAGCGAAGCGTAGCAAAGCAAAGCGAAGCGTGCTATGTAACTCAACTATTAGGAATTAAAAGTTTAACAAATACTGCCCCTACATTTGAGAATCGAAACTAAAAACCAGATCTTGAAATATGATTCAAGAACCTTTTTATATACTTTTTATCCACTTACTTTTTCCTTTGTGGGTAAGAGTGTTCCTCGTGACGTAATTGAAATTTTGGAAAGAGTTTTAGGGTAGTAAACGTGAACGGATTTACATGGGGTTTTCTGATTTGGGATGAGTGAATAGAATGCTTCCTGTCTAGAATCGATCCCTTTCTTGAAAATAATTAAATATGATGGAAAATTCGAAAAATATGAATTTAAAGAACGGAGAAAGTTTCTGAGAAACTTTCGAAACGTCCTCGAACAACTCTTTACTTGAATATCATCGCAGTTACAGAGGTTTTATAATCAATTTTTAAAAAGTATATGTTTTAAAAGTTTTTTTAACCTTTAAGCTTATTGGATCTTGAGTTGTTGTTGTACCTATTACATATAAAACAATGATCTGATCCGGATCAGATCATAAAGAAAACGCAGCTATTGTTAATTGGCACTCCATAGATGCATTCGAAGCGTATCTGAAACGTAACTATGGGAACTATATGTATCCCAAGTTTAAAGTTCCATTACGAGTTTTAAAATAGTATCAAAACCGTGGCAAAACCTCATCGAAAATCCTATATTTTATAGTTATTTTTTATTAAAACGTTTTTATAAGCTTGCTTTCTTGTCTGTCTATCTGTTCGGTACAAATTTAAAAATTGATTTTAAACCAATTTTTTGATGGGACATATGGACTTGAAACTTTATACATAGCTCAGACCTGGATGACAATGCAATATTAACTCGCTTTTGAAGATTTCATGATTTTAATTTTTATGCTATTAAGTTTTAATTGAATGTACATTTCGCATAGAATTTTGGAACTTTCGATATTAAAAATCGAACACATCCTGACTCCTGAGTATTCATACTTCATTTTTAAACTTTTTTAAAAATGTTCAACGGTCTATACCAAACGTGTCAGTGTCAGTAAACCGGTTTTTTTTAAAGATAGAGAATGCGAAGTACATTTTATCCAAAAGTGAAGAGATGTATACGTGATTTATTAATTGAAGTCAGTACAGGCAAGATAGGCATACTTTTTTATACTCTTTTACATTTCGTTTGTATAAATCTGTCTCTTGAATCAATTTTAACACGTTTTCCTCAAAAATTTGTTTTTTAAATTTAAAAATATCCGGACTCTACTATCCGAATGGTTTGAAATTTTTGCATGGTATTTTTCTTATTATTGTCTACAAAACTTCCTTGACACGAAAAAAATCCTGTCAATATGATGCGAGTTATAGTGTACCAAAAAAACTACGCGCATCAACGCTTAGGTTCCGAAAGTTGTGCAGAAAAAACGTTTTTTGTGAAGACAGTTTGTTTGGACTTCTGTTTTGTTTTCAACACTTTTAAATATTTAAGAAGCTGTATGTTTTTTTTTTAAATTTAAGAATTGATCTTAAAAAAGGATCTTAGCAAAGTATAAAAATGAACAGTTTCTTAGACAAAAATTCGTTTTTTAAATTTTGTTTTTCAACTTTATTTTGAAACTTGAAATAGTTGTGTTAATCTAAAGTTACGCTTAAATCCTTTTTAAAAAAAAAATTTATTAAGAGAAAAATAATATTGAAGATTTTTTTTAAGGAAATATGTATTATTTCCTCAATTTATGGTTGGAAATTTGCATTATGTATTTTTGAAAGCCTAATACAGAGGTGAAATGTTTCCTTGAATAGTGCTCCTTATTTGGCTTAAATTGATACAACATAGCCTAAGATATAATATCTTAAAGTTGACAAAGTCGCAATCCTTTCATATAAAAATTAAAACAAAAACAGTAACAAAAAGTAAAAAAGTAACAAAATTTAAACATTATGATGTTACATAACAGCTTAATTTCTGGTGAAAATTTTGCGGCATAATAATCTATAACAGCTTTAGTATTATAAATAGTTGAAAGGGCATATCAATTTGAAATTTACTTTAACTCATTTTTCATCAATAGTGGACTTATACCACTGTCACAAAAAAACGGCTCAAATATTAATATTATATTAATTAAAATTAATATTAATCTAACAGGTTCCGAAATGTGCCAGTTATGCATTAATTTGTTTATAATTTAAATATTAAAATTTTATTTATTTATCTAAATTTCTATTTATTTCAATTTACATGTTGAACCGTTATTATACTCGTATAAGTAATTGTGTCTATCAGTTGCAAAAGGGGTTTTTGTCATGTTAAGTCATTTTGAGTTATTAAGCAAAATTGTTTCTGAAATTTGACAAAATGTAGGGTACTGTTTTGCAACTGAGCTCATATTTTGACGATCAAAATACAGAACGTTGTTTTTGAACGTTGATTGAATTTTTGATAGAATTTTCGTTAAAAGAGGTTATATGCTTCATTTGAAATAAAGTATTTATTTATGTTAACACTACTTAAGTGACCTTTGCTGTTTTAATCAGTAGATTAAAATTGACTGATTAAAAAAACTATCTTAGTGACTCAAAAATATTGCTTCGTGTTTTTTTTTTAAATTTTTTTTATTTATTTTCTTGTACAGTAATTAGAGTAATTTAATAAATTTCACTAAAAGTGAATGTATGAAAAGCCAAAAAAATACATTTCAAGGACGCAAATGATATTTAAATTGTTTTCAGTCCAGTTTTTATAATTTTTTGCTCTAGAAATTACTCAGAATATTTTTTTTGTAATGTGAATTGAGGTGCAAGTTTTATTCCTTTTGCTCGTAAAATTTGTTTTGGTTTATTGAGTTGTTTTGAGTGAAAATTGAGGAAAAAATGAACAAATTAAGAAAAAAATTGAAGTAGAAATCACTTATTTATCTATTTTTTTTTTTTAAACAATAAAATGCATTCTGAAAAAATAATCTAAAACTTATAAATTGTTGTTATCTTTAGAAATGACTTATGAGTATACATTTTTCACGCAAAACGCAAAAAATCCTAAAAATTGTATCACATTTTGAATATCTAAACGTTTTTATTTAGAATTTCATTTTTATATGACGTATCTGTAGGGGCCGATTATGAAATTCTATTCGATTTAATAGACTTTTTATCAGTTTTTAATATAAACAAAGCAGGCTTTGTATAAAATTTGATCGACTTAATATACAATATACTGATTCCACCTAATAGAAAAATTTGTATATTAAGTCGATCAAATTTTATACAAAGCCTGCTTTGTTTATATTATAAAAATCGCAAAACTTCCTCACTTTAAATCCTTGTATTTTTGAAATAAAGGACTTTTTCAAAAATCTGTTCCGCTTAAGGACCACAATTCTCTTCCACATAATCTATATTCGAAATTTCATGAAAATTGGTTTAGAAATGTAGGCTGTAGGTGCAGGGCCGTCTTATGCTATAGGCACAATAGGCACTGTGCCTAGGGCCTACGGTTCTACAAAGGCCTACGAAAGTATAATTGACCTTTTTTTTTTTTGCTCGTTAGAAAATTTATTAGACAACTGTAGGGGCCCCATAGGGGCACCCTGTAGGGGTGCATAGACAACAAATTGACGTTTTTTTTTTTTTTTTTTTTTTTGCTCTTCTTAATCAAAAGTGCCTACGGCCTACGACAACCTTAAAACGGCCCTGTGTAGGTGGTCACTTTGCAGGCCATTTCACTAAATTTGGCTCTTAACAAATTTTTTATAAAATATAGTATGTATGTATATTGAAATGTGCACAGTGGTTTATTAATTTTTTTGTTTTTATTTTTCACTTAAATAAAATAAGTTATTAAATTATACCACACATAATTTTGTTAAAAGGTATATTTTTTGTATAGACATTTATTTTACAAATATGTATTAGAAAATTATAAAATCAAATATCATATTTTGAAAATATCTAAAAATTATTTATAATTCACCAATTTTATGATAAATTATAGTAAGGCAGATGTATCGTATTTTGTAATTATGTGTGAGGTTGAAAAAGGAATAAACTTAATAATTGGAAATTAAAATTAGATATTACACAAAAAACAAAAATGTATAAGATCTTGAGAAAACTATTTTTAATTCTTGAAAAGTCATTGACTTCTGTATAAATATTTCAATAAGAAATAATTTTTTTCGTTTAAAGGAAACATTCTTTTAGCTGTATTGTATATTTACAATCAAAGCTCTTTTATACACAATTTTGATCAAAACAAAACTGTTTCAAAATTTATATATATTTTCTAGAAATATTTTTTCAATTATTTATTGAACTATATTTCTATAAAGTTTCCAGATATAAAAAAACGAGAAACATACCACATTTGTCACATTTTGAATTAAAAAATCAAAAAGTAAAAAGAGTATATACGATAGAATTAAGAAATAAACTAAAAATTACTTTTAATTTTTGAAACTTTTAAATTTACATTTTAATATCCTACATTTTGTTAAAATTTTAAATAGACATACACAAAATGATATTTAGTATTTAAATTAATTTAAAAATAAAAAATTAAAAGCAAAATTTTATTGAAAAATTCAATAAAATGCAATTTACTTATTTAATTTATATCAAATTGTAATAACTTTTAATTTAAATTTAATTTTGAAATAGAATGTAATAAATTTAATATTTTATGGAAAAGTATATTCAAATGACTTATATAAAATGGTAATGATGGTAAATTAAGTTTATATAGATGCACAAACTTCTATATTAAATTTTATCAGCATCAGCAATCATCTGCTTTAAATATTATGAAAGAAAATATTTTATGTTTCTTCAAGATTTTTACAATAAAATTTAACAATAGAATAATATTTTTTCTGTATTTTATCTTGGATATGAAAAAATACGTTTGTACCTATATTTAAATTAATATACTGGAAAAGTTGAAAAAAAAATCATTTTCTATAAATGGACGTAAGATGAAAGTAAAATTATTCAGATTTTACATACATTATTAGCGTTTGAAGGATTAAATTCAAATGGAATACTTTATATAAATTTTTTTCGGGAAATTTTATCACTTATCTAATCATTTAAAAATGTCATCATTCTGTTTTTAATAACTGCCAAAAAAAAAAAAAAAAAAAAAAAAAAAAAAAAAAAAAAAAAAAAAAAAAAAAAAAAAAAAAAAATTACAGTATACATATGTATTATGTACATTAGATTACAAAAATACATAGGTAGATTTATATTTAAATTGAAATAAATGAGGATATAGGTACTGTACTCGTATATCATATGTACCTACATATGTATGTACTATGTCAAAAATTTTGATGAGTTTTTGGCTTGAAAAAGTAAGAAAAGAATCAATTTTTGCTATCCAATTCGTTAAAAATTTCATAAAATGAAATTTAAGAATAAAAGAATCTTATATCAAAGTTTTTTCCTCCATGAACTGCTCTTGAATATGTAATAAAACATTAATAAACTGGAAAAGTTCACGAATTTACCCAATACCATATATATATAATACCAAAACCATCTACATATATACAAAGCCCTGAACTGATGTTTTTTTGTATGTATTAGTTAGAAGTGCCATTTTTTCAAAACACTGTTAATTTATTATATTTTAAAACTTTTATAAACCATATTTTATTTAAAAAACCAAAAATATTTAACTAAAACACTTTTTCTTTACACCACTATTTGTACTACCAGCACTGTTGTTTTGAAAAATTGTCACTTCTAACTAATCCATGCAAAACATCAGTTCAGCTTTGTATATAGATGGCTTTGATAATACTTATATAATTATTGTTATCAACTATACATAACATATATCTTGTTTATGCACAACAGTTAAAACGTTTTAACGCTAAAACGTTTTAAACATCGTTTTGAGATAATACACTTTGATTGGTGTTTATGCATAGTACAACATTTCGTTCTTACTCAAAACGTTTTGAGTAATGTCACCTGGTTGTTCTGGTGTTGTTGTTCATACAGTGTTATCACCATAAATTTTTGTGATTTATTTCGAATGCCAGTAACTTCTCTCTTCTTGAAAATATCTTTTTTTTTCAAACAGAAACAAATGTTTTTTTTTTAAATTTTATCTTTTTATGCCTCTAAATAACACTTGTTTACTTAGTTCTACAATTAACAATAACCGCACATTAAATGTTATTTGAAAATTTAATGTAACGTTACTAACACTACCCTAAAACCTGATATCGATGTTTTGTGGCTTACCAACACTATTTTGAAATGTCAAATATGACAATTCACTTAAAACGAAGTAAGTGTTTATGCACATTTTAAAAACGAAATGAAATTTTAAATGCGGATTTAATAGTGTATTAACTCAAAACGACGAAGAGCTTTAATGCGTTTTGAAATTTTGTTTATGCATCCGTATTAAGTCAAGACGGAGTGAGTTAATGCGAAGTAACGCTTAGCATAAACAAGATAATAGACTAATATTATACAGTATGTAATGGTTCATTCGTATACGAGTGCTCAGTACATATGTATGTACATAAAATATAATCAATGATAATAATTATTTTTATAATATCTATAAATAGGTACTATTCTTATAGTTATGCACATAATTACAATGTACCTATATAGTTGAAAATCAGGTTTAATAAGTTTCCCACGGTACAAGTGGATCTATTAGAAGTATATCTATCTAATACATATAATATTATGTACATAAGTACTTAACTACATACATGGCGGCGTCAGATGAGCATCACCATCATCGTCCTCATCATAACAAGGCGCATCATTGTAACAACCTCCACATAATATTTAACTAACGTTTGCAATTTTTACAATATTTATGTATATCGCTTTGTTGTGAAACAAACAAAAAAATTTATATACGAGTAGAGTATGTATTCGTATTTATCTTTCTTATACATCCATACGTAATATTTTGTAGATATAACTTTTATAGTCACATTCACATTTATATTCACATTTTTAATTTTTCTTGTTTTTTTGTTAGGATAATGAACATTATTATAATGTAGTATTCGTTATATGTATGTAAGTATAATTTGGAAAAAGAAAAAAAAGCATTAAATAAAAAAAAAAACGAATACATATATTCTTAACGTTTTGCTTTTTAAATCATCTGCATTTTAGTTTTAAAAAAAATAAAAAATAAAAAACATTTAAAAATTGTCATAAAATTAAACTCATAAAAAGATACAAAACAGTGAGAAATAATATTATGTAATAGATTTTTTTTGCTTTTACATTAATACTGGGAAAATTAATGATCAATTTGATGATGAATGATGATACAGCACAGTGAAACTACTATAGGAAAGAAAAAATAGTAATTTGCCCTGAAATTGATGAAAGAAATATAAGTTTTCATAATTTTACATAATTTCCCTACAATAAATACATTATACTATTTTTATTTTTGGATGTCAGTACAGGCAAGATAGGCATACTTTTCTATATTCTTTTACATTGCGTTTAAATAAATCTGTCTCGTGTGTGGGGTGATCAGATCTCAATTTCAATCTAGGGAAATCTTTTAAATTAAATATTACCAAGGCAAAAAACTCATCGGGTACTGCCTCCATAAGCACAATACTGACTTCCAAAAATAAAAATACTATAGATACATACATACATATATGTATGTATGTATGTATCCTTGTATGTAGTTTATATCTGAATCTATTATCTATTATATATTTATATATATTATCTATTGCAATAAAAGAAGTTGACCATTTATCAACAGCAGAGTTGAAAAAAATATAAATATAATAGAATAGTTCATTGTAATAGTAAAAATGTATACATTAATAAAAAGAAAGAAATATTACACTTTTTACACTAATGTGTAATCAATGACAATATAATATTCTATCAGACTTATTATCGCAGTACATCGAAATAGTCACAACCAAACGGCTTCCAATCTCAAAGCTGGTCCTGGCCTCCAATCTTAATACCCCGAACACAATACAGCGGTTATTCGCGACGGCAAGCGGCGAAGGCAAGCTTTTCATGTATTTTGTTATTGTTACAACAACAAAATACATGCAAAGCTTGCCGTCGCCGCCTGCCGTCGCGAATAACCGCTGTATTGTGTTCGGGGTATAAAGCTGTTTTAAGCTTTTTCTTATTCTCAGGATATTTTCTTCATTTCATTTTAAAATATATTCCCTTTTCTATCTATTTTCCATACAATACATACAAAATTTTCAAGAAATTTGAGAAATTTTAACATTTTTAACACAATCATTCTCATGTTTCAAGCATTACAATACAACATACAGAATCATACGGAAACAGCTTCTCTTTTTCTCCATATATTCAGTATACATACCATTTGGCTCAGAATGAAAATTTGTATGAGAAATGGAAAATATAGGATTTGAGGGTATATTTCAAGTATTTCAAGAAGAAGAAGTACAAAAGTAGCTAATTTGCATATGATCACATTTATAAATTCTGCTGATAATTTACATATCAAATTTAATCGTTTATCAGGTCAAATATAATTTTGATGTCAAAATGATAACAATTTTATTGAAAAAAAATAATTTTATTGATAAACTCAATCAAAAATTCTTAATTTTCTAACATTAAAAATTATTTTTGCACCAGGCAATCAGAATTCAAAGAAACAAGTTATATACAAATTGCTCTACAATATAAGAGGATAAGAAATTGTTTTTTTCTTTAGTGATTCTAAAAGATTTCAAATTCAATATATGTACATACACATGTATAATTAATTTATTATGGGAATTTTATAGTATTTGTGAAGGCATGTTTTTTTTATATTTTTTTATAATAATATCCATTGATATACAAAATAATATACAAAATTCAGTATAGAAATGGGCATGGGAATGTACATAAATATGTAGGTACATACATATGTATATGAGAAGTTAAAGTGAACGATTCCTTTTCTTCTTTTTAAAATTTAATATAGGATCTGAGGATATTTTAAAAAAAACATTCATGATCATGTACATACATAAGCTGCTAATTTGCATATTACCACATTTAAAATTTCTGATAATGAACTCAACCGTTACGGAGTTAGAGAGGGGGAAAGATTTTTTGTGCTTTTTTCTTGTTTTACACTATAACTTTTTACAGGAGTACTCAAGGACAACTTTGTGTTGAGAAAAGTAAAGGACCTTTTGCCCTTTTCAACGAAACCTTACTTGTTTCTCTTCTTTTAAGTGTTAAAAAGTTACACGCATTCAAAATCAAAATTTTGTGCATTTTTCCCAAATTTTTGTGTTTAACCCTGTTTTGCTCAAAAAAGGCTTAAATTAAACCCAATTTTTTATTGCAGAAAATGAAAGCTTAATTGTTTTTACATCGATTTGCTATGTTCATTTTTATCAAAAAATGCATAATTTTCGAGATATTAAGGAAGACCTTTTGAAAAAACTGAAAAAATAAGTCTGAAATTCATTGGATTATTATTGGACACGTGTTTTTATTGCAGTGTAAATTGAAAATAGGTGCTAGGAATGCTAATTTTCAAGTGCAAATATCTTGAAAGCTATGCATTTTTCATAAAAAATAAAGATAGCAAATCGATGCGGAATCAATTGAACTTTTATTTTCTATAAAAAAAAATGAGGGTTAATATTGAGTACTTTTCGAGCAAATTAGGGTTAAAGTTATCAAGTTATCAAACAATATTTATATCATTATTTTAAAAAAAACGTAATTTGCTTTTGGATCTTTATATAAATTGTGTAAATTGTAAAAAAAAAAAAAACAATAATAGTTAGAAATAAATTTTATTTATTGAGATAATACAATTAGAATATTGAATATCAAAATAATATCAAACGACAAAAGATATATTTTATTAAGTGTACTTAACACATAACGATTTATCATTTGATTTATCATTTGACTAATGAAATTGGTTGTTGTTGTTTGTTATGTTATCGAAATACCAAAAAAGTAGCAAAAAGTAAAAATTCAATAACTCAGTAGTTACAAGGCAAAATCAATCTATCGTTAAATGAAAACATAAAAATCCTTGATTAAAACTACTTTCATCAACACCGTAGATATTTTTGATCTCTTATACAGAAATTTCCATTAATTTTGTATGAATTTTCGATTTACATACTTTGTTATTGGTTTTTTATTGTTATTCTTAATTTATTTTCGTTTTACTAAGGTATTTTTATTGTAAAAATCCAAGTGTTTCAAGTAAATTAAGTAAGTAAAAGTGGGCGAATTAAAGTGATTTTGAAGCTAATAATGTATTCAAGTAAATAATTTTGTTGTATATATTATTAATTTTATTTTTATTTTAAATTTCCCACAATTACCTGCTTTTTTGTAAAATTGAAAAAAAATAAAAAATTTCATATGGCAGCCCTCGGTAATTTTTAATTTAAAAATTTCCCTCGATTGAAATTGAGATCTGATCACCCCACACACGAGACAGATTTATACAAACGAAATGTAAAAGAATATAGAAAAGTATGCCTATCTTGCCTGTACTGACATCCATTAATAAAAATACTATAGCATTAGTTATTTTATAATGTAAAAGGAAATAAAACAACATGCCTATTGATTATTCTGATCTCCTGATCCATTACAGATAAAATTTTCATATTTGTCAATGAAGATGAACAAACTACGAAAATTTTCTGAATATAGAAATTTAGGAAAATATATAAAGATATTTTTAAAACTTGAAAAAAGAAAAAAAAATTTTGGAAGGGATAGATATTTGCTTTCTCAAACAGCTAAATATATACACACGTATGTACATACATATCTATTCAGTAAAGGAGTGGGTATAATTTTTTGTTCGAATCGAGAAAATAAATGTACAAGTTTAATATATTTTTTCTTTATATCTTTATGCGTATATTTTAATGCATATTGCATACAGTGAAATTTTTTAGAACGATATGAATAATAAGCAACTGAGTAATAAACGAAAGTTTTCTCATATATTTTTTGGTGAGAGATAGAAGCTTTTCGTCCCTCACACTTCCTGCACAGGTCATGAAATTTTAAAAATTTTGATGATATTTGAGCTAGTGTATAGTGTAACTCTTGTTAGTATCTACTCTGTGGTGTAATTATGTTATATTGGTTATATATAGAAATTCATCTATCATTTCTATGATGATAAAATTAATCGATTTTTTTCATTCATAATTTTCTTTTTTTTATTTTATTTTTTATAGATTGCGACAATTTTTGCATGCCTTGTACTTTTAAATGCAATCGAGGCAAGAAGAATAAGAGTACATCCAAAGCCTATTCAAAGACAAGAAAGTGAAGAGCTTCCAGAATCAGAGTCGAATGAGGAAGATAATCGTCCTCAATCAGCAATTCAGTATTATAATGCAGAATCAAGTGAAAATACACCTCAACAAGACAGAAGACTGGTATTAGTGTCATCAGATGATGATTATAATGGATATTATGGACAGCCAACGGCAAGAGCACGTGCTGACTATAATCGACCAACTACAGCACCACTCATAAGAGCAACAACACCAGCACCACGAACAAAAGATCAAGCAACAAAATCACCTCCAGTGCAAACAATTCGTAATTATAGTAAAGTGAATGATGATGGATCATTTACATTTGGTTATGAAGCTGCAGACGGGTCATTTAAAGAAGAAACTCGTGGTACTGATTGTGTTGTAAGAGGAAAATATGGCTATGTTGATCCAGATGGTAATAAACGTGAATTCACGTACGTTTCTGGTAATCCATGCGATCCAAATAATCCCGAGGGACAAGAAAGCGAAGAAGATCGTGAAGCTTCCGAAGAAGATTCTCGAGAACCAGAAAATATTCCACAGAATTATCCAAAACGACCAGTCCGACCAGTTCGTCCAATTCACACGACAACAAGTGCACCAACAACAGTTTTCCAAAGTTCTTATTCCCATCCATCCTTACAAGTAGAAAGTGAAGAAGAGGAGCAGCCTGAACCAATTCAAGTTCTACAACCACAAAGAACTCGAACTCCTGCCCCTGTTCAAGCTATTCCACAATATAGACCACCTCAAGAAGTCACTATTAGACAACGTCCACGTATCACAATCAATACAACACCTGCACCAATAACTCAATACCATCCTGCGCAACCCATCAGTATAACGCCTCGCCCTACATATAGAGCTCCTATTCAAACCCTACAACAAACTCAGCCACCCCCAACAACATATCGTCCTCAATTTAAAATAACTCAACAGCCAGCTCCTATAAGTTACTCAAAATCCATTTCTCGTCCAACCGGATTTGCTCAATCAACACCCAATGCAATTCCTTCTACAACAAGACGTCCCATTGATTTTGCCGCTGAATTCCAAAAATTTCAAAAAGAACATAATATTCCAATTACCACCACAACCGGTAGAACATCAACGACTCCTTACAAACCTTTTAAACCATCTTTAGCTCTTACACCCGAAGTTCCAGTAACTTCTAATCCAATTTATGAATCTCAACTGATATATGATCCAAACAGTGGGCAGTACGATTCTGCATTGTATCAGCAATTACCTCAAACAGAAGGTGATTTCCAATTAAGTCATAAAATTCAACCATATGTTCATCAGCCAATAAGCTCTCCTACACCACAATTGGTTAGTTTGGAACAATTAGCACATGTTAATCCCTTATATCGTAGATCGCAAACTCAAGCGCCAGTACCAGCACATCTTTCTCAACAGGTTTATGAAAAAGAACGTGAAAATCTTCAAGTTGTTAATTCTCAACAACTTTTTCAACAACAACAGGAATTGCAACAACAACAACTACAACAAGATAGATTAGATGCAGTTCGAAAAGCCACTCAACAACATCAGCAACAACAATCACAACCACAAAGAC
The DNA here is from genome assembly GCA_932526495.1 of Bombylius major. Lineage (NCBI taxonomy): Eukaryota > Metazoa > Arthropoda > Insecta > Diptera > Bombyliidae > Bombylius > Bombylius major. The sequence goes on along the minus strand of OW052044.1, from coordinate 21,031,483 downwards.
ACAGATTTCAATCATCTCCGGTAGTTCCACAATCACAAGGATTCTATTATATTCAACCACAGCAAGGACAAATTGATGCTTTCCTTAGAGGGCACAATTTTGATTTCTAGGTTTTATAATTTATTATATTTTATTTTTTTTTTAATTTAAATTTTATTTCTTAAATCATAAATGAAAGTGTAAATCCAAAAAAAGAAAATATGAAAAAAAAACAGTCAGTCTGCCCAATAATAAAGGGTATTTAGGCATATAAAATTTTATTATGTAAGAAAATTTATTATAATAAGTAAGATCTTATGAACATACGATTTTAGAGCATATATTCATATTTTTTAGAGCATAATGTTGTTTATAATTAATTATGTAATTCATTTTAATAATAAAGTCCAAATACGTTTTCTTTTTGTTAAACAGAAATAAAATCAAGAAAATAAGAAGAAGAAACATATTTATATTTTTATCAAAAATAGTTTTCTTTTTGTTGTTAGTGTTGTTTCAATTCTATCTGATTTCACTTTGAAAGAAAAAAGTTATATACATATTGTATCTACTATAGTATTGGAAACTATAAATTTAAAACATATTATTCTACTTTTTTTTCATTTTTGTTGAGGATTTTTTATTCGAAAATTTAATTTTTATCTGACATTTTAATAATAATTGCAAAGAATGAAACATAATAACCGCTGATGATGACCTGAATAAACTAATTTGATGTCAATAAGTTTAAGTGTATGTACGATACATACATATCATACTTAATCATAAACTTATTATCACGAAAAAGCCATACATATAAATTGGTTTGTACTTTTTTTTCTTATTTTAGAATACATATATGTAATATGTATTTATATTATACCTAATTATAAGACCTTCAATATAAATGGATCATAATCTTCAATTTAAAAATATATAATATTTGTTAATGTGAAAATTTTATGTGACTATATAATCAAGTTTACTCAGTTTAATATTGATAACATGCGCACAATATCAAAATTCAGTGGTTTATTTTTTTGTTTGTTGTGCGAGTATTTTTTTAATTTTGCACATAATGACCCTGATACAAATTAATATGGCATCAATTTTTTCAAAGAAATGTATTTTCAATTTTGATTTTTTGGTCTGTCGTCAGTCATCTCCGTAATTTTTAAACAAAAAAGATTATGGTGAAGAAAAACAAAACTAAAATTATGGGATTGTCAAAGTTTTGAAGGACAAAAGATTTTGCGAGTTATACTCTTAGAAAAAACAGTTTAAAATTTGAACTTTTCCATGTCACGATATATAGGTACAGATTTTTCAAATATTCAATAGTATAGCCTTTTCATTTCCAGTAAAAAATATTAGCTCGATAAGGAATGACATTTTCGTTATCCTCAATTGCACATACCTACCATTTTTACAAATAATAGCAATCAAAATACTTGTTTTGTGGTAAGTGAAAGTGTATTCAATGATACCTACTTTAGTAAGTATAGTAATGTTAAAAACAAAGTATTTGTTAGTTATTTTAGTATTTTGATTAGTTTATTGCATAGATATGTACCTCCAACAACTATGTATAATAACAATATAATCTATCAATATATCAACGAACTATGGCTATTGGCACGAACGTTATATATCTATACGTACATAAGTAGGTACATAAGAATATAGGTATGTATACGTACATATGTATAAAAATAAAAAGTCTTGAAAACAAACCTAATTTCAAATTTATATTGAAAACATAATTTTATAAATCAAACATAAAAAATTTTTTTATTAAAAATAAAATATAAAATAACGATATTACGTAGGAATATTAAAAATAATAAATTTAAATTTTACAATAAAATTAAAAATACTGAATATCTTTATTATCATAAATTAATTTTTTATTAATCAAGGCAATACTTTCAATAGCTACGGCAATCCTGAAATTTAATCATTTTTTTTTTATACTCATCTTCCCGTTCAAGGTAAACAGAATACAATAGGTATGATTGAGCCAGTATACAGTACACTCTCTTCTCTCAATATGTGACGTCACTCAGTTGAAATTTGTAAGTCATGGTATATAGAAAAATATGGTATTATGGTCATAAATTTAATTTAAGGAATTCAATTTAACAATAAAAATACATATTTTAATATATTATGTTGAAATTTTTTTATATTTTCAATTTATTTTTCTATTTACATGCCAGTTTTCATTTGGAAAATTAAAATATTTCACTTTTATTGTTTTGTTTTTTTTATTAGTGTAATTTTTACAACTTTCTACTGCACAATTAACCATTATATTATTTTTAAAATTTATATTTAGAGAAAAATAATATTGTATAACAAAAACAAACTACTCGCACTACCGATAACCATAAACACATTTAGCCTTTCAAATAATTTCATCCGAGTGACGTATAAAAACTGCTGACAGTGCTGACAAAGAAAGAGAAGTTTCGTTTCATACTGGCTCAATCATACCTATTGTATTATATTTACCTTGTTCCCGCTGACACGAATCAAACAACATTTACTACTTTTTTGATACCTTTAAGTGGAAATCGGCTGCGCAACGAATTTATAGTTTTTACTTCGGTTTTTTATTTTTCATAAAAACAAATGGCGACAACTGAATAAAATAAATCAGTTCAGTTGTCTTCAGTCTTCACGCGATGTGACAGACAACATCGAACGGGAGGATGTACTTCTTTTTTCCATAATAAAAAAAAAAGTAAAAACTTTAAAAGTACAGGATGATTCGTTCTTAGAAATTAAAAAATTAGCGAACAAAAGTTGGAATATTTCATTGAAAATCGAAAATTTTTATGGTATTTCCAATTTGAATTACTTCTTTATCAAATATAAAGATACAGGAATGTGAAATTCATAGAAAAACTGCTTTTTTAAAAAAAATTTTCTGAACAAAAAAAGTTGAAATGATTTCTGTACAATTTAAAACACCCCGTTAGAATATTTTAAATTTAAAAAGTACCTTTGTTAGGGTTGACAGAAATATGATTTTTAGAATTTCCTACAAACAATTATATGTAAAGTTATCACAAACTCATCGGGTACTGCCTCCATAAGCACAATACTTACTTTAATTGTTAAATAAAGTATAGATAACTTTTGAATAAATAGAGGTAGAGAGAGGCAAAGTGGACATCAATGTAAAGGGCAGAATATTCTCTATTAACTTTTTAAACAAATAATTCCGTTCTTTCTTACAGTTTCTGAGAAATAAGGTGTTTCATGAAAACTGAGCTAACAACGTTAGGGCCCCCTAGCGCCCAAACGGTCAAGATTGACTCCCCTCTTCATACAATTTTTTGTTACTCTCAGCGAGGTCTATCACTCTGTATATTTTTTACCATCAGGTATGAAACACCCTGTGTAGGTATAATGTCTATTACACCCTGTAATTATTTTACAAGAAAATTGCAAATTTTGTGTTTTTGTTCATTTTTAAGTTAAATTCCATTCTAATTTCAAAAATTTTATTCAAAATATTTTTTTTCAAAGATATATAATTTTGACCATAAAATTACTCCTTTTTGGACCAGCGTGAGTCTGTCTGACCTACTTTATTATTACTCTGATTTCTACCCACTACAGCTCGGCCATCCTGACGAAGACGTAAACTGTACCTTGAGTGCTGTTCTTCTGCTTATAACTCTTCGTCAGATTACTTTTCATCATTTTCAACAACTTTTCCATAGTCTGGACCAATCCATAATTTCATATTGGATGAGTTAAATACTCCTTCGAAAAGCAACCGTGTCAATTGAAAACCAATTACTTCACTTATTAAATACCGATTATGAGGTAGAATTTTTTTCACCTGGTAAGATCTGTCTCGTGTGTGGGGTGATCAGATCTCAATTTCAATCGAGGGAAATCTTTTCAATTAAATTTTACCAAGAGCAACAAACTCATCGGGTACTGCCTCCATAAGCACAATACTTACTTACTTCAATTAATAAATCATGAATAGATAAAATATACGCGAAGATACTTAGTTAGAAAAAATATTTATACTCTATTTAACAATTAAAGTCAGTACAGGCAATAGATATGTTTAAAAAAAAATTGATCGAAACAGAGACATAGCTATTGTAGTTTCTGCGAGAGGAAACGAGACATTCATTAACTGTGTGGTGCAAAAACTTAGTGGATGAAGTATAAGTTGCTTAATTCGTGCGTAAAAAAATCTATAGTACATATTTTTCTTTTTGGAAGTCAGTACATATTGTGCTTATGGAGGCAGTACCCGATAAGTTTGTTGCTCTTGGTAATATTTTATTTAAAAGATTTCCCTCGATTGAAATTGAGATCTGATCACCCCACACACGAGACAGCTTTATACAAAGGAAATGTAAGGCTGCCTCTCCACTTGACTTAAATTTATGTCTATGTCGTAACTTAAATCGTGATTTATATGTCTAGGGTGTAACGCTGAGAATTTCATGTCTTTCTGACATTTCATTGTTGTGTGAATTTTTAGATAGAAAAAATACTGATTTTTTTTTTATTTTATTAAAATTTTTTAAAATGTACACTAATTTGTATTATCTCTGTTTTAAAATAATTTTCACTTAAATATTTTCACTCTATTAGCTCTATATCCATTATCTCACATAATAAGGTACATATAAATTCAATTTCCGCCATACTTAATTTTCATCACTCTGATTTTTCTCTAGACATTTATGTCCAGATTTAAGTCAGACATTTATGTCTGCTGATTTTTTCTTCGAGCCAACTTCATATAAAAAAAAATAAATCACGATTTAAGTTAAGACATATAAGTCTAGTGGAGCCTCCATAAGCACAATACTTACTTACTTCAATTAATAAATCAAGTATAGAAGTATGTATGAATTTAACACTATCGCTGCATCATGAATAGATAAAATATACGCGAAGATACTTAGTTAGAAAAAATATTTATACTCTATTATCTATATTGATAATTTAGAAGACGTAAATTTAGAAAGTAAAGTGTTTGCAAAGCTAATACTATGCTTAAATAAGCCAATTTATACTGCGGATGAAAAATGGATATCGCAGTGCATCTTTTTTCGCTCATCTGCAGGATATAATTTTTTACGGGATCAATTGGGCTTTCATTTGCCAAGCACTTCTTGAGAAACATTCTAAAACTTAGAAAAAATACTTTTCATTATAAAAATTGTAAAACTTGAATGTACAATATAACAACAATGTACAATTTAGAATAGGTACATACATATAACATATTGTACATACATATGTGCACAAAAAAACAGAAAAGACAATTTGGATGCGAAAAATAAAAAAACAAAACAAAAAAAATACTGAAATGTTCAATTATAAAAAATAGGATCAAAATAAATAAATAAAAATAAAAAATCAGTAGAAATACAATAAATTTATATGATTTTTTGTACATTGAAATAGGACAATAATAAAAGCATATGTAAATTTACATAATATGTTTGTATAATAAATACCTATATATTCCATATAAACATACATATGTACACTCCACGACAAAATGATAGCACACCCCCTTTTTTTTTGTGTTTATCATATTTCTTGAGCACTTATATATAAATTTCTTTGATTAACCGACAGAGTACCTCTATTTAGAACAATAGAAGAAAAAAATTTTTTTTTTTAGTTTGAACACATGGTATTTTATTGGGTTTTTCTAAATTCTAGTGCGACAAAAAGATAGCACATGGAAGTTTTAAAGTAGAAAAAAAAAACAAAATCTATTATGTTTTATTATATTATTTATTTATTAATAATGAGTTGTTCCTCCTTTTTTTTCCACAACCTCTAACATTCTATTTGGTAGTTTTTTAAATAACATATGTAAGTATTTTTTTGGAATACCTCTCCACGCCTCTTCTATTTTATTTTTCAGCTCTTCAATGGTGTTGAACTGTTTGTTACCTCTATACACATCTCTAGAAAGGTGTCCCCAGACATTTTCAATAATGTTGAGATCAGGCGATCTACTTAGCCATTCGAGAACATTATATTTTTTTCCTCGGTATACCTTTTCACTGCGGCTGATGTGTGGATTGCAGCATTATCCTGCTGTAAAATGAAATTTTCCCCAAAAATTTCAGATGCACGACTTGTTATTTCTTCATCAATCAATTTAATGTAATCTTGGCTATTCATTTTTCCAGTAACAAATCGTATATTGGTTTTGCCTTTATAGCCTATTCCAGCCCAAACCATGATTCCACCTCCTCCCATTTGTCTACGCTTTTGAAAAACTTCGTCTTTTCTTAGGTCGTGAAAATAATATGCCCACCCATCTGGGCCATCTAAACAAAATCGCTTTTCGTCAGTAAAAATAACTTTTCGCCATCTTTTTTTCCAACGTAAATGTTCTTTTGCAAACGACAATCGGGCTTGAATGTGTTGTTCACTCAATGGTGGTTTACGCTTGAGTTTTCTTCGTTCAATGAATTCACTTTTCTGTAATAGTCTCTGAACATTGCGTACATTACTAGAAACTCCAGCTTCTGCAGCTATTTGTCTCGCTGTTAGTGTAGAGTTTGATGCAACTCTCAAAATAGCACGTTTTTCACGCTCCGTAATAGCTGTTGGTCTTCCAGGGCTCTTTTTTTTACCATAATTTTCAGGATCTTTTAATAAATTTGAAACCGATTTTCTACTTCTTTTTAATATTTTTGCAATTTTCGCGACAGAAAAATTTTCACTCTTTAATTTTATTATTGTGTCGATTTCACTTTGACTCAATGATTTTCCACGACCCATTATAACTCCTTATAGAAAAATAATTAATTATTTTTACACGATCTTCACAATTTTTAATTATTCTGCTCTTACACGTTTTCAAAACTGGAGTTAGATATCATTTTACACGACTTTTATATAAATGTGCTATCTTTTTGTCGCGCTAGAATTTAGAAAAACCCAATAAAATACCATGTGTTCAAACTAAAAAAAAAAATTTTTTTTCTTCTATTGTTCTAAATAGAGGTACTCTGTCGGTTAATCAAAGAAATTTATATATAAGTGCTCAAGAAATATGATAAACACAAAAAAAAAGGGGGTGTGCTATCATTTTGTCGTGGAGTGTATATATAATAATAAAAAAACATAGTACCTATATTTATAATTTGAATAATAATAAAAGGATTTTTTTTTTTAAAACAAAAATGTACCCATACAAAAAAGAAATTCAAATAAATTAAAGCAAATGAAATTTTTTAACAGAAATCTAGCAAACCATGATCGAAGTAATCATAAAACAATGTAGATAAGCATTATTATTAATATTAACCATAACTAGCTATGCATATGTACATGATGATCATTCATTTCATTTTCTCATCATATTCGTAACACAACGTCACAACACAAAATAATAAACTCAAAAAATATCAATGACGTCAAAGTTGTGAGAGAACTTTATTGAAACTTTGCTATATAGCTTTCATGAAAAAGCGTTTGTCGGTTACCTGAAGTCAGTTAGCAAAGAATTTTGGTTACAATGTTTTATATACGGGCTGGTCATATATAATATTATTTTATATATGCTATGAGTCATTAAGAAAAAACAACAAAACAACCACATCTACCAACAACAAGATGGCGTTACATCCTGCAGAAAAACTGGTATCATAGACACAAACCGGAAAAGTGTGATATTACTCCTTAGCAATATCACCAACAGAGGGCGCAGGAACAAGCTAAGGACATAATCGCAATAGGCTAATCTCCTATTAGATTGAAAATAACAACAACTCGATTAAAGAAACCAACACATGCCTCGGACTAGGTTGGAAAATACCAACGAAGTTTCTATGCTAAGATCAGGCCAATAAGGTCACAAATAGCAGATGGAACAAAAGTCAGATGGAAAGAGTTATGTGAAGGCGCTATGTTCCCTCGAGGAATGAATAAGCACCAAAAAAAAAAAAAAAAAAAAATTTAACAATTAAAGTCTGTACAGGCAAGATAGGCATACTTTTCTATACTCTTTTACATTTCGTTTGTATAAATCTGTCTCGTGTGTGGGGTGATCAGATCTCAATTTCAATCAAGGAGAATCTTTTAAATTAAATATTACCAAGGGCAACAAACTCATCGGGTACTGCCTCCATAAGCACAACACTGACTTTAATTGTTAAATAAAGTATAGTTACATTATAATGTAAAATGTTGCTCTACTATCCTAATGCAGAATAGTTCGGCCAGTTGGTATTTAAATCATGTATTACCGAAACACTTACAGTTTTCTCTATTTTGTGTTGATTTTTGTAAAAAATACTAAAAATCTTTTTCCCCCCTCTAACTCCGTAACGGTTGAGATTACCCATTCTTTGTCTGGTCGAGACCTATTCGCAGTTTCCGGGTCGGACACCTAAACTGAATCACACTGTATAATAATGTATGATCTATTTTGCTATTCAATAATGGTAGACGAACTATTATGCACCGTTTATGTTTTTTATTTTTATTTTTTTTTAATTATTATTATTGAAAAAAAATTTTTTTTTGTTTGATTGTTTAAAAAATAAACATAATGAATTTTAAATAAAAAAATTTTTTTCTTACAAAAATCAACACAAAATAGAGAAAACTGTAAGTGTTTCTGTAATACATGATTTAAAAACCAACTGGCATTAGGGTAGTATACATACTATTTTTCTTTTTGGATTTCAGTACAGGCAACATAGGCATACTTTTCTATATTCTTTCCCAAATTGTTTGAATAAATCTATCTCGTGTGTGGGGTGATCAGATCTCAATTTCAATCGAGGGAAATCTTTTCAATTAAATATTACCAAGGGCAACAAACTCATCGGGTACTGCCTCCATAAGCACAATACTGACTTCAATTAATAAATCAAGTATAATAATTAGAAAATGAGTAGGTACATATACAAGTTAAGGTTTTCGTTAATAAAAAACCAGGTTTGGAAGTTTACGTCTTACTTTATTGAGAAACAACTTAATTCTAATTTTACAATATCAAATTCTTAAACATTAAACATTCTATCAATTGATTTTATAATTAAATTTACATATTTGGTCATAAGCGGATTTATGCAAGTAAGCAAATTATGCTGTTGAATTTAAGTATTAATTGAAAAGTAAGCAAAAATGATTTTAGAAATTATTGTGTTATAATTTTGATTATTATTGAAAAATATAAAATTGGATGAAAGTATGAAAAATAGAAAATGTGCAAAGATTTGTAAATTAAGCAAAATAACCGGATGCGCGTGTTTCAATACAGTTTGCCCATTAATTTGAACTTATATAGGCAATATTGACTCAATGGTGTTAACTTACATTATAAATTTGAAAAATATGGATAGTAAAATTTTGATAATTTTAATAAATTTTGACTTTCTTTTTATTGAAAAAAGATCTTCTGTAAAATTTGACCTGGTACTTTGAAAAAATTAATTCGCTTTTATAATTTTTAAAAATTTTAAATTTTTTGGAAAATTTTAGAAAAAAAAATATTTTTTTTAAAATTGCATATATCACATATTCTTCTATTAACTTGTTGCGAATATCTTTATAAAATTAAATTTCATTTGAAAAAACGCTATTGGATATCGGATTTTTTAAAATAATAGGTATTTATAAATATTATATTTAAGGTAAAATTTCGCAGCCATTTTTTCTAACTCTTACAATAGAAAATTTAAGAAGCTGATCAAAATATTCCCAAATAGTACAACGTTACATTTTTGCATCAACCAAAATGCCAAAGTAAAAACAATTCATCTTTTGTTAACCAATACATAAACAATTTTCGGAAATTCTGACATAAACCATTCGAAACAATCCCAGCAAGCATGGCAATAAGAATGCAATAGTGTTTTCTTATTACAGTGGCAAGTGTTGCCTACTGCGGCAATAGCAGTTTTCTTATCGAGGGCAATAAGGTTTGCTTGAGAAAAGGTTGACAGACATTCGTATTGCTATGAGCTATTGCATTCTTATCTCCATTACGATAAGAAAGCGAGCCGAAATTATGATACTTTTTCGTTAAAAAAGCAATAGGAATGCAAGTAAAATACGTTTAGAATGTAATTAAAGGGCAATAAAAGTGATGATTCGAATTCTTATTGCCTTGTAGTGTCGCATTCTCATCGACAATAAGATAAGAAAGCAAGCCGAAATTATAATCCTTTATCGATTACAAAATAATGGAAATGGAAAACGCTGAATTTCATCAATTGAAGATCATCTTATGTTTTCAAAGATACACTTGTAAAAATACATGGGAAGCACTCGATTGTCGAGTTTACGTTTATGTGATTTTCTCATTATTTTTCTTCAACATAAAAGTGAATAACATATAACATTTTTTAAAGTTTTCGACTGAATAACTTCACTTCTAAACACAAACTGAACGATATTATCAAGAACAAAAACGAATGTACACTCAATTCCGCTAGGTCAGAAATATTATTGCCCATTTATCGCTCAGTCGTATAATCTGCAATAAAAATATTTATTATTGCCCATTTATCGCTCAGTCGTAAAATCTGCAATAGGAATATTATTACCATATTATTGCCCACTCGTTCTATTGCCCATTTATTGCCAAGTTATTGCCCGCTCGTTCTATTGCCCATTTGCTTGCTGGGAAAGTACTCGTAAAGATACGTATGCGTAACTTTACGAGTGATCTCGTGAATAGCGCGGCCCAGGTGTACGAATATGAGATTGGGCTACTGTATGTGTGTGTCTATAAAATTTGCGTAATTTAAGTTTTTATTACTGACAAATGAAAATAGATATATAAAAACACTTCGCCTTTAATTTCCAACATTATACATTTCTATTGTAAAAGGATACATACCAAATTATCAATATAATTTTTTATTTAAATTTTGTTTTACATTAATTTATACATAATCCTGATATCTAGATACATGAAAATATGTATTCATTTATTCATACGTTTTATAATAAAATCAAATCAATCTGCTTTATATGATAATTCATGCAAATGTAAACATTTAATGGATATTTAAAATAAATTTATTGAAGTAGAACATCTAATTTTTTGAAATTATAGCGTTTTTGTTTTTTGTTTTTTTTATATATTTAACCACTCATCTTTTTATCTTACATTTTGATATTAAAATAAAATAATAAACCAATCGTTTAATGAACCTACGTACATATAATTCAACCACCAATACGCCTATAGTACAAATTTAATTTGATAGGTATTGTATTATCAATATCAATATTTTTTCATTATTCATTATTTTTTAAAAGTAATATAAAGTAATAAAGTATTATGTGGTTTAATTATGAACCACATGAATTTTACCTCTTTTTGTCCTGAATTTTGTTTTTGTTGCTGTCATCCATCATCATAATTATTATTTTATATGTATCAGTTAATAAATTAACTTTTCTATTATACTTGATGTTTTGTATTTCGCGCCTTCATCAATAATAAATTGTATGTATCTATTTTATAGATATATTGGAAAAGATAAAAAACCAACTGTCAACCTTCCATGACCAATATAAATACCAAGTTATCGCCTTGAGAAGAATGAATTTTAACTATAAAACTACTTATGTACATGCATATTTATATGTATAGTCATCGAGCCTAAAACATACAATTATAATGCATAATAAAGCGCTAAGTATTGATATTATAACACAGCAGAGATTACTTAATCAACCGAAGTAAGACCATTTAAAAAAATAAATTCTCATTTTGGATTCATAGTTAAATATTGATGATTAAAAGTATTAAAAGTTTGGTTGATATTTTTATAGTACGAGATTATGCCTGATTCGCTTTTAATACGGATTTTGGTTTACTCCCAATTTTTTGTGGTATAAACTCGATAATTCGGATTTTGGCTTAAGCCCAATTTATTTGGGTTTAATCCCAATTTTTTTATATGTATGTGTGAGGTAAAATGCAATATGGCGGATTCTAAATTTTATGGTGAAAGTGAAGCTGTCACGTTCTTCTTCTATTTTTTATGTGGAAGAAGAATAATATGTATGTATACTATAAGTGTATAAAAATATATAAATGTATGTACATAAGTAAAACTAAAAAAACTATACTTGATTTATTAATTGAAGTCAGTACAGGCAAGATAGGCATACTTTTCTATACTCTTTATCCTGCTTCTCCACTAGACTTATACATAGTCCAGACGAGACTTTTTTTATGACAAGACTTATGTCATGACATTGTTCATGTCTTGCCATATTTTTCATGTCTGGGCATTTCATATCTTAACATTTCAAATAAGTGAATATAAAGTTTAAAATTTTTGAAATATATTTTTGTGAAATTTTGTCCAAATAACTTTGTAAATTTAAAAATTAATTTAAATTTATTAAAAAATTCACATTTGCAATTTTTTCTCTCGACGAAAGTCTGATAAATCTGATACATTAGCACAAAACATCTGAAATCGCCATTTTGTTTGCTCATGTCTGCAAGACATCATAGCAAAGACATAAGTCTTGACATCCATGTCTTGCCATTTATGTCTACAAGACATAAGCGGTCTATACAAGACATATTCGATGTCAAGACATAAATCTTGACATAAAAAAGTCTCGTCTGGACCCTGTATTATATGTCTTAACTTAAATCGTGATTTATTTTTTTTTATATGAAGTTGGCTCGAAGAAAAAATCAGCAGACATAAATGTCTGACTTAAATCTGGACATAAATGTCTAGAGAAAAATCAGAGTGATGAAAATTAAGTATGGCGGAAATTGAATTTATATGTACCTTATTATGTGAGATAATGGATATAGAGCTAATAGAGTGAAAATATTTAAGTGAAAATTATTTTAAAACAGAGATAATACAAATTAGTGTGCATTTTAAAAAATTTTAATAAAATAAAAAAAAAATCAGTATTTTTTCTATCTAAAAATTCACACAACAATGAAATGTCAGAAAGACATGAAATTCTCAGCGTTACACCCTAGACATATAAATCACGATTTAAGTTACGACATAGACATAAATTTAAGTCAAGTGGAGAGGCAGCCTTACATTTCCTTTGTATAAAGCTGTCTCGTGTGTGGGGTGATCAGATCTCAATTTCAATCGAGGGAAATCTTTTAAATAAAATATTACCAAGAGCAACAAACTTATCGGGTACTGCCTCCATAAGCACAATATGTACTGACTTCCAAAAAGAAAAATATGTACTATAGATTTTTTTACGCACGAATTAAGCAACTTATACTTCATCCACTAAGTTTTTGCACCACACAGTTAATGAATGTCTCGTTTCCTCTCGCAGAAACTACAATAGCTATGTCTCTGTTTCGATCAATTTTTTTTTAAACATATCTATTGCCTGTACTGACTTTAATTGTTAAATAGAGTATAAATATTTTTTCTAACTAAGTATCTTCGCGTATATTTTATCTATTCATGATTTATTAATTGAAGTAAGTAAGTATTGTGCTTATGGAGGCAGTACCCGATGAGTTTGTTGCTCTTGGTAAAATTTAATTGAAAAGATTTCCCTCGATTGAAATTGAGATCTGATCACCCCACACACGAGACAGATCTTACCAGGTGAAAAAAATTCTACCTCATAATCGGTATTTAATAAGTGAAGTAATTGGTTTTCAATTGACACGGTTGCTTTTCGAAGGAGTATTTAACTCATCCAATATGAAATTATGGATTGGTCCAGACTATGGAAAAGTTGTTGAAAATGATGAAAAGTAATCTGACGAAGAGTTATAAGCAGAAGAACAGCACTCAAGGTACAGTTTACGTCTTCGTCAGGATGGCCGAGCTGTAGTGGGTAGAAATCAGAGTAATAATAAAGTAGGTCAGACAGACTCACGCTGGTCCAAAAAGGAGTAATTTTATGGTCAAAATTATATATCTTTGAAAAAAAATATTTTGAATAAAATTTTTGAAATTAGAATGGAATTTAACTTAAAAATGAACAAAAACACAAAATTTGCAATTTTCTTGTAAAATAATTACAGGGTGTAATAGACATTATACCTACACAGGGTGTTTCATACCTGATGGTAAAAAATATACAGAGTGATAGACCTCGCTGAGAGTAACAAAAAATTGTATGAAGAGGGGAGTCAATCTTGACCGTTTGGGCGCTAGGGGGCCCTAACGTTGTTAGCTCAGTTTTCATGAAACACCTTATTTCTCAGAAACTGTAAGAAAGAACGGAATTATTTGTTTAAAAAGTTAATAGAGAATATTCTGCCCTTTACATTGATGTCCACTTTGCCTCTCTCTACCTCTATTTATTCAAAAGTTATCTATACTTTATTTAACAATTAAAGTAAGTATTGTGCTTATGGAGGCAGTACCCGATGAGTTTGTGATAACTTTACATATAATTGTTTGTAGGAAATTCTAAAAATCATATTTCTGTCAACCCTAACAAAGGTACTTTTTAAATTTAAAATATTCTAACGGGGTGTTTTAAATTGTACAGAAATCATTTCAACTTTTTTTGTTCAGAAAATTTTTTTTAAAAAAGCAGTTTTTCTATGAATTTCACATTCCTGTATCTTTATATTTGATAAAGAAGTAATTCAAATTGGAAATACCATAAAAATTTTCGATTTTCAATGAAATATTCCAACTTTTGTTCGCTAATTTTTTAATTTCTAAGAACGAATCATCCTGTACTTTTAAAGTTTTTACTTTTTTTTTTATTATGGAAAAAAGAAGTACATCCTCCCGTTCGATGTTGTCTGTCACATCGCGTGAAGACTGAAGACAACTGAACTGATTTATTTTATTCAGTTGTCGCCATTTGTTTTTATGAAAAATAAAAAACCGAAGTAAAAACTATAAATTCGTTGCGCAGCCGATTTCCACTTAAAGGTATCAAAAAAGTAGTAAATGTTGTTTGATTCGTGTCAGCGGGAACAAGGTAAATATAATACAATAGGTATGATTGAGCCAGTATGAAACGAAACTTCTCTTTCTTTGTCAGCACTGTCAGCAGTTTTTATACGTCACTCGGATGAAATTATTTGAAAGGCTAAATGTGTTTATGGTTATCGGTAGTGCGAGTAGTTTGTTTTTGTTATACAATATTATTTTTCTCTAAATATAAATTTTAAAAATAATATAATGGTTAATTGTGCAGTAGAAAGTTGTAAAAATTACACTAATAAAAAAAACAAAACAATAAAAGTGAAATATTTTAATTTTCCAAATGAAAACTGGCATGTAAATAGAAAAATAAATTGAAAATATAAAAAAATTTCAACATAATATATTAAAATATGTATTTTTATTGTTAAATTGAATTCCTTAAATTAAATTTATGACCATAATACCATATTTTTCTATATACCATGACTTACAAATTTCAACTGAGTGACGTCACATATTGAGAGAAGAGAGTGTACTGTATACTGGCTCAATCATACCTATTGTATTCTGTTTACCTTGAACGGGAAGATGAGTATAAAAAAAAAATGATTAAATTTCAGGATTGCCGTAGCTATTGAAAGTATTGCCTTGATTAATAAAAAATTAATTTATGATAATAAAGATATTCAGTATTTTTAATTTTATTGTAAAATTTAAATTTATTATTTTTAATATTCCTACGTAATATCGTTATTTTATATTTTATTTTTAATAAAAAAATTTTTTATGTTTGATTTATAAAATTATGTTTTCAATATAAATTTGATTTTGAATTAAATGTATGCATACATAAGTATGTATAGTAATAATATACTCGTATTTTTTAAATTATCCTTTTTCATCTATGATATAGCTCGATTTAAAAAAGATGCCAAATCGTATTATACTAGAAAACTTTGCGCAGAAGAAAAGATACTTACCACATGTATTTTTGTTGTTGTAAATTCTAAGAAAGAGGTTTCTTCCTTCGTATATGTATACAGAAGAAGATCACTAACACATGTAAGACATGCGCGAGATTCGCCAACTCATATTATTTTTACTATATTTTGTTTTATTTATGTACGTACTTGTTTGTAATTTCATTACGTTTTTCAAGCCTGAATACTTCTCATTATTATTTAGATTTGAATTTTTTCCAAATTTCCTAAACAAACAATATTTTTATCATTATTTAAAAAAAAAACATGATGCTTTTGGATTTTTATATAAATTGTGTAAATTGTAAAAAAAAAAAACAATAATACTTAGAAATAAATTTTGGCCCCTATTCTGCTATTCGTATCACTTTTTGATCACTATCACGAGATGTATCACTTAAATTAAAAAGAGGTATTACAGTATTCATGTGATACTATAATATGAAATTCTAAATAAAAACGTTAACACTGTTAGTTGACGTTTAATTCGTTTGAATATTTTTATTTATTCAAAGTTTAAGTGTGATTTAAAAATAAAATTTACTAAAGTTTTAAACTGTTTTCTGTTAGGAATTTTCTTGCTTTTGTGAAAAAAGTTTATATTATCATAAAAAGAAGTAAAATTTAGTCTGAATGTATCTTTTTTTTCTTATCTTTTGTTTAAACTCATCATCTTCACTTTGATTTTTTCCGTGATTAAATAATCACCTGAAACAGATAAAATGACAGTTCTATGTGAATACCAGAATAGCACAAATAATCGATTTTGTGATATTCACCACTTGTCGATGTTTATCACTTAAATCGAATACGGTAATACCATATACGTAAGATCACATCACATAACAAGTGATACGACTATCAGAATAAGGGCCTTTATTTAATTGGATAATATAATTAGAATATTGAATATCAAAATATGTAATATCAAAAAACAAAAGATATATTTTATTAAGTGTACTTTACACTTAACAATTTATCATTCGACTAATATAATTTGTTGTTGTTACAAAAACAAATTACACTAGTCATTTGATAAATCAAATGATAAATCGTTATAAGTGTGAAGTACACTTTAGATTATGTTATCGAAATACCAAAAAAAATAGCAAAAAGTAAAAATTCAAAAACTCAGTAATTACAAGGCAAAATCATTCTATCGTTAAATGAAAACATAAAATTCCTTGATTAAAACTACTTTCATCAACACCGTAGATATTTTTGATCTCTTATAGAGAAATTTCTATTATTTTGTATAAATTTTCAATTTAAATACTTAGTTATTGGTTTTTTATTGTTACTCTTAAATTTTAATTTATTTTCGTTTAACTAAAGTATTTTTATTGTGAAAATCCAAGTGTTTCAAATTTTGAATTCAGTAAGTAAAAGTGGGTGAATTACAGTGATTTTAAAGCTAATAATGTATTCAAGTGGATAATTTTGATGTATATATTATTAATTTTATTTTTATTTTAAATTTCCCATAAATTTCCCACAATTACCTGCATTTTTGTAAAATTGAAAAAAATAAAATAAAAAATTTCATCTGGCAGCCCTTGATAAAATTTGATTGAAAAATTTCCCGCGGTTGAAATTGAGATCTGATCACCAAACACACGAGACAGATTTATACAAACGAAATGTAAAAAAATATAAAAAAGTATGCCTATCTTGCCTGTACTGACTTTAATTGTTAAATAAAGTATAGTTGATTTATTAATTGAAGCCAGGGGGTCGATTCTGTTTCGGTGAAGTGAAAACGTGTAAACAGTTTACACGCTTACACTGCTAATTCCGATTCTAATACAGTGTAAACGTGCAAAAATATGTCAAAAAGTTTTCATATGAAAATATTTTTTGCACTGTGGAAAGTATCAGTGTAAAAAAAATTTGTCATTAAAATTTTTATTTATTAACAATAAAAAGAAAAAAAATAAAAGAAATGGAAAAGTAGAAATTAAGTTTACATTAAAAATAGAGTAAGAATTAATAAAATTAGATTTAATAGTATAAATGAGACTATTAAAAGCAAAAGTTGATCTATTCCACTTTTTGAAAAAATTGAGTTAATGATGGCAAAATGTTCGTTGTGTTGAAGGCTTTTAATCTGAAAAATTTCAATTTTGGAAACTACATTGATGCCCCTGAAAAATGGTTGTAAAATTTGGCATTGCAAGCAAAACTTAAACTATTCCAACATAATGTTGGTAGCAAAACTATAACTATTCCAAAATTTGCTTACTAGTATTTACTAAATTAAACATTGATTTTTTAAAATCCATGTTTGAATTAAATTCAGAAGCTTAGAGTTATATATGTATTTGAAAGAAATTACATAAAATAATCTTTTATTTATTCGTTGATTGATTGTGGTAACAATAGAAGATCGTATCCTTCGACCTTCACCTATCAGTATTTAATTCTTGTTCTTATTATTATGTTATTACTTATTATGTACTTATTACACGTCGCAAAATTGTGATTTCATTATAAATATAAGTTTTTACAATAAACAATACAAAAACACAACTTTTTTTTACTTGATTTGACAGTTCTCATATCACGTCGGTAAAAAAATTTAAATCAGCGCCTCATTCAGCAGTTTGTTCGCACGAACGCAACAAGAATCGCTTATTTGGGTACTATGCAGTGAAAAAGTGAAAACAGTGTGTGAAACGTCAAGTGCAAACTTTTTTTTTCATGTTTTCACTTCACCGAAACAGAATCGACCCCCAGTACAGGCAAGTTAGGCATACTTTTCTATACTCTTTACTAAAGCGACCATCTTTCAAAAGTCCCAATCCGGGACATTTATGAAATACAGCGGGAGTATAGGGAGGGGGGTGGATATTAAAAATATTTGGAAGAGGGTGTATTCAACGAAAAGAAAATAATTACAATTCAAAAAAAAGAAGACGAATTTATTTATTTTTTCTCGAAACAACACAAAATGTAGAAAAATATAACAAAACATTCTTGATATTTGCATACTACATATACATATATGTGAATAATACTTATATGAAAACTTAAAAAAAGAAACATAAAAACGAATGAAATAAAAAAAATAAAAATTCATATTAAGTATGATTAATAAAGGTACTTAAGGTAAAGTAGCGTATTTCTTTACACTCTGTATTTCTAAGTAGTTCGCAAATTCGTCACAAGTTCCAAAATTTACTCTTGCCATTAAAATTCCTGGAGGGTTTCAATTTTCAAAGAGGTTTTGTCGTCTGTCCATATTTTATTAATCAAAGAAAAGACTCTTGAGGTGCAAGCAATGGACCCTGGAATGCAAAGTGCAAATTCCACAACAAATTTAATATTTCTAAAGTTGATATTCTTGTTCCGAAAATAGTCAAATATTTCAATTTACCGTTGATCTGACAGTTTGGCATTTATTTTCCATTCTTCTAGTTTTTAAATTGAGCAAAAATCGTTTACATATAACACTTCGTCGAACAATTGGTTTTCATCTACGTATGAGACAGAAATTGTTAGCTTTTCAATAAACTTCAGTGTTTCTTGTACTTGTTCATACAAGAATGTATTTTAATGTATATAGGTAAAATTGTCTAAAAACAAAAACTGTCAAATACTGTTTGAACGTTTGAACAAAATAAAATGGAAGAAAAACTAATGAACTATGATAGCGATAGATAGAATATTGGGACAGTCCAGGACATTTTTTCGAAATGCGGGACTTTTGTGAAGCTCAGCGGGACACGGGACAAAGGTGTTAAATCCGGGACAATCCCGCCTAATCCGGGACGAATGGTCGCCTTACTCTTTACATTTCCTTTGTATAAATATGTCTCGTGTGTGGGGTGATCAGATCTCAATTTCAATCGAGGGAAATCTTTTCAATTAAATATTACCAAGGGCAACAAACTCATCGGGTACTGCCTCAATAAGCACAATACTGACTTCAATTAATAAATCAAGTATAATAATTAGAAAATGAGTAGGTACATATACATTATAAATTTGAAAAATATGAATAGTAAAATTTTGATAATTTTAATAAATTTTGACTTTATTTTTATTGAAAAAATTCTAAACAAAAAAAGATCTTCTGTAAAATTTGACCTGGTACTTTGAAAAAATTAATTCGCTTTTATTATATAATTTTTAAAAATTTTAAATTTTTTCCCCATGTTTTCGTTTTTGATCTTACAAGTATTTTTATAGCTATTAAAAATTCGCAATCACAAATTTTCAGGATTATCTGTATGGGGTTGAGAATGTGTATGTGGCTAGGAAAAATTATTTTATACTTTTGATTCCGTTTTAAAAACGTTTTATATTAAAAAATTTTTTTTATTTTAATTATTTTTTGCTTTTTAGTCTTATGTGAAATTTGTCAATCGATTTAATTGATATTATTTTACATTAAAAAACAATATAAGTAAAACTAAAAAAGTTTTTTTAATTTTAAAAAACAAATATATTTGTATATACATATATGTAAAATACAGTCGCTCTCAAAACATTTGCAACTGAATAAATTTAACGTGTGTATATATTAAAATTGTAAAATTTTTTTACCTATGTAAATAATTATATACTTTCTTGGTATATTTTTGCCGAATGTTCTTTTCCTTTTTCTTGTAATAAACATATTTTATATATACACGTTTGGTATAGGTCATTGAACACTTATTTAAAATTAACAAATTTTCAGTATTGTTGAAACCAACGACTCCTATAGTACCAAGACTTAATGCTCAATTTTATTTTATTGTTTATATGTGTTTGAAGTACCAAATTGGCATCACAACTTATTGCTTTTAATCAATCATAACTAAGTTGTGATTAAAGTTACATGAAAATTATGTTCTAATGAAATGTAGAGAAGATCCTTAGCTTTATTTTCACCGAATATATTAAATATCTATGAGCAACGTAAATCAAAGAAAAAACGTGATAAATATTAAGTAAAATAAAACTGAGAATCAGTTTTTCCTTAAATCTCCCAAATTACTAAAAATATTAAATTATGTTCTATAAATTTGTAGATTTTTATTTAATAAACATTTTTCCCAAACATTGTTATATTATAAAATTAATAGAAATTGAGTTATTAAAGAAAAATGATAATTTTTTATTAAAATCACAATTATCTCTCTCATTTCTCATTTTTAACAGTCACCTCTGAAAATGTAGTACCACTTGAAAAATTTTTTTTTGTTTATGAATAATATTTTTGAAAGAATAAATAAACAAATGAATAAAAAAATTCTTCAAGTGGTACTACATTTTCAGAGGTGACTGTTAAAAATGAGAAATGAAGCATACTAAAATATTTTTGACTTGAAAATCAGAGTTTGCTTAGATTAAATTTTAGTAAAGAAAAATTAATATTTTATTTGTTTTAGACCAAATTTGAGGATCGCATATCATAAAAAGTAAAATCTTAAAACTTTCATTAGCGATGTAATATTGCATTGTCATGCAGTTCTGAACTACTTATGTTGAAAGCTTCAAGTCTCTATCTCATCAAAAAGTTGGTTAAAAATTAAAAATCAATTTCCAAATTTGTACCGAACAGACAGACAAGAAACCAAGCTAATAAAAACATTTTAATAAAAATAAACATAATTGTGTTATAATGGAACATATGTATTATTGCTTTTAGAAGCAGTGCCTACAATAAACTTCTTCCCGAAATGGAACTGTATTTAGTAACAACTAACGTTATTGTGTCATAATAGAAACATAAACATAAAATAAATATTTGTATACTAAAAGATTTATCAAAGTGTTTTTTTTAGTATTATCTTTTGCAGTTTTCTTGTATTTTTTTATTTTTCAAAATAAAGTGCAAAATAGACTGAAAAACCTTGAATTTCGATACATTTACAAATTGAAACATAATTAAGACCTAAAGTTAACTTTGAAGGTCTGTATATCAGCATGCCGTGAACCAAAAACTATTATTCTTATATTGAAATCTTCAATGGAGTGTTTCCTTTATTACATTACATTCTTTTATTTTTTCTAGTTTTTGAGATAAAATGGAAAATAAGTTTGAAAATGTTGAACTTCTTAATGGTTTTTCGCGTATTTTGTCGAAATATGGATTTTGTTTATTTTAAGTTCCACTTTTTTAGATAATAATGCTATGTCATTTTACCCTTGCCCTGTCCTAAAACGACACACTAGACTGTTTGAGAATAAAGAGGATTTTTTTAATGTATCTTACTGATTTAGAAGTTGCTATTAGTTGTAGTTTGGAAGAATTGGTTTCACTTTTTAAATAATGTCTTTAGAAATACGCTTAGTATGAAAACAAAGAAAATACAGACGAAAATAAAAGTGGTGTGTCATTTTAGGCCACTCTCCCCTACTTTTGTATTGCCATACGATCTTTTTTACGTTTTAATGGCGCCTGAGAGTTTCGATTGATATTATCTTATCAGTATTTCTTTTACCATGTTTGGCCAGATTGGGTAACAAAGGAGGAATTGTTTCCAGTTGGGCATTTTGGTTGACGCAATAATGTAACAATGAACTATTTGATAGGAATATTTTGATCAGCTTCTTAAATTTTCTATTGTAAGAGCAAGAAAAAATGGCTGCCAAATTTCACCTAAAATATTTATAAAAATAATTTTAAAAAATCCAATTTTTTCCACGCTATGGCGTATTTTCAAATGAAATTTTATTTTATAAAGATATTTTTTTATTTAAGTACATATTTACAATTATTTATTTACCATTATACATAATAGCAATGACCATAGAAACTAATAAGACTTGGCTTTAGTACAAATCTATGAAAATAATTTTTTATTCAAAAATTCGTCTCGCATCCCAGTGAGAGCTTTTATTTTTCAAATCTAAAGCTTTGTTAGCTTAGAACAAAACCATTATAAACTTCATTTGTAATGACGAATACAATAACAAAACTTTGACGTTACATATTTATTTTTTGACAGTATTTTATGACGTCATACATTATTATGATTGCTTTGATCATGTTTTTCCAAATTTCTGTTAAAAATTTTCATTTTTTACAAATGTATAACAAAAATTAATAATGATTACATTGTTGCCGTTATTTATATTTTTGAATTTTTTTTTGTTTGATCAAAAATATATATTTGCTTTGAAAAATTTTTCTTTGAAATATAGAATATTTTTTTTTTCATTCATTCAAAAATTAATAATGATTACATTGTTGCCGTTATTTATATTTTTGAATTTTTTTTTATTTGATCAAAAATATATATTTGCTTTGAAAAAATTTTTCTTTGAAATATAGAATATTACAGTATGACCTCTTTAATCCGGACCTCGAAATTCCGAATTATCCAGTAATCCGATTCGATTTTCTGGATACACGTAAGTATTCTGTAGTCCGAAATAATGCCCTCAAGTATTCTATAATCCGGATCATATTTGTTAGATATATTTATTGTGAAGTGAAATTACGAATGTGGAATATGGTCGTTGTGAAGTACCGTAATTCTGTCTGGTTTTTTTTTTTTTTTTCGTGAGTAAAACTATTTGATACATACTTCATTGAAGTGCAAAACAATTGTTTCCAATTTAAAGAAAAAGGTTTTTGTGAATATTCTCAGTCTCGAATCACAGAATTTTTCATTTAATTAAAAAATTCTAAACATAAATTGTTTATATGCATTATTAATGGATAAATAATTTTCAAAAATAATGATGTTTTATACTGTTTAATACATATCCAGTAATTCGTATAATCGATAGTCCGGATAAGGCCGTGCATTAATTTATACTGTATTTTTTTTCTATTCTTATATTATACCTCTAGATACTATATACATATATAAATACATATATATAAAGTGATATTCCAATAATCCGAATAATTGAATGCACACCCTCATTCGGATTTGTGAAATATTCGGATTACAGAGTACTATTGAATTATACTAAAAATGAACAAAAAATCATTAACGATGAAAATGTTTAATGTTTTGTGCACGCTTTTTATTAATCTACATTTTCACTCTCTTTTTAAATTAATTTTTTTCCTTTCGGCAAATTTGTAACTAGTAAGGAATACTACAATACAGTAAAAAGTGCACCAGACAAAGTTAAAAATATCACAAAACGGGATATTGCCAGACAGATAACAGTTAGGTATACAGAGTGTTCCGTTTGGTTTGCTTAACCTTGATACCACTGATAGGTCTCATCGAGACAAACAAAAAATCGTATCGGAGGGGGGGGGGGGAACCCAACGGTTTGGCCGCTAGAGGACGTTGAAGTTTTTTTGCTCTTATTACACGATGTACCCTATAACTTTTCGTAAGGGCACTCAAGGGTCTTTTTTTGTTTAAAAAAATGTAGAGAACCCTTTGCTTTTTTTAACGATACCTTACTCATTCTTCTATGTCTAACTGTTAAAAAGTTAGGCGCGTTCACAAAAAGACCCTTGAGTGCCCTTACAAAAAGTTATAGGGTACATCGTGTAATAAGAGCAAAAAAACTTCAACGCCCTCTAGCGGCCAAACCGTTGGGTTCCCCCCCCCCCCTCCGATACGATTTTTTGTTTGTCTCGATGAGACCTATCAGTGGTATCAAGGTTAAGCAAACCAAACGGAACACCCTGTATATAGAAAATATAAAAAAAAGAAAAAAAAAGCAATGTTTCTCTAATTTTACATCAATTCGGATTATAGAAAACATTCAATTCGAATTATAGAATACATAATAGAGATTTTTTAATTGTTCGGACTATTGGAAATTCGGATTTTAGAGTATACGGATTATTGGAACATCACTGTATCGCCCATTCCATGCATGACGGACGGGACACTGAAGAACATATTTTTAGAAATAAGAGAACAAAAAAATGTTTTTTAAGTACATACATAGTAAAATAATTAATAGGTTAGAAATGAACAATAGACAAAAAAACATGGTAATATATTATAATATAAAAGAATCGGAAGATATAAATAATATTTTAATAAATTATTTATTAAATTCCAAATTAGGAATAAACACCTCAGATAAAGAAATTGAAATTATCTAGAAGTTAAAAAAATTACAAAAAATAAAAAGCAATACAATCAGAAAACAAACGGGTTTTAAAATATTATAGAAATTGCAAGAAAATTAAAATGGAATTGGGCAGGTCATATAAGTAGAATGAAGGACCTGGACCAGAGATGGAGGAAAACTACTGAGGAATAAATACAACAAAAGGAATAGAGACCATCAAATAAAAGACTACCACCTAAAAATTTACCATTAAACAGGAGGTGTGAAGTTATATACTTCGAAGAAAAATACTGTTGAATTTATGAGTGTAAAAACGAGTATCATTTCATGTCCCGTCCGTTATAGTCACTTATCGCCCTACATATAGAATTAAAACCAGAATTCTTGGAAAACATCTTCTTTTTCGGTTTGACAGGTCTTTGGGTGGATCATTATTTTTTACATTTAACTGAAATACATTTGAACTATATAAAGGTAAAAAAGAAGAAAGATTCAAAAAAATGATCTTCAATGTCCCGTCCGTCATGCATGGAATGGGCGAGATATATATTTATATATGTATGTATATAGTATCTAGAGGTATAATAAAGAAAAATTTTTTCAAAGCAAATATATATTTTTGATCAAATAAAAAAAAATTCAAAAATATAAATAACGGCAACAATGTAATCATTATTAATTTTTGAATGAATGAAAAAAAAATATTCTATATTTCAAAGAAAAATTTTTCAAAGCAAATATATATTTTTGATCAAACAAAAAAAAATTCAAAAATATAAATAACGGCAACAATGTAATCATTATTAATTTTTGTTATACATTTGTAAAAAATGAAAATTTTTAACAGAAATTTAGAAAAACATGATCAAAGCAATCATAATAATGTATGACGTCATAAAATACTGTCAAAAAATAAATATGTAACGTCAAAGTTTTGTTATTGTATTCGTCATTACAAATGAAGTTTATAATGGTTTTGTTCTAAGCTAACAAAGCTTTAGATTTGAAAAATAAAAGCTCTCACTGGGATGCGAGACGAATTTTTGAATAAAAAATTTTTTTCATAGATTTGTACTAAAGCCAAGTCTTATTAGTTTCTATGGTCATTTATCTTGTTTATGCACAAAGGTTAAAACGTATTATCGATAAAACGTTTTAAACATCGTTTTGAGATAATACATTTTGATTGGTGTTTATGCGTAATACAACATTTCGTTCTCACTCAAAACGTTGAACACCTGCGTGTGTAATAACAACTACTTAAAACGAAGTAAGTGTTTATGCACATTTTAAAAACGAAATGAAATTTTAAATGCGGATTTAATAGTGTATTAACTCAAAACGACGTAGAGCTTTAATGCGTTTTGAAATTTTGTTTATGCATCCGTATTAAGTCAAGACGGAGTGAGTTAATGCGAAGTAACGCTTAGCATAAACAAGATAATTGATAATAGCAAGTTATCTTAGATCTAGTATATATGTATATATATATATCTTAAAATACTTTATTGTCTGCTCAAACAGCTAATAGCTGGTGCAGGAGTAGTACAAAGCTCTGATGTGTTTTTAACTAATTTTACATGACTTAATTATGTACTTTTCACAATTCACAATCAAACATTCAATTTCCTTCAAAACATTATGATTATTATTATTACCATTATTACTACTATTACTACCCTTACCATTATTACCATTAATTTTTAACATACATACATATTACATTTTCATTCAATTTGGTTATTTCAATCTCATGTGCATACATTCATTTTTTCTATGTAGTTTGTATTATTTTTAATAGATTATATATTAGTACGTTAAACTATTAACATTTTTGTTTTTTATTTTCATGAACATGCTGCATAAGTTTTTTGGTGAAACTCTTCAAATTTGGTGTGTCCTTAATCCTCTGTCAAAGTTGATTGTAGCTGGCTGTTGCTTCCCTTAATATTCCAATTTTGGCTTTTACTGTCCTGTATTTCTCAATGTGGATGAGGTGAACTATTCTGGTGTCATAGCAGGTATGCACGTCTTTGTTTTTCTTGAGTGCAGTGTTGAACTTGACTTCTCGGTTAACGATCTTGTGAATCAGTCTGCATTTTTCAATAAAAATAATATCTTGAAGCTGGATATTATTTGTTTCTTCTTAAACTTTTCTCGTACTTGTGCTCCAATTATACCCATGTAAGTTCTTAAGTGATTTATGTAGAACTTTTCTAACTCTTTGAATGTTGGTGGCTGTAGTTTGGGACCAAACTGTTATTAAATACTTAATATGCGGAAGAATGCATGATTTATAAATGGTGTTAGTTACTTTTTTATCATTTTTATTGCTGCGTTTCACTGCACCAGTTATTGGAGTTACTTTTTTAATGATCTTGTCGACATGTGATGACCAGTTGATGACCAAGTCAGCTTCTCGTCAATGATTATACCTAGATACATAATTTCTGCAACTCGCTCTATTACCGTGTTATCTATAATAATTTGTGGTTTTATGTTCTTTTAGTTTTTTGTTTTGAAGAACATAACTTTTGGTTTTTCAGCATTTAAGGTGAGCTTGTTGCCATCTACCCAATTCTTGAATTTTGCCAGATCTTCATTTACAGTTGACTGCAATTCTTCTTCATTTCTACCCGAATAGATTAACACTGTGTCGTCTGCATAAATCTTATAATCTGCTTTTAGCTGCGCATTTTGTATGTTGTTTATTTACAACAAGTACAATAGTGGTCCCAAAATCGATTTCTGCTGTACACCAGTCTTCAGTACCAAGTCATTGCTTATTGTGACACCTACTTTAGTACAAGCTTTTCTGTTGTTCAAATAACTTCTGAAAATGTCATTGGTCTTGCCTCTTACGCCTAACTCTTGCAAGAATTTTAATAACAATTCATGGTTAACTGTATCGAAAGCTTTTTTCAGATCTATGAACACCACACAAACATACAAATTCTTCTCAATCGCATCGATTATAGCAATTAAAACTTCATTTGCAGCAGACTCAGTACTACTTTTCTGCTGGAACCCGAATTGATTTTTGTCGTACCCACAAGTAGTTTTTATAAACTCTTGCAATCTTTTTGCCAACATTTTTTCAATCAGCTTACCCAGAGTGCTTATTAAGGATATTGGTCTGTAATTTTTTGGTTGCGTCTTATCACCTCCCTTGAAGATTGGGATAATGGTTGCATTCTTGAGACAGTAAGGAAACTCACCTTTTTCAAAACAGTCATTAATAAGAACCGCTACTGGACTACTTATTAAGTCAGCTATTTTTATGAGGTCTTCAGTAGTGATACCGTATGACTCTGGAGCTGAGTTTGGCCTCATAGAGAGTATGGTATTATATACTTCCACTGCATCTGTTGGGCTAAGAAACATTAAATTCACCACTGCGTTATTGCAAATTGGTGTCTTGTGTGAGATTGTTTTGCTCAAATTGCTTCCAACTTCACAAAAATACTGGTTTAATGAGTTAGCTATGTCGATTTCTACAGTGATGACTGTATTTTCAACATTGAGATATTCAACTTTCTCTTGCTCTTTCTCTACTTTACCTAGTATATCGTAATTTATTACCTTCCACACTTTTCTACTGTCATTTCTAGCCAACGCTAGTCCATTAGAAATGTAATTTCTCTTACATTTTGCTACCATGTTATTGACTGTATTCTTTAATACCTTAAAGGAGCTTTTGTGGAAATTGTTTTCTGGAAACTTTTTCATAATTTTGTACAATATGTCTCTTTTTTTCATCATTTTTAGAATTTTCTCATTTATCCAATTTTTTCTGTGTGATTTTAATGTTTTAACAGTAGTGCATTCTTTCTTTACTCTTACAATTACATTCTGCAGCTCGTGGAAACTAATGTTGTGCTTCATTTTCTTTAATTCATCTTCAATTTTCTGCCTAAACTTAATATCATTAATTATTATAGCATTTTTGATTTCTCTAGGACAAGATGTTAACTTAACTTCTTCAACTTTGACGAAAATAGCTTTGTGATCAGTGTCTATAAGGTCTTCAAGTTTTAATGATATCTTGTTGGTTTTAGTGTTGAGGTTAGTAGATATATGATCTAAGATTGTTGCTGACCGTTCTGTTATTCTAGTAGCATGATGTTTACTCAAATAATTACATATTGTGAAACCACTTAAGCTGAGCAAGTCCATGTATTCTGTTGTAGTTGAATCTGGATCTAGTAGATTGAAGTTAACATCTGCTACAAGTAATAGGTTCTGGTAAGTGTTTAATATTCTGCTTAAGTAACTTATAAGTTCTGTTGGGTTTTCATTTGGTGCTCTATATAATGTAAAAAGTTTGATACTACTTTTATTATTTTGTGTGAGTTCTATGATTATCGAGTTGTATTTGTCGGTATGAAGGATAATATTATACTTTAATTCATTTCTTATATAGATTACAGTCCCACCACCTCTACCATTATCTCTGCAATTATGAACGGCATTAAACCCTGCTAAGTTATAGTAATCAGTTTCATTACTATATAACCATGTTTCGTTTAGTATAATTATATCAATATCATGGTGTGTCTTTATCAATATTTGTAGCTCATGTAATTTGTTTCTTAGACTTCTCATATTTACATAGAATAGGTTAAATGTTTTAAGTGAACTATGATTAATGTGGCCTTGCTTCATGTTATAGGGATTCATTGTAGTAATTTATTCTTTCTTGTTGAGCTCTTAACTTATACTGGTAAATGGGGCAATTTGAACTGTCAGCTGTGTGGTTATGGCTGAAACTTGAAACATTCGTGTGGTTTTGATGGGTTGAAGTTCTATTTACAAATCTTTGGTTGTGTTTAATACAATTTATACAATTTTCTATTAACTCTTTGCAATCGCGGGTAGAGTGATTACCAGAACATTTTCTACAGGCAATCAATTCAATTCAATTGAAAGATTTGAGATAACCAGACAGGGATTTCTCTGCTTTGTTATCGTGACAACGTATTTGTTTCCAAGTTTGTTTTTAACCTTATCTATTAACCTATTATTATTGCTTTCACTATTCGATTTCAGCACCACCCCCCGTTTGAAATTGATTTAAGTTGCATTATAGGAGTTCCAATTGTACATGGATTTATCTTCTCTTTTATTTCCTTTTTTGTAATTTCTACATTTTGATTACTCTTAGGTTTAATAATAATACCACCTGGGTTAACTACTTTAGGTTTTTCAATGCTTTGATTTGACAGCGCGCCATTTCTTGCAATATCAGAATATGATTTATTTCTATTAATATTTAAATTTACATTCTTCACACATCCATAACACATCATTCTCTAATTTTCCAATCATACCATATTTTTCATCATTTATACCACAGCATCTTACATGAAACCGTCCATTACAAAAACCATCACACAACAGAGCCTTGGCTTCATTTTTCACATTTTTATTACACTTTTTACACTGCGCATTTATCTCCACTTACTTACTTTCCGCCATCTTGCAAATTGAATTCAAAAGTTTTTTCTAAGATTTTCCAAAAAATTTAAAATTTTTAAAAATTATAAAGGCGCATTAATTTTCTCGAAGTACAAGGTCAAATTTCACAAAAGATCTCTTTTTGTTTGGAATTTTTTCAATAAAAATTTTACTATTCATATTTTTCAAATTTATAATGTATTTATATGTAGGTACTTATTTTATAATTATCAAGTATGATACATACATATGATTTATTAAATTTCAAATTTCACACACTTACAAATAATCTTAACATATTTCATTTTATATAAAATATAATTAGCATACAATACAATATTTGTAGTTTGTATGTGTTACCTAAAGTATGATAGTAACTTTGTACGATATACATACATGCATATACAACCTGTAACATGATCAAGTGTCTTTGTAGTGAAGTAACTTTTTCCACACAATGCCCAACACAGTTACGAAGACATAGTTGCACAACCAAACTCTAAACATAGGAGGCCCACAGAAGTCACCACGACGTAACAGTGACTAACTTGGTCACCACATTTTGTCGCTACGACGTCGTCATAATCCAAATGTGGATCATTCGTGCTAGTTGGGATGGAGGCACAATTTTCATTTAAATTAAATTCAAATTAACTAGATTTGAATTAAAATTAAATTTAAATTCGATAAAAATAAAATTGTCCTTAAATTATTTATTTACTTGTAATTACGTTATTTCAATGGGAGATTTTCCAAATGTTTTAAATTTAAATATGTATTCAAATTTGACAACTTTGACAACCAATGAGTGAAAGTGAAATGGGTTATTGAATGAACGAAAATAATGCATATATATGTATGTATGTCTCACTCTTAGCATATACTAATAAAATAATAATATGAGCGGGTTTATACGGTCACTTTTTTCAATGGCATTGTCGCCCATTCCGCTTTGTTAAATTACGAAAAAGTCGTACGTACGTTTACACAGTCACTTTTTTACCATAGCTCAAATTCTCTTCATTCTCTTCTATACCGATTTCTTGTTAGGTGGGATGAAACGACAATATATGTTGTGTATGTTTCATCTCCATATATAAAGATAGATATGAGCTGTGTCACTACAAATATAAAATGAAAAGGAGATGCGATAATATAAAAAAAAATTCAAAATTACGAATATAGCATAAAAGGGAACAGGCGTGCTCGAAGAAAAAGTTCGATTATCCCGTGAGTGACTTCCCACCACATACTTGTTACTTCTTTCCTATTTAACAAAGCGGAATGGGCGTCAATGCCATTGAAAAAAGTGACCGTGTAAACCCGCTCTATAAGCAACGTAGGATTATTTTGATCATGCTTTGGCATATTCCTGTTATAAATTTTCATTTTTTACAAAACTAGGTATAACAAATATTAATAACGATTGCATTGTTGCTACGGCAACAATACAAATTACGATTTACACTTTTGAATTCTTTTTCGTTTTGAATAAAATTATATACATATTTGCTTTGAGAAAAAAAATTTAGTTTTTTTTATTATGAAATATTTTTTTTTCTATTATTTTTAATATACCTCTAAATACTACTTTTATACATTTATGAGTATATCATATATTTTAGTTTTTGTTGTTTGGGAGAAAAGCCGAATATTTTTTTTATTAAATTTATTATGTACATACATAATAATTTCTGTTAATGATTTTTATATAAAATTTATTAAATTGCATATCGTTTGTTAGGTCGAATATATGTAGTTCTAATATAACAATTATACTTTTAAAAAAATAATTTTATTATTCGATCAAAAATCCTAAATTTTACAGTACTAAAAATGCAAATGTATACACTCAGAATTTGACTCTTAATTTGAATATGATTTTTTTGAGCTAGTACCTTGAAACTTCACTAATTCTTCCATTGAAGTGTTCTTCCCATACATCCAAATTCAATTCAAGGTCCTAGCTCAAAATATGCTTTTTTGTGCAAAAACACAAAATGTATACCATACATTTTATATGGAAATTTTAAAGTTTTTTTTTTTTCAAGAAACGATATCTCAGCATCCGGTGGACCTAAAGCCGTAATTTATTAACCTAATTATTTGTTGAAGTGTTCTCTTTGATTAATTTTTACGTTTTTTCCTAGTATTTTTACTTTTTGAGATAAATAGCAAACCAAGGTAAAGAGACGAAAAATGCCCATACATTTTCAAGACCAAACACAAATTTGAAGCAAATTTCAACTTCAAAGTTCTGTATCTCATCATTAAAATACAAAACAACATGAAAAATGTGAATGTTTCATACATTTTTCTACATTCACAAAGGCAAAAATACTGCAGTGTAGTTTTTTTCGGATGTTCAGATTTTTAAAAAAAAATTAATGTTATATTTTGTTTTTATTCAAAATAATTTAAAACACAAGTTTCCACTCCACCTAAGAGGTATCGCTGTCAGAGCGTTAACCGATAAAAAGTGGTCAGTTTGCCTAAGGAGAAAATTGTCTAAACAATAGAAAGAAAAATTAAAAAATTCGTTTAAAATACCGTCCAGCTTCAACTCAAGCAAATTTTTTATCACAATACACACATAACATAAAAATTTCTCTAATAAACAAATTGAATTAATTGAAATTTAATTGAAATTGAATTTATTAAATTTAACTTTCTTCAAATAAAAAAGTTAACAAATACAAAGGAAAACAACAACGTTCATTTCAAAATATGAACACAATGCATTATTATTTGAAGGATGAAAGAGAAAGGAAACGAAAAGTAAAAAAAATATTTTTTTCATAATTTTCTACTACGGTTCACTTTTAAATATGAACCTGAATGATGTATAAGAAAATGAATTTGAAAAGAGAAAAATATAAACGAATATATGGTGTACTGGAATTTTTCACATGTTCACTTTAAAATGTAAACATCTTGCATATAAAATTATATAAAGAAAAAAAGAGAAACGAAACGAAGTAACAAAATATTATTCTCTTGTAATTTTCTGTGGGTCCATTTTTAAATATGAACCTAAATAGCCTAATGATTTATGTATGCAAAATTAAAAAAGAGTTTAAATTGTATTGTTTTCATTTGCTCTTCTTATTACCAAAAAAAATGTGTTTTTGAATTTTAGGGTGTTCACTGCACGCCCTGAACCATACCACCCTCCGCCGTTGACATACTGTATCGAATGCTATGGTTGGTTGGTTGACGTGGCGGTTTTCGAAATCTTTCGAAGACCCAATTAGCACTAAAAGTGCCGTTTTGATACCACACCTGGTGTAACCTTAGGCAATACCGGTAGATCACTATAGCTATCCTGTCCTATTCAGTAATCGTATAATGTCTCCTACCGTTACTTTTGATATTTCTTCAAAGTTCTTTGAAGAAGAAGCTCCCCAACGTCTGGAACCTTGCTCTGGCAAGTGCCGGACAGTTGCAGAGGTCGTGAGTGATGGGTTCTCTCTCATTGGCTTCCCTGCAACTACGATGGTTGGTATTGGGGATACCCATTTTCTCTGCATGATCCCCTATTGGTCAGTGCCCTGTGATACATGCCGTGATCCTGGCAATGTCTCTTCGGCTTGTGTTTATTAGGCTTTCAGTTCGCTGTTTGTTATAAGATGGCCATGTCTTTTTCGAGATTGCACACCCTGGAAGACCTTTCCATCGGGTGTTAGCTATTGCTAGAAAGTGATTGAAGAGAGCTCTCTTCACACAACCAAAAGGAAGATACACTTCCTTTGCCATGGCTTCGTGCAATTTCGACCCTTGTCTCCCCAAAAGGTCAGCCCTCTCATTCCCCTTAATGTTCCTGTCCAGGAACCCAGAGGAGTGTGATACTAGTCTTCTCCGACTGGTGCACTGTGCCACCAGATGTCTTGTGTCCAGTTCATTCGCGGTTTCCAATCTGTCCTTGCTCTCGGCCAGATTGATTTTGCTTTTGAAGACTCGACTGAAAACCTTCCAGTCGATTCTTCTTGGATTCCTGAAGGGTTCAGATATTTCTGTTTTCAGATTCACACTGAACTGTATATACCTGTGGTCGGAAAACGAGTCTTTTTCCGATACTCTCCAGTTGTCTATTCTAAATTGTCGCTATCTGTGCGTAATGTAACGTCCAACACCTCTTTCCACCCTGCATGTATATCCGTGCTGGGGAAAATAAATGTTGACGTGTTACCTCTATTACACACCAGCAGGTTGGATCTAATGATTAAATCAAAAAGGTTCTCACCACGCTCGTTGTTTTCGGAGCTACCCTATAGCGTGTGTCCCAGGCGTCTGGCGTTGGCGTCGCTTCCTACTAGCAAAACGGCTTTTCTTGCCAGAACGTGATATAGGCCCCTTCTCCTGCATTTTCCATCTTGACAACTGTCAAATCGGCCGAGCTAAGATAAGAACACAGAAATGCTTTAATGTGCTTCTTAGCAAGAATGCAGGTTCTTGGCTTACTAGAATTCCAGTTTTTTCGGCTGTAGAACAGGTTGTACTGGTTGTCCAGGAGTCCCACCACGGTTAAATCTTCAACCCACGGCTCCTGAATAAGACCTATGTCGATGTCCTTTTTCTTTAGGAACACCAACAGGTTATCCATGGCACACTTTGAGTGTCGAAGGTTAATTTGAACCACTTTCATCAGCTAATGGTTCTCCCTTCTTCTCCTAGATAGAGAGA
Organism: Bombylius major; assembly: GCA_932526495.1. Classification (NCBI taxonomy): domain Eukaryota; kingdom Metazoa; phylum Arthropoda; class Insecta; order Diptera; family Bombyliidae; genus Bombylius; species Bombylius major. The sequence continues at coordinate 20,996,502 of OW052044.1, read as the reverse complement.
CTCATTGCCTCCTTGGCTGGAGCCTCTTCTTCGCCCTCATTAACATTGCTGGATTGGAAGACTTCCAGTTTGGCATGCCTTATGCCAAACCTCAGCCTATAGTCCTGCTTGCCTAGTACCTCTAGGCTCTTATTGCTAATGAGGAACAGATAAGATTGACTGTTTATCTGAAATTCCTCCGCTTTGATAACCATTCTATGGGAAGGGTTGTATATTTTTAGAACTTGGAGGAGTTTCTCCGCCTCAAACTTCATCTTGGGTAACCAAACTCGAGCCCTTGGTTTCTTCGGAATGTCCTTGGCTAGAATAAGCTTTAGCTTCAAGCCCTCCCAGTTGTCACTAACCTTAGCGACACATTCACCAAGAAAATCCTTTGAAAACTCGTCCTAAAACTTGATGACCCGGCAGCCTTTGACCACTTCCGATGAGTCGTAGGCCGGTATAGCTCTACCTTTACTTGTCAGGAGATGGTCTATGACCATTCTCGAAAGTTTAGCTCTAATGAAGCCCAAGCTTCCGCTGTTAAAGACCCTCCAGTGGAAAGTTCATCCACCAGGTGGTCTCTAACCACCTCACTTAACAGTCGCTTTGCTTGTTTTGCTGAACCATTGGACATAGGCTCTGTGTTGCCTTGCAGGTTAGCAGCTTCCCTTTTCTTTGCCCTACGGTTTGTCTCTTCGTGAGACCTATACCGCTTAGAAGACTCCTGTTTCTTCGCAGAATCGTTTCTGGCTTCTTCTAGCCGTTGTCGAAGATTTAGAAAAACGGCCGTTTTTCTAAATCTTCGACAACGGCTAGTTATTTCTTTTAATCCTCAGCGTCTCGTTCATGAATGGTACCACTTGCCTCGTTTTTTACAATCTTTGCAAGTATAAACTTGGATTTGATGTACCGTTCCCTGAACAGTGCGCCTTCGGATTTGTTTTTCTTCGGTTTTTGGTTACTATGTCCGGTGACCGTGTTTGTTTTCGGTTTGTGACCAGACAATAAAGCTTGAGTACTATGGCTTGTACTCGCCTTCACTGCCATGGGTGTTTTCACCTATTGTGCATTTTATTTCTATTTATTTGTTGAAATTCATTTTTATCAACATTATTATTATTTTGTTTATTGTTTTTTGTGGCTCCATATGTGTTCCCACAAGTATGCCAGGAAAAGAAGGTCCACCACTGCAGAGCCGGCATACAGCAGTAAGGCACTAAATACAACTGACCTTGCCTGAGCATCAGAGGGGACTGTTCGTGACCAGCTCATTATCCACCTGCTGGTCAAGCAGCCGCTCAGCACGGTTTCTCACACACCTTCGGCTTAGGTGGGATTTGTAGGGTTTACTCCCTTTGTGCTTGGCTTAGTCTGATATCTCCGAACTGACCTGTTCGACATGGGTGACCCTACTGGATAAACAACTGTTAATCCATGTCGACATAGACTGGAGTAACAACTGTTAAGCCGTCGACATAGCTCAGTTCTTCTCACATATACACATGCCTCTACACAACTACAAGGTGCAAGCACATCGATTAGGATCGAATATTATAGGAGTAAGATTTTATTTTTAACAGTTTGCTATACTGCTGTACATACATAATTGGTTTGCACAAAAATAAAAATTCTTATAAAATTTTAATATTATGTATATTGTTCTAATGGCGCCCCTCTAATTTTGTCGCCCTGTTCAGCTGCTCTGTCTGCTCATATGTAAGGACATGCCCTGGTTATTTTATTTTCTTTTACATTATAAAAATTCTAACGCTAGTTTTTAAAATATTTTAAAATATAGTTTTGTTTGCTATGAATTATGATTTCTTATTACAAAAACGATTTTTAGTAGAGTTTGTTAAAAATTAAAAGCGAATGATCTGCGCATACCATATATAACATATATTATACACAAAATTTAAATTGCAGTTCCAATAAAAAAGTGATGCAAAAAAAATGGCTATGGCAAAAAAAAATGTCCACTAGTGAAGTGAGGTGAACCAAATTATTAACTAACTGAGCCAACAAAGTGAATCAAATGAAATGACGTCTAAGTTCGACTTTTTGATTTAATCACCAGAGTTTACTGTTTCCTCTTTTTTTGCTGTTTGGTTTAAAGGGGAAAATTGCGAGGCGCAACACCGAAAGATTATTGATTAAATAAATTACCGATTCGACCGCTGCGGCAACACTTGTTCGTTTTGACGAGGTTAATTATGTTTTAATGGAAGATAAAATTTTTAAAAAAATCGCGAGTGAAGAAAATAAAATTTATATAAAAATGGGATAGGGAAAGTTAAGTAAATGTGAAGAAAAATAAAGTTAAAAGTGTATTGAAAGGGTGAAGTGATAATTAAGAAAAAAATGAAAATAAAGAAGAAAAATGTGCAAAAAAAAAGTGTAGTGGTATAGCGGGAGTAAATAAAAAAAAATCGAAATGTACGTAGGTACCTGTTTAGTGATATCAAAAAAAAATTAAGTGTAATGTAAAAAAAGTAGTGATCGAGAAAAAAAACTACTTTGAACAACAAAAAAAATAATCTTGAACTAAAAAAATTATGTGTAAAAAAAATTGTTTAAAGAAAATCGGGAACTAAGCCAAAAAGTAAAAAAAACTTACAAAATAAAATCACCAACTAAACTGAAAATTGAACTGAACTGTGGGTGTTTTGCCGTGAGTGTTTCTATAGTGTCTTTCCGAATTCGCGAATTTCTTTGGAAATTCTTTGTTAGATTTCCAGTCGGCAGGGGCAGAAAATTCGCGAATTTATTGAATTTTTTTTGTTTTTGTGTGGTAATAGTGTTTTTTGTTTTTGTATGGTGATAGTGTTTTTTGTTTTTGTATGGTGATAGTGTTTTTTGTTGTTGTGAAAAAGAATTTTTATGTGTTCTATGTTGTTTTGTTTCAAGTGTTTGTTTCTTGTGTCCTTCTTTCTTTCTTCCTTTATTTATTCTTTTCTTTATTTTATTTATTTTCAGGATTCGGCTGTATTTTAATAGGGACTTCTGGTTTGAGCACTATTTCATTAAAATTTGGTGTTCAATTGCAAGTTTCTTTTATTTACAGCCAACAACAACAACTTTCAAACTTTAAATTTATTCAATTAAGGTCAGTTTGATGAATTAATTTTTTAAATCAATTTTCTTGTCTTTTCAGGAAAAGTATGAGGCGTTTTTAAAGGTAACTTCATTTTAAAGTAATTTTATTAAAATTTTATTAATAAAGTTCTCTTTCCTTTTTCAGGTTTGTAACACTGCCCCCCGCGAAGAATGCTCAAAGTTCCGACAGAGCATAAATCTCATACTCACCGAACTTATTATTAACAACAAACAAAAATATTTCTAATTAGTATTTGTGTTGTATTCATTCCCAATTTTCCTTCAACTTTACGCCTGGTATTCTTTTGACACGTCATTGGTGCTAACCCCTCTATTCTAGGTAATAGACTAATAGCTATTAAGCTACTAACCTATTAGTTAACAGAAAATGACCTACTCTGTTCTATTAGTTAAGAGACTTTTGGTCAGCTTATCTCTTAATTTTGTGGAGACAAATAAATTAATAGATATTTGAGGTTAGAAAAGTCTCTTAACTAATGGCTCCTGTGAATGAGCTATTAGTCTAATAAGTGAATAGAGAGTGAATATAAAAATAAATAAAAATTATTGTGAATATAAAAATAAATAAAAATAAATACAAAATAATGCTTTTAAACATTTTAAAATTGTGTAAAAAGAATTTAAAAAAAAAATAATAAAATAAAATAAATAATGCTGGAGGAATTGTTGATTTTTTACATTTAACTCCATAGGATGAAAAACCAGAGAATTGATAAGTAAGATTTGAATAATAGTATAATTTTACGTGAAAAAGTTTAAATATATTATACTATTTTCATATTTACATTTATTATTAAAAGTCTACAAATCTCTTAGCCTATTAACTTTTCACACTCTACAAACTCTATTAAGTAGAATACCATTTCTACTAACTTCTTAATTAATAGGTTAAGAGATCTATTATAATTCTATTACCTAGAATAGGGGCCATAGTCTCCGTTAGAATATTTACGTTGTGAATTTTTTTTTTTAATTTTTTTTTTTTATTTTAAATTAAGTTAATATATACATAAGTATGTAACTTATTCTAAGCCGAGGCATCGCAGGCCATACCGGCTATAACCTTGTGAATATATTTTACGAAAGTACAAATTAAATTTAATTAGAAAAAAATTCTTCGAATTTATTTATTATGAAATATTAGTTTCAAACATTTTGCACTTTGGAACCAAAAATTTTGCTTTCACCATTTTAACAAAAACTTTCCAACTTTACATAAAAGAAAAATTTCTCTAGTTACCTACATATGTATTCCTTATACCTATGTTGCGTGTACACGATTAAAATTCATACAATGAATTTAATATTATTAAATATTTTATACATATGTATGTATACATGTACATTGTATTATACATACATAATATGAACACATTATTAAAACACATTTTTTATTATGAAATTTTTTAATTTTTATTTATTGAAAATTCAATTTCCATTGAAAACAAAATATGTAGGTACATACATATACATATGGATGTACATAACATACATACATACATATGTATATACTAATTTAATTATAACATGTAGACAAAATGCAGTCCAGTTTTAATTTATATAGGTACTTATATTACATAATATCCAGTTATCGAATAATTACTATTTTAATAATATTTTAATTCGTAATTTTCATGTTTATCCAAATGATGCAGGAGTTATAGTAATACAATATAATGTATTGTATTATACATTAGGAATATTGAATGTAGTTTAGAGCAGAGCAGGAAGTTAAACAAAAATAAACAGATTCTATAAAAAAATGAAATAACACATTAAAAGCAAAAAAAAAAAAAGATCCCTATTCCGTGTTCGATGTCAGCGTTAATTATGTAATATTAAATGGTATATGTATACACATACACATATGTGTGTACAAATATGTATACATAAGTTAGACCAAAACCTCCGAGAGAGTGAGCCAATTTAAATCGCCCTCGGTAAGAAAAATTCTATTGCCGTAATAGACAACACTTGCCACTGTAATATGAAAACACTATTGCACTCTTATTACCATGCTTACTGGCTGAGTCTGCCACTAGAAATGCATGTGTGTGGTTTCAAGTTTGACATTTATTAACTTTTATAATGTAAAAAAATAGTAAATAATGTAATTGATTAATTAAATTTAAATAAAGTGAAGTAATAAATACATAAATTTGTTTGTTTAAAATATAAAATATCGTAGTGAAAAAAAATTTCTTATGAATTGTTTAAATTTGTTAAGAAATATTTTATTTTATTAAAATTACACATGTAAATTGTTTAATTAATGAATTGTGGTATTTTTAGTTGATTTTATTTCCTTAAATTGAATTTTTATTAATTTATTGAAATTAATATTCTACTTTTTAATTTTAAACAAAATAAAAATATATAAAAATTTTCATGTTTGCTTTTCTTTCATTTCCTATTTTGTTTATATTTTTAAATAAAAGTGAATTTTTTCAAGATTGTTTTTGTGGTCATACCAATATTTAAAGGTTATTGTTTTCATTTCTTAAAAAAATACCATTTTCATCATATTTTTCTCCATTTAAGTTTTTAAAGTAAACTTCGCATTTTTCATATTTTATACATACTACGAATACTTTTGCTTTACATGTGTGAGTAAAGTTGTTTTACTTCAGGGTTGTACCTATAGTATTTTCTCTCGGAGGTTTTTATGGAGCATCAATGAATACAAACATTATAAACAGTTATTTCGAATTATTAATGTTTTTATAAATGTATTTGCGCTATACTATTTTTATTTTTGGATGTCAGTGCAGGCAAGATAGGCATACTTTTCTATATTCTTTTACATTGCGTTTGAATAAATCTGTCTCATGTGTGGGGTGATAAGATCTCAATTTCAATCGAGGGAAATCTTTTAAATTAAATATTACCAAGGGCAAAAAACTCGGGTACTGCCTCCATATTCCATAAGCACAATACTGACTTCCAAAAATAAAAATACTATAGTCCATTTTTCACATTTCCCCTATACTTCGCGTGTTTCACGCATACAAATAAAAGCCTTTCATCCCGCCTTTAAAATTACATTATGAAAAATATGCATGTACAGTCACGTATTATCATTTTTTATTTTTATGACTCATATTGTATTCTTTCGTTCTTTTATATGCTAATCGTATAAGATAATGGACATAAACCAAGTAAGTAATAATAAATAAAAAATGAAAATTTGTTAATTATAATAAATTAAAATAAAAAATAATTTTGTGGAAAATTAAAAAACAAGTGTTTTATTTGTTAATATAATAATAATATATTTATTATATAAATTTTACAAAATGAATAACATTTTCCACTATAGACCAAACAATAAATCTTTAAATATCATTAAAAATATGTAATTATAGTTCTTTACTGTTAATGTGTTGTTATCAGTTGTATGTGTATTTGTAGAAAAAGAGTTTCCTACAAAACCATCTACATAGAAATTAAATTTTATTAAATCAAATCAATTTATTCACTTTATTACATATATTATAACCTCACCATAGGTATATGTAGTCATCATACTTTAATTTTTTCTCTTACAAGTAGGTAAGAAGGCACATTATTTTTCACCTTTTTATTTTATTTTTTGACTATTGTGCACTTTAAAAATTATAACACTGTTAATTTATTATATTTTAAAACTTTTATAAACCATATTTTATTAAAAAAAACCAAAAGTATTCTATGTAGATGGTTTTGGTTTCCTAACTTTATATATAGATAAACTTTGGTATTGACAACACATTTTCTTACTTTCGGGGCTAAACTGAAATAGCCCTACGAACACAAATTTCTTCTGAACAAATATGAATAAAGAGAAAGAATGATTGAAACACGAAATATATGGAATATTACTCTTTTATAGGGCTATTGTTAAATAGCCCCATAGAGTATCAGCATGTATATAGCTCGATTTAAAAAAGATGCCAAATCGTATTATACTAGAAAACTATGCGCAGAAGAAAAGATACTTACACACATGCATTTTTGTTGTTGTAAATTCTAAGAAAGAGGTTTCTTCCTTCGTATATGTATACAGAAGAAGATCACTAACACATGTAGGACATGCGCGAGATTCGCCAACTCATATTATTTTGACTATAGTACGATTAAAAAAAGATGGCACAGGTTCGCCACATGTCTTACATGTGCTAGGGATCTTCTTGTGTATACATATACGAAGGAAGAAACCTCTTTCTTAGAATTTACAAAAACAAAAATGCATATGTGTGTGTATCTTTTTTTCTGCGCATGTTTCTCTAGCATAATACGAAATGCCATCTTTTTTTAATCGTACTATATCAGTATGATCTTATTGATTATACAAAAAAAATTTAAACGTAAAACCTAATACTAATAATATAGCTATAGTCTATACAAAGAGAATTTAAAATGTTGTTTAACCATGTAGATGTATATTGTGGGCCTTACTTATAAACATTTTTTAGTTTTAAAACTAAAATAGTTTCGACTTGGAAATCAAAGTGTGCTTTGAAACTCTATACAAAATATATTAAGTTAATATGTTATCCCTTCATTTAGGTAAGGCACTGTATGTACATATACTTTATTTAACAATTAAAGTCAGTACATGCAAGATAGGCATACTTTTCTATACTCTTTTACATTTCGTTTGTATAAATCTGTCTCGTGTGTGGGGTGATCAGATCTCAATTTCAATCGGGAAAAATCTTTTAAATTAAATATTACCAAGGCAAAAAACTCATCGGGTACTGTCTCCATAAGCACAATACTGACTTTAATTGTTAAATAGAGTATAGTTATACCAATCACTATATAAATTTAGCAACTTTTATGTTACCTCCTCTGTGGTTATACATATATATATACATAATCTATTATCGCTTCTCTTTCTACATATATTGCATTTACTTTGAATAACAATTTAAAACAAATTATTTTGGATTTTTTTCAGTTTTTTTTTAAATTTATTTTAAATTTAGTGAAACGGCCTGCAAAGTGACCGCCTACAGCCTACATTTCTCAACCGATTTCCATGAAATTTTGAATATAGATAGGTGCAAGGGAATTGTGGTCCTTAAGCGAAACACATTTTTTAATTTTGATCCTTAAATTTTTTTATATTCGATTTTCGAAGGTACTGACAAAACAAAAATTCACTCAACTTTTCACACATTTTTCATGTATTAAAACGTTTAGATATTGTGTTTTCTTCTTGTAGGATTTAAATATAACCTTTTCCAAAAAGTTTAAAATAAATTTCAAGAAAATTGGTTACGTATTTTAATTATTATAAATAAAACAAATTGTTAATTTTTCATAAAATTTTATTACTAATTTTTCTCATCACAGGATTTTTTTTGCATACCTTTAGGATGGAATAAGAATTACACAGATAGTATAAACTCTATAAACGCTATGCAATAAAAATTGTGATTGTAGGGTAGTATGTGTGATGATAAAAAGTAACGTAAGCAGCATGTAAAACTTATGTTGTTTACTTAGGCTGCACATTGTATTATTATAAATATACAAAAAAATTTTTATGTAAAATTCAAAAATTTTGAATTATTTTATTTTTTTAAATTTTTACATGGAACGATACGTGACTTTCTAACTTTGAACTATTATATCTCAGGCTGTATTGCATCGATTTGAGTCAAATAAAATGCACTAGGTCAGAAAATAGTTCAAGAGTTAAAATGTTTACTTTTTTCAAGGATCAAGGTATGAACCAAGGAGGGCTCCATTGAGGTGAAAAAAAAGTTGTTTGTCGAAGGGAGTTTTGTAGAGGTGTTGTAGGTGTTTTTATTTCGAATGTTTGCTACCGGAAATTATAGATCCCCAAAATACAATCTGTTTCTTAATTTACCTTTTCATCTAATTGAATTTCCGTTTATATTGCATGAGTATAATTTTTTATATGATATGATACATATGTATATTCATACAGTTTGTTCAAAATAATTGTGTTGTCAGTTTTACAAAGTGCATAACGTTTATTTGAAAATTATTTAGCAAATTAGTCAAAAATTAGGCAACATCAAAGATTTCATAAAAGAATGAAAACTATTCAACGTAGGTAAATTGTACGTACTGTGTGGAAAATAATGATTGGCCAGTACCAGACCTGTCTTCTTTCAGCTTCAATAACCGGTTTTTTCTGAAGACAGAAGGCAAGTTGTAGTACATTTTATCCAAAAGTGTGAAGCTGAAAGAAGACAGGTCTGGTACTGGCCATTGAGAAGAAACAATAACAACTTCAGCATGGCATAGCATAGCTGTAGCCTGTAGAACAAAAGAAAAGATGTACACATTTTATCATGCAATATGCTACCCAGTTAACCTAGAACGTATTTTTAATATATAAAGTTTGTATTCTTAGAGCACGAGAACATATTCTGTTGACATTAAGATTAGATACGTGGAATATAATCATCGATGGTGAACTGGGTTTGAAATTTTTTCAAATCATGTACACCAACACTTAGAAAAAATTTATTTGCTTGTGTTGATGAAGACACAAATACATTTCAGACGATGTTGTTGCTGTTTTCGAAAAAAATTTTCACTAAATTTGGCTCTTAATGAAATAATGCAATTTAAGCTGAATTTCTTGGTGGGGCTTAGCGCCATTAGGCTTTAAGGTAGAGCCGCGTCTGGATTTTAGGTTTCTGAATAACAGTAAACAACACACATAATAAACAAAAAATAAAAATTGTAATTAAGAGGCCAGTAAGACATCTCATACTTTCCTTTTCTTTTGTAGAATTTATTACATTTTGTTTCAATTTTCATGGAAAATATTTCTAGAAAAAGTGCATTGAAAAATTGAAAAGAGATTAGCCCATACATTTTTGCAACGTTGAAAAATAAGTCTGAATTAAATTTTTTTTTATATAATAAAAAATTTCCATTTCAATATACCTATATTTTTTTTTTTTTCATTAATTTATCTACCATTAATACGTATGTACATGTGCAAATAGTAGAATTCATGTTTAAATACCTCGCGGCAATTATTTAACAATACCAATTTATCATATAACTACATAATCTATTACTTATTTTTTTCCTTCTTAAATATTGGATAAGGTTCAAGGTTTGTGGTGTACGTTTCGGTTACGAATTTATAATACTGTTATTATTTATACATATACAGTGAAAACCGGTTATAACGACTCCGGTTATAACGACATACCGGATATAACGACCAAATCTCTAAACTTTGGTTGGTCCGTGTGTATTTTTGGGTTCATTTCTTCCGGTTATAACGTCATCGGTTGTAACGACCAACTGGATATAAGACGAATTTTACTGAAATTAAACCGACGAAAAACTTTTTTTTCGACATTTGTTCATAATTTTGTTTTTCAATTTTTAAAAACTTGTTTCTAAAATGTTTTGTTTTGTTTTGTTGCGATTTTACCGTCAAAAAATCGTTGTAAAAAGAACATTGCGAATGAAATGGGAGTATCGCATTCTATCATATCTACAATTTAAACTTTGAACAGGAGAATTTAAAATTGAAGAAAATCAGAGTTTGATGCCATATATAAGCGTTTGATGGATTGGTTCAAAGTCCAAAGAAGCAAGAATATTGCAATATTTAGACCATTTTTGCAAATTCAAGCAGATAAATTTGGACGTGCCTTGGGGAAAACTGATTTTAAATGCAGTCCGTCATGGATCCAACGTTTTCGAAGTCGACACAACATACTTTTTGGGAAAATAAGTGGTGAAGCAACAGACGTGAACATTAGTACAGTTGATAATTTGATATAGTAAAACAATAAGGGTTAGTGTCAAGGAAAAGAAAAAAAACAATGAATTAAATATTTAAACACTTTTTAGTTCAAACTCTTTATTAAGTAAAAATGAATTAATTAAACACTTTAGTTCAAACTCTTTATCTTAATTAAATGTTCTTAACTGTAGGAGCAAACGATAACTAACTTTTGATTTTATTTGATTGATAATTACACCTTCGTTTCCTATCTTAATTACCTTACATGTGTGTTGTTCTTACTTTGAAGTAAAAATGCATTGTCAATACTTTTGTCTGTGGGAATGGGAAATTGTTCTATTTGTTCTGTGAGAAAGCTAAAATTTGCATTTATGCAGTCACAAAATAAACATCTTGCACGTGAAATTTATTGGACTTTCTTGGGAATTTGCAGACATAATCATGTTAAAAGAATTAATTATTTTCCCAAGATATTATTATATGACTCCTCCACCACCTGGGACTTTTGCTCCTGCAAAAGGATCTACTGTAGGTGAGGTACCTCTTGTTGGAGGATTATTGGTTAATTCAATTTTTGTTAAAGTTGCATTTTTACTTCGAAGTTTACAAAAAAGTATTATTATTACTACTAGTATTATTTATTACTACTACTACTAGTGAATTTATTCCTAATGAAGTATAGCTTACAATTTTATTACTAAATTCTATGTACCTTATACTTTCTCTATTTTTAATGTTATCAGCATATAATTTTTCTACATTAATTTCTTTCTTAAACAGAAAAGTAAAATAAGTATGACTAATAGGAATTATGCCCGTGTCTTTAAAATTTTCGATTTTATTTTTGAATGTTTCATTGTTTATGTTTAGTTTGCAATTGTTGAATTTAATTACGTTATTACCTTTTACTGTAAGTTTATAATGGATGCAATTTTGGGTTATCTCTGTCGTGGGTAGATTTTTGTAATGATTAATCCTTCGTAAACTTCAACGACAGATGTTTCATTATTAAATTTCAGATGGTAAGCATTAGTTTTTTCTAATGCATTTTTAATACATGTACTCTTATGCAGAATTAAGTCTTTTTTCAAGACTATGTTCTTGTCGTATGCATAAACATTGTTGTGGTTTAAAATTACTTGTGTGATTTCGTCGTCTAATTCTTCATGTTCAGAATTAGGGACTGGTATTACTAGTGCATTGTAATATGATTCTATTGTAAACATTGGGATGCTTATGACAAGTATTAAGAGAAGGTCTTTTGCTATAATTGTATTTTTTATGAAAGGTAACATAGACACAGATGTATTATAACTTTTTATTTCCTCGTTTGTTAATATGTCGTGTGGCAAAACGTTTAATTTACTCATTAGTACTGTGTCTGAAATTTTGTCCAGTTGTTTCTTAATTGCGTTGATGTCGGCGTAAATGTTTAATGTAAATTTGGTTCTGTCAACTGATACTGTTAAATTATTTGATCTGTTTGTTATATTATTCAGGAACTTATGTAAGGTGTCTTGTTGATTGTTTACATGTTCAATTGTTTTATTTAAGTTTTTGATTAAGTCGTTGTTTATGATAACTTGTTTGTTTAATTGGTCCGTCATTTGCATGGAGTTTTTATCTAAATTGTTAAGATGATTATAAATTTCAGTTGCATCTTCGTTGTCCATTGTCCCGAATAATGTCTTTAATCCTGAACCAATAAAGTCTAGTCCACGTTTCTGTCGTCGTCCGTTATATATGTCAGGTATAATTGTCTTCAGAGTATGTTTTGCTTGTAAAAGTTCTCTGTATAGTAACTTATACTCGTCTGTACTTTCACCCAGGTTGAGTTTGTTTATATTATCGTTTATTATGTTTAGTGTTTGATTGTATTGTTCTAATTCAATGATGTGTAATATTTTTACGTAATTGTTAATAATTAATTTTTGGTCCAATTGGTATAGTAAAAAGCCATTTTCGTTATTTACTGGTGTAATTTCTAGAGATTGCCCCAAAATTGTAACAAGAAAAGATGCGAGTACTAAAATTGAAAGCATCTGGAAAGAAATAGGAAAATAGGGATGCAATGTAAGATTTTATTTAGTTTTGATATTTGAATTTTCTTTTATGCGGATTTAAGTAATACTTCGTTTTTCGTTTAGTACTTGTATCGAGAATATAATCACCGTTTTTTGTATACTTTGAGAGTATTTTATATTTAGGTTTATTTTTAGCTATTTCTCTGTTACAGACTATCAGTGGAATTTACTAATCGCAACTTTTGCGATCGCAAATTCATGTTAACAGTGATCGCAAATTTGACATTTTTACCACAGCAGTATGTCAAATTTGTGATTGTAAAATTTTTGTAAATACCAAATCACGTACTTGCGATGGTAAGTGGCGATTTGCGATCGCAAGTGCTTTTGTAAATATGTGCCTATGTTGTTATGCGTAGTATAGTTTTGGTCGCGATTTTTATTGTTGATTTATTTTTTGTATTTTGTTTCCATCAAATTTTTTTGCTAAAATTTCAATTTTATTGCGATCAAGATTTTTGTTAATAAAGTCGATGGGTTTCAATTGAGTGGTTGTGTGAATGGTGTTGTTGTAACAGGTAATAGCTTTGTAAATTTGATCATCAACTTCTGTTTTAGGGTTTTCCACAGCTATAATACGTAAATGCTCGTTGAGTGTTCCATGTAACCTTTCGATATCCGAATTTCCAGTTTTATTATGGGCGGGTGTAGTATGATATTCGATTTGGTTTTCTTTTAAGAACATCTCTACCGCATTGTGAATTATACACCTTTCGTTATCAAAAATTAGTTTTTTCATTTTAACTAAATGTTGTATTCTTTCTTTAATAGCTTTTATAATAGAGATCCATGTTCGGTCATTTAGTTTATGAATTGTAGCGTATTTTGAGAGTTTGTCGATAGTGGTTAAATACATTATATTTCGGTATGGGTACCATATATCCAAGTGTACTATTTCGTTGAAGGAATGAGAGGACTCTGTAATCTTGAAAGGTATCTTAACTGGATGCCTCTCATGTTTAGCTAGTAAACATATTTCACAATTGTTAATGAATTTAGTTATTAGTTCGAAAATATTTGTGTAATAATACGGCTAAACTTTGATCGTTTATTTGACCCTCCCCTTTGTCGTTAAGAAAGACGTTAGTATTTTCCTCTTCGGAATTATTTAAATTTTTATAGGGAATATATCTGCTAAGTCCATCTACCACGGAATTTTCTTTACCCATTAGATAGCATATATCAAAATCGTACTCATTTAGTTGGATTTTCCAACGTTGAAGTTTCATGTTTGGTTCTTTAATATATATTACTCAACCAAACTAAGGGCTAATGGTCTGTCTGAATGATGAACTTTCGGCCGTACAAATATATCCGAAAATATTCGACCGCCCACACGATTGCGAGCAGTTCTTTTTCGATTCTGGAGTAATTTAATTCGTGATTGTTTAATGTCCTCGACGCGTAACATATAGGGTGTTGATTTTGGCTCAATACTGCTCCTATCGCGTATTGTGAAGCATCTGTGGTTAATGTAAAAGTTTTGTTACAATCTGGATTTTTCAGGATTGGTTCATTAATTAAGAGAGTTTTGAGTTTTTCAAAGGAGTCGCTATATTCCCTGTCTGACACATTTATTTTAGTATCCTTCTTCAGGTACTTTATCATAGGATATGCTACTCGTGCATAATCCTTAATGAACTTCCTATAGAATTCAGTTATTCCTAGAAATTGCCTAATTTCTTTAAGGTTGGTAGGTAATTTCATTTTACTTATAGCTTAGACTTTTTTTTTCATCAGGTTTGATGCCGTATTTCGTTATAACATGCCCTAAGTAATTAGTTGTTTCCTTGGCAAAGACGCATTTGTCTATTTGTATTTTAAGATTTGTCTCACGAAGGCGTTGCAATATTTTTTTAATGCTAAGTAAATGCTCTTCAAAACTGGTTGAAAAGATCAGGATGTCGTCTAAATAGACGACGCAAATTTTGTTTATAAATTCTTTCAGAACATTATTCATTAACCGTTGAAAAGTAGCCGGAGCGTTCTTCAACCCAAACGGCATTCTCAAGAATTTATAATGCCCACTAGCAGTTGAAAAAGCGGTTTTTGGCCTATCCTTTGGAAGAACTTCGATTTGGTGGAATCCTTTAGCCAGATCTATGGTAGAAAAAAATTTGCAATTTCCTAATTTATCGAAAAGTTCTTCCATATTGGGTATAGGGTATTTATCGTCAATCGTCTGTTCATTCAATTTCCTATAATCTACTACAATTCTCCATTTTTGTTTGCCTGAATTGTCGAGCTTTTTAGGCACGACCCAAATTGGAGAATTATATGGGCTATTGCTGGGTTGAATGATGTTTTGTTGCAACATATCTTCAATCTGCCGATTGACTTCTTTCGATGAATTTCTGGATACCTGTATAATTTGGTGAAGATTGGTACTTCACTTTTCGTTTTAATTTCATATTTTATTTGATTTGTGAATGACAAATCACTTCCTTCTTTGAAAAATAGGTCTTTATAGGATGTAACGAGTGACTTTAATTTTTTATAATCAGTTTCACTTAAGTGGGTTGCAAAGGTTTCACATGGTAACGAATCGTATTCATTATTAGAAATATTTGTGGTTTCTGTAAGAGCGTTTTTAGCGTACCGTTCTTCATTTTCATTTAAGAAAAATGGGATTGTAGCGTTTCGCGTTATCAACAAACGGTCTTTATAATTAATGATAGCATCTAAGTTCACTAAAACATTATTTCCTACAAGCCCGTCAAATTTCTTATGAAAATTACATTCTAAAAATTCGACATGATATGTGTCAGATTCGTTAAATTCTTTAAATATTGGGATATTGTAACAAGTTTTAATTTTAATTGTTGTGTTTAATGTCTTAATTGGCCATTCAGGTGGAGGTGTTTTTCATCTTGGAATGCAAACTCCAGGGTTAATAGTGCTGTTTTATGCACCGCTATCGATAATAAACCTAAGATCCCGAACTTTGGTTTTTATAGTTATATAGGGTAACTGCTTGTCGGACCGTAATGAAAATTTTGAGATTGACCACCATCTGTATTACCACTTTCATTAGTAGAAATATCCATAGGTTCAAGTTGATTTAACTGATTGTTTTGTCTAGTAGGATAATTATTATTATTAACTTGTCTTTGTACTTGGAGATTTTGCACTTGGTTATTTCTAAAATTGTTCTGGTTATTGCCACTACTTTGGTAATTGTTATTTCTAAAGTTATTGTTGTTATTATACTTGTTATTATGATTGCCATTGTTATAGTTATTATTGTGTGAATTATTATTATTGTTGGTTCTAATATAACCATTGCTATTGTTACTGGGAGAAATGTTATGATTGTTGTTTGAATTTGTATTAGTATTTTGGAAGTTAGTTCTGTTATTATTATCTGATCTGTAATTTTGTTTTGAATTTTTACTGGAAAATAGTCTATTCTTATTGAAATTGTCATGGATCAGTGAGAGATAACCGAATTGCACTAGTAAGTCGAATGCATCATCCAATGTTTGTGGGTTATGGCATCCGACAAGATTTTTGGGTAATGAAGGTAACCCCTGTGTGAAAAGTTTAAGGGCTAGTCTTTGATTCTCAGCAATTTGTACAGCGTTACCTTCACCCCTTAAGATGTAAGCGTTATTAATTCTACACAAGAGTGACACTATTTTATTATAAAATATTTCGACTGTTGAGTCACAACGCAGAACTTTATTTCATCGATTAAATCAGTTAAGGGAGTTCTTTCACCGTGGTTTCTGATTAATGCATTTCTCAATTCTGCCCAAGTTGTCACGACCCTGGTTTTAATTAAAGTTTCTTTAGCTTTACCAACAATTTTATCTAAAATATACCCTAGTACGATTACTTTACTCTGGTTATCTAAAGGTTTAATAATTGGTATAAAGGACTCAATTCTTGCTAAAAATCCAGCAAGATTATACTTATTCCCATCAAAAGGTGTAATAAAACTTATATTTTTAGCGAGGTATTCTAACATGGGACGGTTTTCGGCATCCATATTTGATTAATAAAAACAAATAACACTTTGTTTAAAATAAAATCGAAAACTTGTACAAACTTACACGACTGATTTATTTATTATTATTATTATTATTATTATTATTTATTTTATTTTTTTTCTCACACTTATTGAACTTTCTTTAATTATTATTGAAAATTAAGATAAACAAAATTAATTTCCTACCTTTGCCTATAGTTGCTTATGTACTAAATTATTGGTTATTGTGGTTGTTGATTCCTGATTTCTTGAAGTTCTTGAGCTCTTTGATGATATCCCAGTTCACGTAGGTGTTCAAAAAAATCTTGTGTATTCTCGTCTTCTTCAATGAAATTATCCTCGTCTTCTTCGATGAAAATAGGTAACTTAGCTTTTTCAGATGGCAATGTAGCAACACTGTTTATTTTTGGAATGTCTCCTTCAGTAGTATCATTGATGTCTTCAGGAAGCATTTAGAAATTATAACTTGAGTATTAGCAAAGTTGTATAAGTAGAAGATGCCCAACGTTCATATATCCTCATGGCACTCAAAATTTTTGATCTGGGGCGTGATATCACACCCCACAACATGTTGCTTATACATTTGTTTCTAATAGTCATGTTTATAATGATATTCAGTAGCAATTATCAACAATTTTACTCATCGTATCAACATTTTAATCATGAACAAAAGGCAGTAGAATCGAGAAAGTTTAGAACAGACGCACAAGTAGAGTGCGGTAAAGTAGGAATAAATTCTTTACACAAATGTTGCTTAGTTTGAATTTTTTTACTATACCTATATTAAAATTAAAAACAACAAGTAACATTAAATATGAATTGTTGGTATTCTCGCTATATATATAGCTATAGCTATATACATACATAATTCTAACATACACACATTCGAGCCATACTTTGCGTTGTTTTCAAATTATGAGTAAAATTTTTTTAAACCATATATTATTGACTTGAAGAAATTTGAAATTTTTTTCGTTTTTCTTATTTTTGTTGTTGTTATATTGAAATCCAGTTTTAACCAAATTTTGTCTTTCTTTTTAAACTTGCAGGTATAAATGCATTTTATAATTTTCTATTTTCATTGAAAATTCGCATATAATTTTGAAAAAAAGTTATTTCATATTTTTTGTGGAAAGATAATGTAATTTGTCAGTTTTGGACTATTATATTTCGGACTTTGAAACTGATCTTCCAGTCCTTGAGTTCAAAAGCAAGGGCCGGGTTCTTGTATGGTGATTGGTGATTGTCACCAGCAATGTTCACGTATGGTGACTGTCACCAAAAAATATCACCAAAAACTGTCATTTTCTTGGTGACAGCATCAGACCTGTCACTTTTATATATTTTGTATGGTGTTTGCAGTTCACATTTCATAAAATTGAAATTCCTGGAGTGTTTTTAAAAGAATTTAAGTAAAAAGTTTTAAGAAATTCCTTCATTTACTTAAGAAATTGGAACTTTGCAGTCCAATACTGACAAATTATGTATCTTTCAACAAAAAATATGAAATAACTTTTTTTCAAAATTATATGCGAATTTTCAATGAAAATAGAAAATTATAAAATGCATTTATACCTGCAAGTTTAAAAAGAAAGACAAAATTTGGTTAAAACTGGATTTCAATATAACAACAACAAAAATAAGAAAAACGAAAAAAATTTCAAATTTCTTCAAGTCAATAATATATGGTTTAAAAAAATTTTACTCATAATTTGAAAACAACGCAAAGTATGGCTCGAATGTGTGTATGTTAGAATTATGTATGTATATAGCTATAGCTATATATATAGCGAGAATACCAACAATGTTACTTGTTGTTTTTAATTTCAATATAGGTATAGTAAAAAAATTCAAACTAAGCAACATTTGTGTAAAGAATTTATTCCTACTTTACCGCACTCTACTTGTGCGTCTGTTCTAAACTTTCTCGATTCTACTGCCTTTTGTTCATGATTAAAATGTTGATACGATGAGTAAAATTGTTGATAATTGCTACTGAATATCATTATAAACATGACTATTAGAAACAAATGTATAAGCAACATGTTGTGGGGTGTGATATCACGCCCCAGATCAAAAATTTTGAGTGCCATGAGGATATATGAACGTTGGGCATCTTCTACTTATACAACTTTGGTATTAGTAATTTATACTGCTTCACTATAAGTTTTTTTTTTTTTTTTTTTTTTTTTTTTTTTTTTTTTTTTTTAATACTTGACACTTGGTCCACTTATTTAACGTAGGTTCCTTTTGTTCTTGTCCTTTTCGGACAAGATTATTTGTTTATTAATTAAAACTGTTTCTTATGTAAGTTTTAACACTTAACTCTATCTTTTTCAGATAGAAAAAGTCTCTTTTTTTTTTCACAGGATTCCTTTTTCAGGTATCCTACCGACTACGCCAGTAAAACAATAAGGGTTAGTGTCAAGAAAAAGAAAAAAAAACAATGAATTAAATATTTAAACACTTTTTAGTTCAAACTCTTTATTAAGTAAAAATGAATTAATTAAACACTTTAGTTCAAACTCTTTATCTTAATTAAATGTTCTTAACTGTAGGAGCAAACGATAACTAACTTTTGATTTTATTTGATTGATAATTACACCTTCGTTTCCTATCTTAATTACCTTACATGTGTGTTGTTCTTACTTTGAAGTAAAAATGCATTGTCAATACTTTTGTCTGTGGGAATGGGAAATTGTTCTATTTGTTCTGTGAGAAAGCTAAAATTTGCATTTATGCAGTCACAAAATAAACATCTTGCACGTGAAATTTATTGGACTTTCTTGGGAATTTGCAGACATAATCATGTTAAAAGAATTAATTATTTTCCCAAGATATTATTATATGACTCCTCCACCACCTGGGACTTTTGCTCCTGCAAAAGGATCTACTGTAGGTGAGGTGACTATATGCAGATACTTTACATACATATATGTATTAAAACAAAAAATTTGTAGAGACATATTAATTTTTACTCCTATCGGATATAGCGACTATCGGATATAACGACGAAATTTTCAGGTCCCTTCAATGTCGTTATAACGGGAGTACTAATTGTGCAAGTCGATCAGTCGAGTCATCGTCGAACGATATTGAAAACGATGACTGAAATTCGATTATCGTTTTTGCTTGGTTTAAGTCGATCAATGAAATCTCGTTCTGAATATCGTTCAACCGAATTAACCGATTCAACCGCATATATTTTTGACGTTTATTTAACCTAGAAATTTATTCTGTGAACTATTTGTATTTGATTTATTTTTTTTATTTATTTTATTTATTTGATCAATAATGGCATCAAGACTTTTTTTATTAGAAAGTGAAAATAGTGAAAATAAAAATTTTTCAATTCCACGCAGAAATTTAAGAAATAAGTATAATCCCCCAGAAGAAACTGAAAAAAGGTAAGTATAATAACATTTTTTATTTGTTCTTAAGAATTGTGTAAATTTTATTATTACTTATCATATTGTAGGTTTGTCTTAAAATATAGATTATCGAAGCAGGCGTTTATATATGTATTAGAGAAAATAAATCTTGATGAAGGCAGTAGAAGCACTTATATACCACCAATCCTAAGAGTAGCGTCAACATTACTTGTGTTAGGCAGTGGTGGTTTTACCAATGGGTTGTTGCAGAAGACGTAGGCATACCGATCAATCAAGGATCTTTATCCTTAATTGTTAGTGAGGTTACTAAAAAGATCCAGGACGTACTTTGCTCATTTTGGATACAGTTTCCTTCCAATACACAAGAACTAACAAAAGAATATGTATATGAGAAATACAAATTGCCTGGAGGTAACGGATATAATGTTAGTTTTCATAGAAGATAAGAAATAATTCGATTATTTTTTTCAGTTATTAGGTTCATTGATGGTACACATATTTTTTTAAGAAAGCCTGCTGAAAACGAAGAAATGTTTTATAACAGGAAAGGACGGCATAGTCTAAACATCATGATCGTACGTTGTGTATTTATATTGAAATAAGAAATTCTAATGCACTTTGTCAATCTTTCAGATATGCAATCATCAAATGAAAGTATTAGCTATTTGCCCAAAATATGGAGGTGCTGCTCATGATTCATTTGTATGGAAGGAGTCAGAAAAAAGAAATGCTCTTCAACGTCTTTGGGAAGGAGGAGAAAAAAATTCATGGCTTCTTGGTACATACTTTCTAATAAATTTTTTCATATTATCATATAAATAGTTTTTCTTTACTTCCATAGGTGATTCTGGGTATGGCGTAGAGCCATGGTTGATAACTCCTTATAGAAACCCTATCACACACAATGAAACAAAGTTTAACACAATCCATGCAAAGGCTAGGAGTTGCGTAGAACGGTGCATTGGAGTATATAAAGGTAATTATGCAATCAAAATCGTAACAATATTTCATTGTTAACATTAACATTAATATTAACATTTAATGGAAGAAAGGAAATCGAGGTATTCTCCAACAAAATTAGCTTTATTTTCTAATGCATGTGCGGCACTCCATAATATATGCGTGCATTATAAAGTTGCTGTTGATCAAATCACACAGGATGAAATTGTGGAAGAGGATTTAACAAATAATCTACATTCAAATTCATATCAACCCAGCAGCTTTTTAAAAAAAATAGCTTGTTGCGAGGTTTTTTTTTTTTTTGCTTGTGAGATGGGAGTTTATTTAGAAGAGGTTTTTTTTTTTTTTTTTTTTTTTTGCTTGTTAGATGGCACTTGGTGGTAATTCCAATAATAAAACATGTAATTCGTGAATATTAATATAACTTTATTATTTTACTAATATATAATAAGAATTCTTGAAACCAAATAATAAATACCGTATTGCAATATCTATCACAAGTTTCAAGACATACATATACATGTCATACATAATAATATATTGCTATTTTAAATTTATATTTTAAAATACGCAAACATCATAATGAATGTAAACTTAACAATTATTTTTAAAGATTATTTTTTAACATATTATTATTACATTAAATAATAATTAGAAGTATCTCTAACAACTGCTCTTTTAAATAAATATAAATTCATTATAATGAAATGCTATTGCTATTTGGTAGCAGTTATTTGTCAGTAATAAATTAGATTAACTTTTTTTTTCTTGATTTAGCAAGTGCGAAAACATCAATTACATCCTCATAATCGATTTCCTGCACCAATTTTGCTTCGATAGACAACAATGCAAGTCCGTTGAGTCTGTCTTGGCCCATACTTGCACGCAAATAGCTTTTCACTCTTTTTAGAGTAGAAAACGATCTTTCTCCAGAACAATTTGTAGCTGGAATACTCAAATACATGCGTAAAGCTATGTCTATATTAGGATATACATCGCAAAGATTACGCGAATGTAAAAAACTGCATATATTTGGTGCAGAGCGCACGTCTTCATTATTTTCTAATAATTCCTTAATTTGACAATGTAAATGAATGCATTCATTAGATAATGTCTCTTCCAAATCGTTCGAATACTTACTGACTAGCTTATTTGCTTGATTTGTTAGCTCATTTATATCAATTTCAGATAAATTATCAAAAAAATTGAAGTTTACATGAAGCTGCTGGTCAATTGTACGCTCAAAATATCTATAATCAGGTAATAAATATTAGTACGAAAATTTTCCTGTCCGGAAAAGGGTTATCTTTCATTTATTTTTGACTCATCTGACTGCAGTTTTCGAATTTTTCTGCGACGAGTATCAAAACAATAATAATTTTGAACTCCAGACAGTAGTTTAGCCTTTTCTTCATATTGAGAAAATGGTTTATCTCTCATATCTTGAAGAAAAGAAGCCAGAGAACCATAAATTTGTACAATGGATGATAAATCGATTTGCGGGTTTTGAAGTTTTTTACTACAAGCATTGAAACGATCTAAAATTGCGTTCCAAACAATGACTAGAATTGCTGTTTCTAAATGCTTTAACTTTTTTTGCAGTCCAATAGCTATATATCGTGTATTCGGTTTCTCTTCTGTATTTTCTGCAATAAAACTCAATGTATCAAGTATTCCAGACCACTCTTTTTCTAAAGTATAACATGCATCATGTCGAGCAGACCAACGAGTTTAAGAAAAGCCTTTGAGCCTTAGATACGCTGCACTAAAATCTCCCAACGATGTGTAGATATTGTAAAAAAATTATAAAGTTTTTGCAAAGTAGCAAAAAAATCGACTGCTTCTGATACCGATTCAGCTGCACAAATCCCTACTAAATTAAGGGATGTGCAGCGCAAGGAACGAATTCTGCCAAAGAATTAATTGCTTTAATTCGTGTCTGAAGTCCTGCATATATACCTGACATATTACTGGCATTGTCATAAGATTGACCACGGCAGTTCATTATGTCAATGCCATTTTTTTTAAAGTATTTAAAACAGCATTTTCAATATCTTTAGCTTTATGAACTGTATTTGGTATGAATTCTAAAAACCTCTCTACTATTTCACCATTTTCACGTACTTATCTAATAATTATAGTAAGCTGATCGACATGTTCAATATCAGGCGTAGAATCTACAATGATACCAAAATACTTCGCCTTTTGAACTAACAATAGTTACTAACAATCTAATAAAAAAAACAGTAATAGTAAATCAAATGAAAATTTTTATTTAAAAAAATATATTATAGATACTTCATGCATATACTTACATACTAAAAAACAAAAAAAAAATATTGTATTTCAAGTAAAAAAATTAATAAAAATTAAAAAAATATAAACAGAAAAGTCTTCTTTCTTTACATAGTACAAAACAAAAACAGGAACTTCATAAAATCAGTTATGGGGAATTTTAATTTTTGTTTAATTCCATGAGTTTAATCTCATTCGTAGTGCGAGCTATTGAAGGAGGTTTGAATAACAATGTTTAAGTAGTAACTAAGAGCATTGAACGGCATGACATTCGGTGGCGCATTGGTAAGCGCGCTATCCCGGCAAGATAGAGGACTGTGGTTCGATTCGCAGTCGAGTCGAATGTCGTTTTTTTCTGTTCTTAGCTACTACACTATCTCTAGTTCCATCGCTTCTAATTCCAACTCCCTATGCTTTATAATTCTATAATCTTTTGCTTTCTCTTTCTCTAATTCTTATTTTTGTTTGAAAATATCATAAAGATTTTGTACAGTCTTATTTAGTTCATTTTGATTTTCTTTCATTTCATTTAAAACATTTAATATTTTAATATGAAAAGTCTTGTCTTCTTTTAATTCTTTATGTATTAATAACATTTTTTCGTTTTCTATGGAGTTTACTTTATAATTTAGTTTTTCACTTTCTTTTGCATTTTTATTTAAACTAATAGAAGAATAACACAATTCTTCACACTCCAAATTTGATTCTTTATCATATTCCAAATTTGGTTCTACATCATATTGCAAATTTGGTTCTTTATCATATTCCAAATTTGGTTCTTTATCATATTCCAAATTTGGTTCTTTATCATATTGCAAATTTGATTTATTTCCTTGATTACTCAAACTTTGAGCTCCAAAACTCGAAACTTCTAAACCCTTCACTTGTTGTTCCAAGGCATAACATGAAGCAATTTTTTCTTCCTCTGATGTCAATTCAATACTTTCATAGGGACCACCACCAGTTAAACTAAAAGATTTCTTTTTTAACACTAATTTCCTTTTCACACTATACTTGTGGTCCGTCCATACCTAGAATACAAGATATTTTCTATAATATTTCTTATTAATTTACTGCTTTTGTACCAACCTTCTTCCATTCTGACTGGCTCTTTATAGGGGGACCATTTTTATTTAAAATGTTAGTAAGTCTCATCCACAACGCATTTTTTTCATTTTACCATTTAAATTATTATTTAGTTTATTCGCCGCTAAATCTGGATTATCATTCATGAAACTAATTAATACACGAAGTTGTGTTTGATTGGTAAATTTGAATTTATGTTGAGACCTATGAAATAGTATTTTGCAGGTTATAAACATAAATAATTAATGGAATTTAATAACTAAGTATTTATCCAACCAAAAACATAAATGTGAAAAGCGGCCAAGTTCTTATTCGTTAACTATTGGGCCAGCTAAAGTAATGAAATCTGCATTAATGCCAAGTTCGAAGAACTTTTTCACATAAAAAATTTCAATACAGAACGTTTAATAATTATGAACTTGACAGGTTTTAATTTTTAATTTCGTATTGACCGTATTTGTTTTCTTTCAAATAGAAGTAATATGAATGTATTGATATTCACGCACATTGAATAAAAACGTGTCAAGTTCATAATTATTAAACGTGCTGTATTGAAATTTTTTATGTGAAAAAGTTCTTCGAACTTGGCATTAATGCAGATTTCATTACTTTAGCTGGCCCAATAGTTAACGAATAAGAACTTGGCCGCTTTTCACATTTATGTTTTTGGTTGGATTTCAACTATTTTTGTTGAATTATAGGTATTATTTTAAGGTGGTAAATATTTTTCAGTAAGCGCTGCTATTTTTTAGAACATTAGTATCGAACAGTATATATTTTATGTGTCTATATAAAATAAATTTTAAAATTATGACATTTTTTATTTTTATTAAAGCAAGCTATGGAAACTAAATCTAGAGTTGTAAATGATAGAAAAATTATATAAAATGCACAAAAACTGTAACAATTATAGAAATATTTATTTGTCCAGCACACATTAGACAGATTTCGTAATTTTTCCTTGACCTACGCGTTAAAGACTACCTACGTGTAAAATTTCATGGTTCTAGGCTCATCAGAAGTATCCTAGAGGTTTTGATTACCGGTCAGTGAGTGAGTGCCAAAATTTGCTTTTTTTGGGGTCAATATCTCAAGACGCATTGAACCTATATACATGAAATTTGATACAGCGGGCGGGACGAAGCACACTATTGCGTGATTTAAATTTTGTCTGTTTAGCTTTAATAGACACTGAGCTGTGAGAGGTCAAAAATGGCTCGAAACAGTTCGTGTTAATAGTGTACGGTGTGCATACGGCCTATGTTGAACTTGGCCGCGCACTACCGTGCGCTTAGATTTATTATATTTCAAAATACTTACATTTTAAAAATATTAAACTCTTCACAAAAAACAAAACACATTACACAAGTCAAGAAATTGACGTCTCGATCACAATCATACGATCGTTTGACAGATCGTAAGGGATACGACGATGAAAAAAGAAAAATCGAGTTGCGCAATCCAAAAACGATTCTAAAAACGTTTTTTTTTTATCGATCGAATTGCGCAATTAATACCCGGTTTTCACTGTATGTACATCTTTTGGCTTATGAACAAATGACCTTATTGTTTTTACAAATACACCAAAATATACAAAACAACCCAGTAGGAAATGGTAAGCGATGGTAAATGAACAGGTAAGTTATAGAATAGATAAGCTATAGGTTACAGCATCGATGAAATTTAACATGGCGATGTCATTGAAAAGTAATGCATCCTCCTATAGATTACCAAGTAAGCGATGAGGTAACCGATGTTCAAATCATCGAAGATTTCTTCATTTAATATATGAAGTGTATAATTACCAGGTAATAGAAGAAATAGTCGATGAAATATTATACAGTCATGGTAATAGTAGAATAAAATGGGATACAAATTTCTGCGATACTTTCCCTTTATAGGAGTTCTTTTCTTCTAAACATTTTTGTTATAAAACACATGCATATTGAAATTCACTTAATTTAAAATTTAAATTTTTGACAAAAGAACTTTTAAAATAGAAAGCATCGCAGAAACTTTTTGTTGTATGATATGATCGAAGCCCCCTTAAAAAATTATAAATAATGTAAAAATAAAACAAAATTGAAATAAACAGAAAATAAATTTTAATTTACATTTTTTTTTTACAAAAAATATTTATATTTTAGGTTTTTTCTTCAATAAATGTAATAATTTCAAATAATGATTAAATTTCACTCACTGCACTCACTATAAATTTATACTTGAAAATAATGTTCAGATTTTACTAAACTAGACTAGACTAAAATATGAATACAAAACGCAAAACGTAATACGGAAGTTTTATGAAGTCGCGAAAATGGGCATTAAGTGAGGTTAAGTTAATTTTTTTTATACTTTTGTGAATTGAAAACTGAATAAAATTGTCAGCAGAAAAAAAAATTAAAAATGGATAAAATTTTTTTATTTATGTTTTTTACTTCTTAATTTTTTTATTTTGTTATTCGTATTTATTAAGATTTTTTCAGAAATATTATTACATATACATACATAAATGTATATGAAATTTATAAAATTTTTCAAAAATATTGTCTTTTGTTTTTGTTGTCAAAACAAATTTTACTCAAGTCACTCAATTTCGTGTGCTATGAAGGCACATGAACTAAAGTCAACGAAAATTCAAAATTTTCGTTCAATTTGACTTGAGCTGACTGCAGCCTATTATGGTTTGCTTGATTTAAAATAACGTAATCACACTTTTGACTTGAATGGCTTCAAGCAAAAACCATATAATTACAAAGATAAACAATTGCCATATATCCTTATGTCACCATTAATTTTTACTTCTACACCTGATATCAGGTGGCTACATGTTAACATTAGTTAGTTGCGGTATATAAATATACAAACACTTACGTCAATACTGTCGTTATGTACCTAGAACCATCGATATAGGAATTTATCGTGAAAATTTTGGACTCTATACATCGTTGTGTAGCTTTGCCGAACGTTGAAGTCCGTTAAAGTTACTTTTTCTGCTATAACAGTCGTTATATATATATATTATTACAGCATTAATCTGTCAAAAAGACACTTAACAGTCTTTCTAAGTACATACATGGAACGACATAATATATGTATTTTAATTAAATGGTGATGCAAAATAAAATAGTTTCTATAAATTGGAACACTTTAAATTTCATTATATAATATTAATAATAAATTTATAATAATAAAATATAATTTTTCGCACTTTTAATACAATAGTTATTACAATTTTAACACGTGCCGTAAAAAAGAAACGTCAAACTTTTAAAAACAAAACGTTCGTGAAGCCGCTTTATTTATCGTGACGATTTGCTGAGTGTAATAATTAATATCTAGCGCCTCTCTGTAGCTTTGAATTACTTTAAGCGTCGACATCGAATGTTCGTTATTGAATCGTGAAAAAGCTTTACCTATATTTTTCTTCAAAAGGCTATATTGTTCGTTAAACTTTTTTTCTGAAAATGTTTTAAAAAAATAAAGTCGATATTCAACGTTATTTGCCTAGATTTGTCTTTAACGATGAATGAAGACACTTGACTGATGGTTGTACGGGAACAGGCTACTTTCGTAAGTTCATACCCAATTATTCGCTCATCGCTAAATCACTCAGTGATTTGAGAAAGCAAAATAGAAAATTTGTTATGAGTTACAAAAATCAATGCGTTTGAAAACTTAAAAAAATGCCTAATTCAGAAACCAGTTTTAAATATTTATAACCAGTCTTACGAAACAGAAGTGCACACAGACGCTTGTGCAAATGGTTATGGAGCAGTACTTTTACAGAAATCCCCAGATGACCAACAGTTACATCCAGTTTATTACATGTCAAAAAAAAACAAATGATCAAGAGAAAAAGTATTCAAGTTATGAGCTTGAAGTGCTTGGGGTAATTGAGGCGCTAAAAAAGTTCAGAGTCTACATTTTGGGAAACAAATTCAAATTAGTTACAGTAACAGACTGCAACGCTTTCACCAAAACTTTAGAAAAAAAAGATTTAGGAACAAGAGTAGCCAGATGGATATTATTTTTGGAAGAGTATGATTTTGTTGTAGAGCATAGGAGTGGTTTAAAGATGAAACATGTTGACGCTCTAAGTCGAAACATTGTAATGGTCATATCAGATGATGGTGTATATGAAAATTAAGAAAGCACAGAATATAGATGAAGAAATTCGAACAATTAAAGAAATTTTGAAAATTAGCAGTACGAAGATTATTTTCTCAAAAATGAAGTATTATACAAGTACAAAGCTGGAAGTGAGTTGTTAGTTATACCCAAAGGTATGCATGGAGAAATCATCAGACAAGCACATGAACAAGGACATTTTGCTTTGAAAAAAACTAAGGAACTTATCAATAAGGATTACTACATACCTGTGTTGGACGATAAAATACAACGATATATCACCAATTGTGTCACTTGTATAATTTCAAATAAGAAGCGTGGAAAACAAGAAGGCGAACTTCATCCTCTACCTAGAGAAGAAACCCCGCTGCATATATACCACATTGATTTTTTGGGTCCATTGGAGTCGACAAACAAGAATTACAAACATATTTTTGCAGTAATCGATGCTTTCACCAAATTCACTTGGTTGTATCCAACAAAAAGTACCTTATCGAAAGAAGTTATTGCTAAGCTTGATATTCAAAAAATTGTTTTTGGCAACCCAGTACTAATCATCACAGATAGAGGTTCCGCTTTCACATCCGAAGATTTTCAAAATTATTGTACAGAAGAAAACATAAGGCACATCAAAATCACAACCGGCTTGCCACGTTCAAATGGACAAGTAGAAAGGCTAAATAGCGTCATAATATCAGTCTTGTCGAAGCTTTCAGAGAAAGATCCTGCTAAATAGTATAAATACGTGAGCCAAGTTCAACAGATCATAAATTCAACATTTCAACGAAGTATTGGCACTACCTCTTTTGAGTTGCTCATTGGAGTAAAAATGAAAACGAAACAAGACGTGAATATAAAAGAATTAATAGAGAAAGAGTTGACAACACATTTTTGCCAACATAGAGACGATATGAGAAAGAAAGCAAAGCAACAAATTCTTAATGTCCAAAACGAGAATAAAAAGACGTACAATCTGAGAAGACGATCGGCTGTAAAACACAGAAAAGACGATGTCGTAGCGATAAAAAGAACTCAACTGGGAGGAGGTTTGAAGTTAAGGTCAAAGTATTTAGGTCCATACCGAGTTACGAAAGTGAAGACGAACTATACGTATGACGTAATTAAAGAGGGTAACGGAGAAGGTCCTAAGCATACCACGACGTGTGCGGAGTTCATGAAACCTTGGCCTATGCCTATCGCGTTGGAAGAAGAAGCATTCGAGACGAATGAAATTCAGGATGGCCGAATTGTGGAGAGGAATAATTCTCTGGTGAATTAGTTCTATGGGAGATCTCAAAGGTGAACGACGTGACGACGAGTAATAGACGAAAAAATTGAAGACGATTTTTAACAATTAAATATTCATTTTTTTGCTTTTAAAGAACATTGGATTTTGCGTAATTTAATTTTCTTAAATAATAAATAAATAACGAATAAAGAAATAATAAAGTTAAAAGATTGTGTAATTTGAACGAATAAAATACTACATTGTGTAATATTCTTTTCCACATACCTATAACCATTTGGTTCAATATAAAAATAATTTTAACCAATTTGTATGAGAAATTAAAAATATAGGATTTGAGGATATATTTCAAGTATTTCAAGAAGAAGAAGTATACAAGTAGCTTATTTGCATTTGATCTGCACACTTATAAATTCTGTTGATAATTTACATATCAAATTTGATCGTTTATCAGGCCAAATATAATGTTGATATCAAAATGATAATAGTTTTATTGAAAAAAAAATAATTTTATTATTAAACTCGATCAAAAATTCTTAATTTTCTAGCATTAAAAATTATTTTTGCACCAGGCAATCAGAATTTAAAGATGTTCAAGTTACATACAAATTGCTCTACAATATAAGAGGATAAGGAATTGTTGTATTTTTCTTTAGTGATTCTAAGGAATTTCAAATTCAGTATATGTAACATACACCTGTATATTTGTATATATTTTAAATGGGAATTTTAAAGTATGTATTTTTGAAATCAGGTTTTTTTATATTTTTTTTTAATAATATCCATTGATATAGAAAATAATATACAAAATTCAGTATTAGGAATGGGGATTGGGAATGTATATAAGTATATAGGTACACATGTATGTATATGAGAAGTTAAAGTGAACGATTCTTTTTCTTCTTTTTAAAATTTAATATAGGATCTGAGGATATTTTTTAAAAACATTCATGATCATGTACATACATAAGCTGATAATTTGCATATTACCACATTTAAAATTTCTGATAATGATTTTTATATAAAATTTATTAGTTTGCATATTGTTTATCAGGTCGAATATCAAAATGATACTTTTACAGCCAGTTTCACAGTTGATGCTTAAGCCAAAGTTTAGCTAAGCTTTTGTATATATCTTAAGCTTCAGATAAAGACTACTAGATTTCACAGTTTATTTTTTTTACAGCTTAACTAAACCTAGTTTAACAAAAAAAAAATGTCTGCAGCTGCTTTGTTTTTGAAATTTATTATGTCAATATAAAAAGTGTCATGCGTATTTTATTATTTATAAAAAAATATTACAAAAAATATATAAAAATGTCAATGTCAAAATCCATTTTATAAAAAGCAATCAATTTTAACTTTTTTAAGAACTAATTTTCAAGAAATTACAATGAAAACACGATTTATTTTTTTTATATTTGTTGACATTTGGTTGACTAACAATATATTTTTTACTTAAACTCAGTTTAAGCTCTGAAATTTGACCGCTTAAGTTTAGCTAAATTTAAACTCAGTTTAACAATTAAGCTTCCACTGTGAAACTGAAAAAAGTGATTAAACTCAGTTTAAGACTTAAGCTTCGCTTAAGCTTACACTGTGAAACTGGCTATTAGAAAATAATTTTTTTCATAAATTAAATCAAAAATCCTAAATTTTACAGTACTAAAAATCGTTTTTGTAATAGGAAATCATAATTCTTAGCAAACAAAAATTTCAACAAAATCATCTCTAATAGGCAATACTATCAATTTGTGTGATTTACGTATACCCAATAGGATTGCTTGAAAGGATATAATGACGACATACTTATATAAAAAAACAATTTGAAGTATGTATTATAAATAATAATAATAAAAATAATAAAAAAAAACATTATTTTTCCTTATTACCCTTCATCCTTTACCCCTATATATTTTTCAATGCAAAAGACCAATAATATACAGTACAGGTCAATAAGATTGGCGAAAAGTTGCGCTGGTGGGAGAAATTTTGAAAATATTAAAATATCCTTTCATTTCCCCTATTTTGAAGAAAACTGCAAAAGAAAATAAAGATTAAATCTTCCACTCAGCAAGCATAATGACTAGCGTTCATCTATCGCACACACAAACAAATCCTCTTTTTAGCTGAAAAAAACATAAACATCCTACCATACGATGTTCTTCGTATGACGAATGCCATACTACTGAAGAATAATTGAAAGGAAATTGAAGATAATACAAAATAACAAAAACAATATGAGTGATCAGTGATGATAAGTATCCTTTTAAAATAGGAAATTATTATGAAAAAGAAAATGAAAATATATGTGTATAATAAATTCCTACTAAAGTAACAAAATGAGAATTTCTCTTTTCAAGAAGGACTTTTGTAAAATGTGATGCTTACATCACAGTGAAATTTAAGTGGAAAGGATACGTAGATCCTACTGCGCATACTTCCCCTTCGCCAATCTTATTGGGCTGTACTGTATGTATAATAGTTAATCACCGTACTAAAAATTTTGTATATATTACCCATGATACAACTACTATAAGATAAAATCATTAATAGCATCCGTTCAATCATATGATTAAAGTGTGACGTATAAATTTGCACGATATTTTGGTATTGTAACTTCATAAATAGCAATTGGTTGAATTTTTAGAGTTTTGAAATTAATTATATATTGAAATAAAAATACTGTTAATAATATAATACTGAATTGTGTTAGAGAAAATAATAGTGAATTAGTGAAAATGGTAGGTTGTTCAGTAGTTGGATGCACAAGTAATTCGTGTAATAAAGAATCTGAAAAACATATATTATTCCATTCATTTCCAAAAGATTTAAACTTGATTAATGAATGAAAAAACAGATGTGGTAAAAAAAATATAAACATAAAACGTGCAAAAATTTGCTCATTACATTTTACTGAAAAATCTTACAGCCTCAAAGATAGACTTTTGCACACAAATAAAAATAGAAAACTTATTGAAAGTGCTATTCCTACAGTTCTTTTGCCAAATATAAAATACAATAATAATTCCAGGAATAACAGAACAGAAGCTAAAAATTGGAAAAAAGTTGTTAACGAAATTTTGTCAAAAACAAGGTAAGTTGCTATTCTAATTTTAGAATAAAAGTTAATGGAATATTAATTTTTATATTTTAAGTTTTGAAAATCAAGTTTCCGAACATAATGCCGAAACATTGATGTCAGGAAATTTTGAAAAACATGCAAATAAAGTAGAAAATCCTAATATTAAAAATGTTACTCTGTACAAACAGAGTAAGTTTATAAAATTGAAAACATATATTCAAAAAAAACATATACATACTTCCTGTGTAATAAAATAACATTTTTACTAGGAAAGGTATTTCTGACCGTACTTTAAATTTAGAAAAACAAATTACAGAAATCCAAAATAAGTATTTAATTACAAAGCAACTTCTTCAACAAAAAACAGAAGAATGTGAGTAGTTGAAGAAGTCTTTTAAAAATATATTCACAAAGAGTCAGCTGCAAAAATTACAAGCACCGAAACAACGGGTGATGTGGAAATTAGATGACATTGCATCTGCTATTCGTTTATATACAGCTGGACCAAAATGTTATCGTTATATGTATAAAACTGGGTATCCATTACCAAGTGTTTCTTCTCTACGAAGATGTGCTAGAAAAATTGAAATTAATCCTGATGTCTTGAAATCAGTATTAAAACTAATGAAATATAATTAAAAAGGTGAATTCAAAGATTTGGAAAAAGTTTGCGTACTTAGTTTCGATGAAATGAGCATAAAAAGTAGCTATGAGTATGACCAAACATCAGATGAAATCATAAATCCGTCAAAGAATGTCCAAGTAGTAATGGCCAGAGTACTTTTTGCTGCTTGGAAACAACCAGTATTTTACAACTTTGATTGTAAAATGACGGTGTCTATTTTAAATCAAATTATTAAGGCTTTGAAAAAAATAAGTTATACCGTAGTTGCAATAGTTAGCGATACGGGAACCAGTAACCAGAAATTATGGGATGATTTAATGATTGGTATAAATAAAACATGGTTTAGAGATCCATCTGACAGTACCAAAAAGATATATGTGTTCGCTGATGTTCCTCATCTTTTAAAATTAATAAGAAACCATTTTATAGATGATGGTTACGTAATAGATGATAAATTAATAACTATCGCCCCAATAGAAGAAGCATTTTATAAGTTTGGTTCAGACGAACTTAGAATTATGCACAAAATAAGCAGTAAACATTTTGAAGTTGTTGGCCCAGAAAGGCAAAAAGTGAAACTTGCTGCACAACTACTCTCCCATACAGTTTCTGCTTCTCTCAAACGATTGTACCAATTAGGAAAGTTAAGTAATCCCAATGTTGTCGAGTGTGCCAACTTTGTTAAAAGCATCAACGATTGGTTTGACATTTTTAATACAAAAATTGCAGCAGTTGATTCGAGAGAAAGAGTAAAAGCATATGGACTAGCTTTGGAAACACAAAATCAAATTTTATCTGACATTGATAAACTTGTATTTAATCTCAGAATACCAAACAGGAAATGCTTACTACCATTTTAAAAAGGTATTCTGATTAATAACAGATCGTTAAGATCTCTTTTAATAGATATGAAAAAAAACATATGCTATAGATTATATTCTGACATCCAGGCTTAATCAAGATATATTAGAGAATATGTTTAGTGTAATACGTGCCAAGGGCGGTCTACATGATCATCCAACGGCAAATGAGTTTAAGTATAGATTAAGATCTTATCTTCTAGGTATTGTAAAATTTTAAAATAAAATTTAAAACAAGAATCCTTTTGTCGTCCTCTCCATGAAATTAACAACATGGTTTGTATTCAGATATTTTGAAAAACTAACTAAATAAAATGAAAGATCCTCGTGTTTGTGTTCGTCTCACTCTTTCAGTGTTATGTATAGTATTTTTTTCGAAAACATATAAATTGACAGAACATGTTCATAAAACTGAATGAATTAATGTACATATTTGAATTATTTTAACAATTATATTTAATTTGTAGGACGAAATAAAAATATATTCAATTCATCAAATATAGAGTTTGAAAATGAAGAAGATGCAGGTGAAATGCTTACAGACAGTATATTGAAGAATCTTAAAATTAATAAAATTATTATTCATCCAGACGAAAAATTCAAAACAACATCATCAACATCAAAGAATTTTAGTACTGATGAAATTCATATGGATGGTTTGGAAAACTTGGGTGGATTTATATTGCGTAAATTAAAAAATAAAATCAACTTGAATAACGCAATCGAAAATAGTCAGAATTATTGGTCTTGGGTAGATGAGTTGTCTGAAGGGGGTTTACTAAAACCGACCGGACCATTTCTAGAAAAATTAAGTCAATTAGAAACAATATTTTTAAATGTTAAACAAACAATTAAAAACAAAAAAAATCTATTAAGATCATTCCTAGATGATAGTAAATGTATCGATTTACATTTAAAAGTTAAACGACTTTTCTTCCGCTGCAGAATATATTTTTTTATTAAACAAGAAAATAAAAATATTAAAAAAAATGTTAAAAAACCTAAAAATAAAGAAATTTGTACAATAAATAAATTAAATTTTTTATTTTGCATAACACATTCCCATAAAATCTTTTTTCCATAACACTATGTTATGCAAAATGTGACGTCATCATTTGTTAAATGTCAAATCAAGGTTCTATCTTATAGTAGTTGTATCATGATATTACCTATGTGTTTGAGAAAAATTTTACAAAAAATATCACACTAAATTTTTTTTATTTTTCTTGAAGGAAATAAATTGAATACAAATGCGTATAGTTAAAACGTAATTATGTCGTCAACACATGTACATATATAATTTATTTTTTTCTCTTACAAGTAGGTAATAAGTCACAATATTTTCCACCTTTTTATTCTTTCACTACCTTTGTCCATTGCAATGGACATATACTTCTTGGACTATTTTTGTAGTATGTACAAAAATATTGGTAATGTTTTCATTGAAAATGAAACATCGAATATGTTCTATGAAAAATAAAACGAAAATTCCATGTATTATTTCTTATGTGTTAGTGTTATGACAGTTGAAATAACGTCGGTTCGATGGCCAAGTGAGCATGTCATGTAAGATTGACTTTTTTAAATATATTTTAAAGATTTTTTTAATTAATTTTTTAAAATTTTTGTTGAATAAGCTTGTATTTAACTATTATTAATAAATGTGTTCGGTTTTTTTTTTAAGAATTTGTAAAAACAGTGTCGAAATAAGTATGTCCATTGCAGTGGACAAAAGTATTGAGCATAAAAATAAATAAATAAAGTACTTCGTATTCGCCATATAATTTAAAACACTTACATATTATGTGCAGTGTAAAGTTTGAAAATAATTATTACAACAAATAAATATTTAAATATTTATTTATTATTTATATATGTATTCCTAAACCTAATTAGTTTTAAATTGTTTAGTTACATGTATATGAATAAAATTTTAAATATTTGCTGCAAAAAAGTCTCTTACAGAGGAGGAAATTCTCGAATTATTATACTACTAAATGATGGTATTGAGTACGAGGATATTCAGCGTCCAATTAGAATTATTAACTTTTTTTTTAATTGTTTGCTTTAAATTATTTATTAATTTTTATTTCAAGAGTTGATATGTTTTGTAGTAAAACAAAGAAATAGTTTTTTAAAATTTCATAAGCCATAATAAATTACTGTTCTTTCAAAAATCAAAAAAATATTATCTAAGCTAAGGAGGCTTTTCTTGTTGAATTATTTTATTGTTTTTTGTCCTTATTGTTTTTTTTTGTATTTTTTATTATTATATTATATACTTTTTATCCACTTACTAGCCCTTGAGTAACTAACTTTGTCGGTAAGAGCGACGTTCGTTCTGACAATATGAATTTAAAGAACAAGCTGTTACTGAGAAACTTTCAGTACTTCCTCGAACAACTCTTTACTAGAATATCATCGTAATTACAGAGGCTTTATAATCAATTTTTTACTTTTGCATTCTATTTTTAAAAAGTTTTTTTTTTAAAAGTTTTTTTTAACATTCAAGCTTATTCGGTTTTGTTTTGTTCAAATTGAGTATGAAATAAAGCAATAAAATGACTTAGTTGTTTTATTGTTTAAACTTGACAAATTTGTTCCCTTTGAATCCCATTGTCCATTGCAGTGGACATCAAATAACTTAATAATAGTAGATTTTCAAGATAAAAATTTTTTATTTTAAATTTTAGATAATCAAGTATTATTAAAAAATAGTAAGAAATGTTTTGTAATGCAAGTGGAAAAGTTGCGGTAGTGAAAGGGTTAATTTTTTGAATATTGTGCACTTTAAAAATTATAACACTGTTAGTTTATTATATTTTAAAACTTTTATAAACCATATTTTATTAAAAAAACCAAAAATATTCAACTAAAACACTCTTTCTTTACACTAATATTCCACCACTCTTATTAAGAAACCATAAGAAACTAAAATGTCAAAACAAAACATGGCACTTCTTACTAATACATACAAAACTCTTGTTCGAGGCTTTTATTGTAGTAGGTTTTGGTTTTGTTGGTTTTTAGAAGGGATATATGAGAAATGTATACATGAAATTTTGGTTTTGTTTGCTTGTGTGTATATTTTAAAATATATACATATATTAAAAACTAGCATTAAAAATTTATAATGTAAAAGAAAATAAAATAACATGCCTATTGATTATTCTGATCTCCTGATCCATTAGGAATAAAATTTTCATATAATATCTCAATGAAGATGAACAAACCACGAAAAATTTTCTGGATATAGAAATTTAGAAAAATTATTTTTAAAATTTGAAAAAGTTAAATCGACATAAAAGATATGTCGATTTAAAATTGGTTTTATTCTGAACCCATCTCTATGTGTTTATACCCTTTGTAACAACCATAAGAATCGTTTGAACCGGTTATTTAAATCGGTTTATTTTATATCGATTTAAACTTTAATTCGATTTAAAGAAGCGTTTATACCATGGGTCTATTTTCTGTCGACACATTTTATGTCGATTTGAGTGAGAGTATATACATGGTAATAAAGTGTAAAATTTTTGAAATATATTTTTGTGAAATTTTGTTCAAATACCTTTTTAAATTTAAAAATTAATTTTAATTTATTAAAAAATTCACATTTGCAATTTTTTCTCTCGATGAAAGTCTGATAAATCTGATACATTTGCTCAAAACATATGAAACCGCCATTATGTTTGCTCATGTCTGCAAGACATCGTAGCAAAGACATAAGTCTTGACATCCATGTCTTGCCATTTATGTCTGCAAGACATAAGCGGTCTATACGAGACATATTTGATGTCAAGACATAAGTATCAACATAAAAAAGTCTCGTCTGGACACTGTATAAGAGACTCCTTCACGAGGAACGTATGAAATTCATATTTTTACATTTTTTTAAAAATTTATCTGAGAAAGCTCTAGTCTGAAGCTCTTTCGAATTGAATAGAATGAATGGGGATTGTGTCATTTTTTTGCAGCTGAAGTAAATGATATTTGTTGTTGGTATTTTTTTGGCTTGATTTTTGCTTTGCTTTTATGTTATTTTTCTTTTTTCAAGGATTTTTTATTTTTGTTTTCTTATTTCGATCCTATTCTTGACCTACCTTTAGAAATCTGTTTTACATTGATACTTAATTTTATGGAATTATTAAATGAATTTATAATTATAATACCTATTTTTCGTTAGTCAGTAAAATTTGATAATTTAAAAAGATAATTTTGTATGAATTTTCTATTTTTTATTGTTTTCGTAAAAAAATCCGACTTGAAAGGTAAATATCTCGGGACCCTGTAAAGGCATTGACAAAATTTCTGCACAATATTCTGCTTTTCATTCTCTACAAAATTCCCTACGACACCAAAAAGATCACTGCAACAGGGCGCACAAAGTATGTTCCCTTGAGACTTGGGAGCTGAAATTTGGCCAGGGTATTCCTTAAAGGGTCCAACATTGCATAAACTTTCAACGATGTAAATCCGTTTACTAGGGCAAAAGTCATAGAGTAAAATATAAAACAAGTTATTTTTTTAAACAAAAAAATGGGGCCTTATATGGGGCCCTCATGATTCATGCTAGTATATAGTGTACCTCTTGTTAGTATCTACTCTGTGAAAAAAGTGAATACTTCAGAGTTCAGAGTTTAGATGTATGTGAGAAAAATGTAGAAAATTTTTTTAAAGTTTTATATGTTGGAAAATGTACCAGTTTGAATACTAATTTCTTACTTGAAAATTTAAAAATACATAATTTAATTTATTATTTAAAACTCACAGTATGTTAATCTATTCTAATTTCTACTCAAAATGCGAATTTTATCCAACTTTTACTAAAGTTTTTATAAAAGCTTCAGTATATATACAATTTTAGTCACCTTCTACTAAAGCTTGAATAAAAATTCACTATAATTTATCTTTATTTAATTTTTTTAATATTATATTGTGAACCTTTTTCGTAGTTTTTTGATTTATTTTTGAATTTTCAGACATTTAACATTTCTTTGTAAAGAGAATAAAAATCTCCTATGTGATATTAAAAACCGTATGCGTATACATACATACATACATATATCAAAAGAAGATTAAAAACCCATTAAAAAAACACAAAGTTATAGTTTTGAGTTCCAATATAATATTTGAAGGTCTATAAGTTAACATTTCGATTACAACTGCCGTCGGTGCTGGTTGTGTGTCTGATTAAGTGCTTTATCGGTTTTCTTATCAGTGTTCAAATTGTTTGTGTAGTTCAATTTTCTCTTTTTTTTTCTTTTTTTTCTAACTACATAATTAATTTTATTAAATAATTTATATTTAGTTTCTTTAAAAACATTGCAGATTGCAAATCTGCTTAATATAATTTAATTTATTATAATTCAAAAACATTTTCTTCATTTTGCCTGTTTTAGTGAATTTATCGGATTATAAATTTTGTTCAAAATTTAATCTCGTTAATTTAGCTTAGTGGAATGTGAACGGTTTGTGTTAACGGTTACAGTTAGGTCAACTCTATATACAGGGTGTTCGATTCTTTTTTCTCTTTTCTTATATAAACCACAGTATCATTAATATTCTATTTTTTCTATTACTATTTATTTTCCTTCTTACTTATTTGTTCTTTTATTAATCGCTATCTTAAATTTTATATTTTAGGTGAAGTTCTTTACAGAAATTATGCTCTCTGGGCATAATTACTATGACGTTCTCGACGTTGATTTACGTAGTAAATCTTCTCGAAAACGTAGCAAAATAGATGTAACAGAAGAATTTTTTCCGAATTTGGTAAACAAAAACTCCAATCCTGAGAATGACGCTAAGTATGTAATTGGTAACTGTACTAACTCTGAAATTAATTTT
Source organism: Bombylius major (assembly GCA_932526495.1). Taxonomy (NCBI): domain Eukaryota; kingdom Metazoa; phylum Arthropoda; class Insecta; order Diptera; family Bombyliidae; genus Bombylius; species Bombylius major. The sequence continues at coordinate 20,956,063 of OW052044.1, read as the reverse complement.
AATAAAATTAATTGTTTTTTTAGTGAAAAAGTGTGTCGACTCAGTCAGCAAAGATATCATCAAAGCTTCTTTTACTAAGGATGGCTCTCTTCTTCTTCTTTGTAAAAACAATACTGCTGCGTCCAATTTCTTATCAACCAAAAAGTTCAAATTATCTCCCACAAAAGAAATTGATGTCAGTTTTGTTTATCATACTAAGCTCAATGCATCAAAAGGCGTTATTTATTCTCCTATGCTATTAAATCTAACCCCCGATGAAATAGTCGAAGGTTTGGAATCAGAGTTTGTCTCACTGAAGCTCGACACATCACTCGCAAAGTTAATGAGAATTATATCCCTACTGGCGCGATTGTTTTGACTTTCAACAGGTTTGAACTCCCATCTCACGTCAATGAATATGTTCAGAACCCCCTAAGTTGCAGAAAGTGTCAACTTATAGGCCACACCAAAAATCACTGCAAGGCTGACTCCGAAACTTGTCCTCGTTGTAAACTCAACGCTGGCCACGAAGGTAGTTGTTCTCTATTTTGTCTAAATTGCAAAGTTGATGGTCATGGTTCTGATGACAAAAATTGCGCCTCCTTTTTGATTGAAAGAGAAGTTCTCCGTATCATGAACAAAACAAAATGTAGTCGCTATCATTTTAGGAAAACCTACTTCTCAAACAACCCTGTAAATCCTCTCAACAAACATGTATCTTTTGGTTCTGCTGCTGGTTCTCCCTCTTCAACTTAAAACCTACTTCTCAAACAACCCTGTAAATCCTCTCAACAAACATGTATCTTTTGGTTCTGCTGCTGGTTCTCCCTCTTCAACTTCTCCTACCACTTCTACTCCTGCTGCTGCTACCCGTGCTTCCCCTACTGTTTCATCGGCTGCTTCTACACTTTCTTCTGTTCAACCCATACCTAGCACCTCATCTCCTAACATCTCTACATCATCATCAATCTCTAACACCAACTTATCCAAAACTTCTCTCCCTATGTCCTCCTCAAAATCCACAACTGTTGTATCCACTCATTCCTTCACCACACTCACCTCTACATCACCCAACTGCTCCACTTCTTCTTCCTCATCCAAGTCACCCTCCCTGTCTTTTTCCCCTATCCCAACACCTGTTAGAAGACCTCGTGGCAGACCCAAAAGGAAAAACACTCCCATAATATCACAAAAACTTACCAATCTTAACCTCTTGAAAATTAATCCAAAATCTCAAGAAATTACAGACACCTACATTCATGATTCTAACCTTAGCTCTTTGGAAGTAAGTCACACAAGTGACAATGTTGCTTGAAATCATAACCTTTTCCACCTCAAAATCCATTGGCACTAGTACTACAACTTTTCGTTTCACTTTAACAATCTTTTTCAGCAATCTAACATGTCTTATTCAAAATACAACTTCTTGAAAATCCTCCAGTGGAACATTAACGGTTTTTTAAACAATAGATCTGCCTTAGAACTTTTAATAGTCCAACAGAAACCTCATATCATTTTGTTACAAGAAACACACATTCTTAATCATAAATCCCCTACCGAATTTAAGCAATATGCATGCTACTTTTATAATTAGAACTATACCACTTGTAAAAGTGGCGTAGGCATTCTAATCTTAAAATCTCTTAGTCACAAAACCTTTCTCATCAACTCTTCTTTTCCAGCCATTGGCCTTACAGTTCTTAATAACCCCTCCGTTTCTGTTGTATCAGTATACATAGAACATTCATCTTCAGTTACTACTTCAGACTTCTTACATTTTTCCAGTCAGCTCCCTAATAATTCCATTATTTGTGGTGATTTTAATGCACATCACATCCTTTGGGGCAACTGCAAAAATAACAGTCGTGGCATTGAGACTGAGAATTGGATATCTAATTCCAACTTTTGTCTTCTCAATGATGGATCTCCTACACTTTTCTCATCACGCGGTACACTAACTGCTATCGATCTCACCCTTGTCCCATCATCTTTAGCCCACCGTTTTTCTTGGTCCTGCAGCAATCAACTCTCAGGCAGCGATCATTTTCCAATTACAATTTCCTCTGATCTCACCACTGCCAAGCCCAAGTTTACTCCCCGTTTTGTTGAGAGCAAAGCTGATTGGTCAGTTTTCTGCAATGAGATAAACTCACTATTGTCTAAATTCCCCGTCTCATCTCACATTGATCAAGAAGTGTCACATTTAACAAAAATTTTACGTACAGCTGCCAACGAAGCTATTCCTCAATCCACTCCTCACTTTTTCGCACAACCCTGCTGGATGAACTCCAATATTATTCAGACTTTACGGCAAAAGAACCATGCTTGGCTTGTTTACAGACGCCACCTCTCCTCCGATTCTCTCCGATCTCTAAGAAAAATCAATGCCAAATTGAAGCGTGAAATTCGCCAAGCAAAAAAAGAAAGTTGGATAAGTTTCAGTACATCTTTAAATAAAAACTCCTCAATAAAAGATTTGTGGTATAAAATCAAATCTTCATATGGTAACAAGTCTGCTAGGTGCATCAGTTCATTGTACGCTCAAAATAATACAATAACTGATTCGGTTGACATTGCAAACGCCATGGTTTCGCATTGGGCAGCTTATTCGAATGACAACAACTTCTCTACTGATTTTGTTCTTGATAAATTCCATTTTGACTTTCCACTTGTAACTCCTCCTTCAAACTTCACTCTTTCCTATCCAGTGTCCTTGCCAGAGTTCACCTACACATTGAACTCATTCAAAGGATCCTCTCCTGGTCTAGATCGCATTACTTACAAAATGATCAAAGAGTCTCCATTACAACTCAAGAAGAGAATAATTTCATTGTATAACTCGATCATTAACCCTTTCAGTCATGATTTTATTTGGAGCGTAAAAAATATTGTTTTTAATGATCACATGTTTTCACTGTACCTGAATAATTGTTTTAAGACGCAAATTTTATGTAACGGTTTTTCTACTATTAGCAAGAAAAATGTACATAAATTTGTACATTGGTTGTCAATTGTTGCATGCATCGGGGAAGTAAATAAAATTCAAATTGTTAATATTCAGGTTATTTATTTTCATTTTTTACGTAAACAAAATAATACGAAAACAAATAAAATAACAAAATCTAGTAAAACAATTCAAAAAATAAAAAAAAAACAAAAACAAAAAACAAAACGTAAAATTAAACATAAATAACAAATATTTCAGTTCAGCTATTTTCTTAAAAATTCGATGGAGTAACTTATATATTAGATTTATGAAAATCTGCGAAGCAATTCCTCTTATTTGTTAAGCAGAGATGAATTTGACACTTCTCGCACTGAAAATGTGTCCTTCCAGATATACACAATTTACATCTTGTTGGCTCTTCCTTTTTATCGTGAATTGGTAAATGATATTTACCGTCAAGTTGGATTTCACGTAGTGGTCTTTGCTCGCTACAGCGTCTGCGACTACATGGTATATCATTGCTAGATGAATTCAAAGTAGGTCTACCACGTTTGTTACTCGATCCCTTATTTTGGATTACCAAGCAATTAGCAATATGCATTCGAAAATCAAGAAGGTCAAGAATTTCTTTTTTATCACATCCTGCTGCTGAACAATCTCTTTTGTATTCTAACCAACTCGAAACTATAGCAAAATCTAAAAAGTGAGTGAAAATCCGTAAAGGCCATTTCCGTGAACGTATAAACACACGATAGTAGCTTATGAGTTGGTCAAGAAGATCGACACCTCCCATTCCACTATTGTAACGGGCTATAATTTCAGGTTGATCAATATCTATGTATGTGCGCCTTGCTTTGTCCCATCGCTTAACAGTTTTAGTCGTTCCAACTCCCACAAAATTTGATGATAAGTGAACGGATTTGTTATCTTGCCATTTCTTCTTCTCTTCCTTTGGTTTGCATCTCCTTATCAGATAAAAGTGTTGGCTTATTCATCCTGTTTATCCTTACTGTTCCAGCAGCATTAATTTTTTTATTATTCAGGATTTCAAGCAAAGAATAAGAGGTGAAATAATTATCAAAAAACAATTGGTACCCAGTTTTCTGCAAGCGCTGGATAAGATGCAATACAGTTGCTGCACCATAGCCACAATTCGCAACATCACTTTGGGAAATTTCTGTTGTTCCTCCCTGATACAAAAAGAAATCATATGGCTGACCACTCTTTCCCGCAAATACGTAGACTTTAATTCCCCAGGGATTTGGCTTTCCCCGTATATATTCCTTGACTGCAAGCTTGCCTTTGAATGGAATTATTTGTTCGTCCACACTTACTATTTCTTCAACGTCCAGTTGAAGACACCGATTTCTAATGCTGTTTATGAGTGGTCTCACCTTTATGAATTTATCTTTATTGTTTTGAGGTATGTCAAGATTATTCACGAAATGCAGATTATTACGTAATTGTGAAAATCTGTTCATTGACATCGTGTCTCTAAATAAATTCATTCCTAGAAGAGGATTCCAATACATTCTAAGTCTTGCTAAACGCAAACAACCGATAGCAATCGTTAGGCCTGTAAATTGTTTCATTTCGTGTTCGTTCACATATTTATAATTACGCACTTCGTTTTGTTCTGCATAAAGGTTTGTGAAAAAACACATTTTTTGAAATAATTCTTCAGTGAAGTATTTCATAAAATATTCTATTGGTGACTGCAGATTTTTAAAATTAGAAGACTCTCCTTCAAAAGAATGAACCTGTGGGACGAATTCTTTTCGCCTCCACTGAATTTCTTTACGTGGCGTAAATGTACGTGCTTCTAATGATGAACCTTTCGGTTGGACATCATCTAATATTTCAAATAACACATTTTCATTTAAAAGGACCTTACCAGAAGAAATTTCAGGTGCTGTGACGAGAATATTAGCTTCTTCAATTTTGTTTTCCTCTGCGTCTTCATGACTATCAGGACATATTTCATATTCAGTTCTATCTCCATTGGCTCTAATGATTGGAAGAACATCTATAACATTCTCACTATTTTCACAATCAATTTCATTTAAAAAAGACTCGAATTCTGAGTCGAAATCTTCTTCAAAATCAGAATCCATGAGTAAATCGTGAATTTCTTTATCAGTAAGTTTTTTTGAAGTCATGTTGTTCTCGTTTGTTCTCTAAAAATAAAAAGAACCGTTAACAACTGATGTACATTTTTTTGTACATGTACATTATAATGTACATTAGCCTAAGCCACCCATGTACATTATTTTGTACACTATTTTAATCATAATTTTACAGAAAATTATAACAACTTTCCTATAAATAATGCTAGAATTCAAAAAAAGAAACAATATTTTACAGAAAATATAAAATTTACTTACAAATAAGTTGAAAATAATCACCGATATCACCTTCCAATGAATTCACACTTTCACGAACTCTCAGTATGAGGTTTCACACAACACTAAATAAAATTTAAAATACTAAAAACTGGTTTGAGACACAATACGCTATAAAAATTGAAGAACACACTTTAAATGAGAACGATAAATAGAATTTGCTCTGAGAATATGCTTTTAAATCGAAAATACAACGCTTTAAAAATAGTGACAATATTATGTACACGGTGACTGAAAGGGGTAAAGCTACTTTCTTAACGTTTGGAAAGTTGCCACCTTGATACCTCTTCCAAAACGCTCCTCCTCAATCCACACTCCCAATAATTTTCGGCCCATCTCTCTTCTACCATGCCTCTCCAAAATTCTGGAAAAAATCCTTTCCCAACGTCTTTCTAAAACTTTATCTCCTCTGCTATATCCCAACCAACATGCTTACCGTCCAAATAAAGGTTCTCAAACACTGCTGCTTGAGCTCGATAAAGTTCTGTCCTCTGCGCTTTCTTCCAAAAAACATGCTATTGCCCTGTCACTCGATTTAGAAAAGGCCTACGACAGAGTCTCCTTCCACATAATTTCCAAACAACTGCTTAAATTTGGCATCGATTTACCTTTCATAAAATTAATCGCAAACTTCCTACGTTACCGTAAAATTAGGGTACGTGTCAATGGTTTTCTTTCTTACCCCCTTCGTCTTGATAACGGAACACCAAAAGGTTCTCCCTTGTCAACCACACTTTTTAACATTTATATTGATTCCCTTTTCAATACACTAGAACCTCTTGCCATAAACTTCTTTTCATATGCAGACAATGTTATCCTAGTCACCACAGGTAACCCAAACCACATCTACAAACGCATTACCAAAGCTACTGAAATTGTGCTAAGTTGGTCGAGACTAAATGGAGCTTATATTCCTCTGGAGAAAGCTGAACTTTTTCATGTTTGCCGCAGGTGGAAATGCAATCCACAAGACATAAAAGTACATAACATCACAATCAAAAGTCAGTTCAGCCTGAAATTCCTAGGAGTCCACATGACACGTACACTTAATTGGCATGCTCAAGTCAATTATGTTAAAACTAAGGTTGAGAAAATCAACAATATCATAAAGTGCCTTGCGACACGTCAGCTTGGCGCTTCACCCTCAATCTTAATTCATATTGCTAAATCGCTTATTAATGGTACAGTAGGTTACTGTCTTGTATTGTATGGTAACTGCTCGTCAACATCTCTTCATTCTCTTCAGGTTAAGGTGAACATGGTGTTAACCCATTACTGTCCAGATACAGTAATAATGGTCAGATTTAAATGAAATTTACAAGAGAAGATAACTTTAGTGCATACATCATATTTTCGAAGTCAGAAATTTTAAAATCCTTTGCGTTGTCCTGTAAGGAAGCGTATGATATATCATACAGTGGGCAGTTAGGTAGTCAAAATAATTCATAACGTAAGTGAATAAAAGTTGTATAAACATATATTTTATTTCATTAATTAATATAACAAAAAACAAAAAAAACAAACAAAAAACGAAAATATTACAAAACAAAAAAAAAATTAATAATATGAATTCAGTGTAATAAAAAATATATATATCCAGATAATAAAAGTATTCCAAAAAATTTATAAAGTTCTTCGGTAGAAACATTGACATTATTTATATTTTTTTGGCGAGCATACTTATTGCTTTCGTCACAAATTTTTTGCATTATTTTCTCACAAAATAATTCCTTAAATATATCTGTAGGTGTTTTATCATGATCAATAATAGATTTTTCAAAATTTGTTTCATTTCTTTTGAAATTGCAAAATTTATCTGAAGATTTTTCAGAAATAGAATCATAATGCTTCCAATTTCTCACTTTACGTTGATTTGGTTCTCTTTGATTTGAAGAAATTACTTGTATCTCTAAAGTAATTATATTTTCTACTTCATTTTCTTTTGACACTTCTATTATTTCTTCGAGATCACGTTTTTCTCCATTTATCGTGATTAAAATTTCTCCTTTTTCGGCTAACGTTTTTGACATCATAAATGTTGGGAATATTTTCATCGTCGCTTGGAGCATCGTCTTTATCCGTGTCATCGCCATCAGTTGGAGGATGAAGAATAATTTCTATATTATCACAATTTTCGGTCTCTAACTGCAAAAATTCCAGCTCCTCTGAATATTTCAGTAATGCTTCCGTATCTCTCGCATAGTTTTTTACACTAAGAGATCATGCCAAAAAATCAATTTACGTTCAATAATACAAGAACGTATGATATATCATACAGTGGGCAGTTATGTATATAAAATATTTAAAATGAAAATGACTGCTAACTGCCCACTGTATGATTATTCATACGTCAAAAAGTAATGTTATATTTAACTGTTTTATAACTTCTAATAAGTGAAATTTTTAACTTATTTCTTTAAAAAAAACATCTTTATTATTAAATTAAATTGTTATTATAAATATAAAAATAATTTTTAGTCAATAAATTAACAAATTTTGCAACTTACTTTTTCGTGTTCATTTTAACTAAAAATTGCGGCTTCACACAACAAAGAACTAAACACTACTAACCGACTTTTCTTATTTAAAGTATAGAACGAAGTCATAAAAAGAGAAAGCGTTAATTATAATTGTTAATTAGCACGAAAGAATACATTTTATGAGACCAAAAACAAGTATAACTTCAGCGTATGATACATCATACGCTGGGCAGTAATGGGTTAAGAAATGCCTCAGGTGCATTTAGATCATCCCCAATTCCTTCCCTTTTACACATTTGCGGTATGCCAGACATGAAGACTAGAGTCCTGAAACTACAATTACAGCTCTTCTCAAAACACTTCTCAGATCCGGATATGCCACTTCATTCCTCTTTCAAAACCCTATTCAATGTATCCACACAGTACTTCTCTTCTTCCCTCCACAAAATAGTCCTCAATGTAAAATTACTAACAACATGCTTTCCTCCTTCTCTACCTTCCATTACTAATTCTCCGCCGTTAATACCCTATTTTCAAAAACAAGTAAATACCAATCTGGCCGCCCTTCCTAAAAAAAGCACTTCACCAAATTCATATCTTGCATCTTACCACGAACTAACCTCTTCCTTCACAACCCATTCCAAAATATATACTGATGCTAGCAAAAACTCTGTTGAAGTTGGACTAGCAATTGTCCTCTATAATGCCGTTCCTATTGTCATATCCCACAAACTTCCCCCTCACACCTCCATTTTCATTGCGGAGCTGTCTGCTATTTGGCTAGCTCTCACATCTTCTAACTTTCCAACAAACTGCCCTTCAGTAATATTCACAGACTCCCTTTCTGCGGTACGTGCTATTCAAAATCCAGACAACAACACTTACTTAGTTAGACCTATCAGAATAAAGTTAAAAGAAAATAATAACTACCTCTGTTGGATCCCCGGTCATGTTGGTATTAAGGGCAATGAGCTTGCTGACACTTATGCAAAACAAGCATCCTATGATCAATCATTAGCTCTGCTTATCCCTCCAGCGCCAGCACTGATCTACATCCCCGGTTTAAGTAAGCTTCAGTCTAATATAATAAATAGTATTCCACAAAATAGCACGTACTTGTTACACAACCCCAATCTTGACCCAATTATCCTGAATCCTGCACTAACCAGACGTGAACAAATCGTCCTTATTCGTCTTTACATTGGTCACACACACCTTACACACTCTCACCTCATTTCACACAGTTCTCAACCAACTTGCACTTACTGCAGCGCACCCTTGTCTGTCTCTCATTTCCTTGTTGTCTGCCCTAAAAGCAAATCCCTGCTTAGACAACTCTTCTCTCGTAGTCCTTCATTACCGGAACTTCTTTCTCAATCTCAAATGCACAACTCCCCTTTATTCAGACCTAAAGACCCTTGGCTATTTTAACAAAATTTAATCAATCTTTTTAAAACCTCACCTATTCGCCAATACTTTCAAGGTCACTTGTTCTTCAATTAACAAGCTGATCTTTTAAGTCCATCAAACACTCTCTTTACCGCCTTTTGGTCTATGTTACCCGTGGCGTAGATGAAAGTTGTGGCTTTTGGGATTTCAATCCCATATGCCATACACTTTTTTTTTTTTTTTTTTTTTTTTTTTTATAAGTTAAATCAAAGTGAAGTGAAGTACATTTGAAAAGAAAAAGTTCTCTTGAAAGGTAGTATTAATCGTTATTATACATAGTTTTCAAATAGAGAAATAATGGTGTCTGTACCAGAAACCCGCTTTATTTTTTTATTTTTTTGGATCTTCTTACAGACTCTTCAATTTGGGCTATCCCTATTCGTCAACTTTTTAGCTGTGATATTTCTGACTTCTGGCTGTGAAAATTGTAAAAAGATTGACAAAAGAAAGAAGGTAAATCAGGTCAGGTAGGTAGGTTATTATATTTTATAATGTAAAAAACAGAGCATTCTAGAAAAAGAAAAGATTATTTTCCAACATAAGACAGCTTAAAAATTCTAAAAAATTCTTAAAAGTAGTTCAATAGTTTTCCGTGTTTATTGCGATTTAAAATTCGCTAGTATTTAAAATTTTGAACTCAAAAATACTCTAGAAGTGGGAAATTTCTCACTTGTTGTCGAGTATAAACAGTAAAAGCACGGTGGAATAATAAACAGTGGGTCAACTCTTGCATAACGGTATATGAAAAAGGACTCACCAGAAAGAATAGTCCAAATATATATGAAAAATAATAAATAAAAAATAAAAAATAAATTCTAATATGTTGAAGAGAGATATTCTTTAATCAATTACTTCTAATGAAAACTTCACAAAAGAGTAATGTAGACAAAAAATCCCAACACAAACCAGTTATGTATTCCGATTAGCGTAGCTTTCGTTGTGTGGGTTATTTTTAGCATGAGGTTAAGATTCCCTTTCGACTTTGAAATGCATTTGTATTGTCTTTAAATTTTACTTTGTTACTTTTTTATTGCCTCTCACTTCAATCCATGCGTTATTGTTCATTCGTTTTTGTTCTTACACACAAGATTATTACCCTTCAAATTGAAAAGCACATGGAAAACACGTGCGTTTATGTGTTATTAATTTGAAAGTCAAAGAGGACTATTGTGTTTCTGTAAAACAAATTATCATTTAAAAATATTTTGAATTTAGAAACGAAATAAAATATTGATTTTTTTGTTTTTTTTAAATATAAAAAATAAAATATTGAATTTTTTCATTTTTTAAAATATAAAAAATAATAAATTTTTTGATTTTTTTTAATTAATAATAATAATAAGGTGTAAGTTTTTTGATTTTTTTAAATATAAATAATAATAAGTGTTAAAGGTAAATAATTAATCAAATAAAAAAGAATTTTTAATACTAAAATATTTTTGACTTGAAAATCAGAGTTTGCTTAGATTAAATTTTATTGAATAAACATTATAGTATTTTATTTGTTTTAGACCTAATTTGAGGACCGAATATCATAAAAAGTAAAATCTTAAAACTTTCATTAACGATGTAATATTGCATTGTCATGCAGTTCTGAGCTATGTTGAAAGTTTCAAGTCTCTATCTCATCAAAAAGTTGGTTAAAAATCAATTTCTAAATTTATACCGAACAGACAGACAAGAAACCAAGCTAATAAAAATATTTTAATATTTTAATATTTTAAAAAGAAGTGAAAAATTATGTGTCGTCATTTTGTCAGATGCAATAGGTTACTGCACCCTACATAGTTATTATAAATATGAAAGCTGTCACTAACACAAACTTAGGCAAATTTTTTTCTCTTTCCTTCATCTTCATTTTTCGTTATTTATATTTCCGACTATTTTTAGCGTAACGCGTAACTACAATTGGATTAGTGTAAAATATCATGTACATATGTAGATGTAAAAATTTTAAGTTCGTTATCAATGTTTCTATTAAGTTGGGACACTTAATAATAATAGATTCACTTTGGTAAAAGTACATGTCTTTAAGGACATAATGTACTTTTAGGGTTTATACTCGACAACAAGTGAGAAATTTTTCTTAAGAAAAAGTTGATTCTAAAAAATTTGTAGATAATATGTATATAGCTAATGGATTACAAACTCATTACTGAATCAATTTTCTATAACTGTTCAAATTGTTTACTTACTCACATAATTTAAACATTTTTTCTGCCAAATATTTTGTAAATAAATATGCATTTATATACACAAATACATAAATACATATTAACATACATATGTATATAATTTTACATATACATACTCGTATGTATGTTGAAAGATAGTTTTATTTTGTATTTCTCTTATACCATTAGGGATTATATCAGAGTGTGGAAAATATCATTCACGAATGAAAAAAATTCAATTTTTCACCAATTTTATCATTCACGAATGATATTTAAATTACAAATTCTTATCACTCATAAAGAATGAAAAATATTTCTGTATACTAATTTTTTTCATTCACGAATGTAAAAAAAAATTTCATTCCATATCGTTCCTTTTCACGAATGAAAAAGAATAGAAACGAATAGAAATGAAAAGTTCATTATGTATTCTTTCTATCTTGTTTTAAATTTTAATCCTTGTTGCATTCAGATGAAATTGAAGTGTAAAAATATATCAAAGTGTATACATATACCTACGAAGGAAGAAACCTCTTTCTTAGATTTTACAACAACAAAAATGCATGTGTGTAAGTATCTTTTCTTCTGCGCATATTTTTCTAGTATATAATACGATTTGGTGTCTTTTTTAAATCGAGCTATACCAATTCTTATCACGAATTTATCACTAGTGATAAATATCACGAATGATGGAATGATAATTATTTTTGAATCTCAATTTTTTTATGCTCACTCACGAATGAAAAGAAATGATATTGAGAACAAAATTATAAAATTCATGAGTGCAGAGTGAATGAAAAATAAAATTCTTTATTTTTATCATTCGTGAGTGAAAAGAATCTTTTTCATTCTTCCTACTCTGGATTATATGCATATTTAATGTTCATGGAAAATTTAAAAAAAGAAAATGAAATCGAAAAAGTAAAAAAGAAAAAAAACATACGACAACAAAAGATAAATTAAAAATAGATAAAAAAAAGGGATTTGATGCGGGTTAACATAGTTTTTATTTTTGCTTGTTTAAATAAAATAATAAAAGACGTCAGAAATACATAGTCTGAAGTAAAAAAAGGCTGTTTTTATGAAAATTGATTTGATAATTAAAACATTTGACATTTTTATTGGATATACTATATTTAAAATTGAGGTACTAAATGCCTACATGCATGTACAGATAACTCACCAGAAGCAAATCCTGTTTCGGCTCCTTATTTCGTTTGAGAAACTGAAGATATTTGAACATGTACCATTTCGTCATTTTCATAAAGAGTAATCACCTGAAAGTAAGCAATTTATGAAAATTTATTGTTTTACTACACTTTATTTCACAATTAAAGTCAGTATTGTGCTTATGGATGCAGTACTCGATGAGTTTGTGATAATTTTAAATATAGAGTGTTTTTCTTTATTCATTCTGTTGAAGGAATAGAACGAACGGAAAAGTTTTAGAATATGCGGAATAGAATGAATAAAGAAACAAAAAAAGAATAAACATTAAGAAAAAGATTGAGGTTATGTGAAATAACAACTGTTTGTGCATTAATCTAATAATAATAAGTAAATAAATAAATATATAAATCTTTTTATTGAAATGTGGGAGGAAAATAGGTCGATTTTTCCTACTATTGGAGAATTAACTTGTCCACTTGAAAGAATCCATACGTCCATCTAAAACCAATTTTATCTTTTAATTTTACTTCTAATTTAGATATTACTTAAATTTTTATTTAAAAATAATAATTTATTCTTACCATTATTATTTGAGTCCCTTACATATTTATATTATTATATTATTTATATTATATTATGTATTTATATTGTATTATTTAAATTATTTATGTTATATTATTTATATTATATTATTTATATTTTATCCAAACAAAGAATTAGTTGTTTATGTTTATAGTCGTATATTTGAAATTTCAACATTAACAAAAGTAAGGTTAATTCCATTTATTCTGTTTTTATTCCATCTTCATTCGCGGATCGAAAAGAATGCGTTCCAGATATTCGTTAAAAATTAAGAAATATAGAACGGAACATTCGGAATACTGTTATAGAATAAAGAAACGCATATGGAATATCCCAAACGTTTAGAATGAATAAAGAAAAATACCCATAATTGCTTGTAGGAAATTCTAAAAATCATATTTCTGTTAACCCTAAAGTGTACTTCACACTTAACGATTTTGCATTTGATTTATCATTTGACTAATGTATTTGTTGTTGTTACAAAACCAAATTACACTAGTCATTTGATAAATCGTTAAGTGTGAAGTACACTTAACAAAGGTACTTTTTAAATTTAAAATATGCTAACGCGGTGTTTCAAATTGTACAGAAATCATTTTTACTTTTTTTTGTTCAGAAAAAAATTCTCAAAAGGCAGTTTTTGTAAGAATTTCATATTCCCGTATATTTATATTAGATAAAGAAGTAACTTAGATTGAAAATATCATGAAAATTTTCGATTTTCAATGAGATATTTCAATTTTTGTTCGCTAATTATTTAATTTCTAAGAACGAATCATCCTGTACTTTTAAAGTTTTTTTTTTTTTTTTATTATGGAAAAAAGAAGTACATCCTCCCGTTCGATGTTGTCTGTCACATCGCGTGGAGAGTGGAGACAACTGAACTGATTTAAGGTCGATTCACACATTTCAGGTCAGTTTCTGTTCCGTCACGTCAGTCACAGTTCAGTTGCAGTCGATTTATATTTACACATATCAGTTCAATCAGTTGTATTTTATCATTAGTTGAAAAAGTGTGAGTTACAATATTGTGTGAAGTTGTGACTTAAAAAATGGATAAATTTACAGTAAAAGAGTTGTGTATGATTGTAATTTTGTTGGATGATATGGTATCTTTAAATTTGCTATCCATATATTTTTTATTCCATAAATCGTACAACACAGTATTTTCCCGTACTTTTTCAAATAATTTTTTTCACTAGACATTTTGCTCACATAAAAAAAATACAACCTACATCAACAATGTACAAAAAAAAAAGACTGAAAGCTATCAGAACTCTGTCAGTCACTTCAAAAAATAACGTTGACGACGATATCGGAAATCTCTGACACCGAGAAATTCTGACTGATCGGTGACTGAACTGAGACGAGACGGACATGTGTGACTATGTACATTTGAACTCCATACAATAATATTAAGCGAATAATCGGAACGGAAACTGAACTGAGACTTACCTGAAATGTGTGAATCGACCTTTATTTTATTCAGTTGTCGCCATTTGTTTTTATGAAAAATAAAAAACTGAAGTAAAAAATTTAAATTCGTTGCGCAGCCGATGTCCACTCAAAGCAGTGTTGCTAGGTCGTTGTCCGTGAAATTCCCTCAACTGTATTCTGTTTTTCCCTCATTTGTAAAAGAGTATATACTATTTTTCTTTTTGGATGTCAGTACAGGTAAGATAGGCATACCTTTCTATATTCTGTCACAAATTGTTTGAATAAATCTGTCTCTTGTGTGGGCTGATCAGATCTCAATTTCAATCGAGAGAAATTTTTTAAATTAAATATTACCAAGGCAAAAAACTCATCGGGTACTGCCTCCATAAGCACAATACTGACTTCCAAAAAGAAAAATACTATAGAAAAGTATGTATATCTTGCCTGTACTGACTCTAATTGTTAAGGCCTAACCAAATTTGGCTTGAAGCCACTCTAATCAAAAGTGTGATTACGTAATTTTAAATCAAGCAAACCATAATGTGCTGCATCAAAAACTATATAATACCATATAGACACATCAAAATGAAAATTTTTTGAAAAAAAATATTTTTCTCCCTGCAGATGGCCAGCCAAGGAGGCTCTGATAGAAAGAATAATTTTTGTATGAATCGAAATCAACAGTATGAGTGTTTGAGTAATGAGTATATAAACATAGATACAATAATAATAACGTGAGTGTTTAGATCCAATATGGAAATTTCGTATATGTACAAAAAAAAAAAAATTAAAAAAAAAATACAGATCGCAAAAATGAAAAACGTACAGAAACAATGGGAGCTATTCTGTAGGTTTCTGCTAATTTGACATTCTGCTAACTCTCATACAAAATTTTGACAGCTGGTAAAAAAACCTGCTAAGACAAAAATTGGTATTCTGGTACCAAAAATTAACAGAAAAATCTGCTAATTTTTCGTTAACATAGCAGGTCCTATTTTCGATTTCGTTATCGTTTAAGTTTTCTGCTAACTTTTGTCATTTTTAAGTTTTAGTAGATAAATAGTGAATTTAATAAAATGGATGTTGTTTTAGCGTTCAGAACTCGCAGATTACTTCGCAGAATTGCAATGTAATTTATTTTATTGAAATTACAGGACGAACACAAAACACTAAATTAAAAACATAAACGAAAACCGTATAGTTACATTACAGGACGAACACAAAACACTAAATTGTTAATTAAATTAAACTATTAAACTAATAAATGTACATACTTACCTTGATTTTCTTTGTTTTCCGTTTTTTTTTATATTTAATTTATTTTATTTTATTGTTTTATTTTAAAGTTTTTAATTTGTTTTTAATTTGCAACCATGAACCATTTAGGCAAGGACCAGACCTGTCTTCATTCAGCTTCAATAATAGTTTTTTTTTTGTAGACAGAAGGCGAGTTGTAGTACATTTTATCCAAAAGTGTGGATGAGAAACCGGTTATTGAAGCTGAAAGAAGACAGGTCTGGTTCTGGCCAAATGTAAACAAAATAAAATGACAGCAAATTTCATTAAAGTGACATTTGTTGGCAGATTTCGAATTTCTGTTGACAGCTTCATAAAGATTTCGAAAAATCTTAGTAACCAGAATACGAACTTTTAAGAATCTGCTAACATCATAATCTGCTAACTTTTTTAGCAGAAAAATTCGCTAACTAAAGAATTTCTGTAGAACAGCCACCAATATGTATAAGCGCATATATAAATTATGAGTCAATTCATTTAAAAAATATAGGTATATAATGAAATGAATTGAATTGGAATAAATAAAAAAAATTATAAACACAAGAGTTTCACTTTATAAATTTATTATCAAAACTTGTAATATTTCACAATAATATTTTATTTAATAATTGATTTGTTCACAATAATTTTATTTAAATATTTTATAATATAATTTATTTCCTAAATTCAATTCTATTTCATTTTTATTTAAATTCGGTACTTAAGAAACTACAGCAAACTTTTTACTGAATTTTTACTTAACTTCCAAAAATTAATCCGTTCAAAATTTAAAATAACTAGTCTGTTCGAGAATCAAGATTAGAGTGTGATTTTATAATTATTAATTTCATATTCAACTATCCCTAAATCTCAATTGTTTATTTAAAACGGCATTTGCAATTGTTTAATTACAATGGAATTTATAATATTGTTTACTTGTCAATTTTAACTGATGCAAGATTTATACTTTTTTCTTCGAAAGCCCTAATAATTTAGAACCATGACTCTAAATCATTTAGCAGCGCAGCAGGAGCAAACTGGCAGTGGAATCCAGTGATTGTACACAAATTACAAAAAGGATTCTACATTCAGGAAAACTTTGGAGTATTTACAAAAGAAATTAACAACTATTGACGATATGTGGGATTAATTTGAAACCGTCGACATAAAAATTCGTACTGATTATGAAAGCAATCTAGATCATCCTTATTTTACCAAAGGTTACTATGAGTTCATTCGTTAAAAATACGAAGAAATGAGCACTGATGTAGAAACCAAAATTGGAGATTTACAAAAACAACAACAGAAATAAGATAGTCTACTAAATTTCAAATCACCTATGCCTCTGTCTTCTACAGAGGCATCAGCTTTTGAAAATTATCCTTTAACTTTACAGATCCCACCTTACAATAAAGCCATTTCAACAGGAACTCTTTCAAAGCAGCAGAAAACATCTTTAAAGGGGCATGTCACCGCCAAGTAGCATGATCAGATATCAAACATGATACAAAAACAAAACATTATTATCAGTAATATATTAGCTACATTACAAACTTTGTTAAGTGATAATACACTTCATTCAGAGCAATTTTATTCAATTAAAACTAAGTCACTTGAAAAACATTGGGATATAGCGCAAAAACTTCATCAAAAAATATGGGATTTAATTGAGAATTCAGACCTCACAGTTTATAACATAGAAGAATTTTATCGTAATGAAGAGAAAATCCAAAATGGTCTTATAAAATTATATGACAAATCATCAACATCTTTCACTCCGCAACAACTACCAACATCAACTACAACGAAGCAAATGATGAAACTTCCCAAAATAGAGGTACCCAAATTTGACGGTGATTACCTAAAGTGGAGGCAATTTCGCGACTTATTTTCACAATTAGTACACAACCAACAAATTCCACAATGTCAAAAAATGTGGTATTTGAAAACAAGTCTTACCGGTGAAGCGGAGAAATTAATTCACCACAATCTTAGATGTTAATTACAATACAGCATGGTCTATCATCAATGAAAGTTATGAAAACAGCCGTTTATTAAGCACTGCATTATTAAATAAATTACTGACTCAACCAGTAATACATAATGAAAATGCAATAATGACTAAAAGTCTGCACGACACAACGGAGGAATGTCTCCTAAGTCTGCAGAACTTAGGCATTAACACTGAAACATGGGATCCGTTGATCTTACACATTTTGATCAAACGATTAGATCGATCAACTCATGTTCTTTGGGAACAATCACTCAAAAACCCAAGAGACATACCCTCATTAAAAGATTTCATGGCTTTCTTACGAACAAGGTTTCAATCTTTAGAAGCGTTAGGAAATAAATCCTTTAAATTCAATTCAGAAGAAATTCACAACAGAAGCAAAGGTACATCGAAAGCCTTAGCTTCAACTATTGCATCAACATTCAACTGCATATCCTGTCATGAAAATCATCCATTGTTCTCATGTCAAAAGTTCTTAAAATTTCGCTTAAACTTAGTACAAAAATTTAAACATTGTGTAAACTGTCTTAAACCTGGTCACCGCACAGCAAATTGTCCGTCCAGGAGCTGCACAAAATGCAAAGGCAAACACAATACGCTTCCCCATTTAGAAGCTGCTGTCAAAAATCAATTTTCAAATTTATCACAACCAGCTACAACGTCAACGAATCAACCGAAGCCAACTGATAGCAACAATCATAGCACATCACTAACATCACACCATTAACACGTTAATAACAAATATACCGTTCTACTTGGGACTGTTGTAGTGGATGTAACAGACAAATGGGGCTCAAGAATACCCTGCAGGGCCATTTTAGACTCTGGCTCGCAAATAAATTTTGTAACCGCAAAATTACTTCGAAGGCTAGGTCTAAAGGGAAAACATGATACGTTACAGATCGAAGGCAAGTGGCTTTTCCACTAGAGTTGAAGCACACGTTTTACCAAAAATTGTCTCACCACAGCCACAACAACATTTGGACATAACCACTTGGCCAATTCCAAACAACATCGTTCTGGCAGACATGAATTTTTATCAACCAGGGTCAATAGATCTACTCACAGGAGCAGAAGTATTTTTTTCTATTTTATCAGTAGGGCAAATTTAAATGGCTGAGGATCTACCAATTCTTCAAAATACTTTATTTGGCTGGACAATCTCTGGTAAAATATCACAAATTAAGGACACCTAGTCATCGGCTGTTTGTGGAATAAGCGGTGTGGACGAAACACTGAATGATCACATTGAAAAATTCTGGCAACTAGAAGAAACGAATAACCAATCTTCCCACTACACTGCAGCAGAGGTGCGCTGCGAGCGATATTTTGAAGAAACTACTTGCAAAAATACAGACGGTCGATTTGTTGTACGACTACCTTTTCATTCCAACCCAAATTCTCTAGGTAACTCAAAAGACATTGCACTACAACGATTTAAATCATTAGAACGAAAACTATCAAAAAACAATGAACTCAAGGCACAATATGTCAACTTTATGCAAGAATATTTAACGCTCGGACATATGGTGGAGTTTTGTAGCGATAACATTCAAGAGCCATATTATTTTCTTACACATCACTGCGTGATAAAACCGGATAGCTCAACTACGAAACTTCGCGTCTTATTTGATGCCTCAGCAAAAACGTCAACCAATGTTTCTCTGAACGATATTCTTTCTAAAGGGCCCACGATACAAGATGATGTATTTACCATATTGTTGCGTTTTCGACTTCCACTATACGTGTTCACTGCCGATATCGAAAAGATGTACAGGCAAGTCCAAGTGCATCCCGATGATCGCAAATTTCAGTTAATTTGGTGGCGAAATAACTTCAATGAACCTCTCAAGTGTTATCAACTGACCACTGTTACATACGGAACAACTAGTGCACCTTATTTGGCTATTAAATGTTTGAAACGTTTAGCCGATGAACGAATGAGCAACATCCCTCTAGGCGCCGAGATTCGACAAACGAAATTTTTACGTCGATGATGTATTGACTGGAGCCGATAGTATAAAAACCGCTCTAGAAATGCAGTATCAATTGAAAATCATCTTACAGTCCGCTGGCTTCAACCTTCGTAAGTGGTGTGCTAACAATTCTCGACTTTTGCAGTCTATTCCATCAGCCGATCAGGAAGTTCAATTAGACTTCAACAGTCAAAATGAAGAAAAAATCAAGACCATGGGCCTTACTTGGCTACCAAAAACAGATTCTTTTGCCATTAAATGTCCAATAAAGAAGGAAAAATAAATTACCAAAAGAACAGCATGTAATGTTTTGATATGTTGATGATTGAATTCCTACTTGTCTGTATTTAAATTTGAAAAATTTTGAGCGGCAAGTGTATCTGCCTATGTATGCTCTATTGTGTTGGCAAAAATGCCGTACTGAAAAATGGCAATAAATGCCGACTAGTTTCCGGAATGGAAAAATATAAAATTGACTCAAGTTTTAGTGTTTAAATCAAGAGTGAAGTTTATTGAAAAATATCTAAGCTTATATACTAAATTTCTTACATTAAAATCCTAAATTATAATATTTCCTAGAAATACAATGAAATAAATTTAAATCTAAAATTACAAATATTTGATCATTGATTTGTCAATAATTCATTCACACTTATTAAATTACAACCTGTTGGGAAATGCATTTGAAACAATTTAAATAAATTAATATTCTGCATAATATTACATTCTCAATTTACTTCAATCAAATTATTTAATATTCTTAAAAGAATTTATTTAGTTTATAATTTTACTTTTACATTGAGGTCAAAGTACGTATCATATTTCTCTAAGAATGAAGTATTACAATAGAATGTTTACTAATTGCATGCCGAACATCAAGTGGAATATGATCTAGTGTTAGATGGAAAAATGCATAGTGTGCATTTTGATCATTACCTAATTATGTGTTATTGTACTTTTGTGTATTATGTTTTCATATGCATTATGTTCATGACCTAATTATGTGTTATTGTACTTTTGTGTATTATGTGTTCATATGCATTACAAGCAGCATCAGATATTGCACAGATTTTTGACCCATTAGGACTTGTAGCACCTGTAGTAGTTTTTGCCAAACTGTTTCTACAAACATTATAGAAGCTAAAGTTGGACTGGGACGCCGCACTTCCTCAGAATCACCATACAACATGGATGAAATTTCAAGAAAGTTTATCAATACTTCACGACATCAAAATTCCCAGGCATGTTTTCGCTAATCAAATTCCAAAATTAACACAAATTCATATATTTTCTGACGCATCTGAACAAGCCTATGGTGCTGCCGCATACATCAGAACTGTCAGGCGGGATAACATTATAGCCGTTCGCTTGTTATGTGCAAAATCAAGGGTCGCTCCTATTAAACAAATTACTCTCCCAAGGCTTGAGCTGTGCGCAGCAAAATTAGCAGCCGAATTATGTCAACGTCTCAAAAAAGATTTATCTCTAAATTGTGAAAGTATTTTATGGACAGATTTACAGTAGTATTGGGATGGATTAATTCAAATCCAGCTGACATTCTGTCTAGAGGTGCAACTTCAGAAAACTTAGTCAACAATAACTGTTGGTTTTATGGACCTACGTTTCTGCACGGTGATGAGACAATATGGCCAACACTACCTGAAGAGTTGAATACTTCTTTAGAACAAAGAAAGAAGAAATGTGCTATGTTAAGTTTAAGGCAGGCTGATTCTACAAACCTTCTGGACAATATTAACTTCAACAACTCATTTCAACGTGTTCTTGCATATGTGGTCCATTTCATAAACAATCTACGAAAACAAACATCTGGCAACCCTGACACTTATCCAAATGCACTAGAATTAGAGAAAGCTTTATATCACATCATAAAGGTAATGCAACAACTAGTATTCAAAGACGATTTTGTGCATCTACACAAATATGGAGAAGTCTCAAAAAATAGTTCCATAAGCACTTTAACTCCTTTTATCGATTAAATTGGAATTATATGGGTCGGAGGTCGTTTGGAAGCATCAAGCTTAAGTTATGATGCAAAACACCCGATCTTATTGCCTTATGCACATCCATATACCAAAGCACTTATCAGGGATCTCTACCACGAAAATCTTCATGCCGGCCCTCAAGCATTATTGGCCATCACTCGTCAAAAATTTTGGCCCCTAAAAGGAAAAATTCTCGTACGCTCGGTGGTAAATCATTGCGTTACATGTTCTAGAGCTAAACCCAAATTGCTGTCACAGTTAATGGGAAATTTGACAGCTGGTCGAGTACAACCAGCTCGACCATTTGTTAACTCGGGAGTGGATTTTTGTGGTCCAGTATGGATCCATTTCAAGATTAGAGGAAAACGCCCTCAAAAGGCCTACATATCAGTATTTTGTTGCTTTGCGACTAAGGCAGTCCATCTGGAGTTGGTCAGTGATCTATCTGCTAACGCATTTTTGGGCGCATTAAAACGTTTTGTAGCAAGACGCGGGCACTGCAAAACTATTTACTGCGATAATGCAACCAATTTTGTGGGTGCTAAGAATCAATTGCAAGAAGTTCAACAGATGATTCAAGATAAGGGAACACGAGAAAAGATCATGCCTGAATGCTTCTCAAAGGGCACAGAATTTAAATTTATCCCCCCTCGAGCACCACATTTTGGAGGATTATGAGAAGCTGCTGTTAAGTCAGCAAAACCTTTCTTGCGGCGTACTGTAGCCTCAGCCTCCCTCACTTATGAAGAATTAGAAACAGTGGTTGTGGAAATAGAGGCCATCATGAATTCCAGACCGATCACATCAATGTCAACAAATCCAAACGAGGTAACAGCACTCACACCAGCACATTTTCTTATCGGAGAACCTCTTACAGCAAATGTAGATCCACATGCTCAGCCATTAAATGTGAACCTTCCAACACGCTGGAAATTAGTTAGCCACTTGAAAAACGAATTCTGGCGTAGGTGGTCGCACGAATATTTGAATCAATTACAACAACGTTATAAATGGAAAGAAAAGTGCCAAAACGTCAAACCTGGAACCATAGTGATAATCAAAGATGATAATTTACAACCAATGAAATGGCCATTAGGGCGAATTGTCAAAATCATCAGTGGACAAGATGGTCTTGCTAGGGTAGCCGAAATTCAAACATCTACAAACATAATACGTCGTCCAATACACAGATTGGCCCCACTACCAACAGATGATGAATATAATACGCCATTTTCAGATAATTCTACAGCAATACAACATGGACCGCAAGACAACAAAGATACTGACAAAAACGCTGAACAAAGCTCAAGACAATCAAGTCCTAGCACATCAAATAACATAACATCAACGCCAAGAAAAAAATCACGCTTATCCATCTTATTTTGAAAACTTAGGAAGCACAAACATTATCACTAGTGAATGGAATTTGATTGCATATCAGGACTTAAAGGGATACTGGATGGATTTGGAAAAACTTCAGAACTGCACTCATATACTTCAACAAGCGTGTTTACTTATGCATAACTCCAAACATTGCTCTAGAATTTCCGACCAAATTAAACTTATAATAGAACAGCTTCATTATAATAATGACTTATTGAGATCGAATCATGCACACAGATCCAGGCGAGAGCTTTAAATATTGTAGGCAACAGCGCTAATGCTCTGTTCGGCGTACTAGACTCTGAATACGCGAAAGAAATGTCATCAACCATCACGAAAATTCAGCAAAATGAAGAGCATATTTCGACTCTGGTACACAATCAAACGTCCTTTCTTGATGCAACCATAAACATTATACAAAAAGAACATCAGTCCGTGCGACATGAATTTCACCATATAGAAGAATTCTTTAACAAAACAATACTTCAAGCTTGTCTTGAAGCTGATTTATATGAAAATAGAGCAGCACAAGCATTCACCTTTATCACAATTCAAACAATGCTTGCTATATCAAATTGTCAGCGCATGCAAGACAATATTTTAGACATTCTCATTGATTCGCATCAAGGTAAAATTAATACAATGCTAATTTCTCCCAAACAACTTGAAAAGGAACTGCTTATTATTAAGGGTAACCTACCTACATCTTTGAAGTTACCCATAGAAATAAGTGACGTTCTCAAATTTTATAATATTATATCTATCGAAGGTAGAGTTACTAGGTTCCAGTGAGAATAAACCAAACATTTGCTGCCATTAAACCATCATTCCCATTCCTCATTGTAAATTTACATCGTGACCAGTACAACCTATGACCGATCAAGATTTGCAACAGTGTACAAGCATCGATATTGACAAACATATATGTCCACAACGACGTCCTCTATACAGAAGGGGATCAGCAGTAAGTGCATGCGAAATCAATCTACTGAACAATATAACAACGAAGTTAGCCTGTTCTATAGTCACAATGGATAACGAGCCATATTGGGCACAGCTACAAAATTCGAATCAATGGCTCTTTTCAGTCGGCGAGCATGTTACAATAAATGTAGTATGCGGGTACCAATAAAGTATTGATTTTTAAATTTGCGCCTGATAGCAATTAAAATAACATAAGACTAAAAGAATTTGATCATCGATGTGTTTTGTTACTAGCATAATATGTAATACATATTGTTCGAATTCATATTTTTTCATATATAATAGAATTACATTTAAATCATAATTATTGTTTAAATTCATAGTTTTAATATATAGATCATAGAATTGCATTTAAATCATTATTATAATAAATAAAAATAATTTTATTTTCTAATAATAAGTATACATTGTTCATAAAATAAATTCTTACTTATGCATTTTGCTGAATATGCACATTCTTTGTCCAAGATAAACAATTCATCAGACGTAATCTGATATCTTGTTTGTCACATTAAAGAATTTCATATAGGAATAATATGTATGATTTTTACAATGTAAGCATTTATGTTTTATGTGCAATGAAAATATTCTAATAGGTTTATTAGGTACTTCTCCCACCTTTAAATTTGTATTAATTATTAGATTTAATTGTATATATAAGGAACTATTTTATGAATAAAATTTAATTATTGTCAAACAGTGAATTAAACTTTTCTTCGTTGTTATCTCTAAGTGAGTCTGCTTAGAGCACTGTTTTAATTGACTTTAATTTTGAGTATTCTATTGTGGCGGTATCAACATAAAGGTTAAGGTTTATGTGCCTTAACTCATTTAAAAATAAAAACACCAGAATAAAATAATTCTGATCACATATTATGCTAGAAATAAAACATTATAAGGATATTGGTTACTATATGTGACTCCTCCATCCTTAAGTTCGATGTCCTCATCGTTAGTTTTTGTTTTTTGTTCACGTTTAAAGGTTTTAGGGATAATTTCTTTTTGTTTTAATTTAATATAAAGAAAAAATATTATAATTATTATAGCGATTATTATTACAATATCAATTGTACGATTTGCGATATTTGTTTTCCTTATTACGTTGATTTGTTCTAAATTGTCTAAATGTAATTCTTTTATATTTTCAATTTCTGGCTTGGTAATAATAGGTTTTACAATCTTTATTTCATTATTTATAAATTTAAAATTTCTTGAAGTTTCTGTACTAACAAATTTTTTTCCATAAATATCAATGGTACAATTATTAAATTTTATTAAATTATTTCCTTCAATTTTAATTTTATCTTGATTACAGTTTTGTAATAATAGTGTTTCCATGATGTTAATTGTAATAATAATTCCAGGCGTATCTGTTATTATTTCACTAACTGTATTTTTCTTGTAGGAACAATTTTCAATTTTTGGTTTGAATAGCTCTTTTACACATTTATCTTCGATAATCTTAAAATTAATATCTAACAAAGAACTCTTACATTTTATAAGTTCTTTAGGTACATTAATGATTTGTTTATTATTCAAATTCGGAATGGGATACAATTTTATTAGTTTACAATTTTCTTCAGAGTATACTGGTTTTTGAATTACAATGATTATTATATCATGATCAACAAATAATTTTAGTTTTAAATCTCGTATTTGTTCTATTGTTAATTGTGAAATTTCTTCTTCTGTTAATAAAGACATACCTATCTAATATTTCTTGTTTTGATAATATTATAGTTTGACTTACTTTATAAATATAATTATAGTAAATAATTAATTGGTTTAATGTATTATCTTCAATAGATTTATTGTTGAATTTTCTACTTAACTCGTTTTAATTGTAATCATTTTCTTTTAATAATTTTATAAGTTCTTTATTATTTTGGTTAATAGTTTTACTTAAATTTTTAAACTCATTTTCAATTTGATTATTTATAATAATCTGTTTATTTATTTGTTTTACAGTATTAGCTGTATTATCGTCATTAATATAAATGGATTTCATCATTTCTTCTTTATCGTCACTTGTCATTGTTCCAAACAAAAAACTTTGTATGTCGCCAACAATATTAAATAAACCTCTTTTATGTCGTTCGAAAATTGTGAGTAATTTTTCAATTTGTTTTATTTTAAAATTAATAATATTATTTCTAGGGATATTTTGAGTAAATGTTTCAAATTCATTTTGAAAAACAGAGATATTAATTTTATGTATAACTACGCCAAAATGGTCAATTGGTTTTACTTCTTGTAGTTGTATATGGATGAACCCGTTTCCGGATTGAATAGGGATGACTTCAAGAGCTTTTGTTGTCATCAACAGGCTGAACAAGATTAGGACTATAGTATTTTTATTTATGGAAGTCAGTATTGTGCTTATGGAGGCAGTACCCGATGAGTTTGTGTTAACTTCACATATAATTGTTTGTAAGAAATTCTAAAAATCATATTTCTGTCAACCCTAGCAAAGCTACTTTTTAAATGTTAAAATATGCTAACGGGGTGTTTCAAGTTGTACAGAAATCATTTCAACTTTTTTTGTTCAGAAAATTTTTTAAAAAAAAACAGTTTCTGTACGCATTTCACATTCCTGTATCTTTATGTTTGATGAAAAAGCAATTTAAATTGGAAATATGTATCATAAAAATTTTCGATTTT
Organism: Bombylius major; assembly: GCA_932526495.1. Lineage (NCBI taxonomy): Eukaryota > Metazoa > Arthropoda > Insecta > Diptera > Bombyliidae > Bombylius > Bombylius major. The sequence goes on along the minus strand of OW052044.1, from coordinate 20,929,147 downwards.
CGATGAGATATTCCAATTTTTGTTCGCTAATTTTTTAATTTCTAAGAACGAATCATCCTGTACTTTTGTCGTGTATATTTTTCCGATGAACAATGTTTTAGTATTAAAGGACAACTTTTTTATCAACCACAATAAAACACTGTTTATTTCTTCTATAAATCAACTGCCTGTATTTCTGATAATTGAATCTCTTAAATACTAACTTAACAATAACTATTTTATCTCCCACTTACTTTCTATTCTACTTTATTCAATTCTGTTTTCATAACTTATCACTTTCATATTTGGACTTTTTAACTTATAGTACGGAAATAATTGCTTATTACCATTTATTGCAATATTGCATATTTTTGTATGTTATTGTTTTGTAGAATTTAGTACATTTGTTTCTAAAAACAATTAACAGGTGTTGCTTATTACTAAATGGCAATTTTCGCAAGTTCCGTGTTTACTTTTTTCCGTTATTAAGTAATGTTTTTTCGCAATGTAATAATTTAATAGATTTGATCTATTTTATACATGACAAATACCTCCCCCCTTTGAAGAGGATGTGTATACATTCTTTAATTTTTTAATTAAGTGATAAATTTTGAAAAAATTTAAAACTGTTTTTGTATTTTCTTTTTTCTTGGTTTATTTATACTTTATTTTTATTTGTTTGTATATATATTTTTACTTATTAATTTTTTCTTTGTTTGATTTTCTTTTTATTTATTTCATCAATATATTCATATATGTATTTTATTTATTTTTGAATTTAGTTTTTATTTTGGATATTTTTATTATTAAATATTTTCAAATACATTTATTTACTTTTTTTTTCTCTTTTTTACATTTTTTGCTATAAATACATTTGTTATTTTATTAATTTATTTATTTATTTTATTATACTTTATTTATTTTTTATGTTTAAATACTAAGTTTTTACCATATCATTTCTTATAAATTATGTATTTTTTTTCTTTTAATAATATGTATATATGAATATAAATATGTCATAAAAATTTTTTTATTTTTTTTTTATATATGTTATTATATTGACTTAAACTAATTCAAATTCTGTTACAAGCGTTCTAGGTTGTAAATGTGAGATGTTTACTTTTGGTTTGCGCGACGATTGTTTCTTGAAATCGATAGGTATTTTTGAAGTAGGTTCTTGTTGTATCGGTATGTCTTTTACTTGTATAATTCTAGGGGTATGTTTTGTTTTTGTTTTATATTTTTTAATAATGTTTATTGTTATAAATCCTAATGAAAGTAATGTTAGAAAAATACCAAAAGTGCTTGCATAAGTTATGTAGTACTTATTTTGAATAATGTTACAGTCGAAATCGGATAAGTGAAAAACGTTTTGGGCAAGCATTTTCGTTTCACTTACGCGTTTTTTCACTTACGTGTAGTACATACTACATATTATGTATATATTTTAATTCGGAATAATATCAATTGCATCATTTTTTAAGCAAAACCTATTTCCAGAAAAAATAAACTTTAAAAACAATGAAATTTGCTTGAAAATACATAGGTATATACATATGAATAAAAGTTTTCACATAAATTTTAAATTATATTCACTACATGAATGTACGGATACGCTATATTGCAATGAGTGGAAAAACGTTAAATTTGAATAAATGTCATTATACTTATTGGCTGTCATTAATGACAATTAACATTCAGTGTTGCTAACCATACACTCATTAATTCGGGTTCATCAGAGTAGCCAGTGAGAATAAATTTGTTTGAAATTTTTTTTTTCACTTATGCGTATTGAAATACATAAGAAATTGATTCAGTGGACATCAAAAAGTGTTTCACTTAAACGATTTTTTCACTTAAAAATTTCACTTAAACATACGTTTTTAGTAGTAAAAATTTCGGGGCTTTAAAAATGCTTTCACTTACGCGGTTTTTCCTCATTTTTTCTCTTATCCGTTTTTCACTTAAGCGATTTCAACTGTATTACGTTTTTCTTGGTCCTGTTGAGTTTTATGTACATATTTTATTTATGAGTGCAGTGAATTCTTCTTTTTTAGTTTTAACAAGTGTACTGTGTTCCTGGATGTTTCTAAAATTTACTATATTCTCATTATCATTGTTAATGGGTAAACTAGTTGTTTCATCGTGTGTCATAAGTAGGTATATCTATTTCGGCTTGTTGGAATGTTATGTTCTGGGTATTTTTGTTTGAAGTAGTTAATATTAAATTGTTTATTTTTCCTTCGCAATTGTTTTGTAATGTAAGTAACCCGAGTTCAGACAATTTTACCGAAGTTTCAAAATTAGGACATTTAATTTACATAAATATGCTTTTATGTAATAAAAATAACCACGAATTTTCCGTAAATAATTTGATAAATGTATTTCCGAAATGTGAAATTTGCGAAGTTGAACAAGTTTTATAAGCTTCGGTCCATTTTTTAAATAAGAGAAGAATGCAATTATTTTCAGGTGACAGGAAAATAGGTGAGGCAAGGTGACAAATTGTAGTTATAGTGGGTGATCCTGTTAAAATAACTTTATTACATTGGTCTATATTAAGTTGCTATATTGTCTCCTTCATTTGTGGCAATATACTCTTCTTCGATTTCATAATGAACGAATACTCCTGGTTGTTTTTCTACTGGCAATGCATATACTTTTTTGAGTGAATATAAGTCATTTAGAATTAGAGGGATAGTAATTTTGCAAACTATGGTCTCTATAGTGTAAGTGCTTTCTACTTTTGCTAGTTTTTGTACTGTAAATGTATCTAAAATTTTAGGGTTTATTTTGAAGTTTGCAGATAAGGATTGCAAAATCTCTGTAATTTGATTATAACTTAACACTAGAGGATGTAGATGCCCGTTAGATAGTGAATTAATTATTATAAGTATATTTTGTACTTGATGTTCAATTTCTTGTATGTGGAGTATGATGGAAGCGGTCGTTTCTTCGATTGAAGTTCTTAAATCTAGATTATTTAAATTTGATGACATTGTTTGCATTTTTTTATCAAATGTTTTCATGAATCAATGGTTTTGTTTAAATCTTCATTCAGTATATCAAATTTTGCTTTATTTGCCTCAAAATTTGATTTCATTAAGGTAACTTGTTCGTTAATTAGTTCTAAATTTTGCTTTCCATTCACGTCTAAATTTCCTATTCTTGAATATATGTTACTTGAATCTTCGTTATCCATTGTTCCAAATAGAATTTTGCTAAGTTTGCCTACTCCATCAAAAATTGATCTTTTTCGTCTAATATTATTTGGTTTGATTTGAATTCGTTTTATCATTGTTTCAACCCTATTAGTTATATATCGTACGTCTACAACTACTTTTTTGCAAGATGCATTTGTATTAATTTTTTGATAACTTTCACACATGTTTGTTATGATGTCGTCACTCCATTTTAAATAGTTATTCCATTTTTGAAGCTGGTCTATTTTGATTGAGGTAAAAATTTGCCATTAATTACTAAAAAACAATATTTTTCCTATATCTTCAAAAAGTATTCCAGATTTATCTAGTTTTGAAATAGAATATTGTGAGTTCACCATTCCAATCAAAAGGTGTACCATTAAAATTATTAGTAAGCCCATGATTTTTCGTTTTTATTAACCCTTCAATGCATGACCTTTTTTTTTTAAATTGAAAAAATTATTTTTAGGGTAATTTATGTTCAATAAATTCAAATTTTCACTTAAAAATGTAATATTTTCAGTAATTTTCAATTCATTTTCAAAACTACATTTTTCAAATTTTTGGATATAATATTGCATTTTTTTATGAATAAAATTTTTCAAAACAACACAGGTGCCATGAGCACCTGCCCCACAGGAGCTATAGAGGCGCTGCTCAACTTACGTCCCTTATATATATACATATAACAAATGTAACGTGGATATTTGTTTAATAAAAATAAAAAAATAATACACTTTTTCTTTATTTATTCAAAGAATTTTATTTTATTCAAATATGCGCGTTACAACTAATTTTATTATACACTTATTTTCTTATTTAAAAAAAACTTTGAAACTTAAATTTAATTTTTTAAAAAGAAAAAAAAATAACTTTGAAACTTAATTTTATTTTACAATAGTGATTAGAGTGGACCGAAAGATTGAAAGTCAAAATTAGAACTAACTCTTCGTTTTTGAACTTTTCTTTTGGATTAGATTTTTTGAAGATAAAAATGTTGAATTTGCAAAAATGAAGTTTTGAAAAACATACGTTTGTTCTTTGTATTAGATTTTTTTTAAGAAGGCAAAAATGTTGAATTTGCAAAAAATTAGGTTTTGAAAAATGTACGTTTGTTAAATGTGATTTAAGAATTTCAAAAATGAATTTGTGAGAAGCTAATTTTATGTAACGTTTTGGATCATGTTACATCCGCTTGTCTGTGAGAAAAAATAATGTGTGAAAAATAATTATTCGTTTACAGCGAACGGTGGTAATGCCGGTGAAGATGTAACTCGTCCCTCCCTAAGATTCTGCTCCAAAGAATCTCTTATTTTTAACATATAAATTTTTTGTTTTATGTTTAATGTGAATAATATGACGGGTAATTATAATTGTAACTATAATGATTGTTCCTAATGTTACACCTTCATGTACAGAATTTCTCACTTTCAGTTCTTCAATTTTCTCTTTATTAGCTATATTTTTTAATGTGTAAATCTTCCACGTATAACAAAATTATCATTAAAGACGATATTTTCATAATCAATATTATTAATTTTGATTTTGCAGTTTTCAAATTTAAACAGATTATTTCCTGTTAAGTTTATTTCAAATGCATTACAATTATGACTTATTTTAGTACTTTGTATGTTTTTGGTTATTACTATGTTATTTGTTATTTGTTTAATTTCAATATTTTGGTTTTTTCTGAAATTACATTTTGCATTATCTTATTGGTTTCAGATTTTTCATTAAAATTAAATTTTCTATATTTTCATAAAGTTTTTTCTCATTTAGTAAAAATATCTTATCTTCTAAATCTATTTCTAAATTATTTTTGTTTGGAATTGGTTCAACAATAACTCGATAAAATTTACTTTTTGAATACACTGGTAAAAATAGTACAAACACAATATTATCGTTATTATATAAAATTGTTGAAATTTTCATGTTCATCATATCTCTAATTGTTATATTATTATATTCTTTTATTTCTCTCGTAGTTAGAATATCTTTACCTACAACCATGTATAAAATAATATTATATATGACCAGCCCGTATATAAAACATTGTAACCAAAATTCTTCGCTAACTGACTTCAGGTAACCGACAAACGCTTTTTCATGAAAGCTATATAGCAAAGTTTCAATAAAGTTCTCTCACAACTTTGACGTCATTGATATTTTTTGAGTTTATTATTTTGTGTTGTGACGTTGTGTTATGAATATGATGAGAAAATAAAATGAATGATCATCATGTACATATGCATAGCTAGTTGGTTAATATTAATAATAATGCTTATCTACATTGTTTTATGATTACTTCGATCATGGTTTGCTAGATTTCTGTTAAAAAATTTCATTTGCTTTAATTTATTTGAATTTCTCTTTTGTATGGGTACATTTTTGTTTTAAAAAAAAATCCTTTTATTATTATTCAAATTATAAATATAGGTACTATGTTTTTTTATTATTATATATACATATGTATGTTTATATGGAATATATATTTATTATACAAACATATTATGTAAATTTACATATGCTTTTATTATTGTCCTATTTCAATGTACAAAAAATCATATAAATTTATTGTATTTCTAATGATTTTTTATTTTTATTTATTTATTTTGATCCTATTTTTTATAATTGAACATTTCAGTATTTTTTTTGTTTTGTTTTTTTTATTTTTCGCATCCAAATTGTCTTTTCTGTTTTTTTGTGCACATATGTATGTACAATATGTTATATGTATGTACCTATTCTAAATTGTACATTGTTGTTATATTGTACATTCAAGTTTTACAATTTTTATAATGAAAAGTATTTTTTCTAAGTTTTAGAATGTTTCTCAACCCTAGGATTGCCTGATTGAGAATGTCACAAATTTGGCCGTGAGTTTACAAATGTATACATACTATAATTTAAAAAAATTTTTTTCAAATAAACATATTTCAGCATTCCGTGGACCAAAACTATTATTTTTATATTAAAATCTTTATTTAATTTATACGATTCAATTTTATTTATACATACGATCAGTTATAAAACAAAAAACCCGTAATCCTTTCCACTATCAATTACTGGATATACTTATGTGATCGATATACATATGAAGTTTTTGGGTTTTTACTTATTACTTATATTTCATTTCTTACATATATCATGTAGGTATATTTGTACATACATACTTATAAATTTGTAGTCTGTCACATTTTTCTTTTGTACAAAAAATCAAACATGTTTTAAATTTGAAAGTTTTTGATTTTTGTTATATCTCGCTTTATTTGATTGTTTCTTACTATCCATCATCCACTTACAGTTCTTCCATAAAAGGACTGTTTGTTATCATGAAGTCTAATATTTTAGAGCGATGCTCGAAACATTTGTCACGTTCAGCAAACCAACTTGACTTCATTTGTACATGAGAAATGCATTGATTAAAAATAAATTTACGAATGTTTTCTATGTGAGACTTTTCTTCAAAAACTGTTTGAAATACTTTAGTAAAACATCAAACAAAGTATTAACAGAATCAACGAACTTAGCAGTTGATATTGCTTTTCCTTTAAGTTTGTCAGGAAATTTACCGAGTGCAAAAGCAGTACGGATTCCAATTGCTACACTTCTACTTAGTACTTGAACGGCTAATTTTACACTCATTTTCTGAAACTCCGTGGGATAAATATGAGCTGCAGTTAGCTTGGTACATACTTTAGTACATTCATTTTTCTCTAAAGTAAATAAATATTCAATTATTTCCCACGATGCAATCCCGTCTGGAGTAAAAAAATCATATTTCGACAAATTATTTCTTATATTTTTGATCAAGTGACAATAATCAAACAGTGCATAAACAATCCTATTTTTAAACGTAAAAAATACATGTTCCATTGACACATTTTTAATGCTATATAACTTTCTGTTTGTTATAGATCCCTGATCACAAGCTTCCACAAATACTTCTAATAGAAAATACGCAAACAGATTTAGCACTTACTGTATTTCTTTCACCGCTGCCATAATCAATGTACCTTACAATTTGGTCTTTATATTTATCATATGTTATGTCCTCTTGAATTGACATTTCATCAAAAATAAGTATAACAATTTTTTCTCTTTCAGAAAGGAGCCCTACACTTTTTGTTATTTCATTAAGTACCGTTTCATTTAAAGCAGGAGATAGGCTTTTAATTTTAATCCAACTATGTAAAGATGAAGTGCTTGGCAAATGAAAGCCCAATTGATCCCGTAAAAAATTATATCCTGCAGATGAGCGAAAAAAGATGCACTGCGATATCCATTTTTCATCCGCAGTATAAATTGGCTTATTTAAGCATAATATTAGCTTTGCAAACACTTTACTTTCTAAATTTACGTCTTCTAAATTATCAATTTTCTCTTCCAAGGATATTTCAGAGTTTTCTTTAAATTCTTTCAATTTTTTACTCAATCGTCGTACTTTAATTCTCAGTTTTTTATGAATTTTTGTCGACCTTTTTTTATAAAACTTTAATGCAACTATTGTTTTTTCAAGGCGGCAAATTTTCTTACTGTAAAGTCTAATGGTTTTACATTTTTTTTCACATTCAGAGCATACTGGCGGTATTACTTGATTAAGTTTTTGTTTTTCAAAATATGAAGCCGCTTTATTTAGGTCTTCGAAGAAAACATTTGGATTCATAGATTTTTTTTGATAAGTTTTCGTAACTCTGTTTGGGTTAAAACAAAAACTTTCTTCTTGTAATTCTTCAAAATTATAAGGATCATTTTCAGTTTCCAAATTTCGATGCTCATTACCGGTTTCCATTGATAAATCAATAATTTCAACATTGCTATTATTTTCACAGATAGCTTTTAAATTTAAAGTTGGTATTGCATTTGGTTTTAAGTACTTATTGGAAAAAAATTGTTTTTCAAAATGAGCATCGCATATATAAGGACGTTTTCTTGTTTGAATAGCTTCTTTTGATTCACCAACAGCTTCGAGCCATTTATCATATTTGGAAGTCCCAGGTTTCGGGAACTCAAAAAACTTTTTTGAAGGGACTTGGATTGAATCCCTACAGGTTATAATTGTACACCGGTTTCTCTTCCACGACATTTTAAAAAATAATTCAAAATGAAATCAAATTTCAAATGAAAATAAAAAAAAAAGCTCAAAATAAAAGGCAAAATACGAGTATGAATAAGTATTAAAAAATACTGATTTTTGATATTTAAAAGAAGACTAATTCTGCCGTACAAAGGCTAATCGCGTCAATTACATTTTCACTCATTTTGAGTTAAATATATTTATGATATAATATATAGTTATACATATGAACTAGTGGAAAAATTAAATTATATATATAATATATAATATATAGACATATTTTTTAATAGAGAATTTTTCCTTCAGTTCATATATATAACTATATATTATATCATAAATATATTTAACTCAAAATGAGTGAAAATGTAATTGACGCGATTAGCCTTTGTACGGCAGAATTGATGTATAAGTATAGATAAATTGTATTGAAAAATACAGATTTGATAAAAACGCAAATAAAATCGCTCTTTAGTCTTTACTATTCAACATCCAACAAAATAATGAGCTGATAGAACATAAAGAACACAGAATAAACAGGTGGCAAGAATAATAATTTGAAACAACAACTTCAACGTAAAATCACCACTCCACACTTTTCATTATAAAAATTGTAAAACTTGAATGTACAATATAACAACAATGTACAATTTAGAATAGGTACATACATATAACATATTGTACATACATATGTGCACAAAAAAACAGAAAAGACAATTTGGATGCGAAAAATAAAAAAAACAAAACAAAAAAAATACTGAAATGTTCAATTATAAAAAATAGGATCAAAATAAATAAATAAAAATAAAAAATCATTAGAAATACAATAAATTTATATGATTTTTTGTACATTGAAATAGGACAATAATAAAAGCATATGTAAATTTACATAATATGTTTGTATAATAAATATATATTCCATATAAACATACATATGTATATATAATAATAAAAAAACATAGTACCTATATTTATAATTTGAATAATAATAAAAGGATTTTTTTTTTTTAAAACAAAAATGTACCCATACAAAAGAGAAATTCAAATAAATTAAAGCAAATGAAATTTTTTAACAGAAATCTAGCAAACCATGATCGAAGTAATCATAAAACATTCATTTCATTTTCTCATCATATTCATAACACAACGTCACACTCACACCACAAAATAATAAACTCAAAAAATATCAATGACGTCAAAGTTGTGAGAGAACTTTATTGAAACTTTGCTATATAGCTTTCATGAAAAAGCGTTTGTCGGTTACCTGAAGTCAGTTAACAAAGAATTTTGGTTACAATGTTTTATATACGGGCTGGTCATATATAATATTATTTTATATATGCTACAACTCCTAATTGGCTTAAAAATAAATTTTCTTTAATTTTTCTAACTTGTTCTCTTAATAACTGAATGTCATATTGTATTTGAAATATGTGCTGAATAATTTCTATCTCTTCTGTATCTTTATTAAGCTGATTCTTTAAATTAGATAATGGAATTCCTACTTGTTTTTGTTGTAAGTATGTTAATATGTTTTGTTATGCTTTCCATAGTTTCATTAAAATTATTATTGATTTGTATTTGAGCGTTTGATTGTTCTATTAAATTATGAATATTTTTTTTGTTAATGTCTAATTGTTCTCTGATTTCTTTTTCATCATTTGAGTCCATGGCTCCTGTTAAAATTTTTAAAGTACTTCCTACAATATTAACTAAACCTCTTTTGCTTTTACTATGTGGTACTAAATTTCTTATTTCCTCAACTAGAGACTTAAAGCTATGCATCATTGATGGGTATTGATCCTTATGACCTAATTTTTGAATATTATTTTCAATTATATCTAAATTTTCTTCCCAACATTTTAAATTTATTTTATGTAATATTTTCTTATAGTTAGCGATGACGTCTACTTCTTGGTCTTTAATCATTACGTAACCCTGTCCTTCATTTAGGTTCTGTATTCCTATCGTCTGTGCTCGACCTTGGGCTACCATTAGCGTCATTATTAGAATTATTTTGACAGTCACCTGTAAAAGAATCAGTTTCATATTTGTATTTCCGTTTAACTTTGTCTTTGTAATATGTTATTCCCTTTTTGTCTTGGTAGTAGTCTGTACCTATTACTGTTTTGTCATTTAATTTTTTGTACTTTGGAAGGAGTTTAAATGTTTTTGATATAACATTTCTTGATTTCACATAGTTATGATTTTTATTTGATAATCTAAATTTTCCCTATTTTTATTCTTTTTATTAATGTATTTCATTTTCTTTCGTTGTATTTTATTTGCAATTCCTTCATATTCATTTACTTCAATTTTCCCATTAATGAAGTCTAAAGGTCTCTTACCTGTAGTTGAGTGAATGGTTTTATTGTAGATTGATAAAGCTATTAGTACTAAGTTGTCTAGATTTTCATTTGCGTTTTTATTTTTTGCTTTTAATATTCTAAGATGTTCGTTCAATGTAACATGAAATCGCTCGATGTCAGAATTACCTGTATGTCGTTGTGCTGTTGTTGTGTGTTCGACATTGTTTTCTTTTAAATATTGTTTTATAGTATTGACTGTAAAACCTGGTTCGCCGTCTATAACAATCTTTTTTGGAATTCCCATTATCGCTATTCTTGTCTTTATCGCTTGTAATAAATCCACCCAAGACCTACTTCTTAACTTGTGCATGGTTACATGTTTTGTAAATTTGTCAATAATTGTGAGGTACATAGTTTGCCTGTTAGCGATCCATACATCAATATGTAGGACTTCATTTGGTGTTTTTGGGGTTTCGGTCATTTTGAACAGGGGTTTGTATGGATTTCTTTCAAATTTGGCGGTGTTACATATTTCACAATTGTTTAAAATTTTTTCATTATAGTTTGTTGATTGATAGTATTTATTTTGATTGGTTTAGGAATAGGAACTCGCCATTTGGGGTTACAGACGCCCGGATTTATTATACTTGATGTAGCGCCCGTATCAATCAAAAACCTTAACTTTCTTATAGGTGTATCGATAATTATATAGGGTAAAGCTGATTCATTGAGGCTCCAAACTGAAAATTTTCAACAGTGGGTGTTTCATTTTCTTCTAAATTGTAAGATCTTCTGTTTGTTGTAGATTCGTCAACGTCCATCAATTCTGTAGTGCTACTTCTGTTACTATTTGTATTATAGTTCGTAGTAAATTTGTTTGTGTTTTCAATATTGTGATTGTTGTTGTGGGGGTTAGAGTAACTTGGGTAATTGAGAGGATTTTTTGATGTACTAGGTATACCATAATTTGGATTATTATTTTGACGTTCGTAACTTTTATTTTGGGGAATGTTATTTTTATTTCTAGGATTGTTATAGTCATTACCATTTTTATTGTTGTTATTATTATGATTATTACTCGTGGTTCTATTTACACTAGATTTACCTAAATTATTATTGTGTCTAATAGTTTCAGAACTGACACGGATAAAAGCATAACCAGTTTCATGCAGAATTTGCATAGCTTTTTCTAGGTCATTTGGATTTCTACAGCATAAAATTCCTTTCATTGGTTCTGGAATTTTATTCATGAAAATACGTAATGCGGTTTTGCAATTATTTTTTATATCACTTTCAGAACCACCTTCTATTTTTGTTTTATTATTTAATCTACGTAGCATTGCCTTTATATCGTTAAAGAAATCAAAACAATTAGTTTTAAAACTTAAAAATCTTAATTCGTCGTATAATTGATCTACACTTAACCGGTCACCGAAACTATGGAAAAATAACGTTTTCATTTCTCCCCATGAGTTAATATTATTATTGATTTCAATAGCTTCGCGTGCTTTGCCTATCAATCTACTTTTCACAATATCAAAAAATATTTGTTGACTTACATCATTATAATTAGCTAATAAAGGATAGACCCTATCTATTAATTCTATAGAAGTGTATAAATCGTCCCTACTACCATCGTACTTCGGTAAATTACTTAAATACTTAATAGGATCGATTGTTACCTGTTCCGTCATGTTGATTGCTGGCTTACCACTTATTTGTTGACTACTATTAGCTTCTTCAATATTTTGGTGGTTGTGTTGAGTTCTACTGGATACTTCTTCAGTCGATGTGTGATTTTCGTCAATCATCAAATTTCGCCTGTCGTCCTCCAGTTTTTGACGTTGGTCTTTTTTTTCTTGAAAAGTTGTAATGTGGCCACTTTGATTATAGATTTACAGTAATTTGCTTAATGGACACTTATTCACTATTGTTGTAACAAAAAAAAATATAAAACCACTTTTTTATTATTATTTTTTTTTGTTTTTTGTTGTTGTTTGTTTTGGTTTGTAGGTTACTCTAAGTCAAATAGTTGAAACTAACCGTGTTTTAAATAGCTCGTGAAATTTCCACTTTCACTTCAAATCGTTGAAACACGTACTCTAAAAAGTTAATGACAGTTTTTCTTCCTTTATCGGATATCCTTTTCGTGGAAATCCTACCGACTGCGCCACAAATGTAACGTGGATATTTGTTTAATAAAAATAAAAAAATAATACACTTTTTCTTTATTTATTCAAAGAATTTTATTTTATTCAAATATGCGCGTTACAACTAATTTTATTATACACTTATTTTCTTATTTAAAAAAAACTTTGAAACATAATTTTATTTTACAATAGTGATTAGAGCGGACCGAAAGATTGAAAGTCAAAATTAGAACTAACTCTTCGTTTTTGAACTTTTCTTTTGGATTAGATTTTTTGAAGATAAAAATGTTGAATTTGCAAAAATGAAGTTTTGAAAAACATACGTTTGTTCTTTGTATTCGATTTTTTTTAAGAAGGCAAAAATGTTGAATTTGCAAAAAATTAGGTTTTGAAAAATGTACGTTTGTTAAATGTGATTTAAGAATTTCAAAAATGAATTTGTGAGAAGCTAATTTTATGTAACGTTTTGGATCATGTTACATCCGCCTGTCTGTGAGAAAAAATAATGTGTGAAAAATAATTATTCGTTTACAGCGAACGGTGGTAATGCCGGTGAAGATGTAACTTATATATACATATTAGGAAAGAGGCTGTAAGATCTGTCCTCAAGCTACAGGGTACTAAAGACCTAAAACTCGGAGATCTTAAAGGTCATCTAAGCATTCTGGAAACAATATCTATGGGTGAATATTATAAGATCTCTGATGGTATGCCAGCTAGAATAAACCTTGGTATTAATTACAACATTCTACTGACACAACGACAAAAATGGAAAACTGGCGTATCAGTTTTCGAGGAAGGCTCGGTTATTTGGTATACTGACGGATCCAAAACTGAGCAAGGAAATGGAGTTGGAGTTGTAGGCCCAGGGGTAAAATGCATAAAGCACTAAGGAAAACTCCAACGATCTTTCAAGCAGAGGAGGAAGCGGAAACCTCGAGCACATCTTGTGCCTGTGTAAAGGCATAATACGTCCTAGGCTTGAGCGTATGGACCAAATGTACCTAACACCGGATTAAGTGTGGCACATACCACCTAAAAAAGTCTTGGGTTTTGTCAAGCCCCTAAAACTTTAGGTCAAAACCAGCAGTAGGGTATTACAAAAGATTCAAACGGGTCGCAGACCAAGGGAAAAACATCCCACCTCTAGGCTGGTTCTCTAATCTAATGTAATTCCTCAAGAATGTTTTCATTTGTGTTTGAATTCATGTTAAATTCATAAAATATGTTTTCTACTATATTTTCTGCTTCATTTTCTTTGTCAGTAGATTCATCTGGTGTTTCGTTGAATACTCGCTGGGCTAAAACATCATCATATAAATCGTCGAATTCATCTCCTTTCCCAAACTCATCTTCACTTTCATCCCATTCATCAATAATTTTCAATATATCAATATCTGACAGCCCTTTTTTATAACTAGACATTGTAGTCTGTAATGCATGATACATCATATTTGATAGTATATCATATATGATATATATTAATAATTGTAGAGCAAATGCATGATACATCATATATGATATGTATTTTTTATTGATAATTTAACGTGAAATTTACAAAAATATTTAGTTAACAATAGGTTAAATGAATACTAAACATCATTATCTTTTTAAAAATAACTTACTTTATATGTAATATCAGATGTTTAAACTAAAAAGTGCAATAAATTGAACGATTGCGCTACACATTTTATTTTTCACCAACCATCACCTATTCAAATACAGCGAATGCTTTTAACGATTATTTACACTGCTGTAAATCTTAAAAATCAAAAAGTCCGAAGTACATTGAACATGCTAAAACTTACAAAACCAAATTTAAACTTAAAAATATTTAAAAAATAAAGAAACATATCATATATGATAAACTATGCACTAAAGGGTTAAATTCGGCATTTTTTCTCCTACCTTAAATTTAAATAATAATTGTTAGAATTAAGTATATATAAGGAAGTATTTTTGAAAATAAATTATTATTGTAGAACAGTGAATTCAAGACTTTTCTTCGTTTCTCTAAGTGAGTCTGCTTAGAGCACTGTTCCTTTTTTGTTAAAATTAATTTTTGTAGCGGTAACAAGTGCCGTGTACAATACGACATAAGAGTTAAGGTTTATGTACCTTAAACTCATAAATATTTAACTTCAAAATAAACGAATTTTGAACAGTGTTAACATTATAATGTACGTGCATTATAATATACAGTAGCGGTCATGAAAGCCCGTGCAACCAAGCTATATAGCTAGCTATAAAGAACTATAAAGATTTGCGTGAAGGTCTTTATAGAAAAAACCAAGGTTTTGATTAAGATCGACATCGATTTTAATCACGAAATTCGACGTCAGCTATAAAAGATTTCGATAAAGATCTTTATCGGAATTTATAGACCATAATTTTTTTTTTCATGTTTTTTCTTGTTTTTTTTATGTTTATTTATGTTATATAAAAACAATTCAATTTGAAAAATTTACTCTTGAGATTCGAACCACGGACCTTCGTGTGTAAAGCCATCCTCTTTGCATTGCACCATTCATCACTGTACCGACTATAGAGCTTATTGTAAATATAAATTGTTCGTTTAAAGACCGATAACGATTCTTGAAGATTCTTTATAGATCGTCATCTTTAAAATACTTTGAAAATCGATAACGATCAATATAGATTTTGTCTTTGAATCTCGTTATCGTCGATATCTGCGTAAATCGATATAGATATTTAAAAATTTTTTCGTGATTAATCGAGAGCAATGTTTATCTTTATTCCCCGTTAAGGATCGATATAGATCTATATCATAATATTTTTATAATTCTCTTCTCTCTCTGCAATATAATTCTCTTGAGAGCAGGATATAGATATCTATAAAGATCTATAAAGAACGTGAAGCTTCTTTGTATGTCTTTGAAAATCGTGCAATATCTATAAACATCTATATAGTTGGACAAAGTAACTTCACGACAGGTTGCACGGGAGTCGCCTAACTAATAATTTCTAAAAACTTTTCTCGATACTATCCTTAAATTTTTGGTGGGGATGGATTATGGGTTGTTTTTTAAGGTATTTTTTATAAGAAAAGAAAAACCATACATGATTCTGTAATACAGCTTAATAAATAAATTATTTTTAGAAAAATGAAAATTATTTGAGTCATGCGTTTTTTCCGCTACTGTATAAACTACAATCTGCATATACAAAAATACATACTTGTATATGCTAAATGGGAAAAATACAAAATTGAGAAAAAAACTGTGACTTCAAGTTTACAATAAATTTTGTATTTAGGTACGAAGCAACAACAAAATTCAAATACGGTATTATAAAAAAATTGTAAATTTGGTTGGATACTTGAAAAATGAAAAATAAAATTACAATTATGTTTTCATATGTGTGTTGTTGTTTTTGTTTATATTAATTATAATATCAATATGGTACAACCAACGACTCCTATAGTACCAAGACTTAATGCTCAATTTTATTTTATTGTTATATGTGTTGGAAGTACCAAATTAACATTACAATTTATTGTTTTTAATCAATTATAACTAAGTTGTGATTAAAGTTACATGAAAATTATGTTCTAATGCAATGTAGAGAAGATCCTTAGCTTTATTTTCACCGAATATATTAAATATCTATGAACAACGTAAATCAACGTTCATGGCTTGTATTATAGATGGTTTTGGGAAAAACTGATTCAACCTAATAGAAAAATTTGTTTAGTTCAGTAGAAAAAAGTCGATCAAATTTTATACAAAGACTGCTTTGTTTATATTAAAAACTGATAAAAAGTCTATTAAATAGACTTAAAAGTTGATAATATGTACATATGTATGTAAGTTTTTTTTCTATATTATAGCACAGAGTAGATACTAACAGGAGGATATACTAGCATGAATATCAGCAAAATTTTAAAAATTTTCATGACCTGTGCGGGAAGTGTGAGGGACGAAAAGCTTCTATCTCTCACGAAAAAATATATGAGAAAACTTTCGTTTATTACTCAGTAGCTTCTTACACAAAATATTATTTTTATTCATCCCAGCGCCAGGCGCTGAATTTTAAAGGGCTTCAAAGAGAAGCATATATGAAGCGCTTCTTCGTCATAGTTTTTAAGGAGCTCTTTTGAAGCAGCTTATTTTTTGTACTGTGTATTCTACTGTACGTGTGTGTTACTTTACTCCTTTGTTATTTTCTTTCTTCATTTCACATATATATAGGTAAAATATTGATTTTTTTACTACGCATTTTTTTCAGTCTCATTTCTTTGTTCGAAGTGCTAAGTGGTATATAGTAGTTTTGTTGTCAAAATAAAGTGTATTAAAAAAAGTGAAAAACATTTGTGTTATAATAATTTAATTTATTTAAAGTGAATCAAAAATACTTGTGGTAAGTAATTAATCCCAATCCCAATTAATTAGATATCAATTTTATTACCTGTTTTGCCTAAATATTCAGGCTAGTACATCCATATAAAGTACCGGAGTTTCAGAAAAGCTTTAAAAGCTTTTAAATACGTGAAGTGCTTCTAGAGCCCTTCCACCTGAACAGAGATGAATCGCTTCTAAAGCGCTTTTATAGGAGTAAAAATGAAGCGCTTACGTCCTAGGACATACAATGTTAAAAAAGTAATGAAGCAGGATACAGAGAGCAAGCACTTACTGCTTCAGAAGAAGCGCTTCAACAGCGCTATTCGAGCGCTTCATTTGCCGCTGGGATATAACTATAAACATATACATATACCTATAATTCCTATTATTCATGTATCCTTCTAAAAAAAATTTTACTGTATACATTGAAATATACTCATTAAGATATATAAAGGAAAAAACTATTGAACTTGTACATTTATTTTCTCGTTTCGAACAAAAAATTATACCCACTCCTTTATCAAATATGTATGTACATGTGTGTGTATATATTTTGCTGTTTGAGAAAGCAAATATGTATCCCTTCCGAAATTTTTTTTTTTTTCAAATTTTAAAAATAATTTTTAGAAATATATTTTTATATTTTTCTAAATTTCTATATCCAGGAAATTTTCGTAGTTTGTTCATCTTCATTGATTAATACGAAAATTTTATTTGTAATGGATCAGGAGATCAGAATAATCAATAGGCGTGTTGTTTTATTTTCTTTTACATTATAAAATATCTAATGCTAGTTTTTAATATATTTAAACCCTCTAATGCATGAATTTTGTCGACAAAAGCCTTACTATTTTCGTGTCACGCCATAACACTGATGAAATACTTATTCCAAAAGCTTTACCAACAAATTCTTCAGAATATCCTCGCGGTGCATTTTTTTTGATAATTTCGGCTTCTGTGGAAAGCTTACAATTTGGTATTTGGTTGGTTCTTATCGTACCTAAAGAGTATATTCCACGAGAACGGAGGTAAACAAGCAGACCAATTGCAGTGTAGAAATTATCAAAATAAACCATGTGGTTGACATTGTTTGGTATGTTTTTTGAGAGACGTACGACGACATTCGATGATGCTCCAAGATTTGGTGCGTCTTTCGGAACAATATTGTCTTTTGCACCCGAATATACTTCAAAGGCATACGAAAAGCCTTTGTAATCACACAGTGTGAAAAATTTGAAGCCCCACTTATGTGGTTTATTTGGCATATATTGTCGAAGGCGAGAACCACTCATTTTTGTTGGGCATATTTGCTCATCCACACATAAGCGTTGAAGCATAGGTACTGATGAAAATTTTTTGTTAAAATGTTCTATAAGTAATCTAATCTTAAGCAAACAGTCATATCCAGGTTTATCTTTTTCCACTGCGTCATGATTGCCGTTGTAATGCAAGTGGCGTCGAATTTCTTCAAAGCGTAAAACTGGCATCGTTTGGCGAACTAATTCAAATGAATATCGTCCCCAATAAGACCTTACATTTGGATATCGAGGACCGACATAAAAATCAAAATGCCGATGAATTTTCGAATACCAACAGTATCTACGTTGAAATTTGTTGTTATGTTTTTTTGGGTAGAATACAAATTTGTTTGTTCACAAATATGAAGTAGGATTTCATCATCGACGAAATATCTAAAACAGTCATATGGTGTTTCCAGCTTTTTGAACATTGTGGGAAGTTCTTTTTCTCTTCGAAATACCAACTCGTTCACATGTACTTGAAGGTTTTTCTTTCTCCACAAAATTGATTTTATATCAGAAGCATCGTTTGCTATTTCTTTAATATTTCCTATGAAAGATCCTGTGGTTGAAGACATATTAGCTTCAACTTCCTCTTCAATCAATTCCGGTGATCTAGGTCTTTTTGTACGTGTAGATTTTGGATTAGGATTTTGCACATTAGGGTTCATATTTTCATTATCAGGACAACCACTGGGTACAGAAGGATCTTGTTCCTCAGTAACAATTTCCTGTTGAATACATCCTACATCGATACTGGCGTTGATTGCTTCAGTTGTGGGCAATTTCTCAGAAAAAACTGCAAGCTCATCCGTAGGTTCTGGCTGCAGAACATCATCATCACTGTCGAGATCACATTCGTCATCGGTAATAATATTGTTTTCGGAAAGGTCAAGCTCCAATAACTCTTGAATATCATCATCAGATAACTTTGCTAGACTCATTTCTAAAACATTAATTTTTAAGTCATGATTTAAAACACTAATGTAGTAATACAATCAACCAACATATTTGATATAAATTTTCTTACCAATTCAAAAAAGTGTGATTTATAAAATAAAAAATAGGTCTGCACCTGCATAGGTCCGCCTCAAGGCTGGGTATACTTTTTCTGGATTTTAGGCAACTTATAAATAAATTTTCATAAATATATTATGAACAATGAAAAGTAGAGAGAATAAGCTACTCACCAATAATTTTTATAAAGCGTTCTGGGACTTATCAATATTTTTTTAATTTTTTTCAATTTTCTCTACACCAACGAAATAATTTTTCACGCACTTTGAATGAAACTTTCACTTTAACTGTAAATCACAGGTGCATAACACTAGCAATATAGAACGTGATTTACTATATCGCTGGCTGAATATTGGTTTGCCGTATACGCCATTTCTGGGTTTTTAAAGGTTTATATTTATTCTTTTATCTATTTTAGTTTTTGAAATATTAAGTGTAAGTTTTGCCGTATATTCCACTTTTAAATAAACTTAAATTATTGGAATGCCGTAAAACACAAATTTTGGAGTTTGCGGCTCAAAATATAAGAAAAGAACTGTGTATTTTAGGTTTTGTCTTGTTTTGACGTACGTGTATAAGTTAAAAAGTACAGTAAATATGTAGAATTTTTAAATTATTATTGGTTTGCCGTATGTAGCAGGTTTATAATACATACGGCATTCATACCAAGCAGTTTTTTCATAATATTGTTTTGCCGTACGTGTATTGAAAGTTTATTTAAGCTTTTGAAGTATATATAAGTTAGAAATCAAAAGTTCAGTCAGTTGTATAGTGATCATCAACGAGTAAACACCATGTCGTCTCCAGCGCGAGAAATATCACCAACAACACTCAGGTTAGTTTTTTGTTCTTACATTATTTATGTATAATTCTGGTAATATTGTATTTTTTATTACTGAAAATTTTATGTTTTTAAGGATTCTAAATAAAATAAATTTAAACGATGACTGTAGTTCCACTGTTTCTGATCCTTTTGGTAATTAAATATTATCAAAACTTTTATTTCTTAATCACTGATTCCAATTAATACATATAGGAAGTGATGATTCTGATCATCAAAAATATTTCAAAAAACAAAAAATCAGAAGGCAACAAACATAGAACAAGATGAAAATAGTCCCGTTTTAAATGAATTAAGAAGTATTCCATCTTGTCAAACTTCTGGTATAAATTTTTATACAGAGTTATAAAAGAATTAATTTAACTATGTTTATTTTATTTTTACAATAGAAAGTGAGATTGCTTTGAATAAGACTCGTACAAGAAAAAGAAAACGTGAACCTCATTTATGGAAACAAAACGTCAGAAAGAGACTTCGAGAATCTGGTGAAGAATATATTAATATAAAGTCAAAAACTATTTCTGCAAGGCAAGTAAAACCTCCATGTAAAGCAACATGTTTTTATTTATGTAGCAAAATATTCACAAATGAAGATCGAAATTTAATTCATAAACAATTTTGGAAGTTAACTGACAACGAAAAGTGCAAGACAACGTTTATTTATTATTTACAGAAATCTGATGAAATTCATCAAGTTTGTAGACTTTTTTTTCTTAATACTTTAAACATTGATGAAAAGAGGATTTATTATTATTTTAAAAACCTTCATGATCAAGACACTGGAGCACCTCTTCCCAGAAGAAATGGAAAAAATGTAAAGCGTACGACTGATAACGAAACCATTAATGAAGTATGTGATCATATTAAGAGCTTTCCAGCAGTCGCAGTTTCGCATTACTGCCGTGCAGACACCCAAAGAACATACTTAGATGGAACTCTTTCATAAAAAAAAATATATGAACTTTACAAAGAAAAAAGTATCTAATCCAGTTTCACTTTCTGTTCACAGGAAAATTTTTAACTACAAATTGAATATTGAATTTCATTGTCCCAAAAAAGATCAATGCGATCGATGTTTTCTTTTCAATAAGACTGAAAATCCATCCATTTCTGATATAGCAAAATATAATGACCACAAAAACGAAAGCAAAGCATTAAAGGCTGACAGGGATGAAGACAGAAACAATATTGATCCTACAACTTTAATTATATGTTTCGACCTACAGTCAGTATTTTCACTTCCAAAAGGAAATGCTTCGTCATTTTATTATAAACGTAAAATAAATACATTCAATTTAACAGCAACAGCTTGCTTCTTCAATAAAACGAAATTAACTTACTGTGCAGTTTGGGACGAGTTAAATAGTGGACGTTTAGGAAATGATTTGGCATGCGCACTAATAGTCATTTTAAAAAAAAATTATTGCTGAAAATCCTTATGTGCAACGCTTAGTTTTGTGGAGTGACTCTTGTGTCCCACAAAACAAAAATAAAATTATGACTACTGCTTTGCTTTTTTTAATTAATAGTACTCCACAAATAAAAGAACTCATTCAAAAATTCTCTGAACCTGGGCACTCACAGATTCAGGAAGTTGATAGTGCACATAGTTGTATTGATCGATATGTAAAAGGCCTTGAAATACCAAGCTTGATTGCATTTTTGTCTTTGCTAAAAAATATTAAGTACGAAAAATTCAAGTTAAAATTGGTTCAAGTAAAGCGTGAAGATTTTGTTGCTTATTCGAAAATGGCAGGCGACTTGAATTTCCAAAGTGTTCCATTTTCAAAGGTCAAACAACTTCTTTATAAAAGAGATGATCTTTTTTCGATTCAGTACAAGCTTTCTGCTCTAAAAATCAATTTTAAAACAACGTCTGTACTATTGAAACCTACGAAAAATAGGCTAGGTACTCCACGAAATATTTTTAATAAGGTATTACAACCAGTCAATAGACGTACTTTCAACGTGTCTAAGAAAAAAATTGAAGATATAAAATCTCTTATGATTTTTTTGCCAAAAAGAGACCAAGAATGTTATAAGACTGTCTTGAAAAGTTAAATTTATATTTTTTTTTATATAAAAAAAATACTAGTATATATAAGAACTGCATTAAAAATTGAAAATTTAAACATGGACTGATTTTTTGTTTTTCCGTTTTTTTTAATTTTTTTTTAAATACGTTAATGAAATAATTTTTGTTTGTTATTATTAACTGCTGCATTTTTTTCATTATTATTATTATCATCAATTTAGATAAATAAAATTTTACAAAAAATTGTGAATACTGTATACAAATTAAAGTCAAATCGAAATTATATAAAATTTTAATAGAATTCGTTAATATTAAGGGTAGAGAAAAGTATTGTTTACTAATAAATAAGTTGTCTTGATTCGAAAAAGTCTGTGAATTATCATGGTATAAATTTTATTAAATATGTAGAATATACATAATATGATATTATCTGCAATTGATGATGGAAAAAAAATTCAGCAATTAATGTTATTTTTTTGTGTTATGTATAACTATATACAGTCTTGTACATAAGTTTAAGACCACCAAGAAAAATTGTCGTACAATCAATTTTAACTTTATATATTTCTAAAATTAAATAAAATATTTTCTTCAGTTTTTTTATTTAGAAACTTTATTATGTTTTAAAGAGGATAAAATATAAAAAATTCAATAATTATTACGAAACTTATTATTTTAGAATTTTTCTTGAAATTACAGCTGTGCAAAAGTTTAAGACCACTTGGTAAAACATTCCAAATGGAATGGAATGATATAACTTGCAAAGAGAAATTGTGGACGTCATTTGCAATTTCTCGACTAGAGATAAAAATGTTTTGCCTGTATGTTTATTAATTTAAATTTTATACTTTCTGTAAGTATTTTCGGTCGTCCCAGTTGAAAAATTGTACCCAGTTGAAAATTTCGTCAGCTCTCATCTACAAAAAGTCATAAAATCATAAAAGTCGTACGGCAGTAGAAAAAACCTTTTTAACTTTTGAAAATGCACTAAATCGCAGGCATTGGTGCAGACAACACCAGAATTGGACTGCAATGCAGAAAAAAAAAGTAGTATTAGTATTATTTTCAGTCGTCCAGGTCGAACTCTGCGCTCTATAAGTCCTGTATCCGCAAATCTTTCTATTGTTTGTTGAACACATGTTTTGCGAATTCCTTGTTTTCTTCAATTTCTCTTTGGTTTTTTTTTCCTTGTGTAAGGTCAAAATCAAAAATGATGTTTAGCGTTAAATCCTAATTGAATTAATAAAAAAATTTGTAAAATTTAACTCACTTGCCACAAAGTACTACTATTTACAACTCTTTTTCCAATAAATTTTATATAAATTTACTCAAAAATTTTTTTCAAAATTATAATTACAAAAATCACTTTTAACAACCTTCTAAACTAATGAAAATTTGTTTCATGTTAAGTTTTGTAGAAAATAATTGAAATAAAAAAAATTTTTTAATATAAAATGTTTTTAAAACGGACTCAAAAGTATAAAATAATTTTTCCTAGCCACATACACATTCTCAACCCCATACAGATAATCCTGAAAATGTGTGATTGCGAATTTTTAATAGCTATAAAAATACTTGTAAGATTAAAAACGAAAAACGTGGGGCGCTATTCTTTACACTTCTTACTATTAACTTGCGCTATTCTTTACACTTCTTACTATTAATTTGCACTACTCTTTACACTTCTTACTATTTTATCTTGCGCCCCATGTTTTTCGTTTTTAATCTTACAAGTATTTTTATAGTTATTAAAAATTCGCAATCACAAATTTTCAGGATTATCTGTATGGGGTTGAGAATGTGTATGTGGCTAGGAAAAATTATTTTATACTTTTGAGTCCGTTTTAAAAACATTTTATATTAAAAAATTTTTTTTATTTCAATTATTTTTTGCTTTTTAGTCTTATGTGAAATTTGTCAATCGATTTTATTGATATTATTTTACATTAAAAAACAATATAAGTAACACTAAAAAAGTTTTTTGAATTTTAAAAAACAAATATATTTGTATATATGTGTTGGAAGTACCAAATTGACATCACAACTTATTGCTTTTAATCAATCATAACTAAGTTGTGATTAAAGTTACATGAAAATTATATTCTAATGAAATGTAGAGAAGATCCTTAGCTTTATTTTCACCGAATATATTAAATATCTATGAGCAACGTAAATCAAAGAAAAAACGTGATAAATATTAAGTAACATAAAACTGAGAATCAATTTTCCCTGAAATCTCCCAAATTACTACAAATATCAAACTACAATGTTCTACAAATACAAATTTGTAGATGTTTATTAAATAAACATTTTTCCCAAACATTGTTATATCATAAAATTAATAGAAATTAAGTTATTGAAGAAAAATGATAATTTTTTATTAAAATCACAATTATCTCTCTCATTTCTCATTTAAACAGCCACCTCTAAAAATGTAGTACCACTTTAAGAATTTTTTTATTCATTTGTTTATTTTTTCTTTCAAAAATATTATTCATAAACAAAAAAAAATTTTTCAAGTGGTACTACATTTTCAGAGGTGGCTGTTAAAAATGAGAAATGAAGCATACTAAAATATTTTTGACTTGAAAATCAGAGTTCGCTTAGATTAAATTTTAGTAAAGAAAAATTAATACTTTCTTTGTTTTAGACCAAATTTGAGGATCGAATATCATAAAAAGTAAAATCTTAAAACTTTCATTAGCGATGTAATATTGCATTGTCATGCAGGTCTGAGCTATGTTGAAAGTTTCAAGTCTCTATCTCATCAAAAAGTTGGTTAAAAATTAAAAATCAATTTCCAAATTTGTACCGAACAGACAGACAAGAAACCAAGCTAATAAAAACATTTTAATAACAGTAAAAATTAACATTAAAATTTAGAACATCTAAGATAATGGAATGTTTTACCAAGTGGTCTTGAACTTTTGCACAGCTGTAATTTCAAGAAAAATTCTAAAATAATAAGTTTCGTAATAATTATTGAATTTTTTATATTTTATCCTCTTTAAAACATAATAAAGTTTCTAAATAAAAAAACTGAAGAAAATATTTTATTTAATTTTAGAAATATATAAAGTTAAAATTGATTGTACGACAATTTTTCTTGGTGGTCTTAAACTTATGCACAAGACTGTATATTTTTGTATTATAGTGAATTTTTGTTATACTTTTATAATAAATGAGAAATAAAATAATTGAAGTATGATTAACGCTGTTTAATATTTATTCAGTCTTTTGACATCAATTTACTAAAATTGCATTTTTGGCGTGTACGCCAAATCAATATTCAGCCAGGTGCCGTACGTGCAAAAAGTCAGTCAATAAAAACATAAAATTGTGTTTTTTATGCCGTGCAAACAAATTTTTTCACTTTTAAATTTTTCGTAAAGTACCTTCGCGCACTAAGATGATTTAATATATATTTACAGTAAATACCCTAAATACAATTATACTTTAAAATAAAAGAAATTTATCGAACCAATTTCGAATAATTAAACTTCGAACTTTGAAATCAATTTACCAAAATTACATTTTTGGCGTGTACGCCAAACCAATATTCAGCCAGCGATATGTAAAAAATGCTGCCGTATGACAGACATAATATGTCAAATGCTGTGAAAAAATTTTTGTTTTGTATACACATGCTATAAAGTAAAGTCCGCCTGTAGACGGTCTTATGCATTAGTGGGTTAAAATATACACATAAGCGAACAAGAAAAAAAAAAAAGCAAAATTAAACCAAAAAAAACCAATAAAGTAAAAAAAAAATGTACACAATCGTAAATATAATGGCCCTAATCGGCGAAGTCACGTCACTGAAAGTGAGATGTCACATTAGTGAATTTGTATTTTTAAACTCGAATGTAGCGACATACGTCACACGAGTGACAGAAATCGGTATTAAATAACGAAGAAGATGTGACAGCCGTCACTTATACAAGCAACAGACAGTCACATCAATACTGAAGGTGACACGAACAATTTAAAAAGTAAAGCGTTCTGAAAAGTAAGAATGGAAAGGCAAACATCTAAAGCGTAACTGAAAAACTTAAATATGTATTATATTATTGCCTTATCGGTTAATTTTCATTGAATTTATCAATTTTTAATTTTTTTTTTAAATTCATTCATAAACATAATTTTTTTTGTTTTTTTTTAGATTGATCATTAAAAATTGTGTATTGAATTAACATAAAAACTCTTCACTAATTATGTTTTTGTATTTGGACAATTTTTATTAAAAATAAAAAAGAAAAATTAAACATTCACAAAACATAAATTTTTGATATTTTGATATTTCACAATTTCCATCCAAAATAAAAATATGAAATTGCACTTGAATTTTAGTTAGTTAAACGTGATATATACTTCTTGGATCATTCTGTTTAATTTGTTTATTAATAATTTTTTTAATAATTTCATTTTCATTGAATATTTCTTAAATTTTTACCTAATAATTCATCGACAATATAAAATTTTGGTAGATAATTTACTGAAGATATTCTTTGTTTGAATTGTTTTTGTTTGTCCTGTATAAATAAATTATATTATTATTTTTTTAATAATATACACTGATTACCGAACAAAAAATTTATAAAAAATCAAAAACAGTTGTCATAATACAAATTTCCCTGTCATTACTAAAAATCCCTGTCACTGGTACTTTTACTCTCTACAGACGACTACTGCGATGCGAAATTTTAGACTATGTGACAAGAGAGGTGACAATTGTCTACAAGTGGCGCGACTTCGCCGATAAGGGTCAATATGTATGTGTTGACGAATGACGACATTACGTTTTAACTATACGCATTTTAATTGTATTCAATTTATTTCCTTCAAAAAAAATAAAAATAATTTAGTGTGATATTTTTTGTAAAATATTTTTCTCAAACACATATACACATTCTTTTGTACGGTGATTAACTCTATTATTGGTGTTTTGCATTGTAAAATATATAGAGGAAAAAGAATGTTTTTTTTTTATTATTTTGAAGTTAAATGTATAAATTTTGTTATGAACCAATACATATGTATTTATAATACTTCCAATGGTTTTTCATATATCATCGCCTGAATATTGTTTTGCTTCATACGCCAAATTGCAGATTTTGAGTTTTAAATGGTTTCTTACGTTTTCAGACATGCAGAATCTAATGGCCTTATCTTTTTCTTTTAACTTTTCTAGTTTACGAGATATTTTTCTTAAATTTTGCTCCATATCACAGTTTTCAGTAAATTAACAAAATTGGATTGCTCTACGTAACATTTTGTGGCGTATAGGGCAGAAAATGAATACACATTATCATTTTCTAAGCCAATCATCTTGTTTTGCTCCATGTGTCTCAAAAATATTATTTTTTAATATTGGTCTGCTCCAAGGTAAATAGAATACAATAGGTATGATTGAGCCAGTATGAAACGAAACTTCTCTCTCTTTGTCAGCAGTTTTTATACGTCACTCAGTGAAATTATTTAAAAGGCTAAATGTGTTTATGGTTAATGGTAGTGCGAGTAGTTTGTTTTTGTTATACAATATTATTTTTTTCTAAATATAAATTTTAAAAATAATATAATGGTTAATTGTGCAGTAGAAAGTTGTAAAAATTACACTAATAAAAAAAACAAAACAATAAAAGTGAAATTTTTAATTTTCCAAATGAAAACTGGCATGTAAATAGAAAAATAAATAGAAAATATAAAAAAATTTCAACATAATATATTAAAATATGTATTTTTATTGTTAAATTGAATTCCCTAAATTAAATTTATGACCATAATACCATATACTTTTCTATATATGTACCATGACTTAAAAATTTCACTGAGTGACGTCACATATTGAGAAAAGAGAGTATACTGGCTCAATCATACCTATTGTATTCTATTTACCTTGGGTCTGCTCCACGTAAATTATTCTTTGTATATAGAGCACATATTGTTTCGAACAATGTAAATATTTGTTTGCTCTATGTGCCTAAGATAATATTGTACTATAAAGAAGAAAAAAAAAATTCTACAGCTTAGTTGACTGTCAGCTTTCAAAGAGTGATCACCACCAAGTGTATCGAACAGCCTTTTAAGGTAGATTTGTATGCTGTCTTCACTTACATGCTGTTTTATCTCTAAACTATCATTACAATAATAATTTTTGTTTTTTTAGATTAGGAAGTTCAATTTTCGATTCAGGTAAGCCAGGCCCATCAAAATTAAGCTTGAAGTAAATATATCTAATATTTTTGAAATCAAAAATTAATTAATTGATTAAAATTATTCTTCTAGGAAAACACGACTGGAACAAATATATTTTGAATCATCTGACGAAGACTTTGGTAAGAAAATTTTTGAGTTTACTTTCCAAATAATATAAATCAGAAATTTATTAACTTTAGATGATGACGATTCAGTCAAAGATCCTGATTTTTCTGTAAACAAATCTATGTTGATACAAAAGTACTTAAATTCAGTAGCAATTGAAAATGCTTCGTCTTAAGACCAAAACTGTCGAAGTTTACCTTCTATTTTCTCCTCATGTATAGTAGAATATTTTTTTTTTTTGTCATAGCATATAGATAAATAAATAAATTAGTTTTCTTGTTTTTAAAGAAAGTGAACCCTCTACTCCAGTGTTAACAAGAAAAAAAAACGATGTCCACACATATGGAAACAAACTATTAGAAAGAAATTACGTGAGGCAGGCGAGAAATACATTAACATTAAAAACAAAGTAATAGCTGCAAAAATAATACGCCCGGCTTGCAAAATATCTTGTTTTTTTACGTGTACAAGAAACTTTACAGAATCCAATCGTAAAGACATACATTCAACATTTTGGGGTTTAACAGATAATGAGAAAAAGACCTTTTATAGCAAATTTGTGAAAAAAACTGATATCAAACGTCGAAGGTTAAAAAGTTCTGGAAGAAAACAAAACACATTCATGTATTATTTTGAAGCTGATGGTGAGGTGAAGCAAGTTTGCAGAACTTTTTTTTGAATACTTTATGTATCGACATTAAAAGAATATATTATTTTTATAAACATCTGCACGATAAAAAAACGGGAGTACCTCTACCTAGACAAAAAGGAAAAAAAATTCTAAAAGATCAGCAAGCGCTGATGTTATAGAAAATATTCGTGAACACATTAGAAGCTTTCCTGTCATTGACTCCCATTATTGTAGAAGCACTTCGAAAAAAAAATCCATAGATCCACTTCTGTCAGTAACCAAAATGTACCAGTTGTATGTACAACAAGTAACAAACCCAGCTTCATTAGCAATATACAGAAAAGTTTTTATTTTCGATTTTAATCTTGACTTCCATAAACCGAGAAAAGATTTATGTGACCGCTGCTTTCAATTTAAAAGTAAAAAGACTCCTTTGGAAACAGAAATAATGGAACAAAATGAACATAGAAACGAAATCAATTCCGTTAAGGCTGAAAGATAAGAATAATATTGATTCAAAATCCGTAGTAATATGCTTCAACTTGCAATCAGTTTTTTTGTTACCAAAGGGATTCGCTTCATGTTTTTATTATAAAAAGAAAATAAACAATATGACAGCAGTTGCATCTTTCAGCAAAAAAAAGAAAGTTGCATATTGTGCTTTGTGCTTATACAAGACTATCCAGAAGTTCCAAAAATAACATTGTGGAGCGATTCATGCGTTTCACAAAACAGAAATAGAATAATGACGACGGCACTGAAATTCTTTTTAAATAAACATTCAAAAATAGAGGAAATTATTCAGAAGTTTTGCGATCCAGGTCACTCACAAATCCAAAATGTGGACAGCCTTCGCAGTTGTATAGAATGTTTTGTAAAATCTGTCGAGTTTCCTAGTATTATTTCGTTAATAAAATTATTGAAGAAAGTAAAATATAACAACGAGAAATTGATAATACTTCAGATTGCAGAGAAAGATTTGTTGCCCTATTCAAAAAAAGCTGATTTATTAAATTACCAAACCGTTCCTTATTCGAAAGTCAAATATTTACGTTATGTAAAAAACGATAAGTTTAAAGTATTCTATAAGACTTCAATGGCTCAAATAGAGTGCACACCGGACTCGATTTTATTAAAATCAACTAGAAACAAACTTTGGACTCCGAAGACCCTGTTTGATCAAAATATTGCACTTCTAAGTTGTGGGAACTCTTTATTTAAACATAAAACAGAACATATAAAATCACTTCTGGGGGTCGATTCTGTTTCAGTGAAGTGAAAACATGAAAAAAAAAGTTTGCACTTGACGTTTCACACACTGTTTTCACTTTTTCACTGTACAGTACCCAAATAAGCGATTCTTGTTGCGTTCGTGCAAACATAGTGCTGAATGAGGCGCTGATTTAAATTTTTTCACCGACGTGATATGAGAACTGTCAAATCAAGTAAAAAAAAGTTGTGTTTTTGTATTGTTTATTGTAAAAACTTAGTTACTTTCAGTAATCAACGAATAAATAAAAGATTATTTTATGTAATTTCTTTCAAATACATATTTTATTTTCGTCATTTAAACTTATTTAAACTAAATTGTAATCTTAAAAATATTGAAACCTCATTTGAGACTATTAAAAGCAAAAGTATACCTATTCCATGTTAGATGGTTTTGAGAAAAACAGGAAAAACGTATAACTTTTAAATTAAATGCAATTTTAATAATTTTTTTATTTTATATGAGAACTCTAAGCTTCTGAATTTAATTCAAACATGAATTTTAAAAAATCAATGTTTAATTTAGTAAATACTAGTAAGCAAATTTTGGAATAGTTATAGTTTTGCTACCAACATTATGTTGGAATAGTTTAAGTTTTGTTTCCAATGCCAAATTTTACAACCATTTTTCAGGGGCATCAATGCAGTTTTCAAACATCTAAAGCGTAACTGAAAAACTTAAATATGTATTATATTATTGCCTTATCGGTTAATTTTCATTGAATTTATCAATTTTTAATTTTTTTTTAAATCAATGTTTAATTTAGTAAATACTAGTAAGCAAATTTTGGAATAGTTATAGTTTTGCTACCAACATTATGTTGGAATAGTTTAAGTTTTGTTTCCAATGCCAAATTTTACAACCATTTTTCAGGGGCATCAATGCAGTTTTCAAAATTGAAATTTTTCAGATTAAAAGCTTTCAACACAACGAACATTTTGCCATCATTAACTCAATTTTTTCAAAAAGTGGAATAGATCAACTTTTGCTTTTAATAGTCTCATTTATACTATTAAATCTAATTTTATTAATTCTAACTCTTTTTTTAATGTAAACTTAATTTCTACTTTTCCATTTCTTTTATTTTTTTTCTTTTTATTATTAATAAATAAAAATTTTAATGACAAATTTTTTTTACACTGATACTTTTCACAGTGCAAAAAATATTTTCATATGAAAACTTTTTGACATATTTTTGCACGTTTACACTGTATAGAATCGGAATTAGCAGTGTAAGCGTGTAAACTGTTTACACGTTTTCACTTCACCGAAACAGAATCGACCCCCTGATGTATTTACCTGAAATTGACGGTAAATATTATAAGACAGTATTGAAAATTAAGTAGATTCAAAAATAAAGGACTGTGTTTTTCAATTATTATTTATTTTAATGGATGAGAACTTTTGCAACACAAATCTAATCTAAATATAATCGAACACAAAAAAAAAACTTTTGATAATCATATTTTTGTGTAATTAAGGGGGACATCTTCGATCGGCTAGCAAGTAAGCAAGTAAGACTTGCTAGCTGAAATGATAGAATTGGTATCCTCGATTGTTTTTGCTCTCGCAAGTAAGCAAATTAACCGTCAAAATTTGCGATCGCAAAGTTGGTGTCGCAAACTCAGTTAACAGAACACATAACCTCAAATTTCTTATAAATAAGTAGAAACTCAAACCCAAATACTTATGTTATCAATATAGCTAATTTGAATATTTTTTTCTTGTAATGAATAGAATTGGTTAATGAGACCATTGTATATGAATTTATAAATTTATACAAAATTATGAGACTGTAGAAGTTTGAAAATTGAAAAAAAAATAGTTCATAATAAACAAAATAATTTCGGTTATGATTTAAAATTTTAAAATTTCAAAAATTTGAATAAAAAAAACGAATTTTCAACGTAATATAATAGAAAATTATAGGTTATGTATGTAAAAACTTATTCAGCAAAAGTGCTTACAAAATAAAAATGGTTAACTTGCGATTACAATCGAGGATGTGATTTTTTGTAATCGCAATTAGCAATCGCAAATCCGCCATATTTGCTAGTCGCAATTTGCTTAATTGCTAGCTGATCGAAGATGTCCCCCTAATTTTTGAAAAATAAAATAATACTTTCTAAAGGTTCTAAAGGTAATTATTGATTAATCTTTATATATATAATCGTAGCGTGTGCGATGTTTGTTATCGTGTAACTTCTGAACGACTAGACAGATTGAAGTCATATTCACACAATATAATTGTTTTGTCAAGACGATGGTTCATAGCTATACTAGGATCCGATAGATGGCGCTGTAGTAAAGTTATTTGATATTTACATATTTTGTTAAGTCACACTGCGATGTTCTCATTACAAAGCATTGAATGATTCAATATATGCCGGCATTTCAATCTAAGTAACCTCAATCAAAAACAATAAACGACACATAAACGAAATGGCAGAACATCGTCTGCCGAGCCAGCTAGTATTATAATAAAGTTCAAATTAATTTGAAATTATTTTTTATTATTTGTGAGTAAGAAAGTAATATTATTCATTTTTTTGTTGTTTTTGTTCTGTTGCTTTTTTAAGTTTTTGTTAATGAAATAAACCTTATGTAGGTATGTTGTTTTTTTTATTGAAGTTTTTCCGATAATAATTTATGTTTGCTCCACGTGACAAGAACCAATGTACCGCTTTTTTAAAATGCCGAATACTGTTTTGCCGCATGTGCAGAAAGGGGGTCAAAAATCTTACTTTATTGTCTTTACAGTTCTCAACAAGACTGAAATGAAAAAGAAATAATTAAAGTTCAAACCTCAAAAAGTAATCCGACAAAATTTGAAAAAATTCTATCGGCTTGTTTCTTAATAATAAAGACGTGAACTTTGACATCGAATACCTCAATTTCAGTATTTGGCGCATAGGCTAAAAAAATATTTAGGGGACGATATGTCGTCATAATATCATTTCAAGCAATGCTATTGGCTATACGTAAATCACACAAATTGATATTATTGCCTATTAGAGATGATTTTGTTGAAATTTTTGTTTGCTAAGAATTATGATTTCCTATTACAAAAACGATTTTTAGTACTGTAAAATTTAGGATTTTCGACCGAATTTATGAATAAAATTAATTTCTAATAGCCAGTTTCACAGTTGAAGCTTAAGCCAAAGTTTAGCTAAGCTTTTGTATATATCTTAAGCTTCAGATAAAGACTACTAGATTTCACAGTTTATTTTTTTTGCAGCTTAACTAAACCTAGTTTAACAAAAAAAAAATGTCTGCGGCTGCTTTGTTTTTGAAATTTATTATGTCAATATAAAAAGTGTCATGCGTATTTTATTAATTATTAAAAAATATTAGTAAAAATATATAAAAATGTCGTACGGAATTGGTGAAAATAAAAAAATGTATGTATGTTATGGTATGTTCGTTTTCTTTTCTTCCTTTTTAAACATCCTCAGATATCTTTTATGGATTTTATTTATTTATTTAAATTCTATTTTTACGAATAATAATATGTGGGTGGTTTTTGTTTATTTTTTAAATTTTATTTAATCTGCTTTTAAATTTCTTTTTTATGCATTTTTTTCTTAAATATTTTTTTTTTAAATGATAAAATTATCAACTTCTTGCTTTTACATTTCTTGTATTTTTTTCTTAATTCTTTTAAGAACTAATTGTCAAGAAATTACAATGAAAACACGATTGATTTTTTTTATATTTGTTGACATTTGGTTGACTCATTATATTTTTTACTTAAACTTAGTTTAAGCTCTGAAATTTGATCGCTTAGGTTTAGCTAAATTTAAACTCAGTTTAACAAATAAGCTTCCACTGTGAAACTGAAAAAAGTGATTAAACTCAGTTTAAGACTTAAGCTTCGCTTAAGCTTAAACTGTGAAACTGGCTATAAAAGTATCATTTTGATATTAGACCTGATAAACCATATGCAAATTAATAAATTTTATATAAAAATCATTATCAGGAATTTTAAATGTGGTAATAATATGCAAATTAGCAGTCTTATAATGTATGTACATGATCATGAATGTTTTTTTATAACTATCATCAGATCCTATATTAAATTTTAAAAAGCAGAAAACAAATCGCTTACTTTATGTATATGTAATGTACCTACATACAATATGTACATTCCCAATGCCCATTCCTATACTCAATTTTGTATATTTTTGTATATCAAATGGATATATGTTAAAAAATAAAAATAAAACAAATACTATAAAACTCCCATTTAAAATATGCATTAAATATACATTTGTATGTTACATATACTGAATTTGAAATCCTTTAGAATCACTAAAGAAAAATACAACAATTCCTTATCCTCTTATATTGTAGAGCAATTTGTGTATAACTTGAATTTCTTTGAATTCTGATTGCCTGGTGCAAAAATAATTTTTAATGTAAGAAAATTAAGAATTTTTGATCGAGTTTATCAATAAAATTATTTTTTTCAATAAAATTTTTATCATTTTGATATCAACATTACATTTGGCCTGATAAACGATCAAATTTGATATGTAAATTATCAACAGAATTTATAAGTGTGCAGATCATATGCAAATAATTCTATATTTTCAATTTCTCATACAAATGGTTTAAAATTATTTTTATATTGAACCAAATGGTAGGTATACTGAATATATGGAGAAAAGGAAAAGCTGTTTCCATATGATTCTGTATATTGTAATGCTTGAAACATGAGAATGATTGTGTTAAAAATGTTTAAATTTCTCAAATTTTTTTAACAATTTTGTATGTATTGTATGGAAAATAGATAGAAAAGGGAATATATTTTAAAACGAGAGTAAGTAAGAAATAATCCTGAGAATAAGAAAGAGCTTAAAACAGCTTTAAGATTGGAGGCCGTTTGGTTGTGACTATTTAGATGTACTGCGATAATAAGTCTGATAGTATATTATATTGTCATTGCTTCTGCTGTCTACTTCGAAAACAGCTGATTTATATTAAAATATTCAAATAGAAACGGAAAAAATTTAAATTCAGTTCGAAAGACTTAAAAGCTATATTTAGTGCTTATTCGAAGGCAAATATTTATGTATGTTTTTATGTTCTTGATTTTTGAGAGAGCTTGAGATTAAATTTCTATAGTAGTATATATATTCTCTTCGCTCATGCTCTTGTTATTTGTGTTATGTGTATGTTTAACCAAACCAAATCAGAGTTGGTAACTTTTCTTTTTGGTTTTTCCCACAAACCAAATGTTTTTTATAAGTAAAACATTCATAAATATAATATTTAAAGTTTTTTAATATAATGTAAAATAAAAATCATAAACTAAAGTTCACAATATTCATCACAAATAAAATAAATGGAAATAATTCACTTGAATATTTTAAAAAACAAACGACTTATTGAATGTGGTGTATGTATGTAAACAAGCAAGACCGTTGTGTTTGTGTATCCGTTAACACAGTTTAGTATTTTTTAAATTTGTTAACTGTTTCATCAATTTGAATAACTATCAAAGTGCCAACTGTCAAAATTTTCAACGAATATCCGCACCTATTGATATGTGGAATGTGGATATGTACAAACAAATAAAATATAGATCACAATAAAATAATGTAGTAGGAAAGATCATTGAAATAAAGTAAATTTTTTGATCAATATTTTTCTCTGTTATTGGCATTTTAAATATAATATCAGTGCATTTTCTATTTTTTGACACTTTATGTTAACTTTTAGAAAATTCATAATATTTCCCACAATTTGTTCTAGGTATGTAATTTTTACCCTTTTTCCCACAACACTGATTTCAGGTACAGAAATTCCCACGAAAAGGGGAATTTCTGACGAATTACCAACACTGGAATACAGAAGCCAAGTGAAAAATGACAATACAAACCAGAAACATAAGTTGTGTTTTATTACTTTCTCACTGAGGAAGTACGTTGTTTTGGCACTCTCTTTCTCTCTCCTCAGTGAGAAAGTTATCAAAAATTTTATTTGTTCACTTTCTCAGTTTTAATAAAACACAGCTATAATATATATAAAAAAGCATTTAGAATTCAGGGATGCCAGTTGGATTAACTTTTTTGAAAATTGAAAATTTAATACAATGGCTCTTTTTTAATGCATTTATTTTCTGATTAGAAATTTTCTTTTAAAAATTCTTTTACTTACTTACTTAAGTATTATCTTTTTATACCTACTAAAGGTTAATGTTAGTTTTGTTTTAAAAACAATAATTTTTCCATTTTTCCAAAAAGTAAGATAAATCCACTTTTTTGTACCAAGTGGATCCAGGAAATTTTCAGCATACATTACATTAAATCGGTTAACACTCTGAATACGGTACCAGGGGCTACTAAACCCAGGGGGGTGTAGTGGAAACTCGTATATGTATCACTTATAACTACATATGTACATAATATTTATATATATGTATATAAATTTCCTAAATTACCCTGCAGCCAGTGTTGGACGAATTGTTTACAAAAAGTAAATTACATAATTGTTTACGTGTAAACAAAAAATAGATTTCTCAACATTTTTATGACTTAAACAGCCGGGAGACTGTGATCACAGTCAAAAAAAGAAATAATTATTTTTCTGCAAAATGGATTTTTTTGTAGTTTTACAAAAATGACAAAATAATTTATATGTGTTTAGTCAATCTTTCTCTATTAAGTTTTTTTAAGATAAATTGCACCCGTAACTTATCAAGTTGATTAACATTTGCAATAACTATATTTGCACGCTGGAAGTTTAAAATTAGAAAATCGCTAATGCTTGCAAAGTGTTAACATTATAATGTACGTGCATTATAATACACAGTAGCGGTCATAAAAGTCGCCTAGCTAATAATTTCAAAACTTTTCTCGATACTATCTTTAAATTTTAGTGGGGATGGACGTTGGTTTGTTTTTTAACTATGAATGTGTGTTTTTGTGAGGTATTTTCTTAGGAAAATAAAAACCATACATATTTCTGTAATATAGCTTGATAAATAAATTATTTAAAAATAAATATTTTTAGAAACTTGAAAATTTTTTGAAAGATGCGATTTTTCCGCTACTGTATAAACTAGAATCCGCATATACCTATACATAAATACGTATACATATGTAGGTACTTGTATATGCTAAATGGGAAAAATACAAAATTGAGAAAAAAACAGTGACTTCAAGTTTACAATAAATTTTGTACCTAAGTACGAAGCAACAACAAAATTTAAATACGGTATTATAAAAAATTCTTGGTAAATATTACATTTTGTTTCTAAACTTTGATGGGATGAGTTTTATATTTGGCGCCGTATAACTTGTGCCCTGTTGCAGTGATCTTTTTGGTGTCATTGGGAGTTTTGTAGAGAATGAAAAGCAGAATATTGTGCAGAAATTTTAAGTCAATGCCTTCACAGGGTCTCGAGGGATTCACCTTTGAAATCGGATTTTTTGACGATAATGATCAAAAATAGAATGAAGTGTGAATTTAAATGTTTTTAGATTTCTTGTCTTGTTTTGAAATTAATCTTGAAAACAAACAAAAAACACAAAAAAACGTAAAGGATAATTTTAAAAAGGCCCCTTCGACAAAATGCTAAATTAGAGCTCTTCATAATAAAAATTTTAAAATTTTCATACAAAATGATCTTGTTAAATTAACAAATTTTACCGACCTACGTAAAATATTAGAATTAAATTAATTTAATATGTAATTCCGTAAAATTTAATATCTATGTAAAACAAATTTGTAGAGGTAGGTCAAGAATACGATCGAAATAAGTAAACAAAAATAAAAAATGCTTGTAAAAAGAAAAATAACATAAAAGCAAAGAAAAAATCAAGCCAAAAAATACCAACAACAAATAGCGTAAACGAGACAATTATTGGTACTCATGTTTTTCGGTGTAGTTATTGGCACCATATTTTTCTTAGAGATTTACTTAATAATTATTGTTCAAAATATAACCATTATTGTGTTATAGAAAAATATGGAATGTTCTCAGTTAGTTTTCATATTTTCTACCAGTAGCAACTTTTATTCTTGTTTTAACCGTGAAATGAAAAAGACGTGTCAGTGTTAAGTGGTATTTGCACTATTTTCTTCCTAAAACCTTAAGAGACACACCAAGGTAAGTAGGGCTCTTTAACGTTAATTAATTATATTATCCTTATATGATTTTTTAAATATTTTTATGGAAATGTTACAATAACTAGGACAATAACTATACTTTTGAGAATGCCAATAATTGTACTTACTATAAGTAGCGTTTATTTGGACTATTGATAGCTAGCTACATTTTTAACAACAGCTATCAAAATTATATTTCCAATGAGAAACATTCTTTTTTTTAATCAATGGATGTCGAAAAAGCGTAGCACATACACCGAAAGTGATTTGCAAAATGCACTTTCCGACATAAAAACAAAGAAATGGCTTCGAAGCATTATAATATTCCGCGATCTACTCTGCAATTTCGTTTAGGAAACAAGTTTACAAAAATAAGACCTGATCCATCAACAGTCCTTACAGAAGAGGACGAAAGTATTATTTTTAAATGGATAACTTCATCTCAACAAAAGGAATTTCTACAGAGCACTACATGAGATCATCCTTTTGGTTCATAGAATATACCAGCAGATGGTTGGTTTAAAGCTTTTCTGAAACGCCATCCACAATTAGCTTTTAGATCTCCAGATCCAGTTACCTCAGCTAGCGCTGCAGTTAAACTTTCTGATATTCACAGTTGGTTTGAAAAAATTGAAAATTACTTGAAGGAAAGATACTTGATGATCCAAGTAGTATTTTTCAATAGGCCCGAAATATACAGGGTCATTCCGTTACGGTGTCCGACCGGGAAACTACGGATAGGTCTCGGCGGGGCGAACAAAAAATCGTATTGGTGTGGGGGGGGGGGGGGTAATCTCAACCGTTACGGAGTTAGACACGGGGAAAGATTTTTGGTGCTTTTTCCTTGCTTTACCCTATAACTTTTTACAGGGGCAATCAAGGGCCACTTTGTAATGAGAAAAAATGTAAAGGACCCTTTGCTCTTTTTAACGATACCTTACTTGTTCCTCTTCTTTTAAGTGTTAGAAAGTTACACGCATTCAAAATCAAAATTTTGTGCATTTTTCCCAAATTTTTGTGTTTAACCCTGTTTTGCTCAAAAAAGGCTTAAATTAAACCCAATTTTTTATTGCAGAAAATGAAAGCTCAATTGATTTTGCATTGATTTGCTATCTTCATTTTTTTCAAAAAATTCATAATTTTCGAGATATTAAGGAAGACCTTTTGAAAAAACTGAAAAAATAAGTCTGAAATTCATTGGATTATTGGACACGTGTTTTTATTGCAGTGTAAATTGAAAATAAGTGCTAGGAATGCTAATTTTCAAGTGAAAATATCTTGAAAGCTATGCATTTTTCGTAAAAAACGAAGATAGCAAATCGATGTAGAATCAATTGAACCTTTATTTTCTAAAAAAAAAATGAGGGTTAATATCGAGTAATTTTCGAGCAAATTAGGGTTAAAGTTAAAAAATGGGTGAAAAAATGACAAAATTATGGATTTGAGGCCTTATAACTCAATTTTTGCAAAAAATGCATACTTTTTGAGATATTAAGGAATACCTTTCAAAAAAACTGAAAAAATAACTCTGAAATTCATTGAATTATTGGACACGTGTTTTCATTGCAGTGTAAATTGAAAACAGGAGCTAGAAGTGCAAATTTTCAAACGCAAATATCTCAAAAATTATGCATTTTTTGCAAAAATTTAAGATAGCAAATCGATGCAGAATCAATTGAGCCTTCTTTTTCAGCAATAAAACATGAGGGTTAATGTAAGCCTTTTTTGAGTAAAGCAGGGTTAAACACAAAAAATAGGTAAAAATTCACAAAATTTCGATTTTAAACGAGTCTAACTTTTTAACAGTTAAGAAAAGAGGAACAAGTAAGGTATCGTTGAAAAGGGCAAAGGGTCTTCTACTTTTTTTTTCAATACAAAGTGACCCTAAAGTGCCCCTGCAAAAAGTTATAAGGTCTTTGGTGGAAAAAGTGCAAAAAAACTTCAACGCCCTCTAGCAGCCAAACAGCTAGATTTCCCCCAAAATATTATATCACATTTTCGATTGGAAATCACCTCTACTTTCACCTCTTAAAATATTCTCCACCATTTCCGGAACACCCTGTATATGAAGTAGAAAAAGGTACAGCAAAAGCAAATTTAACTGTGATGTTTACCTTTTCGGCTGATATATTAGACCTCCCATGGAGATTTATCCATATAAAAGAACACCAGAGGAAATGAAGCAGACGTATCCAATAGCTTGGAATAGAGGCTGGATCGCAGCTCGAATGGCTGGATGATAAAGAAATTATTCTATGAATATAATATCAAAAGTCTTCTATATTTAAATAATTTTAAGAGAATAGTTTTATAATTTTTATTTATATTCAACTAATTTTAATAGAATATAAAAAACTGGAATAAAACAATTAACTACCAAAAACAAAATTGTACTTGATTTTAAATGCCAATAGTTATACTTTATATGACTTCGAATAATTGGCACTAGTGCCAATACTAATCAGTGTTCTGCAATTACACGTAAACTAATAAAGTCTACGTTTTGATGTAAAGTATAGCGTATACAACGTAAACAATGTAGACAAAGGGTAAACAAAGTAGAAAATGTAGACAAAAAGCTGTCATTATACTCATTTCATTAGTCATAGTACTCATAGTCATTCATTGGATTTTCGCTTTGGCATTCGATTAGATTTTTTTTTTATTTCAGTGAGATAAAATTTATCTTTAATAATTTAAAATGTCCAAGAAAGGACGCCCAAAAAAGAGAACGTTTATTTTCCACCTGGGGCTACGTTCACAGTTCTAATCGTAACAGATTGACTTTTGAGTGCTCAAAAAAATTATTACATAGCTATTGTTTAGAATAGTTTTGCATTAATTCTATTTGTATTAGATTTGGTATTTGAATTAATAGTTAACAGCTTTATGGTCTGCATTGGAAACTATACATTAGCTTTTATGTCAGCTATTCAGCAATGTCAGTTTATAATTAATGTTAGTAAGTACTGTACTTCTGACGAGTAACTTGTGTTTAACAATAAAGTAAAGTTGAGTAGTAAGACAAGTGCGTGTTTTTTATTCAATTTTCCTTTGGGTTTTTGTTATTCATTGGTCCTTGTGCTGGACAAACATTCATATAAATTTCGGGTCCTTGTGCTGGACAAATTTCATTAAACATTTTGGTCCTTCGAGTTACCGGATTAAAAGTAGTGATTGTGATACATTCGGATGTGAGAAAATAAACCACACATAAAATCTAAGTGAAAATTCGGTTCGTGTATACTAGTACATAACATTGTGTGGTGCACGTGGTTTAAGTAAAAAAGCCTATAAGTAAAGGTAAATAATAATTAAAACAAAAGTGAATTAGTGCAAAAAACTAAACTAACATAACATATGTGGGATAATTTAATAACAATTGAGAAAAAATAAAGTCATTGTTCATGTTCAAGATGGCGGTATAAAAGTGAAAAAGGTACAGGTCAATACAAAAATTATATTTACATTACATAATACATTTTCGATACTTGAAATCAATTTATTAGTCAGTGTTGCCAGGGAGGTAGTTTTTTAAATAAAAAATTTGGGTTGCCAACCAAGCGCATTTTTTCTTATTTCTTATTCGAGGAAAAATTTTATTTTTTAAGATGGCTGAAAATACCACCACATTAAAGCTTAAAAGGGGAAGACTGCAAGGTACGATTACAAGGATGGAAACCTTTGTTTCAAATATTACAGACCAAACAGTAATAGCAGACTTAAAGGTTAGACTAGAGGCTATTGAAACTACATTTAGTGAATTTGTGGCATGTGATGAGATTATAGCCTTACAACCAACGGAACAGTCTCATTATGAAGATATTGAATTAAAATACTTTGATGTAAAGGCCGCATTCGTACAAGCTATTACGACACGGGAAATTGCTGTGCATGCTAGAGAGAACGCATCAGCGCAGTTGCTTCAGTGCAACTCTACGTTGTCGCAACAATATACAATTTTAACAAATTCATCTAGAGAAGCTAATCTACCAAGACTCAACATTCCATCATTTTCGGGCGAATATCAAGAGTGGCCAGGTTTTAAAGATTTATTCGAGGCCACCGTTCACAAGAATGATTCGCTTACAGCGTCACAAAAATTTCAATATCTGAAAAGTTTCCTAAGAGGAGATGCAGTTGCATTGGTGAGGCATCTGTCCATATCAGACTCAAATTATGAAGAGGCATGGGCGAAATTAATAAAACGATTTGATCGAAAAAAGCATATCGCTACTTCTTTAATCAAAACGTTTTTGAATCAATCATTTATAGCACAAACAACAGCAAAATCGCTTCGATCGTTGGCAGATACATCAGATGAAATAATACGAGGTTTACGGGCACTTGGTGAAAATGCAGAAAGCAGAGACATTTGGCTTATACATTTATTGTTAAATAAATTGGATAACGAAACTAAGCAACGTTGGGCTTCAGAAACAGTCGATCAAGACTTTCCTTCCTTTCATTTCTTTATTGAATTTTTAAATAAAAGATGTGATGTTTTAGAAGTCTGTGTTCCTCCAAAAAGACAACAGGTTGGGATAAAGTCTATGCATTCAGCACCTTTAGACCAGTCAATCTGCATTATTTGCTCTAAATTACATCCTGTAACAAATTGCGATAAATTTGAACAATTATCGACAAGCGATAAGAGAAGATTTGTCGCCGATAAAAAATTATGCTTCAACTGTTTGCGTGAAAATCATCAAGCTAGAAAATGCTTATCTAAAAATCGATGTAAAAAATGTGGAAAGCTTCATCATACAATGCTGCATGATTCGTCTTCGTCTACTTTGAGTACTCGTAATAGTACTCCGGTTCAACAGCCCATGGCTGTTGGAGGTGTATCAAGTTCAGAAAGTACGACAAAAAATGCTGCTTCATATAACATATTGACA
Organism: Bombylius major; assembly: GCA_932526495.1. Classification (NCBI taxonomy): domain Eukaryota; kingdom Metazoa; phylum Arthropoda; class Insecta; order Diptera; family Bombyliidae; genus Bombylius; species Bombylius major. The sequence goes on along the minus strand of OW052044.1, from coordinate 20,885,639 downwards.
AAATCTCAACATGAAAACTTCAAAGGTCATACCATTCTGCCGACAATTAAATTGGCAGTTTACGATAACAACGGGAAATTTAGAACTTTTCGTGCATTAATGGATTCGGGTTCACAAGTTTTTTTTGTGACTGAAAGATGTGTTCAATTACTACAATTATCTCGACAGAATGCGAGAATCTGCGTTTCGGGGTTAGGCTCAACAGAAGCAGGTGTGACCAGGGGAAAGACCAGGTTAAATTTATCTCCTCATTTCGACAAAAATAAGAAGTTTACGATCTGGGCATTTATTATGAATTCACTTACGTCGTACTTACCAGGTAAGTCATTTGACATCTTAAATTGGAGTTGCATTGAGAATCTGCAATTGGCAGATCCTGATTTTAATAAGGCAGCACCAATAGACATCATTATTGGTGCAGACTATTTTTGGGATTTTTTGGAAGCTGAACAGGTAAAAGGTGAGTCTGGCTTTGCAATTGCTCACAAGACATGCTTTGGTTGGGTATTATCAGGACATAAATCACAGGGTCCTACAAATGAAGTTCTTACATTGTCAGCAAAAATTGATGTAGATGTAAGTATTAGGAAATTCTGGGAGATTGAAGAGAATTTCGTCACTGATAAGATTAGTCTTTCACAGGATGAGAAAGTTTGTGAAGAGATATTTAGTCAAACACATCGTCGTGATGAAAATGGTCGCTTTGTAGTAGCACTACCATTTAGAATATCTGAAGGTGTATTTGGAAACTCGTTTTTCAAAGCTCATCGTCGTTTAGAGTTAATGGAGCGCAGATTTGAAACTTCGGTTACACTGAAAGAAAATTATGTATCGTTCATGCAAGAGTACATAAAATTGGGTCATATGAAATTGGTTCCTCCAGATGAAATTAAGATCCCTGGTGATAAGGGGATTTACTTGCCGCATCATGCAGTTTACAAGGAAGATTCTAAAATTCGTGTGGTATTTGATGCATCCATGAAAACGTCGTCTGGGTTGTCACTAAATGATCAGCTATTAGTAGGTGCGAGTTTGCAACAAGATCTTATGTCCATCCTTTTATGTTTTCGATTCCATAAGATAGCTTTTTCATCAGATGTTCAGAAAATGTTCAGACAAATTAAAGTTAGATTCGAAGATCAAGATTTTCAAAGAATCCTTTGGAGAAGTAGTAACAAGGAAGAAATTAGAAACTATCGGCTTACAACGGTAACTTATGGAACAGCTTGTGCTCCATTCCTTGCCACAAGAGTCCTACAGCAAGTTGCAGATGAAAACGAGCGATCTCACCCGCGAACAGCGTCGGTGATTAAGAATAATTGTTACATGGACGACATTTTAACAGGGGCAGATTCCGTACAAGAAGCGATTCATCTGGCAAGGCAGATTTTAGGCATACTGAATTCTTGTGGGATGCCACTAGACAAGTGGAAATCTAATTCGAGACAGTTTCTTTCGGCAGTGTCGCAAAGACAAGAGGTAGAAGAGAATCTTTTATGTTTCGATAGTAATAATAATAGTATCCAAAGGGTGTTAGGAATTTTATGGAATTCTTCACTCGATAAGTTTTCATTTACTGCTTTACCTGTGAATTTAGAAAACATCACGAAACGCGTCATTCTATCGCAAGCATCGCGCATATTTGATCCGTTGGGTTGGCTGAGTCCATCAACTATTATTGCAAAGATTTTATTTCAGGCGTTATGGTTACTACCGGTGAGTTGGGATGACCCACTCCCAGATGAAATTTCGTCTCAGTGGAAAGTGGTTTGTAGTCAGTTTAATGTTTTAGAAGAAATCCAAATTCCAAGATGGATAGGTACAATCAGTTCAGAGAAGTTCGAGCTTCATGGATTCTCAGATGCATCTGAGAGGGCCTATGCGGCTGTAATTTATTGTAAATCTTATAGTAACTCAAAAATTAACCTACTTGTATCAAAGACCAAGGTAGCTCCGTTGAAGCAAGTATCAATTCCGCGACTCGAGTTGTGTGCAGCAGTGCTCTTAACAAAATTGATGAATAAAGTTTTAACTGCATTGGAAGTTGAACCATCGGTCATATATGCTTGGACAGATTCTCAGATAGTTCTGGCATGGTTGTCAGAGGTTCCTCGCAAATGGAATTCGTTTATAGCAAATCGTGCAGCATATATAGTTGAAACAATACCACGCTCTCAATGGAGATACGTTCAGTCCAAGTCGAATCCCGCAGACTGTGCATCTAGAGGACTCATTCCCTTGAGACTCAAAGAACATGAACTATGGTGGAATGGACCCAAATGGTTGCAAAGCGATGAAGTAGATTGGCCTAAAACAAAGTTAGATACATGTGATTCAGTTACAGAAGAAAGGAAAAATTTTTTGAAGATATTTCATGTAGAAATTCAGAATGAAACCTTGATGAAATTAATCGAACGGTCGTCATCTTGGTCAAAGTTAGTCAGAGTAGTAGCGTTTTGCCGAAGATTCGCTGCAAATTGTAAGGGCAATGACAACAAGTTATCGAGTTTATGTTCCAAAGAGCTGGATGAAGCGTCCAAGATAATAATTAACTGGGTACAGAAAGTTAAGTTTCCTAATGAAATTGAGTGTTTAACACGGTCGAAAAATGTATCCGTCAAAAGCTCACTGATATCTCTTAATCCATTAGTGGACGATAATGGGTTACTTCGGGTAGGAGGAAGGTTACAGCATGCAAGTTGCACTTCAATAAACAAGCATCCAATAATTTTACCGAAAAATCATAAGGTGACAAACCTGATAATTCAAGATATGCATGTAAGATATTTACACGCAGGGCCATCATTAATGAGCAGCATCATAAGGCGTATGTATTGGATTATTGGTGGAAGAACGACAATTAAAAAGCAGATTCGCAGATGCGTCGATTGTTTTAAGTATCATCCAAAATTTCAAGATCAGCTCATGGGTAATTTGCCAAAGGAAAGAGTTAATATGAGTCGAGCTTTCTTTCGCACAGGAGTAGATTATGCTGGTCCCATCAAACTATATATAAAAAGAACAAGAGGTGCGAGACCAATTAAGGGTTATGTGGCAGTTTTCATTTGTTTCACGACAAAAGCGATGCACTTAGAATTGGTAAGCGATTTGACGACCGAGGCTTTTATAGCAGCATTCCGGAGATTTGTTGCAAGGAGAGGTATTCCAGCGGATATGTACAGTGACAACGGGACGAATTTCTTAGGAGCAAGAAACTATTTATCGGAAATATACAAATATGTATCTTCAATTCAATTTAACTCTGTAGTATCTGAATCACTTTCAACCATGGGAACAAATTGGCACTTTATACCTCCAGCATCACCTCATTTTGGAGGGTTGTGGGAGTCGGCGGTCAAGCTAATGAAATCACATCTGCATCGCGTAATAGGAGATAGTATTTTGACATTTGAAGAAATGGCAACGTTATTGGCTCAAATAGAGGCAGTTTTAAATTCGAGACCCCTCTGTGCGGTAACATCAGACAGTAATGACTTAGATATTCTTACACCGGCTCATTTTCTGGTTGTGGAACCATTAGTTGCCTTGCCAGATCAGGGATTCGAAGAAGGTAACATTCCGAAATTACAACGCTGGCAATTGGTACAAGCTTTAACTAATAGTTTCTGGAAGCGATGGCATAGAGATTATTTGACAACACTCCAACAGAGGCCAAAATGGCAGAAACCACAGTCAATGTTTGAATTGAACGATCTGGTGCTGATAGCAGAACAGGGGTTACCTCCTACAAAATGGTTAAGAGGACGAATCATACAGGTTCATCCGGGGACAAATGGTATAGTTCGAGTAGCTACGGTCAAAACCAGTAGAGGAGAGTTGCAGCGTCCAATTAGCAAGATGTGTAAATTACCAATAGGTTAAGGAAAGGTTTCCCTTAACCGGCGGGAGGATGTTTAGAATAGTTTTGCATTAATTTTATTTGTATTAGATTTGGTATTTGAATTAATAGTTAACTGCTTTATGGTCTGCATTGGAAACTATACATTAGCTTTTATGTCAGCTATTCAGCAATGTCAGTTTATAATTAATGTTAGTAAGTACTGTACTTCTGACGAGTAACTTGGGTTTAACAATAAATTAAAGTTGAGTAGTAAGACAAGTGCGTGTTTTTTATTCAATTTTCCTTTGGGTTTTTGTTATTCATTGGTCCTTGTGCTGGACAAACATTCATATAAATTTCGGGTCCTTGTGCTGGACAAATTTCATTAAACAGCTATCTATATTATTCTTTGCGTATACAGGATAAATCGAATAATAATGATGTTGATGATGATGAATAATGATGAGATTATTTGATAATGATGTAAATGGAAATTATACTTTATTTAACAATTAAAGTCAGTATTGTGCTTATGGAGGCAGTACCCGATGAGTTTGTTGCCCTCGGTAATATTTAATTTAAAAGATTTTCCTCGATTGAAATTGAGATCTGATCACCCCACACACGAGACAGATTTATACAAACGAAATGTAAAAGAGTATAGAAAAGTATGCCTATCTTGCCTGTACTGACTTTAATTGTTAAATAAAGTATAGAGATTTTAATAAATATAAAAATTGTTGTATGCTTTAAAATGAATAAAGCACATCCTTTTTTAAATTAATTGAATTGAATTTAATTTATTGGTGTCCCATTTCTTCAGTTTTTACACTGTTTACTTTGTTTACATTATTTACGTCAAAAAATCTGTAGTTGTCTACATACGTACTCTACGCGTATACAACTGCGTAGATTACATCAATGTAGTCTACGTGCACAACGCTGCAGCTGATTCGAAATTAATGTTCGAAATATATAATTCCGCATGGAATCTAGAACACCATTTTCCATTTCGCATGGATTTGATTTCGTATTCCACTTCCACTTTTTGCGGAATCTAGAACATGGGTGATTATCTAGGTACTACAAAACAAAAAGTGAACCAAAAATTTGTCCTAGATGAAAATTTACAAAATGTGACATACATCTTTGTTTAAATACAAAAAAAAATTGCTTTGTTTCATACCACACTTGATGTAACGTAAATAAAAAAAAAAAGTTAATGTTAAAATTTTAGTATATTTCATATAAAATTGTTGTATTTTTTTTATATGAACAATGGACCATTGTTGCCCACAGGCAACATTTCATAACGGACTATTAAGGACACGTAGAGATTTTGCCATAGTAGTTCTCCAGCCTATTAATATTATTTATTTCACAAAAAAAAAATTTTCCTGTACCATAGACAAAGTTGGGCATGAAAGAGTTGATATAATCAATTTTCTACTTGCACTAAAGTGCATTTTATTTATAAATGTTATTTGTTTTTAAAATTTTTTTATTTTCAAGCTTATTACAATTTGTAGTTTGGGCTGTGAATTATTAGTTAGTTAGTTAGCTAGTGAAGTTTTATTTAAGTAGCTAGTCATCAGCCATAACCGGATGTTTTTTTCTTTCACAATTTACACAATTTATACAAAGATCCAAAAGCATTACGTTTTTTTTTTAAATATTGATAAAAATATTGTTTGTTTAGGAAATTTGGAAAAAATTCAAATTTAAATAAGAATGAGAAGTATTCAGGCTTGAAAAACGTAACGAAATTACAAACAAGTACGTACATAAATGAAACAAAATATCATAGATGAAAAAGGATAATTTAACAAATACGAGTATATTATTATTATATTTATTTATGCATACATTTAATTCAAAATTAAATTTATATTGAAAACATAATTTTATAAATCAAACATAAAAAAAATTTTATTAAAAATAAAATATAAAATAACAATTACGTAGGAATATTGAAAACAATAAATTTAAATTTTACAACAAAATTAAAATTACTGAATATCATTATTATCATAAATTAATTTTTTATTAATCAAGGCAATACTTCCAATAGCTACGGCAATCCTGAAATTTAATCATTTTCTTTTATACTCATCTTCCCTTCCCGCTAACACGAATTAAACAACATTTACTACTTTAAGCTCCGTATTGTGTTCGAAGCGAAAAAATTTTTCATGTTTTGCTATTTATTTCTACATGAAAAAATTTTGTGTAGAGTGACGTATAATATTTGGAGAAACGTAAATTAAATTTAAATTTGAAGTTAGTTTGTCTTTTGTTTTTTTCTATTTTCACGTAGATACCATTGGATTTTTTCTTTGTATTTTTTTTTTACAACTGTAAAATTTACCACACGAAATAAATGTATTTACATTTCTTTTGTTTCATGGCGACGAAAAATTATTGGAGACTAATCGTCAACGACATCTCTTGAACATTAGTTAAAAATGTTAGCAAAAACAATTTTAACTTATTTTCCGTCACGAACTCAGTACTGCAAAACAAAAAGTGAACGGAATATTTTCTTGACGGAATTCCGCCACCTTTGTGTTACATGTAATTTATATGGAAAACGAAATTTTGCTTCGAACACAATACGGAGCTTTAAGTGGAAATCGGCTGTGCAACGATTTTATACTTTTTAATTCGGTTTTTTATTTTTCATAAAAACAAATGGTGGCAACTGAATAAAATAAATCAGATCAGTTGTCTTCACGCAATGTGACAGACAACATCGAACGGGAGGATATACTTCTTTTTTCCATAATAAAAAAAAAATAAAAACTTTAAAATTACACGATGATTCGTTCTTAGAAATTAAAAAACTAGCTAACAAAAATTAGAATATCTCATTGAAAATCGAAAATTTTTATGATATTTCCAATTTGAATTACTTCTTTATCAAATATAAAGATACAGAAATGTGAAATTCGTACAGAAAATGCTTTTTAAAAAAATTTTTTCTGAACAAAAAAAGTTCTAATGATTTTTGTACAATTTGAAACACCCCGTTAGCATATTTGAAATTTAAAAAGTACTTTTTTAGGGTTGACAGAAATATGATTTTTAGAATTTCCTACAAACAATTATATGTAAAGTGTTATGATCGAAACGCTCTTAATCAGGTTTGAACTACTAATAATTTATTTCACAAAAATAATTCTAAATCTAAGTTACAATATTCTTGTTTCTTATCTCTAAAATATTTTAATATTATATTATGCTAATTATGCATATACATTATAATGAGTTATACATTGTATGAAGAATTTATTAAGCTGACGGCGCAAAATACAAGTGTTCAAGTAAGAATTATAAGTACGGAGAATTTTAAGTACGAAGAATTTTATGTTAGAGACTAGAGACAGGGTGTACATAACATACATCTCCTCCCTTTAAATGAAGATTAGTAGGTGGAATAAACTAATCTTCTGTTGAAAATCCAGTGTTAAAATCTGCGTGAGAAGAATGTAGTGATCGTCTTGAATTAACGCGAATGGGTCTCGATTGTCTTTGATGATTGTTGGTATTGGGAACATAGGGTGTGTACAATGTCATTTCATGGTGACCATCGGCTGTTAATGTTTCTCTGTTACCAAAACATTGGTTATAAATTGTGACAAGACATCCGCTTGAAGGATTCGTTTCTTTGTTTTTGAATAAACATTTTCTTATCAAAGTATATAATCCTATATAAGAACATAATTTGTGTAAAACTGCACAAGAAATGATGAAACCAATAACCTTTAATGCAATAATGAAGTAATTTCCATGTTTTAGTATTTCATGATTTTCGAATATTTTATTCATATGTTCATCGACAATGTTCGATGTGCTGCGTGATTTAGTTCATCTAATTTAATATTAGTAAGGTGGATTAGAGATAAATGTAAGTATGCTTTGCTTCTATTTAATGATGATTTTGAGCAGCAATCGTCTTCTAGAATATTAAAATCAGGAATAATGTTGAAATATTCGATAGAATTTACATTTTCAGCAGTCAGTTGAGCAAATCTCGAATATGCACGACAGTTTTTGTCCATTGTAAGTATTCCAGTATGTTCGATTATACATTGTCGGTAATTCCAGATTGTTGACAATCAATGATAATTAATTCTTTGTGGTTCACTGCTGACAAAAATCCATTTATTAGAATTCAGAGGATGCCAAATTTCTATTGTTCCCTTGATTGTAGAAAATTTACAAGATTTCGGTAGAACTTTATTTACAGATGTGAGGAGTATAGTTTAACACAATGGTTTATCTATAGTTGAATAAACTAGTTGATTTTTACAAAGGTAATCTTCTACTGATAACTTCTTACAATTTATATCTAATGTAGTGAATTGTACATAGTTTTGTTTATTTCGCGACATTGCAATATACGGACAGGTAGGTTCTATATAAACATACTGTGAATTATTTTGAAAAATTGGTAATGGTATAACTTTATACAGATTAAAAATTTGTTCATTACATATTGGTATTTTTATTACAAAAATAAGTTTTCCATTATCATAAAATGCTTTTAAAGTACTTATTTCTAGAAGTTTATAAGCAGAATCATATTTTAAAGGTACAGGAAAGTTTTTTTCGTTTTCTAACAATTTTACATTTTTATTTAATACATTAATAAAATTTTTTGGAGTTATAATAGAAGGATGAATAATATTAGTTTTAGTTAAAATAGTTGCATCTATTAAAAAATCAAGTTGTTCTTCTAATTCATTAGCAAGATTTGTAAGAAAGTTTAAATTGTCTAAGATTATAATTGAATTTTCAAGATTACGATCTGTATCTACTATATTTTCCATAAAATCATTCAGTTTTTTAATGTTATTATTAAATTTTTGGTTATTTATTTTTAAATTAAAAATAGTATCATTGAATTTATAAATTGTGGAAGTGATAACTTGTATTTGCTCTTTCATTAAAATTTGTAAATTTTTATCATCTTCTTCGAAATGTTTAATAGCTTCGTTATATCGAGCTGCGTCATCTGCATCAGGTGTACCAAAAAGCCAGTTTAAAATGTGTCCGCCACCGTTAAAAATACCACGCTTTTGTCTTTGTCTGTGATCAATTAATTGAAGAAGAGTTTTCTCTTTTTGGAAAAGTTGAGAAATTTTCAAAGATAACATGTGTAAGGTTAGTTGACAGTAAGAAGCGTATGTGTTATTTGGTGTTGTAGCACATAAATGTTTAGAATCTTCATAGATTTTTTGAATTTGTTGTAATTTTGATGAATAAAAACTAGTATTTGTATACACTAAAAGATGCCAGTAATCATTATAAAATTTAACATGACCTAAATGTTCGTAGAATATGCCACTACCGTTAGTTATGAATTCGATTTTGAATGAATTTACCTTGCATGAAATGATGAAAATGAACCTGAAATAGACGAGTTATATGGTTTTAATCTGTTTATATGAACACGAATTAATTTTTTCCTAATTTTAATTGTAACATTTTGATTATTATGTATACGAGCAATTGTGTAAGGTCCTTCGTAATTAGGATTTAGTTTTTTGTTTTGGGCTAATTAAGTTCTATTGATTTGTAGTAAGACTTTGTCTCCAATTTTATAATTAGGACTTAATGTGCTTTTATCATATTGATTTTTTGAGATTTCCTTTAATTTTATGAGATTTTCACGAGCAAGTTTTAAAGTTTTATTAAATCTATATTTTAGTTGATCATAATATGATTGGTAAGTGTATTTCATTTCAGGATCTGAAGTTAGAGAACTAGGAAGAATTGGTTTATGACCAAATAGTAATTCATAGGGAGTAAACTTAGTTGAGGCATGCACATTAGTGTTATATGCGTACATGGCCAATGGAACATAAGTACTCCAATCGGTCTGGTTTTCGTTAATAAAATGTTTAAGATAATCTTTAAGAGTCGAATGTGACCTTTCAAGTGCGCCATTCGATTGAGGGTGATATGCGGTTGTGAAAATATTTTTAATACGAAATAGTTTAGATACTTCGCGTAGTAGATTAGATGTAAATTCAGTTCCTATATCAGTTAATATAGTTTTTGGTATACCGAATATAGTAATGAATTTTACAAGACTATCTGCGATAGTTTTGGTTTCGTGATTTGGTATGGGAATTGCATAAGAAAATTTCGTTAAATCATCTTGCATGGTGAGTATATATTTATTATCATCTTCGCATATTGGTAAAGGACCAACGATATCGAGTGCTAATTTCTCAAATGGTTGTGAACTTGTGCTTGTTATTTCCATTGGAGCTTTGTATGTCTTTCTCATGGTTTTGTTTAATTCACACGACTGACAATTTCTTACATAATTTCTAATATCTTTTCTCATATTTGGCCACTTGTAGCATTGAGATATTTTTTTTAAGGTTCTGTGGTATCCACTATGACCGGAAAGTGGAGAATCATGATTTTCTTTTAGGATAATAGGAATTTGGTCGGTTGATGGATTAATAACAGCATTTTTGTAAATTACGATTTTAATTTTTGAGTTTCGAAATATGAATAAAATTATGTCTTTGCATTTTTGATAGTTAAAATGATAGTACTTATCTACTGGGTTTGGCATAGTTTTCGAAGTTATTCCATCTTTTTCCAGTTGGATTCTAAGATTTTGTATAGTGTAGAAAAGATCAGAATATGAAGGTTTTCATAATAAGAATTTTTAATAAAACAGTGGTAAATGTTTTTATCATTTTTAGTTTTGGATTTTGAAATAGAATATAATTCGTGGAATCCTGCATTTATAGATTCAGGATTAGAAGACATAGAAATTAATTCGCTTGTAAATACATTTTCTTCGTCGAGATCATTTGCAGTTAAATAAGCTATATGGTCTTGAGATTTTAGAATGTTTTCATGATTTTCGCTGAAGTCGTGAATATTTGGGGTCAAAGAATTGTAGTAAAATCGGACATAATCTTCGAATGTTTCTTTTGTTTGATTTAGATATAATAAATTAGCTTGATTAGCTAGAGGTATGCGTGATAAAGTATCAGCATATGTGTTGATTTTTCCTGGTTTATATACGATTTCATAATCGTACTCTTCGAGTTGTTTCGGACGCCAACGAACCAGTCTAGACCCAGGGTCTTTAACGTTAAAGAGCCATACCAATGGTTTGTGATCTGTAACGATTTTAAAACGTCTACCATATAGGTATGGACGAAAGTGATTGACTGACCAAACGATAGCTAGGAGTTCTCTTTCAGTTGTGTTGTAATTTGACTCAGCTTTATTTAGCGTCCTACTAGCGTAAGCTACAGGAGCATCAGAACCAATTTTACATTGACTCAAAACAGCGCCAATGGCAAAATTTGAAGCATCAGTTGACAGAATAAAATCTTTTGAGAAATCAGGATAAATTAATAAAGGTTCGCAAGTTAATTTTGTTTTGAGAATGTCAAATGCTAATTGTTGCTCAGCACACCATTTGAATTCAGAGTCCTTTTTCAAAAGATTAGTGAGAGGATTATTCTCAATAAAGCGACGATAATAACCAGCGAGGCACAAAAATGATTTATTGCCTTTTGAATTTCTAGGAACTGGAAAGTTAGTGACAGCCATAATTTTTTCAGGATTTGGTTTGACACCTTGGTCAGTAATAATATGACCTAAATATGTTACTTCTTTCCGCATAAATTCGCATTTGTCGGGCTGTAATTTTAGATTGTTTGAACGGAGTCTTTGGAAAACGTTACGGAGTTTTTTCTCGTGATCTTTAATGGAAGATGCGTAAACGACTATGTCGTCAAGATAGACAAAACACTGACTTCCTTGCAGACCAGTTAGAACATTGTTCATTAATCTTTGGAAGACTGAAGGGGCATTTTTCAACCCAAACGGCATGCGTATGAACTCATAATGACCCGTAGGAGTGGTGAATGCAGTTTTAGCACGATCTTCTGGTTTTACTTCGATTTGATGGAAGCCAGAGGCGAGATCCAAAGTAGTGAAGTAAACGGCATGACCTAACTGATCTAAAATATTATTTATGTTAGGTAGTGGAAATGCATCACCCACAGTGACATTGTTGAGTTTTCTGTAGTCAACTACTACACGCCATTTAGTCTTTCCGGAAGCATCAAGTTTCTTTGGTACTACCCAGAGAGGAGCAGACCATGGTGAAACAGATGGTTCAATAATGCCTTCTTTGAGCATCTTTTGAATTTGATTATTGACTTCCTCCTTATACTTTTCAAAATAACGATACGTTTTGGCGGCGATTGGATTTGAATTATTTGTATTTATCTCGTGATATATAGCATTAGTACATGTAAGTGATTCGCCATTTAGGTAAAATATATCTTGGAATTCGTTACATAAGGTGACAATAGAATTTTCTTCTTCTGCATAGAGATGGGATAATCTTGGATTAGATTGTAAGATTTTTGATCGATTTGGATTTGAATGTGTTTGAAAATTAGATTCAGTGGATTGCAGAGAAGAGATTTGAGAAGGAAGTGGTTCAAGTTTTAAATTTAAATTTTTGACGACAAATTTCTCATTAGTAGTATTGAATTTGAGGCTAACGAAACTGATTCATTTGTGACTTTTGTTATGACTTTTGAAAGGTATGCTTTTTTAAGGAAGATTTCGGGTACGATGCCTTCTTTTATTTCAGGATTTAGAACATTAATATGGACTACAGTTTCAGTCCTTGGATTTAGTATAAATGAATTTGTATTTATAAGATCGTTTTGAGATAGAACTGGGATATCACCAAGTTTGAGTTGCAGAGTTTTTGTTTTATAATTTATAAGAGCATCGAAATCGTGTAAAAAATCATTTCCTAATATACCGTCGTATGGTATATTGGAGTTTTGAGTTAGAACATGGAATTTGTAATTGATTGTTTGTTTTGGGAATTTCAGAGTGATTTCTGAATGTCCAACAGTTTGAATTGGATTGTTTTTACTTATACCGTTGAGTGTGATTTGTTACTTTTGATTTATAAAAGTTATTTTATTTAAAGATTGAGCTTTTATTATTGATACATTAGCACCTGTATCTATAAGAAGTTTGATTTTTTGATTACGTGAATTGGGAGAAGGAATAGAAACAAATGAATTTGTTTGTGTAAACAAAATGTTTTCAACTATTTGTGAGTGGGTGTCGCCTATTTGAACTGGAGCGCCACTCTCGTTTTTTGAACTTTGTTCTTTATTCTTTTTTTATTATTATTGTACTGTCTTTTACGACACTCTTCAATTTCGTGACCCTTATTTTTGCAATAACGACAAAATTTTTCAGTTTTTGAACTAGAGTTTCGATTTAATTCAGAGGTTTTATTTGTAGCCTGATATACTCGAGCTTTAACGTTTGAATTATTATTTTCCTTTTGAATAGAATTATTATACCGATTTTGTACAGATTTTGAAAAAGAATTTCGAGAATGATTATTGAATGTGTTTTTATTTATAAAAGATTTAATTTAGTATGATTGTACATATTCTGTACTTGCTCTTCTGCAATAGCGACACTAATGGCTTCATTTAATGTTTTAAGATCTCGAATTCGTAGAACCTTTGAAATATTTGGGAAAGTAAAATGAAGGAAACGATTAAGAGCGATTTCATTGAGCATTTCGATTTTTCAGTCTAGATTAACGGGATTAGTAGTTTGTTGTTGTGTTGCATTTATAGTTCTTTTTAGACAAGTTTCTACGCGACATACGAATTGAGATATCGATTCGCTTTGATTTTGTTTCAAGGTAGTAAGTTCACATAAAAGTTGAGAATAGTGTTTTTTATCTTGGTACATTGTTTTTAAGAAAATTTTCAGTTCGTCCCAATTGGAAAAGGAGCGATTAACACAAGCAGCTTTAGCTTTTCCTGAAATTTGGGTTAGAATATAATCAAGTAGCACATATTTTTGTGGTCGAGTAGCTAAAGAGAAAGCCTTGTTACAGTCAGATATAAAAGAAATTAGTTCGTCACGATTGCCGTCAAATGGTTTAATAAATTTTATCAAAAACGTGATTGGTAATTCTGGCGGTTCCACAGAGGCTAGTGAGATATTGTCATCAGGAATATTTGGCTCTTGTTCGCGATTTCCAGCGTTGATTTGATCTTGAACATTTTGGTTTATAATATTTAAATCTTGTCTGGACATTATGTTTATTAAATATGTTTAAAAGTAGACGAAATTTATAAACACCAGCAAAAGTAAAAAAAAACAAGAAATATTTTTCACTATGAAAATTCTGTAAGCAGTTTTACAAATAAAAATGAATTAGACGCAAACTTGATTTAGAAAATTTTATTATTTTTATTATTATAATTTGCAAAATGTTAATGAATTAGATCCGAACTTGATTTATTTTTATTTTCAATAACTTTTAAGAAAATATACCTATTATTTTTTAATTCACTTTTTATTACTTAAACTTTACTGAAATTTGAAAAATTTATTTATATCAAATAAAATAAAATTCTTTATTTAAAACATTAAATTACAAGAATTTATTTTATATTTCTCTAAAATTAGAGAAATTATAATCTTACTTGAGCAGATGAACAACTTGCATTTTCCAGAAAAAGATAAAAAATTCCTTAGTAAAGTTGAAAGTTATGAAGATTTGATTTTTTCCTTTTCTCGTACATTTTCCTTGAAGAGACAAGTGAACACAAAAAGAAAAGTGATGAACTCTCACAAAGGTTGATAAATTTGGATGAAGAATTTATGTTACTACTACAGCAATGTAGATATAATAACGTTGAGAAATATTCCATATTAAAATTTGCACGAATTTGATTTATAAAATTTTTTTTTTTTTTTATATATAAATTTGTTTCAAAAAAAAACAAAATTTTATTCACTTTTATTTTTTATTTATTATTTTTTTTTTATAAGACTTAGAAAAATTTTTATGAGAATTTTACATCTGACACCAGTTGTTATGGTCGAAACGCTCTTAATCAGGTTTGAACTACTAATAATTTATTTCACAAAAATAATTCTAAATCTAAGCTACAATATTCTTGTTTCTTATCTCTAAAATATTTTAATATTATATTATGCTGATTATGCATAAACATTATAATGAGTTATACATTGTATGAAGAATTTATTAAGCTGACGGCGCAAAATACAAGTGTTCAAGTAAGAATTATAAGTACGGAGAATTTTAAGTACGAAGAATTTTATGTTAGAAGAATATGATTACCATAGAAGTACAGGGTGTACATAACAAAAGTTATCACAAACTCATCAGGTACTGCCTCCATAAGCACAATACTGACTTCTACTTCATCCACTAAGTTTTTGCATCACACAATTAATGAATGTCTCGTTTCCTCTCGCAGAAACCAAAATAGATATGTTTCAAAAAAATTGATCGAAACAGAGACATAGCTATTGTGGTTTCTGCGAGAAAAAACGAGACATTCATTAACTGTGTGGTGCAAAAACTTAGTAGATGAAGTATAGTTTTTAAATATTAATTATTATTATTATTACTAAATACTTTCTATTAAAAGCCTGCGCCCAATGGTAACGACAACGACAACTACAACGTGACGTTCAATTAGAATCAATAGAACGACTGTTGTTCTCGCCCAATGACAACGTTGTCGTTCACTTAGATTTACTTCTAATTTTGTCGGTGTCAGAAAGGAGTTGTCGTTATCATTGGGCGCAAGGTTTAACTCACTAGCTCACTAACCCTTGACTAAATAACTTTGTGGCTTAGAGCAATTTTCGTGACA